>CATOUR010000014.1:19555000-24355000 GCA_951848785.1 Callosobruchus maculatus | reverse complement strand
GTAAGGGAGGACGTTTCCCAAATACGGTATACTCAAGGTGGAGATAGGGTTCATACCCGGTCATTGAGTCATTGAGTTATGTCGCACAAAACTCGCATGAATCACGTCGGCGGGTTTTTATATAGAGAAGTATATTTAGAATTCATTTTTTTACTGGTCGGAATGGTTATAATTGAAACTAGCCAACGATAAATCTGTTCGTTGAGCCAACTTCGTCAAGAGAGTCGAATCCATGCTTTGAGTTGGACATTCATTCTAGTAAACTCGGTCGTCCAAGTGCATCTATTCTGATTCCTTTTTAAACTGTTAAATTATCATCAAATCACAACCATGAAGCAAAAGTCTTTGAAATCATGAAGTCACGCGCTCAAATAGGTTACTTGCCGGACACTTGAGGGTTGCGTGCAATTAAATCATTGATTCTGAAACTTTCTGGGGGAGTGACCACTACACTCTACAAAAGGTTAAAAACAAAATATCACACAGTACATTAGCTTTTGTTAGTTATCACCTATGCTCTCTGTTTTGCCATCCATCTGCCAAAGTATCATATAATCAACCGGTTAGCAGAGCAGGCTGCAGTTTTCCAGTTCTTAGGCTTGCTGACAGAACGTACCGACGTCGGCCGAATAGCTCGGATTGTACCTCTTCACCATATTGTAGTTTCTATAACGGTCAAAAACTCAAAACATATGTATATGCGCAATATTTCTTTTTCTGAAAACCACAAAGCAGTAGCTGTTTTTGATTACACTCAAAAGGTGGTCCACACTCACATTTATGATTTATTGTGGTTGTTAGTTTAAGTAAGTTTCACATTAAGTACTAAACTTGTAATCTACAAATAGTCATATGCACAAGACTAGAGTGGAAGAGCACTTTGAGTGAACTTACCCTTGAGGTTTTCCCTTATTAAATTCTCCATAGTCCATATCACATGCGATTTCATGTGTTTTTTATACATTGGGAAAATAAAGCTATTATTGTTATTATTACTAAAAATCATGTAGAAGTTGATTTTTTGTGTGCCCGCAATAAATCTTCCTCTTACCCGCCTTTGACTTCTAGCCGATTGCGTGGCCTCATTACCGACTGGCGGCATCTCTCAGCTCGTTTGATTTTCTTCGGTTTTTCCTTCATGGCCCATCCTTATTGACCGTATTTACATTTAGCTGGGAAAATAAACAACACGGCTCAACGAATGGCTGGATTGGTAACAATTCTGGATCCGGTGGTATATTGGATAATAATAGAGAGAAGGAGATTCGAGACCTATAATAATGAAATCTGGTGGAATAGTATTAATTTTCTTTATTACTATACGATATATGCCATATGGAAAATTAGATTAGATTCCATAACATTGATTTTATGTTAGAGTTAGAGACTATTGATTTTTAACAAAAAGAATAAATTGAGTATAATGTGGAACAGACGCGTAGACAAATTTTTATCTGGAAATAATGTGTTTTGTTCTATGTATTTTCCCTAGGGTTTTCCTGAGACAGCCAAAGTTCCTTTAGAAGAGTTTATATGATAACACATCATACTCTCAAATACTAGAAATTCTAATATACAGTAAGTTGTCGAACAAATCACAATCTGTAGCGAAACATTTACTATTCACGTGTATGATACACCTATCTGAAATATGTTCAAACTGACTCACCACAAAAATTGCATCTAGAATATTCAATTCAATTCAATTTCAATTTGTTAACTATTAAAGCGCTCTCTCCCGATATTCCAGACAAACTTGTACACTTATACTTACATACTTATTTTCTAGTTCAACAATTGAGAGATCAAATAAGCTAAAGAAAAAGAAAATACATTGAAGTACGGAACAGCAGGAAGGCGAAATGTTAGTACAAAACTTACATGATTTACACATAGTATACAACACTTACGAATTTATTGGGGTGCTTTACAATGTAATATTTATTTCATTTTTAAAGTTTTTTATTGAGGTAGTTTTTTGGGAATTTCGTTGTATAACTTAAAACGCAGCGAGAAAAAGGATCTTTGCGTGACTGTTTTTTTTATTTGTATGTCCAGATCCATGTTAGCTACCGATCTTGTCATCCCATCATTCTTTACGCTAAATTTATAGTATTAAATGAAGTGCTACTGCTTCTTCGGTGCTGAGTTTTCTTGATTATTTTGTGTGTGACATCCTAGCTTTCTGTGTTCTTTGTTACTATTACTACTAATGCTATTATACGTATATCAGAGTATTGTATGCATCACATATGTGCATATCATATTTGCCTTAGTTTTAATGTTCGCTCTTTCAGTATTTGTACCTATTGTACGTCTCCTAATCGCAATTCATTCGTATTTTTGGTTCAAAACTGCAAATGTCACAATAAGATAATCAACTGATTATCGCTATTGTCATTGATACTAGTTTGGATATTTATCAATCAATTGATTTCATTATTATTTAGCCACAAGCTGTCACGTCACAAAACTTCCCCCCCTCCCCTCAATCTCCCATAAAGTGCTTAAAAATATTATGTAATCTTCATATTTAGAGTTCTGGATAGCTTAAATTAGTGCGAAACAGTATGAGAATTACAAACTAATAATCTAAACCGTGCCTAATCCATTTCAGCTTTTCAAAATGTGGTACTAAAGTTCTTCCTATTAACACAGATAATTTCATATAAAGTTGGCAGTACATCGCAGGTAAATCGGTATACAGCTTAAATGAATGTACTGAACTACATGGAAGTTTGCGGAAATTAAGTTGTATGGTATTTAGGTGGTTGTTGTGTGATTATTTTATTACACAACTCATGCTATATATGTACGAGCATAAATTTACGGTAGATTACCAGTGGATTAGTTTGGAATTGCAACTTCCCAGTTATTTTCCGCATGAGATTAATATTTGCAAATTAATTCTCGGTCCACTGACCCTTTTTTAATCAATGGGAAAGAGGATGTTCTGGTTCAGTAGTCACTGCTGCACAAATCAATTAGAGATTCTTGACGTTCAATTTTATTAGCATTAAGAAGGTCAAGGCTACAGACAAGTTTGAAAGACTCTGGAGTTAAGGACTTAGAGTGTAGTAGTACTTTTTCGTTTGGTTTTTGACCTCCTCCTAATAATTTTTCCACAACTAAGCTTCCTGATATCTGAATTCTTCCTGCAAATGTCACTGATATGATCCACTGACTTTTATTCAAATTTCCATACTATGTCCACATAGAACGTTAAGTTTGGCAAGACTGCAAACAAATAACATAGAGAAATTGCTGAAGGTCATCCTAAGGACATGAGATCAATGAAATATGACTTGCTGTAGTTGGCTCTTCTAATCGGTATGTCATTTATATTTGTCCTAGCTCGTTTAGCTTATGGAGTGATTAAATAAATAATTGGAATTCATTTACCTCATATGTAAATAAAAGGGTCTGTGATTTATATAAATTGGTACATTTTTTGCCATTGCTGGACGTCTAATTCTATTTGCACCAGATACAATTACTATAATTGCGGTGCAAAAATACCATACGATAAGTTCCTGATAAAATCTCATTTCTCTCAATTGTTGAGTTTTGTTCGGGATTTGTGAAACCTGGTTCATGGAGTACGTATGTTTTAGGAATCTCCCTAGGATATCTTCAGACATCGAAATACATTAGTGGCATCTATTATTTTTGCTAAAGAAACCACATAAACGCGTTGGGTTATGAGCGGTAGAACAAAAAAGTTACATAGAAAAGTATACTTTGGTATGCCCCGGATATGCCTTACAAAGCTAACAACACTTCTGTAGTTTTTAGCTAATGCCCGTCGAAAGTCTAGAAGTATTCCATGGAGCAAGCTGCTGTTGGAGTACGTTGGACAGTCAACAACATATGTTTTATAGTTAGTAAGGTACTGCAAGTTAATTATAGTGGGCCACTTTCTTGATCAAAGAAAATTCGACAAAATGCTTCTTTTACAAGTAGCATTATTTTATTTTAATTTTTGTTACTAAGGGTAGAAATGATCTCCTTTATCCCCTTAAATGTACCCACGCATCCAAATAAAGTATGTTGATGTCACTGTTAGCGATACTTTTAATACTTAATATTTGTTTCATGCAACGATCAATTATACGCATCTTTCCCGTGGTTCACTCTTATTTTGTGCGCTTGTCAAGAAAAAAATATCATCGGTCGCTCGAGGATCCATCAGCAAATAATTCCATACAGAAAGTAATTGGGAAATTGCAATTCCAAATTAAGTTGCGGGTAATTCGCTATGAATTTCTACACACACATACATTCTTATTTATCGATATTTGTGAAATGGTATAATCGTGCAATAAGGTAAACACAAATTATCGTCTAACTAAATTCATAACTAAAGCTTCTATTCATTGTTGGGTAGAATCATTAGTTTTTTGGCAACTGATAAAAAAAGAGAACCGAATTGCTAGTGCGATAGTTTATAACTAGAGTATTGTAATGTCAACGTTATATGCCTATACAGCACAAGGGGTAACCTTCGTGGTGGTAAAACTTGTATCTTGATTAGTACAAATAAATGAAATGGACAAAAAAGATGAAGACCAGTTATTTAAATTAAAATCTAATAGAGACTCTATTAACCATATTACTAACATGTGTGACAAGACATAAGTAAGAAAAAAAATAGCTAGCAATATCAATAACCAGGTTTTTCCAATAACTTGATTTCTACTGCTAATATTAACAGAAGTAAAACAAAGCAGTCGTCTCAATTTCTGACACGGATTATAAATTTGTATAATCGATGTCCAGATTATCAGGTCTGGAATACAGAATGAAGTTGATAACGATCGTTTGGTACAGGCAGGGGCCTGCAGTAGCGCTAAAAGCTGTAAAAATGCAACTATTAATTTCAACTAACTTTACATGCACACCAAATACTAGAACTTGACAGATAATTGTCCTTCAGATATGTTTCATCAGTTCAAAAGCGCAGTGGTAAGTAGAGGCTGTCTTTTAATAGACTGAAGACTGAATGCGCCAGGCAATATTAATAAAAAGATGAACGCCTAAAACATAAAAACATAATACTTAGCTTCACCACTAAAAGATGTCATGCGTGAAACAAGCTAACACGACGCGAAGTACCTTTGACAACATTGGTAAAAAAATTTATAGAATGACTATGTTTGCGTATCATTTTTATCATTTTTTTCCAAGAATGAATATAGTTTTCACATACAATAATTATGATCGATTGAACCAATTTAACTACAGTACGAATTAGTAAGGCAAATGAACAACTGCTCTCAAAATTCACTCAGATTTTAAAGATACTTACATTAAAATTTTTGAAATGAAATTCAAACGTACGTCCTCATTCGAATGGTTTGAGTATTTCTGACCTAGTGCATATACGGGGTCTTTCAAGAAACTTGCGCAAGACCATGTAGAGGTCATGAGTAGTCGGACTAAAGGTATACGTAATTTCTGTAGATTCACCGTTTAGTTATTAATATTATTGCTTTAGCTAGGAAATGAGCTCTCAAAAAAACAAAATCTCCTACTTGAGACAGCTTTCAATCAAGGTTATGTATTCTAAATCAGTCTTTGTCAAACGTTTTGTACTTGAGTAAGGGCTGAACGTTAGTTAGTAGAGCAAGAGCCCGTGAGGGCCGGACCTTCGGAATTTTATAGAAGCTGAAAGTTCCATGTATATCTCCGATACGGGTAAGAACAATTCCTAATTATTAAACCTGGGCAGAGGTAACTTTGGCACGTAACAGGTAGTAAAAGAATTCCGTATGAGATTTGTTAAAGTATAAAGCTCAATTTCATTCGTCACAACATAAAAACTCATGTTACTCGTTTTCAGACGCTGATCCCAACCCGCCGCCAGACACCCCTAAGTGATGTGATTTATAATTATACTTTCGTTATATATAAAAACTAAATTTTATATGTTTTCTGGGACCCCATCAAACCATGTTACCCCATAGTCAGACAGCTTCGAGGGTTCTCTCATCCTGCCAGATGCATTTAAAATGTGCAACAGGTACGAGTGCAAGAAGTACCTATATGTGTTACACTCAATAGCTGAATTCGGGCAATGCCCGAAAAAAATACGCAGAACTAGTTTTGAGGAATATTTCCCAAACCCGAAATATTAATTTTATACGGCTATTGAGCATTATCAAATAGGCAGAACTAGTTTTGCGCATCTTGAAATGCACAGAACTGGTTTTACGCAATTTGAAATGCACAGAACTAGAGGAGGGTGAGACTTGCGCATCTATTATGCTGTATCATCATTGGTCTAAAGAATTATAACCACTTTTATATGATGTCGAACACAGTAACTTTACTCGTTTTGGAGTTAATGTGTTTTTTTAATTTATCTCAAAACTATGTTTCTGCACTTATACTGTTCTTGGACTTGCCGATTCAACTACATACTATAAATTGTTACCGTTACGGTTACAGATTCTTTGCCAAACACTTTGTACTTGGGCAAGGACTACACTTTAGCAAAGAGTACTGTCTGATATAATTCTTTTCAGATGCTTTATTCAATTTCATTCCGCGTTGATCGCTTTGTTAAATCTGTCCGCTTATTCCGATGCTCCACTTAACGTTCTCATAAACATCTAAATGCAAATTGAGTTTGTGTAAGTTCGTTTGTCGGTCCAGCCGGAACGCGTCAGTTTCCGCAACTGGCCGTCCGGCGAGAGAAAAGTAAACTTTTATGATCGCTTTAACGGAACACTGCGCCCTATTGAGTTCCACGTTTATTTCGTTTGAAAGCGGCGAATTAGCTTTATGGGGTTGCCACTTTTCTGCAGTGCTATCCTAATTAGCTTTGCTCTTCTGTCTGTCCTACTTTTTCGCAACAGACACTCGAAAGGGATTCCTGCTGGGAACTCTGTTTATTATTTAGTAATCTCAACGGAAGGTGCTTCATATTTATCTCCAGCTTTAACGTGTATAGGAATCCTGGAAACAGAAAATCTGGTCAGAGGACTATTAGAAAACTGGACCGGACCACAGACGGAAATATGAACGACGTACTAGATGTGGAAATCCGACAGGCATGATATTGATACGGGCTATAAAATCACTTTTCTACAGTGCTTCCTAATTAGCTTTGCTCTTCTCCCTATCCTACTTTTTCCCAACAGGCACTCGAAAAAGATTCCTACTGCGAACACTCTGTTTATGTTTAGTAACATCCACGGAAGGTGGTTCATATTTATATCTAGCTTTAAAGTGTATAGGAATCTTGGAAACAGGAAATCCAGTTAGGGGACTATTAGCAGATTGTTCATTTCTAGACGGAAGTACGGAAATATGAGCTTCATACTAGACTTAGAAACCCTACAGGCAATATAGGCCATAAAATCCTATTCAAGGATACAAATACAATTGCGAAAGCCCCATATACCTTCTAAAGGAAGATTCTAGAATCCACTGAAATTCTGAAAAATTACAATTACCTAATTGTGGTTCATCAGTAATAATTCAGTACACCGATACCCAACTAATGACATTTCTACCGGAGCGCTAATTATATTTACCTCTCTGAGGCTGTGTACATAATGTATACAGGCTACCTAAGTGCAAAGGGTATTACGACGCTCTCATTTGACCCATTTTAACTAATATTAGATGGTCAGGAGTCCCTTAAATGTCAAAAACAAGGCTTTCAAGGATTTAAATACTTAACAGAAAACAGTAACAAGGCCTACACAAAACACGAGGCTAATGACCAGGACAGTCGGTGCCGATGACACAGAAGTAAAAAAAACATCGGTTGGCTTAAGCAAGATTAATTCTAGATTACTAAATTTATGAATGACAGCAGCTCAGCATCATACAAGAACTCTCACGTTACTGACATTTTTTACGTATCTTCTTTTCCAGGTGCCATCTCCATTTAATGAAGGTTGGTGACAATTTCGGCATGAGATTTAGTGATACGAATTAAAGATGATGTGTTTATGCCAGTCCAATTGCGTATATTTTTAACCATGAATATTGTCTGCGATCAGGACCACGTTTTCCTTCGATTTTTCCTTCTATACTTAGTTCTAGTATATTATACTTGTTATTCCGGTATAAGTGGACCAGACAAGCAGTCTTTATTCGTTTTATTGTAGTAAGTAACTTTCTTTCCCTTCTCATATGTCTAAGCACTTCATGGTTAGATATATATTGAGTCTACGATATTTTTAATAGTCTAGGAAAGGTCCACATTTCAAAAACCTCGAATCTGTTTATGGTATCAACTTTTAATTGCCCATGTTTCTGCTCCATACAAGAGAACTGCGTGCACGTATTCCTTTACAAAACCCTATCTTAGCGGGCTACGTTACGTAGTAGGTTTTTCATCTTTAGGAATGTGGCTCTGGCTTGTTCTATGCGTGACCATACCTCAACGTCAGGTTCTACATTTGTCGTTATGTAACTGCAAGAATTTCTGAACTTTCTCTATTGCGGTCTCATATGTTTATGTTCATTTGTGCGTTTTAAAATCTTGTTATGGTCATTACTTACTACTTATTATACGATTACTCACTAGTTTTTGTTGCATTAATGTTCATGCCTTTAGTTGATCTCCTAGCTCTACAACTTTGTTGATTAGGTGTTGAAAGGCTTCTCTATTGTCCGCAATAATAACCGTGTCGTCTGCATAACGTATGTTGTTCAATGTCCTACCTATTGCTTGATTGAATATGTGCTGAGAGCACATTGTAAAATAGTGTTGGTGACAAAACACAACCCTTTCGTACCCACTATTGAATTCACACCAGTTTCTACGTATATACTCACTCATATTACCAAAGTTTCGAACGGCTCTCATTTCTATAGACGCGACGCCTGTGCCTCATTCATTTGGCACTGAACCCTTCATTTTCCGCTGTGTTATTCCAGCGCTAACGACAATGTTTTTCTTCGCGTGTCCCTTTGTAATCGGCCAATTGTCATTGTAACGAAAAACTAAAAGTAAACGAGATAGGTTCGAGTTAATTACAAACGGACAAAAGTCGAGTTTCTGTGCAAAGCCATATCGACCCTCCAGTTGAAAATAAACGAAAACACTGGCGATGAGAGCTTAATCGAAACAGTTCCGACGAAATAACCGTAATAGTTTGCCTTTCGTCGGACAGAAAGGGCTTAAGCTGCATGCGTTGGATTGGATGTTCTGCATTTCACTTCTCTGCCACAGGCAAGGGAATTATTTCCAAGGTAATACCTATTTGGTACTTTTTTGGTGTAGGTGATTCAAGCAACCTGTGTCGGATCACTGTTAGTCTGTCAGTCCCTGTCCAACCTCCTTCTCCAGCCTTGGTGATCATCATGCCCACCAAAAATAAAAATCTCGTGAAATTATGAGAGACATGTAAAGCCAAGAATAGGATCCTTTAACTATTTATATTTTTTGAAGTCAAGTTATTCTGTCGAAAATATGTAAAGTGTAATATGAAATTACGATAAACGTAAGCTAATTACATCTTCACTCAACCTCTTCTTGAAGGATTGCCTTTGGGTAGATTTGAATAGCGTCAAATATTACCATGATCTAATTGATGCCAATTGAGAATAGTGCAAATTTACCGCTTTTGATCGCCATCTGGTACCAATGTAGACCATTATAAATGTATATCATCAGTTGATCAGATACCAGATGAATAGTAATGAATAAATTAAAAATTTTTGTATGATGGCACATCATTATGACAACGTAATGCCACTCAATTTTTTTCAATAAAGAAGTTCATTATGGTACTTAGGGCTCCTAGTTGCCACTTGAGTATTCCTTAATACTTGAGTGATACTCAAGTATTTTTTTGTATTCCAGAGTCGTTGAATACTCAAGTAACTAAATGTCAATATGACATTTCGTTGATATCAAGGCGATTATGTAGGTTAATTTTTTAGTAAGAAGTTGTCCGTTTCTGTCACGGCCAGAAAATCCTAGCCAAAAATACGAAACATTGGCACATAACAAAAGACCGATGATGTTATTACTTCCATCAGATAATCGTTGGCTATAAAACAGATGCACAAAGACATACTAGAGAATTAGTTAAGTGGATACTTGAGTAGATATTATTGAAGTAACAATTGAGAGACGACTACGAATACGGGTCTTAGTCAGATAATGAATTCTATATGAAAAACATAACTATGATGGTGCTTATGTACACTCCGTGATTTTTTCGACAAAAAGAGTCCACGATATTTCGCGCAATTTCTTCCAAATCATAATGTAAACCATCAGTTTCAGAATGACTCATTATTATCCAAATTACATTCAATTACATGACAATTGTGTTTCACAGGAAATAAATAACTATTCTGGTTAAAACCCGTGATACTACTTTAGAAGGTATGCTCGCTTCCACCTGTGACGTCAGCGTGTTACAAACGAGGTTTGTTTACCTGTTTAGTTACAGGTTATAGCCGAATATTTTCTAGGATAAATATATTTTTATACTTATGTTTCATCTAAATTTCTAGGTTCTTACTGGAGAAATATTCAGTGTGCTAAATTTTTCCAGAGTGAGGACGAAGAATAGATGTACGAAAAACTGATTGTAAAATAGTATCAAATTATAAGTATACAGGGATCTGCGACGGTACATCCAGCTTTCCTAGCACCTTTCCTATTTGGAATCAAAAAATGCTACGTAACATGAAAATGCGTTAAAAGAAAGAAAGAGAAAGAAATTTACAGTCTGCAGATCTTATTTTTTAGGATATTTCATTTTCAGTTCATAATAGAGAAAAGGTAGTTCTAAGCTCTTATTCACCCCTTTTTCAATTGTTATTGTCTGTCCAAAATATCTTTCCCTATTAGACTCATATTTACAGATTCAATAACTACAACACAAGAGCGCAACAAATAATGTACCCGGCCTATACCCAGGGTATCAGGAACCCTCTCTACAAGTGCATCAAACTTTTGAATTCAAACATATTATTATTATTAAACAGATACATGGCATGGAAACATTTTGAAAAAAATTAAGGAAAAACCTGGGAATCTTTACTATATGAGAATTCATCTGTACTAGTTAAATACAATGCCCCAGAAAGATACTGTTCTGTCTTATTGTGGTATGTTTTTCATTTTATGTTTAACATAAAATATATGTATAGTGGTTGTGACATATATTTGAACAAATAAAAAATAAAAAAAGTTGGGAATGTATTTTTCTTATACCCTAATTTCAAAAATTCCAATTTTACCAATCATTAGCAGAAAAAAGTCAATATTTATTCTCTATAAACATAATTATTGCCATTATGCTTGTTCATGATTTTTTTAAAACATCTAGTGACAAAATCATGTTATTTATTTCTTGTCTACCTGTTATTGAGAGAATTATACAGTAAATACATATTATGCATTGTTTATATTACACTGTGCATGAGCTATTTTCATTTTGTATGAATATCAAATATCTAAGACAGATATAACAAGAAATGGAATAAAACTTTCAAAAATCAATGCTTTGGCGCCATGTGCTTGTACATTTTTGTCACACGGTGACGTCATGCGCAGACCGGTACGAAATCTGTCCGCCAAGTGATCATATCTGTTGGAGTCGTAGTATCATGAAACCCGTGATACTACGACTTGTTGGAGTCGTAGTATCATGGTTAAAACCTGACATTGTTAAGGCATTGGAAAAGGACAGCTCACCAACCTACTATTATTTTAAACACTTACCACGTAAAAAATGGTTGCCATTCTAACAAGTAATTTTTATATTCCTTATTACATAAATAACTTACTATTATGTAGACTAAAGATATCCGAAAGGTATGACACTACAATGCAAAACCATTAAAACTAACTATGGTAACTTAATTTATTTACGCTATCAGTTAGGAAGGCATTTTAATGACCAAATATTCAATTTTAGGCGACGTTTCAGGACTTTTTTCTTTGGAAGCAAATAGTTAGACTTCAATACAAAAGATTTGGGGGAGTCCTGATTTCCATGCCAACTTTGCCCCTACAACAAGAGGTTTATTCTTTTTTTTTACTTAGGTTATGGATATTTTAATTTTCTATGAAACAATCACTAACCAAATGTAAATATTAATATAATTATCTTTGTACTATGACTTGTAACACTCGATTTTTTGTTACAGGTAAGGAAATCCAAAACACATAGAAAATACTTTTCAATGACCGTTTGGTAAGTAGACATGTCTAGTCTAAATCTAAGAACACTACTTTATTCGAGAGACCTTTATTACAAGTTGCTTCTCATCAGTCGATGTTGATAATAATTCTAACACTCGTTCGAAAATTAAGTTCTAAAGCCCAACTTTTTTTTTCGCAGTTTCTACACTCAAACGCTCTTAAGTATTTTTTTATCATGTAAAGGTGAAAAAGTTACAAGAGCAGCAACATAGGAAACATTGATTGTCTTCTCAAATAAATTGGTTTAAATGTGATGATTCATCTTAACACATTGTTGGACACTCTGCTGGCCGGGAGGCTTCGTAATATGGCACCTCAGAACATTCCCATTTTTTCTGCGTTTGTAACATGATTTGCTTTATCAAAATATTTTAGGGGTTTTTATTTTTGATTCTTATTTCCATTTTTGAGGTTTTTGGCGACAATAAATAAGACGGCTATATTCGTCGTGTCATATCACAGCTGACTTAATGTTCTAGAATGGCAACCACGCGGCTATAGCCGTCTGATCGTGTAATCGTAAAATACACCTTGTGGGAAGAAGAGGATAATTTTCGAGGCAAAAACTAAACAAAAAAAAACAAAATTTTATTGTATCAAATTTATAAACAAAGATGCATCTCTCAGAATATAGACGGTATCCAAACAAGAAATCAAAATGATTATCTAACAGAGGTATCCCCGAACAAAATGGATTTCAGACACAAATTTATGTTTGATGCCACTCTTCAAAGCAGTCTGGATACAAAGTACCTACTAAACACATGAAAACATGAAAACCAAACAAAAACACACTCGCAATATGGCAGCTATACACGTGTTAGTGCATGACATTGGAAGTTATGGACGGCTATAGCCGTCGTGCTGTTTCACCTGTGCGCCTTGAAACATGACTAGTTGGGATAGCGTATAGTGGGTTAGAATTTGGCAATTTCAGAAGTGAAGAGCTTCACGTTATGACACAAACATTGCTTAAGAAGGCAAGTATACCGACATTCTGACGGTTGTCGCCGTTCTGCCGTAACAAGCAGATAACCTTTTGACTGATATAGCCGCCGTGGCGTATCACGATCACTCCATGCAGACGGCTATAACCGTTGTGTCTAACAGCGTGTTAATTGGATAGGGCAAGATTTTTTCTGAAAGTATTCCACCTCTCAGGGCAGTAGAGGATGTTGGTTGTTCATCCTCTATTTTTTTTTTTTTGTTGCCAAATAAATATTTTTCTTTGAAGACGTATACATTGGGGCTGCTCCAATTTATATTGACATTGTTTAACATTGTTTACTGAAGTTTGCCCTTAATTTAGTACATATACTTATGCTAGATAAAATCAATAAAAGTGCATGTGGTGAGCTTATTATGTGAAGAAAAAAAGCATACCGCTAAGGGAAGTAGAATTGATGATTTATACGTCTACTGTATTTGACTCCAAATGAGGATTTTTGTTTGGTGCATAGGATATATCTATAAATTGTCCATGAGGCTCTTTTCTAGCTGCAAACTGATATGACGGCGCGAACATGGTCAAATAGGATGACTTGTGCCTTCGTTACTGTACAGCAAGGAACAGAGAAATCAAAATGTTTTCAAATTAGACTCCAAACGAGTCAGATTATATTAAGTAGTACAAAATAAACTGAATCGCCTCTCAAACAGTGTATTACGTTTGTACAAAAAGCGTTTTTCCGCTTTTGGATGGTTCTGTTTGCGAGTGACATTGGACTAGCTTCTAATCCAATTTTTGTGTAAAGGTAAAGCGCATCAGAAAAGGTACGAGATTGAATATCTGACTAAAATGCTTTTGGCACAGGATTTTTGCTAAAAATACACTTCCCTTGGGCCCACACAAACAGCGACCGGGTAGAAAGCACCATCGAAATCGTTAATGTAAAAACAACTGCAGCCATTAGCGTGTGTTCGTGATCCTTTTAATTTTAAATTGAAAGCTTTTGGCCATCCGATTGTAAGCTACTCTTTGTTACTTTACCATCAGCGCTGCTTTTGGGTTCCAATTATGGGTTTTGTCAAGTCAGGAGCAGCATCCTTAGTTATTTTTAGGCGAAAAAACTTGTTGTATGTACTGTGAGGGTAGGAAAATTCACCACCCGTATTTCTTTTATTTTAATAATTAGTATCAACAATTTAACAAAAAAAATCTATAAATGTTATATCGCCAGCCAGCGGCGATTTCAAACATTTTTTTTACGGAGCAGGACATCATGTGGCTCTCATTAGAAAGGTCTGAAAATCTTTAACGTCGATTTTGAATCTTCAAACGATAGATTAAGAAATAAAAAGCTCAGAATAGATGTAAATATCATTCTAGCTTTATTTGATTCTAGTCATTAACATGAAAATGAAAACTGGTAACGCGTTTAATAATTAAAAAATACTAACAATTTGCTTTCACACAATGACGCCAAATTTAACGCATCCTCAACTTAGGAAGCCTGAAGGGGAGGGGGTTAAGTAGAAGTAATTGTTATGTTATTGAATAAATAACAAATACTTTTTATTTATGTGAAACATTTCATTTAGAAGGACCTATAGATCACAGTCGGATGCTACACATTCAATAAGTTGTAACCAACGAGTGTAGATCTACCAATAAATTTATTGTAAAAGACCTGCCAATGACTATGCATTACTGAGTTTGAACCTTATAGCATAAATTTAGTCAGTTCAAATCATTTAATTGAATGTATGTTATTCTATTGGACATCTAATGGGTTACATGCATCAAGAGTAATGCACCTATGCAGTATTAAAACACGTTTATGAATGTTCCCAGTACTCCCAGTGACTGTGCTATTCAGCCTACTCTTACGAATTTCATCAACATTATGCGTAATGTTGAATCCGGACTTGGCTGACCACATTGTGTTTAAAATCAATTCTGCTACTACTATTTTGTCATGAATTCTGTCATCTGTAAGAACTTAAAGGGCAATGGGCTATCTGATAAAGCGTACCCTGAATATTGGGTATTTTGTAGCTGTTCTACAACGATGTAGCAAATATTTTTTAGTTAAATTTTGATAATTTTGTTGTCAGCAGTTCGGTATTAAACAAAATGAAATTCAAAAAAATGTGATGTACCAAGGATACTTTTTTTAATACCCAGTATGTTTCTTTGTGAACGCTAACAGTGTATGAAGTTGATACTTGTCAAGTTCGATTAACATAGCTAAAAAACTTTCTCCAAAAGGTCGTTTTGTAATAGCCAGACAGTTAGAAGCTGATATGTGTTTTTCTGATTTCTATGTTTTCTGTCCAGAAATACCGAGGCCTCCAAATCTGTGTATCCCGTAATCCCTACACAAAAAAGCGATCGTTCCTAGAGACTAGAAGGACTGAGCTTTAAAAACTCACTACTAGAACTGACTATACAATTTACGGTTGATACCTCAAACAAAAAATCAAAGGGCCTACCCACCGCACTGCTATATGTTGATGAATTTTCTACCTGTCATCATTTATAATTCCTTTTCAGTTTATATTGTTCCGTATTATCACGACCTTATCACTCACAGTTATTACCTTACCACTGTTTCATCCGCTCACCAAAGTTTAATCAGTGTGTCTTCACAGTCAACAGCCTAATCTAACTTAAACAGATACCTAAGTTTGCTTGAAGGTGTCATTATTCCAGCTAACAAAAGCCAGTTCCGACCCGTACCGAATGAGGAACTAAACTCGTTGTGATAAACTCGAGGAAACAAGGTAGACGACTGCGTACTTGGTATCTCTATCAAACTATTATAGCAAAATGAAAGGTTCAGTGTGGGGATTAAGGAGGCATGCGAGAAAGAGAACTGCCAGAAGATAGAGAAGCTTTAAAAATACGGTCATTCCTCGCTTGCTCGGAGTATAGGAATAAAAATATTTTTCAATTTCTATTTTCATAGCTTAGTAAAGGCAGCATTTGGATAAGTCTATAAAGCACACGATATCACCAAAGTAATTTTCTTCAGCACAATGTAGTGTTTCATGAATTCAACAAATTTTTGAGTTTTGAAATCTCTCACCATCCCAAAAACAAACAGAAAATGATCAAAAACTCCTGAGACGCATAAAGACGAAGTTTGGAGTGGTCCTGATACCATTTTGTTTTTTACCAATTTCTCCGCCGCCAGTACACCGATTTTCAAAATTATAGCAGCATCACCTACTATGACCTCACAGCACATCGCTACTCAAGGAGATTTTCGGATGGACTCAAAAAAGTGTATGATGAAGCCAGATCTTTCATTCATAGGTCAATGGACAGCCCAGCATGAATAAAACACATTTTTAAGTTTTAAAACCCCCCTCTCTCAACCACCCCAATTTGATCGCCATCCAAAGAGGTACCCCTAAAACAAAGTTTGAGGAATATTTGAAATCTTTTTTTTTGCCAATTACTCCGCCGCCCATCAAAATTATAACAGCGTTACCTACTACGACCACAGAGCATATCGACAAATTTCACAACGTATGACAATGTATCTCTGATTGAACTTCCCTCAAATAATCTACCGATTTCTTCACGTACAAGAGCAACTCAAATCCTACCGTTTAACCAAATCTGACGCATTTCATGCTTACTCACACTGCAAATTCACTTCCTTCTAAGTTTTATAATCGCTGCGATATTCAACTTTTTCTGGTATCTACTTATATCACTAGGAACTCAAGTAAAAGCATAAAAAAAAATTAAAAATATCTGATACTAAATAGAACTATACGTTATACAAAAGATAACATTACTCAAGACACTGGACTAACACAAAACAATAGAATTTTAAAATCAACAAAACACTAGCCAGCTTTTGGTAAAAGCTGTAACATGGTGAGTCTCGTATAATTCTGTTGCAATAACTTCTGCAATTGTATATGATTCCATATTTAGAAAACATCTCTAACCCTACGTTTGACCTCCCTCTTAGATGTTAGGTGGTCTGATTCAGTTGGCAAAGAATTAGAAACCGATAAACAGGAGTAGCCAAGAATAGGTTCGGTTGAGCTGGTAGACTATAATTTAAGGATCTTGTATCATTCTTTTTATTACTTATGTATCAGGCAGACTCAACCCTATCCAGGAAGTTCTCGAAACACGCCTCTACAAGACTCCAAGATCCAAGATTTCTCGAATTGCTCTTTTTTGCATAACTAACACACTTTGGCCATTTACACTGTCAGACCTCAAACAACAGTTCAGTTTAACAGAAAAGACAGGCTTCTAATTACCGGACATACAACCTACCAAACAATCCCCTCTAGATGACACAAAACTTCTTTGGTGCACCATCCGGCTCTATCTGAAATAACAACCAGCCATCACACGACAATAAATCATGTTAAAGGGCTTGTTAACTTCCCAATGCAGTTGCGAGATAGTTTTGCACATAGCACGCTTTCTCTCAGAACATCTCACTTGAAAGTGTTAACATTTACAGGCTACGCTCTCTGTGGATACAATATGCTCGTATTGAATAATAAGAGGCAACTATCGCAAAGCATAAGGTAGACCCAATCAACTGAACCCCTGCAGTAAATCAATTACTGCATGAATACACCATTGTTATATTATATAGCGTGAACAATGTTCATTTGTGAGGTTGTGTTCTTAATGGGAACCACAACGTCTCTTAAACTTCTAAGAAATAGAAATTCGAAAGCGTATGGTAAGGTTTCAGCTAGCTAAAGGCATATACTTTGATACAGGAGAATGTTACACATACATTTGGATCGAAATTTGAAAGAAAAAGAATGAGAAACACAAGGCTAGATCGTTTACTATTTCAATTTTTTTTATAGAAAAAAACATTTTCAATAAATTATATAATCCATATTTTTGGCGACAAACTTTGTGTTAACAAGTTATTAAATTATTGATGTTAACTTCGTTATAAAGAATCAGCTAGTCCTTCAGATTACTCGTAAATAGGTATGCAGCCATGAGATACTACCTAAAAAACTAGTCGCTTGATTATCTAATCAATAATAATTTAACACTTTGCAGTAGAAAAAATCATTTATATTGAGCAATGATTTTTTATCTCTATAAATGTTTCCGTATATATTTTTTTACAAATTCCGATAACTTTGGTAATAGAAATCTCTTATTTTTCTTACAATATAATGATATTGAAATATACTTAGATTTACTATTTAGAATGAGTACGTTGAAAATATACTCGTGTAAAGATAAATACCTGTATAGGTAGGTATATATTCTGAGTACTTTCAATTCCTGTTTTGCTCTGGGAAATTATCCCAAAATTCTGCTCAAAAATAAACATAGAAAATAACCGAAGTCATATATCTTTTTCATTTCTCATCCCTTCAATATGCTTTTCAAAATTATTAGAATATGTATAACCGAAAGTAAAGATGAAAGATAGATAGATCGATAGTTACTGGACGAAATAGGTTTGTCATATGAAATAAAGGAAAATAAATTTGTACTTTTATTTTTCTATTTTAAAACAACGTGTGCAGACTATTGGAAGAATAACCATTACATGATTAAAAAGTTTCATCGACATCGCTTCTCGCTGATATTTTGACTGTCTCTTACTATACAAGAACTAGTCATTTAAGTTGGGATTAATATTAAGGATGAGGTTTGGGATAGCTACAAGGTTATGGTGCTACTCTACGTCACTACTTGCCCCATGAGAAAAGCCTCACCAAAACTCTCTTACCTATTGTTTGACACTCAAAAATGGCACTTGCCATACAAGTTGTCCTTTCATAGCAATTTTTTATGGATTCAGAAAATGAAATCAAACTAATTAATACAGTACTTTCCACAAACTTTTCGTACTAACAATATATTAAAATGCCACTAAAATTCAGTTAGAAGGTTCCACGTTGTTTGCCAAGAATGATAGTTGATTGAAAAAATTGGCCTCCTTCTAGCCTCCCTGCAGTTCTTTATCCCAAAATCCGAAGACACCTTTTTTACAAAAAAAAAACAGGAATAAGAATAATTACCTTCTTCTGTATGTGCTTGTATGTTATTATCGGGTGCCATCTCCACTAAGAGATTATTATTAGATCTTGAGACTAGTTATTGTCGGAGGTACGCTGGTATAGACGTCAGCATAATTTTGAGCACAAAACATAAAAACATTAAACCATAATAGATATGTATGAGATATGTGATTATACTTTCTCAAGTTTTTAGTAAGGTGACCACAAGTATTCTGGATGATCTGTAAACGATTCCTCTTACATGCACGTTATACCTTTCACGAGTCCTATTACTCCATCGAGGCATATTTTTATACACTCTTTTAAAGAGTGGGCTATATAAATTTCGGCTCCATCTCTTTTATTTTATGGTGGAACACCGAAGATTCGGTGCTCCCTAATGCCGAATAATAGATGCCCTTTTCGTTTCCTGTTATACGTAGTGCGGAACCGACAAAGATATGTAACCCGCCGGCAGATGCTTTTATAGCTGCAAGAATATCCAGACGCCTTTCCAGATTAATCCGCTTGCTGGATGTAGAAAAATGTGCCAGGAACGAGTGCCACGCTTTTCCAGTCTCCAGACATACTGGAGTGGGCTGACTTGTCAGAAAAACGTACCCACTTGGAACGATACCTGTGATTCTTTTTATTCAGTATGTTAGCCAGGTTCTTCTATTTTTAGCTAGAATGTGAATGTTGCAAATTCTTCCTGTACTTAATAATGATGTATATCTACATTAAGTTATACAGCTATTACCAAACTATTTTTGAACAGTTAATACTACCTATAAACAAACAGCGTGCATTATTTTTTGTAACTCGCGCTCCAGGTTATGAACAATTCCTACTAGATACCCGACCGAATTTCTTTGAAACACATAATTATGAGCACACGTTATAATTAACTGCAAAGTTGGCCATGCCATAAGACGTCAAACGCTAATTGGACGGTGTACACTATTTAGTTAAATAACTTTTCATGTAATATAAGACTGTTTCATGTACTGTGTAAGGCTTTCGCGGCCATCGTCCAATGAATTTGTGGTTCTTGGGTTTTTAGGCCGGCGTCGTTTAGCGTTAAAGCTTGACGTTTTGCCAAAGTACCTTGGAAGTCGCCGAAGTGAAATAGCTTCTGAAGATGCCATCCACTCGTGGTGGCGAAACGTCAAGCTTTAACGCTAAACGACGCCGGCCTAAAAACCCAAGAACCACAAACTCAATACTGTTTCAGTTTAGGAACACTAATAATCATCGCACCCAACTGTTGTTAGCGAAAACAACAATGTACTATTATACAAAAGTTGGAATATCATTAATTTTCCCAGAACAAATTGAGACTGGTTTCGTTTCTGTTTAAAATCTTCAGTACAAGATAGATCTCAGTTGAACAAACGAAATTACAGATCAGTACCTATTAGGAAAACTCATACCCATAAAACCTGTAAAACGTGCTGCAAATTGTAAAAAACTATACTAACGTCTGGAAATAGATAACCTACCACTACTGAGTACGAGTTTGCCTGATAGATCCTTTAGCTGTGATTCAATTTGTTCATGCAGGAGATGTACTGATGAGCTTGAACAAAAACAAAACTGTTGGTTGTAAATACATGAATATTTATTTATTTATTTATTTATTTAATGCTTTATTGCCCAACAGAATATACACTCCAATTACAGGACAATTACTAGAAGTACTAGTAGATAATATAATCATATACAATGAGCTTACAATAAGAATAAGTTTGAACTATAGCAACCGTAGCAACAACAGTTAAAAGTTCAGCCTAAAAATAATTTATGTTCAGGTTAATGTGGGATATAATGACGAAAATGAACTCCTTATTCCTTAAGACTAGAAAAGTTGATGTCACATTGAAATAACTGCAACTCTTAATCTTTTAAAGTTTGGTAGCATAATTTATGGCAATTTTCCATTTAGGTTTTCTGATTTGGGTTGTACTTCACATAACGTTTGGCAAATTTCACACCAAAGCATCCAAAACATAACATCAGGCAACCTATATAAAATTCCACTTTTTCTCAAAATTATTAGGCCAGACATAACCGTTGTAAGGGAAGAAAAGTTCCATGATATAATCAATTCTTTTTGTCATATATGCCCTTCAAACTTGCTGAAATAGTTACTAAGCAAGCTATGGAAATGTAGTTTTCAAATATTATAAGAAACCGGTGCTTAGAATATTTCTTAGAACTTTGTTTACATAACCGAGTAGCGATGAAGGCTAAGCCTGAGTGCCAGAGTACCGCGGCTGCTATGGAAAGGTAAGGTTAGGAGAATTTTGTTGACGAGGGCTCCTGCAAACACTTCGCAGCCCAGGCAGCGAACAAACTGCGTTGTCCATGGTCATCATCTTAGAGCATAGTCTGCGAAACACTTATTTCTTGAGAGGAATTGACTGTCTCGTGTTGTCTTTCGCGCTTTCTCGGAGAGTGACGTTGTTCTGGGCTAACGCTGTGGAATCGACGTTGAAGGGCCAACGCATCTTCCGTGAAAAGGGCGCGTAGTCGCTGCACTTGTGAACACTCATTTTCATAACAAACTTTTATCATCTCTAAGTTCTGCTCAATCATATCACTTATCATGCTCATTTGGCATGGGTGACTAAATAATAAACAACAAATTAGACTATCGTGACAGGCTGCCAACATTGACCCATTCTTATTGAAAAACCGTTGAATATACATAGCTTAAGGCCCTATTCATAGTTGGCACTTAAAGTCCCTTTATACTTGAGTATCTCTTAAATATGGTTTTGTGTTACACATTCATTCGACACCTATTTGAGCGTCCCTCATGAGAAATACTCAAGTAACGAAACGTCAGCACAACCGGAGATATTGTAGGTTAATTATGAAGTAAGGTGTTTTTCGCTCTTAATCTCGTAAGTGGTGTCTAGAAAACAATGCACAAGGCCACACTTGAGTATTACTCAAGTAGATACTTAAGAAACGACTATGAATACGGCTTTTAGTAGTATGTCGTAGTTCGAACGTTCTTGAAGAGTGCATATATATGTGAGTACCATTTTTTTGCAGCACAAATTACACTAAAATGCGGTGACTCTCTAAACGTATTAACGGAACAAAGACTCGCTCTCTGAGCCACAAAGTGAAATAATATGAGGTCGTTAACGTTCGTTTTGCCACAAGGCAAATAATTTTTATTTTGGTATTGTTCCGCCGTTTTCGTTTTAATTAAAGTAATTAAACTATTAACTACAATACAGATCTGTGCTGAGAAAAAGTGAGTGCGACTACGGCACCATCTACTTGGAATCAAAATTAGATTTATTAATACATATATCTCAATTTCAAGAACTGTGGAACTCTAAAATGAATGCTCTGCAACTTGCATGAACCTATGTATCGTACATAGGTGAGCTTTTTATGGCAAAAGGCCTAAAATTTACTGATTATGTTTGGATGCAGAAAGCGACCTCTATATTCCCCAATCGATTAATGGTTAAACTGAAAAGACCTGGATGTTAAAACGCCAAACAGAAATCCGCTTGTTTTCCAATCAGTTTTAGTTCTCGTATTCTCACTGATTGGGCTAATGCACCAAATGTGTATTTTATTACTAAAATAGAAAACTGAAAAAAATTGGCCATATGGATCGCAATCGCGTCGTTAGTTATTTGCATGTGCAATTCTGATGGGTTATTGACGAATCCGTTATGCGGATTCTTTCCCAATGTGACTTTCCCCTCACCTAAATAGTTCCAAATGACAGATAAATGTGACAGAGCTACTTTGGAATGTTACTAATTTATCTTGTGACCTTAGCCACTATTTAAAATTGAAAAAAATTCAAATGCCGAGATCATAATATCAGATGCACCCATTTTATTTATATTCCCTTAATATATGTTAAAATCAGTACCGAATTTTTGTCTTAAACAGCAGTCACAAAATACACTTAATTATTTTGATCAAGATATAAAAAAGTTGTTTTATGAATTATTTAAACAAAGAATGAACTTTATCTGGATCTAGGTGCACTATAAGCATACGTTGTAGTTCGAATTAAATTTGAAGATAAATCTGTCACATCTGGTAGTTTATTATTAGTCAGTGATGCCAATGATAAAAATCTATTATCAAAATGAGTGTTCAGTAGTTCAAACGCAGCCTGCATTGCGCCAGCTTTACGAAAGATGCGGTGGTCCTTTAAAGTCGACTCTGCAACGTTTGATTGCAAAATTTGAGACAACCGATTCAGTCAACACCCAATCCTTAAAGAAATTCCAGATCAGTCGAGAGCGTCACCGCTGTCTGTGAAAGTCTCCAGGAGAATCCAAGACAGTCAATTGCTTGCCGTGCACAAGAACTCGGCAATTCGCAGACTTCAAGCCGGCGGAGTTTGCGCTGGGTTATAGGCCTACATCCATCTTCTTCTTTCTTAAGGTGCCTTATCTTTGAGGATGTCGGCTATTACATTTGCCCATTTAATCTTATTTATGGTGGCTCTAAATAATTCTATGGAAGCCATATTTGACCATTGTCGCAGGTTTTTGAGCCAGTAGTTGTCTTCTTCCTTGATTTTGTCTTCGATGATAAGATGGACCTGTTCGTTTTTTTAAACCTACATCCATACAAAATCCAAATTACTCAAGGACACAAAGATGATGATCATAGACAACGCCGTTTTGTCCGCTGACTGGGTTTCGCAGGATTTGGAAGGGAATCCCAATTTCGACCGAAAAATCATCTTTAGTGACTAGGTAAAAATGTATCCACAAAAAGTTACTGTTTGGTGCGCATACTGGGCCGGCGGCGTTATTGGCCCGTACTTTTTCCAAAACGACGTTAGTGAAGCCAGCACTATCAGTAACGAGCGCTATAGAGCGATGATAAAGAATTTCCTTTGGACTTAGTTGTACGACATGGAAGTGGACGATATGTGGTTCCAGCAGGCACTACCTGCTATACAGCGTTGAACCTGTTGAACATGTTGAACCTTCTGCATGAACGATCTGAGGGTTGGGTTATCTTATACAGAGGTGATGTGAATTAGCCACCAAGATCGTGCGATTTGACCCTACTACTCTTTTTCTTGTAAGTTTTTTTGAAGTCACAAATCTATGCCAGTAAGCCGAAAACTGCCGATGCCCTTAACGTCAATATAATCCAGGCCATGACTCAATTCAGCTAGATTCATGCGGCAGTCATTCTATATTGGACCACCCGGATCCGTGCCCTCGAGAAGCCGCGGCGGATATATGAACATAAAAACAAAAGTTCTTTGATACCTCACACACAACTTGTTTCATATCATTTTAACAAAGACCCGTCCTTAATTAAAAAATATTAAAAAATATTTTTGCAGCAGTTGATGCCGCTGAAACAATAAAAACATTTTTTTGCAGAATACATATAGGTATGCATAATCTTGCTAGATCTTGCTGCAGATCGTACCCATATTACCATTATTATTTACTTAAGATAAAGCTATATATGAAACCGCACATTTCGTTGACTTGCCAGTATCTCAACCACAGATCTAGAGGATCTTGTTTGGTTAAATATCATTTCCATCTCATGTAGATTAGAGAATATTGTGATATTATGTGGTGCAATTTATACATTAGCTATTAGCCATTATAGTTTTATCAGTTCACACTTGTTATGTTAGTATGATCCCTATTACTTCTTGTTTCAAGTCACAAAACAAAGTAATTTCTGAGACGAGTTAAAAGCTAGCAGATCAAGAATTTTGTTCTCCTTTGTATCTTGAATTCGTGAAAAGTTATACTAACGCCTGGTAAAAGGAAGAATGATTGCAGTAACACCCCAAAGCGTGAGAAACCCAATACATGTGAGTCAATACTCGAGGCAAAGTCACAACAGTCTGATTTTATTTTCGCCAGATGGTTGTCTTCCGCATAACAAAGGCTATATTTGATTTCAGAGTAGATTTTCTCTATTTCCAGATACAGCGACAGTCTGCTCAATGGTATTATTGAATGCACTTTTATATACACAGCTTTTCATATCCACTCTTGCTTATAACAAAACCACAATATTACCAACACCCTATGTGGTCGATATTGAGAAATGGAAAATAGAACAGGGTGTTTGATTAAAGGTAAAAGTAATTATTCTTAAATCTTTTCTAAAATAGAAGCACATAAAAGCTAGAATGGTTATTCATTTTTGACCGTTTTCCATTTATACGTTCATTCTATACCAAGTTACTTAATAAATGAACTGAAGACAATTTTGACATTTTAAATGGATCCCTATTTATGTCCTGTAACTTAAAAGTGGTAAATATGACAACACTGTAGTTAGCATCTTACTTCTCACACTGGTATGTTAGGGGGGTATTGTGTCCGCAAAAATTTTCGATCTTAAGATAATACGCTTTTTGGGGGTTCTGAAGTTTTTCTAGCCTCGTAATCTCAGTAACGGCTGCATGCATTGTGATGAAATTTAGGTAGCGATATGCTGTGGTGTAATAGTAGGTAATGCAGCTATAGTTTTGCAAATATGTGTATAGGCGGCGGAGAAATTAACAAAAAACATTTTAGGGGTTCCTGATCATTTTCTACTTCTTTTTTGGATAGAGGTGAAATTAGGGTGGTTGGCGAGTGGGGGGGTTGCAATATTGAAAAACGTCTTGTATTCATAGGCTGTCCATTGACCTGTGAAAGACAAACCTAGCGGCATAATATACTTTTTTAGGTCCATCCAAATATTGCCTTGCTTATTAAACAAACCAACGGAATTTTTTATGTATAGCTACGAGTATTGCTTTAGATCATTCTGTATTATGTGTGGGAAATATTGAATTGATTCCAATGAAATTTTGACACAGTATTTATTATTACCGTGAAAATTGCGTACGACAGTCATGAATTAATGGCGGCCCAGCAATAATCAAAAAACATATAAAAACAGCTCAGACTTCGTTTTTAGATGTTTGATGAATTCCTTCTTTTTTGATAGCACCAAAAATGTGTGGGAAATACTGAATTAAGATACTTAGGTAGTGAATTTTGTCCAGATGTTGCAGTTTTTGGCATTCGCGTATTTTTTACTGAAAAATCAGTAACAAAATTTAGAAATTTTAAGACCTCGTTAAATACGTCGTGCGCAGTTCCTTGCAAGAAAAATAAATAGGGCATTCCATTCAAAATAACTAAGCTGTGTCTGTAACGTAAAAGTGGTAAATTTGGTAACATTGCTGTTACCATTTGTGAATACTCCATGTTAAAAAATCTCCAGGTACTGATTTTTATCGTTCCAGCTTTGTCAATTTGGGTTTTGAATTAAAAAAAATTAATTGTTTTTGTGATAAATGGAAAGATCATCTCTAAGTTTTAATAAAACTATTTTTGTCTTCTTTTTTATTCGCAATAATTCAAAAGTTATATCAAAATAATAATGGGTTTTTGAATCCAGTACCGAACCCGTGTGACGTCACGATTGTGGTCACGATGCATACCGTTCACCAACGACGTCCTACTCAATTGTAGATTCTAGATTCCCAGCCATTCGTGATAATATTTACTTTCTCTTACTCTACTTACTTAAATACTTACTCTAGTGTATGTTATGTTGCAACATAGACGATGAATGAAGTTTGCAGTGTCTTAGAGTATCGGTCAATATGTGTTCGAGGGTATTGGTTCGAAACCCAGGCGTGGCAACTCCTTTTTTTCAATTCTTTTGTTCCAAAAATTTATCGATATGCTTTTTGCACATGTTACACACATTTTTTTCTACAATCGAAATAAATACGTTTTTGAAGCAAATTTTATAAGAGATTTTAGAAGTATACAACAAAAATTACAAATAATTTTAATTTTTTATGGCAATAGCATGAAACATAGTATAAGATTCATTCCCTACACAGAGTTGTCTGTGCTGGCTCGAATTGGTGATAACTGGTGTCGAACGCGGTCGGAGATCAATGCTGATCCAACAGATTTCCTCGATGCGCAGATACGAGTCGCTCCGTACTACCAGAAGATGGCGGAGGTGGAGTCGCCATTGGGTCGGAAGAGAATTCGATGCTTTTTGGGATCGCTTCGCCGGCTGGATCGCCGTGACCGCCATAGCTCAGCTGGTAGGAGCGCCGCACTAGAATTTCGGGGGCGCGGGTTCGAATCCCGCTGGCCATCGGTTCTTTTTCCAGCATTTTCTGATAGCACCTTGAAACATATTTGGTTAGGTACTTGTTATCATTAGCATACTGCAATTTGTAATCTAATTTCAAACATTCAAAAAGATATTTATTTCGATCGTAGACTTCGTCTCGAGCTGCGAACTTCATTCATCGTCTATGCTGTAACAAATATACACCAGTTAGTAGTAAGTATTTTCGTGATTGGCTGGGAATCTAGAATCTACTATCGGAATAGGTCGTCACGACGAGTAGTTGGTGAAAGGAATGCATCGTGACCACAATTGTGATGTCACATGGGTTCGGGAACTGGGTTCCGAAACCCATTTTTATTGTTTATTTTGATATAACTTTTGGATTATTGTGAAAAAAAATGGTTTAGTTGTAAAAGTTATGTATGATCTTTCCATTTATCACAAAAAAATGTTTTATCCAAACCCCGATTTTTGAGGTACTTAAGCGCTATGTCACTTTTTACTAACCCAGCATTTATAGTGGAGAGCATATTATTACATATCTATCTACGTATTCGACAGAGCCGCTATACTGTGAGCAGACTTTTACGTGCTTCCGCAAATGCGTACACCTTCCGAAAAGACTATCTACGGCAGGAAGTGAGATTTAAAAGGGCCGAAAATGGAGTGAGCGAGTGAGAGAGGGCGTGAAAGCATTATTGAGAAGAGTACACTCTCAGCCAAGTCGAAGGCTGTATAGCGAAGCTCTGCTTCACCGAGCTTCCAGAAATATTAAGTTACCAAGAAGTCCTACCGGTTCGGAGGCACGTGTATTTATAACGTAGAGTGGCAACTTGATAACCTTGTTTACACGACCCATTTTGAGCGAGCAACTCCATTTTCGACTAAATGAATTTAAAACGACCGTGTAAAGGAAAACATCGGCGGTTGTGGGAGTATCATGTATATAGGTATTAAATTTGACACTCCCAAAGAAGCTACTGTTGAGTCAAGAATGAATAATGTATTCCAAGGGAGGAAAATAGTGCTAATGAGAAAATACACAGCGAGGAGCTCAGCTCATGTGGAATGTAATTTCTGAGAATGAAGCTCTCACGTCATTAGTAGCCGTATCAAAATAATGTGAGTGCATGCAGCATATATACAGGATTTTCCCCATTGAATGACGAAATGCGACAGTGCATAATATGTTTACGTTGCCGTCGTTTCAACAAACTCCTTCAGGAGTTCCACATGATGAACTCTGAAATTTCCCTGTATTTAATATTTGATTAGGTGTTTTTTAAACTATCAGGTAATAGATTGTAGTAGTCAATACCAGCGTAATCTGTGTTTTTTTATGAAAAGCGTGATGGTACTTCTGTATAAATAACTTACTACTACACCTTTTCCAGCCATAGTTTCTAAAGCGTCAAGTAATAATTCAAAACGGTCGATTTTCCAACTCGTCACCTGTAATTTCAAACCGTCAGGTGTAATTCATACCTGTCAGTTTAAATTTACAATTGACGAGTTGGAAACTCAACTTGGCCATTTTGAATTATCACTTGACGCTTTAGAAGCTACAGTTGGAAAAGGTGTAGATCTTGTTGAATATCAGTATATATCTGAATGTTTTTTCCAGTTGTTCAAGTTATGTTTTAGACACAGAGTAATTTGTACGAATATATGCCTGCAATTGTCAAAAAGCCATTACCCACGAACATTTCATAACAAGACTCCATCGCTTTGATGTTGAAAATCAATCGCAAAATTATCTTTTGGAGAACAAATACCCTGGTCCATTCATTAGCTTCGCGTCAGGATATAATATTATAGGAAATAGTTGAATACACACATGCATAATAGTAGCTGGTTGATACGCTGACTGAAAGATTTCCTTTTAGAGTATTCAAAGCGAAGTATTATTTTGTTTAGTTTAGATAACAGATATGATCAATATGGGATTTCCAACTAATGCGATCGTCTAGTTTAGTACATAACAAATTTGTGCCAGTAGTGGATATGAATCATTGTTTTTGAGTGTTAATGTAATATCACTTTGTTTTTGATAATATCCAATAAACTGTATGAATGTAATTTTTGCCAAATTTATCATTAAGCGGTTTTCTTTGCACCAATTTGCAAATAGCCGCATGACAGCATTGACTTTATTGGTAGTACTTAACACTATATCCAAAATGATCGCTTACAGAAGGGTCCAAAATATGTTTTTAAGATTATAGGCATAGTGTAGCACCGGCTTTACTGCTGTTCACAAACTGTGGCCTTTCTTTCCTTAGAAATTCGCCAAAGCTTTTATTTTATCGTCTACCGATTATACAGTTTT
Source organism: Callosobruchus maculatus (assembly GCA_951848785.1). Taxonomy (NCBI): domain Eukaryota; kingdom Metazoa; phylum Arthropoda; class Insecta; order Coleoptera; family Chrysomelidae; genus Callosobruchus; species Callosobruchus maculatus. The sequence continues at coordinate 24,325,388 of CATOUR010000014.1, read as the reverse complement.
GAGTTTCTTAAATGCTCTTCAGTACCTTATTGGAGAAATTATAGTTGGAGGACTATATATTTTCTGGATGCCGTTTTCTGGAGCATGTCAGAAAAGTGCCTTCTGACACGATAAGCTGTAATATTTTATTATAAAATCGAATATTCGGCTATAAATTCCACCTACTATTACTGCACCAGCTTTTGGTAAATGACAAACGACCGGAACATGTCCTCTGATGCAAACAGTGGCGTCGTATATCGTGGTTTATTTCTTGGCACAATTTTCATGTAGCAAATAAGTGATTTTTACAAAATAAAAACAAATACATGAAAACTCGCAAGGTGTAATCATTACATAACGCGAAAAATAAAATCCACAAACTAGGACCTTTTAAAATGAGCGCTATTTGGCGGGTTACCAGTTTATATTCTTAACAATGGTTTGAAATCTAGGCAATAATGATTAACGTTGTTACTTTTATTTAAGCAAATTAAAACTAAAACAGTGTTGGAGTAACTGAACGCTATTTAAAAAAGTTTTGTTCTTAAATCAGCTCTTAAATTAGCTTTGATCACCAATGTTTTTAAAATATTAACTTTTCTTGAATACAAATGTAATCACCAAAAACTTCTATTTTAGCAATATCCATGCCAGATTTTTGTTTGATTCTCATTTCTCGATTTTTTTTTTACGCAACTCGCCAAGTTTCTGGTAATAACCCCATATTGAGGATTTGCTAGGGTTCAAGCCCCTGTTTTTAGCGGCAGATCAATTTTGGTTGCTTTAGTTGACTAACGTATCAACCACAGAAGAATAACATTTTCATAAACAGGTTTCTCTGTATATTAAAAATGATACTTTTTTATACTATGGTGTCGTGGAGACAGCCCAAATAGCAAATCGGTCAAAAACTTCTACAGAAGGTTTGAGTGTTGCTCATTGAAGTTTTTTGAATATGGTAAAAAATAAACCATAAGATTGTTATTTGGTTTTCGGGCACTTTTATGTTGCAATGGTATCAACTTTAACAACCACTATTTTCCCCTTGAATAATATAATATTGCTGGAATCGCAGTAGGCTGTCCATTGATCGGTGAAAGATAGACCTAGCGGCCACTCCATTCGAATTTTGCCTTGTCTATTACATAAACCAAGGGACTTTGAATCTTCTGATGTATGCGTACGAGTATTGCTTTAGAGATGGTAATTATTGAATTGACTTTAATGAAATTTTGACACATGTTAACGTTCTTTAAGGATTAATATTGATAACGTTATCTGTCTTTAAATATCACAAAAGCGGCATGCCATGTGATTAGAATAACAGTTGAAGATTTCAGATTCAGAATAAAAACTATGTCGTCCTAGTTTCTACAGAGAGGTGCATGAAATGCTTGTAAATCATAAAATCTAGAACCAATTACGAAAAGGTTCGTAACTGAAAAATGGGAGATAATCGCATTCATGAAGGCAATTTTCGTTGTTCCTTTACTTTCTTTGTTTCAGTAATTTGCTTAGTCTCATTGCATAGATCTCTGGATACGTCTATGAAAGAACAGATAATCTAGGAAAAGGTTATTTTTCAGTTACAATATCCAATCATGAATTCGAAAGATTGGTCCAGAAGATTTATATCATCGAAGTGCTGGTTTTTTCTTTTGGTCGGTCTATAAGAGCGGACGCACTGCCAGCAAAATTAATTGCTGTAGTGGTCGTCGATTTTTTTCAACGATTTTCCTCTTCCGGTTGCACTTTTCGATACAGGAACAAATGAAGTCTCGGAAAATATGACTGTCTGTTCGGAATTTTATGGGTGACATAGATAGTATCGATAAATCGAAATGTACGAGTCCATTCGACGGCCCATTCTCATTTCAAGGAAGATCTATGGACAATGAAGAAGGTGAACTCGGCGTAGGAATATTATTTCCATTCTGGTTTGTACAATTTTTATTATACTATAGCAGCAAGTCTAATACCTTTTTAATGATTTCTGAACTGAATTATTTCAAGAACAGATAGGTTTCCTTTCAGACAGAAGTTTATAATAGACGATTGTCCAAATAATTGTGTTGTGTACAAGGATTCATTCCAATTAGTATATTAAAATCAAAACATCTATATAAGCACGTAAAAATTATAGGTGAGTTAATTAGTCTCAAATCAAATTTTGCAGAAATATCATTGCAAATCCACAATCAATAAACAAATAGGACTGCAAATGAATCATACTTTAATAGTATATTATTCAATGTGCGGTAATGTCTGTAATTATTCACGCAGTTGAAGTTTGTAAATCAACAAGGTACTACCATTACCGCGAGTTGAATACTATACTTTATCTGCGACTGAAGCTATGAATAGGACGATTTAAATACATAATAATTACAAACTATTGACAACTTAACCTCACCTTTAGTAAAAAAGGTACCGTCACCGTTTGAATTAGCATTTGATGTTTCAAAGCGACATTTGCAGTTAATATAGCTTCTATTTAATGGTATGCATTTCCAACAGAACAGTACTGGTATCCACTAGGCGGTATTCATAACCCACGGCTAGACTGTGAGTTATGAAAAATAATTGATTGAGCTTAAAAATATCGTAATTAACTTTATCAGTATACTCACAACGTTGAAGTTTGCTAATGAAAAACAATGCAGTGCTGTTTTTCATTAGCAAACCTCAACATTGTGAACAGATTGACCAAAATAATTAATGTAGGAATAAAATGAAATTTTAAATCGCAGAGCAAGAATTCCCGCATATTTATACATTTATAAAAAATGAGACATAGCCTTAGCTTTGAGTTATGTTAATACCAGATTTCCATGTTTAGAGATATTAGTCATCAGAAGTGGACCATTAGAAGAGAATCACTCAAGTCCTGCTTTTGAAAGCGTTAATTTATATTAATGCAAAGAAAAAATATATTTACGATTTCTTTCGTAAATATAAAGCTACCTGAGACAAGCTTGTAATTTGCCAAAAAGATATCCTTTGATAAGGGATAATCCGGAGAGAAAGATCAAAGAAAGATATACATTAAGGCATGGACGAGATAGTCCATATAGGGCAAAGTTTACGGAATAAAATATAAGTTGGATCACTCTCCGTCGACACTTTGAAGATCTCACATCAAAGCGATGCCGCAGCCGCACGCGCCAGTTAGTTTTTGCGTTGGTCTTTGCCCAAGTACGAGGGTCTTTTAGCGGGGACTTGCTAACGCCAGGGTTTTACGTATATACGAGGGTCATTGAAAGACTATGTATTGACAGCCGATTTAGACATACAAATACAAATATAACGTTTATTTTGCTAATACACTAGGTAACTAAAGTAAAGTAAAACTATTACTAATGAATCTCAAATGATTTCACATATTGTAGCTGTTCCGTAGATACGTAAAGATTGGTTCAAAGGTGCTGAAGTATCTTTACCTTAATGTTTTGTTTATTTGGCATATTTTTGAGACCACAAATTATAAAATTTATGGTATAATATATAGGAACTCGTATGTACAATTTTAAAAGATAATGATGTGGAAATGCTTTACATGGATGTGAATAAATATTATTGACATTTTGCTTTTCAGTGTCATTCCAATTGCTACTGTAGAAACTAAATTGTTAAAGTTATCAATAAAAATATTTCCGAGCTCTAAAATATAATTCAGAATGTCTCTAGATGGTATGGTAAGACCACCGAATGAATATTTTGTCTCACTATACGATTTTAGCGTGATACAATCCTTTAAGTATCTGTAGGCCTGTAGGCCTCGAATTAATCATGTTAGACGTGTGCTAGTTTGTTGGAATTGTTTTATCGGGCGGAACACAGAAAAGCACAAATGTACAGGGTGTCCCATTAATAATTTTGAATCGGACGTCACGTGACCAAAAACAAATACCTCATTGGATATATAATTCTCTACTACTGCCCAGCTCCGACCTATTGCGTGTCCTAATCGTCGTGAAACATGTATTTATATCCTTTATATTTCAAGGTTCACCACAAAATAAGGATGGATACGATTGTCATTTTCCAACCGTTAGTAAATTTAATTGATAAAATCAAACTTCTGAAAATATTATCCATTTCCTGCAAACAAATCCGAGATAACAAAATCCGATATTTTTGAGACACTGTATACACTTCGGGTTACACACGTTCAGCCACTACTTTGCGCCGCCCCGTATCTCCCGTCTGACGTCGGTACACTGCTACCGGTGGACCGGGAAGACGGGGCAAGGGGCAGGCTGTTTTGATATTTTTGCGGAGTGATCCAACTTATATGTATTCCGTAAACTTTGTATAGGGCGTCAAATCAAATTCACCAGAGCACAAGCAATGAATACACAACCTTGTGTGTAAGGTATCATTTTAACAATGTCTACAGTTTGTTTCAAAAAGTGGAATAGAATCTTGATTCTGTACTCATATAGTTTATTGACTTCTTACATGATTAAGCATCCACAATGGATACAAGAAAAGGAGCCTTACATCTATAAGAGGATAGGCATTATAAATTATCATAAACTGAAATAGGAATGCAAAAATTACAATAGCTTCAGGTTGAAGAGGAACATATAATGAAATGGAAATAATACTAGTAATAACTAAAGTAAAGAAATAAAAATACCGCTAAAATTGATAAAGAAACAAAATTGTTAAGCAAACAAACACAGATGAATTAACAGAAGCGGCATTGATGAGTGACTTTTTTATAGATGGCTAGACTGATATATTTAAAGGTCCAAATATGCATCAGTTGTGTAGAAACAGTGCTACAGGAGAAATTTATTGGAACATAATTTAAAAGCATTTAGGCTCATATCTTTATATGCATGTATTTAAAGAATGAGTCCAATTTATTGTAAATATGTATGTATGTTGACTCTACTCATCTATGTCATGCGTAGTCTGCTTCTCAGAGGGATGGTCGATTGCGCATTTCTGATATTCTTATTACATATGGCTAAATACTGGTATTGTAAATATGCCGAGATTTTTGTGGATTTCGATGAGCCTCTGAAAGATATAGATGGTAGTGTCATTATTCCATGCAATTTGAACAGTTCTCTACAACTAGCGTCAAAAAGTACTCTACTCGATACACGTACTGCTGTTTTTCGTAACCAAAGTGCTCTCATTGCGAGTAGCGCATCATCGTAAATAAGCATAGGAAAAAGTGTTTACAATGAGCGTTCGCATATACCAGACAAATTTATTTTGGTATAGTAAAGCCCAGAGATATACCATTTGTTTACAAAGTGAGGACCTCCGCAAAAAGTGCCGACAGAGAAAGGGAACGGGGTCGGACTGGGCATTCGAATTCGTTGGAGTGGACAACAACGAAAATGTTCATTTCCATCCAATAAACTGCTCATACATTAGTTGGTTGAACAAGATGTTTGAAACTTTATTATCTGTTGATAAATATATGGTAGAGATATTTCAATATAATCGTATAAACTACATGGTAAATTATTCCTTTCTACACTCAATTTTAACGGTAATAAAGAGAGGCAACTAATGTTGAAAAATGGAAGTTATATGGAAATTCCATCACAATCCAGCTGGTAGCATCCAAGCTATATGGAATCAAAAAAATCTAAGTTCTCAAGGTTACATGGATAGAAAATATTCTATTGATTTTTCTTTAGGGGCATGATACAAAAACAATTGGGAGTATTCTTTTTATGCAAAATATTATGAGGTCTTGAACTCTACTGTATTGTTATTGCAAAGTAAGTTTACTGTGTTGGTATATTTTTTATGTGAATCTTCAAATATATTATATATGTTTACCCTACCTCTTATCACTTGGTGAAGCTTGCAGAAGTTGCGGCCAGTTGGATGCCACTTAAGATTGGAGGCACTGTGCTTGGAGTAGGTAACTGTGCGAGATTTTTTGGGTGAAAAAGTTTTAAATTAATTCTTCCTCACTTTTTGATCCTTTCCGTACTTCTTTGGTACAAACAAATGCCTCCTCTTCCAGCTTTGCTTTCGTGTCCACGGTTGCTTGGGACATTATCAGAGTTGTACGGGTTGTAACTGTTCCATCTGTTTGATCGATGTCAACCCTACCACACAAATGCATTATTTTGTAGACATCAACAGATGATGGAATAAACCATTGAGATGTCTGTCTGTATGTATATCTTTCCTGTATAAGGAGTAACCTCAATAACCCTTACTTTGTTGATGTTGCTAAACCAGTCTTCATTAATCATCATGTCAATCTCAGATTTGATCAAGTCTACAACTTTTTTGTCAAATTTTGGTTCAAAGTTTTTCCTCCGGATTCGTTGTTTTAATTGTCCCCAAATTAATTCTATGGGACTGAAAATGCAAAAATAGGGAGGCAACCTTAAAACATCATGACCATACTTTTTGGCTACGCTTTTTATGACATATTGTTTCTCAAACTGTTCAGTGTGGAGGACTTCCAATAATTCAGTTTTTTTTGTAAGTTTCTTCAAAGTACAAATCCTGTTTCATGAGAAAATCTTGTATTTCCTCCTTCGATGACGTTGAATTCGGAATTTTGTCTGGAGTGATAGCTTGCGTTGCCCATTACGATGACGCTAAATGGCTTTAAATTGGGAATGCGGGTATACTCAAACCATTGCTCAAATATTCCCGAGTCCATGTTTTTGTGGTAGTCTATATTGCAGTATTCAATTTTCTTTCCGCATAATTTGAGTGCGTTTTCGACCTAGCCGTCAGATGATCCGCAGTGTAAGATAACTATACAGGATCCTTTATTTGGTGGAACGCCTTTTAGCTCACACTTCTTTGTACCGTCGGTCCATCCCTTTTTAGCGGTATCATGGGTATCATACCAGGTCTCGTCAAGGTAGTACACTGACCTTCCCTCGTTCCGGTATTGCTCTATCTTATGCAAGTAATCGTGCCGCCATCCCACAATCCTTGCACTTTCCATTATAGCCATTCGTTTGTTTACAGTTCTGTACCTAAACCGAATCTTCCTAATCCATCGCTGCAATGTACTCCTTGGATACTGTTTCCTCATTCTAGCCAATTGTCTTTGAACGGATTCGATTGTGGGTAGTTCATTAATTTTGTACTTTTTGCAAACAATATTCCTCAATAATTTTGTGATGGTGGGACCTGGTTCTTTTGAAACACCAGCATCAAACCTACGCTTCCTCTGTTGTGGCCCCTTTCTCAAAATTTCACATACTGTTGGATATGGAATGTGTTTTAGAATTGACGTCCTTTTGATCATACTCCCCTTATTTTCATTCTCCGGATCCTTCCTTAGTTCATTATCATTTAGTACTATTTGTTTTGCATCTGCGCTAAGATGTGACCTTTTGTGAGGTTTTAATTGGTCTATCTCTACCTCTCTCTGTTCAAATTCATTATCAGTGTCCGTACTATAGTCACTACTTTCACCACCGTAATGACAAACCGCCGACGTAGCTTCACTGCTGCAGGGTAATCCACATCGCTGTGAAATCCCATTATCTTCCCAAGGCCGAAACATACTCTAGCTGTCACACTTCCGAAAAAAACGTCCGATTCAGACAGAAAAGTAACGCACAAAAGTTACAGCAGATTGGCGTTACTATCAATAACGGTAGCAATACCTGCCTAAACAATTTGACTAAGTCCGGTCCTCTTCATCGATCGAGTCGCTAATAATCCTGAAATGTGTCGGTCTTATCATAGTTCAGTCAAAATATACATCGTGAACGTCATCCGACAGATTTACGTTCAAATATAATTTAGTGTTTCATTTTCACCATTCTAAAAGGTTACGTTTTGTTAGAAAATTGGTTAAAAGCACATTCCATGAATTGGTTACGAGTACGAAAGTAAAATAAATGGTAACCATTGAATATTATCAAAACTGTATCTATTCCAAATGATGAACTGTACTAAGAGATGGTATGCAGTTTTTATATAGCGCAAAACGTACACAAATGGTATATCTCTGGGCTCTACTCTAACTGTTTATAGCGAACTCTTCTAGTGGTATTGATCTGTGTTCCAATACAGGTAAGGTCTTCCTCCTCAACTTATATCCTACGTAATATTAAATCTGTGGTTTTTCATAGACGTAATATACTGGATACCGACAACGAAGAATAAGTTCCACTTAAATACGGAAAACCGTTTTCCGCTTTCCTGACGGTGTCGGTACGTACAACGGGTAACTAGAGCGCTGCATAAAAGATAAATTGTTTCCATTTGCTTAGTTTATGTAGTGAATTAATTAATGTTTTGACGTAGATTAAGCAATTAGTGTCGTATACCGACGGCCCGAGAATGCAAGATCGAGTAAAATATGTAAAGAATAATGAACTGGAAATTTTAGCGTTCAAGGTATGTTTTGCATAACTAGCAAGGCGGGCTGTGGTATACAAAATGAAGCGGTAAAATCTGTGGCATTTTCTTGATATATTTTTGAGGATTCAACTCCTCACACGACATACTATTTTTTAGTATTCTGTGAGCCCACCCATCTCCACATCTGTTTGCGTTTGCGTTATAGCAGTTAGCTAGATTTGGATATATTGTAATATATGTTAACAGCAGTGCCATCATGTGGTAATTTTTTAAAGGTCAGAGTTAAGGGAATACTGATTATTACTACTGCAAAGAGTTAATCAAAGTATAGAGATTAAAAGTGCAATAGAAACTTTCTCTCGTTTTACTTTACTATCGCAAATCCACTTAAGTCGCCGACGAAAGTCATGATGCAATATTTTAGTTTCATCTCTGATGGTTTGGTTTATCTTAAGGTCAATTTGCTTTGTTCAAAATGATAATCAACATTTTTGGCTTCTTTATTATATTCACAACTGACACTATTTTCTTATGAAGAACTCAAAAAAGACGTTCCTGTTTGTCACATAAAAACGAAAAGATAAAACTGCTGAAACTTCGTTTTTAGGCATTTTGGAGGTTCCTGATCATTTTATTTATTTATTTATTTATTATTTTTAAGTGGGACTGAAATTGGGGTGGTTGAGAGGTGGTACGTAGAAATTATTGAATTAATTTTAATTAAACTTTGACACAGTATTATTACCGTGGCGAGGATGGAAAGTGCGTAAGGTTTTTAGAAATCGTATCAGTGGCAGCGCAGCAACAAAAAATATATAAAAACAGCTCAGACTTCGTTTTTGGGATTTTTAGGAGTTTCATTTTTACTTTTTTTGAGTGGGGTGAAACTGGACTGATTATTTATGTATATCGGATTGCTGTTAGTATCACCCGGCTCTCTGTATGGTTGACTGACAGCTTTTGCCGTACTAGTTCTTTTTTGGACAGACTAAAGGTCTACTACTTCTTGAAAGATTGCAATTACGTGACCCAAATTGTAGGTTTTTAATTTTTGATCTTCCTTATCTAGTCTTAGATTTGTTCCAATATCGAACACACTGTAACTAAATAAAATAAATGAAACTAATTATAATCGCTTGACGGAACGTAGTTTTCTGGAATAACTGGATTGTGCTAGTCGTTTATGGCACATTTTTATTTATAAAGGGTACATACATGATATGTAGAGGCAAATCCCTAAGACCCTTAAAACCACATTTTTGCTTTTCGCCACAATCACCGCCAGTCTGAAGGCGTCACATTGCGAAAGCAGCTTGTCAAATAAACACCGCCAACTATCTACACTGTTCAGTATACTCTTCAACTTCTACCGAGGCTGTCACCACCAATATGGCGAACATTTCTGCCTAAAAAACAGTTGTGCAGAGTTCCCCAGCACAAAGGTTATCTGCACTCCTCTGGTTTCGAACTTCTGCCTCTCTGGATCCTTAGGACATGCACTGTTATTATCAATAAAGTTTACATACAGACAACGAATAAAAATTAATCCTGTTACATTTTACGACTAACCTAGACCATACCATCAAATATTTGAGGGCTTTAAAATACAAAAGCAGCTCGTCAAATAAACAGTGATTTGTCCCAGTGAAATAAATGTTTACGATTGCCTTACCCCAACCGGGTTAGTACACTGTAATATTTATTTTCCCGGGACAAAAATTCACCAGCGGAGCCATGGAAAAGTCGTAAACTTCTCCCACTCCACGTTGAGTGGATGGGAACAACAACACCAGGCAATTTACTAATTAAGCTCGTCGATCCCCTCTTTTCACCCCTCAGTCTAACACAGTCGTTCTATTTTTAACATTTTTTTTTCGTCGTTTATCGCGCCGCAGTTTTATTGCTCGACAATATTATGAAGATTTGTTTTTTAATTTTTACATTATTTGCTTAACTTTGATCGAGAGCTGTTTCTTTTAAGTCTCGTGCTAGCTGTTGGTAGAGTTATCGTAGATATAAAACTAGTAGGTTTGGATGTTTTTTGGCATCTTATAACATAAGCTTTGGACTCATTTACTAAAAGAAAAGTTATAGTAGTTACTAATAACTGTAGTTTTTCTTACAAAAGAAATCATCCCTGAGACCTTGCCAAACCTTCCCGACCTTTTAACAAAGGCCAGTACATTGGCCCAGCTTATGGAGGGTAATCCCACTAGCTGAAGTCTATCAGATCCAAAGATCTCATATCTCAGCCCGCCTAACAACTCACATTCTGCAAGGTAGTGGTAGGCCGTTTCATCGGCCTCTCCACGGCCCATATATAGGGAGTCGTCTCAATTCCCTATAGTAATAGATGCCGCCTGAGCCTACAGTACCCCGTCAGAACACCCATGGGGTTTCTGATGGCCCATCGGCCTTGGTTTCGTAGCCACGCTGACCTAGATGTGTTTAGCCCGGCTATAAAATCCTTTGCTTGCTTGCATCCCTCACTTTGCCTCTACGGTTCATCTATGGTATCGTTTACTCACTTTTTGAGGGCTGACATTACATGCTGCCTACTTAATCCTATAGCAAGCTGCCTGACTGTCAGAGCAGATGTAAAGCTTCTGCTCTCTTCCCTTTCTCACCTCGTCATTGCATGCTGCAGAGAGTATTGCATATACTTCCGCTTCAAAAATCGTGGTTTACATACCTAAACGGTAACTTCTCCGTACTCCTCGACTTTCTACGTACAGCCCTGCTTCCGAAGCCTGTCCGCTACCTAGACGAGAGCCATCCATGTAGCATATCAGTGGCTCTTCGGGAAACTGAATCTACCCTCTTTTCCACTCCACAATACTGGGAATGGTAAGGGTGAGAGATTTATCCAACCTTGGTAGCTGGTTTTCCTCGACAATCTTGTAGGCAAAGAGGTTCCTCCGCCAGCTTGGCTATCTTTGCGTGGCCAACCGCCTCTCCCTTTATCTGCCAATTACCAGAGTCCCGGATTCTCATATGCGCTGCCACCGCTGTCATCCTAATCCAGGATGCCGCCGTCGCCATCGGTAGTCCGAGTAGTACCTCCAGTGAGTGCTGCAGTTGGGGTCGTCCTCATTGCACCTGACACCCACACAGGCAAGCCTTTGTATCCATCCTAGACTTCGGACCATTGTGGATTTCTGTACACAAGGCCATCAGACCACCGAGCCGTATTGTATTTGAGGTCTTGTGATGGCAGTATATATCCACTGTAGGCTGTTTTTCAATCCCCATGTCGTTTCTACTGCTCACCGCAACAGCTGCCAAAAGGTCGCTGTCGATCACACAAGTCTGTCAGCGTGCGACCTCCACGTCAGCTTCGAGTCAAGAATCACTCCCAAGTATTTGACCTCCCGCTAAAAATCTAAGGGTTTTCCATACATTGTAGGCGCTCTAAAACCTTCTAACTACCTCCGTCTGTAGAACAGTACTAGCCCAGTTTTGGATGGATTTACCTAGAGTCCTGTACCCGTGCGCCATCGTTGAATTATTCTACAGGTCATTCTATTACAGGTCGTGCTTAGGAATCGTCCAGAGACAATTACCATACCGTCGTCCGCGTATGCCTGTGCCTGGAAGTCTTGTTGCGCCAATCTTTCGAAAAGACTATCCATAACAAGACACCATAGAAGAGATAGACAGCTGCCCTGCTGTTAGCCGGCACTTCGATGTAGCGCTGGAAGTCTCTCCCTGGATTGCCCGAACTGTCCGACTCCCTAGCGCAGATCGCACTCAACTAAAATAAGAAACTACGCAGTTGTGTGCAAAATAAAAAGGAACTGACATAGCACCTTCAGGCTAATACCCTATTATGGTGGATTGTTTAAAAAAGCTCTTTTGCTGTTTTCTTGAAATGAAAAGGTGGAAAGCATTCAATGGAGAAAGAAATTGTATCATAAATCGTATCTACTAAATGAGACAAGTTTTTAGTGAATATACTTTTGCAATGACTGGGAATATTCAAAACATAACCTATAAATCTAAAGATAGCCTCATGTGTTGATATACCAGAGATAGCCTATTGCACAGATTTGCTGGAGTTTTATGGCAGAGTACCAAACACAAGAGGTAAGCTAAGCAAACAGTCTACCTCTGCGTCATATTTAGTATTTCAGCTTCCTTTCGTAAACAGATACTTTTTTGAACTGCATCTATTACGTGGTTTTTGTTTCTTGAATTGGCGTCTACTGTACTGTACCTCGTTACCACAACTGATGGCAGCAAAAGAACGCAAGCTGAGCAAAAGCAATGTCACATACGCTTCTAACAAATCTACTGCAGATCGTATTAAGATCAGTGTGATCAGCTGTGAATGAGTGTCTTTGATCCTTCATCTAGTGTCCAAACCACTTAGACACCCATATGTCGTTCGCGCCACCAGTTGTTGTGATAAGGTATAAAAGGTAGCAGAAACAGTCGAGTGCTTTTTTTACTTTGTTCGCCTCCAAAACATAAATTTAGTATCTACTTCTTGCAATTACATTCCGTAATTCGTGAATTACATTCCGTAATTCGTGAATTACATTCCGTAATTCGTGAATTACATTCCGTAATTCGTGACGTCTGCAAGAATGTTGAGAAATTTTGGTGACAGAATCACCACACACCGTAAAACCAGAAACTTCCAGTTTGATAGCTCGGCTCCATAGAACCATAGATATTGGAAGGTTCGCAAATCCAGTCAGGCTAGCGAGCCACCACTGTTCTTCTAAGACTTTCCAACACACGATGAATTTTGACTTTGATCGGGTCAGTTTTGCCCACTGGCGACCTTGAGACGTTAAGTGAATGGAGCAGAGTCCGTCTACAGAATTCTTATGAACACAAACAAAGCGTGGCACATTATTAAAAGAAGACCGCTACTTCTGACGTTTTTGAAAAGGCTAGTAACCTTTCCTCGCCAGAGCGGGAGAGGTAAGCGGGATAGCGTTCGAACCGTGAGTTTCTAGCATTTTGTTATCAGTTGACATTGTTCCAACATTCCGTCATTGGGTTGAAGCACTTTACACCTGCGATGTACTGATCACCAAGAGACCAGCAGGAGCTCCACGAACGGTTAAAAACCCTGAAAATATGGAAGGCAAGATCTTCACGTAAACTGACTTGATCTGCTGGGCAACACGCTAACACGCTGCTGAACCTCACCTCCGTGAGCGTTAACAGTTATCGACCAAATCCGCCCAAGGCTCCATAATGTCAACTGGTAACAAAATGCTTGAAACGCACGAGTCGAATACTACCTCCCTCCTCCCCACCTCTCTCCACCTGACAGGGGACGCGTACTAGCTATTTGAAAAACCACCCTCTTTTATGCCAGACCCTGTATAAGTATGTCTCTTAAGCCTCGTATACATCTGATACACGCGAATATGCAAATGTGGTCGACCCATTCGTCGTGTGCCCTGCGAGCTGACTCGTGCGCGACTTTGAGCGCGAGCCTCGAACACAGCTGAGCTCATATGGTTTGAGTACACAGGAATATGTAAATTTGGACAAACCATTCGTCGTGTCTCAGGGCTTGCGAGCTACCTCGCGTGCGACTTTGAGCGCGTATGGGTCGAGCCAAATCTTGTCGGTTTTCGGTTACCGCTCAAAGAAAACGTTCAGCCTCGCGTTCAGCGTATGCGTGCTCAGTGTCGACGTTTACGCGTTGTTTCTGTCATGCAACGACATCCGTGATACCTACTTATACCCGACTGTGAACATGAAGCAAGTTGAGGATACATGCATGCGAAGTAAAAACTAAAACCAACACTTGTCCTGAGACCACAGAACACACGCATATGTGTGTGTTCTCAAGTCATGTGCGCTCAGATGTGTACGCGGTTTTATCTTCAGTTTTTATACTGAAAAGTACTCCTATCCACTATAGCTCATGGCTATCTAGCAAATAAAGCAATCACCTAATTGAACTCTTTGGCCCTCTCATTCTCATTTTCATTTACCCGCTGCCGGTCGCGTCGTAACGTCACGACAGTTCAGCCCTCGGTCCGTTTATAGAGATTTATTTATAATTTTTCGGATGTGTATATCAATTTGCTTAATTAAAATGGCGGTGTCAAAAGTGTGTGTAGCGTTCCGGGAGGTAACTGATAGCTTGGCACTGCGCCTGGAGTCGCGCTAATTACGCCAGCGACTGAATGCACGCTGCGTCGCGTCGAACGTTTACGGAGTCAGTGGCGTTGAAGCGGAAGGGTCGAAAAGGCTTGACTAGTTTCCACCTTTTGACAAACGGACGTTTACTAGTGCCTACATAAAGGGAGATACAAAAAATAGCTGCATAAAAAATGCAGCGCCATGACAAATGGTGTTACTAGCTCGCCATGAAGCACACCGCGATACTGGACAACCTGCAGTGCGACATGCATTACTAAGCCGCAGTTACACATTCGCATGAACTACGAGCCGAATCGCGAAGCGAGAATGTGTAATCACCTCGATCGTCATTCGCCTCGCCTCTCGCTCGGAAGCGGTCCTTTGGGACCGAGTCAAAGGACCGTAGTCACGAACCGTCGAGGCGAACTTATCGTTTGCACATTCGCTGGCAGGCAGTAGCAACTCCGTCTTCGGTACGTGTATTCATTATTGTTTTTTTTTTTACTTCTGTGTCATCGGCATCGACTACTTTGGTCATTAGCCTCGTGTTCTGTGTAGGATTTGTTACTGTTTCCCGGCGCCACTTAGGAACAGCGCTGTTAATTAGAAGCCAACAGTGAATGCTCAGGTGGGGATTCTCGCTGAGTTTTTTTATGGATATTTATTTTTTGGTTGAAAAAACCAGAAATAAATTTCCGCCTCTAACGAGCCCTCGACCCTAACCACTGGGCCAACCCACCCCCCCATTGTTGTTATTGAAAAAAAAAAGAAATGGAGTGGAATAACGCTGAAGTATTTCAATTTTTGGCACTCTTATCACAAAGAAAGTGATATTTGGAGTCCCGCGAATCCATTACACAGAAACAAGAAAAAAGTTCACGATGCGTGAACTCGAATATCGTTTTTACGAAGATCTTGTAGATACTTGTCAATACTTAGCGAATGCAGGGTGGATGCTACTACAACTTCCAGGTCATCCATAGCAAGACAAAGCGCGACTGCGAATGTGAAAATACGTTGTTCGCTTTTCAAGTATGATGTGCGAATGCATTCGCGAGTGAGGAGGCGAAACGCTAGTGCGATTGTGTAAATGCAGTGTTAGGTGCCAACCGACAGCATGCCAAGTGTCGCGGTCACTGAGATCCCGTACAAGGTCAACTTGTGTGACAGTTCGGAATGGGTCCTAGAAGAACCTCGACATTTGTCGAATGGTATCGCCTGGTACATTGAGGGTTCCCAGAATTCATCAGGTACAGGAGGCGAAAAGGGCGAAAGATGAGTATCCATCTAGGTAAACTGACTACCGTTCTCCATGCAGAAATAGCCGCAATTTTGGAATGCGGCAGAATATACATATATAAAGGATACAGTAAAAAGGGGGGCGCCTAGTCACATGAGAGTAGGTGGAAATAATAGGGTCAACATGTGTGCTAAGGAAGATGCAGAACTCCTTCTCATCGGTCCAGAATCATGGTAAAGACAGCTGTCACAATCTCAGACAATATCAAGATATACCGATTAGAATAAATTGTTGTGAAACGTTACAAGAAAGAAAAGTCTTCATTCCATTTCTTTAATATATCCATTTGATCGATGACAAAAATTATTTTATTCACATAATGCATACTAAATAATAATAACAATTATTAATAACCTTAACGTTACTTCGTACTAACATCGGTTATTACTCCATAATTTTCAAATCAAAATATTCTGAAAATGGTAGACAGTTTCAAGCTTTGCCAAGAGTACCTTTCTGGCGTAGAATTGAATTATGTTTAAGTTCACCTAAAATTTTAATTTATAAATCTAACCTCAAAAAAGTTATGTTCAATGCGACCTGGTATGAACCGTGTAACTAGCACCCTCTATAGGAGCCAAGTACAAAAACAAATTCATAGAATGTACTGGCTTCCAAAATATATTCGTGTGAAATTTCATTACAATATTGCCAGTAGTTTTGGCAAAATCGTAAAAAATGTGCATAATTTTTTTTCTTCAACACCCTGTATCTTGAATACGGATAGCGTTACGAAATTTTTTTACTAAACAAACCCCAATTATTTTTCAGTTTTCTACCTATCCTAGAGACGGGGTCACCTTTTTTTGGAACACCCTGTATATTGTTAGAAAACAACATAAAATAAGGATTTCTACTTTTGTGACGCCTATGAAGTAGTGAGCTGTGTCTGCCTTCTGCATCGCTCGCACTACATCACAATTTGCGAACACAGTTACGGGTACATTAGTCAACCGAGAATGACGCGGCATGACTTGAAAACAGTGCCAACAGGCTCCTTTTAATAAAAATTAATTTTCGATATGGCTCTGGTATAGCGTTTTGCGACTACTCACATTAAAAGGAAATAATGGGCATGTGCTTTGAATAGATTAGTCAGGAAGTGAACATATAACTTGAATGGCTGTTTTTGTCCGCATTGAGAAATTGTTATGTATCTTTAAGGAAACTGTTATCGTATGTTACGGTTACTTAATTATATATACTATAATATTGGGAAAACCTGGGTAACTATATCCACAATACAGGAAAATTATAAAAAGGTGGTTGGAAGAATAACTTGTTGTCCTTACCATTTTACGTGTCGATATTTTTGAATGAAGTGGACTCTTTTGAGTAGTTTATCCTGGAAATATCTAATTCCAATTTTAATGATTGAACTGGGTATGACGCAGCACATCATAATATGATGGCGAATTGTGAATGACGTCACGGTTAGGTCATAATCATAGGAGGCAGAGTTCCCAAATTTTCTCCAGCGGTAACCCGAAATATTTTTATTACTATTGGTACTGATCGTCGAACCTAAAATGTACGAGTACCTGTACAGAAACAACTATAACTATATATGATGTAATCCTGCTAGACATAGCTGTAAGGAAGAAACCTCCACAAATTCTGGCAAAAGGAAATACATAACATCGTCATTATTCTACCTCTACTATATTTTTTGATTTGGAGGAAACAGAATATTTTACAACATGTTTGTATTGTTATCATTGCTAAGTGCTGCGAAAAATGTATATACAGCAATATAAATTCTAACAGCATTTTATCCTACAACTAACGCTCTACTTGTATGATACGATACTCTGCACTACAAACACTATTTACAAGAGTTTACTGTTATACAGTTTTTCTAAAGACGTGGTTTATATTTAACTGATAAATCTGTTATTTAGGTTTTGAAAAAGGACTGGCTGAAGGAAGTGATTTTTAGCACAAAAGGTTTGGATACGTCTCGGAATAATTCCGGGCTGCATATGGCTGAATAGCTGTTTGAGGTATTTACTGGTGATTAGTTTTATACATTATTGTCATATTTGCTTAATCTTTGTGCCTATTAACAGATTTTGTATGTATTTAAGGCAACACAAAACATTGAAAATTTGTACATCTACGACCTGGCAGTTGAACGTGTGAAGTGATTTACTTATCTCAGGACAGATATAAATGAGCACAACGAGAGCTCTGCTGAAATACAAATATACATAGAGAAAGCCACAGATATATTAATTAAAATGAAAAAAGTGCTAAGTAGTTGGGATCTAAGTCTGGAATTGAAAATCCGACTTGTGAGTTGCTACGTATTTTCTGTATAGTACTATGGGATGGAAACGTGGACAATGAAAAAAAATAGATACCATACGCCGCGAAAGTTTTGAAATGTGGATACATCGTCGAATTCTGAGACCATCATGGGTGGACAAAGTTACAAACGATACAGTGTTAATAAGAATGAAAAAACAAATGGAAGTATTGCTCACTGTAAAGAGAGGGAAAACTTACAGTACCTGGGACAAGTTATGAAAGGGGTGAAACATCATCTAGTCAAGTAATAGTATAAGAAAAAATCGTAGGGACAAGACGACATTCGTGGCTAAAAATTTTAAAGGATTGGTTCAATTGCTCCAATAATCAACTATTTAGAGCGGCGGTTCCCAAAGTTCAAATTTTCCTGTTGATTTGCAACCTCCAGAATGGATGTGGCACCTAAAAAAATTGAAAATTGGTTGGAGTGTTTTGTCGAGAACAGTTTTCTTCTCAGGATAGTTTTCATATCTAATCATAGCGCACTGAAATGTGTTCATTTTCGACCTAATACTTTTTATATACAGGGTGGGCCAATAGTGCGTGGACGGAGGATTGTAGGATTACTAAAAAATATTTCAAAGATCTGTCACTTGATCATGGTAGACACCCTTAAGGGCTATAACGTAAAAATATTTTCACTCAAATTTTGACGTTTATACAGGGTGATTCATTTTAAACTTACATTTTTTTGAATGGAACCCCCTATATATTATTGCATATTTGGATTCCTTGGTCAATTCTAGTGTGATTTTATGTATCCCACATGGAACTTTAAACGAACCGTTTAGGCGCAAATCACCATTTTTGGTATAAGTAGGTATCAGAAAAAAATTGAATATCGCAGCGATTGTAAAACTCAGAAGGCCGTGGCTTTGCGGTACGACTAAGCATGAAATGCGTCACCTTAGGTCAGACGGCTAAATTTGAATTCTTTTTGTACTTGGAGAAATCAGTAGATTAATTAAGGAAACTTCAATCACAGATAACTTGATTTTTTCAAATGGGAATGCCTATTTTGATTTAAAGAATCAAATGTAAAATTTGATCGCCTTTCTAACGATATAGCATTCTTGATATCAATTTTGGTTTTCATTTTATTTCAAATTTTCAGTCAAATCGGTGTTTTTCAATTTTCCTGCGTCCAAGCAACCTAGCAGGCCATGAAAAATAAACAAAAGCTGATTAATATTGAAGAAACCAACTAGCTTAGTAGAAAGACGCAAACTAACTAGAGCAACGAGGCAAGATTATGAAAATTCCTTACAACATATTAGCTCTAACCAGAAACAATAGCGGTAACAAGAACGCTCATTTTTCACAGCCTACTAGCTATTAGCCAAGTTCCAAAGTCAGTAAAAAAATATTTAATCAAAGGCGAACTACTAGTGATTGTTGCTGGCAGTAGAATATCTATGTCTTCTGAATAAATTTTCACATTTAATGCTATAAAAATGTAGCCATTTCCGTAAGTCAAAAGTAATGATACCTCTTACTGGAAACCTTCAAATTCTTCAGTAGGTACTTCTACTTATTAGCAAAATCGCGGAAATGAAACTTGAATTACAGTCTGTTTGAATTGTGAAACATAATTTAGTTTGCAGAAAACTACATGAAATAAACACAATTACAACATAGCGTAATTAAAAAATTCTAGCAGTTATTTCAATAGATGTTCAGAATGCTCCAGTTGGAGATGTCTTGTCACTTTTGACTTCAACGGAAATGACTCATTTTTTTATCCCATTAAATGTGAAATTTCATTCTAAACATGTTAGACTGTAAGCAAAAATCGCTGGTAGTTTTCCTTTTGTTTCAAAATTTTTGAATCGTTTTGGAAAGTTGTCAACCCTAGTAGAGCTGGTAGGCTGTGAAAAACAAACACTTCTGTCATACCCCAGCTACTCATTGACATTAGAGATCTTGCCGCTGTTGTATCCGGTTACAGCTAATATGTTGTTAGGAATTTTCATAAACTTACCTCGTTGCTCTAGTTAGTTTGCATCTTTCTACTAAGTTAGCTGGTTTCTTCAATATTAACGAGTTTTTGTTTATTTTTCATGGCCTGCTAGGTTGCTTGGACGCAGGAAAATTGAAAAATACCGATTTGACTGAAAATTTGAAATAAAATGAAAACCAAAAAAGATTGATATCGAGAATGCTATATCGTTAGAAAGGTAATCAAATTTTACATTTGATTCTTTAAACCAAGATAGGCATTCCCATTTGAAAAAATCAAGTTATCTGTGATTGAAGTTTCCTTAATTAATCTACTGATTTCTCAAAACACAAAAAGAATTCAAATTTAGCCGTCTGACCTAAGGTGACGCATTTTATGCTTAGTCGTACCGCAAAGTTTTATAGTCGCTGCGATATTCAATTTTTTTCTGATACCTACTTATACCAAAAATGATGATTTGCGCCTAAACGGTTCGTTTAAAGTTCCATGTGTGATACATAAAGTCACACTAGAATTGACTAAGGAATCCAAATATGCAATAATATATAAGGGGTTCCATTCAAAAAAATGTAAGTTTGATATGAATCGCCCTGTATAAACGTCAAAATTTAAGTGAAAATATTTTTACGTTATAGCCCTTAAGGGTCCCTACCATGATCAAGTGACAGATTTTTGAAATATTTTTTAGTAATCCTACAATCCTCCGTCCACGCACTATTGGCCCACCCTGTATTCCATACAAGCCTGGCATTATTCTAACTAATCGTAATGGTTTCTGCGGTTGGTTTCTAAAAGTTCTTGTCATATTAGCTATACAGGAATCATTACCACCAATCAAATGTTCGTATTA
Source organism: Callosobruchus maculatus (assembly GCA_951848785.1). Taxonomy (NCBI): domain Eukaryota; kingdom Metazoa; phylum Arthropoda; class Insecta; order Coleoptera; family Chrysomelidae; genus Callosobruchus; species Callosobruchus maculatus. The sequence goes on along the minus strand of CATOUR010000014.1, from coordinate 24,304,550 downwards.
CACTTATGTTGAATTTCTTTTCTTCTCAAGACATTATACTACTTTGTCTGAATCTGATAGAAACTCCGGAACACCAAACATTTTCTTCTCACGTATAATACACATATATCATAGAACGTGAAACACGAAAGCAAATATACGAAAAGCACAAAAACGCGATAACTCTTTGTCTAGCTGAACCGCAAAAGGAAATAGTAGGAGATGATCCGGTGGCTCAAATTTATTCCCCCTTTATGAAAATTGCATGAAGCTACCTAGCTTTCATTTCAAGGCCTGAAATGTAGTGAATTTACATGGTCATCCTTTTGGATCAGATAGGCACTGTAAGTTGAATGAACATAGAACAACACAGAACAATACCAGTAGGGTAGCATACGATGAGTAGGTTGAATTTGCTTCAAACCGACAGGGTAATCGAGGAATATTTTATTTATGCTACTGTACTATACTAACACATCACACATATTTCGCATCCATTAGTAACTATATTTCGCATCCATTAGTAACTGTAACCCAAAAATAATAGTTCAAATTAAATTATTGCTTGAGATTCTTTGCATTCAATGTTTGTGAAACATATTGCAAAACTTATTAATTTTTACAAAAGTGTATGAAATTATTTCAGAATTACTGTAGAGTATAATTTGATAGAAATATTATACCCCTCGTAACTACCTAAAGAACTAATGCATGGATAATTATTAAGCGCTGCGAGAGGATAAGTATCGGTTCACGTTAGATTTGAAACGCTGCTGGTTGTAGCCGTCGGGAAACAAATTCCCCGGCAGCTGATTCCACAACGAAGTTCTCCAAAAGAAGGAATGCTGGAGGAGACTGGTTCGGGGAGTAAGGACCTCGACCTGGTAAGGATGAGGTCGCAGAGCTTCTCTAGTATTCCTGGTTCGGACGGCCTTTGGTGTTATTATCTAGGAGAGCTCGCTCGAACATCTTCCGTGATAGAATCTATAAAACAGGGATAGGTCAGCCACCCTCCTTCGATGTTTCAGGCTGTGAAAGTCCTTTGTGAGGATTGGCGTATAGATTAGTCTAACTGCTCTTTTCTGGATAGTGTCCAGAAGCTTTAGAGAGTGCTTCGGAGCGCATCCCCACACATGGGAGCAATACTCCAGCGATGGTCGGATCTGTGCCTTGTAGAGCAGCAGCAGTTGCTCTGGTGTATACAACTTCCTACAGCGGAACAAAACTCCAAGCTTCTGGGATGCCGTTTTAGCAATACTGGCGACGTGGTCGTGCCAGGACATGTTATTGTTGATGTTGATTCCCAAAAGCTTGACGGAAGGTGATTCGACTATGGGGTGACTCTCCATTTCCACGGTTGGTAAGCCATCGTGAGACTTCTTTGTAAGTGTTGTTGCCTGAGTTTTTTGTACGTTGAACTGTACTTTATTTGCTAATCCCCACTCGACAATTGTTTTGATATCTGCGTTGATCTGTGAGGCATGCTGCTGTCGCCGGCGTACCGTCTCCTGGGATGATAGTAGCTTGCCTGGTTCCATGCACGACACTAATGTACTATCATCTGCGAAGCTGTAGATTGGATTGGATGTTATTTCCAGCAGCTCGTTGATGTACAGCAGAAACAGTGTAGGGGATAGGACAGATCCCTGAGGAACACCGGCGTTTATTGAAAATACGTCTGATGAACAGCCTTCGACTACAACAAACAGAGATCGGTCGTTCAAAAAGCTATATATTAGGCTTCCATGCCATGCCGGATATTAATAAAATTGGTAGCTTTCGTCATATTTTCCAAGTTTTTCGTTGTTGTGTGGCAGTGTTTGTTACCTTGTCTGCTTATACAGCCCCAGTACTGCTCTGTAACGGATGGCAACATTGCGAGATGCCAGACTGTAACATCCCACGTGAATCATCCTCGAGTGTGCCACTACTACGGAATTGTTGCTAGTTTTGGAGAGGATTTTACAAATTATTGCCATTTTCATTATCTCCGATACAGAGCGTACTAAGGCTGTATAGCAGCCAGGGTATATCTGTAGCTAATTATTTCAGATCCAATATTTCGTAAACAAAATTACTGTGCACTCTTTTTCATATTGGGGTTTGTTATTAGACGTCCTAGTAGCTAAGACATTGAAATGTATTTATTTTTGTATTACGCTGTGGCATAAGATTTCTAAGATTGTTAGATGCATCACTTCTGTGAAACAGTAGTAAGACTGGTAAGTTGATTATGTATGCCTTAGCAATGTTGGCGTTAATATTCAGACCAGGAGTGTGTTTAACTTATTATAAAATGATTTGATGAATGCAGGCTTGGTCGTCCATATTTGTTGTCCAGTATGGGAATAATATTTGCATAATATAGCAAGACCTTATCTAATTTTATAAGAGTATCAAGTAATTTCTTGGATGCGTTTCTAATGCGATTTCAGAGTCTGATAGTATCTTAAAAATAATAGCTGCAACGTTAACCTACTTCAGAAAAGCACTTTCTCCTAAGGGCATTAAAACAAACTGTAAAACTTAGTTTTTTGAGATAATTATGGTGACTATATTGACGTACTTATGTGCACAGTAAGTATGTATATTTAAATAATAAATATGTATGGTTGTTTGCGCAACTAATTCTGAATATATATTCGGTGATATTTGGCTTTTTCCAGCGCTACGAATGTTGCCGACAAGCGCTATGGCTCAAAAAGCCCCAACGTAGATCAGATTGTTTCATTCAGGATTAGCCTAACCCAAAACAAACACGCACAAGTAGTACTGTATAAGTTCACATTGAATAGCAAAGTGCCAGACTTCGCTATCATTTCACTGTTGCATGTATAGCATTAAGTTGAATGAATAAAAGACGATTTATTATTTTTTATTATTATTGAAGCTTAGGTATGGACACTGTTATAGAAACTACTTTTGACTACAGTTCCATGACATCTTAATAAAGATTCAATAAATTTAAACATGTCTTAAGATCTCAAACCCTAGATCACTATTTTTGGAATTTTCAGATATAACAGAGAGATTAGTTATGCACAGGCATTCCGAACTTGACAGTCAGTATTAATCACAGACCATCTATGTATTAACCTAACATGAATGGGACATAATATTATAAGCACAAAAATTACAGAAATCTATGCTGTCATATAAATATTGTCAACATAAAGCCAATACACACACACACACACCTTTTATATAGTTCAAAATTTACATCCTTTTTCACTTTTCCTTGAAGTCGTTAAATGAATCGAAACAATGGGTTAGTGGACTTCACTAAAGTATTGAATATCTATTGTAGGCAAAAGTTCCTTAATACATGTAATCATCCCATCGTCCTAGACATTATGGTAGTTTCAAAGTTAATTGGGACACTTTGTAAGTATTCATACGTGGCTGTCGTATTCCAGGCAGGGCCATTGGATGAAAACCGAGCAAAGCAGGCTGCCTGACTGGCAGCTTTTGTCTCGCTAATTTAGGGACTTTCATATTCAGAAACAGTTCATTCTCTACTGCTAATTACAGTTCAGCTTATATTTTAATTAACGTAAAATATGAAGCGCTTATATGAAACTTTCTTAATTCTCACTGCTTTATACATAGGTACATATTAAAAGCAATTTTTGCGCAAGCTAAAATATGAGAAATATTTAGCTGTAACTAATTACGTAGATACGCGGTGTACTTACTGAGAGTATCTGAAGTACAAACTAATTTCACCATCTATGGTACTGACCTTTGGCGATAGATTGCTTCACAAGCTACTGTCGCGCTTTAGTATAATAACCAAACCAAAAAGCATTCATATGAATGCAAATGGTTAGAATACATTTGTGTATTCTAACCATTTGCTTGATCTACATTACATGTAAACCATTAAGATGTATGTGATTCATGTTTCAAAAATCATATTCATAATTAGTCGAAACAAACTATAGATTTTTTTGTTTTTTTGCGCCAATTCCATAAAATTCAAAAAATGCTTTGAGGCATTTGGTAACATTCAATACTTTTTAGAAAATTTACTTCCAATCTCTCATATACCATACATGTGAGGTGATTTCCTCTCTCACTATTCTTGAAAAGTGATTATAAAACATTTTTGATCTCATTTCCCTCCTCTCTGTCCTTAGGACATAGAAAGAAATAATACAATCCAGAAGTTCTTCTTTATGCATTAATAGTATTTTGTTCAACAAAGGGTGATGACTATAGTAAGTTACGCTGTTGAAATTGTTGTAAATTAACAAATTAGTTGTTACCTAACATCGCGAGTTCACTACTATACGTTATTTGTGACCGAAGCAATTGATAGTGCGGTTTTAATATATAATAATTACGAACTATTTGGTAACTCAACCTCACTTCTGTCACTAAAATAAATACTAGACACCATTCAAATTAGCGTCTGACATCACATAGCTACCATCGCAGTTATTATAGTGTATATTTAATCATATACATTTTCAAGGGACAAGTACTGGTATCTAGTAGGCGCTGTTCTTTACTCACGACTGGAACGTGAGTTATGAAAAATAATTCACAATTTATAGGTTACATTACCCGCTTAAAAGTAATTTCATAATCACTGTATAACTTAATGAGAGTAGATAAATATGTTTATAAGGCAGTAATTTCAAATAGTTAGAAGGGAAACCTTCTCACATTCATAGTTAAGCGGCATGAATTTTACTAACTTTAATATATTTAACGAATGTTCCAATCCTATTTTTGTGGTGCGTGTACAGCATACATATGTATATAACAAAAATATCATTATTGGAGTTTGGCGCAATGTTACAGGTCGTAAAAAACAACCATGTCGCACTCGTTATCACTTTAATTAAAATTAAAACATTGAAACAGACAAAACACGACATTATTCACTGGCCGGCGTGCAATATTTCACACAAGGGAACAATATTTTGATATATAGAGGGTGATATTTGCTCTTACTGGCACTAACCAATACCGTCTCAAAACAGATTTCTAGATTGAAGACCTTACATTGAGGATTTATATAGCTGCTTTTGATCTTCAGCTTAAGATGGCAATATAATTAATTAAAATGCTATACAGACATCGCAATAACTGATTGAAGTTATATATTTTGTAATGGTAATGCAAAGACAACGTATAAACTAATAAACTTGGAAGGATTTTCTCATGCAGAGGAAAATGTATTTTATAAACGCGTGTAAAATTATTCCATCCGACTTACTCGCCCCACCTGTGAAACTCTAGGGAATCTCGCTATACTCATTAAAACCCCTAAGTTATCAGCGGCTGTTACGACAATGCTTGATGCATCTCTTTATGGTGGGTGGTGACTTGATACAATTCGGTGCTTATTTTTTTGATTATTTACTACCATAGATCCTTATGTATGTACAAATCTCAGTATACCTAAGTCTATTGTTGGTTTTTCTGTCATCTTATCTGATCGTGTTTTATGTGCTTAATTGGCTGAGTGCCCATATCTACAGATTAGTAAAGTTGTCATTGATTAGTGGCTCTACGAATTCCTTCTGAATAATCGTATAACAATATTTTGTCTAAAGTTAAACAGTATCGATATACATATTATACAGGGTGAGTCCTAAGTTGATACTTTTTTAACTATGTATAAAAGTCGTTAAATTCAACGAATTCGTATTTGGATTCGCTGGTTAAATTAAACAACTGTTTCAAATTTTTTTTCAGAAAGCTGAAAATTAAGGGAGATACAGAATACAAAAAGTATATATGAGCTAAAGTATCAACACGTACAGAGTCCGTGTATGTTAGTTTTTTGCTCGGATTTTTTCAAATCGATTAGACATTGTACGTGTCAGATAGTGCAGGAGTCACTTTTTGTTTATTGTTGTTATTTTTTTATTTTTGTAAATCCTAAAAGTGGCACATTATTAAGAAACAACTTTCAAGATTTACCAATTTAAAATTAGCTATGATAAACTGAAAGTGACTAGTGCACAGATACAATGCCTGATCGATAGGACAAAAATCCGAACGAAAAACTAAACACAAACAGACTAGGTACGTCTTGATACACAAGCCCAGATTTACTTTTAGTGATTTTGTATCTCGCTTATCTTTAAGTCTTCGGAAAAAGGTTATTTTCCGACTTCTATATACAGTTTAAAAAAATATCAACTTAGAATAAGCTTTGTATATCCAGCTCTTTGAATGAAAAAAATCCTTATCCAGGGTTAATATAAATATTTTATTTGTTCGTTTGCGTTTTATTCTGTGTGATACCTGTAATACCTCAGTTCGGGCCTCAACGTTTCATGAGTAAACATAGTTGCATTTGCCACCATTTTCGTTACTTGTATCATATACTGGGCCATATTTCCTTCTTTTTTTATTTCCGGATGGTAATTGCAACTTATTTACGTTAAACTCAGTCTCCGTCTTCGTGGTGCAATAGTCAACTAATTATTTTAGTAACAATGTCTGTGAAAATTAGCAAACTAAGCTAATTCTTGTCATGTGTGAAAGCCTAAGGTTATGATGGTGAACGCCACAAATGTATTTTTAAGGCCGAGAAGGAATCACCCTATACAATAAACAGCAATGCTTCAACGTATCGGGTGACGAGTTGCAGCGCTCAACACGCTGATTCGTTTAATTTAGCGACGTCCCATAGATTGCAGTTTTTGTTAATTTCATCAAATCCTAAGCATTGTTTGAAATAATAATGAACCAGAGTAACTATCACCACAAGCAAATAAAGATAACTTATTTAACATCCATTGCTGGCAACAACATGCAGATTCTACTGTCTTGATAAGCGAAAGTTGAAACTTTTGGGGATATAGATGGTTGTTCATAATAGGCGCAGAGAAGTATAACCCCAAATGAATCTACAGATGTTTATGTCTACAGATGTTTATTCTGTATACATGTAAAATATTTTAGGTTTGAGGTTTTCTATACTATTGTTGGAAGAAAAATCATATTACACAGGTTATAATTTGTACTATTTGATTTACAACGCATCGCTCGAAATTTTCGATGACATTTTTGGAATAGCGACGCCTTGAGATTCATCTCAGCAACAATATTGTTCTTGAGGTCTTAGACGGTATCTGGTGAGTAATATATAATGTTTGATTTTCAAATATCCTCATAAAAAGTCTAATGGCGCCAAATTACATGATCTGTCAGGTTCATTGCGTGAAATTTAACGATCACCGGGAAACACCCTTAGTTGGGTCATATGTGTACTATCATCTTGTTGAAAATGAACATCATCTACATCAATGTATCAGAGGTGACGATGCTTCCATATTCATCTTCGAAAAAATAAGGACCAGTGATGCAATATTTCGCCAGAATTAAAGCTCCGAAACGTTTCGCAGTTCAAAAAATGGTGAAGGCGATCGATATATTCTTTTCTTTTTGAGAAATGGTGAAAGGGCCAAACAAATTAAACCAGAATCATGATGTTTCTGGTCTTGATATTGAAACATATATACCAAGTTATAATTTTGCCTTCTCTAATATCTTCCATTGCCTTAAGATTTACCACTCTAAAAGGTTTAGGTCGCTGTAATTCCATTTCAGCTTTGTTATAACGCATATTATATCTCGTGATTTTTAACACGCTTGCATATTAGCTTTACTTGTTCGGTTGTTTGTTTGTATGTTTGTAACCGACTCCTTTGGACCCGATTTTGACCTACTTTGAATGAACAAACTTGACGAAAGCTTTGCACACTTAGCCGATAACAATATCATAATTTAATAAGTGTAACCAAATCATCACCCGCCCGCCCGCAAAAAATATCCAACACAAAAACTCTCGTAAATAGTTTTTTACATCTTTCTCCGTAGGAACTAGGACGACATTGTTTTCACTTTACGACCTTCAACTGGACGAAACGAAACGATCGGGAACCACCAAATTGCCTAAGAATGCAGTTTAAGCTGTTTTTATATTTTTAGTTTTTCCATCCTTCCTCGCCATAGTAATAGTACTGTATCAAAATTTTATTAAAATCCTAAGTCCCTCGGTTTCTACAATAGGCAAGGCTATGTTCCGATGGACCTAAAAAATGTATTATTCTGCTAGTTCTTTCTTTCATAGGTCAATTGGACACTTGAACAGCCTATTATGAATACAACAAATTTTGTAGTTTTACATAGCGGTGTGGGAAGCAAAAGTGAAAAATATATATAGTTTCATAAGACTAAAATACACGCTTTTATAGCACTAAGAGGTAAAAAATAATTCTTAAATATTAATCTAAAAACAATAATAAAGGCAAAATACTAGTACTATTGTAAAAAAAGCGCGGGTTGCTCGATATATGAAAAATATGGCACAAAATCCCCCACGTTTTATTCACAATAAATTAGTATTGTTAAGATTCCTGGGTATACACAGTTATACATATGTATTTGCCAGGTAAAACACGGATTCCCATTTCGAAGAGAAGGCACTTGTTTTTCAAACTACATACACAGTATTTTACAAGGTGATAGTTAAGACCCTAATGAATGACATCTAAGAGCAATTTTTTCAAAAAAGTTTTTTAGTATGCAAAAAAACTAGCAATGCAAAATCATACATTCTTCAAATGTCTGTAATTTAACAACCAAACATGGTATCAGAAAACAGTGAAAAAGCGCAAGCTTTCAGTTTACTTTTTAAATCATTACTGTAAGTTTAAAGGTAACATCAGGAGCTTGGAAACGCTAAATTCATTTTACGGTGACCTTTGAACCTTACCTTTGGATTTTTGGACTTATTTCCCCTCATCTTAGACACACACACTGGAGAAAGGGAACAGGCGGTCACGCCTCCTTGCTAACACGGGAATACGTCCTTTCTTTGATTCTCGATTTCGCGCGCTATACCCTAGACCCTTAATGCTTATTTTCAGCTTATATTGAGAATTATTTTTCGCTATTGCCTCTTTTTCAGTTTCTTTAAATTATAGTGGATTTAGATACCTTTTCGTATACGACTCCATGACGGTATATATGACAAATATGCGCATAACAAAATGACATATCCATGACAGAAAATAAGAATCGCATCTTTTGAGAATGACATTTACTTTCCCGCGCCTCTAGTGGACATTGGATAACCCATCAGTTTGTACATTCCGAAACAGTGATCTACCAGATTTCAAATCAAAGCTCAATTTCAATTTTCTAGAAAACATGTCATCCCTCCTTATTTATTTTACCCTTTATGTAATAACCTGCATTATTCTGGGAATTCGTCTGAAATAATACATCGCAGTAACGCAGAGCGTGCTGTCGTCGACTGCATCGCCCGCCTCGTGCCAGCTAACAAGTCGAAAAAACAAAAGAAGCACACAGAGGGAAGGTTCATCATGATAAGCGGGCTCAGAAAAGGACATTTAATTCGTTGCCGTCATAACAAGTAGGAAACACGACTGGAGACACACACAGAGCTTTAGCTGCGACTCAACTAGAATTACACTGAATGTAGGGCAGTGACGTTGCCCAAAGGAAAAGCTTTGAATCTTTTATCAATATGTCACGTAATGATTTCTTATTATTTCTGGTCCACTACGTTATCATATTTTGACTTTCTACGCAAGGAGGTAGTAGTGGTAGCAGCGGTGGGGAGGCGAAGCCAGACAAATAGGCCTCCCACCCTAGTGTACAAACACAGTGAAGCAGGTTTCCCGCTTTAGCCAAAAGCGCCGACCTGCAAGCAGGTAAAAGCGGGTGATCAGTCCCGTCTCGCGCGTATGCTTGAAAAATTAGTACATGTTTTCAGACCTACTAGCCACTTTCAGGGCCAATCGGCGCCGGTTACCCACTTTTACCTGCTTTTGTCTACTTTTACCTGCTTGCGGGTCGACGCTGGCTACCTGAAAGTGGAAACTGTATCTGCGCTCCTACCCTAAAGACACAGCAAAGACCAACAAGGTAACATTATCTTGGGTGCCTAGTCCCATCAGAATAGGTGGGAATGAAAAGGCCGATAGATGTGGCAATTATTTGTAATTAATAGTACAAATAAATAATAATAATAATAAATAATAATAATGTGCCAAGAAAGGTGCTGAACTTGCTCTCATCGGTCCAGGGCCTGCACGTGGTATATCATGCAATATGGTACGGACAGTTTTCACTAGGTGGGTGCCAAATAAGCATCAGAAGTGCTGGGACAGAATGGTGGGGAATGTTTCAGTCTAAGTGATGCTGAGGCGACCGTTGTGTTCTAATACCGCAGACTGTCATATTGAGCAGGAAGGAACTATGAAAGGCAGTTGACCACTGGACGTTAAGGCTGAGTGGCTTTAAAAACGATAGACTACCTTCGGACCTTTTTGACGACTCCTGATGAAAGTCACTATATCTAAGTAAATTACTGAGTATAACGATACCTCTTCACACTCCATCGTGAAAAATATCTGGAACCTAAAGTTGCGATATTACTTAATAATAAGCCGTTAGTCCAAGGGCGCATTTCTGACCCAAATTTAAGTAGATAGAATAAAAGAGTCTGGTTTTCAAAATACAGAGTGTCAAAGTTTGGAAAAAATTGTTTTTTTATTAATTCCTTAAAGATTAGTTAGTCGAACTTTTTTGCGCCGTTCACTCCAGTAAGCTGCCAAGTTAGCACTGACAGATAATTATCATTTCTAGTGGCGTCTCGGAGAGCAACCTCATGATCATTATTTAAAAAAAATGTGCTCCATTTTACATTAAAAAACTTAAATATTGTACTTCAAATCATACTGATAAAAAACTTTTTTGTTTCTTGATGTCTCTTCGTATCTCACTTTGTTTTCGGGAAAAAAATTAAAACCAATTCGTACCCTGTAAAAATGTTAAAACTAAACAAGCTAACCTTGCTCTGCCCACGATATTTAATTACTAAGTGTTTTATTATGTAACAAAATGAAAAACGATAAAATACACAAAAGTGTTAAAACTGGTCATCTCACGATTCCAGCAGGAATTAACGCTCAGCCTCTTTCTTGCCGGCATGCGGTTAGTGACCTCTCACTTTTATATCAATATTGAAACGGAACCGACTCCTTTGACCTATCTTTTATAATTCCGCCGCTCGCTGAGCCTATTAGTTGTACCCGCAGATTGATGCATCTCATCCTAAGGCGGTCGTTCTTCATACATCAAGAGCTCAGCAGTACGACCACAACTTTGTTCCTAGGGTATCCAAGGCTTGAAGCGGACTGCGGGAACATATATTAATCGAGTCTGCGAGTGTGGGCATATTCAAGACTTGCGTCAACAAACTTAACGTAACCTTTTTATAGCAGCCTGTGGGGTGTTATTCACGAGCAGGTTCGAAACTTCAAGCGATCGCATACAAGATCCATGTGGATTCTTAAAAGTATATTCACGACCTACGACTATACCAATTTACAATCAACATTTCCACGTATTCGAGAGTTCCTGCTGTAGCTGTTAGTTGTATTCATCGTCCAAATGGCTGAGGAGGTCAGCCAAATTTTACGCTTTCATAAGATCTGTTCACTATCTTTGTAATTAAATATTTTTTCAAAATAATACATCTCTTGATCTATTTTTACTTTAGTGTCGATTGGTTTGTTACTATTTCCCTGCGCCACTCTAGGAACAGCACTGTCAATTAGAGGCCAACGGTGAATGCTTAGGTGGGGTTTCTCGCTGAGATTTATTCATGAAAATTACCGCCGTTGACGGGAATCGAACCCGGAACCTTCCAGTCACGAACTCTCGGCTCTATTCTATCCACTGGATATACTCCGGATCCATTGATATAATCGCATTTAACAATAAATTCATCACCATAACCTCACACTCTTGCGCGAAATGTCAAGTTACGCACAACGCATACGAGCATTAAGCCGTGTACACATTTGAGTGCACATGACTTGAGAACATGTACATATGCGTGTGTGTTCTCAATTCATGTGTTGGTTTTAGTTTTTACGTCGCATACGTGTATTCTCAATTCGCTCCATATTCACAGTAGTAGTTTGCATAATATCGTCGAGCTAGGGCGAAGTGTTACTATTAGGTTGCGCTGCATTTGTGCAGTGTATGGCTAAAAAGGAAAACAAAAAAAGGAAAAGAAGAGGATTGTAGATAACAAAAATGTACAAGAATCGATATTGGTACTTTGATTCCGCGTTATGTGACCTGCCGTTGGAATTCAACAGCTTCGTCCGTATGTCAGCTTCGTCCATATGTCAAATCTTCGACATGTTAATTAATCTTGTTGGACCTAAAGCGTAAAATAAAAATACAAGATTCAGAGAAGCCATTCCCGCCAAAGAGTATTTAGCAATAATGATGTTTTTTCTGGCCACATACGAGTTTACAATCTGTGCTTAAAGTTTCTAAATAGTTTCTATACTCTTTCAGTACCTATCGTCTTCTTCCCTTTGGCTTTCTGGCTTCGAAGTCCACCTAGTAGGGTACTCATTTTAAACTTTACAACTCCGACGTCTGCGTTGAGCTTTCCTGCAATTTCTTGCAAGGCGTCTTTTTCTTATTTTTCGGGTAATAAAAGGTGTTACAAGAATCCCATAGTATTAGGTACGTATGAGTCAAGTCATTGTAAACACAACTCAATGCTCTATTCCATTCTTTTACAAACCGTTATGTTCACAAAATAGAGATAACTGTAAATCTGACACCAATTCGGGTATACGTACTACACAGACAATGCATACGTCCATACTGAGGACGCATACGCTGAACGTCTTCTTTCAGCAGGGACAAGATTTGGCTCGACCTATGCGCGCTAGAACTCGCGCGCGAGTCAGCCCGCATGCCCCGAGACACGACGAATGGGGCATCCACATTATTGCATATTCGTGTATACTTAAACCATGTGCGCTCAGATGTGTGCGAGGTTCGCGCTCAAAGTCGCGCGCGTGTCAGCCCGAATGCCCTGAGACACGACGAATGGGACGTCCATATTTGTATATTCGTGTGTACTCAAGCCATGTGCGCTCAAATGTGTACGCGGATTTAGATTCGCTTGTGAAGCACCACTCGCGGTAATTTTCGTATGAAAAATCCACTTCAGATTTTAGACAATGCAGTTTCTGCGTTTCGCATGACAGTGATTCTAAAATAGCTGACTTTCAACCGAAACTTTCGATCGCAGGATCTCGCCCGCCTGGTTTTAGTTTTGACGTTCGCGTTCTTCTTCTTCTTCTTCTTCAAGTGCCGTCTCCTGTAAGGCAGTTGACAATCATCATGACGATTCCTGCTTTTGATGCGGCTGCTCGGAATAATTCTGTCGAGGTACAGTAAGTTTTTCAGCCACGGAGTGCGTCTTCTTCCCGCATTTCTTTTTCCTTGTATTTTCCCTTGTATTATCAGTTGTAGAATGTGGTATCTTTCTCCACGCATAATGTGACCCAGGTAAGAAAGTTTTCCCATTTTGACAGTTTCTACTATTTCTGTTTCTTTATTCATACGCCTTAAGGGTCTAGGATATAGCGCGCGAAATTGAGAATCCAAGAAAAGATGTATTCCCTTGTTAGCGAGGAGGTGTGGCCGTCTGCTCCCTTTCGCGTGTGTGTGTGTGTCTAAAATGAGGGGAGATAAGTCCAAAAATCCAAAGGCAAGGTCAAAAAGTCCAAAGATAAGGCCCAAAGGTCACTATAGAAAATTGCGAATTTTTTTGGAACACTGAAAAACTTTTCTGAGAAAATCACAAATAGTTGTCATTCACTAAGGTCTTAAATATCACCTTCTGAGATATTGTGTATATCCGTGTTTTAACATGGCAAATACATATGTATACTTTTGTATACCCAGGTTCCTTAAGATTTCAACATTTGTGATCCTTTCCGTCCAAGAAACTCTGAGCATGCATCTATACACCCACATCTCGTGGTCTGCTCAATTATAAAATGAATCATTTCCCAGAAAAATACTAAATTGCCAGCAGTGGCCGCCAATGACTTTTCGCGTTCCCTACATTGGGCAATTAAAATGACCCTCTCTACGGTACGCAAATACACCCTTCGTTTTTTCAACCTCATTCGCATTTGCGACAAAGCTGTGTCCCCGTTTAATATAGCTTTAATTTCTATCGCTGGTCCGTCGTTTGCGTCAAATCGCGAGCCATAAATAATGTCAAGTGGACTGGCCCGTTACACTCCAACCGAAAATATAACGGCGGGCAATTTTTCACCAGGCGGAATTCTGCGGGGTGCAACTAAAACTGATATTGTGACTGATAACGTTGCCCAAATGAAAAATGCCGGGCGTTCATATCAGTGCCGCTATATTGATAGGAACTTTGGCAGCATTTGACATAAAACGATATTGATGTACCGCTTTACATACACTCGCACACCATAGGCAAAGCAACTATTTTTTGAAGAATAATTACTTAATAGGTGATGTTTTAATAAATCGTTGTGAATCGATTAAGAATTTGGGAGTGATTTTCGAAAGCAAACTCAGCTTTTTCTACCATATGTTTTACCAATATGTTTTTACCACCCTGATGCATTATTAGCTTTGTATTCAGTATGCTTCAGATCGAAGTTGGAATATACATCACTAATTTGGAATTCAATTTCTAACTACTACATAGGCTCTCTTGGACGTGTTCAACGTAAGTTCTTAAAGTTTTTGGCTTTCAAGATAGATGGAGTGTATCCTGCACAGGGCATTCCTGAAAACCAGCTATTACCCAGGTTCGGAATTCAATCTTAGAAGGCTATAAGGCGATGTGCATCAATCATTTTTTTTTAATATAAACTGAACTTATGGCACAGTTAAATTTCTGTGTTCGCAACTTTCTGTTGTGACAGGGTACGTACTGATTTATACCTAAAATCTCCCGTTTTCTTAATCTGCGATTCATATAATAGTATTTGTAATTGCTGTGATGTACATGCTAACACCTTGAGAAGTATTTTGAAGGTAGCTGTATAATCTATTGTAGTAACGTGTGATTTTTTTCTTCGGCATTTTTTGGTAAAGTTCAATTTATTTCTGATATCTTAATTTGTTTTTATATTGAGATTGTTCTGTAAATGGTTTCCTTATAATAATTGCTGGGCAATATAGGCTATTTATTTATTCGTTGTGGACTCTCGTGGCGCACAAAATGCATAAGATTATAGAATGCAAGGCTAGATTCTTCATTCTTTAGTGACTGCCACATACTCATCGCTCTGAATTTTGAACTGTTCTTACCTATCACATGAGAAAATGTCGCATTTATCTATACATGTTTCCTCCTTCTTCCTTTCTTTTGAAAAGTTGTTTGGCTCCTTTATTTTTCATGAGAGATACGGCATCGACTACAATGGCCATTAGCCGTTTCAGTATACAAATTCATTTATTTGGAGAGAAAGTGTGGAATCTACCGGTTCACATAGGGACCAAAATATAAAGCACTATAGTTGGAAAGGACGAAGGTTAGGTTGTGTCATATCTTATGGAAGAGCTTAATCATTTTCAAAAACTTAAGGAGCGAGAGAACTGAGGTGTGGTTATGGAAGCAATTTTGAAGAGAGTCCGGCACATTAAGCCTGGACTTTTTTTCCTGAATATGGGGCGGACTAGGATGTGGTCAAACTTTAATATGCACTGGCACTCGTAGCATATTGGTGGTTCAGTACCAAGCAAATGACTGGTTGTCAGCCGACTATGACCAATCCTTATACGAGTCAGGCAGACTTGTTCTTTTCCAGGGAGGCCCTTAGGATACTACAGTTCTTGATTGTGGGCTGCAAGCATTTTAACTGGGTATCGCACACTTGCCAGTAGCTTTGCCAGTGTTCCTGGCATTTTATTTTGATAAAATGTTTCAGTTCCTCGATTCTAACCTTGGTTTTCAAGGAACCATCAACAACAGCTACCTTTGCAGCTTGGTCTGCTACTTCATTACTATCCATTCCTACATGACCATGTATCCAAACAAAAATAACATCTTTAGATTCACTACTTTAACGAATAGGAATTGGTACTTGGGTTATTAGAAAAATTGGTCCGCTACTTTTTCTTTTCTTTTTTTTCTTCTCTGTATTTTAGCTCACCGAAAATAAGTAAATAAAATAAAATAAATACAACATCGTATTAGTGTTACTGATCCCTGTAGGGGACATTGAAGATTGGACAATTTTTTGGAGTTTGAATGCATTTTTGTGCATACAATAATAATCAAAAAGCAAAAAACCTCTTATGGGTATATACCAGATATACTCATATCACGTATGTTTCGACCCATTGGATATTTGCCTACAGCCCATAAAGGTTGTAGGCGGAATAGGATCCTTATATCCAAAAAATACTGCTTTGAAGCATTCATTGTAACGCAATAAGCAAGATAAAATAGATCTTTCTCCACACCGGTAGTTGAGAGCAGTATTCGCAAAATTATATATAAAAAATATTATAATAATACACTGGGCGTTTTATGGTATCAACATAACAAAAATCCATGTCACTCATTTCCCTTTGTCTGTTTGTCTGTCTGTAGGCATTTTTCTAGCCTCGTAATCACTGCGTGGATTATTATGAAATTTAGGTAGCGAATCGTTATAGGTAGTGTGCTATAATTTTGAAAATTGGTGCATGGGCGGCGGAGTACTTAGCAAAAAACAAAAAATTTCAAATATTCCTCAAGCTTAGTTTTTAGGCATTTTATGTGTTCCTGATCATTTTGGGTGAATGGGGGTTAAATTTGAGTGGTTTGGGTGGGTGGCGGGTTGTAAAACTGAAAAATTTGTTCTATTCATAATGGGCTATCCATTGACCTGTGTAAGAAAGACCTAGCGGGATAATACACTTTGTTAGGTCCAACCGAACACTGTCCTGCCTATATTACACAAATCAAGGGACATAATTTTCTTATGTATACATACACATATTACTTCCGGTCGTTCTGTATTGTCTAACTTGGAAATTATTGAATTGATTTTAATGTAATTTTGCATTAATCAAAAATCTATAAGTATAGAAAGAGCTCAAATTCGTTTTTAGATGTTTCAAAGGTTCCTCATCATTGTCTACTGTTTTCATAAGGATCTTCTAGGGATAGAGGAACTTTTTTTTAGCACCGACAATGTATGAGAAGTACTGAGTAAAGTTTTCTGATAGCTCTCACAAATCCCGAGTCAGTCATTTTTAATAGTGATTTGGTTTAGTTAGAGAGACGGTAGAGTCAAAAACTCAAAATAAAAATGGAGGATGGATTAGACAAAACCTATTCTCATGTTTCTGTGCCACAGAAAAATGTTGCTACTTTGTGCTTTTTGAAGTTGACAGTCGCAGCTAGAGATGGTGTGTGTACTAATGACCTAGTCACCCGTTTTCGTGAGAAACATTGAAAAAACCGTTATGAGCAGATTTTGTTCTGTTGTCAGGTTTGCAATACATGTTTCTTACCTTATTGCAAATTACTGTTTAATGTAAATTTTTACATCAAATTATTTTTTATCAAACACCTTGTACATTGAGAAAACCTGTAGAGGTATCCCAAACTTTTATTCAAACTGATGAAATTTTATGTATGGGTCATTAAAGGACAATGACTACTATGATTTGCAATAAGATAGTCACACTCATAGGTCCCATCTTAGGGTGACCTATGCTCCTGTCTATGGTCAGAAAATAAACATATTTTCCCATTGCAGAAGCATTGTTTTTTAGGAACGTTGATAGAAACTGTTAAATAATTGTGACATTTGCATTTATAGTCTACATGAGATAATGTTACAAATAAGACATTATTTACCAAACCACCCTATGCATACATTATAAGGTTTTCGGAACGAAAACAATCACATGGAAAAGCTCTTATTCCATGATAAAAGTTTTAGTATGTAAAATTCCCAGCGGTTTTCAGATATTACAGGGTGAAACTAAGATGTTTTGCTTTTGTTACAGTGTTGTCGCTGCAAGTGGACGTACAATGGAGGGAACGCTTAGTACTACCTGGACAGAACGCGACGTTTCTCTGTCGAGTGGGCGTGCCTCTCCAGTACTGCAGAATAGAGATTCCAGGCCTGAAGACGTACAACTTGAAGCAAAGTTCGAGGGATGATTTTGTAAGTATTATTAAATGGACTAATCCGCCACGAAATTATTACAGGCATGACTATTAATTACTATTATATGTTGAAGTCTTAAGTAGACTTAAGCCATAGCTCTTCTATTGATAGCTGTCATACGCCATAAAAGGAAAGTGGAGTTTGTCGGTCTTATTTGGCCAAATAAACCACTTTCATATATGTACCTTCATTGTAAATAATACACTGTAAAATAAACTAAAAGAATTTTTATTGGCTAACTATTTTTGCAAGTATTATAAATAAACTATTTCAAAATAATATTTGCATTGTTGGTCAATCCCAAATGAGAGACAAAGTGTACGACTAGCTTGAAGCAGTGCTATATAAAGGTGGTCCTCTTTGTGACCATTATGTCAGTATATTGTTTTTAGTGTCATTCAAGAGTAAATCAGTAGCTGGTTAATATGTGCAGACAGGAAGGCATTTTTCGAAGTCGTAGTGTATGGTGTATATGTGTATTTAGATCTAAATAGATACCCGGTTTTTAAAATAAATAAATATAGAGTAATATACATCAGAGTCTAGAGCTCTGCAAAACTTATGTAGTGACATCAAACGTTTGATCATCCTCGAATTTTTTGCCGTTTACCTATAAATCTCGGGCGATTAGTTAAAACTTTAAAACTCGGAATTCAATATTATTATAAATCATCATCTGATTCTTGGAAACCCTTTCCTCCATGAACCTTGGTGCTCGTAACTTTTCTGTTCGTCTTTACAAATAGTTTCGAAATAGCCTGCATCATGGTAAAAAGTAACTATCCAATGCAACTCACTTCAAGTTTCAGTACTAATACATAATAATTAATAATAAATTTTAAAGCAGTCATAGTGAAAAAACGTTTTCGTTATAATTAAAATTTAGAACTTGCGGAATCAGCTGGAAGGTGGCAGAGTCTTTATTTTGTACCATTTATACGTACTCTATATTATGATTGCTCTCTTTGTTAGGTTACGTACTATGGAAATGGGTTGAAATCTGGAGAATGTGGTGTGACGATATACAGGGTAGAAGAGAAAAACAACGGCAATGTAAAATGTACATTGGGACTAGAGGACGACTCTACAGAGTATGTTGGAACAATGCAGCTCGTAGTGGCGAGTAAGTATTTTGAACACATTTGTAGCACTTTACACCTATTTATGAAATTATATAATTTCACCAGTTGGGATCAAAAAGCATTGTATCATTTAAACACATCTTTGGTGAATATTTATACTATAATATACCCCTAAATTTCCATGACGCGTGATATTTTCGTAACAAAAAAAAAAGTTAAAACGAAAACTGAGTGGAACTTTTGAAAGTACTAGGGTATATCATATCATGCTTACAAAACATTTCTTTTGTACTTCAACCCTTACAACTCACTCCAACTTTCTTTTCAAATATCATCCTATATATTTTCTTACAAAAACTAAGTCCTGATTCTATTTAAAATCTTGTAGTACCTTTGATTTTATACACAAACCTATTTATTCATAAAGTCATAAGCATAAAACCAATAAAATAAGGATTTGTTTGAGGCGTAATATTATCGTAAAAAAAGCAACCAAAAAGAAAACTAACTGGGGTTTTCAAGAGTACTGAATGGCCTATCATACCATGCTTTCGAAATATTTTTTTTTGTACTTCAACCCCTAAAACTCACCTCAACATTTTTTTTCAAATACCACCCCACAACTTTTTCTACATAAATGAGGTCATTATTTTATATAAAATCTTGTAGTGCCTTTATTTCAGACACAAACCAATTTCGTTTTATTATTAATAAAATAACGATTTTTCTAAGGTCTAACATTTTCCTAAATAAAAAAGGCAAAAAATACATTTGTTTTCGAAAGTATGTATCAAACACCCTTTAAAACCAATTTAGTTTTTTATCCGTTTTATTGCGCATAAACAAGCTCCTATTTTATTTATATTATTCTTATGATTCCTCGCAAAAAAAGGTTTGCGTATAAAATCAAAGGTACCACAAGATATTCAAATAACATAGAAATATCATACATATCAGTGCTAGTTTTTAAGGGTTTACGTGCAAAAGAAATGTTTTGAAAGCATGGTATGATAGATCCTATGGTACCTTCAAAAATTCCACTCAGTTTTCGTTTGAACTTTTTTTGTACGAGAATATCACGTGTCCAAAAAAATTCAGCTACACCCTGCATTTTACAAATGACATTTTGAAGATGCTTGTATATTTATTTGTCACTTGTGTGAACAAAAAGGCTGTTTTTTGTATTCTAGCAGTGTGTAATTTTTTCAGATCCAGTTACATTTACAATATTTTGTGTAACACGAAACCGCATGATGAGCTATAATATCTGTTGTCTTCATTTTTATTTGGTTACGACTTTTTCCATCATTTTATTTATATCTATTTTATATATTTTTTAATATTTCAGAACCACCTCAACCGCCAGAGCTAGATCTCAGTAGGGGTACTGATTCCGTTAAGATATACAAAGTAGGCGACGTGCTAGAAGCATCATGTATAGTCAAAGATGGCAGACCTGTTGCAAACATAAGTTGGTTTTTAGGTAAGGATATTATTATCTGCATGTTATTGATTATTCGAGAAGCTTAAGTTTTCCCTCAAATAATGTACGTATTATTTGTAAAATCAAAATAAAAACTACACTGCAGTTGTAGTTGTCTCTGTTGCTTCTAAAACACTAATTGAAGGGGTGCAGCAAATCAAAACTAAAGTCCAGTAGACATTTTCAAGAACATAGTAGTAGTAGTAGTGAGGGGAGGCGAAGCCAGGAAGGTAGGCCACCTTTGGCTTATTTTACCAACCCACGGAACCAACACGAAAAACCCTCAAGGGCTCCTATAAAACTCCTCCTTGTCACATTACATTAAAAGACACATTTGACGAATCCGTTATTAGTAGAGTAGTGGAAACAATTGTGCCAATTGAGGGCTCCCGAGAGGAACATGACCGTTATACTAATTTAATCTCAAGCGGTACTCCAAATTATCTCTCAAATTTGAGGCATGTATCTGTGAGCACATCTCTCTATGGGAATTTAGTTACTATGAATGTTTTCCAACTTGCTTTGTTTTAGGATGTTTGATGAACGACGGATCTGATTTAAAAAAAATTAATTCAAAACTATATGTTTTGAAACATAGTCTTTGACATGTAAAATATTAAAAATCATTTTAGAAATACAAGTATTACGCTACTCTGTCAATTTTGACTAGATACCGCTTTGAACGTGGTTAATTTTTAACTAAATATTTGACAGAAAATATCACTGCAGCCACTAATATTTTGTGAGGTCCATATAGACGTTTTACTAAGCAGTTAAAAATAGAGATTATTCCATATCTAAGCTTTAAGCAAATGTCTAACTATTTGTGCTCTACCAATAAAAAAAACAATTGCAATCAGTTAAGTTATGTTAGTGTACCATTCCTAATCCTTAGGTTACTTACAGTAAGATGTTTTGTTCCATTTCAGACGATGACCCTATCAACCAGAATATGCTGAAAATGCCAACTGTAGTGGATCTGGCCAAGGAAAATCTTCAATCGAAAATCCAAAATCTGACACTGGTTCTACATCCAATTCATAACGGGAAGTTCTTGAAGTGCGTAGCCTTTCATCCTGCCTATCCAGGAGGACACAGTGAAACCAAACGCATGTTGGATGTCAGGTGTAAGTAAATTCTTGCTAACATCACTTTGTCTATTAGACCTTATCCATTTATAGAAAATATGGATAAATGTTTACCTATGGCTGAGGGTCAAGTGCTTATAACTTAGAAAACTACCACACTGAAACCATAGATTTAACGGTAACATTGAAGAAACTTTTCTGTATATCCTGAATAACACGAATATGTTTTCGCTGGATGTATGTAATTATCTAAAAATAAAAATATATCAGTGAGTTCAAAATACAGTCCCATAAAAGGCTGTGGCCTTAGCATGGCTGTTTATGCTCTTGTCTGGTCCTGTGAGTGAACTTAATTTCTTTCATATGTCAAAAATATTATTTAAACCAATATACTGATATTGAACTTGAAATTCACTATTGGGTCTGGTGCTGCTCTTTGTTTCTTCACCAATGTACTGTCTTGTCAAAGCCAGATCCAATTGGTTAGAGAAGTGCGACTAAATCCAGCAAAACAGACTAAACAGTCAAAAACATAATGAATACTGATACTTTTACATCAGTAGAGCATATTATTGAATATACAGCCCCCAGACTAGTCAAAGCAGTATCATTACTCTCGATGATAAAATTATTTATGAAAAGAAAGGCCAGAACTTCGAATTATTTGTAAAACTTATTTCTAGATTCTCCGGAACCAGCAGAAGAGCCCTTGGATAAATTCGGATACCAAATCGGAAGACTAGGTGTTATTAACGTGACATTCAGAGCCAATCCTAGACCTAGAATCGAATGGAGCGTAGCTGGAGAGAAAATACGAGAAGGTTATACGGACAGTACTGGCAGAATGGAAGCGGAGGAGTTGAAAGATCTGGTAAGGAATTCAAACTACACTATATATTATAATGTAGGAAGGTTTTCGTCGTTCAACACGAATATACATTATTTAACTTATTCAAAGTCATAATATGCTATGTTTAATCGTAATATGGTAGTAGTTAAAACAGCTTTATTTAAGCTCATCTGATCCGCACACACGGTTTATTTAATATATTTGTTTTACATAGTTTTTTGTTAATGATGGAGGATTGTCAAACCATATTTGTATGTAGCTGTAATTGTGCATTTCATGAAAAGGATGTTCATTTAAGGAAACAAAACTTGCTAGTTAGCACATTATACAAGGCTAACCCAATCTCAACATCCTCAAATAGAGCAATGTACCTCCTAGGCAATATAATGACTACATACCGCCAGTTCGTGAAATACATAACACAATCACAGCATACAGATATGCACACACTTCTGTCCTATGCATTTAAAGCAATATGTCAACGATTTCAGTGACTCAGGGCCGGTTTCTCAATGTCCAGTTAAAGTGTCAGATAGGTATTTGCCAGATAGCGTTGCTATGGATACAACTGTCAGATAAGATTTCTCGTGACTTCGCAAGTTTAGCCTTCAATTGTTTGAACAATTTATCTAACAGTTGCTGTTATCTTGCAGATAAATATTTAACTGGACATTGAGAAACCGGTCCTCAGTGAAATTAATTATTTTCATATACCCAACTATTGTAATTTTTAAAAATTGAAATCCGTTCCTGAAATATTTATAAAAATGCGAGAAACAAACGCCCTTTTGATGGAGAAAATTCGTCTGCGTATTTGTTTTCAGTCGGCGTCGAGAATACAGTCACTGTATAAACTGTCGAGTGGCCAGAATACTAATAATTCGCCTTTTCTATTACCGAAGTAAGGTTAAAATCAAGTCTATAATTTAGTATAAAGTAACATAACTTACAGTATACGAACTGGCTGAAAAATGCTAAAATACAGAAACAAATGTGTTTTTCCCAGTTGACATTTTTATTACAATTTTTTAACAAAATATTTTTCTAATTTTGCAGGGACGAGGGCTTTACGTAGCAAATTTGAGGGTAGCAGCCATAAGGAAAGAAGATACTGAGACTGATTACATCCTAACAGCGTATAATGACTTGGGACCTCAGGATTACAGAGTGAAAATCTCCACGAGTCCTGAACCTGCAGGTAGGATCATTTTTTCATCTTCCGTCGATTTAGTTTATTGAAATATAGTAACTGGAAAGAAATATATTAACAATAATTTAAAGTTTTTACTCCTGTTTCATGCTGTCAAACAGGCATCCATAAATTTTTGAGGCAAAAAATATATGGTAAGTTTTGACGTGTACACAGTACGCCTTACGTTGCGCATTATGGTAAAGGGAGGAAACTCCATAGTTTGCTAATAGTAGGTATAACTTTATCTAGAAACGAGATTACTTGAAAGTCTTAAATAGTATTGAGTACAAAATGGTACTTTGAAGTTTACTTAGAACTACAGACTATTACTCATCGAGATTTTAAAAAACTGCAAATCTCTTTCCAACTGGCTTTTTTGCACTTGCAATAAGTTAAATAGCTATCTGATGTCAACTTTATGAGCAACAATGGTACATGATACTGATAAATTTATTTTGTGGGAAAGGGTTTTACAATTACATCTCAATTTGTAGTATAATTCTCTGTTTTTGATTTAGTTCTTTTAAATTGACTAGATATTGCTGCGCTGCCCTGTCTCAATATTTTTCTCGTTCTGCATAAATAGTGACTTCTATGAGCCGTATTCAACCACCATAAAATTAAAATAGCCAAATAATCTTCCGCACATCTTAAGAAAAATAAATAATATTAATTCAAATGGACATACCTCAAATTAACAAGCCAAATTGATCGTTTTCAAGGGCATGTCTTTGTAAATTAGTTAATTCCCGTATGACTGCATCAATCATATTTACAGTGCAACTTTTTAATTTGAAAAGTGTCGAAAATATGAAAAATAAAAGCTTCAAAAAGTAAAAAATCGCTAAAACAAAGGAAGCATTACCAATCAAAAAAATTGAAGATGGATCGAGACCTTCGGTTTAGGGAAGTTCTTCCAACTTCGCACGCATCTGTGCTAAAGACCTTCTAACATCTTTCTGTTTACCTTTATTTTATAAACTAATGCAAAATTAAATCTTTCTCAAAAAACGTAAAGGCTTCATATATCGTAAGAACAAATTTCGTCACAAAAGAATATCAATAGAGATATCGCTGTTCAGGTAACTTATACCTGTGAATTAGA
The DNA here is from genome assembly GCA_951848785.1 of Callosobruchus maculatus. Taxonomy (NCBI): domain Eukaryota; kingdom Metazoa; phylum Arthropoda; class Insecta; order Coleoptera; family Chrysomelidae; genus Callosobruchus; species Callosobruchus maculatus. Next base: position 24,279,733 of record CATOUR010000014.1, on the reverse strand, counting down.
CTCAGTTTATCCAAACTAATACTGCCAATGAATATGGCTAAAAATATAATCGAATTATTTACCGTATCAAAAAGAAAAAACGATAGGAGGACAATAACTTAAAAATGTCTCGAGATGTCTCTCTTTGGCTATCTGTTACAATACATTATTTTGATATTCAAAACCAGCGAAAGCTAGATCATTCAAAATTCGATTTTGTAATGTAATTCGTAAATTTCTTTCCTAAGCACATACACGAGAAACTCAGTATCGTAAGAAAGTGATAAAGACCGGACTCTTCTATACATATCATTTCGTATCAGAGCATGTAGTGACGTCACAGAATTGATGAGAAACCGGCGCAGACAACATGGTAGATGTAGATGACATTGTTTACAGTCAGAAGCGTAACAACTGCTTTCTCAATTCGAATTTTTGTAATAATACAGGGTTATTCACGTTATTCGACACGGAGCATTATGGCTAAAGTATTTGATAAAAGAGAAAATAATAATTTGGGATGGATAAAGACCCATAAAGGCTACATTTTAAAAATATTTTCATGTTATACAGGGTGTCCCAAAAGCACGAAATGTATCAAAGTTATGTTTTTCTAAATGGAATACCCCATATATTATTGCATATTCAGATTCCTTGGTGAATTTTAGTGTGACTTTATGTATCATACATGGTACCTAAAGCGAACCGTTAAGGTGTAAATCACCATTTTCGGGATAAGTAGATATCAGGAAAAAATTGAATATCGCAGAGATTACAAAATATGGAAGGCTGTGGCTTTGCCGTATTACTAAGCATAAAATGCATCAGCTTTGATGAGACTGTTAAATTTAAATTACGTTTGTGCTTGGAGAAATCGGTCGATGAATTAAGGAAACTTCGATCAGCGATAACTTGATTTTTTCAAATGGGAATGCCTAATTTTTTTTATACGGTTAAACGTGGAATTTGATAAGCTTTCTAATGATATAAGGTTGTGAATATCAATCTCTCGTAGTTTTCATTTAATTTTAAATTTTCAAACAAATCGGCGATTTTCAATTTTCCTACCTATAAGCAACGTAGCAGGCCATGAAATATAAACAAAAATCTGTTCAGCTAGAAGAAAACAACTAACTAAGCTGAAAAATACACACTAACTAGACTAAAGGGACAAGATTATAAAAATCCCTTACAACAAATCACCTCTCCCAGAAACAACTGCGATAACATCTCTAAGGTCAAAGAGAAGCTGAAGTATGGCAGTAATAGATATTTTTACTGTCTACTGGCTACCGCAATTTACTAGAGGTTAAAAATTTCCAAGGCAATCAAAAACCCTCATATGAAACAGAAACAACCAGCGACTGTTGCTCCAGCACGCAACTATCAATCATATGTAATGGTGTAAAAAAGTACTAATTGGCGTCGAAGTCGATACCTCTGACTGGAGCCCTTCTATTATTCAATATCTATTAGCAATATTGCAAAAAAGGAATACTGACAAATCAGATTTAAATTTTCTGCCATTTAAGTTATGTTTTATAATTTGCACAAATTTTAATTCATTCTTCATTTTCTGCGGCCTTGCTAATAGGTACTGAAGAATTTTCAGAACTCCAGTCAGAAGTACTTTTGACTTGAGTTTTGACAGAATTGCATAATTTTTTATATCACTAAATGTAAAATTTTATTATGAAAATAATAAACTGCTTACAACATTCTCTAGTAGTTTTTACTTTATTTCTTAATTTTTAATGGTTTTGGAAATTGCCAATCTCTAGTACATTGCAGTAGCTAGTAGGCCGTGAAAAAATCCATTTCTGCCATACTCCAGCTTCTCTTTGACCAAAGATATGTTACCGCCGTTGTTTCTGGTTAGACTTTGTTTCTTGTGAGTAATTTTTATAATCTTGTCTCTTTAGTCTAGTTCGTGTGTATTTTTCAGCTAAGTTAGTTGTTTTCTTCTACCTGAACAGGTTTTTGTTTATATTTCATGGCCTGCTACGTTGGTTATAGGTAGGCAAATTGAAAAACGCCGATTTGTTTGAAAATTTAAAGTTAAATGAAAACTACCAGAGATTGATATGCACAACCTTATATCATTAGAAAGGTTATCAAATTCTACGTTTAACCGTATAAAAAAAATTAGGCATTCCCATTTGAAAAAATCAAGTTATCGCTGATCGAAGTTTCCTTAATTCATCGACCGATTTCTGCAAGCATAAACGTAATTTAAATTTGACAGTCTCATCAAAGCTGACGCATTTTATGCTTAGTAATACGGCAAAGTCACAGCCTTCCAGATTTTATAATCTCTGCGATATTCAATTTTTTCCTGATATCTACTTATACCGAAAATGGTGATTTACACCTAAACGGTTCGCTTTAAGTCCCATGTATGATACATAAAGTCACAAGAGAATTCATCAGGGAATCTGAATATGCAATAAAATACGGGGTGTTACATTTAAAAAAACATAACTTTGGTACATTTCGTGCTTTTGGGACACCCTGTATAACATGAAAATATTTTTTAAATGTAGCCTTTATGGGTCTCTATCCATCCCAAATTATTATTTTCTTTTTTATCAAATACTTTAGCCATAATGCTCCGTGTCGAATAACGTGAATAACCCTGTATAATGCAAAAAATAATTGTTTCACAACAGCTCTCTTCGGAGACATTATTATTATTATTATTATTATTATTACTATTTTAAAGAGAGTTGAGCCAACAAAGGCTATAAACTCAGAAACAGTGAGAAAAAAAAGTAAAGGTACGGTGTACAACATTAAGAAAAAAAAAGAAACTTAAGAGCTAAGGGCCTTATCTAGGTTGTTCTTAAAACAGTTCACACTCCCGGAATTCACTACATAGTCTGGCAAACTGTTCCAGTTGTCAAAGATTCTGTTTGACAGAAAATGCTGTCGCACGGTAGTCCTGAAGGCTTCTTTTTGCAGTTTGTAGTTATGTCCATTGTACTTAAGTAAAACGTAAACCAACACGAAATCAAAAACAAAACGCACAAGATAACTGGAACACAAACAATCACCAAACAATTTTCTGCAAATCTATCTAACTGACGCTACTGACGACAATTTTGACGGCACTGGACCAGCTGATTAAGCGAACACTGCGCACCTACGTGACTATGACGTCGCTGGTTTATTTTCTGAAGGCCTTACGAGTACATAGAATCAATCGTGTCGGTTTTGTGATTGCAGCATTTGCCTAGCCAATTGTTATTTTTTTATGTGGACTACACACATACTGTGATATTGAGAATCAGAACTCTTTAACCACCCCCGCCTAATCCTAAAAATTGGAGGCTACTCATTTACACTTGTAATGTCCATGGTGATAATTATGGAAATTGAATTTTTTATAGGTCTAGACTTGGGCGTGGGCGCTATCATAGGCGTAGTAGCCGTAGCGCTGATCGTCATCTTGTTGGTGTCCATCTTGGTATTCGCCAAAGTTACCGGCAGGTGGTGCTTCAGCGGTAAGTTTACACTCTACCTGAATAGCTCTTGACATCTTGGTGTTAGGTTGTGAGACGTTATAATAAGTGAATTTTCCGGCACATCAATATCACCTCAAAGTCATTAGACTTCATATAGTATACATGTTAGTTCTTGTTCGCATGTCGTATAATCGAATATATTTTAATAGTGGTGGAGTTTTAACTATCAAATATGCGACTAGATTAAAAATATAAATGTACAAAACGTGAAGGCGTGACGGATCTGTCTCTACAGAACATCTTTTTGGAATCCCCAAGGAATATGTCTATGCTCCATGAAAAAGTTACAGCAAGTGAATATGCAAATTGTTGTAACTTTGAAGTGGTTGGCATTCCACGAATTTTGTGGTCTCTGTGTTTTATATAAGAAGGATTTATAGTTAGTTTTAGACAGGGTGTCCCTGAATTTCCTTGGCACGTAATATTCTCGTAAAAAAAAGATCAAATGAAAAGTGAGTAGAATGTTTGGAAGTACTACGTGGTCTATTATACCATGCACCAAAACATTTTTTTGTACTTCAACCCTTAAAACTCACCACCAAGTTTTTTTTCAAATAGCGCCTAATAGTTTTTTCTCCACAAAGTCCTTATTTTATTCAAAATCTTGTAGTACTTTTGATTTTATAAAAAAACGAAAAACCATTTATTTTTATTTGAGGCGTAATATTTTCATAAGAAAAACAGATAAAAAAGAGGACAAAGTGGGTCTTTCAAGAGTATCGAATGGCCTATCATACCATGCTTTCGAAACATTTTTTTCTTGAACCCCTAAAACTTACCCTACCTACTTTTTTTCCAAATAGCACCATACAGCTTTTCCTTCACTGATTAATGAGGTCATTTTTTATTTTTTATCCTGTAGTGCCTTTGGCATCATACACAAACCAATTTTTTTCGTAAAGTCATTAACATAAGGTAAATAAAATGAGCATTTGTTTGAGCCATAATATTTTCGTAATAAAAAAGCATAAGAAAGACATTTGTTTTCGAAAGCATGTATAATAGGTCATTTAGTACCTTTATTTTATTTTATCCGTTTTTTGCATCAAACAAGATCTTATTTTATTTATGCTATCTTTATGATTTTACGAAAAAAGTAAGTTTGCTTATTAAATCAAAACTACTGCAAGATTTTAAATAATAGAAAAACTTAATTTGTTTAGAAAAAACTATTTGGTGCTATTTGAAAAAAAAAGTTGGGGGGGAGTTTTAAGGGTTCAAGTACAAAAAAATGTTTTAAAAGCATGGTATAGTAACTATAGTACTTACAAAAATTCCACTCAATTTTCGTTCCAGTTCTTTTCGGTTACGAGAATATCACGTATCGAGGAAATTCAGGGACACATGAAGTGCATGAACTAAATTACAGAAAGATGGAGGAACCTCAAAGCTCTGAAGAGACTTGCATACAAAAGAGTGACCGTAAAAGAATAAATAGACCAAACATTAAAAAACATGCGAAAACAAATGCGGTGATATTGATGTGTGTGTGCAAGTAAACATGATTTTGCTTATCATAGCATTTTACATAAATGTGTGTTTCACTGTTTATATGACATTAATAGTACCATCGTCAGTTGGACATGAAAATTACATTATTTTGATGATGTTTTATAGTACAAATATGTAAGGTCTTAAATTAATGTCTAAATGGCGATCGTAGAATGTATATATTATTATAGATTTATGACAGACTTAACGTTATCTTTTTGGATGCAATTACATACAAGTCATCTGCACTAAAATACTTGGTTTATAACTCCTCAATAAACGGATGTGCTCCAAACAAAAAATACACAAGAACAGATCAGTCAAACTTTAGCTGCTGTTGAACACCATCAGCAGAAGTGCTCGTCACTCACTAAATAACTATTATTTATTATTTATTATTATTTATTTTATTTATTCATTTTAAAAGCTACATGAGTAAATGAAGGTCATTCCCAGAAGGCACTGCCTTGTGCGTGAACATCCCCCAACTAACGGTATTTATTATAGAAATGATATTTACCGATACCATACATTTGATGGTTTGTATTGATTTACTGCATTGAGTAATTATCATCGTTTATCTTATTTTATCTACAAATCAGTCAATGATAAATCGCGTCGAATTTGTATAACTCCAAAACTTTGAGGACCGGTTTCTCAATGTCCAGTTAAATATTTATCTACAAGATAACAGCAACTGTTAGATAAATTGTTTAAACAACTGAAGGCTAAACGTACGAAGTAACGGAAATCTTATCTGACAGTTGTATCCATAGCAACACTATCTGGCAGATACCTATATGACACTTCAACTGGACATTGAGAATCCAGCCCTAAATCACCAAACTACTTTTATTATTATTATTAAGATTATTAAGACTCTAATTTGATGCCCCTAAAAATGACATGCATGACTATTTTAGTGTCGATGACTTTTGTCAATTATTTATTTGATATATTAGCATCTTGAAAAAACATGTAGTTTATGTGTTGTATTTATATTTGATTATACCTATATCTACTGCAAATAAAAGCTAATATCCCAAGAGGCAAGTTTTGTGGTAAGTTTTTGATAGACTATATATACGTAGTTGTAGCATGGTTATTGTCAAAAAATTATGTGCATGTTCAGTATTACTAGAATTTTGTTGCATTATCAGAGAAATATATAGCTAGAATTGCATCATTTTTGTTTTTAGTGAAATTAGTTGTTGGCCAGTTATATAAAATAAATTTCATTATCATGAAGTTGTGCAAGCAATTTTATAATTTCACTAAAACAACAAAATATATGTACAATGCATTGCCACTACTTGCCTCTATTTATGATGTGGTGGTCTATTTTCTGCAATGCGATTAGGGTATATTTTAACAACTGGGAATATATCTGGCAAAAAATTTATCACACTACGGGTTGTACTATCTTGCTTATACTAACTTGCTTTAGGCCATTTCATTCATGGTATATCGAGAAAAAAATGAAGGTATGAATACTGCAATGATAGGTTTGTAGTTAGTCCTTTGCAGTTAGAAGGAGTTGAAAAAGAAACGTTTTGTCATGCACCAAAAGTATCGGTATAAGTCTTAGATACCTACCCGTCATAGATCATAAATTTAATTTCTAAGTCAAATAGTAATTTTGGATCGTGAACGTCGACTGAATCCTGTAAGCAAAATTACAAAATTTTATTTTTCTAAAAAGAAGAACGATCTCGAAATTTGTGTTTTTGTGCCGATTATTCCACGGCTTGAAAATAAACCCCCTTCCAATAATAAAAATTAGCCACGCATTTGAAAACAGATTATAGAATGAAGAGTCTAGTCATACTATTTCAAGTGTCACAAGGCTCCAAAGTATCTTTAATACAGCCTCAATACTGCACGAGCATTGCAGTTTAAAAAAGAACCAGTAGGGGTAAAGTTAATTCACAAGAGCGAACTTGTTGACTACACAGCTCAATTAAAGCTTAAAGATAGTTGCCAAATCTTAGTGCCAAATGCATTTTTAATCGCAAAATTGATTCCTATCATCTAGCACGATGGGTGTTGTGTCTTATTTAGACACACTCGACTAAATCATTATTTTCATAATAGCTCTAGATTTTTAGCAAATGGGTACCCTTATTACTTAAATTTAAAAAAATAGTACCCTATCCTACCCATATCTTCCGACGATTTAGCTACACATTTAAATAAAATGGTATACATTTCTTAACATTATTTTTTGGACTTCAAGGTGATGCAAATTGATGTTTTAAAACTTTTAGCTTAATTATTTCAAATTTGCGAATCGTTATAAGTTGTATAAATCTAAGTAACATCATTTATTGTCTTTTTTAGCTGTAATATAATCATTAATACTTTTGCGATAGGAATATTCTATTAATTTCACTTGATAAATTGTTGATGCTATATAAAAAGACCCTGCATGTCTAAGCTACTGCTGGATAAGAGATGCCTAATTGTTTGCAACATATCAGTAGTGAATTATTAGATTAGATCATGCATTGATTGACTATAATGCATACCTTCGATTGTACACAATTAAAGTGTATAAGAATGATCAGATTAGAACCTTCATTCTAGAATATGTAGATAAATATGTCTTAGTTTACATATTAGTCTGTGAAGCTACAGTTGTATATAAACAGTAGTCATTGGGTAGTGGGCACTTAGAAATAAAACCTCCTACACAAATCATCCGCTTGTTTATTAGTTATTCTCAAATAATTACTTAATGAATCATGCTGTCAAGAGGCTTGATAACACATAGCGTTAAATCAGTAAACACGTAGTACATATCTACACTGCTTTATATTAGATCTGCTTATGGGTTAGGGTTATTTAATATCATACACCTCTACAATCAGAAAATTGTTTTTTAAAAGCAGAATTTGAATCAGTTCACACTTCCATTGACCGATGCCAATTTATTCAAATAAAAGAGCTTCAAACGAGAAGACAACTGAACACCTCTTCTTATAAAACAAAATAACAAGTAGACCACCTCCTCTATATTAGCTTTTGTTTGTTGTAGGCGGGGCTACCGTGATCGACTACACGGCGGCAGGTGGCGAGAACGGCCACCAGGGGCGGGCTCAAGGGGTGGAAAACCCCCACCACCAAGTCTCTTCTGAGTACATCAACGGCAACGATTTGCCGATCAAGAAGGACGAAAAGATCGATACGGCCGTATAATCTACGAGGTTCTAGAGAGGGGGTGGGTGGAGCGAATTGTGAGGACTGTCGTGAAGGGGCGTGACGATTGATACAGTAGGCGTGACATGTGATGTGTTGATACGTTATGTTAAAACGGGAAAGTATCAGCCAATTAGCGAGTAGAAATGGAGAAGCTGTGCTGGATGGTCACGAAATTTGTCTTGGTATTGGTCATACTGAAGCTTTTAGTTCGGTCAAATTTTGTTTGCTTTTCTAGAGATTTTACAAAATTTTGTCTAATCTAGTCGATGCACATATTCACACCAGATCTACATGTAAAATGTTTGGTCCTAAAATAAAACTGTTAAAATAAATGTTTCTATTTAATGTAAGTGAAAAACCCAATTGTATTAAGAATTGTATGAAAATTAAACAGCCTACTTTTAGGAACTGTTTTCTCAACTCAAGCTCAAGAACTAAACGATCTACCCAGCAAAACAAAAGTAATAATTAGCATTTTATTTTCTGTACTGTACTAGATATTGTTAATGTCTTGTAAAAAGAAATTGCGCATAATATTTTCAATTTCTTGTTTTAAAGTCGTGACCTTGAAGAACACTGCTATTTTAATATGCAATTATTACAGTTATTTGAAAATTCCAATCTGTACGAGTCACACAAAACTGGAACTACTTTGTTCTCACAGGTAGCAGCAAGCAGTGGTCAAATTTCCGAAGGTTATAATTTTGAAGAAATAATTTTTTTAGCATTTTTTCTATCAAGAATTTCTTAAGGCCAGTAAACGATGCTTGAGCTTCACCAACTTTTGGAATTTTTCTTCAGACATTATCGATGCAATAAAAAATAAATTATTAATACATTTGTTCAAAAAAGCATCGTTTTCGAGGAAAACAGTTCTAATATCTTTTAGTTTGCCAGATTACTTGAGGAGGAGGTTAGCACCGAAAAGTACTTTTGGGGACATTTTTCCCACAAAATTTGACAGATCTGCTATACCGAAATTGGAATAGAGTACATTGTAGTATCGGATCCCACTGCTCGATCCCGTATTTGTTTTTTTTTTTTTTTGGTAAAATTAGTTTTAAATTAATCTTGGAAAAGTATAGAATGGATTGGCGATAGGTTGCCTTTTAAAAATTAGCCGCAATTGCACTCACCTGTTTTTTTTAATTAATACAAAATTAAAGTTTTTTCCATATTAATTACAAAGATCCATGACGAGACCTTAGTTTCGTATTAAATTAAAAAAAAAAACACAGGTGAGTGAACATAATTAACAGTAATATACCCGTTCACACCTGGCAACCCTAACGCTGCGGCTGACTGAGGGCTTTTTCTTCGATTCTTTACTCCATTTTGCTTCAAATGACGTAAAATTGACAAAAAATATATAGTTGCAAGTTATATTAGCGAACCAATTAGACTAAAGTTAATTGGCTGTACTTAAATTGCCGTTCAACGGCAGCCTACTAAAATGTTGTTAACAGATGTGACGTCATTGAAGTGACGTATTTGACGGCTTTGTAATCGGTGTAGGCTGTACTTAAACTGCCGTCAAACGAAAGCCCACTGAAATGACGTTCCAACGGCTTCATCCATGGGCGCCAGAGGGGGGGCAGGGGGGGGGCGTGGCCCCCCTGGAGCAGCGAACATAAAAAACTTGTATAACCAAAAACCGAATTTGTCTCCTCTGCCCCGATTTCAGCACTCAATTTAAGTAAGTCGCCCCCCTGCACAATCTTCTGGCGATTGAATTCCGTAGTCCCCATATGAGTATATTATCCCAACTATTTTTTCTCTATGATTTGGTATCGCTGTACCAGTTGTGTACCGAACATAACCTTTTCACAGCAGCCGCGGTACTCTGGTATTTAGGTTCTGCCTACGCGGTCTGCTCAGTTATAAAAAACACTTCATCATTGCTTACGATGAAAAACTGAGTCTGATTGTAATTATTACAGCATCAGTATCACTGGCCCATAGCGTTTTAAGATTTTTCAATACATCAGGTCCTTGCTCAAAAAACAGGTACTAATGGGAAAACTCCAGTCAAAAACAATATAACCGATAATGAAATATAGTTATTTTGTAAAACAAATCGAATATGCTATTAGCAGCATTTCAGTGGGCTACCGTTTGACGGCAGTTTAATCACGGCAAATATAAAGCCATCAAATACGTCACTTCAATGATGCCACAGCTGTAAACGGCATTTTAGTGCGCTACCGTTTGACGGCAGTTTAAGTACAGCGATTACAAATCTGTCAAATACGTCACTTCAATGACGTCACATCTGTTAACGGCATTTTAGTAGGCTGCCGTTGAACGGCAGTTTAGGTACAGCCAAGTTAATTACAGGTAAATGCGGCTAATTTTTATAAGGCAAAATTAATTTTATCAAAAAACAAATACCTGCAGGATTATACAATCTTTCCATCATCTACTAAGAAATAATTTCTTATTATATAAAGTGTTTTTGACTGTATCAATTTTTCAAAGACAATGCCGGAACCTGTCTGTTTATTTACCAGTGCATATTTTGCGCTATAACGCTCCTCAAGGGTAAAACAAGAAAGTTCACACGACCCGTTTCAAATTGTGTCGCGGTGGCACAAGTTCAGATCCAGACAAAACCAAGACAAACATTCGTAGCATTCGTATTTGTCTGCAATGTTGGCAATGATAGCCCGGAGCGAGTTCAACCGCGGTTGCCGCTACCCCGGGACGCTGCGCTGAAACTTCCCCGTCATAAATTCCACCGATTTATGATACTCGGTCGGAACTTTTCAAAATGATCACAGTTTGTGCTTTGCACCGACCATTCCGTTACTTTTGTTCGATATGAGCGTGTAAGCTATCCATATGTATGACCGAGGTTACATTATCAGTTTCAATCAGTTCAATCCGAAACCTTATTGACTGATGCATTGGCTTTGTCGATGATGTCGTGGAAAAGCATGTCTGTCTTCTTTACAGAGATACAAAACGAAGTTGTAAATGCAATTGCTAGGATGTGCGATTATGCATATTTTTTAAAAATACTTTCTACCGCACAGGGTGTTTCACAAAAATGGGGCGTTTTCATTCTTGTTATTCTTCGTAAATAAGATACCCTATTGCACATTACGATTTTATGAAATATTCGTAACACGTTTCATTTAAATTTTTTATTTTTAAATCAACCGTCCTTGACATTTTTTAATTGTCTCTCATTAGAGCCTTTCTGCCAAATATGTGAACAGCGACAGATTAGTTCAAATGCTGTGTAGTAAGGTGATTAGCAAGCGTGGTCTAGCTAATAAATAAATTTACTGAAGAGAGACACTAAACAAAAATTGGACGCTACATGCACAATATAACTGCATTAATTACTGTCAATTAAGTACTAATCATCTGTACTCGCTATAATCAAGAGAGATATGCTACATCCGCGAATCGTTGACTGTACAATTATTGTTGGCACTAAAGCCTGATATCATTCCACCTTAGATTTAAATAAATACTTAAATATACCTCACTTTGGTTCATTAGATGACAGGACAACGGATTGCATGATCAGTTTAATGATATTTTGACGGCATTCCTGAACTTAACTGACCCCAAACTGTTACGTAACCTCCGTTTATGCAGTAGAGTAACCGGGAAAATCCTAAATGTATGATATCTTTGCCCCGATGGGACGAAAATAGTTCGTTGTATACGTGTTTCAGCTATCTGACGTGCAGCTATAACTGGACATTTAAGTAATATTTTTTTCTCATTGACTTTTTCAACACGAACTAAATTCCCATGAAAAGTAAGCAAGAATGTACGCGATTTTTAAGTTTTTCGCTGTTACTTCAACCATAAAGTGAGTGAAAATTAAAGTCTCTGAGGAAGAAAAGGGAACAGAGCTGATAATTCAATGTTTTGTCATTAATATCTGTTCCATTTTTTAATGTTTTTATCCTTCACCGACAGTTTTTTCTCTCGCCGTTAAGCTGAGATTATACTAGATATGAATCAAAGACTCGACGTTAAAAAGCTCTAGCTAGAACTGAGATGTAAAACACAAGTAGCAGCAATTTCTGAGTATGATGTAATAGGACAACACAGAGTAAAAAAAATAGATCTCACAGGATACTGCTATACAAAATTAACTTCAATTTTTCATTTTCATTTTTTCAATTTTTTGTTGACAATTTGTTCTAAATTAAATGAAAAAAATAAACGGCCCGGAAAATACATACGATCAGATACCAAGTGTAAATCTAATTTCGGTTCAGGTTAATAATATGTAGTTTTGGTAAACATTTTATGAAATATTTTCTGCACTTTCACTGACATTAGTGTCTTTTTATCAAGATTTTAGGTTTTTCCCGGAAATTGTAATAGTCCGGAGCAGTTCTTAAAGAAGGGTAACGCTATTCATTCAATTTTATTATCTGAGGCTAGTTCTGTTGCTAATTTACCTCTTTAAACCTTTATTCTAAAGCTCATAAATGATAAAATTTTGTTGATTCAAAGGTTACATCACAGAATATATAACTTTCGAATCACGCGAACTTTATACGGTTATATATTGAATATTAAATATTGAATATTTCTCAGCGCATGTATCGGTCCATTTTTTTAAGGTGGCGGAAACAGTAAAAGCTCATTCAACAAGATATTTCAGGAGAATCCATCAGATTGAAGACGATTTTTGAAAATTATTTACAGTCAAATAACTTAAACCTCTACATCGCGTTGCATATTCAATGTGGAAATACAGTAGATAGTTGTGCAGCAAGTAACTGATGATATATTTTTGTACCACTCCTTAATTCCAAAAAACTGTTAATTTATGAGAGCCAGATTCCTATTTTAGGAGATACGAAATAAAGCTTTTTACCTAAAACAATTGAACCTATATAAGCGTATTATACTCGAGAGTATTAGTTATGATTTGCCGGTTTTTTGACTATTGAAGTAATTTTGAATGAAAAGCAATCCCATGTAATAACGTCTGCAGATCGTTGTGCATCCAAAGCAGTTATTAAGGAATGAAAAGGCCTGTAATTTAATTATAATCCATTAGGTTTTCAAGTTTCGGCGATGATATATTTTATTCAGAGAATTATTAAAAATTAAACAAAAATAAGTATGTAAAAATATATTAGTAAAATACAGTGTGGTGCAAAATTATATATTCCATTCCTTAAATATTGGAACGCTCGAATTCAGTCTCATTTTTTCATTCTTATCAAGCAAGTGTAGATATCTGGATCGTTGCGAATAACTAAACGAATGTCATGGCGATTAAGGTTTTTGAAAGCAACTTTGTTCATTCGATCTTTTTGCTTTTAACCAACTGTATTTTGTCTTACACCATCTTTTATTGAAGTTATATTTATCATACTAAATCAAGTTTTATCAACATACTACAGTGGTAAGTTGATGAGATTTTTAATATAGATGTAAATGACTGCAACTTTGTTAGATTAGACTATCAAGATAAAAATGTCTATTAGAAGTTATTGTGTAAATATACACTAAACGAAAAAAATATATGATATAAAAATTGTGTTGATAAGGAGATTCTAACGTATATATTTAAATGTATATGTACCGTCTCATTGTAATTGTTCTGCTTGTTGTTAAACTGGAACGAAGGTTGCTATTATTTGTAACATGCATCAGAGATATTGAAAGTTGTGTTTTACATGATGGTCCAAATGTATACTTTATTAAGGCCCAGCAATTCTTTATATTGATCAACCATCGTATTTTCTGTTGGCTATTGAGTAAAACAATAAACTCGGAAGGTAGTCTTGGCATCCATTAAAGAGAAGCAGCAACAAACCATGGTTATAATAAGTTATAATCATTTTTATAAAATTGAAAAATGGTCTGCCCAATATATGGCGAGTGCTACAGTTTTCTTGAATGTGCTCTAATGACTAAACCTAGACAGATTTTATGTTTTTTAATAATATCTCCACCATAACATTTTTTGTGAATGTTTTACGACTGTCTTAGTTAGCTCTATTGGAGGACTACCCAATGGAAATGAAATGATCAAGATGTCGATGGTATTTATATTTTTGTGAAAAATCTGAAGCAAAGGCAAGTAAAAGCTATTTCCATTATCATCTGTGACAATTCAGTTATGTGTACATATTGTGCACCATCATATGTTTGTTTGAAGTCTATTCCATTTTTTTAATATGTACATAATTGTTATATAGTTTCTAATGACATGCAAAAACTTTGCTTAAAGTATCTGTTTTTCAGTATTTTCCTTTACTTCAGATACTTTTCTCGATTACAATGACATTTCAGATGATCTTTTGACTGCCATAAAATAAAGGCTAAACCAGTTACTAGGATATCATTTTTAATTGTAAGTCGAACATGTGATTTTTCGAGATGTACCTTTTAGTATGACTATGGCAACTGGCTTGACATTCCATAAGAAGATTAATTAATTAATTTGCATCCGAAAAGGTATTCTTTTTATTTGTTTTGTGTAATATATATAGGACAATAATTGTTCATTTTTTCTCTCTTTATATTTGAAGTATTCTCATCTATTCCTAAATGTATATGTATTTTTGCTATTTTTTATTCTATGTAGAACGCATTTACCATTTTTTATAGTTAGTGATATTTATATGTGCGTCTTCTCTGTATAATACTTCAGCGATGTCTGTGGATCTCTAATTAAATTGGTCAATTTTTTCGCTGATGGTTAACGGAAGTGACGCCTAGATCGGTCTTGACAAGGTTTCTGATAATTATGTGGATGTTTTTATTTCTGTTGATCTGTTGTAACGCCTTTGCGACTCCACATTTCTATATACTGCAGAGATGCAATTAGATGTTATTAAGTATATCAATTGATATTCAAGATATGGTTTGAACTACTGGTTTACATTGAATATTTCGAAAATATAGTAAAACATGTGTTAGTTAGAAAAAAATGAGATTAGCATCAAATGGCACTGTTTATGGCTGCTACGCTAACCTAATAGCAAAATTAGTACTTTTATATCCCTTACAGGAATTCAGTATTTGCCCGGAAAATGCTTATGAAAGTTTATTACTGACTCTCGAAGTAGTAGGTGATAAATATATCAAGTTTATCGTACTAGTCTTTTTTGTTCAGTTCATTGTTTGAAATTTAGCATTTTAGTTAGTATGCATATAAAACACGATCCTTCATAGCTGAAATATGAAGCGCTTATACTAAAAAAGCTAGAGAACAAAAAAAAACAATCCGGCCTCTAACAGTTTTGAACTCGAACAAATATATTTGACCTAGGGCTGCGCCGGGATGGTAGAACACTGTTCAAGGCGCAACACTTTTAAATATTCCTATTGTTGCGGAGAGAGCGCTTATAAATAACTGCTTTGCTTTAGAATCATTGATAATAAACCTAAACGTATTTGTACAAACTCATCCTTCATATATGTATCAGATCGAAAGAGAATAATCTCATAACATTTCTCAGTAGAAGGTCTTTTTATTTTTTTAACATGCCCCAAAATGCTTTGAAAAGTTAGTTTATATTTTTATTTATTTGCTTAACAGTATCATATTGTATTTAACAGAAACTTTGGAAAGATCGACGCGTTTTCATTACATAAGGACATAAATTAATGTAAAAACTTTTGTATGTTGAATGTACTTAAAGATACTTTAGTTATAAGTTACTGATATTAATTATAAAATTGTTTTATAAATAAAGATATTAAATTAATGCTTTGATTTTTATTTAATATCGTTGGAAGCTAAAGTCTCAAACCCCTTTTCCTTTTGCTGATTTTCAGGTGGTGCAGACATCAGGCATCTAGGAGAATCGTAAGTAAACCAGTTTTCTACTTACTTATTACCGAATAAACTGGAATAACCTAGTATCCTGCAGCTTTACCCCTCGAGGTCGCAATCTAAGATGTTCATTTAGGGGACGAAAGTCTACGGTCCTACCAAATTTCATTTCTTTACGACCTTTTACGCTCAAACCACTTTTGTACGACTTAACTATTGGCTAAAATCAGTAATACAGTAATAGGTAGCGATGTGTTCCTAAATGTCGTACTTTTTTTAAGCTCAAATGTGTTATTTAGGTAGCTGCAGATAATAGGAATATGAGAAATAATCTCTTAGGAGAAAAAGTGTTACGGAACTTTTTGATACCGTTCGTCGACTATATACGCGATAAAATTATGATTTTAATAAATTTTGGTAAAAATCACAAACCACCCCCTAACTGTGGTCGCACACGAAAAATGTAAAAACCAAAATTTTGGTCTCTCAATATATCATTTGAACTTATTTTCGATGACACCACAATGGCGCTATTTGTCGAATAGCATCACGAAACAGTTTTCACTCCCCTCCACCCCACCCTCGAGTGGCAACTCCCAAAAGTGGCGAATTGAATCTTATCTTAATTATACACAACAGCGAGGTAGTATCATTTTCACTAAAAGCATGCACAAATAAGATATTTTTCGTAACACCACGTACCGGTAGTAAGTAGCGGTGTGTTCCTAAATATCATAATTTGAAAAAAAAACCAAATGCGTGAATTTAGGTAGCTGGAGATAATAAAGGTATGAGAAGATATCAGCCTTTTAGGGAAACAAAAATGTTACACGTCTTTTTCATAAAGTTCTTCGCCTAAATCCGCGATGAAATTCTGATTTTAGTAAAAATCACAAACCAACCCCTAACTTTGGCGCACTGTAAGACGGAAATACGAAAAATGTAAAGGCCAAAATTATGTAGATTTTTTCCTCTCCATAAGTCGTTTCAAGCTTTTTTCGATATCGCTCACCAACACGACGAAAATCGTCGCGAAGCAGAATTTTCACCCCTTACCCCTCGAGCGGCAACCCCTCAACAACATCGGAACTGGCACTGCTATCATTTTGAAAATTTATTTTCATGACAAATCGATTACGTGATTTCAAAAGTGTCGGCCGCTGCAAGGTAGAAAAACTCAACGGGCTCTTAGAGTAATAGTAAATATATCATCGAAAGATCGGCCGTATTGAAAAACCCCTTATGCTCAAAATCCATGAAAATATTTCTAACCCTTTTCAAGATAAATGAGGCGTTCCGTACTCTATTGAGTACATCTCTACATATTAGCACTGTTGACTGCTTAACTGGAATAAACTATTTAAAAACTTTATCTGAAAACTTTACACTCTGTAGGTATGTCAAAAGCTTGCGATTGCGAAAAAATCTTTCTTCAAAAAAATATTTGCCCAAATTTTAATCATTTGACATTGTCTTGCCTTTAAGGAACACCCGATATTCTTAGATTGATTTTATGATCCAATAACATTCTTATTTTTCTTCAGCAGTGACACAGAAAGCGCTGACGTTCGTCCAAAAGAAACCAAACTGAACATCCCACCAATCAAGCTGACACAGTTGTTCAAGAAGAACAAGGACAAGGTGGCCTCAGAAGCAGAACCTGAAACCAAACAAATGGAGCACGACGACACAAAAGATACAGAAGAGCAGATCAACACGGAAGAGGCTGACGAAGAGAAGCCACAAGAAGGAGACAAGAGCTTGGTGTATGCAGAGTTAGACCTGGTCAGGGCTGATATGAAGCCCGTGGTCAAGAACGACAATGAGAAGACCGAGTATGCTGAGATTGTTTATACGACAAACGAAGAGGGAGAGGATGAAGTGAAAGAACCGCCCAAAAAGTAGTGCTAATGAGTGACGATATTACATAGTTATACAGCATGGAACAGCCAAATGGAATTAATTAGATAATGAATAAATGAGGGTGTTAGGGACAAGCGCTTGGACAAGTCGGTTTGTATTTTTAATTTTTTTTAAATATATAAGGTATGTCATGTGACAGTCGCCAATACCAACTTCCTTATTTTAAGTGGAATCCCTTGTACACTATATTTTCTTATTCCTCACTCCACTTCAGAAAATTCTAGACATAATTCATGTCCAATGTCCGATAGTTATCGCCTCGGTTATCACCAACTGCACCTCTATAGATGATACCAACTCAGGAGCTCATAGGAGACGATATTTCGCTAGGAGGACGTATTTTTCTGAGCATATGGTGGCAATGTTAGATAGCCATTGCTCACATTTGATCCAATTGAAGGAGTCAGTGCAAAAAGTGTCCAAGTCCACATTCTTAAGAAATTGAGTTGACTGCCTCCATCTAAATAAATTAACTCATAAAACAGACACACACATACACACACATAAGTGTTAGGTGTTTGTGAGAAGAAGCATCCTACTACGTAAAAAACCTGTATGCACATTTTACAGTCGATCATCATTTCGTTCACGTGTGATGTTTTGTTTTCTGAAGAGAGCACATTCACACTTCACGGTGATGTTAATCATCAAAATTGCCGCTATTGGTCTAATGAGAATCCTCACTACATGAGAGAAGAACGTACGCAATATCCAATATCAAAAGGGTAACGCTTATGTAGGTACCTTTTTTATTGATGGTAGCTTGAATGGAGCAAACCTATATCCTGTTCTAGCAAACCCACAAGTTCCTGCCAATAGAATAAGATTTCAGCAAGATAGAGAACCGCCTTCTTAACCAAATTTGGCAGTAACCAAATCGATGGTTAGGGAGGCGCTGACCAATAATATGGCCTGATCTGATGCCATTAAACTTCTTTCTGTGGGGATAATCAGGTCAAAACTACTGTGTACAAAACTAAGCCCCTTAACTAGATGACTAGAAAAAAGACAAATCACACTTGCGATTAGATCAGTCACGCCTGAGATGTTGAGTAACGTTAGAAAACCTCTTTCTTCAAGATCAGCATATAGCTACGACGTTCGCGGCGAGCATTTTGAACATTTCCTACATTGACATTAATGATTTTTGTTTCTTGTTTAAATTATCAGGAAATAATCAGTATTACTAGGTATTTATTTTAAGGTAGCGAATTTGTGAAATAAAATACTTTTTCTTTTTAATGTTAATTTTTGAAGTAATCAGTTAATATTTCCGAAACAGTTGAGGATTAGTATAGGACACTGTACATTGATTATATGTAGAATTTTCTGAAGAATCCAAAAAAGCATAATATACAGGAGGTTGCATTTAAAATAAGAAAGTTGCTGTTGGCCACTACACTACACGGGTGTATTTTTTGGAAAAAAAATGCTCATTTAAAAATGCAAATCGACGTGTAAAAGCATGTTTTCCAACACGTCCTAATTTATTTGTTATGGAATTTATTTCATTTGGCTGTTCCTAGTGTGGTATACAAGTGTGGCTCTTTGTGCTCTTAAAATATCGCAAGGTATCCTTTTGACATGCTAGTGCCATTTTATCTTTACGGTACTGACTTGTACATATATTTTCAAAATCCAGCTTATGAATGTTTGCTTAAAGTACAGCACTATTATTAGTAATAATTCATAAAAAGCGTTTGAAGTTAGTTGGGTAAACGGCCCCATCAGGCAAAGTCCACTTCAAAATTTCAAGTACGTTACTGTTTCTTTTAATAAACTGTCTAGTTGTAAGATTTATCTAACTGCTAAGACAGGTACCCATATATTATTATAAAGCTGATTTGATGGCTGAAAAGTCCTGGAGTAAACCATACACAGAATCATGGTTGTCCACTGGCTTTTGTCAGCAATCTTTCAAATCGATTCCTAAATTATTTTTGGATTCGATTTGAGGAACCTAGAGCTCATAAAAGCTGAGGATTTTGTTTAGCTTATAATTATACGGGACATTGCTTTACCAGTATTCATTTGCAAAGTGTTAGAGGTAAGGTAATCTATAATAGATGAAGAGAATAATTTATGTTTGTACTTCTTTAAATAAAAGCTATGGTGTTTTCAAACCATCCACTACATTTTCTTTTCCATGGCTAAGAAAAATACTACATGTATTCGATTTTGCACTTTGATCTACTATACTAGAAAAATTATGATAAGTGAGGATGGCAATCGTGTTTCCAAATTTCATCAAGGAAAGGCTTCTTATTGTACATTTTTTCCGAGAGAGAGATAATCATAACTAGGTGCGCCAATCGTTAATCAAAAATGCAAATTGTTTAAAAAATGCATTTCACACTCACTTTCCACACATCAAAGGGACAGTCTTTCTTTTATTCGTGTGAAAGCTGTATTGGCGTAAATTCATTACCTGTGGACAATCGTGCTTACCGAAATCCAAATACATAGGTACAATTAGTACTAGTTAACGCAAAACCTTGGATTATTTAGAAAACAATCTTCAAGTTTGTCACAGTTACCTAAAAAATCCTGAAGTTAATTCTGATTGGAGTTTTCATAACAAAAACTTACGTACAAGTGACATAACTGCAAAGATTGAAATCAATAAATTGCTTAATGTAGTTTGTACTAGACTTTCTAGTAATGTTTCTGATGCTTTTT
Source organism: Callosobruchus maculatus (assembly GCA_951848785.1). NCBI lineage: Eukaryota > Metazoa > Arthropoda > Insecta > Coleoptera > Chrysomelidae > Callosobruchus > Callosobruchus maculatus. The sequence continues at coordinate 24,259,165 of CATOUR010000014.1, read as the reverse complement.
GGAAATAACAATTTTTCACAAAAATAGCGTTTAATAGGTTGCGTAATCAAGATTACAACAATATATGATTTTTATATTGAATGTTCACACGCCACTTTTTTTAAGGTGGAGAAAGGTATGAGACTGGATTCTTTTTATTCAGTCGCCCTTTATTCGAGAATATGACTGAACTGGAGCAGAATAAAGTGCAAAATATAATCGATAGCCAGTCACTAAATTGTGAACTATAGTATACCTCAAGTTATCTAAACCTGGAGCTATCCTAAAGAGTATAAGACAGAACCTATTATAATGCTAATTATTTCTTAAATCTTCTAGATTACCCTACCTCCCACATATTTGAGATCTGTGTTAAGCTGAATTTTTTTCTGATAGAATTAAACGAGCTAAATTTTAATAATATTACTGTTACACGTTGTTAAAATTTCAATGCTCATTTGTGCCTATTCGCTTGTCTGTTATAACTACCACAATTTTTCTAAATACTTTCGGTATGTTGACAGACAGCAAAATAATTAGGTGCTATTTGTTTTTTCATGTCCATATGTACCTATCATCACAGTTCTATTGTTTTTATGTTATAGTAAGAGTATTTGTAGAAAGACCGTTAGCTTCAAATATGTTTAACTAAAATCCGTCCAATTTCTTTTTTGCATTGAAATAGGCCTCAATACAATCCTTACTTTTATATAGCAGTACAATGGTAGCTAGGAAATGTGAGTATATAAACGCCGAGGATGAAGCTACACTATTTATACGTAAACTATACATCTGTTATCTATCAAACAGGTGTTAAATTGTAAAATTGTAATTATCATTAAATATTTATTTACTGCAATAGTTGGCTATATAAAAGTAAGATGTGTGAGTAGGTATTAAGAAAATGTGTACCTCTCAAATACATGTGCTAAAAATGTAATGAGGTTATATTGACGGTAAATGTCTAGAATAAGGAAGTTTTGTACACAAACCATCATGTTTAATTTCTTTTCGTTTCGAGAAAAAATAAAATGTAATATGATACTCTCCACTAAGAAGTGTAACTATCAGTAACCTACCTGATTTTTCTCTAAGTCATTTGAGAAATAGGTGACTTTGATGACTCACATCAGTATATTGTGATTCTCAATTTCTTCGTAATTTTTTTGTTTTTTTTTTTTCAATAAATTCTACTATGATATCGTAATAACTGTTATCCAAGAATAGAGGGTTTTCAATGATACTGTAAAAAATGAAACGATATACTACCAAACATGTTACCTCTAACAGAAGCTGCTACAATAATGTTGAAGTTAAATCGAAAATAGGATACAGTGTAGACAAGCCAGAAAATTCGTGATGAAACGAAATACTGCAAGTGAATCTAGAGAAACTTTAGCAGATTACTATCAAAAAACTGATGAAGTTGGGTTTTTTTCCTGGCGTTTTGTCGCCTGCCTCCTTGTGAATGTAATCAGTTAATTCATTTGAAACAGAGGATTGTTCATATAATTTTTGTTTTGGTTTGGTTAGTTTAACAAACTATAAGGAACGAAAAAATGCTGATATGTGCATTCAGTTTTACACTGAACCTCCGATGATGGAATTTAATTTCACATTCCACACTCCAAACAAATCCAATTTGCAGGACTGTATAAACCTACTAGGTAGACTTTATATTGAAAATATATTTTAGTAATTTGTGATAAATTCATACACACATGGACTCACAATTGTAGAGTAAAAATAAAAAAGACTGAATCGCCACTCAGACGTTTCCTATAATACAATATTTACAAGTGAAATGCTAAACCCTTAAATTTCGTTAGAGGATTCCATTTATACTCGTCCATGTTTTAGTTGTAAGCACAAACTGTACTTAATTTTTTACGTTGACATATTAAATAAATGAATACTTTCACTATTTGTTTCTCTATATCATCTCATCCCATCTAGGTCTGACGCTCACATTCGCTAGCATTTTCGAATTTCGGTATACAGGGCGTCCCATCGTAATGTGCAGAAACGCAACTGGGTGAAACTAAACAGCAGTCTGTCGACTAAAAGATGTTTGAAATACTTTTTTGTGGTGGGGGTTAATTTGGGGTTGTTGGGGGTTGGAGAGTTGTAAAACTGAAAAATTTGTTGTATTCATAATGGGCTGTCAACTGACCTGTGAATGAAAAACCTAGCGACATAATACCCTTTTTTAGGTCAATCCGAACATTGCCTTGCCTAGTACAGAAACCAAGGGACCTAGAATTTGTGATGTATACCGACGAGTATTGTTTCAGATTGTACTGTATTGCATAGTGCAAAAATTATTGAATTGATGTTAATGAAAATTTGACATAGTATTACCACCGCGGCTTTGGAAAAATCGTGTCAGTGTTGGCGTAGCAATAATAAAAAAACTAAAAATGTTAAAGAGCTCTAACTTCGTTTTTAGACGGTTTGGAGGCTACTGATCATTTAGCATCGTCCAGTTGAAACATGCAGAAAAAATTGTGGTGTCCTACTTACTAAGGAGGGAGACGCAAGAAACTATTTACGAGAGTTTTTGTGATGGATGCTTTTTTCGGGCGGGTGGGCGATGATTTGGCTGCAAGGAGATTTCAGACTGTAGTTTCATGCAATGGGAAAATAATGAAACGGTATCATCATTATGTGTGGGAAGCACTGAGTCAATCAACTTGACTCCATTTTACTTCCCACACCGATAGGTGAGGGGAGTATTGTGATCGCGAAAATTTTCGATTTTGAGATAATACGTTTTTTGGGCGTTTTATGATGTCTACATAACGAAAATCCACGTCACTCATTTCCGTCGGTCTGTCTGTCGGTCTGTCTGTCGGTCTGTCTGTCGGTCTGTCTGTCGGTCTGTCTGTCGGTCTGTCTGTCGGTCTGTCTGTCGGTCTGTCTGTCGGTCTGTCTGTCGGTCTGTCTGTCGGTCTGTCTGTCGGTCTGTCTGTCGGTCTGTCTGTCGGTCTGTCTGTCGGTCTGTCTGTCGGTCTGTCTGTCGGTCTGTCTGTCGGTCTGGCTGTCGGTCTGTCTGTCGGTCGGTCTGTCTGTCGGTCTGTCTGTCGGTCTGTCTGTCGGTATGTCTGTCGGTCTGTCTGTCGGTCTGTCTGTCGGTCTGTCTGTCGGTCTGTCTGTCGGTCTGTCTGTCGGTCTGTCTGTCGGTCTGTCTGTCGGTCTGTCTGTCGGTCTGTCTGTCGGTCTGTCTGTCGGTCTGTCTGTCGGTCTGTCTGTCGGTCTGTCTGTCGGTCTGTCTGTCTGTCTGTCTGTCGCGTTTTTCTACCCTCGTAATCTCAGTAACCGCTGCATGGATTGTGATGAAATTTGGGCAGCGGTATGCTGTGGGGTCGTAGTAGGTAATATTCCTATAATTTTGAAAGTCGGTGCATAGGCGGCGGAGTAATTAGCAAAAAACAAAAAAAATTAAATATTGCTGAAACTTCGTTTTTAGGCGTTTTAGGGGTCCCTGATCATTTTCTACTTGTTTTTGGGTGGGGGTGAAATTGGGGTGGTTGGGGGGTGGAGGGTTGTAAAATTGAAAAATTTGTTGCTTTCATAATAGACTGTCCACTGACCTGTGAAGGAAGACCTGGCGACATAAATAACTTTTTTAGGTCCATCCGAACATTGCCTTTGCCTATTACAGAAAGCAAAGGACTACTACCATGGCGAAGATGGAAAACGCGTATGGTTTTAATAAATCGTGCCAGTGGCGGCGCAGAAATAATAAAAAAACTAAAAATATAAAAACAGCTCAAACTTCGTTTTTAAGCGTTTTAGAGGTTCCTGATCATTTGCTGCGTTTTTTTTGGGTGGGGGTGAAATTGGTTTGGTTGGGGGGTTGGGGTTGAAAAATTAAATAAATTCTTGTACTCATAATAGGCTGTCCACTAACCTGTGAAGGAAGATCTAGCCTAAAGATCACCTAAAAAGGTGATTTAGTGAAATGGTATCAACGTAATGTGTGGGAAGTACTGAGTCAATCAACTTGACTTCATTTTTTTACTTCCCACACCGATAGGTGAGGGGAGTATTGTGATCGCGAAAATTTTCGATTTTGAGATAATACGCTTTTTGCGCGTTTTTCTACCCTCGTAATCTCAGTAGCCGCTGCATGGATTGTGATGAAATTTGGGTATCGCTATGCTGTAGGGTCCTAGTAGGTAATGTTCCTATAATTTTGGAGGTTATTGTGCAGGGGGGCGCAGTAATTAGCAAATCTAAAATATTCCTCAAACTTCGTTTTTAACCGTTTTAGGGGGCCCCGACCATTTTCTACTTTTTTGGGTGGGGGTGAATTTGGGATGGTTGGGGGGTGGGGGGTTGTAAAACTGAAAATTTTGTGGTATTTATAATGTGCTGTCCGTTGACTTATGAATGAAAAACCTCGCGGAATAATACACTTTTTTAGGTCCATCCGAACATTGCCTTGCTTATTACAGGAACCAAGGGACTTAGAATTTGTGATGTATACATACAAGTATTGTTTTAAATCGTTTTATATTGCGTAACACGAAAATTATTAAATTGATTTTAATGAAATTTTGACACAGTATTACCACAGCATAATAAACAACTAGCACAATAGCTCAAGTTGGGGAAATTACACGCGCATCCCCACTTTTGTATGATTTTTTGTAGGGATGGTAACGGTACTTCGATACTTCTACTTCTGCCCTAACATCGAGTATTTTTATCTTAGATACTTTTTGTGCGATTCCAAGCTGGTATCGATACTTTTGTAGGGTATCGGTATCGAAAATAATTATATAATTATGCTTTTTTGCGGGCAGGTGGGCGATTATTTGGCTGCAAGGGGATTTCAGACCTTAGCTTCATGCAATGGGAAAATAATAAAATGGTATCATCATTAGGTGTGGAAAGTACTGAGTCAATCAACTTGACTCCATTTTTTGTCTCACCTCATTGATTGCCAGCCGATATTCTTTCTAATGAAAAAACTACAGCGTTCTATCTGTAGCACAAGTTATTCTACATGACTTTAAGTCGAAGCATCGGCTAGACTGTAGCAGCGCCCATTGATCATTATTTGTCATCCTTTTTCTGCATCATCACTGGTTACACAGATACTTCAATTTAATGTTTTGGTTTGCTCACACTGACATTTCAATTTAACCTCTTGTAGAAAAGTGATGCTTACACCGACGCTTTAATGTAACGTCATATAGAAAATCTTATGCAGCAAGTTCTATATAGAACTTTGTATTTTTTTATTAAAAAGGATATTGGATGGGAATCAATGGGATAAGACAAAAAAAGCATGGTTATAGAGGTACTTACTTGAAAATCAAAATTTTGTTGAAAAGTATTTCTAAAAAACAATTTTTTTGTAGCTCACTTTTTTGGCGGCCTTTTTTATTCACTAAGCAGCACCTGTAGCTAATATGTCTAATAACCTGTTAAAATGTGAGGTATGAGAAATTTGCAGAAGACATTCGGAAATAGGCGATAAGAATTTGTGTGATGAAAGAAACTCAACAATAGATATATCGCACCAAATGCATCGTAAATGTCGGTTGATGACCGTTCAGAAGGGGTAACCTTTCACGAAGGATAACCTGTTTAATTTGCCTTGCAATCTTGCAAATATGTTGCAAATACTGTAATTAGGCACTATTAGTGTTTTTATTTCAACGAAATGTGATGTGAATAATTGTGATCTATTTTGACCAGCTTCGTTTGTGCACTTTATCCTGGGCCAGCCTGTATAATAAAATTTATGTGGTATGTTAATAAACGCAAAGAAGAATAAGAATAAATATGGGAGTTAATTTAAGTCGATTTATTTCTCAAACTCGAGTCGTTATTGATTACGCGATTTTCACACAAACATATCCATAATTATAGAATATGTCAGAGCAATATAGGTAATACAATTTATTCTATATCAAAGGATCTACCAAAGAAATCTAGCAGAAATAACGTAGGTATCTATATATCTATCATTTGAAAACTTCCCGCCCCAGATTTCTCGAAAACCGCCGACTAAAAGAAAAAAACGTCAAGATATGAGGCATAACCTTACTTGAAAAATAAAGAAACTATAACTCTACCTTTCTCTGAGCTTTCCGTCCAAAGCGAAATGGGTGAGAGAATTACCACCACACACCACTAACCCCCACCCCGTAGATGCGCCACTGTTTTATAATTTATATATGTATATGTTTGCCCCTCGGCTCCTCCGGGATTACCTACTCAAAGTTGGAGCCTATGACTCTAATTGGCCAATAGAAATAAAATGGAATATCTGGAAATAGCAATAATAAAAGCCGACTCATAGAAATGCTGAGAAATAAGTTCATATAATACACAGTAATAATATAAGTCAACAAATAATACACAGTGCAGTGGCAATAACTGTTCAAGTGCATCTCCTATTATAAGTTTACGTGAAATGGAAGCTGAAAAAAGCGAAATAATGTAATGATTTTGAGTTTAAGATATGCACGACAATTGAAAGGGAATAAATAATTATTATACACTTTTTTATTATTTTTACTATTAAAGTTTGATGTACAGGGTGAGTTTTTAGTACCGGATCGGTCGATAACTCCACTACTGTGGAAGATAGCGAAAAAAGTTGTATATAAAAGTTGTAGCCACGGATATGCTCCTTGATCAGAAAATATTTAGATTTATACAGGATGATCCATAACTACGAGGTGATGCAAACATGCATTTTTTAAATGAGACTCCCTATATATTATTCCATAATCAAGTTCTGCTAATGATTTCCGTTCTTCCAATATAGGGTACTGTTACATTATACAGGGTATTTCAAAAGTTATGGCCATTTTTATCTCAAAATCACTGTCAAATGGACGTATTGTATATCAAAACGTAATGAATCAAAAATCATTTTTTTACACGGATGGATAAAAGTAGTTTTAAAATCTGCTACAAAAAAAGCCCACCACGCATATTCGTATGCAGCGTGATGTAGAATGCAAAATCCAGATTTTATCTTTTTTTTCAACTGTAACCCCTAAAATTTTATTGCACCAAAGAATTGCTTTTAATATGCTCTTTTATCTTTGTATAGCACTTGTTGTACCTACGTCCATTAGTTTCCGAGATATTTCGATTTTTCGGTAAATTTAAAATATAGCTTGTATTTCTGTACTGAAATTTACTTATTTTGATAAAGTACTAACGAATTTATTTTTTATTTAACGAACAACTAAATTGTAAGGTCATGATAGTATTTGATGAAGTCAAAACCCTGAATCATCGAGATAATAAAGTCAAGTATGCTGAGGAAACAATTTTGTAGGCGTAATGCATAATTATCAAGCAGATTTATCAGGTATGCTTTTAAAAATTGACGGTTTTCATAACCTACCCAATAATTCCGTACTGTGTGAAAAACGAGCCTTAAAAATTAATTTTTTCATTGAGGGTATTCAGGAGAATCTTTGAGAAATTGCCTACTTGCCTCTAGAATATATCAACTATGAACAGCAATCTGCAGAACGGAGGCACTCTGAAACTAATGCGTCTGAAAGATTAAAGAATTGTTTTATTTGGACCGTGTCGCTTAATATTTCATAGCCTACCTGATAGATCTGCTTGATAATTATGCATGACGTCTGTAAAATTGTTTCCTCAGCACACTTGACCTATATTATCTCGTTAATCCAGCGTTTTGACTTGATCAAGTACTGTTATGGCCTTACAATTTAGTTGTTCGTTAAGCAAAAATAAAATTTAATAATATTTTCTCAAAATAGATAAATTTTAGTAAACAAATAGAAGCTATATTTAAAATCTGTAGAAAAATCGAAATATCTCAGAAACTAATGAACGCAGCCATAACAAGTGCTATACAAAACTGAAAGAGCATATTAAAAGCAATTTTTGGTATAATAAAATATTGGGGGTTACACTTAAAAAAAAAAGGGAAAATCTAGATTTTGCATTCTACATCACCCTGTATACGAATATGCGTCGCTGGCTATTTTTATAGCCAATTTTAAAACTAGATGATACTTTTTATCTATCCGTGTAAAACAAATATTTTTGATTCATTACTTTTTGATATACAGTACGTTCATTTGACAGCGATTTGGATATAAAAATGGTCATAACTTTTGAAATACCCTGTATAATGTAACAACACCCTATATGGAAAGTACGGAAATCATTAGTGGAATTTGAATATAGAATAGTATATAGGGTGTCTCATTTAAAAAAATGCATGTTTGTATCGCCACGCAGTTCTGAATCACCCTGTATAAATCAAAATATTTTCTGAGCAAGGAGCATATCCGTGGCTATGCAACTTTTTTTGCTATCTTCCATAGTAGCGGTATTATCGAACGAGCCGGTACTAAAAACTCACCCTGTATATTACTCCAGAAATATATTGAACATCCTTGTCCATAATGGTCTCAATAGCGCATCATGCATCCGATTACATGCAAAAATGTAATTTTTATTATTTATATTTATTTATTTTATATAAAATAAAAAGCGACAAATTTTAAGTGGCAAACTTTGTAACATGCCATATTAATAATACAATTCAACAGGTTTTACAAATGTTCGTTGACAGTTCACGTACTCCGAGGCTTTTGCATTTCACGCGCTTCAGGTACTGTACTTTTTCTCGACAATAGGTTTTACTGTCGTTTGCTCTGAATATTAGGAATCATAATAGCACGGCCCGTCGAAAAGGCCATAATGAAAACAGCAATAGACCGCGACAGCACTGAAATATTGTGTCTTGCGCTACATAAAATGCACTAATACTAAGCGCAAAGGAAGGTAAACAAATGCTGTATCTCTGGGATGTACTATACTTTCTATCGCTACACATATTTCTACAAGGGTGTGAGCTATCTCAGCAAATCTACAAGAATCGGAATGATTTATGATTAAATAAAGTCATCTACTAAAAAATCTCACAACGCTGGATTTTACCAAACTGTGGTCTGTTTCATGTCGATCAATTACAAAAGCAAAGACTCTAAGCTTTTTGGCATCGTATGGAAAAAAGGAAGGTTGATAGGTACATATAAAAGTATTTACCTTATACACCTTTATTTCAGTGAATTTGACCCAACGGTTAGACATGACACAGTAAAAACTCTGTCATTTCTGTTATCTAAATCGTTAAACAATAGACGAAAATGTCAGATTTTTATGGATCTCGCGGCACAGTTGTTTACATTGGGCAATAACAGTTACGAGAGGAACTTATCCTATAGCTTAATGTAGCATAATATACATCAATTTTCTGATAGCACTCGTGGCAACACAAATTTTGAACAAAACATCATATACAATAATGAAAACCTTTCAGCTGGAGGAACATATAGTAGAAATCATTCGCAGCTGTCTTTAGTCACCATGCTAGGAAGATTATTGTACGTTTTTTGGTAAAACGACATGCTAAAGAGTGAAGATTGAGCAATATAATACCTAAATTCATTAACTGTACTCACTTTTTAGAAGATAATTGCATATGGGGCTCTATACTCTATTCTCCAGGCTCCACAAGTTTCAAGTCCCACACATTACTACACAAGTACCACCACAAAAACGGAACTCGTTCATCTGTTTAGGTTTTTTTCATAGACACGGCGTTGGAGTACACACGAAAATACGGCCCCACCTTATGTAAAGTTACCGTAACGTTAAGTGCCGAATTAATAATTGATAACAGGATAAAATACTGAGTTTCCAATCACAATAAATGGTACAACTATACGAATTAAACCTCGCGTCGGGCGTTTTTGTTGTCGGACCTGCGATAATCACAGATGACGGCTAACAGCCGACTGCCTGCTTTTTCTTCCCTGTGTCTTCGACTAGGCTTTTTGCTAAGTTTCGATAAGAAGCATAGCTACACTGGTGAAGTAAACGGTAAGGTAGAAAGGCGAGCTAAGAAAAGCATACCCAACTTGACCAGTGTAAACAGTGGGACAAGTAATTGGTCGAGTGCGCGGGCGAATATCGGGCAAGTCAAGTGCTAGAGCGTACAGCATAGTAGGTAACTTGACCAGGACATCGTCCTCCCCCACTACTACTCGACTGTTAATTCGCTTGAAACTCGACCTGTCTAACCTCGAGCCACAGCCAAAGCAATTGGAGTGAACATTCCGTTTTCTTGCAGTGTTTGTATCGTGTTGAATGGAATATCTAGCGAAATAAATAATTTGAGAATGAAGTCGTCCGAGAATGATACTTTAAAATTTGTTGAGCTCTATCGCGACCATGAGTGTCTTTGGAACATGAGTAAAGTGAACTATAGAAATAAAATATGCCTCAAAAGGCTATCGAAGATATAATGAAAGCGATGAATCGAAAAGGATTTGGTTCTGCAGAAGTTAAGCAGTAAATTAAAAACATCCGATCTACTCACAATCAAGAAGTGCAAAAGGTTAAAGAAGCATCAAATCAGGAATGTCCTCAGACAAGCATGTTTTGAAATGGTTTCATATTATGGATCAGGTTATGAAATGTGCTAAGGAACCAGGAAATGGCAACTGCTCTACGACTGAACTGCTCGACTTCGCACTCGTACTACTTTCTTCGCGTATAAACAAACAAATAATCAAAACGGGAAAGTTCAGTTACTGGGTCCAATGCATTGGGCCGAATAACGTTACCGCTTACTTGACCAGTGTAAACTAGCCTTAACACTTGTCCCGTATGGTGGCGCGTTCACTCTTATCGTTCAATTTGGGTTTTGAATCAAAAAATAATAGTTTTCTTTGTGATAAATGGAACGGTCATATATACAGGGTGTCCGGATATTAGCCTGACAATCCTTGACAGGTGATAGCCTTACATTTTTATGAACATTGATATAGGTACATGACAGTGGCATGCCGAAAGGGTCCGCAGGGCCCGCGGTGCGGGGCGCCCCGGGGGAGCATGAAGCCATAAAATGCTTAATTTTTAAGATACAACGTATATGCAGGTTCTACTTCTATCTCCGTTTTTCTCAACTATTCAGCAATAAAACGGCACAACGTATCGGGTAGTTTTTTAAGGCGAGAAATCCAAATTCAATTACGGTTCTTCTATCATGAATAGAGGCACATCGAATTATATTAAATTAATGAAACCTTTTCCGGTTTGGTGCATTGATGTGAATATTAAAATGTTGTTTTTTCAATATATTTTACATAAAAAAGGTATACTTTGTTTAAGTCCCTGTAGATAACCATTTTTGAGATAACTTTTATTAAATATTCAAGGCACTTCAATTAGCTAAAAAATGTGATCTAAAGAATTATCGGTATTCTCTCTCAAATTAATATTGGGTCATAAGACATGTTCCAAATAGTTTTGTTATAAAACTTACATAATATATGATCCACTTATCACAAAGAAATGAATCAAAACCCCAATTTCCTAGTTTATGTCGTTTTTACGCCGCCCTGTGTACACCCAATGGATGCATGTTTCCCCAAAATATCAACGTCCACTTGGCTCTTGTTTCGAGACTCTTCCCTATTAGAAAGATCATCAATAAGAAATTCATGGATCTAGTCTCTTGTTTTATTTATTTATACTGATACTGTCATCAGGTAGGTACATAGACATTAACATAACAGCAGTTTTACAGCCTTACATCAAATTATATGATGGCACTTCATAATACAAATGGATGAATATTGTTCGTGTTTTTAATCTGGAAATGTTGACAAGTTATATACGTTAAAATATAAGTTTGTAATTGAAGACTTTGATTCTCGAGTTAGAAGCACTTCATTGCAAAATGTTTATGAATAAAACATTATGTATCTAGCATGTGTAACCAACAGAATCAAATTATGCCGCTTTGTGTTTTATCGATTCCTGTCGACAGTGAAATGTTAACGTTGTGAATGTGAATTCAGTGGGATTCGTCTAATTACTAGCGATCACAACCTTAGCCTTTGTGCATACTGCTGTTCTGAGAACACTTACAGTTTTTATACCGATGCTATTCTCATTTTGAAGGCGTACTGAAATATAACAGGTAAAATCTCTCACAATAATGTGCGTTGCTAATGTGTTATACTTTAGTTATAGTCATCTACATAGCTTTGTCTTGACTGTATACTTAGACCGTTTTAAGGTTGTTTTTAAAAATCTGCTTGAGAAATAACGCTGTAGTTTATAAATATTTCCGACTATTGTATCTGCTTCGTGATTAGTTTATCGGCCTTAAATCTGAAATCTCCACTTCGTATATGTAGAAATCTCCACCCCGAAGTGTTAGCGTGAGCACGTGTAGTAGCCTATTCATCGTAGTAGTCCGTAGTATGTAAGCTACTCCAATTCCATCCAGAAACATGGGACTCCCGAGGCATTCGCAGTCGAACATGAAATACTCGTTCTCTCGGAGTTTGCCGAACGCCACTTGTCGCTTCTGGGAAGATCTAGTGCAGCACACTATGCCGCAACGTCGGTCTACGTTGTTGAAAAAGTATCTGGAAAGAGAAAGATTATAAGAGGAAAACAGATGAAAATCATATATCAAGGAGGCTTCAACTCTTATCTACGAATCCAGTTGATTTAAAACTCTAAGCACGTAAAGACACTTCACTAGAATCAGTTTCTCAAACAGAAAAGAGGCTACTAACAAGACTTTATTTTTATCACACATTTTCCAGCAGTAGTTCCAAAATGAGCCAATTACATTTCTAAAATGTCAATTGTTAATCCAAACTGTCACTTATAATTTATATCTGACACTTTGTATTTACAATAATTGATGCTTTAGAAATGCAATTTGATCTCTTTGGAACTACTACTGGAAAAGATATAGATCAGTACGCATTAGTTTAGATCAACTTCTTAATGGTGTATTTTCCAATTTACTAATGTTGCCTGTTTAATTGCTGAAATAAATTGTTCGCACCTAATTTGTAAGAAAAAGCATTATTTGTTTAAGTTTGTTTTGCCCATGTGGAGCAAAATACAGTTTGAAATTCAAATCCATTTAAATCTCTTAAACGTCTCGCCTAACAGATCAACCAATCACAGGGGTGCCTTTTAAAATATCTTCGAGTGCAAATAAACAACTTTGTGTCGTGATGGTTAATGGTGTACTGCAAAGCCACTTCACATACAAACGGAACAAATTTCAACGCTGCGTTAGACAAGAAACCTGCACCAATATTTCAAACAGTGAATGGGGTTTTCCATAGAGGCTTATATTAATCATCAGTTAGGTATGTAGTTTACATTATGGTTATATAGGAGACTATGTAAGTAAGTAAAGGTGAATAAATTGAGAGTCAATTGGTTTAAAATACCTACACCAAATTGCCTTTGCCTTTCAATGGAAGTCAAGTAGAGTGAGTCGGTACAACGTATATGCATTAAACATGTCGGAACTTCCAAAATTCACTCACTACACCCCCTACTACACCCTAATATGAAATCAAACTTTTTAAGAATTCATAAACTATATACACGTTGGTAATAATTGGATGACTAAAAAAAAATCAACTATGTATTTCTATTCGTATATGTATGAGAAAATCGACACCATATTTTTGCCTTTAAATCAGAGCTGAGTAAACTAATGTAATTTAGTGCAAAGGATCAATATACAAAATAGTCCGTACATGTGGCAAATACTATGTTATAGACAAAAATTACATAACAGGAAAGGAGTCATTGATATCAAACAGATTTGTGAGTTAGGACAAAGTGTAAATCAAATCAGGTGACTATGTACTACATAATATAAGTAGGATAATAGTTATTAATTAAAGAATAATAAAGGAATATGACTGTACAAAGTTGAATAACCATTATCAGTTGAATGTAAATAATCAGTATGGATGGATATACTTCCAAAAAAATTCTAACCAATGCTCTCCAGGTTTCCTATGCATGAGGTTTGTTGTCGATTGAAATTGCTTCAGGGTTGTAGTCTACACTCCTAGGTCAAATTATTCATTCATAAACAGACTATGTCGTGAAATACTAAGGGTCGTATTCATTGTCGTCTCTTGAGTAATACTTAAGGTTCCCTTAAGTAATACTCAAGGCATGCTTGAGGAATCCTCAAGTGGACACTTCCTTTTGTTTTTGTTTCCTAGACAACATCTACGAGCCGGCGGGATTCATTTGGCGACGTTGTCATATTTCAGATATAAGTCAATTTATTATGCCTACGCCTGCGCAATTTGAGGTTGTCTGTTATATCTTTTTTTGGTTTTGTACCAGTACTTCATGTTTTGTGCCGGATTCTGGATGTGATAGAAACTGACAGCACCGTACTCCAAGACCAACCTACAAACGCGCCTTGACTGCAACGAAATAAAATGTTGACGCGTCATGTTGTCATTTCTTTACTTAAGCATTACTCAAGCGATCCTTATGTAAGGGGCCCTCAATTAGTTGTCAAAACACAAATCTTTACTTATGAGACCGTCAACTATTAAGTAACCCTTAAGTATGGATACGACCCTTAAAAGCTGATGTATTACCGGATCTCGTTTTAGGTTCGTCAGTAATACAAACGAAGGTAACGTCTATCTAAACAGCCTAAAGGTACATAAATTATATACAGGTAATAATTAGAAGATTAAAAATGTTGGATTTGTATTTCTATTATATATTATGTGTGAGATTGGTGATAATAGTTTTAATTAAAAAACATATCCACGCATTTTGACATACATCTCAAGTTTTACTAGATCATTGGATCCAATGTTTCTAAGTCGTAATTTTTGATCAAATACATTATATATACCTGAGAGCTTTATACAAGTTGAACTGTGTAGCCCGAACCAAAAACATCGTCCCTTCAACGACAGGAGTGAATGCTACTGTAAACGAAAACGGGAAGATACTGCATTCTTCTTTGAGGTCGTCTACCGATAACTCATAATCCTCATCTGAAATGGGTTCAATGCACTCCAAAAAGTAGTTATCTCCATTGACTAAAACCGAGTCAACAACAGCCGAATTCCATTCTGCTAGTTCGTATATGTCCATCATACCGATTGCTGTCACCAAGTTCGCCAACGTTTGTTTACCTCTGGATTTTTCAGAAAACCTACGGAGAAAGTGGTCTGTTATAATTCATAATCTGGACCTTAAAGTCGGTCACATGACCTGTAGCTTAAATTCTCAAATTTTTTGGTTTCCAACAGAAAATGTTCTGTAACTATTGCCTCTCCATGGTATGAATGTTTAGTCAATTCAGGTGAAATGTCTGATCATAACAAAAATGCTGCCTATGTAAGTTACCAAAGACTGTCAAGCGAGTAATTACATATTGAAATGCCTCAAAACTAATTTTTTTCAAATACCTGTTGCTAAATTGATGGATGTTGCCTGTAAGCGAATACAAGTCCTTGGGATATTCTGTGTCCCAATTATGCCACATATTTTCTATTTTTCCTCTTGGATTTCCGCCCGCCGACTTTTCCACCTTTCTTGACCATGGTATGGGATCTGTAGTCAGCCATTCAACGTCTTCGTAGAACGGCTTTCCTGAAAAAACGATAAGCTGTAATTTTTACTTACAACACCGGTAGGTGAGGGGAGTATTGTGATCGCGAGAATTTTCGATTTTGAGATAATACGCTTTTTGGGCGTTTTATGATAATGATAACGAAAATCCACGTCACTCATTTCCGACGGTCTGTCTGTCTGTCGGTCTGTCTGTCTGTCTGTCGCTTTTTTCTAGCCTCGTAACCTCAGCAACCGCTGCATGGATTGTGATGAAATTTGGGCAGCGATATTCTGTGGGGTCGTATAGTAGGTAATGTTCCTATAATTTTGAGAATTGGTGCATGGGCGGCGGAGTAATTAGCAAAAAACAAAAAAAATGCGTTTTAGGGGTTCCTGATCATTTTTTACTTTTTTTGGTGGGGGTGAAATTGGGGTGGTTGGGGGGTGGGGGGTTGTAAAATTGAAGAATTTGTTGCTTTCACTGTGACTGTCCACTGACCCATGCAGGAAGACCTAGCATCATATATAATTTTTTTAGGTCCATCCGAACATTGCCTTGCCTATTACAGAAACCAAAGGACTTTTTTTGGTGTAAACATACGAGAGTATTGCTTTAAATCTTTCTATATTGTGTTACAAGGAAACCGTTGAATTGGTTTTAATGAAATTTTGACACACTATTACTACCGTGGCGAGGATGGAAAACGCGCATGGTCTTTATAAATCGTGCCAGTGGCGGCGCAGAAATAAAAAAACTAAAAATATAAAAACAGCTCAAACTTCGTTTTTAAGCGTTTTAGAGGTGTCTGATCATTTTCTGCGTTTTTTAGGTAGGGTTGAAATTGGGGTGGTTGGGGGTTGAAAAACTGAGAAATTTCTTGTATTTATAATAGGCTGTCCACTAACGTGTGAATGAAGACCTAGCGACATAAATCAACTTTTTAGGTCCATCCGAATATTGCCTAGCGTATTACGGACACTAAGCGACTTCGAATTTACTGTATACATACGAGTATTTATTGCTTTAGATCGTTTTGTATTTTGTAACGTGGACACTATTAAATTGATTCTAATTAAATTTTGACACAGTATTATTACCGTGGCGAGGATGGAAAACACGTGTTTGTTAAAAATCGTGTCAGTGGCAGCATAGCAATAATCAAAAAACTAAAAGTATGAAAACAACTCAAACTTCGTTTTTAGATGTTTTAGGGGTTCCTGATTATTTCCTGCCTTTTTTTTTGGTGGGGTGAAATTGGGGTGGTTGGGCGGTGGGGCGTTGTAAAACTGAAAAGTTTGCAGTATTGACAATAGTTTCATTGACCTGTGAAGGATAGACCTAGCGGTATAAGACAATTTTAGGGGGGAGGGGGCTGGCGATTATTTGGTTGCAAGGGGATCGCAGAGTAAAGCTTCATGTTATGGTAAAATAATAAACTGATATCACACTAATGTGTGGGATGTACTGAGTCAATCAACTTGACTCCATTTTTTTGTATTGAGGGGGCGGACAGAGCCCCATTCTTTGCGAACGTTCAGATGCATTGGACTATGCTCTCCCGTCTTCCCTTCTGGTCTACATCCAGATAGGAGTTCCTGCTTTACCTCAAGACAGGACAGTCGAAGATAACGTGCTTACCTATTCCCTCCACCTTACTGCACTTCCTGCATCATAGGTTTGCCACTTTAATCCCCAGCGTTTGCAGGTGTGCACTGAACGTCCAATGGCCAGTTGTAAATCCAACCACCTTCCCTAGTTCGTTCCTGCTCAGTCTAAGGGCGTCTGCGGTATTAGAACACGAGGGTCTATTCAGCATCCTCTTAGATTGAACAATCCCCACCACCGTTTCTCAGAGTTTCCGGTGCTCATTCGACACAGAGCTGATGTCCGCTGTCCCAACCATGTTGTATGATATACACATGCTGGTTCTGGCCCGATGAAAAGAGTTCTGCGCCTTCCTTGGAACATCTCTTGGCCCTTTCATTACCGCCCACCCTTATGTGACTAGGCACCCACTATAATGTTACCTCGTTGGTCTTCGCCAGTGTCTTCAGGGTATTATGGCAGTCCCACACTATTTTTGAAGTATAGTCATTATCCGCCACGGCCATCAGAGCCACCCGGCTGTCTGTGTTCACATAGATAGTCTTATTCCATTACCATTTATCTATGTAAAGCACCCTATCGGAAGATGTTATAATTTTTGCAAATGGAGTCGTACGTCAATCATATTTGACATTTATGAAGTAGACCCTATAGCGAATTTTGGTGAAAGACTTACACATGTTCCCACATAAAGTGCAAATAGTGCATTAGTTAATGCCTTGTGACCGTCAGTCGCGTGTGAATTACTGTCAAGCCATCCTGAATATCAACAACGGAGCAGATGATTTTATGTCGAAAATTATCATGAGCGATGAGGCGCATTTCCAATTGAGCGGCTACGTCAATAAGAAAAATCTTCATTTTTGGAACACGGAACATCCGCATGTGATGCACGAAGAGCCGCTACAGCCACTAAAAGCCACGGTGTGGTGCGGCATTCACACAGGAGGAGTGATTGGGCCGTATTTTGTTTGAGGACTATGTGGGTTATACGGTCACTGTGACTAGCGAACGAACATCGCCATGATTAATGACTTTTTGATGCCAGAATTGGTGAATTGGTGTACATGTGGTTCGACAAGGCGGTGCAACAGCACACACAACACGAGCCACAATGGATATTGTGAAGACATTGTTTCCTGGACGTTTAATCTCCCGCTTTGGCAATCTGTCGTGGCCAGCACGATCGCCCGACATAACTGTCCCAGACTTCTTTCTTTGGGGCTACTTGATGTCGCGGGTTTATGTCAACAAACCTCAGACAATAGCAGCCCTTAAAGAGAATATTCGACAGTAATGCGAACAGATGTCACCGGTAATCTTGCGGAAAGTAATGGAACATGCTATAAAACGGGCACAAATGTGTTTCGACACTGGCGGCAGCAGCTTGATGGATATATTTTCGACTTAACAGAACAAATTCTGAATGTTCTAATAAAGACTTCCATCGCTCACAGTCGTTTTTTATATTCAATAAAAAAGTTATACAAAAACAAATTCGGATGATTAATTTTGCGCCACCCTGTATATTCCGCCGCATTCAAAAAATTTCTGCTATATAGGACTCTAATGAATTATAACTACAAGGACTTGTTGTGCAGACTAAAAACATGCAGAGCAATGGAATTAAGTGACATACCAAGGCCCAGTTTCACAATCATTGGTAACCCCTAGTAGTCACTTGACCGACAGATGGAAGTCAACCTGTAGTTATCGGAGAGCTCTGTTTCTCAAAGAAAACCAATGGTTGAACTTATTTATTTTTAATTTGGCATCACAGATTGATCTCAGAGCACTGCCGTAATGGTGTTCCGTGAATAAAAGCTAACCCTTTGACAAAGAAGCCTAACCTTTCTTTTCATATTTTTGATTTATGTCATTACAGAGTATAATCAAAATCCATCGACGTCTTGGACGTCAGTATCAAAATCCATGTTTTTATAACCTCCAAGGCTGTCATCGATTGACCACAATAAACGCCAAGATAACCGATACCGCATCCTTGGGTTAACATAACTACTGGTTGACCAGTGCTTTTGACGTATACCGTCGATTATTGAAATGGATTATATTCGCTAACCACTAGTTTTCTTTTAACCACTACTTAACTAACGATTGTGAAACTGGGCCTTATTATGATATAATTAGACTTATGCTTATATAGAAACGTAATTCCTCAAATTCTACATGTTTTGTATTAACAATACTTTCGACGTATTAGGGGAATCCGACAACATATAACAGCGCTTACCTAACCGTTCCTTTTTAACAGGGGTTTCCATATTATACTCCTGCAGCTTGTAACTTATAATAACATCTTTGGGTGCCTTCTTGATCGATGTAACTTCAAAGTTATAAAATGAGTAACTTTCGCCTCCGGAAATAATCAACTTCTTCAACATCCTCCTGGCTTGTGCCAAATCCCTACATTGTAACCACCCTGCCTTGTCACTTTTCGGTACACCATATGGATCGAAAATGTGGAACATTTCATCTGGTGTCCTGTGGATTACATAAGTTGCATTCGGGAACTGTACCAGGAAGTAGCTTAGTCGTTTACTTAGTAGAGTATCGATCCCTGGAAAGAAAAGGCATTGTAGAATTTTGTGGTGGTCATTATGTTCGTGCCTTGTATGTGTATCTCAAGAATCTCTACTCTATGAGAAACATTATACGGTTGACAGATGGGACAGTGCAAGAAAATGTTCCTACTGAGACCTAGAATACGGTCGGAAATATGTTACAGAACAGCATCGGAAGACCTGAATGATATACAGGGTGTCCCACGACCATTAAGACAAGCAATATATCGGAACTGGGCAGTAGTAGCGAATTACAATTTTCAGGGTGTCTCTCTCTCTCTCTCTCTTCATCAACCTTTTTCCGTCCACTCCTGAACGTAGGTCTCCCCTATCCTTTGCCACTCTTTTCTGTTCTGCGCTACTTGATGCCATTTGGTTCCTGCTTTTTTCTTTATGTCGTCGATCCATCTTTGTTGTGGTCGCCCCACACTTCTTTTGTTTTGTCTAGGTCTCCAGTGTATCAGTTGTTTTGTCCACCTTTGATTATCTTGTCTAGCTACGTGTCCTACCCAATTCCATTTCATTTTACTCACACTTGTGATCACATCCGTTACTTTGGACTTGTTTCTGATGACTTCATTTCTGATGTGATCTCGTAGGCTTATTCCTAACATTCTTCTTTCTATAGCTCTCTGTGTACATCTTAATCTGTAAGCGGATTTTATCGTCAGTGCCATCGTTTCCATTCCATAGGTCATTACTGGTAGGATACATGAATTAAATACCTTCCTTTTAAGATTAATTGGTATATCTTTGTTATATATTACGTTTTTTAATTTACCTACCGCTGCCCATGTCAATTTTATTCTCCTCGTGACTTCTGCTGATTGATTGGTTTTTCCTAAGTGAACTTCGTGTCCTAGATAAATGTATTCTTCTGTTTTTGGAATAATGTGGCCGTCTATATTTATGTTTCTTTTTTCAGAAGTCATTATTTTTGTTTTCTCTAGATTCATTGTTAATCCCACCATTTCAGATTTTGATTTCAGGTCCGTTATCATTTCTTGTAATTCGTCCAAATTTGTACTGAAGATGACTATGTCGTCGGCATATATCAGGTGGTTGAGTAAATTTCCGTCTATTTTAATACCTTTTCGGTCCCAATTGACTGTCTTGAATACATCTTCTAGAGCTAAAGTAAACAATTTGGGTGATATTGTATCCCCTTGTCTTACGCCTCTTTTCATAGGAATTTTTCTCTTTACTGTGTCATCATTTATTTTAATGTGAAATGTAGCATGGTCGTAGATGTTTTTGAGGAGAATTCTATATCGGGAGTCTATCCTCGCATTATTCGTGGCCTTATATACAGCCCACAGCTCTATGGAATCGAACGCCTTATTATAGTCTATGAAAGCCAAGTGTAAAGGAATGTTATATTCTGTGCATTTTTCTATTAAAAGCCGTATAGTTTGTATGTGTTCAATTGTACTATATCCTTTTCGGAACCCCGCTTGTTCCACTGGTTTGTAATTGTCGAATTTGTTTGTTAGTCTTGTTGTTATTATCTTTGTGAGTAATTTATATGGGTGGCATAGCAAACTGATTGGTCGGTAGTTATTAATGTTTAATATATCGCCTTTTTTATGCAGCAGTATCATTTGAGCTTCATACCATGTTTCTGGTATTTCTCCTGTTGTGATACATCTATTTAAAAGTATTCTCATCGTTTCTAACAATTGGTGACCTCCCGTCTTAATCATTTCGCATGTTATCTCATCGTTACCTGGAGCTTTACCATTTTTCATATGATTTAGGGTGTCCTCTATTTCTGATATTGTTATTTCGGGTATTGTTTCTGATCCTACATTCGTTATTACTCTCGAGTATTCCTCTTGCGGCCGACTGATTTTAGATTCATATAGCTCACCATAGAAATTTTCTATAATTTTAATGATTTCTTCCTTCTCTGTTTATACTTCGCCTTCTGCATTTTTTAGTTGGTTGATTCTTGGTCGTCCCGTTGTGTTTAAATTTTTGACAATTTTCATATTTTTATTATTCTCGATGACTTCTTCTATTATTCTAGTGTTGTATTTTCTTATATCTCTTCTGATTTCCTTCTTAATGATATTGTTTAGTTCTTCGTATTCCGGTTTGGATTTGTCTAGTTTTCTTCTTTTTTCCAATAGGTCCTTTGTTTGTTGTGTAATTTTTTCACTTTGTTTTTTCTTTGATACACATATGTTGTTGATTGCCGTTGTAACACTTGCTCTCACTCTGGTTTCTATTTCATTGACCGTTAGTTCTCTAATGGTTTTTATTGGTGATAGATGGTTTTCTATTTCCTTTTGGTATCTTTCTTTATTTTGTTGGATTTCTGATATGGTTGGATATGTTCGTGATGTAATTAGTTTTCGTCTTTCTGATTTGTGGTTGATTTTAATTTTTGCCCTAAGCATTCTATGATTACTTCCGGTACTGAATCGGTTTAGTGTCGATACGTCTTGTATTATTTTCTTTTTACTTGTTAATATATAGTCTATTTCGTTTTTAGTGATAGAATCTGGGCTCTTCCATGTCCAACGTCTCTGTTTCGGCTTCTGAAAGAAGGTGTTCATACAGTATAGATCCGATTCCTGTAAGAAATTTAGTAACCTTTCCCCTCTCTCGTTCATGTTTCCTAAACCAAATTTTCCTCTGTTTTTTACTCCATCCTTATTATTTTCACCTATTTTTCCATTGAAATCCCCCATTATTATCTTGTATTGTGTTTTCTCATCTGATTGTGCTCGGGAAATTTCGTCATACATGTTTTCTATTTCTTCATCATCCGCATTAGAGGTTGGTGCATAAACCTGAGTCACTTGTATTTTATATCGTTTCGATAGTTTTATGACTATATACATTACTCTGCTGGAAATCGATCTCGTTTTAGTAATGGCGTTTTTCCATTTTTTGTGGATCATTATGGCCGTTCCTCCGATGTGTGAGTTTTCTTGTTTATTATTTTGATATAGGACATGACCTGTTTTTAATGTTGTACATTTTTCACCTGGCAACCTTGTTTCGCATAGTCCTAATATATCCCATTTAACTGTTTTGAGCTCTTCTTCTAATTCAATTAGTTTTTCAGTGTGTCGCATTGTTCTAATATTATAAGTGGCTACAAATAGTGTGGTTTGACCTCTATCATTTAGCGAATAATTGCCTCCCCCAGAATCCGCGAGGCTGACCTCCGTAGAGGCATGGGATTTGGGTTTATTTGCCATACCCACCTGGGGTACCATTCCTTTTGTTTTATTATTCTTCATGATATCTGGTTCCCTTGGTTAAGGGGGTTTTTTAGCCGTAAAACACCACGCTGGCCAAGCGGATTGGTGAGTTTGTATTTCAGCCGCTCCTAACATGGAGAACAGTCGCTGTTCGCAGCCGCCCACTCTGGGTCAGACGCTGCATCGTTGTGAACTATCTTAGCTTCACCTCTGTCACTTCGAGACCTTACCGGCAAGGGTGGCCCTACCAGTAGCTACGCTACCGCCGGCATCGCTCCCTGGACATTGAAGTTACTGAGCCCTCTCGCCACGCCAAGGCGATAGTCCCCGAGAGGGTTCAGGGTGTAAATTAGAGCAAATATAGTATTTTTTCTTGTTATTGTGTCACTCAACGAGATATTTGTTTTTGATCACGTGACGTCCGATTCAAAAATTCTCATGGGTATATTTGTGATTTTTTGTGTTTCACCCGATAAAGCAATTCCAACAGACTAACACACTTGGGGTCTAAAGTGATTAATTCAAGAGCTACAGGTACTTAAAGGACTGTACCACTATACCGTTGTGAAACACTACCAAAGTAATTTAACTGTGGAAGTACATGTTATAATCAATTTTAGTGGTACCATCCTTTAAGTACCTGTAGCTCTTGAACTAATCACTTTAGACCCCAAATGCTAGTTTGTTGGAATTGTTTTATCGCGAGGAATACAAAAAGTCACAAATATACAGGGTGTCCCATTAAAATGTTTGAATCACACGTCACTCAACCAAAACATATACCTCATTGGGTGAGACAATAGTAGGAAAAGATACTATATTTGCTCTAATTTCCACCCCAAAAATTATAATTCGCTACTACTGCCCAGTTCCGCTATATTGCTTGTCGTAATCGTCGTGGGACACCTTGTATAATAGAGATAAATTTAGAAAATCAGTTTTATAAAATTCTTTGAGTGCTTCTATAGTCTACTTTCAGCAGAAGTCTACTTTCTTACAGGGGGTTGTCATCGAACAGTAAACTCAGTATATATGTATTTATTATATTTTCGCACAAAATCATGATGTTCCTGAGCTCCTAGTGAACGTTTGTGATCTATAGATATCCTGTTGTCTATGTTTACATGTTTTAAGTAAATGGATCTTTACGTATCCAGGGTGTTCATTTAGTCTCCAATATCTCTCAAGATGTAACTGGTAGAAGAAAACCTCAAATACAAAAATTATTTAGTTGTTTAACGACTAACTCTTTTTCACCTCACTGAGTTTCCACCATTGATCTCTATTTAACCCTAAGGTATTTCTGGTATCGGTAGCGGCTTTGGTAAGTTATAATTTATGCTCAATTAACTTCTGGATTTGCAAGATCACAAGTAATACGTCGAAATTGATATAATCCTTCAACTTTCCTCAATATTATACAGCTAGTTACTCAAATGTTAAAACGAATATTATTGTGGATGTTATCAACCATGTGCGTCTACAAAATGTTTTAGGGAGAACTTTAAGTTATAACTTGAAAGTAATTTTACTTTGTTTTTCAAATGTAACTCTACACGTGGTATCGAAGTATCCACTAATATCATATCCCGCGCCGTAATATCTTTTTTCGAGTTTGCGGCGTTACCAAATTATAAATTATTGTCCAAGATGCCAAAAAGGCGTATCCCTGATTTTCATTAATGGGACGCCCTGTATATTTTATTTAACATGGAAGTGCTCCCTAATAATGGTCTACGACATGAACAAGTTTTACCTACCTAGGGTCTCTAAATTAATAAAACTGTTTCCATGCTCATAAATTATAATAACTGTTTCGTATATCGGGTCAGTAAGAGATGCCAGAATGCATAGATATCTCCAAAACTGATAAAGCTGGAAAATTCAGGTTATTGAACTACAGAAATCAAAATTGCTAATATCAGTTTTGTCAGATTGACCACTTTTACGTTTCACATCATATTTTTGTTATTTTGGATGGATGTTAGTAGTAGCCCAGTAAGTAGAAGGTTTGCGAGTTTACGAGTTGGGCTAGAAGATACTCATACCACTCACTAATATATTAACCTTGATTGCTACCATATAAACGTCAATAACATTTTAGTTACAGTATTACGAATAATCGCAAGTTATACGTAAATCAATCACCTCCTTTTAGATTTTTGTTACACCTCCAATTCTCAATCTTAATCTGCTTCACGATGATATCGAAGAAATGCTTTCCGACCAGAATGTTCTTGATGATCCTCTTCTCCGATATTTCCAGGTCATCAGCATGTGAATAGACATGCCTACCATTATCCAAGGCCGAATCTACTTTCTTCGTATCCCATTTCCTTACGGGGGTGGACAACAGAATCAAACATGCACACAAGCAAACGAAGTGGTCTTCCTTCAGCTCATCTGATATTTCTTCCCTTCCCTTCAGCGCTTTGGTACCCTCTATGACGAAGTAGCCATTTTTGTGCTGGTATCTGGAACATAATATGTGATATTTGGCAACACGTACGACTTAAGACCATGTAATTATTCATAAGTGAAGCACATCACTAGTTAAATCTGCTGGATGCTTCTTGTGAATACGTATGTACATTGAAATTATCAGTAATCACAGTAAGTGCAGGTATCTACACCATTACATTGAATAACCTAAGAATTCCTGTAGCGTAGCAAGTCTACTAAAGTTAAAAACAGGAAACTAAGGTCTGATTTTATCAACATGCGCATTCTAACAAAAACTTTGACCAATCAGAGCAGCCCTTCCAAAAACATGCACCTGTCAAAGTACTCTGAAAATTATTGATTTCTCTTGAAGTTTACCTCAGAAAGGTCAAAAATGACATACTTTATATACAATCGACCATTGTGAACCATCTTTTCCAGTCTGATTTTTCATCGTAAATGGGTGAAAAATTACATTTTCTTGTTTAACAAAAAGTTTAGCAATTACTAATCTCTACCAATCAGATTCTACAGAAGCGGTACATCTGATCACTGGATTGTCCGTCTATCAAATGATAAGGATGCTAAGAAATTCAAATTACTGCATAACTTTGGATGAAACAATAATTTACTATCAATAATAGTTATAAATGCATGCCATATATCTTTGTTTTATAGTAAAAAGGGATAAAAATAATAGCATTTTGTTACATTTCAAAAGTTATCCAAGCTATTTCTCAAGTGTGCATGTGCATTACTGGTTTTCTGTCCTGAACGGCAAAGTTCGCCAGCTGGCGTATGACCTTATTTTATGTACCTAAACAAGAAACCTGTCACATAACCTCTATAGTCAAACGTGAATCAGGTGCTTGATATACTTTTGAGAGAATTTGAGCAACTAGCAGCAGGAATTTTTATTCATATGTATGCCTTACAATGTGTACGCTGTACCCTTACATCCTTAGTGAATATTTCTATATGAAAGCCTATAACAAACATGCATCTAGTATGTGGAAGATTCTTCATAAAAGTCTATATTTGTCTATAATTCATCTGACTGACGGAGGTGGGATTTGTACTTATTAAATAAGGTAGTTGCTGTGATTGATGCTACTTTTATGATTCTGTCACAAATTATCTCAGTTTACAGTTAGTAATTGTACAACAATTATAATGTAAACATGAAAAATCTGGCATTAATTTGCAAATTAATCGCTTTGTTCTGATATCCTGCTATGATTTTGATTCGTGAATCACCATGAAGTTCTAAAATACTTTTAACAAAAGTGTCCCCACCCAGCTTTGACGTTTTGTTGATAAAATACTATTGGATGATACTTATTAACATAGCCCTCAATACCCAATAGAAAGCTTATGCTAGATAACATCCAATGGAAAAGATTTGTCAAAGCCTTTGTTAAAATGTGCATGTTGATAAAATCGGGCCTAAGAGTACCAACAAAACCCTAGGGTTAACAACTATATTAAACCCTTTATGGATATAAAAGACAGTCAAAAGAAAGACAGAAAGCCATAGCGGTATAGCTTTAGTGGGAAGACACAGTGGTCAGGCTGGATAGGAATAAAAATAGAGTACTCTGAAAAAATCAGGGAAGTTACTAATAACATCAGTGACGAAGAAGAAAATCAAACCACTGAGACATCTGCTGACACTATCTTTAACATCTTGAAAGATAAATTGAATAGGAATAATCTCCTAGCACTAACAGAAGGGGTCAACATTTTTAACAGGCATCAGTGATGACATCAGCAGGTAATTCGCTCGTTTTACTCACCCCACTTTAAGTGTAGGTTCCTTCTTGGTTTTTCCTCCACCACCACCATCTCCTTGTTTTCCTCCTTCATCCTCCGTTTCAGTATAATCAGCGTCTGTAGTTGCTCCCCCTTCCCCATCTTGGATATTTGCTTCGTATTCTTGATCTTCTTTAGCCTGTCTCTTTTTCTTCGACTCTTCTGGTGACTCGATTATCTCCTTGACTCTAACAGAGCTCAAAACGAATCTAGTATATACAACTTCTTCAGTGCTTTCTCTTTTCTTCTTGTTGTACATTATCCTCGCGGCTAAGGAATGAACGTCCTTGAATCTGGAGAAGCAGGCCACGCCTCTGTTCTCTGGACCTGCACAGTAGGTGAAATAATAATACAGTACATTACAAGGTCCAAGTTATTCTACAGAATGTTTACCTTCACTGAGACCAACTTCGTTATTGCCAAATCCGTCGTATAGGTAGAAAAGGTAGTTCTTATAAATTAAAGCACATGCATAAGTAGGAGTCACCAAAACGCCTATGTCAGATCTCACAAAGAGAATCTTTTCAATCGCCAACTCCAAAATGTTTTGTCTTGTGTACGTATCAAAAATGTATTCCACGAGCACTTTGAAGCAGTTGTTGCCTAGTGTCACCCTGGGAATTTCCAATTTGGAAACCTGAAATTTAGGAATCATATATTATTTTATTACGACTAGAAGCAACGGACACAAAAATCTTATTTTTTTGTCTTCGTATTTTTTATTCCTGTGCCAATACTATTTCATTACTACTAATACAGTTTTATAAGTTTTGGTATAAATATATGCCATTCTTTCATATAGTTAACCCAAGATATTTAAACCTAGTCCAAATACACTCCTGCTCAACTTACGTGATATAAAGGGAGGCTAATTTGAAACATAGCTAGTCAGATATACGTCCCTAAACGTTTGTATCAATTCAATTACTGAATTTTTAAGAATGTTAGCATCACAAAATTTAAGCTTCAAATTCATTAAGACTCTTACGGAGATTTAACGAGAGCTTAGGTCTTTTACATAAGATGTCATTAGATATAGCAATCAAAAAGCCTTTCCCTTCCACTAGATTAACTCGCCTTCAATCAGATACACTGTATAAGTTGAATTATATTGTTCTATTTATATTTTGTTACACGTATATATTTTTTTCATATACCTGATCGTATCTGAACTTAGAAGCCTTATACAGCTCGATGCCACACTTCAATATGTAATCAACGATCTCTGTGGTCCATGTAAGTATAGAATACTTCTTGGAAACAACCCCCGCCATTATGCATACAAACGGTGCCACAAACTCGACGTCTTGACCAAGACTTGCCACATTTTTTGTTCCAAGTATTATTTGTGTGTCGTCAGGCAGGTCTATGAAATTTGTTTCTTTCCTTAATTCTTCGGATTTTGTTACATCCGGTTCAGCCGGTATAAACAGGTCCCATTCATCGTCAGTAGCCTTATAACGTTGCATGCGGTACCTTATAGATAAACATTGCTAATTACTCAAAAATTGAACATATTATATGATTTGGGTTCCAAAGTTGTTTAAGTGTTTTCCTATCGAATGCTTGAAACTTTGTGAGCTCATTTTAGTGATATCTCTATGGCGAGTTGGCATCGTAGCAAGGACACAGATGCTTCACTGTTAACAAAAGAGATATAGACATTTTGACCGATGGGTGGCTCAGTGGGTAGAGACTAGAACTCGTGGTCCCGGATTTGAATCTCGCCAGAGGCAGATATTTTATTCTGTTTTATCACTAAGCAGTAAATTTCCATAAACTCCAGCGATATTCTCCACCCGACCGTTCACTGTTAGGTTCTAATTAACATTGATATTCTTAGAGTATAGCGTCAGCAAACAGTAACAAAGCCTGCACAGAACAGGAAGACATCCAGGCTATAATAGCAAAGACAGTAAAATCGGCATATGTTAGTGTGTGGGGTGGGGTCGGCAAAAAGGGTCAAAGGTTGCTTAGTTGCCTGGCTTCGCCACCCCCACCACTACTAGTAGTGAAAAAATGGGGTATCTTCCAACTTGCTAATATTGCCTGTTCAGCCATTATGAAGTGGATTGCTTGTATGTAATTTGTAATGATGGCACTGTCTGCTCAATTTTTTTCTGCCCACGTGGAGTAAAGATAGATTTTGAAAATCATCCCTTTTAAAAAAGCTCATTTAAATCTCTTAAACCTCCCGCCCAAGAAATCAACCAATCAAAAGTGATTTTTATGCCGGATGTAGATAGAATGTGACCATTTTAATTTGAATTGAGCGTAGATTCAAGGTTGTCACGTTGCTAATATTTTGCATAGTTTTCTATAAAGGATGTACACTTTATTTAAAGTTTATTTAGTTTCCCTCTTTTTGTAGACTATAAATGTTATATTGCACAGCTATTCCATTTTTTGCCTTGTTATGTAATTAACAGTTTACTCTGAGAATGTTTCATAGTTACTTTTCACAATTTTACTCGTTATTCGGCAACACTCGTCTTTAACAGCTTGTCACTAGTGTCATGCATACATAACCTCCCCTGGTGTCACGACTGTCACGGTATCTCATTAACCAAGATAGATCATGAAATGATGTAAACAAACATCTGTCAATATCCATACGAAGCGTAGGTTATGTCTGTAGATGGAGAAAAGACGACAAGGTACAGTCACATTCTAAGGATAGCTCCACGAAAGACTTATTACGTCACGCTTAGATTTATTACGTCACAGTTTTGGCGCGAAATTTTATGTTTGAACTTTGCAGGTGCTTTTAAGCCACTTCGCGTTTACAGTAAAAAGTAAAAATGTCGGTTACATGGTTTATGGGGACGTAACATCAATATTCCGTCATAAAATTTTGTTGGGATAATACCCCATTACCTAGTGTAAAATTCGTCCATTTATAATGAATCGATAATAATAAAGCTATCGATTATTATTATTGTCAGTACTGCTGCTACTGATAGATATTTTAATGGTCCCTGATCAGTATACAAACACTTTGGGAGGGGGTTAAATAATGATGGCATATTGGTAGTATCACAGTTACATTAATCACAATTCCAAAGTACATTCGAAACACCGAATCATTTACTGGTGACCAAATCACAACAATTTTTGCAGTGAGCGAAAGTAAGGTCTACAAACAGATTCTTAACAATATATCACCCGAAATGAATCATTTATTTAAAACAGAAACCGCGGTGGGAGCCACATTTGTAACTTCAAATGAATGTTTTCAGTCATCACTTGATCCAAAATGGTCAGTATATATAGCGGAGTTATTTGCTAATCTTAAAGCAGTGCAGTGCTGCTGAACCTGATATCTACAGGGTGAGTTTTTAGTACCGGCTCGGTCGATAACTCCACTACTGTAGAAGATATCGAAAAAAGTTTTATATAAAAGCTGTACCCACGGATAATATGATCCTTCCTTAGAAAATATTTAAATTTATACAGGGTGGTTCATAACTACGTGGTGATGCAAACATGCATTTTTTAAATGAGACACCCTATCTATTATTCCGTATTGAAATTCTACTAACGACTTCCGGTCTTCCGAAGTAGGTTACTGTTCCATTATAAAGGGTATTTCAAAAGTTATGACCATTTTTATATCCAAATCATTGTCAAATGAACGTACTTTATATCAAAAAGTGATGAATCAAAAATCATTTTTTCACACCGATGGTTAAAAAATATCCTTTAGTTCTAAAATCTGCTATAAAAAAAGCCCGCGACGCATATTCGTATACAGGGTGATACAGAATGGAAAATCTAGATTTTCTCTCTTTTTTTAAATGTAACCCCCAATATTTTATTATACAAAATAATTGCTTTTAATATGCTCTTTCATCTTTGTATAGCACTTGTTATGGCTGTGTTCATTAGTTTCACAGATATTTTGACTTTTCTACAAATTTTAAATATACCTTCTATTTGTTTACTAGAACTTATTTATTTTGAAAAAAATACTCTCAAAATTTATGTTTGCTTAATAAACAACTAAAATATAAGGCCGTAATAGTACTTGGTCAGGTCAATGCACTGAATTAACGAGATTATATGGGTCAAGTGTGCTGAGGAAACAATTTTATAGACGTCATGCATGATTATCAAGCAGATCTATCAGGTAGGCTATGAAATATTAAACGACACAGTCCAAATAAAATTATTCTTCAATCTTTCAAACGCATTAGTTTTAGAGTGCCTCCGTTCTGGATATTGCTGTTCATAGTTGATATATTCTAGAGACAAGTAGGCAATTTCTCAAAGATTCTCCTAAATACCCTCAAGGGACAAATTAATTTTTAAAGCTCGTTTTTCACACAGCACGGAATTATTGAGCAGGTTATGAAAACTGTCAATTTCTCAACGCCTACCTGATAAATCTGCTTGACAATTATGCATCACGCCTATAAAATTGTTTCCTCAGAATACTTGACTTTATTAGGGGTGCACCCAATATTGTCTTTTCACATATTTCTTTTTCAAGCTCCCTTTCCGTCTTTTTATAGCAGGAGCAGCAATAGCAGAAGCAGAATATTGTGCGGTATATCCAGATCGAGACTGCTTTTTTCACGTACGTTAGTGAAGAATGTATCGAAGGCACCGTGACGTGAACAATGAGGTGTTATGAAGTGCATTTTTAGGATACAGTGACCTAAATTGGTACGTTATGATAACGCACCGTGAGACAATTCCGCACCGTTCCACGTTGACGACGTCGTGATGTGGAGATGTGGACAGGCCCTTATTAGCCCAAAAGTTGATCCCGCTAAACTAAACAAAAAACATATCTAGTAGTTTTGGAAAACAATAATTCTACTTTCAACTCATAATAAACTTTAGAAAATTATCAGCTCCAGCATGAGTACCATTTTGGTGATCTCAAAATTTAGTGACACTACAATTGGCATATTGAAAACAAAAATCAATTGATTATCCGTAACCGACTCTTTTAATATCACTAATGTACGGAATTGGTATTCCAGTATTTAATGTTGCTTAGTTTACCTTTGTAGCAGACCAAAGACATTATTTAATGCCCGCGAAAAGAATTGCTGACTACTAGCTGATTTCGGAAGGAGTTCATTTCTATAAGAGCAAGTGCAAATTTGACATACCTCATCTGTTGCTTATCACGTAAATACGTTGGATATAAGACTTCCTTCTTGATAGGAAAGTAAGTTATGTCCGTGTTGATATTCTCAGAGATCTTGCTGACATCTTTCGGTAACGAATACTCCCCAACCTGCGCAAACTGGTTCATCACATAGTACCAGTCATCGAGACCTTCGCCTTCACCGTAGGCTTCCATCATACCTTCGTATTCCTCCTCAGCTCCTTCCATTTCCTCACGGAACTTCATTCGTGCGTAACCTTCTTCAGGTTGTATTTCCTGTAGCTCGATCTCTTCCATCGTTAGCTCGAAGGAGTCCAAGTCCTGGAACTCGATATCTTCATCAAATTTGGGTTGCTGAGGCAAATCAGGTTCAATCTAAAAATAGAATAATATAATGAAATTGCTTGTCGATAAAGTAAAATAAGGTGTTTATAAATACGAAACACAGTTTCGTTCCAAATGTGCAGTATTTCATCAAAAGTACTAGTTAAATAGATCAAAGAATTAACTGTTGAAAAGTAAATTTTCAAACAACTAAAAAATTGCTAAAAAAATCGTGCTCCAAGGAGCTATATTAGTTTGACAGTGAAGAACTTAATTATAGAACTGGAATTAAAAACCCTAAAACACACAAACAAGGAGAGACTAAATCAGCAATGACATCCACAATGGTGGACTTCTCTTCAGACTTCCTCGGAATGGACCTCCAAGGATTAGTTTGACAATGAAAAAAAACAACTAAATTATAGAAATTCCACGTTTGAAAATAATATACTTTGAAACAGTGCACCTGAGTATCTGACAGACTAGGAGAGTCTAAATCAGCAATGACATCGACAACGGTGGATTTCCCTTTCAGCTTGTTCAGAATGGACCTCGAAGGATACTTCTTTACCATTGGTGGAATCTGTTCCATTCCCAAGCTTTCAACTGTAGACCCAATTTCGAAGATGGAATTAGCTGGTGATTCGCCCGCTAGTAGTCTTCTAATTGCTAGCGCAGTGTAGTCAACCTAGACAAAAATGTTATACGATAAGGTTTGGAGTGCTACTGTTTTTTATAGTTTATTTATAGTTAAGGAGGCGTAATCAAATTCCCCGACAAAGAAGGGGTAAGTCATTAGAATCGGCCCGTTTTCGCAAATTTTACCGAAATCAACGTGCGATTTGTCATTTCCAATTAAAAATCATTTCCTGACTCATTTTCTGAAAATAAAATGCGGTGTTATGTTATTATTTTTCCTAGTAACCCCTACCACCCACACAATGAGATTTGCACCAAAAGTAGACCAAAAGATAGAGAACAAACGCCTCTTCATGACAGTAAAGATCCAAAATTATTTGGATCATTTTTGTGACGATTACTGCCGTTTTAAGGTTCAGAAATTTGCATTTTTTCTGAATTTCTACTCCGCCATTTTGAAAATTTTGTGCCATGTGCGATAACTTTTTTGAAAAACAAAAACATGCTCTTTGCTGTGGCACCATTAGAATTTCACGTTATGACATTATTTTTTGAGTTACCCCCACTAGTCCAGGCGTAGGGGTCTTTTGACAGCAAAAGATCGGAAAGAAACTTGGTGGGATGGTAGACATTGGTCCCCTGAACTTACGCCTAACTTTGCGACTCGGTTTGCGACCTCGGGGGATTGCTGCTCGAGGGCTGGGGGATGAAAACTCCGCTTCGCGACAATTTTTGAAAAATTTGGTGTTATCGAAAAAAGTAGAATCGATTAAAACTTTAAACGTTATTTTTCTGATTAGTGAAAACTTCAACGCAAAGTATGAAGAATATATTGTAACATCCTGTATACAGCATTGCTTATTTGTATTGTTGTTGATGTTTCTTTCAAAATGTTAGGTTAGATTTTTTATGTGTAAACGCCATCGAATCATCTGGAATTTTCGGTGCTGACGGATGGACATTCTAGAATGTCATCTGAACGTCTCAATTTTTCTAGATGGTTCGATGAAGTATATAAGGCGCCACGAATAGCGTGGCAGTAGTTCAGTTGAGTTGAGTTGTAGCTGAGATAAGGTTAAGAGATATTGTATTCAGTTGAGAAGTAAAAGTGTAAAATTTACGTCCAGTCTGATTCCCTGGGTAAAGAAAAAGAGGCTGTCGTGAGAATATGATTTGAATAGCAGAGTTCCATAGAAGAAAAGCTAAGTAAGCCTGACAGCTTAGAAAATGTATTTTTTTTTCAGTTTATTTATATATTCTTTCGGAAATACACAGGCATCATGTAGGATTAACACAATTATATTGTAAAATGCATCTATAATATATGTTTCCTAGACACGATTGTTGATTTTGACCACAGGCATATACAAGGGGGGGTAATAGGGGTAGTTACCCCTCCCAAGGTTTTCTAAAAAAACTCCCTTCAACTTTGACTTAGTTTATTTGCCTTATTTATTTAAACAATTGTCGCACTGAAAAAAAATCTTTTGTGCAGTAACTAAATTACAAAAGGGTTTTGTTTTGCATTATTACAGTGATGCATATCTAATATATTCCCATTGTTACATAACCAGTTGAATGTCCTGTGCAACGTGACAGCTTGTCACAAAAATTTACCTAAGTCATTAATTACCTGTAATGAAAATTGCATTGCAATTAGAAAAGTTAAAACACTAATTAAAAAAATTGGAGTACGTGTTGTGGCTACTAGGGTACCTAACTGTTGAGTGTTCATGATCGTTTAATTTTGTATGCTGTGCCAATAAAATGTTCACGGATGATACGTATTACATATTATTTCCGTAAAATTAAAATTTATTATTGCATCAATAGATTTTTTATTTCATCTCCCTAAAATACCTGATACTCCAGTATTTCAATTGCTGTTTATATCTTCTTTTTTATTTTAATACTATTAACATTTTCCTTTTCTCTTTCGTCAACGTCCTTCACGAAGGTATTACAAAAAATGGTGAAAGCACACATAACTTCATGCCCCGCTACCCCCCCCCAAGACTGAGGTCTGGATTTTGATGAAGATAATTAATTTACTTCACAATATTTCAAGTATTATTTGTAAATAATGTCTTCATCCTGGTTTTTATTTATTTACGATCCTTCAATGTTCTAAGGATAAAAAAATTGATTTATTCTATTTGTTGTGCTAATGCTCGACTTACAGTAATAGGTTTCTCAGTAGCTGTCTTCTTGGATTTCATCATCTTGTATTTCTTGAACGTTTCAGGTGGGAAGTCGTCCATGGTGAGATGTTTTGGGAACTTAGAAGATTGCACAGGATCTCTGTGTATTTTGCACACTTTGAGAGCGTGTATGTAGAAGATAATGTCACGCTCGTCGAAGTTGGTTGTTATGGTGTACACGAGGCTCTCGACGGTAGTGTGCATTGAGACGCAAGCTGCTCCATCCCGACACTGGAAGCCTAATACATACAGATTGTCTAAATTCATTGACGATCATCAGATGCCTTACTTATACGTAACACTGTATCATAAAATCAATGGTTCGTAGCTTACCGATAAATTTTTTTTGCTGACATTTATGATCTGAGGCTCCAAGTCTGTTGTGAAACATTCTTCTTCACAGAATTATTGTTCAAGACCGACAGTGTGGAGATAGTAACATTAAAGCAAATCCATCAAAGTATGCACCACTCTGTATGTCCTTAATTCTCTTGGTGTATTGATTTTAATTCAGTCGTAGATTTGCCAGTGAGACAAAGGAGGCGACGCCTCACCAAACAAATCCATGACAAATATATAAAAAAATATTTAATTCTTTTTATACCTACTTGAAACTAAAAATCTGCTATTCATTTGTAAGCAGATAGTTAAAATTTCTGATATTCAGAGCTGCCATGGAAGCGGTAACATTTAATTCATTTCAGAAGCAGTTGAAGGACGACGCCAGTTATATTGTACACTGCAATATTTCTGGTATGGCTATAAAACTAGTAAACTTACTAGTGATTTATTATTCTTCTTGGATGTAATAGAAGTATGTGATACTGGTTCTAAGATTGAGTTTGTAAAATTGAATTGATAGAGCAAGATAAAGATAATAGAAAATTGACTGTCCTTCATAAAAGACATTACACATTATACAGCGGTTTTCTTTAACGCCCCCCCCCCTTCCTTTGCTTTTGAACCGGTCAGCTCAAAAAAATGAAACTTCGGATAACGAATGCATGAATACTATACTCTGGCTTAGAATTGACACACGAAACTCGAGTTAGCGACTCGGCGCCATCTAGGGAAAAAAATTAAATTGCAAGCGGGGTCATGTGACACGTCTTTTTTAAGCTTCTGACGAATATCTTCATTTACTACAAAATGGCGAAATATGTAATAATTGCATGAATACATAGTTGCAGAAACGTCATTGCTTTATGTTTATGTTGTTTTATCTGAATTAAAATAAAATTGAATCCTGAACGTAAACTTTACGTTTTCTTCTAAATTTCTACGATTGTATCAGGTAACTCTTAAATCTTATGCCATTTTGTAGCAGGTGAAGAAATTGACTTATATTCTAGGGTTGTGAAGTATTTGACAGAAGATTTAAAAAAATGTATCACAAAACCAACTTTCATTTATTTTTTTCTCAGATGGCGCCCAGTGATCATCTTGAAAGTTTCATCTGTGAATTTTACTCAGAAATATAGCATTAATCAGTTTGATTATCTTAAGTTTCATGTCATCAAAATAAAAGGGGGGAGCATTAAAGAAAAGCACTATATAGTCTTTTCGCCCATTTAATAAAAATGTCACTAGAACATTTTCTTGCGGACCTCTGAAATCTATTACATCTCGCCAACTGACATAACTTCCTCTTTCTATACTATGATGCCTGCTCGCTTAGATACATTTTCATAAGATATGGTTATCTTTCATAGTGATAGTGATATCTAACGTCCTTAATTATCTTTGATGAGATAATGAAACACATTGATTTAGCAGATCAATAGTTATACACGGATATTAATGTTTACCGTCTAGTAAATCTATTGCATTAGAAATAATTTTACCTACGGTACTCTGAATTCATATATTTTCTGTGAAATTTTTATTAATCCTCTATAGAAAACTAGTTCAAAACTTTTTCGTTATTATAGAAAAACAATTGCGGATTAGCGAAATTTGTTTGTAAAATTTTACGCTTTTTTACATATTTAATAAATTTGTGTCTTTTTTGGCATACTCAACTTTTTCGGGCTACATTTCCACTACAATGTTCTCAATAAAATTATGTCTTATGAATGCTATACCTTGTCATAAGCCATTACGTACTCGATATATGTTTACCCAAAGGGACAAAAGATTAAAAAACTAAACCAGAAGTACCTTCTTTGTTTCTGGGATAGGGATCAAAACAGTAATACATATTTCTCTGCTTCCACACTGCCAAATAGCACTTGCCGATTTGTAGGATAGCATTGTTGCTCTTTTCGAAGTACTCTTCCAAGGAGGACTTGAGCTGACAGCAGCAGTTCTTGTAAATGAAGTCAACAAACACGTTGGCATAAATGTAGATTTCGACCAGGTAAGGACCTACAGTAAAGATGGCGGGCAAGCTGTCTAGTCTGAGCTCAACAATAGACTCGCATTCCATGCATTCCAGATAGAGCTGGTTGCCGATTATCATGATCTTGTCTATGGTGCTGCGATTCCAAGCACTTGGAGGCGTTATTCGCGAGTACACCTAACAAGATATTACTATATATACAGGGTTGTTGCTAATTCAATGTCAGGGCTTGATGGGAGAGCTAACATGCAACAAATTTAGCTCAATATAGATATGTATGGACAAAAATTATTAGTTTTTGGGATTTTCAATTCTAAAAGAATTGTAATAATCACTTAAAATTACCAATCACTATTTTCTGGCTATATAATGTTTAACACCCCCTTCAGAAAAATATTCATCACCATAAGGGTAATAAATAATCGTTGACCCAACCCCTAGACTCAGTGCACTTTTATCCGTACCTATGTACATTGAGCTAAATTTGCTGCATTTTAGCTCTTCTGTCATGCCCTGGCATGAATGTAGCGAACTACTAACGACCAATAATATGTTTAAATTATATGTGTATCCTTAATACATAGTTGAAAACCCTTGACTAGATCGTAAATAGTAGTGTGCGGCCAGTTTAATGATGGAAGCATCATATTTGTACGTAACAAACAGCTGATATTTGTAGTAAATAATCGGCAGAAACCTCAGAGTAACAACTGGACATAGAGGTAGTAAACAAACCACTTCAGCATGGCGTGCTCAAAGCCATCATCTTTGACACTTCAGCCCCCAAACATTGGTCAGCTGTGACCTCGCAGTGACAGTTCAAATTGTAAACAATGCTGTGTAACGCCAACTAACCTGAAAATTCTTCCAATGCAAGCCATGTTACAACCACTGCACTTTTTGAGTTCCATCTCGGAAAACTGTAAAACTACACTCGAACATAGCACAGCAAGTCAATGAAGCTTCACTACAGTTACCAACAAATAGCAAATTCGATTTTACTGACCAAGCATAAAAGATCCACAAACAATAAACAAAGCAAACGTTTGACAGTGGAGGGCATGCGGCGTTGCCAGCTCCTCAAAATTATGCAAGCCTTCAGAATTTGCGTTTATGATGAAGAAATATGCAGTAACACAGTATAGGTCAACAAATCTATTGATTTTGCTGTAATCATTTATGAACCATCAAAATACCGTCTTTTGTAACGTAGAATGGAATATTTCTGAATACTATACAATTAAGACTATAGTAAACAATTAAGCTTGCCGTATCTGGTAGTCAATATGACAACGTAAGAAAAGATGTCGGCCTATTAGAATGAGTTGTTTACTACCTCTATGTTCAGTTGTTACTCTGAGGCAGAAACAATACCCAAACCTGTTAACGTAACCCTACAGAGTAACCATCTCTGTTTTTTGCTGTAGAATTGAAAGTGAAATTTTACTTTCAATAAGGTGGGCCACGCACATTTCAAGCATCTTTATAACAAAACTTCAAACGTTGATTTCGGTGTGACAAATGCGAATTTTAGCATAATTCCATTTGATATCGATTTCAGATTCCGAAGCCAAAGTGCGATTTCTTTCTTCGGGATTCATCCGGGGACACGGTATAATCAGATAAAAAAATAAATGAGAATCTACGGTCTTGTTATTTTTATATATGTTTTGATTCATTTTTTAGGAAACGATAACCAAACCCGTGAATCCAATTTTGATAGTTAATACGTTGATGACAATTCATGTTCCACTTATTTTCTAGGATCGATCAAATGTATGAGAAGAAAATAAGTACTCTGGTAACATAGAAGTCATAGCATAGGCCACGAGGTGGGCCCTTTTGTACTTCTGATCACCTCTAGTAACAAAAGTATCGCTTTTCTAGTAAAAACCTAGTCTTGGGTTTACCCACCGACGGTGGTCCTACCACTTAGATATCTTCTTGTTCCAGAATTCTAGACCCCAAAATAATATGTCTGTGGTAAGGCCTGACCGTAGTATAGAATATATTGAGAGGTCAGATCCATACGAGCAGTATCAGTAGCTCGCTATACAGAGTCCTAAGTTGATAATTTTTTTAAACTGTGTATAGAAGTCGTTAAAATAAACAACCTTTTCAAATAATTTTCTTCCGAAAACTTAAAAGTAAGCGAGATACAGAATCGAAAAAGAGTCATTGTGATTTTTGTCTTATCGATCAAACATCGTACCTGTCAATTAGTGCAATAGTCACATTGAGTTTATCACAGTTGTTTATTTTAACGACTTCTAGGCACAGCTTACAAAAGTATCAACTTAGGAGTCACCCTGTATAAGAAGAGATAACACGTCTCTATTTGGCTGCTGAGCTACTTATGTTTTCCCCAGCCTGAGAGTGTGAATTCTCTATCAACTCCTTGAACCATCTAATCGTTTTCGCGGTTACTTAAAGAGCTGATTCGAGACCTACGAGGCTGTACTTAGAACCCCTCTTTAGGCCATCTAGGTTTTCATTGCCATATACTCCATAGTGTCCCTGTAATGAATTCAATGCTTTTCTATAGAGTTAGACAAGTTCCGACGTTTTTCAATACCTGATATGCGTTCCGTTTTAAGTTTACTACACGACTAATCTGTTTTTAAATTATCTATATCCACTTTACTTCCAGATTCCGTACTTACCAAAGAAACTACAGACATTGGCAAGGATTGCTTACTTCTCGCGAAGTCAAAGCATTTGTCAGCTAAATCAAACGATGCCAGGCAAACAGCTTTTTGCTCATTCAGCACATTGAAGTTGCTCATACTTTCCAGCCCAACCTGAGATTTCACCTCCGGGTCATCTCTATTTAACACTCTGATGGCTTTCAGAGGATAGATCAAAAACGGCCAATTTCCAAAATTTGATCGATCCAGAAACACTGTAATTAGCGATGGTATATCGTAAAAATTGGCCATGATCGCTGTTCCTC
The DNA here is from genome assembly GCA_951848785.1 of Callosobruchus maculatus. Lineage (NCBI taxonomy): Eukaryota > Metazoa > Arthropoda > Insecta > Coleoptera > Chrysomelidae > Callosobruchus > Callosobruchus maculatus. The sequence goes on along the minus strand of CATOUR010000014.1, from coordinate 24,218,496 downwards.
CTGAAGCAACATAAAGGTCCCTGGTGCGAGGTTTAGCATCGAACATGTAGTAGTACTTGTCTTTCCACATGGCGATGCTCAAGTCCTGGGTTTTTAGAATGCCAGCGTTCTGACGAGCGAAGAAGATGTTCAGAGCTTTTGTAAGATTGAAGATCCGTTTATTATCAGACCGGATATAGCCAGTGACTTCAGGTTCTTCTACAGTGAATCTTATTTTCTTGTCACCTAGAAAATGTTAGGAAAGTCGCTATATTAGTTTTCGAGCAAATATTTGGTGGACTGGGAGAACAGCTTTCGTTTTTCCAACAGAGGCTGTCGAGAAGCTCTAAAATATTTTGTACTTAATTCTTTTTGTAGAGCGTATCAAAAAACATGAGAAACAGCATTCTTCCTACATTATCTCTCTTAGGATAGGCGACGAAAACAATAAGTAGCGCTGGAGTACTCAAAAAGCATGTTTACGCTTATGGTCCATGATGAATGTTTTTTGCGCAGAATTGCGATACTGAAAGATATTCTGCTCGAAAAATGCTAAGATGTCACAAAAATTATTTTCACTTTATTCTCTTATAGTTTATCTCTATCAATTTTCACCAAAGAAGGAGCAGTACGCTATTTTCTAAGAAATACTGTGTACAATTTTCAAAAACTAGATAGGATTTACATGAAAAGTGGGAACGTACATAGCACTTTAAAGATCCCATACCAGGGTAGGTTTCTTAACGCTAGCCTATGCGTATCATAATACCTTATGTAATTGCAATAACTATTGCAATTAGTGTGTTTAATATAAACCTAAATTATGAAGGACTGGTGCAACTAACCCCTGATAAATCTCAGAGAACTTATCTGTCTTACTTATATAGCATTATTTGATAGATAGGATATCCAAAAGTTGTCAAGAACCAGGGCACCAGCTCTAAGGATTGTTGTAACCTGATTGCACGAAAGACCCATCCATCATCCATCGAACATAATGAATTAATAATCCATACTTACTTCGGTGATACAGCCTCATTCTTAAAACATTCCACAAAATTCATGATGATGTGGTTTGAAGTATGGTTTAAGCGTAACCCAGAAGTCGACAAGTACAGTTCGTTCCCCTTTGATCATAATCAGTCGTACGATTTAATCAAACAAATTTAAATGTTCAGTTTTCGAAGCCCGTGATATTTAAGTTTATTAGCCTTCTATTTTTAAAATTATGATATACGCCTAGTTATTGTTCCCTTTCACGTTCTAACTCTCGTGACAGAAAATGTGTATGTATGAGAACGGTCCAAGCATGACAGAAAAAATAATACATAAACAAGTTACATACCCAAAATGCAGTACTTCTGAAGCTGTTGTGGTTTTAATTCAGCTTGGAGGTTATGAATATGACAGAGTTTTGCACTTTCAATGCACAAATTGTTCCCATACTCCAAAATCTGATCTATGTTCTCCGTCGTCCATCTATTCGGATGTTTCAAAATGGAAAAGCAATATGCTGCGACTGACATGCATATACCTTGGCGATTTCGTATGTTTTCGCTGAAACTTGCGTCACCCTGGTGCATGGATCCTTGAAATAATATTGAGCATGCTGAGCAGCAATTGTGATTTTACAAGTCAATTTTATTAATCAGAGAGTCAATGATAGGATGAGTAAGTTTTAAAAGTTACACTAAATAACAGTGAGATCTCTTTTTAAAAATCTCAACAGCTACCAACCTCGATGATCTTTCTATGAAGTCTGTACATAAAAAATTAAGTACAAAGAAAAACAGTTATCAGAGATGCAAGTATCCAGCAAAACTTGAATCGTTGGAGAAATAAATATATTATAGAGTGTAAATCGATTTATTGACTTAATAGTTACATGTTACATCATATTATTGTTTTGTATATGACCAAGAAATGCAATTTAGAAAACTCTATATTGCACATGCTTGTTTTAGTAAAATACTTGTCTAACTTTTCTCACGCGTTCAAAATCCTTTGAAAAAACGTTGAAAATTAGGAGAGCCTCTTTACTGCCTTTAATTGTACGTAAGTCAGCAATACTCTTATTGAAGACTTTACCTTAAAAGATTGTAAAACGAATAGTATAATATAATAGACAACATACCTTCTTTGGATCCAAAAAAGAATTCTTTCAACGTAGGCTGGCAAATATTTGTGAACGAGTGGCTTTCCAGAGTTCCCCTCTTGAATTTGCGTTTCTTAGGTAGGTATGGTTTCACTTCGGATTCTCTACGGAATTTTTGGATGTATTTGTTCACAGCAGCACCTTCCAGAATTTCCTTTTCTGATATCAAAGAATGTATGTCTTTGCTCTGATATGAAGTTGCTGCTGAAATCTAATAGACCTTATCGTTCATAAATGGTCGGGAGATTCTAATGAAGCTACTATGTAGCAGATCCTTTTTAACACCTACTTATGAAATGATTTAGATTGTAGGTTGATGATGTATGAAAATGCTAATATTTTAAATAATAACACTACTCAGTCTATCCAAACTTCAAATCGATTTTTTGTAATGATATGTAGGTATCCCCAGGGGAAGACTTAATCAGTCTGTTTGGCATCTTTAGGGGAAGATTTAGATTAATATAGTGTAGATAGCACATACCGTGTTTTAAGTAAGTGATATCTGGTCTGAATAAGTCTAAGATAGTTGCTAGGCTCGTTTGTAATCTCCTATTAAGCTTCAGATGACATGAATAGTACCATAAAAAATGCATACGTCTTGAACGGAGTAGTTAGCAGCGAGCTAGTAGCTCTATACCCTATGATTCTATATTCTAATAGACCAACAGCATTCAGATCATATAAGAGTATATAAAGCAACTGCAGTAAAAGCATGCATTCAATAAAGCATACCTGCGAAACCTTTCTTCTAAACTGTTTCGTTAGATATGATGTTAAAGCGTCTATGTCTGGATACTCTCCCATGCCTTCAGCCGCACCCAGTTCCTCCATTTCGTCCTCCATCTGTTCTATTACCTCACCATCCTCCTTTGATATCTTCCTCTTCTTCTTTTTCTTCTTCTTCCTTTGCTCACCTTCATCTTCATCCTCCTCATCTCCTCGACCTCTCTTACTGTTCTTCCTCTTCTTTTTCTTCTTCTTTTTCTCATCCATATCTCTGAAACAAGCTTTGGCCTCAGTTTTTCATATTTGGTGACTTGCTCGTTATATCATCGAGGACATAAGTCATGTTTGTGAAGCTAAGTCAATACCAGACTAGTCAATATACAGGGCTATCTTATAGAGCCATAGATCCATCTGGAAATCTCTTTGTATTTTATTTTTTGGGAACTATTGGTTTTTTGTAAATCATATACAAAGAATGCATTGACACTGCATGCACTTTTCTCTCGATTCATAAATCTTGTTTAAAAGAGAATCTGAAGAATAGGTGCCTTTGCAGAACTTTAGAACTTTTTTCTCGTCTTTTCACAGAATTATTTTTTTATGACCAACTATAATTGGAAAACCTCTTCCACTTGCAAAAAACTGTACAAATTATTTAGTACGTTCTTCATTTAGCATACGAAAGGCTGCTCATAGTAGGCAAGCAATAGGTATATCATAAATGAGAAGACGGTTCTGTATTAGACTTGTACCATTTTTAAAATTAGCAGCATCTCAAATTATAAAAAATCTTTCTAACAGAATTAACGGAAAAAACATTTCTTTTGAAGTTTAATTTTTTATTTGTAGGAAAAATTGGAGAGGTTTATTGATGGTTTCAGAAAATGCTTTTAGTTCTTACTGTTTTCGAAAAAAATTGATATAAAACTTTCTTACTTTCTCGGAGGATTACTCTATTGATGACGATGTGTATATAAAATGTAATTTAGCGCTTTTCTTCCTAAAAATCCTATTCTCGATGAGCTTATTGTAGGTTCGAAGCTAAAAAAATAGCTATGAAGATTATTTCGAGCAGATTCCAGAGTGACCCAAAAAATGGCTTTAAACATTTTTTCGCAAAATAGACATTATCTTGCTACTACCGCTCAGCCAAAAATATTATGGTCAAGAATATTCGAGTTTAATACAGTGAATATGTAGTAAAATCATCGTGCTATGCATTCATAATGCTTGAACTAATTTTTTGATAGTATAGTTTCAATAACAGCTTCATCGGTTAAGATGATATTTGAGTAAAGGTATGCCTAAGAACCCATATTTATTAGTAGAATTCAAAGATATATACAAACTCTCTCTAAAAAGTACGCAGAAAAAGAACACATTTCTTCCTTTTTAAGCCGTGGTGGTGGAAACATTAGGTTATTAATTCTGGTTTTTCCAGATAGTTTGAGTTAATATGTTTGCTTAAGTAGATTGTTACAAAATCCATCTCAGTGGCATTTACTGACACATTCTGAATAGTGATAAAATGAAAAGCTTACGGTCTTGGTGATTTGGAATAAACCAGTTCGAAGCTATCATAGCCTTGCATGTCTTCTTTCTTCTTGGTTTCATTGATTATGATACCACTCTTCGGTTTCTTTAGCTCTAACTCTTCTTTAGTCTGTGGGTAAGGGTACAGCCAACTCGGAGTTGGAGTCACCCTTCTTGGTGACACTTTTGCACTGCTTGGTTCAGGAGATGGTACAGTCAGCTAAATCACAGCAAATGAATTATCCTGTACACAGTGTAACAGAGTAACAAAGTAAAAAGTCACCGTCGATCAATATAAATAGTCGCCACTTTGTCGTAACATTTTTTTTTATATATTGGGGTCATGAAAGTGTTAATTTCAAATAAAAATATGTTTTGTCAAAGAAATGATAATAATTTTTTTATAAATATACAAAAAATGCTACATAGAAGCCTTAAAACTTTATAAAAAAATGTTTTATTTATTTCTTCGCTTTTTGGTCTATTTTTATAAATACAATTCATTTTAGTAACCGATTTCGTAAGCTAAACAACAGTCTCTATTTCTTTTCAAATCTGTCTTAATACTTTATAACTTTTCACTTAATAATTCGATACTCATTTCTTTTTTTTTTTGTTTGTTTTGATATCTAACATATCTGAAAATACCCTTTCTACATCAGCGTTTCCATGAGGTATAATCAGATGGCCATAACAATTTTCAATGGGTTTTTGAACATAAATACATCATTAACATTTTTTGTCCAAAAAGCTTCGACCGATGTTTGTTCCATTTCCGCAAAAGCTAAATTTTCATCCCCAATTTTTGTAAAACTTGTTTTAAATTTTTATTTGAATTTTGAATTTTCGTTGAATTTGTAATTCAAAATATTTTTTGGTTCAATAAAGCGAAGGTACTCCATCCATGACTCTTTTACTGGAAACCTTGTAACACGATCAGTCGCAGCTCTTTTTGGTACAAAATGAGACATCTAAATTTGAATTGCTGAACATCGTTTTTATCCAGCCTGTCGAATATATCAGTTGTCTGCACACGTAAAACGCATAAGACAAAACAGGACGTACTCAATTCGTGCTTCGGAATCCCCGAAAATTGACGTACAGTTCGTGGCGCTTTCAGATATTCTCTTTGAGATACCTTTCGAAACACTGCGTTCAGATATTAACTTTGAGAAATATTCCGAAACAATACTTAGCATTGTGAAGTTGACTTTTCTTTTGTATTTTATTTTAGTAAACAATATAAAATTCATATGCTTCTATGATCTATGAATATGAAGACTTTTCACCTGAGTAAGAAGTCGCCAAAAATAGGCCATTTATCGAAATTCGCCGCCATATTCTCATAGAGACGAAAAGTCACCATTTTGGCGACCTGCCGCCCTAAATGGCAACACTGCCTGTACATGTAGTTGAAGTTTAAAAAATTATAGTAAAATAGCCTCAGTACTGATGCATGATACCAGTGATATGACAGAAAGGAAACTATCCTTTTAATAAAAACATGGAGTCAAGTTGATTGACTCAGTACTTCCCACACATCTACGCTGATATTTTACTATTTTCCCCATTATATGAAGCTATAGTCTGAAATGCCCTTGTACCCAAATCATCACCCGCTGGCCCGCAAAAAAATATACAACACCAAAACTCTCGTAAATAATTTCTTGCATTCCTCTCCGTAGGAACTAGGAGGATACAGTTTTTTTCATATGGCAGATGGCATGCCAATTTTCCGATAGTTATCAGTATCAATCCTTAAAATGCAATGACAAGTGTTCCTACCTGGGATCTCAGATTACCTCGGCTCATTTTAGCTGCGCAGAAAATTATAAAATAAAAAAAATTGAACGGCTTTTATATTGTACTGCAGTTTCACCGCCACTAACACAATTTTCGAAAATCCTAGATTTTATCGATCTCTACCACTACCCACGGTACGGTTTAGAAATTTTATTGCTATCAGTTTGGTGATGGGCTACATACATTAAATAGATCCCCACATCCAGAAAAAGTAGAAAATCAGGAACCCCTAAAACACCTCAATACGAATTTTGAGAGATAGGTATTTGATTTTTCTGTTTTTCTCTAATTACTTCTCGCTGCCCAAATTTCATCATAATCCATGCAGAGGTTACTGAGATCACGAGGGTAGAAGAAGTCCAACAGACAGACATATAGACAGACAGACAGATGACGACATACAGACCGACAGACAGACGGACCGCGGAAATGATGACGTGGGTTTTCGTCATGTAGCAGACGTCGTAAAACCCCCAAAAAGCGTATAATCTCAAAATCTAAAACTTTCGCGATCACAATGATCCCTTCACCTATAGTGTGGGAAATAAAAACATGAAAAATGGCAAAGTTCAATTAGAAAAGGTTGCAGGATAAATAAAAAAGGAAAACGCAGCATACATATTTTTGGCTCTTGAGTTTCAATATTGTGTGTATGAAATTCAGAGTGGGAACTACCAGAGTACAATTAAGAAAACCAAATAGAGCAGATTCAATGGTCCTCTAGGAAACTATTGGCAGCCTAACTAAAGCCTTCGTCTAGCTAGGATGGTAGATATAATAATCGGAGTAAGTATTGCTTCTTCCCTATTCTTTTTCACTATTTGAAATTAAATCGCGTTTTCAAATAGAAACGTTCATATAAATATATCTATATATATCCTAAACAGTCTGGCTTACAAGCTTGAGAAAAAAAAATCAATTTACGCCACGGACTTTAAAAAAATAAATATCGTTTTTTAGAGGAAACCGATGTAAATACGACTTTTTTGTCTCTTGATGTCTCTTCATACCTCACTTTGTTTTGAAGGAAAAACATAAAAGCTACTTCAGAGCCAGTCGGAAAGGTGGGACTGTGGTTTTTATTTTTCCTTCGAAAACAAAGTGAGGTACGAAGTGATGACATCAAGAGACAAGAAAGTTGTGTTTTCATCTATTTCCTTAAAAACAAGATTACATTTTTTTAAGTGGCGTGCATTTTTTTGCTAATATGGGCCTGCCTCCCGAGATGCCAGTAAAAATGATAATTATGTTCTAGTCAGTGCTGACTTAGCTTCTTGTTGCCGTGAACAACACTTGTCTCATTACAAAAGAATCGGCTCAATGATGAATAATCTATTTTTGTTTCAAAATTTAACACCCTTTATATTAACCCCTCAACAAACTTGAAAGTTTACATGATTACTACAATCGTAGTTTATTATCAGCTGCTAGCTTTAACCCCCTAATATACTCGTATGTGCATTAAATTTGATAATTCCTGATAAAATTAATATCCTTTTTTTCAACTTAGTCTAGTTTTTCTGGTTGTAAAATAATGCTAAGCAGATGTTATAATAATCTTGTAAACATTAGATTTGGATTCAGTAACGAAAAAACATAGTAATCAACCTTAACAGATGTAACATAAATCTTACCTTAGCATTAACTTTCTTTGAGGGCGTTGGGTCAGATATTTTGACACTACTATATTTACAAAACTTGTCTGCCGTGTTTGCTCTTCTACTTTCGAAAAGCTTCTGCTGCTTTTTTGTTCTTGGAATGATGTACTGTGGTCTTGGTTCACCTGGGACGTATTTTCCTTCATTTATGTATTGCAAGCCAATTCTTGTGCTTAAATAATAAGAACGAATCAATGAAACATTAGTTAATACAAAAAGTAGTGCCACTACTTTTTGTCGGTCTGTATGTATGTACTCGTTTTTTAGCCGTGTAAACCCAGTAACTGCTGCACCGACTTTTATGAAGTTCGAGAAGCCGTAATCTTCACGACCGTAGGAGCACTGGGCAAGGAATACTGAGTAAGAAATGGAAGAAACCCTTTCAAAACTTGTTTTCGGTTGTGTTTTGGTGCTTTTTATATTCGTGGTAGTAGTCGTAGTTGTAGTAGTGAAGTGGCCGTACCTGGCAAGTAGGCCCCCTAGGCCCCTTTTGCCATCCCCGAATATCACCCCTGAGTCACTCAGCTTAGCTGCTAGCGGCCTGCCAGCTTAGGGAGGGTAATTCCTCTGGCTGATAGTGATGGATGCCGCCTGAGCCTGCAGTGCCCCATAAGATACTCACGACGTTTTTTTTATTGGCCTTGGCTCCGTAGCCATGCTGATTTAGATCTGTTCAGCTATGACTACGAAATCCTTGGCTTGTTTGCATCTCTCACTTTGCCTCCACTGTTGATTATGGTAAATCAAATTGGGGCTGTGGATAGGGAGATTTGGGGGTAATGAGGCGCCATCTTGTTCTAATCATCAAAAAAAAGAAATATACGTGTTTAAACTTCGCTTCTTGGTGGTTCGGAGGTTCTTGATCATTTCATATTTTTATAAAGAAACGTTTGGATGTCTCAGGAAAAATGATCTAAGCATTCGAAAACCCTTTGAAGTCTTATAGCTATGTAACCTTGTGAATACTAATTTATCCAATCGTATAGGTGATACCTTCTGGTTTAATTTAGTCTGCTAGATTATATTAATGAATAACACTGTGTGATCATAAGATCCTAAGTTCGAATCTCGCCTGAAGCTGATATTTTTTCTGGTTTCTTGAACAGTAGTAAATTTCCAGAAACCTCAACGAGATTTTTCACTTGACCATTCAGGCATTCACTGTTGGATTTGAATCAACAGTGCTATTCCTGTAGTGGCGCCAGGAAACAGTAACTGAGCCTACATAGAACACAAATCTAACGACCATATCAATCGATAGTGATGACACCAAAAGTAAAAAAAAGAACGATTGTAGTATATCTTGGAAAATATAAGTAATTCATTACTTGTAATGCAGAAATCTTGCAGCTAATGACCACCATAGTCCTTGCTGAGAAACAAAAAAATTAATAATTATCAATAGCGAATTTCCTTTTAATGAAATAAATAGGTGCGTGTTACTTTAATTTTATCATCTGCGAAAGGAACTTACAAACTCACAAAATTCGAGTAATTGCAGTATGTGAGTTAGCCAGCATTCTCTTTTTCATTTCGCCAAGAGGTGGGGTCGGAATTTCTCTTTGAAAGTGGTATGGAGCACAAATCGCATACACTTATGAGTTCATGTCTCAATACCAAGGGAGGTTTATGGCCTAGATCATAGTTAAGAAGCGAAAAATCTTGGAGTTGTGGCCAAAATTTTGAAAAGAAACACGGGTCACTGCATAAAGAGACTGGTATTAACTACCAAGCTTCAGGGCTTTCTACAATAGAAAAAAATCGAGTTCAACCTAAAGTTGAAAATAAGTCCATAAGAATATACTCACGGTGTTGAGGATTGCTTACCAAAAACAGCAATGTGCTCTGAGTAAAGTCTATAGAATGCAATTTGCAGGAAAACCCCAAAAAATTATTGTCGCTCTTAAATCGGAGTCTTTCACGATGGTTGTGGACAGACAAGCAACCAATATATAGGTGTAATAAGTTTTTATTTTATACGTATATGTTGGTTGTTTGTGTGACCTGTATTGAGGAATACACACCGATTTGAGTTCGACATTAACTTTTTTGACTTTTTTTAAGATTTTCATTTAAAACTCTTTACTCAGTGTACATTATAATTTTTGCGAGCAAACTTCAACGTTGTGAGTATATTTTTATAGACTTATTTCAATTCTTAATTTAAACTCTTCTTCTCTAATTACAGCTATAGTAGAAATGCCTAAAAATGGCAATAAACATTGCCAAAAGCTTGGCAGTTAATTCCAGAGTCTCATTTATGCTGTGACCTGTGGTTTTTTTTTCAAAATTTTGGCGACAACTCCAAGCTTTTATGCTTCTTTCCTCATTTATGTCTATCGGATAGGTCTTACTTATATCAACTATAATATTCTTCTTATACTGCTACTTATATAACATGTTGGTTGGCGTTTATCAAGTTATGAGTTAGTTAATTTGCCTTCCAAAATTTAACTGGTCAGTATAATCTTACCAGTGATCACCATTAAGAAACCTAACATTTAAGTTTCTCACTTAAACCTGTACCTTCAGGTACGCGGAATCTGATATCTTCAGGACCTTTCAAGGTATTAAATTTCTTTCATCAATTAATGCAATATAAACACAACGTAAGGTTCCAGGTTCCAGATACGCATATAGTTATATTAAAATTTACCTCATTGTTGGTTCTATCTTATTGCTAACGAGGCTTTCTTTCTCAGGGATGGAATCAAGTTTTCTCTTGAGTAGAGCATCTTTACGATCTTTAAATTTCTGGATCTTGACTGGATCTTCATATTCATCTAACGTAGATGGTGGGATAACCACAGGTCTTACCTGGGATAGGTGTGAAATGGTGTGCATATGATCGTCGTCATCTTTATTTGAGGATGAAGACTGAGATCTGGAAGAAGTATTGCATAAGAAAGGGTCTGATGATATCAAGTACATAAAGAGTGCCTCTATTACATCTAGCATTAATAACAGCAGAGAAAAAGCTACCCCTCAACAGTATGCACAGCCTCATATATGAAGCAAAAGATATTTATGATCAGATAGCATAACCTTCACAATTTATTACATACCGATCTTTAGCCATTTCATACACAGAAATTTGGTAATCCAGATATACAAAATCAATGCATAAAGGTACTGCTACTATAACTGACAGATTTCCTCTTAAATCAAAGTCATTACTGCTAAATTTGTCAGTGTCACTTGAGCATAACGTCAAAATTTATTCTTTTTGGGAGACGTGTTGAAAATTTTAGTGCTAAATTTTAAGTAAATTTTAACATGGGGTAAGTAGGAGCACCATAATGCTGAAAAACAATGAAGATTTGTTTTAAGCTCTAGACAGATCAGTCGCAGAATCTTATCGAATTCGCTGTCTTCAATGATACGATAGCTGACAGATACTTGAAGCAAAACTGAATATTGGTTTGCATTTTATAGTTTACTCCTATGTAGGACTGCAGAGATCCTTGCTGGGTAAGGGTTCGTTTTAGCGAAACCCGAAACGGGCGTTGAGATTGGTGTCAATCGACGCGAATTGACGCCCTGAGTCGAACGAGACCACTCCCAGACTGAGGAAACGCTCCGGTGAAAAACTACAGCACTTTAAAGATTCCAAACCTAACCTAACTTAACCAAACTAGTTCAATTATTGAAGCTGAAATGGGTTCTAATCGACTCGGATTGAAGTCCTGAGACGAACTGGAGCATTAACAGCGCAAGAAAACGTTTTGGTGAAAGTCTACGCTACTTTGAAATTCACAAATTCCAATAGCTTACCTAATATAAAGTAAGCAAATCGGTTGAGGTAAAAAGGTGTGTCTAGCGACTCAACCTGATATCTTGACTTAAATTGTACCAAATCTAGACTGTACAACCGTTTATTTTGATTCTCTATTGGAAATGAATCAAAATAAGTTCCTCTGGGTCCTACCCCCGCATGCTATGGAAAAAACCGAACAGGTGAGAATCCTACTTGGGAAACTTGTGTTGCTTAGACTATTCAAAATATGCAAAGACAGTGACGTCTGGGGGGGCCAGCCCCCCCAGGCCCCCCGTTATACGTTTCCACGAACCTAATTCAACATAAACTAACCTGGTTTTCGGTTATTTGTATTTCCTCAATAGCTTTCACATTAAACATTTAAAGTATCATAACTTTTTTATTTTCCATTTTAGGATGTTGCGACTGGTGGCGTTGTGTTGTACTCATCTAGTGCTTTCACACGATATATAGTTTGACCACATATTTCATGAAAAATCATCAAAATATCGAAGTAATTTTGAGGTTAGGTTTGAAATTTTAAAGGTGCGCAGATTTTCATCGGAGCGTTTCCTCAGCCTTGGAGAAGCCTAATTCGACTCAGGACATCAAGCAGAATCGATAAACACTTACATGACGACCGATTAAACCGAATTTGACCTCGATAAGTTGACTGTTTGGCAGAAGTGAGGTTAGGTACTGAAACTTTTAAGTGTTATAGAATTTTACCGGGGCGTTTCCTCAGTCTAGGAGTGATGTCGTTCGACTCAGGGCGTCAATCCGCGTCGATTGACACCAATCTCAACGCCCGTTTCGGGTTTCGCTAAAACGAACTCTAGCCCCCTTGCTGCACCTAGGATCGCCCCTCCGGACTTACAATTTGTTATAAAACCTACAGTAGTATCAGTTGAAGTTGAAGCGCATTTAAGGACTTCAATACCGAAAAGAAATAATAACTAGCATTTCTTCGTAGGGCTTTTAGGAAGAAGAGATCCAAGCCAAGACCTAAGCCAGTAATTAATTACCCGCCAGTTCCAACAAGAAAATGGATTCCTCCTGACCAAAGACCAAAAAAACCAAAACCTCCTCCTGCATACATGAAACCTGAAGGTATCACCCAGAAATTGAAGATTTCCAGTTTGAAGAAAGTATGGAATCAGTATGAGATTATAGGAAATGTCCCTACTCTTCTAGGACACTTCAGCCAGACTCATAAAAAGTATACTTTCAAAACAAATGGATATCAAGGTAAAGTGCAATATTGAGACAATATAACGAATAACCCAGACGCCTTTTTGACTAACAAAGAGGACCTAGGGGCAAAATAAGTGTAACAAAAAGTACTTAGCTGATTCTTCGAAAGCGGTACTCCAACCATTTCCTCAATAAACTTGTGGTTCTTGGGTTTTTAGGCCGGCGTCACTTAGCGTTAAAGCTTGACGTTTCGCCACCACGAGTCGATGGCATCTTCAGAAGCTATTTCACTTCGTCAAGCTTTAGCGCTAAACGACGCCGGCCTAAAAACCCAAGAACCACAAATTCATTGGACGATGGCCGCGAAAGCCTTACGCAGTACATTTCCTCAATTTTGAGAACCGTTTCGTCCACTATGCCGAACTATAATTTGCATCCCAGTTCGTACTGCCAGCTTCTGATGGCAATGGCCCGTATGAATAAAAAGAAAGCAAATGCTCATGAGTATAAGCAAACGCTCCAAGCAAAAGCTTAGAGTAAAAGGTCGGAGTATAACCATCTACTCGAGTTGATATGAATAATGATTTGCTTATACTCAAGAGCATTTGCTTCAATAAAACGAGCATTTGCGCCTAGTCATTCCTGCCGAAACTCGCAAAAAATAACGTACACTCGAGTTGCGTCTGCATTGATTTGATCGTGTTTTGATTGTAAGTGTAATTAAAATGTCTTCAGATGAGGGAATGAGAAAGAACAGGTATCAATCTGCTAGTAGCAATACAATTGCAAGAAAGACCTGAAATCCTCACCAAATTACAAATTCCACATATAAAAAATAAAAAAAAACGAGGCCGTAAAACTTGCTGCCACAGAAATAGAACGAAAAATAGGAAAGCCACTAACCGTTTCGCAACTAATGGAAAAGGTAAATAACATGAAGACGAGACTAAAAAATAAGGTTGACAAGAACAAGACTGGCAATAAATCTGAATCCAGGATTGGCCATATATCGCAAGAAAACCTTCATTTTATGATTTGAAGTGAGAGCGTCTCCTCTTCTTTCAAGATTTTCTCCAAAACGTTGCCATCCAATTTACATTTTCTTCTTGAAATCTGTAAAGAGATTTAAAATCTCTCTGCATTGCTTCAGTGCACGTAAATTCACGAATTCTGTCATATTATGACCAGCTTATTGCAAGGTGCATCTCCTGCTAACGAGATGCAAAAATTTTGGAGCAAATGCTCAACTAAGTAAGCAAACCATACATTTTATTCATAACAAGTTGAGCTGATACTTAAGTGTGAGTAGATGCTCATGCTTCTAATACAAGTTTGAGCAAAACCTTTTACTTCCATTTTTATTCATAAACTATATAGCATATGCTTCAAGTTTTGCAAGTAGAAGGTTCTGTTCATTTTTATTCATTCGGGCCAATGTCTCTCTCCATACTCTTAATAATTGTCGGTTTATTTTGCACCCCCCTGTTAAGCTGGCATCTCGCTTCGATCTGCAGAGTTAATAGAGGGGCTCCAGTGATCAACTGCAATTGATTGTATACGCACATGCCATTCCCAGTAATGTGCGACGTTGCAGCCTTTCTGACTAATCACTCTGTATTTATGCATTATTGCTCCTTTAAGCCATATGGGCACTGTTTACAGCACTCTAGAATTTACCACTCCAGTCAGTACAGCTCTGTTCTTTGTACTCGGTTCACCAATATTTGGGAGTACCAACCAACCTTTCCACGGCTTTTCTGATCTTAGCTTTAATGTGAGGTCCAAACGATAACTGCTCATCCATGACCAGGCCAAGGTATCTAAAAGCTCTTTTCGTTTTTAGGGCAGCTCCAGCGAGTTTGAAAACGACATTTTGAGCTGTTTTCCTCTTAGCACCTTTAATGAGGACATCCTCTGATTTTTGCGGTGCTATTTCTATCTCCCATCCACTTCAGTACCAGGTTTAATGTCCAACTTGTTCCGAATATTATCAGAGCTACATCATTAGCAAATCCTACTGTAATCGCGCCTTCTGGACGTTAGAGCTGTAAAGCTCCGTCATAGTTCTTTCGGCGATCTGATATTGTTTTCTAAAATAATCCGCAACGATGTTTACCAACTATACCTCCTAGCAACCGCTCCAATGTTACTTTGTTGTGCGCTAAAGATAAAGTTACATAAATTTACATAACGTGTTAAAGAAAAGACAAATCAATTTATGTACCTCACTTAGTTCATTTATAAACTCTATTCTTAATATTTTTTATCTCTCATTCTATAAATACATACCTAATTAATATTTGTCTATTTATGGTGTACTCTCAGTTACTTATTTAGTTAAATAGAGGCTAAGATTTAAATCAGGGATGGGTAACCCACGACCCGCCGATAAGTTTTGTCGGCTTCTAAGGCCAGTAAAGGTAAAAAACACGCGAAAAGCCCTCGTTCAAATAGGAAAAGGGGTTTGAACTATTCATGAATTCATTTACTGTGAGCGTTGAATTAGCCGCTATGTCTCTTCAAATGGAACTAGTTCAGCTTCAAGCGGATGATGCTTTGAAAAGTGTATTTCGTGAAGTGCCACTGAAAAACTTCTATAAAAATACATTCCCAAGGATATTTTTATACATTTGAAGTCCAAAATTATGTATTTTTTTGGTAGTACTTATTGCTGCGAACAATTTTTTCCAAAATGGCTTTCACCAGAGCCAAAACCAGGTTAAGACACCTTTATTTGGCAAACTCAATACGTGTTGCAGCGACACCTCAGACGCCTGATATTGAACTTCTTTCAAAGCAAATACAGTTACAGGCTTCTCATTAGAATTTTTGGTACTCTATCCAATATCAAAAGTGTTTTAGATTTGAGTTTGAATTGTTTTTTTCTTTATCAAAATACCTATTTTTGTTTTATTTAAAAAATATAAAACTAAATGAGTGATTTTTTGAAAATTGCTTTTTAACTAAGATAATTAAATTTTAGTTTGGTTGCGGGTCATAATCGTCAAAATATTCAAAAAATTATGACTGTGTATCTAACTACGGCGCAGCGCCTTAAACGACCGACCAATCAAATTTGGTGCTCTACTTTTAGGGTCATAATCTAAGACGTTTTCGCGGTCTGGTCCGGTACAAGTTCGGATAAAGAACGCATGCGCAGTATGATTACGGGCGTGCGCTGTAAACGCTATAAACGCTTATGTAAATTGATTCTGTGCAGAATTGATTCCGCTTCCTGGGCAGATGTGCTCTGTGTATCGCAACATTCGGCATGCCGGAGTTCGAGAACGAGTCCCTATATTCAGTGAGATGGTCGGACATACGATCTTTCGTCAAGAGATCGTATAGCCTCGACAAGGAGCTTTCTACGACGTAGGTTTTTAGTGTTTTCAGTGTTGGTTCCGCGGAGTTGGCAAAAAAGGCTAAACTGGGTCTATTTGCCTGGCTTTGCCTTCCCATCGCTACTACTACTTGTTACACAAAACATACAAATGAAACTATGCATTTAAAAAAAAATTGATATACGAAATAGACCGTATGTGTTGCAGATGCTTTCGAAATCTACGGGCAGTTTGCGCGTACCGATCTTTTTAAAATGAAAAAAAAATAGTCGCGACAAAACCGGTCGGAAATTGATAGAAAATTATTTGTTTTTTTTTTAGATAACATGGAAAATACTGTCACTCGTTGTTGCTGAGCAGTTTATGACAAATTTTATAAAGTTCTAATTCTCACGTCATTCTGGTTAGAAAATCGTTAAAAATTTGTTCGACATCGACATCGAACTTTAAGCTCAAACTTCTCATAAACCGCTCAGCAGAACGGATGACAGAATTTTTTGTGTTATCTACAAAAATCAATTAGTCATACTACGAATGCTTTTTTCAGCACCACTAAATGGACGTGATCAGCGAAAACCTCTATTATTTTGCGCCAGATTGAGGATTAGAACGTTTTATAGGGTAAAATTAATCAGTAGTTATTTTTTGGAATTTTTTAAAAGTACTTTAATAAATAGAACATTAATGTTAACAAACTGCACTGACAGCGACATTCTGGCACTTAATCTGGCGGATGTAGTTTTAGTAACATTCAAACCTAAAAATAGCGAAACGAATTTAAATGATCGGAGTTTCTAGATGCAGGGTCATAATTGTTCATAGCTGCCCGAGACCCATATGAATTTTTTTATTCGGGCCCCTTTCAAAAAAAAGGTTGCCCATCCCTTATATAAATAATAGACGATGGGTTGACATTCCAGGTGCCTGCAACTGCGCCATAGCTTGTGTATTTGCACATATCTACAAAATGAACCTTTGGACCAGATACTACCTAGACCAGATCCTTGACTTAGGAGACAACTTGTATGTAAAAACCATTACCCAACCTAGCGAGAGCTGCCTTGTTGAAGTACCCCCGGACAAAGTGTTCAACTCATTTTTCCTGCGAAATCAGAAAATCACAATAGTAATTGACGAACAGAGCAGAATTATTGACAAAGTAAGTGCCATTGCTGAAGACAAAGTAAAGGAGGTATTCGATGGAGCTTTGAACAGGTTCTTCAAACAGTTTCCTTCGGGAATATTTGCCATGCTGGGAAAGTATGTAGCTTTGTGGGCTCAGGATGATGCCTGGTATCTTTTTGACCCTACTGAGCATGACGATGTAGGAGATCCATGGAGAGGAATACCGGGTGGGTTGATATATTTATTTAAATACCATTTTATAACGTACTTTGCTTGTCTATAGCACTTGTTTGGTTTAAAACGCCAAATCTAGTCAGTTATATAGTTTACTTCCTTGGATAGCTCATGACCTCATGAAGTAGACAGTAAACGCAGGTTCTGTTACTTACCCAGAATAGGATGGATTTCACAAAACTTTATGTATAATACGTGGGTCTTAAAACAAACAGTTTAGGGGCAAATCACCATTTCTGCTATAGGTAGATATCAGAGAAAAAACTAATATTGCAGCGTTTATTATCAAACTTAGAAGGCTAATTTTGCAGTGTGACTAAGCATGAACTTCGTTAGATGATCAAAGAATGTTTCTGTACACGGAGAAATTGGTATATTAATTATGGAACTTCAATCAGAGATTACTTAGTTCTTTTAAATAGGAATGCCTAGTATACGGTCGAATATAAAATTTAGTTGTATTTCTAAGGATATAAGATTTTTAATACCAATGTCTTATACTTTTAAATATATTTCAAATTTTTAGTAAAACCGGTTTTTTCAATTTTCTGATGTATGAGCAATCTAGAAGGACATGAAAGATAAAGAAAAATCTGCTCAGGTGGAAGAAAACAACTAACTCACCAAAAAGATGCAAACAACAGCTGTAACATATCTAAGAACAAACTACCAGCGATTTTTGCCGAAATTTAGTATCCTCAGAATGCAATTTCACGTTTAATGGTATAATAAAAAGTAGTCATTTTCGTCAAGTCAAAAGTAATGATACCTCTGACTAAAGCCCTTCAAATTCCTTGGTTTCTATTATTAAGGACGCCAAAAATGACCTAAAACCTGTTCAAATTATAAAACATAACCTGGCACAAAATTGAAATCTTTTATTTTCAGTTTTCATTTCTTATCATCTTATTCCAAATATTGCGATTTGCTCATCAACAGTTAGTTTTACGGGCATAAGATCAATCTAGAATTAATCAACGAAGATTCCATTTAAAAAATGTAACTTTGTTATGTCACGCTTTTTTAAACACACTCATTATTCTTAGCATGTAGTGCACGCTCACATAGTTATTTTTCTAAAAAGAAACATTTGGTAACAGGATTCCTCAGCATTTTGCTTGACTCCCCCTTTACATAATATGTTAAAATCTGCAATTTCAAAACTCAAACTAAATCAACAACAGCAATTCTTGAAGAATGTTTTATCTATAAAATAAGCAAGAATCGTGCATGGCCTTCTAATTTCTAATATCAATTCACAAAGCGTTCATGAAGCTTATTAATTCTGAAGCTAAACTTTCAAAAGAAAAGTAAGATTATTAGTATATTGCACAAATTCATCCTTAGTTAGTTCAATTAACCGGTCACGAGTTAGACACATAAAATGGTTCATGACTTCATTCAAGCTGATATATCGTATTGCTATCCAATAATTATTATATCTAATGATTCCTTGAACATTTTAATTTGAAATCTTATCAAGAAATACTCTATATAAGGAGTCAGCTGCAAGTTCGTCAAAAAATATCTTGATTTCCTTTTGGCACTTCGATATTAGTTTTGGTTCAATGTGCCAAGATTTTGCCAAATTGATAACACAGAATTTTAACAATGAATAATAAAGAACATACTTTAATCGTGTTTTTTTTAATATTCATCTAAATGTATTAACACTTTAGCCTGGCAGACGGAGTGGGGCCCTCACAAAGCCAGGCAAACACCCCCCCCCCTCGTGCCGTGGCAGACGAGAGCCCTATCACTGCCACTGAATAATGAATATACCCAGTTGAATTGTTATTTATGGAGAAAATTCACATCTATTTAGGTTGGGGTGTCTCAGCTTTATACCGTTGCAAAACGATGGCAGATCTGGTGAACTGTCTTTATAAGAATATGAACACTAAGGTGCCCCACACAAAATTTGAGATTTTTGGCTGCGTAGTTCAAAGAATTGTAAATCTGGACCTAATTCCACCAGAAAATTTTGAGGATATTGCACCACTTGAGGAGGCAGCTATGGCACTAGAGGATATGGAGGATACCAAAGGTAATTATTATACTAAGCCCTATTATATGGAAGCATATAGTAACTGTGTGTAAATAAAAAGTCTGTACAGTTACATTTATTTGTTGTACGCTCGTATTTTCTAGAGGAAGAACTGGTAGATGTGATGCAAGAAAGATTGGAGGAGTTCGTCGCAGAGGGCAATGCTGAGGTTGATTCGCTGGTAATAAAAATTCAGGAAATATCACCACTCGCTCCCGTACAGTTTGAAGAAGACCAAGAAGGCCATAAACCCTCATGGGTAGGAGATGAATCGATTGTAAAAGTTGATGTCTGCAAGTTTCCTGTGCCACATAAGGTTCAACCAGAAAGACTGACATATTATTTAGGTAAGTTGCATAGTACGAGAGTGATTAGAATGTGTTATTTACTTGAATTTTGATTCACATTATCCCTGTTTCTAGAAAAAGGTCATTATCATGCATGTTGTTGTACCCTATATTACAGTACGTACCTTGCGGATTAAATCATCTTTTGTATATTGTGATAACACAACTGGCGCCAGTACTGGAAATCCAAACATGAGCTTGATAAAATCAACTGGGCTCGAATATTTGCAAAGTAGCTCACTGACTGTTTTAAGCAAGAGATCATCATCATTGTCACCCTTGGTTGAAAAAATTTGGAGTATTGTCTATGTCGTATGTGTGGTTGTAGAAACAACTGCTTGAAAAGAACTCTGGTAATCATAGTTATCATAATAGGCATAGTGATAATTTGCTTAAACTACAATTAAAATTTCAAATGCAAATTGACAACTTGCTACGTTTTGAATTTTATAACATTTTAGGATAATGAATAAGCTCTGCCAAATGCTGAACTATAAATACTCCGACACAAAATACGTATTAAAACTCCAAAAAAAAAAAATAGTAAAATACCTGACACCCCTAATTAGATAGTAACCTTCTTACTGGCCTCCCTTATACACATTTTACATCGACATTTTCTCCGCGAATTTATTCATTGATCAATCTATGGTCGTCTTCAAGGTCAAATTGATTGCGTTTTACATCTGTGAATAAAACTATGGATTTTGTAACTGCATGCAGTGCTGTTTGTGGCCTTATGACAGTAAAACTCTCAATTTGATTGCGAGTTTTTATTTAGAAAGTGTTTAATAATATACAGAGACGGGTAAGCAACATGCATCATGTGATTTTTAAGAATTTATTTCAGGACCTATGATCAAGGTAGGGCGGTTCTGACTCTCACTGGACAGAAGCCGGCTAAGGTTACTTGTGGGCCTGCTATCTGGCCATAACACATTCAAAGATCACTTGCATATGATGAGGGCGCCAAGCGACCCGACGTGTACACGCTGTGGCGAGAAAGAAGGGTCCTCGCCAATCCCATTGGTATCACAGGCAGACTATAATAGGTCTGTTTTTACAGCAATCACAAACTAGTCAGCGTCAATTTGATTGGCCAGTACTAGTCAGAGATAGTTTGACAACTGCAATGGGGAATACTGATTGGCTCTGACTGGTTTGTGATTCTCTGTAAAAACAGACCTATAAGGTTCTAGAGTCCTCAAACCTGAAGACATAAGATGGGCGGACCCAAGGCTATGCTCACCTTTGCGATTGTGTCTGAACTTGGGAACTATGATAAGGAAAGATGCATAAGGGTCCACTTATAGGCCTATACGCTGGTGGTTTTTCTTTACTTCATCCACTCAACTTTCTTACTCATACATGTTACTTTTGGACGCCCTATATTTTTTTACTGAACGGTCAGTAACTACATTTATGCTTATTTGCAGAGCTTGAGCCGGGCAAAATAGGCATCCTGCGGGCAAGCACAAGCCAAACAGACCCTAAACTATCAAAATACCTTGGCAGACAGAGTATGGGCAATGCTATATCCGCTCTCATCATGCTGAGATTTCACAAATCTAGGTTGTGGATACCGAAAATCCTCAACTCAGTGTTAAGATATGGTGATCTCTTGTATCGTGATGCCATGATCACGATTCCCAGAACACAAAGCCTCAAGTTGTCCAACTTCCAAAAGAAAACTGAGTATGAAGGGAAGAACTTCATGCCGATAATCGAAGACTATGTGGTGGTTGGAAGACTGCAATCTCCGGACTTCGAGGTATTCGACTTAGGGCCTGCCTTAGAGACATTCCTTGCTGACCATGAGTGCTGTGTGATAATTGGCCCTCTTACACTTGCTGTTTGGTTTGAGGATGGGAAATACTACATGTTTGATCCAAATGACAGGTAGGCTCTTCGAGCGAGTATCTTCCATCTAGTTATAGTAATGATGTTCATAGTAATAACTTACCATAGAGGAAACCTGCGGCAAAAATTTAAAGGGTGCTTCTTTGAAATGTTCCAAGAATATTTTGTTCTTTGATGATTTCTAGAAAACTGCTCCATTTCAAAGACACAGGTTGAAATAGTTTGTGAGAATTACAACATTTTATTATCAAAAACCACATGGTGAGTTGCCTGATCTACAATAGATGTTCAAAATGATTTTACCCGCTCAGATACAAGCATGCAATGTTCTCATCAGTAATTTCTGAATTCTTTCAGACACACCAGATCCGTTTTGAATGGAGTAGCACAAACTAGTGAATTTATATAATCCCCACAAGAAATAATCTAGAGGTTTAAGTCTGTCGACCTCGCAGGACATGCGTGTGGTCACAAGCAACCAAACTAAAATGTGGTGGTCTGGTGCACCATCGTGCGTTAACCACATTACACCTCACATTACACCACATCGTAAACAGTACTAGCATGTTTGCCAAGCATCCCATATATTGATAAATTAGTATCTTTATAGAAGATGTTCAGATTATGACGCCATTCTAGATATCTTTCTGAAACTTATCTAGTATGCAAAAAATATTTAATTTATCGCAGCGATATTGGTACGGGATCTACATTACACGAAAAAAACTATGGTATGCCTTCCATATTCGTCATTCAAGTGGATTGTCTGGCATTCTGGCTATTGTAACTTAACCATCATTATTATTCATAAATTAGCTTACATCTAATACAGACAGTCAAATTAAATAATTTTTAAGGAACAAGGAAATGTGAGCAGTTTCTATTTATATACAGGGTTCAATGTAATTCGACGTATATTCCTGTCGGGGCATTATAGAAGAGCTAAAATGCAACAAATTTTGTTTGAAATCTGCATGGACAAAAATCAATTGCTTTTGAGATTTTTCAATTACAACGGAGGAATTCTAAAGATTTCCCAAAATTTGTCATTTTTGCCTAAATAGTAAAAAATCTACGTTAGAAATCGGTAATACGTTCACCTATTTTAGTTCAACACGCTACACCAATGCAATGACATCATAAATAGGTAAAAAGGTACAATACTTTAAAAAAATAGATATTGAGAAAAATAGGATAACCCTACACACTATGCGTATAAACCACTGGAAAAACTTTCTCACAATATCAGCTATTCAAAAAGGTATAAAGGTCGAATTATAAACCGTATACGAACACAATTTACGCAAATTATTATTCATTTGTAAACATAATAAACACTAGTAAACTCAGTGTAGGTCGATCACGAACGTTCTTACACTAAAGCTGAAACTGTAGGTGATCTCCGTGCACGCATGAACACGGACGCCGTGCCCGTTCTAAAAGTAGAGACGCAGCTGTCACAACCCACTGGATCTTAATTTGCGCAGACGTGCGTTCATTAATGTCGATCTATACCATCAAATCTACAGTCTCAGCTTTAGCGTACGTACGTTCATGATTGATTCATAGTGCGTTCACTAAAGATACAATGCTTAATTGTAGACCTACTTCGTTCTGGATGATTCACGACCTCTCATTTCTAGATAAGTGAAAATCTACGGATATACGTGGCTTGCATGTTCTGCTTGATTACCTAGCAACTTTTAAAAGATTAACTATTAATTAGAAATCCGAGATGTTTTTGCAAAATGCTCTGTTGAAGCGCTGTACCCTCGGAGATGCATTATGCTTTTAGAGCTTCAATGGAATCTTATTACCTGTGTTTATCAGATTTACAAGAAGTTTGTGTTATTAATGGTTAACTAGAAAGATGGGCATGTTTTTACCGTAAAATGCACGATTATTTTTTTTGTTTACCTCTGTGTCTTCGGCATCGACTCCTCTGGTCATTAGCTTCGTGTTCTGTGTAAGCTTTGTTACTGTTTCCGGCGCCACTCTAGGAACAGCACTGTTAATTAGAAGCCAACAGTGATGGCTTAGGTGGGGATTCTCGCTGAGGTTCTTTTATGGATATTTATTTTTGATTGAAAAAACCAGAAATTAATTTCCGCCTCTAACGAGAATCGAACCCAAGACTCCAACCCCAACTGAGAGAACCCACCCTCCGTGCACGGTTAATTATTTGGTGGTTTTTCAATACATCATTTTAATTTTCTTGTAACGTTTCTTGCACTTACGTTTTAACACCTGCTGATTTTGATACTATGCCACGACGTGTTTGATACATGATCACTTTCTATTAGTCTACATAGAATGATGTGAGCATATTGTCTGAAGAGTAATACCAAAAATTCCAAAGTCCGACAATTTTCGGTTGTAGATCTGCATTTTAATGGAAAACTCTAAAAATCAATTCATCTCTGAAACAGTTGAAAACCGGACCCTACTTTATATCCCTTTTTTTGTTGGAAATGGGCTGTACAGTCCCCTGTATAGGGGCCTAGTCTGCTAAAGTGATTTTGGTAGTACCAATATAGTAACCAAGTTTGTTGGAAGGCCAAAGGTTCCAGTGTTCTGCTACTACTATGTGGCACCCAACTTCAGAAGGTATACTGTGAATTTGGTTTGGCATTCTACACTATAAAAATTTCCCATATTGTAAACACAGTGTTCAGACTCCTGAAGTTTGTAAAACGTATAAGTGGAAAGCAGAATACATCCTTTTCTGTTTATTAATTTTGTTAACGGTATGTTTATACAAATGCTTTTTCCTGATATTTGACAGTATACTTTCACTCTTTTAAGTCTTGCTCTGTATCTTTGGGATACCCTGAATAATGTGTTATGCTTCAT
This sequence comes from Callosobruchus maculatus, assembly GCA_951848785.1. Lineage (NCBI taxonomy): Eukaryota > Metazoa > Arthropoda > Insecta > Coleoptera > Chrysomelidae > Callosobruchus > Callosobruchus maculatus. Next base: position 24,193,881 of record CATOUR010000014.1, on the reverse strand, counting down.
AACATTTCAATCATTGCGATATCATTAGCCTTCTTCAGGTGAAAATATCTTGTCCCATCCATCAAGGTTCATTGAACTTAAAGCTTAACATCTGCAATGAAACATGCTAGTTCCATATCCTAACACAGCTTTGATAATCTAAAGAAAGTTGAAGAACATTAGGTTCTTAACGCAATCTGATATAACTTATTTTTTGTTGCAGAGACAAAAATGGGAAGTCTATTGTGAAGAGTCAATATGTTGGCAGCGTTTTGGTTCCCATGGACTATACACCAGGTGTAGCTTGTGTTACGTGGTTCAAAAATCTCAAAGATCTTGTCGCGTTGTATATGGACAATGTGGAAAAAGCTTACAAAACCGATCCATTCTACCTCAGTAAAGTAGAAATTACTGACTACATAGAAGTTCCCGATGCTTGGTATAGCTTCAAAGGTATACATTTCTTTATTTATTATTCTTTCAAGGAAGCAACTAAATCTAGATAAACTACAGCGTTGGATTCGGAAAATATAGCGGGAAGGTGGAAAAATTATAATTCAGTCTATTAGCGTGAATCAAAAATCTTTGTATGTTTGAATACTGAATTGATGTGGCTTAAAAATAAGTAGTACTTCTAATAAACGTATTACACCGAAATCTCAATACAACAGGTTCTATGTACGAAATTTTTATAGATCGTTTTATAACAAGATCCTCAAGTAGAATCATAATCCTTGCAAATGTAATACCTACCATGTTAATTCCTTTTTTAGGACTAGTTCCTGGCAAATGGATTCTAAGGGGTACGATATCACAGTCTAACAAGAAGTATCCTAAAAGGTCAAGGAACTTTCAAAGTCCAGCGAATTGTTTGATGGCTATAGCCCTGCAATATCTAACAGCAATGAAAGACTGGGGTTCTGAAGTAGTAGACGAGGTGACAGTATTGAACATAGTATAATTATCATAAACACAAACAAATTGCTGATGTTTTTGATTTTTTGTGATGCGTTCTTACCATTATGCCTTTCTGCAGACATAGTTCCACAAAAAAGAATCAAACTTACTTCCTAAGTGCTACTAAAAATAGTGAAGTGTATTTTTGGGGCCTCAAATAGAATACCTAGAATCAGAACTTCCTTCTCGAGGATCTATCCTTAATCCACTTCTGTTCTCGCATCCAAAATCAAGACATTAAATCAAAGGCAAAATATTTTTTATTACATGCTGTTCAAGTTGCTAAATAATGATAAGATATTTCCAATTACTACAGGTGCTTGACAAAGGCGATCAGCTGTATAACGAATCTTTGGACTATCTTGAAGAGAAAAGCATTTTCGAAGTAAAGATGTTGATGCTAAATGAAGTCAATACCGTATTCAAGTTCCCGACTCAAGAAGCTGTATTTGTGGTCGATGAGTGTCTTGTCAATGGGTCACTGAAGGGAGAAAAGGATCTCCTTAATTTGGAAAACGTAAGATATAGTAATGAGAGACAATAAACAGTAACTATTTAAATTAAGTCCGAATGTTCAGAAATGGCAAGAATCCAGCTTGAGGTATGGTTAGGTTAGATTGATAGAAAGTGGGGCCATTATGTCTCCTTCGACTGCGAACCTTTTGTGCCCATTGTGACTCACACCTATTTATAGTTCACCATACAATCCACACCTCTTGACTAAGGCGATGGTCGTGTTGGATGGAACTTCTTGAAGACAGTGGATTGCAAATGGGTGAATCCGAAAGTCTGAAACCTAGCTATTTCCATTACTGTACAGGAGCATGGTATGTGCTCCATCGTTTTGGCCTCTACGTAGCTCGTTTTCATCAAAAGATCTAGTAGGTTCGACAGGAAGATTTCTAGGATGAAGATTCTTAGTGTTTTCAAAATTGGTTCAGTAAGGTTGGTAAAAACAGACAATGGAGGCCTGCTCGCCTGGCTTCGTCTCCTCATCACTACTACTCCTATAGGAAAGCTGTTTAAGATAATGATACGCCTGAGGCTACAGAGAGAAATAGACGAAGGAGTACAAGATCGGTTTTTGTACCGGCAGGTCTACCATCGACGTCCTTGAGACAGTGGTGGGAATACTGCCTCCTAGGGCATCATTACGAAGACGCAACATCTCGAAATATCTTCGTTATATAATGAGCAGTTATCTCTAGGACATCCTCTGTAACATCTTGTATGATGGGTCTATGAGGCTACCGCTAACATTAAAAGCATTCTTCCCAGATGACAGTATCCCTCTCATACAAAGTAAACCTTTCAGAATATTGGTGTCTCGATCAAATATCATCTTCTAGATTTAGCTCCGGAAAAGGCTGAGGCAGTAGTACTACGATTATATAGGATGAAGAGGAAGAAGATGAATTTTCAGCTAAAAGGCAGGGGGATAGATTCCAGTGAATCCATGAGGTACTTGGGAGTCTATATAGACAAAGAGATGTGCTTCTCAGACCACATTGAAAAGTCACCCAAAAGGCAGAAGATAGAATAGCAATGCCCCCTAAACTGATGCTGAATATAGAGGAACCCAGTAGTAGAAAAGCACACTCCTAAACGGAATCGTCCAGTCGATTTTTCTTTGCGGAGCGCCAGTATGGCACAGGGTATTCAAATGGAAAAGACAGGAGCTGGACAGGCTGCAAAGGAAGTCAGGAAGTGAGGGTGGCCAGTGCCTACCGCACAGTATCCAGTAAAGCATTGCATGTGGTAGCGGGTATCCCACCTCTAGATTTATTAGCTTGCGAAAGGAATAATAACGGGATGGCTAATAGCGCCGCCAGAGAACTTCTGTACATAAGATGGCAAGAACAATGGAACAATTCCACTACAGGACGTTGGACAAGAATTTTGATTGCCGTGTCAGAAGCTGGATAATGAGATCGCAGGGTGAGACTGTTCACCACCTTACTCAGGTGCTGACAGGTCATGGATGTTTTGCAGCTAGCTGCGTAGGTTCTAATTAGTAGCTGAACTTACCTGTACATATTGCGATGCAGAGGACGACGCTTGCCATACTACATTTGTATGTCCAAGGTGGCAAAATTCCAGAATGTGCTGTGAAAGCAGAATACGCTCAGGCATCACTCCCACCAACATGGTTCCACCGATGCTGCAGTCCGAAAGTAACTGGAGCGCCATCCACAAGATGATTAAAATAACAATGACCGAAAAAACAAAGGAATCGCGCGTGAGTAGGAACTCTCTACAAAACACTTGATGTGAAAGCTAAAACTGCTGATTGAAAGACACCCGCAGCAATGACGCAAACTCACGTAGACCCGTTGCTGTGCGGTGAAGGGGCAGCGTGCAGAGGTTTTTTACTTGGGTAGGACCCCCAGTCGCCGCAAAGAGCGGCGCGTGCAACATAACATCATTTTCGACACCCAGAAGACCATCATGTTTTTCCTCTGCTGATTACAAAAAAGCCTAAAGCCTAAAGTTGTGACACTGACACCACCTTTGCATCTGCTAGCTCAAGAGAGAAGAGATTTATACGTCTCACAAGGGGACACAGAGACGACGCAGAAAGACTGCAGACAACGGACCGTAGAGAAATGGCAGCGGATATGGTCTCAAATGACGGAGGTTGCGCAGTGGACAGAAAGACTGATACCGTGTGGGTGAGAGGGGTGAACTGCGAGCACAAAACTACCTGCTATTTCCTGATGTAGGCTCTAACGGCAAATGGCTCATTCCGTGCCTATCAGAAAAGGGTAGGAAGAGCAATCAATGACCAGTGCCGCCATTGCGGACAGCTAGACACGGCAGAACATACGGTCTTCGAATATGAGAGATGGCTCAAATACAGACAAGAAGCATGTGTCAACCCTACTGGAAGATCTGAATGCCGATAACATGATGAGACTGATGATCTCGCATAAAATTTACTGGAAAATCATCCAGTGCGTGGTGAGGAAAATCCTAAGCACCAAAAAAAGCAAATAGCGCAGAAAGGTTAATTGAAACCACAAAATCGACCAGCGCTACACGCATATTGTTGTTGGACGAAGTTTCCGTGAGTGGTAGAAGGGTGTGGATGCATTGGAGATGTGATCAGAGGACTCGAGCTCGTTCAATATCAGACGGGCAGACCTCTCTCACACTTCCGAGTGTGCGAGTACTTCTGTCCTTGCCATCAATTCAATTCAATTATCCTAAAGCCTTTGTAATAAAAAATTACTACTAAACTTGGCCCCGGATGACAGAAGCTCACGCTAAGCTACTGTTGGATAAACTACTACAATATATTTTAAGTGAACTGGTTGTTTTGAGGGTTGAGATTTTTTTTTTTTTTAGGCAGCGTCGACTACTGTGGTCATTGGCTGCCGTTATCACTATTTACAGTATAGCGAGTTCTACTTTGCAATCTCCAGTAGAGTCCCAAATTTTTGATGTACAGCAGAACATTCTTAATCTTATCTGGGCTATTAAAACAACTATGTACGTCATGAGGTATTTCATATAGTTGACGCAGGTGACGCAGAGATGGACACTCCCAGATTATGTGAAAGATGGTCAGACGGGTACCACAGAAAGTACAATCGGGAGGATTGGTGCCGAGCAAAAGATGGGAGTGGGTGAGGGCAGTGTGTCCGATACGCAATCGATGCAATCGGACTCTATCTGCGCGGGGAAGTATAATGGGGGGTGTCCATGGGGTAACTGTCCTTTTTGAGTTTTTGAGAAATGTGTTCTCAGTATCCCACTGTGATTGCCATAGATCACGGATGCATCGTTTCACCAGGATTTTGAGTTCATCTTTTTTGACATGGGGATTATCGATATCTACTGTTAGACAAGCTGCCTGGCGGGCAGCGCGGTCAGCGGCTTCATTGCCATGTATTCCTGCGTGTCCGGGAATCCAAACAAAAACTACCTTCTTACCGACGTCTGCCAAGGATTTCAACAAAGATAGACATTTTTGGATAAGTGGATCGAGTGAGTTTCGATTTCTCAAAGCTCTTAGTGCGTTAAGGGAATCGCTTATAATTGCTGCAGAGGGTGACGTTGGATCCATTTCAAATGCTTGCAAGGCTTGAAAAATTGCATACTGCTCCGCAGAGAAGATTGAAGTCATCGGTGACAGTGACCAGGAATGCACAATGCCGTTGATAAAGAAGGAACAACCTACCCCGGAGTCTGTCTTCGAGCCGTCTGTGTAAAATATTTTTGTATCTCCAAGGTTGTCTAGAATCTGAGCGAGATTTGATTTAATGACTTCTGCGGGTGTCGAGTCCTTGGGTAACGTAAGTAGATCCTCACGCACTATAACAGATGGTAAGCTGCTCCATGGTGGAGTTTCGTGTTGTTTAGTGGGGTAGGTAGGTGGTATAGTTAATCCTATTTCCTGGATCAACTCACTTACACGCGTACCTAGTGGTCTGGTTGAGATTTATAACTGCAGATAAATTTAATAGTAGTTTCGCTTTATTTATTGAAAACCATATTTACTTAAATTTGCATAATATTCTATGGATTTTCTGCCATAACATTTACATGCACTTCAGGGGCTGGAAATGTTCTTCAAAGATAACGATCGGGGAATAGTGGCTGTTCGAAACATATCCGTAGCCGTCTGGAGGCATGAAGGAGTATACTATTATTTTGACTCTCATAGTAGGGATGAAAAGGGTCTAACTGTAGGTAAGTATATATGGAAAATCAGACAATGAGATTTTAAGGCTGTGTCACAACTACTTTCCCATATTAAGGGCCGGTTGTACAAGGCACGCTGAAGCTTTGACTTAAGTGATCCGACTTTAAACCATGCCAGTTGCAAAACGTCCGTTGTACAATGCTGGCTTAGTCCCCCACTCCAAGCTTAACACAAGCCAATGGGTCCTACTCATAGATACTTAAGGGTCCTTTAATACTTGAGGGTCCCTCGAGTAAGGTTTTGTGTTTCGAAATCTTACTTGAAGGTCTCTTACGTAAAGGCGCATTTAGACTATGCAACATGTTTAATAAACATTTGTTTTAAAACAAGTTTATCAAACCATGGTGTTTTACAACATGTTGTAAAACAATAATCATTTTGGCACAAAAATCGCATTTAGACTATGCAACATGTTGTAAAACAAGGGGTTGCAAAACATTGTTGTACAACAAGTTGTAAATCCTAATGAAAATGTTTTACAACTTATCTGTTTTAAAACAAATTTCGTGTTTTACAACAAGTTGTCGCGTTCCCGCCTTGAGTCGGAAACATCCAACATGTTGTAAAACGCGTTCATATTTCATTTTCTGAAACAGCAACTTGTTGCAAAATACAGAGCGGTGCCAATTATGGTACAGGATCATGTGCTCTAGTGCTTTTAGTGAGGTTATGGTCGCTATGAGCCATTTAATTGATATCTATACAGGGTGAGTCAAGCTCAAAGCCTCGGACTCTTGTGATCAAACGATATATCTTTTCAGAAAAATAACTATGCCTAGTCGATGTAGGTTGAGGTGGACTTCATTTTAAAAATAACGACTTATACAGGGTGTATGATACAAGCCTGACATATCGCAGCTTTGTTTTTACTTCCAACACCGATAGGTGAGGGGAGTATTACGATCACGAACATCTTCGATTTTGAGATAATATACTTTTTAAGACGTCTACATAACGAAAATCTACGTCACTCATTTCCGCCGGTCTGACTGTCTGTTAGCGTTCTTCTAGCCTCGTAATCTCAGTAACCGCTGCATGGACTGTGATAAAATTTGCGTAGCGATATGCTGTGGTGTTGTAGTAGGTAATGCTGCTATACAATTTTGATCGATGCGTGGAGGAGCAATTAGCAAAAAACAAAAAAAAAATTCCTGAAATTTCGTTGTTACGCATTTTAGGGGTTAGTGATATTTTTCTACTTTTTTTGGGTGGGGGTGAAGTTTGTGGTGATTAGGGGGTCGGGTTGTAAAACTGACCTCTGGAACAAAGGCCCAGAGGCTCAATACATGTTTTTATAACATTTTTATGAATCGCACCAGTCGCGGCCCAGAGATAATAAAAAAAATGTAGTCAAGTTGATTGACTCAGTACTTCCCACACATTCCGATGATACCAGTTTTATCATTTTCCTATAGCACGAAGCTATAGTCCAGATCCCCTTGCAATCAAATCATCGCTCGCCCGACCGCAAAAAGTGTGTTATTCTACTGTGTACTTCTTTGATAGGTCAATGGACAATCTATCATGATTACAACAAAAGTTTGATTTTTACAACTTCCCACCCCCTAATCACCCCAATTTCACCCCTACCCAAAAAAATGAAAATGATCAGGAACCCCTAAAACGTCTAAAAACGAAGCTTGAGGTGTTTTTATATTTTTATTTCTTCCCACACCGATAGGTGAGCGTAGTATTGTGAAACGCAAAAATTTTTGATTTTGAGATAATACGCTTTTTGGGCGTGTTGTGATGTCAACATAACGAAAATCCACGTCACTCATTTCCGTCGGTCGGTCTGTCTGTCCGTCTGTCAGTCTGTCCGTCTGTCCGTCTGTCCGTCTGTCCGTCTGTCCGTCTGTCCGTCTGTCCGTCTGTCCGTCTGTCCGTCTGTCCGTCTGTCCGTCTGTCCGTCTGTCCGTCTGTCCGTCTGTCCGTCTGTCCGTCTGTCCGTCTGTCCGTCTGTCCGTCTGTCCGTCTGTCCGTCTGTCCGTCTGTCCGTCTGTCCGTCTGTCCGTCTGTCCGTCTGTCCGTCTGTCCGTCTGTCCGTCTGTCCGTCTGTCCGTCTGTCCGTCTGTCCGTCTGTCCGTCTGTCCGTCTGTCCGTCTGTCCGTCTGTCCGTCTGTCCGTCTGTCCGTCTGTCCGTCTGTCCGTCTGTCCGTCTGTCCGTCTGTCCGTCTGTCCGTCTGTCCGTCTGTCCGTCTGTCCGTCTGTCCGTCTGTCCGTCTGTCCGTCTGTCCGTCTGTCCGTCTGTCCGTCTGTCCGTCTGTCCGTCTGTCCGTCTGTCCGTCTGTCCGTCTGTCCGTCTGTCCGTCTGTCCGTCTGTCCGTCTGTCCGTCTGTCCGTCTGTCCGTCTGTCCGTCTGTCCGTCTGTCCGTCTGTCCGTCTGTCCGTCTGTCCGTCTGTCCGTCTGTCCGTCTGTCCGTCTGTCCGTCTGTCCGTCTGTCCGTCTGTCCGTCTGTCCGTCTGTCCGTCTGTCCGTCTGTCCGTCTGTCCGTCTGTCCGTCTGTCCGTCTGTCCGTCTGTCCGTCTGTCCGTCTGTCCGTCTGTCCGTCTGTCCGTCTGTCCGTCTGTCCGTCTGTCCGTCTGTCCGTCTGTCCGTCTGTCCGTCTGTCCGTCTGTCCGTCTGTCCGTCTGTCCGTCTGTCCGTCTGTCCGTCTGTCCGTCTGTCCGTCTGTCCGTCTGTCCGTCTGTCCGTCTGTCCGTCTGTCCGTCTGTCCGTCTGTCCGTCTGTCCGTCTGTCCGTCTGTCCGTCTGTCCGTCTGTCCGTCTGTCCGTCTGTCCGTCTGTCCGTCTGTCCGTCTGTCCGTCTGTCCGTCTGTCCGTCTGTCCGTCTGTCCGTCTGTCCGTCTGTCCGTCTGTCCGTCTGTCCGTCTGTCCGTCTGTCCGTCTGTCCGTCTGTCCGTCTGTCCGTCTGTCCGTCTGTCCGTCTGTCCGTCTGTCCGTCTGTCCGTCTGTCCGTCTGTCCGTCTGTCCGTCTGTCCGTCTGTTCGCGTTCTTCTAACGTCGTAATCTCAGTAACCGCTGCATGGATTGTGATGAAATTTGGGTAGCGATATGTTGTGGTGTCTTAGTAGGTAATGCTCCGATAATTTTGGAAACCGTTGTACGGGGGGTGGATGAATTAGCAGAAAACGAAAAATTTCAAATGTTCCTCAAACTTCGTTTTTAGGCGTTTTAGGGGTTCCTGATCATTTTCTACTTTTTTTTTGGGTGGGGGTGAAATTAGGGTGGTTAGGGAGTGGAGGGTTGTAAAACTCAAAAGTTTGTTCTATTCATAATAGGCTGTCCATTGACTGTGAAAGAAAGACCTAGTGGCATAATACCCTTTTTTAGATCCATCGGAACATTGCTTTGGCTATTACAGAAATAAAGAGAGTTGTCTGATGTATACGAGTACATACGACTATTGCTTTAGATCGTTCTGAATTTAGTAACATGAAAATTATGAAATCGGTTTTAATGAAATTTAGACACAATATTATTACCGAGGATGAAAAACGCGTATGGTTTTCAAAAATCGCGTTATTGGCGGCGCAGCAATAATAGAAAAACTAAAAATTTAAAAATAGCTCAAACTTCGTTTTTAAGCAATTTGGGGGTTCCTGATTGTTTCGCTCGTCCAGCTGAAGCTGGCAGAATAAAAATTGTGTCGTCTTAATCCCCACGGAGAGACTTAGGAATGTATTTACTAGTTTTTGTGTTTCATGTTTTTTGAGGACAAGCGAATGATTACTTGGTTGCTAGGGGTATCGGACTATAGCTTCATGCAAAGGGAATATAATAAAATGGTATCATTATTATGTGTGGGAAGTACTGAGTCAATCAACTTGACTCCATTTTTTTTATTAATGCCGCGCGGCCACTGCAACGATTTCCAGAAACAATACGCGTCTTCCGTCCTCGTCACGGTAATAAATCTGTGTCAAAATGTCATTAAAGTCAATTTAAAAGTTGCCACGTTACACAATACAGAACGATCTAAAGAAATACTCGTATGTATTGTGTATACATCAGAAAATTCTCTAAGTCCCTTATAGTTTCTGTAATCGGCAAGGCAATGTTTGAGTGGACCTAAAATTGTATTATACCGCTAGGTCTTTCCTTCACGGGTCAACGGATAGCCTATTATAAATACAAAAAAATTAATTTTTACGACCCTCCTACCCCTCAACCACCCCAATTTCACCCCCACCCAAAAAAAAGTAGAAAAAGATCAGAAACGCCTAAAAACGAAATTTGAGCTGTTTTCATATTTTAGTTTTTTTAATATTGCTGCGCCGCCACTGAGACGATTTATAAAAATCATACGCGTTTTCCATCCTCGTCAAAGTAGTAATACTGTGCTGAAATTTCATTAACATCAATTCAGTAGTTTCCACATTCTAAAATACAGAACGATCTAAAGCAATACTCGTATGTATACATCGGAACATTTTAAGTCCCTTGGTTCTTGTAATCGACAAGGCAATGTTCGGGTGAACCTAAAAAAGTGTATTATACCGCTAGGTCTTTTTCTCTCAGGTCAATGGACAGCCTATTATGAATACAACAAATTTTTCAGGTTTACAACCCCCCACCCCCCAACCATCCCAATTTCACCCTCACCCAAAGAAAAGTAGAAAATGATCAGAAACCCCCAAAATGCCTAAAAACGAAGTTTAAAGAATATTTGAAATTTTTCGTTTTTTGCTAATTACTCCGCCGCCCATGCACCGATTTCCAAAATTGTAGCGACATCACCTACTACGACCACACACCATATCGCTACCCAAATTTCATCAAAATCTATGCACCGGTTACTGAGATTAGGAGGCTAGAAGAACGCCAACAGACAGACAGACCGACAGACCGACGGAAATAAGTGACGTGGATTTTCGTTATGTAGACATCATAAAACGCCCAAAAAGTATATTATCTCAAAATCGAAAATTTTCGCGAACACAATACTCCCCTCACCTATCGGTGTGGGAAGTAGAACTAAAAATATAAAAACAGCTCAAGCCCTCAAGCATCGTTTTTGTACATTTTAGGGGCTCCAGATTATTTTCATTATTTTTTTTGGGGGGGGGGGGGAGTGAAATTGAGGTGGTTGTAGAGTGGGGGTTGTAAGACTGATAAAGTTGATGTATTCATAAAATGTCGTTGACCTGTGAAAAAGAGACCCAGTAACATAACACATTTTTAATTTTTTTTTTTTGGGGGCGGGTGGGCGATGAATGGTTGCAGGGGCGTCTCAGACTACAGCTTCATGCTATAGGAAAACAATAAATTGTTGTCACCATAATGTGTGAGAAATACTGAGTCAATCAACTTGACCTCATTTTTGTGTAATGAAATGTGAAATTTTATTTCGGAGAATAAACTGCCAGCAACGTTCGGTGGGAGTTTTTCTCTCATTTGATAGTTCTTTAATGATTTTGGAAACTTTTTTATTCTTTTTTTTTTTTTCTTTTTTTTCTTTTTTTTTTCTTTTTTCTCTCAAAATTTTCTTTTATTGTTCTCTTTTTCTTTTTACAATTTTTTTTTTTTTTTTTTTTTTTTGTGTTTTTGTTTTTTTTGTTGTTTTTTTTTTTTTTTTTTTTATTATTTCTTTAACCTCCTGCTGTCAATATGTTTTAAAACATGTTGGACATTTTCCGGCTCAAGACGGAAAGGCGACAACTTGTTGTAAAACACAAAAGTTGTTTTAAAACAGATAAGTTGTAAAACATTTTTCGTTAGTATTTGCAACTTGTTGTACAACAGTGTTTTAAAACACGATGTTTTACAACATGTTGCATAGTCTAAATGCGCCGTAAGAGTCCCTTGAGTAATACTCGTGTAACGAAATGTCAACATGACATGTCATGACATTTAGTTGCAGTCAAGCGGTTTTGTAGGTTAATTTTGGAGTACGGTGTTGACAGTTTCTGCCGCATCCGGAAAATGTCCAGCACAAAAGACGAAATACTGGCACAAAACAAAAACTAGATAATAGAAAACATCCAAATGCGTTGGCATAGACATAAATTGACTCATATTTGAAATATGATAACGTTGCCAAATGAATCCCGCCATATCGTAGATGTTATCTAGGAAACAGATACACAAGGAAAGCCACACTTGAGGGTCCCTCAAGTATCGCTTGAGTGTTACTTTAGGGAACCTTAAGGGACGACTATAAATACGGCTCTATGTAAACCGAAGCTTAACCTGAGCTTAGCTGAGGTTTAAACCTAACTTGATACAAATGACATGGTATATCAAGCAGGAACCTTAAAATTGCTTGTCACCTTATTAGGTTATATTTTTTGAAACATTTGTGTCTAATTTAACAAAGAGATCAAAGGAAAGAACAGAGACAGAAACGGCCGTTGCCCGAATTTGACACAAACCCTCACAGTGACAAACCAGAAGAATTTATTTTTTCATAGCATTTTCGACTTACTGCACCGACTTAAACTACCAGGTTACTTCAGTACGATTGAAAACTCGTCTAGTACAATAAATCTGAAGTGGTAAGCAGAACATACGCCAAATTTCAAGTGCCGTTGAAGTAACTGTTCTGTCAGCCAGCTGATGATAAAAGTTTGATGTCATTCTTCATCCAGAGAGCTCATTTTCATTCTATGGTGATTTTCGTACTTGAATAGTTTGAATCCACCTCGTTTGATCACTTTTTGATTTGCGACATAAAACCGCCTAAACATGATATCATACTATGATTCTATATCATACTTATATACCGTTATACCTCTTCTTCCGTCAGTTTATGAACATCTTCAACAGACATTCGTATTTTTAGAAGACGCAGTCGTTGTTTCTAGTATAACTAGATATAGTTCGATTTTCTCATCATCCGAAGATAAGGATGCTAGCAGTTCATACAGCGTCATCTATCATTCATACTGCTATGTATACTATCAAAAACCCACATCCGGAAATTATTTTCTTTGACAAATAAAATAGGTTATAATTTATATTTGATAGCTATCAAAAATGTACTGAAATCGCTACGAACTCAGAGAGTCCGTGGCGATAATTTGCACTTACTGCAATGCCAACTCGGATAAGTCGAAACCACTTTGCACTCCATTTTAAGACGAACATAATGTTAACACTCAGTGCATATTGGTGCAGTGGTAGGGCAATAAGTTGAAAACGCTATCAGATAATTGTTACGACAGTACGCATTGCTATATTAGTGCCAACCGCTGTGAATTTTATTATCAACCTGGTATACTAAACCGATGATTATAAAACGGATATCAACGTACTTAGCTAAGCCCAGGTGTAATGAAGCTTGAGTTAAACCGACGTTTGTACAACCAGCCCTAAGTCGGATCGCAAGACTAGTTACCAGCCAGAACGCACGATTTAACTCCCATTGGTTAATTTTTTTGAGTTATTTGAAAGCAAGGTGTATAAAACTAACCTTCTTTCTAAATTTTATAAAAATATATTTTTATAAAGCATTCCCGTAAAATGTTAAATTTATTATCAAAATAATAGAACAACATAGATCGTACTTGTGCTGATGATTCTTCTGTACAGGGTCTGTACCTACTCATACATTTTATTACTAATTCAAATGTCTGCTAATATGTTCTAGATATTCCCAGTTTTTGAGGTTTAATCAATTTATCTCATATTATATTATAATGTTATTATTATTATTTTATTGTTTCTTATTCTGTGACGGATACTAACCCAGATTGATTTCCCGTTAAGGTTACGGAACCGCCTGCGTACTACGAGCCATCTTGATCAGTGATCTAGCCACAGCTATAGAAGTCAATCTGAAGGCTGGCTCAGAAAACACCTTCAACATCCATCGCGTCAACGTTGAATTCTACGACAGCGGATCTGGGGTAGTCAGACCACCTTTGAACCACTACAAGGCTATCACAGACGATTCGGCCATCTTGAGATCACTGTTCAGCGAGAAGTCTACGAAATATGACCTCAACTGCGGCAAGCAGACGATACCGATGTGTCTGACTGCGATGGCGTTCAATAAGCTGAAACCCTCGAAAGACTGGGATCAAAAGGATATCGATGAAATCCTTAATAAAGGAGATAAGCTGTATACCCTGACCATGAATCGAATACAGGTACCTGTTGCCAACTTCTTCTTCTTCTTTTAGTACCGTCTCCTCAGCGGAGGTTGGCGACCATCATTTGAAATTATTCGCTGTCTTGTGCTTAGCAGATTATTTTGCAGGCCTCGCTTATGTTAAACCACTGACGTAAGTTTCGAAGCCAGGACAGCCTTTTACGCACGATCCCTCGTCGTCCTTTGATCTTTCGCCCAACGATCAGGTCTAAAAAATCGTACTTGCGTACTTGCAGTTTTTTAAAATATGGACAAATTATGCTGCTTTTCTTCGTTTTATTGTATTTAAAGGTTCCTGCTCTTTAGTCGTTCTTTCTGCTACTGTTTGTTAGTTGCTCGGTCGAATATCCTTAATATGCGAGTGTATATGACCACATTTCAAAAGAATCCAAACGTGACATCGTCCATGCTTATAATGTCCATCCCTCAATTCCGTGTAATAATGTGCACAGTACATAGCATTCATTTGGTCGCCTTGAGTAGTAGTTAGACTTGAATCTTGATGCAAAGTATCGTATTTCTGGCTATTTCAGTTCTGCTTTTAATCTTTTCATCAGGATCCCATTTGTCATTTAGCCCCAAATATTAAAATCTCCTTACTCTTCCTCGTAATTTCCTATTTTTATTATAACATTTCTAATATTTAAACTATACCATTTCCAGCACTAGTTTCAAAAGGATCAAATTACATTTCTAGAGCGTCAACTAACTATAAGTTCCAACTGTCAGGTGTAAATTAGATCTGTGCCACTCTCTCTAGGAACAGCACTGTTAATAGAGGCCAATAGTGAAACCTCAGATAGGATTCTCGCCGAACTTTTTTATGGAAATTTATTTCTGATTGAAAAAACTAGAAATAAATTTCCGCCTTCGGCTCTATCCGCTGAGCCAGCCCATCCCCTAGTCCTTGCTATGCCTAAGCTCAGTGCTATTGTGCATTTTATGATCTGTAGCAATGTAGCATTTTACCGTAACTGGCGGAAAGAAGTTAGAAATACAACATTATTATAATGAACTATTTTTACTCCTACAGACTACATTACTATATATACAGGGTGTTAATTAAGTATGTTAACAAACTTTAACCACGAATAGTACTCCGGAAATGCTTCCTAAGGGAGCTACGCTCCTTTGCATGGGGAACCCTGACGACGGTTTTCCCTCGATATTCTCGAAACTATTCATAACAAAATTACGAAATTAGGTACAGTGGGTAAACTTCTGACGCTGAATCTGATTCTGAATTCAAAATTTCATAATTTTAATCAGAGACGTATCATACGGGAGGAGTTAAGGGTAAAAATAACCCCATTTTCGAAATGGTAATTTTTTGACATTTTGATTTTGGAATATGGTATTCCAGAGATTTCTACGTAAAAATGGTCTCTTGGTACATCGCGATAGGGCTAATCGTTTTCGAGAAAAATGCAAATTATTGAATCGATACAGGCTATTGTAAATAGCGCGCACACACACATCACACATCACACACAGCACTAAAGATGAACACTATTTATTTATTTACAATAGCCTGCATCGATTCAATAATTTGCATTTTTCTCGGAAACGGTTAGCCCTATCGAGATGTACCAAGAGGCTATTTTTACGTAGAAATCTCTGAAATACCATATTCTAAAATCAAAATGTCAAAAAAACTACCATTTAAAAAATGGGGTTATTTTTACCCCTAACTCCTCCCGTATGATACGCCTCTGATTAAAATTCTGAATCAGATTCAGCGTCAAAAGTTTACCCGTCGTACCTAATTTCGTAATTTTGTTATGAATGGTTTCGAGAATATCGAGGGAAAACCGTCTTCAGGGTGCCCCATGCAAAGGAGCGTAGCTCCCTTAGGAAGCATTTCTGGACCCATGTTCATATGACATTTTCTTTCTATTTTTCGGAGTACTATTCGTGGTTAAAGTTTGCTAACATACTTAACTAACACCCTGTATATACGTTGAGTCATAATTCACTACCAGTTTGTCTATTAGGTTAGGCTTTTTCAACCCCAATAAGCTGTTAAAGACATTACAAAGATATAGGAAGTTTTTTGAGGATATAATGAAAAAAATGTGTTTCTCATTGTTTTTGGCTGGCTGGCTGGCTGGCTGGCTGTTTTTCTTTCTATCCTAGACTCCTCTGGTTGCACCTGAAACTAAATGTTGTCATGTGACCTCATCTAAATGGGGGCTTTTAACATCCATGTGGGCCTGCTGGTGCCCATTAGCAGAAATACGTATCGCTCAGATTACCATCCTTCAATTTTTCTGCTTCTCAACTTCTTCCTCTTTGCGGGCATGCCGACGATTTTGTACTTCCATTCATTTGTTTCCGCGTTACTACATATTGTTCTAGTTTTCCTTTGGGGGCTTTAGAGAAGTCCTTTGGGGACTTTAGGGAAGTCCTTGGGCAGGTAGGTTTATCGGGAATCTGTGGCGCCGTTAAATGTTGTCTCGGAAAGCGAAATCTACTGGAAGAAGCGACAAATGTGCTGGCTGGATCTTGCTGGTGGCTTCTGGCGATTTTTATTTTCATACTAGACTTGTCAGTTTACACCAGAAACCAAATATTATGTTATGTGACATCATCTAAATGGGGGCTTCAACATCCATCTGGGCCTTATGACGCCAATTAGCAGAAATACGTATTGCTCGGATTATCATCCTTCAATTTTTCTGCTCTTCAACGTTTTTCTACCTGCAAACATGCCCACCATTTTTCACTTCTATACAGGGTTATTCACGTTATTCGACACGGAGCATTACGGCTAAAGTATTTGATGAAAATGAAAATAGTAATTTGGGATTCTTAGAGACCCATAAAGGCTACATTTTAAAAATATTTTCATGTTATACAGGGTGTCCCAAAAACATGAAATGTATCAAAGTTATGTTTTTTTAAATGGAACACCCCATATATTATTGCACATTCAGATTCTTTGGTGAATTCTAGTGTGACTTTATGTAGCATACATGGTACCTAAAGCGAACCGTTAATGTGTAAATCTCCATTTTCGGTATAAGTAGATATCAGGAAAAAATTGAATATCGCAGAGATTACAAAATATGGAAGGCTGTGACTTTGCCGTATTACTAAGCATAAAATGCATCAGCTTTGATGAGACTGTCAAATTTAAATTACGCTTATGCTTGGAGAAATCGGTCGATGAATTAAGGAAACTTCGATCAGCGATAACTTGATTTTTTTAAATAGGAATGCCTAATTTTTTTTATACGGTTAAAAGTAGAATTTGATAACCTTTCTAACGATATAAGGTTGTGCATATCAATCTCTGGTAGTTTTCATTTAATTTTAAATTTTCAAACAAATCGGCGTTTTTCAATTTGCCTACCTATAACCAACGTAGCAGGCCTTGAAATATAAACAAAAACCTGTTCAGGTAGAATAAAACAACTAACTTAGCTGAAAAATACACGCGAACTAGACTAAAGGGACAAGATTATAAAAATTACTCACAACAAACAAAGTCTAACCAGAAACAACGGCGGTAACATATCTTTGGTCAAAGAGAAGCTGGAGTATGGCAGAAATGGATTTTTTCACGGCCTACTAGCTACTGCAATGTACTAGAGATTAGCAATTTCCGAAGCCATTAAAAATTTTGAAATAAAGTAAAAACTACTAGAGAATGTTGTAAGCAGTTTATTATTTTCATAATAAAATTTCACATTTAATGATATAAAAAAAGTATGCAATTCTGTCAAAACTCAAGTCAAAAGTACCTCTGATTGGAGTTCTGAAAATTTTTCAGTACCTATTAGCAAGGTCGCAGAAAATGAAGAATGAATTAAAATTTGTTCAAATTATAAAACATAACTTAAATGGCAGAAAATTTAAATCTGATTTGTCAGTATTCCTTTTTTGCAATATTGCTAATAGATATTGAAAAATAGAAGGGCTCCAGTCAGAGGTATCGACTTCGATGCAAATTAGTACTTTTTTACACCATTACATATGATTGATAGTTGCGTGCTGGAGCAACAGCCGCTGGTTGTTTCTATTTCATATGAGGGTTTTTGATTGCGTTGGAAATTTTTAACCTCTAGTAAATTGCGGTAGCCAGTAGACAGTAAAAATATCTATTACTGCCATACTCCAGCTTCTCTTTGACCTTACAGATGTTATCGCAGTTGTTTCTGGGAGAGTTGATTTGTTGTAAGGATTTTTTATAATCTTGTCCCTTTAGTCTAGTTAGTGTGTATTTTTCTGCTAAGTTAGTTGTTTTCTTCTACCTGAACAGATTTTTGTTTATATTTCATGGCCTGCTACGTTGCTCATAGGTAGGAAAATTGAAAATTGCCGATTTGTTCGAAAATTTAAAATTAAATGAAAACTACGAGAGATTGATATTCATAACCTTATATCATTAGAAAGCTCATCAAATTCTACGTTTAACCGTATAAAAAAAATTAGGCATTCCCATTTGAAAAAATCAAGTTATCGCTGATCGAAGTTTCCTTAATTCATCGACCGATTTCTCCAAACATAAACGTAATTTAAATTTGACAGTCTCATCAAAGCTGACGCATTTTATGCTTAGTAATACAACAAAGTCACAGCCTTCCATATTTTGTAATCTCTGCGATATTCAATTTTTTCCCGATATCTACTTATACCGAAAATGGTGATTTACACATTAACGGTTCGCTTTAGGTACCATGTATGATACATAAAGTCACACTAAAATTCACCAGGGAATCTGAATATGCAATAATATATGGGGTGTTCCATTTAAAAAAGCATAACTTTGATACATTTCGTGTTTTTGGGACACCCTGTATAGCATGAAAATATTTTTAAAATGTAGCCTTTATGGGTCTCTATCCATCCCAGATTATTATTTACTTTTTTATCAAATACTTTAGCCATAATGCTCCGTGTCGAATAACGTGAATAACCCTGTATATACAGGGTTGGGATAAAGTATGGAGCCAAGCAAATAACTTGGAATGGAAAGAATGATATTGCTGAAAATTTGCAGGCAAGTGTAGTGACGTATAGTGCATCCGAAGACACTATGTTAGCTATTAATTTACTTCCGGTTTAACCGGAAGTACCGCCAGCTTTTTTTAATTTAAATGGGACACCCTGTATATTTCCGCAGATTTTAATACATCTTTTTTCCGAATACGTCCATAGTGGGTTTAGTATTAGTTTCTGTAAAAACGGGAAAGATGAAGCTTGTTTATCATTTCAGGTGTTTAAAATGCTAGTCATTTAAAGTCGGTTTTGGCGATCGCGTGAGAACTCACAAAGGAGTGTGTCGACGTTTAATGATTTACATCCCGACGGAGATCCTATAACACGCTTGACGGTGACTAAAACACTAAAAAGTTTTAATTCAAGTGGACATACAAAAAATTTACCTCAAACGGGAAGACTGTAGACCGCCACGGACGAATTTGTGAGACAAATAAGAAAGCTTTACCTTTCACATTTTTACAGAAACAAATACTAAACCCGTTATGGACGTATTCAGAAAAAAATATGTATTAAAATCTTGAAAAATATACCCATTTAAATTAAAAGAGTTGACAGTGCTTCCGGTTAGACCAGTTAGACCGGAAGTACATTACATAGCTAATAGTCTTCGGATGCATTATGCGTCACTATAGTTACCTGCAATTTTTCAGAAGCATCCTTTCCATTTCAAAGATATTTGCTTGGTTTCATACTTTATCCCAACCCTTTATCCCATCGATAGCCAAAAATCTAATTTTTTGTAGATTAAACAATACCGAAGATACAGTCGTTGCGACTAAACCATATACTTAAACAATTATGAAGATACAGCCGTTGCAACTAAGCCTTTTTAGTAACTGTAACTTCTTGAATTGATCACTTCAATAGCAAAAATGTATTCAAATGTAATAACTACAGGAACGGGAAGAGCAAGAAGCACTAGCGGCTGAACTGGAAGCCCTATACCGGCCGAAGATGGACGGAACGGAAGAAGACGGCGAAGAGCGCAAGACATCTTCAGGAACTTCAGCAAATCAGAAGCCTTCTGCATCTTCGGCAGGCACAAAACCTTCTATGGCGCAGTCTGAAGCAGCTTCGGAGGCGCCACCTCCAGATCTTCCAACTAGCTTTGAAGATGAAGAGCAAGAAGCAACTGACGGAGTCTTGAAGTTGGAGCAAATGAGTAACGAGTTGATCCTGGGCCTCAATAAGTTTGTTTTTGAGTTTGAAGACGTTTATGTGGATTCTGTAGAAGAAGGTAATGATTGTGCATACAGTGTGGACTGTAACTACTAAAATATGTCAGTTGAAGTCTTCATTAGAATGGGTTATTATGCTTTCCACCGCTGTGGTTCGAATGAAGCTTTGCTATATGTATTCGACTATCGATCCACTTGACTTTAACTGTTGATAGATTATTCCTCCTTATTGACTGTATTATTTGACAGAACTAGATTGTAATGGATTTTATACTGTTTATTACCATAACATAAGCTGAAAAAACTTATCATTAAGACACACGATTGCTCCTGGGCATGGCAAAATGTTTGCGTGGTGATAAGGCAGTTTATTTGTGTACCCTGATTATTTTGTAGAATTTGAGTAGTGGTGTTCTTGACAGCTATCTAGTGCAACTCAATGTTACTTTATTATCGTGCTCAGCTGCGAAGGCAATGCTTAAGTACTAGAGTACCGTGGCTGTTATGAAGAGGTTAGGTTTATTAGGAAGTTTGTTGTGACAGGCTTTGAACTGACCGATATTGATAAGCTTCTAGGAAGAAATGTACAGTCATACTGATGGATGCTTAATGTAGGCAGGATGGCTCAGATGAGGTAGAATTATGGAGGACAGGTGAACAAGATAAAGGAGACGGCATTTTCCTCAAATACCTATGTCCTATCTGAGCTTCAAGAATGTAAGGAATTTGGACAATACTTTTTGGCTATTGCAATTGACGAGACCTGTTGGTGTCAGATCATGTTTTCTGAAACCTTGACTTTAAAAAAAACAGATGTTTTGTTGGCAACATCCGATTATTCATTAGAACCGTATGCTCGCTTGGCCATTTTGGTTGAATAGAATATAGAGGATCTTGGAAGCATACATTTGTCTACATTTGGATGCATGTATGCAAAGTACAGTCATCCGCAAAACTGTGGATGTAGTTTGTGCTACGGCATCTACTACGACAGACATTTTGCAACTAAAGAATGTTTAACAAGAAGGCCGTAGAACGGAAGTTTCCTTATAGTAGTCGTAATGTCCGTTTAGAGGCATAAATTTGATACTCAGAGTACGGATGCTTTGGTATTGTTCTTTTGCGAGGCTTGAATGCCTGAGAAGGTGAATACAGATAAACTGCAGGGCTTCGAAAGATGGTAATGAGGGTTTCTTGGACTGATAGGGTCTGAAATGTGGAGCTACGACAGAGATTACAGAGATAGGAAGAACTAATTAACATCCTCAAGGAAAACCTAGAGTACCTTGGTCATATTATAAGGAGATCCAAATATGTACTGTTATAAAAAATTACGAAGAGGAAACTCAAGGGCAAGGGAAGCCAACGAAGAGGAAGAACCTCTTGGATGGAAAACTTGAAGGATTGGTTTGTAATGACGACAAATGAATTGCTTAGAATAGCTACAAAGTCAGGATTGCCAGGATAATTCTCATCCTGTGCTAGGAGGTGGAACTTGAATAAGAAGAGTGTCGTTTTGATCGAATGGCTTTGAAATATCGAGAGTATCGATTTACTATATTCTCATAGACAGATACCTGTGTAAGAATGGTCAAATACATCAAAAAAGCTCTTAAAAGCTACGTTACATTAACTAATAGAAAAACAATCAATAGATACTTTTGCAGCTCTCCTTTAAATGTATTTATATTGGTGTTATTCTTTACATAGTCCGACAGACGATTGAAAATTTTCGGTCCCATATCACCTTGAATGTATGTGTCTGTCATTGTCATTGATTAAGTGGAATCGTGAAACCTATAAGTGTAGTACGTCATAAGTCGAAGTTATAGCCTGAGTTGAGCCTCTGAAGCATTCGACTTTCATACAAGTTTCTATGATTTCAATTAGGTCCTATTATTATACAGGTGCAAGTGGTGACAACATCCGGGATAATCTCAAACCTGTACTGAAAGCCTTTTATGAGCAAGAACAGACTGAAGATTACTTCAATCAAGAAATCATCCTGGAGTCGAAGCCACTAGCTGTCGCTATTTGGAGGGATGATAAGAGATTCTATGTATTCGATCCAATGCCAAGAGACAAAGACGGAACAGTGATTGGCAAAGAAGATTGGAGTGAAATTGAAGAAAAGCCACCGTCTGTTGCATCGGAGGAGTTAGGTGAGTTTTTTGTGAGATTAGGAGTTTGGTATAAACAAGCAACATACCCAAGTCCACATAACATCTGATCTCGAAAAGCTTCAACTGCCACTTCTATAGTGAAACCCATTTTACCAAAAAATTACAAGTTACGATGTAAGTGGGTAACCAAATATGTAAACCCACTGGTTTGACTGAAAATTTCTATACAGAAATTGGAAAGTATCAGACAAAATTATAAAATAATTATAAGCCAATTAAGTTATTGGGTACACCAGAATATTTAATAAATTCGGACGCCATGTTAGCAAGGTTGAGGAAGATCATTGAAAGTTTCTATATATTCCAACATTAGATTCTCTCCAAAAACTTCTCATCCAAGTCACGTAATTTTTTTCTTTTTGGGAGGTAAAAGGATGTGAGTGACTGAAGCTTATCTCTTGATCTGCCTTTCCGTCAATTGTTGATCTAGCTAGCCAATAAATAAGCCTAAAATCATTGGAACTGTTTGATAAAATATATCGGCATCTCAATGCACAAATAATGTCACAAGAGATATCCAACTGAAGAAATGCAGTGCTGTGCATGTAAATAAACTAGGTCTTTCTTTCACATGTTAGTGGATAACCTATTATAAATATAACAGTTTTTTCAGTTTTACAATCCCTCACCCCCCAACCACCCCTATTTCACCCCACCTAAAAAAAGTAGATAATGATCAGGAATCCTAAAACGCCTAAAAACAAAGTTTGAGGAATATCTAAAATTTTTTGTTTTTCGCTAATTACTCCGCCGCCCATACACCGATTTCCAATTTTGGAAATTTTGGAAATCGGTGTATGGGCGGCGTATTATATTACCTACATACCTAGGAATATTACCTACTACGACTGCACAGCATGTAGCTGCCCAAATTTCATCACAATTCATGTATCGGTTAAAGAGATTACGTGGCTAGAAAAACGCGTATAGACAGACCGACAGACAAATAGACCGACAGACAGACCGACGGAAATGAGTGACATGGATTTTCGTTATGTAGACATCATAAAACGCCCAAAAAGTGTATAGTCTCGAAATCGAACATTTTCGCGATCACAATACTCCCCGCACCTATCGGTGTGTGAAGTAAAACGACACAGATATGTTGAATGATAATTCCTTTTTCAACTTTGTGATCAACTTGTCTTCGAGATATGCCTTGATATTTTCAAGTATACAGTAGAATTAATAATACCGAGTTAAATGCGTCGAACAGAGGAAGTGACAGAAGACGAAACCAAACCGATCGAAGATGAAGCAAATCCATTCGAAGAGCATGTAGAATATATTATGGACGCTGATCCAGGAGCAGGAGGGGACCAACCTGGGGACCAAAAACCATTCGTTGAAGGACTGGTAGCTGACATACAATTTCCAGAAGAACAAGAGGAAGGAAAAGAGGAGTATGTTTTAACACATATCTTCAATACATTTTTAGAATATATTTTATTCACGTTACAATATAGCTGAATGATCAGTATAGTCTTTAATATGTTTAATTTTTCACTTTTCAACGTTTGTCCCCTAGGTCATAACTGGTCACAAACATATCAAGAAAATTTTTCTACAAGTGCTAGTCATACCAGGGTAGAAGCCTTTCCAAACAATACATAGTGAAAAAAACAAAAGTAGGATGAAACCCATTACAAAATGAGGCTTACGAATAGGAAGCACAATAATTTTTGAGAAATTCTGATATTTTGAGAATTTTCGATTGACAGTTAGGGTGCTTTTTTGATATCAAAACAAAATAAGGTAGAAAAAAAATATTTCCATCCAATATATTGCATTGTATTTAGGAGAAATAAAAAGATAAGCTTTCACAAATTTCGTGAAAAAAACTTTTTTGAATTTTTCACATAGATGTTGGGATTATGTGAAAAAAGTGTAAATACAAAAGTTGTAGATCCTTTTATTACTTACAATTTCCCATTTGGCTTTTCTCCGTTGAACATATAGTTTTGGCGGAAATCGAGAAAACACCGTTTTTTACCCCTAAAATGTGACCCCCTTCCCCTTCTCGAACTCAGTTCGAACTCAATTTATTTTTCCTTCAATGTTTACTAAATTCTCCTCCTTTGGCAATAGGTTTTTCTATTATTTTCAAGAGTTATCGACCCTGGCCTAAATCTGAAAATGTCTCTATTGTCTGCTTTATCGAAGGCTTTAACCTCGGCTTTAACGCTTTAAGTACGGAGGGCATGTCACTGTCCAAAGTATTATCCTTACCTTCGAGTAGTTGACTTTGGTCCTCTAGTTGATAACTGGTTACTAATATATCAAGATCTTTTTAAAGTGCTAATCTAAAAATATTTATATTGTCTGCTCTATCGCAAACTTCAGCGAAGTTCTATCATTATAGGCATAAATAATTTCTGTATTCGTCAATCAAATCTACCGGAAGGATTAATAATAATGATTGCTATACATGAGTAAAAGGGCTATTATAGCAAAAATACTGCCTATCAATCTATATATTCAGACAACCAGGTTTTGTTATATGTAATCAGCTGGTTGATGATTACACCAGAATGTGTTTGAGTCTACGTAGAAACTGCAAATGAAGTGACCAGCTTACAAGTATAGTATAAGATTTACCTCTTTTTGGTACAGGTCCATACATTAGGTACATAAATAGCACACGAACCCATGTCAAAAAGGTGCAAACCTATTATGCAATGCATTACATCCTCGGAAAGGTGGAATATCCAACCAGGAATGGGGGAGGGGAAAACATCCTTAACAAAACGGAAGACCTTCCGAATTATAATGGGAAAGCTGTGAGAATCACAGTAGCTCCGTGAATAAGGCTTCGTCTGTTAAACTGGCATTAAAGCACCAGAAGTCTGATGAGGGTCCTGCAAGAAGCATTAGAAAATTCCATAACACATCCTGTGTCGCTGTAAATGCCTGACACAACAGAGGCTTAACACATTTGGCAATACAAATTCAGGATCAGTAAGCTATATAAATAGCCTAAGGACTTACATCATAAGATCAGAACTGGGCCCATTTCTGTGAGTGCTATTGTTGGAGAACTAATCCACTGGGTCCCAGGGCTATACGCCAATAGCAAATCTTGACAACAACAATCAAATATAATCTAATCCATGTTGTCTATGTTTAAACTACCAAGGTTAAAAATAGAAAAGTAATACATATTTATATAAGATATATTTTGAGCCTTCTTGGCCGTTTATCGAATCTTTCATGCCATTCATCGTTATTGTGCCAGCTATCTTCATCTAGGTCTCTTGTTTCCATCGCTGACTTTATACCCTGTATCCATTTTGTTCTCGGCCTTCTTCTACGTGGAGTCCAGTATCATATTCTCTTTGGCTATCTATCTTCGGGCATCCTTATTATGTGACCATATCAGGACAGTGAGTTGTGTGCTTTCTATCTTGTCTACGATAATTTTCTCTACTCCCATTTGTCTTCTGATCCTCTGATCACTTGCAGTCCAATTATTAATAAAAAATAATTCAGTTGTAATATTGCCTTTTATACAATATAATTTTTGTGTCGTAGTGAAGGAATCAAGTACATAAAGCCCCTCCGCAAGAGCTCATCCTTCTGGAGAGAGCAAGAGAAGGCTGGACGAGGATGTGTAGTACTGTTCACAAAATTAGAAGATATGGTTGAACACGTGTACGGAAAGATCCCGCCGAAATTGGGACAGGAGGAGTCGTTCAAGCTAAAGTCTGCCAAGATGACCAATGTAATACTGCTAAAGGACAAACTGAGATCTGAGGAGGAGAGAACTGATGTGTATGCTGGAGACTGGTACTTCTTCCAGGAACTTGAACACGGAAAGTGGATAATGA
Source organism: Callosobruchus maculatus (assembly GCA_951848785.1). Taxonomy (NCBI): domain Eukaryota; kingdom Metazoa; phylum Arthropoda; class Insecta; order Coleoptera; family Chrysomelidae; genus Callosobruchus; species Callosobruchus maculatus. The sequence continues at coordinate 24,167,947 of CATOUR010000014.1, read as the reverse complement.
GAGGTAAGGAATAAAAATAAAAAAATTTTGATGCAATAACATTAATTAGCTTTAAATACGTAGTGGCTACTTGTGCTAAAATGTATGATGCTATATTTCACGCCATAACGAGTAATCATGCACAATGGAGCCAAGGATAATACCATATTAGCCCGAGCGTTTTAAGTTTTCTCGGATCCTTCAGTGTTTTATTTAATGTGGAAATATCGACAGTTTTCCGTTAATGTATTTGCTAGATATATGTATATGCGCATGACTGCTCTGCTTTATGGTTTCCTCGATAACTTAGGTATTATCAACGAACGATCTCTTAGTTGGAGCACAAATGTGTTGGTTGGGTCTTGTCGGTGGATTATGATTGTGTTTGCCTTCCATACTTGTCTCCTCAAGTTAATTCCTGAAGTCGGCGATTGCTTAAGTGAATCGGCAGAAATACGTATAGCTTAGATTACCACCAGTCTTTGAAGTTTCCTAATCTTTCACATTTACTTTAGTTGGAGTAATGTTTGTGACTATCTGCTACTGTCACAGTACACAATACATGTTTCCCGATGGCTATACTGCTTTGTAAGTTTACACTTAGCGCCCATACTCTAATGAAGTTCCAGAAATAAAATCGCTGGCTCGTTTACATCTCACACTTTGGCTCCACTGTTCATCTGTGGTATCGTTTACTTACTTTTTGAGGGCTGACGTTACCTGCTGCCTACTTAATCCTATAGCAACGTCCGGGCCAGCCTGTCGAATTCCTCATTACAAAGAACGCCCGTATGACCCGGGACATATATCAAGGTAACTTACTTCAGCCTCGTCAGCTCTTCCAGTCTCTCCGCGTACTCCTGAACGAGTGGTGCTCTAGTTCTGGGCCCGTAGATGGCTTTTAGTGCCCTCTGACTGTCTGAGCAGATGTGCACCTTCTGTTCTGTGCCCTTTCTTACCTCCTCATTGCATGCAGTAGAGAGTATTTATACTTCTGCTACAAGAATCATAGTGTTTGTGCCTAAAGAGTAACTCTCCGGTGCTCCTCAATTTTTCACGTTCTCCTGTTTCCACATACAATCCTGCTCCTGAAGTTTGTTCGCTGGCTAGACCAGATCCGTCCATGCAGAATACCCATGCCTCCTCAGGAAAGTAAATCTCCCCTCTTTCCACACCTCGATACTGGAAGTGGTCAGAGTAAAAGATGTATCCAGCCTTAATAGACGGTTTGCCTCGACAACCCTGTAGGCACAAATAGGCAACGCCTCCTCTTCCAGCTTGGTTATCTTTGCGTGGCCAACCGACTCTTCCCTTATCTACCAGTTACCAGAGTCCCGCATTCTCAAATGCACTGCCACCGATGCCATCCTAATCCAAGATGGCACCGTTGGTAGTCCGAGCAGGACCTCCAGTGCTCCATTTTGGGTCGTCCTCATTGCACCTGTGATGTGAAAACGAAAAATGTCTTGTTCTTTGATAAAAAAAACTCGATCTCTTTTAAAAATCCATCTGTGCTTGCTATGCTGCATCAATAAACAGTTCTGTATAAGCTATAATACGTCTCCTAATTTATATTATTACTCCACCTACTTAGGAACCATGACAATCTGGCACCCACTGTTTCCTGAGAATAACAGAGGCAAGCAAACTCTGGCCATGTGTATATCCGCCCTACTCATCTACAGAATATTCACTATAGTTTGCTTCAACGACACCACTGTCGACTCCATTCTAACCTATGGAGATAAATTGCATACGTTCATGAAGAAAACTAGAAAGAAAGAACTCATGAGCATGGTAGATAAGAAACTGAAGGAGGATGAGATTGATTGGTTTGTATTTCGAATACTTACCTCGCAAGTGCAAAAATATTCACTTCTTACGTACTTACTTCAATTGCCGATAGAAAAAATTAAGAATTTGTGTTTTTGTTTTTATTGTGAGAAAATTAGAAGATGGAAGGTATCAGCTTTCACGTCTTTTTTTAAATTTTCCAATGTAATGAAAATAAGCTGCAGTTGTTAACATTTCCATGAGACACCCACAATAGAAAAGTCTGAGGTTCGGACAAGGTTCATTGTCAACGACCTGAAGTATTGGAAACTTACAGCGCCTTCCAATTTGAGGTTTTGAATTAAAAAACGAACCAGCTCGCCTTTTCATCCTAACAACCGTGCGGTAAAAAAACCTTCATTTTAAGGACTATAATTTCGTGATTACAGATAAATTTATACACTGCATTAGGAAATTTGATACCCTTTTATAATTTTTGAAAATTGAGAAACTGTAAATGTTAATAAAAAGCAAAGATCTTTTAAAAACTTGGAATGTTATCTTGGTTCCAATTGGTCGCGGAGACGTCACTTTTTTATCAAAATTTTCGAATAAGCTTTTCAAAAATCTTTATTACAAACGGTATGACAACAAACGTAAAACTCATTCAATTAGCTTGATAGCAAATAAAGTACTGCTATTTTTACGGTTTTATTTAACTAGATTTTCATTATAACTAAATCATTAATTAAAATTGCTTTTAATTTCAAAATTCTATTTTACTAAACATGAACATCGGGTGGGCAAGAGTAAATGTTTAAACAATCAGTCTCTGGAATAAATAATTTGGATAAACTAACAAATCGATCTTGCTCAAGTTCTCCACTCTTTTAGAGACTGATAGTTGCCTTATTTTTCATGAATATATTATATATTCATAATTATTATTTTAAAAATAATTGTCGATCATTAAAAAAATTGACAATCATAGAATTAGGCAATATACGTCGTTCTTTAAATTAGTTATAAAATTCAATTATGGATTTCATTTTGTCAAAAAAAACTCAACGAGAATCCCCACCGTAGCATTTCACTGTTGACTTCTAATTCACAGTGCTGTTCCTAGAGTGGTATTAGGAACCAGTAGCAGAGCTTACACAGAACACGAGGCTAGTGACCAGAGCAGTCGATGCCGTTGACACCAAAGTAAAAAAAAAATATGAGAAATCTGATACTTTTTCCTTTTAATGACTACTGCCCACATTTTGATATTTTTATGATATAAAGGAACCTATATTTGGCTGTACAGTCATCATTTAATAGGTCCTCTCACACTTAAATAGACTGGGCTATCCACTCTCATTTATGAAACATATTGCTTGTAACAAAGTGCGCCTATGCCAAGACGATGGAGCGTATCGATGACGCCCGAATGGCCCAATAGATATTAACCTTTAACCGCTAACATGCGACAATTGTACGTAACCACTAAGTGCAGTCTAAGATGCTGCTGTAATTTTTTAAATATTCATGTGTAAAGCAACTTTTATATTGTAGATGTTTATTCGACATGACTAGAAAGGATATATCATTATTGAAAAACTTTTGTTACATCAACCGATATATAAAATGAGCAGTAACATGACGCAAACATTGTTTTTGAGAAACTGGCAGCTACTCCCTAAGCTAATGTTGTGCTTCGTGGTTCTAACGTTTACTGGTGGCAGGTCCTTACGTCTGAAAAAATAAGCTACGATGTAGCTCACACTCCAATATTCCATACACAGATCTTGTAGTAACTATAGACCCTAAACTTTCATACCTCTAATTTTTTCCGATGTAAAACTTCTTCGAATGGCAAATATGCTCTATCCCTTTTGCTGCTTCTTCTTCATCTGGATTATAGTTTGCGTCTGAGTCTTCGTCATGTATTTCCCCTATTATAGGTGAATCTTCCAACTCATTATCACATTTAGTAAATGCCATGCTTTTGCCATCTTGGTCCATAAGAGTTTCGCCCATTTTTCAAACTTGGGTCACTAGGATGCATACGTTCCGGAAACCTAGAGTAATTGCTGAACTTAAAAAAAACTTGATATTGCCGACTAACTGAAAAACAGCGTCAAGCCTTCGCCGAAAAGTACCTAGCACCCCACTACCCAGATGCGGTTAAAGGAAATTTCAGTACATAATTACAGTCAAAGGACGTTAGCGGTTAAAGGTTAAACACACTAACGAAATCTAGAGATTCGGGTAACGAAGGTATGTATATGTATAATAAGACCTTTCTTATAGGCTATTGGATAATGAAAACTTTACTGTGGCGGATGTTCCAAAAAAGATCTGTATATCAAAGTTTATGGCTCATGTTACGATAGAGCCCAATGCAGTGACAGGCGACATTACTGCGCAGGATGATGATAATGAAGTTTTAAACTTGGAAAACGGTATCGAGAAATTTTTCGGAGATGCCAGCCTTGGGTTACTACAATGCAAAGGTACACTTAACCTTCAGCCTTATTCGAATCAAGTGAATTCTAGGAAAATTAAAAAAGCCCAAAATATGCATTATTTTAAAAAATTATGTACATTCATTTTACTTTAATACTTTTATTTAATGCCCCTCCCACCTTTTTGTTTTTGAACGGGTCAACTGCAAAAAATGAAACTTGGAATAATGAAATTGATCTAAGAGTACATATTTAGAATGAAATGACAGATGAAACTTCCAAAATGGTGACTGGTTGCCATCTTTGAAAAAATAAATTAAACGGAGGGTCTTGTGACACATCTTTTTGAAGCACCTGATGAATGCTTCACAACCCCAGAATATAAAGTCAATATTTTCGAAGTGAAGTCATATATGCATAAAATTCCGAATCATACCTCTTTTCCGAAATAGAATGAAAATTGTAATTTCTTCTACTTCTCTCATGTGCCCTATTTGATCATTCTGTTAACGTTAACGAATCTAATTTTGTCCATTCTAGATCTGATGGTGGCGATATGGAAGGGCCAGAAGATCTACTATATGTTCGACTGCAAGAATCGTGGTCCAAACGGTGTTGTCGCTCCAAATGGTGTAGCGTGCATTGTAAGGACCTTGGGTGTCAAAAAACTAGTCGACACCTTTCAAGCAAATTTACCTAAGAATGGCAGTAATGATTTCTGCATTCATAAAGTAACCATGATAAAAGATCTATGCCCCAGACACAGAGAGCCCAAACAATTGGCGGAACCCAAACTAGCAGTGACCTCAGGTGGATTTCAGAGAGTAATGCCTGGTAAGTCATACCACCAATTGGCTGACATGTTTTTAAATTTGTTGCATCAATGTGCATATTGAAACTGAGCGAATCTAGAAATGTGTATAAAGAGGCCCTGAAACTACTTTATATTTCATCTTTCATTGGAGCTAATGTTATCATCAGTAAGCTCAGTTGGTTAAGGTGTTGATGAGTTTCGAAAGCAATATGCTGTTTGGAATAAACGCTGGCTAAGACACGACAAAGAGAGTACAAAATAACTGAATAGTGTCTATTTTCAGGGAAAACAATTGTTCGAGGTACGATAAGTCAAGAAGATCCGAAATTTGGTAAAGGTCAATACGTGATGAGTGCTCCCATAGCATTCATCGCATTAACCATGTCATTGGTACATAACGCCAGCGCTTGGTCCAAGCCTATTATTGATGATATCATCGAACTAGGTAGGTAGTGCAGATCTTCCTAGCGTCCTGATAATTTGGAACGCGATTATAAAGATCGATATAGTTTTTAAGAAATCAAAAACTATGAAATGGAACAAAGACATTAAATTTCTTTTATTGTTTGTACATAACACGCAAAACTTCTATTCCTATTATTCCGACCTACTGGCTATCAGTACTACACAGGGTGTCCCACGACGATTAAGACAAGCAATATATCGGAACTGGGCAGTAGTAGGGATTATAGTTTTTGGGGTGTAAATTAGAACAAATGTTGTATCTTTTCTTATTATTGCGTGTTACCCAATGAATTATTTGTTTTTGGTCACGTGACGTTCGATTCAAAATTATTAATGGGACACCCTGTATATTAGCGACTTTCTGTGTTCCCCGATAAAACAGTTCCAACAAACTAGCACAAATGGTGTCTAAAGTGATTAGTTCCAGAGCTACAGGTACTTAAAGGATTGTACCATTACCATTACGACAAAAAATAAAAAAAAACAAACATTGGGGTACATGTTATAATAATCAATGGTAGTGATAAAATCTTTAAGTACCGGTAGCTCTTCAATTAATGACTTTGGACCCCAAGTGTGCAGTTTGTTGTAATTGCTTTATCGGGAGGAATATAGAAATTCCCTAATATACAGGGTGACCCATTTATAATTTTGAAGCGGACGTCACGTGACCAAAAACAAATACCTCATTGGGTGTCAGAATAACAAGAAAAGACACAACATTTGCTCTCATTCCCCTAACTTGTCAGACGATCAGGGGCGGTTCTTCCTTAAGGCGCAATGCCGCCCCTCCCCCCTGAGCAAGAGAGAAAAAAATACTTTTTAGTAGGTACATATGTATGCAGTACTATAGTATGTACCTATTTCTAGCTACAATCGGATGCCTCATTTGTAAGTAGCCCACAATGCTCAGACCATAAAAACTGGCACTCGCAGCACACTAAGCTTGAACCTAACCAATGTCTCGTCACGTGATTGATTGGAGGAGCCAAAACACGGACGGCACAGATGGCGGACAGAAAACGCTCCTATTAGTCAATCACACATCAATCGACTTTGAAATTAACCAATGAAAACCAAAAGGTTACCGGTGACATACATGCCAATACGAACAGAGGCCGCTCCTGCTGACGTGCCTCAGTTATCTTTTCTTGTTCGAGTCGCTACAAAATAAAAGTCAAGAAAATTAAAATAATAACATTAAAAGGATGAAAATAAGTAGATACTAATATAATGTACAATGTTTTGACAAAATGATGCAGACGGCTGCTTGGTTCAGTAGGTAGTGCTAACGTGTTTGAATCACGCGTTGAGAAATAACATTTTTTGATGAGTGATAAGCAAAACACTCTCAAGAAGTGACTTTTTGTGATATAAGCTAGAAAAAACTCCTCAGTTTCAATTAATGAACAATGAAAAAACCATCTACCATATTACAGACCAGTCTAACAGAGAAAAGTAGTAGATATCTGAAAGTGTTAAGTGGTAGTAGGGACCTAAAGAATTATGACTGTATAAACATAATACAGGCAAATTTATCTATGTTCTATGATTTAAGCTATAAAATTAATCTTCTGCTCGCATTTTTTCAACAAAATTGGTAAAATGAAAGCTATAGCTGCTGGAAGCACGATTAATTTGATTTCTTATCTACTAAAATGGATGAATAATGTTCCGAGATAGTTGCAAAAACGACGACTAATTCTAAAATTGCTGATAACTTATAACAAACTTATCATAAATGGTACACAATCCCTGCCAAATAAGGCCATTATAAGTCCACAGAACTGTAGAAAATTTCAGCACCATGGGTTTTTCATTATTTTTGTTATTTTTATTGGCGCAAATGAAGGTATTCAAATATCTCTTTTCGGTTAAATGAGGGAAGTTGTAATACAGTAGACCTTTAGGCCTCAGTATTGAACGGGGACAATATGGTAAGACGGCTCCTGGAAAAAGGCTCTCTGTGACTAGCAATTTTTTCTCGGTATACAGCTAACGTATTCACCACAGCTGCATTATTACTATCAAGTAAGTTTTCCTGGAAATATTTTTTTCTGAAACTCCTTTCATTTCTTTAGGTGCAGAGCTTTATGAAGAAAGTTTGCTGACATTAGACTATGACTACAATCCATGGGAGGAAGTAATGGATGTGCACCGTGTAAATAACGACTATACAATAGGAGTACTTAAAGCCAACTGTGAGTTACGGAATACCATCCAGAAAGGAATAATAGACGCAAAGAGTGAACAGACGCTGAATCTCAGACAAGGTTAATAAATAAAAATCTATATGTTTTTTTTGGTGCGCATGCAAAACGTCGAAATCGGGATTAAATGCCTAACTATGAGCACGGAGGATAATTATGATGTTTCAACGTTATATGATACCACAAAACTCATGGCTCTTCTGTCTTTCATTAAACTTCAACCACTCATTGGTGGATGAAGTACTGTAGTTGTATAATCGAGTCCGATTTCTTTTGTGAGATAGCATTACATAGCAGACGGAGAAATAGATAATTGCATTAATAGTACAAGTAATTAGTGATACTTTAAAGGCCGGTTGTACAAATGCCGGTTCAGGACTTCAAGTTGGCATCAGTTGTACAAGTGAAAGTAATTATCGGTTAAACTAGGTTGACAATGAAGTTCGCTATGGGGCGCACTGTCATGATTATAATATCAAAACATAACCTTTCCTGCTCTGTGTACAATTCGGGCAACGGTCGTCTCTTTATTCGTTTCTTGCATTTATCATAGTCATTATTGGTAATTAATTAGTAATCGGTGGTAAGTCGTTATGAGTGGGAGGAGGAGATCTACTAATTTCTGGAGTAGAGAGGAATCACCACTGGTTTCTAATGCTATCAGATCAGCATCACAAAAAAATAGAGCTGGGAGGAAATTGAAAACGAATCTTATTCTTACTTGGTATTTCTTTCATTCGATCCGTAGGCTTAAGGTATCGACTATCCTCCTCGTCGTTAGTGTCTCTAAAATCTTTCGCTTTTTTCTACTTGCATTTATTACTAAATTAGACACAACTCTTTCCAACATAACATATAGCCTAATAAAATGATAAGCAGTTTGAAGGTTAGCGTTACCCTTATAGAACGATAGGGTATGTTATACTATATGGTTAACTGCAGTTAAGCTCGTCGGTTTATGGTAAGCTCTTATTAAACTTGGAGTGTAGTGCTAAGCCAGCATTGTGCAATGGACATTTTGCAACTTTGGTGGCTTCCTGGCAGCTTACGTTGAGCCAAAGCTTAGACACGCATTGTACAATCGCGCCTAAGTAGTATTTTTCTATTTTAGAGTCTTTTATATTTTCGACAACTTATAATGTTGAGTTGATGTTATTTAAACTCCGATAGGAATCAGAAGTACTGAGAATCCAACAAAATATTTACTAATGTAGCTACCATTGGCGTAATGTTTAACACCAGAAGGTAATATTGTGATACTTTCCATAGGCAAACGGCTTTCAAATTCTTACAGGCAATTGCAAAGTATCACATCGTTCAAGGCTAGCACGTATTGTTCCGTCAATAAAATTATCTCCACTTACATTTTTTTTTTCACTGGATCCAAAGTCATGTCAAATTTGTGCACCGAAGAAAACTTCACAAGTATCCGAAACTGGTAAATAATTTTTATTACAATGTAGGCTAATTTGGGAACAAGTGGAGTGCGATGAAACTGATCTCACCAATAAGCTCGGATTTAAATTTCTTGCCATTTATAGTAATAAATATTTGTGAAATTGCTCATAGTTACTATTGTTTACAATATATAAATGTTATACAATGGAAAGAGACATAATTTTATAATGAAGTAATGTTTTTATGTGATATAATGTACACCAACATGTCGATAAGTCCCGGCATGTACTTATATGTGACATTGTTTCGATTGTGTACGTCTATTAGTAATGTTAGTGAGAAAAACTGTTTTATGTATAAGTATGCTCTTAAGTTGTACCTTTATAAAAAATCGGTAGGGGATGGTTCGTTTCTCAAAAAATATTTTGGAAAAACATTTTTGTGAAATTTCATGGTAGCACTATAGATTCATGAAACAGACAGTATCATCATCCTAAGACGCTGATGTATGATTCTCACTTTCGATTTGACAACAGTGTGAATATAACACTGTGTTATTCAAGATATCACTGCTGGTTATATTTTTTAACACTATGAATCATATTTATCGAAGTAATCTGTGTACAGAGAATACAGAAAGTATGAAGAGAATGTAATCGCTCAACGTACTTTACCCTGTGGGACCTTATTCAATTAACATTACGTCGTCGCTCAAAGCGCCATCAATATTGACAATCTGATTACGATGGTATAGGTAGCTTCTAATAAGGTACTTTATCGAAAACTTTAGAAGGCACGTTTCATTTACGGTATGACTTAAAATTTACCATAAACCAGCAACTAAATCCCCTTACCAGTTGGTACAAACTATCAACAGGCATACTCGTAAATTTTGAAAAGCTTATCTTACAAAAACCAGTTTTGTCAGCTACATCGTAAATGATTTTACTGGTATGCGACCCGATGAAGATAAACATGATTGTTTTGTTCAATACGGTAATGCATCCTTTCTAAAACGGATGTATTTAAAAATAGAATTCCAATTGTACTTAACACATGTTATCACACATATGGACAAAAATAAAAGGCAGACAGTTTCCTGCATTACTACATAATATACAGGTCATGGTCTTGAATCTTGATACGTGTTATGTTTATAACCCCCTTAATGTAAACAAGGAAGTCATCTTACTGCTCAGCCGACTTGTTTTCACAGTAAAGGCGTCGTCAGTTTCAAGGCCGGTTTCGAAGGTGATTGTACTTGCACTAATTCACTCAAAATTATTTATCATGTTCAGAAGTTATCAGAAGCTATTTTTGTCCTTTATTACATTGTTAAACGTCATTTTGTTTCTATTATACCGTGATGATAAGGTGTCGCAAATCTGGCAGTTTTCAACATTTAACTTTCTATTATTGCTTTGAAGGTTTTTTCACGTTATGCCAGCCACTTCTATTCCAGGCGACGTTACAGGTCATCCATTCCAACAAAAATATTGAACGAGTGAGAAGTGGGGATCAAAAAAGTAGTTTTGTTTTAACGTCCAGAAGACTCAAAAAAGACCCTTTCAGAAAACTCATGTGTTGGTTTTCCAGTTTAATTGAAGGAGAGACACGCCTTACTCGAATAAATTCTTCTTCAAGCTTCTAAGACTTAACATTGACAGTAACGTGTTTTGGAATGATGTTGTAGTCAAGTTCACACCCGAGAACCTCAACGACAACATTAAACTTTAAAGAACTTGGATTTGTACTTAACAACCATTATATAAACGATCTTGCAAAATATAAATTAGCTAGAAGTATTTACTGTAAAGGCTTTATAATACTTTAACTGTGAGTCTGAAAAACTAAATAATACTAAATCATTCAAGAGCAATCCGTATCATTCCATACATGTCAGTTCTCATTCGCATCATCATCATCCTGCGATTTGGATACAACGCTAGGGTCGTTTATCGCATTCTATCTTCCACAGCTTGCGGTCTCTCCAGTCGCCAACAGACAGGTTCCTCTGCCTCATGGCTTCCTCAACATCTTGTCTCCAATTTTTCTTTGGTCTTCCCCTCCTTTTCCTTTGACTGGGTGTTCATTGGGGAACTCTTTTGGGCCATATGTTGTCGGATATTCGACATACATGCCATACCACCTCAATCTTTTCGCATCTATCGTATCAATGATGCTGGTGGCGATGTTGAGTCTGTCCATTATGTCTACGTTTCTTATTCTATCCTGGATCCTCAGTCTGCAGCAACTCCTCTAGAATCCCATTTCCATCGCTAGGAGTTTTTTCTTCATAGCCTCTGTGGTTTCCCCAACTTCAGCTCCATAGGTAGCGATGCTCTCCACTATTATCTTGTACAGTCTGACTTTGGTGTCGGTCTTTATTTGCGTACTCCACAATAGACTACTTAGCTGTTTAGTCACGTCCTTTCCCTGCCCGATACGATTTCTTATTTCAGCTGCACTTGTGCCTTGCTTCGTAATTGTCACACCCAGATACTTATACAAGCTTATGTCTCAAATCACCTTTTGTGCTATATGCAAATCTGCTCCAGAATCGCCAACAACGACATATTCTGTTTTATTGGTATTAATTGTGAGGCCCCATTTCTTGTATTCTTCATCCAGTTTTCTCACCATGTGATGTATGTCATCTTGATCCTCTGCTATGACAACTTGATCGTCTGCGAAGTGCAACGTGTATAATTTCTCATCTCCGATGTCAATTCGCATGCCCGGACAAGTACGTCGCCATTGCTCAAGTGCGGTATTCAAATATATCTCGAACAAGGTGGGCGCAATAGGACACCCTTGACGAAGTCCTGTAGTGACCGGAAATGAATCGGATACCTTCGAGCTTATATTTACACTACTGGTGATATCTGAATACAATACCTTTACAGCCTTTATATACAGTGGACTGATACCATTCTTTACTAACGCGGGCCACAGCATATTCAAAGGGACACTGCCATACGCTTTCTTGAGGTCTATGGGGACTAAATGAGTTTGCAGGCTTCTGGCCATTCTTTTCTCCAGTAAATGTTGGTGGAGATATTGTCTATGCAAGAGCGACCTGCTCGAAAGCCACTTTGTTCTTCTACAGGGTGGGCCAATAGTGCGTGGGCGGAGGATTGTGGGCTTACTAAAAATATTTCAAAAATCTGTCACTTGATCATGGTAGGGACCCTTGAAGGCTATAACGTAAACATATTTTCACTTAAATTTTGACGTTTATACAGAGTGATTCATATCAAACTTACATTTTTTAAATGGAACTCCCTATATATTATTGCATATTTAGATTCCTCGGTCAATTTTAGTGTGACTTTATGAATCACACATGGAACTTTAAACGAACCGTTTAGGCGCAAATCACCATTTTTGGTATATGTAGGTATCAGAAAAAAATTGAATATCGCAGCGATTATACAACTTAGAAGGCCGTGACTTTACGGTACAACTAAGCATGAAATGCGTCATCTTAGGTCAGACTGCTGAAATTGAATTCGTTTTGTACTTGGAGAAATCAGTAGATTAATTAAGGAAACTTCAATCACAGATAACTTGATTTTTCCAAATGGCAATGCCTATTTTGGTTTAAACAATCGAATGTAAAATTTGATTACCTTTCTAACGATATAGCATTCCCGATATCAATCTTTTTTGGTTTTCATTTTATTTCAAGTTTTCAGTCAAATCGGTGTTTTCCAATTTTCCTGCGTGCAAGCAACCTAGCAGGCCATGAAAAATAAACAGAAGCTCGTTAATATGGAAGAAACCAAATAACTTAGTAGAAAGATGCAAACTAACTGGAGCAACCAGGCAAGATTATGAAAATTCCTTGCAACATATTAGCTCTAACCGGATACAACAGCCCCAAGATATCTAATGTAAATGAGTAGCTGGGACAGAAGTGTTTGTTTTTCACAGCCTACTCGCTATTGAGCTCTACTAGAGCTTGACAACTTTCCAAAACGTTTAAAAATCTTGAAACAAAAGGAAAACTACCAGCGATTTTTGCTTACAGTCTAACATGTTTAGAATTTCACATCTAATGGGATAAAAAGATTAGTCACTTCCATTTAGTTAAGTCAAAAGTGAAATCTCCAACTGGAGCATTCTGAACATCTATTGAAAAAATTGCTAGAATTTTTTAATTACGCTATGTTGTAATTGTGTTTATTTCATGTAGTTTTCTGCAAACTAAATTATGTTTTACAATTCAAAGAGACTGCAATTCAAGTTTCATTTTCCGCAATTTTGCTAATAAGTAGAAGTACCTACTGAAGAATTTGAAGGGTTCCAGTCAGAGGTATCATTACTTTTGACTTACGGAAATGGCTACTTTTTTATAGCATTAAATGTGGAAATTTATTCAGAAGACATAGATATTATACTGCCAGGAACAATTACTAGTAGTTTTCCTTTGATTAAATATTTTTTTACTGACTTGGAAATTGGCTAATAGCTAGTAGGCTGTGAAAAATGAGCGTTATTGTTACCGCTATTGTTTCTGGTTAGAGGTAACATGTTGTAAGAAATTTTTATAATCTTGCCTCTTTGCTCTAGTAAGTTTGCATCTTTCTACTAAGTTAGTCTGTTTCTTCCATATTAACAAGCTTTTGTTTATTTTTCATGGCCTGCTAGGTTGCTTGCACGCAGGAAAATTGAAAAACACCGATTTGACTGAAAATTTGAAATAAAATGAAAACCAAAAAAGATTGATATCGAGAATGCTATATTGTTAGAAAGGTAATCAAATTTTACATTCGATTTTTTAAACCAAAATAGGCATTGCCATTTGAAAAAATCAAGTTATCTGTGATTGAAGTTTCCTTAATTAATCTACTGATTTCTCCAAGTACAAAAAGAATTCAAATTTAGCCGTCTGACCTAAGGTGACGCATTTCATGCTTAGTTGTACCGCAAAGTCACGGCCTTCTAAGTTTTATAATCGCTGCGATATTCAATTCTCTTCTGATACCTACATATACCAAAAATGGTGATTTGCGCCTAAACGGTTCGTTTAAAGTTCCATGTGTGAAGCATAAAGTCACACTAAAATTGACCGAGGAATCCAAATATGCAATAATATATAGGGGGTTCCATTTAAAAAAATGTAAGTTTGATATGAATCACCCTGTATAAACGTCAAAATTTAAGTGAAAATATTTTTACGTTATAGCCTTCAAGGGTCCCTACCATGATCAAGTGACAGATTTTTGAAATATTTTTTAGTAAGCCCACAATCCTCCGCCCACGCACTATTGGCCCACCCTGTACATCTTCCATTTCATACTCTATATCTATTTTTAACTATTTTAGCATATAGGCGGGAGATAGAGTTGGTTACACTCAATCCTCTGTAGTTAGACAATACCCTTCTATCACCTTCCTTGAATATGCTGGATATGTAAGACATGTTTTCCAATCTGCAGGCACCTCTCCATCTCTTAGGAAGCTGTTAAAAATGTATTCCAGAAACTGCTATAGCAAGTGTGTGCCATTTTTGAGGAGTTCCACAGGAAGCCCGTTTGGTCCTGGTGCTCGTCCATTCTTCATGCATTTTAATGCGTATTCAACTTCTTCCACAGAAATCTCGTCATCTTCGGCTAAAGATGCATCTAACAAATCAGTGAAGTCACCATTATCGAGTAGAAATTCAGGACGATCTTTGGTCAGTAACTCTTGATAATATTGTTTCCACTCTCTCACTGGTATTAAATTCAATGGAGCTGATTCACGTTTATTCGTTCTCAATGATTTGGTTGTTCTCCAGACCTCAGTTATGTTACTGCGCCCGATATTCTGGTCGATAAATCTACATCTCTCCTGCCATGCTTCATTTTTAGTTCTTTGAACAATCTTTTTCACCTCTCTACAAAAACGCATTTAGAGCTTTCGGTCTTCTCTTTCCATAGTTATTAACCATTTCTGATACGCTTCTTTCTTCTTAGTTACTGCATACTTTGTTTCGCTATTCCACCACCAGTTCTTAGTTGGGTTTCTAGTAGCTGATTTTTCACCTAACGCCTCTTTGGCTGCTTCTTCTATACAATTGACATTGTCATAATACATATTTAGTCCGCTCAAATATGAGATGCACGTCAATTTGAGATTAAGTCTTTGTTGGTATAACAAAACTGTAGAATCGTTCCTCAAACTTTCCAAGTTGAACCTCAAGGTATAAGGGAACGAGTAGTCCAAGGAAAAAATACCTTTGCTCTCACAAGGTAATGATCACTGCCACACTCTGCACCTCTATAGGCTCTGACTTTATCAGAGATGCTTGGAGATAACAAAATCAATTACTGATTTTTGCTGGAGCGTGCTCTGGACCCAAGTGTACTTATGAATATCTTTATGTTGGTAATAGCCATTTTTAACTTGTAATGAATGTTGGTAACACAATTCGATCAACCGCTCTCCGTTGTCATTCAAGCCATCGTCCCCATATGGTCCAACAACGCTATCATTTTTCGCTGATCCAATATGTGCATTGAAGTCTTTCTGTTACTAATAGTGCGTAGTAACTGGATTATGCGCCATAATGGGCACCTTTATAAGCTGCTGTTTCGTCGTTCGAGGGGGCATAGGCTCCAATTATGGCTACTTCATATCCCTTTATTTTGAGTTCTGCCTTTATAATTCTTTTGTTCACTGCAGTCCAGTCTTTCACACACTTTGCATATTCATTTTTAATTAGTAGAGAAACACCTGCTTTAGCTCTACAAGTCTTATCAACGCCGCTGTGTAGATGTATATAGCCTTGAATTTGTTCGCTACCATAGCCTTTTCTTTTGGTCTCTGAGAGAGGCACAATATCCATTTCAAACTTTTTCAGCTCATCCACTACTTCTTTCTGTTTAGTGCGCAGACCTTGGACATTCCAGGTTCCAATTTTCGTAGTCCGTTTCCGAGGCTCGTGTTTAGGATTTTTAGCAAAACTAAATTTTCATAGGAGTAGAGGAGCTAGCCCTACATCCTAACCCCCATCTAGAAGGACCAGGGAATCTTCTGATGTGATTCTTCTCCGGTCGCCTGAACAGTCGTAACTGACAGGTCGACCGGACCATACACACGCTCAGGCGACCGGACGTCAGGCCGGACGGAGGGACGAACATATATGTGATTCTTCTCCGGCCGCCTGAACAGTCTTCACTGACAGGTCGACCGAACCATACACACGCTCAGGCGACCGGACGTCGGCGGACCATTCATTTCGAACTGACAGGCCTGCCGGAACGTGTGTAGCCGACATTAGGGTTTCCATACCTTAGCCGAGAGATCCGGGTTTAAGGCGCCGGATACCCGCCTTCACCCTTCTCTTTCTGAGATAGGATTTGGTGACTTTGCATCCATTGTTCTGATGCTCTAGACGATTCTTAGTAATTACAGTGCATGTATTATCGGCATTACCAAGCACCCTAAGGTTTAAGTCACCCTTTTCACCCTCCTCTTTTCGCAACCGGGCTTGGGACTGGCTATGGCAGACTTAGTGCTCATTCTGTGGGGCGATATAAGCTGCAGAAGCCCCTTGGAATAGTAAAAGTTTGAAAAAAAAGTAAATAGAATTTGTATTCAGTTAAATTAAATTAGACATGTTGGAAAAGAAAACGTCAAAAACGGAGAGGGAGGAGAAGAGAGAGGTCTGAAAATGGTAGAATCGGAACTGTACTTACAAAAATGAGCCCTAGTCACCCATTGCCTGCTAAGCGAATAAATATTTTGTACAAAATAGATTTTTTTAAAATAAAAAAGTTAGGCAGTAGTAGCGCGATTCAAGTAAAAAATAGCATCTTTATATATTTTTTATTGTTTTATGTTATTTCCATTGAATTGTCGCTGCAACGCAATTGAAAATTTTTTTTTCACTTGGCAACATCTATTCAATACTTTCATTCTTCCAGTTCTGTGCATTTCACTTACCGCCCTACTCGTGAGAGAGACGTTTATGTTTGTCTTTACTTCGCCCACCCTTTAATATTCGAAGCACAAGTTCATCATTAGTGGCCGCTTGCACGCCTGATGATGTGCTCCATCTAAATCTAGATCTACATTCTGAAATATTGAAAGCAAGTGTTGCTGATCTGACCATATTCTGCAGAAATAGTCGAGTATGCTATCGACAGCAGTAGAATCAAGATCCGTCAAAACATGGAACAATAGGGGCACCTAAGAGAAACAGTTATTATTATTGATCATGGTAGCATGATCAAGATACTTTTTGTGCTATAGTTATTTATAGGCATATCAACTGAATCATAAATGAGACAGCACAAATACTCTTACTTATTCGGACGTAGATGTAGCATGCTACTTTGCATTTTTTGAACGAATAACCTGCCGACTGCTATAATACATGATATAATTTTCCCAGTATAAAAGTGTCTTCTAGTGATTACATCGACATATCTTCTTTCAGGATTAGAGAGATTTTTCGAAGAAAATACCCACGGAATCATTGTAACTGATCCTCTGGTATTAGCCATATGGGAAGAAGAGCAAGATCATGGACCACCGATGATTTATATGTACGATCCAAATCCAAGAGGTCCTATGGGAATGCCACTATTTACAGGTACCATACTGGTAGAGAGAATACTTTATTTAAACTGATTTAATATTATGTATTATAGAGTACCGCACTGAGCAGAATTATTAGGTATTTTAAATTTCTTCATCTTCTTGGGAGAACAAATTTTGTTATACAAACCTTAATAATCGAATGGATGCCTACTAGATGATTTGAGGGACTAAACATGGATTTCTCAAAAACCATGGCCCTTCCATTCACCAGGCAAAAGAATTTAAAAAAATGAAACTGGGGCCAACACAGATGAGACTCTCAAGTAGAGCCAATAAAATCCTAGGCTCGATATTTAACTCCAAGCTGACTTGGAACTCACATCATGAGAGCAGTCTGGACGCTAATGATATCTAAAACACTTGCAGACTACTCTTGGGCCTAAATTGTACTGCCGCTGTAAGGCCTCAAATCACTTATGGTTCACTAGTCTGTTGGACAAAGGTGATTCAGCCCAGCCTCGATCATAGCCAAATCCGTAAGCTTACAAAAGATTTGGTCTCTACTAGTAATAGGAGCTCTGAAAAGCAGAAATTCTATAAGTAGCTCTTGGGCTCCTATTTTTGGATATTTTCACTAAAGCCGAATCTCGCAAAGCAGTCTACCGGCTAAAAACTTACAATTTATGGCGAGAGAGACTGAAGGCTCTTGCTCTGTCTGAAAGCTGTGACAAACAGCTCCACGCTTAACAAGGAGGTGGTCTTTCACCGGAATTTGACTGTTCAACTCCACTCCAGGGAAGAGTGGAGGAAATAGGTAAAAATCCTTTTCAAACAAATGTAGCCTCTTCTGGTATACAGTTGCACAGTCTTGCAGAAGGTTTATCCGGCTATGGGGTGTACAACAAATCTCCCAGGATGGAGCATAGAGCTAGCCTCGAACAGTACGTGGCATGTAGTGTTGTGCAAAACTGAGCTTTGATAAACAATACTGTAATATCCTCTCAGATCTCCAGGCTACTTTAAAGGCTTAAGATTCCTGAAAAGACTGGTATGGGACTGTTTCAACATACTCAGCATACTAGTTTCACCGTACATCTCATACTACAACTCATGGCTCTGGCGAACATTACGCACAGATATACACTAATAATTTAAGTATTTTCAGCAGCATGAAAATTCAAGTTTCTGTAAAATAGGGTACTTGCAGAAAAAATATTATGTCATTTACGCGTTCCTTAGAGCCTAGTAAACATGACAAAATTGCTTGTTTGGTTTTTTGGAATCGGCTGTGAGAGATATTCCAAAAATTATTTCAAATGCCGGAAAATCCCGCGCAAACGACCTCTGACGTCAGTAATATCGTATAGTGATGGGATGTAAAGTATTGATATTCGATATCGATAGCCAGTTCTAACCTAACATTTTGACATTGATCATTATAACAACAAAACTCAGTCACACACAAAAGTACAAAAGTCAAAAGAATAAAAGTTAGGCTAGATTACTAATTCACTTTGTAGGGATGGGCTTGAACTAGATTCTATCTTTGGATTCATTCATAATGGGATATGCCGAAATAAAATGATGGCTTCGATTAGTTGCGAATCTCGGTCACAAACAGGATGAACTGTGATACCTATCAGATATAAAAATGTATTGCAACGAAAATGTTAGTGGGTTAATTGCCTGTTTCAAATATGTTTAAGTATCAATTAATTGAGTCGCATTGTTAAGGAATTCAGATCATCTTTAGTCGGATGCGCAGTTGAATCTCACTGACCTGCACTGTAGCAGTATCGATTGTCGATATCGATAAGGTATGTGTGACGTCAGCTTTTGTTTTAAGTCACGTGGAAAAATTTGAATATATCCTTATTTTATTTTGAAAATATCTTTTTTTGACCGTCAGTAAAATCATGTTTTTTGTTTCCTACTGCTTCTTGATATGGTTTCCTTTACGCTATGTATACTCCCGAGGCGATCTCACGACCTCTGCAAGTACCCTATTGTCATGTATCTCACGCAGTAATGTATTTTCTAACTGATGCATGCAGGAACGGCTTGCTTGGTGACTTTCGTCAATGTAGCGATGGCTGCAGAGCACGTAATTGCCTGTATTTTGGAACCAGACGAACGTATGGGAGAATTCACTATAGTCCCTGTAGAAATCGTAGTGGGAAATGTAAAAACCATCAATAAATGTAAAACAGCTAAAACGAGAAGTTCCATCAGTGTATTGCCCAGATGCTCCAAGTTACATGCCGATGAAGAAAAGAAGGCTCTGCGCAGAATTGTAAGTAAATTCTCAAATATACAATTTCGCTTCTTCTTTTCCTGGTTGACAAGATAAGTGCCAAAGAATACAATATAACAAATGGAGTCAAGTTGATGGACTCCCACACATAATGGTGACACCGCTCTATTGTTCCCCATTGCACAAAGCTATAGAGATCCACTTGCAATCAAATCATCGCCCGCCCTCCGCAAAGAAACATCCAACAGAAAAGCTCTCTTAAACAGTTTCTTTCAGCTCTCTCCATAGGAAGTAAGACAACACAGTTCTTATTCTGCAAGCTCCAACTGGACGAATCAAAACGATCAGGAGCTTCCAAATCGCCTAAAAATGAACTTTTTTATATTTCTAGTTATTTGATTATTGCTGCGCAATCCTTCACTCCCCAACCATCCCAAATACACCCCCACCCAAAACATGTGGAAAATGATCAAGACCTACTAAAATGCATAAAAACGAAGTTTGAGCCGTTTTTATATTTTTAGTTTTTTCATTACTGCTGCGCAACCACTGACACGATTTCTAGAAACCATACGCGATTTCGACCCTAGCTACGGTAATAATACTATGTCAAAGTTTCAGTAAAATTAATTCAACGATTTCCCCGTTATACCATACAGAACAATCTAAAGCAATACTCGCATATGTACCTATACATCAGAAAATTCTAAGTGCATTTGTTTCTGTAATAGGCAGGTAATGTTCAGATTACGAACAAATTTTTCAATTTTACAACCCCCCACTAGCTAATCACCCTAAATTTCACTCCACCAAAAAAAAAGTACAAAATGATCAGAAACACCTAAAACGTCAAAAAACGAAGTTTGGTGAATATTTGAATTTTTTCGTTTTCTACTAATTACTCCGCCCCCCCCCCTCATGCACCGATTTTCAAAATTATAGCAGCATTACCCACTACGACCCTACAGCATATCGCTGCCCAAATTTCATTGCAATCCATGTAGCGGTTACTGAGATTACGACGAGAAGACAGACAGACCGACAGACAGACAGAACGACAGATTTTTGGATGGATTTTCTTTGTGTAGACATCAGAAAGCGTATTACCCCAAAATCGAAAATTTTCGCGATCACAATTTAGATATACTCCCCTCACCTATCGGGGTGTGGGAAGTAAAAGCAAGATAATTCCTTTTTAATAAGTATTTCAATACCCTATTGGAAAGAAACATACCTAAACAATATACTGGACCGTATGAAGAGACTTCTCTATATAATTCTCAAAATCAAAAATTATGGCGATCACAATACAGCCTTTACCTACGGTCAGGGTATTAAATGGTGACAGCCCAACTCGCCATTTACTATAACTTCATAAGACACCGAAATATAATCCTTCTCTTTCTATTCGATTTCTACAGAAGCCTGTTGATGTGTCGTTGGATGCGCTCGATTCAATGAAAGCTATTACATCCACCAAAACTTTGAACGTTTTAAAATAACCAGCACATTCGCCATTCTTTATATTCACGTTGTTAAAATCAGTCGAGTTCAAATAATACTCCGATTCAAACATCCCTGCCTTCTAGGACTGCAGAATGAATAGTATCAAAAATGGAGTCAAGTTGATTGACTCAGTACTTCCCACATATTACGGTGATACCGTTTTATTATTTTCCCAGAGCATACAGCATGAAGCATGAGATTTCCTTGTAACCAAATAATCGCCCGCCCGCAAAGAAAGATCCAACACAAAAACTCTCGTTTTGTGCGTCTCACTCCGTAGGAACTAGGACGACACAGCTTTTATTCTGCAATCTTCAAGTGGTACCCAATTATGTGGCATGACGATTTTCCGATATTTAACCCTCCGTTAGTCGCGTGTACACGAGTGACGAGTTTAGTCGCGTGGTCTACATATGTAGCCCATTTTTTAGTTTTGATATCCTACTACTCGTAGTAGTTTTGTGAAGTACAATTTCTGCACGTTAATTCAGTATATAGTGTTTGTTATATAAACAATTAAAATATTTACTCCAAATGATAAAACTAAGGAGATTATAATAGAAACGCACATGAACGTAGTTTTTACACCGTTATTTGCATGTAGTTATTTAGTTATTTAGTTACAGCTTATTTATTTCTGCTTATAGGTACAAGCGATAATTTTCACATTTCTTGCATTAGAAATATATAGACGCAAATAAGAAATGATCTGAACAGTGCTTTTTCAAAAAAAATGGTACAAATAAATCGATTTTTATTTTTCTACACATGCAACACACAGACCTCGGATGTGATCTATGCACGCGTATTTACCGCAATTTGCACAAAACTTGCATGCTGATTTGTCTCTGGCTCGAGGACAATATGAGCAACGTCCAACGAGATTTCTCGGTCGATTTTGAGAAGGTCTAGGATACCTTTCCTCGGTTGCCAGAAGAGCCTGTGCTCGCCTTCTTAGATGAACCAGTAATGCGTCAATTTGCGATTTAATGAGCTCCCATGCTATGTTTTCCAAAAAGTTACATCTATTTATTTGTTCTTCAGAATGATTAGCCTCATAAACGCGAAGTGCATTTTTTTCACTGATATTGATTAGGTCATAAAAGATGATGGAAATTTCAAAAATGTTCTTTGCCAAATTTTGTACCTTGAGTAATGCTGTGGAAGCAGTCGACACGTCAATAAACAGTATTATTTCGAGCGACTGTGGTTTAATTTACCGGCTAAACAAAAGAAATGTGTCTCAAATATAACCACAGAAGAAGTCTTTAATGTCGCATAATATATTTCTGATTTCTGGAGGACGCCCCATCTAAGCCACCTTGTAGTTACAGTAACACTTACCATGATGAAAATGTGTCTAAACAACTTTTAAAACATATCGTTTTGGGTAAAAAATCACAAACAGGAAACACTGCATCCACGCTGAACTGTAATGCGTTTAGTTGCGCGGTCTACGATTGTAGCCCTGTCGTATTTCGCTAATAGTCTTGCGATAAGCTCACTATAAATACAGCAGATCAACTGAACGTTTAGTTGGGAACATGGTCGAAAGGTATTGAAACGGACTCAAGAGCCACTTGTGGGATAGAGGGTTGGTGCATATATAAATGCGCGTGGTCTACCAGTGTAGCCCACGCGACTAACGAAGGATGAACAACATACTATATTACCAGTGTCAACCTTTAAAAATGGTAAAACGACCAGCAATTACTTACGCATGTGTGTCTTGGTGTTTTCTTAACAAAACGCAATTGCGAGGCCTGCGGGTTCTACAAAGCAGAACCTTACGCACAATTAAGAACGCTACATGGTACGTTTCATACGAGACTCTCCATATTCTTTATTTAGGGGACTTCATTAAACAACAGGCGCAGCGACGCTATAGTCAAGCAGAATCGCGCAGCAACCCTTTGTTGCGTGAATCAGTGGACTGCACAGACTAGCATATTCGCAGACGCGCAATGCCGCAGCTCTCTCTGTGAATAAATAAGATTGCTTCGCGAATTTGGTATGGTAAAAATTAAAGCATTCGAACGACAGACTTGCTGCAACATAAGAGCTATAGGCCCACGGTCCGCTGTGATAATCAACAATGGCTTGACTTGGGCAATGAAAAGTGTTCTATAGACACAAAAAATGACGAGATTCCTAAGCACTCTATCCTATCTTGACTCATATTGAGTTTCAAAAAAAAGTTGAAAATAGTCAGGAATCCCAAAAACAGAGTTTGAACGGCTTTTAAGTTGTACTGTTTCTTTTCTAATTTAGCTGCACCGCGTCTAACGCGATTTTCAAAAACCTCAGACTTTATCGATCTCAATAGGAGTATAACTTCAAAAATATTTTTCAGTTTCACAACACCCTGCCAGCGAACTTCCTCAGTTTTACCCCTCCTAAAGATATGTGGAAAACATTCAGGAACCTCCAAAATTAAAAAATTAGTTTGAGATGCTTTTATGTTTTCAGCTTTTTTATTATTGCTGCGCCGTCACTGACACGAAATCGGTCCAATAATTTCCAGGTTACACAATACAGACCTGTCTAAAACAATGCTCGTATGTATACACCAGAAAATTCCCTTGTTTTTGTAATAGGCAAGGCAATGTGCGGATGAGCGTAAAGAGTGTACTATGCCGCTAGGTCTTTCCTTCACAGGTCAATTGAGAGCGCATTATGATTAGAAAAAAGTGTTGGGTTTTACAACCCCTCAACTATCAACCACCCAAATTTCATTCCCACCCAAAAAAAATGGAGTCAAGTTGATTGACTCAGTACTTCCCACACACAACAGTGATATCATTTCATTATTTTCCCTTTGCATGAAGCTATAGTCTGAGATCCTTGCAACCATATAATCGTTCGCATGTCCTCAAAGAACATCCAACATAAAAACTAGTAAATAGTTTCCTAAGTCTCTCGGTAGGAACTAAACCAAAGACGCAATTTTTATTGTACGAGCTTCAACTGGACGAAACGAAACAATCAGAAACCCCCAAATTGCTTAAAACGAAGTTTGAGCTATTTTGTTATTTTTTGTTTTTTTTATTATTGCTGCGCCACTGACACAATTATTGTAAAACATACGCATTTTTCATCATCGCCACGGTAGTAATACTGTGTCTAAATTTCATTAAAATTGGTTCTATAATTTCCATGTTACTAAATTCAGAACGATCTAAAGCAACGCTCGTATGTATACATCAGAAGGTCCTTTGATTTCTGTAATAGCCAAGGCAATGTTCGGATGGACCTAAAAACTTCTATCATGCCGCTAGGTCTTTCTTTCATAGGTCAATGGACAGCCTATTATGAATAGAACAGATTTTTGAGTTTTACAACCCCCCACCCCCTAACCACCCCAATTCCACCCCCACCCAAAGAAAAGTAAAAAATGATCAGGAACCCCTAAGACGCCTAAAAACGAAGTTTGAGGGATTTTTAATTTTTGTTGCTTTTTTTGCTAATTACACCGCCGCCCCTGCACCGATTTTCAAAATTATAGCAGCATTACCTACTAGCACCGCACAGCATATAGGTACCCAAATTTGAACACAATCCATGCAGCGGTTGCTGAGATTATGAGGGTAGAAGAACGCGAATAGATAAGTTCCCCTCAAATATTTTTGTATTACTGAAGCTTCTTGTATATGATCGAGAGCTAAAAAAATATTCTTATAAAATTAGTTTCACAGAACAAATTGAACTGCTGTTATAATACGTCCCAGCAATATTACATCTTTTTACCGAGTGAGAAGTTGCGCTTGTCAAAAAAGATCGTATTAACTATTTTTATCTAGTTATTTATTTCTTAAGTGTTATACAAATTATAAACCCTTGTAGACATTTTCTAGAACTCTTCACTATGTAAACAAATATTGTTTAGGTGGACTGTACTATATACAGGGTGGTCTATTAAGCGCGCGATGCTCTCTAGCGGCCATACCGTTTAAATTAGATGAAAATATTTTAAATAAAAAACGTTTCTTTTGAAATGCTCTACATTTAGAAAATAATTTCAAAGATGGCGGACTTCCAGATATACCAGAAGTAGGTATCAACTTACTTGTTTTAAATTGAACACCCTGTATATTATTACGTTTCTGAATTGACCATTGATTTTTAGGATCAGTTTGTTAATCATTGTTTATGTCTGCGAAGCCTAGTTTCGGAGTTATTCAGCAATTTTTACAAAATTTGACGTTTGTAGTACTGTACAAGAAACGTTAATACCTCGGAAACTAAACAAGCGAGGAACTTATTTGTGTCTCAGTAAGATCGTTGTTTCAAAAGAACATTAAATCAATAGACTGGCAATTTTCACATTTGATAAGATAAAAACGTTAAAAACTTAAATGGGATGGTATGATAATAAGTTTAACATCGGTGGATGCGAAATTAAATTCTCTTTCACTTTTATCTAGGCACATGTGGTTCTATACTTGATGGTTTTTAAGATATTTATTAGCAATAAACGTTTTTTATTCCAAACATGTTCGTCTAATTTAAACGGTATGGCCGCTAGGGAGCACCGCGCGCTTATTGAACCATCCTGTATATACTATAATATTTCCAGGCTGAGAACGAGCGGAAGAGACAAGAGGTGAAACGTCGTCAACTTCTCGGCAGAAAGTGCTACTATACCTTGAAGGGTGCTGACGCTATCATTCGAGGCTACAGGAGTCAGAACTCCGAGCAATACTCCCAAGAATCCAGGAATAATCAAGACATCCCCAACTGCATTGTTTGCCTGGTATTACATCATCTGGTGTCAGTCGAAAACTGGAATGCGAAACACGTCGACTTAATCCTGGATATCGGTGATCAACTCTACATCGACTCGTATATAGCGTATGGCCCAAAAGATCCCAAACTAGGTACGGTTGACGCAAACTTTAGAAAATACATAGATATCCAGCATTAATGATAATAGGTAGTACGAATTTTTCAGGTTCTACAATACTACATTGGAGAGTCTCTTAACAGTTTGGCAGTGTAAACATACGATATACAGCTTATATATCTTTTTATTAGGTTCAGTGGATTTGTGTAACAAATAACATTGTTACATTGTCACATAAATAGCCTGATTAGGTAGTTTTTAATAATAACCGCAATATTATCACTATATTTAAAAATTCAAAACTACGTAACCGTAAACAACTTTATCAACAATGTTCCTAATTTTATACTTCGATTACTAAACTCATGTTTATATTCTATTAAGGCGCATGTATACGTATCTCGGTTTTATTCATTTTTCTTTATTAAGGCAGCTGCTCAGTTGCCCGAGAACGGGAACGGTAACAAGAAAAAACTTAAACTGTACATAAACTAATTGTAGCACGCACAATGAAATTTATGTATATTAGATGAAGAAACATAACAATAAATCAAAATGTCAACCAAACCTCAACATTCACCCAAATCAGGTGTTTTGTAGTGATCAGAATTCATTATTTCGTAGACCTCACGTTTGCCTCCCCCTGCCTACCAAACGTTCTCGACCTTTTAACAAAGGCCAGAATGTCAGTCCAGCTTAAAGAGGCTAATTCTTCTAGCTGGACTATATTGGATCCAAAGATCTCGTATCTCAGTCCGCCTAGCAACACTCACACTCCGCAAGGAAGCGGTAGGTCATTTTATCGGCCTCTCCACGGCCCATACATAGGGAGTCATTATCAATTCCTAATAATTAGATGCCGCCTAAGCCTATAGTGCCCAGTCAGAACACCCAAGAGATTTTTGATTGCCCATCGGCCTTTGGTTCCATAGTCATCTTGACCTAGATGTGTTCAGCCTTGGCTAGTTTGCATCCTTCACGTTGCCTCCACTGTTCATCTGTGGTATCGTTTACTTTACCACTTTTTGAGGGTTGACTTTACCTGGTGCCTACTTGATACTATAACTTATATCAGCTTCCTCTTTACCAAAAACCCCCGTATTACCCGAAACGTACATCAAGGTACCTTCCTTTAAGTATTAATTAGAGTGCGGTAAGGTAAGAGGTAACGTAAGACGTAAGAAAATAAATCTGTGGAATCAGATGAGAGTGTTTATAGTCGTAACGTAAGAGGTAACGCAACACTCTCATCTGATTCCACAGGTTTATTACCTTACGTCTTACGTTACCTCTTACCTTACCGCACTCTATTTAATCCCTTAGCCTCGCCTGTTCTCTCTCCGCGCCAGGGGTGTCCTGGTTCGGGGCCGCACTTGGCTTTCAGTGCCACCTATCAGAGCAGATATAAACCTTCTGCTCCGTGCCCTTTCTTACCTCCTCATTGCATTCAGCAAACAGCATATACTTTTGCTTCTAAAGTCGCGGCGTTCGTGCCTAAAAAGTAACTCTCCCTTACCTCTGGATGTTTCGTATACAACCGTGCTCCTGAGGTTTATCCTGTACGTAAACGAGAGCCGTTCGTGCAGCATACCAATGCCTTTCCGGGAATCTTCCCTCTTTTCCACTCGTCCATACTGGGTATGGCCAAAGTGAAACATCTATCCATCCTTGATAGACAGTTTGCCTCAACAACCTGTAGGTAGAGATAGACAAAGCTTCCTCCGTTCCGCCAGCTTGCCTGTCTTTACATGGCCAACCACCTCTCCCCTTATCTGCCATTAACCAGAGTCCCGCATTCTCAGATGCGCTGCCATCGCTGCCATCCCAATTCAAGATGGCAACGTCGGCATTCCGAGCAGGACCTCCAGTGCTGCAAATG
Source organism: Callosobruchus maculatus (assembly GCA_951848785.1). Taxonomy (NCBI): domain Eukaryota; kingdom Metazoa; phylum Arthropoda; class Insecta; order Coleoptera; family Chrysomelidae; genus Callosobruchus; species Callosobruchus maculatus. Next base: position 24,139,841 of record CATOUR010000014.1, on the reverse strand, counting down.
GGGTCGTACTCATCGCAACTGTGATGCTCACGCAGGCAAGCCTTTGTGTCCGTCCTAGATTTCGGGCTACTGATTTCTGCACATTCTATCTAGCTAAAGCAAAAGTTCTGCCAACTTGATTCAAGGTTCGGATTATCATAACTAGAATTGGCTTTTTTATTTAAAAAAAATTATTGAATATTATGATAAACACTTTAAAACGTCTAAACTTACTATCACCATAGATAATTAATCCTAATCTATTTCTTAGGCATGGAAAACATTATGAGAAAGTTCTTCTTCAAACACCTAGAGATCCACGTGACCGTGTACAAACCTATAATCAGCGACATCTTCGTGCCCAGTGTCCTTAACAGAGTACTTAATGTCTACTTCCAACAAGAGACTTACTGCATACTCAACTATGATGATCAATGGGTGACCATAATATTTAAGTCAGGTTTATTCTATCTGTTCGACCCTCATGACAGAGACATAGATGGCAAGGCACCTAAGAAGGACAACAAAGAAGTCAGCGCTGTGGTGTTCAGGTCCAACAGCCTGGTGAGCATCTCAGACAGGATCATTGACAACTTTTTGACTGGCGAAGAGGAAGAGGGACAGAAGATGTTCACTCTATGGTTGATTTCTGTTGAAATACAGTAGAGATCTGTGTATGCGTCGTTTTTTTGGTCCAAGACTGATTTGTGTTTTGTGATATCTTAGTTACAGTGTGAGGCAAAATTGGAGAAATACAAGTTAACTGAAGCATGAATAATTCTGAAATCTGTTTTTTATATACTTATATATACAAATGACACCCGTAATGATCAATGTTAATTATAATTAAATGTATTAATTCTAAAAGGCGATTTTTGAACTGATGCAAAACAACTTTCGTAAGCAGGAATAGCTTCGTAGTTTATGAAACAAACACAAACTGCCAGATGATTCTTGGAATTATCTAATAACCAATGTTAGTTATGAAGCGTTATCCAAAATTTCACGACCTTTTAGTCACTTCATTTAGTGGTTATATGAACAATCGCAATAATATTGCTATATATGTCCATGCTCAGATTCTGGACTGCTATTTTATAAATACAACAAACTCTGTGTGATATTGGTCTGCCTTTAGATAGTATTCGTGCTGTTATTTTGCATCAAGTTCTAACACATTGGTAAAAAATTAAAAATAATTAAGAACCTCTTATAAATGCTGCACTACTCTGAAGTATACTTGACAAAACGTCATAAGCCACACAAGCCAAATTTCACAGAACTGACAATCTGCATGAAGCACCTTAGTGCCCTTCATCTACAAATTTTAATTATGAAGCCTCTTACAAATTTCCAAAAACTAATTAACACTCAATAAATGATATCAAACTCAATAATAATAGTAATATTGCTAATTACTTCCGTATCCATAATATGCGCAATTATTTTTTAAACACAAGCGACGCAGCACTAGCTTGATTTTGCACAAACATCATCGTATGCACTAATATTTTGAATCTATCATATACTGAAGACATTGCTACCAAATTGAAAAAATATATATTTTACAGGAGATGGTATGTCTGTAGTTTTAGCTTTATTTACAACTTAGAGCAATTAAATAAGTGCAAAGTCCATAAAGATTCTTAGAGGCACCCAAAATTTCCATAAACTAAGGAACACTTTACGGTCACTATACTGAAAAACTATATAATTAACTAAATAATCATAATGATATCACCATTTGCGTCTGTACCCGTGATCCACGCAATTATTTATAAGATATGCGTAATCAATGCAAGTAGATATAGGCATAAACACGCTGTTAGTTCGAGTCACGTTTGAGGATTTTAGTGGCAAAATATGTAGCTTCAATTCTGAAAATGCGATGTAGCATTTCCTGTTTTTGGTCAAAGGTTATAAGCGATAAAAATCTTACTTTACAAGCCTGAAGCTAGACAACAACAGATACTATGTGTTCACCGAATTTTGAAACATACTTGTAACAAGTCACGTTTTCTGGAGCACCAAACACACGCTAACCCGAGGGTGATAGGTTATATTTACCTCGCCTCTCTCACCAAAATGGTCTTAAATTAAAATTAAAAGCTAAATACTTAAGGCTTGAAAAATCTCGAATTTCTTTCCGTTGCAACAACGGAGCACTGAATAAAAGTCTACCCAATTTAATAAGTGTATTTCTTAGATTGAATTTGCATCGAATTTTGAAGCAAAGCTTATTTCGATCGATTAGAGAACTCTAAACTCAAATGAAGATAGAATTGGCTTAGAAACAAATGCCAATAGGTTTGTGTATTTCCAGTTTTGTCAACGTGATATGTCTAGAATTATCCATGTGATTATGTAACCAACCAGAGTCGTTCTTGTTTTTCGAAGAAAATAAATCTTGTCACAGATTTCGTTGTTTTATCTGTATCAAGACCTACATAATATTCTACTTTGGACATAACCCAGAAAACTAGATTATGTATATTTGGCTCTCAAGCTTCACACAATATTTGAAGATTAAACGATGAATAAACTAGGTACTGTAAGGTACCCCGAACGATAGGATTACCTGTTAAGGCTTTTTATGGGGCGATCCTATTGTTGAATTTTTTGTATCTGGTTGTTCATCTTTACTTGGATTTACACGTCACCCAGGCATTTGACAAGGTATGGCACCCAGGCCTACTCATAAAGTTGCTTACCTTCAAGATTTTTTGATATATTAAAGTGATATCTAGCTCAGCGAAGTTTTGAAGTAGAATTCAAAAGCAAAGTTGCAGACAAATTTGCTATCCACTCTGGATTCCCTCAAGGAAGCATCCTTGGCCCACTTTTGTATTTACTGTATATGTCAGACTTACCGCCATCGTGGGACTACCAATTTACAGAAACAAGAAACACTTATCGGCGCTTGAAAGCTGCCTGGAGAAATGGAAAATCCAAGTGAACAAAGCAAAAACGTCTCACATTACCTTCACACTTAGGAAAGGTCAGTGTCCAAGAGTCAACATCAATCAAAAGGCTCTGCCGCTGGTCAGTGTTGTTAAATACCTCGGGATGCACTTATACAGCAAACTGGCATGGAAAGAGCGCGTTGCAAGAAAAAGACAACAAATTAACTTAAAGTAAAATAAATTAGCTGGCTAAATATACCTAAATCCAAACACTACCAACAACCTACTCATTTAAAAATCTGTCATTAAACCCATATGGACTTATGAGATAGAACTATCATAGAGTTATCAGTATTGTGATATCAAATCAGGTAATGGGTCCACTATTAAAAGCAGCATATAAATCAGTTTAAGTCAGTTATAAATCAGTGGATTGCTAATAAAAGTACTTGAAGATTTGAAGACTTGACACAATTGGAGCGACCAAATATAGTTAAATTCAATTATGATTTATAGACGACTATCAGTTCTACATGTAGCTTTACCTAAACCTCCACTGGTAGACTTGGGAAACAGCCTACTCACCCATAATACACCTTTAAATATCCAGATGTTACATTTGACACTTGACAAACAGTACCGTCAAACATAACACTGTCGCAATAAGACTCGTAACTGGAATCAGCAAGTCTGATTCAACCTACTATGGTCACCAGAGTTAAGCCTTACACCTTCATACGGCCGATAACGAGAGCTCCAGAACAGTATCAAATAATCCCGTGTATACTAGAGAAACTACCTGGCTTGTCTTCTACATCTGACAGGATTAGAGAATCAGACATGGTAGGTGTGACCGACTATCCAGTGTAAATGCATGCCCACCAACCAAATCATTCACCAGATTTTAAGATATGTGCATTCTACCTTTAATACAAAAAATGCGGGTACTTTTACAAAACAATTGCAAGCACTGTTGCAGCAATTTTCTGATGTCATGTTGTAAAATCCCAGTAAAGTATAACAAAAATACTATCATTTTGTATTAAATTTTCTAAGAATGTTTGAGTATTTTACGGAAAAAATGCAAGTAGTTCAATTTCTCACAAAATGTTTGTAAAATTGCAAAGCTGTGTTGTTTTTTTATAACAAAAAGTAACAAGATAATAGCCATTTTACAAAATGTCTGTTTTTTACAGTTTTGCTTTGTAAATTTACAATTATTTTAGAAAAATATTTCAATAATATTAGTAAATTAATTGATTTCTTCGGTGAGTATCAATGATAATTTGACTAAAACGCTTGAATTGTCATTGCCCGTTGACAACGCCGTGAAAGGCAGCACTGGCAGGCGACAAGAGTCAGCTTGTGCGAATAGAGCAACAGTGGAAGTGCCGGCGTATAACGTGTAGTGGTGCAATTTTAGCTTGAAGCATGAAGTTTCATTGGATAAAATGATAAAATAAATACAAAATGCATTTAAACAGGGTAAGCAAGTTCTGTAATATCAAGAATGATGGTTTACCTGAAGACGATTGAAGATACCACATCAATCAATCAAAACGTTGTAATCTAAAATTATATAGACAATGGAAGTCCGAAACAGACTTTTTGTAACATCTACCTTGTCTACAAATTTCAAACAATAGTCAGTTAGCCATCGTTGTTTTTCAGGATAATATTTATATTTTTCATTAGATTTAAATTATTTTGTTTATTTTCCGTATATGGAACTATGTTCCCTTATTGTTTATATGATTTTTGCCAGCCGATAAGACTGAAACAGTGGATTTTTGTATTTATAGCACTTTAATGTCATGTTACCTTACTTTCATACATAAAATAAAAATATGTTTATAATGATATAAAATTACCAATCTACAACATAGTTTTACAAAAAATATATGTAAATAGCCAATGTGATATCCTTAAAGTTGTGTAAAATCGCAAAACAATTTTACAAATTATGTTGTATCACAGACAAATGTTTTGATATTGCAAAAATGTGTGTTTTGAGAATCTACAGTATTAGAAGATAGCTGAATGAAATTACAAGTATGATTTGTAGTATTACTAACAAAATCGGTAACATTAAATAACCAACGGTTTTGTTAGTAATTTTAGAAATCAATTTTCAGAGTGTAAAGGCCTATGTTAAAATTCGAATGTTTAATCGTTAATAACCTTCTCTGAAACGATTAATAAGATATTTTGAATTTTTGACGCTATATATCCAACTAACCTTATTAAGACAAAAAAAATTAATTTCATCTACGAACCATTCTCGTGAACAAACATCTTCAAAAGGACGGGGTTATCAAACTTTGTAGTTGAACACCCTGTTATGTAATGTGGTTTCGGTCAACTAAAGTCAATGGGTATTAGCGCGTCATAAGAAATGCATAATACATAATTATAATTATCTGGTTCACAACACAAATTTACACTTCAAACAGTAGGCGCAGGCACGTTTTAAGTAACGTGAGGTATCGATCGCACGAGATATATTCTGTTTTGTATTCGGACTTAAAATTTGAGAGCTGGCTATTTGCGTTTAATTATCTGGGTTATTCTTCTTTGACGTCGCATGATTGATAAGTTGGAGAGAACTGCATCCAATAATAGTAAATATCATCAATCTTTTGATAATCTTTATCAAAATGGTAATATGTAACAATCTCTATTTCATATAAGGATAAGCATCTACAGCTTATGTTTTATGATCATTTTAAATGATGGTAGGAGGATAGCTAGTAATCTCTCCTCAACCATGGTTTGCCAAAATTTTATATTTCACTTCATGCACCAATAGTTGAAAGAGACGTTTTGTGTTTATGATAGCCCCTTTTTTCTGGCGTTTTATTATACAGGGTGTCCAGTTAGTGTGTAATTCTTCCATATCTCGTAAGGTATACCTGATAGAAGAAAATATCGAATACAGAAGTTATTTGGTTACTTGAGGCGCATATTCTAAAAATATTTTGAAATATACAGGGTGTTGCAGAAAAGTAGGATAGTGATCATCTTGATTTTTTTATATAGAACTATAACTTTCTTTTAAATTCTTCTAGTTTTCATCATCAATCTCTATTCAACCCCGAAATATTTTTTGGATCGATTGCGACGTTGCCAAGTTATAATTTATTTTCTATTAATTTCCGGATTTGCAAGTAATACGTCCAAATTTATATATATATTCCTTTAGCTTTTCTCAATAATATTATACAGCGAGTTATTTGAATATTAAGTGAATATTATTTTGGATGTTAGCTGCAATTCATATTTACAGGATGTTTTTGGCAGAATTTTAAATTACGGCAACTTGAAGGTCATTTTACTTTGTTTTTTTTCAAATGTAACACCCTGTATTTTTTATTTTAAATCAAAATATCTACTAGTACCCTATCTCGCCTTGTAATATTTTTTTCGCTTCTGCGACGTTGCCAGGTTATAAATTATTTTTCCAAATTTTTAAACAAATATCCCCGATTTTAATTTATTTTAGATAGAATCCTCTACTTATTTTCATTGCAATGAATTGCGCATGTCTAATTAAGTAAGATCTCACAATTTCAAAATTTTGTTTCTATTAGTTACTGAGATACGGCAACACCGCTTTTTCAGTAAACGGTACCGGAACGCTTAAATGTTTTCAAAACTGCCACAGCTGGAGAGGTGAAATTCAACACCTGGGGGGTTTTGAACATACAGAATTCAAAAACGCTAACATCAGTGTTGTCAGATTTACCAATTTTACGTCATAATTTTGAATGGAATGGCACTATTTATGAAGTCTAACGTAAAAGTGGTAAATCTGACAACCCTGATGTTAGCGTTTTTTAATTCTGTATGTTCAAAAGCCCCCAAGTGTTGAATTTCACCGTTCCAGCTGTGGCAGTTTTTGAAATATTTAAGCGTTGTTTACTGAAAAAGCGGTGTTGCCGTATCTCAATAATTAACAGAAACAAACTTTTGAAATTGTGAGATCTTACAAAGTTCGGCATGTGCAACTCACTGCAATGAAAAAAGTAGGATATTCTATTTAAAATAAATTAAAATCGGAGATATTTGTTTAAAAGTTTGGAAAAATAATTTATAACTTGGCAACGCCGCAAACGCGAAAAAAATATTACAAGGCGAGATAGGGTATTAGTGGATATTTCGATTTAAAATAGAACATACAGGGTGTTACATTTAAAAAAACAAAGTAAAATGACCTTCAAATTGCCGTAATTTAAAATTCTGCCACAAACACCCTGTAGAGACAAATTGCTACAAACATTCAAAATAATATCCACTTAATATTCAAGTAACTCGCTGTGTGATATTATTGGTAAAAGTTAAAGCAATGTATCAATTTGGACGTATTACTTGCGACCTTGCAAATCCGGAAATTAATAGAAAATAAATTATAACTTGGCAAGATCGCAACCGATCCCAAAAATATTTTAGGGTTGAATAGAAATCAATGATGGAAACTAGAAGAATTTAAGAAAGGGTAATAGTTCTATATAAAAAAATCAAGTTGATCACTATCGTACTTTCTCGCAACACCCTGTATATTTCAAAATATTTTTAGAATATACGTCTTAAGTAACCAAATATCTCTTATGTTTGACATTTTCTTCTATCAGGTGTACCTTGTGAGATATCGAAGAATTACACACTAGCTGGACACCCTGTATATTATATCTACATCACAAAAAGTCGTGTCACCCATTTCGGTGTGCGTGTCTGTCTTCGGTTTGTCCGATAATTGTTGATCACCTCAAAAAATGATAACCTGATTGCAGCACAGTGTTAACACGTTGACTGCCGCAATGTTGGAAAAAAGGGTTCCACCAGCCACGATACTTTTATCAGTTAAAACGGCCTAGAACCTATAGTTTAGTAGTTTTTAGTTAGTGATTGAACCAATTTGGATGTAGAACATATAGATACAGATGAGACCCCATATTGGGTGCACGTAGCCCATTGACACAAACTTAGGTCCTTACAGCTACGTCAGACACAAGTGGGATCTCACGGATGGTGGTGGGGCAAGCTCACTCTTAGTACTCACAGACTCCTAAAATGGTGAAACTTAGGCGACAAAGAAACCGGAAAACCTACCACAGTGAATGACTACAATAAGCACAATGCCTTCATAGACCTAACAGACCAAATGAAAGCTTACAATACCTGTTTGAGGAAAGACATACAATCATACAGGAAACTGGCCGTTGAAGTTTTGACAGGTACTGCTCGCTCTGGTAAATGCGTATATCCTACATCAGGAGGTAACAAGTGACAAAATGACCATCAGAGCTTTTGATTTTGGAAATTATACCAGAAAAGGTGAACAAAGAAAGTGGACTCCGCATATCTGCCCTGTTGGGTTGTAGTGCTGTTGAACAAGGGTGGTATATTTCGGTGAAGATGAAAGTTAGTTATAGTTTATTCCATCGTATAAACATATAAATGAAATAAACTCTTCTTATGTTTCTCAAGTATGCGCATTGCTGTCTACAGTACTTGAAATACCGCTGTTTTCAATATCGCTCATCAGGATAGACCCAGCTAAATGAAGGTGTCATACAATTTTACGATATAGGTGTTGTAACAATAAAACTGTTCATAGTAACCAGCAGCTCAATTGGTTCGCATGAGACAAGGGTATGTGGGTGCGTGCGTGTGTGCGTGAGTCTAGCTAGCCGCCAAGAAATGAAAAATAGGACAACAGTGGTTTAATAAAGATTTATTTCAGTAAATATGAATGCAGTACATTCTATCTATTTTTTTTAAATAATTACTATCTTCGGAGGGAAGTCCAGGGAGTAGTCCTTGTGGTGCCCTTCCGAAGAGAAGGAGGTGCTCCAAAGAAGGTTGGCTTCTTCAGAAGGAGTTCTGGTGGCGTCACCCCGTAAAAATGTTCATGATGGTGGCATGGAAGAGGTGTGGTGTTCTTTCAAAGAAGTGTGGTTTTCATTGGTGGCACCCCGAAAAAGTGGTCTTGATGGTGGCACCCCGAGAAAGGGTGGTTTTCCTGTGAATGAGTTATGGCTGGTATTAGTACCTTGTGGAGAACCTCACAGGACTTCACGATCTGTTTCTGAAGTATGGATCTTCATGCGTCCTTACATTTTGAAAAATTGCGTCCACATATTTCAGAAACAAATCTATGAAGTAGCATGGGGATATTAAAAAGCCAAAAAGCAGATAAATTTCAAAAGTTCACATGGTAAAGATTAAAAAAAAATATATAGATATATACAAGAGCGAATAGATAGAACAATAGTTAAAAAAATTCATAAATGTCACAGTCCTACCGGATCTTTTCAGATATATAGTGATAAATAAAAAAATGTATAAAAATGTACGTTTAAAAATTTACAACCTTTTCCTCAGGCCTCGTAAAATAAAATTACATAAATGTCCAACAGATCTTTTCATTGAGTTCTCAGTTAGCAAATCTGAGTGCTAGGTATTTTTACGTAAGGAATGTCATAAAAAAAATGTGAAGCATTAAATACACACAAGATAAGGCATCGTAACACAAAAATATATGGCTAGAAACAAAGAATAATGTTCAGCGACTCTTTTGTTAGATAATTGATAAATATGCAGTGTATGATTGACTTGATATTCAAAGATTAAAATGTTCGCCATTACATGTTGATGGAAGAAAAATGTATGAATCGGAAAAATCACATTCCTACAGATAGCTGTAAAATAAAATGCAAAAGCACTAAAAATATGCGAAACCCTAGCAATCGAATCGTTATGATTTTGTATTGGGGATATGAATCCCTTACCTTGGCTATCACATAATGGCACAGACACAAAAATTATCTTAGAGAGGCATAGCTACTCTATATGTCTTTACTGTTTGAGTTCAGAAAGCAAAAGGAATAAACCATTACATTTCATCTAGAAGCTAACGTCGGTAGAGAGGGAGCATACCCCCCCCACTCATTAGAATTTCCCAAAATTTGGCGCACTTGCGCAGTCTGTATAATAAAGTAATATTTTCAGCTGAAGGAAGTAGAGATGGGAAAAAGGTAGAGGTGAGAAGCAAAATAGTTATAAAAATGTAGTATAATGGGGAAGCACTTGCTAAAAATGGAAGTTGTAAACTATTTGTATATGGTAGCCAAGTAAATAATATAAAAATAATTTTGAAAACGGGTGAACCATTACAGTGTCTCGAACAACGCTTATTGATGCTTATGCCCCAGTCATCGTAGAAGAGCTTTCATGACGTTATCATATATTTACATAACTAACAATCAACCGATCGGGAACCATCCCATTTCAATTTTCCATTGCCCCATGAAAGTTCCTATTGTTGCGGAACTAGGTGAGATGTATTTTTGCATATAGTTTAGAGAGGTTCACTTTCCTTGCCTATACACAGTACCATAATATGTATGTAACAAGACAACGATAATAAGGTGTTTAGCTAGTCTACTTCTATACAGATCAAGCAGACACTTGATCACTGCAGCTTTGATTTAGGCGAGCCTACCTATGCATATTTAGGTATAATAGTAATAATCAGAAAAGGCTTTATTGCTCAACAGCGACACGACCCTTGACAGAGCAATATACTATATTAATATGCATTACATCTACGTCTAGCCTAGACAAAATCTAAATTAACAACAAAAATATATACAGGGTGTCCCAGAAGTCAACGTCAAGCCGCTACGGGGTGACAGGATTGGTTGTAACTATCATGAGAAAAATCAGAAAAAAAATGTATCCCATGCAGTTTGAAAATTATGGGCATTTAAAAGCAACCTAGAAATTTTCTCGAATTATAACAATTTTTCGATTATTGTGGTTAACTTTTATTATTTTTGTTCATTTAAACTTTGGAACCGTAACCCTAAATAACATTTCTAGAAGCACAGTCAAAGTAATGACACAATTGCCCCAAGTTTTCTAGAATGAAGACTATTTATTAAACTATGAATTTAAGATTTTCAAAGTTTGCCAACTTTGAAAGACCCTCCTTTAAAAAAGTGTACTAAAGTACCTTGGCAAGTACCATTAAAATTTGGCGCATTTAACCAGAATTGTAAAATGGTACAATACTTGTTAGTTTCATACTAAAAAAAACGAGTAAAAAAATAAAAACCTCAAGTAACCCGATTTTTGCTAACCCATTTCACTCTGATCAGATGTCCTTTATTCGCACAAGCTTTTGGTAGATTCTTAATTCTACAGCAAGATGATGAGAGATATGGATAATGAACATATTTGCTATGAGTGATCGAGACAGATAGTGACGCCACTTTTAGTAAAGTCAACAAAAATAACTAAAATTAATAAAATAATGAAAAATTTTAACCTAGTTTGGTTTAGGTTTATTGTAATAAATGTTAAGCAATAAATGTTCAAATTGTTTACCATCAGCCTCAGTACACGCCCTAATCTTCTTAAAAAAGATGTACTAATTAGCCAGGCATGCCCTCGAGAGTGGATGTCCTCAACAGCTTGAGAAATTCGTTTGCGCAGCTCGGCTACGCTCTCAATGGCTTTTGAATAAACTTTTTCTTTGAGAACACCCCGATAACAAAATTCCAGGGGATTTAAATCTGGGGAACGGATTGGCCACTAGATAGTGTCTGAACGTCCACATTCACCTCCCGGATATTTTTTGTCAAGAAAACCTTTTATACTTGCCCTGCGTAATGCGCTGGGCAGCCGTCTTGTTGGTACCTCATGTGGCGACGATATGTTAAGCGGTCTACAGACGTTGATGCATGCTGCGATTCAGGCATCGACTTCTACGTTTCATAACGCAAGTAGCAGCGTGTGTGGTACTGAATCACGAATTTGGTATCAGTTGCGGCTTGCAGCAATGTAGATTCTGGAATCCTATTATGGACGGTGAGCCATGTCGCCGAGCCGGTGACGCTGATGCAGTGATGCTGGTTTCAAGGTGTATAGTATTGCGTCGATGCAAAGAAATAAGCCCACCCTACTATTCTTGTGTTGCACAAAACGCGCATGGAATATCAAGTCGATTTGGGCATCGGAACAGGTTTCGATTTAAGTAGGAACTTATGCAACTCATGCAAGTTTCATGAAACCTTGTTTCGATTGAGGAATCGCAGCTTACATCAACCTCTGTAGGTCGCTTTAGTGGTACGTCATCTAACAAAGTCGGTAAATTTTATCGTAAAAAATGTAGGTAATTCGTCCCATTCAAATTCTCAGGCAGCTCAAAAGGACCAATAATTTTGTCGTTCAAAATTCCGGTCCACAGGCTTACTTTAAAGTGATACTGGGATCCGTCTTCTCGCATTAAATGTGTCTGGCTAATAAGTAGATCTTTTTACGAAAATGTAGGACGTGTATTGAGGCTGACGGTACACAATTTGAACTTTTGTTGTAATAAAAACCTAAACCTAAACTAAGCTAGGTCAAGATTTTTCATTATTTTATTAATTTTACTTATTTTTGTTGACTTTGTTAAAAGTGGCGTCACTATCTGTCGTGCTTACTCATGGCTAACATGCCCACTATCCTCCTCTCTCATCATTTTGCCGTAAAATTAAGAACCTACCAGAAGCTTGTGCGAATAAAGAACATCTGACCTGAGTGAAATGGATTAGGAAAAATCGGGTTACTTGAGGTTTTCCTTTTTTTACTCGTTTTTTTTAGTATGAAACCAACAAGTGTTGTAGCATTTTACAATCCTGGTTCAATGCGCCAACTTTTAAAGGTACTTGCCAAGGTACTTTAGTACATTTTTTTTAAAGGAAGGTCTCTTAAAGTCGGCAAACTTTAAAAATTTTAAATTCATATTTTAATAAATAGTCTTCATTCTAGAAAACTTGGGGCAATTGTGTCATTATTTTTGACTGTGCTTCTAGAAATGTTATTTAGGATTACGGTTCCAAAGTTTAAATGAACAAAAATAATAAAAGTTAACCACAATAATCGAAAAATTGTTATAATTTGAGAAAATTTCTAGGTTTTTTTAAATGCCCATAATTTTCAAATTGTTTGGGATAGATTTTTTTTTGTGACAGCAATCAGCTGTCTTACGGTCGGTTCCTTTGTGATGACGTGTTGCAAACATCTGACGTCAGCGACGCCATTTTGTAATAGTTTCACTCCCCGTGACAGAGGCCGAGTAGAAAAAAGAGTACAACAGGGCAGAATTAAGAAGTGATACTCAACCCATGCGGTGTAAAAGGAAAGTAAACATTAAAGATAACATAAACTTTATGTTGCCCTTAATGTTTACTTCCCATTAAGTACTAGATTTGCGCTGTGATCTATATTATTTATCTTTATACTCCTACTCTATGTGCCGCCACTGTTGAAATCAGAAGCAATCCAACCCAAAATGTCGCTGCGCAAAGGAATCGGCGTAAAGCATCCCCAGACCTTGAGTAAGACAGCTGATTGTTTATTTACGTATTGTCAACGGCGACATATAGGTACAGCAGACATATACATAGTATAATGATTCATAGAAGGTGAAATCAAATAGTGTTCCTAAATTCATTGCCGCCAAAAGAGAAAATATCACATAAATGATTTATTTGCCTTATGGGTGAAGTGTGTATGATAGGAACTTTGTGACTATTCGATGTAAAATGAGCTCTCTAGCAGTTTTTTACTGCTAGAGATATAATTTGATAATTCAGTAGACGCCCAGTTCGTCATCATCATCATCATAGTCACAATATCTTAACAGACATGTTGTGAACTCGTAAAGTGCATTAAGTCGGAGCTAGAGTATTGCCGACACGAATATTATCAATAGTTTTGAGCATTGTAGCTCGCCATCGTTCGCGATTTGTTGTCAGTTTAGTGGCGCTCTTGACACTCATATCCAGCAACTGTTTCGTCGTATCCATCCAGCGTGTAGGGGGACGGCCACGGCGCCGCCCACTCGGGGCATGACCCTGAACTACAAGTTTCTCCATATTATCGCTTCTGTGTATATGTCCGCAGAATGTAAGCATTCTCGTCGACACAATGGAGGATAGTCTCTTTGGATTACCGCGGCCTCATCCAGTATGGAGACGTTAGTTCGATGGGCGATATAAGGAACTCTCAGCATTCTCCTCCATGTCCACATTTCAAAAGCGTCTATGCGAGCTCGATCTGCCTTTTTAACAGTCCAAGTTTCCGAGGCATACAAAAATATGGAGAACACAAGAGACTGAACCAGCGACATTTTTGTAGCTTGTAGCTAGTGATGTTATGGTCACGCCATATTTTAGTAAGCTTTGTCATGGCCACACGTGCCTGTTGAATGCGCCGTCGAATCTCATTTTCACAGCTACCCAAATTATCGATAAAAGAACCGAGGTATATAAAACTTTGAACTACTTCACAACGGCCTATTGACTTTATTTCTCGATAATTATCATGCTCTCTATCTACGATCATAACCTTGGTCTTATTGTAGTTAATACCAAGAGCATACTCTGCACTACGTTGTTCTAAGATGTTTAATAGAGCTACTAGTTCTTCCTGAGAAGCTGCAATAAGGGTTGTATCGTCAGCAAATCTTAAGTTGGATATTTTGCTTCCGCCAATAGTTACGCCGCCATTCCAGTTGTCTAATACCTGTCTCATCACAAATTCAGAGTAAATGTTGAACAACATCGGAGATAATACACATCCCTGACGAACTCCTTTTCTGGTTGCACTTTGACTAGACAGGTTACCATCAATTCTTACGCGAGCCGAATTAGACTCATAGAGTTGCTGTATGAGAAACACTAGGTGATAGGGACTCCCATAGAGATGAGGATTTCCCACAGTTTAGGCCACTTTATGTTATCAAACGCCTTAGAATAGTCCACAAAGCAGATAAAAACAGGAAAATAATGCTCTCTGGCTTTTTCAATAATTTGTCTTAAGTTTAAGATCTGTTCACGCGTACCGCGTCCTTTCACGAAACCTGCCTGCGTCTGAGAAATTTGCCAGCCAATAAAACCCTCCAAACGAGACTGTAAAATATACAGTAGAACCTTACTTGCATGAGAGATTAACGAAAGTAGGCGATAATTGTCTGGATTTGTTGGAGATCCCTTTTTATGAAGTGGAACAAAAATTGATGTGCACCATTCATCTGGCCAAACACCGGACGACCAGACACTCTTACAAATATTAAGTAAAAGGGCAATGCCGTCGTCACCCAAGCATTTCAGCGTTTCAGCAGAAATAGCATCAATGCCTGTAGCTTTGTTATTTTTTAGCTTGTTGAGGGCATGTTCCACTTCAGACAAAAGAATATCCGGTTCGTGTTCAAAATCCAATGAGAGGGCGTGAAGGCCATCCTCATGGTACAGATTCTCGCAATAATTTCGCCATACCTCAATAACCTCATGCAGGTTGGTAATTAGCTCTCCCTCAGGATTTTTAAAATCCCGACTGAGGCATTTGACCTTAAAAAACACAACAAAAAAAGTTCGTGCGGGTTGTAAAATTATTATAATCTTTACTTTTCTCAGTCAGGAGAGTATATCCTTTTATGGACTTAGCTAACCATTATCTTGGATATTATCCGACATATTTGAGGGACTCATCGGATGGATTCCAAGAACACTTTTAGTGCTTTGCTAGACATCATAATTATATTATTATGTAACAACTTCTGTTAAAAATGTGTGAACAATTTTTGGTTTAGTTATGTAAGTTTGATCTCTCAATGTCAGGACATGTTTACAATGTGTGCTGCAGCTGTGTTAGATGAGATAAAGTACTTTTTACGATATACGCTTACCAGTGGCAGTAAATTTTTAATATCCGGAACTATAACTCTCTACCGAAGGGCTAAGGCCATATCTCCGAAGTAGAGAGTACTAAGGTTTGCCGTTGGAAAATTTTGGAGACCGTGGAGAAATTGTAATTACCGTGGGAAACGGCAGCACCTTTGATCCGGCCTGACAGACCGTGCGAAAATTTTGAATATGAGAGATAACACTGATATGCGGTCAGACGTCGAGTAGTCTGGCTCGGCTGTACAGCAATGAGCTACGAGTTATATTAAGTAAGTAGTGTTATGAAGACTGTCTTTCCTGATCAGGTCGTCGAGTAATATCGGTCAATCAGAGATATTTGCCTCGATTAGCACATCTCCTCAGCTCCATTTTGACTTTCATGACTGTGTGCTTTTCCAATCTCGTTTCGGTGTGGTTCGTATAGACTATAATCATCCTCTCTACCGAGACCTTGCCGGCAAATGATTCTGGGAGCTTCATATTCTCGGCCTCTGTCTTTGACCTTTTGGTCATCCTGGAAGCTTCCTCTATGGTCAGTTGCGAGGGCAACCTCTTTCCTCTCGGACTCTGCTGTCTAGCACGGGTTCTGTTACTGGACACCACAAGCTGAGAAAACAACACTACAATATGAGCTTTAGTGATAGAGATGTACAGGAGATGTAAACAGGAAGTTAAGACAGTTGAGTAGCTGGTGTGCGGTTGACAGGTGTCGTTGAGAATCCATTCTGCCCTCCATAGCCGGTTAAAGAGAATTCCGCTGATCTGCATCACTACCTTACTCACTAGGTGGGGCTGGTTGCAGACACAGTGTGGGGGGATGATTCAGAGCAGGACAGGGAAAATCAAACTACCCACATTTCAAGCGTAATTGAATGTATTAGAAATATTTGTAGGCTTCCTGTATAAGATTGACAGTGAATCACAGTAGCTTGCCAAGTGCACTGCCGAGTTTTAAAAACTTTTTGGGAGCCGCGTGTGAAGAGAAAATGAAATTGTAATTATGAACTAAACTAAATAACTGAAAAAATATAACTTTTAATGACGTAATTAATCATTTGAGAATGGGAATGTCCAATTCGGACTAGAACAGAATTGATAATGATGCGCAGCTTGATGGAGTTTTCTCAAGCCTTTCGTTTACTGTTATGTTATGATGACAGACGCATGGCCGGCTATGTGGCCTGCTACCCGCTTTCTACTGGCGTATACCGTTTGATCCTTTTTGAGAGTGCATAGCGTAAATTTCAAATTTTTTTTTTAGAGAAATATGTGTTTGGTTGTTCACCAATACACAGTTCTGAGGGATCCTTGAAAGAATGCACAATAAACTCAATGGGCAGATCCCCCGCTTTCCAATACAGAATATAGAATACTCTTCCTGTGGCTGCAATTGACCTAAGGCACTGAAAATGATAGTAAGTCATATAAATATGCAGCGCAAATCATGCCTTTACATGATTACAATGTGTGCTGCAACTATGTTAAGTATGATAAAAGATTTGTCATGATTTGTGTCCACACTTTTATTATCCATAATTTGAGCAAAGGTTGGATTGAAAGTGAGAGGGGCAATTATGCCTCTTTTCACTGCAACCCTACTATGACTATTGTGGCTATTGTAGCTCACACTTATTTAAAGTTTACCGTACAACACAAACCTCTTGGCAGGGGTAATGATCATGTTGGGTGAGACTTTCTTGAAGTCCGAAGGTTCCATTTGAGTGAATCAGAAATTCTGAAACCCAGCTTTTTCCAGTATTGGACAAGAGCACGACATGTGCTCCGCTGTTTCGTCCTCCACATAGCAGAAATGACAGTCCGTTGTTTGTTTTAAAGCTAACTCCTGCAAGTGGTTCCTCTGATGACAATGTCCCGTTAGCAGACCATCCAGAATACGTAGATCATTCCTATTCCATTCTATGATCCTTGGGTGATCTGACTAGAAGAGTCTGGTATGAACATCTTCGAGTGTAGTAACCCTGATGTATCTTGCCAGTGCAAGAGTGCTCTCCTCTCTGCCCACACTTAGATGGTTTTCTTAGCGGTGCTTTTAGTCATGCCCGCAAATGATTCTGGTCCTAGAAACACAGATTCGGTTCCTCCTCTTGCGAGTGTGTCCACTCCGCAATGACCTGGAACCCAAACTAAAGTTACTTTCTACCTTGTTCCAAGTTCATTGAGGAAACATATTTATGTAGTTCCATACGAATCTTGAGTCAAACCGTCTGGAGATCAGTACTTTTAGGGCAGCCTGATCATCTGAAAATATTTTCATAGCTTTCTATCAGTGATCTTTTGTTTAGCTTCCTGACTCCCAACTCTATGGGTATCATTGCTGCTTGGAGGATTGTGATGTACCTCCCAAAGTTTACTGAGATTTCAACCCTTGAGTTGCTACAAGATACTCCCGCTCACGTCCTTAGTTCTGAATTAGAGCCATCCTTGAATAGCTCAAGATCGGAGGGTGATATAAAACTGTCGCTCCTCTTCCACCTGTCGCTTCCTGGAACAGGACATTGTAACAACTCTCCATTTGCGCTTAAGAACCATAGAGTCCAAGACCATTCCGAGTATATGGTGATGAATGTGAGCTTAACTATAATTATTTACCGCTGGACTATGACCATTGATATATGATGTAAACATGATCATACAAGTGCAATGATACCATGAGGAACAGATGTTGATATCGTGGTATCATGTAATTAACTGCTTAATCGTTAGAACGTGACCACGTTCTACATTCGCCGAAAAAAGGCTCACCCGTAAAACCCAGCCGCTGATAAGCACTGCAGTTCTTCGGGGTCAACTTCAACTAAAATAAACATTGATAGCTGATAACTATTTTCAACGTATGATCTCCAACTTTACATGAAAAATGCCGGCACACATAGTTCAGCGATCGGCTGGTAACCATAAGGTTGCCTGGAAATTTATACTATATAAGGATCATCGGTGTGTGTGGCGCAGTTTCGGCAGTTCAGGCCCGGATGCTTCACAGAAAACTTAACATGATGCTCAAGTGTTTATTGACTATTTGCAGTGGGGTTATGGACATTTCCGTGAAGGTTTTAGAGGGGATTTTCAGTTTGAAGGGTGAGTAAAAAATATAATTTTCTTATTTGGGCAGCTTGATCGCAATAGCACAGTAGCCAGGTAGCGTGCTCAAGGAACTGAGGGCCTTCCCCAAATTCAACAGTTCCTAGCATACTTAAGCCTGATAAATTTATTTTTATTACAGTACCTTTGAACATTCATTCTACAAACCAATGAAGCGGCAGTTGGAAAAAATAAATGAAATAATAAATAACTATTAGCACAAACCATAAAAAAAGTTGTTGTCCAATAATATAAAAAATATTGAATGAAGCTATGCTTGGTGGATATGAAACTACATTTTCTGTGTTTATAACAGTGACTCTGTTGCCGTCCATCTGTGGGCAGCAAACATATTAAACCATAATAAATGGTATGAGTTGAGACAATGAACATAGAGGCATAAATTCTACGAACTTGGATACCGAACTTTTGAAAATGTACTAGATTTGATAGCAGTATGCCATGTATCAATCGCTGCTTACACTAATATTACAAATAGCTGTTGTCATTTGCAGTAATACTGTTCGGCGATCATAGAATCATGATCACTGTTTATTTATATAATTTATAGCAACCGTAACCTGATGTATTTCAGTTAACGGTATTAACCATTGAACCAATGTACAAAGGGAAAGTTAAAATGGATGCACGCCTCTCTTTTCATTAATGACAGATGACGTCACCTCAAAGTTGATGTTGACGTTCGTTGATTTGATATAGGTTTTTATAATTATCATAAATTTTCTGTAGTTCAGTGCAAATCTATTAAACCAAGCTGCATTGTATCCACAAGACAGATGTGTATCTATCTAGCCATCTGTTCAAGTATCTGAAACCTCTTCCCAAATTGTCAAGAGATTCTGTCACACTCGTAATTGAGTAATTAGTTCTTATCATTATGTATTTACATATATAAATAGGATACAAAATGTATCTACCTCAAAGATTATGTCCTTTAAGAGGTATAGGCGCACAAGCAACTAACTAACTAACCTGTTTTTGCTGCATTTTATCTGATTAGTCTTTCCTTAGTGATATCACTATTGATGTTGACCCCATTTTTTCCCGCGTGGACCACAAAAGAAGCCTAATGCCGGCATAGATGCTATAATCTACCTGAGAGGTCACCTTTGCAAGTCAGCTGCGTATGTGGGAAGATACCGTACGCCTGAGAGGTCAGGTTTACCATGTATACAGTGTTGTGTTTCTCAAAAATATTAATTTTGGCTTTTGCTCCGGTCGCTTGCACAGGTTAAAACACCTGCACAGATCAGTTTTCATACACGCTATGGCTTGCCCGCGCAGGTATGCCTGTACAGGTAGACCATTGCGTCTGTGACCGGCATAAGAGGTATTTTCTGATATTATTCCATTAATTAAGCATTTTACACTTTAACATTGTAACTGCTTTGCAGGTAGACCGTAGCATGTGTAATCGGTATAAGCGGCCTAGGTTTAAAAGGAATTTAATTCATTTGGGACCTCGGCATTAGTAGATCAGCGGTTTTGTGGAGACTTATTGCATTAGCCTCGTTATAGGGAGGTCGTCCAGTACTATTTTGCAAACTCTTGCTATTATTTTATATGGCACAGATGAATCGGATGGTATCGTTAACGATTAGTATTATTAGTATTAGTATTAGTCGTAATGTTACGTCAGCAATTAAATGAATTAAACACCACTGACTTCAATGGACTTTTGTTTCTCACAATCGAGTGACAGCAACACGCAAGTACCGATCAATAATTCTCCTCTTCATGATGGGGGTTCATCTCCAATTGGGCTGCAGACGGACTGGTGCACCTTAGTGATGAAATTTAATGTACCTACAGAGTAGTCAACCATTGCGCTAAGTAGGAATTCTCGCTTACTTACAGAGATAAATAAATGTTTATTAAAAGAGCTGTGGGATATGTGGTGATCCATTTTTAAAAATACCCTCAATTATACTGGGTGTTTCGAGAAAACGAAACTTCTCTTTTTAGTTTTTTGTACTATATCTTCTAAATTGGCTACCGTTTTACAAACAATACCCCCAATTTCATAAAAAGGGGCCTCCCTTTAGAAGAAATGTGAACTCTGTGTCTCCAAACGAGACTACTCATACAACATTTTAAATGTGTGGAAAACGTTTAGATTTAACTATAGTTTATTTAAGTGATGGGCGTTTAATTTTTTTTGCAAATTCCAAATATAAGTATACATTATATCTCTGTAATTTTTGTAGCCCTTTGCCACAGCTTCCTAACCACTCAGGTCGCAAATAAATAGAAACCACCGTCGTGATCAATGTCCCCTAATTACCCAACACACCAGCATTTATCCTGTTTTTTGCTTTTTTTGACGGGGGTACCTTTACACTTTTTTATTTTAGAATGCCGCATCTCATTCCCAATTTTATGATGTTGCCTCAATATTTTTTACTCCATATTATACAAAATTTATCGCTGATTCTAACGTTTTGTACTCAGACTGGCCCTAAGACCTCGCATTCTGACACACAAATATTTTTGCTTAACATGCTGATCTGCATGGAATGCAAATCGTTTCATTACTTTAAACACGGAAAAATTCAGAACAGAGAAAAAATGTGTAATCAATGACCCTCACTTATCCAACAGACGAGCATTTGTCCTGATGGAGCACCGAAAACTTTGCTTGATCCGTCTTTTTTTAAAGGAAGGGGGTACCTTAAGATTTTTTTGGTTTTTAGAAAGCCGATACTCGTCCGCAATTTTTGGGTCTTCGGTTAATCCAGCAGTATAGTCAGATACGCCCTACGGCCTCACATTTTGACAGAGAATTATTTTTGCCTAATACCCAACAACAATTATTTTTGCCTAATTACCCAACAAACGAGTCTTTGTCCTGATTGCAAACCAAACATTTTGCCAATTTTCTTTTTTTGAAGAAAGTGGAACCCTAGAACTTCTTTTATGCCAGAACGATGACTCTCATTCCCAATTTTGGAATGCTCCCTCACTATATCACTCTGTAACAGTTAATCCTGATTTAAAGCAAATCATTTGTTCAGCCCTTTTTATTAGTTGATAAATTTGCTTCTTGAACAGTGACTTTGAACTCAGCAAAGTTCTGACTTATCTTAGTGGGGCGCAATTTTTGTAATAGCACCTAGAGTATCTTATTTAAACCTATTGGATCTAGAAGAGGCTATACAAAACAACGCCTATAAAACTCTTGACGTATATAATATAACTTTATTGCACTCAAGATTTCATCAGCACTCTTATATTTGGGATGCAACATGCTAAAAATATCCATTCTTTAAAACAAAGTGATGGTTTCATTTGTATTTGATTAATAGTTTAGTGTGATTATTGATTTTTTAATAGCATGAAATTATGCATAATTTTCTGAAAGATTCTAGAGTCTTTATAAATTACGACACGTTTTAATGGCCGTTTTTAATAGAACGTGTTTAAAATCATGGGTCGTGTTTTACACGCCGCCGATACCATATAAAACAATTACATGGCATGTTCAATTATAATCAAAATATATAGAGTTATATAGGGTCTGAAAATTAATTTTTCACCAATCCAACAGGTGTGTGATAATGAAAATATTAGGTAGAAATTTTGAACACACTGCTTCTAAAGAACTAGTCTCCTGTAGTTTGCGATATTTTGACACTGAAGCGCAGGACTCAGTTGCTGGTGATTGTTATTTCTATTATGAGCTTAGGATCCTAAGTCATCCCATGACTGTATAACTACTACGTGCTGTCAGATGTCACAAAATAGGTAAAGAGGGTACATCAAACTAAGTTTAGTAGTCAGAAAAAAATGGAGCTCTAAAATGTCGTTCGTTAATAGTCGAAAAGTTTCTCTAAAAAAATCTCTCAAGACAATTTTCTATAGCACTGTCCTCAGATAAATAATTACTCAAGCAAAGACTTAAATTTTACGTATATCTACCTTTATCTACATAAGGATAAATGAAATAAACCAAAATAAATTAAAAAGATAATTTTAAACTGTTTGTGAGTGAAGTATAAAACGAGATAATACTTTTTAGTTCTCAAATGTAACGACTAAACATTAAAAATAAAATTGGTGCTACAAAATAGCCAAGAAAATAGAGCCATTATTTGGAAAAATGAATGGGTGGAATTCAATACGTGGGGTTACATTTTAGTCAGCAATTGTTGATATATTTACATACGTAGCTGACAAAACTGTTTCAGTGTACCGCACAATCGGTTGTTGTGCTTGCTGTGCAAATAGAACATTTAGCCAAACGAAACGATACTATATGAATATATATTTTATGCACGGTGTACATAAATTCGATTTCTTTTTCTCAGCGAATATATTTCAGTCCTCATAAGTGATTGTATAATTTTTTTATGGACGAGAGGCTATGAAATGTTGACTCTCTGTCTCTTGGAGGATACACCACGGTATTTCCCTGTAAAAACATATGCGATTTTAGCCTGTGGATTTCGTATTCACGAAGTTAATAGGTCTAGGAGGCGGACTACTGTGTGCCCTGCGCCAGGTAGCATTGTGGGCTTGTAGATTTACATCAAGGCTCGTTCTGCAATGTAGAAAGCTCTTGATTAACATTTCGGTGGGACATCAGGTCTCAGTTATGTGGATGCTGCGTTATTCTGGAGTTTGCTGTAATCAAACGGTAGACTCGCTCGCAAGGCGAGGGTTGACAAATAATATCCTGAGTCCAGATCCGGGTATGGGACTGGCGGCAGGTACCATTAGAAGAAAGAGCTGTGGTTGCACCATAATTATGTTATGGAGAGGAATCTGTCAAAATCTCCGTGAAGCTAACTCATTTTTGGACATCTGGCCAAAATGACAGCACAGAACTCGTTTTGTGTGTTTGTCTTTCAAATAAACAAAGGGTGAATATTATTCATTTTAAGAAATGAACGACTACTCAAACTGGAAAAGCAAGACTTCCTATCTCCATGACATCACAAGGCCTAGCAGGAATTTGGAAATATGAATCGGTAGTTATATATTTTCTCATAATCAGCTGACTTGATCTGATGCATGAAAATCAATACAAAGTATTGAAACAAGTATAAGAAAGGAATAAATGCCTTAGGTGCTCAAAACTTGGAATTTAATATTTCATCTGCAAAGCATTGGAGGCTATTATCGTTCGCCTGTTCATTAGTACATGAGGAAACATAAACAGTGGCAATATCTGTTCCGGGTATCATACTTCAACACACGCACCTTTCAAAACAGTTCTGTAAAGCACTATAATACTAATAATAATAATAAGAGGTTCTTTGCCCAACAACCATAGAGCCTCTACGGAGCAATCAAGTTACAGTGAACTAGAAGAATGTAGAATAAATGTATATATGTATAATTCAACTAGTAAGCTTATTTAAACTGTAAAGCTTTACCAAAAAAATAAGTAAAAAAGAAAACCAATCAAAAATGGTCAACTTAAGTTCAGTATCTGCATGGCTACTGATTCTAACTCCTTCTTTGTACACATGTGGATGTCGCATAGATGCGATATTTTCTTAAAATTAGTGCACATTGTATATATAGTATGTCGAATTACCGCCTACGCTTGAAATTTGATGAGTGATTGTAACTTCTTCATCACCAGATATGTCATAAAATAGCAATAAACCTGCCTTTCAAAGTAATATTTACTTTAGTCACTAGTAGGCTATATCTCATAAATCGAGTATTTTTCATGGAAGCGGACTGGTCATGCTGGTCATGCTTCAAATGTATATTAAGAAACAAGTTTATACAAGTAAAGTCTTACAGATTTTGACTACAAACAGGAGTTGCGAGCGAGCAACTTGAAAGTTGATCTTTGCTAAACTTGTTGTTAAATATACTATTTCGGATGTTTCAAGGTTAATGAGAGCTTGACTAATTACAGGTTTGTGGCTCGTTAGGTATTTAGTTTTTTATTTATCAGACTATTTTAATTATACAAACACGCGATTTAATGGACCAGTGTAAATAATATTTCTGATGAATATTAAATAACAAGTAACAAAGCAAAGGCACGAAAGCAGTCAAATTTAGTTACCCCCTCATGACCATAATAATTGTCCTGTGTCTCTGAACTGAAGTTCCATCATATGAATATGTAGCCCAATCCATATCAAAAAAATCTTCGAGAGTGAAGAAAGCGGTTTGAGTATACCAGGATTATTCAAGAGCGATTTCAGTGCTGATTATAAGTTCTTATGTTAATGTACTCAGTTTTATAAGAAACCTATTTTTCGATCAAATTCGGAAATGTTATTCAATTATAAGTCCCTTTGGGTAGCGATATGCTATGTGTTCGTAGTTGGTATAAAATTTTAAAAATCGGTGCATGGGCGGCGAAGTAATGGCAAAAAAACAAAAAAATCCAAATATTCCTCAAACTTTGTTTTTAGACGTATAATGGATTGTAATGAATTTGGGATAGGTGAGGGGAAGCGTGATGTAAGACTGAAAATTTTTTTTATTTATACTAGGCTGTCGATTGACCTTCTGAAAGTCAGACCTAGCGGTATAATACATTTTTACAGTATACACACGAGTATTTCTTTAGATTTTGGATGCTTCAAGAGTCACTGATCATCGCCTACTTTTTAACTAGAGGAATTTCAAATGTTTTGTTACCACCGATAATGTGTGGAAACTACTGAGTCAAGTCACTTGACGCCATCTGTTAGCACTGTCATGAACAGGTTCCTACTGAAACTGACAGTTATGACTTTTTTTTTGGCATTAGAACATACGGTTCATGCAGCCAGCCCAGTTATGACTTAGTACTATGAACTTTCTAGTTTTCTCTATAGGCCGATACAGTGCAAGTGAGTAAGGCCAATAGAACGTTCTGTTTCAAAGAGCTCTGGTTTCTAGTCCCTACATCGGTAATAATATTGTCTTTTTTATAACCACGTTAGATTTCAACCTCTTTCAAAGTAGTTCAAGTGCTTGGAAAAGATTTCAATTATTATTGCCAGGGACTCTTTTGATGTAACTAATGCGGCTGTCGCATTGCAAACAATCTATTTCTCTCTATCTCTCTCCCTTGGGGGTACACCACGTTACTCCAGACATAGGTATATACGATGTTAGCTTGTGCCTTTCGTATTCATGAAATTCGGGGTCCTAGGAGGCGAGTTACCCTCTGCTTTGACAGCCAGATAGCATTAAAAGCACAGAAAGCTTGTAAGTTTACATCAAGGCTTGTACTACAATGTAGAAAGGTCTTGAATGACATTTCGGCAAGGCATCAGGAATCACTAGGTGCCGAGTCATCCTGGAGTTTGCGGTGATGAAACAGTGGGGGCGTTCGCAAGGCGAGGGTCAAGGAATAATTTTCTGAGTCCTGAGCCGGCTGTGAGACTAGCAGCTGATACTATTAGAAGGAAATCAGGTTCTTAAACAGCATCTTATGAGATGCAGAGGAATCTCTGCACATCTCCGTCAAGCTAGAGAACTAATTTTAGGACATCTGGTCAAGGTAGGGTGGTTTTGTTTCTCAATGGACATAAGCCCGCTACGGTCCTCAGCACACATTATATGTCGTTGTGAAGCCCTTGGGTACAACAGGCAGACTATACTAGTTTCAAGAGTTCTTGAACTTGAGAATATAAGATGGGCAGGACCCAAGACCATCCTCACATTTTCGATGAGGTTTGGATTTGGGAACTAGGGTAAGGAGAGGTTCATAAGGGCCCGCTTGTAGGCCTATGCACTGGTGGTTCTGGCCATCAGTGAGCCTTTCTCCTTCTTTCATTCAATCATCCATTCTCTTATTACAATTCTATAAAAGGACTACACACAGAAGTCTTTTAAGCCTGTCTATGTCTTATTCAGGCTCATAGCACTCAAGTTTTGCCCAGGTCTAATGCGTAATAGGCACAGATAACACGAAACTAGATCATAAATCGTTAAATGTATATGAAAATTGTGTTATAGTCGTCTCATAAATAAAAACTAGTTCACTGTTTAGCACAGATACCGCTTATCGAAAGCCGAGTGAAGAAAAGAAACAAATTTTGCAATTAGGGCATTTGCGAACAAAGCAACTAACTAACACGTGACTACGAAGATATAAGACAGATTACCATACAGTGACTTTTTAGTCACAAGACGTCATGTTGAATGATGTTTACATAATTGAAGATAATATTAATGAGTATTGTTGCAACTAGTTATAGTTACTGCAAACTGTCGCGTGTTTTTGTTTACATCTTTGTGCATTCCTGAAACATGACCGCTTTAAGGAGATATCCAAGAAAATCTGAATACAATGGTGAGTTGGAGTATAGTCACCAATTTATATTATTCAATATTTGGCTTACTTTGTTTCATGCGACATTTTGAAGTTATATCCGAGAATAGCAAAACTGACGAATCTTGTATGTCAAATGTACAATCAGTTCCTTATAGTCCGGGTCAGCATAAAATACTTGTGAAGCTTAATTCAGATGCACACGACATCCGACGATACGACGGTACGAAACTGTTTCTATTGGTTGAAATATTCAAAATGATGTCAAATCAAAATATTTCAACCGATAGTAACAGTTTCGTACCGTCGTATCGTTATGAATTAAGCGTATACGTATTTGTTCCATGTCAAATTATCGTGCTACAATTGTCAGCAGTAAACATGCTGTTTCAACGTTGAACGCTTAGATAAGGAAAGAGAGGGGATACCGCACGCCCATTTGATGCTATATGGATTAGCTGATACCGAAAATGAATAGCTGTCAAAATGCTGGTGGAAAACTGACGGTAGTGTCAAGGTGGTGTTTTTTTGCGATATTTAACGTTTTTAAGACCAATAATTGTGAAATATTGTGGTGAGCGTAATGGTGGGGTGTGCAGCTTACCGTTGTAAAAGCCACAGCAGCAGGAAGGAGCCAGGAATCACTTTTCACAGGTAAATTTATGATCTTATTTTTTTGGTGTATCCGAAATTCATGCAAATATCTCGATATCTAGTTCAAAGATATATGTGTATCCGAAATATAATTTGGAATGTACCACTAACATGCGAATCATAATGTTTTTGAGCACGTAAAGTCTAAAAATTATGTTTTTAAGGGATTTTTTGGTTCAAATACAATCAGTTTTCCAGTGGCGTATCTATTATAGCTTACATTTTGAATAGAAATATTATGACTTTGCATTGTAATATATAATATACCAATACCCTTATACAAGGTGTGCATTTCAAGGGTGGCCTTTATTTGTAGTTGTATGAATAATAAAATTAATTTTCTTTCTTCCTCGACAGGTTTCCTAAAGATCTTCCTAGACATGATTTATGGATCAAAAATATGAGGATCGAAGGTTGGAAGCCTACAAGCAACGATAGGCTTTGTTCTAAGCATTTTGAACAGAATTTCCTTCATCAAACAAATCAAAAAGTATATCTTCTGAAAGGAGCAGTCCCCACCATATTTGACGAGCTTCCGGAATACTTACGTCCAAAAATTGTAAGTTATAATTCCTAGCTTACATTGTCTACGCTTAATAAATATTAAAATAATAAACATTCTAGGATTATGATAGATGGATAGATGGATAGATGGATAGATGGATAGATGGATAGATGGATAGATGGATAGATGGATAGATGGATAGATGGATAGATGGATAGATGGATAGATGGATAGATGGATAGATGGATAGATGGATAGATGGATAGATGGATAGATGGATAGATGGATAGATGGATAGATGGATAGTTGGATAGATGGATAGATGGATAGATAGATAGATCGATATACTTTATAGTCTAAGAATTTACAAGATTCTTATTGACAAAGCTATATAATAACAAACAAAACTTTTGGGATATTCACTAAAACCTGTGAGGAGGAAGTTTGTTATAAATCTTCACTCCATTGTATATAATTGGATCATTAATGAGTTATGATTTGGGTGTGATATTAATTTAAAATCATTCTTATGCCTTATGCCTATATTCTATATTTATGGTCTCAAATTTGGTTTTATATTTGAGTATTAGTGATGACGTTTCCAAAATAAACAGTGCAATAAAGTAAGGAGAAATACGATTACGAATGGCTGAATAACCATTTAAAAATTGATAGCTATGAAAATCAAAAGGCAGCTAACCTCAAAAATGTAATAATTTCTTGTGTTACAGTTACATTATTAAACAACTATATTTAGGTGTGTTTACTCGATACGAAATCAAAACAAAATGTTACTGTCACTTTTCCTATAAGATTCAGTCACTCATTCACATCTACTTAAATCATAAATTAATTTGTTCTGTCTTTCTTTCGGAAATAATGTTTCAAACATTGTCTAATATACAGCTCTGTTATTTTAGGCAAAAGAAAGAAAAAGACCCCGTGAACGTGATGTTCATCCAGAACCATCGCCATCAACCTCAGCTCTGGCTGCACAGGACGACTCTCCCCGGAAAAAGAAACTTAGAAGAGAACTGCTGCTGCAAAAAGATAAGAATAAGGAAAAAACGAAAAAAATCCGTGCCCTTGGTCAATCACTGAAAAGAGCACACAAAAAAGTAGCCTCTTTAAAAATAATTGCTGAGGAATTAGAGCGACAAAATTTACTATCTCAAGAAAATTTAGTTTTAGTTCAAAATATGAGCAAGGTTAACATAGAAATATTGAACAGAAAAATGGGGAGAAATGTTCAATATTCACCTGAACTTAGGAAATTTGCCCTGACATTAAATTTTTTTTCACCAAAGGCATACAACTATGTGAGAGATGTTTTTGACACTTGTCTCCCGCATAGCAAAACTATTGCTAAATGGTTTCAGAATGTGGATGCTGAGCCTGGTTTTACCAAGGAATCAATAAATACCTTAAGAAATAAGGTTCAATCATCTGACAGACCAATAATTTGTTCATTAATTATCGATGAAATAGCCATACGGAAACATTTAGAATGGGATGGAAAAAATTTCCATGGTTATGTGAACTGTGGTACAAATTTAAACGATGACTCTAATGCTTTAGCCAAAGAAGCTTTTGTTATAATGTTGGTTTGCATCAATGGAACTTGGAAATTACCTGTCGGTTACTTTCTTACAGATTCTTTGAATGGCAGTCAAAAACATTCAATTGTATCTCAATGCATCCATCTGATTGAAGATACGGGAGCCAAAGTTATGTCAATCACATTCGATGGTGCTCCATCTAATACCGCTATGTGTCATAACTTTGGATTCTTATTTAACATTTCAAATATACAGACAAGTTTCAGAGTTACAGATCACAATGTATATATTTTTTATGATCCATGTCATATGATAAAACTTGTTCGCAATGCATTTGGTGAAAAGAAAATCCTAATTGATTGTGATAACAATTTTATTCAATGGAAATACATAGCGCTTCTAGAGAAGCTGCAAACTAGCGAGGGCTTACATTTAGGGAATAAGTTACGTCGCGCTCATATTATTTTTTTCAAACAAAAAATGAAGGTTCGGCTTGCAGTTCAGTTACTTAGTGCATCAGTAGCCGATGCTATTGAGTATTGCGAAAAAAAGCTGAATCTTGAGGATTTTAAAGGTAGTCAGCCAACAGTTAAATTTATTAGAATTGTAAATAGCATTTTCGATATTTTAAACAGCAGAACCCTAGTAGCACCAGGTTATAAAAAAGCATTATGTCAAAAAAATATAGATCGATCTGCGGAATTTATCAATAGTGCAATTTTTTATCTTTCAAAGTTGAAATTATCTAATAATGAGCAAGTAATCATGTCTAACAGAAAAACTGGGTTTATTGGATTAATAATTTCATTATCAAGTTCTTTAGGATTGTACAAAGAACTTGTTTCTGAGAGAAAAACATTACTGTACCTTCCGTTGTATAAGATTAGTCAAGATCATTTAGAATTATTCTTTTCGTCAATTAGATCAAGAGGTGGCTGGAATAATAACCCAACCGCTCGACAGTTTCTAGCTGCTTACAAAAGGCTTCTGGTTCGAGCAGAAATTAGAGAGGGCGGTATGGGTAACTGTATTCCATTAGATCAAATCCCTATTCTAAGCAGTTCTACAAAAAATGTAAGGTCTGAAGATGTAATTAATAGTAGTTTATCTAACCATAGTTTAATAGACATAAATGAGCCTTCTGATGATCTAGAAACTATTTGGAAGGATCATGACTACATCATGAATGCACCTGTGATAAGTGAATGTTCATCCCAAATTGTGCAATATATTGCTGGTTATGTTTCGCACCAATTACAAAAAACAATAAAATGTGAAACATGTGTCACAGCATTGATTGGTACTAGAGATCGGTTTCTCAATTCCCTAATTGAATTTAAAAGCCACGGCGGTCTGACTTACCCATCAAATGATGTTATCAAGATATGTTTGAAATCGGAACATTTTCTGAGAGTTAATGAAAATTGTATTCACACCAAACATTTTGTACCTTTGCTGATAAGCAAAATAATATCAAGTTTTCTAGGCACCCCTATTTTCAGCTGCTTAGAACGTCACGTATTAGAAAATGATGTAAATCATATATATTTTTTAATAAAAGCTGTATGCACAAAATACTTAAATATCAGAATCCATTTTATTGTAAAATCTCGATCACAACAGGACAATCCAGTTCGGAGCCAATTAACAAAAATGATTCTGTTTAAAGGGCAGTAAAATATTGGTAGTTTTTGACCTTCGTGACTGTAATATTGACTGCCATCAATTGTAGGAGCAAGCGAAATGCCACGTTCCTACAAAAAAATTATTTTTGTTGAAGCACACAATACTGAGTTTCACCCAAACTTCCCCATAAGTAAATACATAACTGCAATAAATTAGAACTTACTGGAAGCAAGGGGTTAAGTGATAAAATAGAGTTGTAATTTCTATGTAAGTTATAGGACCTCACCTATATTGAATGAATTATTCGTTTTTATTTACTACTAGCTAATCTAGGAGTCATTTTCTAATTTTGTAAATGTTTTGATTTTGGATAAGATTAAAGGACCTTTGTATTTCTAGCCCAAAACTTACTTTATTTCATGTCTGAGATAATTTTTATGTTTAACCCCCCAGCTTTTTCATTAATTATTGCCACCGTCGCAAAAAGAAGTTATGTATAAAAAAGCCTCGTTGGAGTAATTAAAAATACTGCTCTTCATTACACACTACAAACAGCAAGTAACAGCGTAACAGCAAGTAGATTTTTTTACTGCATATGGGGACTCCGAGATTGAAGGCATCAAATTCCTCAATCTCGTAAGCTAATCTATAATAACAAAAATGTTTTATTGCTGCTTCTGTTTACAGTATGTAATAGACAGTATTTTATATATAAACATAATGTCAATAAATATAAATATACTATAGGTATTATGTGTTCTTTAATAATAAAAAATTGATTTACTACAAACTACAAGCAGTTTTTTTCTTTCTGGGTAGAAGTATAATCGTGTCTTCCATCAGTCATATACTGCAAATGAACATAACATGTTCATGACTGAATAAAATATATACATTATCAATTTTTATATATTATTGGCCACAAAACAGCAGTCGAATGAAAATCACGGTTACGGTAATGTTAGTCACTTAAGTTTTAATTGTGGATGGCGAAATTGGCCATATAGAAACCCTGAATAACAATATTTCATTAAATTTTATTTGAAAAAGATTATTTCTACAAATAGCTCAACCAGAACGTTAATCCCATTAGTTACGCCACTGGGAATAGCGCTTTGGTGCCATTTGGTATCAGAAATGTCAGTCGCGGGTTCCGTCCTCTCTCTTTCCTTGTCTAAGGTTGAACGAGAGCATTCAAGGTCATCAAAAAAGGCGCCTCCGACATCAAAGGAAAATCAAATATGCCGCCTCTGGCTGTCGGTTCTCGTCAGTTTTGTTATTATCGGGTTATATACTATATTTATGGCGTTTTACTATCACCAGCGCCATCGTTATATGTTAGTTACAACACGGATACTAAATATTGTATATAAACCTATTCATATTTTGCTTACGATATCATCACAGCTCATGCTGATGCCCGCTCCAGTTAGTGAAATGAGATTAGGCTGATTTGATGCTTGATATCTTCGATATATTACTGTTTTGCCCTTTCCTCTTAACTAACTTATAAACCATTTTCCGCATACTTTGACCTGGCTTGACGTCTATTTGATAAATATCAGCTCTCTGAAAAGTGCCTCTCATTGCCAAAAACTATTGACTATTTTTGTGAACGAAACAATAACGTTACTCATTCAATAAATACTGTGTATAAGAGCAGTCTTCTGATATTGCCCTCGTATTTTGATTCGTCAAAAACCAAATAATATACGTAGTACAATCAACTTTTCTGTAAAGCCAAATTTCTGAGTGAATCATCTCATGATCATATTGACTGTCCATATTTTTGTTATTTTCAGCCCATAGTAACAAGTCATATTCTACTTTATAAATTTTAAGGAACTACAACCACTTTCGACGGTGTACCTATATATACCGGGCATGACCTAGAAATGACGTATTTTTTTGAAAAAGATCAATGTATTGAAAGTACACAATCTGTAAATCGTATATGTTTAAAGTGTGAAGATGCGATGTTGTTAATACTTGTTTGGCAGTGCAATAATGGAAGGCTTTCCAGGGGCTTACCATTCACAGGAAAAACAGTGTAAAAAATGCTAAAGTTGATTGCTTTGAAGAATATTAACACTATGTACAAATATATCCAACAAATTTTTGAAAAACCAATATATTCCATGAATTTTGGGACACTCGCTGTATAAGTGCTGACGCATTGACCCGGTCTCAATTTCTTGGAATTCACCGAACAAGTAATAGTTTCTAAAGATTGCATCCACTCGTGCTGCAATCGACGTCGGCCAAACAGTCCAAGAACCAGCAGTTCGTTAAACCGTGGCCGCGAAAGTCTTTCAAAGTACATGAGCTCCTTTCATTGTAAAATAAATAAACTGCTGTACCCTGACATCATGCGTCTCGTTTTTTTCTTGGTAATTAAAAATAAATCGCTGATATTAGTTCCTTAATAACTAGACTGTAGTGCCGATAGCATTTAATAATTACTGTTGTGCAGTGCGCTATTACTTTATAAACGTGTCAGAAAAAGTTCCATTTCGTGTCACAGTTCTCAACACAGGTGTCGACTTCAAATAATCGATTATTATCTCTAAGAGTACCTAATGAAAATGTACTGACATTATAATACCACGCAAACATTATTTTGTTCATTGTATGTAACTATGTTTACCTTTTTAGTCGCAAAAATGGGCTAATGCTGATGAAGATAGTCTTATTAAAGCATAAAGATATTGTGAATAATAGGTTTGCTTCAAAAGGAGACCTACGAAGGATAAGTCACTTAGAAGATACGAGAGAACAATAGTACAGATAGAATACGGGTAGGATAGGTAGATAGCATAGGAGCACAAACAGAAAACATGGAATTATTTAACATCATACGATACGAACTTTTTGTCTTATTATTTGTTTACCATTGAAAAATTATCTCCGGGAGCCTATCTCGTTCTAAAAAAAAATGTCTGTCGAATTTTATGCCCAAAATAAACCAGTTCGCAGCAAAAAATTCTTTTACGAACAAGATACTTATCGCCAAAAACGAAAATACGAAACTAAATTATCTAGTAGGTCTCCATTAGCGATAGTGACAATTAAATTAGTCTCAAGCTGTCAGTTTGTAAATCTTTGAAATTGAAGTGATACGAATTGTGTATAATTGTTCTGTTCTTAATTTGTTACTTTAATCACTTTAATAATTCACTTGTTTATGGCATACACAAATGAGACAATGACTGATATGCATTACGTTTACGGTCTGTCGCAGGAGAATGGGTTAGACGCTTCTAGAAGATATGCTGAAATGTATCCTCACATAGAATATCTGCCAGACTTAATCAACGATTACGAGAATATGGTTCATTCGACAAAAGAACGTAGGATTGTGGTCGCCATCGAGAAGTAAGAACACCACAGCTTTAGAAAGCAGTACTTAATTTGATTGAAGAACAATTAGTACTAGAAAGATTGCTTTCCAGCTAAATGTTGATCATATGACGGTATTTTGTATTTTAAAGGAACAATACTTATACCCTTACCCACTGCAACGAGTACAGGCACTGTTGTCGCGAGACTTTACGAATTGGATGCTGGAAATGATTAGAAGAAATCGTGACTTTCTGAAGACGATCGAATTCACAGACGAATCTAGTTTTTCTCGGGACAAGATTATTAATTTTCATAATTACCACATATGGGCTGATGAAAACCCTCACGCTATTATTGTCGAACCTTGGCATCAAGAACAGTTTTCTCTTCTCTTTGTCCTCCTCGATTAAATGACATACGTTTAATTTTCAAGAGAAGTGCATCTCGTACTGCTATAGGAAGTTCCTTTTATGCTGCATGATGGGGCTCCCGCTCATTTTAGTCGAGTAGCACGTCAGCATTTAACTGAAACATGCAAATCAGTGGATAGGTCGAAGAGGACCACAAAATTGGCCCGCTCGATACCCGGATCTCAATCCTCTCGAATTCTCTACTTGGTGCCACTTTATGCATTTGGTTTAACGTACTCCTCTTCGTAATGTAGAAGACTTAAGAAACCACATCATCGATGCGTGCAGGGTAATAAGAGGAGCTTCAGGAATATTTGGACGAGTACGTGGCTCAATGCGCCGACGGCAACGTCTACATAGACGCATGCGTAATGTCTGAAGCTAGACATATTGAACATTTACTATGATTTCTAGATGTTGTATCTTTTGTTATTAATAAATTAGTTTTGTTTATTCTCCTTTAATCATTTAATGCAGGTAGTAACCACAAAACAACAATAAGCCCAATTTCTGTAGTTGTTCGTAAAATAATTTTTTGCTGCGAACTGATTTATTTTGGGCAAAAAATTCAATAGACATTTTTTGTTTAGAATGAAACAAGCTATCAGAAATAAAATTTTAGATGGTAAACAGATAATAAGACAAAAAGTTGCATTGGAAATAATTTTAAGGGTTGCATTTTCCACC
This sequence comes from Callosobruchus maculatus, assembly GCA_951848785.1. Taxonomy (NCBI): domain Eukaryota; kingdom Metazoa; phylum Arthropoda; class Insecta; order Coleoptera; family Chrysomelidae; genus Callosobruchus; species Callosobruchus maculatus. Next base: position 24,104,083 of record CATOUR010000014.1, on the reverse strand, counting down.
TCTTACAACCATGGGGTAAACCAAATAAATCACTGGCTGTCTTTTTGGTAGTAGAAAATGTCAGGTAAATTTCAATATTGTAACTTTTTTAGTGCTTGTGAAAAGATTGTTAAACAAATTTTATGTACCCCATTTAAAGGGCTGTATCTTAACAAGGGATGCTCCAATGAAGTTTCTTTATATGAAAGATCCTTTCTTTTTTTCTATGAGGAATCACCCCCTTAAATGTTATTTACTTACACTTATTTAGTTACCTTGTATAGGTAAAGAACTAAAAAAATCGAATACTGAATTAAAGGATTTGTCTATAAGGAAATATTGCTGTTACTGTTACTGAATGAGCATTGTATGGAGATATTTCTTCTTGGGAAACGTCATCGATCATTTTAAAATACTTATTAATATTTATTAACATTCATTACAGTTACCAAGATTGATGTATTAAACCAAATTGTAGTAAATACATAACATCAAAAATAAATGACGCCAATCAATAGCATACATCACACCGTGGTCTCTAGTCCAACCCTTAGATTAGCATCTTGATGCCGTAGATGTATTTAAGATCAGGCGTTCGATCTGCGTAAGCTATGATCACTTTAACTTTATTACTGTGAACTAATTCTGGCCAGTTGTATAACAGCGTCAACAATGATCAATAAACAAAACAGTTTTTCAAATAATTTCTATAGTAAAGTGCATAAAATTAATGTTTCCCCATTTTAACTGAAAATGCAACATTTTTGGTAATTCGAAATCGTTCAGTCAAATAGGACTTCTAAACATAGTACCATCGCTGTAATGAATAGGTCTTTTACTACACAGAGAGCATTTTTTAATTACATCCTCATTTTAGTAGTTACATAGTTACATTACAGTGCGGTTCTTCTATCCTTTATTTTAGATTACCTATAGGTTGTCTATTTTGTTGTATAATTCTGAGAATCTTGCGTTTTGCTATGTATCCATTGATACTATGTATTGTCCCATGGTATTTATGATTTTCCCTAGGATTTGTATTAAATTTGCAATGATTAATCTAAGATAAACTAAAATAACGCAAAAAATGCAGATCGTACTAGTTAACCACTATTTATAATATTGATAGTAGGCTCGGTAATAATGTGTTGCAGAGTATCCAAGTTCCTTGCGCAACGGGCTCTATATTATAACATAGTTTCAAAATTTTAAAATAAAACTAAATCGCGCTCAGCATAAAAGCACCTCAAGTCAGCAAAAGAGAAGCGAGTTTGTTGTTAACCGTTGCCGTTGCAATATTATTCAGAAATACGATGTAATAACATGACACATTGTGATAGGTACTCGGTAATTTGTTAAGTGTAATTGTAATGTTTAGATATAATTTTGTGATGCTATTAGTTACTATTATTATTATTATTATTTGCTTGTAAGTACAAGAAGAATAAGAAGTATCATAAGCAATAATAACCTCATATAACATTAAGTTACTTATTAGATATGCTCGCTCAGACTTAAAAGCTATACTCGTATTTGCTTAGTAAAACCAAAGTTTACGGAATAAATATAAGTTGGATCACTCTCCGTCGGCACTTTGAAGATCTCACATCAAAGCGATACCGCGGCCGCACGCGCTAGTTAGTTTTTGCGTTGGTTTTTGCCCAAGTACGAGGGTCTTTTAGCGGGGACTTGCTAACGCCAGGGTTTTACGTATATACGAGGGTCATTGAAAGACTATGTATTGACAGCCGATTTAGACATACAAATACAAATATAACGTTTATGTTGCTAATACACTAGGTAACTAAAGTAAAGTAAAGTAAAACTATTACTAATGAATCTCAAATGATTTCACATATTGTAGCTGTTTCGTAGATACGTAAAAATTGGTTCAAAGGTGCTGAAGTATATTTACCTTAATGTTTTGTTTATTTGGCATATTTTTGAGACCACAGCTTATAGAATTTATGGTATAATATATAGGAACTCGTATATACAATTTTAAAAGATAATGATGTGGAAATGCTTTACATGGATGTGAATAAATATTATTGACATTTTGCTTTTCAGTGTCATTCTAATTGCTACTGTAGAAACTAAATTGTTAAAGTTATCAATAAAAATATTTCCGAGCTCTAAAATATAATTCAGAATGTCTCTAGGTGGTATGGTAAGACCACCGAATGAATATTTTGTCTCACTATACGCTTTTAGCGTGATACAATCCTGTAAGTACCTGTAGGCCTCGAATTAATCACTTTAGACGTGTGCTGGTTTGTTGGAATTGTTTTATCGGGTGGAACACAGAAAGGCACAAATGTACAGGGTGTCCCATTAATAATTTTGAATCGGACGTCACGTGACCAAAAACAAATACCTCATTGGATATGTAATTCTCTACTACTGTCCAGTTCCGACCTATTGCGTGTCCTAATCGTCGTGAAACATGTATTTATATCCTTTATATTTCAAGGTTTACCACAAAATAAGGATGGATCTGATTGCCATTTTCCATCCGTTAATAAATTTAATTGATAAAATCAAACTTCTGAAAATATTATCCATTTCCTGCAAACAAATCCGAAATAACAAAATCCGACATTTTTGAGACACTGTATACACTTCGCGTTACACACGTTCAACCACTACTTTGCGCCGCCCCGTATCTCCCGGCTGACGTCGGTACACTGCTACCGGTGGACCGGGGAGACGGGGCAAGGGGCAGGCTGTTTTGATATTTTTGCGGAGTGATCCAACTTATATGTATTCCGTAAACTTTGGTAAAACTTACTTTTTGTAAATTTATTTAATATAATATTTGTTCAAGTAAACTTCCACTAGTCGTTCAAAATATTGTTATATATTATATATGTGCACTGCGTAGCTTTTATTCGTGTCAAGATAAGTCAAATGCATTTAAAGCTCTAACATGATTTTTTTGGACCGTTTTTGTAAGATGTCTCATAAAATGCTTTTCTGTATATAAAATTGACGCCAGAACACCGCTTCTGAAATACCACCTATAGACAAAAAGTTAATACCAACTTTAGTTAGTCAGTATCTCGATACATACAAAACTAAATATTACTACGTCATAGCATCGGTTAGGTAACAGGAGATTTAATTTAAATCAATAGCAGGATCTTTCAGGGGAAATCCCATCCTCAAGCCACCTGGTACCTTGTACCAGCTAGATTAACTTCACGAGGAGTTCCAAATTGTATAATTAATATAAATCGATTATTGAAAATGGCCATTCCGCGATTCCAAAAAGTCATCAAAATAGCGGACCCAAAACATAAAACGATAAGCGGGTACAGACTTATAAATCAGAATAATTATGGTCATTTGTTATAATGAACAGTTCTCGTATAAATTTTATTCAATTTGAATGTATCCTAGGCAGAATACGTATGTATGCATGTAACGTCCCAAAATATATTTCACATAAAAAAATAAAAAAGCGCAATATGTTCTTCAACACATTCTAAAACATTGACCCTATATATTACTAATTACATTATTATACATTTTAGACTAATTATACTACTGTAAAATATTAAGATTATAAATTTTATCGCAGGGCTCAAGCCACTGATGATCTGAACGCGTTGGGTATCATTCCTTGCATCAAAATTTAAGAAATATCATTGAAAATACCATTGTAAGCTGACCCACAAAACATTCATTTCCAAATAATTTGTTCCCAAATACCTCAAAGTAATAAAGATAGCTTAAAATCTGGCATTGAGTAATACGTTAACCAATATGATGCACTCATCACTGCATTAGCAAACTAATCATCTAATTGATGACATTCGCCGAAATGATAGGCTTAAATTTAATAAATGCAATCGTTTAAGTCTCACAAAATTATTACTTACAGTATATGTCATGCTTCTCCGTATTGTCGAACACAGTATTTATCTCAGATATTATACACCCATTGAAAACCATTAGACACTAAAATACTTAATTATGATAATATACAGTATGTAATTGTTTCACGACGAGCTGAATATATGATTACGATGTGTGGCACTTATGCACTGTTTTACAACATTTTTTTCAGTTGTAGATGTAGCAAAAATATTACAAGCATGTACTAGTAGCAGTATCTCTATCTTGATACAGTAGTGGTAGTGATGAGGAAGTGAGGGCAGGCAGGTAGGCCACCTTTGGCCCTTTTTGCCAACCCTACTGCACCAACACTGGAAGGACTAAAGCCTACGTCCTATAAAGTTCCTTGTCCAACCTACCAAACGTTTTGACAAAAGTCAGTATGTCGAACCATCTCACTGAATAAAGTGAATATCTGAGATTACGATACACAGCACACCTGCCCAGGAAACGGAACGCTGTCTCGTCCATCTTCCAGCAGCTGGAGCAAATGGGGTCCCTTGACACTCTCAATGTCTGTTCAACCGGCAATGGCCAGTGAGAATGCCCACCAAAAGATTGAGCATCTCTCTGCCTTTATTCTGGAGCCACAGCATTTTGCCCTTATAACAGGGTCCGCTATGAAACTTTTACCTTGTTTGTCGTAATCTCTCTCTAACCATCAGGCTCCTCGGCATATCATTTTGGACTGCCATACACTGCGATCAAAAATTAATTACAAACGGATGTCCACTCTGTATATAACTGTGGATTAATCTAGATACAGTAAGAACAAGACGGTTATAATTTGCAGAAACAAAAATAGTGCCAAAAAGGTTAGCTCGGGAAATTCTTTGTATCCATGTACTACGTTACTACAGAATCGCATATAAAAGCAAAGATGATGAATGACACTCCTCTAAGTTACTGCCTGCTAATAAACGTTTTCAAATAACATGTTAACAGAACCAGAAATATGAAAAATAGTAAAATGAGTTCCATACTTCTCCAAAACAAAAAACAACTGGGACAAAAGAACAATACTATAAAAATATTCAAGGAGTATTTAAATATTCTTATTATATGATGGAAAACTTTTGACTATATTTAGCTTCAGCAGGGAAACAACTAACCGTTTTATTGCAGATTTTTGGCAAACATATATACCGGGATCAACTATTAGATATTTTATGAGATAAACTTTCCAGATATCTGAATATTCAATAATTTTATTGCCAATAACTTCGAAAGGTTTGTGCTTAATGGGATGTTGTTCAAATTACTCGCATGCATAATGAAATAACAGACGACCCAACAATGATCTATCAACCATTTGGAAGACAGTACCAGTAAGTACACCTACCGGCATTGAATTACACTAGTGGCGGCTCGTCTTAAGGAGGCAAGGAGCCATGGCACCACCACAATAAATCGAGCACCAAACTTTTTTTGTGCTACTTTAGAATATTATTATATCCTCTTTTATTAAAAATTACTTAGCAAAAATTAAACATTCATAGAAATCCAATACATTATCCGAATTTTTCGCTAAACGCGCCAAGACTATTACTGTGAAAGCATGGCGTGCGGTGTCGGAAAGAAACTGCCAGCGGCACCAATTCTGCATAATACATCCAGCCCGAATGGTTAAATGAGGTCATATTAACTTTATGCACAGAGCGCGATTTTAGTAGGAAAAGGAGCCAGGTAAATGCTGACTCGCCGAGACTAGATCTTGTTGTCGTTATCGGTTGGGAATATTCGGTGGAATATTCGGATTAATTCCTGCTGTCGTTTCGCGCCCCGACGTGAAAGTTGCAAGTTATTTTAATAATATTTAGTGGTGACTCGTAATAAGTGAGGGCCCATTGCCAAAATGAATGGTATTAGCAATATTTTTTTTAAGCCGTTTCCCACATACTTGATTGAGGAAAAAATGGAAATCAAGGATCTGGGAAGACCACTTCCCGATTTAGATATTCAAAAAACGCAAAATGTGTCTAGCTTGTCGAAAGTTAAAAGGCGAGTACGAAAGTTCCATCGAAATATGTACAATAAGAACAATTGGAGTTGTGGATGTGGTAAGATAAACGCATTTTTTTGTTTCCCATATGTTTTGTTTGATGGCGATCCTACCTGGAGTTACCGATTTAGTGCCTTTTCCATGCTAAAAATGATTAAGACGTTTCTAAGCAACTCTATGAAAGAAAATTGACTCAGTGCTCTAGGAATATTAGCGGCAGGAAAAAGTTTTTAAATAACATTTACAATTTTAACAAACAAGTTATTGACACTTTTGCAGAAAATAAGGAAAGACCATTAGATTTTACATACCGGACAATTTAAAAGTGTAATTTTTGTTTTTGTACATAGGTTATATTCAGATAAAATTTTGGGTGTTTTTACTGTTGTTTTATTATATTTTTTAAGGTGCCGATAAATTTAGGTTATTTTTCATATTTTGGCTCCACCGATCTCTCAAGTCACGAACCGCCACTGAATTACACTATTGGCTCGAGTGCTTCCTTTGGGAAAATATGAAAAAAATAATTTCCACCTTATCCAACGTGAGCTCAAAGATATCACAATTCTTATTTGGAGCATGTCCTGAATCTCATCCGGCACGACAGGGCTGTTTCGATTTTTGGTTCTCATCAGGTGGACCTGGGTAAAGATATGATATGAAAACAGTTAACGAACAGAAATAACTACTACTATATTTGCCCACAGAGTAGTTGTTTCGGTTGATTTCCATAATGTGTAGTTGAGTTAAGGTTTTTTCAAGATTTTTCACGTGACTGAAAATAGATGCTGACGTCAATGGTATAGGACCATATCGACAATCTTAGCATAATTATTGAACTCATCATACACTACCTATCATGTACACTACCTCTGGTTAAAATTGTCAACCTCAAAAGGCACGGCGTTTATGCCAATCTTCTATTTTGATTTTAGTCCTTTACGAAGATTATGATCGGGTTAACCCGATCGCAAGGATTACTGATATTGGCATTTGGAAAGGGATCTGGATTAGTTCTCTATCGTACCAAAAGTAATCGGGATATTCAGTTGAAATCTCTCGGCCCAGCTAGTGTGGGGTTAATAGCCGATTACTAGTCAGCTATTTTTCTTAGCCATCTATTTTGCATTCTTGATCCAGCTTTTTAGCTGTTCGATGTTCGTTTAACCCATGGCGTCACAAATCCCACTATTTAAAACTGATTTTCCGTTAGTGTGAAACAGTCATAAAAACAACAAGGACCAACTAGATCGTTAATCCTTGAACAGCTGACATTGATTGAACTGATTTCATATCACTGTTTCCTTTCAACTTGTTGATGCTAAATCAAATTTAAATATTCCTGTAACATGACAAGTTCCTAACCTCAATGGAAAAATGACGTGCATCAAGTTTTACAACAAAGTTTATCGACTAAAATTTTATTACTTTCAGCCTTTACGGAAACAGTGATCTGAACTTAGCTGAGGAAAGAGAGGGGATACTGCACGCCCGTTTAATGCTATATGAATTAGCTGTCAATTAGCTGTTACCGAAAATGAATGAATTTTGGTAGTTTTTTGGTGCCATATGGTAACAGAAATGTCAATCGCGCGTTCCGTCCTCTCTCTTTCCTTGTCTAAGGATCTGGATCCGGATCGATCGAGTCATATTTCGATGAGCTGTTTAGTGTAATTTATGATTCCGTGGATTGAACAAACATTGAGAAACGAAAAATTTGGTTAACAAATACAAAACAGATAGTTAAGAGCTACTAATCTGAATAACCCGATCGCGATCACTTACCATACAAGAGTGAACTGACTCTATCTGGTTAACCCGATCATAGTTTCCGTAAAGGCCTCATACCTCACATCCGATCGCTATACGAGTAGTATACTAGTGACGTCAGAAGTTGTTTACGCGTCTTTTTCACTTATTCAAGATTACATTTGGACATTTAATAAACGACAAAAATTATTTTGTAATGCTTAATTCGTTATGACAACAAAATAGTATTTATATTACAATAATTATCCTAAAAATGACTTTATAACTTATAATTATTAGCTATCTTACGCCGGTATCTTCTTAAAAATTAAGACAAATAAAGATAATGTTAATATTTCATTAAAATTCTGTAAAAATGAGCTGACCCGTGAAACCCTTATTGCAACATTTAGAGCTGCATGAACCTGCTTATCTGGGGCCAACTGTACATGTTAGATTAGATTAAGTTTTTTGGGGTAGACTCTGGTCGCTGGTCCTCACGCGTCATTCGGAGCTTATTTTGTGTCCCATACGTATTAGTCACCTAAAACAATTTCTGTGCTCTTGACCAGGTCCAAGAGCTTCTTCCCAATACTATAGTGAATTTCGTCATCTGGCTGTGTCATACCAAACACAGCCTTCTCCTCGCTCCGAGTGTCTCGCAGTCCAAAATGGTATGTCAAGCAGACTCTTGAGGCTAATGGCAAAAGTTCTCTGTTGGTGATTCCAAAAGTGTACGACGTTATCGGAAGTGGCCATGTGTAGTAATAAGGACAATAATCTGCCTAAATCGTTCCTCTTGGGCTTCAGTAACCAGCTCGTGAATTTTTATTTGACCCTGTAAGCAGCTTTTTCCCTAGCGTTTGTCCAGGGTAGACTCTCCATCGCTGGCGATGTTGCTCATTGGGCCATTTCTTGATAATAATTTTGTGGGCGGTAGTTATGACAAAAGCTTGATTCTGGACTGAGACTGTATTATGTACATCGTTGGTGTATTTCATTATTGTAAGTTTCTGCAATTCATATTCATTTATCTGTAAATATTATACAAATTATGGTAACCCTTGAAAGAACGTATTACGACAATACATTAAAATTTTGAGGTCCTTGTCCTACTTCTACTTGAACGCTGATGATTCCAGAACTTTATTGCATTCTTGTCAAAAATGTATGAGCTGACACCCAATATTTGACGGCTCCAAAGTGCAACTATCACAGTAAAATAATAAATCTGGTCTCAATAATGCACTTTCTTAGTACTTTCTGGCCCATGAAATGCTTTCGATCAATAACATTTTTCACAAACGTGCCTTATAATTGAATAAAATATATAATCATTTTTCTTTGTGGTCATCTATTATACATATCTATTATGTATTTTTAAATTTTCCGCTATTGTGACTTGGCTTGCTGTAATTGCGTGTTTCTTTCTTGTTTTTCTCTTTCATATATTAACATTTAAGTAAAACAAGTGAATGATAGACATATGTATAATTATTCTCTGCAAACCTCTCCAGTATCTTGCCTACCTGGCATAGGTTTTGAGTATTGATACCTAAAAGATAACTATTGATATTGTAAAATAAAACTAATATACTTGAACAAGTCCATGCTAGATATCCGCTGTTATTGATAACCTTAACTGAACACATAATTCCTGAAGTACAAAATCTCAAAAACCTTTGCACGTTCAGAAAATTCTACTTTAACCTGAGACGAATTTGAGTTGTGGTAGTATAAATGTGCCACTGTATCGCTCTTTCTTCGTGTTCGATTCTCTGTGTTTAAAGCTGGACTCTCCGTACCTTCGAAAAAGTGTTTTATAATAAAAAAACCCATCATAAAAATGCACGCTGGGTCAAGTCTTTGTTGTTGTTGAGCTGTTCGTGGGCCTTAGCTCTTGTGTTATAGTACCAAGTCGTAATTTTGTCAATGTCTGGCAATCCAGGAATTAGACGACGCATCAAGTAAAAAAGAGGAGGGAGAAAGTAAGGAAAAAACGTGAAAAACAAAGACAGGGAAGGAATATTTTGGAGGCGATTAAGCATTTATGTTTTATATTCTCTAGAGTTCATTTTGGTTTAGTTTAGCTGAAATATTCACTTTAATCTTGACCGTACCGAATTTGCGATATAATTTTTTTTCACAATGCGATATGCGGCCTTGTGTGCTTGCGAACTTGCCCGAGTGTAATCCATTGGTTTATATACTGTGTAATTTTGCCTAAATATAGCTTTTACTGAAATCTAGATAACGAAAATCAAGGTCTCTTATGGGCACTCTCGTCTAAGACATGCCATGAGGCGTACGCGATTATGCGTAAGGTACTACTTTGCAGGACCTCAAAAGTGCGTTTTGGAGCTGAAATGCATAATAAAATGGGTCATCTGTATCATAAAACTTGCGCTTAAGAAAATTATCGATTAATTCTACATATAAGCTAATCAATAGCAGTACTCATCGAAGTACATATATTTGTTTTGGGCCAGTGTTTACATACAAGCACAGAGATCTTCGTGAACTCACCTCTATAAACTACTTTTCACCCTCGTAACTTAATTTGTCCTTATAGGAATTATACGATTACCTTTTCCGCCAAGTCTGTTTATTTTGAACCAGTATTCAAATGAAATAACAGAGAACTTCTGTGAACGCACCTCTAAACTACTTTTTATCCTTATCACTTAATTTGTCCTTCCATTCCATATCCTGGGAACTAGGAATTTGTATCTTAAGGCGCGTTTAGACTGTGCAACAGGTTTCATAAACTTTTGTTTTAAAACAGGTTTATTAAAACATATTGTGTTAAGGCATGTCGGAAAATATTAAGGCGACAACGAAGAAATGGTTATAAAGAGCAAAAAATATTTAAAAACAGATCAACAACAGGGTTTACAACTTGTAATATTACACTTTCTTGAAACACGTTGTCTTACAACTTGTGGCATAGTCTTGATGCGCCTTTACATGCGGAAGTCATAGAAACAACGCAAATCCCAAGTGGTTCCTGCTACTTTGCGTGATGCATATTCCCATATTTAGCAACACCAGAATACCGCATGAATCATAAATAATCAATCGCTAAATCCAGTTTTTCCACTCAACGATTATTCGACTGGTTTTTTGCGATTCTTTTACGGAATTTTATGGTAAGCCAGTATTATAGATGTCTGGCAATTAATAGTACCTCAAATGTTGTCCGTTTTATTAATATCAAAATTAGCAATTATATGTGAAATGGAGATCTAACACGCTGAAAGCTTTGAGGGATTAGTTTTTTGATAATTAGAAAACCTAGGAAAAGAATAAATTAATGATAATTCTTTCTTGCGGTTATATTGCTATATTCTATTGAGACTGAAATGAGCATAATAACACTTATAGCGAGAATCCAGTTTTAGCGAGTTTTACCGAGATACGGACTACGGACAACTGTATATTAAACTTAACATATTTATGGTTGTTTTTCATGGGTTTCGGTCAACGATTGAAACTATAATTTTTCTTCACTACTGCTTTTCGGTTTATTTTAATCTAAACCATCTTCAGGTGTGTTAATTTCAGATGTCGGTTACATTTCCGTATTTTTTTTTAATTTTACAATAATGTAACCGACATCTGAAATTAACACACCTGAAGATGGTTTAGATTAAAATAAACCGAAAAGCAGTAGTGAAGAAAAATTACAGTTTCAATCGTTGACCGAAGCCCATGAAAAACAACCATAATCTATAGTCGATGTTACTAGAAAAATAGGCATTAACATATTTAGAGCTCGGCTCGGGCTACGTACTAACAAGCACTTCATTTGTTATGCCACTTTGCATATAACGAGCAAAAAATTGTGTTACATTTTGTAATATTGTCAAGTGCAACTATAATGAGTGATCAACAATTTTTTTCGGCAGATGACGTCCTTTTTGACTCCATATCTTCTGTTGAACATAATGAAGCTGTTCTGTAACATGACCTTTTGGTATAACTACTCGTGGTTAGTTGCCAAGGCGGTCCGGAGGACCTTTGCCTCTATATCATAGTTCGTCAGTCAGTTTGTCATTTTGTCGGCCTGGTTACCCAGAAACCAGAGAAAAAGAAAGAAAGAAAAAAAGCAGAGAGAGAGAGAGAGAGAGAGAGAGATGTTGCTAAAAAGTGAATTTATATGATCTAAGATTCCAAGACATAATTTTGGTTACAGTGCGAGCCGCGGCCTGGAATGTTTGCGGACTTGCTCAAGCGTGTAGTCACTCAGCAAAAGGTTGCTATACGATTCCGCATGTTCATAGCGCTGCTGCGCCTATGTTTTAATATAGTCTTTCAAGTAAGGAATATCGGGATCTTTATGCAGGGTCTCGTTTGAAACGTAACAAGGAGCATTTGTTATAGTTTTCAGGATTCTGCTTTGGAGCATCTGCAAAGCTCGTATGTGCGTCTTACCTAGAAAACACAAAGCCGCATATGCGTAAGTAATTGGAGGTCTAGAGAGGACTTGACTTTGGGGTTGAGTACCGGTAATACAGGCCTCTGGCAGAGTGCCGCGACGTTTTCTAGTACAATAGATAGCATGCGTTTTAGAATGTTTGATTTTGATGAGCCACTGAACCGCCCTCTCTAGCACTTCATCCACCGCTGTCTGTCGCCCATTACCAATTTGATTGCTAGATCATGACTGAGCCACTAGTGCGGTGTCGTCAGCATAGAGATAGACCTCACAGTTGGTCGGGCTAGAGACATAGTCAATAAAAAAGGAATAAAGTATTGGTCCAAGGATCGAACCCTGAGGAACACCGGCGTTGATAGGCCGTATTGTCAACCATGCATTGTCAAATTTGATCCAAAATGTCCTTGCATTACAATAGCTGAACCACTGTATTACTTATTCTCTCACCACATTTCATAGAAGTTACTGTTTGGTATTTACTAATATGGTCCTCACAGTTTAGGTTTGCGCTCCTCCCGTGAGGCCTCTTACACATTCAGACTCACCAGCTATGGTCTACTAGATGAAATCTGTGTGAGGTCAGTTCTAAGAATTTAACTCAAAGACATGGGTTTTTGGATTGTGTCACTTTTCTTGTGAACCGACGCCGTGTATTAATTTTACCATATTTATCATTATTTTGGTTAACAGGATGAGCCTTAAGTATCAGCTTTCTTCTCTTCCAAATATTATACTGGTGTGTTGAAAAATTATGATAATAAAACTTTGGTGAAGGTTGAGTTGTCTGGGTTCTGAAACTACTGATTAAGAAATTGACGAAGGTAACGTTTCTGTAAGGGCTCCAGGACAGGTATTTCCAAGTTGTTTCATGCTGATATTACAGGGTGTTCTATGATGAGTGATAGAAGACTGCAAAGTTGATTTTCAGCCAAAAAGGTCATATAAAGTAGGATCCGATTTTCAACTGTTTCAGAGATATTTAATTTTCTTTCATTATTTGATTTTCAGCGACATCGGCGCATGGTCTGTAAGTTTACCATTGCCTGATATTATGTAGCAAAATACTACATACACAGTGTGGAGAGGCATAAAATTTGTCATTAAACGGTACTTTAGTAGCAATGTAGACTGTAGTCTGAGAAACGTAGTACAACAGTTTGAAGCGACGAATAACTGCTTCTGGTAATTTGTGCCTAAAAATTTTTGTGAATGTATGCCCGTAAGTTTAAAGCCGAAAATTCCGCAAAACAGAAGAAAATATCTCCAAGTAAAGTATTCAGTTAAAAATACGGCTGTTTGTAATTAAAGAAGCTACTTTTTAGTTATATGGATATTTCAAGTAGGAGAAAATGGATTCTCGTTTGCTGAATCAGTAAAAACATAGTTGGCGTGGAACATGTATGGCACGGTTATGATTAATTGTAATGACTTATATGTTGTTTCTTGTGATTAAGCTAAGTAAGTGTAAGTGGTATAATTTGTTGAAGTATAATAACATTTTTACGCGTCTCTTGAAAATAAAAGAAATAAAAATTAAATATCCCTGAAACAGTTGAAAATTATATGACTTTTTTTGTTGGAAATGAGCTGTACAAAATTTTACAACTCTAAGGGCCGGTTGTACAATGCAAGCTTAAGCTTCGGCTTAACGTAAGCCGACGTTAAACCACGTCAGTGGCAAAATGTCCGTTGTACAATGCTGGCTTAACCCCCCACTCCAAGCTTAACACGAGCTCACGTAAGCCGATGCTCAACGCAAGCTTAGCTGAGGTTTAAACCTAACCTGATATAAAAATGACATGATTTGTCAAGGATGAACCTCCAAATTTCTTGTCACTTTATTAGGTCAAATTTTTTGGAAGATTTGTGTCTAATTTAACAAAGAGAGTGAATGAAAGAGCAGAGACAAAAACGGTCGTTGCCAAAATTTGACACAAAACGTCATAAGTGCCTGACCAAAAAAGGTAATTTTTCAGATCATTATGTCAGTACGTATTGCTTCATTGATGCCAACTGTAGTGAATTTCATTGTCAACCAGGTTTAACTAAGCCGACGATTGTACAACGGGTGTGGACTTTAAGCCTGAGCTTAGCTAAGCTTAGGCTTAACAAAGCTCGTGCTAAACCTGCATTTGTACAACCGGCCCTAAAAGTATCTTCTACTCGTCGTAGTATAATTAAATTTATGATGAATAATTGTCATATGTATATGAAGTTTCTGTGCTTTATAGATTATAGGTATAAACTAGAACAGTTGCCTCCTTAAGGTACAAAACCTACAACAAGCAGATATAAACTTGGACGTTAAGTTTAATCGAAATGCCTTGACATATTCAAGAATGTTAAATGTTAAATTAGTAGTGACAAATATGCCGATTTGGCGTGAAGATTTAATGTAGCTCCTCATTAATTGAGGAAGTTGTAGGCATCTACGTACAACTAGTGAGTAATATTAAGAACATAAAATAACGTGGTTCTCTAAGAGCATCGGCTAATTAAATGATATAATTTAATTTTTTACATATTTAAAGTGACAATGTTGTAATAAATTACAATTAAATTATATAGCTACGCGCAAGTGCTAATTTCTCCAGAGTTATATTTTTATAGAAAATCGATGCAATAATTGCTTGGAACATGATTAATTGTAAACTAATAGATCCATAAAAACTAGTAGCCCATAAACTGTTTTCATCCATCATCATTAATTCCTGTAGACAGTATGGAGCTTTTAGTTTGTGCACAGGTACTGCAGTCAGCTTTGCAGTCGCAGTGTCACTGTAAGCGCAGTGGCGTAGTTGGCGATCCTATGACATCCCATAGGATCCCCAAGATCCTATGGTATGTCATTCACTTCATTCAATTACGACGTTTCCACGTGGTTAATAAACATATTAATTAACAAATTTTACAACAGATATCTGGTTTTAATGTGTTTAAACTGTTTTAAGGTCCTTTTTTATTATCAATCCAATGTTTTTGATAATGAATTTGTGTTTCCACACAAATTGTGCTATATTGTGAAGACTCTCCCTTTGATCATCTTTAGGCAGCAATCTCGCTAACTTTTGTAAGTAATTAACATCAATTTATTGAGATTGTTTCCTCATTTCCTAAATTTCTATTGTAGCCCTGATGATGCTTGGAATAAAGTTAAAATAGTCCACTTTTGCGTTTATTTGCCTCACTCCCAATTATTAACCGTTTTGTTACCTAACTGGTTTTTGTTTCAGCAATGACTACCCCCCTTCTACATAATATACATATATACCCTGAGGGAAAGAGTCTATTACGGTTAGTGATTTGCAAGAGACCAAGTGCTTAGCCAGAGCAAATTCCAAAAAATAAATTTCGGGCTGGTTATGTGAAGTTAGATCTAATATTTTTGATAATGAGGTGGAGGTAGATGTATTCGGTAAAGTGATTAACTTCTTGCAATGATGTGGAACTGAATATACATATAATATTATATTTGCCGTCCTCTATAGGTGTTCTCTTCTGGTATTTTGAATAAATACGTTATACTAACATAGGTTTTCGATTACTACAACTAGCAGCTAAGTGAAACCCAAACCATTGTAGTCAGTGCACTTAAATCATTTTTCGCTAATGTGTCTTCAGGCTATTTCATTCTTTGAGTGAATAAAAATATGTATTTGCAATTCTACCAAAAATATAGTATATAATATAACTAGTAGAAGTAGTAGTGATGTGGAAGCAAGGCAAGCAGGTCCACAACCCCTAATGATCTGCTGCAAAACTCAGTACGTCCCATCAGCTTACCGAGTGTAGTAGTTCCTCTTGAAACTCCATAGTTTCATCGTGAACTCTGAGGTTGCACAAATAAAAGTGAGTTTCGTCCTCTTCCAATATCTTGGGCAGACAAGATCCTTTACCAATTTCGTGAATGATAAATATCTCATCGGTCGGAGATATCGTGTGAGAGCCTCACTTTTTTTAAAATCGATAACGTACGACTCTTGCCAGGACCTGATACAAACCTTTGCAATTGCCTGCTGTCATTTCTCTCTTACCGTACTTTTGCCCATTCGTTCTAAGCTTACTTATCAAAAGCAACATTAACCCAGCGCCCTCTAATTCAATAATTGAGGATTCTTTAGTTTGCGAGACAAGTCTGTCGGTTTACTGCAGCGAACAGGTTACCAGGTGAAGTTGAATACTGTATTTTATTGCAGGTATACAGCATACTTACTTTAATGTTGTTGCTTACTTTATGATTATCATCTAGCAGGTTGTACCAAAATCTGTATTCATTGTATTTGTTGAAGAAGGTAGCCCATCAAATTACATGTCGCACATCATACTAGATTAATTTTTTTCTTGTTATCATAGAAAACAGAACAATATATTTTACTTAGTATACGATTCACTAATTTAACGTTCTACCGACGAACTTCAGCAAAGGAAACTTATTATTGATTATCATGATCTGTAATGTTTTCTAATGAATGCAAAGTACAGTTGAATAATCAGAAAACCCTTAACGAAATTCTGAGTCCTTTGTGCATGTGATGTTGCATACATAGAATTGATTACATTATTGATGTTCGTTTTAACATCAACATATGTATCATTAATCGAAGCTTGCGTGAGAGCATTGGAATATATCTAGTGTCAATCACGTACATGAAAATAAAACTAAGTAGTTTATTTGTAAGTAACACGTATGCCATCAGTAGTATTTTATTCATTAAATAAGAAGTTTCTACTTAATGCTTCATAATATGCTCTGCATTTCGAAAAAGAATGAAGAGGTAAACAGAGGTTGTTTCTCCCCTTGCCCTGCAACAAAAATCTCTAATTTCTTTCCATTTGACAGTTTCAAAAGGACCTGCATTCGAATAAAACTTGCTTAGTCCATCTCTATGGGAGTTCCTTATCACCTAGTGTTTCTCATACAGCAACTTTACGAGTCTAATTCGGGTTATGTAAGAATTGATGGTAATCTGTCTGATCAAACTGCCACCAGAAAAGGAGTCCGTCAGGGATGTGTATTATCTCCGATGTTATTTAACATTTACTCCGAATTTGTGATGAGACAGGTATTAGACAACTGGAATGGTGGTATAACTATTGGCGGAAGCAAAATATCCGACTTAAGATTTGCTGACGATACAACCCTCATTGCTGCTTCTCAGGAAGAACTAGTAGCTCTATTAAACATCTTAGAACAACATAGTGCAGCGTATGGTCTTGGTATTAACTACAATAAGACCAAGGTTATGATCGTAGATAGAAAGCATGATAATCATCGACAAATAATAGGCCGTTGTGAAGTAGTTCAAAGTTT
Organism: Callosobruchus maculatus; assembly: GCA_951848785.1. Lineage (NCBI taxonomy): Eukaryota > Metazoa > Arthropoda > Insecta > Coleoptera > Chrysomelidae > Callosobruchus > Callosobruchus maculatus. The sequence goes on along the minus strand of CATOUR010000014.1, from coordinate 24,086,704 downwards.
TGTGTACCTACCTCGATTTTGATCGACAATTCGGGTAGCTGTGAAAATGAGATTCGGCGGCGCATTCAACAGGCACGTGTGGCCATGACAAAGCTTACTAAAATATTGCGTGACTATAACATCACTAAAGCTACAAAAATGTCGCTGGTTCAGTTTCTTGTGTTCTCCATATTTTTGTATGCCTCGGAAACTTGGACTGTTAAAAAGGCAGATCGAGCTTGCATAGATGCTTTTGAAATGTGGACGTGGAGGAGAATGCTAAAAGTTCCTTATACCGCCCATCGGACTAACGTTTCGATACTGGATGAGCTCGGTAATCCAAAGAGACTCTCCTCCATTGTGTCGACGAGAATGCTTACATTCCTCGGACGTATACACAGAAGCGATAATCTGGAGAAACTTGTAGTTCAGGGTCATGCCCCGAGTGGGCGGCGCCGTGGTTGTTCCTCTACACGCTGGGTGGATACGACAAAACAGTTGCTGGATATGAGTATCAAGAGCGCCACTAAACTGACAGTAAATCGCGAACGATGGCGAGCTACAGTTCTCAAAACTATTGATGATATTCGTGTCGGCAATACTCTAGCTCCGACTTAATGCATTTTACGAGTTCACAACATGTCTGTTAAGACATTGTGACTATGATGATGATTTCATCTTTACTGAGCACCATGTATACACATAATGATATGTAATAACATATGTAAAATTCAATATATTCAAATACAAATGTGTTCAATAAATTGTTTTACATGGTTACACCATTCAGTACAGTCGGCATTTCGCATTTGTCAATTAATTTTTCTTTCCGTCTTTAATGAAGGCTGAAATCATTTGATTCCCGTATACAGTCAGTCTATGAGTCAGAAAAACTACACAATTTAGAATCTGCATTGAAAAAAGTAGGCCACATCCTACAGTATGTCAAGACGATACAATTACTGGTATAGCTGAAGATTAAAAATGAAAGGTAGCCGATCGTCGATTTTTCCAGAGCCGCCTTGAGTCTTGCATGTTGATAAATCGATCAGGAAGCAGATTTTTCAGGTCATTATCACTGTTAAATGACGAACAAGATGCATGTATGTATTTTGTGTCGCTTAAAGGTACATTCAGATTACTTGTCAAACTTGCTGCATTCATGCGAACAGGGCCGGACTTGCTTTGGCTGGTGCGCTTAGACGGAACACAAAGCGGGTTAGTGTCATGAAACTGAAAAGAATAGTTGCGCTCAGATGAAAATAGATTTTCTTTAGCATTCCGTTAGCCTCTTTAACTTCCAACTACTTTATCAATCAGATTTGGAATTCAAAAATTAAGATTTAGCCAATAGTAACCGACAGCGCTATTGCTCACAAAATCATTGTTATAATACTATTATGAAATTACTGAAAAGGCATATTTTCTAAGCTCAACATTTTCTATTTTGATAAAGACTACTGACGTGACCTAAATGTAGGTTAAAACTTTATCTTTCCAGATATGTGGTTTCAATGATGAGTTAATAAATTAAGATGAAAACGTCCGCTGGATAAAATTCAGAAATTGTTGCTTTAGACTACAACTACTATTTTTTGAACCACATTTTGGTTAAATTTATGACAGAAGAAATAGAGTTGCCTCTCGATTCTCCTTGTTAAATTCTGGTTAACGATCTTGTTTGTGAATTGTCTGAATATAGGCGTCAACTGTAGTCTAAGTGTGTATGGAAATACTGTCAAAAATCAGAATATAGCTTAGTTATTTGAGTTTTGGAATTTGGATTTTTGTATAGTTAAACGATTACAATTTCTCACTTATTAATTGATTTCCACAATGATTAAAAATAGCAAATAAATATTGCCATAGCGCCACAGGTATAACCCATATTTGGGTTTGAGCTGGGGGTTTCCAAATTCCAATAAACACATAAATAATGAATACTTAAGCCTTCGAGATTTTCCGCCTGGCGGATATGACCAATAAAAAAAGTGGTATGTTGAGGCTCCAAATGCGCATACACCCAGTCTAAAAATTTATACAGATCAAAAAATCAAACCTAATCTTGTTCAAAGTCTTTTTTTACAGCAATTAAACCACATGCAGAAAAAGTATGTTTAGAATGTAATACCGCCAACACAGAACGAAAAAATGAAAAGTTGATTGACTCAATGCTTCCCACACATTATCGTGATATCAATTTGTTTTTAAGCTATACTCTGATATCACCTTGTAACCAAACTATTGCCCGTGGGTCCGCAAAAAAAGTTTACTATGAAGCTAGATCGTTCTTTCACAGGTGGACAGTCTTTTATGAACACAAATTTTTGATTTTAGAACCCTACACCCCCCCCCCCCCCAACCACCCCAATTTTATTCCCAAACAAATAATGGTAGTAGAAAGTTATCAGGTTTTTATATTTTTAGATTTTTTGATTATTTTTCATCCTCGTGAAGGTAGTAATACTGTGTCGAAATTTTATTAGAATGAATTCAATAGTTTCTATTCGTATGTGTACATCAGAAAATTCCCTTGGTTTCTATAATACGCAAAGCAGTGTTCGGGTAGACCTAAAAAAGTATTATGGCGGTAGGTGTTTCTTCCACAGGTCAGTGGTCGGACTAGTATGAAGACGAGAAATGTTTTAGTTTCACAACCCCCTACCCCCCAACCACCCCAATTTCACCCCCACCCAAAAAAAGTTGAAACTGATAAGAAATGCCTAAAATGCCTAAAAACGAAGTCTGAGGAGAATTTGAAATTTTGTATGTGACGTGAATGTTTTGTTATGTAGGTATAATAAAAGGTCCAAAAAGCGTATTATCTTGAAATCCAAAATTTTCGCAATTACACTACTCCCCTTACCTGTCTGTATGGGAAGTAAAAATGATTGTAGTGATCAAGAAATCGAGACAGTTATCGATCCCTGACCAAAGCAACACTTAATTTGAGTTAATTTCCATTTCATAATTAATATATAAGGTTTTGTGGTTGAATTTCAGTACAAACAATGTTTTTAATTAACGTGTAGATGTGAATATAGTATAGTGTAACTAAATACCAATTTGCGGTAATACACTGACATTCTTGTTAAATATAAATACCATCAGAATCTACCGTAAAAATCTAAACATAAATATTCAGATTTAAAATTAGGAAGAATTTGCTACCACCGAAGCTTAAATTTTCAATGTCACCATACTTCGGAAAAATACGATACCCATGAACCAGTTAATTCTGTTTTTTTTTCAATAATTTCTCGACTACATGACATATAGGACAGTCCTAACGTCTCCTCAAACCATTGCGGGACTGCGGGAGTGAGAGCGGGTCAGGTTTAGGAAACCCGGAAAGCGAGACAGTCTTGTGCATTCACACTATACCTATAGTATAGTTTCGTAAAATATCTGATACTGACCTTATGCCACTGTACACATCAAAATGCAAGTCGTTTGAATCATATAGGTGAAAAAGAAAAGCTTAACTAGCGATCCAAAGTATCCATCTAATTCAAAGTCTTGATGCTAGCAACCACTAATCCGCATCCAGCAAAAGTGAAATATGTATATCAAAAGTGACTATCCACGCAAGGCTGTTGAAAAAACGTGACATGCCACGTTGATTTCAAGAATTGACATGTTTTCACTCAGAGCAAAATAATAAAAACGATATGTAAAATATGTACTCCATGCTTTACATGCTGTCTAATTACTATATAATGAATTGCTAATTTGCCTGACACTGCATAAAATGGGACAACTCATTTATGCTTCTTCACCCTGATACCTACAAATTAATATAATTTTCCAAGTTGAGCAGAATGCTATGTATGTGCACTTTAATATCCTTTATCATGCAATACAGATGTGTACTATAATTTTGTAAAAAAACGTAGTTTCAATTGACGTTCCAGAGTACAAGCGAAAAAACGCAGGTTTGTGACGCGTTTTTTCACATTTAAGGCATAGTGAAACTGTCTATATTGCAAGCATATCATAATCCTACTCCTTGTGAAAGGAGAATCTAGTTCTCTTTGTTGATTTAACTTGCAATATAATTAAAATAGGTCCATAGAAATACCAACTGTCACCGTCAAAAAATCTCTAGAAGGCTTCATGACCCAGGATGTCATATTTCCCTTGACTTTTTGTTAAACAAAAAAATGCAATTTTTCGCCCAGTTAGGATGGAAAATCAGACTGGAAAAGATACTATTGGTTCACAATGGTCGATTGTTTATAAAGTATGTAATTATTGACCTTTTTGAGGTAAATTTCAAGAGAAATCAATAATTTTCAGAGTACTTTGACAGGTGCATGTTCTTGAAAGGGCTGCTCTGATTGGTCAGAGTCTTTGTTAAAATACCCATGTCGATAAAATCGGGCTTAAGTATACCAGATTTAACAAGGGTATCTGATTTTTTGAGTTTTACGAAATTATCCAAAGCTAACATAAAATTGGATACAAGATATTGTGTTAGTATTACCAATCAAGGAATTCCATTTGCAAGATGCTACAAACCCCGCTATTATTACATGCATCCCAATCGGATGTTGTTATTTTGGCATTAATGACTATTGTAATAACTTTTACTGGACACAAACTGGTCAGGTATCAATTCTTTTAATGACACCCATACGTAGATCGTATATTTAACTTGTTTACTCTAGCAACAGGATATCTGTGTGCAATAAAATGGGATAGAATAAAATTTATGAGCTGTTTATGTTTTATGAACGATGCATCGATTCATTAGCACTCACCTATCTATATTTTATACTAATATAATGTCTATATGCCAATTATTAGACATAGGCACAGTATGACGAAGGGGTTTTTAGGTAGACTGCTTTCATCTGATTTTCGATACCAAGCTTGAATGGATACGTGAATTTGTCCAAGAAGCGTCTTTCATAGAGCCTCGTTTCGAAAATCCCATGCAAAAACTTCGCAATATCGCGAATTTAAATTAAAAACAGGAAGGAGGCATCTATGTCTGATAAAGACATATAATTACACTGCTGGAGCAATTAAAACCAGCGATAATAGTAGCAGTGTTCAAGGTTTTGTCTTATTCGTTATGTAAGCGATTTATTTCAAAAATAAAGTTATATGATAACGTCAGATTTCTTTTCACTTCATCACATCACCAAGTGAACTATTGCAATTGAAAAATGTTGAATTTAAAATCTCAAACAAACAAAAAAATGTCTCTCAAACTTTTTATCCATACGTCATAAAGAAGCTTGCACCTCATTTTTTTTATTTATCCATAAAATCTTGGCCACTCTATAGATCGATAAATACATCATATCAAAAGACGTTTTAACAGCAAATTACTACTTGAGTAAAAACGAAAAACATTAGTCCAAATTTGTAGAAAAGAAATATTTTCTTTAAAGATAAAGTAGGAGGAAAAGATAGAGCTCGCAAGCAAAAGGTAAAAGGAAAAGGTTTTGCTGTATTTTGCATTCATAACCTTTTCCCTTTTTTCGTAAGCAAATCCTCACAAAAGAAAAGTAGAGAAGGTATGCAGGCGCTGCTCAACAGTTACAGAGGTAGATGCGCAAATCATTAATGTTAGGTTAGGAACAGAATTTTGAGATTTTACCTGATAGCTTTGATAAGGCACACCAGGCAGAGTTTTAAACCCCCTCACCTCTCGAGCTGCAGCCACCCGAAGTCGAACCTTAGGTGTTCATTCAGGGGACCAACGCAACGTCTACGGTCCCACCAAATTTCATTTCTTTCCAACCTTTTGCGCTCAGAAGACTTCTATGGACGACTGGCTAATATCAGTATTAGGTAGCGAAGTGTTCCTAACTATCGTATATTTTTTTTAGCCCAAATGTGCTATTTTGGCAGCTGCAGATAATATAGATATGACAAATATTATTGTCTTAGGAGAAAAAGTGTTACATAACTTTTTGATAGAGTTCGTCGACTATATACGCGATAAAATTATGATTCCAGTAAAAATCATAAACCACCCCCTAACTTTGGGGTACTGTAGAATGGCAACTATTGGTCGCACACGAAAAATGTAAACACTAAAATTGTGTAGAATTTTATTGTCTCCATACATCGTTTGAACATTTTTTCGATAGCACTTACCGCAACGGCACTATTTGTCGAAAAGCGTCACGAAACAGTTTTCATCCACCTTGAACTCCTCCCCCTTCCGAGCTGCAATCAGCAGAGGTCTCAATTTGAATCTTGTCTTAATTAAACAACGCCGATTGAGTAAAACTAAAAGCATGCACAAATAAAATTTTCTCGCAAGAGCACATATTCGGTAGTAGGTAGCGGTGTGCTCCTAAACGTCTTATTTTTTTTAAACCAAATGCGTGAGTTTAGCCAGCTGCTGATAATAAAGATATGAGATGATATCATTCTTTTAGGGAAACAAAAATGTTGCATGACCATGTAATTATGATTTTAGTGAAAATCACAGATCAACCCCTAACTTTGGCGCACTGTAGGATGGAAACTATTGCTCGCGCACGAAATACTTGAAGACCAAAATTATGCAAAATTTAGTTCTCTCTATAAATCATTTGAAGCTTTTTTTGATATCGCTTACCAAAATGACGCTATTTCTCTAAAATCGTCGCAAAGCAGAGTTTGCATCCCCTCTCCTTGAGCGGACCTTTTGCTGTCAAAAAACTTCCACCGGCAGCCTTATTATGTAGAAACTCGCAACAGCGGTCGCTGAGCAGATGCCGAGCAACTGCGAGATGACAGCAACAGGACCGTCAAAATTGTAGGTTATATTTTGTTGTCCGTCACGATAACGTTATTACACAATACGAAATTTACGTTTGACAGCAGATATTGTGCGATTTTCGACCGTCGCTTGTCATCGACAAGATACGTGTTAAGACTGCGGGACTAATTTGACTAAGAATACTTTTTCGTATATTTAGAACAGGACGTACATAGACAAAGTTCTTGTCTGTCCTAAGAATAGTCTGGTTGGCGGGAGTGGCGTTTCTTACTGCCAAGAATCCCATGTTCAATTCTTTGCATCTCAGTGCTCTCTAACTAATCAGTGCGTTGTTGACATATCCTTGCATTAACGCTGGCAAATCCAATGTGCGCGGCCCAGTTGAAACGGGTCAGTGAATGTTATCTCCATCATTAAAGCGAAACGCTCAATTAGATTAATTATCATTAGTTTATAACGACGTCTTGTTTTTGGCATAAAATTCGTAACAAGTAATATCAGACATGTGCTTAGTATTTTTCGGAGTGTTATTCAACCGAATTCGGTTATCTTTAATTTGAAGTTGTGTCAGTAAACGTGACTTACTGGTACAATTGAACATCTAGCTCAAGGAATAGTGGGCGAACTTTATATAATGATAATATTAAACGACGTATACTGACATTCATGGGCGTCACCTGTTCTAAAAAGTGTACGTTTACTGATTTGTTTTAAGGAAAAAGTTGGAAATCCTCAGAAAACAGTGCTGCTAATGACTGCGTCTAATACTCTAATACTCAGAGGTGCTCAATCCGCCAAGATGCCTACGTGTCTCTCCTTCTATCCTTTCAAGTTTTCAGCTATTATTGAAGTCCTACCCGAGAATAGCCATCACAGAGGAGCGACACAGCAGGGCCGGTATTCTTGACCGCTCGCGTGGAGCGATAACGCTGCCTTTAAGCGCGAGGGGAGCGAAAATCACTGCTGTTTAGATTCTCACATCCTCTCCTCACAATTGAAGCGCTCGCGTCAAAGGGGAGTGCTTTCTGTCGCTCGTGTCACTGGTGTATCAATGTAAATAGGTTATCACCGACGATTGGGGTGCCTTAAGCTGAGATGTGTGCTCTTGTTTGTAATTATTATGCTTTATAGTGGACGATCCTGTATGTATTGGACTGTTAAACCAAGAAGAAGCATAAAAACCGCAATTTTATGGCCACAGTAAGAAGTAAACTAAAAGTCGCCTAAATTTGGAAAACGATTTAATACTAAATAGATAGATAGATAGATAGCTTTATTGGTCATGTTGATACATTGCGTATATATGACAGGTCACATTGTAAATTTGAACACTGCAAATCGGATCCGTTATGGGAGAAATTGATTGGGCAAAGTCAAACGCAACCTTCACATTGAAGTGTACCTTTTTAAAATCTATGGATCTTTGTACAGAATTCCCACTCAAAAAACACTAACAAAACTTGCTGAAAACTAGTTCAAAAGGTTATTTAGATTAACAAAAACAAACCGTTTGATATGTCTTGGACACAATTAGCATTTATCTGGATGACTGTGTAAAAACTACAGATTTATATCCTCAATCAATAGTAAAAATTTTGGTTTACTATTTTTGAGTGATTTTATAAAAAGTTTATAGTTTAATGTACTGATATATGATTCGAAGTTATAATATGAACTATAACTAAAGTATAATCGCTGTGATTATCATTATTTAATTTCAAACAAGAATATTGGTATCGAAATAGAAAACAACAGTTCTTTCACATTAAATGGGGGCCAAATTCGCCGCTAATTAAATCAGATTTATCCTGAATGTTGCTTTTTGGTTGATACTAATATTCATGTTTAGAATAGTTAGTTCAACCTCGATCGATGTATATCAACGACAATTATTATTTATCGTCTGTGATGTATACGGTACTTTATCAAACGAACATATTGGTTATGTTTTGACAACTTGACGTTTTGTTCAGACATTTTACATCAATACGCGATGTTGTCGTATCGCAGCGCTCGCTTTCCAAATTTGCGAGGGGAGCGGTAGGTGAGAATCTAGAAATGCCATATCGCTGCAAATCATATCGCTCCTTTGACAGATCGCTCGCTTGCGAGGGGAGCGAGTTGGGAATACCGGCCCAGGTACCGATTTTCATAACGCATGCGCAGGGTTATTGTGGACAAATGTCAAACCGTCAAACTCCACGTGCGGCCGCCCAGTATCAGCTGATCAAGACGTTTGAGATTGTGGTCGTGTAATTACTCTATATTGTGGATGCGTGTCAGTTCAAGCCGATTCAAGGTCACCAAATAATAACCCGCCGAACATCAAAGATGCCGATAGGTTGTGTCGCTTCTCTGTGGTGGCTATTCTCAGGTCCTACTGAGAACGTGTATTCGATAGCCTCCCAGCCCTCCCTCGAGTTCCTTTAATACAATTCTGAGCACCAACTTCCACCAGATCCTCTGGTATTGAGGTTTCATCCATTTACTTCCCACACTGACAAGTGAGAGGAGTACTATGATTGTAAAAATTTTCGATTTTGAGATAATGCGGGTTTTGAGCATTTTAGGATCTCTATATAAAGAAAATCTACGTCAGTTCGTCTGTCGGTCTGTCTGCCTGTCTGTGTCTGTTGGTGGTCTTCTAGCCCCGTAATCTCAGTAATCTTTGCATGGACTGTTATGTAACCTGGGCAGCGATATGCTGTGATGTCAAAGTAGGTAACGCTGCTATAATTTTGGAAATAGATGCATGGGCGGCGGAGTAATTACCGATTGACAAAACATTTCAAATTCTCCTCCAACTTCGTTTTTGGGCGTTTAAATGTTTTCTAATAATTTTCTATTCTTTTGGGTGCGGATGAAATTGGAGCAGTTGGGAGGTGGAAACTGAAAAATTTGTTGTATTCATATAGACTGTCCAGTGACTTACGAAAGAATGACCTAGCGGTATAATACACTGTCTTAGGTCCATCCAAGTTTTGCCTTGCCTATTACAAAAACCAAGGCACTTAGAATTTTCTCATGTATACTGCTGCTTTAGATCGTTCTGTATTGTGTAAAGGGAAAATTATTAAATTAATTTTAATGAAATTTTGACACAGTATTATTACAGCGAAGAATGGTAAACGCGTATGGTTTTAAAAAATGGTGTCAGTGGCGGCATTGCAATAATCTAACTAAAACTAGTGGCAACGTTACGCTGACACGACGCGTATCTGTGCTATTAATCGATGTATAATAATAATTTGCGTAAGTTCTGTAAATTCTTATCCTTCAAAAACTCGAAAGAAAAAACATCAAAATATAAAGTTGAGGTCACTAAATGTTTTCTATCTATGGACCGATTTTATTTTTATTTATTCGTATAGCAGAGTACAGACAATAGAAAAATAAATAACATAAAAATAAACATAAAAAACATAATCAGGTTACATACCTATAAATACAAAAATAAGTAACATTATTAAAAAAGCAAATATAAAAAGCCTATTTGAAATATCACCGTAGATAGTAGTTTCGTTTTCACCGAGTATAGGCAGTACCTATATATATTGTTTTATATAGAAGGGGCCCCGTGAAAAAAAAAATGCGGGGGGGCCCCGAAAATCTTAGCACGCTACCGACAAATCATAAGGAAAGCTGTACAAACGTATAGTTTACTCTTTGGTTTGGTTGGTAGCATATCCAATTATACTGAATCACAGTCAGCTGATGAATTAGAAATGCAACCGTGATCAAATTTTTATTAGCAGATTTATTGATACTTTCTATTACAACTACTGCCCCCTTGTATAGTGTACAGACTTGATTTCATTTTGCACTGCGTCCTTATTCCCAAACATATTCGTTAAGATCTGGTTTCTTCCAAAGTATGTGCTTTTTTATTAATAGGCCATTGAAATTCGATGGAACAACGTAAACTGTAACGTTACCAAATACTTACATAGGTGCTTATGTCACTGAATGAAATTAAGTCAAACAAGTTTTGGATTAAAAAGTAGGGTCTCTACATACTCCTCAACAGTACAGAAAATACTTCAATATACTCTCAGATACAAAGATTTTCATAAAAGATTTTTTACAAACATGATATTTTTTGCACAGAAAATACAGATTAGTGTCTAGGTACCTCTCGTTAAGCTTTGCTAGGTGATATCTTGAAACTCTAACATGGGCTGATCCGCTATTTTCACGATGATACCGTAGCATGAGTTAATCTTTATTGCAATGCACCTGTTGTTGCACCTGAGTAATTTGGCGGTGTAGCGTCAAAATGACTCATCGTGACACTTCTGACTCTCTCAATAATACTCGCCTAGCATCCCGTCGTATCTGAACTAATAGAAATCAATTTTTCAAGCTTCAGATTATATTATCAATATTTTATTAGATTTTGGACAGGTTTAATACCTCCAATAGAAATAAATCTTAAATTAATGTTAGGTTATTAACAGTTTTCGCATGTTTTTGGCTACAACACTACACGTGTCTGATAATAGTGGACATATAATTTGAAATGCAAGCATTAATTTGAATCCTCATTCTGAATTTTTCAAAGCTTAATAGCTCATAAATAAAAATTGAGGATATTTGAGATAAGCACTCGATCTTCTCCATTGCAAGGCTAATCTGGTGGCAAAATTTGAACGACAAACTTTTTATGCATATTTAACAGGTCTGTAAGTCGAGGAACTAAAATAGTTTTTTAAATAAAGCACAAGCTATACGATTCTTTGTGATTTACCTCGGTATGTAGAACTTTTACTCACTAGCCGTGATAATTATATAAATATTCATGAGACATTCACACGGAAGGGAGCAGCTTAAGCTTCTCCAATAATCCTAATAAATCTTGATATTTCCACATTTCTGACATGATATCCTTGTCTTGTCCAACGGAAGAAACAAAACGAGACATGTTTTAACGTATTATGACCGATAGTCACCTTGGCCCCTCAACGCCAAAGTAACCTAGAAATAAATGAGACAGATTACATGATGTCTAGTAAGTCTAGGTCGTTCAATAAACCAGTATATTCTGAGAAAAAATATCAATGCGGAAAGAAGATTTGGTAGGTTTCAGTCATTTGATTTTCGAAACTGTGTTTGTCTCTCTGCTCTGTCATTTCTCACTGGCTCATAGACACAGATTCATTTGTACTTCCCATTTCATATTTGCCAGCACAACAGATGCAATACAACACAAAAATGTATTTATTCAATATTTGCAAATAGCAATTTTCTTCAGTATACTTAAAATGCATTGTAGATATAAGGGTCAGAGACCTGGTTTATGGAAAAAGATTACGGTGAAAGAAAAAAATAATCCGAAGGAAAAGTACTATACAGCTCCATCGAACTCATATTGACTATAAAGCTGCAATACATTCAAGATCCACAACCCTATGTACTATCCAAAGATGCTCACACTGATCCCGTCAGAAACACCTCAGTGCTTAATTAAAAGCATTGCTTAACACCGCAAAGTTATGACTGTCAAAACTAGTATGAGATTGCTATCTCACATTTGATAATTTATGAGAATAATACAAATATATGGATATTATTCTGTTATTCAAGCAGCAGAAATGGTAACGACAGTGTTAATACCTAGTAGTATGTGAGGTGGCAAGTAAGCCCCATTAGGCCCTGTTTGCCATCCTGGAATATCACCCCTGAGCTATCACTGCCTCCTCCGCTCTGCCTAACCTTCCCGACCTTTTAAACAAAGCTAGTATGATCAGCCCAGCTTAGGGAGGGTAGTTTCTCTGGTTGCAGTCTATCGGATTCAAACATTAGTATCTCCGCCCGCCTAGCAATTTATATTCCGCAAGATAGTGTTAAGCCGTTCCATCTGCCTCTAAACAACCCATACATAGGGCATTTTCTGCAATTCCTTATAATTATAGATACTGCCTAAACCTGCAGTGCCCGTCAGAACACCCACAAGGTTTCTGATGGCCCATCAGCCTTTGTTCCGTAGCCATGCTGATCTAGATGTGTTCAGCCTGGTTATAAAATCTTTGGCTTGTTTGCATCCCTCACTCTGCCTCCACTGTTCATCTATTCTATGGTATCATTCACCCACTTTTTGAGGGCTGACATTACCTGCTGGCTAATTGATCCTATAACTACCTTCGGGCCAACAAGCTGTCCTTCGGTGCCGAGTCTGGCCAGCTTATAGGCTTCCTAATTACTAGGAACCCCCGTACGACCCGGGACCAAAATCAAAGTAACATTCTTCAGCCTCGTCAACCATTCCAGTCTCTCCGCGCACTCCTGAACCAGGAGTGCCCTGGTTCTGGGCACGCAGATGACTTTCAATGCCGCCTAACCTCGAGCAGTAGATAGTTTTGCATATACTTTTGGTTTGAAAATCATGGTGTTCGTGCCTAGAGAGTAACTCTCCCATACCCTCGATTTTCCACAAAGATCGCTGCTTCTGGGGCTTATTCACTGGCTTGACGATAACTATCCGCGTAGCATACCAATGTCTTTCCGAGAAACTGACACTCTCCCTTTTTCCACTCCTCGATACTGGAAATGGTCAGGGTGAAAGATTTGTCTAACCTTAATAGACCGCTTGCCTCGACAACCCACTAGGCAGATTTAGGAAATGCTTCATCCACCAATTTGGCTATCTTTGCGTGACCAACCGCCTCTCCCCTTATCTGCCAATAACCCAAGTCCAGCGTTCTCAGATGTGCTGCCATCGCTGTCATCTTAATTCAGGATGGCACCGTCTCTTCATTCCTAAAGGCGGATGAACCAGGGCGTAGGGATGTGGCGACCCCATCGCCCAGAGGTGATGGTACACCTTGCACCGACGACGGTGCATCATGTACTATTATCTCTGCAATCAGCCACAGGGGGGAGAAGTGCAGTCACTTAGCTTCGCCCGCGGTGCAATCACCCCCACATCGGAATATTTCCGGGAAACTAGAAATAGGTTCCCGGAAATAGGCGGCGCTAAATGGACTCACGGTTCATGTTCCGTCGCTGGGCTGATGTTCTCGGTTTCTCATAAGTGACAAATTAAACTAATTAAAAGTAAAAAAATGCTCAATGGCTCTTCCAGGATCAAAAGATTTCGGAGGTAAAATACCTGGCCGTTCGGATCTCCGGGTGTCAGGTGGTCCGGGTGGAACATTAAGCGAAGTTTGTTTAAAAAATTGTGCTGCCACTCCTCGTCAGGTTAACAAGAGAAGCCGTCCTTCGCAGCAACTTCGCACTGACGACAGGCCCGAAGGCCAGAGAAACTTTTTCAGAACCGACTTTACAAATATACGAGGTCTTGCCTCCAACATAAACTCTGTCCATCAACACCTTCAGGCAGAGAAGCCACACATTCTGGCTCTTATGGAAACTCAAGTCGGCTCTTCAACAATGGATAACTGCTTTAGATATCCCGGATATGACTTATACACCCGACTTAGACGTAGGTTTGGCGTATGCCTGTACGTTAAATCTGGGCTTTCTTGTCATCGAGAAGAAGAGCTCGAACTGGAATGGTTTGACATCATATGGCTCAAAATATCCTTCCAAAATCATTCCAAATTTATATGCTGCATTTATAGACCACCAAGCAGTAACAACTGCAAAGAGCTCTTCGAGAAGCTTTCAGCCACTGTGGACGCGCTGCAATCAGACCACCCTCATTCAGAGATAGTCTTTCTGGGTGACTTTAACGATCACAACTCATACTGGCTGAAACACTCAAACAAAACGGACGACGAGGGACGTGAAGCTGAGGCCTTCGCTATCAGCGTCGGCTTGAAGCAGATAGTCAAACAACCAACAAGGATTCCCAGCCGCCACGGAGGTTTTGCTAGTCTGTTGGACCTATATCTCACAGTACTCCAACGGTCTACACAGTGAAAGTAACCGCCCCACTGGGATCGTCTGACCACAACACCGTCTCGACGCTATGCAGAATGCATTCTCCAGATCTCTACCATGCAAAGCCTCGTCGGATCTGGCATTACGGATCAGCAAAGTGGGACGACCTAAGGGAATACTACCAGTCCTTTCCCTGGAACGACGTCTGCTTCAAGTCACGAGACCCATCAGCTTGCACCCAAAAAATAACAGAGGTATTAATATCCGACATGGAAGCCTATATTCCTCATGTCGTCAAGCATCCCTCCAAAAACAAGCCATGGTTCAATCAGCGTTACAGAGATGCAGTTACCTCTAAAAACCAACATTACAGAGAATGGAGGAAAAATCCAAATGCTGAGAGCCACCGCAGTTTTATCGACGCCAGAAATCACTGTAAGCGCGTGATTGATAGTAGCAAGGAGGAGCACAACCAGAAAATTAAGAACAAGCTCCTCTCATGTCCTAGTTCGTCCAGAACATTCTGGTCTGTAGCTAAGGCTGTTAGTCAGAACTTTTCCTATTCGTCAATACCACCCTTGATCAGAGAGGCCAAATCCATCGCTTCTGCTTCTAAAGAAAAAGCAGACATCTTGGGGAAGCTCTTCGCAGCCAATTCTACTGTAAACTTTCAAGGAAGTACTCCGACCACCACCATAAGCGTGAACTCGAGAATGGCAGAGGTCAAATTTCAACATAGAGATGTAAAAAGCATCCTCCTAATACTGAACACCAATAAAGCTACTGGTCCTGACCAAATTCCAGTCATTGTCCTTAAACGCTGTGCCGCTGAGCTTGCACCTATTCTTTGCAAGCTTTTCAAGCTTTCGTACCAACGAGGCGTGTTTCCCGCTTCGTGGAAGATTGGCTGCGTACAACCCATCCCTAAGAAAGGCAAAAAAACTGATCCCACCAATTATAGACCCGTGACTCTTCTCAGCATCATGTCTAAGGTTATGGAGGCTGTCATTAATACACAGCTCCTGAAATACCTGGACAACAATAACATCATAAATGATCGCCAGTATGGCTTCCGTAAGCACAGGTCTACAGGTGTCCTCCTTGCCTACGTCACTCACTTGTGGAACAGGGCAATAGACAATCATGGCGAATCCCGTGTTGTTGCACTTGATATATCGAAAGCTTTCGACAGAGTATGGCATGACGGACTTCTGGCCAAGCTTGCTGCTTATGGACTACCACCTGGCCTGCGCCAGTGGCTGAATAGCTTTTTGAACAACCGAACTCTGTTTGTTGTAGTCGAGGGCTGTTCATCAGACGTATTTCCAACAAACGCCGGTGTTCCTCAGGGATCTGTCCTATCCCCTACACTGTTTCTGCTATACATCAACGAGCTGCTCGAAATAACATCCTATCCGATCTACAGCTTCGCAGATGACAGTACATTAGTGTCGTGCATGGAACCAGGCAAGCCACTATCATCCCAGGAAACGGTACGTCAGCGACAGCAGCATGCCTCACAGATCAACGCTGATATCAAAACAATTGTCGAGTGGGGATTAGCAAATAAAGTACAGTTCAACGTACAAAATACTCAGGCAACAACACTTACAAAGAAGTCTCACGATGGCTTACCAACCGTGGAAATGGAGGGTCACCCCATAGTCGAATCACCTTCTGTCAAGCTTTTGAGAATCAACATCAACAATAACATGTCCTGGCACGACGACGTCGTCAGTATTGCTAAAACGGCATCCCAGAGGCTTGGAGTTTTGTTCCGCTGTAGGAAGTTGTATACACCAGAGCAACTGCTGCTGCTGTACAAGGCACAGATCCGACCATCGCTGGAGTATTGCTCCCATGTGTGGGCATGCGCTCCGAAGCACTATCTAAGGCTTCTGGACACTATCCAGAAAAGAGCGATTAGACTAATCGATACGCCAAACCTCACAAAGTACCTCCACAGCCTGGAACATCGAAGGAGGGTGGCTGACCTATCCCTGTTTTACAGATTCCACACGGAAGATGTTCGATTGAGCTCTCTCAGATAATAACACCACAGACCGTCCGAACCAGGAAAACTAGAGAAGCTCTGCGAGCTCATCCTTACCAGGTCGAGGTCCTTACTCCCCGAACTAGTCTCCTCCAGCATTCCTTCTTTTGGAGAACTTCGACGCTGTGGAATCAGCTGCCGGGGAATTTGTTTCCCGACGGCTACAACCTGCAGCGCTTCAAATCTAACGTAAACTGATACTTATCCTCTCGCAGCGCTTTTACAGCGCCATAGGCCTAAGCCTTTGCGGGAGGCCGACCATAAAAAAAATGAACCAATAGATACCATCTGGTCAACGGCATGAGGATGCAGAAAGCAAATGGAAAACTACCGCATTAAAGATCTTAAAGATATCCCAGGAGAAACTCGTAAAATGAGTAAATGCATTTTACGAGTTCACAACATGTCTGTTAAGACATTGTGACTATGATGGCAGTACGAGCAGGGTCTCTACTGCTGCAGTTGGGGTCGTCTTCACTGCCCCTGTGATACCCATGCCCATGTCCGTCCTAGACTAGTGTCAATAGCTAAAGGCCTATGTATTTATTTCCTTGTTTTTGTTCTTCTATACACCGATTTTGATTTTAACTATATAATTTAATTTGGCAGTAGATTGTATACTCTATACCCTAGAAAGTAATAACTTCTTTAGGTAACTGGGTGTAGACCTCCAAACGAAAACCCTCGGATTTTAGAATTTTTGGTATTATTCCTTAGAAGAAATGCTATTACGAGTAAACGCAAGTTAACATGTATCAAACACTTCGCGAGATAGTATCAAAATCAACAAGTGTTCAAAAGTAAATTCATGAAACGTTTCAAGTACAAATTTATGGTATACCAGTGGGTAACTAGAAGGATCGGCAAGCATTTACCGCAAGCTGCATGGTTAACTATTAGGTAACCTTTTGAGATAAATTTATTTTTTGATGAGCAATCGTTTAACCCTTTTCGTTTAACGGCTGTCGAGTTTGAGTAATAAATGTTTCTTACATCACAAGAGCTTTAAGACCCAAACGTTTTGGCATACTTGTCACATTTTGCATACCTATCTATAGATTTTTTTAAAAAACCGACAAAATTTCTGACGTTTCTATTATGTCTGTTAAAGTAGAGCAACCAAAATATTCACCATCATAAGAGACTGTGTCCTAAGGGCTTATAATGAATGCCTATTAGCGACTCCTGAAGCTAAATCAGTTATCTTGGACATTCATTGTAATTATGTTGTACGTGTATTTTTTACTTTGGTTTCAATGCATCAACTGCTATTGTCATTAGCCTCGTGCTCATCTGTGTAGGCTTTGCTACTGTTTCCTGGCGCCGCTCTAGGGACAGCATTTTTAATTAGAAGCCAACAGTGATTGCTCAGGTAGGGATAATATCTGAGCTTTTTTTATAGAAACTTACTTCTAATTGGAAAAATCAGAAATAAATGTCTGCCTCTGACGGGAATTGAACCCGGTCACAAGTCTTCGGTTCTAACCTCTCCTGTCCATGTATTATTACAGAATCTAAGTTAAAAGCTCAAGAAAAAGCATCAAAAAGCGTATAAATACAAATGTATATTGATATGGCATACAAAACGGCATACTTTAGGAAAATAGTGATCGTTTAGACTGAATGTATTCGATGCGATAACTATCGATTAGTAAGTTCTGCGAAGATATAAAAAACGTAACGTGACAGTTAATCTTGGGATTAACAAACATTCCTATTATTAAAAATTGCCTCATGATACGAAACTTGACTTATCAAATAATTATGAAAATTATGCCGAAAAATGTGGTATAATTATTTGTAAGAGCTATTATTTCTAACTGAGTAATATACAAAACACCCATATGCAGATAGAAGATTATGTTAGTGATTTAGTGATTCGTTTCACCAATAACATATTATACTAATTGCATAAATTAACATTAACATGTTTCAAGGCGTGTACGGCAAGGTATAAATTGATAAGCTGTAATGTCAAATTATGGTAATAACGTTTTAAATGAAAAATTGTTATTACGTTTCGTACCTACCAAATTTATATTTTGTTTTTCATCGTTCAAACCTATTAACACTGAACCATATATTTTGCTGAAAAATGTTGACACGGATTCTTGAGAAAAAAATGTTGCTGTATGTCTTGCCAAATTATCGTAGCAAGTCCTTCGATGATCAATTTATTATTGAGTTTCAGGTCAAATTTACATTTTATTTTTGGTTATTAAAACTACCAACATGAAACCATATTTGAGTGAAAAATGTTGGCATAGATCACACATTAGGTCTGTTTTTACAGCAATAACAAACTAGTCAGCGTCAATTTGATTGGCCAGTACCAGTCAGAAATAGTTTGACAACTGCAATGGGGAATACTGATTGGCTCTAACTGGTTTGTGATTCTCTGTAAAAACAGACCTATTGTAAGCTAGTATTCAACAAATTTCATGTCAAAATCATGAGCTTTCATATATTTGATGTTCATGTTGCATGAATTTGCAGTTTGGCATTTTTACATGGTTCTTCATTTCAAATAAGCCCGTTGATGCCTTATTTACAGGAAATTGGGCTTGTCATAGTAGCAGATAATAACTGGATGATGTATCTTTTAATTGTATGATTTTCTTTGTACGTCTTTCCTTCGTAATATAGCATAGTCGTTTAGATGCGAGTTTAGATGGTATCCTAGGCTGTAAGATTATATTAAAAGCAACTGTTGCTTGTCCATTTTAAAACATATCAATAAGCATTTTTAAAGAAACGATCCGTAGTTATTGGCTGTCTTTACGTGCCTAACTCCCTTTTATTATGTCTTAATAATAATTATTTTCAGAGTTTCTGCTAACAGACATGGCATAGGTAAATTATAAGTAATCAGTTACATAACAATAAAGTCACATATTGATTCTTCAGGTCATTGAATCATAAAAAGTTTATATGAACGTTGGACCAGAAATATTTCCTAGAAGGGCTAGAGCGTAAGACTGTTCGGGTAACTGACCAAATCTTTTTAGTTTATTAGCCCAAACGTAGTGTCGTACATAATTCATATGGAAGTGGGGAAAATCTCGGGAGGACTACCTTGATCTCTTTGCCACAAAAATTGCGAACATCTCCAGGATGTTATTTCCAAAAAGATCTTAGCATGAAAATTATCAGGATCAAAGGTTTTTGAAAAATATGGATTTTTGTAGCTTAATCCTAATTGGAAACAAAGAACCACAAGACACTTAGTATGCTTTTATCACTGTATATTACTAGTTTATACGTGAAGACATAGCGTTCTTCCAAAGCATTCAAAGAAACCCAGATTTTTCACGACGAGCATTTTTTGCATATAATTGAGTGGACAAGAACATTAAGGATGGTTTACCTTATTTTCGGTTATTTTCCTCTGTGACTCCTTTAACCTACTTTGCTACGATTTTGTACGGATCCGCCATATTTGAGTAAACTGAATAAACAATTGTTTTGCTGTATATAATGTATAATTGATGAGAAACTAGTTAGTTTCTTATCATACGTACATAGTTATGTCCTATGCTAGGTAGACTTTCTCGACCCATACCATAAGATTTTTCTTAATATTTGCATATACCTCAGGCTAAATTTGAGCTCTCATTGGAACATAGCTTTCTACCCATGTGCAGAGGCCAGATAGCACAATAACGTTATAGCTGATGTTCACTTAATAAAAAACGTTGAGTAAGTTACTCGTATATTTTTATATATAGCGATCAATCATCAGACCTTCTAGAAGTTTGTATAGCAATTCCAGTCAGATTTTAATTGGTATACTAATTGCATGTGTTTAAAAAAATAACATGTCGTTTACTCAAATAATAGTGAAATTCACTGCAGTTGGTTAAAGGTTTTGTCAGGAACTTATTGTCAGCCTGCAAAAAAATGTTCAACGTTCGTCATTCTTCAAAGTCGTATAGGAAAAGGGTACGTTACCAATTATTAAAGTTTAATCATCTTATTCTGCATAATATGGTCTTTATGTGGCTTGATTTTAAACAGTTCGTTTTCTTTAGTTGTTGTGGGTCTATTTGTAAATTACAAAAAAATGTCATGTTTTGGAGTACTCCTAGTAACTCCTATTATGGAAGCTCAAGTCAAGGTATTCAAGCTTTAACGTTATTACCTATTACTAATTCTTGTAACTTCTAAGCTACCACAGAACCAATTCAAAAAGGCAAAATTATTCTGAACAAAGAAGTGGCAACCTTAATCTGTACCCCTGGGAAAGTAAACCAACATAACTAACTTCATACAACGGCCTAATAGATAAAATAAATCCTTCATTTCCTATTTTATCACCAAAACTCATGTCCAGGTGCATGACAATTTGCATTTTAATAAAAAACATTTGTGGAATTGATTTACCCTCGATGTGGATCGAGAAGGTCGGGGTCATATGAATTTTTTCACTGAGGTTGTAACCTTTCATGTTCTTATACAATACAGGAATATAGGTTATTTTTTTTATAACTGAGCAGACCGCGTAGGCAGAGCCTAAATACCAGAGTATCGAGGCTGCCGTGAAAAGGTTATGTTAGGGGAAGTTTGTTAACGCGGGATTTGAACGGGCCAATACCCGCAGTCGCAATAAATACATCACCTGATGGCAGTTTATTCCAAGCCTTGGACACCCTGGGAATAAATGAGCAGTTTTACCATTCGGTTCTTGATGTATGAAGGACGACCGACTTAGGATGACGGTCGCGCGGGTGCATCTGATGATAGGAGCAGTGAGCGGCGGAACGATATGGGATAGCTCAGAGGAGCAGATTCCTTTTGAATATCGGTAGAAGAGTGAGAGGTCACCAACAACATGCCGGTGAGAAAGTGGCTGGAGGTGGCGCGTTAAGGCCGAGTCGTCAATTATTCGAATTTTAAACAAAATATATGAATAAAAGATGATTAAAGGAATTTTGCATCGTTCTGGATTATTTGTGAATCAGTTTTATCCGGCATTATTAAATTATGGCTTTGATGCTGTGACAATTTTACTTCCCACATCGATAGGTGAGGGGAGTGTTGTGATGGCGAAAATTTTTGAATTTGAGATAATACGCTTTTTGCGCATTTTATGATGTCTACATAACGAAAATCCACGTCACTCATTTCCGTCGGTCTGTCTATCTGTCGGTCTGTCTGTCTCTCTGTCGCGTTTCTTCTAGACTCATAACCTCAGTAACCGCTGCATTGATTGTAATGAAAGTTGGGCAGCGATATGATGTGGCGACGTAGTAAGTGTGTCTATAATTTTGAGTCGGTGCATGGGCGGCGGAGTAATTGGCAAAAAACAAAAAATTTTAAATATTCCTCAAACTTTGCTTTTAGGCGTTTTAGGGGTTCCTGATCATTTTCTACTTTTTTTAGGTGATGGGGTTAAATTGGGGTGTTTGAAGGGTGGGGGTTGTAAGATTGAGAAATCTGTGGTAGGTATTCATAATAGGCTGACCACTAACCTGCGAAAGAAATACCTAGCATCATAATACATTTTTTTTATGTCCTTTAGAACATTGCCTTGCCTATTTACAGCAAACCAAGGGACAGCATTTTCTGATGTATACATGCAAGTATTGCTTCTGACTTTTCTGTATTGTGCAACGTCCAACTATAGGATTGATTGTAATGATATTTTTACACAGCTTTGTTACAGTGGCGAGAATGGAAAACCCGTATGATTTTTATAAATCGTGTCAGTGGCGGCGCAGCAATAATAAAAAAACTAGAAATATAAAAACAGCTCAAACTTCCTTTTTAGGCATTTTAGGAGTTTCGTAACTATTTTCTATTTTTTTGAGAGGGGTGAAATTGGGGTAGTCTGTAGTCTAGTAGTTGGGGGGTGGGATTATAAAACTCAGTTTTTTACTTCCCACACCGATAGGTGAGGGGAGTATTGTGATCGCGAAAATTTTCGATTTTGAGATAATACGTTTTTTGGGCGTTTTATGATGTGTACATAACGAAAATCCACGTCACTCATTTCCGTCAGTCTGTCTGTCTTTCTGTCGCGTTTTTCTACCCTCGTAATCTCAGTAACCGCTGCTTGGATTGTGATGAAATTTGAGCAGCGGTATGCTGTGGGGTCGTAGTAGGCAATGTTCCTATAATTTTGAAAATCGGTCCATAGGCGGCAGAGTAATTAGCAAAAAACAAAAAAATTAAATATTGCTGAAACTTCGTTTTTAGGCGTTTTAGGGGTCCCTGATCATTTTCTACTTTTTTTTGGGTGGGGGTGAAATTCGGGTGGTTGGGGGGTGGGAGGTTGTAAAATTGAAAAATTTGTTGCTTTCATAATAGACTGTCCACTGACCTGTGAAGGAAGACCTGGCGACATAAATAACTTTTTTAGGTCCATCCGAACATTGCCTTTGCCTATTACAGAAAGCAAAGGACTTAGAATTTTTTTTGATGTAAACATACGAGAGTATTGCGTCAGATCGTTGTAACGAGGAAACTGTTGAATTGATTTTAATGGTATTTTGAAACGGCATTACTACCATGGCGAAGATGGAAAACGCGTATGGTTTTGATAAATCGTGCCAGTGGCGGCGCAGAAATAATAAAAAAACTAAAAATATAAAAACAGCTCAAACTTCGTTTTTAAGCGTTTTAGAGGTTCCTGATCATTTCCTGCGTTTTTTTTTTGGGTGGGGGTGAAATTGGGGTGGTTGGGGGGTTGGGGGTTGAAAAATTAAAAAAATTCTTGTACTCATAATAGGCTGTCCACTAACCTGTGAAGGAAGATCTAGCGGCACAAATCACCTTTTTAGGTGCATCCGAACATTGCCTAGCCTATTACAGAAACCAAGGGACTTAGAATTTTCTGTATACTATACGAGAATTTATTGGTCTAAATCGTTTTGTATTTTGTAACGTGGACACTATTAAATTGATTCTAATGAAATTTTGACACAGTATATTGTTACCGTGGTGAGAATGGAAAACGCGTATGTTTGTTAAAAATCTTGTCAGTGGCAGCGTAGCAATAATCAAAGAACGCGACAAGTATGAAAGCAACTCAAATTCGGTTTTTAGATGTTTTAGGGGTTCCTACCAGTTTTTTGGGTGGGGGTAAAAGTGAGGTGGTTGCGGGTTGTAAAACTGAGAAGTTTGTGGTATCGATAATAGGCTGTCCATTGACCTGTGAAGGAAAGACCTAGCGGCATAAGACAATTTTAGGGGGGGGGAGGTGGCAATTATTTGGTTGCAAGGGATCTTAGACTAAAGCTTCATGCTATGGGAAAATAAACTGGTATCAGCGTAATGTGTGGGAAGTACTGAGTGTCAATCAACTTGACTTCATTTTTTTGTATTCATAATAGGCTATCCATTGACCTGTGAAGGGACGACCTAGCGGCCATACCACATTTTTTTCGTCGGGCGGGCGATGATTTGGTTGCAAGGGGACCTCAGACTATAGCATAGCTTCAATAGCTTTATGCTATAGGAAAATAATAAACTGGTAGCACCGTAATGTATGGGAAGTACTGAGTCAATCAAGTTGACTTAATTTTTTTAATATTATTGGCTAAGGAGAGGAAGAGCGAGCATTTTATCATGAATAAAAGTTTGTTGTTGTAACGGCAGTATGCCGATACTTTCTGTCATGTCTAAAGTTAGCTTCCATATGGGGAGATTTCAATGATAGATAACAAAATAAACCCGTTTAACATCTAGGTATGATAGATAAAGCCATCTGATGTCCGTTTGAGCCAAAAACGGCTCGTCAGTAATAGAATATAAAATAAATAGGTGTGCTAGAGGCATAATGAATTTATAAAATTTGAAGTAATACTTTTGAGTGTCAAAAGGAGATGGAGCGTAGGTCATTTCTGTAGTTTTCTCATGTTTATTTCAATTTTTTAAGCGTCCAAATAGATAAGTGAATTTAGAATTGTTTGTCCATTTGATATACGTTTACTGATTTATTCAAATCTAGAATTGCATATTCATAACAGACGTGTATCTTAAATCATAGATGTAAGTTTATGTCCTTCTAGGTACAAAACATACGAGATTTTAATAATTTGATTAGTTGGTAGTGAGACAAGCCCTATAGCTGATACCTGCTTGGTTAAATAAAGCCAATATATTATTACGATAACCAATAATTGCCGTTTAGTTGGTAGCAAGCTGTTGCCCATTTTATTCAGAATATAGTAGCTCAATAGAAATATAAAAGCTAATACATATAGGAAGTCGTAAATTTTCCTCTGCTATGTTCATATGGAATTCAAATTGGATAAATGTGAAAGAGTCCTAATCTTATTTGAAGCGACTTTGACTATATTTCAGATATGAGTTATAAATGCAATCCTCACTGCTCTTTGTCAATATATCACCCTCCCCACCTTTTATTTTTTGAATGGGTCAACTCAAAAAACTGAAACATGGGATAATGAAATCAATGCATGAGTACTATATTTTGGAGTAAAATTGACAGATAAAACTTCCAAGATGGCGATACGATGAGATATGAAAACCAATTAAATTGAAAGGAGGATCTTGTGTCTACTATAAATTGGCGGAATATTTAATAATTGCCTGAATATGTATTGTTACAGAAACATCATTGTATTATAAGCATGTTGTTTTATCTAAGTTAAAATAAAATTGAATCCTCAACATAAACTTTATATCCTCTTTTAAATTTTTACATTTAGCTTCAAACCTTAAACAAGTATTTCTAGATGAATCGATATTAATGTTTGTATCAGATAATTACTAAATGTTTTGTCATTGCGTAGTAGGTGCATATATTGGCTTTATGTTCTAGAGTTGTGAAGTACCTATTCATCAAGAGCTTCAAAGATGTGTCACAAGACCTCCCTTTCAATTTGATTTTTTCCCAGATGGCGCCCAGTTGACATCTTGAAAGTTTCTTCTGGCAATTCTACTCTAAAATATGGTACTCATGCATCAACTTCATTATCCCAAGTTTTTTCAGTTAACCCTTTAAAAAAATGAAAGGGGGAGGATATTAAAGAAGAGCACTTTATAATGAGTTAGTTCATTTGGTTTGCCTCTTAATGTTAGATTATTCATTTATAATGGCTATATTACTTATTCGAATTCCGTTTTTTTTTTTGAGTTTGTAGCATCTCGATCGCGTACGATCTTTGAAACTAAATAAAAGTAATCATCCTTGAGACAGTTCAATCGAATACTCAAGCCTCTGTTTCGTTCACAAAAACGTACTAACAGTTTCAATTACATTGGGAAGCCTTAACCGACATTCATCTCTAAAACTTTTTGATGCTTACCCATCGTATCTGCCTATATTTAATTGTATAACAGTATTTAATTGATCTATCCAGAATGCGACACCATTATCACTATTGACCACTCAAAGTCTTTAAATAAAACATGTATGCATACAAGTAAACACCATACTAAACAAATAATTGTTTAATAATTGTGTCGATCGGAATAATTTACGTGTATTCATCAATACTGCGCGTATGTCTCAGATCGGTGGTAATTAAACATGACGGTGTGAATCTTGAACTCCAATTTCATAAGCTAAAAATGTGTTATTTTTCTGGCCTGATATAGATCAGCTAGCGCACACTAAAGGTGCACTTACACTGTGCTAAATTCGGTGCACTGCAACCAACTAAAGACCCGGTCAAACAGAGGGCGTTCTAGAACGCGGCGGTCCGGCGTTCTCTAATGCCGCGTTACCGCGTTCCGTTGTTTGTACCAAACAGGCCTGCTTGACGGGTTGAGCAAAAACGTTACGCCAATTTTTGTCAAGATATCTAGCGATTCAGTCATAGATGAACTCAAGGCCCGGTCAAACAGAGGGCATTCTAGAACGCCGTAACGCCGCGTTCTAGAACGCCGCGTTACAGCGTTCCATTGTATTGTTGGAGAACGCCAGAACGCCGCGTTGTAGAACGCCCTCTGTTTGTCCGGGCCTTAATATCGTTTCCGACAGTTTTAATTTACCTGATCCCGGGAGAGTCTTCTTTTGAACACTACATATAGATACTTTAAAACTTTGGAAATTGTAACTGTTACTATGTGCTGCGAACATTAGATTTTGACGTAATTTGGAAAATAGTTCTAGACTAGAAAACCCTCTTCATGAAATGTTATACATACAGAGTGTTACTTAATTGTAGCCCATAATTCTCACCTAAATTCAAATAGCAGTCATATAAATACATATGTGTCCTAAAGAGCTCAAAGCTTGAAAAAATAAATCTTCGTTAATTTCATTGAGGTGACTTTCATCTTGTGATTTGGCAGTGTTGTTGCTCAAATAAAAAGTGGCGAATAATTTTGTGTTCCGCGCACTATCCACCAGTATAAGTTACTTTGCTGACATATATTTCATCGGGACAGCAGCTATAACCGGCCCAATTTGAAGGTGCACTTTTTTAAGTTATTCAGTGGCATTAGTTCAGTGATTGTGAACTACAGAAACTTTTTATAAAATGGCATATACATACAGGATGTAACTTAATGACAGACTGTAATTCTGACCCAAAGTCAAGTAGAAAAGTTCCTATAATCATGTGTCGTATAGATTCTTGTTTTCACTGACTACACCTTTTCTATAGCTGCAGTTTCTAAAGCATCAAGCGACAATTTAAAACGGTCAAGTTAATTTCGCAGCTCGTCAATTGTAAGTTCAAATTGACAGGTATAAATCACACCTGACACAAAGCCGCGAGTCGCACTGTGATCAAAATCAAATCGTGCAATTAATTTTGAAACAACTAAATTTTTGCCCTTTTAGATATCGAACCTCAAAATCAACCCTTATGGTTAAACCCAAAAATTACCGAACGACTATGTCAAGCTATACCCTCCAACCAACACACTTCAGACTTAACTATCACAACAACTACTCAACACGAAATAGTAATACATTGATTGTTCCTTCTCATAGACTTGCTAACACAGAAAATAGTCCAAAGCTTATGATAATCAAGTTGTATAACAGAAACATGTCTGAGACGAGGTTTAAACTAGAGTTAAAATTATCTTTAATTAGGAAAGCATACTACTCCACCTCTGAGTATCTTGGAGATATTCTAATTCATTAATAATTTTTTTATGAGTAGATACATGTACAAGTTTTAAATTTTTTGTTATTGTTGTTAATTTTGTGCATATCAGGTGTTAAGTGTTTTACGATGCTTTTTTACTCGTATCATATACTATCTATTTGAAGACATTTTGTTTACACCGTGAGTGCAATCCTCGCTTTTTATCACAATGTTATATAATCATTGCAATTTTTTTCAAGATATGTAAACCTAACTTGGACATGTACAAGTTTTAAGTTTTTCTGTTTCTTTGTAGTTCTTTAATTACGTATATATCAAGTGTTAAGTATTTTATGACGTTTTTTTTACTCATAACATATATCTACCATTTATTCGTAGACATTTTGATTGATATCGTGAGTGCAATCCTCGCTTATAATCATAATATTATATAATCACTATTATTTCTTTTAAGATATATAAACCTGACTCTATGACATGTTCTATATCATCTGTGATGATCAAAAGAATAAAGATTCATCTATCTATCTATCTTCCTCATCTTCGCTCTTCTTCCTTCCTCTCTTCTTCTTCCCTTACCTCTCCATGACTTTGTCTGGTCTCTATGTAACCAGACCTGACAGACCGATCGACCGACATGACCGCAACTAAGAGCAAAGGCCACCGGACTACTCTGACTATAGTCAGAGTAACAATGACGAATTGTTATGAGTTCTGACAGGGAAGATGGATTTTGGTAGTTGGATAATGCAACTCTGCGTTTTGTTCTGGCGACAAGCGGTAGGCAATAATTTTGAATAGTTTTCAGAAGAGTAGTTTTCAACCCCAATCCTCATTCATTCCGTCACAACGTATCGAGATGTGCTGTTCCGGAACAGAATGGATAGATGTCCTAGAATCAGTATCCGTTGTCAAAATGATGGATGTAAATCCACACGTTGACCGGACGCAGATCCTTTGTACCCAACGACGTCATACTGATAGACTACGCTTTGTATACCGAATGTTTGTAAGCGTTTCTGGCGGTGCGACGGAAGGGGGGAACATCAGCTGTATTGACATAGACACACCCGACGTTGCCAGTTGTGCATTAGGGCATGCTTGGTGCATGCAGCAATGTTTGTAAAATATAAAAATGGCGTTAATTCTTGACAGAATTGCAAAATTAAACGTGTTTTACAAAAGAGTATCTTCAGAGTACTTTTTCTATTACAGATAAGCAAGCCACAATCATATTTTTACTTTTTTACAACATACGTTCCATACATTTTTCTGAAAACTCATTAGAAATGATTGTCAACTTGGCATGCTGCGATGTACCTTGTAAACAATGACGTCGTTGCTTGTAAATATTCCGTTGACATTCCCAATGTTTGGAATGCCCGCAAACAATTTGCCTTGGATGCGTAGTCTATCAGTATGACGTCGTTGTTTGTACCTGTATAGCATATAACAAACGGCGCCGGCGCGGACCCTGATCACGCGATACAGGAATCTATTTTATGATCTGTGGAATAGATCGGTGCGACAACTTTGAACCTGCACATCTGCAATAACACTCCCGCTTCACGCACTACATATCTGTGCAATCACTCGAAATGAAGTAAGATATACAAGGTGAGTCCTAAGTTGATACTTTTATCAACTGTATATAAAATTTATCGAAATAAATAACTTTTTCAAATATTTTATTTTCGGAAAACTGAAAAATAATTAGTTAAAGAATAACAAAAATATATCTGGGCTTATGTATCAAGATGTACCTAGTTTATGTTTAGTTTTTTGCTCGAAGTTTTGTCATATTCGTTAGACATTATACCATACCTGTCAGATAGTGCAGTAATCGCTTTTTTATCGTTGTTAATTTCAAACTGGTAAATCCAAAAAGTGTCACATTAATATTTAGGTTTTATCATTTTAAAATGAACTATAATAAACTGAAAGTTACTATTGCACTAATTGACAGTTACAATGCCTGATCAATAAAACAAAAATTTGGACAAAAAGCTGAATATAAACAGACTATAGGTACATCTAGATTCACAAACCCAGATTTATTTTTTTGCTTCTGTATCTCGCTTATTTTTCACTTTTTGGAAAAAGGTTATTTGAAAAAAAGTTCAAGAAAAAGTATCAACTTAGGACTCACCCTGTACAAATCGCCCTCATACCTCGCCGTTTGTCTGTTGTCTCAGTGTACCAACATGTTTGTACCCTATTCATCCTATTACTGTAGCTTTACAGTTGCCGTAAACGTTGCTAGGTTGTGACTGGTCTAAAACATGAACTCATTCCGATGCTGCGAATGCCTTAACGTACAGATACACATGCTTGAAAAACATGCTATTAAGAAACAATGCTACATCGTAGCATGTGTATACGTGCCTTGCCTTGCTCGAAATAAGCATGCTAATTTCGAGCATGCTAAAGAACCGGCGGTCGTGCGATTTGTGAGGATGCTACTTGTAGCGGGGCTGAGATGGGACGTGCTTTTAGCATGTGTGGACAAGTCTGCTTATTGAGCATACTTATATCGATCTGTCGTTGGCGGCTGGTGAGCCACTGTTGCCAGGTCAAAATTCAAAAATTCACTAGATGACGGTTTAAAAAAACACTAGAATTTCACAGCCTCTGCTACTGGAGGTGGGGGGGAGGTGCCTAAGTACATATTTTCTAAAATCTTGGTACATATGTGAAAACCCACTCAAACTATATAATATACAGAATAAGGATAGTAAATGTGGTAAACTAATAAATTTACAATGTCCAATTTCTAATAGCTTCCACTTTAAATTGAATTTTAGAGATTTTCATTAAAATACAGACCTCCAAACGAAAACTCCAATAAAACAAAAATTTATTGTCAGATTTTGGGATTTTTGGTATTAATCCTTGAAGATATACTATTACGTCACGTCATTATCGACTAAAAAAAATGATCATATGTCAAACACCTCGCGAGATAGTTTAAAATCGGCACTTTTCTCAATAATTTTATACAGCGAGTTACCTGAATATTAAGTAGATATTATTTTAGATGTTATCAGCAATTTGTATCTACGGGGTGTTTTTGGCAGAATTTTAAATTACGGCAACTTGAAGGTCATTTTACTTTGTTTTTTTTAAGTAACACCCTGTATTTTTTATTTTGAATTGAAATATCCTCTAATGCCCTATCTGGCTTTGTAATATTTTTTCGCGTTTGCGACGTTGCCAAGTTATCAGTAATTTTTCCATTATTCCTCTACAACATATGAAAGCTGTCTGCTGTTACGAAGGAGATCACCAAGAATTGTATGGACTTACATCTACGACTTAGCGATGGTGATAGCAACGACATTTAAATAGCATTGAGCTTGGCGATGAACTTCTCTCGCTTATCTCTCGCTTTGGTGGAGAAAATCTAAACTGCCTCCTGGCAACACTCGATTTTTTGTCAGAAAATGAGTTAGAGGGGACTTTTCCAAACATATAGATATTCCTAAGAATCTTTTTAACAGGGTGTCCAGTTAGTGTGCAATTCTTCGATATCTCGCAAGGTATACCTGATAGAAGAAAATGTCAAATCCAAAAGTTATTTAGTTATTTAAGACGCAAAGTATAAAAATATTTTGAAATATACAGGGTGTTGCGGGAAAGTAAGATGGTTATCAACTTGATTTTTTTTATATGGAACTATAACTTTTTCTTAAATTCTTCTAGTTTCTATCATTGATCTCTATTCAACCCTAAAATATTTTTGGGATCGGTTGCGACGTTGCCAAGTTATAATTTATTTTCTATCAATTTCCGGATTTGCAAGGTCGCAAGTAATACGTCCAAATTGATATATTCCTTTAACTTTCCTCAATAATATACAGCGAGTTACTTGAATATTATGTGGATATTTATATTTATTTATTTGAACAAGTATCTCCGATTTTAATTTATTATAAATAGAATCCTCTACTTATTTTTATTGCAATGAATTGCGCATGTCGAATTTAGTAGGATGTCACAATTTCAAAATTTTGTTCTTATTAATTACTGAGATACGGCAACGGGTTGAATAGAGATCAATGATGGAAACTAGAAGAATTTAAGAAAAAATTATAGTTCTATATAAAAAAATCAAGGTGATCACTATCCTACTTTCTCGCAACACCCTGTATATTTCAAAATATTTTTAGAATATGCGTCTTAAGTAACCAAATAACTTTTGTTTTTGACATTTTCTTCTATCAGGTATACCTTGAGAGATATCGAAGAATTACACACTTAACTGGACACCCTGTACATTTGATTATGTTTAGCATACTTTTTTAGAGCATGTTCGTATCGATCCTGCTAAAAGCAAACACTCCGGATCTATCAGCTAATAATGCAAAACCAATGGGCGCTCACAACAGTGTTGCCAGGTCTAGTGAAATTTCACTAGATCCAGTGATTTCTCTTGAATTCAATTCAACTCTTCAACATGTGCAGATTTTGAACTATCTCGCGAGGTGTTTGATCACTTTTTTTAGTCGATAATGACGTGACGTAATGGTATATTTTTAAAGATTAATGCCAAAAATCCCAAAATCTGACAATAAATTTTTGTATTTGACATTTTCTTCTATCAGGTATACCTTACGAGATATCGAAGAATTACACACTAACTGAACACCCTGTATATCAGTTTCATGCGAGCATGCTAATTTGGAGTATGCTTAATAAGCATGCTATTTATGAGCATATGTATCTGCACCTTTATGCCAGTCTGAGTATTTCCGTTTGATTATAGTGCAAGGTCGCCGACTGGGTAGGCCTTCGTCTGCTTGTGGACCCTCTTGGTTTTCTTTTTGCCGTCCGGGCTTCGCGATGAGCCAATGAGATAAAGATCGTAAATTACTTTGTATTTGATTGCACATTCGTTCAGGCGGTGGAAAATTTTCAAGCTGGCTATCGACAACATGTTAAACTGGTCTAGCCACAACTAAACGATTTACGCGGAATTGGAAACAAAAGATGTTTGTCATGTGATAAAGACTCATTCAGCACGCTACTGCCATATCTCTGTATCTTACATTCATATCACTAATGGCACTAATTATGTGTCTTGCACTAAGTATTTTCTGCTGTAGTTTTCCATTTACAAACGTATTATAGGGTTGGCAGTCGGCTTATTCAAGGGGTTTTCACTCATAGGGTGGCCCTCACTATATTTCATTTCAGAAATGTCGGAAATTATTATGTCGGAAATTTCTACCCGCTTCGGTATCGGTCATAGGCGTAGGTAAACTTGACCATCTTACCTGATATGTTGCCCGTCATTATTCATTTATGACAGCGCAAAGGAAATGAATGACACCTCAATGATGAAGTAATTAAAACATACTTACGGTAGCGCCTGTATAAGTATATTTGTTTTTAGTTTAACGCATCAGTATTTTCTGTTAAGCCGTAGTCTTTACAGTGTTATAAAAAATGGCGATATTCTCACCAATGAAAAGACGTTGCAATAATTCTAAACTATCAGTGACTGAAAAAGTTATTATTTTAAATATACATGATTCCATAAAATACTGTTATTCGAATTTTACTGTACAAGAAACTGTCGACCGATGTTCCCGAATGACTGGAATTGAAAAGTTCACCGTTTTCAGATCATTACAGCAGAGAAAGGCTGCAGGTGAAGTGTGAAGTGAAACCTCCCAAGAAAATTCCAAGCAGACCAGGAAAAGTCCTTGATGAAGACACCAAAAGTTTAATTCGAAGAACAGTTCACTCTTTCTGTCTAGTTGTTGCCGATGCTCTATCCGCTAGTAAAATGTGTTCAGTAACCCCTTTCTACACCTTTCTATACATAGTATTGTGTATTTTCTGAGAATGAAATTTAGGTAGGAGTACGATACCTCCCCGCCTATGGCTCGAAACTTATATCACATTTTAACTGCTCAACATTATATCATAATAAAAAGAGAATGGTTTTACTGATAAGCGATTATGCATGGTCATAGGTCCTGAAATGATTATAATATACACATCTTAGAAATATTCATGGAACATGGAACCCAAAAAATATAGTTTTATTGTGAGCTGTTTCCGTACATTGACATTTGTTGATTATGTATGTAGTTCTAAGGTACACATAATGTACCTTTGTACATTCAAGACGAAAACTGACATTTTACATGCCAAAGACTGTCACTTGCATCTCATCAAGTGAGTTCAACCTGCTCAAAGCTGTGTATCAATTGTTTCAGTAGTTTGAAGACTGTCCAGCCTGGATACTAGCTGTCGCGTTCAAATTGATGTACCTTATCATTTAACGACTACAATAAGTAATATTTTTTCCATTATTCCATTAAAGTAAAAAGTGCTAAATTTTGTAGTTTGACTGTATTCCACCAAACAAGAAGTTTAGAGATATAGAGTGTAGAAATGCGTCCGTGTTTCTGGTATAAAAGGGTGGATTAATACGAAGATTAAGACAAGCCATATATCGGAACAGTAGTAGAGAATTATGATTTCGGGGGTGTAAATTAGAACAAATATAGTATCTTTTCTTATTATTGTGTTACCCAATGAGGTATTTGTTTCTGATCACGTGATGTCTGATTCAAAAATTTTAATGGGACACCCTGCATATTTGTGACTTTTTGTGTTCCACCCGACAAAACAATTCCAACAAACTAGCACACTTGGGGTCTAAAATTATTAATTCAAGAGCTAAAGGTACTTAAAGTATGGTACCACTACCATTGATTATTACACGTACCCCTACAGTTCAGTTACTTTGGTTACTTTGGTGTTTCATAATGGTAGTGGTACGGTCCTTCAAGTACCTGTAGCTCTAGAATTAATCACTTTAGACCCCAAGTGTGCTAGTTCGTTGGGATTGTTTTATCGGGAGAAACACAAAAAGTCACACATCTACAGGGTGTCGCATTAAAATTTTTGAATCGGACCTCACGTGACCAAAAACAAATACTCCATTGGATGATACAATAATAGAAAAAGATACTATATTTGCTCTAATTTACACCCCCAGAATTATAATTCACTACTACTACCCAGTTCTGATATATTGCTTGTCTTAATCGTCATGGGACACCCTGTATAAGGTCGAAATAGCCAGGGATAAAGTTTGGATTGAAATATTTTACACTCGAGCAAATGGTACATAGAGAGAGGAAGAAGCTTAGTAATTGAAAATTTACATTTTTGTTATTTACTACAGAAATGAGAGAGAGGGACAGGGAGACAAAATCTTCCGGATGCAGCCATCTACTTAATTAGGAAGTATCACAAGAAATCACTTCCTCGATGGCAAATAGCTTTGAAGTATTTATTAGTCTATGAAAAGTTCTCCATTTCTTAGTAGTGTCAACAGAAGTATACGTATTATTTCCATCATAAATCGCTTGCGTGAGTATACTGGCTTTAGGTACTGCCGATCTAGCATCTCAGGAATTGTGCTCTGCTGCTATTTGTTATTTATGTGAGATGCGGCAGAAATCCTCTCGGTGTAACTTGAACGCCGTATCGCGCCGCCAATCCGCTAGCGGCATACCGTGCCGCTTCCGCGCCGTCTAACAGCATCCTTAGTATAGAAGTACAATCTGACTTTAAAGATCA
This sequence comes from Callosobruchus maculatus, assembly GCA_951848785.1. Lineage (NCBI taxonomy): Eukaryota > Metazoa > Arthropoda > Insecta > Coleoptera > Chrysomelidae > Callosobruchus > Callosobruchus maculatus. The sequence goes on along the minus strand of CATOUR010000014.1, from coordinate 24,051,468 downwards.
TATAAAAATGACCAGTATGCACAGTGAAGCATGACAAAATATAATACTAATAATAGGTCTTTATTTCGAACCAACAAAAAAAGAAGGGTGAACAAAGAGTACTAAGGATTGGAAATTGCCGAAGATCAGAATGTTACAGCAACTTCTGTTATTAATCTTAAGCATAAAACAAACAAAAATAAGTCTAAAAAGTAGATATGCTTGACAGATAATACCATTTATATAAAAAATTCTTCTGTCTGACCAACAATACCGAGAAGCAGCCATTAATAAAGCAAAAAACATTCTTAAGCAAAACTGTTATCCTTCCGACCTAATAAACTCCATTTTCAGATCCAGAATCCATGCTTTTTACAATACTCTGAATAAAAATAAAAATAATAATACAAATAAAAAATATCTTACAATTCCATATATACCAAATCTTTCAGAAAATATACAAAAAGTTTTGAAAACCCATAATATCCCCACCAGTTATAAAGCTCACAACCTCATACAAAGGTCTTTCAGTAAACTAAAAACCAAAACAGAGAAAAATAAAATGACACATGTTGTATACAAAATTCCCTGTAATGACTGTAATAGTTCCTATATTGGCCAAACATCCCAACTATTAGAAAATAGAATAAAAGGACATAAGTATGATAAAAAAAATAAAACAGCATTATCCAAGCATCAAGTAACATATAAACACAATTTTAATTTCAATGTTACTCAAATATTACAAACTGAACAAAATACATATTAAAGGGAAGTACTTGAAATGATCTACATTAAAAAAGACACAAATAGTATTAACGATAAAACAGACATTAAAAACCTTAGTTCAATTTATTATAACATCATATAATGATTAACAATGTCATGTTTTTTCATTCCACGCAAAATTACATTTCAAATATTTAACATATTTCAAAAAAATTTTTTTTTAAACATTTTTCAGTTTCAATAACATTTAACACAAAACTAAAAGTACAAATATCAAAGAAATAATAATAATAATAAAAAAGAAAACATAACATTTAATGTCAAATGTCACCACTATTGTTACTTGCATCACCTATCTAAATACACATCTTTCTTATTCTTATTCATATGAAAATATTTTTCTCAATGTAAAATGTTCTGTGTATTAATGGTTCTGGGGCAACTATCATTTGACCTGTAGCCTATTACCTGTTTTGTGTCTCAAAACTGTCAAAAATTGTGCACGTGCAATTTGCTCAAATTTCGATTTTTATAAATTAAAATTTTCTTTTTTTTCCTTTTGTGGAAATGAAAAAACGAAGAAAATGTGCTAAAGGGCATTTCAAACATAAAGACCAGAGCTGTTAACAGCCTGGGTCATTTTATTTTTTATTATGTTCGTTTCCTAACCTGGTTTCAAAGAATTTTTGGTAGGTACATATTTTAAAATTATAAAAACCTGTAATCTATTATCACATTTTTGTAGTTTATTTTAAAAATTAAATAAAAAAACCAGACTGAAGAAGACCACAAAGATGGTCGAAACGTTTCGACCCATTTGAGATAAAACTTTTGTGTTTTACTCTCCCTTCTCCCTTGTCACATTGAACCATAGTTCCCGAAAACCTCATCAAGATATAAAAATTCTTACTATATCTCACAAGCGATATTGTTAATAATATGCACAGTAGACAAACACAATAAAGCTAGCTATACAATTGAATGCTGCTTTATATATATTTTTTATAATGTTTTTTTTAATCGGATGCAGCCGTACCTACTCTTAAATTGTCCAGGAACTCGGCCGTAAACATGCGCAATCTGCGAGCAGACAGAAGGAATTCTGCCGGTGCGCCATCTAGTACCCGAAGGTAACGGCAACCAAAGAGAAACGCTACTAGCAGCAGTAAACTCCTTGGTGGAACGACAAGGCTCGTTCGCTTTTGCCACTAGAGGCACGGATTTTGACGCAAGCAGTGTAAAGCCGATATACGAGGGTTGCCGGAGGTATAGAGCAACCCTCGTATGCGCAATCTGGTATGTAAAAGATCGTTTGAAGATTTTAGTTTGGTGTAAGGGTGGAGTAATCACATTTTTAAAACGCAGGTTCAGATTATGAATGTCAGCCCTGTATCTAACGTTATTGTGTAGATATGTGAATACTTCGTTCGTAATGATTTTGTGAAAAACATTGTTAGCATGCAATAGGCACCTATCGGACATACTCAGCCATCCGCAGTCTTTTAGCTTATGCCTGACGCCGACGAATCCCAAAAATTAATCGCAAGCAAGAGTTCTGTACTACTTGTATTCGCCTAGCATCTTCTCTATCCAGTCATGCATTCTTTACTTTTGCAGAAAATGTTTGTCTTTGGGAATATATTATCATTTTGATGTTAGATACGCATTTCTAGTACAATTATTGGTGTGAGGCTTGAAACGTAACATAGAGTCAAATGACGCTGCGCTGTCACATAACGGAAATATCTGATTGTCAACAGTCACATTGATATGCTCTTTCAACCTGATCTCTTAACTTTCTTGGTTTGGTTACTCCTATTTTCTTTAAAGCATTTCCCCCCCTAGCATCTTTTATAATCATGGTGTCTGGCGTCTCAAAGCTAATTAGATTCTCTTTAAATCAATTTGGACGTATTTTTTAAATCCTATGTATTATTTTATCCAATACAGTCCTTAACCAGACAGCAAAAAGACAAACTGAACCACGAATTTATTATTTCTTCTAGTCAAGCACATATGCATCAAACCAACAGAGTTGCCAGAAATTAAGTCCAAACTTCAACATGTTGATCTTTTCCGACCGGTGACCGTAAAATAAAAGGTTACTGAGAACGCCAACAAAACAAAATGTTGTTGCCAGATTCTTGGAAAATATTGACCTGCTCTTTTGTTTGTCTGACGTGGACCTGACATTACAGTTTTCTGGGCTTTTTTACCACTTCACTTGATTTATTATCAAAAAGCACTAAGTTCATTCGTGATAGGCTCATTAATAATATATTATGAATGTTCCAGTAAGACCATGATGAGTGGTCAAAAACAGGCGAGTTGGGATCATCCGATTATTTGATTAATATTTGCATAATTATTTGAGGTTTTTTGTGTGATCATTGGACACTTTGTTTGCGTATTATGAATAAATCGTCCACTAGATTATTTGGGTATTTCTAAAACAACATCAAGTTGCGTATTTAATTTGTTAGAAACACGTTTGCTTTTTCTTATGATCGGGGCTGCCAAAAATTGTAAAAACTAACTTGGAGTTCTCGAAAATAGATTTTCTCATGAACCATGGAAAAAATTGGTACAGTGAAGTTCTTGAAAATAGATTTTTTTACGAGTCACCTTATACGTATAATAAAAACTTATTGGAAATTCCAAAACAAGTCATCCTTTTATCAAGAAATATTACACATTTTGGTAGAAGTGCTCAGTAAATATATACTCTATTTTTTATTGTGTGGCTGAAAGAGCCATGTTTGAGAACAGGATGGCCTGAACCGAAGGAGTTATGAGATCATGAAATATTTGCAATATTGGTGAAGTAAAGATAAAATAACGGAAATGCCCAGGTCTTGCTATTGTGAACATCTGTTGATATCCCTAATTATATTATAACAATTTTGAAAGTTATTGTAATTGGTAAAGCATAGGATTAGGAATGTTGAGATAACCTCAAAACTGTTACCGAGCTATGATAACTCAGAGAGACGATCGTAGATAATGGATTCCGGAACTTACAGAGATATTTAGGGGTTTTATTGTGCTTCAGCAGTTTTCTCTCAAAGTATATTTCAACCTCTTTATTGGCTAACCTATTATTTAGACGAAATTATGTAACTTTCGTTATTTGCCGCACTCGGTTGGATCCTCCATCTGCGGAAATATTTTTCCAAGGTGTCTACGTCTTTAGTGAGACCACTCTCTGTTATTTGAGTAGCTATTGCCTGTACCTAAATTTGTTAGCTGTTGTATTTGTCATATTAAACACCGTGTTCAAAAAATATCGGACCAGATGAATAACTAGGGTAGTAGCGGTCCGACATAAATCATATGAAAATTTCCTGTCTATCTAATGGTGACCTTTTTGGTGGTCTTGACCTTGACATCAAGGTCAACTCGATTCTCTTGAATGGAAGCCCCTACTTTTGACGCCTGAATTGAAAAGCCCAGAAAATTCTACGTCCAGATATGGGCTTGACCTCTTGAAAAAAATGACCTTGATTAATAAGAACAAGGTGAAAATGTCACCAGCAGCATATCTCAAGTAGTACAAGTTGCACAAAAAAATAGTCAAGACAAAAGTCGTAGGAACATTTTCTGGCTATCCGGTGGTGACCTCCGTGCTGACCTTGACCTTGATATTCAAGAAGATCAAGGTCTAATCGATTATATTAAATGGAAGCCGCTATTTTCGATGCCGGAAATTAAAAGCACGGAAAACTGTACGTTCGGATATGAGCTTGACCTGTCGAAAATTTTGACCTTGGATGGTTAGGTCAATGTCAAGGTATAACGAGCAGAGCGTCTTGAGAAGTAGAGTTCGCACGAAAAATTATATGGAAGTGTAAGAAATTTATCTGGCTATCCTATGGTGGCCTTTATGGTCCTTGTCCTTGTATTCAAAGCCACACCAAGGTCAAATGGATTTTCTTAAATCTTAAATGGAAATTCCTAATTTTGATGCCGGAAATGAAAAGGACGGAAAATTTTACGTCCAGATGTAAGCCTGACCATATTAAACATTTGAAGCTAGGTAGCTTGGGAAGTAGATGTCGCACCAAAAACCATAAGAACTTTTCTGGCTATTCGATGTCAAGTTGAAAGTCACCACGACTTGACGATTTCTTTGTGCGATTCCTACTTATCCAGTTATTCATTTGATCTGGTACTTTTTGAACACGGTGTATTAGCTGAAGAAGAGAGAGACTAGGACGGACTCCTATGGTAAACCGTTATTCGACTTCATTGCCCTGCTTTTTGTGTTTCCTAAAGGCACTGTGTCACTGAGAATGTCTTTAACAAGTTACTGTCTTAATGCAGGGTATCTCCTGAATGAGCTTATAGACCAAACCACGTCTCCAAACCGTAGGCTGCTGAAAGATCGATCAATAACACCTTTAAAAGAAATACAGGCAAGGATGGTCAAAGGAAATCAGGTGTATGGAATCCTGAAAAATCTTATCAAATCGAAATATCTAGCCAGAAAGACCAAAGAGAGAATTTACACAACTGTTATCAGACCAACAGCGACATATGCTTGTGAGATCTGGACTATGAATAAAGCGGAGGGAGAAAAAATTATAAGTTGGGAAAGAAAAACGTTGAGAGCTATTTATGGAGGCCTAAGGACAAACGAGGGATGGAGGAGAAAGCAAACCAGGAGCTGGAAGATATGCATATTCTTATGCATATCTTCCAGCTCACCAATATTATAGCAGTCATCAAAGCGCAGAGAATAAGGTGGCTAGGACATGTGGAGAGGCTGAATGGGATGAGAATCGCAAAATTAGTCCTCAACCCGAGACCAATATGAAAAAAATGGAGGATAGACCAAGGGAGAGATGGTTGAAGAAGGCAGAGTATAATCTAAAGAAAATTAATATAAAATACTAGAAAGAGAAGACGACAGACAAAAATAGTTGGCGTGGAATAGTGCAGAATATACTTAGAAATAGGTGGCGAAACAATGGAAACAAGCATCCTAAGTCGATTTTAAGTTACAAAAATTTTAGCGGTATAAGATCAGACTGTACTCTTTTACTCAGTTGAGCAAATTAATGATAATAATTAAAAGATGTTCTTAGAAGGTAGCCAATCAGGTTAGAGTATTCTGAACTCGCGTCTAGATCTACGCCTGTTATTTTGTCCAAGCCGCTTGCTCGCACGTTTGCCTCATTATCAGATCAGCTTCTCTAAATAGGATAAATAGAAACAATAAACTCATATATCAAGTGATATCGTGTATATAGTATTTATGACTGTACCCCCTTATGTCAGCTATAACTACAATCTCATTATTATGATTTTTATGTAATCCATAATTATTGTACAACGGCAATAAACTTCTGTTTATGCCAAGAGGATATTAATTCGCTTTTTCATCGTCTATTTTATTTTCATTTCTTATTAGCTGGCAAGTATTCTTAGTCACCATTAGTCTGCAAAATTATTTTGTTAGCAAGATTTTAGGATCGGGATGATATTATTTGATGATCAATTGAATGTCACGATATGCTAATATAAGAAGATTGTCTGGACAAACTTTTAAAAAGTGGTCACCTTTATATGACGTCAGTCGTCCTAATGAAGACTCTTTTCTGATTTAAAATTAGCATTACTGTCGATCAATTATTAGGCGTCTGTCGTAAAATTCTACATATAGCAAATACCTAATTAGCACATAATATATTTCTAACTTTGTGACATGCAGATCTTGCTAATTCAGGAGCTAGTCTGTCTACATAAACATGACGTTACAATGATTTATTTGATGGGATCAGATTGTCAATAATTTCAGATCACACTTTACTCAGGCGGATCATTTTTTTTGTGGGAAAAAATGCATCTAGCTCGACCAAAGCCACTACCAACTAAAGAAAGAGCCCACCTTGCCTTATTTGCACCTTTATCACACGAAACCACTTGCCCATTACTTCATATGATGAAGCATTCGACTTACAGATCTTGTCCAATCAGTTCTTCCAGTGCAGGCATCTCCTTCCCTTTTTGCATGAGAACCTGTCTAGCAAAGGCCACTATGCTCCACTAGTTGGGTTCACTTTTGAGCATTAAGGTTATAAGCGTCTCAGGCGTTAAAATTTCTCGTGTACTGCTGTTAAACAACTGTTTTTCTTCCCGCCATCTAGCGCAATGGAAAAAGTGGAGTCAAGTTGATTATTTTTGTTGATTGACTCCCATACATAATGATGATTTTTATTATTTTCCCATAGCATGAAGCTATAGTCTGAGATCCCCTTGCAACCAAATCGTCCGCTCTCCGCAAAAAACATCCAACAGAACAACTCTCGTAAATAGTTTCTTGCATGTCTGTAGGAAGTAAGACGGCACAGTTTTTATTCTGCAAACTTCAACTGGACGAATCGAAGCAAACATGAATTTCCAAATCGCCTAAAGGCGAAGTTTGAGCTGTTTTTACATTTCCAGTTCTTTGATTATATTGCTTGTTTTCCGTCAATATATCATTAAAAAATATCATTATCGCTAAAATCAATTCTGGTTACAAGTTTGAGCTGTTTTCATATTTTTAGTTCTTTATTATTGCTGCGCCGCCACTGACACGATTTATAAAAACCATACGCGTTTTTCACCCTCGCTACGGGAATAATACTGTGTCCAAATTTCATTAAAATCAATTCCAGGTGATACAATACAGAACGATTTAAAGCAATACTCGATTTTATGCATACATCAGAAAATTCTAAGTCCCTTGGCTTCTGTAAAACGCAAGGCAATCTTCCGATGGACCTAAAAAAGGGTATTATGCCGCTAGGTCTTTCTTTCATAGGTGAGTGGAAAGTCACCCTAATTTCACCCCCACTCAAAACAAAGTAGAAAATGATCAGGAACCTCTAAAACACCTAAAAACGAAGTTTGCGAGATATTTGATATTTTTTGTTTTTTGCTAATTACTCTTAGTAAAAAGTATGTTCTACATCGTCTTTCTCCTCCCCGCAGTCGAGGCACGTAGGGTCTCTGGTAATTGTCTTGTCCAGCTACCTTAGTTAGCTACCTTTGTTAGACAGTGTCCATCTAGTCTGCCACTCGTTATGCAGTTTTAATCTTGTAACTTGCCGGCTGTCTTCTGCTGCATTACCGTAGGTCTCGGCTCTCGCAATGACATCCAGACGGAACATTTGATACTTACATTATAAATGCTCATACTACGATATTCTGTGAAATAGCTATGGAATACTGACAACCAACTGAAGATAAGTAAATATTTTATAGCTCTTTTATGTTCTCTGAAAACTGCGGATTAAAAAATCTGACAGTTTGTTGCTCGGTCTGTTGTTTATTCTAGACCTAACTTCTGAACGTGGTTCCTCAGACGCCAATGTCCCGTCAACAGACCAACCAGAATGCGCAAATAATTCCTGTTCCATTCAATGATCCTCGAGGGAACTGGCTAGAGGGGTAGTAGCCCTGGTGTATCTCGCCAATGCAGAAGTGTTTTCCTTCCTGCCCAATCTGAGATGGTTTTCCTGACTGTGATTTCTGCATAGGCCCACAAATGATTCTGGTCCTATGAACACAGATTCAGTTCCTGCTGCGAGTGTGGCGACCAATACATTGCCTTCCACTCCGCTATGACCTAGAATCCAAACCAAAGTTACTTTGCTCCTTGTTCCAAGTACGTTGAGGAGACGTATGTAGTTCCATACGAGTCTTGAGTCAAGCCGTTTGGTGCTCAGTGCTTTCAGGATAGCCCGGCTATCTAAAAGTATGTTTATAGGTTTGTTTGTCAGAGGTCTTTTGTTCAGCCTCCTGACTCCCAACTCTATGACTATCATTGTGGTATGCCTAACAAAGTTTTACTGAGATTTCAACTCCTGGATTAGTACCAGCTACTCCCGCCCCTGTCCCCAGTTCTGACTTGGAGTCATCCGTGAATAGCGCAAGATAGGAGGGTGGTATGAAATTGAGGGCATTGAAAATTTATTTCTTCCAAACTTTGACAGGCTGTATCTTGCTCAATTGCTCAAACTAGAAAACATTTTGATCGGACTAGCTTCCTGTCACATAAAAGAGAGGACCGACGTGCAAAAGTGCTACAGATGCTGGAGAACCGGACACACGGCTAATAGATGCACAGGAGATGATAGAGCCAACTTATGCCTCAGATGTGGAAAAGAGGGACACCGACTAAAAGATTGTAAGGCTACACCATTCTGTATTATCTGCAACAAGGGCGGCCACAGGGCACATTCACTGTCTTGCCCGGAATATAGAAAAGCTGTCTCGGGCTCTAAAGTACCAAGAGGCTAGAATGATCGGACAATCGGCTGAAGTTTAAGACGTATATATTTTTTTTTTCTGTTTTTGTCCCGATAATGCAAACAAGTAAAACTAAAATAATACAGATTAATCTCAATAGATGTAAAACAGCACATGATCTACTCTATGCAAAATACGCAGATGGGGGTGTTAATGTGTTAGCTGTGAGTGAACCAAACCGAACGTGTGTTCAGAAACAACATTGGATTACTGACAAGAGGACAGACGCAGCCTTATATTTAAAAAATATGACAATTTTGGGATTTGGAAGAGATCAAGGGTTTGTTTGGGCTGAAATCAAGGAGTTTGTAATATATAGCTGTTATATAAGCCCAAACGTCGATATTCAAGTTTTTGAACGGTTCATAGACCAATTATCTTTATCTATTCAAAGACACGTGGGTAAAGATGTCATACTTACCGGCGATTTTAACTCTAAACCCCCACAATGGGGCTCTAAACATCAAGACGCTAGGGGTACCATTCTATCGCAATTGAGATTGCAGAAAATAATTTAATAGTACATAATACTGGACATGAACCCACTTACCTAAAAGGGATAAAGGAGTCATGGATAGATCTTACCCTGACCAATACAACAATGGCAAATAAGATTACAAAATGGAAAGTCTTAGAAGAAGAAACAGGAAGCGATCATCGATACCTGGAAATCCTCGTTGATCAACCTAAGACCCTCCCGGTCCAGACTACTTTTCTCGGATGGTGCCACAAGAAAATAAATGTGAACAGATTCTGTCAGACATTCGGTAGAAATATCGCGTCAGAAGGATCTGCAACAGCATCACGTTACACTGCAAATATGATAGCGGCATGTAATGCGTCAATGCCGAAAAAGGTGACACATAACAAAAGAACGCCTGTATACTGGTGGTCACACGAAATGGGAGAGCTAAGGAGCAAATGCGTGTCACAAAGGCGGAAATGTATCTGATGTAAAAGAAAAGATGATAAGTCTCATTTAGAATCCCTTCTTCTAATATATAAACAGGCAAAAAAGGAACTACAACGAGCAATAGTGTACGCAAAAAAGAAAATGTGGAAAAAGCTGTGCGAGGACATAGATGACGACGTTTGGGGAAAAGGTTACCGCATTGCTATGAAAACCTTGCGAATCCCACTTAGCCCTCTCAGTCTAACGTTTCAGAGGAAAGAAGAGGCTGTAAATCACCTCTTTCCCAACCACGAAGCAGTGAATTGGCATGCCCCTCCCGTCAGAGATGTACCTAGTTTTACTATCGAAGAATTGAAGACAGCAAGTACCTCTTTGCGAAAAGGAAAGGCTCCAGGGCCTGACATGCTAGTTGCTGAAGTAGTGCAATTGACAGTTGACAAGTATCCCCAGTATGTTCTTAAGGTCATGAACGGATGTCTGGTGAGCGGTATATTTCCCGTACAATGGAAGATCGCAAAACTAGTGCTGATACCGAAGGGCAGGGAGGTGACAAGCATATCATCGATGCGGCCGCTATGTTTACTTGACTGTGGCGGTAAAGTGCTTGAGCATTTGCTGAAGATACGGCTAACGCACGAAATCGATCAAAAGACCAAGCTGTCAGAAATGCAGTTTGGTTTCCGGAGGGGTAGATCTACCATAATGGCAATTGAAAAAGTCGTATCCATCCCTGAAGCATCTATGGCAGGTGAATGGAGAACTCGTAAGTTCTGCGCATTTGTCACTCTTGATGTACGAAATGCATTTAATACCGCATCATGGCAAGATATACTAGAGGAGCTTGGCAGAAGAGAAATATCGCCATACCCACTGAGAATAGTAAGGAATTACCTTTGCGACAGAAAGCTGCTGCTGACGGACGATCAAAATCATGCTGTATTGAAAAATGTAAACAGTGGGGTCCCGCAGGGTTCAGTTTTAGGACCGCTCCTCTGGAATATACTCTATGATGGCGTACTTAACATCAGGCTTCCTCGAGGCCCTACCATAGTTGCTTACGCCGACGACATTGCTCTAGTTGTCGTGGCAGATACAGAAGACGGACTAGTGAATCGAGCCAATGATGCTTTGAAGATTGTGGATGCATGGCTTATCAGTAGAAAGTTGAGTCTAGCTCCGGAGAAATCGGAGGCAGTAGCACTTATTGGAAAACGACGACGTGTAGGAAATCTAAGTTTTAAAATTCAATCCACGAGAATTGTTCCTAGGCGGGTGGTCAAGTATCTCGGAATACATATAGATACAAGGTTGAGCTTTCCGCTCATTTAATGGAAAAGATTGCTAGTGCTACATCTACCATGGCTGCCCTTGCACGTATAATGCCCAGATTAATTGGACCTTCGGCAAGTAAACGACGCATTATATCTGCTGTTGTGGATTCGGTGATACTGTATGGAGCTGAAATCTGGAGCGACGTTCTGGATAAGAAGTGTTACCGCACCAAGTGTGAAGCCGTACAGCGAACAATGGCGATAAGAATTTGTGGCGCTTATCGAACGGTCTCCACAGCAGCACTGCAGGTCATTGCTGGAGTTACTCCCATCAGACTGCTAGCGAAAGAACGGAGATGTATATTTGAGACCAAAGAAAATAAGCATACCGCTAGACAAAAGACATATGTTAGCTGGCAGCGGCAGTGGACCGAAGAACAAAGGGGAGCCTGGACAAGACGACTCATACCTGATGTGAAGCAATGGGTGACAAAAAAACACGGCGAAGTGGGGTATTTTCTGTCCCAAGCGTTGTCTGGAAACGGATGCTTCAATAATTATCTGCATGCCATTGGAAAAGCGGTAAGCGATGCATGCATTTTTTGCCAGGAGACCGATACCGCCGAGCATACCATCTTTCACTGTGAAAGGTGGAGAGAAGAACGCGAAGAGTGGATGTCCTTAGGGGAAAACGTATCAGTAGACAATTTTGTCCAGGTAATACTCCGCTGCCCGGAAAATTGATGTACTTTAGAAAAAGTCGTTAAAAAAAATAATGAGCAAAAAGGAAACAGAGGAAAAATATAGGAGACGACACGTATAACATTATAAGAAATAATGTCAGAAAGCTAGTGGAATGAGAGAGTGAAGTTCAAGTAAAGAATGGTGCAAAAGTACCCCATCATGTACGTTGCTGATGAAATGCTAAGGCGGTGCCAGTAGACGTCTGACATTATCATATCCTTCTCAAACAACGAAGCCTGGGGTAAGGGCGGAGGTTTAGTGAGTATGGGCACTACTAGAGTAGGTCGAGCATCACACTACCAGTCTCGATAGAGTTATAGGACTGGTGCTCGTAACAGAGTTCCTCCGCCGTCAAAAAAAAAGGCTGTATCTTGCAAACCAGACTTAAAATTATTTTTTTTATCGCGATATGTATCCTGTTCGCAAAATATTTTTTTGCTGTGCGAACTGGTTTTTTGGCAAAAAATTCAAGACACATTATTTGTTTGCAATGAAACAGGCTACCGGTAATAAAGTTTTAAATGGTAAACAAATAACAAGACAAAAAGTTGCATTGAAAATACATTTTAGGGGTTACGTTTTCCACCTCTTACAACCATAGGTAAGGTGACCATTCGTCCCGGATTTTGCGGGATTGTCCCGTTTTCAGACGGGCCATCCCGCACTTACACCGTCCCGGAAAATGTCCCGGATTTTGTATATTTCCTTTTTGTATATATTGTTTTAATTTATAAAACAATTTCATCCCCACTCCACGGCTGACACAACGGAAGATGGAAACACCACCGCCGACGCGTCATTTTGACTTTGATGTCACATAACCCAAAGTGACATATAAATTTTGACATGTGACGTCACAATAACGCGTCGGTGGCGGTGTTTCTATCTTTAGCTGTGACGTCACACAAGCAGTGTCCCGGCAGTGTTGCTATTCGTCTTGTCACGAAAATAGCGACATTTTGATTACGTTGAGACGCAGCGGCGATTTTACAAAATAAACCGATTTGTAGCGACTTTTTGAAAAATTCTGTTATAATATTTTTTTCGCACTGATTTCTGCTTTGCTTGTCTATTCTTCTTTTCAGTTTTGACCAGACTGTCTTGTACTGGTGTCGAGACTATGTAAATGTATCGGGTAATCCACCATTTTTGAATGAAACGTTATGTTCACGCACATATACCTAACATCAATTGCACCCCCCCCTGACGGGGCTAGATCTATCTACGCGCCGCGCCGTCCCGCATTGGCGTCAGAAAAAAATGGTCACTTTAACCATAGGATAAACCAAATAAATTACTGGCTAAGTATCTTTTTGGTAGTAGAGAATGTCAGGCTAACTTCAATACTGTAACTTTTTAGTGCTTGTGAAAAAAATTCTTAAACAAATTTTATGCACTCCCTTTAAGGGGCTGTATCTTAACAAGGGATGCTCCAATGAAGTTTCTTTATATAAAAGATCCTATCTTTTTGTCGATGAAGAATCACCCCCTTAAATATTTTACACTCATTTACACCCTGTATAGTTCGAAAGTACTCGACGAGTTCAATACAACGACCTCAGTCTCTAAAAAAGTTATGATACGTACTTTAAATGTTTAATGTTAAAGCTATAACACGAAATATAGATAAGTGAAAATCAGGTTAGTTTAGGTTTGTGTAGTCATGTAACTATGGGGGCCCCCAGACGTAGCTGACTTCGAATATTAGTTTGAATATACTCTAAGTCTCAGATTTCCCAGGTAGGTTGTCACCTGTTCGTTTTGTTCATAGCGAGTTGAAGTAGACCCTATAGTGCCTTTTTGGCTTGATTTCTAAGTGAAAATCTAAATCTACACTTCATAAAATTCGAGTCAAGGCATCAAGACGAGTTGTATGCACACCTCTTTTTACTTCGACCGATTCAGTTTGTGTTAGGTAAGGTATTGAAATTTGCGAATTTCAAAGTGACGTAAATTTTCACTGGAATTTTTCCTTCTTTGCTTGACATCCTGAGGCGATTAATTTTGACTTCAGTAACTAAACCAGTTTGGTTAAATTAGGTTAGGTTCTAAATTTTCAAAATACCGTAGTTTTTCAACAGGGTATTTCCTCAATCTGGGAGTGGTGTCGTTCAACTTAGGACTACAATCCGCGTCGATTAACACCAATCTCAACCCCTACCTCGAATTCCGGTAAAACGAACTCTCAGCATAATACGTGTATCTCTAGTCTTGATATTAGCGCTCCTTGAGTGTAAAAATTCCTCAGGCTAAACTTCACCGCTAATATTCAAAGCAATAATGCGTTATTTTAGTGTCTAGAAGAAACCGGGTGACGCTTGGTATTTGAGTTCTAGAGGCAGTTTGGAAACATTTTTGCACCATAACCGCAAAATAGGAGGGATACTAAATAGAGGGAGGGTGGTTAAAATGTGAAAAAAATCGTTAAGTAACCGAATGAAAATGCGGTAGCACTTCAGTACACCTACCAACTAATGTTCTAAAAAATCGTCATTCGAAATCTACGTGCGGTTTTCGCCTACCGATTTTCTTGATATGAAAATGATAAAATCATGACGAAAATGGTCAGTACTTGATGGAAAAATGTTTGTTTTTCGTTAGATAACACAGAAAATACTGTCATCCGTTTCTGGTGGGCAGTATATGAGGAATTTGAGCTTAAAATTTCATTTTTCACGTCGTTTTCGTTAGAAATCGTTTAGTAATTGTTCATATTATTCAAATCGGATGACGTTTTTTTATACATATTGTTGGGAGGTCTAGCTATGACGTGTATCAATATTATCCTTTCTTATTATGTTAGTCGCATTTTTTAACCGCTATAGGGAGTGACATTAGGTGCTTTCCTTTTACATCTGCACTAACTCAGATCACTTAAAAATCAGATGGCTCAGCTCAGTTGGAAACCTCAGATGCTCAGATGAGTTAAAGGAATGTGTTTTTGCAGTTAAATGTCGTTCCTCGAAATTTTGTAATATGCTATGGTTCTATAGTCTGTCGATCCTTCCATAACCTATTTTTTACGTTTGTCGTAACACCATACACTGTCGGCTATCCATACACCACAAAACCCGCTAAAATTCAAACTTACAAAAAATTCTAACCTCATTTATTGATTTATTTGACATTTAAATGATCTGAGACAACTGATCTACCTTTCGAGCTTGTGCAGATGGGCTTATGTGGGGGTAAAATATCTCACTTTAGTCTCAAATTCAGAACACAAAAGGAACGTACATTGAAATGAGTCATGACGTCACAAGTGAGATTTATCAGATAAATCAGGTAAAAGGAAAGCGCCTATTATTGAACGCCTTCCATATATACTCTGTTACCTGATACTTTAGACTGGCTTGAAGTCAATTTGATAGGTATCGGCTGACGAAGAAGTGCATCTTAGATTTAATTTTTTAGTAGTAGTCTGAATTGGCAATCCTGGAAGTCAGGACCGTCTTAGTAATATTTTTACTGAATATCTCATTGCCATGCTTGATCGAAACAAATACATATTTCGTTTATATCTTGTTGAGTGTCAATTACTCGTCAGTAGCGGTACAAGCACCGAGTGCAGCCCTTTACGTATGCCGCCAAAGTATGTGACAAGGTTCATTCTGGGAGATTTTTAATTATGACTAGCCGAACATCTGTATTGTCACCCCCTGTATGAGTTAAAAATAGGGTTAAACATAATAAAAATGAATGGCATTGATACATGTCATAGTTGGATCTTTAAGAAAGTGTATGAAATAACGTCAGTTTCAAACAATATAAGCAATTTTTAACGACATTTAACGAAATAGACGTGAAAAATCGAAGTTTTAATTTAAATTTCTGATAAACTGCCCAGCGGATGACCGTATTTTTTGAGTTATCTACACAAGAAACAAAGAATTTTCCATGAATTTCCGACTGATTTCATCATGATTCTTTTTTTTCATTCTAAAAAAATCGGTGCGTGCAAACCGCCCTTAGATTTCGAATGAGGATTCTTTGGAACATTAGTTGGTAGATGTACTAAAATGCTACCGCATTTTTATTCGGTTCTTTTACAATTTTTTTCTATGTTTCAACACCCTCCCCCCTATCTATCTCCGATCCCACCCATTTTGGGGTTTTGATGCAATGACAAAAAGGTCTCTAGACCTTAAATACCAAGCGTCATCCGGTTTCTTTCTCGACACTAAAATTGCGCGTCATTGCCTTAACTAATTCCATCTCTGCAAGCGGCTGGCGCATCTCTCGTTGCAGGCGAACTTGACCCCCGTCCCCCAAGCACATGTGCTCCGGGGAGTGGGGGGCCGGCCGTCCGGAATGCCGCCCTCCGATTGGCCAGCGAAAGTACATCGGTCTTAACTATGTATATATTTACAAAACACCTACCGCTCCGGTGATAGATTTGCAGACACCGTATTGCTGAATTTTGAACGGTCACCTCACTGGATTTAATCGATCTCCGGATTTCAAGTGGAGTGATTTAAACTCGAGCAATCATTTGGTGGTGCGAATTAAAAAGGAGTGAGTTTGGACGGTTTCGAAAGGAGGACAGTGGGGTGGTTGCTATTTTATTTGGTTTTGTGGTGCGGTGGACTATTTTTCAAATTTTACAGGTATCGACCAATTTTTTTGATTTAATTTTTTGCTACACTGAAACAATACCTCCACATTTTTGATAATTATTTATTACATTTATTATTTTAAAATCAAACATTATTATACAGTGATCACAAGGGCATGATATTCTTCATTACGTTTTTTTAATTAAAATTAAACATTGCCATACAGTAATGACAAGAACAGGATATTTCACTATTTTTGGTTTTAAGGTTCATATCTATCCGACGTAAATGAAGTGAATTTCAATTATACTACACTCTTTAGTCTATATTATGTTCTAAATAGGAGTATTCAGCTTTTGGTTAAACAAATAATTAGTTATGTTGGAAAATAAAAAATTGTATCAAAATTTACAAAAATGGGTCGGTATGATACTTGGGCAATAAGCTACTTTTGTTGATAATACCATGATTTCTTTTTCTGCATCCATTACCATAACCATAATAATAAACAATATCTTGACTTGTTTTAAATACAGCTCATACTGATCAACTTTTTTATAAATATTGATATACACACATGTTCATTCATTATGTGTACGAGTATAATATATGTATAAGACTATATTATGTATAGTAGCTATCGTGAGTTACATAATCATTTTCAATGAAAATAATCAATAATAAAAATCTTTATTGAGTAGCTCATGTACTCTCATATCTCATAGCTCATATACACACACATATACATTAATTATATGTATAATATTTATGTATATGTTTCTTTTTA
Organism: Callosobruchus maculatus; assembly: GCA_951848785.1. NCBI lineage: Eukaryota > Metazoa > Arthropoda > Insecta > Coleoptera > Chrysomelidae > Callosobruchus > Callosobruchus maculatus. Next base: position 24,034,191 of record CATOUR010000014.1, on the reverse strand, counting down.
GCTTTAAATATCGCCCTTTTCTTTTTCTAAAAATGTGATACCCTGCATAATTCTGAACAGCATTTTCTAAGTTCAGAAACAGTTAATTCATTAAATCAGATCAAATCTGCTTAAGTAATGTTCGATGTGTGAGATAACAAAAAATACACAAAGTAAAAAAACATTTAACATACAAATAGTCCGTTAATTGAAACTCGTCCAGCATCGTTAAGTATGGTTGTATTTCAGATGAATACAGTTTTTATATCGAGTTAATAACGGTATACTTTTTTTGCCAAAATATGTGTATGGAAGTAAGAAATTTTTTGAAAACAAATTCCCGTACCCCTTTGCGCAATACAACTGCAATCTGAGTTTTATAATTCCCTAAAATTAAAGTTTATAGTCAAATATCCTGTTTTACCAAATTCTGTCAAGTTTTTAAACTTAAGGCGTTGATGTCGCGAAATGATGGTCCTCTAAAAAAATCATTTAATATATTTCAATTTTTCCTGATAGTCTAATGGATGATACCCCAATTACTTGAAAAGTATGCAGAGCCGAGCTACATTTAACTCTTGAAAATTTCGTGACATAAAATATTGCTAAATATTCTGGATCACCTGTTTACCCTTTTGTTTATACTGAATCATATTCTAGAAAAGTTTTTCGTATAACAAAAAACATTTGACGAAAATATGCATAATTCCATGTGCTGAATTCAGCACAGAAATATCAACATAACATTGATACAGATAATATGTATACTTGGAACACGTTCTTAATCCAATAGAACTATAACAACAAAATTTATAAACATATATTAGATTAAAATTATTTTGCGAATATCTGTCAGATTCTATTTATTTTGGAAACGACATCACTGGTGTTCGAAGGTAAAACAAAATTTGAAACCATGAATGTAGAGTACAATACGAGACAAAATAATTATTTTAAATTGATAACCTCAAATCATCAAGAGTCAATTATGTATATTGGAGTGAATATTCATAACAAACTTCCTCACTTGTTTAAAATCAAAAAGATTTATTAGCTTTTCGTAAAAAAACTGAGAACTTTTCTGTTACAGAAACCTTAGTGCTCCCTAGATAAGTTCTATGACGAATTTGAGTGAATACTCAGCCACACATTTGTTTTGTTTATATAACTTTATCAATAAGAATCTTGTAATTCTTTGACAATAAGGTATACTTATTTATCTGTGTATCTATTATTTGCTTAGAATCTGCCAATGTTAATAATATCATTCCCCGAAGATAAATTATTATTTTAGCAATTTTTGCTTGTAGGGCTTAAATTCAGTAGCTTCCAATTTTTTAAATTGAATTTTAATATCACTTTAGGAAACGTAAATGCTGTATTTAATTTTTATTTCCATAATATGGGCTACCCTCTTTCATATAGTAGCCAATATCCTAGCTAATGCTCATGAGACATATAGACAGATATACAATGGTACACCATGTGATTACTTGGTATTCACATTTATCTATCATGAGTCGCTATACCACATATTCGCACAGCATAATAAATGTTATAAAATACGCCCCCTTACTGATATCAATAAACACATACATATCCAACCGTAGTATAACTTATCTTCGAATTTTTATCACAACAGGACTGAAAACCCCGACAAAAGTCAGGGCTGCTATAACACAGCTGAACTTGAACTTGCCACTGAAAGCTGCTGTAAACGCAATATCCTGCGTAAATATACTTTCCATATTTTTCCGTATCGGAAACTATTAAAGAAGAGGATACGAGAAATAGGAAGCACATTTGAACCTGAACTTGCCATTGACCTCATTTTTTGGATACTTAACGGCGGATTCATTCCACTTTTGAAAAGACATAAAGCTCGACCTTCGGTAAATACAGAGCTATATCAAAAATAAACCAAGAGAGAAAATGAAGGAGTTTATGACCGTATGGAACGGCTTGTGGGGGAAGACCTATGATGCGGTAAACACCAATCACCCTCCTAGCCACAGAAAAACTAAGAAGACACAGGATGCGGCGAATTCGAAACTCCGCTGGACTTTGAATAGATATAAAAGTAAGTTTCTTGTTGGTTTACGGTGGTGGGAGTTTTTTCAGTATACTGAACACACAAAATAGCACACTTTTGACCAGATTGATTTTATAGTGATAATGAGGGTGATATTCCATTCATCAAACGTAGCAATGTTTTACATCTTACCTATTCATGTACCCGAATTGATTTAAAAATACTCAAAGCTTTTATTGGACAAAAAATACGAGATATTTATGAAAAAATAATTAAATCAACGAACGTTAACATTAATCTTCGCATCTTTTATCAAGTTACCGTTGATGTACATTGAGTCAGTAACTAGTGAAAAGTGGATCCATATTTACTAGTTATCAACATGATCAACTGTCAGCCTATGACCAATCTACATTATATCCATAAACAGTGCCCATGAATCTGTAATCGACGAACGTTAATGTATACGAACGACAACAGCTATTCGTAACATTAATTGCAGCGGTAACTGATCTATGACTTGCCACTGTCAAATCCTGCGGGTCATCTAAAAATAGGTGATTGGGTATTATTATTTTTTATATTTTCCAATGACAATAAATCGTTATTACAGACATGGAGGAAATTGCTTAGTGATCGCCAAGCGTGATTTAATAAATGCTGACATTATGGTGATGTAAAAGGTAGTAATTTCTTCATGTTTTGCAAGCATAGCTCACTGTTACTTTCGTCTCAATGTCATACCTTTAGTTTTCTTTAAAAAATCTAAGGAAACAATTAAACAAAGGTAGATGAATGCTATTTACGCTAACGTAAGCGGTATTTTCCAAAAATTAAGAGTACAAATCCACGATCGCCTTATTTTGTGTAAAAAGGATATTTAACAGAGCTTGTAATAGTCATAACCGATAATTGCTTGAAATGACTTAGCGACATGGAATTTTTTGGCACATTATCAGTTCATGAGACCCTGCTGATAAATAGATAAATAGAGCAAGATGCATATACGATTTGTAAAGGTGGATAAACGGATTTATGTATCTTCGTCTCTTTGTTCGGTGAATATGCATAGCCCAGTTGATTGATAAATATGTGATTTTAGCTGAAAGAAAGAAATATGAGAAGTGACAGATAGGGTAAGACTAAGGCGAATAAAATGTGTTATTTTAAGGCTAGGGGTGAAAAAATACGACCTATTGGCAAACTGTTGGCTCACATATAAAAAACTTACTTTCTGAATAGTGTGCAGAGTTACTAAAAAAATGTCTGCCGAAGTAAACACAAAAACATTTTTTTTCTATATTTTTGCCAACGGAGCAAACCATTAGAGTATGTGAACCTACCCTACAATAAATACACTTCTCTTACAATGCCAAATAACTTTTTTTAAATTTTATGATAACAGCACCAGAAAAAATACTTCGCTAACTTCTGTCGATCTGTCTGCTTGTCTGTCCGACAACACTGTTCTCTAAACTCGGAAGGTAGTCAGTTGGTTTTATTCAAATTTTCACAGTAGAAACGAAAGTGCTTTATCTTAAATACGTTTTTTTTATGGTAGACGACACCTAGGATGAAAAATTATAGCTACTTTGGAGAATGGATTTAACGACAAAGAGATTTAATCATTTAATCAAAGAACGAGCAATATATAAAAGCAGATTCTGATGCGTTGCAGCTCACCCTTTAAAAGCTTTGAAGATCACGAGCTGAAGGTTGGGCAATTCCAAAATGTATCTTACTCATAAAGCCCTTCTAATTATCGTGATATACAATACTTTCCACTTAAAGTTAACAGAAAGAAACTGATAGAATAAGTTTCAATAGCTATACACTCAGAATAATTTCATACATACTACAAACCTGATAAAAATACCGACTTGAGTAGATTGAGTTCATAATAATATCCTACTACTGAAGAGAGACTAAAAATTGTAGTTTTTTCCAATGGTGGCTAAGCAATCATCAAAACTGTAAAACAAAAAAAGGTTCAGGGAGTTGGTTAAAAAATATTGATAATAAGATTAGATAGAAAATTCCATGCGATTGGAACCAAGGAATACTGTTCGCTTCGTGAAGTTACAAGTGTAACTTCAAAAAACAATTTTAAACAAAGAAATATGCTTTGGTTATCCCATGTGCTTTACTCGTACTAGATCTTACAAATAGTTCTACTCTGAAGCCTATTATGCGTTGAATAGAATATTGGCGTACAAAACTTGCAATTTATGTCTCTAATCTACTTGCCCCTACTACTACGCCTCGCATGTCAGAACGTCAGCAGCAATACATAATGACTAATTAAAGATTCCCTTTGCAGCCTTTTGCACTAAAAATTTTGATGTTACTTTATTCCGTTGTGGAGAAAAGTATTGTTCCTTTTCCGGTGAGGATATTTCCAAATAATGTCTTGTCAAATTTTCGGGAACTATTATCCTTAATTTTTGGAAGATTTTGGGAAAATCCAGCAAATGACGGAATATTCTCAATGACTCAGATATCTGTGGCAATTTACAACTACTTAGGATTTCCCGCGATAACAAGATTACCTTAATAACGTTCTAGTTTTCCAATATCCATAGTCGCACCCCATTAAGCTCAAGGAGATTACTAAACAACCCATATGGTGCAAGTATTTTTAAAGATATGTACAAAAATGTATAACGAACTGAATGTACTTAGTCATTTGAAGAAAATTACCTATAAACAGTACGCCGAGTTGTTATTATCTCGTGGCAATTTTCTTAATTGAAGATTAATGGCTTAAGTCCAGGGTTAAAGGTATCATAAGCGAGACTTTTTTCTCCGTGGATGTCGCCAAGTTTGAAACTGGATCTCAGTAGTCACTTGATCTTGATGGCTAATTATTTTATTGCAAGCCCTTAATTATAATGATTACGTTGTAGATAGTAATAACTGTGGTACAGTTTATGCAAATAAACAGTGTTACACATATACACGGTATCCCAGAAAGATGATTCGTTCTAGCTCTCTCGGATTCTTAGGGTCAAAATAATATATTGCATTCTTTAGCCATAAAAGTACTGAAGTAAAAATAAAAAATTGTCAATCAAATCCTCCAAACGATATTAGAGTTATAATGAATTACAAACTATTTTTCAACTTCTATCTGGACTATTTATGAGACGTCCTTTTTCAGACTACCTTTAGTCCTTGAAATGTCAAATATTTTTGAATACTTCCAAAAATTTTACTTGTAATTCACGGTTGGTCTTTTGTGGTGGATTTTTGAAGATGAAATAATAAATTTAAAGATTATTATTGAGTTATAATATGAACAATATTTGAATTAGTGCTAATCAAGCCAAATTTTAATACCGACTAAATATCACCTGTACAGAGCTAGTATGGTAAACATTTATAAGAGTTATTAAGCCAAATGAACAGTATTAGTCAAAAATCGTTTTATACTAGAAATATCTGCTTGCTTCAAGTCTAAGGTCAGATTTTGAATTTATGGACTCAGGTGCTCATAAAACTAAACGAAATCAAGTTTGAGTTTTCAGTATGTTGTAGTTTGTAGTGTGATTTCTGAACATCTCTCCTAGGGTTAGGCGCTAAAATAGGGTGTCAAGGCACGATAGGGTAAAGGATACCAGAAGTGTATCTTTATTGCTCTATATCTGAATAGAAATAATATTGAGACACGTCTCAGTCTACGAAAAATATTATTAAGGAAGTCAAGAGCTATAAGACTTCATACCATTTTTGTTCAATGAGATTCTATTTTCTTGGTTATTATTATTTTTATTATTTTTGAATATTGAATCTATCCTTATAACGTGGAAAAACGCTTAGCGTGTATTAAAGCTAAATACCAATTTCAAATATTAAATTTATCGCTTTTTTGAAACGGAACTTTCCGGGGAATTTGTTTCCCGACGGCTATAATCTGCAGCGTTTCAAATCTAACGTGAACCGACACCTATCCTCTCGCAGCGCTTCTACAGCGCCATAGGCTTTCAGCCTTTGCGGGAGGCCGACCATAAAAAAAAGAAGCTGAGACTTCGGGGGGTTGTCGGTAATTTTTCACTCATTTGGACACCTATCCGTACTAAAGTAAAAGAATCATAAAAATGTTATTACTGATATCTGTAGACTTGATACGATCATTATACTCCACGGCATCTTAAACCAACTTATCAAATTCAAATATTTGAACGGCACGAAAGGAATTTACGACTAAATTCTATTTAGTTCGAAGAATATCTTCGACCCAAGTTAGCACGGAGAGTGAGTGTAGTGTGGTATAATGATTCCAAAAGAAACCATCAAACTAAATTATCAAAGTAAGTATTAATTACACCTGGGTGTACCTCACTTAGCTTCTTTCTGTCTTTGTTTCAGTTTCTGTGGAATAAAGTTGAAATTTAGTGATAGGGTCATAGCAGGACCAATTTTCTCATTTTCATTTGATAAACGGGGATTTTACGGCTGGAGGAAGAACCCTTTTCTCTGAACTTTGGGCTAGATTTTAGTCCTACTTTTTTTATTTTTGTGTCAGAGAAAACCCTTTTCATTTCTATTGAATGAAGTATGTATCCATTTTCTTTCTTTGCTAACAAAAGTAAGACTAGAGAGTTGTTTTTATTAATCTTCTATTCATCTCACCGGGGTAGTACGTTCTGTCTTTTATCGTGGAAAATCGTGATAGGTTGTAACAATTGATATTTGGGTAAAAATGTTCTTTACCGCACTCTTGATAAAGGGTCAAGCTCAACATAATTCGAAAGTATTCGACGAGTATGGTACCACTATTTTTGTTTTATGCATACTCGTTTAAGTGTGTAATTTGTTTTAATTGTATGGTACAACAAGGTATCGAAATAATTCATTGTTTTGTAATTAAACTGCGTTTAAGGAAATCTTTGATCACGTGAAACTTTTAGTTCCATGTTTTTCTTGTTTTAACATATAGCTTGAATTTGTAATGTCATACACGTGAAGCTGATAACATCACCAACTGTTTTCTACACGTTTTTGATGGAATAAAAGCTCTGGAGTATAGAAAGCCCTCTAACCATGATTCGCGTATCAAATAGCTTATTGTTTATTTTTCAATTATTAAATATAAAATAAGTAAAAATAAATTATTCTGAAAAATTACCTTTGGTTCTAGGAAAAAGTTTTAAAATTTTTTTAGATATTGGAGGAAAAGTAAGTTGGCGCATAAGATCCAATACTTATTGCAAAAAAATTATTAATGCAAAAGAAATGTTTGGAAAAACATCCAGATTTTATGTCAGGCATATTTCGTTTGGCGAAATTTTCATAAAACTTTTTCTTAACCCATGGTACATGTTTTTCACTTTTTCAAATTCACTAGAACGTCTTTTTGTACGTATTACTGAATCTATTTGACTAAATAAAACAAACATTATACTACTGACTAATGACGATACTAGATTAGTACACATAACAACCATTGGCTGAACTCTATCAAGTGATGAATTTAATGTTTAACAAGTTGTGATTACATTGCTGAAGTTCTGAAATAAAATCATTCAATAAATAACTATCAAGACCTTTAAAGCCTCCACCACCATTAAATATATTCAAATACACATTGAAATATCTGCAAGAACCGGTTCTTTGAAGCCCAAGCCCAAAAACCACAAAAGCCTAAGACACACTTCACTTTCGTTCCTAGCACCTCTGTGGCCATTGTCAAAGTATATATAGCTTTTGTTAGAGTTCCAGTTAAATACTACGGATTACAGATTACAGATGGCTCCAAAACAAAGCCTGGATGAGATGTGCACTCCAGGTTTCTAAATTTAAGAACAAAGTGGGCTGTGGGTAAAAATGTCAGTGTCGTTCGAACGGAACTGGTTGGCATATCGATAGCTGAAAATGAACTAACCAGGAGAGATGTATCTGGCAAGACAAGCACTTCTAACCTTAGAAAGATCACATCAGGGCTAGCAATGGAATGCCACCAATCTTCAGCCAATGCTTCAGACAGAGGTGGGTCAAAAGGCACAACAACAAAAAGGCAACCGCATAGTGGACGATCTGGCCAGGAAGGCAGCTGATCAAAGAATTTTAGGACCATGTGACCTCTTTGGAATATCGACAACCGCAATTGCGGAAATAGCCAAAAGACACTCCCACGCACCCATGCTTAAATGGTAAAATGATAGGAAGAACTGAAAGGATACCGATTTGCCAAAGAAACCCTTCTATTAAAGAGTGTGCGTTTGTCGAGTCTTCGCCTACACCTGCCCACATAAGGAACATGTCCCCTAGTTTCTTGTCCACCTTCCAACTTCCTTGGTGGATGCACAATGGGCCAGTTGTGGCCTAAGTCCAGTGGGACTACTCACCTTCCCCAGTCTGCAGATACAGATACAAATACTATATGGATTACGAAATAAAAAGACAAGCACAAGGTATGTTATAGAAAGTGCTACTTGATTAGTCTCATCCTAGACTTGTGCAGTTTCTGGTACTTTGGTCGTTTATGACAGCAGGTAAGAGATGTAGTACATTGATCATTTGCCCGATATTTAAATCGTATGCGTGTCTATCCTTTTTTCAAATTTCACGAACTGACTTGATATTTGTGGTTTTCAAACTGCTTTGTGGTTTGTGTCCACGACAGGTCAATGTATCAAATTTCCTATACAAATTCCTTAGTGGGATCCAGGTTCATCTTCTACCTACGCAGGTCTCATGGAAAGCTACACCACCTTCTTGCAAATCCTCCACAGCGTGAGATCCTAAAAACGTACAATAAATTTGGTAAACTGGTCAGACAGGAATCGACCTATCGTCGTTAGAATCGTACTTTTTGGTTGGTCATCCTTTATTCAATGCGATACGTTCAACAAATGGTCCAATGTTGCCACATCTACCATGTTTCATACTTTCTAGGCAGTAGGTACAGAGATAAGTCGGCAACGTATTTGGTGAAACATTTTTGAGTTGTTTTGAAGTTATGCAGATATTGGCTAGCAAGAAAATCTTGAGCAAAATTGTAACACCTGATCTAAATTGAATAAGATTTGGTTATATTTAAAGCAAGCATTCTGCAGCATTTTATTCAAAAAATAATGCAATTTCTTTACTACCACTTGACTACCTTACGTGATACAGTTTTTACTGTTATCATTTCGTGCATGTCAGCTATTTCAAGCCATAAACCTCTTCAATGTTTCTTCCTTCAGTATATGCACGTGGAAACAGCAATCAGTAACAAAGGTGTAATATTAAACAAATGATATCCATAAAGGCTAATCAAAATTTGGCTGAAGTTCGTAGTATTCTGAATTGCATGAATGTAGTCTTCCTAGACCACAGCTTTTAAGCCTCTCCGGCTCCTTAACACAGCCTGGCAAAGGGTTTGTTAAAACTCAGTGGTCAACCTTCCTAACCTAGTGAAGGATGCTATAGAGCTTAGCGTCTATCTTTAGGCTCTCAACTGTCTCATCGGATATGTATCGCTTAAGCCATGTATTACGCTTTCTCAGCTGATGATGATATCCAATTACAAGTTGTAGCTTGAGAATACACAGGTGGCACTTAGCTACATTCTACCTGAGGTAGCTAAGAGTGCTAAGTAGTATGTAGCAAATTAGCTGCCCAAAAGCGGCCATCAGCATAATATACCTGAAGGCGGACGACATGTTTGCTGTTTTGACGGATTTGCCATGATATGGGTGAGCAAGACACGAATATGCTTGGATCCCAGGATTTCGATTTCAGTAACCCGGCTTCAATTCTGCTTCATCATCACTAGTGCCATACTAAGGTTGTGATTCACAGCACATTTATCCAGGAAGTGAAATGAAGCATCTGGTATTTTGTGATATTTCTTAACCGGACTGGTCTTCAAGAGCTCCCAAAAAAGGTTGTATTTACTCAAAAGCTCTATCTTGTCACAAATGGCCTCTGTTCTGTATACTATTCAAATTTCACTAAACCTCCGATATCAATATGGTGAATATTTCTACCGGGATAACAGTTACGCAGGTCCCACGAGCAAAACTTATCTGTACTGAGGTAGAAGCCTCCCCCACTGTATCCCGACTGCTTAGAACTAGATTTGGGGAAAGAGTCTAATCTCCCCTCTCGTCCAATAATGTATGTCAGGAATGATAAGTTAGAATCTATAATCTAATCATTAAAGTGCCACCGTAGACGTTAATACCGGCATATTCATTCACAGCTGCTGGGCCACATGATCTGTTTGAGTCATGTGACATTTCCATGAATAAATTCGTTTGGTGCTAGATTTCTGCTCGGTAACTTGAACTGATTTGGAGAGTTTTGTAGTACACACTACACCAATCTCTACAGTTTCTTTTGGTTATAAGAAAACGAAATCCCTTAATTTTGTTTTGTGCAAATAAATCCAGCAGGATGATAAAAAATGTAAATTGCAGTTCCGTATAGTTTCCTAAATGGCAACAACGCTTATCGGAAATATTCCGCTCAAACGTTCAGAAAATCCTGTGTAATTTGAATACTAATTCGTTATCATAAATTATGTCTATGGATGGTCTGTGGTACCTGACGAACTTTTTGTTCTTTCATCCGCATTCAGGATTTCGTAGATCAGTGCTTAATCGATGTCAATTTTTTATTCAAATTAGCGTATAAAATTGATGGAAAAACGTACGAGGTGTGTTTAATAAACAGTGTTTATTCGTTTGCTGAAGCCATTATTTCATAAATATTTCATTCTCACGTTTTTCGGATACGTGTCTTTTCAGTTTCCTAGATAAAAGTTCTGTTTCTTCTTATTATTCAATTATTTGATAAGCAAATCATGACACGTCTGCTGAAAAACGGCCTTCTCAATTCTGCCTTTGTGGACGATGTTCTATTCCGCTTTTACATGTTTTTTTTTAAATAGAAAGAAAAGTACATTTAATTTAACATCTGAAACTCATCTAACCTTGTTTTTAGTGATTCACGGATAAAACATCCAATCATTTAAATCAAAACTGTTTAATGATTCGTCACTCATTGTAGTTTTTCTCAACGTACAAGATTGGTTTTCAAAAGATAATTTGGGAGAAGATCTTACATATTGATGAATTAGCTACCTCAGGATGGCTTCTGTTCCGTGAACTAGCTATGAAAAGTCGAAGAAGCAATGTCGCCTAACACATCTCGGTGTGTGTCTAAACCGGTGCATTTCTGAGGTAAAGAATGAATTATATTTTTTCACAAAAAATGATGTTTTTTGAAATACCCATTCACAAGCACACTAATTTACAGCCTCCACAAAATGAAATGCATGCTATAGAAACGCTATTAGCATACATAAATGATATCAGTCGGTATTTCACCAGTAATCAAGCGTTGACTTTTATAGAATGGATTGTAGTCTGATAGATTTAGTAGTAGCAGCTGTGGGGCGGCCGCGTCTGGCAGGTAAGCTCCAGTAGGCCCTTTTTACCATCCCCGAATATAACCTTTCAACCACCACTACTTGCCTCCATCTCCCTGCCAAACCTTTCCGGCCTATTTTCCTTCTGATGGTACCTGCTGCCAGCCCCAAAGCCGGCTCAGGACCCAGGAAGTTATTCTTCGACCCTCTCCTTGCGAGCGTGTCCACCATTTCATTACCACTAACTCCAGCATGACTCGGCACCCACATAAATGACACCTGATGTCTCGCCGAAATGTCATACAAGACCTTTCTACATTGCAGAACGAGCCTTGATGTAAACCTGCAAGCACTTAATGCTTTTAATGCTGCCTGGCTGTCAAAGCAGATGGTGATCCGCCTGCTTGGCCCCTGAATTTCGTAAATGCGAAAAACACAAGCTAAAATCGCATATATCTCTGCTTGGAATACCGTGGTGTTTCCCCCAAAAGAGAGGCAGAGCTTTGTTTTTGGTCCATAGACCCCAGCGCCTGAGCCTTCGTCGGTAAGTGAGCCGTCGCGCGTCGGTGTACCAGACTGGCCCTCTCCCCTCAAATGGCCGCCTGCCGCTTAGCCCCCACTCCTCCCTTGTAGGATACCTCACGATAAATTTCGAAGCTATATGTAGGAGGAATTATATCACTCCTCATATTTTATGTAGGATAGGGTCATCCCTTTGCAATTCCGAGAAGATGGCAGTGTCCCCTGCCAGGATTCACAAAGGACCAACTGCCTTGACTTCACAATCGGAACACAGACACCCTTGCCTCCCCTTGAATTACCAAGTCGAGTGGAGGGAGATTTAGCATTCTAACGCGCTCGACGAAGTCGTGCACTTGTTATACTAACACAAGCCAAGCGTTGAATTTTATTTAGTTTCGCTTTGATTCTCTCTATCCTCACGCATGACCACCAGTGATCCATACAATAAGGACGGCCTAGCGATTATAGTATAGAGCCAGAACATCACCTTAGGAGTCAAGCCCCAATTCACTCCTACAACCCTTCTGCATGCCCATAACGAATTGCGTGCCTTATTGTCATAATTCGTCCGCTCAGCTCAGAAATGTCTATATAATTTGCGAACCATAAGCTATGTGGAACGTTAGTTAAGGTATCGATAATCACTCAGTAGCACTGGTATAGAAACTAATTACACGCTTGAATATGTATATATTCTTTTTTATAATTTAAACTGACCGATAATCATGCATAAATGAATAAATTAACAAAATCGATCGAAACAAAAAAACGCATCTGTATTCAACAGACGTCTCAACAGTGCTAATGCGATGCACTGATTTATTTTGTGACATTTTTTTCTTCTGGAATTAGAATTAAACTATGGAACCTGAGAAACAGGAAGCATCTGATTGACGTCAGGAAAGATGATTGGGGAAATTAATATATTTTTATCATTGATAAGTGGTCAATAGTTCAGTATACACGAGTAAAATAACGTGCTGTCACACAAGCAAAATAATTATTATTTCAGCGATCAGGTAGCAATCTGAGAATCAGTAAACCTTTTAAGCGAACTGAAATGTTTTGAGAACTTAATAGATATTTTTAACATGTTTTGTAGTGTCTACGTCATGGAAATCTAACTAGTTAATTCCAGTGAACCTATCACTGCTTCTGTTGACAGGTATGATACTGTAATAATCAATGTATTCAGTAAAACAGTTATTTGGGAAGACAAACAATAATTATCAATAAACAAAACGTTGTAGCACCTCTGCACTTTGCTGCGCATTCCGAACCTTCAAATATTACTACACAGTTACTATAACAGTTTCAATATTTTTAAAAATACGGTAGGTTTTCGTGTTATTATATTATATAGTGAATATAATCAAGGAAACCTTATTTTACCATGAAGATCTTTAGGTACTTAGCTATACACGAGTTTCGCCCATTCTTTCCTATTATGAGTCTTAAATTTCCCTTCATTCCACGACATACTTAAAGTTTTTTTTCATAGAGTCATTCCATGTTTCGGTTGGAATGCCTTTTACACTTTTCCCAGATGCCCTAGTTTACCACACTTTTTTCGTCTGCCTGTTGTCGTTCATCCGATTGAGATGCCCAAACCATTTTAGTCATTGCTGCTCAATGCTTTTTCGGATAGGCTCGATGCTCAGCTGCTCTCTTATTATTCCGTTCCTAATCGTATCCTTTCGTGAAATCCCTAATACTCCTTTCTTATCCCGCGCGTTCAATACCCACCTTTCACAGCCGTATTATAATATAGACTTAAATATTGTTTCAAATGCCGTTATTTTTGTTGCGTTAGTAATTTGTATGTTCTTTATGAAACTGTTATTTAAAGAGCAGCACAACTTCATGACACTTTCTTGCCTGTCATTTATTTTAGCCTCTATCTTTCCGCTTTCATGTAGTTTCAAACCTAGATACTTGAAAGACTAAACTTGTCTGCCTCTTAAACTTATATCAACATCTACATGTTCCTTGTCAATAACCATCACTTTTGTTTTGCTCATGCTTTTGCTTTTACTACACCAATTTAGATTCCTACAACACAAGGCTTGTTCCCAAGTATTCAGGTTATAGTTTAGTTCCACTTCGTTTCTGGCAAATATAACTAAATCGGCTGCCCACTCTCATGTAGTTACTCTTTCCAAGTATCTGAACCCGATACTCAATGGTTTTATCTTCAGACTGACTTATTATGTTATAATATTATAATTTATATAACGTCTTGGTTTAAATCAGTAACTAAAAATATAATGGCAATTATTTTGATGATAGTTGTGTTCAAGAAGAAATAATGCTATAATTGTTTTTAATTTTAGTAACAATTTAAATCAGGGAATGGACAAATATCCAGGACCGACAAAAAGCGTCAAAGGTACCCAACCATAACCAATTTTCTTTTTTTTTTTTTGCTGATACACTAACATGCGTATATTCGATACAGCAAATTGCGATTTTGAACATGAATGGACCAGTTTGAAATACCCACCATTTTCACGAAATGCTGCACACAAAAGTAGTTGTCGTATCTCATACCAAACCATATAATACGCATTCTTTATTTCTGGGCTATTAAGTAACCCGTTTTGTTCTTTATACTTTTTGAATACGAGGTCGGATCTTCAATGTAATTAGAGCTTTCGCTCTACTCCATGCAATTTCTTGTAATTCGACTGAATTATTCAAGTGGATGCGAATCACTATTCTTTACTACACCAATTCCAATGCCTGCCACATGTCCATGATCTGTGGGAAGCCCAATGACTTTGCCGTCTGTTTCCTTATACGTTAATTGTTGGTTTTTCAATTTTCCTAAACATATTGGCACATTTTCATGCTGCTGCCCACAGTTTAGTTGTACCGCCAACGCATGATTTTGGCTTATTCGAATTTACCGTTTAAGGATCCGTATGCTAAATCCATTAAAAAGAATCAGCTTTGAAAATTCTTGGACCCATAAAAGTATTTGAGCTTAGGAACTGCTAGAGCTATGGCATCAAAGTCCATTGTGGGCCTTATATTTGTTGAATTCAATGAAAGACCATCTATAATATTGCAGTTCTATTCTAGATATGCAATAACGCTAAAAATTCTTATAAATCCTTTGAAATGTTCAATTGTTAAATTGAATTTATTACACAAATTTGGAAATTCCACTACCTGAAAAATGTCCATGTTTTGTGGGAAGCCGATTATTTTTAACTATTGTAACCTTCTATCTCCTTATATTTTCGTTAATTATTCATTTTTAGAGTTTCCTTGTTCTATTGGCATATTTTTTAGTGCTATCCACGCATTATTTGTATTGTCAATGTGTCCTATTTTGATTTTAGGCTCGCCTTATACGTATTCGAATACTAATTTAGAACTTGATCAAAAATTTCAGCTTTCATAATTCTTAGCCACACAATTTTTCAGAAATCCAAATTTTTTGGAACCTTTGAAGATTTAAAGCTTTCAAATTTCAAAAATTCTTTATATTTTTGAAGGTGTGCGAAACAAAGAACACTAAATTTAGTTAATTTAAATTTTCAACGCTTGTCAATCCTAAATATTTTTGAGGTTCAAATACTTTGTAGAGTATTTCCCAAGTTTCAGCTATATAGATGCACATTTTACTGATATTTGTACTTTATGATATCAAGGGCTCTAAAGGCTATACTGTCAAACAGACCAATTCACAGATTTATAGGTTGCAAAAATTACCTAATTTTTACATCGTACACCAATGAGTGTACCGTGAAATGTTATTATGATTGAAGCTTATGTAGGAAGTTTTTATTACTCTGAACTAAAACTGGACGAAAATTCAATTTAATAACCATTACTACGGATTAATCGTACACTTCGAGCTACAGAATGCTAAAAATTGTAACATTTTTTTTTTATTTCAGAAATATAAATCGCTATCACTATTATTTATGGGCATCTATAAACAGTCAATCAAAACGAATAATTAGTTAAAACGTTTACCTAAAAAAATAAGAGCAAATAGTGCGTATAGTCGTTCATTATAATTTCATAATTGATGGGTGTTTTAAGGACAGATAAAACTGATAAGTAGCAATTATTATATAAGGTAAACTACAATGACGCGTTCATGAAGGCTGAAAAAATTGCAGTATTAAACGTCTGTGCCATATGCAAAACAGCTTTCAGAAAGCAAACGACTTCAAGCTCTTGACCAAAAATGCCTTGATTCTAAGAGAACCTTCAATTTGCGTAACAGTATGCTGCTATGTGAAGCTTCCTACTTATTTTGATAATAATCATCATAATTGGCACTATCTGGGCTGAATTAATTAACATATCAATCATACTTAACCATACGTAGCTAGTATTAGCATTGGAAAGATTTGGTTCACCTCTCGTCTAGCTTTTGAGAGCTTCTAAATAAGTACGCTTGCATTGCACTTATTTTACCAGATATTCCAACCATTCCATATCTAGTTGTGTAATTTTAACATGTTTTTATTAGCTTCACCTGTATATCTGCTGGTTCCCTTGTTTGTTTGTGAGCTTTGTAACCCTACTTTGGATTAAGATGTCAGACCTGACCTGACACCGATGTAACCGAGTAGACCATATGGCTCTTCATGAACATTGAACGCTCCAACTTTGTCTAGAAAACGATTTTGATGGCTTCAAATCCGTCGAACCAGCGGTTGTATCCGCTGATTAAGAGATGGCGCAGACAGGTTAAAGTTTGTTAATATTACACAGAGCCGAAGCGACGAGAGCTTAGGAGGCGTGAATCCAACTGTTTGGGAGTTGGTATTTTTGTGAAATTTATACAACAAGTTCGACAGTCAGTTTTAATTATCGTTCATGCAGTAATGGTGATGATTATTCTATTAATATTGATCAAAAACAATTTTCCATCTTTATTATAACAAGGTATATTAAATACAGTTTAAAATAGCTAAAACACGCTATAATGATATAATTTACTAAATGAATAAAAATAAGCTAAATCACACTTTTAAAGAACGTCGCACTAAAGAGTTAACAATAATAGTATGATCGTGAAAGAAAGCAAAATATATTAGTAAAAGGAGGGTCCGATGCTTTTTTCACAATCATACTAGCATTTGTCGTTCATTATTGTTTTACGCTTATTTCAAAAATAATTTTAAATTTTTTTCCGTTGTTCTTTAGAGGCGTGCTTTTTTAGTTTTTTTTTAAACTTTATTTATTCTATTTTCAAAGAAATTTGGACTATTGATAACCGTCACTAATAGTAACAAAATATTTCAAAAGTGTAAACGATAGATGTATAGTTTAGAAATTAAATGCAAGTAAGGCATTCAACTCCTATATTCACTAATGGAAACTCCACTTTTACATTGAATGATATTTAACAGATTTAACGATATTGAGGTGATAGCTGAATAAAAGTGATATGAATTTATCAAAATTTAAGTACAGAAACTAAAATTATACAATAAATAATTCACTTATAAAATAGTAATTTAAGAGTCCAAAAGAACTAATATTATTAATGGTTCAGCACTCGTGTGAGGTGGTTGTGCGTAGAGTCATCATTACAACTTCAATACTTCTTGTGACTAATTTAAACAAAAATCATGAAAAATACTATTCGCGCCCCATAATGTAGCTCTGAATGATTAGGTATTGGAGATTCCACACACTATATACTCGTACTAAATTCAGTGTACTCAGTAGGTTATGTCTGTTACAATAATATCTCGGTTTATGTTATACTCCTTCATTTTGTGACTGAATTTGTATAATCGTAGGAGACTCTCTATTAACGACATTTTGATGTCTCAATATTATGCCGAATTCACAATATTAGTACAATGAATTCAGCCCATAGTTACATTGAATATCCATTTAGTATGCTATCAACTGCAAAATTACATCGGGTGGATATGCGTTAGTCTAGAAAATTAAATGGAAAGTACATATATTTTTCTTCCAGAGTGAATATCCCTCCCCCAACACGTTTGATTTCTTGATTACTTCTAGAGTTGATCTCAATGCAACAAGGGCTGACTCAACTGTCATGAGCTGCTTATTCTAGCTAATACTGAAATAGCCAATGCAGTCTAAAACTCTAAATTCAACATAAAATTACCTCAATCAAATTTCATACAAGATTCAAATCATTCCACCAGCAATATCTACATTTGTGGTAGCTCATACTTTTTTTGTTTGAGTAAATAGATATACAGTTCCCAGTCTAGAATTCAAAATATATCACAAACTCCAATATTATGTGACTGATGGACTTTCCAACACAATCTTTTCTTATAGAAACGAATACATGCGTACAAATGTTGCGTATAGTTCTTCATTCTTCATCCAAACATGCACCAAGATGTGTGTTGACGCTACAAGCCTCAGCCGTGCAAATAGTCAGAAGAAGCGTTGCTCCTTGATAAGCGTACCTACCATTTTTCGTAACTGTTACCCAAAAGTCCCAAGGAACTTAAAGTATATTGATGAAGTTTATTTATCTTCGTACGTGCAGATTATTACCGTTAACTTAACTGTGGTTCCCTGGCAATTCCCTTATCATCTTAGTGACGCATACATTGGTATACCCGTACATCTGAAGACTGTTCGTTTTTTTATTTTTTATTTTATAACGGCTTCGGCCAGTACAAGCGAATTCAGGGACCAATTAAATACATAATTTATTTGTATTATAAAAGTGTTCAGTTGTTTGGTCTTTAATTGACGACAGTTTCTAGTAGATGAGTAATATATATAGATAAAGTTCTTTACATGTCGATTAAAGTACTCCTGCCCTATAAAACGTACAGATCTAGAGAAACGCAAACTTTGCTCAAGTATTTTATTGCAAATCAAACCTTTTCCTATGGATCCAATGCTTTTCAAAAATAATGATATGAGACTTGAGTTGAAAGTGGTTCATATAATTTATAATAGATGCAAGCTATAATCATTTTAAATAGTAATAATAAAATCATTCAGTTTATTGATTTAGCACACATATATACATAGGTATATTCTTTTTGCAATAAATTACTCATCTATTCTAAAAAAAAGTATCTTTCCTACTAAAAGCTACAGTTCCAGAGATAATCTGGTAAATGATGGCATGCTAAAATACTCACTCAGATATATCCAGATTATGTGCTAGATGAAAGAGTAGAAATTTGTTTGTAATCTAAATCTTACATAGCAAAGTACAATAAAAAAATTCATATACATAAAGTTTCATGCAAATCTCTATACCACATTAGCAAGGCTTTGATAGGAATGAATAAATATTCGTCATACAAGTGCAAATGTAAAAAAATTATTCTGGGGACAGATGGAAAGCATGTGACATCATTAACAGTAGCTTGACGTATGTGTTAATATTATCTCCAACAACTATCTCATAATTAGCTATAATACCCGATGAATAACTAGTAGAAGTTGAAGGCATGCTAAAGTTCACGAAGAAAAAAATTAAAAGTACTTATCAAGTATCAATAGATGTATGTTGTTTCCAGTTACAAAATTACAAACACATACTTGTGTATATCATTTATATGTCTGGCAAAGTATTTTTAATTTAGAACAACACACTGAATTTTTTGAAACTATACATGCAATCTCAACTTAAGGACAGATGGAAAACATGTGGCATCGGTAACAGGAGCTTGACGTATCACTAAAGGTGTCAATATTATCGCCAACAACTATCTTAAAATTAGCTATCGTTTAACCGATAAATAACTAGAAAAACTTGAAGGCATGCTAAAGGTCATGAATAAGAATTCAAAAGTACTTATCAACTATCAATAGACGCATGTTGTTTCCAATTACAGAATTGGAAACATATACCTGCGTACCTTATTTACATGTCTGGCAACGTGTTGTTTATTAAGAACAACACACTACATTTTAGAAACCATACATGCTATCTCATCTTCAGCAGAGATGGAAATCATGTCGCATTGATAACACGTGTGACTTATGACAACTATCATATAGCCGATAAATAACTAGAAAAACTTGAAGGCATGCTAAAGTTCATGTAGAAAAAATTTAAGAGTACTTATCAAGTATCAAGAGACGCATGTTTTCAGTTCCAAAATAACAAACATAAACTTTCTCATTTACATGTCTGGCATATCTATTGTTAACTTAAAACAACCCACTAATTTTTTTAGAACTACATGCTACTGTTTAACGTATTGTTGACACTAGCAATACAAGTTGCACCTCTTTGTGTTATTATTCATAAAATACAAAGACGCTAACGTCTTAACCGACACAAATGAAACTGGCAAATCGATAAATCGTTAATCACCTATAAAAACGCCGATCACACTCCAATCCGCGTTTGACCTGTCTATAAAAACACCGATGAGCTGAATTCAAAATCAACTTTAAATTGCGTTAGATGCAAGGTCTCGTGTTGCAATCGAGCTTTGTCTAACGAAGACCTGTGGTTCTCTGACGTCATACAAGAATTTTCTTCCTCATCTCTTAACCTTTTCTAGTCCGGTCAGACATTATGGCAAAAACGCGCGCTGTGATGTGGGCAGCGAATGACCAGGAAACTTGGTAATCTGAAGGTTTTTATCAAAAAACATGAATATTTTATTTAATCGCTCATATATGGGACAGTACAGGAAGCTATTGTCGTTACATTTTATTTTTTGCAAACTTGTTATACAGATGCTTTATGCAAGTGGTTGGAGGCTACCGGTTTATATGCTTTATCAGGCTTTATTAGGTTTATATGGTAAGACTACTCAGAATGAGTCTGGTAAAACAACAAAGATATAAAAGTATTTATTTGAGTTTGTATAATGCACACTATAACATAGAAAATCACCTTCAGAATGGAAGGTTAGCATATAATTCGCGATAAAATGTTCACACGTTTTTTTAGTACTTCCTGTGTATTCAGACCATTATTCTAGTGGTCAAATAACGAGCAGAAGATTTTACCCACAAGTCTGGCTGCTTAATATTACTAATATTTCTTGTTATATGAAATGGAAAATAAATCGAAAATTTGATGCCTCTTATTGTCCGTCAATTGAAACATGGCTGTCGTCCCTTGACAAAATGGAGAAAGAGTATCCTATTCCCGGGGAATTTGATTAGAGCTGAGAAAAGCAAAGTCAGATATAATATGGACAGATCAAAGGCATGGCAGGTCACCTACCGACCGCCATCTTAAGGTGGCGCTTCAAAGATCTGCTAGCGATATGTCGAACTCCCCTTTAACCAAGTATGAACAGAATGGTAGGAGGGGCAGCTGCCTAGATAAGGGAGAATAATCCAGGTTAAGACTCACCTAGGCTCCAATTAGGTACCTAAAGATCTTCAAGGTAACTTCTGTACTTGACAAAGCATGTCTTCTCTGAATGAGTGATATCTTGCCAGAGCTTGAGTGCTTATAAGAACATGTTTATTAGCTTAGGCGTATTTTATCTGATGGAGTAGAAAAATGTTGGATCTTGCAAGTAAACAATTAGCTCCTGGGCAATGATTATCTGAAGAGCGAGACAGAAAAGCTCTTATTATCAAACTTCTACTCTCCAAGACAACCACAGGGATGAATATATTGCTCTAGATCTCTGCTTGCAAAGTTTTGTCGTCAGCGAAATTTTGGATCAGGTTTACTGTACTAAAAATAGCTTTATCAATGACAGATCAGAAACAATGTCGGAACCCAGATCGATTCCTGCGACCTTCGATGCTTGGAGAATAAGAACCTATCTCAACAGGTATTGTAGACAGTTTTACAGGAACGCTGTAAGAGAAAAGCTCATTCGGGAGAACCACATACCACCGTCAATAAAATATCGATGAGAGCCTCTACAATGAGTCAAATACATGAATATATTGTTAGAATTGATTGGGTCATAGTTCTGAAGAAATTTAAAAAATTCCCGATTGATGACATTTCCATCAGATTATTAATTACAGCTTATCTGATTTCTCAATATTTCGACAAAGATTCATTATCTCTAAAACGTGCATAGCTATTACCTTGCACAATGATGAACATGAAACTCTGTGGTGACTCGAGACATCACATTGGTTAAATGTAATTACAGATTTCTATTCGTTCGTATATATCTAGCTTTTGTGGCGACAAACTTCTCAGTCGCTACTTCACTGGACTTCAAAGGGTTAGATATTGTTTATTATATTTTGATAAAAACATCACCCCCAGTTTCTCTGGTTCGCCGGATTCGTGTCTCGCGAGCCACCACTGATCAAAGTGTCAATTAAGCGTAACCGAAACCATGTAATCTTCGCATAATATGAAAAATAAATGGCCATTATCTGAAGAAACAAAGAGATCCAAATTATGGAACGCCTCTGCCTGTGTATGCAGCATCACTGCAATTACATATATTACTTTATATACTTTTTTCCTCATTCAGGTCTAAGGAACGTTAATTGCGTCCTTGGAAAGAACCTCGAAGTTACCCCAAAACCTGTATCATGCATCTATGCAGCTGGGTGCATGCAAGATATTTGAACAGGGCCGGTTTTAGCATAACGTTGCAAAAACATGTTTTATGCCAAAACAGCCGCGGAGCAGGGTCTATATACTAGAGTACCGCTGCAGCTATAAAAAAATTAGGTTATTTTGCACTATTTTGCAGCAGTTCCGCTGATTAAGGGTCACAAACTGCTCACCGGTAAGCGCACGACTGGATTAAGTGCGTCAAGGCTCTACACGCTTGTTCTGTGCTATCGGCATGATGAGTCCAGGAATTTAAAATAGATAATCCAGCTAAGCTATAGATCAATATCAAGCCTGGAAATCCATTCTACGGCTGATAGTTTGGCTTGGAGGAAGTCCTTGTTGTTGCCTGTATATACTTTAAGGCCACATTCTTGAAATATATGCCTGACAGTTTGGCGTTCCGCTCCACAGTCGCATCGTGGGAATTCGCGCTTGTTCTATTTAAACAACGAATCAGCACACACTCCATGCGACGTGCGAATTCTGTTTAGGGTTGACCATTCCTTTCGGTGGGGCTCAAAACCGGGGAGCTCTTGACCAACAGTTAGTTCATTTCTTCTGGAATTTGGGTCGTCCAAATTTCTGTCCATTTAACTGCAGGGTTAAAACCGCCAGACTCAAGTTCAAGAGATGTTGTAATTGGTGGTTTTCTGGACCATAATCTATGCAAGGAGAGATGAGGTACCTATATATTCGTGGATTGGCAGTGAGAGATTTGTTTTGATTTTGTTATATTCTTTCAGAAGGGCATTTTTTCGGGGGATGGCTGGTAAAGCTATTTGGCTGAGTGTTAGTAGCCAGTAAGTTGGGGTTGATTTGATGCATCCCGTAATCGTTTTCATATAAGCGTTTAACTGAGCGTCTATCAGTCTAGTGTGTGAGCAGTTCAGCCACACCCCCGAACAAAATTCAGCTGCAGAGAAACAGACGCTCAGGGCCGAAGTACGGAACGTAGCAGCGGAAGCGCCCCAATAGGTTCCACGTAATTTTTGGATGGTATTTTGGATATAAGTCACCATACCATATGTCACAGGCCATGAAGTTAGGCCTGTAACGCTCCTGTATGCTAAAGTCCGCAAGACTTGCCTTTTTTGAAAAGAGCTATATAGACCACCTTACCCCTGTGTCCAGAACTCGAGGTCCAATATGGTCTACGAGTTTTCCCCTAAGGTTTTAGGTTAGGTTAGGTTTCCCTAACTGCAATTAAGGGGTCTGGGTGCACACATCTATACGTATGTATTTGGCATGTAAAACACGGATTCGCAAGTACACGCACAACTCATTTGTTTTTCAAACTACATACATGAAATTTCAGAAGATGATAGTTAAGATCTTGATGAAGAACAATTCAGAACGATGGTTTCAAAAAAGTTTTTTGGTGTGCAAAAAAACTAGTAATGCACAATCATACATTCTTCAAATGTCTGTAATTTAAAAGCCAAACACAATATCAAAACAAGGCCACCGAATTGACCTAATGCAAGCTTCCTTCTTCAGCTTGCTTTTTGAGTCATTACTGTAACGTCATACTATCAGTAGGCCACCCGTCGATCGCTCTCAGCTTCCCTTGATGCAAAATCGTCTTCGTGGCGGTCGGCCATTAGCAGTATCGCAAGGCAACGTTAGGACTTACCTCCCTTTTATTTCAGACACACATACTTGAGAAAGCGCTAACACGAGAATACGTATTTTCTTGGTTCCTTGATTTCGCGCGCTGTGCCCTAGCATCTTAGGTCACGTGATACTTTGCGGACTGTCTTGCGTTCACACAGAAACCAACCTTGATAGAAAAATCTTTCGACAGGAGCAACCGGTCCTGCACAAACGAGAAGGATGTATAACACCAGTTTAGCTCTTTGGAATATTCCTTAACCATTAGCCCGTTATTTCGTGCGTCGCTCGTTGAGACTGGTTCTTGTTTTGCATCTTTTTTAAACGGGGTTCATGGTACGCACTGTTGATTGTACATTCTGAATCCACACAGATACAGGGTATTTCCATGCAAGGCTACTTCGCCACTTTCTTTGCTCTCAAGGTTCAGTGTATCGTAATGGACAGCTCAAGTAGGAACTTTATCCATAACGTCTGCTGAGAATCTCGTTGTCTACTTGATTTGCAGAGAGCAGAATAAGAGGGTGGAGCTTTCAAATGTCTTCGTAGCAGTTTAGAATAAAACTGTTCGGTCGGTGTTTTTCATATCACACATCAATCTGACGATGATTTAATAAAGAATAACCTGGAATGTTGACTGCATGTTTTTTTTTTTTTGGTTCTATTAAGACTACAAATCCACTAGCACACAGACTCAGACAGTATCTTCAGTCCTAGTACAGATATTGCTACTGTTACTATAAAGGTTTTTTATGTGATAGCTTCTGATCATATGATCACCATCATCACTTTTTTTAAAATTTATTTACTTGTGTAGATAGTGAAATACAACTATTGGTAACTCCATCCGAAAAGCGTATCTATATGCTCGAATATTTTTAAACTTCAGACACTACAGTTAAATAAACGCTCTCTACAGAATAATTTTCAAAATGTCACTTATTGGTCAGAAGTAATTTCGTATATTCGCTGGTTTTTAAAAAGGCATCTTCAAATTCTAATCATTTATGTCTTCAATAAGGTAACGGCTGGAGGACATAATTTTTATGTAGACTATATTTAAAGATCCTACCTGTTTGTCTTACAATAATAGGAACATACATCAACTGAGAACTACAGTAAATATCACATGCAAATTTATTCATTGGTGTAATCAACATAGTTTTCAAATTTTTTGAACGATGATTTCTTTATCTGCACAAACAAAGCACTTTGTCTCTATCAAATTTATTGTTATTAAATTTCTTTCTTCGTTGAACGTAATTAAATAATCATCCGGGAAAATAACCGTTTTGTTTAAATCATGTGAAATAACTGCTGCTTACACATACATATTCAAATTTATTACTGTTTCATTGATATTTAACTGATATTTATCTTGCTTTAACATCGATACGTCCATAAAAATAAATTTTAGGACGAAGAGTATATACTTTCATTCAAGTATACCATATCTTCCTATATACGTAAAGCTGTAACAATCTTGAATCAAGAAGTAAAAAAAAAACGATATTTAGGAGACGTTTCCTTACAAAATATTTTTTGACACATCACTTAGTATTTTTCATTTAGTGGTTAAAGGAGTATTTTGAAAAATGAATTCTGTAATTTTTTTTGGTTGAGTAACCATTGTATGGTTGATTTTCCATGTAGGCTTCGGGCCCCCCTTTTACAGTCATCTTCAGTAAATACAGTAAACGATTAATGCAAATTTATTCACTGAAGTAATCAACATATTTTTCCAATATTTTTGAACAATAATTTCTTTACCCACACAAACAAAGCACTTTGTCTCTATCAAATTCATTGTTATTAAATCTCTTTCTACGATTATCGCGGTTAAATAATGATCCAGGGAAATCATCGTTTTGTTTAACATTATGTAAAATGGCCACTTCTTGCACATACTTATTCAGGTTTATTACAGTTTCATTGACATTAGCTGATATTTATCTTGGAATTGATACCATGCTTTTAATTTTTTTTTAGAAGCGTATTGAGTCGTAGGTTGAGAAGGTCGATTAATTTTGGCTTCAGTCTTATCTGCTTATAAACCTCATAAAGTAATATTAGAGTATGGCTGAAAAACAGTCTTGATAACTTAGAGACGTCGATAGATCCCCTTCCAGACACTAATTTCTTAGGAGTACAAGCCATCTCAAAATGTGTAGATTTGGCCTTGTGAACACCTATACAGAAATATAAAGAGTCAGTTCAAGAACATTTGTATGTGTTCTATAAAAGTCACCTCATTTTGACCTTCCCCGGAAGAAGTGGACCAAAAGAAAAATTAGATCCTAGAACATAATTATCATCAGCAATCCTAACTGGCTTATCAACATAGGGTCGTATTCATACCCAATACTTAAGGGTCCCTTAATACTTGAGGGTCCCTTAAGTAAGGTTTTGTATTCCCTTGAGTAATACTCAAGTTTAGTACTCCCTTGAGTAATACTCAAGTAACGAAATGTCAACATGACATTTCGTTACAGTCAAGGCGATTTTGTAGGTTAATTTTGGAGTACGCTGTTTTCAGTTTCTGTCACATCCGGAAAATGTCCGGCACGAAACACAAAATACTTGTACAAAACAAAAAGCAATAACAGATAACATCAAAATGCGTGGGCATAGACAATATAGGCAGAACAAATTCACTTATATTCAAATATGACAACGTCACCAAATTAGTCCCGCCATCTCGTAGATGTTGTCTGGGAAACAGATACACAAGGGAAGCCACACTTGTGTATTACTCAAGATAACCATAGGTCCTGGCCACATCTCCACGTCACGACGTCGTCAACGTGGAACGTCACGTCGAACGTCGTCGCCGACGTGTGGCTAATAGGCCCAATTTTATCAACAGGCGCCTTTTAACATACGCTTTGACCAATCAGAGCAGCCCATTCAAGGACATGCATGTACTCTGATTGGTCAAAGCCCTTGTTAAAATGCGCCTGTTGATAAAATCGGGCCTACTAGCCACATGTCAGCAACGACGTTCGACGTGACGTTCCACGTTGACGACGACGTTCAACGTGGCGTTCCACGTTGACGACGTCGTGACGTGGAGAAGTGGCCCTTAAGTATTACTCAAGAGACGACTATAAGTACGGCCCTTACACTATGCCAAAGAGGCACTGTTAAATAAATAAAGCAAATAAGCTATAAAAAATGAAAATGCTGCTTTTATTATTACTGCAATTTTTTTATTTCTGCCTAGCTCGTTGTTGGTAATTAGGCGACATTTGCAGTGCCACTGAGAGCATACTAAATCGCTATTAGCAACAAGGCTTCTTTATACTACCTGCTATATGTATAACTTACTATAATATGAGTAAACAAAGATTGAAAGTAGGAGGTATGTATCATTGAAACTATTTATTATTTTATTTCAGGTGCCATAACAATTGCCTTACTGGGACTTTGCGGATTGATGATTGGAACCTTCATTAACGTGGTTAACCCATATGACATCGTGTACAGATGGGTAAGCCAAATAATGTTATTTCTAAACGTTTTCTTATTAGTTAGTTACCGGTCTTCTACAGTGAAGTTTCTCTAGAGCGCTTTAGTTCCTAAGCTTTATTTATGAGGTTCTAAGTGCACGGAGAATATCGAATTGTCTTTATGATACATTTTCCGTACCATTATTGCATTTAATATGATCAATAACTTAAGGTATCTACCTTTGCAACTGTTTATGGGATGGTCAGGAATCAGAGACCGCTTGTAATTTTGAAAAATCTGGCTGGTTTCTGCGATCCACGTCACTATGTTAACAAAAAATCCTAATGCTAATTCTAATAATACATGTATAAAATTCTAATATGTCAACGCTCTATGGAAATCAATGACTTTCATTAGGTTGTCTTTCGAAAACTTTTAATTAAATCGTTTTTTAAATAGTGGTTTTATGAGCACTTAGGATCACAAAATTTAATGGCATCATTTTGTATATCAAATTCAGAAACTAATAAAAAGAAATTACAGTGTCAGTGACGTTAATTTGTGCGAACCCAGGATTAATGGAATATTCAACACTTTGTCAAAATTATTACAAATTTTATCATTATAAACTTTCATAAAAATTAAAATCTCCAATCACTACAGATGTATCATCTCAAACAGTAAAGGTATTTACATGTCAATCCTCTTGAGCGAAGTGAGTGAAAAACAAAAATGAATACTCGCCTACTACCAACTTGAGTGTGGTTATGAATTCCTGTATTCCAATTTCAATTGTAAATATAACTGATAACTGTTCCTATAAATAGGTTCTAATACCAGTGATTAATAGGTCATTGTGCTATATATTGACCCTTGATTGACCCTCTACGTTAACAGCTTTATAGCATTGTTTTGAAACCTTGAACTTCAATGTCACGGTATCCGTCCAGACTTTTTTGTGATCTATGACATCACTATGATGTAGGGGTGATTACAGTTACCATTTATTTACTTTACTAAAAATGTAGTAGGATCGTCGAACTATGAAGAATTGAAAAAATATTGTTTACCCCACAGAGACCTATGATAACTTTGTCTAAGAAAAGCGAGTGGCATGGCGCTATTGTTGTACTGTCGTTATGTACTCAGCAGTTAGAATAATTGCACAGAAATTAATTGAACAATGATTAGATATAGATTGTCAACAGCTCCATTTGTGTGGTCCTTGGTATCAACACACCATAATGCACATTTCTTGTTTGATGGTTTTGTGTGCGAGATAATTGCATTCCTCTCCTAATTGGCATTTTGGACCTGGAATGTTTTTTCCTTATACCACAGCTAAGGGGATTCTGTAAAAGTAAAAATAGCTAAGAAATTAATAAAAAAAACGAAGAACGTACAAAAAAGAAAATATACCACAGCCAAGGGGATTCTGTAAAAGTAATAGCTAGAAAAATTAATGAAAAAAACGTACAAAAAAGAAAATATAAAAGAAAACGTAAAGAAATGAAATACTAACTACTATTCCATAGCTATGATTTATATTCCACTGTCCTATATCGAATACAGTTTCAAGTTTACCCTCCTTATGAAACGATGGGGCAAAATGGTTTGGCCTGTTGGTCTTTGACCAGAGTAACAAAAAACATGAAATTTTGGATTGATTTTTGACGAAAACATGTGTTATTATTCATTTCCATCAATATACAGGGTGTCCCACGATAACTAAGACAAGCAATATGTCGGGCTGGGCAGTAGTAACAAATTATAATTTTAGGGGGTTAATTAGAGCAAATACAGTATCTGTTCTTATTATTGTGTCACCCAATGATGAATCTGTTTTTGGTCACGTGAAGTCCGATTCAAAAATTTTAATGGGACACCCTGTATATTTGTGGCTTTTTGTGTTCCTCCCGATAAGACGATTCCAACAAACTAACACACTTGGGGGGGGGTCTAAAGTGATTAATTCAAGAGCTACAAGTACTTAAAGGACTGTACCACTACCATTATGAAACACTACCAAAGTAATTTAACTTTAGGGGTACATGTTATAATCAATGGTAGTGGTACCATCCTTCAAGTACCTGTTGTAGCTCTTGAATTAGTCACTTTAGACCCCAAGTGTGCTAGTTTGTTGGAATTGTTTTATCGGGAGGAACACAAAGTCACAAACATACAGGGTGTCTCATTAAAAATTTTGAATCGGACGTAACGTGACCAAAAACGTATACCTGTGTCGTGCATGGAACCAGGCAAGCCACTATCATCCCAGGAGACGGTAGGTCAGCGACAGCAGCATGCCTCACAGATCAACGCTGATATCAAAACAATTGTCGAGTGGGGATTAGCAAATAAAGTACAGTTCAACGTACAGGCAACAAGACTTACAAAGAAGTCTCACGATGGCTTACCAACCGTGGAAATGGAGGGTCACCCCATAGTCAAATCACCTTCTGTCAAGCTTTTGGGAATCAACATCAACAATAACATGTCCTGGCACGACCACGTCGTCAGTATTGCTAAAACGGCATCCCAGAAGCTTGGAGTTTTGTTCCGCTGTAGGAAGTTGTATACACCAGAGCAACTGCCGCTGCTGTACAAGGCACAGATCCGACCATCGCTGGAGTATTGCTCCCATGTGTGGGGATGCGCTCCAAAGCACTCTCTAAAGCTTCTGGACACTATCCACAAAAGAGCGATTAGACTAATCGATACGCCAAACCTCACAAAGGACCTCCACAGCCTGGAGCATCGAAGGAGGGTGGCTGACCTGTCCCTGTTTTACAGATTCTATCACGGAAGATGTTCGATTGAGCTCTCTCAGATAATAACACCACAGGTCGTCCGAACCAGGAAAACTAGAGAAGCTCTGCGAGCTCATCCTTACCAGGTCGAGGTCCTTACTCCACGAACTAGTCTCCTCCAGCATTCCTTCTTTTGGAGAACTTCGACGCTGTGGAATCAGCTGCCGGGGAATTTGTTTCCCGACGGCTACAACCTGCAGCGTTTCAAATCTAACGTGAACCGATACTTATCCTCTCGCAGCGCTTCTGCAGCGCCGTAGGCTTTAAGCCTTTGCCGGAGGCCGACCATAAAAAAAACCTTATTGAATGACAGAGTAATAAGAAAAGATACCATATTTGCTATAATTTGAACCCCCAAAATTTTAATTCGCTACTACTGCCCAGTTCCAACATAGTGCTTGTCTTAGTCGTCGTGGGACACCCTGTATTTGCCGCTCTATCGCTATGTTTTTAAAATTATGTGCAGTGGCGTCAGAGTAAAGAGCAAAGATCAATCTTTTCCAGCGCCACTCAAAATTCTGTTTTCAGGCATTTTAGGGGTTCCTGATGGTTTTCCATTCTTTTTTTTCAGGAAGAAGGTGAAATTATCACATTAAATTAATCTTGGTTCTTCACCTGAAACCCATATTTGTTACAGAAACTGATATTCGAAGAGGGCGGTGAAATCTTCGAACTATGGAGGGCTCCACCTGTTGAACTGTACTTGAGGGTCCATCTTTGGAACGTCACCAATCGAGACGAATACTTGAGCGGACAAGACGATAAGCTCAAGCTGCAAGAAGTCGGCCCTTACGTTTACAGGTTAGCATTAGAACGATAGGTCATCTGAACTAGTTATCATTAAAATGTATATATTAAACAAATCAAATGAGGGTTTGGGTAGCCTGAACCACAACAATCCTTGTTGTCGATCTTTATTTGTTGCAGCCATACCACTGCATACATATGTATTCATGAGGGTAAAGTAGAAAATTCCTCAACCTCACAGTTTGCATACAACTTTTTCGAGTAGTTTTATAAGCCTCATACGTAAGTTTCGTTAAGTAATCAACATACCTATACTGCTCTATGAACTGTGAGAAGATATGGAACTATTAATTTTTCCAACGCGTTTTCATGCTGTTTATTTTCATTTTGTATATTTTATAGAAAACGTGTGCGAATATATGGTTCACTTGCATGGTTCATTTTGGGTTTTTATGAAGTCCCACATTAATCATTGAGGAATAAATATTTTGTTGCTATTTGCAGGTCTTTATTTTGAATAGACGTATTACGGAAATGTTGGATTTAAAGTCTGCTATAATAATTTGAAGTTCAGATTGCAACACCTAGTTGACTTTTCCACAACTAATCTGTATAAAGATGTAGTGCTTCACATTAGAAAACTCGCTAAAGTCGCTGATCCTCTACAACTTGAGCTACCGATCAAACTTTATGCATTTTGGAGGTAGTGAGTTTTTCATATTAGTCTTCATTTTTTATTCACATTATGGCATCCATGTAGTTAATGTTTTAGTTTATGTTAGAAGTTTGACAATAACAAACTTGTAGATTAACTGACGCTTAATGTAATAAAACCCTCAACTTCAACCCTCAACAGTATTCAACTATTGATATAACGTATATGTATGTACATTAAGAACTAATTTTATTAATGAATGTATATTGTTTAGTGCAAGAAGAAATTGAAATATGCAAATTATAGCGGAAGAGCAATAAATTCGATATCAGCTATAATTATTTTTTCCTTATTGTTGTTTTTACAAACATGCAATAAAATTACGAGACAATAACGCTATAGCGTCATATACACAGAATCATGAACGCAAGTATAGTGAGTAGAATTTTAACGATATGGTGATCCACATGGCATGTTCGTCTATACATGTGTTTTTAATCTTTAATTTATAGTAAGTGTATTTACTAACAAATATTAATGACATAATTTCAACTATTAACAATTGCGGCATATTTAAGCCCAGTAAATGAGTGAGTGGACTCTGTAATGTTTATTACTGTTCTACGATCTAACATTATTTTTTATCATTTGTATATTTATGTTGTGATTACAGTGTTATTAATTGAATATGTTTGACCTCGTGTGCCCAACGCAAATGATATTTTTGGAGGGGTAAATTGAATCAAAAGCATCTTGTTCTTCTGTATGCGGCGATAAATATGTGTTAATCATCAGGCATCCAGAATAAGGAAAGCGGCAGGAATCTCACTTAAAAATTCAACGATTATTATTACACATTATTAGACAATAATAAAAATCAAGGTCTATAGCAGACAGCAGGAGACATATACAAATTAATTTTGTTCGAATGTTGAAAGTCTTATATATCTCATACCACTTTGCATATACGTATCTGATGATTTAATTCATCAATCACAATGTTTTGAGAAACGCGATATAAACTTTCAGTTATGCTTTTTAATAGCGGTAACTAAATGTTTTATAGCCCAATTTCAGGAATGATTGAATCGTTATCTAAGGGCGTTCATAGTTCGATAATTTTAAGATTACGCAAATTTTTGCTAGCTCATCTGGTTGTTAACCTGGTTGTTAGTTGCTAAACTTAGAAATGATAAAGTTTTTACTTAGCGTTAGACTATAACTGCGGTATAATTATCATATGATTCAAATAACTTCTTATCCATCATCTGTGTCCAGGAATTCGATGTGCTACTTGTTGGAAGTAAATAATTTAAACTTCATTAAATTTAGTTACGTTATTGAAAAATTAAAGCATAGGATCGTAGAAAAACAATCTAATGATTATTTTTTGAGAACGAGTACAATTTTTAAATTGTCGCTTTTTAAAGACAGTAGTATAAGTTTTGTTAAGTAAATACAGGGTGTCCCACGACGATTAAGACAAGCAATATATCGGAACTGGGCAGTAGTAGCGGATTATAATTTTTGTGGTATAAATTAGAGCAAATATACGTACAATGGTACCACTACCATTGATTATAACATGTACCCCTACAGTTAAATTACTTTAGTAGTGTTTCATGATGGTAGTGGTACAGTCCTTTAAGTACCTGTAGCTCTTGAATTAATCACTTTAGGCCCAAGTGTGCAGCTTGTTGGAATTGTTTTAACGAGAGGAACACAAATAGTCACAAATATACAAGGTGTCCCATTAAACATTTTGAATCGGACGCCACGTGACCAAAAACAAATACCTCACTGGGTATTTTTGCTCTAATTTACACCCCCAAAATTATAATTCGCTACTTCTGTCCAGTTCCGATATATTGCTTGTCTAATCGTCATGGGACACCCTGTATAAGAACTTAACCAAGGCATACTGTATTTTGTTTTGAACATAATCTTCTTCAAATACGATTAATGGTGAAAACAAGAGCTCCCCTCCCTTAATTTATTTGCGAAGTCAAAACACTCCAACTTTTCAGGAGTAACCCAAACTGGCAACATGATAGCAGCAGGTACGTATTTAGGAGGTCTGGAGCTCCGCCGATACGTATAACGTAATACCGCTAAACATCTAATCCACAAAAAGCCCTCACCCCCCACACTCCGGGTGACGAATATTTTGTTGCTGATCACGTCTGTCTCAAAATTAAAAGCTGGCAACCCTAATCTGAATCCCCCCCTCACCAAAAAAAACTAAATCCTGGATAGCAGAATCGATACTTTGCACTCATCACATCTGAGTGCTGTGGGATATTTGTGTGTTTAGTTTATTTTCTTCCTACTGTCCTCCGAACCCTTCCATCGGTCCTGAGAATGACTTCTAAACAGCTGGCATATTTCATATATAACCTGGAGAATTGAAGAGACTATAGCTACTTCTCGGAAAGCTTTTATCAAGTTCGTAATGCTGTTTGCTGAAAATGAAAACTTTGAGTATTTTTGCAGCTAATCGTCTAAAACCTCCACTTGTTTTATATACGATATAAAAATGTGCTTTGTTCATGTTGTAAACAATACTGTAGCTCATTCTTATCATTGAAATCACTTATACCAAATTGGAGTATCAATGTAAATGAATGAACTAATTAGTCAGAATCAAGTTAAGAAGAAAAGGTAAATATCACAGTACATTTCCTACAAGACAAATTACATCCAATATGTGCCAAGGAGCAAGTTCTAATTTTTATTTTTTGACTTTACGATTTGCATATTGTTTATACAAACACATTTTATAATCAAGTTACTTCAGATATTGCACATTAATCTACACGTTGCGGTACAATAGACTAAATTCATTATCGTAGGTTTATAACTCATTAGCTTTGGTTATCTCGTTTCTTATATGTACGCATATTATACATGTTATGATTGTCACAGACTAACTGGAATACAAAAAACATTCGTCATTACGAACTATTGTCAAAGTCCGTTGAACTTAACTGACCATTAAGTATGTTTGTAGGATAATGATCGGTAATGATACTATTTTCTCGTTGCGGTATTACATTGGAACTAAATCAGTCTTATTTTTGTCACAATATAAGCTGAGTAAGATGCGCTCTTCCCTCAGTGAGCTTAATCTTACTCGTCTTCGGTGATTGGAATATAATGGTATAATTGAGGCCTTGAGAACTAGAGTGGCCTATGCCCAAAATTCAGAAGCCG
The DNA here is from genome assembly GCA_951848785.1 of Callosobruchus maculatus. Taxonomy (NCBI): domain Eukaryota; kingdom Metazoa; phylum Arthropoda; class Insecta; order Coleoptera; family Chrysomelidae; genus Callosobruchus; species Callosobruchus maculatus. The sequence continues at coordinate 23,999,316 of CATOUR010000014.1, read as the reverse complement.
AAAAAGGTGTTGGTAAAGATTGGCTACTAACAGGAACTTTGTCAGTGGTACAATGATAATATAACGAGTGTTCTCTACTTAAAGTTTTCCACATTTCTTGTTTTTTGGGATAGGCCACTTCAGCTCTGAACGCCTCAATTGTCACATAAAGTCGGATTAGAGCCTTTGGCTTAAACCCCCAAGTCCTGTCAACTACATCACGTAGCTATCACATGATACACATGATTGACATTTTGTATATGGTTAACAGTCTGCAGACATCTGAGTCTACTACAAGCACCACCCAAAGGTATTTGACCTCTGAAGTTAAGATCTGTTTAAATCACTCACCGAAGGGGGTGGGTGACTTATCATACACTTTCTTTCTATGACTGAATATCTCCAACTCAGTCTTCGAACGATCAACTAACTGATTGTCATACAATATGGCATTCATCGAAATACTTACTAATGTCTAAAAAATTCTAGTACCAGAGCCTCTTTGTGTCTTGTATTCCAGAATCGCTCCCACAAAGCTTTCAAGGGTGCGTAATATGACAGTTCTGACTGTTCAACAGCTAATGAACTACATAATCAGATACCCTATTCAGGAGGTTGCCAAGTAGTACCTGTCCAATTGTCCATGCCCAGGCATAATACCTCCATATTACGAATGGTGCTATTACTGGACACTGTGATCTAGGGGAACACCTCTACAATATGGGGTTAAGCGATACACCGCTGTGCAGTGAAATTGAACAGGAAGTTGAGACAGTTGAGGATCTGCTCTGCGATTGTTCAGCTCTCTTGTCAATGCTAGGATGCATTCGGTGAAAACGCTGGACTCCATGGTTGGATTAAGGGGAATCCTGGTGAGCTGCATACCTTGGAACGATATGCAAGGGGCTCTATGTCTCCTAAGGGCTGCGATCTTGACAGATCTCCCTCCTTCCAACACAGAATACAAAACGTAGTCCCCAGAAATGACGCATCTATCTTCACAATACGTCGCGCTATACGAAGTTCTGGAGATTGTGCGAATGAATCCCATTGCCTCCAACAAGAATTGAGAAATTTGGCGTGTTCTTTTATTCCATCGATGAATAAGACCAAGTTGCCGTGATGTCAGATGGATTTGGAATGAAGCTTGGTTGGAATTAAAAAACCTGTAGCGTTTGACAAATTGCATATGACATTTGGAAAACATAACCTTTTTTCCTTTTTTCGACTTCCACAATGCTCACTTCCTCCACTATACCAAAAGCATCATATCCATCAGTCTGCTTTGTTTTGATTAACCACACGGGAATCACCATTTGATTTACTAGATTATGCAAAAATTAACGAAATCTGTCGATCGGTATATCCAAATGCAAATAAAGCAAAGAAAGCACGTGACTGACGCAACACAGCGCTGGTGCAAGGAATAAAGCTGCATGCATACATGGCTTGCATTAACAATGCATTACACAATGCCGAACTGCAAGAAATGCATTTTTGTATGTGCTATACAAATTTCCATTAGCGGTATTCATAATTACCTCGATAGAAAAAATCACCTTGCGAAAACCACTGTATGCACTGATAATAGCAGAAATTGGAAAAAATGTTTCATAAAATAACTATTTTGTTTTTGTCATATCAGGTAATCGCGGTTTCGGTAATGAGAATAGTAATAAAGAATGGGAGATATGGTGTAACGCCAGCTTTGTTGGGGGTTTCCATGTCTTGCAATCAAAATTACGCTATATATACTATATTGGTTTGACACAAGTTTTACGAAAGTCTAGGAAAAATATCTGTGCTTACTCAGAAAAATATTCTAATTATTTTTTATTTTTCCAAAAAATTTATCAGATATTTTTAAACCTTTTTTTGAATGAATTCCGATAATCAACAATCAACATAGAAAAATTATTGTACAGATATTTTTCTGAAAGTTATTCTGTAACTGTCTATCCCAACTATCACACTTCACTAGTCCATAAAAGACTTTGTGTTGACTCATTGAAATTTTACTCTGTACTTTTTAAAACTGCTCTCGTTTGTTCTGGAAGCAAAAAAGGTACTAGTTATCAATGGCTATGGCCTCTAGAAGTGTTTCGGAAAGAAATGTATAAGCTACTAACTCTGTTGTAATGAAATGCCGAAGAAACGTATAGTTTACGGACGCCTTTGAGCATTTTCGAAGTAATTTATCATTTTTTAGCTAGAAAAAATTGGGAGGCTGGATGCATCATAAATATTTCCAAAGTTAATTTTCTAAGGTTCAAAAAAAGTGTCCAGTCTCTCCATCACCTTTCACCATACCTAGTAGCAACACTAATCGAATCAATATATCGAACTGATAAAAAAACTTAGCAGCGTATTTTTCGATTTTGAATAACTTTGAAAAAATTAAATTAAATTATTAATTTATTATTATTAATTAATTATTATTCATCTTTCTAAGTTCCTCTCGCATAATTGCGGTAGCAACAAGTGTTGACGGGCTGAGCCAAGTCAACACCCGGACTATTATTGATCGGAATTTAGGAAGGATCGTACGATGTTACAGGTCTTCAGAATTACAGACTTTTGGAATGTTTTGTGTAACTTTTCGTCCAGGCCCAACTGTTGTAGGTGTGGTGTAAATGTGTTTGGTGTAAGGCCTGAGACTGACATAATGAGGGGAACAATAGTAACTTTGTCCTGCTTCCAAAGGCGTTTTATTTCCATGGCAAGGTCCGTGTACTTAGATATTTTCCCAGCGTAGGTGTTTTGTATATTCACATCATTGGGAATAGCAATGTCTATCAGGTATGTAACTTTGTCGAGCTTTGACTGGAAATTAATTAATTATTAATTAAATTATTATTATTAATTAAATTATTAAAATTAAATGCATATTTTTTATATGGACTGAGCAAACCGCGTAGGCACAGCCTAAATACCAGAGTACCGCGGCTACTGTGAAAGGGTTATGTTAGAGGAAGTTTGTTAACGCGGGATTTGAATGGGTCACCATCCGCTGGTCCAATAAATACATCTCCTGGCAGTCCATTCCAAGCCTTGGACACCCTGGGAAAAAATGTGCGGTTGTATCGCTCGGTTTTTGATGTATGACGAACGACCGCCTTTACGATGAGATGCTGCGATCGCGCGGGTGCATTTATTTTGAAAAGTTAGCAACTCACGACGCGCTAAAAGTCAAGTTTTGTTTTTTCGCAGCTTTGCACACGTTTTGGCATTGCAAATATGTATGTGTAAGGAGTCATAATAGGATGCTAATTGGTGAAATACTTTTTACCTATGAAGCATCAAACCTTGAAGTATTGTCCAATTCCATTTCTATACTTTATTGTTAATCGCAAACTCTTTATTTTGAAGATCTTGATATCGACTGATTATTAATTTTGATATTTTGTATGTACAGCCTGACAAATGTAGCAAGAGACTTTGGAATTTCTCCGCTGTCTCACTCGCACACGTTATTTCATATCCTCTCGTCTCCTGCTATCCGTGTCTATTTCATATTTCTCACGACTCTTGTTACACTTGTCAAGCTGTACGTGAAGATAAAAATACAGGGTGAGTCCTATGTTGATACTTCTCTTTAACTGTGTATAAAAGTCATTAAAATAAACAACTTTCTCAAATAACTTTTTCCCAAAAACCGAATGATAAGCGAGATAAAGATTCAAAAAAAAGTAAATCTGGGTTTGTGTATCAGTCAGTTTCAGTTTATGATAGTTAATCTTAAACTGGCAAATCCTAAAATTTGTTTCATGATAATGTTCCACTTTTAGGATTTACCAATTTAAAATTAACAACAACAAACAGAAATTCGCTACTGCACTATCTAACAAGCACAATGCCTGATCGATTTGACAAAAATCTCAGAAAAAATTAAACATAAACAGACTAGGTACATACGTCTTGACACACAATCCCAGATATACCTTTTTTAATCTGTATCTTCCTTATTTTTCAGTTTTCTGAAAAAAGTTATTGGAAAAAGTTGATTACCTAAACGACTTCTATACACAGTTTAAAAAAGTATTAACTCAGGACACACCCTCTAGACGTCGTTTTCTCAGTCTTTTTATGTACATAGTGAATTATTTTTAAACACTACTTCATTAAATTGATATACCGAATTTAGTGATAGTCAAATTCCATTGAACTAATGATATCAAAATTTTATGAGCCACTAGCAACAATCCATTTACCAGCAAATTGCTGAATCGTGAACAATTTCAAATCACAACACGAACAATTAGGTTGCAATTAGAATATGGAATCCTTCTCGAAAATCAACAGGTTGATAGCCTTGAATTGCTCGATACGAACTATCCTTCTGTGCAATTACAATCGTATCAAGAATCTAGCTGACGTTTTTCCCAAAGTATCACTGACCTACTCATTCACACTTTGCCGTCTGTTATTAAGAATGTACGAGTGAATAAACATTGCCGTACGCCATGACGTCAGCAGAAAGGTCGTTCGATTGTTATCCTGGATAATGAATGGTTGTGATGTTTTTCTATTAGATAATAATTAATTAATAACATGACAGTCCTCTAGATTTTCCTGTAGTCATGATTCACGTTGGAGCATAAGCATAAGTATTTGCGTGTTTAGTTCTGACGGCTGTATGTAACGATCATCATTATTTTCCATCCTAAATACTGGGCAAGAAATTTGACAAAAAAATTATCGCAAAAATCGGGATGATAAGCTATTCTCCTTGGATGGGATGCCGTTTTAAAAATGATATCGAGTTTGATATCAAAAACGATAGTAGCGATTCCGTTTGTCACAATTCGGCAATAAACTCGATATCTATACTCGACAGCTGCAGAGCAGTCGATTCGATGCTTAGATTCTCAAGAGTGAGGTTATACATCTGTTTACACGAACACTGAGCTTTTATAGTGAACTCTGTACTTCAGTTTTGTCAAACTTAAGGGAAGTTGTCAGTATATTAGTGGCTGCAGTAACTATAAAATAAACTTTTATTTCACTATGGATGTTTGACTCATTCCAGCTGAGTATTCTTGTCCAATACCAACATCGTTGGTATGATGGTATGAACCTGTGGCGTAGAATCTAAGGCTGCAAAGAACTTCGCCTCAGAGTTAATGCCCTTTCTTGAAAATCTCTCCTGAATCAAAGGTCGATTTCCTCAATCATATGCCTACCGGACCTTCTGCTTATGTTATTATATAACTTTGATAAATATACATGTATGTGCTCTTTATTTAATCGAAGAAGAACCAAAGGTCGAATTTCCTCAATCAGATCCCTACAGGACCTTTTGTTTATGTTATTATATAGTTTCTATAAAAATATTTACATCTATCTGCTCTTTATTTAATCGAAACAGTTCTATAAACCTATTGTCGGGGAGCTCGAAAGGTTTGCTTTTTGCTCCAATTTCCATTCTTCTCCGAATATTAATCAAGTGTTGCAGTTCTCCCTGTTGCTGTAATAGAAGCTCTCTCACAATTGGCAACATTATTATGTCTATGAATATTGTTATTACAAAAAAATAAATAATTTTTCTGGGTATATCTGAGGTTAAGACCAAAAAACAACGATCTAATGTAATAGGTAGTTCATATGTGTCATTTCAACTATCGAATTCCCGAAGATTTCCGAAGCCAAAACATATCAAGTAACAGAATCTGGGTTTATAATTCTATCGAGTTGATCATCTATCCAGATCGAGTTTCTCGATTCAGAACGGAATCCCACCCCTTGTATGCAACGATCAAATATTATGTTACAACAAAGGCATGCGCATCAGTAGCACAGTCATGTCATTTATCTGTTGACAGTTATCATTTGTGTCAAAATAATTGGTGTGCTGTCAATAAGCCTCTCAAACGCATGGTTCTCGTTTTAACATTCTGTACATAGTTTCCAAACTGTTAAGTTTATGTGGTTGTGTGGTGGTAGTGTGGTTGTTCTTTTATTTCGAGGATTGGTACTTGTTTTGGTTGATTTTTTTTGCAAAGAAGGTTGTTATCCGACAAAATACAAAAACATGCAAACTACCAGCAAACAAGTAATATTCAATTTCCAGAAAAAAAAAATTCAATGCACAGTAATTCAATGCGCAGTTTTACATCCAATTTGGGATTTAGAACACGTCCTAAATATTCGAACAAATTGGATATATAAAAGTGCGCAGTGGCGAATGCGCAGGAATTTTATGTCTTGTCAAAATTTTTGACCAATATTTAGGATGGAAATTAGGACCGTAACATATATGAGTATACCCAAAAAGTTAAATGCAGGCGAGATTGTTTGAGAATTAAGTAATTTACTGAAAACAAATAAAAAAATACATTTTACTGGAGTGAGAGGCAAAGTACATAATTATAATATTGTATTTCTACTTCGGATCACAAATGAAGTGTTGTAGTGCCCTCGTTTTGTGCCGCTAACACTAGACCAGGTTCATCATGAGCAAGGATGAGACGTCTTTAATTTCACCTCTGGTTGCGCGGTCGTTTGTTTACACTCGTTGCCTAGCGACCGGAAAGTGTTCGAAGCGATCCCGCCATCGGCATGCTGACACAGTGAAGTACCATTTCGTCTGTATGTTAACATGCAATAATGGGTTCACGAGACATTTATTAATAGATCTCCCTGGATACTGATATATCTACCCATATCTCGTAATACATATGACCGTTTAGCTAAGCATGTTCTCAGTTTAGCACGGCAAAGGAATTATAAAGCTACGTAGAGTATACAGGGTGGACCAATAGTGCGTGGACGGAAGATTGTGGGCTTACTAAAATATATTTTAAAAATCTGTCACTTGATCATGGTAGGGACCCTTGAGGGCTATAACGTAAAAATATTTTCACTTAAATTTTGACGTTTATATAGGGTGATCCATATCAAACTTACATTTTTTAAGTGGAACCCTCTATATATTATTGCATATTTGGATTTCTTTGTGAATTCTAGTGTGACTTTAAGTATCATACATGGATTTTTAAACGAACCGTTCAGGAGCAAATCATCATTTTTGGTATAAGTAAGTAACCGAAAAAAATTGAATATCGCAGCGATTATGAAGCCTGGAAGGCCGTGACTTTGCGATACGACTGACGTAAAATGCATCACCTTAGGTCACACGGCTAAATTTTTAATGTTTTTGTAATTGGAGAAATTAGTACGTTCATTAAGGAAAATTCAATCGCAGATAACTTGATTTTTTCAAATGGGAACACCTATTTTGGTTTATAGAATCAATTGTAAAATTTAATTACCTTTCTAACGATATAGCATTCTCAATATCAATCTTTTTTGGTTTTCATTTCATTTCAAATTTTTTCAGTCAAATCGGTGTTTTTGAATCTTCGTGCGTGCAAGCAACCTAGCAGGCCATGAAAAATAAACAAAAGCCCGTTAATATGGAAGAAACCAACTAAATTAGTAGACATATGCAAACGAACTAGATAGCGAGGCAAGATCCTGAAAATTCCTTACAACACATCAGCTCTAGCCGGATACATCAGCGGAAGATATCTAATGTCAGTGAGAAGCTGGGGTACGACAGAAGTGTTTGTTTTTCACAGCCTACTAGCTATTGAGGTCTACTAGAGCTTGACAACTTTCCAAAACGATAAAAAATTTTGAAACAAAAGGAAAACTACCAGCAATTTTTGCTCATAGTCTAACATATTTAGAATGAAATTTCACATTTAATGGGATACAAAAATTAGTCATTTCCGTTTAGTTAAGTCTAAAGTGAAGATCTCTCTAACTGGAGCATTCTGAACATCTACTGAGATGATTGCTATAATTTTTTAATTACGCTATGTTGTAATTATGTTTATTTCATGTAGTTTTCTACAAACTAAATTATGTTTCAAGATTCAAACAGACTGCAATTCAAGTTTCATTTTCCGCGATTTTGCTAATAAGTAGAAGTACCTACTGAAGAATTTCAAGATTTCCAGTCAGAGCTATCATTACTTTTGACTTATGGAAATGGCTACTTTTTTATGGCATTAAATATAAAAATTCATTCAGAAGACATAGATAACAATCATTAGTAGTTTTTCCTTGACTAAACATATTTTTGCTGACTTTGGAAATTGGCTAATAGCTAGTAGGCTGTGAAAAATGAGCGTTCTTGTTACCGCTATTGTTTCTAGTTAGAGCTAATATGTTATAAGGAATTTTTCTACTAACTTAGTTCGTTTTTTCCATATTAATGGGCTTTTGTTTATTTTTCATGGCCTGCTGGGTTGCTTCCACGCAGGAAAATTGAAAAACACCGATTTGACTGAAAATTTTAAATAAAATGAAGACTAAAAAGGATTGAAATCGAGAATGCGATATCGTTGGAAAGGTAGTCAAATTTTACATTCAGTTCTTTAAACTAAAATAGGCATTCTCAATTGAAAAATTCAAGTTATCTGTGACTGTTAATCTACTGATTTCTCCAAGTACAAAAAAAATTAACTTTAGCCGTCTGACCTAAAGTGACGCGTTTCATCGTCGAACCGCAAAGTCACAGCCTTCTAGGTTTTATAATCGCTGTGATACTCAATTTTTTTCTGATACCTACTTATACCAAAAATGGTGATTTGCGTCTAAACGGTTCGTTTAAAGTTCCATGTATGTTACATGAAGTCATACTAGAATTCACCAGGGAATCCAAATATGCCATAATATATAGGGAGTTCCATTCAAAAAAATGTAAGTTTGATATGAATCACCCTGTATACATGTTAAAATTTAATTAAAAATATGTTTACTTTATAGCCCTCAAAGTTCCCTATCATGATCAAGTGACAGATTTTTTTAAATACTTTTTAGTAAGCCCACAATCTTCCATCCACGCACTATTGTCCCACCCTGTATACCTAGAGGTTTCGTAGCAATAGAATATCAACCCAATTAATAGATATCGCCAAAAATTTGATTGCTTCAGGGATTACTAATCACTGTCATTGACTGATAATAGATACCTATAACAGGATCTTTATTCTGTGCTTGCTTTAAAAATTGCGGCAAATTTATTTCGACGAAGCCTTCATATAATCAAGATCGAAATGGTTTTTTGATCTTTGAAATACATGTAAATTTATCAATGCAACATTGAAAACAGTGTTGCAAAATATAGTTAAATATACCTAATCTTCATATTTTTGAGGTATATTGTAATTATATTTGTATTTTAGCCTTTTTAAGGTTAGCGAACGCTGGTAAAAACAAAACTTGGCATAACCATGGTAGATTACATAATGTTTATGAATGCGAATGGAATAAATTGCCTGTCAAGGTATAAGTACTACAAAGCTCTTTGGCAAAATTACACTTAATCCGTACTGCAGATAGAAATTATGAACTTCCAATTTTTAAACATAGTGGTTACTAACGAAAAAATCATTTTCAATAAACCAGGTTTACCAAAAGCTTATCTGACACTTTTTACTGTTTCATCAATCTTTTTTAACGAAAAGCTCTCGTCGGTGGCGAAAGAAGATACTCAAAACGATTTGTTAGCCCACCATTACAAGAAAGATGACAATGACAAATATATCGACAACACCAGTGACTACTTGACCTCCGTAACCCTTCAATATACATTGCAAAGCGGTTCCACCTGGTACAACAAAGGTTATTACACTGGAGATTCGACCATGGCGTGAAAGATCAAGTTTATAATGAGTACACAGCACGATGTATCTGTACTATTGGCACGGTGCGCGGCGGTACGCGTTTGTACAACAGGTACAGTTACCTAATTACGTTTACACATAGGCTTCATTCAGTTTGCTAGAATGTTCGAATGATTGTGGTGATAGGTGGGAGGTGGCAGTACCACCTAGTAGGTAATTGTTTTCTATATGATTCCAAATTGAGATTATTATGCGGTTAGGAAAGGAAGCACGGAATTCCTTGGCTATGCCGTAAGAGCCGTGACTTAAACGGAATCGATTTTGCAAAGGAGGATATTAAGAGCGTAGTCATAGTAGTGATCATCATCATCATCATCACATAGCTCTACAACCCCGGGTGGGTCTTAGCTGACTGCACAACTTGCATTTAAGTATAAATTAGAGTGCGATAAGGTAAGAGGTAACGTAAGACGTAAGAAAATAAACCTGTGGAATCAGATGAGAGTGTTTATAGTCGTAACGTAAGAGCTAACGCAACACTCTCATCTGGTTCCACAGGTTTATTACCTTACGTCTTACGTTACCTCTTACCTTACCGCACTCTATTTAGTCCCTTATGTTCTTCGGTCTTCTATTAGATTGTGATCGAGTGGTACATTCATTGTTGAGAGGTCCGCCCTGATATTTTCTTTCCGGCGCATTCGCGGGCGTCCTGGTGGTCTCTTTCCAGCTGGTACCTCCTCCCATACGAGTTTCGCCAGTCTTTCGTTGTTCATTCTGTGGACATGTCCGAACCATCCTAGCCGTCGGGACTTGATTTCCTGGATGATGTCTCCCTCGCCATATAGTGCTTTAATCTCGGCATTATTTCTCATGTGGTGTTGGTTGGTGTCTGGGTGGTAACGAAAATTTTTCTAAGCACTTTTCTTTCAAATCATCTGAGCTTACCCTCGATTGCTTTTGTCATGGTCCAGGTTTCGCATCCATAGATGATTATGGGTCGAATCACAGCCTTGTAGATCTTAATTTTTGAGGTTCTTGATATGACCTTGATATGATCATAGTAGTGATGGGGAGGCGAATCCAGGCAAGTAGGCCGCCTTTGGCGCTTTTTGCCAACCCCACTGAACTTACAGAGAAAACACTACGTCCTCTAGGAGCTTTCGAAAGCTCCATGTCGAACCTACCAGGCCTCTTGACGAGGTTAATATGTGCGACGATCTCACTAAATATATCTGAGCCGTGAGGCTGCAATACACAGCACATCTGCCCAGGAAATGGAAAGCTGTCACCATCCTTCTAGTATCTGGAGCAAATAGGTCTCCTACTACTCTTATGGGTGATAAATGTCTATTCAGCTGGCAATGGTCTGAGAGAACCCCCACCAAAGGGCTGAGCTCTGCCTTTATACAGAAGCCTTTGCGTACTAACTGCCCTCGTCAGAGCCCGCTATGACCCTTTCAGCTTGCCTATAGTCATCTCTCTCAAGCCAGGTTTTCGCAAGTCTCTCTCTCTCTCTCTCTCTCGTTCCCCGGTACACTAGTGTTGTTCGGGGACCCACAACAGGGTTATTACTAAGAGCATAACTCTGGGACGACTTGTTTTCTAAAAATACCCTTGGATTCAAGCTGAGGGAAAAAATATTATCCATCATGAACATATTTCGTAAGTTTCAACAACTGCTGGAAAAAGCTCGGATATACGTATTCAGCTAGAATGTATTTTTGCCATCCAACCTCCGTGTGCTGTGAAGCCCAAATAAGACGTGGCCCAAAATATGCTGGCAGATTGGGAACTGCTACCTATACTATCGTGTCCACATTTGACGCAGTCCAGAGAAGAACAATAGGTCTAACCCTTAGCCTCGAATAACCGCTCTACCTCCAGACGCCTTCCCACCGGCAGGCGATTGGAGATCTTTGACTTCTTTACCGATACTCAAACGAAGCCAGCTGCCCTGAGATATCTAATTCATGGCTCCGTCGCTCACAGAGCCTGTCAGATGCACTTGCGGATCTGCTGTATCGCATCCCAAGGCGGTCATCATTCACCATGAAGAACTAAGAGGTATGACCGTACCTTTGTACGGCATGGAATGGACTGCCAAGGGATGTATTTATTGAGGCTGCGAGTGGTGGCCTATTCGAAACACGCGTCAACAAACCTCCCCTACATTCTGGTATTAAAGCTTTGCCTTCGCGGCATGGGAATCTTTAAGCAATAGTGAGATCAGAAAACATGTTTGGCTAGGCCCAAAAAAATGCGAGGAATTTAAATTGAAGGTTCATTGCTAACACAAGATCCCTCCACCCCCATTCTGAGCAATAGTAAAGCATTACATACACGTTCCAAAATGTACACAGCAATTTTTCAGTTATTGGTTTTACTTTTTTGATAATCACTCTGCTATGACTGGTGTAACTCTCAACAATCATACACCATTTTTTACTTGAAAGGGCAGTAATAAGGTAACAAAATATTGTTGCCATCAAATTGGGAGTTTCCAAGTTCGTAATAAATATAATTTAAAAAAAATATATTTTGTAGTTAACTTTATCGTTAATGCGCGTTTTTTTAGTTCTTTTTTACAGTATTTATTATTACTCTGCTTAAAAAAGATGAACAATTGTTTTTGATTAATGTAATTTTAACTTTAAAGTGTCTACGCCATCTATTGGTCAGCGGATAAGACCGCTGCGCTGATCCAACAGATTTGAAGCCGTCAAAATCGTTTTCGCGGCAAAGTTGGAGCTTTCAATGGCCCGATCTTTGATCCAATAGAGTTCCAAGCTTATATAGTTCAGAAACATACAAAAATATAAATAATGAAACAAACATACTGGTGAAACTAATAAAAGCGTTTTAAAACGCAGAACTGTTTCTGAAGCAACTGCCAAACTAATGTCAGTTTTGCAAAATTAATACTTTTTCTAAATTTGTACCTCGATAAAGGTCACAGGGGTGGCTGAAAGATATCAACTGTCTTCAAATATATATGGATTTTAGCTTCAGTACTTTCGAAGCTATAGAGAGTCTAACTGACTGTTGGCGTTAAACGTAAAGGAGCCTATTTACATAACCGCTGCAGCTTCCTTAAAATGTGATTGCAACTTTATCGACAGCTGACCTACATTCATTAACATAAATAAATAAACAATTGGGACAGAGTCTACATGGTGTCAATGAGGTCACTCCTAAATTCAGAGACAATTCTGATAATCGTTGTTTTGCAGTAACATAGATGCTGGAATAATTTATATAGCAATGAGTGTTAAGTGCAATACAATATTTGTTTACTGTTAAGCCTATCATAATTTTGTACTACTTGTCATTTTTTAATGATATATGTAAGTAAAGTAATAGCAAAAACTAGTTCATATAAATTTCATCGCCAAACCAAACAAAATTTGTTTTGCATCGAATTCATCAGTCACTCAAATACACATATTCATCTGCAGTGTTTGTCATGGAGTCAAAATGGAAATGATTCTTTGTGAATGATACTGCTTAATAACAAGGTTGCTTATGTTCACATAAAATTGATATAACATCCACAACAGAAATTTATCAACATAAGTTACCGAACCTATCATACACAGAAATACTACAGTATTGCACATCCAATGCAATTCCCACTACAAACCTTCAAGGGCGGACGTTCTTCTATCTAGGTTAGTGATCAAGAAAAACGGTCGCATACACATATTAATTACAGTTAATGTTATACAATATCGGAGAGATCTCTGGAATAACGTAAAAATACAAATACGTAATATCGTCATTATCATTTTCTCGACTTCAGACATAATTTAAACAACATAACTGTCATGATCACCGTTTATCCGATCACTAAATTTCCTAAAATGTTAAAGACGCCAGATGGCCTCTCAGAGCTCTACAGCAGTCGCTGCATCTCGAACCGTTATTGCAAAAACAAACAAAAAAAACGCATAAATCATAAGTCTAGATCACGGCCAGGCTTCGACCGTGAAACAAGGTGTCAATGTCATCGGCAAAAGTTATCGCACTCGCACAACGAAACTTCATTAATATGTCGCTGTAACTGATGAGTGTACAGATGTTTCATGGAAAACACAAGTGTATATGCCATGTTTCGATTATACATCACTGTGGGCCCACGCAATGCGATACAACAGATTTTTCTTATCTGTGAAGGCAGCTATTGTTTTCTGATCAAGGTAACGAAGGAAACATGGTGTGCACTATCAAAATTTTACTTTTTAATGGGAATGCACGCACTTAAGTCAATTTCTTTTATAAAAATGTATTTGATTTCAACGGGAAGATAATATCATAACCATGGCACTTCTCACAACTTTCACTAACAGACATTCGTCGATATCTAGTTGATTCGAAAATTTTGAACTTCCACAAAATTTCGTGTTTTATTTTCCATGACTATATGTATCATTGGGAGTATAAATGGACTTTATTTACCTCATAAGTAAATAGACGAAGTGTTGGCTAGTCGCTGTTTTTCAACCTAACCTTTTTTTCAAAACCATACGAGATATAACAAAGAATGTATAAAAAACAATAATTCTTACACAATACATATAGATAGTACATAGAAATGTTTGTTAAATGTGGCATAATAGTCAAAAAGAAAAATTATTTAAAAAACCATGAGAGTAAGCCAAAAACATAGCAAGAAGCCTTCATCAGTGACTAGCTTAATAATAGACTTTTTAACCTCTTTTTAAAACTTAACAGTGACAAGCTTCTGACAAAAAGAGTCGAGATATGGTGTGGAATTAATAATGTATGTTGAGAGCCTATTTCAGTACGTGTCGAAAGCGCTACCAACTTATCATAAAGATAAACAGGAGTTTTGCTACAGATACACATGCTTATAAGGCATGGTATTAATGAGCAATGCTACTCCGTAGCGCCCTGCCCGAAATAAGCATGCTAATTTCAAGCATGCTAAAGAACCGGCGGTCATGCGATTAAATCGAAATGTGTCAGTGATAGTAGCATGCTAATTTTGAGCATGCTTAAAAAGCATGCTATTTATGAGCATGTGTATCTGTAGCATTTTTTACCAACAATAATTTTATGTACCAGAATAGCTAGATGTAGTTTCCTCATCGCATCTGATTTTAGCAATTTAGATTCTTTGAATGCCGCACTTTTTGCTATTCGGAGTTCGGCTTTTCGACCAAGACTCAAATTTTTTACTCGCTAGAGGAATATTAGAGGCAGAATTATTTAAACTAACAAAGTCTTATTGTTCTGTTCCAAATCACGGTTCATGTTTTATGTCAAAACATTATTTCGGTTAAAGAGGGCTGATATTTAAAAATGTACTTGAGGGTGAGGCCTAAGTTGATACTTCTTTTTTAACTGTGTATCGTTTTCTTTAAATAAACAACTTCTAGTTATTGTAGGATTTAGTTTCTTTTATACTATTTTTGGCTTTTGTTTCCCACACCGATAGTAGAGGTGCGTATTGTGATCGCGAATTTGAGATATTACGCTTTTTAGGCGTTTTATGATGTCTACATAACGAAAATCTACGTCACTCGTTTCCGTGGTCTGCCTATCTGTCGATCTGTCTGCCTGTCGGTCTGTCTGTTCTGTCTGTCTGTCTGTTGGTGTTTTTCTACCCTCATAATCTCAGTAACCGCTGCACGGGTTGTGATGGAATTTGGGAACGATATGCTGTGGGATCGGGGCAGGTAATGCTGCAATAATTATGGAAATCAGTGCATGGGCGGCGTAATAATTAGCAAAAAACGAATTTAAAAAACTTCTCAACTTTTCTACTTTTTGTGTGGGGGTAATATTGGGATGATTGGGGGACGGGGGGTGTAAAACTCAAAAAAATGTTGTAATCATAATAGGCTGTCCATTAACCTGTGAAAGAAAGACATAGCGGCATAATACCCTTTTTTGGGGCCATCCGAACATTGCCTTGCCTATTGGAGAAACCAAGGGAATTTTCTGATGTATACATCCGAATATTGCTTTAGATCGTTCTGTATTGAGTAACCTCGAGATAAGTCAATTGAGTTTAAGGGAACTTTGATACTGTATTATTACCGTGGTGAGGATGGAAAGCGCGTATGGTTTTCAGAAATCGTGTCAGTGGCGGTGCAGCAACAAGAAAAAAACTAGAAACATAAAACAGCTCAAACTTCGTTTTTAGGCATTTTAGGGGATCGTAACCATTTCCTACGTTTTTCCTGGATGGAGGTGGAATTGGGGCGGTTGGAAGTTGGGGAGTTGTAAAACTAAAAGTGTTTATAATATTCATGATAGGCTCTCCATTGACCTGCGAAAGGAGAACTTAACGGCATAATACACTTTTTGAGGTCCATCCGAGCATTACCTTGCCTATTACAGAAACTAAAAGACTTTTTTCTGATGTATACATACGAGTATTGCTTTAGATCTTTAGATTTTAAATTTAAAATCAAAGTCGACACAGTATTTTTACCATGGCGAGGATGGAAAATGCGTATGGTTTTTAAAAGACGTGTCAGTGGAGGCGAAAGAATAATAAAAACCTAAGAATAAAAAATAGCTCAAGTTGAAGCTTGCAGAAAAAAACTGTCTCATCCTAGTTCCCATAGAGATGCAAGAAACTATTTGCGAGAGTTTTTGTATTGGATGTTTTTGTTGAGGGCGAGCGGGCGATGATTTGGTTGCAAGGAGATCTCAGAGTATAGCTTCATGCAAAGGAAAAAAATAAAATATCACCGTTATGTGTGAGAAGTACTGGGTTAATCAACTTAACTCCATTTTTTTCGTTTAGTAAAAAATATTAATGAAAACGTGAACTAAGTTGAACGAACTATATTAAGCTTTTAGTACAAACATCCAGCCAAATGCGAAGCTTGGCATTTTGAATGTTATATCTTGAGGTCCTAGTTGTACCTCGTTATGTTATGTTTACGCTTTCGTATGTGACCAATTCTGGAATTTATCAAAGCTGCTTTCAAATTTCAGAGAGCTGATGAGTCACGAAAATGTTACCTTCAACGAAAATGGAACCTTAACTGCAGTACCAGTTCATCCACTTGTCTGGGTACCAGAACTTTCTGAAGGAAGAAGTGAAGATGACTTACTTATCTTGCCAAATATTGCACTGCTGGTAAGTGCTTACATATTATGTGTCTCATGAGTATACTGCTTGGGTGTTACATAACTATCATACTACTAAAGCCACTTTAGTGTAATTTATTGCAAATTGTCAGTTTTAGCTCAAATAGTATACTTTGGGACGAGCTGAATCGATGCCTAAGCGCCGCTGCACACTTGCGGCTCTTTAACGTCCGGCGCAGCAACGGCACCGGAATTGCGGTCTGAAGTACTAAGCGATACAATGAATGATGCACATTGGTTTCCGGCGCCGCTGCGGTGCCGTACGATCACGGTGCGTCTGTTTCGAGCCGTCGATATCCTTGGAAACGCAGCGGCACCGCAACCGCATCTCCGAGCCTACAGTACTACACGATGGCCTGTGAAGACAATTTGGATGCAGAACTGTTTATAGACAGTATTAAGAATTATCCAGAAATATGGAACATGCCCTCCGAAATGTACCACGACCGTGTAAAAAAGAGGAGTGCATGGATCAAGACTTGCGAAACGTTCTCGGAGGCCTTTGACGAAAGGAATCCTGGGATCGTATCTTACACGAAATTTTCACTGAAAGTTCATCAAATGAGACAATGCTCATTCGAAAGTATTAAAAAGTATATCAAATCTAGCTCTAGTAAGCCTTAACTCCATAAATGGATGTACCCAATATCTTCAGTTACTTTTCAAAGTAAAATGTTTGTACACTAGGTAAGCAAAAATCGCACGCTTTCTTCTATGTATTTCCATGTTGACGTCTCAAGCGACACGGATTCATACGGTGCCGTTACAAATCCGCAGGTAGTGTACAGCCAAATTCGTGGTGCCGCAACGGCACGGCAACGACGCCGCACGGTACACAGCCGCAAGTGTGTACCGGCGCTTAAACTGTAAACGAAAATTCGTTCTTCAACAATGAGCAAAAAGTTTTGTGACATTTTATATCTGAAACATAAAATCACTTCTACTACTTCAACTAGACCTTGAATTCAGCAAAAAAAGGACGTGAAAAACAATAACTATGTTTGTAAAAAATCATTATTTTTTTTTAGTTTAGCAGAATCAACTTGTTAAAAAATAATGACTCATACACTTTCGATAATTTTGCAATTACTTTGAACTACAAATTGCTCTCATTATTTTTTTCTAAAAGTCATATCAACTACCTTAGTATTTTAATTTGCTAATATACTAACTATCCTTGCGGTTACCGTGATATCTGTAAATTATCAAGTTATTTCTGAGGTTGAATCAGTCGGCATATGTCTACTCAACTAAATTTGCATGCGCTGAGAAGCAGATTTATTATTCATCAAACACATAAGAACATAAGATACCTATCAAAATCCATGATAGTTCATACACTTAAACGATGATAAAGGTATCTTTAGTCCTGTTTCTTCAACATTAAATTTCCATAAAAGTTCCATCCAAACGAAGGTGTAATTTAATATGCGTTTTATGCTTATTTCTAGCGTTATATTTAGCAGTTGTTTATCTCACATTTGTCGTGATTTACCATATTTATGAGGTCTCTAGGGTATTTCTCACATTGGAACATATTATTTTGGCGCCATTATCCCAAATAGTTACTGTCCAATAGGGTTCGATGATCAAGGTTAAATTAGTGGCAAAACATAATTTTAATACTAAGATGCTTTTTGTAAATTGCAAATTTCTAACTCGCATATTTTTCTTGTTTAAATGACAGAGAAACAGTTTGTTTTGTAGAATAGATAACCAGGCATACTTAACTAGATTTTTAAAGCGGTACTTCGTAGAATATCGAAAAGTATTTATTAAGAACTTGTTTTTCGAATACTGATGTATGATGCATACAAAAGCTAATTATGTCTAGCTGAATTTTCAGTTAACTATGTGATTCAACTTATGCTTGAGCTGACCATTATAAATCAAGTTTTGCTACCACAAAGTAACATCAAGCGATTTTTGCTTATTTTTTTCAAGAGAATGAGACAGCTACGCTGTTTTTCATTACCTATAGATATTTTCATAGCCTAGTACATACGTAATGTAGTAAAAATCACAAATCTCCCAAATATTTTCCATTCGGTGTAAATATATAGTTTTCCTATACCTTAGAGTTCGTGAGAAGGTGCTATTGAACTTCCAAAACACTCACACATCAACCAAAACAGTAATAGCTGATAAACATTGAAACTATTATATAACAGCGCACGTTCGAATGGAACTTGCTCTACCAAGTCACCCGAGAAGAAATTGCAACCTACTTTCCTTCTTAAGCAATTCAAGTTCAACTTAGTAGAAACACACGTTAAAGCCATTCGGGCAACTTGTTTCTAGTCATAGACAAGGTTACCACACTTGCTTGTTGCTTCCTGCGAGGCTAGCCGAAAGACTAGATTTTATAGATTGATTAAACATCAAATCGGATGAAAAAAGATCAAGTCTACCAAGTTCTGGATTAAAAATAGGGTTGAAAAAGATTTAGAGGGCATATATACCTTTAGATGCATCAGGAAACTGATGGGTTTTACCTAGTACTGCCAACTAAAGGAGACAGCGCTTGACAGATATAATTGGTTACATCGACAAGGAATTACTATTGGCATTACTTCTAGACAACAACACGTGACACTCGTTTTCTTAGAATATAGTTATCGTTTGAAAAGTGCATGATTATTCTTCATGGTTTTGTCTTGCTTCTCCTTCTTCTTCTTCTTCCAGTATGATTCTGTAATTGTCGCATAACTACGATGCACGCTCAATAATTTAGTTATTTTAAGTAAATGTCCAGCCCTCTGATTACTGTGGTTGAGATAAGGTGCACAATGCCAGCAGCAGCTGTGGAGATCATAATAGCTTTGGATAACAGTGATCCGATATAGTCAATGAAGTAATATATCAATATAATTGTAATTTGAGTCATAATGATAATAATAATATCGATCCTCTGGTCTGCTTTGTGCGATAGTACGAGAATGCGAGTAAAGGAGCCTTTCTTTTTAACGCAGCAAAACGAGCAGCCGAGGAGCTCATCCTCACACTCGACTTCACGCGGACGTGTCAGCAGTCCATTACGGAACTTGCTCTCGCACAAATAAAATTAGGCATCAAAGCTGCCGAAGTCGACTTCCTTTTAAGACTTCATAAAGATGAGCCAATGCATGGAGTCTTCTACATTTCTACAAACATCTAGAAGAGCATGGCTTGTCAGAGCAGTTGACCTATTCTCTTTCCTAAGGTCTAGTGGGTTGAAGTCGGAGACTGAGGGCTTTATAGTGGCTTGCCAAGACAGTGTCTTTAACACTTTTGAATACCGTAATAGGGTTATGGGTGTAGATGTACCCGACACCCGTTGCCGAAGGGCGCTAAAGACTCTTATGCATCTCTTGTTGGCGTGTAAGACCTACGCTGAGACGGCTTACGTCAACTGACACAACGCGGCTCTACGAGTGCTCTACTATCATTAAGGCACTCATACGGTATGAATGAGACACCTGTGCTGCCATACGCTCCAGTTGATGTAGAGTCCTTTGTGGGAAACGAGAGATATGCCGAATTTACTAAAACTACTCTTTGTCCACGCTCGAGCTTGGGAGGCAAACAAGCCCGACGTAGAAACAGAAAACGATGTTCGCTGTAGAGTTTTCAGCACTTGTCGAAGTAAATATATCGTCTCTAAGGAGGAGGAAAAGTGGCCAAATATCAGGGGAGTTGCACGGACAACTTCTCAGGCTCTGGCCAGACTACACTGTAAGTCTTCTGGTTATGGTCATTGGATCCCTAGGTGACCACTTACAGAGCAATATTAATCAATATGCATTACATCTACGCCTAGTCTGTACAAAATCTAAATTAACAACCAAAAAGAAAAAAATACGTGTATGTGTATACACATATCCGCATACATGCATACATGCATACATAGTATAATGATTCACAGAACGTGAATTCGAATAAGGTTCCTAAATTCATTGAGGAAACAAGAGAATAAGTTATCTTTCATACATGGAACCTCATACTTTGAATTAAGTGGATTTCGGTCAATAATTCAAACTACACTCTTTACGACGTTTCAGTTTATTATACTTAAACCATCATCAGGAGTAATGGTTTCTGTAAATTGTTTTATGAAACCGCCTCTACGGGTTGAGAGAGAAAAACAGCTATAATTCATAGTCTCGGTCGCTAGAAAAATAACTTTAAATTATACTTATCGAAATTAAAAGAGCTCCAAACATCTGTATACAGGTTCACAAACAACCAACCTAAGCATACGTTAAATTACTAAATCATTAGTCACGATCGAATCGTAGAGTTACAGCAACATAGTCAATAAAATATGCTCATAATATTCTCCAAATGAAATTAATTACCGATTGCCATACAACACTTGCATACAGCTATCGCAATTTCCGTTTTGGCTCCATCTAGAAGCTTCGGTAGACCTCGGTGGTGTTTGATTGGAATTATTGCATAGATCCTAGATTTTCATTGGTTAACAGGGAATTTTTAACGATCGCAATGTGCTTTTACTTTTCGTAACTTTCGTACACTTCATGTGCGTGTGCTCTCAAATGCATTCATATGCGTTGATTCAGCACAAGGCAAAAGTAAAGAAAGCAACAAGAACGAGTGTCAGGTTAATTTAGCTATAATGGTTATTGCTTCAATATGTTATATTTAATATGTGCCATGGAAAAACTGGTTGATAAATAAATTTTCAGAGGTGTCAAAGAAATTATAAAGAAATATTCCACGGTAAACTAAAGAGCTCGTTATGATAATTTTTATAATCCTTCATTTTCTACACCATGGACGTGCTGGTGTTAATGAAGAAGAGTTTAACTTTTTAATGCGGTAATAGTATATTGTTCAATGAGAGGTAAGATAACAAGTGAGTTGATACCATTACCGCGAGTTGAATACTGTAACTGTACTTTATCTAGTAGTTTGGTAATGGCTATCTAACTTAATGTGTGTAGATAAACAGTTTAATTGAATTTTGTAGTTTTTCAACTTATAGGATTATTATATGGAGAGTCATATGCCAAACGAAGTTAAACATAACAAGGCATGCTTCAATTTAGCTTATAGATGTAGTGATTGGCCCTTGGTGGTGCCATTTTATACATTTTTTTAAAGATTGATATAAAATAGAGGCCTTTGTTATTATATTTATTGCTTCAAGTTTTGCACTTCAGCTTTTGCATAATATGTATCAGGATCATTAACTCAAAGCCAAGCGCGTATCAAAAAAGGCCTAGGGGTCTGAATTTTAGAAAAATTATATTTTGTAACTTTGACTAATTGTTTATCATCGCTCAAGAATAGCATAAAGTGGAATAACGACGTATGAACGATTAATCGATTTGCATTCTTGAGGAAAGTGATCATTTTTCAGTCAAAAATATTACATTAATTACTGCGTCTTGCATTATATCAAAAATTATTTGAAATTTAGTTGATTACGGGTTTGATTTGAACGCATTTTCTTCATCATTCGTGTATATTCATATATGTATTACTGGCATAAATAATGAAAATATGCCTCATAAAAGTTTGTTACAACGAAAATATACCCATAACCAACTGAAGTGGCAGTTCTCCTACCGCAAATGATTTATCCCAGAGAAATCTAAAAAATGGCTAGTTACTTGACTTATTATTCGCGGTAGTAGTAAGGTACCAGAATTTCATAACAATTATTAAGTTAGATGTTTTAGGTACAGGTATTTTAGTTATCAAAGGTAATAATCAACTGAAAAAATGTCAACGTACTTCTAATCCCATCCCTCACGCCAGTTAAGCCTTTCCAGGAAAGTGTAGAAAATGATCTGAAACTTCAAAGTGCCTTGTAACGAGTGTTGATCGACATTTATGTTTTTTCCTTTTTTTCACCACTTCACCACTGCCTTTAAAACCTACTTACTGCTACAAAGATTGTCAAGTGTAATAGACATTCTAAACCCATACGCCTTCAGAGGCAATATTCTTGTAAGTCTGGAAAGTGTAGTCCCAGTAGTAACTTATTTTAGTGCAATGGAGGCAGCTTTATGAATAAAAAGAAATTTAAGTTTTCTCATCCCACCAGCTTCCACGCCAACTCAATTTCAACACGTCATAAAGGAACCTCTAAGACGACCAAAAACGGAATATGAAGGGGTTCACATAAATTTGCTGAGATTACACGGGTAGGAAACAGACAGATCGATTTTCATGAAGCCTATATATATACAGTAAAGTATTTTAAATGTTATACATAAGGTCGATGAATCATAATAGTTATTTTTTTAACATTATTCCTACCAGTTGTTATAATAATATAGATTTATAACTTAAAACATTAAAATACTAATAGAATCAACATAAAACTGGAACGCAATAGATTCCATCAGTGTAATACAAAAATATTAATTCAATCAACGCTTGGTGATTACCTATAACACGCTGTCCTCTGATAGTAGCTTAATGTAGACTTTACTTTGTATTAATGGTTAACGCCGTCTGCGCAAAATTAACGTTGTTATTCGTTGATTTGGTGCCCTTCTTTAGTACTGTAGCGTAGTCTTTCGTTCAGTGTAAAATGTTCAAAAAGCATAATATCTCGAAATGAAATATTTTCATGTACCCTCACTTATACTGTATTCAAGGACTGATATAATATAGAGTTTGTCAAGAATGTTACTGAAAATTCCCATAAGTAACAATTTATAGAATAATCAAAGACGTATATCTTAAAACACTCCCCAATAAAGTTTGGAATGAGCACAAAATTCAATTTGACCTAGGAAAAATGTTGTAAGCACTTTGTCTCAAGTTACCACTACTACTATTTTATGGTTCGTGGACTTACTGCACTAGTTGTACAAATAACTATTATCCGAAGCCTAGCACCTTCTATCAACGGCACATCCTATGTACTATACTTAAAAGGAAATTAGTGAGCTTTGTCAACCAAACTGAAAAATGCACATGAATCGACCTTTGTGTGGACCTTGAATATCCATACTGTGCAAGAGCAAGCTTGATACAATAAATTTTCAGGTGGATATATGTGTATATTGTAAGGCGCTTAATTCTAATTAAATGTATATAAGTGGATAAGATGCTACCTTGAGCACTAAAAAATCTAACCGCATAGTATATTTTCCTTATGGAAAATTCCGTGAAGATTGTACAGCTTGTTGTTACTATTTATGATGATGGAATCCGATGATTAATTTTCTCTTTATATTCACGGAACTACCTGGATGGAGGTATATAGATTTGCTGTAGCCGATTTATAACAGCGTTGAGCTGATAAGATCAATAGAAAAAATATTCTGCGTTTCTAAATAACCTGTAGGTAGGTTTAGTGCTAGATGCTTTCGTCTCTGTAACTTGATCCAAATTGTTGACGTTTATTGGGTGATTAATAAATATTACAATATGCATATATAATTGTATATATATTCTTCGCAAGTTGCTTGTTAGAGAATATTTAACATTTACACTGGGTGTCCAAAAAGACCTTTGAGCAAAATAAGGATGAATTTAAATTACTAAAGGTATGACTTTTTCTATGAACCTTTTCTGTTCCGGTCTCAGTCAAGCCACAGATTACCAAGCAAATGATAAATAAGAATCACTTGTATTTCCTAGATTTGCAAATTATAACACCTCAGAGAGTACGCATTGTCTGAAATTCTAAATAGCAGTAGTAGTAGCAGTAAAGGTAACCCAAGTCACGCCAGATTTCGGAAAGTAGAGGTTATAATCTACCTCTCTATAGTGTATTATCTTAAATTTTCCTATATGAGAGAGAGAGGGAGAGAAAGAGAACTTAAACACTAGTCACTACTGAAACTAGTTGGTATCAAAAAAAGCATGTTGTTAAATAGTTTTAATTGTGAAGTCCAAATATGAAGATCAGTAAGAAAGGAGAACTGAAAAATTAACAAGAAATCTGTTTTTTGTTGCATTCCTAGAAAGAAATTGTTTTTTAAGCTTTAATTCTGAATAAATAGTCCATGACACAAAGTAATTTCCAAACGACCATTGCCTATCATTATCTCCTATGCAGAGAATAATTCTGGTTGACCGATTCGTTCCCATTCTGTTGAGAATTTGATAATTTTGATCGAAAGGCATTTCCTTTTTAATTCCAAAGATTTGCACAAATCATATTCCTATATGCACTTATATAACCGACGAGTGAAAGCAAAATTATTCGACAGTGAATATCTTGTATGCACCAAACAGTTCAGGAATAGTATGTCTAGGAAAATATATTAATCCATCTAAACTTGCTAATGAATTATAGATTTCCTTTAATTTTATTCCTTTAGTCATTGTATTCAACTACATGCTGAAACTGCACATTTTTATTGTTAGGAATTTCTTAATTTTTTATTTGACAAAGCCATTCTAATAATAAACCAAATAATCATAAGCGAATATAGATGATATTCAAAAGAAGTAAGAGTCACGTATAGGAATTTGTTTTGATTGCCGGCATAGGCCCTGAAAGATGCCCTCTTTAAATGACGTGGATAGTCTAGTCGTTGGCTCTACAGCCGTACTAAAAGGACGTTATTTTAGTAGGGTCCATATATCTGCCATATTGGGTCCTAAGCCTGTTGAGGCTATTTTTTTAGCTAGATCAATATCAGTTGCTTTTCTAGTATTTTCATGAGATTCTCATTGCCATCTTCAGGTGTTTGGACTCCACCTTTTTCCAGAGGTAGTTTCTAAAGCATCAAGTGATAATTCAAAACGGTCAAGTTAATTTTCCAACTCGCCACTTGTAATTTCAAACTGTCGGGTGTAATTTATATCTCTCAGTTTGAATTTACAATTTTTGACGAGTTAAAAAGTTAACTTGACCGTTTTGAATTATGACCCTTTAGAAACTACAGCTGGAAAAGGTATAGTTTAAAGTCAGTCAGATGAAGGTACTTTACTTCTAAACGAGTCAACTTGTGTTGATGTAGTTTTTAACATGTTTTTCCTTCTACTTTTTTTGGTGTCAAGGCCATCGACTGCTATGGTCAGCAGCCTCGTGTTCTGTGTGGGCTTTGTTACTATTTCCCGGTGCCACTCCAGGAACAGCATGTTAATTAGAAGCCAACAGTGAATCCTCATTTGGGGATACTCGCTGAGCTTTCTTTTATGGACATTTATTTATTAAGTCGTTTAACCCCACGATTTGCAGCATAGTTTTCGTAGGTTCGGTGCGTTAGTAGTAGTAGTACTTATTTTAATCAGTAGAAATAGTTTTCTGTTGCATATGTAATCCTCATCTATAACGTCAGAATGGGTCATCAAAGTTAGGAGTACAAGTTTTACTGGACTAATAAACAATTATTCATAGTGCATTTACCATTTGTCTTACCTTCTACATATTTAGCTTAGGCCGAGTAATCAAAGTGTGTTAATGTTGGGCACACTTTTGTAATCCACTATCATTGCCGCTAAATTCCTCAGAGATTTATTTTGCAACAGTTGCTGATTAGTGAAAAGAACAAATTAAGCGATAATTTCTAATGCCGTTTCAACGGTAGTATGGAACTACAGATTTAGTGATCAACTGGTATTATGATGAATAGGTCGAATATGTAACCGCCTTGTAATGTGACTAGTAACGAGAACTGGATCAGAATTGATAAGAAATTTGAGGTGAATGGTATGAACTTAATCGGGAAAATATGACGACCTCCAAAATATCTTTTTTCTTTAATTTGGCCAACGTGACATCACATCAAAGGTGATGGTGAATAATTTTAGCAGCTATTTGTATTTTCGGAGTGATTAGGGAATGTTCTATATTTTTTTGGGCAAATTTTTAAGAAGAAGGAGAAGGAAAGTAAGTTTCTGTGGAGCTTCTTTGTTGGTGCCGCTTTAAACGATTACCTATTCTACGGAGTTCTAAAAAATATTAGAAGTCATCAACTATTAGGTAAAATATTTATTAAAGCTATCGAAAAAAATTTGAATAAGATTTGTATATTTTTTTGTTGTCGAAGAAGGAAAGTAAGTTTTTTCGAGCTTCTTTATTGGAGCCGCTTTAAACGATTACCAGTTCTACGCAGTTCTACAAAATATTGGAAGTCATCGACTATTGGGTAAAATATTTATTAAAGCTATCGAAAAAAGCTTTAAATGGGATTTTTTGTTGTTTGCTAAGAAGTAATGATTTTAACCATACAGAGTTAGTCATAAAGTCCTGGAGCACCAATATTTCATTTCTTTTTCAAATATGTAAATATATTATTGGAACTTTCAATCGCTCCTTTAAATTTCAAGCAATAGCGGTATGTAAAATAACGCATCTAAACTCAAACCCTATTAATAAGGTTTTCAGACGATCAATTGATCATCGACTAAAATATACAAATTATCGGAAAAAGTTACAGTAAAAGCTAGGGTTCCTCAGTATCTACCAAGCAGTCAAAAAGTTAGTTGTACACGGTTGGTCATAAATTTGTAGAGCAGATCATAGTATTCAATGAAGTAAAGAGGAAATCATTATATTTATTATAACTATGAATTGAGATAGCTGATTTAAAGGAATGAAACTTCAATGCACTACAATTTTATAGCCAACTCAGTATAATTAAAAGTTTCTCTTTCTGAAACTTTTTTTGTGCTTCAACCATTATAACTCATCCCCAAGGTTTTTTTTTCAAATAGCACCCAATAGTTTTTCCTTCACAAATTGAGTCCCTATTTTATTTAAAATCTTGTACTATCTTTGATTTTATACGCCAACCTATTTTTTTCGTAAGGTCATATAAGCATAAGGTGAATAAAATAAGAATTTGTTTGAGGCGTAATAGTTTCGTAAGAAAGAAAAAGTGGGTTTTTCAAGGGTACTGAATGACATATCATACTATGCTTTCGAAATATTTTGTTTGTATAGTAGAGCCCAGAGATATACCATTTGTGTACGTTTTGCGCTATATAAAAACTGCATACCGTCTCTTAGTACAGTTCATCATTTGGAATAGATACAGTTTTGATAATATTCAATGGTTACCATTATTTTGCTTTCGTATTCGTAGCCAATTCATGGAATTTGCTTTTAACCCATTTTCTAACAAAACGTCACCTTTTAGAATGGTGAAAATGAAACACTAAGTTGTATTTGAACGTAAATCTGTCGGGTGACGTTCACGATGTATATTTTGACTGAACTATGATAAGACCGACACATTCCAGGATTCTTAGCGACTCGATCGATGGAAAGGACCGGACTTTAGTCAAATTGTTTAGGCAGGTATCGCTACCGTTATTGCTAGCAACGCCAATCTGCTTTTACTTTTGTGCGTTACTTTTCTATCTGAATCGGACGTTTTTTTCGGAAGTGTGATAGCTAGAGTATGTTTCGGCGTCTCTCTGAAATTATCAAAAAAAAATGAAAATCGCCGTGACACGTGGCTTTGTATTTCGAGAGGGAACTTTCCCCCCAATTCGTCATCATTGTGCTTTCAACCCCCTCACCTCCAGCGCCCCTACTCCAAAATCTTGAAGGAGTCCACGATACTTATGACATATCATTTTGAAGGGAATTCAAATTGATTTATCACAAGTATGGTAGTCTCATTTAAGATTTTGAAATAGGGGCTGCTGGATGTGAGGGGGTTGACAGCACAGCGTTTACGTATTCGATGGAAAAAAATCCCCCTTGAAATACAAATCGAAGTGTTACGGCGATTTTCAATTTTTATGATAATTTCAGAGATAAGATGGGTGGCAAATTTTAGTTGGGGCACACGGTATATTTATTATATCAATAAACTTGCTTTGCTTGAATTCAGCAACAGTGTTCATAAAATACATAACTATTCTTTGTGAATACAATTAATCACCTTATTGATACAATATGCATAATACGCTAGGACCATAAACATTGGTAATTGATTTAATAAATGCGTTTGTGTGCATAGTAAACAATAATCACTGAAACATAACATATATTTATTATATCAATAAACTTACTTTGTGTCATTCACAAACGGTGTTTATGATATTCAGAAACTATTATTTGTGAATACAATTACTGAGACACATCTCTCAACAATTCATAAACGCTTGTTTATTGAATATGTTACACTCAATAGCCGAATTCGGGCAATGCCCGAAAAAAATACGCAGAACTAGTCTTGAGCAAGGAATATTTCCCAAACCCGAAATATTAATTTTATACGGCTATTGAGCATTACCAAATAGGCAGAACTAGTTTTGTGCATCTTGAAATGCACAAAACTAGTTTTGCGCAACTTGAAATGCACAGAACTAGTTTTATGGTACGAAATGATAAGTAAACATTCGTTATGCATTGTGTGTCAAAAACCAGCAAAAACCTATCGTTTATGTTAGGTTAGGTTTCTTTGCCAACGTTCCTGCAATATAAGTACGAATCGGGAAAACGCAAAAAGAGGTTTGGAAGCACAAGCCAATTTGATGCTCACACAATCAAATAAAAAATTTAAACCAGCCTCAGTTGGCGACTTCATTCAGAAAATATACAGAACTAGTCCTGTGCATTTCAGGTTGCGCAAAACTAGTTCTGTGTATTTCAAGATGCGCAAAACTAGTTCTGCCTATTTGGTAATGCTCAATAGCCGTATAAAATTCATATTTCGGGTTTGGGAAATATTCCTTGCTCAAAACTAGTTCTGCATATTTTTTTCGGGCATTGCCCGAATTCGGGTATTGAGCGTAACAAATACATAAAACCGTTGCGTTGGTTGGCGCGAATTTCATGAACAGTTTATTGTTAGCACAAACTTTATTTATAATTACATACCTTTTTGGTTGAGTGCATATATTTATCAACAGATAATAAAGTTTCAAACATCTTGTTCAACCAACTGATGTATGAGCACTTTATTGGATGGAATGAACATTTCGTTGTTGCCCACTCCACCGAATTCGAATGCCCAGTCCGACCCCGTTCCCTTTCTCTGTCGGCACTTTTTGCGGAGATCCTCACTTTATAAACAAATGGTATATCTCTGGGCTTTACTATACTTCATCCTCTATAACTCACTCCACAGCTTGTCCTACATAAACGAGATCATAATTTTATTTGAAATCTTGTAGTGCCTTTATTTCATGCACAAACCAATTTTTCCCCAATTTCAAAAGCATAAGGTAAATAAAATAAGATTTTTTTGAAGCGTTATGTTTTCGTAATAAAAGAGGATAAAAAAAGACATTTCTTTTCTAAAGTATGTATCAAATACCGTTTAAAACTGACTTAGTTTTCCTTTTTATCTGTTTTTTGGGTCAAAGAAATTCTTATTTTATTTATATTATGCTTATGGTTTCACGCAAAAAATAAGTTTTCGTATAAAATCAAAGGTACTACAAGATTTTAAATAAAATAGGGGTATCATTTATGTAGGAAAGCCTATAGGGTGCTATTTGAAAAAAAGTTAGGGGTCAGTTTTAAGGGTTACGGTACAAAAAAAAATGTTTTGAAAGCGAGGTATGATAGAACCTATAGTACTTTCAGAAATTCCGCTAAGTTTCCGTTTGAACTTTCTTTTGTTATGAGAATATCACGTGTTCAGGCTACTTGGCTTAAAATCTCTACTCCTTCGAGAAGAAGACCCTCTGCAGCCTTTGATCAAGAACCGAGGTGGCAAAGGGTAAATATTATATTAACTCTGCCACCGACAACATAATTTTTCTGCTTGTTTAGCGATGATACTCTATTTTTAGCCATACCTAACTACTAGTTTCCACATGGATGCCTCGGAAAGTAAACAAAGGGGGAAATCCAACCACTTTACTAATATAACCGTAATTTACTCAAATACAGCGATTAAATATCAGAACATCCTTGAAGAAAAACACTTCTCGCCCTCGTGGAAAATTTTGGTTCGAGAAGGTATTGCGTGAGTATCGTAATTTTCTTCGAAGCAATGACCTTCTCTTTCAATTTCTCGATGCTTGTCAGGAAGTATGGTTACGATTGGTATTTACCATTTAAATAATTTTGTATATTCGAATCTCCCGCGTTTTGACTTGCGAGTTTGAAGTCTGACGGTTGACGCGGAAGAAAGAGTCGAGTCGTACTTCAACTACCGAGGTGAACGGACGTGTGCGTGATAGCCGTCACCCCGTGTGTAGCGGGTACCTCCAACAAGGGCGACCACAGCCTTACATCGCTCAGCTAACTAGGAATCTGGATAGAGCAACGCAGTACCCAGCTGGGGAAGACATCCGACGCCAACCAACAAGGGGTGAGTCAACCGATGCATGATTAACCTTCGATTCTCGTGAGTCATTTGCGGTTATTTGCCAATTTAGTTGGTCCTTCACAATTGGATACAATTACTTTATTGATCGAATTGTAACCATTTTTTGGCCCTCCGAGCACGGATAAATAAATCGCGCTATAGTAAAGTAGTCTACGTAAAATCTAAATTGGTACGTATCCTTGACAAAAAACGGAGTTTTTTTGTGACATCGGAATTTGTTAGTGTTGCGCGCTGTTTGTAAAAATTGGTTATATTCGAAAACAAGCAACTTTTGGTGTATTGTGTTGGTAATACATATCTGGGGAGTTTTCTGGGCATTTGAAATTGACATTTTGCGAATTGCGTGAGCGCAAAATTTGTTTTGATTCAGTTGGTTACATTCGGTTGGGGGTTCGAAAACCGGCGTTTCGACAATTGGTGTAGTCGACGGAGATTTCGAAAAAGAATAACAACTGAAAATTTTGTGATTTGTGTGTGGTTGCCGTATTGTTTGTGTAAAGAAGTTGTGTTTACTAGCAGATTGATTCTAAATTTGATTATTTTGGTCTTGTGTTTACATTGAATCGTTACCTGATACCTGAACATGCCTAATGCAAATGTTGTGAAGTTGCAACGGCAACGCGCGCTAGTTTTAAAATCTATTAAAAATGTTCTTGAGGCGGCCAAGAAGGCTCGTGATAATGGCGAGTATCGGACGGAGTTTTTTCTCAGGTATGGAGAGCTGGATGGGTATGTAACGAGGTTTGAGAATTTGCAATATGAAATAATAGCCTTGGTAGATGAGTCTGCCTTAGAGGAGGAGGAAGCAGTTCATACAATGTTTGATGATATGAGATATTCAATAAGGGGCATTCATAAAGATCTTTCTGATGAGATGATGGCTCGTAGTGAGCATGAAACATCTGCAGTGGTCGTAAGAGAAAATTGTTTGAGGCTTCCCAAAATTGAAATACCGAAGTTTGATGGTGACCTTACAAGGTGGCCTACGTTCATCGACTTATTCAATACTCTTATTCATAGAAATAATTCGCTGTCAAAAATAGAAAAGTTTCAGTTCTTGATTTCTTATTTAGAAAAAGAGGCAGGTCTAATAGTAAGGAATGTGCCCATTACTGAGGATAATTATGAAATAGCCTATAATGCATTAATGAGTCGATATCAGAATGAACGTGTTTTATTGAGCAATTATTGGTTTTCAATTTATAATGCTTCTCCCTCTAGGCATGATTCTGCAGTTGAACTTCGAAAATTGTTGTCAATATTTTCTGAAAATTTGGTGGCTTTAGAGATGAGTAACTTGAACCTATGGGATTTTACCAAATTCAATTTATTGTTGCAGAAATTACCTTCTTCCCTTAAAACGCGATTTGAACTAGAACATAATGGGAATAATGTTCCGGGGTTTGACATGCTTTTTGGATTTGTTGAGAAAACCTGTCGAGCTCTGGAAAATACATCCCTTACTTCCGCATATCAAGGGAGTAATGTGTCTAATGCTAGTGGTGGGTTTAGAAAGAATAATAGTCCTGCTAATCCCAAGGGAAGGCAGACACTTAGTTTTTCGACTGGCACATCAACACAGGAAAAGTGTAATTTTTGCAAGGGTTCACCACATTCGTTGATCAAATGTGATAGATTCTTGCAGGCAGAATGTCGTAAGAGGCATGCCTTTGTCAAGCGGACTAGAATGTGTTTTAATTGTTTGGGAGCTACTCATCTAGTAAATAAATGTAAATCAAAAGAACTTTGTGGGGTTTGTGGTGGAAAACACCATGTACTATTGCATTTTCCGGACACTAAGGTGACAGATTGTGATGTCAGTGGTAGTACCTCTAATGAATCTGAGAGTCATGTTCAAGTCATGGCAAGTAAGTTGTCTGTGCAGCCTAGAATGTTGCTTGCTACTGCACTAGTCTCAATATTGGATTCTGAGGGTAGATCCACCAAATGTCGTGTTTTGTTAGATTCTGCTAGTCAAGCCAATTTTATTAGTGAATCTTGTGTGAGAAGGTTGAATCTTACTCGTAAGGAGTATTCAACCCCTGTTGTTGGCATTAATGGAATGTCATCGAATGTGAGTTCGGGAAAAGTCTCTTGTGTTATCTTTCCCTACAGCAAACCGTATCCTAGCTTCAATTTGGAAGCTATTGTGATACCTCAGATTTGTGAGAAGGTACCTCAAATTCCTGCTGTTGTTCAGAAGTGGAAGTATTTAGAAAATCTTTGCCTCGCAGAGCCTTTGGCTGCACATGATGAAATGGAAATTGATCTGCTTCTAGGGGTAGAAGTATTTGGTGAGATCTTACGTTCCGGTTATGTGAGAGGACAGAATGGTGGGCCACATGCTATTAACACCGTATTTGGGTGGGTGTTAATGGGCAAGTTGGGTGGTGTTTCCACTAATAGTGTGCTGAATTTTCTAACTTCTGTGGGGGAATTGGATTGTACATTGAAAAAGTTTTGGGAAATTGAAAGTATCCCTAAGTGTGTCGCATTGTCTGAAGAGGAACAGCAGGCTGAGGAATTCTTTACGTCATCTTGTTGGCGTATGGACTCAGGAAGATATGTGGTGAAGCTTCCCTTTTCTGAATTCCCCCCAGTTCTGGGTGATTCCTATTCACAGGCTTTACATAGATTTAAGCTGTTGGAAGGACGTTTTCGTCGTGATTCCGTCTTACATGAAGCATATTGTGATTTTATGGCTGACTATTTGGAGCAAGGCCACATGTCTGAAGTTGGGAACCAAGTGGGGTCTAATAGTGAGTATTACATTCCTCATCATGCGGTGGTAAAAAGGAATGCGAATGGTGAAATAAAGCTTCGGACTGTCTTTGATGCTTCAGCTAAAACTACCAATGGAAAGTCCTTGAATGATGTTCTTCTAGCAGGTCCCAAGTTACAAAATGATATCGTCTCAATATTGTTATCTTTCAGGTTGTATTTGTATGTGTTTACCGCGGATATACGGCAAATGTATCGACAGATTTTAGTTGAGGAGTCTCACACTAGTTATCAAACTATTTTGTGGAGACCTAACGGTGACGAGCCTATAAGGAAATATCAGTTGAAGACCGTTACCTATGGAGTAACGTCTAGTCCTTTTCTAGCGATTAGGACGTTGCTGCAACTGTGTAGGGATGAGGGTGAAAGGTTTCCGTTAGCTGTAAATATTTTGGAGAATTTCTGTTATGTTGATGACGCCATTGGAGTAGCAAACTCCAAGGAAATTGCCTTGGATACTCAAAACCAGTTGATTGAATTATTGGCGTTGGGAAAGTTTGAACTGAGGAAATGGGCAAGTAATTGTTCTGAAGTACTTGCTCAGGTACCTGAGGTTCATCAGCAGCCACTTGTATTTGATAAGGATTCTCTTGGAATAAAAGTGTTGGGTTTGCAGTGGTGTCCCACTACGGATTGTTTTTCTTATTCTGTACATCCTCAGATACGGTCCTGTACAAAGAGGAATATTTTGTCAGAAATAGCAAGACTGTATGATCCTCTAGGATTCTTAGCTCCAGTAATCATTGTTCCCAAGCAAATACTTCAGCAATTGTGGGCTTTAGGGATAGGTTGGGATGATGAGCCACCGCTGGAAGTTGCAAACCAGTGGAAAACTTTTGTGGCTGAGTTACCTGAGCTATCTTCGTTGAAAATTCCTAGACATATACTTCATATAGAGGCAAAGTTTACAGAAATTCATGCTTTTTGCGATGCTTCGGAGAAGTCGTATGCAGCTGTAGTTTATCTGAGACAGGTTTCCACGGAGAACAGTATTTCTGTACATTTGGTGTGTGCCAAAACTCGAGTGGCGCCTTTGAAAAGACTGTCGATTCCACGACTGGAATTGTGTGCAGCCTTATTAGCCGCAGAGCTGATTGATTGTGTATCCCATATAATGGTAACACAGAAAATAGATAATGTTTGTGCTTGGACGGATTCGAAGGTAGTTGTGACGTGGGTCAAATCTTCTCCGCATAGGTGGCGGAGCTTTGTAGCCAATCGTGTAGCTATAATCCAGGAGAAGGTAGCTCCTGATTCATGGTATCATGTGGTTGGGAAAGAGAATCCTAGTGACTGTGCTTCTAGGGGGACTTTTCCTCGGCAATTTCTAGAACAACCCTTGTGGTGGGAGGGGCCAACTTGGCTTAAGCTTCCTCGGGATGATTGGCCTGTAACTTGTGTAGGTGAGCCTTCCTGTACAGATGTACAAGAAGAAGCAAAGGTTGTTTGTATTACTATTCACGGCTCTAGTATTGTTTCAGAATTGTTGAATAGATATTCTTCCTTACGCAAAATTGAGCGTGTTGTTGCTTATTGTTTGAGATTTCGTAAAAATTGTTTGTGTCGAAAAAGGGGTTACCCGCGTGAGATAGGTAATTTATCCGAGGCTGAATTGTATGAGGCTATGGTGGTTCTGGTCAAAGACGTGCAAAGAGTTGAATTGGATAATGAACTGCGGAAAGTTCGTCGAGCGGAGGTCTGTCCCAAAGCTATACAGAAG
Organism: Callosobruchus maculatus; assembly: GCA_951848785.1. Lineage (NCBI taxonomy): Eukaryota > Metazoa > Arthropoda > Insecta > Coleoptera > Chrysomelidae > Callosobruchus > Callosobruchus maculatus. The sequence goes on along the minus strand of CATOUR010000014.1, from coordinate 23,963,854 downwards.
TTAGCTCCTTTCATTGATTCCCAGGGTGTCCTGAGGGTGGGCGGTCGCTTGAGACAGTCTAGTCTAAGCTATGATCGGAAGCATCCAATTCTGCTCCCTAGGAAGCATCGATTGACTTATCTCATTATCCAAAGTGTGCACAATAGGAGTTGTCATCCTGGACCACAAACTTTGCATTATCTGTTAAGGCAGAGATATTGGATACTATCTGCCAAACGGGCTATAGCTTCAGTGTTATCTCGTTGCATAAAATGCTTTAGAGTTAAGCCTCCTCCAGTGGTCCCCATAATGAGTGATTTACCTTCCGTTAGAATTTCGGAAGTCAAACCTTTTTCCCATAGTGGCGTAGACCTTTTTGGTCCTTTGAGGATGTCTTTAGGTAAAAGACGAGGCATTAGTTCTCAAAAGGTGTATGTGTGTCTTTTCGTGTGTATGGCTACTAAAGCAATACATTTAGAAGTTGTGTCAGATCTAACTAGTGAAGCTGTTCTTGCAGCACTTAGGCGTTTTATAGGGCGGCGAGGACGTTGCAGTGATATTTATAGTGATCAAGGTACGAATTTTGTTGGTGCTTATAAAACTTTACAGTTATTGGGTGCTAAAGCTTCTGAAGCTTTGCAAATTAAGTGGCATTTTAATCCTCCAGCTAGTCCTTCCTTTGGAGGTATATGGGAGTCCGGAGTGAAATCTGTGAAAACTCACTTGCGGCGGGTGATAGGTGCGCAAGTGTTGACTTATGAGGAATTGAGCACCACTTTAATCCAAATTGAGGCAATGTTAAATTCGAGACCCTTGTGTAGTTTGAGTTCTGATCCTAACGATGTAGGCAGCTTGACTCCGGGTCATTTCTTGACATTAGAGCCCCTGAATGCTCCGCCTGACGAAGATTTGTTGTGTGTGAAACATAGTCGGTTGAACAGGTGGCAGTTAGTGCAACAGATGCAGCAACATTTTTGGCGGCGCTGGCATATGGAGTACCTCCACACCCTTCAGCAACGACATAAGTGGAATACACCACATAATCCTCCCTCGGTCGGCCAGTTGGTTCTTCTCAAGGATGAAAATACCCGTCCTTTACAGTGGCCATTAGGCAGGATTATTAAGTTATATCCCGGTACGGGAAACATTTCGAGAGTCGCCCAAGTTAAGACGAGTAAAGGGCTGTTAGACCGTCCTTTATTGAAACTGTGCCCTTTGCCGGCACAATAGGCCATGATTTGCTTGTATATGATAATTTTTTTTTTTTCGTGTTGTGTTATGGGTGGGATAATTCCACTAATTTTCTTTTGTGGGTAATATAGGAATTACTATGATTGGAAAAAATATTTTTTTTTTTTATATTTTTTGGTGGGCGGAAAATGGTTACGATTGGTATTTACCATTTAAATAATTTTGTATATTCGAATCTCCCGCGTTTTGACTTGCGAGTTTGAAGTCTGACGGTTGACGCGGAAGAAAGAGTCGAGTCGTACTTCAACTACCGAGGTGAACGGACGTGTGCGTGATAGCCGTCACCCCGTGTGTAGCGGGTACCTCCAACAAGGGCGACCACAGCCTTACATCGCTCAGCTAACTAGGAATCTGGATAGAGCAACGCAGTACCCAGCTGGGGAAGACATCCGACGCCAACCAACAAGGGGTGAGTCAACCGATGCATGATTAACCTTCGATTCTCGTGAGTCATTTGCGGTTATTTGCCAATTTAGTTGGTCCTTCACAATTGGATACAATTACTTTATTGATCGAATTGTAACCAAAGTAGGTTTTCCTAAAATCTATGAACTATGTGTTTGGTCGTTGGTTGACAGTTTATTAATTACGCGGATGTAGATTTTTAAGAAATGTTAATGTACAGGGTCAATGGACACCTAGAGTAAACTGTGAAGTGCATACTGTATAATAGCGTTTTTCACTGGACACATTTTAGTGCACTCCGTGCGAGTGCAGAATACTGAAAAAGTTCACCTAGGGTAACGCTTTTGCACTGGGTTCTTCCAGTGGAATACACATCAAGAAACATAAACTTGTTTTGACAACAATATCTGCATATTTATACTACCTACTCTTTTGTCTGAAAACTGTTTAATAGTTTCCATGTAATTGCTAATTCTGGGAATTTTTTCTCCCGAATTCTTCCTAAACACATCATTTGTTCATCGTCAGAAGATGATGAGCTGATTTTGTCAATTCAAACAAGGAAATTAAAATTTTGATTGAGTTAACTCTCATTCTGACTGAAAATAGTGAAAATCAACTAGGTATTACCGTATTCAAACATTGAAAGTTTAAACAGGCGTAACATCATTCTATAATTTGAAGTTTCCCGCTCAAACCTACGGTCATTCCCTTGGTTCACTACCACGACTCTGGCTGGCAAAATTTTTGCACTCAGTTCGACCGCTCCGAGTGCAAAAATGCCAGTGAAATGAGTGCACTCAAAAAATTTTGCACTGGAACTGCCAGTGAAATGCAAAATAGAAATCCAGTGCAGCCCGAGTGCAACCAGTGAAAAACGCTATAAGAAGACAGGCAGCAAAAACGACACCGAAACTTCTGAAACAAAATTCAAGTGGTGGAGGAGATGCAGAGTATCAATTTTTGGCAGAAAGTATTTTTTTAAATTTTTTCTAAGGTGACCATTCGTCCCGGATTTTGCGGGATTGTCCCGTTTTCAGACGAGCCATCCCGCATTTACACCGTCCCGGAAAATGTCCCGGATATTATATATTTCTTTTTTGTACATATTTTTTTTAATTTATAAAACAATTTCATCCCCACTCCACGGCTGACACAGCGGAAGATGGAAACACCACCGCCGATGCGTCATACCGCATAACCCAAAGTGACATATAAATTTTGACCTGTGACGTCACAATAACGCGGCGGTGGCGGTGTTTCTATCTTTAGCTGTGACGTCACACAAGCAGTGTCCGGGCTAGATCTTTCTACGCGCCGCGCCGTCCCGCATTGCAGTCAGAAAAATTTTTTCCACATTACATTTTCTGAAATTTTAGGAAGTTTGGAAATGGAGAGTAACGGGAGTAACAGTGAATGACAGAATTTAAATTAATTGCGATATCATAAGGATCCATAACCGTATTAGTGACCAATGTAATTACTTTTAGTTTTTTTCTGATTATAGTAGGGGGTAATTAATTCAGTTGTACTGATATGGTGCTTCAGTGTCTCCTCAGTATGGTACACCAACTGCAGCATTGGAGGTTCTGCTGAATATCTCACCTCTTGATATTCACATAGACGGAGAGATAAAAATGGCTGCATACAGAGTGCAGTGCCATGGCAACTGCTTTTACCACCCATACCTTAGACACTAGCTGACAGAATGCTAGTCGTGACCACTGAGATCCCATACAAAGTCAACTTGAGTGACAGATCTGATTGGGCTCTAGCAGAACCTCGACATGTTGAAAGGTTTACCTATACAGGGTTGGGATAAAGTGTGGAACCAAACAAATATCTTTGAAACGGAAAGGGTGATATTGCTGAAAATTTGCAGGTAAATGTAGTGACGCATAATTCATCCGAAGACACTATGCTAGCTATTAATCTACTTCCGGTCTAACCGGAAGCACCGTCAATTTTTTAATTTAAATGGGACACCCTGTATATGTTTGCAGATTTTAATACATCTTTTTCCGAATACGCCCATTGTGGGTTTAGTATTTGTTTCTGTGAAAATTCGAAAGATAAAGCTTTTTTATTTTATTTGTCTCACAAATTCGTCCGTGGCAGTCTGCGGTCTTCCCGTATTAGGTAAATTTTTAATATTCCCAGTTACATTAAAACGTTTTAGTGTTTTAATCACCGTCGAACGTGTTATAGAACTCCTGTCGGGAAGCAAACCATTGAAAAGTTGACACACTTCTTTGCGAGTTCTCACTGGATCGCCAAAACCGATCATCATTAAGACTTTAAATAGCCGGCATTATAAACATCTGAAATGATAAAGAAGCTTTATCTTTCCCGTTTTTACAGAAACTAATACTAAACCCACTATGGATGTATTCGGGAAAAAAATATGTATTAAAATCTGCAAAAATATACAGGGTGTCCCATTTAAATTAAAAAAGTTTGACGGTACTTCTGGTTAAACCGGAAGTACATTAATAGCTAACATAATGTCTTCGGAAGCTTATACGTCACTACACTGGGCCTGCAAAATTTCAGCAATATCATTCTTTCCGTTCCAAAGTTATATGCTTGGTTCCATACTTTATCTCAACCCTGTATAATATACGATGGCAGGCCTAGGTGGAACTAAGTATCCGCCTGGATAAACTGACTACCGTTTCCCAAGCAGAAATAGCCGCAATTATGGAATGCGGCAGAATATATGCATAGAAGCGCTGGAACAGTGTTGATGGGAAATCTTCAATCTTAAGGTGCGCTTAGATTTGAGCACGCACGCACTGAGCGTCCGCGAATGCTCTAGTGTAAATAGCTGTGCGCGCACGCTCGCTCTGAATCTTTCTGTGCGCGAATAGGTGCGATTAGTGTCGGTCTCTGGACCATGCTCAAAGGGACTCATGTGCTCGATTTAAACGGGACTTCGGTTTGTGCGCTGCATACGTTGAAATACTTTTATCCATTATTTTGTTGTGATAGTGCATGGGGTTATTTTCTTTGCTATATCATGGAGTGGTCCAACGATTTATCATTATTATTGATACAAGAATACAAAAAGCTGCCCATTTTATGGGATGTAACGCATCCTTAGTAGGTACTATTCCGAAACAAAAAAAAATGACGCATGGCAAGAGCTGGTTAATACAATCTTTTGGAGATATTGCTCTTTTTTTAGCGTTATTAAATTTAGCAAAAATTCGAAATCGGTTTTGGTCATCCTTGTAAAACTTTTGAACTGATCATAGCCACTCTCCGATACTAGAATGTTCAGTTAATTATGTCGTCTTCTAAAAATTTGTGTTTGCTATCAACGACGACGTTTTCGACAGCTCTTCTTCTTAGTTAAACTGGTAAATCACAATAAAGCCCTGGCTATTTTTTGGTCGTTCATCGCTGTTTTCTTGACGACAACTACACCGTTCGCGAACACATGGATCAACCCATTCGCCAGAAAAGGAATTTCAGTTTAAGCAGTACCGGCGAGCATGAACGAATGCCGTGCGCGTATGCTCAGTGCGTGCGTGCTCAAATCTAAACGCACCTTAAGAGGATGCTGAGGGGACCCTTATGTCCTAATACCACAGATGCTCTCATATAAGATTGAGCAGGAAGGTACTACGAAAGATGGCTGGATTTATAACTGCCCATTGGACGCTCATAACTGGATGTAGGCCAGGAGGAAAGAAAACAGAGCAGAGTCTAATGCATTCTCAAAGCTTGCAAAAGACTTAGGATGGGACTCTGTCTGATCCCCTCGACCGCGGTGCATAAAATATTAGAGTAACTGAACCCTGACCCCCGCAGTACTAAGAAAAAGCTTCAGTAAACTAGCCTATGAACTACTACACCAAACAATAGGTGTAAATTACTATGGTATTTTTAAACCATCAGTCAACAATTTTATACTATATCTCCGTTCAAAACTAAAAAAGTACTTTGGCACCTATTAGCATTTCAGCACGAAGCTCAGGTGTACTATTCCTGAATAGTAAGTACTCATAAGATGCTGCAATGCGCTTACATATTTATACATTTCTTATTGAATTGTCATCAGTTGGTGTAACAGAATGTTGGTGGCATAGAAATGATATTATTATATGCCTATCACAATGAGGATTCCCCTTGCCAGTCTTGCCACCATAATTTCCCATCAAAAAAATATTTCCAGACAGATAAATCAATGAATCAGTCGTGCGTTCGTGGTAACTTTTAATGCGTGTCCTTTCGCGAAGAACTTTATGACATTACTGATAGTTATAAATATATACTGCGGCCATTCAAATGAGCAACTCAGTAGATTCCACAAAGGAGGTAAATTGAAATGAGGAAATCCGGGAATTCGAACCTTGAGAGTTATTATTCTTAACCAGAATGATACCACTGAGTTATATGCTCCTAGTTCTCCTAACTTCGAGAAAATGTGAATTCCCACTGTTTGGTATGCGAATTTTAAGCGTAAACAGTGAGTAATGAATTTAAATCAATAATTTATTTATCATGTTTTGCAAGCTTACACTGGTACCTATATGTGTTCCTCTTTTTCTGCGGGCTTCCTCCTTGCTCCATGTGCTTGATCGTTGCAACTTCACTACACATCTACCAGTTTCACGCGACGTTGTTATAATACAACATGGTATTTTTATCATACAAATTTGGATTAATTCGAAATTTGTTCTATAGCGTTTCACTGGCCCTGCTATAAAAAAGTCACGTATGCCTACTTGATGATAAACTTTACCGATATTTCAGCCAAGTCTGTGGTCTCTATTGAAGTACGTATTTTAAAAATAAAGTTATTTTGAAAAAGTTTTATTATTAGGAGCATAATATGTCAAGCATAGTCGTTATTCAAGATATTGCTTTATTTTTAAAAATTAATTCATTGGCGAGAAATAGCTGGTATCCAAGAAGTAAAAATACTAATATTTCATTTTTGTATAATAATACTAGTTTCTGAGTATGATGACAATTGCACAGCTTAGTAGGAGCATTTTCAGGGTTTAAAAACCTCAAAGTCTGCAATATTGTTGTTTTAACATTGTCAGTTAGGAGCCTTTTTGAACGTAGCTTTAAAACTTATTTTTGCTTGAATCCTTATTTATACTTAGAGAACGGTCAGAGAATAAAACTAGGATATTCTGATTTTCTATGTGCATTTGCTTTAAGAATTACATATCTATATTTTTAGCAATTAATAAGTATAGCGGGCCTTATTGTATCAGAAATGCATATGAATAGTGGTTACTCTTATACATAACCATACCGGTTAGCAACGTAGGTTGGAAGGCAGGAAGTTGAATTTGCACACTTCCTAAAAGTTTTGGGAAGCTATTTTGAATGGTAAAAGATATAAATGATACAAATGTTAATTTTATACCTATACATAAACTACTCAGTTAAATAGTGAACGTGCGTGAGATTTTTTAAAGAGGACTATAAAAGAGAACTATTTGTAGCATAGATATTGCAACATTTCAGTAAACTTGTTGACTTCATTTTTTTTTCTTCCCACACCGATAAGTAAGGAGAGTGTTGTGATCGCGAAAATTTTCGATTTGGTCGTCTGTTGGCGTCTTTTTAGCCTGGTAATCTCAGTAACCCCTGGGTAGCGATATGCTCTGGGGTCGTAGTGGTTAACAGCTATAATTTTGAATATCGGTACATGGGCGAACATTGCCTTGCCTATTACCGAAACCAAGGAAATTTTCTGATTTATACATACGAGTTTATTAGTTTAGATCGTTTTAATTTGTGTAGCGTAGAGACTATTGAATTGATTTTAGTGAAATTTTGACACAGTATTACTATCTTGGCGAGGATAGAAAACACGTGTGGTTTTTAAAAATCGTGCCAGTGCGAGCGCGGTAATAATTAAAAAATTAAATTTATGCGTTTTAATAGGTTCCTGATCATTTTCTGTGTAGTACTGAGTCAATCAACTTGACTTAATTTTCTTGTTGCAGAGTATTGCAGATGTGGTCTCAGACGAATCGATGCTCACGAAATGGGGCCTGAATGTGATCATCAGAAGAACCGACTCCCGACCGTTAGTCCAAATGACAGCGAAGGAGTTCATGTTTGGGTACAGTAACGCACTCATGACACTAGGCAATAGCTTCATGCCGAATTGGATATACTTCGACAAATTAGGGCTTATTGATAGAGTGAGTATCTTTGGTCGAAGGAGTTCCGTCGTGACCTTCATATGTGATAGACCGAACAAACGCTCGACAATCGCTGTCGCTTTGTCGATTATTTACATACATAAACAGACAAAACAGTTTCTTTCGCGCGGTAAGTGGAAAAAACCAACGTTTTTGGATTTCGGGGCGAAATGCCCGAGAATTGTGATCCCCCTGAAGAAGGGGGATCAATCGAGATGGACGAGACCCACGCAGATGGAGTAAGGAGCAACGAGAACACGGATCTGCATGCAAATACCTCTGCCCCAAGAGGTTCAGGTGACATCGTGTCTGAAAAGAGCAGGATTTTTAATTTGCAGAAACCTAAACAGTACTCAGATTCCGTTTATGTATTTATTGAGAACACAAATACCCAAAATATTGGTACCATCCATCCTATGGCCATCGGCCATATTTTGCATAAAAAATTGAAAATTTCCAACATTATCAATATTGAAAAAGTAGGCAGAAACCGAATCAAAGTTCACTTAAAGGGTTTGAGGGATGCAAATCAATTAGTGACTAATCAAGCCCTTAAAGATGAAAATCTTAACGTATTCATTCCTAGCAATTTATTATACAGAAAAGCAGTTATAAAACACGTTGACACTAGTTTCGATGAAAAATACTTATTTAGTAATTTCCTTTCTACTGTAACTATAACGGAGGTTCAAAGATTGAAACGCAAGGTAGTAACTGATGATCAGATTTCTTATGTCCCTAAACAAACTATCATAGTCACATTTGAAGGTAATATTTTACCTTCATACATTACCCTAAACAGTGTCATTTGTAGAGTAGAACCTTACGTATATAGAGTTGTCCAGTGTTACAAATGTTTGAGATACGGGCACGTAGCTAAGCAGTGTAGGAGTACATCGGTATTATGCATCAACTGTGGTAAGATAAAAGACTCAGAGCACAACTGTAGGGATCCTCAGGATAGTTGCTGTATATATTGTAAGAATAACGAGCATAAGTCGACTTCCCGAAATTACCCAACTTATGTAGAACAAGAGAAAATAAAAAAAAGGATGGCAGAACAAAATATTACCTTCTTAGAAGCCAAAAATAAAAACATTCATTCATATTCCAGCATAATAGCCTCCAATAATCGGTTTCAAGTATTAGATCAAGCACGCGATATGCACTTCCCCCCACTCCCTACAAGAAACGTATCTTCCCGCCCGACTAATATTTCTTTCTCACAACCGACAAACTCCTCCACAGTTACGATTCCTACGAGAACCACTGCATCCCAACAAGAAAACCAAAGCAAAAAACGGAAGGCAACATCTCCCGTTCATGTAACGCCCATACCTCCTATGTTCCCTTTTTCCTTTGGTCCTAGACACCCTCTCCCCCCTAACCATCCTGATGTACCAGAGTCTCCTGACGAGAGGTTTCTTACCGTATTATTTAGCACCATACAGCGTATTTTAAGTGAAGTGAAATCGTTCGAAGAATTAGCAAATATCGATATTAGTTATGTTAAAAATATATATAAAGGTAACCATCCACTTAATGAACAGTTCAGTGATCAGGACGAATACTAGCTTGCGTATTTTACAGTGGAATGCTAGATCTGCAATAGCTAATAAACATAGCTTAGACAAAATTTTGCTTGATGAACAGATAGACATTGCCCTAATCTCCGAAACTTGGTTTAAGCCTAACATTAATATTAAGTTTCACGGTTATTCTATAATTAGGAAAGATAGACACGATGGAAAAACTGGAGTAGCGATATTTATCCGAAATACTTTGAGTTTTAAAGAAATTAATAGTCAATTACAGTCAGATGACCTGCAGTTTTGTGGCGCTGATGTGTTCGTTACAGATTCATTCCACCTGTCACTCCTATCGGTTTATGTTCCTCCAAATATCAATGTTTCACCTAATGATTGGATTGGATTACTAACTCTTATGGGTCAACATGCCATTATTGGTGGGGATTTTAATGCTCATCATGGTTTATGGGGCTCTTACAAGCAAAATCATAACGGAGTGTCTTTAGTTGAAGCCTTGAATTCGATAGATTTGGTTTTACTGAATGATGGATCACCAACTAGATTCCAAAATAACGGAAATAACTCTGTATTAGACCTTACGTTCGCTTCCCCCGACGTTGCAAACATGATTGAATGGAGAAGTCAGGATGATACCCTCGGATCAGATCATTTCCCTATACTTTTAGAAATTAAGTCTCAGATGGCATTTTCATCACACATAATAGCTCCAAAATACAAATGGAATGTTAAGAAAGCTAATTGGGATAGGTTTCATTGGATCAGTGAAAACTACTTCTTAGACTGTCCATCCACTTTCCATGATATAAATGTGAAATATCAGTTCTTCATAGACGGTATCAACAAGGCTGCCCTTGAATCAATTCCTCAGTATAAACCTTTCATGAAACGAAGTAATACACCAGCACCTTGGTGGGACTCAGAATGTGAAGACGCAATAAATACCAGGAAAAATGAGATATTGAAATATAAACAATTATCTAATGAAGAAAATTACGTTTCTTGTAAAAGGGAAATTGCTAAAACAAAGAGAATTCTGAAAAACAAGGCTAAATTGTACTGGATAAAATACTGCAGCAATTTAAACAAAAACACTTCTTCCACGGAACTTTGGTCTCAGGTTAAAAAGATGCAAAGAATGCAAATCAATTACAATAACAAATGCAGTAACCTTGAATGGGAAGAAAAATTCTTAGACAAAATTTCGCCTTGCGCGACCACACAAGATAGCTCAGAGATCTTTCGGAGGCAGAGCTCCAACTCCAGTAATATTTTTAGTCACCCTATCACCAGCAACGAATTAGAGTACGCCTTGAAGAAATCGAATAATTCCTCACCTGGCTGGGATAATATAACATACCCCATGTTATGGCACTTAGCCGATAATGGAAAGCAGTTTTTATTGGAATTGTATAACGAGGTATGGTTAGAAAATGAGGACATCGAGGACTGGAGAAAAATAATTGTTATAGCTGTGCTAAAACCAGGCAGAGATCCAAATTTGTATGAATCATACAGGCCTATCTCCTTGTTGTCTTGCATATTCAAAACCCTTGAAAGAATAATAAAACAAAGACTGGAATGGTTCCTTTTCTCTAGAAATTTACTTCCAAAGTCTCAATTTGGATTCAAAAAAGGTTATGGCACCATGGACGCTCTAGCTTGTGTTGTAACGGACATACAAAACTGTTTTTCAAGGAATGGCTATATGGGGGCAGCGTTTTTAGATGTCAAAGGTGCTTACGACTTTGTTGATCTGTTTATATTAAAAAGCAAGTTAGAACATTTACCACTGCCAACAAATGCCTGTCATACTATTATAAAATTCTTCCTAAACAGATCGATCTTTCTACGATCTAGGGACAACACATTACTCGGTCCCAGAGAAATCTCTATTGGCCTTCCACAGGGATCAGTCTTATCACCTGTTCTTTTTAATATATATTCCATGGAGATACACTCAGTCGCCTTCAACTACAACTTAATACAATACGCTGATGATTTTGCTATATATAGTGAAAGCAATAACTTCAATCTATGCAAAGAGAAGCTAGAAAATTCAATATCTTGTGTTACGAGTCAATTGACCTCTCTAGGGTTCAGCTTATCTCCGCAAAAATCAACAATAGTTTTTTTCTCACGCCATAATATCCCCCCAACAGATAATATATCTATTATGAACTCCCAATTTCCGGTTTCAGGAACGGTTGAGTACCTAGGCATAATACTCGATAAGAAGTTATCATGGTCTCCATTTATTGAGAAAATTATACTAAAATGCCAAAAAGGCCTAAACTTTCTCAAAATGATAAGACGCACCTGGTGGGGCGCTGACCCGGAAGTATCTTTAACTTTCTATAAATCATATATAAGATCAATAATTGACTATGGTTGCATACTTTATGGGTCGGCAAGCAAAAGCGTGCTAAGAAAGTTGGACATACTGCAAAATAATGCTTTAAGATTATGTGTGGGCGCTATGAAATCTACCCCAATAGAACCACTGCGTGTTGAGTCCCTGGAATACCCGCTGGAAATAAGAAGAGAAATGATAGCATCGAAATATTTGTTGAAAAATACTGTGAAACAATGCGAGTTAACAACTCGAATTGTTGAGCTAAATGTCTCTGATCTGACGAACAAATATTGGGCAAAAAAACAGTCTCCTCCGTTATGTTCTGCATTTAGAAACACAGCCGTTCAAGAATTAAGGGTTGGAAAATTCGAGATTCCAAAAGATACTTCTAGCTTCTTCCATATGATAAGCAAACAGGAAATTTTGACACCGACTTACAACGAAAATGTTCCTGATGCAGCAAATAATAGCCTTTGTCAAATTTTGGATCAATTCCAAAATTATGAGCTAATCTTTACAGACGCATCAAATAACAAGGACGGTACTGGTTGCGCTTTTTACGTACCATCCAACCACGCCTCCAATATGTTTAAGCTTTCTGATGCAACCTCCATATTCTCAGCAGAAGCTATAGGAATTCTGAAGTCTCTTGAATATGTTGAAGAAAATACTATGTTGAAGACAGTTATCTTATCAGATGCTTTATCGGTGCTGAAAGCATTTTCTAATATGCTGGATATAAATGATATATATTTAAATACCTACTTGAGAAAAATTAAATTAAAACTATGTAATCTCATGGCAACGGGCTACGATATTAGATTTATATGGGTGAAATCACACATTGGTCTTAAATATAATGAAACTGTTGACATGTTGGCCAAAAGAAGCACCATGTTGGGAATTAATATCAACAATTGTATTTCTCTTTCTGATGGCATAATTCGACAAACAGCAATAGCAAAGAACAAATGGGCGGACACTTGGAAAACCTATTCGGCAGTTCACCCAACCAAATATACTCTTCTCCATCCAGAAATTCCATCGCATCACTGGTATAAAGGATATCGTTACTCCAGGAAAAGCATTACTACACTTATAAGAATAAAATTTGGACATGCCTGTTATCCTGCGCACCTTCACAAGATAGGAGTTACTCCAACAGATTTATGTACAGAATGCAATGAGAAGGGTGATCTGGATCATATTTTTTTCTGCTGTAGAAAAACTATTAGTCATTCTCAAGTCCTGTATAATAAACTCATCGGTCTTAATGTTAATACCCCATTTAATGTTACACATTTATTAGCGCTGAATCAAAAAAGTGTGTTTGATGCCATATTGGAGTTCGTCTTTTCTTCAGGTTTGAATTTATAGAATTGTGTTATTAGTCAATCTCCTATGTTACAATCCTTTTGTTATGTTACCTTCCTATCCGTGGTCTACCTGTGTTGTTTTTCAGAAAGCCGCCCTGACAGACCGCAGTGGCGTGAAATGTGTGACCCTGTTCCTCCTTTTAGGGAATTTTGAAGGTTCGATAATGGCAGGTTGACTCTGGGAGAATAGACTCATATCTACGGGATAGACAGTGACATATGGAAAAATCACATAATAACAATTAGACATTCACGCATTAATAAACAGGTAACTGGCTGTATGGATATTGTCCTAATGCCAAAAAAAAAAGAAAAAAAAAAAAAATCTTTGGTCGAAACCACCCATCGCCTTCATCTACATCATCATCATCATCATCACCAGCATCATCTACCTCAGGCCAGTTATTAAGTTATAGTTTAAGCCATGATGCGTAATTGGGTGGTAGTTTTACCACGTTTGGTATCTGGGATTCGAGATGATGGGCCCATTTTGAAATCCAAAATATATAAAAGTGATGATTAGATGAAATGAAGCAACAAGTACCTATATTCCAGAATATAATATACTGATACAAAAACTGTTAAGCGTGATTTGATAAATACAAACAATATACTCGTAATATGTCAAATGTCACGTAGTTTACAGGCGCTTTCCTTTTACCTGATTTATCTGATAAATCTCACTTGTGACGTCATGACTCGTTTCGATGTATACCCTGTTACCCGATACTTTAAACTGTCAGCCGTGTCAACAGAGAACAGCTGTTCGGCTAGCGATAATTAAAAATACCCCAGATCGAGTCATGACGTTTGATGACGTATAAATCTTAAGCTTTGAAGGAATGCAGGGCTGTATTGAGGTGAAGAATGCTTCACACACACAATTAACAAGTAATTGACACTTGGTGACGTTTTCATCTATGCTCTGAGGTCTATGCTTATTTTACATTTTCTCAAAAAATCCGGCGTGTCTTTCAGTATGACTGGTCTGAATGATGATGATTAGGTACACTTAAATGAGGTAAGAATGAAGATAAAAGCATTTTTAGCTTAAGCTTCAGTTAAACTACCTTATTATGTTAATCTTACTCCTACTTACTTTATACTTTTCTCGAATTGTACATTGTACGTTTCAACCAATAAATATCCCACTAGTGATGCAAGCTATCCATTGAATCGTCCTTATTGCTAAATATAGAAGTATTGTGATAGTCTTTAACAATATACGAATCAATAAAATAATCTATTTCTTTTAACTAACCATTTTTGCTGCGAATTTCTAGATATTGAAGCAATTTCTTGTTTACAACAATAGTCATTACTTTTTGGCAAATATTCAATAAGAATATTACTAATACGGTCCTGATCGCAGGATTGCCAATCAACACCACTAGTAAAAAATTAAATTTGAGAGACACTTCTTCGTCAGCTGATACCTATCAAATAGACGTCAAGCCAGTTTAAACTATCAGGTAACAGAGTATACGTTCCTTTTGTCTTCTGAATCTGAGTCTAAAGTGAGATATTTTACCCCCACTTAAGCCCATGTGCACAAGATCGAAAGGTAGATCAGTTGTCTCAGATCATTTAGATGTCAAATAAATCAATCGAATTTTTTGTAAGTTTGAATTTTAGCGGGTTTTGTGGTGTATGGATAGTCGATAGTGTATGGTGAGCTACGAAAAACGTAAAAAAATAGGTTATGGAAAGGATCGACAGATTATAGAACCATAGCATATTACAAAATTTCGAGGGTTGACATTTAACTGCACAAACACGTTCCTTTAACTCATCTGAGCATCTGAGGTTTCCAACTGAGCTGAGCCATCTGATTTTTAAGTGATCTGAGTTAGTTAGTAGATCATGTCTTATTGAATTTCTGAATATTAGTCCATCCAAGATCATATTATTTGGTGAATGAATGACTTCAGTAGTAAGAATCTACAGTTTTTTGAATTCTAAACCTTCTTGTTAATTTGAATATTTTGGGACGATAGGAAAACAGAAAACAAAATGCAAAGATTTTGTTGAAAGACTCTTTACGAAGGATTAGTATTTCAGCCAAAAAGTTGTGAAATTCGGTTCAAGATACGTAAAATCAAATGTAATCAACCTGAAAAATTCAAAGGTTAAAAACAAATCGTGCATTTCGTCTGGTATATTCAAAGCTTTTGTTGGTGTTCATTATCAAGTATTTTCATCCATGACAACAGACTTTCAAATTTGCTTTTTTACTTCTCATTAGAAAGAAGGAAGGAAGGAGTTTGAACTCCCACCTAAAGCATTAATTCTAAAGCAGTGGCCCCCAAGCTTAGCCTGTTCAATTGTATAGTTCAGTCACAGCATGGATCAAGGATTTTACTCAAAAGGGTAAAACGACTTGCTTCATGCTAAATATGGGGGGAGGGGGGCGCTTCCCATCCAGTGGGCCACAATGTTTCTCGTTACCCACATTTTAACTGACATGTACCTGAATAAACTTCGTTGTCCATGGAGGAAGAAAAGCTATAATTTTATTGGAATCGAAAGACATTTTTTCGCTTGCGCGAACAAAGTTTGCATTTAGTCTTAACCTACCACATTTTTTTAAGGTAAAAGGGGCGTGATAATTCTAGAGAGAAGGATTCGCGAAATTGGCTCGCATTTCAGTACGACTACGAATGTTTACAGATGTCAAACGTAATAAAAGTTACTACCAACTTACGCAACGTGGCATATAATATAAGAAGTTACATTTTATAATTTTAACTATAAGGACAACGAACAAATTAAGAGTACTTATAATCCCTCTCAAAGGCATGGTGTAATATGCAGACATGCACAGCGTATCTTTAAGATACGTACAGAGATAGAACCTGTAATAGGAGATAGAAAATTAATAGCGTTTATCACTGTGTTCGTAATTGAACAGGACCACACCTTTTCTTTTTTTCTTCACTTCAGGTTTTAGGTTCTTTGCCTGTTATGACACCCATCTTTTTCTTGGCCTTCCGATATATCTTCTTCCAGAGCATTAATAAAATCTGGCTCTGGCTGGAATCCTGTTTTCGTGTATTCGTTCTACGTTTTTCTCCATTTAGTTTTATTTTATTTTAATTTTTCGTTTATACTGAAGATGTTTAATTCTGCTCTTATATATCTGTTTCTTAGTCTGTCTAATTTTTTCAACTTTCACTTTTCTTACAAATTTCATTTCTTGTGTTTGTATCCTATTTTCCTCTGTTTTCGCTGTTGTCCATGTTCCACTTACGTATAAGAGGGTTGGAACACCGCTATCGTCTTGTAGAATTTCATTTGAGTATCTTTTCTTGTTTTATTCTTTAATGTTCTGCTGATAATTCCACGAATACTCGTGAATTTATCAAGTTTTTCTTCTATATCATTGCAGTCTATATACTGCAATCCTTCCCCCTGTCATTGATAGCTGAGAACTTCACAGAAACTATTTTCTTTTTCTGTAGATATGTCTTACCTAAAACCAACTTGTACAATATATACAATATTATACCTGTTTAATCGTTGTTTACATTATGCTCATGCGGTATAAATAGACATAAAAATTAATTTCCAGACGTCCGTTATTTTTTGTTGCAATAGGTGAACTTCAGATCCATTTATGAGACGTTTCATAATAACAAGATCCCAGCAACAAATCAATGTAAATATGAATTATGTTATTTTCAGTTTGTCGTCTAACTTCCTATATAATCAGAGTGATTCAACTGTGCACTGGTGCAGAATATTTCTCACAGACAAACACATTTCAAAAGATTATGTGAGCAATATTGTACAAAGAAATTTGTTTAACAGTAGAGTATTGAATCGTATAGCATTTTGCTGAAATAAATAATATGTGGTTCTATCTTTTTCTAAAACGGATTAAGGGGCCTGTGTATACACAGTTATACATATGTATTTGCCATGTCACGGTTTCCCATTTCGAACAGAACTCACTTGTTTTTCAAACTACATATACAGTATTTCAGAAGGAGAAGACCCTAATGAATGACAACTATTTGCGATATTCTCAAAAACGTTTTTTAGTGTGCAAAAACTGACAATGCAAAATCATACATTCTTCAAACCTCTGTAATTTAACACTCAAACACGACATCAAAAAAAACCAAATAGGTGACAAAGCGCAAGCTTTCTTCTTGAATTTGTTTTTTGAATCGTTACTGTAAGTTTAAAGGTAACGTCAGGAGCTTGAAAATGCGAAATTCATTTTTCTGGTGACCTTTTTACCTTACCTTTGGACCTTTTGACCTTACCTTTGGATTTTTTGACTATCTCCCCTCATCTTAGACACACACACTGGAGAAAGGGAGCAGGCGGCCACGTCTCCTCGCTAACACGGGAATACGTCTTTTCTTGGATTCTCAATTTCGCGCGCTATACTATACCCTAGACCGTTAAGAATCGACAGTCCACCACAGCTTAGCTGACAAATGGAGTCGGCCTACTCGGTAACATTGACATTTTTTGACAAAATACTTTTCTCTCCGGAAATAGAATTATAAAAAAACCCTAATTGTATTTCATACCAAACTATACTTTATAAAAATAATCTATTCGAATCTGCAGCAAAATACAATGAGTGCTATATGCGTACAGTTTTAAAATCGACCTGAAGGACCGGACAGGGAACCCCCGTCAGACCGTCCGGGATGATGATGGTGCATCATTCCAAGGCCAACGGTGCTGGCCGTGCACCGTCCCCCCTCTGAGAATTATAGAACAATAGGCCTTAAAGGCTTCCGTCCTGACGGCTCCAAGAGGTAAAAAAAATAAAAAAAAACCGTTTTAAAAACTTGGAACCTTAGCATGAGGCTCCCTAATTTGTAGAACTTCCTCTAGAAGTCTAGACTCTACATGCACCATGTTCATTTTAAAGCATTTTTCTATCCAATTTTCCATCTTCGCACTATAGAATCACCTTGTTTGTATGCTATTGTTGATTCAAACTGTAAATAATTAATATACATATAGATATTTAAGTTTAATGTGCAATCGTAATTTTCTTTAATGGAAAAGTTTATATAATAATTGCTATGTTTATGGTTTATAATAAACTAGACAAATACAAAAAATAGAAAACTGTTCTGAACCGTAGCAGTACCAATTTACATTAATAATGTGATGTTAGTTAGACAATACCATAATCTTATGTTGTTCTATAACATCCATTTGTTTCAACATTTTTGGATATTTGTACATCAATCAATACCTTTGTTGCAAGGTTTTATTCCTGCATTAAGCAAAAAATGTGCTTAGGTACATCAATCCTTATGATTCAACTTCAGAATAAATAATTTCTTAATAATATCAAAGATCATTATTTTTTTATATTAGATGTTTCGCGGATCACGTCCCGGACTGGTTCGGGACTAGTTCGGATAAAAAGCGCATGCACACTGTGATTACGGGCCTTATTGGTATGAAAATGCTTATGTAAAATCATTTTGCGATGAAAACAGAATCAGTTTACATACCAGACCTATTATAGACAGTGGCGTGCCTACGGTGGTGCAAGTGGTGCAAGGCACCAGGGCGCTGGACGTTATGGTGTGCAAAATTTTTTAGAAGAGAGAAAATTTAAATCTGATTTGTCATTATTGCTTTTTTGCGATCTTGCTGATTTTTTCAGTCAGAGGTATCTTTACTTTAACGCGAATTACTACTTTTTTACACCATTACATGTTATTGATAATTGCATGCTGGAGCAACAATCGCTGGCAGTTTTGCTTTCATTTCAGGATTTATAATTGTTTTGAAAATTTTCAACCTCTAGTACATTACAGTAGCCAGTAGGCTGTGAAAAATATCAATTTTTGTCAGACTCTAAATTCTCTTTGACCTTAAATATGTTACCGCCGTGGTTTCTGTTATTTATTTATTTTCGTATGGCTTCTGTTAAATAAGGTGATTGGTTGTAAATAATTTAAATAATTTTTATAATCTTGTCTCTTTACTATAATTCGTCTGTATATTTCCCACGTATCCAGGATTTGGTTTTGGGGGGGGTCCGGATTATGGGTGTCACTTGGTTGACCTTTTGGGGGGGGTCCAGATTAGAGTTGCCACCTTAAATCCTTAAATTTGCGGAGGGGGTGCAAATTTTTGGATTCCATTCCACTACCAGAGCCTGATATTTACTCCCTTATTAGAAAGGTTATCAAATTTTACATTCAATCGTATAAAAAAATAGGCATTCCTGTTTGAAAAAATCAAGTTATCTCTGATTGAAGTCTCCTTAACTAATCGACCAATTTCTCCAAGCACAAACACAATACAAATTTGACCGTCTAACCTAAGCTAGCGCATTTCATGGTTAGTAATCCGGCAAAGTTACAGCCCTCTAAATTTTTTTCTTTCTGCAATGTTTAATTTTTTCAGACATCTACTTGTACCGAAAATGATGATTTACACCTAAACGATTCGCTTTAAGTCCCAGGTGTGAATGGTGTGATACTTAAAATGTAGCCTTAATGGGCCCCTATCCATGAGAAATTATTTTATTTTCAATCAAATAGTTTAGCCATATTCAATTCAGAAAGTGATAGGAGATCAAAATAATTGAAAATACCAATTTGCAATAGATAAAAACAAAATAAATTGATCTATTCATTGTATATTAACATCTGATTATACACAGGTATATACAATTTTGACTACACTAATTAATACGGTCAGCGCAGCAAAAAATGCCGAAAGGCAAAACGGTCGGGTGTATTGTGAAGGATTAGGGGGTCCTTTGTAGTGTCGGCACTCGATAGGTGCACAAAAAATGTAAACAGCTCTTATATTTCTGACTTGTACAATACATACCGCGAATGCCCTTAATCATACTGCTGATGCGCTTTTTATCCGAACCAGTGCGGGACGTGATCTGCGAAAACGTCTATCCTCAACTTTGACCATTGAGACACCTCTAAGCCGCGAGCTGCAGTTTTTAGTATTGCTTCAAGGTTCAAACACCTAGGCGCCTAAGTACTCAAGAAATCACTATATTTTTCCAGATGTACGATTTCGACGGTGACTATGAGACCGTGTACGATGGCCAAAAGCTAGGACTGAAAAACATCGGTCTGATTGAAAAGTACCGTGGCTCAACGAAGATTCCGCAGTGGGAAAGCCCGTGCGGTGACGTCACTGGAGCTTCGGATGGTACCAAGTTCCCCGGATACATCCAACCTAACGATACTCTTCTGTTCTTTAGGAAGAGCATGTGCAGGGCAAAGTCTCTGGTAAGTATATACAAGATGTTGTCATACTCATCTAGGCAATCACCAATAACGTAAATGATAAGCAAGCTTAGACCCTTTTCAAAAAGTTAATCCATGCTTAGGGCCGGTTTCTCAATGTCCAGTCAAAGTGTCAGATAGGTATCTGCCAGATAGCGTTGCTATGGATACAACTGTCAGATAAGATTTATGTGACTTCGTAAGTTTAGCCTTCAATTGTTTAAACAATTTATCTAACAGTTGCTGTTATCTTGCAGATAAATACTTAACTGGACATTGAGAAACTGGTCCTTAGACGCAAAACTTCACACAACTACTGGTCCTTTTTGTAGCGGATATACCTATGTTTTTGGTCAGTAATAAGTTTACTACAATACCTCGCAATATTATCAGTAACCTCAATGGCCTTTTCGTGATAATGGAGAATTGTCTCCCTCTAGAAACTAGCAAGATGACCCTGTTAATTGTGGGTCCACGGACACATTGGTGTACCGGGTAACGATAGAGTGGACCATCTAGCTAGGATAGGAACCGACAGCCCTTGCATCGGCCCTGAACCGATGCTTGGAATTGGAAGGCACCTATTGCCCTGGACGGAACTGGCGAGGCCTGGTTGGAGAGAGATGACTGAAAGTAAGCTTTAAAATTCTTAGCGGGGTCTGATAAGAGCCGCACGCTATGGCTTCTTAATAAAGGTAGAGAGACGCTCAAACTTTCGCAAAGACGGCGATAAGGGGGGCAATAGGAGTAACCCCTGATTAAATGTTCAGATATCGAAGAAATCCAAGAAAAAAATTACACCCACCAATAAAAAAAGAACGTTAAACGAGGTGGAATTTCCCCGAAGTGATTTTTGTTGAGTGTTTCAATTTATTTCATTTTTTTTATTCTCCGTTTCAGAAAAAATAACATATGATATATCGTTTTAGACATAAAGACACATTCTCTTTCAACTGGTGCTATCAAATTTATATGTTGTATTACATTTTTTTGTGCCCCCCACCCTTTTCCACTCCCCATTATCCGATCAGCACCAAAACATTTCCGAAAGAACCTTGATTAATTCAAGTTGACCAAATTTGGGAGCAATCGCTTGAGGCGTTTTTACGTAATCGCGCACGTATAGACACAAACAAATATTAAAAAACCAAAGTTTTTCGATTTTCTTCAAACTTGGCCACTATAAATAAAAAGGTTATCATTAGAAACAAAAATCTAGTTTTTGGTCCAGCGATGATAGAAAAGTTGTTGGGGTGGGGGTAACTCAAAAAATAATATCATAACGTGAAATTCTAATGCTATCACAATAAAGAGCATATTTTGTTATGTCACAAACGCTACCGCGCATACCGCAGAATTTTCAAAATGGCGGAATAAACATTCATAAAAAGTAGCAAATTTACTAACTTTAAAGTGGCAGCAACGTTAGTGCCATAAAGAGGTGGGGAGTTGTGGGGGTTACTTGGGAAGATAATAATATGACATAGCATTTTCTCTTCGGAAAATGAGTGAGGAGGTGATTTTACCTTGGAACTGACATCTCGCACGTTGCGAAAACGTGCCGATTCTAATAACACCCCTCCTTTGTCGGTTAAGTTAAAAACCAAATGACCCCTCCCCCCTCCCTTCCAAGAAAAACAATTATTGACACCCTTGGCCTTTTGGTGGGAGTTCTCATTGGCCAATGCCAGATGAATAGACATTTGTCACTCATGAGAGAGATAGTGGAGTACTAGATGCTGGGTGGGGAGGGGAACGAGATGGCGTTCCACTTCCTGAATAGATGTGCTGTGTATCGCAACCTTCAGTGTTCAGATATTCTGGGAGGAGTCACTATATGCAGCGAAATAGTGGGACATACTGACTTTCGTCAAGAGGTCTGGTAGGTTCGATAAGAAGCTTTCAAGGACGTAAGCTTTAGTGTTCTCCGTGTTGGTTCTGTTGGGTTGGCAAAACGGGCAAAGGTGGCCTACTTGACTGGCTTCGCCTCCCCATCACTACTACTACTATATTGGAGAATATTTGGCAATTAAGACACTTGACACTTGAATGCTTACTGAGTCACTTAACATAACTTGACCATTTATTGACCAAGAAATTTGGAAGATTTCTCGTCCCCAAAACACCTAAGACTGAAGACTCAGCATTATTATCTATTCCTATATTTTTATTTTTCCCATCACTGATGGAAAAAATTAATGTAATGAAAATTTTGTTGCAGGTCAAAGTGAACGAGACGATCGCGAACGGCTTGAAAGCATACGTGTACAACTTTGATCCTGAAGCAGACGACAACGGTCGCGTCCACGAGCGAAACAAATGCTTCTGTAGGAAACAAGACAAATGCATGCCTAGAGGCCTTCTCGACGTAAGGGGTTGCTATTACGGCTTTCCAATCGCTCTGAGCTACCCTCACTTCCTGGACGGAGACCTTCCGGCCCTCACCGCTAACGTGACCGGACCTAAACCGGATGCTGCCAAGCACAGATCATACTTTATCATCCAGCCTGACTCAGGCCTCCCTATCGAGCTGTCTGTCAGATATCAGATCAACATGGCGCTTGGAAGCATCAAAACTATTGCCAACTGTGAAAGATTCAGTAACATGGTCTTGCCGCTGCTTTGGACTGAAATTGTAAGTACACATCAATATTACATAGTCTAATCACTGGTCAAACCGTTTTTTTTAAATCCGACACATGTTTCGCCATCAGCTTCTTCAGGGAAAGATTTAGCTCAAATGTTACGTCCTAATATTTGCCTTATATACCTCAAAAAGTACACATAAGTCTTTAGGAAACTGATGCAAATAACAGATTATTTGCAATCTTTGTCCCTATTCATCGCAGTACATAACTTCTTTGCTACTGCTGAGCTTTCAGATGTATCCACCCTTTCAAGTTTTGCTGCTCTACGAACTAATTTTAAATTATTTAAGTCTATTCTGGTTTCACTGTTTGAATTCTTATGTTTGATGACCTGTAAGAGGCAAATGAAAATTGCCAATCTAGTTATGGTGCAGACGGTTTTTACAATAAATCTACATCTGATTAACAATAATAATAACCTGTAAGAAATAATTTAACTGAAACGAATAATTTCCTACTAGCTGGAGACACAGCTACAGGTCATTTCACGCAAGAAGATAACAGTGACGTCACACAATTGATGACGTACCGGCACGACCAAAATGGCGGATGACATTGATTACAGTCAGAGGCGTAACAATTGTTTTCTCAATTCGAATTTGAATAATAGTACCATGCAAAAAATAAGTGAGTTTCTTCATGACATATGTCTTTTCGGAGACATTGGACGTAGGTAAATCGTAAAACCACACAAAATTACAAACAAACCGCACAAGATAACTCGCACGCAAAGGATTATCAATCGATATTCTGCAAATCATTCTAACTCACGCTACTGCATGGCAGCCGATCAGCTGGTTATGCGTACAGAGCACACCTACGTAACTATGACGTCACTGTTATCTTCTTACATGAAATGACCTGTATGTGACAGACATCAACAAAAAATACCCAGGGGCTACCACACCCCACTGCCCATCATTGTTCGTAAAAATTTACCTATAAACTAAATAAAATTTTCTCTATATATGGCTAACTCTAACTACCTTCCATAATACGAGTATAGTGCAAACTGTAAAATAATGAGCATTCTTACCCAGTTGCTAATGAGCAAAAAATGACCAAATCAAGCAAAAATCCTCGCAAAAATCATATCAATATAACTGGCAGTCGGATTTCAATTACATACAGAGTGAGTCTTAAGCATGGGATGCCTCAATTATATCGCAAACGGTTGTACGATTTTCATGAATTTTGTGGTATAGGGGTTTTGCGATACAATCAATCTTATAGCGGTATTTACATTGTTGTCATATCTTCGTTTTTCTGAAATGAATGAACTTTGTCATTTTATATGTACATTCTTTTATTTTTTTTTTTTTGAATCCTTGAAAAACTCATTTGTTTCAAGATATTCTCAATAACCAAATGCTATGATTTTCGAGTTAAGTCTAAAGCGTAAAGAGTACTATTAGAGAGCGAGCGTTTTTGGCGGACGTTAGAGTATCCTGCATTGTTGCTTCTTCTTCATTATTCGACTTGAAGGGTAATGGCGTCATTTGGTTGTATGTTGCACCGATTAGAACTAATAAAGTGTGCTAAAGACGGTGTTACGAGTCATTTCTACTTCTAAAAACGTCCACAATGGAGCGGAGATTACACTACGTTCAGTAGTCATAAAACCAACTGCTAGATAAGGTTCAAAATTAACATTTACATATTAATATTCTTTGCAGAGATTGGACAAACTACCCGACAATCTTGGAACAAGATTCAGACTCTACTTGAACGTCTTGCCACTAATGGAGCGAGCTCTGATGTACGGCTGCTTTGGAATTGGAATCATTCTGGCAATCTTCGCTATCTTCAAATGCGTCCGGATAAGGAACAACAAGAGCAACGTGTTCAACTCGCCATGGATCCAAGATGAGTTCATCCACAGCATTGACAGAAAGCTTAGTAGTTACATGCCTGAGAGAAGGTCCACACTGAATGAAAAGGAGCTCACACAATTCATCAGCAGCTTATCGCCGTTGAATAAGAATGATGTTGAACAGTAAAATGCCTTGTTAGTGAGTGAGTGTTTATTGACGCTGTTCCATAGAGCTTCATTACATTAGTGTTACGAAATATCACCAAACTATCACTGTACCAGAATGCAGACTGACTTCAGTTACTTACATGATAACATAACATGATAAATCACTGTAGAGATGAAGCAGTGATAGGTTGGGTTTATGGCATAACTAACACTTCCGATATATTTTCTTGCCGCATAAGCAAAGAATAGCTTCCATCCTGCACAACTCATTGCAGAAACCTAATTTTTAATCCAATGAGATTTGCATTATATGATAATTTAAGAATAGACGGCACTCAATATTTTTTACGGTAATTATCTGTATTAGTAGGAACATCTCCCATTTTTTGCTATTAAGCCAAAATATCAAAACTAATTACCAGAAGAAAACGCTGGAACTTATCCAAACAAATTCACAAATTCGTGTGGTGCAGAGATGTTCCAGTCAAGTTGCAGAACATGTGTCTGCAGTTTATTTTAATTTAATAATGTTATATACTCCTATTTAACAGCAGATATCGATGCCAATTTTCTAAAAACCCACGGTAACGCATTATGTCATTGTGCAGGATAGAAAACTTCTACGAGATTGAGATGGTCTGATACAGTTCCTAGAAAATGGGATTCGTGCAACATAATATGATATACCATAAAAGACGTAATTTTAGTATTGTACAAATTTTCTAATATTTTAGTAACATTACTTTAAAGAGGGTCGAAGCTTAAAATGTCTTTCGGAACATTTTAGAAATGGGGTGAATTAGTATGTTTAGTTCCACACCTATTTATTGCTCAATATTATACGTTTATTTTTGCTTTGGATTGCTCCAACACAAATTGCGAATCAGATGACTACCGAAAAATGTCTGATCTCTTTTGGAGGCATAGATTAATAAAACAAATGGAGAATATAGTGAAAGTCGCAAATATAAAAATAGATTGTTTCAACATCGGCACTTTTAAGTTATTATTCTTTTAATGTCCTGTGTAAGTAGCATTAAAATTGAAATATATAATAAACTGCTTATATTCTTGTTGCGGTCAGATTGATTATTAATGCATACTATTCGATGATCACTGATACTGATTATCTATTAGGAGCATCCCTTAGGTATATGTTTAATATAGGCTGTAGTATTTTAAAAAATTACTTGCAAAATACTCATGTACAAACCTTAATACGGTAAGGTACATAGGTTTTGTGATAATTGTGATAACTATCTGTGTAGCACGTTTTAGTGTTGCCGTCAGATAAATCTAAGTGTTTGTGATGATTTTCTCAAGAAAATATTGTGATATTTTTTCAAAGGTCTTTATCAGTGTTTCGCCTTTAATTCTTCAAAAATGAATAACACAATTCTTCAGAAGCAGTTTCGCTTCCTAGTGATGGAATGCACGTACGTTTAACTAAAATAAAATCATTATAGAAAAATTATCTGCACATTGAATATGTAAAAATCCAATCCTATTCCCATTGGCGTTAATATTGATATCACTGAATGTTTCTAGAGAAAATCGCATAGCCTTAATGATGTCTTGTGAACTTGTGATAGTAATATGTAACTATAGAGATTGTTAAGTAGGCAATGCTTCCTACAATGTATGTAAGAAGAAATGAACGTTGATAAGTGCCAAAACTCAGTCAATAGAAACAGATCCAACAATATTTAGATTATGAAAAATTATAGAGGAAGCCTCCATCATTTTAGCTAGTTCTGACTGAATGAAATTGTTTTATGGTCTACATACCTCCTAGACCTAAATGTCTATTGATTACTTGGCATTTTATTATTAAAGAACAGCATCTGCGAGGTTGTAACTTGTATCCAAAATTCTGACACTCAATGATAGTGATAACAATTTAGGTTTTTTTAACTAGTCGATGAATTTTAAATACATTCAATTTCACAGATTGCTTACTTTTTGTATAATTAGAGCTTAGCCAAAGATTGATGAACACGACAAGGTAACAATATTAGCATAAAATTGATTCAAAATCATGTTTTAATAAAATGTTAAGTTTTAATCTACAGACTTTTGCAATCGAACAGTACGTTTTGTGAAAATTCCGCTAAATAAGAAGTTTAAAGTGTGTAATGAATCCTTACGCGTACATTGATGTTTGGCTAAGCAGGTATGAGAGAATAATAAGAAAATTCTGTAATCCCAGTACAGTTTTTAATAAGATTGCAATCTAACGATGCCTTTACTTTGCCAGTTGTTTTACCTCGGATACAGAAATGTTCAATCCATACTTAGATCTAGTTATTTTAGGTTAATTTTTTATTTATGCTCGTTTTTTATTGTGTTAAATAAATTAATTTTCAAATAAATGTCTTTTATTTATAAATTTTGCAACAATATATAAAAATACTGAAAGTAATATAACCGATATATACACACATATAGAATTGAATATGCATGTTCAAAAAAACCTTAAAACTATCAGATATAACAATATCACAAAGGTTAATTCATAGTTAAGTATCTGCGACTGTTAACTCATCAAACATGTGCTATCTGTTAAAAGGGTTTTTTTCTAATTCTTCAATGACTTGCATGAGCTTCTGTTTCATCTTCTTATTATTTTGACATGCGCAACTAACTAGTCCGAACAGGTGCTTAGAAGAATATTCCTGTAAAAAAAAGTATCACTCTTCTTCTTTTCTTACAACCAGCAGAAGTAGAAGTAGAATTATTCACAAAATGTTAGTATTCCAGATAAGTTTTGAATCCTAGTTACGTTTGGCTCCTGCTAAATTGGCAGCCACATTTAATAGTCACGTAATTCGCCTGTTGTGCCATGTTTGCTTTTAATTTAATTAATTTAATTAAAAGCAATAGAAATACATTTATCATTTAATACGTACTTGAAGAATGCGACATCGTTTAACCAATAGCCATAAGAGAAATTGCCTACAGATTATAATCAACTTAAATAATGAGAGCTTCAATAACGGTATTGGCAACCAATGTAGAAAGACGTTATATCAAATCCTGCTTTACCTTATGCTCTTTGATCCATTTTTCAAGTTCGATGTCTGGCAAATAGTAAGCTTTCACATAATTTTCCACGTATTCCTTATGAGGTACCGGCCGCAACTGGGAGATTTTCTCGAATTTCGTCAAAAATTGGGTGAAATCCAGTTGCATTAAAGCTCTACCACCATTTGTGCATTTCTTAGCCTCAGAAAACCTATAAAACAATTTTAATTAAAGTATCTTATGCCAAAAATTTTAACTGTTAACTTAGGTCCTAATTATTTCAATTAATAAATGCAACTGGACCGAATACCGAAGAAATAGTAAATAGTATTAACTGAAAGACAAAAGCTGTGAAAACGTAATGATAATTACCCTTGAACCAACGTATGCGTCACAATATGGGCAACATTTTCCCACAAAGATTTATAGACTTCTTGAGATATTGGGACTTTCACAGCAACCTCTTCGAGTCGTATGGTGAAGATCTGTACTTCCTGAAAAATGGTATGATAGACACACATAATAGCTTCATAACACTATAACTAATCGAAGTTACCTTTAAAATCATATCTATATAGGAATTGTGCTGTGACATAACATCCTTCACTTCCCAGTTTATTTTAGCCATTGACAATAGAATTTGCCTCAAATCAAATACCTGGGCTACAACTGTCATGTATATTGGATATCGTAACGAAGATGCGCTGGCAATATTCTGAAAAATATACCAATGTATAAATAAGTACCATTTTGTACGATCCTATCGAAAAACATTACTCTATATAAAACCGAGTATTTTTTAACTATGGTAGGCGTTGAAGGAAAGGCAATCATCTGAGATCACGGAAGTACACACCTCTTGTACGACATTCTCAAAGGTTCTCAGGTCTAAATATAAAATTCACAAACTAAGCTAGTGCTGAAATTTAATTCCTTAAGAACCGAGTCGCCCATCTCTATTAATGCCCATCTCGATCATTAACATCATGCTCAGAAACGTCATGTGGCATCGTACGTCACATAACCTTTTATTTTCAATTTTCATAACCTCACTTTTATTCCTTACAAAGTTTGGTTGGGTTTGGTTCCACAAGAATAAATAAATACTTTTAGTTACTATAACACAATGGAAATTGAAAATGATGACTCCAACAAAATAAAAGTGGGTGATTTTGTCGTGGTCCAGCGTCAAGGTTACACGAAACTACATAAAATAAAAAATCACAGCATCCTGGTCTTGGGTTCTTTTCACATAGAAATGGACAATGTTATAGGGGAGAGATATTTCGATACATTCCAAATGAAAAACATTACGAACAATAAAAAATTGTATACTCTGGAAAAGGTAGATGAGGTCAATTCGATTATTGATAGCTTAAACATAGAAAAATCTGGATCCGATAACAGAAATATACAAATCAATGCAGAATCTCAAGGATTGACAAAAGATGATATAGATAAGTTAAAAGATGAACAGTTTGGATCAAGCAACATTGTTGAGCAGCTAGTTAGTAATTCAAAGACGTTCAACATGAAAACAGAGTACAGTCAGGAAAAGTACTTAAAGAAGAAGGAAAAGAAATATTTTGAATATATTGTCATAAGGAAACCAACAATAAGACTACTAGTACTAATGTTTTATAGACAAGATCCCACAAAAACTTTGGGAATAAGGATAGATGACCTCTCTCAGATTCTGACTTATGCAAATATACATCCTGAAGGTATTTATCATTATTTTTAAAAACTGATAATTAGGTAGAATAAAATTAATTATGTTGCTTCTTTATTAGTTGATGTGGATCTACAAAAAATTACCCTAGGCCTTTACAGAAACTATGATCAGGTTAACCCGATCAGTTGGATCACTGATCCTGACATTTGGAAAGTGATCTAGGATCAGTCATAAATATGGTCAGTTCTCTCTTGTATGGTAAGTGATCCCGATTGGGTTATACAGATGAGTAACTTTTTTCTTAACCATCTGTTTTTTATTCTTGAACCAAGTTTTTCATTGTTCGATATCCGTTACATCCATGGAATCATAAATCCCACTTGACAGCTGTTTGCCAGATAACTGATCGATCAGGATCCAGATCAGTGTTTTTGTGAAGGCCTCCTATTGATTGACAACATACTAAATACAACCATTGATTCCACGATATATCACTCTATTAAGTGTTGAATTTAATGTTCAACAAATTGTGATTACATTGAAGAAGTTCTAAAATAAAATCATTCAATAAATAACTATCAAAACCTTTAAAACCTCTCCATCAAATAAATTCAAATATACATTGAAATATCTGCAAGAACATAAGGTTCCTTGAACTCTGTACTTATATCTTTCACTATGTGGTATCTGTATGTATAGATGAATGTACATATGTTGCTTGAAATTATTGTGATTAATTGCTAATGGTTGTTTCTACACTTTATTTCTAATGACCAATATTTTTTTAAGGAAACCATCTGTTGTATGATAGTGGTACCTCTGGATTACTTCCTGCTGCCATCACAAGCGCCATAGGATCTAAAACTGAGGGGCACTTAATACATATGCATCCAGGAAACGAGTGCCAAAAAAATGCATTTATGGCAATGCAGTTTCCCCCAGAACAAACTCAGAGATGCATAAATGTCAACTTATACTCAGTGCTAAGGTGCTTTCATCAAAATAAAGAAAGTTTTGATGGAATTTCAGACAATAAAACTGAAGACAATAGTGGAGAACCTCCTGCGAAGAAAACTAAAATTGAAAGCAAAGAAGAAGGAACACCAAAAAAATCTTGGCAGATGGACAATGAAAGAGCATGTAGAATACTTAGCAAAAAGGTAGATTCTCTAATTATAACTGCAAAGGAACACCCAGTAAATATAACTAAGGAACTGTTGCAGTTCCTAAATGGCAACAGACAATTTGTTGTGTTTCATATATTAAAAGAACCACTGCAAGATCTATACAACTACTTGAAAACTCGGGTAGATATAATTTCAATAAGATTGTTCAATAATTTTATGAGAAACTACCAGGTCTTACCAGATAGGACTCATCCTGAAGTGAACATGTGCAGTGGTGGATACATTTTAACAGGGTATAAACTTAGTTGTTAGTTTTTGTATTTCTGTTTTAATAAATGTTTTATTTACAAACATATGGTAGATTATAATGCACAAAAATAGATACCTAATTACTTCCAAGGAAAATATAAGATAATTTAAATAATTATAAATCAGTTGATGTTTGATAATGAATCAATTAATAGGTCCACCAATTTCATTGAAAAATGTACCTAACAACTTTTTTCTGCTGGCTTGGTAAAAATAGTTAAAATATAAAATATTCACAGATGATTTATTCTGTCAAGCAATGTCACTCTTAAATATATAAATAAATTGTTAAAATCAACACCTGAAACATGCTGTATTTCTCTACATCAGAATCACCAACTATTTTAATAGTCAGTGATCAGAATAGTATTGAAAACACTATCTTTGCACCTACCTGCATGCAATACTGCTGTAACATTATCCTATTTGTTTGAGGTACCAAATACTCCAGATATTCTTGCAAAAATTCATACTGTTTAGCTAAGAATATTAAGCTTTCCACAGCTACAATCCTTTCAGCTAGGCCATGCAACTGTTCCGCTTTGTGCAGATCCACCAGAGGTGATAAAGACGGCTTTGGTATTTTACCTTCATTTTTTTCCCTATCTTCTATGCCATTATTCAAAATTAAATTATCAGAGATCTTATTCAATGTCATGGTTAGCTCTTGAGTATATAAGTTTTCACCAGAAACAGTCTAAAATGTTGTTATTGGACGTTATTAATTTTACTTCATTGTAAGTTTTTGTTAACTACATACATAGTTTATCAGATGACTGGTCAGATAGAAATATTGAAACAGTTGTGGGCATTTGTTACAGTATCTTTACAGATGCTGGCAAATGTTTCAAGTACTTTTTCTGTGCCAAAAACTATAGATAATGGCAGAAAATGTAAAAGCTGCATGTTTTAATGAACTCCCTAGTTTTATTCAATAATTTCAGAAACAATAGGTGCTTACAAACAAGTGTAATTGGCTAATCGGCTGTTATCTATTAAATCAAGAAATTAACCTGTGAAAATGATGTTATACTTAAAATACATATACAGATAATCTAGTAGTAGTAGTATGGGGAGGTAAATCCAGTAGGCCACCTTTGGCCCTTTTGCCAACCCCATGGACATGGAACCTTCATGTCCTCCTAGAAAACCGCTTGCCAAACCTACCAGACCTGTTGAAGAAAATGAGTATGTCTGACCATCTCACTGAGTATAGTGACTCCTCCTTAATCTCTGCAGTGCCAAATATCTCAACCTTGAGGTTGGGATACAGCCCATCTGCCCAGAAAGAGAAACAGTTTCGTCCTCTACCCAGCATCTGGAGCAAATGGGGTTCTTTACCATTTTCCTGAGTCTAAATGCTTAGCTGGCAATGACCTATAGGTACCCCCACCAGAAGGTTGAGCATCTCTCTACCTTTGTTCAAAAGCCATAGAGTATCAGGGCCCGGTATAAACCTTTTAGCTTGCCTTCAGTCATCTCCTCGAACCAGCCTTTCATAATAATATTGTATTACTACTAATGAAGATATTATATTGGTATGAAACAGTCAGCTTTTTGTGAAAATGCAAATACAGGAATGTAACTTACCAAATCACTGGCGAAAAATAAATGTACAGCATATAAGTAATAATCAAAAAGTTGATTCATGCAGGATATTATTTGGAATGCTATTGGCTTCAATAGCCTGGACATTTGGATGTATTTTCCAATCTGCCTTAGAACAGATAGTGCAGTATTGGTTAAAATTGGAGCCTTGTGATGCTGTCGGTCCTTTTTATCCTTAACTGGTCTGTAATATACAGCACAAGTCAGAGATGCTTAAAATTAAAAAAAAAATGTTTGAACTATTGGCTTTTGGGATGTTAGGCCGGTGTCGACACGCTCTGCCGCCTTGGCGTCGGGCGCTTCGCTGCTTGACGTTTCGCGAACACAAGTGGTTGGCATTCTCAGAAGTTGTTACCTGTTCGGCGTGTTGACAGCGGCCGAGCAGCCCAAGAACCAACAGTTCATCGAACCATGGCTGTCAAAGCCTTACACAATACAAACATTATTCTTTGTCTACAATTTCCACAAAATGACAGAACTAACTGGTC
The DNA here is from genome assembly GCA_951848785.1 of Callosobruchus maculatus. Lineage (NCBI taxonomy): Eukaryota > Metazoa > Arthropoda > Insecta > Coleoptera > Chrysomelidae > Callosobruchus > Callosobruchus maculatus. Next base: position 23,930,660 of record CATOUR010000014.1, on the reverse strand, counting down.
GCTAAACTGTTAAAACACAGGCGATTGTGAAGTGAAAATAAAAGCAATAATTCATAATAATGCCTTTTCACCTGGCTTGATTCTCATCTCCAAACTCTTCCACAAAGTCTTTTTTGAGTTCCTCAGATTCTTCTTCACTCTCTTCTGAATAGTAACCAGAACCATCATTCTCTGTTGCTAAAATGTCCTCTTCAATTATAGTGTCATCCAAACGAGCATCAAATGGTGTGCCATGATCAGCATATCTAGCCAGATTAGAAATATTAAGAAGAATTTTGGACACAACTACTTGTTAATTGTTTGAGAGGTTATTGCGGTTTGAATATATCATCTTACATCGCAAGATCATTTATTCATATGACAAAAGCTAATGGTAATAATTTAAACATAATTTATGTTACTACCTTATAAAATAATTGCCTACAATGCTACTCCCATCTTGAGAGTGATTGGATGAGCAGCACTCTGTCGAATTTGTAGAATAATTTGGCCCTGTAGGGCTACTCTGTGGATTTAACTTGAAGGTTTTCATTGAATTACGAAACGACTTGAATTCCTGAAAAAAAATACTAAGCAAAAATTCACTTTAATAAACTTATTATACTTGTAGTTGCAGAATATCAAAACTTGGCTTCACTGGACAAATCTCCCACATCTCATTTTCTAAAAATATCTTAAGTTCATCCATCCTCTGAGCATGGTAATTTTTGAAGTAGTTTGCACTTTGTTTTCTTATTGATTCTTGCAAATCCTCTGATTTACTCTGACAGAACTCTTCTCCAACTTGGATCAATCTGGAAGTAGTTCATGACCTAATTACCAAAAACATACAAAAGGCTGTGCTTCTCAAGATCACCTCTAAAAGGTCTGAGTAAATTATAATTAAAAGCTTTAGTAGCAGTATGCCCAATTTTCAATTACAGTCACCAATCAGTTGCAAGAAAATTTCAAACAAAACTTAGAGAGACTTGAGGAAAAAGACTGTGTAAGCGTGCAAGATCAAACTGAAGTATTCAAGTAAGGACAATTAATTTTGACACGTCAATTTCCCTTTCTAATGGAAACCCTTCAGTGTGACTCCAGCAATTATATGAGTAACTGACTTTCTAGGCCATTTAAGATCAAATAGATTTCCAGGATTAAACCTAGGAATTATTATAAAAAAAGTATTTGACCCTCATATGACCTTGCACATTAATCAAGGTCACAAACAAACATAAAATTTTTCACCCTCACAATATTTAGGATCAAATTAGTGGTTATCATTTGAAAAAATCCTTTTTTACTTTCACAATATTCTTGAAAGACTCAGTGATGGTATTGCAAGGGTAATATTCTAATTTCTGCAAATTCAATTTGTCTTTAAAGGTCGGTCAGGATCTACATATTACATATATTTTTTAGTTTCTAGGTTGAATATTAGGAATTTTTGTTTTAAACAAGGTTACTTCTGACCTTGAATATACTGGCCAAGATTTGATGTTCCTTTCTGAATCATACACCAAATTTGTTAAGCTCTTTCAGAGATAATGTTATGAGTAATTTAAAAGGGGATTTCCTGTTATGTTACTGATTAATTTTACAAAATTGCTTGCTTTGCTGAAAAAGGTTCATCTGGATATGCTGTAATCACCATGAACTAATGAAGCTATTACCTGTGAACAACCCTCAGCACTTGCACAAACTGATCAAACTTATAATTGGCCAAATCAGCATTCAAGAGCAAACTGGACACTTTTCTCTGCACATCATCCCATATCTTTATTAAATTGTCATCCAGTTTCTGAATACTCATCTTATTTTCAACATTCAGAGTACCTGATTCAGTTGTAGCATCATTGTCATCATTGTGGTGCCATTTGACTAATTGGTGATAACTCAAAACTATTTTGAATAATACTTGGCATAGATGAACTAGACATGGTATAAATACATCCTGGTTTATGGACTAGAAAAAAAATTATTTATGATACAGGCATCGAATACATAAGCAGGGACTTTTGAGTAAAACAATCAAATAATGTTCATTTTATTACATTTATAACTCAGAAAATTGGTTTAACAACATGAAAACTATGCTCAATTAAAATATATCTGAAAAAATATGAAATATGTAATAACAGAAACAGAACCTTACTTGACACAAAACTTTATATGGATTCTTCCCAGTATTTTCAGTACTGTCCAAAACATCAAGTGAATGTACATAGGAGTGCACTACATTTAATGAAGAATTATAAATTGCTGTAATGTAGTGGACATGCAAATTATCGATCATGGATGCTCTAGATTTTCCTAGCAAACTATATGCCACTTGTAGTTTATTGTACCTGTCACTATCAAAATGATAACATGTCTGAAATAAAAAAAAAACAGTGAAAAATAGAACTCCAATAAAAAGTGGTTGTTTCATACTTGTGCCAATACTCTGTCTAATTGAGCATCTGTATTTTCTAGAGTTTCTTGTAGTTTATAAGTTAAAGCAGCCACACAAGTGAAATGCCTATATTTTGTTGCAATCTTTTGGCATTGTTTCAATTCAACAATTGCACCAGCATAATCTTCTTCACTAAGTAACTGTTGACATCTTTGATCGAAGCTGTGCTATATAAAAAAAATACAAATTACATGTCTTTCTATCATGTGAAAGAGAATGATTATGTTGTTGTCTAGATAGTTCTTGTAAAATCCAGTTAACAACATTATTAATAACCTTGGTCATAATGGGCTAATCAGCTGCTATAATTGATTTTATAAGTGTACAAAGTATAAAAAGTATACATCTTTTCCTTAAAAGAAGAATGTTCATTCATACAGTTCTTCAGGCATAGCATTTCAATGATGATTGAATATAAACTACATTTAACAACCATCTTACCTAGTTTTGCATTTATATATAAAAAAGTAGAATTTTCTTGAGTACATTCAATTGGCACTCTCACTGTGGAATTTGTTGGTATACAAATTTAAAGTTTTTTTTTAAACCGGAGACGATATTTACAAAACCAGATTTTTACCAGACTAGTTTTTTCATGCTGATTCCAAATCTATATTTAGTTTTTCTCTAGCATCTGTAGTTTTGGCTATCTTTTGTATACATATTGACACACAGATAGAAGGATAGACAGACACTCTGTATCTTAGGTTGAAAACAATAATTGTTCTAAACATTACAGAGCTTAAACAAAATATGTGCAAATGATATCACCAACATAATAATAAAAAAAACTTATCTAGCTTGGTGATGGATCTCTGGACCTTTGGATTACAAACAAGAAACTTTTCATTACCACAGAGCCTTTACATTTCATTTCCTCAAAACTATAAGATTAATACAGGGACACATAATACCATTTTGTAATATTATTCATGATACCAAACTGTACCAATAAAAAAAATAATGATATTGACAAAACCAGATTTTTCCTAGACTAGTATTTTCATGCTGATTCCAAATCTGTATTTAGTCTTTCTGTAGTTTTGGCTATCTTGACAACAATGGACGGCTGGACAGACAGAGGCTCTACATAAGCTCTCTTCAGCGAGAGCTAAAACTATGAATCCTAATAAACTAAGCTACAAAATATACATATTTTGGAATTTACCAGATTTTTAATCATCATCAAATTATTCAGCAGGTTTTGAGCTGACTTCCTCTTTCTATAATTTGCTAATATTCCTAAACTAGAGGTAAACTGCTTTCTGGCAACATTTAGCTCTCTTCTACTATTTCTGCATAGATCTAGAGCAATTTTAACTTGCTCCAAAACCTTCACTATCTTCTCAAATTCAGCACTGCAACCATTCTGATGTTCCAAAATCAACTGTAATACTTTTTTAGACACAACCTGATGCTGTTGCTTCAGTTTTTTGAAATCTCTCTGTATCTGGTCACAATCCAGCATGTCAGGTAGTTTCTAAAAATGGATACATATAAAAGATTTGAAAAAAACACTACAGAATTCAATATTAGGTACTTCTAATTCAAATCTGCATATATCAAAGTCTTCTCGCATGGAAAAGTAGGCTGCCTCAATTCCTTCCAAGATATCTTGATCTGCTGGCCTATCTACTTCAGGTGCCGTTTTGCTGTTTATTGATAATGTGGGCACCTGAGAAAAATGGTAGTTGGCATCGTTAAAACCCATAGACGGTATTTTTGGAGGCTGAAAGTAGCTTACATCAGAAACTTTTCAAAAGCCACAAGCAAATATTTTAACAATGTTGCTGATCCTACTTGTTTGTTTATGAGGCCTAGAAGTTTCTGTTTGAGTTCATCCATCCTATGAGCCATAGTTAAACAGTGTTAAATTAACTAAACAAGATTTTTATGATTTTGCTTTGCATTACAAATATTTACATCCATCAACTTCTAACGTCACTCCGTCACTGTGACAGTGACACACAACTGTGACAGCCGCTGAAAGTTGACATTGACAACCACATGACAAATGTCATCAATCAGAGCACAAACCTTGCCTTAAGCCACAGCCACACTGCTACACTACTCGCGAAATTACTCATAAGCAGGGCCGTATATAAGGGGGGGTTTAGGGGGTTCAAACCCCCCTATGAGTATTCCATTAATGAAATAACTACTAAAATAATACAGAATAAAAATAATCAAAATTCTTTCACCAAGCCTAGTGATTAATTTATTCTACTCTTATATAAGGAAAGAGAGGGGATACCGCACGCCCTTTTGATGCTATAATATGAATTAGCTGTCATTAGCTGTTACTGAAAATGAATAGCCACCAAAATATTTTTTTATGATATAGCGTTTTTAAGACGAATTATTGTAAAATATTGTGGTGTGCATAATGATAGGGTGTGCAGCTTATGGTTGTAAAAGCCACAGCAGCAAGAAGGAGCCAGGAATCACTTATCACAGGTAAATTTTAGTCCTTTTTTGGTACTTTTTGGTAACATAAATGTCAGTCGCGAGTTCTGTCCTCTATCTTTCCTTGTCTAAGATTGTATACTACTAACCAATCGCTCGGCGCTCATGACACATTAGCAGCGATACAATCTATACAGTTTTTAAGCAAATTTTGGGTTGTATTCATAGTCGATACTTAAGGTTTTGTGTTTCGAAACCTTGCTTGAGGCTCTCTTACGTAAGGCTCCCTTGAGTAAAGGCCCGATCAACAGAGGGCGTTCTAGAACCCAGCGTTCTCTAACGCCGCGTTACCGCATTCCGTTGTTTGTACCCACCGACTATTTTGTACCAAACAGGCCTGTTTGACGGGTTGATCAAATTACGCCGATTTTTGTCAAGATATCTAGTGATTCAAACCTAGATGAACTCGAGGCCCGGTCAAACAGAGGGCATTCTAGAACGCCGTAACGCCGCGTTTTAGAAAGCCGCGCTACAGCGTTCCATTGTATTGTTAGAGAACGCCGCGTTCTAGAACGCCCTCTGTTTGACCGGGTCTTAATACTCAAGTAACGATATGTCAACATGACATTTCGTTGTTTTATTAGGGCTCGCTTATCGAAAAATTAATGGGACAGGTGCTGAGTTATTCTTGTGAAATGCGTTCTTGTATTGTTTATTTTGGAGAAGAAAATAAGCGGTAAACAATTCAGACCAAAACGGAGTAAAAATTGGTCCTTGGATCGTAAAATGTACTCCCATGTGAATTGAATAAGGAAAAAACCAGACTATTTTGGTGGAATTATTAATCCGAGCAGAATATTGTCCTCATTTAATTTTCCATAGACGTGGTAATCAACGGTACAAATCATTTAATTCTGTGATAAATTCTTTGGGGTTACTATTTCAGATAGGTGTGATATCCAAAACTGAACCCTATGCCCCGGTCCAAACACACAGGCTTTACCGTGCAGAGGTGCAGACCAGTTTGCGCAAACCAAAACTTTCAACGGACTGAAATTTACACAAGCCGCTCTTTTCGGTTTGCGCGAGCTACCGTCTTACCGTCCACACGCCACGTGCTTCCTGATACAAACTGTACAAGTATACGAGGCGAGGTATGAGGTAAAGCATGCACGTGTGGCCTCGTTTTTAAGGCGCAATGTCCCCCCCCCTCTCCCAGCAAAGGAAAAAAACAGTTTTTAGTAGATGGGTATGCAGTGTAAATACCTTAGGTAAATACCTATTTTTAGCTACAATAATTGGTTGGCTGACCTGTAGGTAGAACACAATGCTCAGACCACAGAGTTAACATCTATAAAGGGAGTGTAAGCAACAAAATGCACAGGTCACTGACCAGCCAACATGTAACGGAAATGTTGACAGCTTGGGGGCGTTACAAGTGGCGTGCGACTTTATATTCAAACTGGATGTTCATCTCTATATATAAAAATGAGTCCCTTTTTCCCTTGGTCACGGCATCACGTGAGAACGGCTTTACCAATTTCATCCATCTTTTTTTTATAAGTTTGCTATTACTTCGTAGAAGGTTCTTACGCGAAGAAATCTAAGGAAAATTATTTAGAACATTAGAAAATTTGGAAAAATGTGAGAAAACTTGACAACTACGAAGGGTGTGTAGTGTTAGTGATTTGTTTGTTATTGTTGTCATGTATGACGTTGCTGTCAAAAATACCGGTTAGGTGTTAGATGTTTAAACGTCAATTGTGCGTCGTATAAATAATGACAAATGCGTATACAGAGTGTTAATTATTGATAGACCGTAATTTCAAAGGCATATTTATGACTCAAATTCATCAATGTATCGAAAAAATCCTCAATATGTTTTACATGAAAAAGGTATAATTTGTTTGAGTCTCTAGAGGTAACTGTTTTCGAGATAATCTTCATTGAAATTTTCAATGCGACTGAATTGTAAATTGCGATCAAAGGAATTATCGGTATTTCCGCACGAATGAATATCAGGCTTAGGCTCATAGCTTTAAATACCATTTACGAAGTATTCTCAAATCTCAACACCACCTATTTTAAAAACTAGATATATTTGGAACATGTTTTTTGATCTACCTAATATTTTATCACATTTTACAAGTAATTGGGCTGCCTTGGATATTATAGTAAAGGTTATCTCGAAAACTGTTACCTCTAGGGACTAGAACAAAGTATACCTTTTTTTCGTAACACATATTGGGGAAACGATGTTTTTAATATTCAGGTTGATGCTCCAAAACGGAAAAAAGTTTCCTTAATTTAAAAGAGTTCGATGTGCCGTAGGTGACGCCTCTATTCATGTTAGCAAGACCGTGGTTGAATTACCGATACATAATTTTAGATACGTTGTGCCATTTTATTGCGGGATAATTGAGATAAAACCAAAATAAAAGGAAACAGTATCTTGAAAATCGAGCATATTAATGCTTCATGTCCCTATCTGAATGTCCATAATAATGTGAAGTCACCCTGAATAAACAATGGATCGACATATAGCTTGAAGATTTCAAGATACAGGGTGTGAAAGATTGGAAATGAAATTGTTTTTTTTTATGACTTACACATTAATGAGCCATTTTTTTAATCTGTAGTCTTTCATTGCATTAAGAATCTAAGTGACCACTGACTAGAAGATAATTATACTTTCCAGTGGCGTGTCGGGGGTCGGGGGACAATCCCACGAGAATATTAGCAAAAAGATGTACGCCTCTAACTTTGAAAAAATTAAATGCTGTTTTTCAGATTAAACAGATAAAAATACCTTTTATTTTCTTTTAATGTCGCTTCGTATCTCACTTTGTTTTGGAACAAATAAATAAAAACCACTTCATTTCATAGCTCCATTTTTTCGACGGGCTATGAAGTGGTTTTTATTTTTTTCCTCCAAAACAAAGTGGGATATGAAGAGACATCAAAAGACAGAAAAGTTGGATTTTCATCTGTTTCGTCTGAAAAACAATATTTATTTTTTTAAGGTCAGTGGCATACATTCTATATTTTCCAAAATTTGACACCATGAAGACCAGACTTTAGGCACATGTTGAAGTGAACTTTTCTACTTGAATTTGGGTCGGAAATACGTTCAGAGAAAAAACGTAAAATTGATTAAAAATATAGGTGAATACAAAAGAAAGACGTCTTGATTCCACGCATCCCTATGATTTTAAACAACATGCCATTCGACTTTAAGGGGTTGCAATTTTCAGTGCGGCTTGCATTTGCATGACGATAACTAAATAGCAAGGACAGTCGTTGAACATTTGTGGGATCAATCTTGATAATGCATGTTTTCCACATGGTCATGTAGCCTGTTCCGTGTTAACAAAATCATCATTATTTATTTATGGGCCCGAAAACGAAACAAAACATGTTGGATATCAAAAAGTATTTCAATGATCGCTATGCTCTTCAGATTGGTAATTATTATTTATTGCAGATTTAAGTTCAATTTCAATATTCATAGCTAAGACAGGACAGCGTCTGTCGGGTCAGCTAGTATTAACTAGCTGACCTATTATTAAATAGATTCAATTATTACTGTGATGTTACAAACTGATACCAATAAGTTGTATTAGTATTTAGCTATACTTAGAGAGTTACTCTTTTCTGCCAGTTTTTATCAGCTTCATGTGAAAATGCAGGGAGCACACTACTGAATGATCAGTTATATTGGAAGGAAACCTACACAGATGCACAAAACATACATTAAACAACCATTATTATTCCTTCCCAATAAACCAATGTACGTCATAAAGACGTATTATGTACGTAGACGTCTGACGTAGCGTACGTCTTATGTACGTACGGTAGTTCCGTTTGGATATCTTTAAGACGTACATAGTACGTACTTTGTCCACCCTTTTTAACATCTTATGTACGTACTTTTTCGACGTATTTCTGACATAGATATGACATATATAGGACGTAATTTTACTTCATATGGTATTTGGATTAATAGAGGTATATATTTTTTAACATTTTATTTTTTCATATAACAAACTGGTATAATATATTTAAAAAATAATAATAACTCTAGCTCAAAAAAAAATAGGAACCATTCTGGTTTAAATAATAGTATTTTAAATATTTAAATAATATACTATCTAAAGTTTATCTATTCTTTGCTTTTAGGCGGTCAGTGGCTCTGCGATGCCATGTGGCTATTGCTTCTTCACTTTCCTTTTTGTTTTTTGGAATTCTGGACTCCTCCGCAGCAGCTAAAATTTATTTCATTTTTAGGTACATTTCATCTAAAGGGATTTGTATGGCTTAGGTGAAATCAAATTAAAAGTTTTGACCTGTAAAATTATTCATTAATAAGTTACTTCTAAACTTAAGACTGCAATAGGTATGTCTTAATCTGGTTTACGACATACCTAGGACAAGCTTAGCAAATAAAGTATCGCAAAATTTATTTTTCTGTCTGCGACCCAGTCAGCTATATGTGCTGGCAAGGGAGTCAGTCATTATTTCACGCAGACATCATGAAACTAGTAGCTTTTTTCCTTGGACTTCAAGATTACGTTCAAAACATTCCAGGTGTCTCTTGGCAGTTCTATAATGTTTATTTAATTTTGACTTATTGGTATTCATTATCTAAAATTATGTGCAAAAATAAAAAGCTAATAAACGCTTTATTGGTTACACTAGCTAGTTAACATACAGTAATAATGTGTTTTAGTTTTAAATTTCTTTAGTTCGTTTTTGTTTCTAGTAGTAATTTTCTTAGGTTATCAAGAATTCGTTGGCCACTGGTACTTTCTGAGATTCTATGCATGCACCCCTCTTATTAAAGAGTTAAAATAATGTTCAAATTATCCTACGTTTTATACTATGCATTTAATCCACTTACCTGTATACTGGTTAATAGAATTTTCTTTTTTTTATAACCAACGCCACACCAGCACCATAAATTCGGATTTCGGAGAAAGAGAACGAAAATTGCTACTACTGTCAGTACTCAGTTGTCACCTTTCACTGCTGTCAATCCAATGCTGCCAGATTTCAATTTTTTTACCTACTTTTGTTAGTATTCCCCAAGTGTAGGATAAAAAATTTAAAACTTTGCTACTTATTTAACTATCACGTCAAGGCAATTACCCCAATATTCAACGGTAAACAAAATTACCTCAATAACGATTAAAATTCATCAAAGATTAATATCTATTTCGTTTTGATTTCGTTTCCGAAGTGGACCGTTTCGGGACAGTCAAACCAACTGACAACACTGCTTAAACATTACTTTTGCAAAGCCTTCTGTTTTCTACAATGTTACTCTGAAGTCTTAGGTTTTGTGATTTGTAAAATAAGCTAAATTCTGCTGAATGGCTGAATTTTTTTAACTATCCATAATAATCCATAATTTTTCCCACACTTTTTGGAAGCTCAACAGTAATGAATGACATAACCTATAACGTTCGGGCAGCAAACGGTTAAAAAACATTAATTTTTTGAATGACAGTTTCACGTCCAATTTAAATAGTTTTCATAGTTTTTAGAAGTACCTATGGATTACGCTGCACGCTGCGGCTCTAAGGGGGTGTTGGCTCTTCGCTCTTACCCTCTTGGCCCTTTTTGCAGCAATGACTAAACGTGCCTATTCAAAGAAATCTACAGTATTTATAAAAGATATCCGTCAATAATTTAATATGTTTGATATAAGCTTATAAATGAACATTTTTAACAACGTCCATGATCATGACAGTTACCTCAGAAAAGGTATAACTATATAGTAAGTTCTTCACGTAGTAGTAACTACGTCTTATGTACGTATATTATGTACGTAACATGTACATCCCAAAATTTACGTACATAATACGTACATTTTATGTCCATGGACGTACGGACGTAAATATGACATAAAATGTACGTCTTATGTATGTACTGTGTTTACTGGGTTAAACTAGCGTGAAGTTACTTGTGTTCCCAGTTATCCCCATATATTACGCTACTGAAAACTAAAACAAAATCTATACTCACCTATGATAAGAAGTATTCAGCGATTCGTCGCTATTACAGCAAACTATGCACTTTTTATGTTGTCTCATCATGCAATTATGACAATATTGTTCATAAATAATTTAATTCACACCACAAATAGTCACAAAGTCAATCAAATATACACTAAAATCACAAAAAACTCGACACACGCAATAACCACAACTACAATGACAGCCACATGACAGCTTAAGGCACGCCGATTGTACGTTGCTAGATTTATGACATATTAGAAGTTATTGCGACATTCCGCTATGAAATTTACCATTTTTGAGATTTCATTAAATCAATACAAATTATCTTCACGTAAATCAGTTACATTGCAAGTATATTGGAATGTATAGTGAAATAGCCAGTTAAATACTTTGTGTTGAAACCGCGGAAACTGCCAGATCTTGAAGAAACTGGAAGCGGACGAAGAAGAGTGGCAATAGCGCTATATAGATGTTGGCTGGCCAATATTCAAATTAGCTCCCGTAGAATTCTACAGCTACATTGAATTATCCTCAAAGTTATTACTTATTTAAGATTCAAAAAGTATCACTCGAGATCAGACATTTCATTGCGGGAGATGTTAACTCTGTGGCTCAGACTATAAAAACTCTGGCACTCGCAGAGTTCGGCCATGGATTTTGGCATGGCCAATCAGCGCCTTTCAAGCGTTTGGCGAGGATTTTCAATCAGTAATTAGAACATAAGCTGTAAATTGGGTGTATGTACTAGTAAATATAATATTAAAGGAATTAATTTCCAGATTCTAGTCTATGCTATAACTATGCCTTGAATCATGTATGTCACATTTGAAAAAAAATACGGATAAGCTAGTCGGCTTTTCTGAAAAAAAAATGGATAAACGGTTGAAAATAATAGTAGGTACTAATAATGTATAATGTTTTGACAAAATGGAGCAGACAGCTGCTTGGTTTAATGGGTATTAGAGAGTTCGATTCACAAGCTTAGACTTTTTTTCTTGATTATAGGCGGGATGATACGTAAAAAACTCTTAAGAAATAACATTTTGTCATAAGTGACAAGTAAAACACTATTATAAGGAATGACTTTTTGTGATATTTTTATGTGCAGGCTGCAGCTGCAGCCTCAACGCACTCTGGTAGGATTTTCGTCTTGTTTTTTGTCAAATTTTGTGCCCCCCCCCCTTTCAAAAATTCAGGAACCGCCACTGCGTGAGACTTTATGGTCACAGAGCACTGGAGTCGTCGGTGTTACTTTGCCAGTTTTGCCACACAAAATAGGTAGTTTCTTCGAGGCCACAAAACCACTTGTTTTGTGCTTTGACGATTGACAGATTTTTGCGTTTGACAATTTTTCCCTTTTTTTCTCAAAAAATCTAATCCTGTTTCCTATGATATACATATTCCCGATTCACACTATTAATTTGGGAAATGTTCCTGTAAAATAATAGTTAATCTCATTATCATAATCAAAGTGACTTTGTAGATGGCGCTCGTAGCGAAATTTAAGGAAACCTAAAAGTAAAATGGCCGCCTAGGATCGATAAAAGCAATAGTGTTTTCTGTGAATTTTCCGGATATTTTCTAACAAATTAATGCTACAAAGTGCGCTATACTGTGGTGTAACTGTTTTGTTGAATTAACCAGTAATTTTGTGACCCTAGTTTAAACAGGTGCGACATTTCAGGTGACAAATCTCTGAATACATTGCGATTGTTTTACTGGTGGTGAGTAGAGTTATTTATTGCTGCTGTAGCTTTCAAAATAATATTTTACAAGCCTCATAAAATCACAATATTATCAAAATTGCTTAAGTAGCAGAGATTTACTAGCAATTATTAATTCTTCCATATGCTAATTGTGTAAAAAGACATCTAATTGAAATGTATACAAGTTAATAGGTGGTGGGGGGTGTGATGGTGTGATAGCTATTTGACAAATTGTTTATGGTCAACATCAGGTCCTTGTCAAACGATCCGCCTTCTTTTGTTTGTTAATCAAGCAATTAGGCAGCCGCTGCAGCGATAGTCATCAAGTCATCAAATATTCAAACACTGATTCTTTGGCCAATCTACCTACTGTCACCTTTGTTCTCAACTAAGGTATTTGTCCGTTTAGTACTTTAGCTGGATGGCCGCAACACATTTTTACGATGTCATAAAGCGGGAGAGGGTTGTAAAGGCTGAATTGGCTTATTTAATCACTGTTTATTTGCTAGGATGCATTGGTATAATGTGATGCTTAGGACGAAAGACTTCCGTAATTTAATTTTACGGCCTTTGTAAAGCAAACGCTTTTTTATTCACACATCACATAATTATTGCTTCCAAGGTACTAAGCAACAATCATACCTTAGTAGTGTTGATTAAAATTTTTATCTGTGTTGCGGAAGTGACGATAATAGTTGGAACGATTTTCACTTGCAATGATAATGCTGATAATTGTAATTGTCAATGTTCCTGTATTTTCTGTAGATAATTGGTTTAACTATTTAGTTTTCTTTGATTGAGAACTACACCTTTTCCAGCTGTAGTTTCTAAAGCATCAAGTAAAAAGGTCAAGTTAATTTTCCAACTCGTCAATTATAAACTCAAACTAACAGGTATACATTACACATATCAGTTTGAATTTACAATTATTGACAAGTTGGAAAATTAGCTTGACCGTTTTAAATTATCACTTGACCCTTTAGGAACTACAGCTGTCAAAGGTGTAGTAGCTGACTTGCTTTTAATTTTTTTTACCATGTTTATAGTTCATGTACCCACATGTCAGTATTTCAAGTGTTATGGTTTTATGAAATTATTTAATATTTTGATTACATTCTTTAGTGACCAAAACCAGAAATACTTTATATTTCCCCAATATTTTTCCAAAAATGTTGGATTTAAAGTAACCATGGATATTTCTTTAGTATTCCATACTTACTGGAACCTTTATTACTTCTTTGGATCTCTACCATCCTAAAATATATTTAAATTTTCAAAACTGTTGATTCAAAGCTAAAACTACTTGTAGATACATCATCTTAGCAAGTTTCATTAATTGTCCTGTTATAGTTATCTTTTCTTTTTCACCGCTTCCAGAATTTTAGTTTAAGGTTGTATTTATAGTTGTCTCTTGAGTGATGCTCAAGTGTGTCCTCATGCATCTGTCATCTAGACAGCACCTGTGAGAGGGAGGGAAAACATTTGGCAATGTTATCATATTGTGATATTCAAATTCAACTGAATACCCACCTGACCTTTTTTAATTTTTGCAGATAATGTAGCTGACTTAGTGACATTGCAGCATTTGTTTGAAAAATGGCAACAACCCAAGGCGAGATTAGGGTGGGTCCTGGCAACCAGGTAAAAGATATATATGTACGTTGAGAGTCCGAAACAGACAACGGTAACCTTCAAAATTAACTATTGGCCTAGAATGTTGATGTGGTAGTCATTAGAGTTTCATGGGATATGCTCCATATATTGTGATTCTCAGAGACATGACAAACAACTACTTAACTGGAATAGCAAAACTATTACACCTAGAACAAGGTAGTGAAATGAATAAGACGCATTATTATTTGGTGTTGTAATCTTTGAATAAGTGGTTCTAAACTTAATGGAAAAGTTATAGACCAAAATCTATTAAAAAAAAAATAGTTTTTAGAAAACAGATTCTATCCTAAAGTATCAACTCTATATTCTGGTGTAATATTGTGTAGGCAAAGTACACATTCTTATAACAATTTAAAGATTGTTAACATTCAGACCAATCTAAACAATGATGAGGTTTGCTAAAATATGTACTCTTAAATGAGACTACATCGTTTCATATACACCAAAAGATGGCAACTTATATGGAGCAGAAAACATGTTTCTCTAATCAAAGTTAAATTAAAATTTTATTGGCATGATAACTACTGCAGCATGTCTTTCGGGCTACCATGGTTTAGTTAGGTTAGTACTTTGTAGACAGCATGACTATTTTTTGTAGATTGATTTAGATCAACCTCAACTTTTATAAGTTTAGTTATTATGTTTCTTAATAATATGAATAATAATAAATAATATGATGATAATACAATATTACAAATTCAATATTTTAAATTGGATATCCTTCCAGCTCCAGGTGATAAACTAAACGTTGCAAGTGTCTTAATGCTAACTTGTGGAAATTACATATATCTGATTTATGAATGATTTTTAAAGTAACCTCATCAGAATTACTTTATATTTAACCTGAAGCACATACAAATTTCAGCCATATAGTTGAAATAATCTTTTTTGTGAATACCTACTGTCTGTAATGAGGGAATGCTTTATGATTAGTTATCAGTGATGGAATAAAACAACTAATTACCTACGTAAAACTTGGTAATAATTCATTCTTTTTATCTTTATTAGTGTAAAGTATACTGAACATTAATTTGCTTGTAATATATTTTTCATGTAATGACTTATCCTGTGGTTTTTGTAATTTTAATATTTTTATGTCTAAGTAATATAATATATAGTTTAAATTTTAAATTATCCCTAATATAATTATGTGCTATTTTTATAGCTTTTTGCCAACAACCATAGACAGAGATATATTGTTACGTTTATAATTAATAAACTGAGATATCATTTTTTCTGCATGTCTGACAAATTGCAAAGATATACAATTCATATTCCATTAATATAATAATAATATTTATTGGTGTTCGTCATGCAATGCATTTACACAAGTCAAAATAAGTTCTGTGCATAAACTACTGGCTTATGCTAGTAGCGCCTCTGTCAATATACAGAAGTTCCTATAGAACACATATAAAAGCAATCAATAAAAACACAACAAACATACAAAGAAAAAAAAATTAACTAAAATATTAAAACAGGTCACTAAAATCATTGTTGACAAAATCACAAATAGAATAAAACGCTTTTTGTTTGAGGTAAACTATAAGCTTCCTTTTAAAATGCTCAGTGCTTAATGACTTGATTGATTCAGGGAGAAGGTTATAAAACTTGATGCCATAAAAATTATGTCCATCCCTGGCTCTCAGTACCCTACTGTATGGAATTACAATGTTATTCTGGTACCTAGTATCATAGCTGTGTAAGTCCAAGTTCTTGCTGTAGTTGTTTATATTTCGTTTTACATACATTAGACAATCTAAAATGTATACACTTGGCAAAGTCAAAATTCCCATCTTAATGAATGTATCAACACATGAATCCTGATAGCCAAGATGGTACATTACTCTAACACATTTTCTTTGTAATGCAAATACTCTTGAGGCATGTGAGGAATGGCCCCACAGTAATACTCCATAGACCATACGAGAATAAAAGTAGCTATAGTAAGCCTGCAATGTAACGTTATACAATACACAATTTACCAAGCTTCGAATTACAAATATACTCTTATTAAGCTTTGTAGACAAATGATTAATGTGTTGTTCCCAAGTTAGGCGGCTATCTAAATAGAAACCCAGAGATTTCACAAAGATATCTCGGCTATAACCAAGATGTCTCAGTGAAAAGTCTATAGTCTGGGTTTTTGCCTTATTTAAGCATAGATTATTGGCCACAAACCAGTCCTCAACTACTTCCATCCCTGAAGCAGAGTGTTGATCCAGACTATGTAATGTACTGCTACTACTGATGGATGTTGTATCATCCGCATACAGTACAAGATGCTGCGACTGACAAGCAACAAGGTCGTTTATAAATATTATGAACAGAGTGGGACCTAAGATGGAACCCTGCGGCACACCTAACTTAGTTGGCAAATTCCTTGATTTCACTCCGTTTAATGCCACATATTGAACTCTCTCTTCAAGATATGAAGACATTAGTTGAAGACTGTCTCTTTCAAAACCGTATCTGGAAAGTTTATCAAGGAGTAGGCCATGGGATACACAATCAAACGCTTTCATTAGATCAAAAAAAAGTTGCTCTTGCAATGTTGCCTTTATTGAAGCTCTGGTATATGTATTCTACAAGCTCCACCATAGCTAGTGTAGTGGATTTGTTCTTACGAAAGCCATACTGACTTTTGCTGAGTAGGTTATTTGTCTCAAAGTAAGCAATTATCTGTTTATTTAGAATGGTCTCAAAGGTTTTGGCAATCACAGGAATGATAAATATTGGTCGGAAATTGCTAACATCTTCCACACTATCCTTTTTATGTATTGGTACTACTCTGGAAATTTTTAAGCTCTGAGGAAATGAACAGGTAACAATACATTCATCCAAAATCTTACATACAGGGCTGGCAATTAGATTCTTTATTGTTTTAATTATTTTGGAATTTATGTTATATGTATCTTTGCTGTTTGTATTTTTTAAGCTGCTAATTATGTCTCTGACTTCTATAATTGATGTTTTCTCGAATCTAAAACTATGACTAGATTGTATCTTATTAAGGTATAAACTTAAGTTAATTTTAGATTGTGGTATTTTATCAATAATTTTGTTTGCAATTCCTACAAAGTAATCATTGAACTCATTTGCTGATATATTGTGTGATGCATTTATAGCCTTAACTGGGTTGTTGCTTCTTATAACATCCCACATAGCCTTTTGTGTGTTGCTATGGGTTTTAATATGGAAGTCATTTGCATTTCTCTTGGCTGTGTAAATTATATTTCTATAGATATTCCTAAATTTACGCAGGTCACTGTTACTAACAAGGCTAGGATTTTGTTTACTTATGCTTGTCATAAGATGTAAGCATTCCCTATAATACCGAACCTCATCTGTAAACCAATGTATTTTGTTATTACACTTCGGCTGTATTTCAACTAGTTTTGATTTTTCAGGAAAAGCCTTTTCGCTCTCCCTCATAATTGTTTCTATGAAAATGTCCATTTTCTTGCCAGCGGTCAGTGTGATGTCATTTATAAATGTCCAGTCACATGCCTCAATTGCAGAGTAAAGTTGGTTTAAACCTGATTGTGTTATTGGGCGGTAATTGATCCTAGTTTTGTGTTTAGGAAGGTTGTCTGTTTTACAGTGAGTTGATATTGATTTGTGGTCTGACAGACAGGTGTCAAATACATCAGCTGATATAATGTCATTGGAGTAATTTGTGAAAATGTTATCGAGACAAGATTTACCTCTTGTCTCCACAAACACAGTACGTCTGAGACCATATGATTGAAATATATCTTCAATCATACACGCCTCAATATTACTTGTGCCAAAATGTACATTGTAATCTCCAGAAAATATCACACCTTTTGTTATATCTAGACTATCCATGATTTGGCATAAACTACCACAAAATGTTTGGCCATTTGGAGATCTATAGACAACTACTACTTGGATATTATTCACTATAATGCCAGAAACCTCAAAATGTTTTTCCAAGGACATAGGCTCCAAATTTAAGGATCTACAGTGTTTACTAATTTTATTACTTACTAAAATTGCAGTCCCGCCATGTTTGTAAGATGATCTGCAAAAGTCTGATACTAATGAATATCCTTGAATATTTATGTTCTGTAACTGATCCTTTGTGAGCCAATGTTCGTTGAAACATAAAACATGGTAGTTTTTTCCATTCAGGAATGCGTCAAACAGAGGCATTTTTTTATGACTTAAGCACTGAACATTTTGATAGAACACACTAAAAGAGATTGACTGTTTGGTCACATCACATTTCATTTCACTAACACTATCTTCTAATTTCTGCTGCATAAACTGCTCCATTTTTACGATCTCCTCCACGGATTCCGGCGAATGTGAAAAAACTTGTTTATTCTGGTTCCTTCAGGCCAACAAGCAGAATCCATTACCGCTTCAACATGACATTCAGCTACCCCAACCTTAAATGATGCATAGCTGTCTGGATATTTGGATGCTAGTTGTTCACATTGAACCTCTGGATATTTTGGCTTCAGATAATTTGTTACCTGATCTACCGTAGTAATGGGATCCAGATTATATATATGTATGTAAGATAGCTTAGGAGAAGATAGCTTTGGAGCTGCTTTGAGAGGGCATCCCTGTTCTTCATTTCAATCATCTCCATCTGTTAGTCTATCTAGACAGTAATTAACCCATTCTGTTAAGTTTATTATTGCTATTGCAATAATTTTGTCCACTTTACTCTTACTGTAGCATTTGTTTTTTGTTGTAAGGAGAAAATCAATAAGATAAGTTTTTAATAAATATAACTTTTTGAATACCCAATTATTTCCTATTGCCTACATAACCCAAAATCCTATAAAAATAATATAAGTGTCAGACTAAACACATTTTAGATGACAAACGTGTTTAGGTATAATCACACTGTTTACAGTCTCTTCAAATTAAAAACTATTTGTAATGCTATTTCTAGCCTTTTTCCAGCTTAAAATAATATCTTCAGTGAACATATTCCTCTATGTTTGGATAAGTACATCAAATATATCTGTCAGCTTATAAAAGATTTACTATCAATTGTAATGTCATTCCAGATATATGGCTGATTATTCCTTTGGTTTAATTGTTTTTAAGATTGTTTACAAATAATTACTAAGTTTATGTTGGATATTATATACAGTCGTGAAAATTTTCAAATTGCGAGACTTCCTGTGTATGTTGTTATCTAAATTACCTGATTATCATTTACTTAGGTCTACTTTTTAATGACATACATTGTGTGTAGATAATAGCTATAACTCTTTGTAACAAAGGAAATGAACTGTTAAATAAATCAGTGGTTTGCGTCAACTTGGATGTAATTGATATCAAAACTTTTATAGAAAATCATTGGTGATGATTGAAATATGTTGCAAACTTTAGGGATAGATATTCTCTAAAGAACCAGAGGAATTGATTAGAAGCTGCATAATTATAAACCAAAGCAACATACACAATGGAGGCCTGGTACAAGAGATATATTAGTTATTTGGTAATCTAAAGCAAAAGGCTATATAGGGGCCCTTCTATTATTTTTTTGTTGTTAGGATTAGCAATTACTTTTTCGTCCAGCAGGTGTCAGAACTGACAAGTCATATTCATGCTAAATCCAGCTTTTGTTTTAATGTCTCCAGGCCTGAAAAGACAACTCCTTGCAATAATTTGTTCATCAGAACCAGAAGTTGTCCTGGAAGAGCACCATAGTGTGTCTTTCAAATATGGCGGGGTACTGTTTTCTCATGTCTCCTTTGTCTCCATATTGTACATATAAGGGCTGGTTTCTGAATATCCAGTTAAAAGTGTCATATAAGTAGCTGCCAGTTAGTGTATCTATGAATATTAACTATCAAATAAAATGTATGTGAATGCATAAGTTTAGCCTTCAATTGTTTAAATAATTTAACTAACAGTTAACCATTAACTTCCAGATAAATATTTAACCAGACATTGAGAAACCAGCCTAAGACAATCTTTTGTTGTCTAATTCAGCGTCAAAGATTTGTATATTGTGAGAATGCCGGTGTGGTGATTCCACATGAAATGGAGAAACACCTAGTTATGTCTTTATATTTGCTGTGCCTCTGATTTTCGTTTGATGTCTCTTTGGTGTCGAGAGTTCCATCTTATTAAGGTGATTGTTCCAGTATTATTGTATTAAGTGAATATTTTTGATATTGGGAGGAGTTCATAGGATGGAGGTTTGTTTAGGGAGGTTGTATGCCACAGCCTATTAAAAGTCTCAAGTAAATTGAGGAATCATTACACAACCTACTCCAAATTAGTCACATGGGCAAGCTGTTAATCTCTGGTGTCTGATCCGAAACTGTATATTATAATGGATTACCCTGTGATGCTTCAAGACCTTCTTGAACCTCTTGGTGAAGGGTTGGTAGTTTGTTTGATTCCTTTTTCTTTTTGGTACTGGCAGGCATTCATTTTTAAGGTAGATATAGCATGTGTCGTTTATCTTATTGTAAGTTATTTATTTTGTAACTTGTAAATAGTACTCGTCAAAATGACTGTCGATATTAGTATAAAATCACTCAAGAATTAATGATTGAGTAATTGCCCAAGGTCAACGTCATTGTAGGATCTGATTACTGGGTCCATATCCACTGACAATTTAAAAAATGCTGATTTCCATCTTCCATTGGAGACAAGTTTTACAATCCTGAAATGATTGACCTTTGGCATGTTCCAATCTATTTACTTTCTTATATCTAAAGTATCTCGCTCCTATTTTGGTTATTGAGTAAGTAGTGCATGGATCAAAATAGGCCATGGCATCTATCCCAATATCATTGGATAAAATTAGCTTCATTTTGGTAATGTTATTTGTTTGATAACACAACACACAGTTTGGAAACTATGTGTTGCATAGTAAACCATTTTACAATATATGGTTCCTATTATCGAAAAGTTATTTTGATATGCTTTGGATAATCGTGAGAGAGAAAACATGAAAAACATGGGCAATAAGTAAGGGGAAAAATTCTTTTTTCATGTAACAAAACTAATTGCTTAATATTTTTAGCTAATTTCCTGCAAGATAGTTGTAGTGTAATTGTGACAGATAAGTAACATATTATATGAGGCGTGTTAAGATTTATGTTATTTTCAGAAATGTGTAGGGTGCACAGTAATTGGATTGGATTGGATTGAAATGTTGGATTGCAAGTGCTGTTAATTCTTCATGATAATGCCCTAGTATACAGAGCAGCGCTAACAAATGATTTTTTGGACAGATCACATCATAACTAGAATATTGTCCAGATCTTGCCCATTGTGACTTTGATATATTCCTTTATGTGAAACTACAGCTTAAAGGTCGCAAATTTTCATTAGGTACTGAAAGACTGCAGCTTCATACCAAGAGCGCAATGGGAAAGTTGTTTTTGTGAACGGTTGATATGTATGAAGAAAAAAAGTATGAAAAAGTGCATCAAATTTTATTATATACCACTGTTCATCAGAACTTCTGAACACCCTACCTAGTATTTCCACTGATATTAATCATAAAGCATTTATTCCAAAAGGTGATATCATCTTTTCAATCAAGCAGTGACACTCTGCTTTCTCAGTTTAAAATCCGTCTTAGACCAAAGTACATCAAGTGCGGCGGACAGTAATTTGAAAAAATTTAAAAGGCTGTACGACTAAACTTTATTACTGAAAAGTTTCCGTTAAAATTAATCACAAACCATTTATTCCAGAAGGCAATATCTTGTTTTCAACCATGCAGTGACAATCTGCATTCTCAATTTAAAACCAGTTTTAGACCATATTAAGGGTATCCAATCTATTTTTTCCATTTTTTGTACTTTAAAAATGAGGCTTTTGTAGCTAATTATATCCAACTAAAATGTGTCCATCAGAGGACGCGCGGAAGGGCGAAACAACAGCATAGTAAACAACCAGCATAAAATCTCTGAGGATTTCCTATATGATAAAATAGTTCCCACAGCATTTGACCTTGGGATGATTTTACGGGTGTGAAGTCTGGGTAGAGATGCGAAAATGAAAATATCGATACCGGTACCAATTCAATTTTTTTAGCAAAGTGGGCGCGTTTTTTCGTACAGAGAATTTTGTGCAATTCATTACACCCTTCGATAATTATATAATTCGATACCGATACCACTACAAAAGTAGTGATAACAGCTTGGAATCGCTCAAAAAGTATCTAAGATAAAAATACTCGATATTATTGCAGAAGTACAAGTATCGAAGTATCGTTAGCATCCCTAGAAATAATCATCCAAAAGGGGGGATCCGCCAACCTGAGATATTATGCTGATTGTTTACAATGCTGTGGCAAAGCTCCGTCCATTATCCATTGGCTGATTTGACATAGCAGTGGGCGTTTCGCCGTACCGCGCCTCTGGACTCCATATACAGACGACCGTTAATGATTTAATACAAGACCGTTAATGATTTAATACAAGACCTTGTATTCATCCACGCGCAGACAAAACCGTATTGGTATGCTGTCTACAGACACACAGACTATTTTGGCAGTTTTGTTATGGTAAAATAACATGTCATTCAGCGAAAATAAAATAACGACAATGGCCGAAGCGTGCATCTATGCCGATAGAAACACAGAAACAGCAAGAAAGCGCCGCCACCTGTGGAATAAAGGCTGGCTCTTGAAACGACAAGCATTTTCCCGTGTTAATCTATCTCTATTCTCTCCTGAAGCCACCGCAGGAGGTAGTTATTTTTGCAACGAAACTATTCTTCGTTGCATTTGACTGGACAGTTTTAAGCAAATTAAGAAGGTCATTATATGCTTGCATTTTTTTATTCTTATCTAAGTATTGTATAAGTATCTAAGTAAGACATGGTCTAAGGATTGGAACACCGCAAATGAGTGGTTTGATGGCGGTGCCGGGACGCTTGTGTTACGATAAAGAATGGAAATGATAGTGGGGGTAATCTTTTGAGGTTATATTGTCATATCAGTCTTGAATTTGCAATTATATGGGGACATTACAAGCTTCTGAGGTCGTGGCGAAAGGTCTGAGGTAAACTGATATTTATGAATTATTATTAATTGAGTCACGCTTGATCAATGAGGTACTACAAGGCTAGTGAAGTACCTATATCTTGTTTTGTTTTGTATTGCTTATAGAAAATATTTTGATTAGAGATTTTGATCACACGTAAAGCTTTTTCAACAAAATCAATACCAACAAAAAAATCAAGGTGAGCAATGAATTTAATATTTTCACAATATAGCCAATAAATATTTGGTACTGTTTGATTTTTACAACCTGGCTCTTCTATTGACATCCTATAAAATGCCAGGCAAGTCATGTGATTGCTCTCATGCTTTTGTAGCGCCGCTACCAATTATTTTATCTTATTATCTTAGAATCATAGCTATGTTCTCTTCATGACTAAAAATACTGTTTTTTAACTATCTGTAATGGTTATGGTTACAATTCGATCCATAAAGTAATTGTAGCCAATTGTGAAGGACCAACTAAATTGGCAAATAACCGCAAATGACTCACGAGTTAATCATGCATCGGTTGACTCACCCCTTGTTGGTTGGCGCCGGATGTCTTCCCCAGCTGGGTACTTGAACGCGTTGTACTCAATGGGATGTTACTTCTTCGGCCATTTTAGACGGGAATTTCGATGCTATACAGCTATATTCACGAAAAATCGACCACGGTTCACCGTCTCAGTGAACAGAGAACAGACCCGACTGGCTTCACTTTTCTCTCCCTTCTTCCGCGTCAACCGTCAGACTTCAAACTCGCAAGTCAAAACGCGGGAGATTCGAATATACAAAATTATTTAAATGGTAAATACCAATCGTAACCATTTTCCGCCCACCAAAAAATATAAAAAAAAAAAAAATATTTTTTCCAATCATAGTAATTCCTATATTACCCACAAAAGAAAATTAGTGGAATTATCCCACCCATAACACAACACGAAAAAAAAAAAATTATCATATACAAGCAAATCATGGCCTATTGTGCCGGCAAAGGGCACAGTTTCAATAAAGGACGGTCTAACAGCCCTTTACTCGTCTTAACTTGGGCGACTCTCGAAATGTTTCCCGTACCGGGATATAACTTAATAATCCTGCCTAATGGCCACTGTAAAGGACGGGTATTTTCATCCTTGAGAAGAACCAACTGGCCGACCGAGGGAGGATTATGTGGTGTATTCCACTTATGTCGTTGCTGAAGGGTGTGGAGGTACTCCATATGCCAGCGCCGCCAAAAATGTTGCTGCATCTGTTGCACTAACTGCCACCTGTTCAACCGACTATGTTTCACACACAACAAATCTTCGTCAGGCGGAGCATTCAGGGGCTCTAATGTCAAGAAATGACCCGGAGTCAAGCTGCCTACATCGTTAGGATCAGAACTCAAACTACACAAGGGTCTCGAATTTAACATTGCCTCAATTTGGATTAAAGTGGTGCTCAATTCCTCATAAGTCAACACTTGCGCACCTATCACCCGCCGCAAGTGAGTTTTCACAGATTTCACTCCGGACTCCCATATACCTCCAAAGGAAGGACTAGCTGGAGGATTAAAATGCCACTTAATTTGCAAAGCTTCAGAAGCTTTAGCACCCAATAACTGTAAAGTTTTATAAGCACCAACAAAATTCGTACCTTGATCACTATAAATATCACTGCAACGTCCTCGCCGCCCTATAAAACGCCTAAGTGCTGCAAGAACAGCTTCACTAGTTAGATCTGACACAACTTCTAAATGTATTGCTTTAGTAGCCATACACACGAAAAGACACACATACACCTTTTGAGAACTAATGCCTCGTCTTTTACCTAAAGACATCCTCAAAGGACCAAAAAGGTCTACGCCACTATGGGAAAAAGGTTTGACTTCCGAAATTCTAACGGAAGGTAAATCACTCATTATGGGGACCACTGGAGGAGGCTTAACTCTAAAGCATTTTATGCAACGAGATAACACTGAAGCTATAGCCCGTTTGGCAGATAGTATCCAATATCTCTGCCTTAACAGATAATGCAAAGTTTGTGGTCCAGGATGACAACTCCTATTGTGCACACTTTGGATAATGAGATAAGTCAATCGATGCTTCCTAGGGAGCAGAATTGGATGCTTCCGATCATAGCTTAGACTAGACTGTCTCAAGCGACCGCCCACCCTCAGGACACCCTGGGAATCAATGAAAGGAGCTAACTTCTGTATAGCTTTGGGACAGACCTCCGCTCGACGAACTTTCCGCAGTTCATTATCCAATTCAACTCTTTGCACGTCTTTGACCAGAACCACCATAGCCTCATACAATTCAGCCTCGGATAAATTACCTATCTCACGCGGGTAACCCCTTTTTCGACACAAACAATTTTTACGAAATCTCAAACAATAAGCAACAACACGCTCAATTTTGCGTAAGGAAGAATATCTATTCAACAATTCTGAAACAATACTAGAGCCGTGAATAGTAATACAAACAACCTTTGCTTCTTCTTGTACATCTGTACAGGAAGGCTCACCTACACAAGTTACAGGCCAATCATCCCGAGGAAGCTTAAGCCAAGTTGGCCCCTCCCACCACAAGGGTTGTTCTAGAAATTGCCGAGGAAAAGTCCCCCTAGAAGCACAGTCACTAGGATTCTCTTTCCCAACCACATGATACCATGAATCAGGAGCTACCTTCTCCTGGATTATAGCTACACGATTGGCTACAAAGCTCCGCCACCTATGCGGAGAAGATTTGACCCACGTCACAACTACCTTCGAATCCGTCCAAGCACAAACATTATCTATTTTCTGTGTTACCATTATATGGGATACACAATCAATCAGCTCTGCGGCTAATAAGGCTGCACACAATTCCAGTCGTGGAATCGACAGTCTTTTCAAAGGCGCCACTCGAGTTTTGGCACACACCAAATGTACAGAAATACTGTTCTCCGTGGAAACCTGTCTCAGATAAACTACAGCTGCATACGACTTCTCCGAAGCATCGCAAAAAGCATGAATTTCTGTAAACTTTGCCTCTATATGAAGTATATGTCTAGGAATTTTCAACGAAGATAGCTCAGGTAACTCAGCCACAAAAGTTTTCCACTGGTTTGCAACTTCCAGCGGTGGCTCATCATCCCAACCTATCCCTAAAGCCCACAATTGCTGAAGTATTTGCTTGGGAACAATGATTACTGGAGCTAAGAATCCTAGAGGATCATACAGTCTTGCTATTTCTGACAAAATATTCCTCTTTGTACAGGACCGTATCTGAGGATGTACAGAATAAGAAAAACAATCCGTAGTGGGACACCACTGCAAACCCAACACTTTTATTCCAAGAGAATCCTTATCAAATACAAGTGGCTGCTGATGAACCTCAGGTACCTGAGCAAGTACTTCAGAACAATTACTTGCCCATTTCCTCAGTTCAAACTTTCCCAACGCCAATAATTCAATCAACTGGTTTTGAGTATCCAAGGCAATTTCCTTGGAGTTTGCTACTCCAATGGCGTCATCAACATAACAGAAATTCTCCAAAATATTTACAGCTAACGGAAACCTTTCACCCTCATCCCTACACAGTTGCAGCAACGTCCTAATCGCTAGAAAAGGACTAGACGTTACTCCATAGGTAACGGTCTTCAACTGATATTTCCTTATAGGCTCGTCACCGTTAGGTCTCCACAAAATAGTTTGATAACTAGTGTGAGACTCCTCAACTAAAATCTGTCGATACATTTGCCGTATATCCGCGGTAAACACATACAAATACAACCTGAAAGATAACAATATTGAGACGATATCATTTTGTAACTTGGGACCTGCTAGAAGAACATCATTCAAGGACTTTCCATTGGTAGTTTTAGCTGAAGCATCAAAGACAGTCCGAAGCTTTATTTCACCATTCGCATTCCTTTTCACCACCGCATGATGAGGAATGTAATACTCACTATTAGACCCCACTTGGTTCCCAACTTCAGACATGTGGCCTTGCTCCAAATAGTCAGCCATAAAATCACAATATGCTTCATGTAAGACGGAATCACGACGAAAACGTCCTTCCAACAGCTTAAATCTATGTAAAGCCTGTGAATAGGAATCACCCAGAACTGGGGGGAATTCAGAAAAGGGAAGCTTCACCACATATCTTCCTGAGTCCATACGCCAACAAGATGACGTAAAGAATTCCTCAGCCTGCTGTTCCTCTTCAGACAATGCGACACACTTAGGGATACTTTCAATTTCCCAAAACTTTTTCAATGTACAATCCAATTCCCCCACAGAAGTTAGAAAATTCAGCACACTATTAGTGGAAACACCACCCAACTTGCCCATTAACACCCACCCAAATACGGTGTTAATAGCATGTGGCCCACCATTCTGTCCTCTCACATAACCGGAACGTAAGATCTCACCAAATACTTCTACCCCTAGAAGCAGATCAATTTCCATTTCATCATGTGCAGCCAAAGGCTCTGCGAGGCAAAGATTTTCTAAATACTTCCACTTCTGAACAACAGCAGGAATTTGAGGTACCTTCTCACAAATCTGAGGTATCACAATAGCTTCCAAATTGAAGCTAGGATACGGTTTGCTGTAGGGAAAGATAACACAAGAGACTTTTCCCGAACTCACATTCGATGACATTCCATTAATGCCAACAACAGGGGTTGAATACTCCTTACGAGTAAGATTCAACCTTCTCACACAAGATTCACTAATAAAATTGGCTTGACTAGCAGAATCTAACAAAACACGACATTTGGTGGATCTACCCTCAGAATCCAATATTGAGACTAGTGCAGTAGCAAGCAACATTCTAGGCTGCACAGACAACTTACTTGCCATGACTTGAACATGACTCTCAGATTCATTAGAGGTACTACCACTGACATCACAATCTGTCACTTTAGTGTCCGGAAAATGCAATAGTACATGGTGTTTTCCACCACAAACCCCACAAAGTTCTTTTGATTTACATTTATTTACTAGATGAGTAGCTCCCAAACAATTAAAACACATTCTAGTCCGCTTGACAAAGGCATGCCTCTTACGACATTCTGCCTGCAAGAATCTATCACATTTGATCAACGAATGTGGTGAACCCTTGCAAAAATTACACTTTTCCTGTGTTAATGTGCCAGTCGAAAAACTAAGTGTCTGCCTTCCCTTGGGATTAGCAGGACTATTATTCTTTCTAAACCCACCACTAGCATTAGACACATTACTCCCTTGATATGCGGAAGTAAGGGATGTATTTTCCAGAGCTCGACAGGTTTTCTCAACAAATCCAAAAAGCATGTCAAACCCCGGAACATTATTCCCATTATGTTCTAGTTCAAATCGCGTTTTAAGGGAAGAAGGTAATTTCTGCAACAATAAATTGAATTTGGTAAAATCCCATAGGTTCAAGTTACTCATCTCTAAAGCCACCAAATTTTCAGAAAATATTGACAACAATTTTCGAAGTTCAACTGCAGAATCATGCCTAGAGGGAGAAGCATTATAAATTGAAAACCAATAATTGCTCAATAAAACACGTTCATTCTGATATCGACTCATTAATGCATTATAGGCTATTTCATAATTATCCTCAGTAATGGGCACATTCCTTACTATTAGACCTGCCTCTTTTTCTAAATAAGAAATCAAGAACTGAAACTTTTCTATTTTTGACAGCGAATTATTTCTATGAATAAGAGTATTGAATAAGTCGATGAACGTAGGCCACCTTGTAAGGTCACCATCAAACTTCGGTATTTCAATTTTGGGAAGCCTCAAACAATTTTCTCTTACGACCACTGCAGATGTTTCATGCTCACTACGAGCCATCATCTCATCAGAAAGATCTTTATGAATGCCCCTTATTGAATATCTCATATCATCAAACATTGTATGAACTGCTTCCTCCTCCTCTAAGGCAGACTCATCTACCAAGGCTATTATTTCATATTGCAAATTCTCAAACCTCGTTACATACCCATCCAGCTCTCCATACCTGAGAAAAAACTCCGTCCGATACTCGCCATTATCACGAGCCTTCTTGGCCGCCTCAAGAACATTTTTAATAGATTTTAAAACTAGCGCGCGTTGCCGTTGCAACTTCACAACATTTGCATTAGGCATGTTCAGGTATCAGGTAACGATTCAATGTAAACACAAGACCAAAATAATCAAATTTAGAATCAATCTGCTAGTAAACACAACTTCTTTACACAAACAATACGGCAACCACACACAAATCACAAAATTTTCAGTTGTTATTCTTTTTCGAAATCTCCGTCGACTACACCAATTGTCGAAACGCCGGTTTTCGAACCCCCAACCGAATGTAACCAACTGAATCAAAACAACTTTTGCGCTCACGCAATTCGCAAAATGTCAATTTCAAATGCCCAGAAAACTCCCCAGATATGTATTACCAACACAATACACCAAAAGTTGCTTGTTTTCGAATATAACCAATTTTTACAAACAGCGCGCAACACTAACAAATTCCGATGTCACAAAAAAACTCCGTTTTTTGTCAAGGATACGTACCAATTTAGATTTTACGTAGACTATTTTACTATAGCGCGATTTATTTATCCGTGCTCGGAGGGCCAAAAAATGGTTACAATTCGATCCATAAAGTAATTGTAGCCAATTGTGAAGGACCAACTAAATTGGCAAATAACCGCAAATGACTCACGAGTTAATCATGCATCGGTTGACTCACCCCTTGTTGGTTGGCGCCGGATGTCTTCCCCAGCTGGGTACTTGAACGCGTTGTACTCAATGGGATGTTACTTCTTCGGCCATTTTAGACGGGAATTTCGATGCTATACAGCTATATTCACGAAAAATCGACCACGGTTCACCGTCTCAGTGAACAGAGAACAGACCCGACTGGCTTCACTTTTCTCTCCCTTCTTCCGCGTCAACCGTCAGACTTCAAACTCGCAAGTCAAAACGCGGGAGATTCGAATATACAAAATTATTTAAATGGTAAATACCAATCGTAACCAGGTTATTTGTTGTTTCCTTTTTAAACAATCTGATACAAGCACATCGACCACAACACTGGTCGACCCATGCGCATGCGGATGACAGACGCGTCAGTCTTGGTCAGTCCCGTTCGCGGATGGCCTTAAGTCTGCCAACAAGAATTGGCTCGATATATTTTTGAATTCTTTGCCAAAGTCTCACGATATTGTTCGTGAGTGGGACATATTAAATATGTAAATTGAGATAGGCGTGTTCTTATATTCCATCCATCGATGAATATGTGCCAGATACCATCGGTGGTAGTATTTGTATTGTATGGGACAAATAAATGATGAGTTGCAGTGACGTCATAGATGGATTTTAAATGAAATTCCGATTGAATTTAAGAACCTGGAGCACGCACGTAGCTATAGCCTTTATATAGGAGTGTTCCATACTGCACTTTACAGATGAAAATTAAAAATTTCTTAAAATGTAGAAGCAAGTCAAGCCGTGTGCAAAACGAATTAACCTGAGTATTTTTGAATAAGTACTATGGTGTTCTGCCAGTAACTGGCAGCTAGACCGTAATACTCGTATTGTAACTTGTAGCACAGACATAGGGGGAGCGCCGGTGACCTGTAGCTTTTCATAACTGGAATATGACATTTGGTAAACATAACCTTTTCTTCGTCTTCTCTATGTTTACTTCCCCCACTACCAAAACCATCGTATCCATCAGTAGTCAAAGCCGAGACATTATTGCTGCATCCATCGAAGAAAAAAAGTTTGAAGTTTCATCACATTTTAACTGCTCAGTTTACGAACGCTCTGATGGATTTCCGATTGATGCGCAAAGTCATCTGTTGAATAAAATAACATACCTCATACAATAATTATTACTATATTTGTCATACAATTTACCGACACCAAATTGTCAGCATAAGTCAGTAGAAGGCAGGTGATTTAACGCTATGTGCTTCTTGACTGTGCACCCAAAAACAGGGCATTTTTCAACTATACAGCGACGTTGAAGCTTGCGCGTGAGAATGTTAAATCCTTAACGATCGTCTAAAGCGGCCTTAATGTGCGTCAGACTTGATGTCGAACCCTTCTCGTTCCGCCATGTCTAACCTTTGATCCGTTAGGCTCGTTTACCCGAGTACCGACCGGCCGTACCCCCGGACCGTCTCAGTCCGGATCCGGAGGCGTCCCGCAGCAGGGAGGAGCCCCGCTGGGTCCCCGCCCAGACTTTGGACGCCGATTTGCTGATGTACCTGAGGGCTGCCAGGTCCATGGCCGCCTTTGCTGGTATGTGTGACGGCGGGTGTCCGGAAGATGGCGCTAACGCCGCCAGCAGGGATGACACCACCATCAACGCTTTGGATGTACTGCACGATTCCGGGTTGGTTTTAAAAGCTTTATGTTTAGACAAGGATGCTATACAGGGTGTTTCCTAATTGAATGCCAATATTTATGGGAACGATTTTTGGGTCCATTTTAAGAAGAAAACTTGTCCTAAACGTCTTACCTTTTGAGATACAGGGTGGTAAAGTTTTCAAAGATTAATAATGTATCATTAATATCTACAATACCACTTCAGATATTTTAATGAAACTCGCCATACATGTAATATGAATCAACCTCAACATCTTTTACAAAAAAACTCTCGATTTTAACCAGTGCAGTGCCGACCCAATTAACATAGTCCCAAATATTATTTCGACAGTCAGTGGTACGCCACTGACTTTTCTTGATTAAAAAAATGAAATCTGTATTCAATTATGAGCAGATTTGATCTCTTGAATTTTTTTAGTCCGACGCACGGGTTTCATCTAAAAAAATAAAATCTACGTATGACTCTACATGGTGATATTAACGATATTGTTGCGATCATGCAGAGAAACGGTTATTTTTTTAAGCGAAAACCGTGCATCGGATTGAAAAAAATCAAGTGTTCAACTTTGGTTAGATTTCAAAAATAATCTTTATTTTAGGAGAAATCAGTGGCGTACCATCAATGTACGCCAAAATAGGCAGGTCAA
Source organism: Callosobruchus maculatus (assembly GCA_951848785.1). Taxonomy (NCBI): domain Eukaryota; kingdom Metazoa; phylum Arthropoda; class Insecta; order Coleoptera; family Chrysomelidae; genus Callosobruchus; species Callosobruchus maculatus. Next base: position 23,898,422 of record CATOUR010000014.1, on the reverse strand, counting down.
ATTACGCCACTGGTTGAAATTTAAGAAAAAGTGATACATTAAAAAATGCCTCTTGTTTCATAGTACATGTATGACGAATTTCATTAAAATATCTGAAGTGATGTTGTAGATATTAATAATAAATTATTTATTTTTGAAAACTTTACCACCCTGTATCTCAAAAGGTAAGACGTTTAGGACATATGTACGTTCATATGCAGTTTTCTTCTTAAAATGGACCCAAAAATCGACCCCATAAATATCGACATTCAATTAGGAAACACCCTGTGTAACAGGACAACTTGAATGACTGATGTTAGCTAAAATGGTTCGTTTATTGGCGAGTGAAAATTCTAAGTATATTAAAAGCTTACGCCTGGGGTTTAAACGTCTAGAGACGGACGCTATATGACAAGAAAAACTTAAAAACTAATTATATCTAAAATGGTTAATTTATTAATAAAAGAAATTCTGAAGATATTCAAATCATACCCCTGGGGTTGTAAACGCTTAGAGACGGACGCTATGTGACAAGAGAATTATAAAATGTAAAAAAAGTAATTAATTCGCTAATATAACTTGCAACTATGTGGTTTTTAGTCAATTTTGCGTCATTTGAAAGAAAATGATGTACAACATTGAAAAAACAGTTGCCAACTCTCGGTCAGCCGCAGCAGTAGGGTTGCCAGATGTGAACAGGTATTTCACTAGGCCTTTACGGAAACTGTGATCGGGTTAACCCGATCAGTTCGATCACTGATCCTGACGTTCGGAAAGTGATCTGGGATCTGTCAGAAATAAGGTAGTTCACTCTTGTACAGTAAGTGATTGCGATCGGATGATTCAGATCAGCAGCTGCTTTACTTAACCATCTGTTTTTTATTGTTAAACCAATTTTTTCGTTGTTCAATGTCCGTTAAATTCATGGAATCATAAATCCCACTTGACAGGCAGCTGTTTGACATATAACTGATCTATCCGGATCCAGATCAGTGTTTCCGTAAAGGCCTACTGTTAATTATCTGCACTCACCTGTTTTTTTAATCTTGATACAAAATTAAAGTTTTATCCATATTGTAACATACTGTATATTATGGTATTAGTGTATTTGTATTAGTTGTCATTGATTGTCATACATGATGTAAAGTCAAAGTGCTAGGTTAGATCTTTTGAAGTGTAAACGTCATCGAATCGTCTAGAGTTTTCGAGAATGACTGATGGATTCTAGAAATGTCATCGAATGCTCTAGATGGTTCGATGAAGTATATATAAGGTGCTACGGGTAGCGTAGAGTCAGTTGAGTTGAGATCTAGTTGAGATAAGGTTAAGAGATATTGTATTAAGTTCTGAAGTAAAACGGTGAAAGTTACGTCGAGTTTGATTCCCTGGGTGAAGAAAAGAGGCCGTCGTGACAATTGGTGTCGGAAGTGTGGGATTATCCATCGAATCAAACCAGGAAAAGGAGTTAAGAAGTGAGTACAGCGTCAGTCAATGCCTGTAACCAGAGCTATGGCGTCCGACATGAGTGCATTGATGGCTATGATACAAGAAATGAAGGCAGATATGAGAAACAGCTTCGAAAAGAGTGAAGAAAAGTTGAAGCAGCACCAGGACGAGCAAGCAGCTGTTATGCAAGCGACCGCCATGAACCTGGAAGAAAAGTTAAAGCACCACCAAGAGGGTCAGGCAGCCGTTATGCAAGCAACTGTCGTGAACCTGGAAGAAAAGCTAAAGAACCACCAGAATGAGGCAGTCGTGAACCTAGAAGAAAAACTGAAGCAACATCAAGATGAGGTAGTCGCAGGTTTGAAGAGTAACTTGAAAAGTGGACAGGAGCTGGTAATGACCAGATTGGAGGAGCAGAGGCAAGCCGTAAGTCAGGCGCTAGAAAATCAAGATCAGCGTATTAGTGCTATAGAGACATCGCAAAAGATCGTTGAGGAACAGCTGCAGCAAGTGAAGGATCAAGTGAAGGAAATCGTGAGAGACGAAGTGCGAGAACTTAGTGGAGGTGAGCGTGAACAACTACAGCAGGTGAAAGATCAGGTCAAGGAAATGATCAGAGAGGAGCTGCGAGAACTTAGTGCAGGTGAGCGTAGTTTAACAGCTGCAGCACCCGCTTTTCCTGATAGACACAGTGGCGTAGTAGCAAAGCCCTATCCGTACAACGGCAAAACGTCCTGGGACATTTATTATATGCAATTTGAAAATATCGCTCGTATGAATAACTGGTCAAATGAAGAAAAAGCTTGTGTGCTTACATCCATGCTAAGAGACTCTGCCGCAGCTATTTTGGAAAATCTCTGCTCATCAGATCTACGTGACTACGATAAGATAACATCTGCACTAAGGTTACGCTTTGGAGATGCACACTTAACAGAGCTGTTGCATGGCCAGTTGCATAACCGAACACAACGAGCGAAGGAAGATTTAACCACATTTGCATACGAAGTCCACAGCCTAGCTAAACGAGCATTCGTCAGCAGTCCCATCGAGACACAGGAATACATCGCTGCTCGCCAGTTTGTCGAAGGCATTGCAGACGCGGAAGTTCAACGAATGGTAAAACTATCCAGTCCCATAAATTTACAAGATGCTGTGATCAAGGCTTTGCAAATTGAAGCTGACATAAAAGCCATGCGAATGACAAGGAGGGTGCGCGCTGTCGAGCAAGATACAGAAGCAGAAGTCAGGGCCACACCGTTTATTTCAGGAAGAAGAGGTGCTAGCTTCCAAAGAAACCCGGTTCGCACAAGACTAGAAGGAGCTGAAAAGTTTACATGCTGGAGATGTGGACAGAAGGGGCATCTTAGGGTAAGCTGCCGCACCCAGGCTGATAAGATACAAGCGAATGTAGAAAAAGCGGATGAATATGCGAACAAAATGAAATCTATACAAGACACGATAAACTCAATGAGGGAGCAGTTTGAGAGAGACATAAAGAATTTAGTAAAGAAGAATGAAGAAAGTATCGCCAAGCTTCAACAACAACACGGAGTAGCCATGAGGGAACTTAGAGCAGACAGGGATAGGATGAAGCAGTTGCTTGCCTCTCAGGAAAGGAGAAGTATGCATATTAAAAGCAAGTTTGAAACGAATAGAAAGAATCTGCTGAAGAAGGACGAACAACACGAAATAGCCTTGAGGAAGCTCAATAAAGAAGTTTCTGCTTTGAAGGGCGAAATCAAGAGATTGGAAGCTTTGAATCAGTTGAAGAAAGCAGAGAGGGAATGGGACCAAGTTAAAGATGAAAATGCAATGCTCAAACAGAAGATAAATCAGATGGAGGCTGAGTATGCATTCTGTAAAAAGAACTTGAACAACGCGATTGACAAAGCCAAAAGGGTCGGTATCAAGAAGAATGAGTTGAGAGAAAGGTTGGCGCAGCTTGAAGCAGAAAACAAGAAGCTGAGAACAGATTTGAGCGCCGAGGTCGATGATGCGAAAAAGCGAAAGGAAGATTTGTCTAAAGCAAGAGAAGTTGATAGTAAGACTAAACAGCGACTGGTGATTTTGAAAAACGAGAATTCTCGACTGAAAGAGGAGCTGGAAAACGCATTGGCTGAAGCAGAGTACGGTAGCTCCAGGATGGAGCATATGGAGAATAGAAACAGTAACGGGAAGCAGAAGATTACTCAGTTGAAAGTTGAGATCGATAAGAAGAAGAGAGATCTGAATAAGGTCACTGAAGATACAAAGAAGGGTGTGTCCGCAGTATTAGCGAAGCCATTTTACGATGCAGAGTTAGAACAGAGATTGGCGCAACTGAAGAAAGAAAACCCGAAGATAGGAGCAGAGCTTGGCGCTGCACTCAAGGACTCATCATGGGATTGTGAACAGACCACGCAACTCAGAAGCGAGAATGTTAAGCAAAAGAACAGGATTGCGCAGGAGGAAGACGAATTCAGCAGGTTCAGAGAGGAAGTGGAGAATAGCCTGAGTAATGGGAAGAAGGAAGTGTCGAGAGGTGACAGTCGTCAAGGCAAAAAGGTGCAACTGAAGAGAATGATAACAGAGCTAGGAAAAGAGAATACTGCTGGAGCTGAAAATGAGAATCGCAAGTTGGGCAAAGAATCTCACAGTTACGAGGTGATCTGGTATGGTCTTGCAACGCACGACGCAAGGAAGGGTAGATGTCCGAAGCTACAACGCCATGGGGAGGGACCCTACGTGGTGATGAAGCGCCTCCACGACGTAGTCTACAGGTTATGTACGGAAAGTGGAAAACCGGAGGTCGACTATGCTAATGTCTGTGGTGATACAAGAATCGAAGTTGTTCGTCGAGGACGCCGAACGCTAAGGGGGGAAGAAGGTAACATACTGTATATTGTGGTATTAGTGTATTTGTATTAGTTGTCATTGATTGTCATACATGATGTAAAGTCAAAGTGCTAGGTTAGATCTTTTGAAGTGTAAACGTCATCGAATCGTCTAGAGTTTTCGAGAATGACTGATGGATTCTAGAAATGTCATCGAATGCTCTAGATGGTTCGATGAAGTATATATAAGGTGCTACGGGTAGCGTAGAGTCAGTTGAGTTGAGATCTAGTTGAGATAAGGTTAAGAGATATTGTATTAAGTTCTGAAGTAAAACGGTGAAAGTTACGTCGAATTTGATTCCCTGGGTGAAGAAAAGAGGCCGTCGTGACAATATTAATTACAAATATCCATTGTTGCCAGTTGGAAAATGGCAGCAAACAGGGTGCCAATGATATTCATGAGTAATTCTCGCTCCAGGTAAATGGAAGCGCAAAAGAGAAGATGCACGCACTGTTACGTATATCAATTTCCCTCGAGCGAGAATCGCTTATAAAAATCATAGCAACCTCTGCGGCCATTTTCCAACTTATACCTTTAATTCTGTATTAGAATTTAAAAAAAGTATTAACAGCAATATACTTGTTCGCACGTGGCCACGCTAACGCAGCGGCTGACTGAGAGCTGGTAATCATTTTTTTCTATTATTTACATTATATTCTTTCAAATGATGTAAAATTGACTAAAAAACATATACATAGTTGCAAGTTATATTAGCGAATAATTACACTAAAATTAATTACAGGTAATTGCGGCTAATTTGTGAAAGGCAACCTATCGTTAATCCCATTCTATACTTTCTCAAGATTCATTTAAAGTTAATTTTATCAAAAAACAGATATGTACCTGCGGGAGGGAGCAGTGGTATCTTAGACTATAAGTAAACAATATTCTTGCTTTCTACAAAGTAGCAACAATTATTCACAGTTCTCAACCATATAATGCTGATCATTTTATAAATTATTGTCAGTAAAGAGAATGCCCGTAAATTCAGGGTTAATACCTAAAAGAACATTTTTGGGGGAATAATCTTGTTGGAAAATTGCTGTCCCCTAAATAAGCTTATTGTTTGGCAACTGAAATTGTAAGTGAGCCGTATTATAAGTAAACAGTGAAAGAAACCACTGATATTATGTTTATGCTAATGCTAATTTGCACAGCGCCATTCAATTTCATGTAAAAGCTTTGATGTTTGCAAGCCTATTCGTATGTCCTGTTATAAAGAGTCTCTGTGTGTTTAGGATATAATGGAAAGGTTTCTTCTATTTTATCAGTTTTCTTTTTATATAAATTTCATGTCAGTATTTGAAAAACAGTATGTTTGCCTTGTCCACTGTTGATTTTCATTGTTCCCAAATAACTATTTTTCAAAATGAGATCCATAAACTGGAACATAACTCAAACACTACATGGTGTACCCACTCACTAAACCGATTTTTCCCAAACCCGATACGTTGTTTCGGTATGTTTGCATGTTCAGAGGAAGATTTAGTCTTCCCTTATAGATACTAACATAGAGAAACACGGATTGATTTGAACTCCGGGCCTTTTTGCACTTTCAACGACCGCTGTTTACATACTGTGGAATTCGTTATAGTTTACTAGTAAAAACCCTTTTACACATTGTATTTTCTCATCAGATATGATCCAGGAAAGGCCCTACAAGCACTAGTGAAATGTCCCGTACCGAAAGGCATCGACAAAAAATGGAGCGAAGAAGAAACGAAAAGGTTTGTCAAGGGACTGAGGCAGTTCGGAAAGAACTTTTTCAGAATCAGAAAGGATCTCCTACCGCACAGAGACACCGTAAGTCCTACTGTCAATTTTCTAATGCTCGTCTATAATGTCAATGTTTTGCAGCCTGAGTTAGTAGAATTCTACTACCTGTGGAAGAAAACGCCAGGTGCGAATAATAATAGACCGCATAGGAGGAGGAGGCAAGGTTCTCTGAGGAGAATTAGAAATACACGGAATAGTAGAGGAGGTGAGCGGTTATTCAGTCAATTATTCTCATTATCGAACATAAATATAACAAGAAAGCGTCGATCATTTGAAGTAGGTCCGTGGGACCGCTTCATTAAGCTATTAACAAGCCATTGTCCCTGGTCGGTTGTCTTCGTGTTACCTCGATTATTTACACCGACATTCTGTGGTGCTACATTGGCCACGTTCACTTACTTACTTTAATTCTTGTATGAAGATTACTGAAAATCTAGAGTATCATATTTAATGTACGAAGTTCGCACACAATACTTATGCAACTTATCTTCCAAGAACCCCGATATTTCCGGGCGCCGCTTATCTCGCGCGATATGTAAACCTGAACTGCTACATTGTGTACAGTATGGCAACTTAAATTTTCCAAGCTTTGCTAAAGAAACGTACCATCCAACAAATTCGGTTAGAAGAAGCAAATACTTGACCACCGCCTCATTAATTATTTTTGAATTTTATAAATGACACATTCTTGATCCTATTAATAACAGCTTTTCCAGTTTCGTATATAATAACAAATACATTGGATCAGTATCTTCTTTTGAGGCAATATGTTGTGTTGGGACCTTCCTCACATGCTGCTTTAGCCATTCTACTTTACTGCAATTATTTCAGTATATCGTCAAACCAGCTTTTAATATTTTGGACTAGTGTACAGGGTGGGCCAATAGTGCGTGGATGGAGGATTGTGGGCTTACAAAAAATATTTCAAAAATCTGTCACTTGAGAGCTATAACGTAAAAAAATTTTCACTTAAATTTTTGAGGTTCTTCAGGGTGGTTCATATCAAACTTACATTTTTTTGAATATTTGCATATTTGGATTCCTCGGTCAATTCTAGTGTGACTTTATGTATCATACATGGAACTTTAAAAGAACCGTTTAGGCGCAAATCACCATTTGTGGTATAAGTAGGTATCAGAAAAAAATTGAATATCGCAGCGATTATAAAACTTAGAAGGCCGTGACTTTGCGGTACGACTAAGCACGAAATGCGTCACCTTAGGTCAGACGGCTAAATTTGAATTCTTTTTGTACTTGGAGAAATCTTAGGAACCAACTTAGTAGAAAGATGCAAACTAACTAGAGAAACGAGGCAAGATTATGAAAATTCCTTACAACGTATTAGCTCTAACCGGATACAACTGCGGCAAGATATCTAATGTCAATGAGTAGCTGGGGTATGAAAGAAGTGTTTGTTTTTCACAGCCTACTAGCTATTGAGGTCTACTAGAGCCTGACAACTTTACAAAACGATTAAAATTTTTGAAACAAAAGGAAAACTACAGTCTAACATGTTTAGAATGAAATTTCACATTTAATGGGGAATAAAATTAGTCATTTCCGTTTAGTTAAGTCAAAAGTGAAGATATCTCGGATTCATTCTGAACATCTATTGAAATAATTGCTAGAATTTTTTAATTACGCTATGTTGTAATTGTGTTTATTTCATGTACTGTAGTACAAACTAAATTATCTTTTACAATTCAAACAGACTGCAGTTCAAGTTTCATTTTCCGCGATTTTGCTAATAAGTAAAAGTACCTACTGAAGAATTTGAAGGGTTCCGGTCAGAGGTATCATTACTTTTGACTTAACGGAAATGGCTCCTTTTTTATAGTATTAAATGTAAATTTTTTTTCAGAAGACACAGATATTCTACTGCCAGCGACAATCACTAGTAGTTTTCCTTTGATTCAATATTTTTTTACTGACATTGGAAATTGGCTAGTAGCTAGTAGGCTGTGAAAAATGAGCGTTTGTTTCTGGTTAGAGCTAATATATTGTAAGGAATTTTCATAATCTTGCCTCATTACTTAGTTAGTTTGCATCTTTCTACTAAGTTAGTTGGTCTCTTCCATATTAACGGGCTTTTGTTTATTTTTCATGGCCTGCTGGGTTGCTTGCACGCAGGAAAATTGAAAAACACCGATTTGATTGAAAATTTGAAATAAAATGAAAACCAAAAAAGATTGATATCGAGAATGCTATATTGTTAGAAAGATAAATCAAATTTTACATTTGATTCCTTAAACTAAAATAGAATTCCCATTTGAAAAATGAAGTTATCTGTGATTGAAGTTTCCTTAATCAATCTACTGATTTCTCCAAGTACAAAAAGAATTAAAATTTAGCCGTCTGACCTAAGGTGACGCATTTCATGCCTAGTCGAACCGCAAAGTCACGGCCTTCTATGTTTTATAATCGCTGCGATATTCAATTTTTTTCTGATACCTACTTGTACAAAAAATTGTGATTTGGGCCTAAACGGTTCGTTTAAAGTTCCATGTGTGATACATAAGGTCACACTAGAATTGACCAAGGAATCCAGATATACAATAATATATAGGGGGTTCCATTCAAAAAAATGCATGTTTGATATGAACCACCCTGTATAAACCTTAAAATTTAAGTGAAAATATTTTTAGCCCTCAAGGGTCCCTACCATGATCATGTGACCGATTTTTGAAATGTTTTAGTGGCCTAAAATCTTCCGACCACTCACTACTGGCCCACCCTGTATGTAATGATATGAGGACACTACAAGCTTCTGACATCCAAGGGTTTCAGGTTAACAATGATCACACATGATCAAGTGACAGATTTTTGAAATATTTTTTAGTAAGCCCATAATCCTCCGTCCACACACTACTGGACCACTAACCACCAATGGTCTATTCCCAACTATACCCTTCATAGGGATCTCTACATCAGTTACTTTATGGTTTGCATTAAACAACAGGCACACCGACGTTGTAGTCAAGCGGAATCCCAGAACAACCCTCTGTTGTGCAACTATATGAACCGCACAGTTGAGCAAGTTCGCACACAAGACCGCAGCTCAGCTTGTGATAAAAATCAAATCGTAGAGTTTGAAAACAACTAACATTACCCTTTCCTTAAAACTTCAAATAATGAAAATATTTTTACGTTATAGCGCTCAAGGGTCCCTACCATGATCATGTGACCGATTTTTGAAATGTTTTAGTGGCCTAAAATCTTCCGACCACTCACTACTGGCCCACCCTGTATGTAATGATATGAGGACACTACAAGCTTCTGACATCCAAGGGTTTCAGGTTAACAATGATCACACATGATCAAGTGACAGATTTTTGAAATATTTTTTATTAAGCCCATAATCCTCCGTCCACGCACTACTGGCCCACCCTGTATAGTATACAGGGTTATTCACGTTATTCGACACGGAGCATTATGGCTAAAGTATTTAATAAAAAAGAAAATAATAATTTGGGATGGATAGAGACCCATAAAGGCTACATTTTAAAAATATTTTCATGTTATACAGGGTGTCCCAGAAGCACGAAATGTATCAAAGTTATGTTTTTTTTTTTTAAATGGAACACCCCATATATTATTGCATATTCAGATTCCTTGATGAATTCTATTGTGACTTTATGTATCATACATGGGACTTAAAGCGAACCGCTTAGGTGTAAATCACCATTTTCGGTATAAATAGATATCTGAAAAAAATTGAATATCGCAGAGATTGTAAAATTTGGAAGGCTGTGACTTTGCCGTGTTACTAAGCATAAAATGCGTCAGCTTTGATGAGACTGTCAAATTTAAATTACGTTTATGCTTGGAGAAATCGGTCGATGAATTAAGGAAACTTCGATCAGCAATAACTTGATTTTTTCAGATGGGAATGCCTAATTTTTTTTATACGGTTAGAAGTAGAATTTGATAGCCTTTCTAATGATAGAAGGTTGTGCATATCAATCTCTGGTAGTTTTCATTTAATTTTAAATTTTCGAACAAATCGGCGTTTTTCAATTTGCCTACCTATAACCAACGTAGCAGGCCATGAAATATAAACAAAAACCTGTTCAGGCAGAAGAAAACAACTAACTTAGCTGAAAAATACTCACTAACTAGACTAAAGGGGCAAGATTATAAAAATTACTCACAACAAACAAAGTCTAACCAGAAACAACGGCGGTAACATATCTTTGGTCAAAGAGAAGCTGGAGTATGGCAGAAATGGATTTTTTCACGGCCTACTAGCTACTGCAATGTACTAGAGATTGGCAATTTCCAAAACCATTAAAAATTTTGGAATAAAGTAAAAACTACTAGGGAATGTTGTAAGCAGTTTATTATTTTCATAATAAAATTTCGCATCTAATGATATAAAAAAGTATGCAATTCTGTCAAAACTCAAGTCAAAAGTACCTCTGACTGGAGTTCTGAAAATTCTTCAGTACCTATTAGCAAGGTCGCAGAAAATGAAGAATGAATTAAAATTTGTTCAAATTATAAAACATAACTTAAATGGCAGAAAATTTAAATCTGATTTGTCAGTATTCTTTTTTTGCAATATTGCTAATAGATATTGAAAAATAGAAGAGCTCCAGTCAGAGGTATCGACTTCGATGCAAATTAGTACTTTTTTACACCATTACATATGATTGATAGTTGCGTGCTGGAGCAACAGTCGCTAGTTGTTTCTGTTTCATATGAGGGTTTTTGATTGTCTTGGAAATTTTTAACTTCTAGTAAATTGCGGTAGCCAGTAGACAGTAAAAATATCTATTACTGCCATACTCCAGCTTCTCTTTGACCTTAGAGATGTTATCGCAGTTGTTTTTGGGAGAGTTGATTTGTTGTAAGGAATTTTTATAATCTTGTCCCTTTAGTCTAGTTAGTGAGTATTTTTCAGCTAAGTTAGTTGTTTTCTTCTAGCTGAACAGATTTTTGTTTATATTTCATGGCCTGCTACGTTGCTTATAGGTAGGAAAATTGAAAATCGCCGATTTGTTTGAAAATTTAAAATTAAATGAAAACTACGAGAGATTGATATTCACAACCTTATATCATTAGAAAGCCTATCAAATTCTACGTTTAACCGTGTAAAAAAATTAGGCATTCCCATTTGAAAAAATCAAGTTATCGCTGATCGAAGTTTCCTTAATTCATCGACCGATTTCTCCAAGCATAAACGTAATTTAAATTTGACAGTCTCATCAAAGCTGAAGCATTTTATGCTTAGTAATACGGCAAAGTCACAGCCTTCCAAATTTTATAATCTCTGTGATATTCAATTTTTTCCTGATATCTACTTATACCGAAAATGGTGATTTACACCTTAACGGTTCGCTTTAGGTACCATGTATGATACATAAAGTCACACCAGAATTCACCAAGGAATCTGAATATGCAATGATATATGGGGTGTTCCATTTAAAAAAACATAACTTTGATACATTTCGTGTTTTTGGGACACCCTGTATAACATGAAAATATTTTTAAAATGTAGCCTTTATGGGTCTCTATCAATCCCAAATTCTTATTTTCTTTTTTTATCAAATACTTTAGCCATAATGCTCCGTGTCGAATAACGTGAATAACCCTGTATAGATGAAATCTGTGAACATTCTGTACCACCATCCACGATCACCGAGAAGGATGGTTCAAACAAACAAAATATTTGTTTACTTCTTCTAACCTATCCGAATTCCTTTGTACCATCAGAGAGCGGCCGAGGAAGACATCATTGAGAAGGGGACTTAGTAACCCTTCTTGTAAAGTCTTTCTTCGGCGCTCACAGTTAGCAGTGATTTTAAGCACATGAATAAACTTTAAATAAACGTATATTATCATTAATAATTGTGTATTGTCCATTCGACAATACCGTTCCAAAACGATTATTTTCTATAATTGTATTCTGATATGGGAAAACATCTAGTATAATAATTTAATGAATTCACGTGTAATGTACTCCAGTAGCAAGGAGAATTTATGAGGCATATATTTTTATGGAGATGTTTTTTCATCGTAACGTAAAACAAATAAATAATAAATGGGTGTATTAACAATGTTGACTTTTAAATACCTCAATAAATATTACAAAGTAGTGGCAATATCCTATTATTCATAACATTACAGTTCAACATATTTATGTATATTTAACGTGCTGTGCAAACATCTTTGTTCCATTTACGAGTATGTGAATTTATTATAGCTCATGCATTTTAGACATTTTCCCAAGGAAATTCGGGTCATTTTAAATATTGCTGCTACACTAGTAATTTGGATATAGATTATTTACTCATCAATTAATAGTAATAATAACAAAACCTTCAAGAACTCCACAGGAATGTCTTCTCAGGAGAGTCTTGAAAAATATGTGATACCAGAGTTAAACCTTATGTAGGCCAATTTATGGATGCAAAAACTTCTGGTGTTTCCCATGATCTCTTCCATCCCAATTCCACTCACCTAAAAAAGCATAAAAAATGTCTAAAACAAAGTCTGGAGAGGTTAAGGTACTTTCGGTCATACGCATATGCGACATAGTTTTTTGTTATGTAGAACTCATAAACCGCGTTCAAAACACGTATCTCAATATAAAGTTTGCGCGGTCATAATACTCTCTCTACTGGGGATAGGGAATGCATTGATGTAATAGTAACAATAAAGTAACCATATCTTTTTCTCACATGAGGCGATGATTATAGTAACTATATTATTGCTCTTTTGTTTTTGCCTAACTTTCCTAGGCTACTATTCATCTACATTATTTACAATGCGAATTTTTCTGTTTCCCGGAATTTATCGCGTGATAGTTAGGTACTGATACCATTGAGAGCACTCGTGTAGGCTGTTTAGTGTACAAAAATGAATTGGCGATTGTTTTTGGTAGGACGCAATGCACCGGCGGAAACCGAAAGCAACAGACCGTCTCCTCAACCAGGAAAAGAGCCCGGCGAAACCAGCTCCGTTACAGAGGATGACAATGACAGTGAGGATGACAGTGACAGCAGGGACGCTCAGTACAGATGCTCACATTGCTTTACAACCAGTAAGTACCCAATTTTATTACTAAATCCTATCCCGCGTTTCGGTGCTTTTCGCTGTAGCCTTTCTATGAATGTGTGACAAAAAAACTAATTTGGAATAAACATTTCATTATTTCAGTTGCTCCAAATAGGTATAAACCACGTCACAAAATACTGGTGCACCAGAAGTTGAAATTAGTTGCAATTGTAATTTATCAATTTAGTGTGAGAATGATTATATAAATTTTGCTTGACTGGGAGATTTGACGAGTAACAAAAATATTCGTCGCCCGGGGGGGGGGGGGGGGGTGAGGGGGGGGTTGCATTTTTATGGATTAGATTTGTAGTGGCATTACGTTATATAATGTTTCGGGGGGGGGGGGGTATACTGTAGTGAATGAATGGATCGCGGGACTGACATAATTATATATTACTATCCTAAATCCAATAAGAAGTTAACCTATTTATTTATTCATCATATATTTTGAAATAATTATGTTTCTGGTATGCTAGGCAGAAACCTAGCAAATGTCAATGAAAAGTTAAAAATCAATCTTCATTACACTCGAGAATATTAAGAACTTTAAGACGTATAGTTGAGGCGTTATTATATGTATGTTTATTTTTAGATTCTAAGGATTGGCAACCAGGTGGGAAAGACCGACAACTCCTTTGCTGGGACTGTAGAGCTCACTACAAAAAGACAAACGAACTACCACCACTCACTGCCCCTCCTGCTGGCGCTAATAATGCTTCCACAGGTAATATTTGATCTTGTTTTGTTCAAGTCGATATCACAAACACCTACTGTTAATATTTCAGATAATCCAGACGACAGCCCACAACGTATGCGCACTCGCAATAAGGCTAAAGAGCAGACAAACAACCGACAACGGCCGAAACGTGGTGGTACTGAAACTCCGGAGCCTAAAACTCCCGTTAAGCAATCAAATTCTGATAAATCGGCATCCACGCCTTCCAGTACCCCTGTCAAAAAGGTAAATTTAACAAATCGTGTCAACAAATGTCTATTTCCCACCGACGACAAATAAGTTAGACCCCTCATTAAACATTGAATAAACATTTGTTTACGTTAGAACATTAAAAGGTAGTCCAGCGGGTAGACAGAAACGGCGGGCTAAGCCAAAATGGCTGTCTCGTGGCTCAAAACGTTTACATATATCCTCAAATTTTAATTAAATCTTATGGTACCTACCTGATAAAGGGGTGTGATTCAGTGTGATGTGTAATTATTTTTCATACATAACAGTAACGCATTATTATTAGCATAAAAGTCGCTCGAAACAATTCACCTGTAAAATGCAGAATACGTGGGCCAACGACATAACCTCAACAATAGTGACAAAATGACGATATCATAGATGGAACCGGTATAGAGTCTAGCGAGGTTGCCAAGTCCAAAATAAGTCTCCGACGTATTAGCTACAAACTATTCATTCCATTTTCACATTAATTTCTTCCGTTTTGAGGATTTAAAGACATTGCTCAAGCACTATATTTATTTAACACATTATTTCTAGCTATTACCCCAGGACCTATCTTCAACAGTTCTAATTATACGCAAAGCAATTAACTTGTATCTCGTAAGTTTGGTTCTCCACCAGTGAATTCCGGCAACAGAGTGATCCAATGTTTCGAACAAAGGTTTTTGTAAATAAATGTGTCTACCTAGATTTGTCGTCGGTGCTATTTCCAAACATACCTGTAAATGTTTTAACCTGTACAGTGAGAAAAAATCTACCTCAAGTTATTTTATTTTTTAACCACCGGATGAAACTTAGTATCATTGTATAAGAGTAAGTTGTAAATTCTTTCAAAAATATACTTTACAGCTGTCAATGTTATCCCCAAATTTCACAATTTTCTGTCAAGAAATGAAGGAAAGAGAATAAAAAGCGTATTGTAAAATTAGCTAATTTTATTCAATAAATTTCGAGTAATAAAGAATTGGTGAAGCGGTTTATATAAATTATTGTAAAAGTTGTCCAAAACGACAAATGAACATCCGACTTATTCTCTCTAGTTTTCTTATACCTATTCTGTCTTATTGATGGATTATTTTGAATGAAATGAAATTATATTCAGGATTAACAGATCTTCTCAATCAGATGGCACATGCATGACCCCCTGTTGCTTAGGGACAAATGTCCAAAAATGGCCCATACCTGTACTTTAATATCGAAGTCATGTTTATTTTAAAAATATTATACACTGATTAAATAAATAAACAGGGGAGTATTAGTATGGCATTTTAGTCCACTTTATATTGTGCAAAAGTTAGACAACAGAATACAAGTTGATATTTTTTTAACTGTGCATATAAGTCGTTAAAGGAAACAACTTTTTCAAATTACTTTCTCCAGAAAGCTGAAAAATTAGCGAAATACAGGATAAAAAAAGTAAATCTGGGCTTGTGTATCAAGACGTACCTAGTCTGTTTATGTTTAGTTTCTTGCTCGGATCTTTGTCTTATCCATCAAGCATTGTACCGATCAGTTAGTGCAGGAGTCACTTTCAGTTTATAGCTATTTTAAACTGATAAATCCTATAGTTGTTTTAATAGTACTGTGCCACAGGTCAAGTTGAAAAACGTTAATGTTAGCGACACTTCGTCTTTTTTATACTGATTTGGAAAATAAAAACCGATTATTATTACTATTTTTGGATTTACCAATTTAAAATTACCATACACAGAAAGCGAATACTGCACGAAGTGGTAGGTACAATGCCTGACCGATAAATATAAATCCGTGCAAAACATTAAATACAAACAGACTAGGTACGTCGATTCAGTTTTTTATTCTGTTTCTCATTTACTTTAGTTTTCTGAAAAGGTTATTTGAAAATTATTGTACTTCTATACTCAGAAAAAAGTAGAAACTTAGGAGCCACAGGTATATCTGACCTATTCCTGAAGAGAAGCATATTCATTAATTTTTATTTCCTTCTGATTGATTGTTGTACTATGGCCTACCTGCGACGGGCGATTGCTAATTACGATTTTGTTGTCGTAACACAAGGGTAAACCGGACAAGCCCGAAACGCCGAACAAGAACCGTAAACGTCAACAAGACGCGAAAGCCGAGGATAACGAGACCGATGAGAAAGACATGGGCGTGCTGAAGAAGAAGCGCGAACGGGCCGAGAGCCCGAGCAGCGTCACCACGGACTCAGAGACCGTGAACGAGGACATCGAGAATACGGAGAACGAGAACGACAACTCGAACGAGAACAGCAACAGCTGCCCGCCTTCGACCTCCACCAGCGCCACCGTCAGCTCTTCCAGCAGCTGCGTGACCGCCACGTCAGCGCCCCCTACTCCCACGCAGGAATCTCTTCCGAAGCTGCCCGTCAAGCAGGAGGTCGCAGAAACTGCGCCGGTGCCCGCGGTGGACGTCAAACCCCCCACTCCCACTGGGCAAATCGTCGCACAACCGTCACCGCCTGCGCAGGGTGTGATGAAGCCGCAGACGCCTTGCACAGAACCGATGCCACTCAATGTTTCCATCAGGTGAGATGGTTTGTGTTCTATCTATGTTTGAGTATGTTTTTTTCCTCTAGGAGCCGTCCGACAGAACTGTCTTCGTTATTACTTCAGCCTTAAGGCCCATTGCAACACCTATAGCAACTCCTATATTCTGCAGTACCCATTCCATTTGCCTAGATCTCTGCATTAATTTGTGCAGTTCTCTTACTGGTCCTGGTACTGAATTAAAATCAGTTGGTTCTAGGCTAGACTTCCCAACAAAGTTGTTGTCTCTTGTGCTCGCGCTTCGCACTCGTAGAGCTCACGGAAGGCTGACTCTGATCCTATGCCACATAAGCAGGCAGTGTTTCCATCGTAGAGTTCCATTCTCTTCAGGTGTTCCTTCAGACCACAGTGTTCTATACAGACCAGTTGTTACTCAAAGCTGATTCCTGTTCAAAGTTCAGTTATTTTCTAGCAGGGGGCTTTGACAAACACTTTTCCATATCTACATCCAGACATCAAGTCCCAATATTCCTTGTGCTAGCGTTTCACGCATTCCCCGGCCTGGTACCTAATTGTCATTTTGGGCACCCCCAAGGCGGGTTCTGCGCCTATGTACATAGCAAATGATCCTATTCTAACGAGCTCATCTGTCTTTTCATTACCAACACCTTAGTGTCCTGGCACCCAGTCCAGTGTTATTATGTCGTGTTCCGCCAGCATGCTCAGTTTTTGTTGGTATTACCAGACGTCACTTTGGGACTTTCTAGTGGGGCCTGATTATCTGCGAGTATTGCGAACCTTCTGTTTTTGTTTGCTCGCTCAATGTTTATCCTTTTACAGGGCAGAGTTAAGGACCATTAAAGTCCGACCCACGGACACTAAGAGGATGTATCAGAAAATAGCGATACTATAGTATGACAATCAAATATTTATTTAAAAATTCTCAACAACTGTTCTTCCAAGTACTCTCCATTCCCATCGCTTTATCCGCGTGACTTATACTTCTTAGATATCATTCGACTCAAATGTTCCACTGAATTACTTTTTTTTACGTTGGAGCAGTGTCGGAAGAGTAGGGAGCGTGGACCATAATAAAATTTCCAAACCTAGTTCTTCAATTGTTCGCTGCCAAATCGCTGATTTGTGAGCTGGAGCAATGTCGTTATGCAGCTTTCAACCGCAGTCTTAATAAAGCGGCCATTTTTACTTCAATTTTTCTTTTAAGGGTCTTGAAGTACATTAGAATAGTGTTCCCCAGTTACTGTATGTCGTCTAGGTACAATGGTCGCACCGTCAACTCAACCTCGAAAACGCCGACTAGGTGTGCGAGATCCTCCCGCCAGCAGACACCTCTCTCGCGCTACCTTCTGGTACCGCGAACGGCCCGCAACTGTGACATCTATGGGTCGGTATTAATATCTAACCGCGTTCGATCTAGATATCAGATGTTCGGGCTGACACTGAAACCTCTGTGTATGGGGGGTTAGTTGTTTTTATTGTCATACTTACACCAGCATGTGAATTTCTCAATTTAAATTGGTACAAGAAAATGTCTGAAAGAGATTAATACCGACCCATCACATCACTGTGTCATAGATGCGGGCCGCTGGTGCTACCAATATCTCGCGTATCTACTCGGGGCTTTCGAGGTACTTCGATAGTATACAAATGTGGTGTGGATTGATGTGTGATCTATTCTAAAGCAGGGGCTCCCTAACTTATTTGAGACTCGCCCCTTGGATAAAAAACAGCGCTCCCGTCCTCCAAGGAACTCGTTTGATAAAAAAACATTGGCCAATATTATAAGCTTTCTGTCACTCTCCTTTACATAGATAAAAAGACACAAAGCTCATAACATTATTATTATTATTCGAGGGTACGAGGGTTGCTCTATATCTCCGTCAATCCACCAGTACGCAGACAGCTGTTCCACGCTTATTAGCGATCATCAGTGCGCCATAGGTCGATTGACGGAAATAGAGAGCATCAGATTTTTCATGTCTACTAAACATGTGAAGCATGTGGGAGCAGAACCTTTCTGTCGTCTGCTCTATTATTATTATTTTTTAACTATACAGGTGGCTTACACCCTTGGGTCTCTGCACCCACCCTATAGGCGTGCCCCCCCCCCCACTCAGAGAATCCCAGTTCTAAAGAATAGGAGCGTGATCTATTTACAACTGTCATAGTTGATTGTATGAAAAGATATGATTTCAACCTATGAAATGTGATATAAGTCTGTTTACTAACTTATATTATGTTTATATTGTTACAGGCTTCCGGATGATATCAATGAACGTAAGAATCTCATAAAGAGAAGTTTAGACAGTGCTTTGGATGGCACTGAGATAAAGTACGCTTCAGACGGATTAAAATTCAATCCTGAAGCGATGAAGATAAACACAGACATCAAGTTTTCGCAGCAGTCCGAATTTAAGGACATTAAACAGGACACGGTACCCATTAAAATGGAGGAGAAACTCGAAGACGTTAAGGAAGCGATGCATCCCCAACAAGTATCAGTTGTTCAAGAAAAACCGTTCAAAACGGAGCTGATTATACCTAAAGTGCACACCTTGGACAAGACTGTTATCAAAGAAGAAATGGACTCTTCCAATGAGGCTGTAAACCTAAATCCTATTAAGATGCACCCTCATGAAGGCAGGAAAGAGGAGAGTCATTATAAAGAGAATATCTTCATACCACAGAATCTCAATAGCATGAAAGAGCCAATACAGGTGAATATATTAATTAGTGTTTTCAACTCAAGTTATGTTTTGCTGGAACTAACTATATAGTTTTGCCACTCGCCAAATCGATTTTTTTAATTTCTGATTAAATAATCAATTATTTGCAGTACATGAAGGATCCAGGAATAATGAACCACATGTCTTCTAAGCACACCCTGGGCGTGAAGGAGCCTCAGCAGATAGAAAAGCACAAAGAGCAAATAATCAACATGAACCATTCTAATTACATGGCAGACATGAAGCAAGAACCGCCATCGTACGGCGGGTATCAAAATCCACCAAACCCGCCACCGAAAGATCCAAATTCGAACCCGAACGCAACGACAGCTGTCACGATCAACAGCATGAACAACACTGTAATCAAAATGGAACCAAGAGACGAACCGATGGAATTGACTAGTCAGAATAGGAGCGAGCCCACTCAACAGTATGGCGCCATTCAACCCCAACCGCTCAACATTCCTCAGGTTAGTATTATTTGTCTACCGAGAGAAAATAATAGTGACAGATCAGTATTGCTTTTTTTACTCAGGATGTCGAATATTTCCATTAATGTAAACATTTTTTTGTGATAAATGGAAAGAAAGTTTTATAACAAAAACCATTTTTTTCGCAATAATTCAAAAGTTATATCAAAATAAAAATTGGAAAAAATGGATTTTTGAATCCAGTATTGAAGACACGCCGACAGCTCCTGAACAAAATCAAACGCGTGTGACATCAAAATGTTATACTTACACCAACGGCGTCCTAGTCCAATACCTATTACCATTATTTTTTCTAGATTCCCAGCTGAATGAAGTTTTCAGCTTGAGGCGAAGTCTCTACGATCGAAATAAATATCTTTTTGAATATTTGAAATGAGACCGCAATTCCAGTAATAAAGTACCTAATGAAGCAACTGTTTCAACAGCTTTCCATCGTCCGTCGACCGACCTGGGTTTAAGCCCAGGGCTTGACAACTTTGTCTATCTTTTTTACCAAAAAATGTATTGCTATG
Organism: Callosobruchus maculatus; assembly: GCA_951848785.1. NCBI lineage: Eukaryota > Metazoa > Arthropoda > Insecta > Coleoptera > Chrysomelidae > Callosobruchus > Callosobruchus maculatus. The sequence continues at coordinate 23,878,082 of CATOUR010000014.1, read as the reverse complement.
CTTTTTGCACATGTTACACTCTTTTTTTCTATGATAGAAATATATTTTTGAATCAAATTTTGAACCACCACTTATGTCCTTGCTGCAAATTACGCAGCTGGCCAGCCAAATACATATACTATGTTTACATGGGAAATTCCTATTGGGCATTCACTTCGAAGTGAATACGATACCATATCAGACGTTTCTTGTGTTTACATGTTTAATTTTCAGATAGATTTGAATCCGCTTCGTGGGGTGGCGAGCAAGCTGTGAAAGTCAGAACTATCCGAATCTACAAATTTCATATAACCTTGCATATAGTTCAAAACAGCGTGAAAACGGTTAACAGGTGACTTTCAGGTTATGTATTCGATTCTATTAAAAAGGCGATATGCGCAGTCGGCGATTCGATTTCAATACGGATTTCAATCCTATTCGATACATATTCGGTCCCAGAAAATAGCGGTATCGACCTTGAAACTCAATTTACTTTCGATCCGAATTTTGTAGTGTTTACATGCAATATTCAATACCAAAAGATTTCAGTTCGACTTGAATCTCACATGTATGAGTACACCTAGTAATAATATGATGCTTGCTTCCAGGTGATCCCGATGTCTCAGAGCATACCTTCGAGCATACGACCGCCGGACCCATACGAAGAGGAAAAACGACTGGAGAAACTGGAGCGACCTGAAAGGGTAGATCGACCGGAGCGCATAGACAGACCGGATAGGTCGGACATCGGGTCGATGACACCCGGTTCCATCGGTCAGCCGCCACTGCCCAACCTGATGCAATCCAACAATCTGGTTACCATCGGTGGATCTCAACCGCCTCCGCCCATCAGCCACTATGGGTTCATGACAGGCGTTTCGCCCTTCAATCATCCGCAGAGTCCCAGGAACTTGGAGAAAAGTCAGCAACACTTACCCCCGACCAGTCAGGCTCAGAATCAGAATGAACCTCAAAACTTAAAGGTGCGATTATCACCAATTTCTGTTCGACCCGCGATTCTCTATCTATCTCGGAACGAAACTTGCCGACTCACTACGACACGGCATTACTGACATACTTGTTTATGGTTATAGTGATTAGTATTTATTATTTAGAATGTGGTTACGATTGGTATTTAGCATTTAAATTTGTATATTCGAATCTCCCGCGTTTTGACTTGCGAGTTTTTGAAGTCTGACGGTTGACGCGGAAGAAAAGAAAAGAGTCGTACTTTAACTACAAAGGTGAACGGACGTGAGCGTGATATCCTTCACCCCGTGAGTAGCGTGTTCCTCCAATATGGGCGACCACCGCTCACATCGCTCAGCTCAGCTAACTCTGGAATCTGAATAGAGCAACGCAGTACCCAGCTGGGGAAGACATCCGGCGCCAACCAACAAGGGGTGGGTTAACCGATGTACGATTAACTTCGCTGCTCGTGAGTCATTTGCGGTTATTTACCAATTTAGTTAGTCCTTCACAATTAATTTCTTGGCTACAATTATTTTATTGATTGAATTGTAACCAGAATGATTAAACGATTAAAAAGGGTCAATCGTTTTAGAGCGGTGAAAGCTTTCATAGCCCTTCTCTTTCAAAGCAACTTGACAGATTTGTCTTATCAGCCTTTTCCGCCAGGAGTGTTAGACTTGCCGAATCCAGCGTGGCTGCTAGAGCCCCGTGTTGTACACCAGCAGATCAATCGGAGAAACCCCTGTCACCACTACTAAGACATCTCGATTCTATTTTGTATATGTAGAAATTACTTGTAGTAGTAGTAGTAGCGCGTTCAGAACGGACACTTTTAGTGGGTGGAAACCTTGGCTTCGCAACTCACCCATGTTCCAGAGCGTCAGCATCGTTGAATTATTATAGTGCACCTCTCTGTTTTTAACCTCGTTACGACGGCGACGCGATTAAAAACAGATTAGCTCATTCAAACAACGTGGGTGATCAAATCCTGTTCAAAGCTCGACAAAACTGCTACCGAAAAGCTTACGGGGATGCAGCTTTGAGTTAAGTACAAGTTACAAGGTGGGCGAAGAAGTTTAAGGAGGGACGATGACCCGCGATCTGGACGACCATCAACAAGCAAAATCGACGAAAATGTCAATCGTGTCGGTGATTTATTGAATACTGACCTACTACTACCACGAATAAGTTCTGGAAAGTTTTAGGATAGGGGTCCTCCTCGTGCAAAAAACATCCTTGCTACCTGGGTGCTGCATCACGTCACGACAATGCGCCAAGCCACACTAAAGCACTCGTTCAATTCGCTCTTGTCATTTGAATGCAACAATCTCATTTATTTTTATTTTTTGTAGATCAAACAAGAACTGCCAGATACACCTTCCAGTCAGTCTTCTCAACTGCCACCTGTGTCGAACCATTTAAGTAGTTTAAGTAGTTTTGGTCCTCCTCAGCAGTCTTCTGTCTCGAATGGCTTCATGACTCCTTTGCAACCTCCACCACCTCCTGCTGTTGATCCGTTGCAAAGTTTGAAGGATGTTAAGGTACAATATACATTATAATACCTAACTACAATAATATCAAGAGAAAGATGTACTTTTCAGAAGACTACATTAGTATATTAATTATTGAGATAATTGATTTGTCAAAAGATATGTTTAACATAGATTTAAATTTTGGTATGGAATGAAGAAGATCTAGAGAAAAGGTGTTCCGCAAGGATCAGTACTAGGTCCCATTCTTTTATTCTTGTATGTGTCCGATTTTCATACTGCGATTAATTACTGTTCTGTACATACATACGTAGCATCCCGCCAGGTTAAATAGAGGTTTGTTATTATTATTCTTTTCATTTCATTATCTACTGTTGTTAAGTTGTTCCGAACTCAAAAAAGTTTGTATGACGCTGTTTAACGATTTAAAAAAGGGATGTTCGAACTTCTAAACTACTGACTGTTGCGTCGGTCTACAAGCGTCTATAGTTTCTACTGTAACATAAGAGTACTCTGCATTTTTCATTTGCTAGTCAATATGAAAAATTATTTTTCCAGATCCCTGGTTACCTGCCACCGCCTCAGCCGCCCAGCTCCCAGCAAGGCAACGATCGAGGGGACAGACCTCCATCAGGGTCGCAAGTAGAAGTGAAGAAGGAATTGGATTACGGACCAAGACCTGCTAGCAGCGGCCCAAGTCCCAAGCCCCTGGTGGAGAAATGCAGCACGCCAAAGACAAACAGCAACACGCCTACTCCTGGGACGCAGATCTCGCAAACGCCGTCTCCGTTGAGGCATCAAAGTAAGAGCCGATGTTTTATCATGATTTCTAGTTTTTTTTAGGACGGCTTTATAAACAGTGTGTTATACAGAGTCGGCTGCCTTTTACTCCCTATGGACGTCTACTGTGAGTAAGAGAAGGACCGTTGAAGACCGTATACGAGACCGTGTGTAAGAGAAAGACATCAAAGTCAGCTGGTGATAAATGTAAAATATAGAAAGAGTAGGGGAATATCCCTTCCTGCTTCTGGTCGTGGCCATCGCGGCGGCGGCCGATACATTTACATACAACGTTGTCGCGCATTGAGCATTTTCTTTGAAATAGGATTTTCCGTTTTGGATCGGTATTTTAAAAAACTAAAAACAGAAGGGAATGCGTGAATGTGAACTCATCATTGTAAAAATCATTATTTTCATATAGGAGGTGACACTGTTCGATCGATCCTACTTCAAATACGCATTTTCTATACCATATGTTTCATGCCACAAATTTCAATCACAAAACTTTTCAAATCTGAAAATCAAAATCCATTATCAACTAAACTAAAAAAATATTCATTATAACCTACTTTGGTATAAAGCCATAAAGGTGAAGTTGAAACAAAAAGTGATTTCTTCTCTGAGCAAAAACAATGATTTTTATATTTAAAACAGTACGAGGAATGGCACCTATTTACTTAACTGGTGATATTAACTGTGCTCATGATATTCATTTCTATGGTACAAGGAAAATACAAATATTTACATACCAAAAACAAGCAAAAAAAGCACAATGAATTCTCTATTTTTTGAGGGATATGATGCTTTTAACAAGTTACCCAGCTATATCAAGGAAAATTCAACTGTTAATAATTTTAAGAGAGAACTCGCTAAGTACCTCAACGCCTGATTATCTGAATGTTTAGTGCTATGTCTTCTGAGGTTATGATGTGTGTAGCTTGTAATTTTTTTCTATTGTAATACTACAATTTGTTTTATTTTATAGTTTGATTGAATCTATTGTTAACGTACATTTTTTCTTTTTTTTACATGGATGATTATTATTCATTAGTCTTTGTATGTATATTAGGATTATCTTATGTCAAATAAATGTTCTTCTTCTTCTTCTTCTTCTTCCAATGCTAGTAAATGTGTACATAAATTCAACTGTTAGAATTTTCTTATTTTCGTCAAGGCCAAAACAAGGAAATTTGGCATAAACTGAAAATTGGTACATTTAGCTTTTCGCCGATGTATATCACAGTCAGTAGTACTATTAGAAATAAAGTTTAATATTGTTTATTTGTCAATCATTTTATGAGCAACACTCAGAACTTAGATAGTGGATACCTAGAAACAATAAAATGTTTGTTTAAATTTGTTTCGATCCCTTGAATATTTTACCCAATAATTGACATTTCCAAAATATATTGTCGGTTTCTCCTAAGCTCGCAGTCTAGTAATTGTAGCATAAAAGTAAGTTTAGAATTATATAAATCACTAAGATATTTTGTAACCCAACCCTGGCTACGTGCTTGAGATACCTATTACGATGAAACCTTGATCGATCAATTAAACTTCCAAGTCCAGAAAAGTCAACAAGAAATTTCTGCTCGACCAGGTTTGGCAACAGTGCAAATCGTCTCTCAAACAAGCAATACATTAACGTGGTTCGTCACTTTGTCTAGAAAGCTAAATCCGCGAGATGGCAGCATCTGTACACAGCACAGTATTATAAGGAAGCCCCACCTTTTTCTACCTAGAGACCGCCAAAACTTGTATGGCCGTCCCAGCAACGTTGCCAAGGGTTTGCAGTCCACTGATAAAAGAAATGCCGACTTTTTATGGCCCATAAATTATATGGGTCATTCGCTGTGTCGGCTGCCGAAAAAACCTCGGAGTTACGCAAAAGGAACAGGTGTTGGCCATTTATACTAGGGTATGGGTTCAGTGTATTCTCCTTTCTGGAGGTTTGGAATTTGATATAATACGGCTATTTATTGGTTATGTACGACATTTGAAAACATTTTACAATTTGAAAAGGACTATCAGAGTATGTGCAAAAGTATGAATGCAGGGTCCTATGAAAAATTAGTACATAATCTCGTTGAAAAAGCGATCGTTATAATTATATAGGACGTCAGCAATATATCAAACTCTCTGGTGTAACGAATAGTTTCTGTATCAGAATGGTATTATCATCAGAAAACATGCCCAAATATCTTCCTGTTCCCGTCATTTTAGAATCGAGGAGGTGAGGAAGGGGGAGAGAGCAGAAGAAGACTTTTAAAGTTTGTATATATGTACATATTACAACATTTTTTTAAACATTGTAAATAGTATTTTCAGAAATTTAGAAAATGCAAATGCTAGCTGTCCAAAATGTATGTAGCCAGGTAAAAAAGTAGATGGAATGAGTTGAGATTCTTAGTGATGACACGTCGTCGTGGCTCCGCCGTTCTTATCATAATAATAGATTATCAGCAACTGAGGTGCCAAAAATTCAAGCTTTCAGCACTCAAATATGAACAAATAGAAAAAGAAATGAAAAATCTGAACAGTGACCTGAACCTGAGAATATTCGAATATTTGAATTGGGGAATGGCTAGGCTTATTTCGCAAGTGGGCATTATACAGGAGGGTTTGTGTATGTTATTTTCGGATTATTTGTATTTCGTTACTTTTGATAGTATTGATAAATTTTTTCAATGCATAATTATTTATACGACGACTTATTTATTTCTACTTGGGGTATCGGCTCGGTATGTCTTTGCTGGAAGTTTGAAAATTTGATCAGATATAAGGTTGACGGTTATTTTGGTTATGTACGATCGCGATTTGAAAACATTTTACAGGGTGTGACATGTGGTTAAAAATGAAATTGCATATTAGTACCTAGTATTTTTAAGAATTTATAAAATGCAAATTCTGGCTGTTTGGCTAATGGGACAAAGAAGATGATGAATACCTACTTTGAAAATATGTACCTATGTAGCCAGGTAAAAAAGAGCTAAAATGAATTGAGATTCTTGGTGATGGGCCTTAGGAGCAAAACACATTTGCAGTATTAGCATAACATATTGTGTACCTACCTACTTATTACTTCCCACACAATCACACAGGTGCGGGTCTATAGAAATGTATTATTTAAAAAAAAAAACACTCTACATACAATCTGGAAATTGAATGATAATATAAATATATATTGGAAAAGCGAATCAGTCATTTTACGTTAGGTATAACATTTTATTCATTTATTATTTGTTATTTTTTTTCTTCAGAGTTTAATTAAGTATAAAGATATTTGCGATACGGTGCGCAAAATTTGTTTAGCCCGTCGTTATGCTCGATCCCATTTATGATGCATGTGGCGTAAGAAAAATGCATCGGGCACTACAACTTTTGAATGACATTTCACAACGCTTTCAGAATGTTCGGTTTAGGTGCTTATGCTTCTGAAGAAAACTACAAAAAACATAATGAAAAAATCAGATTTATTAATTTCAGCAGTACATTTATGTTCCTGAAAAAAGTAAAATCTGAAATGGTGAGCTAGAATTTAAAGATTACAACCCTCCAATTCATGATGATATCAAAATGTAACAAAAGTTAAAACAACATTTCGTAAAGTAGGGACACATAAAGATTATCAACAACTGAGGTGCCAAAAAATTCAAGCTTTCAGCACTCGAATATGAACAAATAGAAAAACAAATGAAAAATCTGAACAGTGACCTGAGAATATTCAGGAAAACGTTTGAACGATATATGTTATATAACGTTTATAGTGATAGTTCATATAATATATGAGCTCAAAAATTTTTAAATCATCTAGATGATGAGGAATATGCTGTAACCTCGTTATTATGTCATTATTACAGTATAATGTGTACTTAATCATATAGCATATATCGTAAAATTGTGATCTGTCGAGATAGAAATCATTCACAGAAAAAATATTCATATGGAATGCACCTACAAAATGACGCATGGCATGTCAGATCGAGTGATCAACTCAAAAAGTATTCAAAAACTAGAGAAATCAGTGTCCAATCCAATAATTATTAATTTATATTTCATTTTGAAACAATTATAATAAATTATAGATTTGTTGGTTTATTTGCTAGTGTGCAAATTAATATGCACACTGTAGAAGGAATAGTTGTCGCAAAATACTGACTATTTCTGTCCAATATATAATAAAAACATTTCTAGTAAAATTATTGCGAACTCTTCCGTGAAACGAGAATCAACGTACATCTGGTAGTTGAATTCAATATTTTTCGTCACTCAGTCAATGATTTGGCACGTGATATGTACATATATAATATACATCATAATACCATCGCAGTCTAGATTCCATGAAAGGACATACTTTTTCGTTTTTTACTTCCCACACCGATAGGTCACTCATTTCCGTCGGTCGGTCTGTCTGTCTGTCTGTCGGTCTGTCTGTCTGTCTGTCGCTTTTTTCTAGCCTCGTAATCTCAGCAACCGCTGCATGGATTATGATGAAATTTGGGCAGCGATATGCTGTGGGGTCGTAGTAGGTAATGTTCCTATAATTTTGAAAATCGGTGCATAGGCGGCGGAGTAATTAGCAAAAAACAAAAAAAAATTAAATATTGCTTAAACTTCGTTTTTGGGCGTTTTAGGGGTTCCTGATTATTTTCTACTTTTTTTTGGATGGGACTGAAATTGGGGTGGTTTGGGGGTGGGGGATTGTAAAATTGAAAAATTTGTTGCTTTCATAATAGATTGTCCACTGACCTATGAAGGAACATAAATAACGTTTTTTAAGTCCATCCGAACATTGCCTTGCCTATTACAGAAACCAAAGGACTTAGAATTTTTCTGGTGTAAACATACGAGATATTGCTTTAGATGGTTCTATATTGTATTACGAGGAAACTGTTGAATTGATTTTAATGAAATTTTGAAACAGTATTACTACCGTAGCGAGGATGGAGAACGCGTACGGTTTTTATAAATCGTGCCAGTGGCGGCACAGAAATAATAAAAAAAAACTAAAAATATAAAAACAGCTAAAACCTCGTTTTTAAGCATTTTAGAGGTTCCTGATCATTTTCTGTTTCTTTTTATTTTCGATTTTTATGACCTTCATAATCTTAGTGGGGTATCAAACACACTTTTTGGGAACCTGAATCTCAGTGTCTCGTGCACGCATTCCCCTTGGTATTCGCCCGTCTATTAATTCTGGAAGAATACAAGAATGAAAAAATGCTTTTAGCTTTGGAACCATTTGTTCATTCCACAGATATTGATCTCTATATATTCTTTCTATATAGAAATCATTATCTGTGTACATAACAAAGTCACAGTAACCACGACCAGTGATATTTAGTTGGCCCTGAACTTGATAATAATAGTCGTGGTTCTGTTTCAGTGATATCTTTCCATCATCTACACGATAGCACACGTTCTTTTTCGTGCAATCAACGAATTTGCCCGAAATGGATGGAAAGCATTTAATTTCTAACAGGCCTTCACTGCCTACAAGTCCATCAGGTGATGCTGCAAGATATGGATGCTCTGCAGATACAAATAGTCCACATTCCTCTACAGAAACACCCATTTCTTTCTCATACCTTTCCCTTGCAGTTTTTTCGTGTACTCTACCGTAAACTATTGCAGGCGTTTGCAAATTACTCGTCCTGTACAGTAGCTGTTTTACTAAATTATGACAAGGGGTTGCACTTCGCCTTTTAACAACTTTTCCAAAATTGGACGCAGTCAAGTAATCGCGTCTCAACTCCCTCCATTTCTCATTCATGTGCTGACCCCTTGTCATAATTTCGATCTCGTCAATTTTTGCCTGAGAAGAAACACGGGTAGCTAGATTTTGAATGAAAGCTGAACATTTCTTTTTCATTTCGTCACTACCGATGTCCTCCTTAGCAGCGTCTGGTCCGTAGTTTGAATCTGGGCCGCAACTATTATTGGCTCTCCAGACCTTCCTTGTGGCAGGTCGGTTTCGCCTTTTGTCCAGAACTATCTGCCGCCTACTCAACACTTTTTTGGTAAAGAACCCCACATTACCACTAAGCTTCTGTAGCACATTTACATGCCAACTGGGGCCTCTGGAATGCGAAATGGCCGCAGCTTGCGCTCTAGTTGCATAGGAGAATCTTTTCGTAAAATTTACTCTCTTGCCACCTGTTAACTTGGCCACTAGAGACATGTACCTGGAAAGTGTAAGAAGTAAGCCTGTTATTGATGAATTAGCATGTTTGTACACTGCTGTATACATTATTTATTTTGTAACGTTCCCTATAGTTCTACTGTAATGAATCTATAAAAAAGTGCTAAATATGAATAAACGGTTAAAATTTCAATTGATATCGTTGGAATAGGTAAGTGTCGGGTATTATAGGAAATAGATATTAGGGACAACTAAAATATGATAGATAATGCAGTTTTAGTACATTTTTACACTCCATTACACCAATATAGATATAGTATAAATATTATCTACATGTATCCTAGTTACCTTTCAGCCTGATTTGTTGTTTGATTGTGTTTAAGTCGGTCAGCCTTAGCAATGATAGGGTCCAAAATTTTTTTAATTTCGTAATAAATGGATTGCTCTATCAAAGGTATGAGGTCGGTTTCTAGTTTCTTGGCACAGAAGTTACCACTAAAAATATATTCTATACATTTTGGTACAATTTAAATAATAAATATAATTACCAGTTACTATGACGCCCGAAAACGTGATTAGGTATATTACAGACCTCTTCTCGCAAAGCTGTAGGATCTCCAATATTCCTTTTAATAGCCGTTCTCACACCTTTAACTATTCTTTCAATCCTAGATACTCCGGCGATTCTCTCCGTTAATAATTTACGCATTTGCAGAGGAATGCTGGTATTTGCACTTAACTTGTGCAACTTTTCGCTTACACAGCGAGTCATATGGTTGGCACACTCTATCTTCTCCACGCTTCTGCCGTATGGAACTTTTTCCACTATTTTAGCGTAGACGCTAGAGTCGCCGTCGCCTTAAAATTTATGAAATAAAATCTATACCAGTGCAATATTGTATCATCTTTACCGATCAGTTGTTTATACACCAATCCGTGCTGATCAACACTGTGGCAAAACCCTTCTACAATAATATCCTGCTCCATTGCAGTAGATGGACCGCTAAAGTTTTTGAAACAAGCGTGCTTCTTCGGCGTCATATTCTTTTTTTCATAGAATAGGCAGAATGAACAAACCTTGTTTCTAACTCCAAGAAATAGAGGTTTCTTTGTTTCTGCACCTATTATAATTCCCTGCAATTCAACGTGGGATATAGTATGCTACAATAATCAGTTAAAACCTGGATTCAGGTATTTATGCATAGCTACAGAAATAACACATAACATAGTGTGAGGACTAAAATATTCTATTAGCTCGCCTAAGGCTACGGTCAGAGTGCATCCGTCTTCAACAGACTTTTTACACTGGCCTAAAAACGGGCGACCTAATCGGCCGACTTACTCTGATGAATTTGTGGTCATACTGCACGTGTTTCGGGGTTTTTTTTCTGCCGATATTCCCAATTGCCAATCAAAAATGGACAAGGATGAACTACTGTTGTGTGAAACACCATTGGTGTATATGTTACGGTTAAATACACTAGCTGGATATTATACAAACAATACAAATGTCTGGTTATTTTGATAGAAAATCATATTTCTACTAAAATAGCTATGAATATTGGTTGGTTTGTATACTATCCAGCTAGCTTACAAACTATAAAAGATATGCCGCTAAAGTATCGACAACAAGGGTATCACACATATTCGAGTGTTTCTGGTCAGTTTACACGTTCTGGTCATATTCAATAGAATTAGACGGTACATAGGAAAACGGCAATTTTGTGAAGTATGCCACTCATGATCTAATACCGGCGTACACGGCCGAAAAAAAAAAACAAAATTATTTGTTTTCTACCTACAGTCGACCGAGCAAGTTCGTGCGCATCAGTGCTGGATGGCGCAACTGTGACCGTCTTCGTTAGATTTTCCGGATTTGTTTTTTCCACCGTTGTCTGCCGTATACGCCAGTGTAAAAAATCGGTCGAATACGGATGCACTCTGACCGTAGCCTAATGCTACACTTACCACTCCAGACGCCGCGTTATACCCATGGCCGTAACTCCTTTTGCTCCAGCCTCCGTCAACAATAACGGCTATGTACGGGGTACCATCGGGCATAGTGTGACCTTTCTCGAGAGCAATTTCTTTCTCTCGCTTCCCATTCTCTTGCATATCTTCATGCATGTAATCTTGCCAGATCTAATATAAAAGAGACAGATGAGGTTTAAAATGGCAACCAATTAGGGAAAAACTTTCTCCTACTGTGCAGCAACGATATAATATAAAGAATGAATCAATAATACTTATCACTTTACTTGTCAAGTTGTAAGAGGATGGTTCCAGAAGTACCCGACCTCGCATAAGAAACGAAAATTTTTGGAAAACTACTATTCATGTCTGCCTAACAAAGATTTTATAATATACAGTGATCATTCTCAAACAACTATTGCCATATCTAGGTCAGGTCAGGTTCTTGTGGGATCACCCTCGCATTTATTGCATAACTAAAAGCTGTGGACATACTTACATTATTTAGTTTATATGTCTCCTTTCGAAATGTACGAGGAGCCATAGCAGGGATATCCAAAACAGCCATTAGCTCTTCATATTGGCTATAACCGACGCCAGTTGACACTGTTCCCCACGCTACAGCATTATTGATATTTTTGCTTTGGGAATGAGCAGGTTCTGACTGTATTGTGGTCATTTTTTCACAATTATCACAGTAGAAGTGCAGTTTTGTTAGATGACCCACCCTAGTCTCCTTGACGAGATCCATTCTGCCCATAGTGCATTTCTTGGAATGCTCTAAAACCGCCTTGTATTCCGTCAGGATATATCCAAGGCTTACAATTCTCCGACCATGCAATATATCAGTGAGTTTTTTGAAGTCCTCATCAATTTCCACTTCCATTTGATCGACAGTATCGACACCACTTTGTGAGCCATTGAAAGCAGCTTCCATATCTATGTCAATACTTGCAACACCTACAGTATCGACGACAGCACCTGTAGACCTGGTGGGACTATTATTTTTTGTGGTACGGACGTCACAAGCAGCTTCAGTAATACCCACGTTGATACTAACAATAATAAAATACAAAATATATGTAGCTTTATTAGTTCACAGGTTACTGAGATTCAGCGATAACAAAAATGAAGTCAATTTGATTGATTCAATACTTCCCACACACTATGGTGATACTAGTTTATTATTTTCCCATAGCATGAAGCGATAGTCTGAGATCCCCTTGCAACCAAAACGTTACAAAATATAAAACGATAAATACTAGTATGTACACAGAAATTCCTAAGTCCCTTAGTTTTGATAAGGTAATGTCCAAAAAAGGTGATTTATCTGGCTAGGTCTTTCTTCACATGTCAGTAAACAGCCTATTATGAATGCAACAAATTTCTCAAATTTACAACCGACACCCCCCAACCACCCCAAATCTCACCCCACCCAAAAAAAAGTAGAAAATGATCTCCTAAAACGTCTAAAAGCGAAGTTTGAGGAATATTTGATTTTTTTTGTTTTTTGCAAATTACTCCGCCGCCCATGTACCGATTTGCAAAATTAGCAGCATTACCTACCTACTCAAACAAAAAATCATTTACTTACCTTATTTCTCTTTTTCGGGCTCTCATTCTGAGAAAGGTGCAGTTTTTATTGGAATTGCGTTTATGCACCCTAGAGGGAGCCTTACGTGTCTTCGGCATTTTAACACTCTCAGTGAAAAAGCACAAAACACTAAGACTAACACTAACAATAACAACAATTAATAAAACAATAACGACGAATAACAAAAGGGATAACGAAATAACAATGTAACAAGAACTATTAAAAAATACTGGGATTACGCCAAGAACATGCACCCTGAAAGACAGGCTTCAGAGAACTAAATAACTAAATACATATATATTTAAAATACAGGAACCTATCTCCTTTTGCGAACAAAAAATTCGTTTTCTTAGTCCCCTTATTGTAGCGGCATGTTACTTACAAAGTCGCCACCGACACCGCCACGCCGCCGCACCACTTGGCGCTCGTTACCTATCGTCAATGGGCCGCCGCGCGGCGGGCTCTTTGCAATTTTTTATGATGACCAGACAACCCGTACCTACCGCCAGTCGGTAGCACCGTTAAAGCAATGTCCCTAACGATTTGGCAATACCGCATGCGAATAACCATCTAGGTGTTAGAAATGGGCGGGATTAGTGTGGGGCGTGTCAATAGGGATTTTTCAATAGTTGATCAGTGTTTTCTCCCTCATTGTTTTGAGTATCGCAATCAAATTTTGCGGTTTGGTAAAAGATTCATGATTACGTGATTTTAGTTCAAAAAAATTGAAAAATAATGAGCAGTAATCCACCCAGCCAAATTTTTTTTTTGAAAAATTGAGCTATGTAAAAAGTATCACATTCTTGTCACAGATATAGTGCAGCTGATTATAAGTGCTAAATTACAACCTTCTAGCATATATATATTTCCAGTAACGGCTGTCCTAAAATCGGAGAAATACTACACAAAAAAGATTCAAAATTTCAAAAAAAATCAAAAAGAACTGATCAAACACATCATATTGGTATGTCCGAATACATAAGAACATTATAAAGTAATTATTAAGCACAATATAGAGTGTTTCTAAAAGGTGACCAACCACCTTAAAAAGAGATTGTGACTGGATGCCGGACGTGAAGTATAGTCCAGTAAAATTAGCACTTTGAGAAATTGATTCATCAGATTGATTTAACAGTTTACGGAAAATCGTTTCAACTTTTGATAGCTAAATTATATTTTATGGTTTAGTAAAGGTAATGACGCGTAATTTTAGTGTCCAGAAATAAACTGGATGATGCTAGGTATTTGAATTCTAGAGGCACATTGGACACTTTTTTGTCATTGCACTATAACTCCAAAATGGGAGGGATTGGAGATAGACAGGGATGTTAAAACTGGAAAAAATCGTTAAACAACCGAATAAAAATGCGGTAGTATTTTAGTACACTTACCAACTAATGTTACAGAAAATCTTTATCCGAAATCTACGGGCGGTTTGCGCGTACCATTTTTTTTACAAATGAAAAAAAAAGAATCGTGACTAATCTGGTTGGAACTTGCTGGAAGATTCTTTGTTTGTTTTGCAGATAACACAAAAATACTGTCATCCGTTTCTGTTGGGCACTTTTATGACACATTTGACTCAAAGTTAGATTTTTCACGACATCTTCGTTTGGAATCTTAAATATTTTTTAATAGCGTTTAATTCAGATGACGTTTTTTTGTACATGTTTTTGGGAGGTTCAACTATGACGTGCATCAATGCCATCTGTTTTTATTATGTTTAACCCCAATTTTCAACCCCTATAGGGGGTGACATTTCTCTAACCTGGTTTTCAAGCTTAATATCACACGAACATAGCTAAGTTAAAGTAGAACTATCAGATTGCATGTTGCAATTGGCCTCAAATATCAACCAAAGCATGGAAACACTAACTTTCCCATTTTCGTGTGATATTAAGCGTATAAGCTATGTTACAAGCGGTTCTGAAAGGGAACGGAAGGTGTTCAATAATGTAACCCCCTATAGTGGTTGAAAAATGGGGTTAGACGTAATAAAAATGGATGACATTGATACATATAGTTAGTCCACCCAAGAACACGTATAAAAAATGTCATACGGTTTAAACGATGTTAAAAATTTTTTACGATTTTTAACGAAAATGGCATAAAAGATCGAACTTTAAGCTCAAATTTCTCATAAACTGTCCAGCAGAAATGGATGACAGTGTTTTTTTGTGTCATCTGCAAAAAAAATTGGTACGCGCAAACCGCCCGTAGGTTTCGGATGACGATTTTTGGAATATTAGTTGGTAAGTGTACTAAAATGCTACCGCATTTACATTCGGTTGTTTAACGATTTTTCTTCACGTTTTAACACCCCCCTCTATCTTCGATCCCTTCCATTTTGGGGTTATAATGCAATGACAAAAAAGTTTCTAAAGTGACTCTAGAACTCAAGTACCTAGCGTCTCGATACTAAAATTAGGCGTTATTGTTCTGAATACTAGTTTCGTGTGTCAGTTAACTACGACCGCGTAGCGACCGCGTAGAGCTGATTTAGTTTACTGTTTGCGTGTAGAACATAAAATTTTGTTCTAGGCAACAATCAAGGTGAAGCTGAGAGCATATTTGAGGCTTTTATGCTAGTGAGAAATTTGCCCTGAACATTGTGTTTTTTTTTCTTTATTTGTACGAAGGCATGTATGTATGTAAAGATCTTTATTTTCAAAGTACGCTGAGAACATAAATGCGCGGAGCTTAGCTTTCATAGCTATTCTACCACTCAGATCCAGATTTCGACTACGCCGTTGCTCACCCGCGTCCCACGCCGCACCGACGGCAAACTTGCGGCGTGATTATGAATGTCACTTATTTCTTATCTACTTATATCATTTTACGAATAAAGATGGCAATATCAAGTTATCAAGTAAATATTTGCCAGCTCGTCTCAATGTTTATTTTGGAAGTAGTGGTTCACAAAAGTACTAATTGCACTGTACTATAATGAAACATTTCTTTGAGCATCGAGAAGACGCAGCGACGCACGAAACAGATTTGCACTGTTGCCGAACGTATTCGAACAAGAAATTATTCTTGATTTTTCTGGGCCAACGGAGTTTGATTAAGCGATCAAGGTTTTATCGTAATACCGTGTGTAGACATGGCAAACAATGGGAAGAACCGGATTTACATGTAATTTTACAGGATGTCAATTTAATTTTGTTTTCAACAAATTCACAAATCTCAATTGTGAATTTCACAGAAACGAATTTCATTGCTCTCTCTATTTCTAGTTTGTGTCACACAGATGTTCAGTAATTTCAGTATGGAATTTTTTTTATTTTCAGATTTGAAAAGTTTTGTGATTGCATTTTGTGGCATGAAACGTATGGTATAAAAAAATGCGTATTTGAAGTAGGATCGATCGAACAGTGTCACCTCCTATATGAAAATAATGATTTTTACAATGATGAGTTCACATTCACGCATTCCCTTCTGTTTTTAGTTTTTTAAAATACCGATCCAAAACGGAAAATCCTATTTCAAAGAAAATGCTCAATGCGCGACAACGTTGTATCTAAATGTATCGGCCGCCGCCGCGATGGCCACGACCAGAAGCAGGAAGGGATATTCCCCTACTCTTTCTATATCTTACATTTATCACCAGCTGACTTTGTTGTCTTTCTCTTACACACGGTCTCGTATACGGTCTTCAGACGGTCCTTCTCTTACTCACAGTAGACGTCCATAGGGAGTAAGAGGCAGCCGACTCTGTATAGTTTCAGAAAAAGGAAATCGTGGTCCTCCTCCCTTAACCCATTTTGATGGGAAATTATCTATTCAAATAATTTCCCACAGAACATGTCTTTCAAGTGTTCCGAGAAATGTTCTTCCAAGGATCCCATAAATATGTGGCCGTTTAAATGTTCGAACATTTAAATAATCATCAACAAATAGAACGAGTAACTGTATTAGTTTTGATTGTTCGACAAAAGTCCATTCTGACTAATAGCAAACGTTCTTTTTGGCACAGAAATTTTATGATGGTTTTTGTTTGTTTCAATGCACCGCTACAGAACGTTGTTTTTGTTCCAGTCACATCCAGTGCATTTGCGACCGCAGTATATTCTTTTTTGCCGTATTTGCGAGGTTTGCTTTGAACAACAATCTTTATTTCGGTGACTAAATAACTATCATGTTTGACTATCTTATGATGTACAACTTACGTCACCTCTTATATAAAAGAAATATGGAGAATACGAATTTCAATAATATTAAATACACTGAGCATGATTTGTGGAGACCTTAAAAGCATTGCTCTCCTCTTGGTCTGTAGCTTGATTGATTGCACAGAATATATTTGTGTTTTGTTTTTTGTTAAGATGATCCATAATAACTTGAACTGTTACAGTGGTGTTATTTGGTAGTGTAACATCATACGAAGCTTTGTGGTATAAAATGCTATTAGAAATGCATATGCTTTTGTCAAAAAAATGTCGATAGTACTGCGAAGAAGGCAAGAATCTTCATCGTGTCATTATTTAATAAAAAAACTATTTATCAGGTGTAATAGAGTTTAGCAACGTTGGCTGAAGTTTGCCAGAAGCCAAATACTTGTTAAAACCATAACTATCCATTGGACGCTAAATAAATAGTCTAGGTATAGGTGACTTCTTTTTTTTTTTTGATAATATTGTTCAATGGCCATAGTACATAAGTTTTCCTGTGTCGAACATCAGTAATTTGATTGCGGATTTCTGTGTCAGGATAGTGAACATTTTGACAGTTAGCTACTGTGTTACAGGTTCACCGCATTCGGCGATCAACCTAGTCAGCCCGAGCTCGGGCCCACCTCCCACCTCACTGGCGAGCCAACCGCCTCCCGGTGGTCCGCCGTCGTACGGTTCGATGCACCCCCACCACCCGCACCTCGTCCACCCGTCCTTCCTTCACATGCAGTTCCACCCGGCCACCCATCCTTACTCCGCCTATCCCTTCTCGTACCCTTATCCCTACCCGGTGCCGCCCCAGCCTCACGCCATTCCGCCCCCTACCAGCCGCGGGGAGCTGCCTTGCGCCCCTAAGGCTATCGACACCGTCAGCGCCACCCTGATGACGTCACAGCACTCCACCAGCAGCACGCTGACCTCCAAGCGGGAAACCAGGGAGTCGGATGAAAATGGAGGGGAAAGGCATCAGACGCACGAGATGACCTTGACCAATCATCAGAGCACTTCGCATAACAGTTCTGTACACGCTACGGTAAGCATTTACAGAATACGTGTATATGTACCATATTTTTCGAAGTTGTATTTTTATTGCCAGCAGCCTACAATATAACCAACTGTTTACCTGGTATTATGGCACTGCTTCTATTTTTTCATCCGTCTTTTGTAAGTGGACTCGAAGGACATACCCAATGTTGGGTTACGATACACAAGATCAAATGAAGGAACGATATTCCAAAAATCACCTCTAATAATATTATAGAATGCTTTTCTTAGATTATTGAAAAATAGTCTAACGACGACTTGTCAGTTAAACCAGGAATGATTGAACACGAGAAAATATTCGTAAATAAATATTGGTATTCGTAGTTGTTCTTTACATAAGTTCTTGATCGCATGTGAAACAGCATCATCTCAGATCGTGTGAACAAACCGAGAATACATAGATTTACGATAATTTAATGAATGTACAACTTCGACTGCCGAAATGAACATTAATACATATGAATTGCCAATAAAAGAGCTTATGCAAATCAAATAAAAAATATATGTTCTATCGCATATCGGCCGGATGCTATAACAATTTCATTCAATTATAGTTATTTATTTTGACGTAACAGATGAATCGTACAGTGTGTCAAATGTCGCACACCTACGGAAATCTTTGAACGCCTCGCAACGTTGTACCCCAAGTTTGACATACGCTTATATGTAAAGCTCGCTTAGATAGGAAGTCATGGGTTACGTAAGAATATGGGCATTGTGCTGATTGCTGCTTTTTTTAAATCAAATGTCCGTTAGCTTAATTTATCATATTGATATGAATTTACCGGATTTTGCTTTTGCGCTAAACACGAAACTGGAGACGCATATTGATAGAGGTAATAAAATAAGTTTAGTAATAATCTCGCATTAATTTCAGGAAACGCCTTGTGTGTACACAGTCGATATTCTTTTGCATGAAAAATATAGGAAAATGGTCACCTCATTCTTTTTTTTTTCTTTTACAATAGGTTGACAAACACAACTACGGTAGCAGTCACAGCATCACAATATCGCACAGTACAAGTACCAGTTCAAGTCAAAGTGTCCAGCATAAGGTTAACCAAAAGACTGTTAGAGCTAGTTCGCCACATACTCCAGTATCACAGGTTAGTAAAAACAACCAAAGACAATAAACAGCGCTATTAGTTATATTACCATCTCATATAAATTTAACAAGGCGGTGCTACAAGATACATCCTGTAGCCCTTGAAATGGCAGGCGTCCTACAACTTTTACAAAATCACAACAAGTGGATGCGAGGCAGTAGTTTTCTGCTCTGTGTTCACACATTATTCCTCTTCAAATTTTTGGAATCAGCGAAACATATTTTCGGTTGTTTTCTTGTAACCGACGCCACTGCTGTTTGTGTTTTGTGTAAGCAACACAAAATCTTTCCCTCGTAACTGCGGTATTCCCATAGGAGCTAGTTGCTCCAGATTTCGTATGCTACGCTAGTAACCTTGAAATCGTCTCATAGCCATTTTTATTGGCTGACATGCTGTTCTATATCGGCTAAGAGACTTCCACAATGCATCTTTTTTCATTCCACAAGCTATGATACTCTCTCGTTATGACTTTTGGCGCATCTCGCGTTTGCCCCAGTGTTCCAACATACAACTTTTTGTTTTCGGGACGGTGTACGATCTTCTTCCGGCAATCGTACGTAGAAATACGACTTTTTGGGCATTAGCAGCATCTACTTGCGATAGTATCAGTAAACACAATTTGCATTATACAGGGTGGCCAATCGGATGACGATAATATTTTTTTTTTTAGATAGCCCGCACCGAGACCTATCCAAAACATCCCCATATATGTGTACCGATTATTGATAGTTTTCGAGTTTTGATTTTTTTTAAACTTAGAGATTTTCCAGTTTTTCCAAGAAATCGTCAAAAACAAAACCAAGAATGCTTTTTGGCTTTTATTTTTTTCTGCAATTATACTCAGTATTAAGCCTATTTTAATATCCAATAAAGAGAACCTGTACATCCGAACAATAATTTAAGTACATTTTGGGCTCAAAGTTTGACATCTCTGTTTTTAATCAGGAGACCAAAATACTTATGCCGGTTCTGGAGCTTCAAACTAATCTTAAAAACTTTGCAAGACATTGCACTTTCGAAATAATGAAATAGTAGCACTTATGGGGACATTTTGCGCCGTACGTGAGTGTTAAGGTAAAAAGGTGATAATTCACGAATTTCCAAAATGATTTAAAAAACTATTATTTTGCTTTATTATGACATTAAGGAAAAAGAAAACTCGTAACAACTAATAAATCCGATAATCATTGATGTTTTGATGACTTTTGATAAAAAAAACTAATAACCAAATGGTGATTTTTGAAGTGTTTTTGCTATGTACTATTGAACTTCTGCTAAATTAAGTTGTATGGAAAGTTAACAAGGGAAAGGAATAATAAAACAATAACCTGACTTCCAATTTCATGGCAGAATTACCTGGGAAGCGATGTCGTAGCATACGCCATCCCTTTCTTTCAGAGTAGCTTTTTGCGAGCTCATGTCGGCGAAGCGCAGCTGTGTTAATTAATTTTCGGTAATAGGCAAGGCAATGTTCGGATGGACCTAAAAAGGTGATTTATATCGCTAGGTCTTCCTTGACAGGTCAGTAGACAGCCTATCATGAATACAACAAGTTTTTCAGTTTTTCAACCCCCCACCCAAAAAAACGCAGAAAATGATCAAGAACCTCTAAAATACCTAAAAACGAAGTTTGAGGAATATTTGAAATTTTTGTTTTAATTACTCCGCCGCCCACGTACCGATTTCAAAAATTATAGCAGCATTACCTACAGCATATTGCTGCCCAAATTTCATCACAGTCCATGCAGCGGTTACTGAGATTACGAGGCTAGAAAAACGCGTACAGACCGACAGGCAGACCGACAGACAGAACGACGAGAATGAGTGACGCGATTTTCGTTATGTAGACATTAGAAAACGCCCAAAAAACCTATTATCTCAAAATCGAAAATTTTCACGATCACAATCCTCCCCTCACCTATCGGTGTGGGAAGTATGTATCGTATGCTACGATAACGCTTCCCAGGTAATTCTGTCATGGAATTAAAAGTCAGATTGTTGTTTTATTATTCCTTTCCTTTGTTAACTTTCCATACAACTTAATTTAGCACAAGTACAATAGTACACAGCAAAAAGCAAATGTATTAATTTTTTTATTAGAAGTGATTAAAACATCAGTGATTATCATGTTTATTAGTTGTTATGAGTTTTTTTTTCTTTAATTTGTCATAATAAAGTGAAATAATAGTTTTTTAAATCTTTTTGAAAATTCGTGAATTATCACCTTTTTACATTTAACAGTCACGTACGGCGCAGAATTCCCCCATAAGTGCAATTTTTTCATTATTATTTCGAAAGTGCAATATTTTGCAGAGTTTCTAAGATTAGATTGGAGCTCCAGAACCAGGCATAAGTATTTTTAATTTTATTTTGAAGATTTTGGTCTCCTCACTAAAAACAGAGATTTCAAACTGTGGGCAAAAAATGTATTTAATTATTGTTCGGATGTACAGGGTCTCCTTATTGGATATTAAAATAGGCTTAATACTGAGTATAATTGCAGAAAAAAATATAAGCCAAAAAACATTCTTGTTTTTGTTTTTGACGATTTCTTGGAAAAACTGGAATCTCTAAGTTTTCAAAAAAAATCATAGCTCGAAAACTATCAATAATCGGTACATATACATGGGGGTGTTTTGGATAGGTCTCGGTACGGGCTATCTAAAAAAAAAATTATTATCGTCACCCGATTGGCCACCCTGTCTGCAGTAGGTACGAACTTTTATGACCTTTCAATATATAGCCTCATCTTGATCAAACTCCACGAGCCGCCACCGGGTAGATGGTAGGTAGCTGACTAGTTGCTCTCACCTATTGAAACTTCTTCAGCGTGAAGAGGTGTTTTGAAACCTACTTTTTTACAACTTTACACTGTTAATGTGGAACCTTAGTTTGGATAGATTGAGATATTGACTAAATTATATTTTTGCTTTTAGATTACCTCATCATCTACATTGAATCACACGTCTACCTCGTCAACCTCGACAAGCAATCACCAGCACACCCATCACCACACTCATTCCCATCACGAACGGACGTCTCCATTACTGAGGCACGCTGGTATTGGCGGGAAACCTCCCACTCCCCAAGCGAATCCCCACCATCTGATGATTCAACCCCCGAATATGGGTCATCATCCTTCAGCGCTGGGTAAGACTTTTATACCCTGCTTTCGAGGGGTTCCACAACGTTGTATTTTGTATAGATTTAGCTCTATTGTATAAAACACTGAAGATGGCAATAAACATTGCCGACAGCTTGGCGTTAACACCAGGTTCGCCTTTATGCAGTGACCCTTTTTCCAAAATTCTGCTAAGCTCTACAAAATTAATATAGCCCACCAGATAGGGTATTCAGACGTTTACAATTTTTGACCGACTCTCTTTCATTTTCTGCCTCTGGCGCTGTTTAAAGTGGATCGTACTATTTCTCTATAGGTCCTCCACCCCATGGTACCAGCTCTCTGGACGCACTAAGAGCGCATGCTGCCCAAGCGGCGGCCAACATGGGTCAACCGGCGATGCCACCGTCTCCCGCAGGTGGTATGCAACCAAGACAGGAGGATGTCAAGGTGGAGGAGCCGGAACCGACGACGCCAGAAGAAGACGTTCAGGCTAGTCCTCCAGGCGCGCCCAGAGGTCCTTCTCCTGAGCCCAGGATCGAGGATGCCGAGTGCCACAGGAGCCAAAGTGCAATGTAAGTTGTCCAATTTTATACGGATCTCATTGAAATGTTACTGGCATTTTCGGTTTGTTATCCTCTGAAGGTTATACAGGGTGCGTCCTAAGTTGTGTAGAGAAATCGTACATTGAAAAATTTTAGCTCGTAATTGTTTTGGTTTAATCTGGGGCAACACGTGTGATAATAGGCCCAGGTATTTGTTCTAGTTATAAGTAATCATATTGCGAAAGTTGACGTCGACAATTAGGGAGTGTTTTTATATTTTTATATTGTTTTATTAACATAGGTTGTTACATAAGAATCAGCGAGTTTACTTGCGGAATGATTTATAGTATTGAGGTTAATAAAATTAAAAGATGTTCGAAAGTATCAGATCGTTTTACTCTCTACTCAGTGAGTTATCCCCCAAGTAACTACAGTCTACACCCAGTCACCTCAGGCGTATACAGTTGGTACTTTTTTTAACTGTGTTTAGAAGACGTTAAAATAAACAACTTATTCAAACAACTTTCTTCAGATAACTGAAAAGTAAGCGAGGTACAGAATAAAAAAAATATATTGTCTGTCAAGACGTACCTAGTCTGTTTATGTTTAGTTTTTTGCTTGGATTTTTATCAAATTTATTAGGCATTGTACCTCCCAGATAGTGCGGTAGTCACTTTTTGTTTATCGTTGTTAAGTTTAAATTGGTAAATCCTAAAACTGGCACATGATTATGAAACAACTGACGTCACATAACTTTGACAGGTCCTCTTAAAAACGCAGTAGACAATTTCGTTCATAACCCTAAAATTTCATAATTATATGTTTATTCAAAGAAAATGCCTTGTTGCCAAACTTTCTCGCTATCTTGTACAGAGATCGCGCTGCTATAGTTTCGTAGACCACACATCGAAGGCAGTCTTTCAACGACAGTTGACCGTGTCATGATTTATAGCTTTGAGTCTCTGTAGAATATCGATCTGTAATATAATTTTTCAGCTTCCTGCGGCACTGGAACCGCGGAGACTATAACTCGTGCTGCCGTACCGACCTAACCTTCAAGCCGGTGCCTGACTCAAAATTGGCACGAACGCGGGAAGAGAGGCTGCGAAAGCAGGCCGAGAGGGAACGAGAAGAAAGGGAGAGGGCGCAGCACGCACAACAGCGGAAGATTACCACCCCCGAGAAAGGAGGTGGATCCACCAGCAGTCAGGGCAGCCAAGGAGGTAGTGGTGGGGATTCGAAACCTCCAAGCAGAGGACCCTTGGAAGCCGTTGCCTCACCCTACGAGAGGTTCCCCAGGTGAGTTGCTTTTTCACGGTTTTGTATCGTTCTTTCATCTGGGGAAAAATGCAGTAATAAAAATTTAAACCTTGAAATATCACGATTTCTTTGAGGCTAACCTAGATAGAACCAGCATGATTTCACACTTCTATTTTAATATATTTCCTAACGTTAAGCTTCAATCCAGTAAATCTGATAGCTGCTTTCGAAAAACGACCAGACAGATAAACTTCTAACAGCGTGCAATATCATCTTTCCTTAGAATTTACGGGAGAAGCAGGCAAAATACTAAAAGAAAAACTGGGACAGAGCTATGTACAAAAATATAGGTTTGATATGCAAGGTCTTGTCGAATGGATTGAAGCTTACATGCAAAAGTTTAATAGAATAAAAACAGGTAGTGTTTTCGTTTTGTTTTGTAATAGCTATTCATCAAAACTTACTGTTTCTATTTTACCATAATTATGATAGAAATATTCATTTTTAAATTATTTAAATTGTAACTCAGAAGATTTGTTGACGTTTATTTTGTTTATTGAAATGTATGTAAAACACAAATTTGATTTTGGCAACGGGCTGTATGCAGCTGTTTTGTGTTCGAACGTTATTTTTACATATGTAGATATTATACCGTTTAAAAATGATCAATCAAAACTATGGAGTAAGTTCATGTGGATGTGATTGATGAACTGCCGCTGTTTTATCAAAGGTTATTTTAATGTTCTAGGAGCGGCTTTGGAGACACCCCTGCTCTCAGGCAGCTTTCAGAGTATGCCAGACCTCACGCTGGTTTTAGTCCAGGCCACATGCCTAGGTCTTTACTACCTCCTTCTCATGTTATGGACCCACTGATGCAATATCAGTTGAGTAGTATGTACGGGCCTGGAGCTAGAGAAAGGTATGTCCTTAGATAAGGTATTCATACTTCAATGTTGCAACTTTATTCAAGCTAAGGTTAATTAAATACATACTTTACAGTAAAACGTTCGCAGAATTAACAACATATCGGATGTTTATCTTACCGATAAAATTTGTTTAGATCTGAGTTCGTTATTTCCTATTTATGGAATTCTATTTTTTCTCAAAATTCACTTAATAGATTCGGAAACAAAGTTCCTAAATACACTAAAAATGTACAGTGTCATGTGGTACTCATTCTATCCAGTAATACAATATTTTGATTGGAATAGAAGCACATTATTTTTTACAATGGTTTTAAAGGATACTTCTAGAATATTCTTAACGGTTTTTAATTGTAGTCGCAGTCATCGATTATTGTACATGACAAATTGCTACTGCGAATAACATAAGGAATTGTTATAGGTTGGAGTTGGAGCATTTGGAGAGGGAGAAACGGGAGCGTGAAATTAGGGAGCTCAGGGAGAGAGAACTGAATGACAGGTTGAAGGAAGAAATAATGAAGAGCGGAATGAGAGGGCCTCCAAACCCTATGGATCCCCATTGGTTGGAGATACAGAGGCGATATGCTGCTGCTGGTTTAGCAGGACCAGGAGGTAAATATAAATAGATGTAGTTTATTTTGAGTATTCGAATTTTGCGGTAGTTTTACAAAAAAAAATTGTCAAGTTAATTGACCCAGTCTATTCAACGGCGACACCATTTTTGTTTCTCTCAAATAACGCTGTTTCATAAAGTGGCTATATTAGATGGGTTACATTTGACTTTTAAGATTTTTATAATCATACCTTTTACCGTCTTCAGCATGGTGGAAACAACAGGACAAAATATAATTATTGTCAAGTTAACAAGCTTGTAGCATTAGAAAGCATTTCAGCGCTCAGAGCTATGAAAGCAGAAGATGCCTAAAATTTTTATGTTTTATAACTTTTTCATATTTATACAATACTTTGAGCTTTCCTAAAGAACTGTCACCCTTGCTACAAATTGTAATGGAACAAAAAATGTAAAAAATCCTCAAAATTAGT
This sequence comes from Callosobruchus maculatus, assembly GCA_951848785.1. Lineage (NCBI taxonomy): Eukaryota > Metazoa > Arthropoda > Insecta > Coleoptera > Chrysomelidae > Callosobruchus > Callosobruchus maculatus. The sequence goes on along the minus strand of CATOUR010000014.1, from coordinate 23,851,939 downwards.
TAAAATTGTTTTGAATTGTTTTCTTTAATGATATAAAGGATATTTCTCAAAATAATCCATAGATGTGTACATAATAATCTTGAAGAAGATATCAGTGAGAGCCAATTTATGTTCAGAAATGTATTGGTTACACGGGAAGCTTTATTTGCCCTAAATATTCCAATACAGAGGTGCCTAGATGTGAACCAAGATCTTTTTGTTATGTTTCCTGAATTACAATAAAACATTTGTGTAATCGTGTAAGACATGACAAGCTTATGGAAACTGAGTGAAAAGTGTGTTGACTTCAACGACATGAGAATCAACTTATATTCAGAGAAAATTATGCAAGAAGCCGTATCTAAAGAAACAGCGGGAATAAAGGTTAACGGTGAAATAATAAACAACATCAGTTTTGCGGATGATACCTTGGTAATAGCCCAGAGTATCGCGGACCTACAAAGAATTATGTAGATAATCGTAAATAGCAGTGATGGAGCAGGTCTTTCACTCGACAACAAAAAGACAAGATTCACGATCATCAGCAAAACAAAGATTGTATGTTTACAATGAGACAGTCGAGAGTGAGAGAGTACAAATACCTAGGTACCATTTTTACCGAGACTTGAGGACACTCTCGAGAAATAAGATCTAGATTAGGTCAAGCTAGAGCTGCATTTACAAATATGCGGAGAATATTCTGCTCTAGAGATCTGAATATCAAACTTAGATCAGATTGGCCAAATGTTACGTTTTCTCAATCTTTTTCTATAGGATGGAGTGGTGGACAACGAACAAAGTTGATCTGAGAAGACTTGTGGCTTTCGAAATGCGGGTATATAAACGCAAACTCAGAATTTCTTGTAACAAATTAAGGCATATGAATAAAGAAACAGAGGTAGTAGAAACTGTAAAAATGTGATAAAAATACCACATTCTACAACTGATAATACAAGGGAAAGTACAATAAAAAAGAAGTGCGTGGAGGAGACGCACTTAGTGGCTGAAAAACTTGCGAGAATGGTATCACTGTACATCAGTAGAAGTATTTCGAGGAGCGGCATCTGAAGCAAGAATTGCCATAGTGATAGCCAACCTATTTTAATTAATAAGTCTCAGTTGTGGTAGAAACAAATTTCATTACAATCTAGTTAGTAATTTTCAGGTTACGGCTATATGATTATCAAATTATGAGATGCATAATAAAGCCCATGTTATTACTTCAAACAATAATTCTCAATTTACAGGCTAAAGGTTTATCAAGTACGTATAAAAAAGTCCATGTTATGACTTTAAAGCCAATAAGCGTCGGTTCTGATAGGTCTGAAAAAGATAAGATATTGATTAAGAATTTAAGTTGTAGAATCATTTGGCTAAAGTTCCCCTCATGTTGAAGTACAAAGACATTTTGTTATTTTTATGGGTCCAGACCCAACCCTGTATTGTGCTGATAAATCAATTGGACTTTTTTCCAAATAAAAATTTGGGAAATTGTTGAGAACCTCTTGAATGCTAAAATGGACAAACATAAATACTTATATAGACATTGTGATGGTTCCGAATAATTCCTGGTATTCGGATCAGGGATCGTGGTTCGAAAGTAAGCGCGGATGTGACAGGATACAATTTATTTACTTGCGATGAAGGTACAAATACCTTAAAACTATTACAGCAGAAAAGTGCCCGACCGCGACCATTGAATAATAGCCCGAACGTAAACGCAACCTCGCCGTCCGCTGATAGAGGCGACTGACTTCTTGTCAGCATCTGTCAGACTGCCCGATACTGTCTCTCTTCCTACACTATCGTCTTATGGCATCGCAACTTCACTGAAACCACTACATAACCCCCCACTTAAATTGATAATACAAAGAAATTTAAGTACTACGGTGACGAAGCAGAGCAGAGGGTGAAAGCGATACCTAGACACTCTAACTTTCCATCAGAACGCTGGTTGCTTATAGGGCTTGAGGTTGATAATGTTTTCCTTTGATCTGAACTCCTCTTCAACAATAACCCCTCGTAAACAACAAACCGTTCATAAATGTTGAGTTTCCCCTCTGTAAATACTCGTGCATCATGACCTATCATTTCCAAAAACTCAATTTTCTCCTTGATCCAGGCCTGTTCCAGCTGATCGCGTCGCAGCGTTTTAAAATGCTTCTTTAACTCCGAAAAGTCACTAGACAGTTTTATTAAAGAAATCTGCACATTGGTGCAGACGTCCGGTGTGCTTGATTTCCTATCTCTTAAGGGATAACGTGATAACGCATCGGCCATTTTGTTATCCGATACGCTACAATATTCTATTCTGAAGTCAAATTCCTGGATCAAAATTATCCAGCGCGACAACTTCGCTGAGCGTAGCTTACATGACATTAAGTAACTAAGTGCTTTATGATCAGTGACAATCACCAAGTCCCTTCCCAAAACTAAAGTGCGCCACTGCCTCAAACAATAAACAACCGCCCATGCTTCTTTCTCAGTTATAGTGTAATTTACCTGCGCACCCTTTAAAACCGAGCTCGTAAAACAGACATATCGTCTCTCCCCCGTTTCGTCGATCTGGTAAAGACTACCCCCCACAGCATAATTCGACGCATCACACTGGATATAAAAAGTACGCTTAAAATCGGGATGCGTGAGCATCATTTCCTTAAGAAACGTGCGCTTAATTTCCGTGAAACTACTATTTTCAATGCTTTGAAAGAGAGATTCTCTGCGCATCACATCGAAATGACAGATTTATATATAAACTCTCGCCGTTTATGGTCAAATTCAGCTTTGAATGTTGATAATCAAGCTGAGCTTGATGTTTATAGAGCCAGTTTGAACTGAAAATTATATCACAATTTAATTGTGGTATAACTAAGCAATTCACGTCCATCGACTTATCAGCTAACTCAACAGGTACAAGGATTTGTGACTTAATCTTTTGAGTTGTACCGCCTACAGCCATAGATACTATTCCACGAGTTACAGGTAAAGTGGGAAATTTACCCCTGTTACACAACTCCAAATAGAATTTTTCAGATAAAGCGCAAATATCTGAACCGCTATCAATCAGTACCTCAACAGACATACCGAAAATCTGTATATTAATGGTAGTCGAAGTGCCCTCCTCCTCCTGCGTGCCGTCCTCTGGATCGCTTAAAAGAGCTACTTCCGGTTCTCCCATACAAACTAAAGTACGTACATTGTGACCTTGGTTATTACCTCTTACGATTGGTGGATCGTCTCTTTGTGCGTTCCGATTATGACCTGCCCTATTATTGTCAGCCGGAATTCGTCTATTCATAGGTTCCCCTGGTATATTTGCAACTCGATTTGAACTCCCCACTACATAGGATTCGTCTATTTCTCTCAGGTATTCCTCGACAGTCTCTAGTGATGTAAATTTATTGATCACTATACCCCGCCTGATCTCTGCCGAAAAATGCTTACCTAACATTCCTATGAGCTGTTCTACCGGAATCTCATTGTCTAGAAACTTGGCCTGTGACACTAAGTCCAAAAAATAGTCCGCGCGACTCCCATTTCCGTACGCTCCATAAACTAATGTCATATATAGCTCCCTCTGTTTTTCTATACCCCAGAACCTGTCTTTGAACGCTTGTTTAAAAGAGATGAAATCGGTCAACGAGTCCTCCCTTAAACTCGCCCATTCCGCTGCCGAACCTCTTAAACATCCGATCGCCAGGCCCAACATAGCCTGCTCAGGCACACCAGCCTCATAAAACGTTTTGTCTAATCTGCTATATGCAGAATAAATCAAGTTTCCACCCCCCAGCTCTTTCCAATTCATAATATAAAATCGCTCGTGAGACCTTGTATCTCCACTCCCCTTACACGCTGGCTCTACCACTGATTTTCCTGAATTTGTATTACCATTTTCCCCCGATTGAGACATGGCAACCGTGTCGGTCAGCTGGCCAACCGTATTTTTGAGTGCGCTGACTGAAATGCATAAATTGCGAACTAGTGCCTCAAGGTCAGCTGAAGCACCCCCTACACTCTCCCCTCTGCTTCTCCTCTTACGACGACTAGTCATTTTACATATACCTTCAAAAACTTAGCGTAAAATAATAGCAGTAGTAATATTCATACAAAAGTTCAACCCAAAGCTTAAACGTTTACCCCGTAGTCTGTACACCAACTCATCAACAGTCAACAGTTGTATAAAAATCTCTCACCGTATCCGATGCATGTACACTGGGTTTACCTAACGCTGGCAACACCACCTGGAACCTGGTAATCCAGCCTGTGGGCTGTACGTTGAGCGTGGCAGCAATCCAACGCCGCCCGAAGCCTCCAATCACGCCCTCCTTTGATGCACGCCTTCACCGGCACGCCTTTCTGCGAGAAGTACGCTGAACGTATTGACGTATTGCTATCTCCTCCAGCCTCGTTGCATCCGTCTTACGCCACTAGTTGAGCGCCAAATGTGATGGTTCCGAATAATTCCTGGTATTCGGATCAGGGATCGTGGTTCGAAAGTAAGCGCGGATGTGACAGGATACAATTTATTTACTTGCGATGAAGGTACAAATACCTTAAAACTATTACAGCAGAAAAGTGCCCGACCGCGACCATTGAATAATAGCCCGAACGTAAACGCAACCTCGCCGTCCGCTGATAGAGGCGACTGACCATAGATAACCCCTCTTACGACTGACTTCTTGTCAGCATCTGTCAGACTGCCCGATACTGTCTCTCTTCCTACACTATCGTCTTATGGCATCGCAACTTCACTGAAACCACTACAACATACAGACTGAAATGAGTTACATACATTTTTGTGTCGCGAAATCGAGAGTGTTCGCGATGATAATTCTCCCTGCACCTATGTTACATATATGTTGCTGCCATGAAGTATATAGTTTATTTTACTATAAAATTGCAGGTCCCGGTCTACCTCTGCACCATTTCGCATTGTATCCGGGAGCGGCCGCTGCGGCGGCGGCCGCAAACTCCAACGCCGCTCAACTGAACCAGATGGAAAGGGAGAGACTGGAACGGCTGGGAATCCCGCCTCCACCACCACCAGGACCTGGAGGCCCGCCCCCTCCTCCCGGTCACCCCCACCACCCCGCAGCGGCAGCTGCGGCGGCTGCCGCCCACCAGGCGCAACTGGAGGCGGCCGAGAGACTCGCCTTGGCTACCGATCCCATGGTTAGTATGACGATTGGTCCGAAATAGATGTAAAAATACTAGCTAGCGTATTTATTATCAAGTTTATGTAGATTTACGGGTACGTCTGTAAGAGTAGTGTGTCAGGTTCATAGTCAACAAGTTAACTTCACCGGAGCATCAAAAACATTTGGCAACGTTGCGATATGTCGAATACAGGGTGATCAATTTATACTTCGAAGTTTGATACATCCGTTATTATGGCAGATCCAAAAAAACTTCCGAAAAGAAATTGTAGATAAAGCTAAGTCTACATTTTAAAAGTGTTTTATAATATACAGAGTTATTAATAAAGTCACTGCATACCAAAGTTTTGTTTTTTCAAATATTTTATCCCAAATTTGAATTGTGCTCGCTTTCCCTATTCCGGAAATTTGGGCTTTTACTAGGTTATACAGGGTAGTTTCAGAGATGTGGCCACTTTTTTGTGAAAACCTTAATACCCTGTATCTTAAAAAATCAATAACTGGAAGCTTGATTCTCAATGCTAGCATAATTTGGTGGTTATCTAGTTTTGTCTAAAATGATAAATTGTCTGCTATGCTTGATTTTGTATAGAGGGTGAACTAAAACTAGCGACCATACTTTTCTTTGTTATTTGAAAACACCCTGTATTTTATAGCATCCTCAAAAAGTTCTTACAAAATACTTCCACTTTTATTAAGCGTTCGCCATACGTAAATGTAACAGTTATGGAGCTATTCACTACATTTTTGCCAAATACTGAAAGTTTCTCAGAGTTGGCGATGGCTACCGTGTTTTGTTATACTGTTTGAACTTTCTTAGAAACGAATTAAGTCAAGGATGGAAGGACTCGAAGAACGGGGATAAAAGAACTAACAGGAAGTCGTAACTGGAAATCAATTAAACATTTGTAGCTATAAGACATGAGTCTATGCCTTTTGCATGCTTAGTCAAAATCTATATTCTTGTTTTTGATGCTTTCACACATAACCCTTCTCGAAATAACTAATAGTCTTGTTAAAGATTTGTAATTGGCATGTGCTTTTCAATTTGCTAATTGCCATCTGTAATAGCCAATTGACACTTAATCACAACTGAAATATTAAATTCAATTATTTAACAAACATAAGAATCATAACAACAATGGCCAACTCTAACAAAAACCAGAATTTTGCAAAAAATATTGTTTTCTACTTCAAACCGAAATAACTCCATAACTGTTACATTTAGGTGTAGGGAATACTTATAATAGTGGAATTATATTGTAAAAACTTTGGTTCATCCTGTATACAAAATCAAAGATAGCAGAAAATTGATACTGTTAGACAAAACTAGATAAAAACGAAATTTTTCTAGTATTTAGAATCAAGCTGCCAATTCTTGATTTTTTAAGATACAAGGTGATGATTTCATTAAGATTATTACATAAAAGTGGCCATTTCTCTGAAATTACCCTGCATAATCTAATAAAACCCTATATGTCGGGAATAGGGAAAGCGAGCACAATTCAAATTTGGGATAATATATAGGGTGTTCCGTTTAAAAAAACAACTTTGGTATGCCGTGACTTTATTAATAACCCTGTATATTATAAAATAATTTTAAAATTAGCTTAGTTTTACCCACAACTATTATTGGAAAGTTTTTTTCATAACAGGGGTTTTACGGATGTATCAAACTTTGGAGCATAAGTTAATCACCCTATATAATGTAATATTATAAAAGTTTTTTTGTTTTTTCTAACTTTGCGGTTTGTGTTTTTAAGATAGGATTCGCTTCGCAATTTCTAGTACTTCTAATAATTTGTTGAAAAAATCAAATTATCGCAAAAGGGACAACATTTTCGGGAGCTGAAGCATTGCTACGGTGCAGTTTATTGAGCGGCAGGAGTAAACTTTGGAGTGTAAAAACCGAGGCATTACCACCAAAAAATAACCCCATAGAAATGCCAATATGTTTCTTAATGACCATACGCGTCAAAAAACGTCAAGCAGCATTCTTCGGGATAACAATTGACAAGAATGGCATTGGTATTTTGGTCCCATAGAAGAGAACCTATGAATTTATTATTAAAAAGACGTCGTCACAGATCGGGTGCATCGTGCCGTCTGATTTATTTTCAGTGACATTCCTTTCTGCGGCGTAGGCGACGTCACGTCACCTCTTGTGCGATGATCAATAAAAATCTACGCAGCACATTGTAGCTCGAATGTTTACCTTTCCTTTTTACCCCGCAAATGTTTTGTTCTCATACATTTCACTATAACCTCCACTTAACGGAATTAAAGCGTTAACTGCAAAGAACAAGTTCATTCGTGGCGCAAATTCATATGCAGACCCACACCCACCACGAGCTTTGGCGGAAAGATTTGCACCAGCATGAGTACGCTCCGTGGCGTTTCCATTGACATTTATACATTGATGAAATACTTGGAGTTTATACTTGTAATTTCAATATATACTCCTGAAAAAAGCTAATATATTTAACTAATTTTGTAATTCCAGGTGCGGCTCCAGATGGCGGGGATCTCGCCGGAATACCACGCACATACTCATGCGCACACTCACGCTCACACGCACCTCCACTTACATCCCCAGCAGCAGCAAGCGCAGCAGGAAGCCGCCGCAGCCGCTGCAGGATTCCCTCTTCCAGGTAAGCATTCATACATACAATGGAGCATCGCTTTTTAACCTAATTACCATTGGCCGATTTGCCGGTGAGGCAAGGGAGGCGACGCCTCACCAGACAAAACCATGCAAAATATAGTAGAAAATTTGACAAATATTTTACTTACTCTTATACCTACGTAAAATTGAAAATGTGTTATTCATTTGTCAGTAAATGATATCAACTTCCAATATTCAGGGATGCAAAAGCAACATCGACGATTCTAAAATAGTGCCTGGTGGCCCGCCTCTGATCTGTCTCTGATCGTCCGAATATTCAAGTCTATACGGTATTCAAATCCAAGGTGCAAAAGATTGTAAACAAATAGGATACCATGCACGCCGCCCAAGTAAGGCGGCATTCATTGCGATTGGTCGAAAGGCAATAAACACCTTGGAGGCTTGCCGCTCTGCCGCCCGTCTGGGTTGTTGAACAGAGTACAGGGTTGTATTTTATTCAGTTGATCCGTGTGTTTACCATTGTATACGACGCGTCTAGTTAATGATAGCGTACATCGTGCTTTTATCATCGCATACCTGTCGTGTTGTTGTGCGAATTTTAGTGTTATCATTCTGTGTTGTACTGTTGTTTTAATAGTTATTAGTGGTGTTCGTGTTATTCCCCGATAACTTGAAGGAGATATTGAAGGATGTCTAGTAGTACAGACTGCAGATGAATCCATGGATGTGGCTACAAGTCAGGATTTGAGTCCACCAAGGAAGAGGTAAAAAAGAGCCATTTTGGCGTGAGGCTTAAGGAGGTAATATTAAACGTATATAATTACGAAACCCAAAAAAAATTAATAACAACTGCTGCTGACGACATACCAACAAATGCCTCCAGGAAATTAGATATTCAGAACTGGCTTCGATCGAAAAACGTTAGTTTTGACGAATCATTACTGAAAGTTGAATTACTTCAAATTGTGGATGAGCAAAATAAAATAGTTTTGAGGCTTCCACCTTACCACTGTGAACTCAATCCTATTGAGCTAGTTTGGGCTGAAATTAAAAACACTGTAGCTGAAAAAAACACTACGTTCAAGTTTGTTGATGTGAAAAACCATTTCCAATAAGCAATAGGATCTATTACTGCAGATAAATGGCAAAAGTGCATTCGACATGTCCAAGAAAAAGTGGAACAGGAAATGTGGCGATTAGACACCATAATAGAGAATATTGAACCTGTTATAGTTAACCTCAATGGTAGCAGTACATCAAGCTCATCAGACTCGGAATAGATGGACAAATGTAGCTGAAGTATTGACCCCTTCTCAACTTTACCCCCAAAATGAAGGTTCCTAAGGTAAGAATAATATATAAAATCTAAAATATGTCAATACAGCTGTAATGGAAAAATATGAGTCACAAATTTTAATGCTACTCCACATCCGATGCTATGGACTTTATGACTGCTATTTTGAATATGGCTCTGGCGACCGACATCCACAGGCCAGCCGCCGAGCGCGTGTTATTGTTTACAGCCACTGCACGGCGGATTTGAATACACTGTATAACGGTATCTACCGCTCGTCGTACGCCTATTTCACGCGTGCTGATTGACCCGTCAGCTCGAGATTGAGACGATGTCCGCTGTCGCCTCACGGAGCCGATTATGACCGAATACGAATTACGGACACTCCACAGCCCCAGTGCGGAGTGCGGACAGTGCCACACCGGCAAAGCAGCAAATTGCGCTAGTTGTGCTCCCTGTCTCTGGCCACGGGCAAGAATGAGAACATTTACAGCAGCATCCATCGTTTGCAGGAACATTTACCTATTATAGTAGGAAAATAGAATTGTTAGATTGTTATTATTTGTACAAACAATGGCTGCTTGTCCTAAGTACGACATAATAGGTACTTTATTTAAAAGAAATTTCGTTTTCTCGGCCAAATGAACCAAAAATGTACAAAATCTTGTAACTAAAAGGCCTCAACCAGCATTCAGTAATAGTTTTTTTAAAAGGAGACAAGGTACATATTTTTAGTTTTTTTTATAGTAGGCATAATGAATAAAAATAAGAATGTTTAAATACTGTAAAATGTTTTAAGTTTTCTTTGTGCTGAACAAAATGTCATTTTAACAGTTTTAACATCGTTTTAAAATAACATTTCATAGATGAAAAAATGTGCCATTTTGACAGTTTCAACAATTGTCAAATTTAACTGCTTGAACATGGTTATGGTACTTAGATCTGAGATGGCTAGATTAGAATTTTTAGGTTTTTTTACATTATCAAAATAAAAGCAATAATTTTATGTTAAATATTTTGTAGCTATTTGAATCATTACTGCATGTTTTTTAATGATTTTTGGACCAAATTTCTATCAATGCATCACATCATGTTCGCCTCAGCACCGAAAGGCCCCAGATTCGCCACTGCTAATTACACTCCGACCTAAGTATTGTGTGCCATCAAATTGATCAGAGTATTACCACCAGACTGTCGATAGATGACGTCGTTTCCCTAGCGATGGTGGTGAACTTAACGAAATTGAGCAAATTTGCAATATACATTTTATTTATCCTAAGCTATACAAGTTTTATAGGTTGTACTATAGTAACAACAAGTTTTAAAACACTGTTCACTGACAAAGCAGTAAAAATTAATCAGAATTTTCGCATTGTTGGAAAGGGCAGTACTTTATGATATGAAATGAGGGTATTATGTTTGAACATGTTGATTAACAATATATTTTTACAGCTTCTGGAACACCTGGCTATCCCAGACCAGGATTGATTCCAAGCAGAGATGGACCTCTAGGTTTGCACCACCCAGACCTGTTGGGTAGACCGTATGCAGATCAGTTAGCTCACCAGGTAAGGATATATTACAACATGTAGGATTATTTTCCAATTTCTAGTGCATTCGATAAAAACGTGCGTGATATGTAAATTTTGTAGGCGAATGCATAAAACGTTTCCTGTGGATAAATGTGGTAATTTTTATTGAATAAATATGTTATACCTGAAGCGCACAGTTGTGCTTTGGCGTAGAACTTTCCAGCATATCTTAAGTTGAAATTAAACAACGACCGATCACAATTACGACAAAAATATACTCCATATATATTTTACTCGGAAATAGAAAATGGAATAATTGTTGTAGTATACTCTAAGCCACACAGTATTTTTTCAGTTCCGTTAAACACAATATGTTGTATTCGGTTGTAATATGTATAACCACAGTAAATACCTTTTTCACGGGATTGATTATTAACCATAAATCTAGTTTTGTTTCGTAAGCTGATAGTTAATTCTCACAATAGGCTGCCGCTCATGAGCATCAGTTGCAGAGGCAGATGCTGCTAGAAAGAGATAGATTTCCTCCCCACCCATCTATTGTCGCCCAACATGAAGAGTACCTAAGGTCTGTTCATGTTATTTAATTCTCATATACCGCCACAGCCTTTTTTGTTAACCCTCGTAGCTACGTTTATAACCGTTCCTTCTTCGCTTGTCAACAATTTCAAATTGTGTTTGTTTTTTGGTTGTATAACTGTAGAATATTCAGATCTAAAACTATATTACGCAGGTCCACAAAAAATGTAACAGTAAATAGAAATTTCACGAGCTTCCTCAGTGGAAATATTAAATTGTATATATTGTAATATTTTGGAACTTTCAGTCGGTTCTTTGAAGGTGGATCGAAACTTAATACCATTAGCGACGTTAATAGAATATTCAATCATCTAATCATAGAAACATATCTGTACTTTTTTCTACTTCTGGCAGTTGAAGATTTGCTGTTGTCAATTTTTATACCAAATTTGTCTTAAGTAATATTTATTGGCTTTCGGACTTATTCTATTGTGCATTTCTGCTAGATTGATGTTATTTTGAATCATGTTAGTTTATTTTATACTTCAATTACATCTAAATATTTACCAGTGATGAAACTTAGAGAAAGAAAATAGGCAGTACTTCAAGAAAATTCATGCAAATATTCCTAATGTATGTACAATTTGAAGTGGTCATTTTTAAAGATAATGGGCATTGGCATTTGCTGTTGAGTAGTGTATAAATAAATAATTTGTTGACCTGTGTCCCCAATGAAACATGAAAAACATAAAGAGTAATCAATTTTAGAAATTGGCAAGATACGCCCTACTAACTTAACTCATTGAAACTGACTTAGTCTCCTTCGTTAAGATTTGTTTACACAAGGCTTTATAAAACAAAAATTAGTCTTTTCATGTTTCATAAAATTCTGGTATATTCATAAACATCTTCAACAATCCCATTCATTATTTTAACCCTTTTTATAACACCGATTTGCATTAATTTTGGTTTTGCTTGGTGCTTATGTATACATATCGGTTTGGTACGTAACTCGTTTTGGCTACTAGTATTTTCAAGTGAATTTCTATAGACCACGCCCAAAAATATTCACAGTAACTATAAATACGCTTTCGCTTCCAAATCATTAAAGTGTCACTTCATCTTGTGTGTGTCCTAAATTGAAGTTTTGTGTGTTATAACGTATTTTTGTTTTTGTAGCATTTCAATCCAACTGAAATGGATGCTTCCAGTGCCACTTTTTAATAATTGCTCTTTATTTGAATATCCTGATATCGTCAGAAACTTGTCTGTTAAGAAGTCATTATGATGGTCAATGTAATTGTTATTATACGAAGATGAAACCTAAATAACATCGTAACGCAGCTAATAAGTAACATTTACTTAATCAGGAAACACGTCTGATGGTTTGTTTCAAATTTTGACAAACTAAGGGCAAAATAGCGTTTCAGTTAATTAATGGAATGCATATAACGACTGAATTGAATGAGAAGCTCTAGTCGGACGAATGCTTCTAGTAGGCTTTGGGAGAGATCAAAACATTGAGTGAAGCTTCGAGGAACAGATACCTTTGGCGTCTTTGTGAAGTGTCATAAATAAGTTAAATTTATTAACTATCACCTACACTGAGTATAAACAAGGAAAGTTAGAAATACCTTCACAAATATGAAGCAATTGAGATCTTATCTGCACGTCAAACTATGTCAGAGGCTTGGAGGGCAGGTATTGCCCACTTGCTCTGAATGAACATGCCCAGTTTTTCCAACTGAGTAATAAACGCTATTCTCAACCGACATTTTACAACCTCAAAAAGTGTGTGCTCTCAAGAAGCAACACTGTACGAGTATTCTTCCTCTGCTGCGAAAAGTGATGCGAATAACTATTACAAAATACGGTTTCTCACTCAAAATTAAATAATAGTGGTAGTTGACCATGGTGGCAGGATATAATTTTTCAAATGAGCTGATATTCCAGTCAATTTTGGCAACAGTATCCCAACATTCCCGTCAGTTGAATTGAACATATTCTTAAAAATCATAAAACTAGAAATCAGTTCATTTTTCTAAGGAATATAATGGTGTCGTCTATAAAATTCAGTCACGGAAAAACAGCCCAAGAACGGCTGTCTATATAATATCAGTTTTCACATTTTAGGCAGCAAAGAGAACGTGAGCTCAAAGTGAGAGCTCTTGAGGAGGCAGCAAGAGGTTCTAGACAGTAAAATGGTAAGGACTGTTAAGAGGATCATTTTGAAAAATTCACAATACTTACAATTATGTGTTGGAAGTGCTAGTCTCCAAATGATGATATAAAAGGGCGGTTTATACCAGGAACTGCAGTGTGCTTTTATCATATTTTTTGAAGTTTTCTGACAAACAAACAAAAAACTGTGGGTAGTTGCCGCAGATTTCATAAAAAATATTGGACTCAAAAAAATCATTTACGACATTAACTCCTTTCTACTTACTTTACAACTTTATTCATGACAAAATTATGGAAAAATGCGTTTAACTCAACAATTCTATGCACTTTTCAATTTAGATTCTTATTTTCCGATGTTCGATGCCATTCTAAACATTAGTCATCAATGAGGAACGTGAATTTTTCTTTTATCCTCTTAACATTGTAGAATGCATGTTTCTCAATTTTATTCATATACATTATCTCGAAGTGTCAAAAAAACAAATCAAATACCTATTTAGGGCCGGATTCTACATTATATATCACCAGGGGCAGTTCCTTGTTAATGCGCAATGTGTCAGAAAAAGACCAAAAATAATTTTTAGTAGCTTTGTATGTAGTGCAAGTACCTATTTTTAGCAGCAACCGGTTGCCAGAACTGTAAGAGCACACATTTATCCGACTACAAAAACTAGCCACTCGCAGAACACTGTGATCCAACTATAACCAGACTCAGTGTCACGTGATTTGAACCTGGCCAAAGTATAGCGGACGAGAGCGCTTCTATTGGTTTATCGCACGTTATTGAGCACGTCTATTGGTCAATCGGACGTCAATTAACTGAAAATGACCAATGAAAATCTAAGGGTTATTATAGGAGGTGACATGGCATGCCCAGAAATAGCTGCAAAGCCGCGTCACGATCTTGTTGTTTGTTTACATGGACGATTCGGTTCTAACCTATTACTTAAAATGGATAATCGGGTGAACGTATTCCTTAAGGGGCCTGTGTACACATATTTATACATATGTATTTGCCATGTAAAACACGGATTCGCAAGTACACGCACAACTCGCATGTTTTTCAAACTACACACATAAAATTTCAGAAGGTGACAGGTAATACCTTAATGAATGACAATTCACAGCGATTTTTTCAAAAAAGTTTTTTAGTGTGCAAAATAACTCGCAATGCAAAATCATACATTATTCAAATGTCTGTAATTTAACAACCTAACGCGATATCAAAAACAGTTGACCTAGCGCAAGCTTTCTTCTTCAATTTGCTTTTTGAATCATTACTGTAAGTTTAAAGGTACCGTCACACTATCAGTAGGCCTGTCCTCATTTTATTTTAGACACATACTTGAGAAAACGCAAACACGAGAATACGTATTTTCCTGGATTCTCAAGTTCGCGCACTATACCCTAGCCCCTTAAGATGAACTTTGGCCAACTTTCCTTAGATGGCAGCAAAGACATCGTGAGCTCAAAGTGAGAGAAAAATAAGGAAATTATAAATAGCATTACAAAAGATAGTATAAGTAGGCATTAATAATGTAAAATGTTTTGACAAAATCTAGCAGTCAGCTGCTTGGTTCAATAGGTTGCGCTGCGGCGTTGCAATACAGGGGTTGGGAGATCAATTCCCAAGCTAGCCACCTTTTTTCTTTGATACGAGGCATGATAAGTAAAAAACTCTTAATAAATTAATAAACAACATTTTGTGATGATTGATAATTGATACGAGAGAAGAGTATTGCGAAACACAAGGAAACTAGTTCTTCAAGAGTAAAAAGGAGGAGCGGAATAAAAAGGGACAGTAAAGAAATATATGCTTTGTAATTGTATTTGACAAACACTGACAAGAAATTGTTAAAAATATAAAAATTAAAAAACTGCTGTATTTAGGACATACAATGAGGGGAGAACGATATCGTTTGTCACAAATTATAATGCAGGGTAAAATAAAAGGAAAAAGGAGCGTCGGCAGAAGGAGAATATCATGGCTGCGAAATTTAAGGGAGTGGTTTCAATGCAGTTACACAGAACTGTTTCGAGCAGCGGCAAATAAAGTAAAAATAGCATTGATGATTTCCAACCTCCGATAGGAGACGGCACTTAAAGAAGAAGAAAGCAAGAAATAAGAAGTTTTTTATGCGGACCTCAAATTAATTTCATGCCAGTTAAGAGATTTTTCAAATTTAATTGATCCGTTCCACTTCCAATTGATTTATTAATTGCTTTGCACTAACTTACAGTTTGTAGATGCATGAAGTGTCGGTTTTTTCAGTTACTTAGTGTTTAGCCTTTGTCGGAATCGACTTTAGAGCTCACATTAAATACCTACTGCATTCTGTCATATTGTTTACTATATCATCCTCCACTATCATGAAAAGAAACTCTAAATTGGATTCCGTTGAAAAGTGAACTGATTCACATTATCATCTAATAAACACAAATTAATGTTTTAATATTTTTTTCAGTTGGCTGTCCCTGGCCCAAAATACTGACTTCAAAATGGCGGGTTTATGATATAAATCAAACTTTCATAGATGAAATTTGTATGTTTATACAATATCCGGAAGATTTAAAATTTTATATAGAGTAAAATAGAGCATAGCTATTTTGTAAGGGGAGAATTACATATATACAATTTTAATTTTTCAAAGTATTTTTTGCAAAACAGACAACTTTTGTAAACAGTGTCGTGTTGGAGTGTATGAATGTTATATTAAAGTTGTTCAGTGAAGTTATTTTGTAGATGTACCCAAATGTAAATATCATAGAAACCGTTCTATATGTACAGTCTTCCCGTTTTTAGAGAAGAAAATATAATTTTTCCATGTACATAACCAACTGTGCAAATCTAAAGGAATCATATGCCTTATATCATATATCAATGAAAAATACAAAAATACGTATTCTAAGCTTTTTGTCATCTTTTGCAATCATTTTTGTGCATTTTCAAATGTAGTACTTATTTATGTGTAATTTATATACCTTCGTTTTGTACATTTTTTGTTTATAATACGAAAATAATCTCAATAAAAACTCATTTTACCAGACAGTTTAGTTCATATATCAAACAATAATTGTAAAGGTGCCAGAGACGTACCTATGCATCACTTATCGGCGTGTAAATTGTACGCAGACACGGCTTACGTCCTTAGCATCATTAGAACGGTATCATCTATGGAGATTTAACCAAATTTACAGTAGGACAATTGACTTACTGACTAATTGATATGCAGATAACCTGGAACACAGTTACTCTGAGCGACATTTACAAGGTTATATTTTTTACATAATAGAGCTTGAAAAAACATAATCTTCAACATTTAGACTAATATACCGTGACCCAAAAAAGTTAGATCATTTTAAAGAGATCCAATGTATTGTAAGTGGCGCCCTCTACAAGTGGCATCCGAACTGAGAACGGATTTGAATTTCTTGACTCAAGAAAACCCCTGGCTTCCTAATTTCGTCACGTCATCTGTTGATGAATTATTATTCAAAAGCGAAATGATAATTACAACTTGTATTCCGTTTGTTATCGACTTTTGCACTGGGGTAAGTTTGGTTAAATCTCATTATTTTATCCATAGAATCTGCAGTTTTGCGGGGGATACCTGTGCTGTCATGCGATCCATGGAACATAAAGCAGAGAGATGCCGGGTTTACTTCTATTTTTATTCGTACTTAGGCTATTACTGAAACTACTTGTTTCTTGTTTGCTCATGATCATAAGCTTGTACAAGGTAATCGGCCATAATTCCTCCTTGATTAACAACAAAGGACGATGTTCGTTATCGAGGTTTCGGCCCCCTTTCGGGGCGAAAATCGTCTCAAAGGAGGCCTTGGCCGACTGTTAGGACTAGTTTCACCACCTCCCTATAAGTGTCAGATAGCTTATCTACATATTTTGCCTGTCAATTGACAAGTAAGAAGGTGACAAAACGTATGGCTAGGCTATCTGACACTTATCGGAAGATGGGGAAACTAGCCCTCAGTCTGCTGGTTATATGTTCATTGGACGTGGCCTGGGGAATTCGCGTGAGGAGTTGGTAGTCACTATCACCGAGGAATGGAACAGCAGTTCGGTGTACCGGAGCCCAGTATTCTTTTTAAATAGTAATGAGGGCCAGTTTCACAACCTTCTTATAAGTGTCAGATAGCCTAACTGTAAATCGATCGAAATTGGATATGTGGTCAACGCGATTCCCGACGCACGTCTATTCGGCTTCTTATGCTTTTTCATTGGAGCGCCACTAACGCGTGCGTTTTCAATCTACAACATATCAGCTCTAAGCGGAGACAACAGCGGTAAGACATCTATTGTCAAAGGGAGGCTGGAGTATGACAAGTTTTTTTTTACTGCCTACTAGCTATTGAGATCTACTAGAGCTTGACAACAAAAGGAAAACTACCAGCGATTGTTGCTGACAGTCTAACATCTTTAGAATTAAATTTCATATTTAATGGAATTAAAAAGGTAGTCATTTCCGTTAAGTCAAAAGTAACGATACCTCTAACTGGAGCATTCTAAGTATCTGTTGAAAAAAATTTTTATTACCTCATGTTGCAATTGTGTTTATTTCATGTATTTTTCTATCAAGTAAATTACGTTTTATAATTTAAACAGACTGTAATTCAGTTTTCAATTTCTGTGATTTTGCTGTTAAGTAGAAGTACCTATTGGAGAATTTGAAGAGCTCCAGTCAGAGGTGTCGTCATTTTTGACTCACGGACATAACACTGAGCACGGTTGGTACTTGTAATGAGGTCAAGGACAGGACCGTATCCTTGGAACCGTCACTGTCCGACCATAGACATATAACGTTTAGGATTGACGGAAAAAAAGAGGGAATCTTCGTTAGAAATCCTAGGCAAGCAAATTGGGCTTCTTTTCCGAGGACCTAGGTAGCAGGCTCCGTCCTATAGAGCAGGATCTCAGTAAAGGGGAGGGCTTGGAGGCGGCAGTTGATTCCCTGTGTAGGGACCTCCGAGCCTCCTTTGAGGATAACTGTCCCCTACGCAAAGTAGGCGTGGCGGGAAATTCCACCTTCTAGACTAAGAAATTAGAAACCAGGAAAAAGTCCCTGCACAAACTACTCACAAGAGTTAGGTACAGGTAAGGTACCCCTGAATGGGAGGAGTATAGTATAAAGCTACAGGAGTATAAGAGGGAAGTCAGGAGGGCCTCCAGGGAATCTTGGAGGAACTTCTGCAGGTCCATCAATGATATTCCTGCGACGGCAAGGATGCATAGGATCCTTAGCAAGGACACCAAGTCCAAGTTGGGGACCTTGACGGACTCCAATGGTCATAGAACCAATAACGAGGTGGAAACGCTTAAATTGGTGATGAGTGTGCACTTTCCGGGATCGGTTGCTGCTTAACAGACAGGTGCACATAGGCCACTCTGCCGGAATGGCAGGAGAAGTCGTCACTTATGACCGCACAAGATGGGCAATAAATACTTTTGCTCCATACAAAAGTCCAGGCAAGGATGGCGTCATTCCAGCCATGCTACAACATCGACAGGATCTGGTACTACCATACCTAGTTAGGATATTTCGCGCCTGTGTGGCTACTGGCTTCACACCAAAGAGCTGGTTGCATTCAAGGGTCGTTTTTATTCCTAAGCCGGGCAGAAGTAGCTACTCGTCCGAAGGACTTTAGACCGATTACCCTTCCGTCGTTTTTGCTAAAAACACTGGAGAGGTTGGTTGATAAATATATCAGGGATGGACCCTTACAAAGGGTTGAAATCCATGCTTATTAGTTCGCATACCAGGCGGGAAAATCAGCTGAGCTGGCACTTCATCATTTGGTCAGCAGGCTTGAGAAAACGTTAGATCAACGGGAAGTGGCTATGGTAGCATTTCTTGACATCGAGGGTGCGTTCAACTGTACCACTACCAGTCCGATAAGGCGCGCCCTAGAGAGACATGGAATTGCTCCAATCCTAGTGGAGTGGATTCTTACCACTCTAGAGTGCCGAGTGGCCTCTGCAACGCTCAATGACATAAATTAAAGCGTTGCAGTGGCGCGAGGCTGCCCACAAGGCGGTGTTCTTTCACCTCTACTATGGTGCTTAGTGGTGAATGACCTACTCGTGAGACTAAGTAACACAGGGGTCTACGTGCAGGCCTATGCCTATGATTTGAGCATAGTGGTCAGGGGTAGATTAATTAATACAGTCTCCGAGGTAATGCAAGGCGCGCTGCGCGTTGTGGAAACGTGGTGTAATGATGTAGATCTGTCAGTGAACGCTGAAAAGACTGAGCTCGTTATGTTCACTAGGAGAAGGACTGGTCCTGGAGTGCAGGAAGGCTCTTGACGACGACATCTCAGCTAAACACAAGGTATCACTGATGTGGGTACCTGGGCACGCTGGGGTAAAGGGTAACGAAATGGCGGATCATCTGGCTGGGATGGGATCCGGCAACAGTTTTGTGGGCCCGGAACCAGCTTTAGGACTAAACTTGATTAGGAAAACAACTGGAGAGTGGATCCAGAATCAACACTCTCTGAGATGGAACAACATCTCTGGTCATCTCCTTCAAGCTCGGGAACTATTAGCAGGGCCTGCAGAGAGAATAGGACGATTTTGTCTCTCTCTGGATAGGAGTAACTTGAGATTGCTAGTAGGCCTATTAATGGGTCGCAACACCTTTAGGCGTCACTTGTTCGTGATGAGGGTGGTCAACGACCCAACGTGCACGTGGTGTGGTGAAGAGGAAGAATCCTCGGCACACATCTTGTGTCGCTGTGAAACCCTGGGTTATCACAGGCAGACTATGCTGGGCTCAAGAACCTTGGAACCAATAGAGATAAAACGGATAGGACCTAAGAATGTACTTGTCTTTGCCAAAAGGGCAGGTCTTAGGAACTAGCGCGGATAGAGGCGCAAAAGGGCCCATCGTGTGGCCTATGCACTAGCCACATTCCGTGCTGGATAGCCTCTGGTCCTTATTCATTTATTTGACTTACGGAAATGATTACTTTTTTTATGAGAATGAATATGAAAATTTATTCAGAAGATATTCTACTGCTAGCAACAATTGTTGGTAGTTTTCCTTTCAGTTATTTTTTTTTACTGATTTTGGAAGTTTACCAATAACTAGAAGGGAATAGCTGTGAAAAATAAGCATTCTTTTTGCCTCTGTTGTTTCTGGTTAGAGTTGATATGATGTAAGGAATTTTTATAATGCCTCATTACTCTAGTTCGTTTGCATCTTTCTACTAAGTTAGTTGGTATGTTTCATCTAAACGGGTTTTTTTTATTTTTCATGGCCTGCTAGGTTGCTTATACGCAGGAAAATTGAAAGGCACCTATTTGACTGAAAATTTGAAATAAAATGAAAACTAAAAAAGATTAATATTGAGATTCCTATATTGCTAGAAAGGGAATCAAATTCTACATTAGATACTATAAACTAAAATAGGCATTCCCATTTGAAAAAATCAAGTTACCTGTGATTGATGTTTCCTTAAGTAATCTACGGATTTATCCAAGTACAAAAAGAATAGAACTTTGCCCGTCTGACCTAAAACGACGCATTTCATGCTTAGTCGCACCACAAAGTCACGGTCTTCGAAGTTTTATTATCGCTGCGATATTCAATTTTTTTCTGATACCTACTTATACCAAAAACGGTGATTTGTGCCTAAACAGTTGGTTTAAAGTTTCATATGTGATACATAAAGTCACACTAGAATTCACCAAGGAATCCAAATATGGAATAATATATAGGGGGTTCCATTCAAAAAATGTAAGTTTGATATGAATCACCCTGTATAAACGTAAAAGTTTGAGTGAACATATTTTAACGTTATAGCCTCAAGGCTCCCTACCATGATCAAGTGACCGATTTTTTAAATATCCTTTAGTAGGCCTACAATCTTCCGTCCACTCACTACTGGCCCACCCTGTGTGTAATGATATGAGGACACTACAAGCTTCTGACATCCAAGGGTTTCACGTTTAATTATTAAATAAGGTAAAGTTCTAGGGTAAGCATCTCGCACGACTATAAACCGTCGTCCAGATCGACCCATGTACGGATGCGCTTCGTACCACACTATTACGGAAAACGATTCCCAATATGGGTAGAAACAATGCATGATTCATCTGAATATTAATAATCAAATGAAAACTTCCAGAATTTCTATTGTCGGTATTGAGGCGGAAATGCATCATCATAAGGCGAAAAAATAATGTTAACATTAAAAATAATATATCATGTTCACACCGAACATAACAAGGGCACTTTGTGTCGGTACTTTCAAGTAGGTCCTATAGAAGCGAACCGCTTGAATTGAATTGAAAATCTTAATGTACGAAATTCGTACACAACGCTTAATGTAACTCATTTTTCAATAAGCTCAATATATCCGTCAGCCGATGGTCTTGCGCGATTCACAAATCTGTACAGAAATTTGCCAAGATCTGGTGAAGAATAATAAGAGAATGAGCGAAAAAGGCAACGTTGAGGGCGGATCGATAGCCAAGAGCTCATTCAGTTACACCAGATATGTTTTTTACTTCCCACACCGATAGGTGAGGGGAGTATTGTGATCGCGAAAATTTTTGATTTTGAGATAATACGAATTTTGGCCGTTTTATGATATCTACATAACGAAAATCCACGTCACTCATTTCCGTCGGTCGATCTGTCTGTCTATCTGTCGCTTTTCTCTAGCCTCGTAAGCTCAGTAACCGCTGCATGGATTGTGATGAAATTTGGGCAGTGATATGCTGTGGCGTCGTAGTAGGTAATGCTTCTATAATTTTGGAAATCGGTGCATGGGCGGCGAAGTAATTAGCAAAAAATAAAAAAATTCAGATATTCCTCAAACTTCGTTTTTAGGCGGAATCATTTTCTACTTGTTTTTTGGTGGGGGTGAAATTAGGGGTAGTTGGGGGGTGGGGGGTTGTAAAACTGAAAAATTTGTTGAATTCACAATAGGCTACCTAGTGACCTGTGAGGGAACCAATTATAGAAAACAAAGGACTTAGAACTGTTTGATGTGTACATACGAATATTGCTTTAGTTAGTTAGTTCTGTATTGTGTAACGACAAAATATTGAACTGACTTCAGTTAAATTTTGACACAGTATTACTACCGTGGCGAGAATGGAAAGCGCTTATGGTTTTTATGAATGGTATCAGTAGCGGCGCAGAAATAATGAGAAAAACAAAAATTTAAAAGCAGCTCAAATTTCGTCTTTCATCGCTTTAGAGGGTCCTGATCCTTTTTTATTTTTTTTTTTTTGGGTGAGGGTGAACTGGGGTAGTTGGGGGATGGGGGGGTTTAATAACTGAAAATTTTGTTGTAATCACAATGGGCTGTTCACTGACTTGTGAAAGATAGACCTAGCGGCATAATATCCTTTTTTAGGTACATCCGAACAAAGCCTTGCCTATTCCAGATTTTTTGATGTGTACCATACGAATATTGCTTTAGATAGATAGTTTTCTATTGACTATCGTGGAAATTATGGAATTGATTTTAATGAAACTTCGCCACAGTATTACTACCGTGGCGAGGATGTAAAACGCATATAGTTTTTAGAAATCGTGCCAGTGGCGGCGCAGCAACAATAAAAAAACTAAAAATGTAAAAACCGCTCAAACTTCGTTTTTTGGGGCTGTAAAACTGAAATATTTGTTGTATTAACCATGGGTTGTCTAGTGACCTGTGAAAGAAAGACCTAACGGCATAATGTACTTGTTTAGGTCCATCGGAACATTGCGTTGGCTGTTACCGAAATCAAGGAAGTTAGAATAAATTTTCTGATGTATACACACACACTATTATTGCTTTCAAACGTTCTGTATTGTCTAACCTGGAATCGATTTTAATTAATGACACAGTTTTGTGGCGAGGATGGAAAAAGCGTATGGTTTTTAGAAATCGTGTCAGTGGCGGCGCAGGAATAATAAAAGAACTAAAAAATATAAAAATAGCGCAAACTTCTTAGGCGATTTGGGGGTTCCTGATCGTTACGTTTAATCCAGTTTAAGCTTGCAGAATAAAAACTGTGTTGTCCTAGTTCGTATAGAGATGCAAGAAACTCTTTACGAGAGTTTTTGTGTTGCATGTTTTTTTGAGGGCCGGCGGGCGCTGATTGGTTGCAGGGGGATCTCAGATTATAGCTTCATGCAATGGGGAAAAATAAAATGATATCACCGTTATGTGTGGGAAGTACTGCGTCGATCAACTTGACTCCATTTTTTCATCTTCAAGCTGCAACCAAAACCAAAGTATAGAAATGTTCATAAAACGATTGCATTATTAAATATTTACTTTAAGATTGGCTACACAATCGCACCCTAAAGTCCATCTCATATTTATGACTGTGTTTATGATTCGTTGGAACTAAATAAGATTAATCGATTGAAAGTCCCACATTACGATCTCTATAATAGAACAATAAAAACTGGAATATTCCTCTAGCATCCAATAAAATGAAAGAAAAGTTGGTTTCAAGTTTCAACATAAGTTCAGCTGCCAGCAAAACAAAAAGTATAGAAAAGGTTCATTATTAAATATTTACTTTAAAGTTGACTATACAATCCTACCCTAAAGTCCAACTCATATTTATGGCTGTGTTTATGATTTGTTTGAACTAAATCAAGTCATTAAACATCCCACATTACCATATCCATGATAGAAAAAACTACAAACTGGAATATTCTAGCATTCAGTATAAATATGGAAAAGTTGGTTCCAACAAGAGTTCAAATCCATTCTGTTTAGAACTCCTTCGTTATCGATTTAATTGTCAACGCGGATGGTCGTTTCCGTGGTAACGTAACCAAAATTCAAAAATGACAGTTTGTGAAAAAATCCTGAACGTCAGGGGGGTTCTTCGGGATTGAATGCGGAAAAGTGTAAGGAAGCCGTAGGAAAATTCAAATAGTACAAAATTAGCTGTTGAAATAATGTTAAAGATCTGACCATGGAGCTAGTATCATCACCAAATCCTCATTTCATCCCAGGGTAATAGCACTATAAATAAGTGAAACTTGAGGTTGAATTCAGCATAAATTTTCTAGCTATACAGGTTTCTGTCCTCAATACAAATATCGCATAGGTGATACATTTGGCACAACAACACATAAAGTTCTGTTGGATCCCACAGTGCATCATGCTGAAAAATTGGTTCTTTCTGACAGGTCAGGAGATGATTTTCAGGTAAGTATATGAAACTAAATTTTGAATAATTTTGATGATAACTATTTTGGATTTTAGTCATTTAGGCCAGCAACAAGAGAAATCGATATTGTAAATGAAAGACATGGAGATACTATTTATAGACACCCTATGGTTCCTGGTTATGAAGGTATTTGAAAATTAATTTAGCTGTGGACCACATCTACTAACTGAACACATTCTTTTCAAGGTTTTGTACCAAAGGAACATGGAAAATTTGGACAAAGGTATACTGTGCAAGCTACAGAAGCACTAGCTGATTTTGAAAAAGCACAATTAGCTGATCATCTAGCTCAGAATCAGATAACAAAGATAGGGTATTTGCAAGATAATAAGTGGGATCCAAAAACATTGGAGGACAAAGAGGTTATACTACCAATACAATACCAGTTTTATTATGATATCTAAACAGTTGCTTTCTATTTGTAGTTAGCTCAAAGTCAATTTAAATTACCATTGTTAGAAGTGAGGCCAGAATGTGGAGGGGTCCTGAGAAATTTACCTGTTACTGAACCACCAATTACTCCACCTCATCAAGCCCAGAGTCCATATTTCTCGGATCTTAGTGATCCTGAGAAATATTTGAAATCAGGTAATAGAAACATAATTATCTCACTTTCCAAGTTATATTACTACAGAAAATTTTCACTTACCTGCTTATTTGTATTATTTTTGCCCCTCTCTGTGATGTTACACACTAATTTTCATAAAATTTTCATAACATTTGTGAAGCAATATTTTATGAACATACATACATAATGGTATATTTTTGAAAAAATATATAGTAGAACAACTCCATAGTACCTCAATTTTAGGAATTTTGGAGCGTTATAAAGAAATTTGGGAGGAGGGCGTTGGAGAGTTGTGGAAACTTCGTCATATTTTGTGTTTATATACTCGCACCCTCTGTCCTTAAGTATTAGTTTTCAGTACACTCTTGACCTAATTTTCCACTCAATCAAATAGACAATTTCTCCGTCAGTTATTTGTCATATATAGATTATCCTTTCGAGAATATAAAACAAAATCAATATGTATGACCGACTATACAACTCATTCTTACAACAGCAAAGATATGTTACAGGGCCAGGAAAAAGTGAGTAGATCATGGATATAAGAATGCCTGTATTTAACTTTTGTAGTAATACAAACCGTTTCAAAATAATGTGCAAAATGAATGTGTATTTCCCAAACAAGTTTCAAGCTTTGTTTTATTTAGGTATAATCAGAGCCCATATTTTTCACTACTTTCCACCAACATGAATGTCTTATATACGCCCCAAAAATGATATTTCAATTTGTGAATACTTTGTCATGTTTGAGTCATTTCAAAGAATCAATACAATGTATGAAACTAAACTGATAAAGTTGTCCCTAGGATTTACTGGCCATGTACCGTTTGGGTACGCCTCATTCGGCCAAACCAACGAGGCGATGACTAACAGCGCCCTCTGCGATTTTACATCGAACTACAGAAAGCGTCTGAGTAACGAGTGGGCTCCTGTGATGATCGACAGACCCGACCCACCGGTTCTGATACAGCCCTCAGAAATATATCACAAACATATTGGCCAGCTGCCGAATTACGGTGGACATATTCCTGGAGCTATTTTCAGGTAAGGGCGAGATTTAGTGATCCAAAATTAATTTGTTGTCCGAAAAACGGTTTCTTATCCACGGAAGAAATTTTTGAAAAGAATAGTTCATTGTTATCGACTGAAGAGAATATTTTAAACGCAGGGTAGTTTATTCAACCTACTTTCCTAATTTTTTTGGTGTATGTTTTTATAAAAGAGTTTAAAGGCGATGCAAAAATATTTATTATAAAGTATCGTATAATTTTCATTTATACTTTTATTATACGCTGGCTTGCGGTCTATTTCGAAATTACAAGTAATTTTGGGAAAAAGTTAATTACTATAGTTATCGATTCTTGTCGGCGTATTTTTGACGTTTGATGAAATAACGCGAATTTAGCCTAACTAAAAGTTCGCATAGTGGCTTCCTCGTTTATTGTAGAACAACTCCATAAAACTTTGTCCCTTATGGTGTACTTTGAATCTAGTCTGATCATATTGCCTTTAGATCCTATTATTGTGGCTATAGAATTGTAGCATTAATGCAAGATAGCCGAAGACAACGAGAAACTGCAAAAATTGTTGGTAAGAGCTTATGTGCTGTACAAAATGTATATTCACGCTATCAAGAGACTGGCCTGATAACCAGAAGATCGGGATCCGGTCGAAGAATGATCACCATCCAAAGAGATTATCAATTTTTGGTGTCCGCAAGTTTGCGGAATAGGACATCTTCTGCAGTTTGGCTGCGAAATCAACTTCAAAAGGAGAGATGTTGATGTTAGCGAATGAACCGTTAGAAGGCTTCATGCCAATGGAAGGCTACAGTGCTGCCATTGCACCGACGGCATCGAATTACAAGATTGGGTTTTGCCCGAAATCTCTTGGAATGGAATAATTATGAATCGAGCAAGGTACTGTGTTTGAATAAATCCCGTTTTTACCTAACTAAAACAGACGGACCTAGAATAGTATGGAGGAGAACCGGAGGAAGATATGCCCCAGTTTGTATTGATGGAAGACTGGAAGATGGTGGTGGGTCGATTATGGTTTGGGCAAGAATCAGTTCAGAATCACTCACAGAGCTGGTCTTCATATGGCTCCCTGACAGCTCGCAGGTCATTACGGAAATCCTGGATGATCATGTTATACCATTGATGTTATACCTTTCATGATTATTATGGACGAGGACAGAATTTTATGCACGATAATGATAGAACCCACACAGCCAGAATTATTACTGGATATCTGGATGAGGTGGAAATTAGGCGGTTTGATTGGCCAGAACTCAGTCCAAACATGAATCCCATCGAACAAATTGTGTGGGATTAAATGGGATGACGTATTCGAAGGGATACACCAGCTCCAATAGGTGCCCAAGAACTGAGAGTGTTGCTAACGGAGGAACGGAATAATAACCAAAATGTAATCCTGAATTTTATTCAAAGCATGGCTCGTCGACTAAAAACAATCATAAATGCAAGGGGAGGGAATACACGCTATAAATTGCCAGGTTTTCTCATTATTGTTAATTGTAACTTATTCATTTAGTTAAAAAATTCCAAATTCACGTTATTTCATAACGATTAAGATAAGATAACAAATATGCCCGCCACAATTTATCGGAAGTTGAATTATTCACCGCCTTCTACACCGATGATTCAATAAACAACTTTTTTCCTAATTATTTGTAATTTCTTACGTGCAGTTAATGACCTTAGTAGTTGAAGCTGCAAAAAAATTCTTATGTGACCTAAATGTTTTGCTCGCCAGTGTTCTGCGTATATGCATATCTAATATAAAGACAAAATAGGGAATCTGGTGTTTCAATATACTTGTACGAGTTACAAAAAGTGCATATTTGTATATTTTTTATTTTCAGAAAACTGTCAAAAAGATTATTAAAATATTACATGCTTATACTATTCTGTTTGTCTAGGTACGGCAAGACTTATGGAAACGATTCGAGAGATGCAAAACGATGGCTTCGTGGCGACTTTTCCACATAAAATTTTCATTTTAATATACCACAGTTTTTAAGGGATATGATAATAAATCATGTACAGTGTAACTGTAATTTATCTAAAATCTTAGGCAGGATCTCTAAGGTTTCTTGATCCTGAAATAATTAGACTGTTTAATTAATGGAAATAAGCAATAATATATTTTCTGTTACCTTAATAAAGCAAAATCGAACAAAGCTCTCCATGTCATTTTTATTTTCTTCGTTGTAGAACATCGTGGAAGGCATTCCATGCAAACCGATATTTTCAATAAGCCACTTGGTGAATCCTACATCTTTGTAGTCACCATTTTTCACGTTTATGTTTAGTTTGTCTTCTGAAAAAGTAAATATGTTTCTTTAACTTTGGTAAAACATGTATAATATACTTGCTTTTGAGTGAGATCTTAAATATAATGAGTTTCAGTTCTAATTTAATTGAAAGTGATTTATCATAACAGGTTGATGCTACCAAAAATTCATATAATGCCCCAAGTTTGTGCTTTTCGATGATTTGGCTGTAGTAGTAGTTTTTTAATAGTTCTGTATTCACTAGATCACTACGATATGCATTTGATATTTTTTCTGGCATAACTTTTATTTCTTCAAAGATGCAATACAGTCTGATAGGCGGAAAGTTTGACTGAACACGAAGATCATATATGTGTATCATACTTTGTCCTTAAACCAAAATCAACACCAAACGATCATGAATGCATTTTGATAATACATGATCTTAAATCTACAGCTCTACATATGGAGGGATATAGGACTTTTGCCCGGTCTCGTATGATAACAACTAATATGCTCCAATAGAATATGTATGGTCTGTTGAGATATGGATGATTTCAAATAATTGTGGATGAAAGTTTCTGAGTACACTAACATGATGGCTTTGAGTATCTTGACATGTTCATACGTTACATCTGTGTCCAAATATATTTAATAAGTAGTATAAGAAAAATTCGAGTGTCTAGTAGGTATAGGAACAGTATTGGAGTAATTACCTATATTTGACCAATTAGCAAGTAAAAATATTCCCGAGTCAGGAACAACAGGCAAAAAATTATGCCTTGTCAGTACATCGACAATATAATCTCTGTTTTTCTTAAGATTTGCTTGCAGTTTGTTGAAAAATGAATCTGGCATTCCCATACGTTCGATCTCCTTTTCCAACATAATTGCTACAGCTTCCTAGAATAAAAATTAGTAACTATACCTTATCCACCGAACAAGCGGAGTAACCATGCACAATATATGTAAATTTTTACTGTATGGTCAAGGGTTATATGCACACCGTCTACAAAACTGCATACTGAGAGCAGTGATGTTATTATAAACAGAAAAATTAAATTCGATTTATCCGAGTAAAGTCCCAAAATATGGGTTTGAAATAATTTTTTATTCCTTTTCTTCAGTGAATGCAGTATAGAAGCGATAAAACATGTGTAGTCACAGAAAAGGTGGGCGTCACTATAGAATTTTTGAAAAACACTTGTCTTTTAATCCTTTTTAGACGAACTATAACGTCATGTGTAGGACCATCTACTTATTGATGGAACTGTATGAACTAATAAGTGTATTACATTTTGTATATCGTATAGATATTTGGAACCAGAGTGAATTAAATTCACAAATTCCATACCCTGGAAACCACTTTTTTGTAACCATGCTATTTTGCTTTCAAATGGAAATAATAACCTACTTTTTCAAGTTTCGGACCATGACAACTTGTAGAATTTTAGTTGGCTGTGATTTAAAACAAATGTTCTGACAATATTTCAGATTTTTCGACGTTTTTGAACAAAGCCATGTCTTTATTTCCAATTATAATCTAGTTTTCTGTATACATTACCTGAAGCGGTGTACTTCCGGCATACACTGCCATTTGATGAATCACTTTCAAATGGCTCATCAGGTGGGACGGACCATACACCCATCCTACTTTCCAGCCTGTTATGCAAAATGACTTTCCTCCTGATCCGATTGTAAGTGTCCTGTCCCACATTCCTGGGAAGGATGCTGAAACAACATCAATGTACAAGGTTTTTACTTAATTACATTTACTTTAGAACGCATCAAAATTCACCGAATCAATATTTTACGATGCCTAAGCCTTATGTATCTCTCTCAGTTATCAAGAATTATTTCCTCGCGTATGATGCCAACATATTGGTTTTTAAAATTGCCCTTATCTCCAAACTATTATTCATACATTTTCTGCTAAGTTTTGAATAAAATATTTTAATTTTATCTTTATCCTACCTATTCGGACATGTTCCCTTGGTTTGTATACCATCCATTCATAAACCTCGTCAGATATACATATTGCATTCCATTGTTTGCATAAATCTGCAATTTTCTGGAGTTCCTCTACCTCAAATATCTTTCCCAATGGATTGATAGGTGTGTTCATTATCACAGCTTTTGTTTTTTCGTTGAAGACATTTTGTAGTTCATTAAGGTCAAGTATCCAATCTGCAGACGTTTTTGGTGGACCTGGACATCTCTAAAAGTTATAATTTGAGATTGGAGAATCCAACTTCGATAGCTATTTTGAACGCAGTGATGCCAACGATCATTTTAGGACTGTCACTGGCAAGCTATAGTATACAGGGTGGGCCAATAGCGCGTGGACGGAGGATTGTGGGCTTACTAAAAAATATTTCAAAAATCTGTCACTTGACCATGGTAGGCACCCTTGAGGGCTATAAAGTAAAAATATTTCCACTTAAATACTGACGTTTATACAGGGTGATTCATATCAAACTTACATTTTTTTGAATGGAACCCCCAATATATTATTGCATATTTGGATTCCTTGGTCAATTCTAGTGTGACTTTATGTACCACACATGGAACTTTAAACGAACCGTTGAGGCGCAAATCACGATTTTTGGTATAAGTAGATATCAGAAAAAAATTCAATATCGCAGCGATTATAAAACTTAGAAGGCCGTGACTTTGCGGTACGACTAAGCATGAAATGCGTCACCTAAGGTCATACGGCTAAATTTGAATTCTTTTTGTACTTGGAGAAATCGATAGATTAATTAAGGAAACTTCAATCACAGATAACCTGATTTTTTCAAATGGGAATGCCTTTTTGGTTTAAGGAATCAAACGTAAAATTTGATTACCTTTCTAACGATATAGCGTTCTTGATATCAATCTTTCTTGGTTTTCATTTTATTTCAAATTTTTAGTCAGATCGGTATTTTTTAATTTTCCTGCGTGCAAGCAACCATAGCAGGCCATGAAAAATAAATAAAAGCTCGTTAATATGGAAGAAACCGACTAACTTAGTAGAAAGATGCAAACTAACTAGAGCAACGAAGCAGGATTATGAAAATTTCTTACAACATATTAGCTCTAACCGGATACAGCAGCAGCAAGTTATCTAATGTCAATGAGCAGCTGGGGTATGACAGAAGTGTTTGTTTTTCACAGCCTACTAGCTATTGAGACCTACTAGAGCTTGACAACTTTCCAAAACGATTAAAAATTTTGAAACAAAAGGACAACTACCAGCGATTTTTGCTTACAGTCTAACATGTTTGGAATGAAATTTCACATTTAATGGGCTAAAAAAATTAGTCATTTCCGTTTAGTTAAGTCAAAAGTGAAGATATCTCCAACTGGAGCATTCTGAACATCTATTGAAATAAATGCTAGAATTTTTTAATTCCGCTATGTTGTAATTGCTATTATTTCATGTAGTTTTCTACAAACTAAATTATGTTTTACAATTCAAACAGACTGCAAATCAAGTTTCATTTTCCACGATTTTGCTAATAAGTAGAAGAAGAATTTGAAGGGTTCCAGTCAGAGGTATCATTACTTTTGACTTATGGAAATGGCTACTTTTTCATAGCATTAAATGTGAAAATTTATTCAGAGGACATAGATATTCTACTGCCAGCAACAATCACTAGTAGTTTTCCTTTGATTAGATATTTTTTTACTGACTTTGGAAATTGGCTAATAGCCAGTAGGCTGTGAAAAATGAGCATTCTGGTTACCACTATTGTTTCTGGTTAGAGCTAATTTATGTTGTAAGGAATTTTGATAATCTTGCCTCGTTGCTCAGGTTAGTTTGCATCTTTCTACTAAGTTCGTTGCTTTCTTCCATATTAACGAGCTTTTGTTTATTTTTATGGCCTGCTAGGTTGCTTGCATGCAGGAAAATTGAAAAACGCCGATTTGACTGAAAATTTGAAATAAAATGAAAACCAAAAAAGATTGATATCAAGAATGCTATATCGTTAGAAAGGTAATGAAATTTTACATTTGATTCTTTAAACCAAAATAGGCGTTCCCATTTGAAAAAATCAAGTTATATGTGATTGAAGTTTCCTTAATTTATCCTCTGATTTCTTCAAGTACAAAAAGAATTCAAATTTAGCAGTCTGACTTAAGGTGACGCATTTCATGCTTAGTCGTACTGCAAAGTCAAGGCCCTCTAAGTTTTATAATCACTGCGATATTCAATTTTTGTCTGATATCTGCTTATACCAAAAATCGTGATTTGCGCCTAAACGGTTCGTTTAATGTTCCATGTGTGATACATAAAGTTACACTAGAATTGACCAAGGAATCCAAATATGCAATAATATATAGGGGGTTCCATTCAAAAAAATGTAAGTTTGACATGAATCACCCTGTATAAACGTCAGAATTTAAGTGAAAATATTTTTACGTAATAGCCCTCAAGGTCCCTAGCTTGAACAAGTGACAGATTTTTGGAATATTTTTCAGTAAGCCCACAATCCTCCGTCCACGCACTATTGGCCCACCCTGTATAGTAGTTCTTATCGATAACCCTATGCGACTCATTTCAGAACTAACGTAGTTCTTATGTGCAATTGTGCATACCTTTTTAAGTGTCACATATCTGGGAATGCCTCCAGCCATCTTTATAAGGGGAACGTACAGGTCAAAAAAGGGCTCAATGACCACAACCTCATCGCCATCTTCGATCAGTCCTAAGATGGCACAATACAATGCTTCATTGGCTCCCATGGTAGACAATAGTTCAGTTTCTGGATCAATTTGTCTTCCTAGAAGCTTCGAATATAATTTTGAAAGTGCATTTAATAGCCGGGGGTGTCCCTAAAATATTATACGATATTAATAAATGGAAAAATAGATATGTATCTTCATCATGCCATTTACACGGAATGTGTAATCTATTGCTCTAACCAAAATACATGGTAACCCTGATGAGCTGGCCAATTCGCGCACAGGAGGAGACTCAAAGCTGTGGAACTGATATGGAAGGCAATGTTGCAGGTTTTTTTAAACATTAATTCTTAAGAACGTATGGTAATATTTTACTTACATTACTGATTGAATACTGATGTATTGACGGATCATTTGAGTTTGCTACTTCTAAAAGAGCTTCTTTCGCTATTTCTGGAACATAATCGGGATGTCCTTGACCAAGATCCAAAGGCTTGTACTGTTCTACTAGAAGCCCATATTCGTGCCTACATCATAAAATTATAAATGATAAAAAACAATGTAATAACTAATAAGTTCAAAACCACGATATGTCCCAAAAATTGACATTTCTGGGGGCTCAAATGGAGGCATTCTGTCTCTCTCACCATACCACTACCCATTTCACAAGCTCAACTTTTGAAGATAACTGTGAATTTGATGACAGACGGAAGTAAACAACTATACACAAAAATTTTCTATTCGCTAATATAATCAACAACTTGCAATTATTTTCTAAAAATTTCCGCTATTTGGTTTTTTGCTGGTCGCTAGGAATAATCAGAAACATGCATGAAAGATATATGCGAATATAAAATTTTTCACGTATTGAAATTTTGTACTATTTTAAATAATATCCTCACAGCGATCTGATAAGTTTTTCAAATGATTAATGAATGACAAAAATCCTCCATAGGCCAATAAAATTTATACTACCAATTATAATGTCGATGAAAAACGTTCTGTACTGTATTTTGCTATCACAAAAGAACTCTATATAGCCACCCTACATCCAATAATGTACATGTAAGAAATTCCTGTTGATTTTCAACTTACCACAAATGTCGGTCTCCGTTTTTCACCCTTTTGATGTGAGGGAGTATTTTCTCATTCATATTGTCGTGTGTGAATTCACTTCAGAAGCAGATCAAAACGTTACTCGGTTCTTCATTATGTCATTGCCGTTAAAGATATAGTTAAGATTTATCGTAAATATGAATTATGATACTGATAAATAACATCGATTAAAGAAACATATTATTGTTGAAACTGAACACTGTCATTGGAATTCTGTGAATAACAAAACGCCGGTATTTTGCGTAGTGAATCAACCGCATCTGCAAGGTTTATTCACACGTGTAGAATGCTTGGTTTTATTCATGTTTTATTCTTTTGTTTATCTAGAAGTACGTTCTATTTATAAGAAGATATTTTTAATCATAACGGCTTTCCACATCACTGCCATGAAACATTTACTACAGGTCGGCTGTTGACGAGTAAATCTTTAAATACATTTTTGGATAAAAAAATGTGATCACAATCGTTTATGAAAAAAAAATCAGTCAAGTAGTTTGACTCGGTACTTCCCACGCATTTTGATATAAATATGGTATTAAGAAATTTTGTGTGTCATTAATCATTTTTCCTATGCCAAAGAGATCATTAAAAGCTACTTATAGAAAAAATAAAAAATGCAGCTACCAATTTCTGTAAACGTGTACCTACCAAAATATGAGGTGCGGAAAATATTGTAGGCAAAGGAAATGCTATAGAAATATTAACAATTTTTTGGTAAAATAAAATATGGGGGGGGGGTTACATTTGACAAAAGAATCTAGAATTCGTGCGTTCTACCTATACATCAACATACGTCGTTGTTTTCGTTAAAAGTATAGGATATTTTTTATCTTGCCATTTAAATAAATAATTTTTGATCACATACAGTGGTAAAAATGGTCATAACTTTTGGAATACCTACCAGTAAAATGTTAAAACACCTTATACAGGGTGTCCCA
Organism: Callosobruchus maculatus; assembly: GCA_951848785.1. Lineage (NCBI taxonomy): Eukaryota > Metazoa > Arthropoda > Insecta > Coleoptera > Chrysomelidae > Callosobruchus > Callosobruchus maculatus. Next base: position 23,816,831 of record CATOUR010000014.1, on the reverse strand, counting down.
GAAATAACACGCCAGAGTGACATGGAAGGTAGATTGGCTTTAGATTAATCAGATAATATCGACATGACCTTAGTAAAAGTTTTCTGGTTTTCGAGATATTGCCACTTTTGAGGTTTTTTTAAATTCCTACTTTTACTCCTTTTGTTGCCTGTTATGACTATAAATATTTGCGGACTTGTTATCTTTTTTTCTTGGGCTACTATTAATAGTTGGTTGAGACAACAGAGTATTGATTTTATTGAAAACAATTTTTAAGAAGATGCAGGTTGTGTATAAGAGTGGGTGGAAAACATTTTGAAAAATCTGTTATAGTGACTAAAAATCAATGGAAATAAAAGACAGCTGTATGTTCTATCCATTATTTTGATGCCTACAACGAATTAAAAAGGACAATTTATCTAGGCGTTTTAGACGTAGAAGTATTATGTCAAAACTTGGGGCTATTCAATTTTTAGTATAAAGAACCTATAAACGTCATACTATTTTTGAAAGAGCATTAAGTGGGTTTTTTGAGAGCATTTGCTGATTCATTTTGGTTCATTCGTTGTCACAGTAATCAGTTAAACCTTGGTTAAGGTTTTCGCATTGACACAAAATCTAAGAATTCGGTTGTTTTTTTAACACACCGTGATAGCTCTCAATGAAATCAATACTCTGCCATCTCAACCAACTATTAATAGTAGTTCGACATAAAAAAATCGTAAGTCCGCAAATCCTTATAGCCATACCAGTCAACAAAAGGAGCAAAAGTAGGAATTTTTTGAAAAACCTTAAAAGTGGCAATATCTCGAAAACTAGAAAACTTTTACTAAGGTCATGTCGATGTTATCTGATAGATCTAAAGCCAATCTACCTTCCATGTCACTCTGGCGTGTTATTTCTGGGACACCCTGTATTGTAAGAACAAGCGTCATTAGTAGAATCTAAACATGGGATGATATCTAGGGTGTCTCGTTTAAAAAAAAAAGTATGTGCATCACCACACGTAGTTATGGATGACTCTTTATAAATAAAAATATTTTCTGAGCATTGAGCATATCCTTGTGTACAACTTTTCTTGCTATCTTTTACAGTAGTGGAGTTATCCTCCGATCCGGTACTAAAAACTAAGTTGTATATTTAATTTTAATAATAAGTTTCGAACACATTACAGATGATTTTCAAAAGACGGTCAGGTCTTCAAGAGCTTCAGCGATCGGAAAAATTTAAGAATTTCAGGAACTTATTTTAATCGTTATATTGCTTGATCTGTCCTCTCAATCGCGTCCTTGTTGCCGCGTATTCTAAGGAATCGATGTATTGACTTTGGTTAATAGATAATGATGTAGTGCAGTTTTGATAGGCGGTGGCGGAAGCAATATTTGACAGTATCCGCCACATTCAAGACACAGCATAATAAACAACCAGCACAATAACTCAAGTTGGCGGAAATTACACGCCCATCCCCACTTTTGGATGGGTTCTTTGTAGGGATGGTAACGATACTTCTGCAGTAATATCGAGTTTTTTTTGTCATCGGTATTTTTTTAGGCATTCCAAGCTGGTATCGATAATTTTGTATCGGTATCGAAAATAATTATATAATTATTGAGGGGTGTAATCAGTTGCACAAAATGCTCTCTACGAACGAAACGCGCCTATTTGGATAAAAAATATCGAGTTGGTACCGGTATCGATATTTTCATTTTCGCATCTCTACCCAAACTTGACAGCCGTAAAATCATGCAAAAGCCCTCCAAAGTCAGATTTTGTGGGAACCATTTTTATATAGGAAATCCTCAGAGATATGCTGGTTGTTCAAGATTTGACTTGTATAACTTGTGGCAGTACGTTTACATCTTATTACTTAGCCGGACATACCTTAGGTAGAAATGCGTTATAAAAAATTGATTTATATTCCAATAGAGGACCACTGTCCCACTCCCACCTCCTTTTGGAGGCTCATATGCAAATAAGTTTATAAACACTCTTTAAACATTGTCGTAGGATAAAATACAATGCTACAAAGTTAAAATTTTTATTCAAATATATTTTATACTATACACAAGTACGGTATTTTCTGTATCACATGATAGCCTATTTACCATCCTTCCACTTTTTCAATATTTCGGCTGCTTTTGTGAGATTCTCGTCTTTCTGAAAATATTTAAATAATACTATTAGTAATTTATTCGGATAATATACTACGTGAGACTGAAATTATTGATATTTTCGGAAACAGTTGTTAGTAGACTTAAGTGATTATTGAAGCGGTCATTGAAAGGAAAATTAGAACAAATAGTGCTTCTATACAAACATTTACACTCTTGAAATGGTTGAGGCGTACTGCAAGTACGAGGTTTGACGCTGCTAACCATTAGGTTTTCCTGCGGTAATCTAACCTTAACCTAATGTAGTTTTTGTTTGTATAATGTAAGATAAGGTAACCATCTCTGTCTCCTGTCTATAATATCATACATGCATTCAATAGATCGCAGATCAGGTGACCTTGCTGGTAATGATGTGGTATGTATGATATCGAACTGGAAAATTGGAATCGTAGTTGTAAGAAGGTAGGACAACAGGATGTAAGATACTATACTGTATTCACAGCCAAGCTAGATAGACCAAATGAAAACAAGCCCGCGTGCGTGATCGGCTCGTGTCGGTGGGGTCCCTAATAGTCCAGTACATTATGTGTAAATTGTGTGTTATAATCTGGCAAGTCAAAATCTCCAAGGCTGACTGGAAAGCAGGTCCAAATATGCAATGATGCAATGTCAAGTGTTCATTGCCTAATGATCATTTCAAACTGGCAACTGGCTACTTTTGAGTTGCAATGGGCTCATAGAGCAACTCTTTTAAATAGCCATATAAAATTTCATAATTGCACTGGACTATAGCTGGAGCGTTCGCAGACTTTAGCGGACAGTAACCACGCGAATGTTGCATGCGACTGTTCATTTGGAGTCTATCTTGGGATTGAATGTACGGTAATTTAGGTCGTTCTGCTAAGGTGTAATCCTCTAGTAAGCACTTGCATTCGATAAAGAACTGAAGTGCTTTCGCCATGGGCGCCAGCAGAGGGGGGCAGGAGGGGGCCATGGCTCCTCCCTGGAGCAGCGAAGATCAGAAACTTGTATAAGCAAAAACCAAATTCGTCGCTCTATCCCTGGTTTGAGCACTAAATTTAAGTAAGTCGCGCCCCCCCCCCCCCCCCTGGAAAATTTTCTACAGTCGTCATGAGCTCATCACAAACAATTTGGTAGAACTTCAAGTAGAACCAAGCCCTCTTAGCGAGTCGCGATTTTGTTTATGGGTTATGAACGCCGTAATTGTGTGTGCTAAAAGCACGTGGAAAGCCAACAAACGCAGTGTTGTATAAAATTCGAAATTACACTGAGAATAATGTCATGATTTGGTAAAATATAATCTCTAGTTTCAACCTAAACGCTAGGCATTAACAAAGTGTTACCACAGCAGTTGACTTACCTTACCTTCAATAACTACAATATCTCATTTCCCAGTAATATATGCCGAGCCTCCATGACCAGCGAGGTCGCCTGAGCTGTCGCCTATTGGCCACCTATGGTATCTCTTGATAACCACGCCATAAGTTTAGATTATATAGGGGAAACTTACCAGACGCAAACATGAATTATCTCATTTTCATCATGATCAGAAGCGTATCAAAGTATGCATGCAGGTGGAACTCACTTACTAAACTTCTGATTCTCGTTTCATTCAAATTACCTTAATATAATCATTTCCGTCTCACCACATTTGTTTCACGCAATAGGTGTATTCATATTTACTGAGTGCCACAACACATCCAAACAATATTTAAGAATTACCTTCATGAAACAATATCGGACAGTATTTTCGGCTAATGGTTTATGCGTTTCATTATAGAAAGCTGTAGGTGGGATTCCTTGTAAACCTACATTTTTCGTCATCCATTTCGTGAATCTATAGTCCTTATATTTATCCTTTTCTGAACTCATATCCACCCTTGATTCTGAAAGTAAGGTTGAAATAAAAAATTGCTTTAGATTTTTTTGTGGGATGGCCACGACCCAGTGGAAAAGAAGAAAACTGGCAGATACGTCACTGATTCTGGTCTGTTTGGAGTAACGAATTCGATTGGAGGACCTGGTAATTTCCGAGTCCATACTTCTCGCGAAAAGTAAAAGCATATAGAACATTATGATGCAAAATTAGCAATCTGGCTGTACCATTACTAATATCAACTAGGGCTACAGTAATTTTGAATGAAAGCATCATCTTCTGCTTATCTCTTGCCAATTATTCAGTCTGATTCACAATGAAATAATAAATTGTAGACCTTCGAAAGTTTATTTTGGTTATGAATTAGGTTGATCTTTTCTTCATCTGCGATGGGAAGCGGTCTTTTAATTGAATCGGTGGGTCCAAGAACAGTACAAGTCCAAAAAATGGCGTTTTGACTTAAGATGGCCAAAACGTTTAGAATACGAAGATCCATCGGTTGCGCTTAAAAAGATTGCAAAATATAAGAATGACTCCATTATACGCACGATCTGTTTACGGCGTTGCGATGAAAAACATTACAAGTGTACGGCGTTGCGGATGAAACATATTACAAGTCCCAGGACATGTACAGACTGACAAGTGTAACAAGAGCCGTGAGAAATATGAAATAGACAAGGATAGCAGGAGACGAGAGGATATGAAATAACGTGTGCGTGTGAGACAGCGGCGAAATTCCCAAGTCTCTTGCTACACTTGTCAGTCTGTACTGATTTTAACGTCATTGGTCAACTCATTGTTGGCTGTCAGCGCCACGGTTCGCGATGACGTTAATAATAATAAAACAATTTTTACATACTCAGCACCCTCTATTGACGTTGTCATAACCTTATCATACGCTGAAACTAAAAAAAATACGAAAAAGTCTGTAAAAATAACACTGGGTCCAAGAACAATAAAAAGGCATGAACTTTTTCTTTTAATAGCTTGGGGGAGAGTGAGACTTTTGGATCTATTATGTTGGATTCTCATTAGTCTAAGGAATTACAACAACTTTTATATGATGGCGAACACAATAACTTTACTCGTTTTGGAGTTAATATGTTTTTTCATTTATCTCAAAATCAAATCAAAACTATATTTTTGGACTTGTACTGTTCTTGGACTCACCAATTCAATTGCAAGAGTTCTTTCCACAAAAATAAATTATCTACAATAATTAAATTGTAATAAAAAGAGATGTCTATGTGTATATTATACTAACCAAGAGGCGACCAATCGGCAATAATAAAATATCCTCCTTCAGGCACAATAGGCACCATTCCTACATCACTCAAAAATTTGACGGTATAGTCTCGCTTTTTCTCCAGTTCTTTAGGCATAGATATGAAGTAGCATTCATCAGTTCCTAGCCTAGGGAGTTCTGTTTCAAATGCAATAGCAGCTGCTTCCTATTTAAATTAAGAACATTTTTTTGTAAATATTATGTATAACCAGGTGTATTACAATAAGGCTAGATGAAAAAAAGATATTCTGAATATATACAAAAACATGTACATATTTAATAACTCTTTGAATATTTAGAATAATTAGAATTATTATTTGAATATCAATTTTTAGTTTTTAAAGTTATCTGACTCATGTGTGGACTTTACAACTGCTTGAAAATGCTTCCAATTTTTCTGGATTATTTTTTATACTTTGCTGTTATTTACTAACAAAAGACAGTTAATTTACCTGTATGGGTGTTACTCCAGTATATACACTATTCTGATGAATCATCTGAATGTTCACCATCAAATTGGCAGGACCATACACCCATCCTAGTTTCCAACCTGTTACACTAAACGTTTTTCCTGCTGATCCAATGGTGAGAGTCCTTTCCCACATTCCAGGAAGAGTAGCTGAAAAAACTCAATCATCAAATGACAATTTCAGTTACACAGGTCTACATTAACAAACAAAACATATATATTTTGTTGGACATCTGAATCTACATATAGAGTGCAGTTGTTCAAATACATTCTTCTTTAGCAATTGAGTATTTTTCTAAATTGTTAATTTCCCAAATTAATCCTCCAAGATGCAATACAAAAAAACCGATATATGAAATGATTCAGGTTCTCACTGAACTAACTTCCATTATATAATTTTTCATATTGATTATCCTATTTTGTTAGAAATACCTATACATGTAGACCTGTGTGTTTTTGTTTGAAAATAGTATTACCAATTCTAATGTGCTTATTGGGTTTGAAAATTAACCATTCATATACCTCATCAGATATGCACAATACATTCCATTTCTTGCACAAATCAGCTATAAGTGTCAATTCTTTTTCTGTGAATACTTTTCCCAGAGGATTATTAGGTGTATTCAAAATTATGATTTTGGTTTTTGGATTGAACATACTCTCCAACTCATCAGGATCCAAGACATAATCAGCAGAGGATGGAAGCCTTCCTCTAACTTCATTTTTCTATAATAAGTATATAAATAAATGGTACCATGACAATAAATTATATACATTATACATCTATATATATTCATGTTATAATAGCTTCATTATTATGGCTCTTTAATTTATACATGTAAAAATGCCATTTCATTGTGAATGATGATAATGACGACAGCAAATGCCATAAATCACTTACTAATCTCAAAGGTATGAACTTGGGTACTCCACCAGCATATTTAACCATGGGTTCGTAACAGTCAAAAAATGGCTCAATTATTATTACTTCATCACCATCATCAACATGTCCTGTAATAGCAGAGTATAAGGCTTCATATGCACCTAAAGTTGTCACTATTTCAGTCTGTGGATTGATTTCTCTTCCTATCAGTTGTGAATAAAGTTTTGCTAAAGCAGTAATCAATCTGGGATGACCCTAAAAAACAATGAAAACATTTCATTTGTTGGATTACTTATTGCTGACTGAAATGGGTGACATGATATTTGAGGTTTTGAACTTCAGAAGGAATTTGCTGTTAGATCTGAACTAAAATAAATTCCACATATTACACATACATCAAAAATATTTTGTGAAGAGTCTTATATTTTACATCACATTTATACATACACCAACTGATGGGTATACACAATTATTATGAAATTAGTTATTACTACATATTTGTTAACCGAAACATTCTGATAGATAGAGGCTTATCAATACTAAACATCTTTGATAAACAACTATATATAAACAATTATTAGCATCACATTTCAAGATAAAATATGTACATGCCACTTTTTTACAATGATAAGTTATATTTAAGTTGAGCATGAAACAATGGGATTCTACAAGAATGAATACCTCCAAATGATATCTTCATTTTATGTAGCAATTACAGGAGTAGGTATTTTATGATGTATTACTTACAAATCCTCTAGTATACTGGTGTATCATATAATTCTCTCCACCAGCTACTTTAGCAAGAGCATCTGTGGCATATTTTGGGGGAGGAAAATCTGGAAAGCCTTGGCCTAGATTTAATGGTTTGTACTCTGCTGCCAATTGGATATATTCATTCCTAAAAATGTGTTGTGCGATTTGGGTGGGAAAAATATTGTAATCATGCATAAGTTTTCTTATACAGATATTACACAGAAAACACTTTTCACCATCAAAATGAAAATGAAAATATCAGGCTGATAATTTTTTTTTAAGTTTTGTTTTATTAATATTACTTTCTGACTTTAAAAAACTGTCTCATTAAAGTTTCACCTGGCTTTCAGCTTTTACTGTGTCATTACGTTATTTTGTTTGGTTAAATAATTATTATGGGGAAATGTCAGCTGAATGAAGGTATCCTTATTACTGAATAGTTTCTGTTCATTATTTTATTTAATGCTATTGCGTGCAATGTTTATGTACATTATATAAGTTTATATGTTTTTTTAGAGAAGAAAAAAAGATCAAAAGTTCATGGGATCCCTTAAAAATAAAGACAATTGAAACTGGTAAGAATCTAGGAGTATTGAGTGGTAAACTAATGCTTGATTGCATTGCTATAGTATATTGTTCAACAAGCAGTAATGCAAATTAGGGTTGGCATCATTAAATTTTTGACCTAGGATGACAGCATCAGCAAAACAAACTATTCATATTCGGCGGGGGGTGGACCCCCCTAAATATGTGCTTGGTATGAGCCATGGACAAGTGCTGTAAACCAACAAGTGAGATATTACTCTAATTGGCGAGTTGAATACCATACTTCGACTACAACAGTAACAACAAATAGTACAATTTAAATATATAACTATTGACAACTTAACCACACCTAAATCACTAAAATAAATCCTACACACCATTGGAAAACTGTTCAGTTATAATAGCATGTATTTAATCATATTATGCATTGCTAACAGATCAGGGTAAGACTTCATTTTAGCAGAAACTGAAATGGGGATCAAGAGTGGTGTCAAACGACTCTGTTTCACATCTTGAATCGCACGAGACCACTCCCAGACTGAGGAAAGGTTCTGGTAAATAAGTGTGGCATTTGAAAGTTTCATCACCTACTTTCAAATTGACCATATACCTATTGATATATTTTGTGAAAAAGTATCGTAATTCCAAAGTTATTTTTGGGTTAGGTTTGAAATTTCGATTTCCACTCAAGGCATCAAACCAAGTCAATTAGCACTCTTTTAAACCCCATTTAACCTATTTTGACCTCAACAACTTGACTGGTCAGGTTAAGTTAGGTTAGGTACTGAAACTTTAAAGTGCCATAGTTTTTCACTGGAGCATTTCCTCGGTCTAGAAATGGTCTTGTTTGACTCACGAAGTCAAACAAAATGGATTGACACTACTCTCAACAGAGGCAGATTTAGGACTTCTTCTAGGAGGGGGGAATTTCATGATGAGTGGGAAATTGACAATTGACCCACATGGACCTGCTATAATTTTCTGAAGAGCAAACAAAAATTGGTATTCATACAAATATAATATAGGTACTTCTGTAGAGCTTTGCAGATCAGTACTGGTATATAGTAGGAGCTGTTATAAAATAATTTATGCATATCTTTTGAGTAGAATTAATAATTTGGTAATCACTGTAAGGTGTAGTAGACAAAAACATATAAGTACATTACAGGTCAATATATCCACTCAAAGCTCTCTCGCTGACATTCATTATTCATTAAAGCTTTATTATACTATTATCCTGACCATTTATTTATCAACCTTAAAATACAGCCAAAGTAGGACAGATCATATTCCATTAACTAGCATACATCATCAAAATATCAATGAACTTCATTTTTGGTTATCAAATTATGTAATGTATAGTGTTATTGTTTAAAAATGAAATAATTTATTTGTTCACTCACCATACACTCTTTTCACTGCCAGCAAACCTTTTAGGTAGTGCAAACTTTTTTTCAATGTCTGACATACTTGCACTACTTTTGAATGTTCTCTTACAAATATCTAGATACCTGTGTGCTTTACTAATCTGATGTATTAAATGTTTATGTGGTGACATCTGCAACATACATACCCTTATAGATTAGATATAAAAAATATATAACTCTATATTGATGTACCTCTAGTTGATTTACTTACAAAAAGCGTGTTGCTTTACTTTATTATCAATGATTATGACATAGCACTTTTATCAGCAAGTTAAATAGGAGCAATGAACAAAAATCAAGAATTAATATTAATGAGATAAAAGGGAAAATATAATCTTATCAGCTACAGCTAGGATGTCAAAAACAAACTTAAATTTTGAAGGCTAACAGCTGATTATTGACGGCTCAACATAACCTCTAAACTTCTGTACTTCGGTGAGACTGTGACAGCTCCAAGCAGAGTTGCCAGACCAGTTGGAAAGAATTATCCTAGGAATTAAGGACATAAAAACTTTTGGATAGAAATTACCATAAGCTCAGAACTTCCTGCCCCACAGTGAAGCGTAGTTTTATAAACTGAAAATGCATACAAATATGCCTACATCAAGATTCGATGCAAAATAATAACATTTGCCTGTTTTTAACGCCTGTATGACGAACCTGATATTAGTTGTGATTTAGATTGAGGCAACAGAAAGTGTCCAAACTATTTGAGTGGAAGATAAAAAAATTTCTATCCTCTTTCCCTTTTTAAAAACTGCATAGCCAGCGAAGCAACGCAAACGTATCATATGCTCTCCAAGTTTGTCACACTTCCAACAAGCGTTTCGTTAATATTGGAAACAGAAAACAAGACCGTGTATACGATACTCTATAATTTATTGTATGAAACTAAAAATACTGATATAGATACATAGGTACAATCATGTGAAAATTGATAATATGTACCCGTAAAAACCTTGTTCTTAGGATTAAGTTAGCTGCAGGAGAAAAAATTAGAGAAAAATAAAAAATAAGAGAGAAACAACAGAAAGACAAGAATAAGGAAGAAAAAAAAAGAAAATAGGGGTTAAAAACAGCAAAAGGCATATGCTCAATATTATATATAGATATTATCAGATATAAAAAGATGTAGAAACTCTACATCTACACCTGCGCCAGAAAAATAATAGGATTAATCTTTCATTAACAAATGTAGGTATTATATAGTTACAAAAGTATATCCAACTAGACTTACAATTCGTCTCCTATAAGGGGAACATTGATCAAACGAATTGTCACATAGACTTTTCCTCCTTTTAGGGAGACAGCTCCATTAAACTAGCAAAAAAAAAACAACTTATGTGTCTGAACCACCGACTATCTGAAGAAAGATTTGAAAAAGTTCTGTCTTTTAAAACCAGTTATTCTGGAACTAAAATTAATAGCATGTGTATTACATAAAAAATAAAAGGTTATATAGCACATAGGCCGGTAGCAAAATGAGGCGCAGCTTGGCGAGGTGACGCAGGGGGAGTCACAATATACCATTCCCATCAGTAGTTTTAAAAGGATCAAATTATATTCCTAAAGCGTCAATATGTAAATTCAAACTGTCCGTTGTAATTTACATCTGCCATTGTGCAGATCACGTGCAGACGACTTGTGCATGTGTATTTGGAAATCTTCATTAAAAAACCAAGGACATTAAATATTGTTTATTGTTTGAACGTCCTTGATATAAACCTTTCGGCTTAGTTCTGTCAGCTTGTTAACCTGAACTTTTGTGAAGTTAATCACTTGAATGGTTCTTTTTGGTTGTATTTTTTCGCAAATATACATCAGAGTTTGCAAAATTCATAACTGTGTATACCTGTTAAATTGACAGTGGTAGTTTTAGAAAAAACTATGCTCTACCTAGGTACAACCAAACAAATTTACCAGTATGCAGCTTTGCAGTGTTTTGCTGCTATTTTTATCAACCCAGGGCAAGTTTTAGACGCTGGGGCTATTAGAGTTGAAGTACTTTGCTTAGATGCCTTTACATTTGTGCATATTTAATTTCAAATTCCTGCAATCTTGTATAGTATTTGCCTTGTATATGAGTGATGGCGCGCTAACATACGTGGTTTAGCCTGACAATTTTGAAATTAGGAAATGGTCAACGAATAATAGTCAATGAATACCTAAAGATAGCTCAAATAACCAGGTTTATCTTGTGCATCAACGTTTTAAGAGGATTTGGAAATATTCTCATTATCTATAAACCTTTCGGCTTAGTTCTGTAAGATTGTTAGGTAACCTAAAATTTTCCTTTGCGAGGTTAGTCACTTGATTGGTTCTTTTTGCGTTTTCCTTAAGGTCTAGGGCTAGGATATAGCGGGCAAAATTGAGAATCCAAGAAAATACGTATTCCCGTGTTAGCGAGGAGGCGTGGCTGCCTGTTCCCTTTCTCCAGTATGATGTGTGTCTAAGATAAGGGGAGGTAAGTCCAAAAGTCCAAAGGTAAGGTCAAAAGATTCAAAGATAAAGTCCAAAGGTCGCCATAAAAATGAATTTCGCATTTCGAAGCTCCTGACGTTAACTTTAGACTTACACAGTAATGATTCAAAAAGCAAATTGAAGGAGAAAGCTTGCGTTATGTCACTTCGGTGGCTTTCTTATGTTTGGTTGTTAAATTACAGATATTTGAAGTGTGTATGATTTTGCATTGCGAGTTTTTTTGCACACCAAAAAAATTTCTTGAAAAAATTGCTTTGAGATGTCCTTGATTAAGGCCTTAACTATCACCTTCTGAAATACTGTGTATGTAGTTTGAAAAACAAGTGAGTTCTGTTCGAAATGGGAATCCGTGTTTTACATGGCAAAAATTTATTATGTATAAATGTGTGTACCCAGGCCCCTTTAAGGCCGGCGTGGGAGTTGACAAGAAAATATTTCTGCACATGCCGACTTGACTGAGCTGAAAACTCTTGCAGATTAATTGGTTGCATTTATTCGTAGATGATTCAGAGTTTGCATAATTCATAACTGTGGCCACATCCAGATATTTTTTCTGAAGAAAAATTAACAGTGGTAAAGTAATAAGGTTGAAGGGTTTTTTAGAAAGACACACATTTTTCAGCTAGGTACAACCAGATAAATATTCGAGTATGCACTTATGCAGCTGACGAGATTTGCAGTGTTTTTTTTCTATTTCTCTCACCCCAGGGCATGATAATTTGGCCGTTGCGTTGGTTATTACAGCGGAAGTAATTTGCTTAGATGAAAGTCCATTCAGTTATCTTTAAATCTCAAATTACTTCATTCTTCTATAATAACCCTTGCCTTGTGTATGAATAATGGCGCGCTAACTTAACTTGATTTAGCGTGATATTTTTGAAATTCGAAAATGGTCAACAATGAATATTTATTGAAGCTAGCTCAAATAACCAGATGTAATTAAACAGTAACATTCAATCATCATGTAGGTGAAAGAAAATAATCGGAGGGCTGAGACCCCTCAGGCCTCTACGTTTTTCTATCTCAATTTCACATAAAATACCAACACGGCAACGCTGGTTGCCATGCTTCTGTCATTGTGTCGCTGTCATCTTGTGCATTCTGTCATCGCTGTCATCTGTGCTATTCGCTATTCTAAAAATAAATTTTTTAGCTGTATTTAAAAACAAAGGTAGTTACTACTTACTAGTTACTAGTTTTTGCAAAGTTTACCACATTATGCTAGTGTTACGTGTGTCCAAGCTGAACAGTTAACTTGTGGTTAATACTTGATAAAATGGCAGAACGGATAATACCAATCACAATCGAAGGTAAAGATGAGCAGAAGGAGAATGGTAGTGGAGATGAGCAAAAGATCTCCAAACCAATGGAACAGCTGACAATTAAGCCCGAGAAGCTAAACATTCAGATAAAACCTGCTTCAGAAGCGATAGAACAAGAAAACAAGTTACAGGAATTCGATTTATTTGAAGAGGGCTGTAACGTTGACTTACGAAATGGTAATGTTCAAGAAAAAATCATTCTAGTGATTGATAGGGCTCAAGACGAAAGTCCTACTCCTTTCAGAGCAAAAAATCAAACGATCACACCACTTAGTATGTTGAAAAGAGCCCTGCACATTTTTCTGGAGTTAAAGCATGATATAGATAGTAAACATGAGTTTGCTGTTATGACTTTGAATGAAAACAATAGTTCTTGGATTTCAGAATTTACTAGTGATATAAAAAAGCTACATAAAGTTATAGATCAGGTAGCAGAATGTGAAGTAGAAGACACATTCAATCTAGGCGATGTTTTTGAACAAATTTTGGATAAGGTATCAATTTGTGCACCTAAAGAACCAGAAGAAGAACCTGATTTTGTTATTCGTACAATTGTATGCTGGGGTCGTTCTTACACTTTACCTCAGATTGACAAAACAGAATCACTTAGTGTATTGTTTGAAAATCCTTACTTTGTTTGTGATACTTTGATTACACATGAGCCAATTGGTCCTGGAAATTACTGTGATAAAATATTTAACTTACTCCAGAATATTGGCTCAAAAGGATCATACTTTTTTCCTGTTGGCCGAGATACAGCAAGACTTCATTCAAGCATGGCGAGGCTGATGGGACATCCTTTGCAGAGACCTGAACAAAAACGAATTAAGGTTTAAGGTGTATTCATAATGATTGTAAGTGTAATTGAATTTTCTAATGTATTTGAATGAAACTACAAAACTATATATCTGTAAAATAAACAATCATGTAATTGATCATTGTTCAATTTATCTGTAAAGTTGTAGCCCTAAGTTTATACTTGGCATACTATCATTACTGCTAAAAATTTGATTCTCTTGATCAAAGGATCAAAGCCACAAAACCCAACTCAAATGTTGTCAGTATACTGCAAAAAGGGACCAAGTCAAAAAAACTTGTTTCTTCCAAACGGCTGATGAAAGTAATTATTTTAGTAACAAATCAGTCACTGCATTTGTTAAAAACAAAAAATTCATGAATTTTCATTGCAAATCATAGTATTATAGACATAAGGTTCAGCGATCTTACCTTACTTTGAAGAAATTAGACTATATTTCTGACTTGATGTTAAAAAATTTATTAATATTGACTTGGTCAAAGTAAATTTTATTTTTCTTGAGGTAATAAACATAATCAATCATATTTAATACTGGGAGTCTGATTCGGATTTAGAACAGTTTGGTTCTGGGGAATTATTTTTTTTGTTTCTATCTACAGGGAGGAATTTATACCAGCTGTGATAGTCAAGGTTGTTGCCTTTATGTAATGTGTCTCACAATGTACAAATGATCAAGTCAAGTTCAATGAACTTTGTCAAAACAAGCTGTTAACTAAACAGAGAAAAATATGTATTTGAGTATTGATTTGGGCAATTTTCCCAGAAACAGACAGAATCATTTGTAGTTGCATCCTTCCAAAAACGTCAAATCGTCGATTTTTGGCATGGTCAATTTTTGCAGTGTACCAACAATGTGCTGGTTGGCCTTTGTCAGTTGGCTTCCAGTTGATTTTTTCTTCAATCCTTGCCTCCTTTAGGTACATCCATACCAAGATGTTACAGACAAATTTGATGCTGAGAGATACAAGCTTCTTTGGAATATGGTTGGAAAATTAAAATGCCACAAATGGTATGCCAATAAGAGAGTGGCTGGATGGGATGCATCTTAACAATTTCAATGACTAGTCAAACTGCTGTCCTCTATGAATTTTGAGAGAAAAAAGCATTAAGCATGAGAAACCTTTGCTGATAAAGTGATGTAAGATCCAGTCAAAAAAAAGCTGGAACATGGTTTTCAAACATCTAAAGTGTAGGGCTATTAAATTTTGGGTAATTTGATTCATAAAAGTTTCTATTGTCCTATATGTTTTTATGTCACATTACAGCTTCTATTTGAGAATACTGGATTGTGATATTTTCATAAATTTTTGTAGTGTAATGGGCAGGTTTGTGTTTTGACAAGTAGGTAATCAGTGGACGAATAAACTTCAAGAAGGTCCAAAAAATGTTATATATGGTTCGTCACTTCCTGGCTTTTTAATTAACAAAAAAATTAATTTGGAATAAATGAAATAATTGAAAATTAATTTTTTTTTAATTTTTATACTTTGATAAAAGTTACAGAGTGGGCCAAAATGGTAGTAAATTGTTCTTTTTTTAGTATATGTTATTTTATTGTTGGTTCAGTAAAGCACAATGGATCATGGAAATGTGATGTTTACATACTAGCCCAGCTACTCAGTCTACTGCCTTGCCCACTTTCGTGTCAAAGTGAGCTGGAAATAGAAGTGTAGGGCTGTATTCATTGTATGTGCTGCTCGTATAATACTGTATGTAATAATGTAGACTTCATTACCTTATGTATCTTTTTAACATTATAAAAGGTCACGTCCGTAGACTTGGTAATGCATTTAAATTACTTAAGCATTTGGCAGGCATATTTTATGTTTCTTATTCAGTAGCTGATGAATATATAGTGACAAAACAAAAGCAAACATCGCGTGAGTCATCCTACTTATATCTGTCACTATTGGTTCGAATTTCAATACAAATAATACACGAAAACGACGGTTTAAACCGGGCAACACTTAACAAAACATTGAGCGTAAATTTATTTTAGAATGTAAATCTCCACATTTTATGCGTAGGGTATTACGAAATCTGAAATAACATTATACATTTCTGGTATCCGATTATCCATTGAACATTGTACTGGAATTTTTTCCTGAGAGAGCAAAATATGAAAATAGGTTTTTGTCATTTATCTGATATGGTGAATCGACTGACGGTAGATAGACTTTGTCACACAAGATCTATTATTTATTTTTATTCATTTAGTATGTGGATTCTTTGAGGATTCTTCATAATACGAATCAAAATAAGCAGAACATAATAATAAATACACAAACTAAACATCATTGCATAACATTCAACTGCCTTTGGGGTGCACTATACGAAGTCTTTTATTTAAGCTTGCATGGTATGGGCGAAGTGGGCAGTCTGTCAATATGTGTTAGATTATTATTATTATTATTATCAGAAAAGACAGTAGGCGGCAAAAGCCGGTAAACTGCCATCACATAATAGTCACAAAATTTCGCATTACACTATATAAAATTGATTAAAAAGTATCTCTGCTGCACAGAAAAGCATTCAGTCTATTTTTAAAAGCATTAACTGAAGGAGCAGTCACCACTTCCTCTTGTAGTCTATTCCACTCGGAAACTATGCGATTGGTGATAAAATTCTTCCTGCCAAGTCGGTGGCATAATTCAGACGATAACTTGAGTGGGTGTCCTCGCAGATGTAGTTTGTTACTTTGGTGGAAGGAGTTAATATCACAGGAATAATGTCCATGAATGATTTTATAAGTTTCAACCAACTGGCCTCTCGTCCTACGTTCCTCCAAAGTGGTCAAGTTAAGGATTCTCAGTCGATCTGAATACGAATGGTTTTTCAGTACTCGCGGAATTTTAGTTGCTTTCCTTTGGACACGTTCAAGAGGGTCGATGTCTTTTCGAAGATATGGACACCACGCCACGACAGCATGCTCTAAGATTGGCCGTACATATGTTTTATACACCTTGAGGAAGTTTTTTGGTGTGATGTCTTTGAAACAACGCCTATCAAGTAAATCGTAGAATTAGCCCTTTTGACAATAGCATTCACATGTCCCTCCCACTTAAGATCACTTGAGATACACACACCCAGGTCCATTTGCTCATTCACTTGTGTCACCTCACTGCCCTTAATGTGGTAATTGAGCCTAGGGTTGTTATACCCCACATGAAGTACTGCACACTTGGCGACATTGAGACGAAGCAACCATTTCTCAGTCCAGCTCTCTAAATGACTAAGATTTTCAATCAGGTCCCCGTGTTGGATTGAGGGATCACCAAAGTTCTTGGTGTCATCTGCATACATACTGGTTCTACATGACATGTTATCAGCTAGATCTGAGACATATATGATAAACAGAAGTGGGCCCAAAACAGATCCTTGAGGAACACACTAACTGCCTGATATTTATTTGAAAGTACACCACTAATCCTCACCTGAAAACTCCTGTCAGGCAAATAGGCCCTGATCCATTTAAGTAATTATCCCCTAATGCCAAAATGTTCAAGTTTGTCTAAGAGCCTCTCTATTGGGACAGTGTCAAAAGTCTTTTCAAAATCTAGGTATATTACATCAATTGGATAGTGATTGTCCAGCGCCTGTGTCCATAACTCAAGGTTAGCCAGAAGATTAGTTGTGACTGAGCGCCCTTGGAGAAAACCATGTTGATTATGGAGTTGGGCCTTATGTTGGGTCATGAAGAAATCTGTAATGTCTGCAGCTATTATCTTTTCCATGCACTTACACGGAATCGCTGTCAGACTGATGGGTCTGTAGTTCTCTGCAAGGTACTTGTCTCCCTTCTTGTATATTGGAATGATCACTGCATTCCTCCAGGTATCCGGAAGTATGCTGTTGGAAAATGATTCGGACATAACCTTGCAGAGCATGTCACTCAATGCAGATGCACAGTTCTTGAGCAGTATCAGTGAGACATTGTCTGGTCCAGGACTATCAGATAGTTTAAGCCCATTTAGGACCCTTTCAACTTTCTCTAGAGTGAAGTGAATATTCTGAGTTGTAGGGACTGAGCTGGCAGATCAGGAAGTCTAGCTATGTTTTCATGCACAAGGGCAAAAATTTGGTCTGTCTTGGGGATGGACACTGCTACAGTCACATCCCAGTGCCTCAGCACTACCTCAGTGATATAGGGTGCCTGCCCACTTACCATGTCATGTGCAGATTCTGTTTAATTTTACCCATAAAGAGCTGTAGTTTCATATTGGTCGGAACCTTTTGTTGAGCTGAATATTTTTATGAGGTTTTGGTTGGCTTCGAGGCTCCATCTCGTGGTCCATTGCTCTATCTTATTTTTGCTGATTGTAGAGGTGGTATCTGGCAGATTCTCATTGGACTCAATGCTTTTATAGTTCTGGGCAAAGCTTACACAGGATCCATTGGAGTGCATATCAAGGACAATAGAGAAACTCCACCGATATATTTTATATCTCTGATTGATTTCCCCAAATAATCTATACCGATTTCTCCCAGTACAAAAAAAAAAAACAAATTTGACCGTCTAAGCCTAAGCTAAGCTGACGCATCTCATGGTTAGTCTCATTGCAAACTCACAGCCTTCTATGTGTTACATTAATGGGATATTAATTTTTTTGTGATACTCAGTTAGTTATATTAAAAATGGTGATTTGCGCATAAGCGGTTCGCTTTGAGTTCCATATTATGTACAGGATAAAAAATAAATCATTCTGGGCGATAGCCTTATAGACATTTAAACCTTTCCAAGATGGCCAATTTTTCCGCGCTAGACTGTGTAGGACGGCTTAGGAAAGCAACGGCGCAGGACGACTGCCGAACTTCACATATACCTATAACTCTGTGCCTATAACTACACGGCGACAGTCATGCATTTCAGTTATTTCAGATATTTCAGACATACATTTACGGCGCGTGATGGGTTTGTGTGAACGAGAGACTGTCGTACAAATACGGCACTACCTATGGCCATTAATGTACGCCTTGGGTGCGGTACAAGTGCGGCGACCGTCCTGAAAGGGTTAATAAGGGAGTAATGCAATCGATAAACAAATGACCAAAATGAATTAAATGTTTATAAAACTATCGCTCAGAATTTTCTATCCCCTACAGTTTTTCAGAAGTGGGATGTTGCTTTTCAATCAGGACTAAATCGCCTGGTCTATATTTTCATCGTGTTTTTCGCCCTTGTGCTGCCTCTATTTTCCTATCTGCTTACTCTCTCGCAGTAACGCCAGTAACTAGGTTTTCAAGAAGTGTAGGAATTTGACCAACCTCATCTTTTAGTGCCACTTCGCCTCCTCTTCGAGAGATAGACCTTCTTGGAATGTTGTTTTTTTAAAGCGAACTGGACATTGGAAATTCTGTGTCCCGCAGATTTTCCAATGTCGTCATTAGTAAAAAGTTTAACATTAGGCGATTTCATCGATCGACCTAAACTAAATTCTGGATAGGGTGGCTTTTGCGGTGGTGGTTACCCTGTACTGTCCTGCAGCCCCATATATCTGGCCCTTCGTAATTTTTCTTCTCTGACGTCGTCTACGAGTTACTCTCCACAGGCCCTCGTATATGCAAGATACCTTTCTTTTAAACTGTCCGCGCACGCCAGCTTTCTTCACAGGTAAGCAAATGGAGGGGCCGCGGGCCCTCACGCTGAGGCCGCGGCCAGCGAGCCATACTACCGTTTCGCCGACGTTGCCGCGTCTCCCGTTACCGTTCTCCTTATCCAAGGAATGCACCGGGCGCGACAGTCAACGCGCTTCTTCCTTCTACTCTCTTCTAGGTTAGGTCAGCGCAGCCGGTTTTGATTTTTTACTAGGGTGCAAATGATGAATTTGACTGTTGCTAAGTAGAAAAAATAAAGAAAAACGTGCATAATTATTGAGCAATAAAGCACACAAGTAATCTAGTAACATTAATGATATGGAACATAAAAAACAAATTTATAGTTATTACTTTTTTTCAGTAAATGTATTACACCTGACAGATGCCCTGTTAGGAAATTCGTCTGCGCTGTTATCCCTGCTTAAAATATCATTCTCTTTGGCGATTACCTACGCATGTGCGGCTTGGTGTTTGCTCGACAAAATGCAGAAGCGAAGCCTGCAGGTTCTGCAGAGGAGGACATTGCACACCAATAATCACTAGCACCCCGTGGTATCTTTCCAACGATACCTTTCACAGGGACTTTGACATCCTTTACTTGAGAGATTACATTAAACATCAGGCACATCAACGACGTTTTAGTCAAGCGGAATCGCACAGCAACCCTCTGTTGCGCGAATCAGTGCACTACGTATACTATCCACTAAGTTTTCAAGCACACAAGGCCGCGACACACACTGTGATCAAATCGCGCGATTTTGAAAACAACTAAATTTTTACCATTTAATATATCGAGGCTCTAATTTAACCCCTTTGGTTAAACCCAAGAATTACCGCTCAGCTCGACTATGTCAAGTTATAGCCTCCAACCGACGAGCTTACTATAAAGTAGAGGCTCTTCTTCATTTCTTTAATTTTCTTCCCTTACTTTTCCCTGACCTTGTCATGCCTCTGGGTGACCAGAAAGATCGACCGGCACGACCGACTAGAAGCGCAAAGATTCACTGGGTCACTCTGAGAAGCAATGAAGAATTGAACGATCGTTATCTTCTTTGTGAAACTGGCTCCGTGCAGCGGCCGTCTGTTGTTTTAAATAATCAACTTTTCAGCATAGGCGCAGTTGGCTTACACTACACTGTACTATGTGCTACGCACCCCATAGCATTTTTCTTTGCATGCAAACGAACCCTTGCTCCCATGTATTCGCCGCCCCTGGCCTGGGTCAGGTTGAAAGTGCCTCTTTCCACTACGACCCTATCCTGGCTCACACCTATTTAGGGTTCACCATATAATCCACACCTCTGGACGAAGGCGATGGTCGTGTTGGATGAAACTTTCTTGAAGTCAGTAGATTTTAGATGGATCAATCCGAAATTCTGAAACCTAGCTCTTTCCAGTACATGTGCTCCGCTGATTCGTCCTCCACATAGCAGAATCGATAGTCCGTTGTTTGTTCCAGACCTATCCTCAGCAAGTGTTTTTTTCAGACGGCAATGAGGAGCATTGACAGGAGTCAACAGACCAACTAGAATGCGCAGATCATTCTATTCTATGACCCTCGGAAGAGGGGGCTGACTAGAGGGATATGGTATGAACGCCTTCGAACGCCTCTCTGCCCTATCTGAGATGGCTTTCTTGGCAGTACTTTTCGCAATGGCAGCAACTCCTTCTGGTCTTAGGAACACAGATGCGGTTTCTCCTCTTACGAGCGTGTCGGCCAATATACATTGGAACTGGAAACTGGAACCCAAACAAAGTTGCTTTGTACCTTGTTCCAAGTTCATTGAGGAGATGTATGCAGTTTCATACGAGTCTTGAGTCAACTCGTTTGGAGCTCAGTACTTTCAATAGGGCAGCCTGGCTGTCTGAAGAGGTTTTTATAAAAATCTCTAGATTTGTTTGTCAGAGGTCTTTTAAACAGCTTCGTGACTCGCAACTCTATGGCTGTCATTTCTGTGTGAAAGACTGTGGTATACCTCTCAACTACTCCCGCTCCTGTAGCCAGTTCTAATTTGGTGTCGTCCATGAAAAGCGCAAGGTCGAAGGGTTATGATGAAACTGTCACTCCTCTTCCCTTCGTCCTGCCCTGGGAAAAGGACGTTATGGGATCTTTCCGTATGCGCTTGGGGAACCATAGAGTATGAGACCATTCCAGGTAAGTGTCTGGTGGTTTATAATTTCATTCATAATACTCGTTCTAACATTGCAAACCACTTAGTCCTATAAAACGACGAAATGTAACACTCTACTAATAACTAATAAAATATCATTTTTTGGGTGGAAAACCCAAGCAGCATAAGTAGCCCCTGTTACCTGTATCATCACTAAATATAAAAATTATGGAGTAGTTTTTACATCACGCTTCATTATCTGAGTTCCAATTACCTGGTTCTTATATATGTAGGTATATCAGCCACTATTCAAGTTTGCAACTGTGCGTTCGACTTTAAAGGTTGTTGAGACCTCAGCGATACCCACAAAATTCCCTTATTGTATCCATAAGTAAAGTGGTCAAATTTTAAACGTATCTTCATTATGCCGGGTCTAGACCAAGTAGACAAAACAAAGACAAAACAAAAACATTCATGATTCGCTACAAAGTGGCGACAAATCGAAAACATTTTTGAGACATTTCTGCGACAATTTTGTTTTTGTTTCCAAATTCGAAAACTTTTCAGGTCCCGTCTCGGGTCGGTAAAGATCAAAAAGTCTGTGTTTTGACTGTGAATTTGACGACAAGTTGTCGACGCAGTGTGGACGCGCGTGTCTGACAAAACGAGAAAGTGAGGAGAAGAAGAATATACAATTTTTATCAAAATTAAGTGCCTTGTTCTGTTGTCGTGATTATTAAATACTAATGTATTTTTCTAATGCCGGGTCCAGACCAAGTAGACAAAACAAAAACAAAACAAAAACATTCATGTTTCGCTACAAAGTGGCGACAAATCGAAAACATTTTTGAGACATTTCTGCGACAATTTTGTTTTTGTTTCCAAATTCGAAAACTTTTCAGGTCCCGTCTCGGGTCGGTAAAGATCAAAAAGTCTGTGTTTTGTCTGTGAATTTGACGACAAGTTGTCGACGCAGTGTGGACGCGCGTGTCTGACAAAACGAGAAAGTGAGGAGAAGAAGAATATACAATTTTTATCAAAATTAAGTGCCTTGTTCTGTTGTCGTGATTATTAAATACTAGTGTATTTTTCTAAAAATGTCGGGGAACAAAAAGTGGAATACAGAAAACACATGCAAATTAATAGAACTTTACAGGGAGCATTCAATATTATGGGACCCTAAAAATAAAGACTATAAAAACCGCTACAAGAAAGCCGATGCATTAAAGGAAATTTCTTTATCGCTAAATGTGCCACTAAATGATGTTGACAAGAAAATTAAGAATATTAACAACCAGTATGCTAGAGAAAGAAGAAATTATAAGAAACTTAAAAAATCTGGGGCAGGGAAGCATTTCACTCCAAAATGGTTTGGATATGAATTGCTAAGTTTTTTGCGAGACAAAAATAAGCCTCGAAAGAGCTTGCAAGCTGGATGTTCAGGAGAAACACACGTAAGTTAATTATTTATTAATTTTAAGTAACCGTACCGTATAAGTATTATACAAGTTAACAATATTGTAATTGCCATGGTACTTGTCCTTGATTTGTCATAAAATACTCAGCATACTCATCTCTGATGGCCCATGCCTCCATAGATGCTTTTCGTGGAATATTCATAAGTGGTAAAAACGAAGCACTCGGTTGGGGAACCTGGTTCTATTGTTCCCGTTTCCAAATCTTCCTTATCAAATGTTCCTGGGGGATTATAACTACTTCTGGTTTTTGCATTTTTTCTTAAGTAATTATGAAGCAAAACGCATGTTAATACTATTTTTTCGGCCTTCTCTGGTTGTAATAACATCGGTTTACAAAGTACGCGAAAAACAGCTGCAAGTATCCCAAAAACATTTTCGACTACTCTACGTGCTCTGCTTAACCGACAATTAAACACTCGATTTTTTGAGTGTTTTTCTTGATGTCCACTATATGGCTTCATTATAGCAGTTGTCAAGGGGAAGGCATCATCCGCTACAAGGACATAGGGTACAGGTAATTGCCTACCAAGTAGGTTACAATTTTTTGGGCGATTTAACGCAGACTCCTCCATCAATTTATGAAAAGATGTACTCTTAAATACACCTCCGTCTGAAATACGTCCCTGACAGCCCACACTTGCATAAAGGAAGTTATAGTTTGCATTTGCAATTGCAAATAATACAATGCTAAATGTACCTTTATAATTATAAAATTCACTACCACTATGTATTGGTGCTTCGAATACTACATGCTTGCCATCCATGGCACCAAGGCAGTGAGGAAAATTCCAAATCTTTTCATAATAATCACTAATCTTTTTCCATTCGGTTTTACTTGTGGGTGTCTGAAAATAAAAATAAAAGTGCAACGTTTGGATTGAATTTGCATAGAAAATTAACTTTAATATTTATTTCCAGGAATCTGACTCTTCACAATCTTCAATATATGAAACTGAACCAGATGACACTGAGAATATACTTAGTCAGAGTCAACAGACAACCGTTATTGAAACAATGCAGAATATGGAAGCAGAACCTACTGAGATGACTACTGATGAACTTAATACGTCTTCAATAACGGCAAAGGAAGAAGGGAAAGTAAAGGACATTAAAAAAACTTTTGAAAAGGCTACGATAAACAAAGCTTATAAACAGAAGGATATATCTCAAAATATAGAGCGTAGGAATGAAGAAGTATACAACATAGTGACATCGTTACAGAAGGATCGACTAGAAAGATCACGCAATAAGCCCGATAAATTTGATATAATAGGTGAATTGGTAGCTCAAAAATTGAGGTGTCTACCCACACCTTATGCTCAGTCGACAGTAAAACATCTAATTCACAATCTATTATATGACGCTGAAATGGGCAAGTATAATAATGATCCCAAGAAGCCACAAATATCCCAGGTACAACGCCAAATGGAAGAATTTCTTCGATTTCCCACAGGATTTTCTGGATCTTCGTACTCAACTCCACTTAGTGTCAAAACAAATTTACACTCAACTCTACGCAACTTCAACACACAACATTCATATCCAAATCCATCCAGCACTGACACACAAAATTCATATCCAAATCCATCCAGCACTGACACACAAAATTCATATCCAAATCCACCCAGTATTGACACACAACATTCGTATTCAAATCCACCCAGTATTGACACACAACATTTATACTCAAATCCACCCAACATGAATACACAAAATTCATACTCCAATCCACCCAGCATTGACACACATTTATACTCAAATCCACCCAACCTCAATACACAACATTCATACTCAAATCCACCCAGCGCTGACCCACAACGTTCTCAGTATTTCTCAGATCAAGAAAACGAAGGAAACTGATGATGAACTTTTTAAATGGAAAAACAAGTAAACTCATCATTATCTTGTATGTAGTATGTACCTATTTGGCAATTTATTTTGTAATAAACATTTAACCAATAAATTTGGCGTTTATTTTAAGGGATGTTGACACAAAACTAGTAATGAAGAAAGTTAAACATACCTGTACATAACCACTAAGACTGTCAATTAAAGCTTTACATACTTCGGGTATTATTACAGATATTGATTGCTTTGATATTTTTGACAGATACATTAGGCTGTGGTAGGAATCACCTGTTGCTAAAAATCTTAAAGTGATTGCTAACCTTTCTGTTACACTTATAGCATTTCTAAAGTTAGTATGTCTTTTTGCAACTGCAGGACCAACAAGGCATATCAGATTCTCAAAATCTTCGGTGGACATTCTTAAAAAATTTTTGAAGCTTGAGCGAATTTCACTACTTAGTCCAATATCATCTGCGCGTAGCTGAACTAGTAATTTATTTATAGAACAACTTTCTCGCATTTTTAAGCTTGGTCTAATCCAAAAACGTTTGCGTTTTGTTTTAGCAACCTGGGATGATGATGAGAGCAAAAAAAAACAACTTGCGGCTAGCAATAAATCTTCAGTTTCATTTTTTTCCTGATTAAAACGCCACATAGTTAACGAACACAATCGCAACAACAACGTCTAGCAACTGAATTTTGTTTCTATATTTTGTCGTTCTGGTGTGGACTGTTTGTCTCAATTTTGTTTTGACTTTTGACGACAAATTTTGTTTTCAGTTTGTCGTGTTTTTGATTTAAAATTGTGTTTTCGTTTTGTCTGCTTGATCTGGACCCGGCATAAAAATGTCGGGGGACAAAAAGTGGAATACAGAAAACACATGCAAATTAATAGAACTTTACAGGGAGCATTCAATATTATGGGACCCTAAAAATAAGGACTATAAAAACCGCTACAAGAAAGCCAATGCATTAAAGGAAATTTCTTTATCGCTAAATGTGCCACTAAATGATGTTGACGAGAAAATTAAGAATATTAACAACCAGTATGCTAGGGAAAGAAGAAATTATAAGAAACTTAAAAAAATCTGGGGCAGGGAAGCATTTCACTCCAAAATGGTTTGGATATGAATTGCTAAGTTTTTTGCGAGACAAAAATAAGCCTCGAAAGAGCTTGCAAGCTGGATGTTCAGGAGAAACACACGTAAGTTAATTATTTATTAATTTTAAGTAACCGTACCGTATAAGTATTATACAAGTTAACAATATTGTAATTGCCATGGTACTTGTCCTTGATTTGTCATAAAATACTCAGCATACTCATCTCTGATGGGCCATGAAACCATAGATGCTTTTCGTGGAATATTCATAAGTGGTAAAAACGAAGCACTCGGTTGGGGATCTCTTCTCCAAGAACCTGGTTCTATCGTTCCCGTTTCCAAATCTTCCTTATCAAATGTTCCTGGGGGATTATAACTACTTCTGGTTTTTGCATTTTTTCTTAAGTAATTATGAAGCAAAACGCATGTTAATACTATTTTTTCGGCCTTCTCTGGTTGTAATAACATCGGTTTACGAAGTACGCGAAAAACAGCTGCAAGTATCCCAAAAACATTTTCGACTACTCTACGTGCTCTGCTTAACCGATAATTAAACACTCGATTTTTTGAGTGTTTTTCTTGATGTCCACTATATGGCTTCATTATAGCAGTTGTCAAGGGGAAGGCATCATCCGCTACAAGGACATAGGGTACAGGTAATTGCCTACCAAGTAGGTTACAATTTTTTGGGCGATTTAACGCAGACTCCTCCATCAATTTATGAAAAGATGTACTCCGTACACCTCCGTCTGAAATACGTCCCTGACAGCCCACACTTGCATAAAGGAAGTTATAGTTTGCATTTGCAATTGCAAATAATACAATGCTAAATGCACTTTTATAATTATAAAATTCACTACCACTATGTATTGGTGCTTCGATTACTACATGCTTGCCATCCATGGCACCAAGGCAGTGAGGAAAATTCCAAATCTTTTCATAATCATCACTAATCTTTTTCCATTCGGTTTCACTTGTGGGTGTCTGAAAATAAAAATAAAAGTGCAACGTTTGGATTGAATTTGCATAGAAAATTAACTTTAATATTTATTTCCAGGAATCTGACTCTTCACAATCTTCAATATATGAAACTGAACCAGATGACACTGAGAATATACTTAGTCAGAGTCAACAGACAACCGATATTGAAACAATGCAGAATATGGAAGCAGAACCTACTGAGATGACTACTGATGAACTTAATACGTCTTCAATAACGGCAAAGGAAAAAGGGAAAGTAAAGGACATTTAAAAACTTTTGAAAAGGCTACGATAAACAAAGCTTATAAACAGAAGGATATATCTCAAAATATAGAGCGTAGGAATGAAGAAGTACACAACATAGTGACATCGTTACAGAAGGATCGACTAGAAAGATCACGCAATAAGCCCGATAAATTTGATATAATAGGTGAATTGGTAGCTCAAAAATTGAGGCGTCTACCCACACCTTATGCTTAGTCGACAGTAGAACATCTAATTCACAATGTATTATATGACGCTGAAATGGGCAAGTATAATAATGATCCCAAGAAGCCACAAATATCCCAGGTACAACGCCAAATGGAAGAATTTCTTCGATTTCCCACAGGATTTTCTGGATCTTCGTACTCAACTCCACTTAGTGTCAAAACAAATTTACACTCAACTCTACGCAACTTCAACACACAACATTCATATCCAAATCCATCCAGCACTGACACAAAAAATTCATATCCAAATCCATCCAGCACTGACACATAAAATTCATATCCAAATCCACCCAGTATTGACACACAACATTCGTATTCAAATCCACCCAGTATTGACACACAACATTTATACTCAAATCCACCCAACATGAATACACAAAATTCATACTCCAATCCACCCAGCATTGACACACATTTATACTCAAATCCACCCAACCTCAATACACAACATTCATACTCAAATCCACCTAGCGCTGACCCACAACGTTCTCAGCATTTCTCAGATCAAGAAAACGAAGGAAACTGATGATGAACTTTTTAAATGGAAAAACAAGTAAACTCATCATTATCTTTGTATGCAGTATGTACCTATTTGGCAATTTATTTTGTAATAAACATTTAACCAATAAATTTGGCGTTTATTTTAAGGGATATTGACACAAAACTAGTAATGAAGAAAGTTAAACATACCTGTACATAACCACTAAGACTGTCAATTAAAGCTTTACATACTTCGGGTATTATTACAGATATTGATTGCTTTGATATTTTTGACAGATACATTAGGCTGTGGTAGGAATCACCTGTTGCTAAAAATCTTAAAGTGATTGCTAACCTTTCTGTTACACTAAAGTTAGTATGTCTTTTTGCAACTGCAGGACCAACAAGGCATATCAGATTCTCTCAATCTTCGGTGGACATTCTTAAAAAATTTTTGAAGCTTGAGCGAATTTCACCACTTAGTCCAATATCATCTGCGCGTAGCTGAACTAGTAATTTATTTATAGAACAACTTTCTCGCATTTTTAAGCTTGGTCTAATCCAAAAACGTTTGCGTTTTGTTTTAGCAACCTGGGATGATGATGAGAGCAAAAAAAACAACTTGCGGCTAGCAATAAATCTTCAGTTTCATTTTTTTCCTGATTAAAACGCCACATATAGTTAACCAACACAATCGCAACAACAACGTCTAGCAACTGAATTTTGTTGCTATATTTTGTCGTTCTGGTGTGGACCGTTTGTCTCAATTTTGTTTTGACTTTTGACGACAAATTTTGTTTTCAGTTTGTCGTGTTTTTGTTTTAAAATTGTGTTTTCGTTTTGTCTGCTTGATCTGGACCTGACTTTAGAACTTAAAAAATGCGTGTTTTAATCCAGTCGGCAATCATAATTTGTAGCCAAAACGGCGACTCTCCAAACTTCACCTCGCCGTTTCTGCTACTGACTGAAATTTCTTGTCACTACCCCGCCCCTTCTGTATATGCACTAGCACACGTCACGTCCGTGCCCTGTCCTTGCTACGACCTCGCCTACGTCCGTCTTGTATCCATTGCGCCCAAAGGCGGCTCCAGACTATGTGACAAATGCCCCCCAACGTTGGACGCATGATAGTTTGACACATGGTGTATACGACAAACAAGTGACGTGCTCCGAGTGTTAAGCTTTCAACGTTGGCATTGGAAGACGTTGGGGCGGTTGTCGGTATTTTTGTTCCGCGTCAAAGAGAACCTCGAATTTTGGATCGTGCCGTTTCTAAAATTCATGTTTCGTCTAGACTATGCGTCCAGCGTTTTCAATAATCAACTGCAATAATATTTTGTTTTCAGTTCACAGCCGAACGACGAGTTGCATTGTTGTTGTTCCGTGCCGTACATTTTTAAATATTTTTGAGCAGCAAAGTGCACAAAAATACTAACCTTTCTCTGCTCCAGTTAAGAGATACCATCCACCATCTATAACGACGACTTTTTTTTCATTTTTGTCAACAAAAGTGCACAAGATAACACGACAATGGAAGCGGCGATGCACGCACTATCGTTCTCTATGATGAATAAACATACGACTGGATGTGACGATTATAGTCACAAGCATTTGGACCAAACACTGGTTGCAATGTTGGACGCTGTGTCTGGCACAGTTCGGCCAACGATGTGGGCCAACGTCACAGCCATGAATATTTGGGGCAAACATTGCAACAAACATTGGAACCAGCGTTGGAAGGCCATTCGTCACATAGTCTGGAGCCGGCTTGAGGCTTTTGTGGCCATGTTCAGATGACCTGCAGACAGTACTGGCTCTTGGGCTGTTTGGTCGTCGTCAAGCCCCTCTTCCGCCTTTGAGACTGCCGAGAAACTCAATTTGAGTTTCTTTCGAAACGCCAAACAGGTAACAGCTTCTAAGAGTGCCAAGGCGGTGGAGCGTGACAACGCCTGCTGAACAGCCGAAGAACAACGGTTCATGATTTGTGGCTAACTTCTTTCTTTCTAACAAGCATTCTTTGAACGTTTCACTTCTTTTGAGCGATGTCGCCGTGAGCAGTCATATAAAAAAGGAAAGAATCTCAGTTTTAAGTGGCTCACCCCTAAAAAGAGGCAGATATTCTCGAGCCCGGTTCCTATAACGAAAAGTATTTTATTAATACAACATTTTTGGAGTTACGTCCAATCATCAAATTCTAATTTATCCCCTTTAAATATTTTTTCTAAATGATTGGGTTCCTTTAGAACACCTTAGAACGAATTTTGAGTATTTGTACCTTTCTAGATCGTTGATCTATTGGAGTGATTCCCAAAAGGTATAAATGTTCACCTTCCTAGCCGCAATAAGATACGCCACCTCCCCTCTCCATTGGTTATGTAGCCGAGGAACAATCCTATCGAGCGTTTCGCCTGATAAGGGCACCAAAAACTTATCTCTGATTGAAAAAAAATGTATCTAAACCTCAACACTTTTGAGAAAGGAGCACATAAACTTAAGAGGAAGGTTCAGACACTTTTGAGGGATCGGCTCCGTTTGACCCATTTGGCATTTGCCTTTTATAAGCTTAATTCAGATGCACACGACATCCGACGATACGACGGGACGAAACTGTTCCTATTGGTTGAAATATTCAAAATGATGTCAAATCAAAATATTTCAACCAATAGGAACAGTGTCGTACCGTCGTATCGTCGGATGTCGTGTGCATCTGAATTTAGCTATACTTGGTTACGATTGGTATTTACCATTTAAATAATTTTGTATATTCGAATCTCCCGCGTTTTGACTTGCGAGTTTGAAGTCTGACGGTTGACGCGGAAGAAGGGAGAGAAAGGTGAAGCCAGTCGGGTCTGTCCTCTGTTCCCTGAGACGGTGAACCGTGGTCGATTTTACGTGAATATAGCTGTATAGCATCGAAATTCCCGTCTAAAATGGCCGAAGAAGTAACATCCCATTGAGTACAACGCGTTCAAGTACCCAGCTGGGGAAGACATCCGGCGCCAACCAACAAGGGGTGAGTCAACCGATGCATGATTAACTCGTGAGTCATTTGCGGTTATTTGCCAATTTAGTTGGTCCTTCACAATTGGCTACAATTACTTTATGGATCGAATTGTAACCATTTTTTGGTCCTTCGAGCCGGATAAATAAATCGCGCTATAGTAAAATAGTCTACGTAAAATCTAAATTGGTACGTATCCTTGACAAAAAACGGAGTTTTTTTGTGACATCGGAATTTGTTAGTGTTGCGCGCTGTTTGTAAAAATTGGTTATATTCGAAAACAAGCAACTTTTGGTGTATTGTGTTGGTAATACATATCTGGGGAGTTTTCTGGGCATTTGAAATTGACATTTTGCGAATTGCGTGAGCGCAAAAGTTGTTTTGATTCAGTTGGTTACATTCGGTTGGGGGTTCGAAAACCGGCGTTTCGACAATTGGTGTAGTCGACGGAGATTTCGAAAAAGAATAACAACTGAAAATTTTGTGATTTGTGTGTGGTTGCCGTATTGTTTGTGTAAAGAAGTTGTGTTTACTAGCAGATTGATTCTAAATTTGATTATTTTGGTCTTGTGTTTACATTGAATCGTTACCTGATACCTGAACATGCCTAATGCAAATGTTGTGAAGTTGCAACGGCAACGCGCGCTAGTTTTAAAATCTATTAAAAATGTTCTTGAGGCGGCCAAGAAGGCTCGTGATAATGGCGAGTATCGGACGGAGTTTTTTCTCAGGTATGGAGAGCTGGATGGGTATGTAACGAGGTTTGAGAATTTGCAATATGAAATAATAGCCTTGGTAGATGAGTCTGCCTTAGAGGAGGAGGAAGCAGTTCATACAATGTTTGATGATATGAGATATTCAATAAGGGGCATTCATAAAGATCTTTCTGATGAGATGATGGCTCGTAGTGAGCATGAAACATCTGCAGTGGTCGTAAGAGAAAATTGTTTGAGGCTTCCCAAAATTGAAATACCGAAGTTTGATGGTGACCTTACAAGGTGGCCTACGTTCATCGACTTATTCAATACTCTTATTCATAGAAATAATTCGCTGTCAAAAATAGAAAAGTTTCAGTTCTTGATTTCTTATTTAGAAAAAGAGGCAGGTCTAATAGTAAGGAATGTGCCCATTACTGAGGATAATTATGAAATAGCCTATAATGCATTAATGAGTCGATATCAGAATGAACGTGTTTTATTGAGCAATTATTGGTTTTCAATTTATAATGCTTCTCCCTCTAGGCATGATTCTGCAGTTGAACTTCGAAAATTGTTGTCAATATTTTCTGAAAATTTGGTGGCTTTAGAGATGAGTAACTTGAACCTATGGGATTTTACCAAATTCAATTTATTGTTGCAGAAATTACCTTCTTCCCTTAAAACGCGATTTGAACTAGAACATAATGGGAATAATGTTCCGGGGTTTGACATGCTTTTTGGATTTGTTGAGAAAACCTGTCGAGCTCTGGAAAATACATCCCTTACTTCCGCATATCAAGGGAGTAATGTGTCTAATGCTAGTGGTGGGTTTAGAAAGAATAATAGTCCTGCTAATCCCAAGGGAAGGCAGACACTTAGTTTTTCGACTGGCACATTAACACAGGAAAAGTGTAATTTTTGCAAGGGTTCACCACATTCGTTGATCAAATGTGATAGATTCTTGCAGGCAGAATGTCGTAAGAGGCATGCCTTTGTCAAGCGGACTAGAATGTGTTTTAATTGTTTGGGAGCTACTCATCTAGTAAATAAATGTAAATCAAAAGAACTTTGTGGGGTTTGTGGTGGAAAACACCATGTACTATTGCATTTTCCGGACACTAAAGTGACAGATTGTGATGTCAGTGGTAGTACCTCTAATGAATCTGAGAGTCATGTTCAAGTCATGGCAAGTAAGTTGTCTGTGCAGCCTAGAATGTTGCTTGCTACTGCACTAGTCTCAATATTGGATTCTGAGGGTAGATCCACCAAATGTCGTGTTTTGTTAGATTCTGCTAGT
This sequence comes from Callosobruchus maculatus, assembly GCA_951848785.1. Taxonomy (NCBI): domain Eukaryota; kingdom Metazoa; phylum Arthropoda; class Insecta; order Coleoptera; family Chrysomelidae; genus Callosobruchus; species Callosobruchus maculatus. Next base: position 23,783,781 of record CATOUR010000014.1, on the reverse strand, counting down.
CAAGCCAATTTTATTAGTGAATCTTGTGTGAGAAGGTTGAATCTTACTCGTAAGGAGTATTCAACCCCTGTTGTTGGCATTAATGGAATGTCATCGAATGTGAGTTCGGGAAAAGTCTCTTGTGTTATCTTTCCCTACAGCAAACCGTATCCTAGCTTCAATTTGGAAGCTATTGTGATACCTCAGATTTGTGAGAAGGTACCTCAAATTCCTGCTGTTGTTCAGAAGTGGAAGTATTTAGAAAATCTTTGCCTCGCAGAGCCTTTGGCTGCACATGATGAAATGGAAATTGATCTGCTTCTAGGGGTAGAAGTATTTGGTGAGATCTTACGTTCCGGTTATGTGAGAGGACAGAATGGTGGGCCACATGCTATTAACACCGTATTTGGGTGGGTGTTAATGGGCAAGTTGGGTGGTGTTTCCACTAATAGTGTGCTGAATTTTCTAACTTCTGTGGGGGAATTGGATTGTACATTGAAAAAGTTTTGGGAAATTGAAAGTATCCCTAAGTGTGTCGCATTGTCTGAAGAGGAACAGCAGGCTGAGGAATTCTTTACGTCATCTTGTTGGCGTATGGACTCAGGAAGATATGTGGTGAAGCTTCCCTTTTCTGAATTCCCCCCAGTTCTGGGTGATTCCTATTCACAGGCTTTACATAGATTTAAGCTGTTGGAAGGACGTTTTCGTCGTGATTCCGTCTTACATGAAGCATATTGTGATTTTATGGCTGACTATTTGGAGCAAGGCCACATGTCTGAAGTTGGGAACCAAGTGGGGTCTAATAGTGAGTATTACATTCCTCATCATGCGGTGGTGAAAAGGAATGCGAATGGTGAAATAAAGCTTCGGACTGTCTTTGATGCTTCAGCTAAAACTACCAATGGAAAGTCCTTGAATGATGTTCTTCTAGCAGGTCCCAAGTTACAAAATGATATCGTCTCAATATTGTTATCTTTCAGGTTGTATTTGTATGTGTTTACCGCGGATATACGGCAAATGTATCGACAGATTTTAGTTGAGGAGTCTCACACTAGTTATCAAACTATTTTGTGGAGACCTAACGGTGACGAGCCTATAAGGAAATATCAGTTGAAGACCGTTACCTATGGAGTAACGTCTAGTCCTTTTCTAGCGATTAGGACGTTGCTGCAACTGTGTAGGGATGAGGGTGAAAGGTTTCCGTTAGCTGTAAATATTTTGGAGAATTTCTGTTATGTTGATGACGCCATTGGAGTAGCAAACTCCAAGGAAATTGCCTTGGATACTCAAAACCAGTTGATTGAATTATTGGCGTTGGGAAAGTTTGAACTGAGGAAATGGGCAAGTAATTGTTCTGAAGTACTTGCTCAGGTACCTGAGGTTCATCAGCAGCCACTTGTATTTGATAAGGATTCTCTTGGAATAAAAGTGTTGGGTTTGCAGTGGTGTCCCACTACGGATTGTTTTTCTTATTCTGTACATCCTCAGATACGGTCCTGTACAAAGAGGAATATTTTGTCAGAAATAGCAAGACTGTATGATCCTCTAGGATTCTTAGCTCCAGTAATCATTGTTCCCAAGCAAATACTTCAGCAATTGTGGGCTTTAGGGATAGGTTGGGATGATGAGCCACCGCTGGAAGTTGCAAACCAGTGGAAAACTTTTGTGGCTGAGTTACCTGAGCTATCTTCGTTGAAAATTCCTAGACATATACTTCATATAGAGGCAAAGTTTACAGAAATTCATGCTTTTTGCGATGCTTCGGAGAAGTCGTATGCAGCTGTAGTTTATCTGAGACAGGTTTCCACGGAGAACAGTATTTCTGTACATTTGGTGTGTGCCAAAACTCGAGTGGCGCCTTTGAAAAGACTGTCGATTCCACGACTGGAATTGTGTGCAGCCTTATTAGCCGCAGAGCTGATTGATTGTGTATCCCATATAATGGTAACACAGAAAATAGATAATGTTTGTGCTTGGACGGATTCGAAGGTAGTTGTGACGTGGGTCAAATCTTCTCCGCATAGGTGGCGGAGCTTTGTAGCCAATCGTGTAGCTATAATCCAGGAGAAGGTAGCTCCTGATTCATGGTATCATGTGGTTGGGAAAGAGAATCCTAGTGACTGTGCTTCTAGGGGGACTTTTCCTCGGCAATTTCTAGAACAACCCTTGTGGTGGGAGGGGCCAACTTGGCTTAAGCTTCCTCGGGATGATTGGCCTGTAACTTGTGTAGGTGAGCCTTCCTGTACAGATGTACAAGAAGAAGCAAAGGTTGTTTGTATTACTATTCACGGCTCTAGTATTGTTTCAGAATTGTTGAATAGATATTCTTCCTTACGCAAAATTGAGCGTGTTGTTGCTTATTGTTTGAGATTTCGTAAAAATTGTTTGTGTCGAAAAAGGGGTTACCCGCGTGAGATAGGTAATTTATCCGAGGCTGAATTGTATGAGGCTATGGTGGTTCTGGTCAAAGACGTGCAAAGAGTTGAATTGGATAATGAACTGCGGAAAGTTCGTCGAGCGGAGGTCTGTCCCAAAGCTATACAGAAGTTAGCTCCTTTCATTGATTCCCAGGGTGTCCTGAGGGTGGGCGGTCGCTTGAGACAGTCTAGTCCAAGCTATGATCGGAAGCATCCAATTCTGCTCCCTAGGAAGCATCGATTGACTTATCTCATTATCCAAAGTGTGCACAATAGGAGTTGTCATCCTGGACCACAAACTTTGCATTATCTGTTAAGGCAGAGATATTGGATACTATCTGCCAAACGGGCTATAGCTTCAGTGTTATCTCGTTGCATAAAATGCTTTAGAGTTAAGCCTCCTCCAGTGGTCCCCATAATGAGTGATTTACCTTCCGTTAGAATTTCGGAAGTCAAACCTTTTTCCCATAGTGGCGTAGACCTTTTTGGTCCTTTGAGGATGTCTTTAGGTAAAAGACGAGGCATTAGTTCTCAAAAGGTGTATGTGTGTCTTTTCGTGTGTATGGCTACTAAAGCAATACATTTAGAAGTTGTGTCAGATCTAACTAGTGAAGCTGTTCTTGCAGCACTTAGGCGTTTTATAGGGCGGCGAGGACGTTGCAGTGATATTTATAGTGATCAAGGTACGAATTTTGTTGGTGCTTATAAAACTTTACAGTTATTGGGTGCTAAAGCTTCTGAAGCTTTGCAAATTAAGTGGCATTTTAATCCTCCAGCTAGTCCTTCCTTTGGAGGTATATGGGAGTCCGGAGTGAAATCTGTGAAAACTCACTTGCGGCGGGTGATAGGTGCGCAAGTGTTGACTTATGAGGAATTGAGCACCACTTTAATCCAAATTGAGGCAATGTTAAATTCGAGACCCTTGTGTAGTTTGAGTTCTGATCCTAACGATGTAGGCAGCTTGACTCCGGGTCATTTCTTGACATTAGAGCCCCTGAATGCTCCGCCTGACGAAGATTTGTTGTGTGTGAAACATAGTCGGTTGAACAGGTGGCAGTTAGTGCAACAGATGCAGCAACATTTTTGGCGGCGCTGGCATATGGAGTACCTCCACACCCTTCAGCAACGACATAAGTGGAATACACCACATAATCCTCCCTCGGTCGGCCAGTTGGTTCTTCTCAAGGATGAAAATACCCGTCCTTTACAGTGGCCATTAGGCAGGATTATTAAGTTATATCCCGGTACGGGAAACATTTCGAGAGTCGCCCAAGTTAAGACGAGTAAAGGGCTGTTAGACCGTCCTTTATTGAAACTGTGCCCTTTGCCGGCACAATAGGCCATGATTTGCTTGTATATGATAATTTTTTTTTTTTCGTGTTGTGTTATGGGTGGGATAATTCCACTAATTTTCTTTTGTGGGTAATATAGGAATTACTATGATTGGAAAAAATATTTTTTTTTTTTATATTTTTTGGTGGGCGGAAAATGGTTACGATTGGTATTTACCATTTAAATAATTTTGTATATTCGAATCTCCCGCGTTTTGACTTGCGAGTTTGAAGTCTGACGGTTGACGCGGAAGAAGGGAGAGAAAAGTGAAGCCAGTCGGGTCTGTCCTCTGTTCCCTGAGACGGTGAACCGTGGTCGATTTTACGTGAATATAGCTGTATAGCATCGAAATTCCCGTCTAAAATGGCCGAAGAAGTAACATCCCATTGAGTACAACGCGTTCAAGTACCCAGCTGGGGAAGACATCCGGCGCCAACCAACAAGGGGTGAGTCAACCGATGCATGATTAACTCGTGAGTCATTTGCGGTTATTTGCCAATTTAGTTGGTCCTTCACAATTGGCTACAATTACTTTATGGATCGAATTGTAACCATATACTCGTTGATATTACCACTCTAGCAAGAGTTTCGTAAAACTGGCTACATGTTTGACTACATGACAACAGCGTACCAACAATAAACTTGTCCAGCCGAAGCTTGGAATTCCACGAGCAGCGTTCATTATTTTGTTTCATAAACTGCAACGACTGTACCGCGCACTTCAACTGGATGCCCGGAAAAACTGGAAACTCCGAAAGTCGCGTAATGACAGTTTCACTGCCCGCTTTTTTCGTTCCGTAGTTGATTTTGGCGGCTACTTTTCCAAATGTAGTGCCGTGCAGACTTCCGCCGAATAAAGTTTAGAGGTGTTTCGGTTCGGTGTATCTTTTGTATAAAGGAGTATAAAGGTTTTTGGAAAGACATAGTAATGAAGTACAATACGATCAGTACCAGCAGTCTGGCCAATGAAGGAAAGAAGCCGTCCTTGACTATTTACGCTGACATGGATATATCACAGAGCAAGGTATGTTCTGGCATGGTTTATATTAACAATGTCTTGTTCGTATGTATTTTCAATTTTTCTTATTGGTTCTCATACTCTCCGGCATACTATAAGGGATATTAATAAAATAATGTGTTTTTGAAGATGTTAAATAATATGTAACATTCTTATAAACTGACGGCGACCACAGTTTTTAGTATGGTCACTGAATCCTGATAGCTTGTGCGTGACCTAATTGTTTTAATGTATATTTGTTTACTATGATGGAATAGTTATTTCAAATCAATGTAGTATGCAAAATTAGGTACTGCTGATGATTAATTTTTTATGCAAAACTTTATAATAACATTCATGAATAATATATTAATAAAAAATGGTTTGATTGCGATCGCCAGTAAATAAAAAAAAAAACCGTTTGATTGTGACCGAGTAAAGCCAAAGCAATCTTGTATTTTAAAAAGTTTTATGGAAATATTAGATTCTAGTATCAAATGTCAAATGATATTGCTGTTATTGGACAATTTTTCCATAGTGCTTGTATGTATAATAGGTATACATATATATATTATGTGTATTATTATTTCTGTACAAAATATTGTTGATGTCACTTTGTTTATAATTGACCTTTTTTGGAAACTCTCCAAGTGGAGGGCAGTGAAAAGTACTAATGGGATTGTTCTGGTATGATCTTTGTTTTTAAAAGTTAAACTATATGTAGTAAAACCCTGAGTAACTCTGTTGAACTAGAGGTAAACAACAGCTATGCATTGCTGTTTGCTTTTCTGACAAAAATAAATATATAAGATCAGTTTCCCATCAAAACTTTGGCGAGATCTGGGGCAGGGGTAAGAAGCTTGCACCCTCATATATGTACAATTGTACAACCACCAATGAAAACATGTTTTTCTGACGAAAATGAGAATGATATTCATCTCATTCATAGAAACTGAATAACATGTATAGATAGGTATTATGTACGATATTCAGTTTCTTATAAACAATGCAACCATGAAGAAGGAAGGCTGAAGATATTCTCTTTTTATTTTGCAAGTATCAGGTTCTCCTAAGAAGTTCAGAGGAATACATCTTCATTTTCTTCCCCATTCTGGATCTGTCACTGGTGTATGACAGGTCCGAGAAATCAAGTAATCAGAACAGAATGCTTTCTGTTATGCTTAACCCTGGAATATTTGCAATTTTTTTTCATATAATGAAAGCTCAATGTTTATATTTTATTAATTTAATATACAGCTTTATTTTTTAATAATTATTCTAGTCATTAATACAATGGTATCGGTACACCTTGCATAGAAATAATGTGTTCATATTGGCAATACTCATAGGCGTAGTTGGGTGGGGGCTTGGGGGGGCTAAGCCCCCCCAAGAATGAAATTAGCCCGCCCAAAAATCCAAGAACAATTCGTTTTGTTAAGTTTATTGCATCTTGGGAAGTCCCCAGATCCAGGGACTTAAGCCCCCCCAGACTCAGCTTAACTACGCCTATGGCAATACTTCATGTACAAATCCATTTTTTTCAAATCATTTATTTGTAAAAAGTGATGCAGGAATAAAAAAATATGCTACCTTCATGGCAACATAAGGCCTTTCAGGTTTATATAGTTGAACTAGCTAATACATTTTACTTGATAACATTTAATTTTGATATCTTATATATACCTACAACATCTGTAAATATCAAATTTATAAAATGTAAATCTCAGGTCGACTCATTCTACTTCTAGAATGATATACTTTTACCTATTCTGATATTAGTTCTGATTGATTAAATAATTATTTGTTCATTATTTTACAATAAAAATTTGCTCTTAATAAACATTATCAAATTAATATAGTTTTCAGAAGTCATTCCTAGATCTAATTGCCATAACATTTTTTTCTGATGCAGTCAAAATTCTAATGAAGGGATGCTCTAATCAGTGTAATGAAAAAGCTTCATTGAGATTGTCATACTCAATAGTGGCTGATACTAAGTGACCATGTTTTTCAATTATAGTATATAAGTATAACATCCCAAAATTTTCAAAATCAACAATATTTAGCATGAGAACATGCTCTTATAAAAAGAAAAAACCTATTAAAAACTTGGCTTCTGTGACCAGTGACAAATAATTGACCTAATAAAACCCTGCAAATATTTTCACATATAATTTGACAAAAATATTTGTATGAATATTTAGATCAAGAACCCCTGATAGCAATAGAATTATGATATATTATGATAGGTACTTTATTTTGCAGAAAGGTAATGTATACAATATACCTAGTGGGTATTATCTTTAAACTTTTAATCAACAGAGATTTCAATGATAGATCAGGAAACAAGAGCATCTGCTGAACACTATCTTTTTTTATGATCAGCCTCCCGCAAAGGCTGAAAGCCTATGGCGCTGCAGAAGCGCTGCGAGAGGATAAGTGTCGGTTCACGTTAGATTTGAAACGCTGCAGGTTGCAGCCGTCGGGAAACAAATTCCCCGGCAGCTGATTCCACAGCGTCAAAGTTCTCCAAAAGAAGGAATGCTGGAGGAGACTGGTTCGGGGGGGGGGTAAGAACCTCGACTTGGTAAGGATGAGTTTGCAGAGCTTCTCTAGTGTTCCTGGTCCGGACGGCCTTTGGTTTTATTATCTAGGAGAGCTCACAGGAACATCATCCGTGATAGAATCTGTAAAACAGGGATAGGTCAGCCACCCTCCTTCGATGTTCCAGGCTGTGGAGGTCCTTTGTGAGGTTAGGCGTATCGATTAATCTAATTGCTCTTTTCTGGATAGTGTCCAGAAGCTTACGAGAGTGCTTCGGAGCGCATCCTCACACATGGGAGCAATACTCCAGCGATGGTCGGATCTGTGCCTTGTAGAGCAGCAGCAGTTGCTCTGGTGTATACAACTTCCTACAGCGGAACAACACTCCAAGCTTCTGGGATGCCGTTTTATGATGATGTTGATCCCCAAAAGCTTGACGGAAGGTGATTCGGCTATGATGGGGTGGCCCTCCATTTCCACGGTTGGTTTTTTGTACGTTGAACTGTACTTTATTTGGTAATCCCTACTCGACAATTGTTTTGATATCTGCGTTGATCTGTGAGGCATGCTGCTGTCGCCGACGTACCGTCTCCTGGGATGATAGTGGCTTGCCTGGTTCCATGCACGACACTAATGTACTGTCATCTGCGAAGCTGTAGATTGGATTGGATGTTATTTCCAGCAGCTCGTTGATGTGCAGCAGAAACAGTGTAGGGGATAGGACAGATCCCTGAGGAACACATATACATACATAATCATTCATGCTTTACTCTCGGATGGTTTTCCTAGGATTGTTGTTGCCAAGTTGTTGCAATATAACTTGAATGATCAATACCTACACTTTTGGCAACTGTACTATACACATTATTGATTTTGTATAATAGAGTCGATCAAACTTGGCGTCAATGCTTTAAACATGCTACATCAGACTATCAAACAATGTCATTTAGGTTTATAATAATGATTTTGTTGTCATTGAGTCATCAACAGCAAACGTATATACTTAATAAATGGTATACATTGTTTTATCGAATAATGAGACACTGATTTAGTTGAATATACCTATTTTTTCTCAAATAATTTATAGACGATTTATTAATTTTGTTAAGAAGGACCAAAGGAAATTTTGAATCCGCAAATGCATTACTTGACACCTTTTTTCGACATTAGTGTGACGAATATGGAACTAAATATTCACCAGAACTAACAAGGATAATAAAATTAGTAAATGACTCGTCAGCTACTCACTATAATGAACTATATAGGATGTTATTTATGTGTCTATTTGTACGGATCTATTGTGTATGACCCTTCTGTAGGGCGATTAGGCAGATGGCGACGAAAATAAAACCACACTTCGTACAAACGAGGTTGCACCCTTCTGAAATGGATTATTTGGCATGTGCACTCACGTACAGTCTGAATGGTCAACGCCGTATATGTTTCGTGTATCAGCCAGCTGTGTATCCTACAGACTGTGATTAGCCAGACGCCAACAGAAAAACAATATCCTCTTCAAAAATATTCAGTGTGGAAGTTATATCTTTAATGTTTTGGCCCATGGGTTTTAGGGTTAGCGCCTCCCATTACGGATGCGGATTTGGATGCGAAATGACGGTATTTTGAGAATGTCGATATTTTTCAAGGGGTGAACCGCTGACCTAAATTTTGTACACCAATGCCCAAAGTAGGCATTACTTCCACTTAATCACCACTATAACCCTTGCAAGTTCTCCATCAGACCTCACTAGATTATTCTTGATAGGGCTGGATCATAAATGAGGTCTACACACATGATGCACTAGTTAAGGATACTGCTGCAGCTCATATTAAAGGATAAAGAAATGAGTCAATTGGGAAAGCAACAAGCGCTTTTCATAGACGAAGCATAGTATAGAGGTCTGTGGCGGTATTTGTTAATATCTCGGTTAATATTCATTAAAAGAGCGCTATGATTTAGAAAATGTTAACTTATGAAATTTTTTTATTCGTTTAAAACAAATCAGAATCTTCTTTGATCTTTATGGTTTCTGCGCACTAGCACAATCAGACAGCACATTATATGGGAACTGTAACGGAGTCTGGCTCTTGGCCATGTAACATCAGTCCAGATAGTTAAGCCTCAGTTAGTAAAAATATGAATCAAACCTGATGGTTTCAAATCTCACGATTAACAAAGATTGAAAATTGCCGCCACAAAAGACTCCATTTTTTCCACAAATCAGAATAGATAAGAAAGTATGGGTTATCTTCACGTGTATTTAATACACCATTAGAGTTTGGTGCGTTCCTTTCGACTCACCGCTGTAAGCCTAGATAGAGACAGATCCACTAAAGGTCATGAAGAGCAATAGCAAGAGCTGCATAAACATAGCAGTTTAAAGAAGGGGAAACAGTGAAGATAGGTTTCAATGTGTATGTATATTTTCAAAATGTTAACGCCAATACCTCGTACAAGGCGTAGTTGGCGTAGCCTTCGAGCCAACAAATGATGATGATAGATTGACTTTCAAAGCGTTGAGATTTTATGTATGTGAAGTCTGACTGTGTTTTCCCTATGTGCGCTGTACGTGCGCTCTACGACAACTGGGAGACAGGTTACGACGTTACACAATCTTTTTAGATAACATGAGCTGTTTAGTAGAGGTTTAACAAGTCAGACATGAAGTTATTACGGGAATCTACCGCAAGTAGGTCCTTAACCACGATAGGTATAAAATTTTCAATTTACTGTAGCATATTTCGAATGCTTTTGTGAGTATCTATACTGCGTGTTCCTTTTTATTAAAAATGCTTGGTTGGTTCTCCAGTCTTCCGCATACCTGGCATTCTCCGAAGTATAAAACGTGCAGCCACATATATCGGGCTATTTCTAGGACTTTAAGCTTGAGAAGATTTACATAATGCGGCCAAGAAAATATAGGCAATAGTTGATATTCACATTTTCTCATGCGATGAAACCATTAGTAAGAGGGACTTTTCAATCCTCCTCCTACACTCGTAGTAATTAAAAAAGAATTTATCAGAATATGTACCAGCTTTATAAAATATTCATGGAATTATTCAAATAATTCATCACATTGTAATTTGATTTGAGCAATGCACCTTGAAGGGAAGGATGAACACAATTCTCAAAATATACAATAAAATATTTGCATATAGATTAATACTCGTTCTCTATTATTGGGGATAATTCATTGACGTTTTCAACAAGTCACGTAGAGTAATTTGTATTTTAAGCGACAAATCTCTTACCTCCTTACCGATTGGAAAATGTGAGTTAAACGCAAATCCCAAACTGATCATGTCTTAAAAAGGTGAAACACGTAACAAACCCAAATGTATCTAACATTAACATTAACTAAAGCATCTACAATTCCCCAACATGAACATGAGCCATTCCTTATCATTCTGGATTTATTTTATCCAACTTGTTTCATCCATGAACGTAAGAACAAAAAGCGTTCAGTCAATTTATAAGAACAAGAAAATTATGCAAATTAATATAAATGCTTATCTACTGAGATCTTTACTTTGCATTCTATTTGAATTATTTTCGATGGCTTCAAAAATGTATACTAGTTTACACATCCTCAATATCCTTGAATGAATGAAAGAAGAAAAGAAGCTATCTGGTGACCAAAACCACCAGTGCATAGGCCTACACGCGGGCTCTTATGCGCCCTTGCTCACCCTTGTTCCCAAGTCCAGCCCTTATCGCAAAGGTGAGAATGGCCTAGGGTCCTGCCCATCCTATGTATTCAGGTTAAAGGACTCGTGAAACTAGTGTCTGCCTGAGATACCAAGGGCTTTCAGCGACATAGAATGTGTGCCGAAAACTCTTCCTCCTCGCCACAGCGTCGCCGTCGGGTCGTTTACCACCCCCATCACGTTTCGCGAAACGACACCAGAGAAATAACAGTGGAGGTACCCCAAGGATCGGTTCTCGGGGCACTTCTGAATGTTTTGTATGTCAGCGTGCTGGAATTGGAATTGCCTGACGAAGCAAGGACCATAGCTTACGCAGATGATCTGGTCGTTTTTGCGGAAGCCGATAATGAACATCCATTGGAAATCATTGCGAATGAAGCCCTAGTCCGGATAGTCATCTGGATGCAAAAACACAAGCTGAGCCTATCCCCAAAAAAGACAGAAGCCATCATCTTGAAAGGCCCGCGCTAAAAAATCTCCACTGGCGTTTGTGTGTCCTTGGGTAAATATTACCCCAGTCAGGCAGCTCAGATACCTGAAGTTATATTTTAGATCATAGGAGAACATTCGGTCCCCACATTAAACACGTGGTCACGAAAGCGAAAAGGAGGATGGGAGCCCTAACTCGAATCCTGCCAAACATAGGCGGCACTAGTAGTACCAAAAGAGCTATGCTTTGTGAAGTAATACACTCTATAGTGCTATATGCAGCTCCCATATGGTTAAGAGCGATGAACACTTAACGGCTTGCCGACATGCTGAGCGGAATACAGCGTAAGGCTCTCCTGAGGGTAGCAAGTGGATATCGTACGGTATCCATGGCAGCTATACAAGTTGTAACTGGTACTCCTCCTATAAAACTACTGGTGGAGGAGTGAAGCCGACTCTATAGAACTAGCGAGGCACTTACCCAAAAAGTAAGAGAGAGGGAGAGAGAGGTGACGCTAAGCATGTGGCAAGACACCTGGATAAACCATACCCACTCGGCATCGTGAACAAGAACACATACCGGACATCAGCAGTTGGGTCAAATGCGAACATCGGACACCGAACTACTTCCTAACGCAGATCTTGACTGGTCACGGTTACTTCGGGACCTATACTAAAATAATGGACATCACGTTGACCAGCTCATGTGGCTACTGTGGGGCTGAAGATACCCCAGAGCATACCATATTGATATGCGAGAAGTGGGCGGCATGGAGAGCTGAAGCGCAAGATGATTTTGGAAACAACCTAAACGCGCAAAACCTGATCGGAGAAATGGTCAGCAACAGGCACCTGGAAAGATAGGTTACTGAGCTTCTAGTCCCCACAACGAAAGTGGAGAGAAGATACGGATAGGAGGTGAAGGCAGCCCATTGTCTTGAAGATGTGTCAACCCTTTGATAGTTCCGAGGTAACGAGAGGCGGAGGAGATAGAGGAGGTAAGGAGAGAGGAAACGGGTTCTAGCCGGTCGGGCCGTGGTGACATGTCGGATGGACGCGGTTGCGTCCGTTGGACATGTGATCGGAGAACTCAAGCTGGTTCAACGTCGGGCGGGCAGACTCTCTCTCACACATCCGGGTGTGCGAGTGGTTCTGTCCTTGCGATCTGACGTCTGAAGGTGTTATGGCCAGATAGCAGGCCCACAAGTAATCTTAGCCGGCTCCTGTCCAGTGAGAGACAGTACCACCCCACCATGGCCAAAGGTCCTAAAATAAGTTCTCTGGACGGAGACGTCCAGATATTCCTCTTCGTCTCATAGGATCTTGATTTTGCACATAGGATCTTGATTTTGCAACCACACTTCTGTTTTCCTTCTAATGGTACCTGCTGTCAGCCCCACAGCTGGGTCAGGACCCAGGAAATTAATCATTGATCCTCGTTTTGAAAGCGCGTCCACTGTTTCATTACCGCAAACCCCAGCATGACCCTGCACGGCACCCACATAAGTGACGTCTTGCCGAAATGTCATCCAAGACCTTTCTACATTGCAGAACGAGCCTTGATGTAACCCTACAAGAACTCAATGCTTTTAATGCTGACTGCACAGGCGTATACAAGGGGGGGGGGTAACAGGGGTAATTACCCCTCCCAAGATTTTCGAAAAAAAAATTCAATTCAACTTTGACTTATTTTATTTGACTTATTTATTTAAGCAATTGTCGCACTGAAAAAAATCTTTTTTGCAGTAATTAAATTACAAAAGGGTTTGTTTTGCATTATTACAGTGATGCATAATAATATCTAATATATTCCCATTGTTACATAATAAGCTGAATGTCGTATAATATAGGACATTATATTATAATGTGGTAGCTTGTCACAAACATTACCTAACTCATTAATTACCTGTTTTGAAAATTGCACCGATTAGAAAAGTTAAAACACTAATTAAAAAAAAATGGAGTACGTGTTGTGGTTACTAGGGTACCTGACTGTTGAGTGTTCATGATCGTTTAATTTCGTATGCTGTGCCAATAAAATGTTCACGGATGATACTTATTACATATTATTTGTATTCCGTAAAATTAAAATTGATTAATGCATCAATAGATTTTTTATTTCATCTACCTAAAATACCTGATACTCCACTGTTTCACTTGCTATTTATTGTACCTTCTTTTTTATTTTAATACTATTCATTTTCCTTTTCTCTTGCATCAACGTCCTTCACGAAGGTATTACAAAAAATGGTGAAAGCACACACAACTTCATGCCCCGCTACCCCCCCAAGACTGAGGTCTGGATACGCCCCTGGCTGACTGGCTGTCAGAACAGATAGTAATCCACCTTCTACGCCCCTGAATTTCCGTGAATACGAATTTTATTTAGCTTTGCTTTGATTGTATCAATATCCTTATAGAGAACAAACTTCCGCAAACATGCCTAAAGGGGCAACACGCCCTGTATAGGCTTGAGACGTAAACGTCAGAATAAGTTCGCTCCAAAGTAATAGTATATTTACGGAGAAAGCGGACCATTTAAATATGGAGGAAGACTCCGGAGGAACAATCAAAGGTTCCTCTACCACCACCGATACTGCAGCCGAACCGAGCAACGACCCTTGGAAGGAGAGATGCCTGAAAAGCGAGGAGGAACTGTCACGCCAGCTGTCACGCCGAGATGAGGAGCAGTCAGCAGCTAAGAAAACCATCGAAGAACTGACCCAGCTAGTCGCAGCCCAACAAAAACAGATTACTGATCTAATGGTAAAGATAGACCGCCTACTTGAAATCCAGGTACTGCTTACCGATAATTCTTCCAAACAAATATATGATAATAAAAATACTCAAAATTCTGACAGAGCTGTCAATCTGAAAAGACCGCTAGAAAATTCTACGAATGACGAAAAAATGAGTACCACCGACGATGACGCCTCAAATGACGGTTTTATTAAGGCAAAAACAAGGAAAAGACGCTCCGGCAAAACAAACAAGACTGATATAACAGGAGATTTTCCACCACTACCAATGCCTAAATCATTAATTACTAAGAACACTACCTCTTCGACCAATATACAGCCTGTGTCTTTGCTATCGACTACTACGCCTTCAACGTCAGCCAGTGAAGCAAATACAGCATCACAACCAATAAACACTTCGTCGACTGACGTTGGTGGTCAGCCATCTTCGCAGGCACCCCGGGAAGCGACTGAACCACGGAAATTGCGTGTTACTCCGGTTGTTCTTCGGGATGCGTCGAGGTGGCGTGCTGTCAATCATAAATTCACTTCCTTGGGCATCAAAATTGAACGCGCGGTTGCTGTCGATGCAGGGATTAGGATAATTCCTAAGTCCGAGGATGATTACCGCAAAATTGTGCGCCTCTTCAGAGAGGAGGATGTGCCCCACCACACGTTCCCTCTCCCTTCGGAGAGAAATATTCATGCGGTAATCAGAGGAGTACCTGCAACCATTTCGGAAGTAGAGATCAAGGAAGAGTTGCAACAGAGGGGATATGCTCCTCTACACATTATTCGGCTTAAACGCAGCGGCACTCCTATGCCTTTGGTGGTAGTGATCTTGCCCAAGCTAGATAAATCAAGGGAAGTGTTTACTGAACATGAGCTGCTAGGGTTGGCTATACGAGTTGAAGTTCAGAAGAACTCTAGACTCATTGGGCAGTGTCACCGCTGCCAAAGATATGGGCATGCGCAAACGTACTGCACCGCGCCACCTAAGTGTTTAAAATGTGCTTCTGACCACATGACCCACTTATGCCCTAAAACAGGTCTAGAAGAGCGAAAGTGCGCAAACTGTGGAGAGGGGCATCCTGCCAACAGCCCAACTTGCAGATTTGCCCCTAGGAAGAATTTGCAAGTGATAGCGCAAAGGCGTAACGCCACATACGCGGATGCAGCAAAAGACGCAACCTTGACTGCTCCCTCTTTGAACTCTTCTGTGACCCCGCAGAACGTGGACCTGGCAACCGCGCTGAGGTCCTTACAACAGATCATAAGTCCATTGATCAGTGCAACTCAGGCATTGCAAGCGATCTTTCCCACAAATGGCTAAGTACAATAGACGTCAGCCTGCATTTATCAAAATTCTTTTTTGGAATTGTTTGGGTCTAAGGGATATTCCTAAAAGACGGGAATTTCATCAAGCCCTTTTGGATGAAAATATAGACGTGGCTTTGCTTCAGGAAACATTGCTAAACCCAGGAGATCGTCTAACTTTCTCAAATTATGATGTTGTCCGCGCTGACAGATTGAATGGGCGAGGCGGCGGCTTGGCGGTGCTTGTCAAACGTGGTATTGACTATTACAGAAGTACAAATGCTGAGATGCAAACCATCGAGGCAGCTTCTGTGGTGGTTAATATGGCGGGAGCTGTCCCGTTGAAGATTACCTCGGTGTATGTCAGGTGTGGTGCCAGGCTGCAGGAGGCTGACTTGGAAGTCCTTCTGGATTGCTCGGGTCCGCTAATTGTAGCAGGGGACTTCAACAGCAAACACCAAGCGTGGCACTCCAGATTGAATTCCACTAGTGGGATTCGACTGTATAACCATGTAATACGAAACGGGTACCTCATACATAGTACGGTTGAGCATACTCATCATCCATTTAATCATCTTCAGGCACCAGATGTCATTGATTTCGCTATATCTAAAAATTGCAGATACAGCATACATTCTCGGATTATGTATGATATCTCTAGCGATCATTTACCGGTCATCTTGGAGGTCGGTAATGAGCAAACTTTGGGGGAGGATACGTCTCCAAGGAAACGCATTGATTGGGAACTATACAAGTTGCTGCTTAGAGAGTTTCCCAGTATTCCGATCATAAATGATGAGAATGGAGTAGATGCTGCTCAATCTGAGTGGACAAGTTTCGTTCAACAAGCTATTCAGCGTGCAGCGGTACTACCTGTACAGCGACCGGGCAGGCCTTTTCTTCCAGCGGACATTCGACAAAAAATATCCGATAAAAGGGCTGCGATTAAGCAAGCAAAAAGGTCTTGTCATCCAAATGATATCCGCAGAGCGACGAACCTTGTCCACGAAGTGAGAAATG
This sequence comes from Callosobruchus maculatus, assembly GCA_951848785.1. NCBI lineage: Eukaryota > Metazoa > Arthropoda > Insecta > Coleoptera > Chrysomelidae > Callosobruchus > Callosobruchus maculatus. Next base: position 23,767,297 of record CATOUR010000014.1, on the reverse strand, counting down.
CACTTCATGAATTCCGAAATGAGCAGTGGAATGACTATCTGGAGGGAATGCTTGACTATAGTATTCCTCTCTGGAGAGTAGCGAAATTGCTCAAAAATGGCAGACGGGAGAAGCTTCCGCACATCCATGGTCCTGGAGGAATTGTCTTCAGGGCTGAGGAGAAAGCTGAGGTTTTTGCTGATGCCATGGAACGACAATTCTCACCCAATTGTGATCTGGATAACGACCTTGATGAGGAGCAACAGATTGTAAGAACCGTCAGGAGATACTTCAGGGCCAATGACGTCAGAGGTGTCGCTAACGTAGGTGAATACTCTTCGGAAGATTCGTCTTCAGAAGACTCTTCCACAGAAGCTTCACATAGCACATTAGCGGAATCTTACGAGGTTCCTCATTGCACACCAGTAGAGCTTCAAGGTCACATTAAAGGCCTTAAGGTGCGCAAAGCGCCTGGAGAAGATCAAATTACCAACAAGGCGTTAAAGCTTCTTTCGTCAAAAGCACTGATGTATCTGGTGACTATAATCAATGCGATGCTCAGGACGCAGTACTTTCCTGTGGGGTGGAAGATGGCTCACGTCATCATGATCCCAAAGAAGGTGGGCTCGATATTCCCTCAGGATTATCGTCCCATCAGCCTGCTATCGGCTCCCTCTAAACTCGCAGAAAAGGTGATTCACCGCCACCTTTTGGATTTCTCGTCAGAACATCACGTGATTCCTGACGTGCAATTTGGCTTTCGATCCGAGCATAGTACTGAGTTGCAGGCAGTTAGACTAGTGGAGAGTGTTACCAGGGGTTTCACCCTAAACAAAAGTACTGGCATCTTGCTTTTGGATGTCTCGAAGGCATTTGACAAGGTGTGGCATGCTGGCCTCCTCTATAAACTAATTCAAAAGGGCTTTCCTTTCTGGCTACTAAAACTTTTGAAATCTTTCCTCGAGGGAAGAAAATTTCGGATCAAAATTGACAACATTGTATCTACAATACGGCCGGTAAGGGCCGGTGTACCTCAGGGTTCGGTCCTTGGGCCAATACTTTATTCACTTTTTGTCCATGACGTCCCTTCCCCACGCAACTGTGAAGTCTATCTTTATGCTGACGACACTGCTCTTGTAGCTCAGTCGTGGTCTGGTGAGCTAGTTCGCGACAGGCTGCAGGATGCGGTGGAAGAAGTATTGGAGTGGGCGAATCGGTGGCTGATTAAAATTAACCATTCTAAGACGCAGGCAATCTATTGTACGAAAAAACGTCACGGTGCCCCTATTGAGGTTTCGCTGGATGGCACTCGTATACCATGGGAAAATTCAGTCAAGTATCTCGGTGTCATTCTTGACAAAGGGATGATCTGGCGGTATCACACTGAGGCATTAAAAACCAAATTCCAAATTACGTTCCGGCAGCTGTACCCACTGTTGTGTAGACATTCAAAATTAAGTTTGATCAACAAGATTCGGCTTTATAAAATGGTAATACGACCCGCAATTACTTATGCATGTGCATCTTGGTGTTTTCTTGCCAAAACGCACTTGCGAGGCCTGCAGGTTCTGCAAAGCAGAACCTTACGCACAATTACGAACGCCCCATGGTACGTTTCAAACGAGACCCTCCATAGAGACCTTGATATCCCTTATTTAGGGGACTTCATTAAACAACAGGCGCAGCGACGCTATAGCCAAGCAGAATCGCATAGCAACCCTTTGCTGCGCGAATCAGTGGACTACACAGTCGAGCATATTCGCAAGCATACAAGGCCGCGGCTCGCTCTGTGAATAACAAAATTGCATCGCGAATTTAGTATAGTAAAAATTAAACCATTCCACGAAAACAAACCAAAATTAAACTCTCGACTATATTTTAAAAATTGCCGCAATAATAAAAAAAAAAAGCCTAAGAGCCTCCTGTTCTAAAAGATTTTCTTCCCCCACTTTGCTCTCCACCTTTCTTCCTTACTTTTCTCTTCTCTTCTTTCTTTGACGTTGTCTGGTTCCTGGATTTCCAGACCTGACAGACTTACGAACTGATACTATGACACAAGAGCTAAGGTCCCACGGACCGCTCTGATAATCAACAATGACTTGACTTGACTTGCCTAAAGGGGCAAATACTCCAAAGATTTATCTATCGTATAATTATCTGTATTATAGTTTAGGTAAAAGCAACATCGGTATTAATTTTAGAAAATATTCATTAGCTTGCCTACCAAATTTCATAAGCGTTTGATTGAAATAAATCAGTATGTATCCGAATCTTCATACTCATAATCTTCATGATATAAAAATCAAAAGCAACTGATGAAGTCTGATATCTCAGCAGAAACGTCCAAGTAGTTGAGTAACTTCAACACCAAAGAAGAAAAATACCGAATCAGGAAAACCCGAGAAAAAAATTACATTTTAAGTCCTTGTAACTTCATGGCCCTATTTTACTGGTTTATAATAATAGAGTAATTAATTCCGAATGCTTTTTACGCGTTTGGCGAAGTACAACAAAATGTCTCTCTTATAAATAAAATATTGATTCAGTAATCAAGTAGCTGGTAAACTGTTAATTATTATGTCAAACGAGCGTTTATGTTTGTTGTGCTGGATGTTTCATTAACGTTAACAAGATTCTCGTGATGACCTTGTCATCGTTCATAAAAGTGATTCAGTCTTAATTTCGTTCACATGCTGAATAGTAGATAAATTGAACACAAAACTTAATAGCCATACAATACAAGCCAAAAGGTGAAAGAAAGTTACTAAAAAAATCTTTGTTACCTAACTAGTTAGCATATAGCTTGATACCTTTTGCTAGTTTAGCTAATCAATAATATTGTAATCACCGTTGTAGAAGTATTGTGCTTGCGATTGAATTCAAGTAGGCTTTTTTAGACGTTCATTCGTATAACCTATTCGAATTCGTTGTATATGTATATGTGTTACGCTTAACGAATTTGTTGGTTACGCCGAATCTGTGGAATTGCCGAATACATGTATTAGGCAAAATTTTGCCTAATCCGCGGAATCGGCAACGTATTTCATGTTTAGGCATGCAACCTGCTGCCTATTACGCGGATGTGGCAATATAGATTGTTTTATTATTTATTGTTATATTTTTTATTATTGTCTGTGATTACAATGGGCCGAAAAAGAGCCGATTGTGGATGCCAAAGTGAGCAAACAAAATAATGAAAATTCTAATACAGTTTCAGAGCCAGCGACGTAGAAAAGGGGTCAATCAGTAAAGTCCAAATTTTGTTATTTACAGGTTCGGTAGGTATCAACATAGGGATAGGTGGGTAATCAGAACGCGCTGTGAATGTATAAAGTGTAAAGTTTAGGTAAATCCAAACGCCGAACCAATTAACAAAACAATATATTGAGTCTCCAACAACAACAATTTACACAACTTCACGAACAAATATCGGATGGGGACGGTACCACCTCAGTGCCGAAGCGATAACAATCACGGCCGATAATAGACTGCCCGCTTTTTCTTCCCTTTATCTTTGTCTAGGTGATTTCCATAGTGTCGACGAGAAAATAACATAGCCGTGCGAAATTAAGTCTTTACAAAAGTAAGGGTGGGGGTAAAACATTTTTCGCATAATAAATGATGAAGTACAGCTGTGAAAATTTGCAATACAAACGGAAACATAAGAAAGTAGGGAAACAATTGTCGGAAGTGTAGGCGAAAAGTAAAGAGCCGTCAAGTTGCGAAAAATTTTGAAACAATTATGTCACTCGGTATACACTTCTGACAATTTACATACGTAGTCTACGTACTATGAGTCTAAATGAAACTAACTACAAATCGTCAGAAGGCTGGGCGGAAGAATATATTATTATCGATAGTAAGAACATCGGTGCTTTACTCAATTAATCATAAAACTATTATTAAATTAAGTAATTCGCCCTCAAGGTACCAGAGCGATTTTGAGTAACTCTTTCCCTTTCCCTTTGTAAATTGATGCTAAGATACAAAAAATACTGTGAAGCTTTTTTTGGGCTTTCAAGAGAGTGCTAATCATTGCCTAATGATTATAATACAAGATTAGGTATAATTATAATAAAATATATTAATAAAATTTTATGTAGGTACGTGTGAAAGGTACAAAATCAATCAGCCACCATATTTATTGTATCCGCCTTACATTTCAATTAAGGTCTTGATAGCCAATGGCAGATTGCTTACTGACGCATAAATCACGTTAGTACACTACACCATATTCAATATACAGGGTGGCCAATCGGGTGACGATAATAATTTTTTTTCCGATAGCCCGTACCGGGACCTATCCAAAACAGCCCCATGTATGTGTACCGATTATTGATAGTTTTCGAGTTATGATTTTTTTTTGAAAACTTAGAGATTTTCCAGTATTTCCAAAAAATCGTCAAAAACACAAACAAGAATGCTTTTTGGGTTTTATTTTTTTCTGCAATTATACTCAGTATTAAGCCTATTTTAATATCCAATAAAGAGAAACTGTACATCCGAACAATAATTAAGTACATTTTAGGCCCAAAGTTTGAAATCTCTGTTTTTAGTCAGGAGACCAAAACCTTCAAAATAACATTAAAAATACTTATGCCTTGTTCTGGAGTTTCAAACTAATCTTAAAAACTTTGCAAGACATTGCACTTTCGAAACGATAATGAAAAAGTAGCACTTTTGGGGACATTTTGTGCCGTACGTGAATGTTAAAGGTAAAAAGGTGATAATTCACGAATTTCAAAAATGATTTAAATAACTATTATTTTACTTTATTATGACAAATTAAAGAAAAAAAAACTCATAACAACTAATAAACCCGATAATCATTGATGTTTTGATGACTTTTAATAAAAAAAAAACTAATACCCAAATTGTGATTTTTGAAGTGTTTTTTCTATGTACTATTGAACTTCTGCTAAATGAAGTTGTATGGAAAGTTAACAAAGGAAAGGAATAATAAAACATTAATCTGACTTCCAATTTCATGGCAGAATTACCTGGGAAGCGATCTCGTAGCATACGCCATCCCTTTCTTTCAGAGTAGGTAACAGGCAAGGCAATGTTCGGATGGACCTAAAAAGGTGACTTATATCGCTAGGTCTTCCTTGACAGGTCTGTAGACAGCCTATCATGAATACAACAAGTTTTTCAGTTTTTCAATCCCCCACCCCCCAAACACCCAAATTCCACCCCACCCAGAAAACGCAGAAAATGATCAAGAACCTCTAAAACGCCTAAAAACTAAGTTTGAGGAATATTTGAAATTTTTGATTCAATTACTCCGCGGCCCATGTACCGATTTCCAAATTTATAGCAGCATTACCTACTAAGACCCCACAGCATATTGCTGCCCAAATCACAGTCCGTGCAGCGGTTACTGAGATTACGAGGCTAGAAAAACGCGTACAGACAGACCGACAGACAGAACGACGGGAATCGATTTTCGTTATGTAGACATTATAAAACGCCCAAAAAACCTATTATCTCAAAATCGAAAATTTTCACGATCACAATCCTCCCCTCACCACTCGGTGTGGGAAGTAAAAGGGATGGCGTAAGCTACGATAACGCTTCCCAGGTAATTCCGTCATGGAATTAAAGGTTAGATTGTTGTTTTATTATTCCTGTCCTTTGTTAACTTTCCGTACAACTTAATTTAGCAGAAGTTAATAGTACACAGCAAAAAGCAGAGGTATTATTTTTTTTATTAAAAGTGATTAAAACATCAATGATTATCGTGTTTGTTAGTTGTTATGAGTTTGTTTTCTTTATTTTGTCATAATAAAATAAAATAATAGTTATTTAAATCATTTTGGAAATTCGTGAATTATCACCTTTTTACCTTTAACAGTCACGTACGGCGCAAAATGCCCCCATAAGTGCTATTTTTTCATTATTATTTCGAAAGTGCAACGTCTTGCAGAGTTTTTAAGATTAGATTGGAGCTCCAGAACCAGGCATAAGTATTTTTAATTTTATTTTGAAAGTTTTGGTCTCCTGACTAAAAACAGAGATTTCAAACTTTGGGCCCAAAATGTACTTAATTATTGTTCGGATGTACAGGTTCTCCTTATTAGATATAAAACAGGCTTAATACTGAGTATAATTGCAGAAAAAAATAAAAGCCAAAAAGCATTCTTGTTTTTGTTTTTGACGATTTCTTGGAAAAACTGAAAAATCTCTAAGTTTTCAAAAAAAAATCATAACTCGAAGACTATCAATAATGGGTACATATACATGGGGGTGTTTTGGATAAGTCTCGGTACGGGCTATCTAAAAAAAAATTATTATCGTCACCCGATTGGCCACCCTGTATATTTGAACAGCTCCAGTAGGTATATTTTCACGTAGGTTGGTGCTTATGGCTTCGACCTTGAATTCTGTTGACTCGGTGTAGACCGGAATACCAAGGCAACTTGCATTTTGTGGTTAGACGCAGAAGCGGGCATAATAGATGAAAAATATTGGCTGAACAGTTTCACTCTGCTTCTTAAAACAATTCAGGTTTCGGTTTATTTGTTTCCTTTGTTAACAAAACTAGGACAGAGATAAAATGTGGCGCTTGTATGCAAGTACGCTCAGTTATGGGAGTAAAAATGGCGTCGAGTAGATTGACTCGGTACTTCCCTTGCATTTTTTTACACAAACAGTTTTGCACAACATGGAACGTTATTGTTTAAACTCAGGAAGGCTATCCAAACCCTTCTTTGTGACCCCTCAAAATATTGCGTGTAATTCTAAAATCATAAGAGGTAGTTTCTACACATTTTGGGAGTCTCCTCCAACTTTTCCAGTATTCTCTATTTGTCCAAATTCTCTCACTTTCAAATTAAAAATTGACCAAAAATCATGGGTAATATCAACGGTAGCCTGGCAAGCATATGTATTGAAATTTTAGGTTACCCGAGTATGAAATTTGTTCCTCTAATCGTGCTCGATTCTCCCGAATTTTATTACTAAACCAAAGTTTAGAAAGATAGGCGGCCACTTGATCCTATTTCTCATCACTGCCTCCCTCCAATTTGTACTACGTTCCAAAATCCCATCAAAGACCTCGATTTGCTCTGTAGCGTTTCAGTATTCACTCAACATCAAACTGTCAACGAAAATCTGTGTTCCATTATTGTATTTCCGAAGCCATGGATGTCATCGCTTTGCTCGGAAATCAAATGAGATTTTAGCGACCTTTGTGCCAATACTGTTAAGAGATGTTTTCACTTGGCAGCTAACAACTTAACATAACCTATTCTGCTTTATTTGTATGCATTGACATTCTAACGGGTACGACTACTCTGACACTCTGACGCTGAGAAAACAGCACAGGTTATTGTGATATGTCAAAATTGTCAAAAAAAGATCTTTGCCGTTTCATAAATATTCCAACATCCCTAACATCTGGAATCACGTGACTATCCTCGAAAATTCATCTGCTCACTGGATAGATGGGATTTTGAAACGTAGTATTGGTCGATTCGAAAAAACCTATACATCTTTTTCATCCTTGACAATCCATGGATACCTATATTGCATTAATTTTTAATAAAGCCTGAATAGTGCTTCTGGCGATCACTTCGCCCCCATTAAAAGTTACTCAGATTTTTATCTCTCTTCAGTAGTAATTTATCATTAAAATGATATGAAATTGCTATTTTTTCAGTTGCACATACATCAAGAATTATTTATTGCGACTTCATAGAACACAAAAAAACACAAATTTAAGATTCGATATTGCATGGGAGGCAAAAAACATACTTTCACTTCTCACACCGATAGGTGAGAGGAGTATTGTGATCTCGAAAATTTCGATTTTGAGATAATACGGTTTTTTGGGCGTTTGTGTCTGTCTGTCGCTCTGTCGGCCTGTCTGTGTGACCGTTCGCCAATTTCTAGCCTCGTATAATCTCAGTAATTGCTGCATGGATTGTATTAATACGTGGATAGCGATATGTAGTGGGGTCGTAGTAGGTAATGCTGCTATAATTTTGGAAATCAGTGCATGGGCGGCGGAGTAATTAGCAAAAAAACAAAATATATCAAATATTTCTCAAACTTCGTTGTTAGGCATTTTGGGAGCTCTTGGTCATTTTCTACCTTTCTTTGCGTGGGGGTGAAATTGGGGTTGTTGGGTGTTGGAGGATTGTAAAACCGAAAAATTTGTTTTATTCATAATCCGCTGTCCATTGACCTGTGAAAGAAAGACCTAGTGCCATAATACACTGTTTTAGATCTATCTGAACGTTGTCTTGGCTATTACAGAAACCAAGAGACTTGACACAGTAGAGCTAAAAAATAAAAACAGCTCAAACTTCGTGGTTAGGCATTTTAGGGGTTGCCGATCATTTCCTACATTTTTTTGGGTGGTGGTGTATTTGGGGTGGTTGGGGAATGGGGGTTGTAAAACTGAAAAATTATGTGTACCCATAGTAGTATGTTCATTGATATGTGGAAGAAATGCCTAGCTGCATAATTCATTTCTTTTTTCCGAGCGGGCGGGTGGGTAATAATTTGGTTGCAAAGGGCTCAGACTATAGCTTGGCCATGCATGGCGTGGGTTCACCGTAATGTGCGGGGAGTACTGGGTCAATCAACTTGACTTCATTTTTTCTATTGCAACTTGAAACAAGATACAAACAAATATTTTTAAATATTTTTTTGACCTTACACCAATGAAACATTATTTTTGGTACTAAAGTGGTCAGTGTTGCCTCTTATATAAACGACGCCCCTGAAACCGTAGCATTACTTAGTACCAGATGGGTGAAGACTTGTTAGATCAGAAACGCTCATAACGAATGCGGTTTCAATTAGATTACAGATGTATAGGTACATAGCTTTGTAGTTTATAATTTGCAATACCTTGTTATGATGATTTAATTCATATAAATATACATATATTTGTGCGGTAAATAATGAGTATGTTCACGATGTTATTCCGTTACTTAACCTACCTAACAAGACCCATACAGATATATTCTTGAATCGCGATTGAATTTTGGTATGAAAACAGTTCATCGAACTTAACGATGTACATAAACGAGTAGATGTTACTCGTGAGATATGGAAAATGTGTTACAGAACTTATGAATAGTAACTTTGTGAATTAATTACTCTATGATGCCTGTAGAGAAATAATTTGCTTTACGCATTTCTTATAAGTATCTCTATTAGATGACCCCATTCAAATATTTTTATGTTTTAATTCAACTTTTGGAAACAATGATGGGTTGATTAAAAAATTCGAAAGTATTTTTTTCTAAATCGGAGTGACTGAAAGTTATGTACACAAAGACAGAATCATAAATCAAAAGCAGCACCTGCAAGCTATTATAATTATGAAGGTTGACACTCTTTGATTTATTTCTGTATAAATTACCTACTTTTATGTTTGTACTATAACTCTTAACAACTAAAACCTAATATAGCTACTTGCTATACATTAGACTATCGCAAAATATTTGTTCTGTATATCCTTCGAATCCTCGGTCACTTCTATGGACCTCATCTTTGGAAAAATCGATATAAAAAAGCATGGTAATATTGGTAATGGATAAAGCTTAACAAGACATGTATGAATATACATATATACAGTCCCAGCTGAAATTTGCCACCCACCTTATGATTGAGATGATTGAAAATAAGACAAATCGCCGTCACACAACGATTTGTATTCACCGAATACGTCATCATTGTGCCATCAACCCCCTTACCCCCAGCAACCCCTACTTCAGAATCTTAAATGAGACCACCATACTTGTGATACATCATTTTGAAGGGAATTCATTGACAAATACAACAGTGTAATCGGATTGAACATTGATCCACTATTATGGAAGTTAATAAAAAATATGGTGATTATCAAAATGAAGTGTTATTTTCATTACCTGAAATATTATCGTAAGAAAGGTTCCAAATGTGAGCCATTTCGTTCCATACAGACGTACAGGCGATATACAAAATATCTTTGCTCATTTCTCAATATCTTCTATAGAATCGCGCTGGGAATTATAAATTTTGGATTTCAAATGTTCCCATAAAGAAGTCAAAAACATTTTGAATATCATCTGTACGACTATAGGGAACAAAATGGCTCCCATTTAGAACCTTTCTTACGATAATATTTCAGGTAATGAAAATAATACCTCATTTTGATAATCACCATATTTTTTATTTAAAATTATATCATAAGTATTTTGAAGTAGGGGTTGCTGAGGGTGAGGAGGTTGATAGCACAATGATGACGTATTCGATGGAAGAGTTCCCCCTGAAATAAAAATCGACATGTCACGACGTTTTTTATTTTTTTTAATCATTTCAGAATAAGGTGGCTGGCAAATTTTAGCTAAGCCACGCTGTAGTTTCAAGATTTTTTCGTCCTGACGTTTATCCCTTTACAATTTTGCTGTTTTCAATCCAGGAATACTTGAACAGCGATATCTTTGACTACACAGCAAAGCAGGCAAGTCTCATGAGTCTCACATTGAGGGTTTAGAAATCTATCCCTTAAGTCGGTTTCTTTCCCAATTCTTAGCAGCTGCGAAGGAAAACCCTTAATACCGGGGTGCACGGCTGCTATGAAAAGGTTAGGTTAGGGGAATACTCTCCAGATCCAGGGCGTCAAAATTTTAAGTATAATTTTTTTAAGTAATCGAAGAAAATTAGAAGAAATGACTTATAATCTGCAGCAGAAGTTTCATTTGTGGACTATGGTTGCCGCTACCAACAAGAACAAAGAATCATACAAGGGTTGCCTTCGAGCTTCGAGGTGGCACTATTTGTATCGATTCAGTGCAAATACATATGTATGTGTAAACTACTGTATATGCAACAACGTATATATTTCTCACAAATTATTCTTAAATCACAATACGTGTGTATCGCACGATAGGTTACCCTGAACTCCCCTTCCTCGTGCTGATAACGAGGCGTTTCCCCTCCACCAAAACAAAAATACCGCCAAATAGGCAGCATAGCACCCGGTCGTACCACACCGGTGACCAGGAACGGACTTGGACGGTTACATATGAATGAATTTGCTCTTAAGGTCTATATCCTCCATAGCTTAGCTACTCCTCTAAGGTATCTGGAGATCATAACAGAGTGGGGACTTAGAGATATAGTAAAATCCAACGCTTCCAAGACGTGGATAAAGCACAGAGCGGTAAGACCGTTTCCAGGGTGTCCAAGGCTTGTCAGATGATGTACTAATTGAGCTTGCGAATGGCGGCCTGTTCAAATCGAACGCATCAACAAACTTCCCCTAACCTAACCTCTCATAGCAGCCGCGGTACAATGGTATTTAGGATTTGCCTTCCGGACTTCAGCAGTATATAAAAAATAACATGAAAAACTATTACTTTACTCATTTATTTGTTAGGTTTTTTTTGCCCGGTGGTAGGATTTAGAGCTAATTTTTTAAATAATTAATATTTTCTATTACCATGAGTGGCACGTAGGATATATTGTATTGAGCTATGCACGTGTAAGTATTATGCTATTTAGAAACGCCCAATTCATACATAATGACCTATCTGACTGACAGCCACTATTGCATACTTTAAATGGCATGTCCGCTTGTTTAGAAAAATTGCTCCATGCTTGTGTCTGACAGGGTTACCGGTGTAACTATTTCTTTGATGAAGCTGTTAGTTTATCAACTTTATCGCGGCCAAAGAACAATGAAACGCCTGTATGTATATATCTGCCCGAACTATTAGCTACAATTATTTTTAACCTACATTACATTCCTTTGCCTGATTGCAACACGTCTGAGGCTATGCTATAAAATCTCTCGTTATGAATTTATTGCCCAACACTACGGGAATATTCATATTCCTTTAACGTGTGTATCGTGTTCGTAATTAACTGCTATTGTGCAGTATGATTTTTCTGTTGCCGTTAACCAATCTTTTGAGAGTAGTTCGTGATACTCTGTATACTGGTAGTTGTAGTCGTTTGGGCCGTCACACATACGGGCAGTTGTAGTTGTAGTAGTAGTAGTAGTTTATGGTGAGAAAGAATCGTGGATACATTTCAATCATAGATAAGTTTCACAATAAATTTGTATTTGTACTAAAAAGTTGATTTTGCAGATTGACCCTTAGGGCAAATCCGATTTGCATCATAGATATCGGAATAAATGTCAGAAAAAAAAAGAAATTATTTTTTGTCCGTAGCTACGCAGTATCAGTCGAAAATTAGTCATGTTGCACTGTCCGTTGCAATTATTGTCCTAATAATATTCCGAAGCCTTTAAAGGTTTTTAAGAATAGTTTACCAATTATCAAATACTGACAGCAGGAATGTACAACATATTGCATCAATTCTAATAGTAGTATAAGCTTCGAGTATTAAAGGTGGATAGAACTAACTAAGTAACATTATAGAAATACTATCCTTTCAGTGAGACTTAAATGGTTTTGATATTCTTCTGGACGGGTTCTCGGTTTAATTTTTGTCTTATGTTACAAACTTAGTTCTCTGCTATTCATCATATCGAACAATGTTTGCAACTTCGTTGAAATTTATGAATAATATTCCTAAATAGCTATATGTTTTGTAAAATCAAAAAAGAATCATTTTGGACACTTTGGAGTAAAAATAATCACTCAAATTTTTATGATTTATTTATGGGAGAGGCCCAATACCGACATAAACAAAAAATTGTACTACGCGCAATTATTTTTGCTAGATTCTCAAATGTACTCAAAAGAAGTTTAAACACAAACTTCAATATTATATTCGTGGTATGGTAACTTTTCACAAAATCTTACTTCATGGGTCTGCTGTTATTGAAAAGGCTTTGTTGCCTATAGGATGATGTCGGATAGTCGGATGATAGTTTCATTTCATGTTTCTAACATTTTCTCTTTTCGGAAAAACTCCTCTCAATCCTTTCATTTTTTTATCCATTCGAAATAGCTACTAAAAATTATTTTATAAATTTCCATGAAGTGTTGATATAGTACTGAATATTAATTATCCAAGTAGTAGAAAGCCTTGTGTGAATAAAGATGTCTTTTTAGCACCTTAGCTTCTTCACCACTGTTTTATCTCCCTTCAGATTTTCTCATTTTGATTTTTTTTTGTGATTTCTCCGTCTTCGACAGATAATTTTCAAAAGCGTCATGTCTAGGTGTAGTAGTAAATTACCATAAATTTTTCATTGACAGGGTCAATCCTGCCCAAGTTATAAGAGGGGGGTTTTTGTTATAAAAATGTCACAAAATGCTCAAAACATACATTATTTCAGTAAATAGGCTTTATTCTCGTTAATAAATTATATAAAAATGGAGTCAAGTAGATTGGCTCTATAATTCATATACAGTTTCAAGTTGCTCACACAATGTGTTCTGAATGCTATAAAAAGTTTTTGTCTATACCTTAAAAATTTCATTAAAATCATATTAGAACTGTCCTCTTTATAAATAGGTAAAATAATACTCAACGTGTTTATTGATTACTTTGGTTGGTTACTCTGTCATTGAACAAATGTTCAATGTGTGCAAAGCTTTTTACTTCCTGGGACACCCACTGCCAATTTCAATGATCTGGATCCCTCAACCCAAAATTAAATCCTGGATACGCGCTTATCTGGCTCTATCTTGAAATCGTCTAAATGTCTTAAAACCCACTCACCCCTTAGCTCTCAACCTCATATATTTCAAGACATTTTCGAGTAAGACTATCTAACCGGGTTGTAAAAAGTACCGGAATATAAATTAAATATATCTACAAATCTGCAAACGTGGAACGATAAAATTCAATGGGTACCTGTTGGTTTTTGAACATGCAGAATTCAAGGAAGCTAAGGGCAATGCTGCCAGATTTACTACTTTTTTATTACACGTCATAATTATGTTATTTGAATGGAATGCCTTATTTATTTTTATTGAAATGAATTGCGTATGTCGAATTTAGTAAGGTCTTATATAATTTAGAAATTTTGTTCCTATTAGTTACTGAGATACGGCAACACCGCTTTTTCAGTAAAAAAATACCGGAACGTTTAAATATCTCCAAAACAGAATCCAAAAATGCTAAAAGCAATGTTTTCAGACTTATCACTTTTACTTTTCATTTCATAATTTTGTTATTTTAAATGGAATGCCCTATTTATAATGTGTGACGTAAATGTTGCAAATCTGACATCACTGCTGTTAGCAATTTTGCATGTTCAAAAACCCAGCTATTACATTTTATTGTCCCAGCTGTGGCAATTTTGGAAATATTTAAGTGTTCCGGTTCTTTTTATAACAAAATTTTGAAAAGTGTAAGGTCTCATAACCTTACACTAAATTCGACGTACGTATTTCATTGCAACGAAAATAAATATGGAATTACATTTGAAATTACAAAATTGTAACGTGGAACGTAAAAGTCGTAAATATGGCAACATTGCTCATAGCATTTTTCGACTCTGTATATTCAAAAACCCTCAGGTATTGAATTTTAACTTTCCTGCTGTGGAACTTTTGGAGTCTTAATAATTAGTAACGTTTACTTTCAGGATCAGGTATTTTGGAAGCACTCCTCGTATTTTCGTCTTGAGATATGCACGCTTCAAGATATGTTGATGCACTTCTATGTTGGGTCGTTGTTAGATACGCGACCGATTGCAGACATTCTGACCGATTTGATAGACCGAAAAAAGCCTTTCTAACGGTTTCTCCTATACATACCGATGCATAGCAATGCAGACCAATGCACATATTTATGATTACTTTCAGATAGATCACTGCATTTACATGGATCTGACACTCTCCTCTATTATAGCAGAGCAATGCAAGATCTTGAGGGACTAAACTCCTTCTCATTCTGAGCACAACTTCTTCAAAGTACTTTCTACTTCCCAAGCTTAAAGCCCTGAAAGGGTATAGTGTCCATCATCGTGTATTCTGTATTGGAAGAAGGGGGAACTTTCAAGTTCCCAGAAATTAGGTCCATAGTGTACATCAAATATGGTTAGCCTTCAAAATAAATAGCAATAAGTGTCAATTCATAATCCCCTAATTCTTTTTCTATACCGAGGGAAAATCGGCAAGCCCTTCTAAAAATGATGATGCCAGCCCATAAAAATGGAATGAATTAATGAATTGAACGGTGTCATTATCAAAACCCGCATTAACTAAGTGCCCCTAACCCTCGCCCTGGCATATTCGTATGTGAGCCCTAGGGGACGGACACAAATTTATAATTTTATAATTAGAATGTATAATAAAGTTTACCTTTTATTAGACCGTTTCAAAAAATTGCTTCTGTTAGTTGTTACGCCGACAATGCACTCCAAAGAAACATATATAATCTACCGCTTCTCAAATTTTACGGAAACGGATTTCCGCGTAGCCCACCATCAAATACAAAACAAACATTATCAGGAATTCAGAAACAGTGGTGATAAGTAACAATGGTTTCCAGCTATACAATTTCCAAGAAGAATTAGGTCTTTACGTAGCATAACTGTATTTATTATGCTTATACTTTCTGCGGAACATTGATTATTATAATATAGAAGGTAAATATTGACCAACAAAATTAAACAAAAACCGATATATTTCCGTGAAAAGATGATCGAAGCTCGAAGGTGCCTCTATACTTTTTAAGCTTCTGAACAGTTAATAAGTCTTTGATTCTAGATGATTTGTAGGCCTGTAAAGTACTGGTTTTCTTCTTAAGAGCCTTGCTTGAGAAGACGGACCCTTTTAACAGTCCAGGCTCAGTACAGAACACTTTAAGCTGCCTACCTATCCTTGTCCTATAAAACATCGTTGGCTCAAAATCAGCATTCAGAGATAGTACTCGCCTTCTCCTCTGTCAGCTTGTTAAATTAATCTAGTAGAGATTGAAAAAAAGCAATTTCACATATTCAATATTAAAAGTACATCAACTGTTTATTTGAGATCTTCTATATCTAATATGATACCGGGAGATCGCAAAATGCCTATGCTTAGCTGTCTGACTTGCTGTGCTACTGTTCCGATATTTAAGTAAGGCATGAAGTACAGATTTTTCAGCAGCTACCAACCAAATAAATAAAAAAATTAAAAACATCAGTTTATATAACTTGGCAAATCGAAGGCCTTCGATAAAGTGTGGCATGAGGGACGTCTTGACAAGCTTGCTGCTTATGGACCTGGCCTGCTCAAGTGGCTGAATAGCTTCTTGAATACCGATCTCTGTTGTAGTCGAAGGCTGTTCATCAGACGTATTTTCAACAAACGCCGGTGTTCCTCAGGGATCTATTCTATCCCCTACACTGTTTCTGTTGTCATCAACGAGCTGCTGGAAATAAAATCAAATCCAGTCTACGGTTTCGCAGACGACAGTACATTAATACCGTGCATGGAACTAGGCAAGCCACTGTCATCCCAGGAGACGGTGCATCGGCAACAGCAACATGCCTCACAGATCAACGTAAATATCAAAACAATTGTCGAGTGGGGATTAGTAAATAAAGTACAGTGTAACGTAAAGAAAGAAACAACACTGACAAAGAAGTCTTACGTTAGTTTACCAGTAAGTGCGGAAATGGACGGTCACCCAATAGTCGAGACACCTTCCGTTAAGCTTTTCAAGATCAACATCAACAATAACATGACTTGGCACGACCACGTCGTCAGTATTGCTAAAACAGCATCCCAGAAGCTTGGAGTTTTGTTCTGTTGTAGGAAGCTGTATACACCAGAGCAACTACTGCTGCTCTAGAAGGCACAGATCCGACCATTGATGAGTATTGCTCCCATGAGTGGGGATGCGCTCCGAAGCACCCTGTAAAGCTTCTGGACACTATCCAGAAGAGAGCATTAGACTAACCGAAATGCCTGACCTCACAAAGGACCTCCACAGCCTGGAACTCCAAAGAAGGGTAGCTAATCTGTCCCTGTTTCACCGATTCTATCACGAGAGATGTTCGAGTGAGCTCTCCCAGATAACACCAAAGGTCGTCCAAACGTAGAACCCTAGAGAGGCTCTGCCAGCTCATCCTTACCAGGTCAAGGCCTCTACTTCCCGAACCACTCTCCTCCAGCATTCCTTCTTTTGGAGACCTTTGACGCTGTGGAATGAGTTGCCGAGGAATTTGTTTCCCGGCGGCTACAACCTGCAGTGTTTGAAATCTAACGTGCACCGATACTTATCTTCTCACAGCGCTTCTACAGCGTCATAGGCTTTTAGCCTTGGTGGGAGGCAGACCATAAAAAAATGAAAAAATCCTGACATATTTGAACTATTATGTTGTCTTTGATCTGACTGTAGCCAAAAATCAATTACCTCAAATTATACGTTTTGCCATTTTCGCTATCTAATTAGACTGGCCTGGCCTTTTAATTTCTCAAATAAACATTTATCAACAAGTTATGATTCATTGCTGATTATCGGCATATCAGAATCGCCCCACCTATCGCTTTTTTACCAGGCCTCGTTCACTAATCTATAGCATATTGCATACTTATTTTTGAAACCTGATAAACTGTACAGTCATTAAGATACCGCATTTTATAGTAGTTTGTTTATTTTCTTTACAAGCATTTCCGTAGAACGCGGACTAATGAACGCATCAAGCTCATTTGTCAGTTGGAGTTACTCATTCATTGTCTTCTCACTTTACATCGGACGTTTAATAAAATTGTTTGGCATGAATTTACTAGTTCATCTGTGAATGGGCAGAAGCGCAGTTGTGGAGTGCTTGGTGAATGCGGTTGCAAAAATTGTGATTACAGTGCACATTGTGACCTGACCTACCGCATAGCGAACTATAGTGTGATCTCCCGCGTAGCGGCCTACCACGATGAGAGCTTATCTGAAGAGATGTTCCATGCTTATAGACTTGAACTTGGGACGGCAAAACCAAACCCATGAATTTGATACAGTAAGATATAGTTTTTTAAACTTGTTATGAACTATGTACAATCCTGCTGTCTAAGTCATAATTTCTAGCAAAGGGTGACAGTTCTCCTATGATTAGCATTCAATCATATTTGTAATAAATCACAACAATCTATATGACAGTTTCGTTTTGTTGTTTTTACTTTTTTTACCTATCAATATTAAACAAATTGTAAGAAATGGGGAGACAATCCGATATCACTAACTGTATACTACTATCATCGTTATATTAACAATTTCTAAGTGTTGATAATAGAAACCTTATCTTATTAGTCTAAAATTGAAATCATCAGATGTTCCTAACATATCAGTGCTACAGTAGGTACTGTGTTTATGTGATGGTATTCTTTGGATGCGTTACAATAGCCTAAACTTTTTGGTGACTATATTTGCACTAGGAAACCGCCAAGAAAATTTTATTGACAAATAGCTTTAGGCTTTTACGTCATAATTTATTCAACAATATTAAGTAATTGCTAAAAATATATCACAAACTTGCTATCTAGCTTATCTATTATACATCTTTTATCATAATGTGTATCAAGAAGCGAGTTTAATGCTACACCTCTTATCGAATTGAAGAGCTCTAATGATACTGATATGTCTGACAAAGAGGATGCTCAATGCAGATTTGTTGTAATAGTTGAAAATAGTCTATTGTAATAGTTGACTCCCGCTGCGGCTATGATTCAGCGTTTTTATATGGTATTCGGGAAACTGGGCCTATTTCTTGAAATTCTTCTTCTCCTATTACGCAATCTAAAACTAAATAGGATGATTGATTCACATATTAGTGGGCAAGGTTGAGTTGAGGTTCAGTTTAGACTTAGCATATTACCAAATGTTTATGCTCATAGGGTAGGTAGTAAAACAACTAATTAATGCAAAATTATACAAACAACATTGTTAGCAGAGTGATAACATCAAAAGTAGTTAAAATTCAAACAATTAGTTTTTTTTTTGAAAACTACTCTTGTCTGTCTATAGGTTGATCTAAAGTCACTTCAGCTATTTATAATACTATGAACTGCTGAATCAATTTCAATATAATTTGACGCTGCTTTATTTTTTAGAAAGTATGAATCGACGGCGTAACAATATTGCTTCATTATTTTTTTAAGTAACTGCTCATTTTTTTGTAGATGATCTTTTTAAGGTTTCAAAAGTACATAACTCAATTTTTATTTTTGTAAATTTGTAACACTATGAAGGTCGAATGGAATACATTATTGGTGGTTAGAAGAGTAGTGTTATAAATCTCTTGAGTGTCCAATTTTTTTTAAATTGTTCTTGAATTATCCAGACTTGAAGATGTGCATTTATTTATTATGGAATTTATAGTCCAAATTTTTCTAACTCTACTTACTGGACTATATCAAATATTTGACTACGTTTCTTGTTTTGCCCCAAATGCCTCTTACTTTTAATGTCTCTTATGAGAGATCAAATAAACTTCGTACTGATCTCTTCGATTCATACCCAAATGCCCTAAATCGCCTAATTATGATGTCTATAATGACTCAACACAAATAATTTTTTGGAATGTAAATTCCTGGTTGTACGTATATGCACATATTAAAAAAAATGAATTTCTTCTCCTTTTTATCAGTATCAGTTCCTTGTCTGTTTCTTAGAAAAAAGGTATTATACGATTCGACTCGATTAGAGCGTAATAATTTATTTTAGTGATTGATATTCTTAGTGGTGGAATTTATTGTATTGTGTAAGGCTTCTGAGGCCATGGTCCGATGAACTGCTGGTTCTTGGACTGTTCGCCCGGCGTTGATACTCTTCGTCGTCTTGGCGGTGGCGCTTCGCTGCTTAACGATTCGCTAACACGAATGGATGACATGCTCAGAAACTATTACCTGTTAGGCGACTTCCGAGAAACAGCTTCTGAGAGTGCCCAAGAACCTTCAGTTCTTATTCAGTGGATTTTATTACTGTTATAAAAATCATAGCTAATTAGAAATGACAATTAGTATAACAATCTTTTTGGAAGGAAAATACATATGTTCGCAAAATACGATCCGATTTTCACTTCTGTTAAAAATTTGTGATTTAAATTAAGTTAAATATCATTGTGAGGCATATCCGTATATGAAGTATATGGTACACAGTGGTTTTGTTGTAGTTGGTAGCCGAGAGACTTTGATCAAGATAAATAGTAAAATGATGAAAGCACATGTTGTAAGTTGTGTATCTGCAAGATATGCCTGCATCATGCAGAAACAAAGTTTTCCCACTGTCCAGGGACAGTAATGACGATAATGTTTCGGTATTCGGCGTATTCCCTTATAAAGTATACCATAAAACTGTGTATATATATTGTGCCCCATTCTGATACACTGCTGAATTATTACGTGACTAATTTTCTCGATGAGAAATGGGGTATTAACCTTTGTGTAGTAGAATACTTAGTTCTTAATTGTCTTTAATTCACTTGACGCACACACTGTATAGGCTGTAAAGGCAGATGGGTGACCATCAGTGAGCGTTTATTCTTTTTTTTCTTGGGAGCGGATGTAGTGGATTAATTGATGTGTGCTTGGTGACATATGGAAGTGCATGTTGTGCAATTGTGCATCCAGATAGGGCCTATGCTTTTTTAATTGGCTGGAAAATGTCTGCAGTTAATGCTATAACGAGACAATATGGCTGCCAACTTCATGCCTTTGGTGAGTTTTTTAAAACCATATTGTCCCCTCATAAGGTCCTATGTAAATAGTTTTTTGTTTTTGTATGCACTTTTAGTGATTCATCTTAAAATACTGCTAATTTGATGTATTTTTTGATTCAGTAGTGAAGTTCAGTGTAGAGTTCTCGAAGTTTTTTGTTCTAGAAGGTACTGGAAGGAAATAACAAAACTCTTTTGTGAAGTAGCAAAAAAATAAAAGAAAAAATGGAAAAAATACATGTACCGTCATTTTAGATACCGTTCTATTAGACTCAGTGCCAGTGATCGGTATTGTATTTTAGGTATTTCAGCAAACTTCATATTAATGCTAGGTATACTATTACACATACTGTAGGTTGAATGGGTGACGGTTCCTTTGGGCGTGGGTGGGCGTCCAACAGCGCAAAAAAGTGGGATCTAAAACCTCATTTTTAGCAAGTCTGCCGTTTTAATATATTGTAGTGTATACATTTTCTTATACAAAAACCCAATGACATGTTTTATAAAATTTCAAAATTTGATAATGTTATGAAAATTAACGTTATTTTAGCAAGGATGAAAATGATATATGTTATTCACATTATTATAAAAAATATTGTTTTTGAATGGCAGACACCTAGGCGGGTTCCAAGATACTGAAAGACGCTATAATGTCTCCCTGTCGTGCTAATTGAACAGCGTCAAAAGTGATTAACCCTGTATAGGTTATATCTTATCACGATATGATTCATTATATGAAAAAATACTTTTCATGTTTTTCGTAGGAAGTTATAATAAACTTATAAATGTCCATATAATTGTCACATTACTATGTAATTTATTCTGTCTTGTGTCTTCATAATATTGTTGAGGCGCATATCAAAACAAAACAAGGGAAATGCATTAAGATAATACTTCCAGTGCCATAATTATGCTTTATTTGAGGCATTTTTGTATTTAATTATTGTTTCTTGGACTGGTGAACACTCACTCACTCATAGCGAATATTGTGAAGACATACATATTATCTTCTTAGTTGCCGAATTGCTATGACAATAAATTAAGGAATCTCTGTTCCTTAAAAGAAACTGCTTAGATGTTGACGTCAAATTCACAAGGGAAATGCATTAAGATAATACTTCCAGTGCCATAATTATGCTTTATTTGAGGCATTTTTGTATTTAATTATTGTTTCTTGGACTGGTGAACACTCACTCACTCATAGCGAATATTGTGAAGACATAAATATTATCTTCTTAGTTGCCGAATTGCTATGACAATAAATTAAGGAATCTCTGTTCCTTAAAAGAAACTGCTTAGATGTTGACGTCAAATTCGTCGGTGCTAACGTTAACTATAATGTATCATGCAAACCCTAAGTTCATGCTTACACTGTTTACAGTGTGTAACTAGCATTTGTAAGGTCGATTGGCTGTCTTATTTTTGAGAAATAAAACTAATAACGTTATTGTTGAAACTCATTGCTAAATCGCTATATTGTTTTTTCAAAAAAAAGTATGTAATTGTTCAACGATACTTCTAAAAAATTGACACACTCAATAAGAGACTTGAAATAATATCTTTTTCATAGTTACTTAAATTTGCGAAGTCCGAGAAACTCATCAAGAAGGACTGGATCCAGAGAAAAATAGGTAGACTAATTAAATACCATCAGCTAGATAATCTGAGTCAAGTATATGTATATTACCTAAGTATGTATGCAACTACAGTAATTAAAACATTATTAAAAGATGGTAAAATTGTAGAAATTGGTGGCATTAAAATTGTTGAATGTCCTTGATTAGGTAGAAATTATCCAGTAATTGGAACTATTGATAAAAAAGAAGGGTTTAACTTTTTTTTAGGCTGTAAAATAAGATTAGTAACTTGTGATCCATATAGAGATTTACAACATTTTTGTGCCTTATTGGCTCATTATTGTGACCGAATATATTGCATGACATCATTGGTCAAAACGTCACTAACGACGTTTTGACCAATTCTGTACCCTTTATCAAAGTATGCATTGTAAGTACTAAGAACCCTCAAAGTCACGTATGTATTTCAAATGTTTTGTTTGCCACAAAATGATACTATCGCAAATTGCAGTGAAAGTCATGTTCCTAATGGATCTGAAAGTAGATTCACATAAAAATAGTTCATGTTCCACATTTCATATCTTGTCAGATATAACAACACCGTCTAGACCCGACAAATGTCCTTGGTTCAAGTCCTCATTGACTGAAATGTCTTCTAATTGTTTTCCATGTTCTAAATACCCAAATTTCTAGCGTGTACGAGTGCGTTTCGCTTTCATCAAGTCATCGGAAAATCCCTGGGATTACCAAGCTATCTTACTCACTCCTACGAAGACATATTCCGATATTCCACTGACCTCAAAAGTTTTCTAATTACGTCCGCTGATTACATAATTAACCATTCAACTAATTTCAGTCAATAAGCGTGCCTCCTGTCTAGTTGGTTAAGCTAGCGTCATACGATGCAGCATGAAGCAATAGGTGAATTGTTGCTTTTCCATGGATCAAACATGACGCAAGGTTGAGGACTTATTTATGTTATGTGCCCCATATAGTAGGACAACCCCTGCGACTACGCTTAATAATTGTGTCAAAATTCATTATCGTTCTTCATCAGCTTTTTATGCCCAATCGAAGCTGAAACATTGCGTTAATTGGTTGTCTTGACGACTCAGTACTACCCACACCTTATCGGTTGCTAACAGAAAAATATGAATTTCTTCATCCCTACACGATCCTCGTAAGCAAAGTAGACAATGAGCAGAGAC
Organism: Callosobruchus maculatus; assembly: GCA_951848785.1. Taxonomy (NCBI): domain Eukaryota; kingdom Metazoa; phylum Arthropoda; class Insecta; order Coleoptera; family Chrysomelidae; genus Callosobruchus; species Callosobruchus maculatus. Next base: position 23,743,973 of record CATOUR010000014.1, on the reverse strand, counting down.
CTCTGAAACATCTAAAAAAGGAAGTTTGAGGGAATATACATACTTTGTAAGGCTTTCGCGGCCATCGTTCAATGTATTTGTGGTTTCGCCACCACGAATGGATGGCATCTTCAGACGCTATTTACTTTGGCGACTTCCGAAGAAGAAGAAAGAAATCGTCTCAGAGGCGGCGCAGCAATAATTAGAAGATCTTGAAAATATAAAAAATAGCTCAAACTTCGGTTTACGGGTTCCTGATCATATATGTACTTTTTTTTGGGCGGGGGTGAAATTGGGATGGGTGGAGATTTGGGGGGTTGTAAAACCGTCATTTTTTTTTATTCGTGATAGGCTATCCATTGAGCTGCGAAAGAAAGATCTAGCAGCATAATATATTTTTTAGGTCCATCCCAACATTGCCTTGTCTATTACAGAAACCAAACGAATTAGAATTTTCTTATGTTGTATGCCTATGTATTGATATAAATCGTCCTGTATTGTGCATATACAGAGGGTGTCCAGTTAGTGTGTAATTCTTCGATATCTCGCAAGGTATACCTCATAGAAGATAATAGGTGCTTTCCTTTTACATCTGCACTAACTCAGATCACTTAAAAATCAGATGGCTAAGCTCAGTTGGAAACCTCAGATGCTCAGATGAGTTAAAGGAACGTGTTTGCGCAGTTAAATGTCATTCCTCGAAATTTTGTAATATGCTATGGTTCTATAATCTGTCGATCCTTTCCATAACCTATTTTTTTAAGTTTTTCGCAGCTCACCATACACTGTCGACTATCCATACACGACAAAACCCGCTAAAATTCAAACTTACAAAAAATTCTAACCTCATTTATTGATTTATTTGACATCTAAATGATCTGAGACAACTGATCTACCTTTCGAGCTTGTGCAGATGGGCTTAAATGGGGGTAAAATATCTCACTTTAGTCTCAGATTCAGAAGACAAAAGGAACCTACATTGAAATGAGTCATGACGTCACAAGTGAGATATATCAGATAAATCAGGTAAAAGGACAGCGCCTAATGTCAAATACAAAAGTTATTTGGTTACTTAAAACGTATATTCCAAAAGTATTTTGAAATATACAGGGTGTTGCGGGAAAGTAGGGTAGTGATTCTTAAATTCTTCTAGTTTCCATCATCGATCTCTATTGAACCCTAAAATATTTTTGGGATGGATTGCGACGTTGCCAAGTTATAATTTATTTTAGTCTATTGATTTCCGGATGTGCAAGGTCGCAAGTAATACGTTCAAATTGATATATTCCTTTAACTTTTCTCAATAATATTATGCAGCGAGATACTTGAATATTAAGTGGATATTATTTTGGATGTTACCAGCAATTTGTATCTACAGGGTGTTTTTGGAAGAATTTTAAATTACGGCAACTTGAAGGTCATTTTACTTTGTTTTTTAAATGTAACACCCTGTATTTTTTTATTTTAAATCGAAATATCTACTAATACCCTATCTCGTCTTGTAATATTTTTTTTCGCGTTTGCGACGTTGCCAAGTTATAAATTATTTTTCCAAATTTTTAAACAAATATCCCCGATTCTAATTTATTTTAAATAGAATCCTCTACTTATTTTTAATGCAATGAATTGCGCATGTCGAATTTAGTAAGATCTCACAATTTTAAAATTTTGTTTCTATTAATTACTGAGCTACGGCAACACCGCTTAGTAATAGTACCGGAACGCTTGAATATTTCCACAACTGTCACAGCTGGAAGGATGAAATTCAATACTTGGGGGTTTTTGAACATACAGAATTCAAGAACGCTAACATCAATGTTGTCAGATTTACCACTTTTACCTTACACTCCATAAATAGGGAATTCCATTCAAAATTATGACAATAAAATTTATAACTCGGCAACGTCGCAAACGCGAAAAAAAATATTACAAGGCGAGATAGGGTACTAGTAGATTTTTCGATTTAAAATAAAAAATACAGACTGTTACATTTAAAAAAAATTAAGTAAAATGACCTTCGAGTTGCCGTAATTTAAAATTCTGCCAAAAACACCCTGTATATACAAATTGCGGGTAACATCCAAAATAATATCCATTTAATATTCAAGTAACTCGCTGTATAATATTATTGAGAAAAGTTAAAGGAGTATATCAATTTGGACGTATTACTTGCGACGTTGCAAATCCGGAAATTAATAGAAAATAAATTATAACTTGGCAACGCCGCAATCGATCTCAAAAATGTTTTAGGGTTGAATAGAGATCAATGATGGACACTAGAAGAATTTAAGAAAAAGCTATAGTTCCATATAAAAAAATCAAGTTGATCACTATCCTACTTTCCCGCAACACCCTGTATATTTCAAAATATTTTTAGAATATGCATCTCAAGCAACCAAATAACTTTTGTATTTGATATCTTCTTCTATCAGGTATACCTTGCGAGATATCGAAGAATTACACACTAACTGGTCACCCTGTATTGTGTAACCTGGAATTGATTTGAATGTTATGTTACCGTGGCGAGGATGGAAAACGCGTTTGGTTTTTAAAAATCGTGTCAGTGGCGGCACAGCAATAATTATAAAACTGAAAATATAAAAACAGCTCAAACATCGCCGTCTTCGTATTGCAAGGGGATCTCAGACTACGCATGCAATGGAAAAATAATAAAATGGTATCACCATTATGTCAATCAACTTCACGCCCTTTTTAACTAATTACTCCGTCGCCCATGCACAGATTCCCGAAATTATAGCAGCATTTTGCCTGCTACGACCCCACAGCATATCGCTAAGCAAATTTCATGATAATCATGCAGGTTAGTGGGATTACGAGGCTAGAAAAACGCGAACAGTCAGGCAGACCGACAGACTGCCGGAAAAGATTGACATGGATTTCCGTTATGTACATAGATATTATAAAACCCTCAAAAAGCGTATCATCTGAAAATCTGAAATTTTTACGATCACAATCACCGACTATTAAATCAAATTTAATAGTCGGTGATCACAATACTCCCCTCACCTGTCGGTGAGGACTGGCAATACTAGTTTTTATTGTCTAACTTCGTTTGAACTAGGTGACTGAAAAATGTAATGGTTCTTGCTTATGAGAGATATGACTGTACTTTGATAGGGCTAGAAAAACTAAATATAAAAATTAGTGCTGAATACTTTATTCAGCTTCGATTGTAATATTTTCTATAAGTGCACTTCACTGTTCCATTTGTTGAAGTAAACTGTCTAGTAACATTGCATACCTCTGTAGTCTTTAAAGTATAAAATGCCTGCCAAAAATAATGCGGCGCTTAAGGGACCTTTTAATGATTGATTTGTTGCCCCAGGATATCAGATTTTGTCTTGAATACTAATTTCCTTGATACATAGTCGTTGATGATTGTGAGCTGTTAAGGAATACAGAGTTGTTGATATATCCAAGATCCATTCAGGTAAACTGCGAAAAATGTTCTTTCGTTGCTATTTACTCGCGTCTATTATAGCTGACGTCTCGTTCCTTCGTAGCTTGTTCTGATTGATCGGCGCCGCGTTCTGCTGAATGCATCAGTTCTTGATGACGTGTCGTTCTTCGCAGCTTGCCCATTCACCGTTCACCATTTATTTTTACTTTCATATATTTCATTGAGAAACTTGTTGGAAATCAGTTTTGCAATCGTTATTTTACGTTTAACTTCTGGGAGGCAAGTACGAGAAAGGTTATATTCTGACAATCGATTTGTAAATATCCCCTAAAAACTACTAATCGTTGGTCCCCGATCCCAATCAGTTTTTACGTTTTATACAACAGAAAACACTCTAAACTGCGTAAAATATTATTGAAATTTTCTTTCTACACGATTATCTTCAACTGTACAAACTCATGCTCCATAAGCACTGTTCCACATGAACGGACAATTCAATAAAATAAATACTATTTAAGTAATGAACGGTTAAACGGTACGTTGTGGTTCATTAGCTTAGGCGCCAGACATCTGATTATATCCCGTAATATAAAAGAGGTTGTAAATATCGTCGGGTCTTCATTAACAGAAGTAGTATAAATAGTTGCTTTTATATACATAAGTGGTAGACTGAACAGCTGATTCGCCATAATCGTTAACGCTTTTATGTATATCTGCATGACAATGAGAACTGCCATAAAACTTTGTACTTTCAGGTATGTGATAAAATGTATGAGGTGCTCTACTCACAGACTCTTCCTCAGAGTAGTAAGTAGTAATGCGCTAGTTCATAGTTCTAATTTTAGGAATTTATGATATGCTTTAATAGTTGCTGTCACACAATCCCTACAAAGAACGAATATCTTTTGAAATACCTATATTCGTATTGAATTTCTCTGTTTCTCACATTTGGCAAATATAACAGAGTTTGATTTAGGCGACCTTTTTTGTATAAACAATTATTTTTTTCGGTCAGGCAAAAGCTTTTTTCACGGCTCAACAATTAGCTGTCTTACTCAAGGTCTGGGGATACTTTGCGCCGATCCCTTTGTGTAGCGATATTTTGGGTTAGAGAGACAGATTTCAACAGCGGCGGCACGTCAGGGTCATAGCTAACCACATAGAATATGAGTATAGAGATGAATAATATAGATCTCAGCGCAAATCTTTATGGGAGGTAAACATTAAGGACAACATAAACGTTATGTTATCTTTAATGTTTACCTTCCTTTTTACACCGCATAGGTTGAGTATTATTTCTTAATTCTGCCCTGTTGTACACTTTTTTCTACTCCGCCCCTGTCAGAGCGAATGAAACTATTCCAAAATGGTGTCGCTGACGTCAGATATTTGCAGCATGTCATCACAAAGGAACCGACCGTGAGTAAAACAGCTGATTGTTTGTTGAGCCGTGCTTTTGTAGCTTCCTATGGTTTTTCTTTTTTTCAGTCTTTTCTGTCCTGAGTGTGAGACCCTGCCTCATAAAACCGCTGTCATTACCTATGTTTTCCAGCTCTTGTTGCTTTTCGCTATGATGGGCAGCTTCGAATTACCATTTATAACAATGCTTACATCGCATCGTACGTATTGCGATTGTTTTATGTACAAATCCCATTTCCTGCATAATATGCTTCAATATTGGCTGACCTTCAGTCAATTTCTTATATATTGGGTGAAGTGCTAGGTTACCTCTGTGTGAAAGTTCTTCGTAAGGTGTTCCTACAGTTCAAAAGACCCCATCAACTCTGTGCGACAGTTTAAAACCCTTTTTTCATGTTTTCCAGCTAACTGAAGCATAAGAATTGAAGCCGAGTGAATTAACAAATGTAACTATATCTAGATCTTTGTTTTTGATTTTATACTGATAGTGATAGACAATGACATTTAATTAACAAATGAAGGTTTACAAACAGGAACAGTCAAAAATCACCTAAAACTAATAAATAAATAATAAAGTTGCTCTTAACCCTCTAAGTTATAATTTTTATATAATCATTCACCCGATAGTAGCTTTTTTGTAACAAAAACTGTTTTAAATTGAGTTTACATTCATTGAAGCGTGTTTTGATATAGTCCGGAAGATTATTAAATAAAAAAGGGCCAAGATAATTAGGTGACCGAAATGCGACTTTTGATGTACTAATACTTGTATGTAGATTCTTCCTGTTTCTAGCATTAAATATGTATCGCTAGCGTCAATAAGTTCTATAAGTCTTCCGTAAAAGGAATGTATCTCCGATATCGTACTCTTGTTCTGACTAAAGCCAGGTTGATTTTTAGATTAAATATTACTATTTTTAAGCTGAACAAGGAGTCTATTTGAAAAGGCGTACTCAAAGAGTTTTGAAAACACGCAAGGCGCAGTAATAGGCTGTAGTTTTTAACTTGAAGCTCATCTCCTTTTTTAAAAATGGGGATAACTTTACCAAAGCTAGGGAACAGTGGTTTTATTATCAAGACTAGCATTTGAAAGGTCGTCAATCATGACCTGAAGAGTACCAGGCATTAATACATTTAAGCTAAAATTTATCAAGGTTTTTGGCTGAAATTTCCCCCAAGTCAGTTAATATATTATCAAGGAGTGAAATGTATATTACTCTTTTCCAGTAGTCACTAGGCGACGAACTCTCGAAATCAGACTAGGTATTCCTGGAGGTTTGCTTATCACAAAGGCGAACTATAAGATCTACTTCATTGTTTTGACCTGCTGTAAAATTTCGACACAAATTTATCATCTACAAACTTGTAGTAAATCCAGTCCGTTCCTTGTAGCTCAATCCACATCAATCCTAACCCTTTGTAGATACTTGCTTTAATGGTAATGTTAGGCTTAATATATCACTTAAGCAGTAAATGGTTAATATAAACTCACTTCTCTTCTTCTCGCTTTCAAAGATATTAATATTAGCCTTAGAAGACGCAAAAAGCTTTTCTATTATGATACTCTCAAATCTCTGCTTAAAAACACAAATCGCTTCTCGAAAACACAAAACTGCCTAGTTTGATCTTCATTGTTGTATATATTATTAATTAGCTATTATCATTATCCCATGTGTGAGGATGCGCTCCGAAGCACTCTCTAAAGCTTCTGGACACTATCCAGAAAAGAGCGATTAGACTAATCGATACGCCTAACCTCACAAAGGACCTCCACAGCCTGGAACATCGAAGGAGGGTGGCTGACCTATCCCTGTTTTACAGATTCTATCACGGCAGATGTTTGAGTGAGCCTTCTCAGATAATAACACCACAGGCCGTCCGTACCAGGAACACTAGAGAAGCTCTGCGAGCTCATCCTTACCAGGTCGAGTGGTCGAGGTCCTTACTCCCCGAACCAGTCTCCTCCAGCATTCCTTCTTTTGGATAACTTCGACGCTGTGGAATCAGCTGCCGGGGAATTTGTTTCCCGACGGATACAACCTGCAGCATTTCAAATCTAACGCGAACCGATACTTATCCTCTCGCAGCGCTTCTACAGCGCCATAGGCTTTCAGCCTTTGCAGGAGGCCGACCATAAAAAAAAGCAGATATTATTATTAACACGGTATTTTACCAAAGCAACAAAAATGCATAGTTCCTCGGGAGGGGGGGCCTCTAAATCCGCCACTGGATATGAGCTTTAGTTCCTGATCGATATTTTTACATGTTATTAAATAAAAAACTAGTTTTTTCTACCTAAGTTATGAACAATACTATGATAGTAAGCTCCATAGAAGTAATCTAAGAATTCAAATTTAAACTAAACACTGCAATAATTTAAACAGCTGACATAGTAATTAATCCCGTGCAACATTGCCTTGTACTTCCAATAGTAAACAAAAACAACCATAACAAACGTGGGCGGTTCAATCCTAGACATCCTCGTTATATACGATCGTGATTCATATCATTCAGAATCTACCATTACGATTTTAGAGAGTTGCGACTGCATACAGGTGTTTTGTATGTGTGACAATCGAAAAATCCCCTCGGGGTTTGACCGCGTCCCACTTTTTGGAAGAGTCTCGACGAGACCGAACCCGCGTCGAACGTTTTACTTTGAGCAGGCATGAATTGTTAAGAATAATTATGCCAGTGCTTGAAGGTGAAGAAGCGTATCCTGAAGAAACTGACATACATTTCGAGATAAGCATTTTAAATAAGGCATAACTTTCACTCCCAAAAATCAAATGATTGATGATTTGCTCGTTCAAAAAGTGTTCATCAAACAGCACAGCAGTATTTTAAGTGATATTGGGCTATCAATCTCTCTCTCTCTCTCTCTTGTGATACCTAGTCTTCTGCAAGTTCCCTTGGATTTCTGAATTTCGATATCCATGCGTCTTGCTTCCTTAATCCCTTGCAGTACAATTGAGGTTACTACAACCTAATAAAGTAAAACATATTAGATTAATTTTTCGACTTGTATGAAACAGTTGGAATTGTGTAAACTGTTCCAAGCTCTTCAGTCATAAATTTCCTCTTCTACCAGACCCCCTCTTGAGAACCTGATTATGTTTCATTGAAGAAAAAAATAGACAATAATATATCAAATAAATGCGGTACTATAAGTAATTTCTACATTACTTAGGAGGAACTTAAAGCTGAAGACACTGTTCATGTAGTGACAGAGGCTACAGAAGATGCCATTTTACGAAACGTGTAAAACACGAGGCTCTAGTAAGCATGCTGAATTTGCCAAGTATCACTCTCTAGGCAGAAAAGGCTGATAAAACAAACTTGTCAAGTGTTTTCGCCAGAGAAGGGCTATAAAAGCTTTCCCCTCTCTGAAAGGGCCTTTAACCATTCATTTGTAGAGTTGCGTATTTATCGTTGCGCATTATGTACCTACTTCATTGATATACCTTCCTTTCTTCAACACTGAATTATTTCCGGTTTTTTCTTCATCCGATTTGGAGCATCATTGTTGGTAGAGTGACTTGGCCAGGAATTCACCATTATCGACCCTCTTTTCATGATGTAGAAAAAACATTGCACCGCAGAGTAGGATCTCTAGTTCTTAACATTAATTTCAGATTCGTTATGAAAAAAATCGTTAAATTTGTTATCGGAAATAATTGGTGGTAATGGTTCAATTTCGAAATTATATTTTTTTCGACGTTGTTTGATTTCTGGATAGTGTGTTTGTCGGTCCGCTGGTCATCCGTCTGTTAGCGATTTTGTTCGACAATTACTACACCGATTTGAATGAAATTTCTGGCGCAGTAGGTGGACTATGTACTAAGTAATGCTGCTATATTTTTGAAAATCCGTCTAATGACGACATAAAGTTAAGTAATGACCCCATTTTATGCACTCGATAGTTACGAGGATTATTTGCAGGAAAACGCCAACTCTAACCTCAAAAATCACATACAGTTTGTTTAAGGAACTATGTTTTATAATATTTCATGAAATACAGTCAAAACCTTCATTACTCCTTCAAAGTTCCTTCAGGCAGTTCTTCTTCCCTCCTGAAAAATTTACTCCAGTGGACATAACCGGTTCTTGCATTGGACCCTTCAATTGAAAAGACATTAAAAAATAAATAACAAATTGCCACCCAAGCAATTTTTAAGTCATCCTATGTTATTTGTCAGGTCAAGAAATACAGCCGAAATATTATCAATAATATAGTAAATATTGTCCACAGCTTTATTTTGAGAACCATTTTTCCAAGATATTATCGCGTCGGCTAAAAGTGGTGTTCAGTAAAAGTGAAAATTTGAAAAGAACATATCAAGAACATATCAAAATGATCCCAAATATTCAAAAGCTGTATGCAAATTTGACATAAAATATATAATTTTTTGCTGGCTCTTTCTGAAAATGATGTAAATTGAGAGCGATGAGTTAGTTAAATTGAATCTGATAATGTAGCTTCATTTTACTGGAGCATCAGTCAACTTGACTTCGTGATCTACAATAATAATAATAATAATAATAATAATATGTCTTTATTTGCCAAACCACTAACATAAACAGTACATCGTAAGAAACAACAAAAAAACAATCCCAGGGATAGTTTGACAAAAGGGCGAAGTTCAGCTTTGAATACGTAATTCATCGCTGCTCTTCCACTTAACCCGCAGAATGTATTACCCCTAATTACACTCTGAACATATACATAAGCAAAAAAAAAATTAATAACTACATTAATTATTTATTATTATTAATGGCGATGCAAAAAGAAAACATATGCACTGATTATATTGCGTATATTTCTATGCGTAGCTGTCCATTAGTTTCTGTCGGTATTTTAGCTTGAATTTAATACTATTACACTGCTTTATATCATTGGGAATTCCGTTGTAAATGCTGTAAATCTGATAGGAGAATGATCGCTTAAAATACTCATGATAATGCTTAGGTGGCGACAGCAGTCCTTTATGTCTTATATTAAGTGTATGTACATCTGTCCTAAATTTAATTTTTCTATAAAGGTACACTGGATTCTGTTCAGTTATTATTCTATGGTACAAACAGGCGGCATGTAATAGCCTTCTATGCTGCATGTTTAACCAACCTATGGGTTTTAGTGTATGCGAAACGCTGTTTCTTCTACGAATGCCGTGTATAAGACGCAAACATGAATTTTGCACTTTTTGTATTTTTTGTTTAACGACAGCTGTTACGTAACTGCCGTAAACAACATCAGCATAATTAAGTAGGGACAACACTAAGCTTTCGCACAGTAAAATTTTAAGTTTTTTTGTTAAAAAATGCCTGCTTACATATACTGTTTTCAACGCAGCGTACGTTTTTTGTAACAACTTTGTCACATGTAGCTCAAATCTTAAATCACTGTCTAGTGTTAATCCAAGGCTTGTTGCCTGTTCAACTACTACGATGTCTTTACCATGAATTTGGATATTTACCTGTGACTTAATTGACGATCTATTTATTTTGGGTCCAAATATCATAACTTTAGTTTTTTCTACGTTGTTTACTAGACAATGATCAGCAGATAAGTCTACATATCTACCAAGATCTGCGTTCATCAATGCACAAGCAGTTTTAACGTTTTCAGGTTTAAATGAAATATATATTTGTGTGTCGTCAGCATAAAGTTGTAATTTCGTATATTCTAAGCTATTTATCAACTGGCTTGTATATATGGAGAACAGTAAAGGCCCCAGTACTGAGCCTTGTGGTACACCGGATGTAAGGGATAGAAATTCTGATCTATCTCCGTTCAACACAACCCTTTGGACACGATTATTTAAATATTTATCAAAAAACTCTACTGCTGAAGCTGATAGTCCTATATATTTCAATATTTTCAACAGCAACGAATAGTTTATCGTGTCAAATGCTCGACTAAAATCTAATAGAGCTAAAATGGTATACTCGCCGATATCAGATGCGGCAACAATGTCATCCGTTATTTTCAGTAGGGCAGTAGTGCAGCTGTGATTCCGCCTAAAGCCAGACTGTACGTCAGGTAAGATTTGCTTACCTTCTATGTATTCTCTCAACTGCATATCTACTGCTTTTTCAATGAACTTACACAAAGCGGGTAGTATGCTTATAGCTCTCAGATCTTTATGTTCAACCACATCTGTCTTTTTTGGTAATGGAATAATCAGTGACTTTTTCCAACTAGTAGGATATACGGAGTTCTCCAAGCAAAAATTTATTATATGTTTTACGTGCGGTAGAATACGAGGTAAACACAACTGTATCATTTTGATGCTGATGCCGTCGTTACCCACAGAATTGCTCTTTATTTCGTTTGCTACTGCTAGGACAAAATTTTCGTTGATTGGCTTAAATTTGAAATTATCCGTATATTTGAGTTGTTTCTCATATTTTTCTAACAAATAAGCAGCAGGAGTTAAATTTGGTAAAGACGTCACAAAGTAATTATTAATTGCATCTACATTACAAAGATCTTGAGGAATTTTGAATTTTCCTTTTTTATCCGGTACTATGTTGTTTTTTTTCAAAGATTTCCAACAGGTCCTACTATCAGACTTATTGTAAAGATTTTCAAAATAGGCCTTTTTTTCTTTCTGGACAGATTTAGTTGTATAATTTCTCATCATTTTATAAAAATTCCAATGCACAATATTTTTTGTTTTTCTGAATTTTGTCAATGCTTTATCCCTAATCTTTATCATAGTTCCAATAACGTCAGTCAGCCAGGGTGCATGTGGTTTTGTACAACGGACAGAAATTAGAGGAGCATGTATGTCGAATAACTTAATGATATTGTCTTCTAAAATAGAAACTTTGCTATCAATACAGTCAGTATCATAGATTCCAAAAAAGGGAATTCTGTGTAGGTCATGCAGGAACCGCTCATAATTAAAATATTTGAAATTTCTCATGGTGACCAACTTCGGCTCAGTAATGGAAGCATCTACTTGCATTCGGAAGTGTGTTATGAAATGATCGCTTAGGTTTGTGTCAAATGTCCCACTATCAACGATTTCGCAATGGCTATTTACCATCATTAGATCAATTAGTGTAGATGTAGAAAAAGTGATGCGAGTTGGCTGGTCGATGATCTGCTTCAAATCAAATGTGTTTATGATTGAATACAGATTTTCTACCTGACGATTATTAATATTAAACATATTTATATTGAAATCACCAGTACAAACTAAATTATCTACAGCCATATGTATGGAACTTAAGGTGTCTTCAAATACTGACAAAAAGGCAGCTGCGTCATCAGTGGGAGATCTATATACAGTCCCTATCGCAAACTTGTATTTACTTAACTTTATTTCCACCCAGATTTGTTCAATTGCATCATCCAGTCCGGCAATAACATGAGTTGCATATATATCTTTAACATAGATGCATACGCCTCCGCCTCTGCTCCCCCGATCTTTCCTAAATAAATTATATCCTCTTATTTTTATTTGATTATTTTGTACAGATCTGTTTAACCATGTCTCTGTCAAGCCGAAAAAATCGTAATTGTGCTGAATAATTATTTGTGAAAGATCGTTAAATGAAGGCAATAGAGATCTGATATTCAAATGACCAATTTTTAGGATCATATTTAACAAAAACAAACCACAATACGGCAAAATATAACAGTAGGAAAAACGAAAAACTAAAAAAAGTAGATAATATTTGCTTACAATTAGATGAGAAGTATGTAGGTAAATTCCACCTAGGTACTACAGTTCCGTTTCACTTCACTTTCCAATGTTCGATTTTTCACTCCTTGTTTTCGGGCTGTATATAACCTTTGATCTTTTTCTTTTCTTCAGTACCTTCTTCCCCTTGCTCGTCCCAGTATGCCCTTCTGTTTCTGCTTCAGACTGACTTTCATTGGACACCTTTGCTTCGTTGTTCTCAAGTTTTTCAAGATCATCCACAGTGTAAGTGTGATTATCAACTTCCAAACAATATCCTCTGATTTTAGCCTCAAGGTTTTGCTGCTTAGCTTGTTTGAGATGACGGACTAGTACCTTTTGTTTTTGCCTATCCTCGTATGATGCGTCGTTTGCTATTGTCACTTCCGTGCCCTTTAATTTATGGGCGTTTTTATATATTTCCTTCTTCTTTAAGAACGACACAAATTCTAGTATAATTGGCGACTGCTCTTTGCTTTTATCTACCTTGTATATATTGTTAATATCTTCGGTACGTACAGATATGCCCAATCATTCTCTTAGATTTTTTGTAGTTTCTTCTAACAATTTTTCATTGTCCGGTATTGATACTCCAAATATTACAATATTGTTTTTTCGTGTTTTCCTGTCCAGAATTTGCACCTTTTCTTCAAGTTTAATTATATCTTGTTGTGCTGTTTGAAGTTCGCACGTTACTTGTTTAATACTGTTATTCAGTTCTTGCTTAATTTCACTAGTCTGCATTGTGTTTGCAGCCTGTATCAGTTTTAATAAATCGACAGTAGTTAGTTCACTCACATGCCTTTCTGTTACCTCGATATTCTCCATTGAGGGGAATTAGCTTGTGGTCGTTCGAAGTAGTAACCACAAAAAATAGCAACTGGTGCTAATTTCGCTTCTTGATCTCGTATAAACTCTATATTTGCACCGCTGCTTAGTTGCACTGCAATACTTGCACTTTAAAAAATTCACTAATTTACGACAACTTTTAACCACAGAAAATTGATATAAAAGCGGAGCGATATTTCTTGCTTGTGTATCGTTCAGAATATTGTTTACATTTTTACAACTTCCTGAATCGCAATGTTACATTACTCCTATAACCTACTAAGTACTTCCTTATTTGCTTTTAATAGCTGACGCAACAGCCATCGCGGAGGTCCGTGGATCTTCTTTCTTGATCGTCCACGTCATGCAAGAAAAAGTGTATCGGTTAATTTATGCAACAGACGGAGCTCATTTAAATACGTTTTATGTTTAATGTTTCCACATTTGCCACTGGAATAATTGTACAACCAAAATTGCAGCCCATCCGCTGAATTCCATTAGCGATGATCATATACACAGCAACGAAGTCATGTGCAGTGGCTAAGGGGGTTATATCACTTTGAAATATGCCAGAAAAGGTTCCACTGGCAATTTTTCTTCCCAATTACAAAAAATTTTCTGGTTTTAAGAAGTCTTTATGTATAGCATTTAGCATTCACAACCATATACCTGCGTAACTGCAGATCTAACGTATGTTGCAAAAGTTTTGAGAAGTTTTTCAAAAAATTAAAAAAATATCTCACAATAATATATTTGAACTGTAACAAGAATTACAAAAAAGCTCGCAATTTCCTCTTAATATTCCTCATTAGGTTTTGGACAGATTCTAAATCTATTTCTCTGATCTTTAGCCTTATTTTTCTTCTTAGCTGCTGTTCATTTTTAAGCTTCCTAGCTATTGTTATAAACTTTGGCACTCAATGGGCTAGTATCATGGGTCTGAAAACAATGATTAAATCATTGTAACCTCTTAGTGTATACAAAAATAAGTGTATTGATGCATTTCATTACCCCCTGCATTATTTTGTTCACTAGCAATTTCGTTTTAAAGCTTAAAAGAAAGAATTTAAATTTAGCCAATGACAGCGAAATGCGCCTTACGTTGGCAGTGCATTGTTGCCACGATAACTCCCAAATTCCCAAATCGCGGTACTGACCCAATTTTCACGGAACAAACTACTGTTTTATGATCTGTCTGGCGTGAGTTTCGTAAGGGGGTGCCCTATGGGTTTCATCCGTTTCACCTTTTGGCTGTGCCACGTGAAAGAAGGTTTTGTGAAAGATTTGTTTTGTACCGTTGTTGGTTGACAACACGTTTCAAATGAAATGAAACCTAACCCTATAATTTTATGAATTGCCTGTCATCGACGCGTCCACTTTTGTCTTTAGTTATTGTGCAGTGAATGTTTTCGAAAAGTTGTTACATTTCAGCATTAGTGTGCCTTAGCTTTATCTGTGAAACACGAACCTTCCAACCAAGACAGATTATAAACAAATAGCGAACAAACAATACACACAACAAATACAGTCAACGACAGACAACGCAGATGCACAAAATAGATAGAATGACATGTCAGCTGTCAATAATGGATCACGAGCACAGATCACGAGCCTTAACCTAGATCATGGCCGACACTCCTGCCTAGATCATGGCCGCTGGATCACGGAACACAAGGCGATAAACGTCAGCCGTATGTTCGTTCAGATCAGGTAGATCGACAACACAGCACACGTATCCGTCTTCCGATTGGCTGTTCCCCTATAGGACCGTGACGTCACGGTCCTAGCGAAATTCAAATATTTTCCTCATTTTCTCGGCTTTCCCGTGCTCAAAAAAATTGCGGAAAAATTTGAGAAGGTTCTTATGCCATACTTTATCATATGCAATCATAAAAAAAATTCATGATACTAGCCCATTGAGCCCAAAAAGTTTCTTACGTTGTCATATTGACCACCAGATACGACAATCATAATTGTTTACTATCGTCTTAATTGTATAGTAACCAGAAATATTCCATTCTACGTTAAAAAAGACGGTATTTTGAGGGTTCAGGAATGATTACAGCAAATTCGATAGATATGTTGACCTCTACTGCGTTACTGCATGTTTCTTCATCATAAACGTAAATTCTGTCTTACATAAATTTTCAGGAGCTTGCAACGCCTATATACGGTAACTTCCGACTGTCAAACGTTTGTTTTGGTTTGCGTCTTTTATGCTTGGTTAGTAAAACCGAATTCGCTATTTGTTGGTAACTGTAGTGAAGCTTTACGGACTTGCTGTGCTATATTCGAGTGTAGTTTAACAGTTTTTCGAGATGGGACAGTGCAGAGCAGTGTTTGTAACATGGGTTGCATTGGAAGAATTTTCAGGTTAGTTGACAATGTTTGGGGGCTGAAGTGTCAAAGATGATGGCTTTGAGCATGCTTTGAGCACGCCATGCTGAAGTGGTTTGTTTACTACCTCTATGTTCAGTTGTTACTCTGAGGTGGATATTAATAAAATTGAGTAGTTAGGCAATTGAGTATAGACTTCTGCGGTAACCGCTTCGGCCCTAACTCGCCCAACGTACGGGTGTGAAAATACCGTTGTCTGATATAGCGCACCACACTAACACTTTGTTTTCAAACTTTTCTTTTCGTTTAAATCTTACATTATCTGGACAGGCTTCAAAGTCTCTTGTATAAAAACCCTCATTACCTTTGATTTCTGGGTTAGAAAATATGAAATACTTTTCGTCGTCAAGAATAATTTTTATGTTGCCAGCAAAATGAGTACGACGTAAATCACGACAGCATTGAGAAATTCTTTCTAACTGATTTGGGGAATACTTTGGAGATTTTCTTCTTTTTCGGGATTTTAAGTTATTTCTCTCCATTTCTCTACAGATTGTGCTAGCATTGACGTGAAAAATGCATCCAAGTTTTCGTGTTGAAGTTCCAACCCGATGTTCACTTCTTTGAACTGTAGCGGCATTCAACGCTCTTGGACGTTCACTTTTTGATAAATTTATACAAGGAATACCTTCTTCGCATTCACGGGTCGCTCGATAAATTGTGGCAACAGATATATTTTGATCTTTATATAGGCGAACTATTTCTTTTTTGTTCAAGCCGTCCATACTAGACTGTAAATACTCCTCCGAATATATTTTTGACAACTTATATCATAACCAAAATGGTTCTGTTGTTGCGTTTAGATGTTGACTGGTTACCATGGCACCGATTTCTGAATTGTTTCCAACCGGTGTTTCCAACGGTGAAACTACCTCCCGAGTTTTGAAAAAAATTCTCAAAACTTTTGAAACATAGGTACGGTAATGTGGCATCCCAACTAACATTATGTTTCAACATGCTTCCAGCACAATCAACATGTAGCTGCTTTCACTAAGTCGAAGATGTTCATAATGATAGTCGTATTAAACAGACTATGGCTCGTTTGACTTTCATGTTGTAACCATGAAGGTATTTCGTGAACCTGGGTTGTTTCATGAACTATTTTACCTGTGGAACAAGATCTATAATTCTAGTTCAAAGTATGCTTCCTAATTGTCAAGTACGATTTTTATTTTCAATGTTAAAGGACCCCTCAACATTTCAACTCTAAGTATAGCTATCGTCTCATGTTAGGTATTCTCGTAATTGCAAAGCTTCGCTGCAACTGTCAGGTAGTAAAATGACATCAAGTAATTTGAATTATTACTTCCTATGCATTTTCGGGCTACTTCTGCAAAAAAAATGTTCATATCTTGTCGAAAATGAGACAAATAAATAGAAAAATTAAAACATGATGATCACTAAAAGATTAAAAATAAATATAGTTTAAAAAACTAATAACGTGCTTTTAAAGAACATCGGACTAAAAAGTTAAAAATAATTAATTAAATCAAAGAAATGTTAAGGAAGTTTTAACAATAGACTGGTTTTTTTATAGTGAGGGAGTTATGGTTCAGTTGCCCTAATAGTTGCCGCTCAGCCTTAAGGCTTATTGTGCACCCCCAGTCAAAGAGGTCAAAGAGTCCCATCCTAAGTTCTCTGTGAACTTTGAGATGCATTGGACTATGCTTTCCGATAAAATGCTTAATGTTTCCTCTGCCTCACCGCATAATGGGGTTTTCCACTTAAATTTTGCAGGTGTGCATTGAACATCCAATGGCCAATTATAAATCCAACCACTTTGCGAAGTTCCTTCCTGCTCAGCCTGAGAGCGTCTGAGGTATTACGACACGAGAGTCCCCTCGGCATCATCTTAGACTGAACAATCCCCACCACTGTTTCCCAGCGCTTCTGTTGTTTATTTGACAACCAATTGGTGACAGCTGCCCGTACCATGTTGTATGATACATCGCATGCCGGTTCTGGTCCAATGAGAGGGAGTTCTGCGCCTTCCTTGGCAAACCTGTCAGCCCTCTCATTACCACTCACTCCTATGTGACTAGGCACCCAAGATAATGTTACCTTCTTGTAGTAGCAACATATAGATATTGGGAAGCAGTACTTGGAAAAAGTATTGGTTCGCCATCTATCTATCACAGCTGATACCTGAGCGTTTAGTTTGAGTATCCGAGCACTGTTTATGTGACCCGTTTAAAAGCATCAGGTATAGAAACCTGCGGGTACGACAGCAGAACAGACTCTTTTTTGTGGAACACTCATTTAACACCTCCCGACATTCGGTTCATGCTAAAAAGCAACTTAACTCAATTAAAAAGTAGCAGTTTCGTTCATTCATCCGAAACCAATCACAGACGACGTCGTTTCGCTTTTATTAAAGCTCGTCAGGTCTCAGACGAATAAATGAAATTGCATGATAGTGCCTAGCTGGCAAAACTCGTACTAATGTCTTCGCCAATAGACTGTTACTGCCACAAGGAGGGTGGCGAAGTAATAACAAATAAGTAGGTATTCGTATAGAGCCCCTATAACAGCAAAATGATTTATCTAATATTAATGGAATTTTATAGTAGGTCGCTACTGCAGCAAGGTCGAAAAAACTTTACTAACGAAAATATGACAAATGATCAAACTTTAGGCGTTTTAAACAACAGTAATGTCCTTCAAAATATTGTTATATTTATCTTGCATTGGTAGGTACGGAAATTTGGAATACACTTTCACATAAAATATGTGACAGATTTGACTTTCTGTAAAAGGAGCTTGGGCTTCGAATTGAGCAAAATAATTCCGTACGCCTTTGGCTCTATAAGCACGTATTAACCTTACCCCTTATACCGTATTTTCGTTATTAATTTCGCAAGTTACAGCTACAACAACTAATAATTTAGCACTCGCCTGTAATTTAGGCACATCGTAATGAAAAAAATTAGCAAACCAAGCACTTATTCATACATTGTAGGTAACGCTGCCAGGTTTACAGGGGCTCCATTTACATTGCGCTTATAGCTCGAAGCACCAAATTATGAGGACTGGCAGTTTCAAACAACTAGCGGTATATTTTGTTTTCAAAATACGTGGTATCAAATTAGATCTGGCTTCTAATGCGTTTGATATTTAGTTAAAGATTAGCAATCAAACTTTGCTATTTCAGAGATATATCGGGTTAGTAAAAAGTACCGGAATGCTTAAATACGTTCAAACCTACTTCAGCTGGAAGGATAACTGGGGGTTTTTTAACATGCAGAACTAAAAAATGCTAACAGCAATATTGTCAGATTTACCATTTTTACGTTACATGTCATAAATAGGGCATTCCATTTAAAATAACAAAATTATGTCGTGTAACGTAAAATTGGTAAATCTGGCAACACTGCTGTTAGCATTCTTTAATTCTGTATGCTCAAAAATTCCCAGGTAATGAATTTTATCATCCCAGCTTTGGCAGTTTTGGAAATATTTCAGCGTTTTTTACTAACCCAGTGTAGACAGATTAAGAATTTTGGATTTTACTTTTAATGCAAGCAATCGGTACCATTCTTTTTGGATTCTGCAATTAAATAATTAGTGTGACTAAGTTGATTTAGTACAAATCTCCTCTACAGGGTATTTAAGATGCAATTATGCGATTTCGCAAGTCGTCCAAATTTTCCACTGGAGTAGCGTAAACTAGTGACTTTAGATAATCACACAAAAAATAATCTGGGAGGTTTAGATCCGCCAATCGCGCAGGCCATCTGTCTGGTTTAAACTAAAATATGGTGGTGCAATAATATCGTGCGTAAACTGCATTACCTGTCTTGTTGTTAATGGTATATTATCTAGTAGGGGTTTCGTCTAAAAAGTTGCGATATGCCTTGCCAGTTAATAATTTTAGGAAATATCTTCCAAATAAAATATTCTTAAAATAGTACAAACAATCATCCTTCAAATTTTTGTCGCTTGTTTAACAAACAACCTGTATATTTTCTGTTCTCAACATGACATTCCCAACGTCGTTTTGTTGGTCAATTGATATAGGATCTGTTATATTAATGCTCAGTATTTTTGCACAAAAATTCTACGGGTTAGCTTGAATTGTTTCCCACAATTAAAATAAGACTCCATCAATGAGAGTGGAAACCATACATTTCCATAATCATCCAGTGTGGAGCAATAACAAATATAAAACGTAATTTACATCAAGAGTAGTAAGATTCGCTTGGGAACTAGTTCAATGGGCAAGCTTCTCTCAATTAGCGCAAATCGTGTAATTTTACTTTTTGTATGCAATAAATGTTTTACTCTTCATAAAAAAAGGAGACCGGATGACTAAAAAATTAATCTCATACGCGAAATCCATGAAGGCGTGTCTTTAAGACGGTAGGCAATTTCCTGTTTTTGCGTCATATTTTCATCGAACCAGTAGAGAAAACTAATAGATTATTTAACTGTTGAATATATATTTTGCAGATAATTTGCGTTGGTAGGTAAGTTGAAAGCGCAGAACTCCTGGTAAATTGGTTAAGCTATATATTTATTATTATCTAGTGGAGCGTCTTTTTAGAGAGTGAAAAATCGTTTCAAGCTTTACATATTATTATCTAATTGTAATGTAAAATCTGTCTTTCTTTTTGTCCTTGTTTTCCCGCTTTATATCTACAACGTGTGCATATTTTTTTTTATTAATAATCATTAATACATTCTGCCATATTATTGATCACTCTGGTGATCCACAGGGATAGGATTTGGGCGGCTTTTGTTTTTACTTGTGGTTAATGACCTATATTTTAATATAAATTGTGATACTTTATTGTTATTGACAAGATTCGATTTTTCATACTAAAAATTAGACAGCTAAATGACTATGTAGTTAGTATTATTATGCCCTTTATATACTAAATCTTAAAGTACGAACTAATGAATAGGGTTTAAAAAAACACGTTCAAAGAACATCAGGTTAAAAAGTCAGATGCGATTTTTAAAACAAGCTTAAAACAATGATGAACGCAAAATACTAGTATGTCTGTGAAAAAAGTTTTGGGCCACAATCATATTAGTATTTTCATTTTAAAAAACACCTTTTAACTTTTTAGTCCGATGTTCTTTAGAACTGCGTTTTTTTCATTTTTAAACTATATTTATTTTTAATTTTTTAGTTAACTTTATCATTAATGCGAGCTTTTTTAGTTTTCTTAAAATATATTTCGCGGCAAAGCGAGAGCGTTCAATGTTCGGTCCGACCTCTTAATCCGAAGGAGCGTTACAACCTTACAAACTAACAAACATTCATGTGAAGTGCTAACAAACATGTTAGTAAAATAACGACTTATTTTCAATGCCCAAGTCCAGAGGGCTCTATCCCCTTAGGAATGCTTTGCTGAGTAATGCTCATACGGACATTTCTTAATTTTATAAGGTGATATATTGGACTATTATTTGAGAGCAATATTTCAGATTGAAGCTAGCCTTAATTGTAAAATATCTTTTTCATAATGCAACCTCTGAAAATCTGTAACGACTACAAAGGAAGTAACTGCGTATTTGTAATATCATGGCGGAAATACATGTGTATAGATAGTAAATACGTGCACCCGCATTTGTTACCATCTATTTACATATTCTACACTTTTTTAAGTAATTCACCGGCGCGGTGAAAAACTGGAAACCTTATAATGCAACAAACGAACGATATTGTGACTTAAACATGCAAATAAATGTTCGCAGATAATAGGGTCATTGTACGTTACCGTGTTTTTAATCAGCGTTAACACACGACAGCTGTTACTCGATCTTATCATATCACATGTACAAATACAAATGGCAATCGTGTATGATGGCATTGATAATGAACAGATCATCGAGAAAAGTGTGCCAGGCATAGCAAGTTATGACATGAGAAAATCTTGAGAAAATACAATTATTTTAATTCCCACGCCTTAACCTGGAGAAGTGACGTATGGGCGAGGGAACCTATCTTTGGAGAATTGATTATATGAGAATAAAATAGGCCCAAGTCCATATTTTTAAAAATTGTCTTAACTGCGCACAATCAAAGTTCACACTTCATCCCATCACTGACCGTGAAAACAGGTCCAAGTCGACGATTGAAACCTGATTTGTGCCGCATGAAAAATGTGTATGAAGTAAAATCGGGCCCAAGTCCTGGACTTGGGACCGTTTTATTTTTAACTGTTGCTTCACGAGTTTTAGTTGTGTTTAGAGCCCCCGCAAACCACAGACTTTTCAATCGGTCGATAGTTTGATCGGGTTGGGTTGCTAGCGCGCATACAATACCAACTGAATAGTTCAGTTGGTGGTAGTTGCGCACACCTAGCAACAGTTGGAATACATTAGAATGATCTGCTAGTTGCTAAGCAGTTTTTGAAGAGAACGCTCGCACAATGAAAGTTAATAAAAGATTTCTCAGAAATTTTTTTATCGCATTTATACAACACAGGAGAAGGAGATAAAGAAGAGGAACGGAGAGTATTGGGTGCATCCCATATAGTGACAGATTATTGCATTCTATATGTTGCACTCCAAATTACTAAATTACCCTGAAAAATGTTTCGCTTTTTATCGGATGAGCATAACCAGATCATAGGTCTCTTTTCCACTTCTATTAAATTTTTTATTGATATATCGATAAGCATCGACGACATTGCATTGGGCACTACCATTATGAGAAATATGCACAACCATCCGCTGGAAAAACTCAAAGCAAACTGAGGTCTGACTAAGTGACTAGCTGTCGGGTGCATAAAAAATTGACACGTGTGCGCACGTTCGAAAGACCCCATACTGATTTCGTAGTTGGCCGATAGTTTACCGACGCGACGGTTTAATTTAAAAGCAATCGCGTAGCTCATCAAACTTATTTATCGGCCGATATGCAATTGTTGTAATACGTGCACTCAGATACATCTTCATGCTGATTAAGAGCCCGACTAAACTATCGGCCGATAGAAAGTATGTGGTCTGCGGGGGCTCTTATGTTATTATTTCACTGTCACTCTGGTTTCCCTCGAAAAGGATTCTCATAGCGAAATAACGCCTAAAAGAAAGCGAAAACCTGAAAGTTGGAGCGTTAATATCAGAAAAAAATGGTTTTTTTGTAGTTTGAAAGTAAAACTGGCCCAAGTCCATATTTTTGTTATATTTTTTTTGTAGTATTTTGTGAACATTTAACAGCGTGTCCTTTCAGTTTTGGTATCTAAAATATCATATATTTGATGCTGGAAAAGTTGGAAAAAATATTTGATAAATAACAAAATAAATATGGCAGCCCAAAATTAATTTTTCCAGAATTCTTTCTGTTGGACTTAGACCCTCTTCATTCTCATATAATCAATTGGAGGTTTGCATAGGTATTATGACCGTACATAATCATAAGACATACAAGCTAGCGCAAAATAAAGTCCATATTTCTTTCATAATGTTTTATGTAACTTTTTTACATTTATTTTTGTATATTTTACATCGAACAACTTTGTTCTAACCGACACAAGTAGTTAAGTGTAAGAGTAGCCAAGGCTAAACTTCGCTGCTTGAGTCACTCTTGGTTTTTTGGAAATAAAGACGATATTATTATTATCATGATTTTCAAGTTTCTCTCGCATGACTGCGGTAGCAACAAATGTTGACGGGCTGTGCCAAGTCAACACCTGAACTATTACTGATCGGAATTTAAGAAAGATCGTACTATATTACAGGTCTTAAGGATTACAGACTTTTGGAATGTTTTGTGTAACTTTTCGTCCAGGCCTAGCTGGTGCAGGTGTGGTGTGAATGTGTTAGGTGTAAGGCCTGATACCGACATAATTAGGGGGACAATAACGACTTTGTCTTGTTTCCAGAGACGTTTTACTTCTATGGCAAGGTCTGTGTATTTAGATATCTTCCCAGCGTAGGTGGTTTGAACATTCGTATCATTAGGGATAGCAATATCTATTAAATAGGTAACTTTGTCTGCCTTCGACTGAAAAACTATATCTGGTCTATTGGCTGGGATAGTTTTATCTGTGTGTATTTCGACGTCCCAGTATAGTTTGTACCGATCGTTTTCGAGTACTGATGTCGGAGTGTAATTGTAGTATGGATCTGTGTTTTCTATCATTTTGTTTACTGTGGCTAGTGCTTGGTGTATGACCTTGGCCGCAGAGTTATGTCTGGCTGTGTATTCGGTACCGGCAAGAGTTTTGCACCCGCTTGTTATGTGATCTATTGTTTCTTTCTGTTGGTGACATTTTCTGCAGTTATCTTCTGTTATGGATGGATCTTTAATTATGTATTTCTTGTAGTTTCTTGTCGCAATAACTTGGTCCTGGATAGCAAGCATAAATCCTTCAGTTTCTGGAAAGAGCTGGCCATCCTGCAGCCAGGTGTATGACTGTTTTTCGTTTATGTGGTCTTGCGTAATACGGTATCTATGCTTGCCATGGAGTGGTTTCTGCGACCAGGTGTTTATTTTTTCTTGTTGCGATTGTGTGGGATTGTGTGTGTCTGCGGCGTGGTCAGGACATGATAGGTTGAGTGGTGTATAGTTTTTGTCTGCTTTTACTATTGCTCGATGTAAATTTGTTTGTTTGTTTTGGAAGAAATGTCTGAGTATCTTTATCTGTCTTGTGCGAAGCGACTGTATATCTATAATCCCTCTGCCTCCTTGTTTTCTGTCTATTGTGAGCCTTTCTTTGCATGCATTTGGATGTGACATTCGGTGTTTCGTGAGTTCTGTCCGTATGAGGATGTGGATGTTTTCTATATCAGTGTGTGACCACTTGATGATGCCGAAGGAGTATGTGAGAACTGGTATCGCAAATGTGTTAATGGCTTTTGTAAGGTTTCTAGAATTCAATTTGGTTTTTAGTAGCTTAATAAGGCGATCTCTGAACTCTTGGGTTAGTTGTGCCTTGACTTTTGTGTGGTCTATTTTAACGTTCTGATTGAAGCCCAGGTACTTGTATGTGTCGTCCTTGTTCATGTTATTTAGTGTTTGGCCAGTAACTGTTTCCTGTTCGGGGTGGTCCTTCCATTGGCCTTTGTTGATGTGGAGGACCTTGCATTTACTCATTCCGAATTCCATTTTGACGTCTGACGAGCAAACTTCTGTTATTCTGATTAACTCCCTCAGTTGTACTTTATTGGCGGCATATAGTTTTATATCATCCATGTAGAGGAGATGATTGATTTTGTGTTGATTTAATCTCTCGTGTCTGATGTTGAAACCGCGGTTTGTGTTGTTAAGTGCGTTGGAGAGTGGATTCAGACAGAGACAGAACCACAATGCACTGAGAGAGTCACCCTGGAAGATGCCGCGTCTTATGTGTAGCTCATCTGTCTTGATATGGCCGTCCTGGGTTTTGAGATGTATGTTGGTTCGCCATGTCTCCATAGTTCTTGTAAGAAACTGACGTAGCCCCGGGTTGATTTTATATATTTGAAGAGTTTTCGCTAGCCAGCTATGGGGTACAGAGTCGAAAGCTTTTTTATAGTCGATAAAACAGGTATGAAGGTTCCTATGTTCTTTTCTGGTTTGCTCCATGATCACACTATCAATTATAAGTTGTTCCTTGCAACCTTGGCTTTGCTTTCGACATCCTTTTTGTTCTTCAGTCAGGATGTTGTTTTGCGTGAGGTGTTGCTCAATTCTCCTACATATTGTTGCGGTGATGATCTTGTACAAGGTGGGCAGGCAAGTGATTGGGCGATAGTTGGCAGGGTTCTTGGTGTCTGCGTTTTTGGGTTTTATGTACGTTATTCCTTGCGTGAGGAATTTGGGAAGCCTATTCGGTTGGAGTATGGCTTTATTGATTTGGTCCATATGTTGCACTGAATTGCTTGTACCAAAAATTTTGCACATTATCCACGCCTGGGCACTTCCAATTATGGGTATGCTTTATGGTCTCAGCTATTTCTTCTGGTGTAAGGATAACGTCTCCCTGCTCCACTATATGTTGATGTTTTTCCTCTTCTTGTCTGATCCATCGAGCGTTTTCATTATGTGTTTTGGGTTCTGACCATAGGCTTCCCCAAAACTCAGTTAACTCTTGTTTACTAGGAGGTTCTATTGCCGTTATCTGGTTGTCGGCTGTTATTTTTTGGTAAAACTGTTTTTCACTTTTCTGAAAAAGATTGTTGGCATCCTTTCTGGCATTAGACTCGTTGTACCTGCGGAGTCTAGCAGCATAGACTGCGAGCTTCTGTTTAAGGGTATCAGCTATTTCTGGTATTGTCTGTTGTGGTGACTTGGATTTGAGTATATTAATTGTTGTCTGTACGCGCTTTGAGCGGTTGTTATTGTTGGTGTATTGCGCGAGGTGTGCCAGATCCTTTCTGATTGTGCTGATTTTATTTTCAATTCTTATTTGCCATTTAGGTTTAGATCTTTCAGTTGTGCGGGCTATAGATCGTTTTGGGAGTGTTTGGCCGTTGAGTGTGAGTGTGGTTGCTGCGGCAGCATATATAACAGTATGGATGTCCTCTAGGTCACTGTCTTTGGTTAAAAATTGTGGTATTATGTTGACATGTTATTATTATTATTATTATATATAAAGTATAAGATAGATGTTATAAATGAAAAATATTTATTTAAACTCTAAAAATTTATTTTGCCTCACACTAAAAATAATATGGAAACCCCCAGCATTAAAGCAATGAGCTTTTTTTAAAGATTTTTTCGTAGCTTTCTCTAACCTTTCAGGTGGTATTCCATCAATCATTTTCCGGATATGCAATATCGGCGTTTTCCTAGATAAGGCATCCAGGAAGTATACTGTTCAAAATGGGTGTTGTCTCAGGGGCCGTGTGTGCTGTGGCATTATCTTGTTGATACTAAATATCTTCCATTTCCGCAATTAAAAAATCCAACAGCATGCTTCTGTAGAGATCTTCATTTTCTGTAGACGTTCTTCCCCGATCGCCCTCAAAAAAATAAGGCCCTAAAACTTTTCTACCAATAACGCTATACCACTCCGTCACTTTTGGCTTGTGTACGGTTGCAGATGAATAATTTGTGGATTTTCACTACCCCAGAACCGATGGTTCTGCTTGTTCTGCTTAATAGTTGAATGGAAGTGCACTATTGTAGTGAACTCCGTCATTCGGGTATATCTCCCTATGCTTCAATAAAGACTATTATTATCCCAAGTTTCTCTCGCGTGACTGTGATAACAACAAATGTTGACGGACTGTGCCAAGTCAACACCTGAACTATTATTGATCTGAATTTAGGAAGGATCGTACAGTATTACAGGTCTTCAGGATTACAGACTTCTGGAATACCTTGTGTAACCTTTTGTCCAGGCCCAACTGTTGTAGGTGTGGTGTTAATGTGTTTGGTGTAAGGCCTGAGACCGACATAGTAATTATGGGGACAATAGTAACGCATTATTGAATGGTGGTATAGACAACATTCATCTGCTGAGCAGGTGTTCCATAAATAATATTCCGAGAATATCCTGCAGAGTAGATGACACACATACGACACAACAGTGGTGTGGCCAAATTCAGTGGCGCACTAGAACCTAGACCCACACTAGAACTAACTTTAAGCTATACTGTAATAAAACATTCAGACGCTGTTTCTGATGTCGCAAGGATGACTCTCGAAAAGTGCTTCAGTGTTCGAACAGTAATTTTCAAATAGATACTTCATAATAAGTCGTTTTTGATGCTCTTGTTTACTTTTCACAATTAGGGTGGGGAGGATTTGGAGGAAGAGATAATGTTGGGGGGAAGGGAGATGTGATCTGGAGGAAGTGTATAGGAAGAATTACCAGCCTTTTGCATGCATAGCCAAAATAAAAATATTAAGGTTCGAAAATATCACATTTCAAATTATTTCGTTTCTAGCCACAAATGCATTGCACTATTCTATTAATCCTTATTTTTATTATTTGCATTTGCAGTTTCTTTGAAGTCTAATAAAAAAAATTGTGTTTGATGCTATTTATTTAAACTATTTAGATATATTGGATCGATGTGTTTTCAATTAATCCTTCTCTCGCAAAACATGACACATTCCTACATAAGCGCAAAGATGCATTGTTTATATATTATGTTGTTATGATCGGGAAACCGAATACCGAAATAAAGCAACGTAAACTTATTAAAATGAATCATGGAACGTGCTTGTCCTCATTATTGACAAATAAATTGAACTGCATATTCTGATATACTTGCATGTGATTCATCTCCTCTATAAATACCCGTTCCAGGATCTAAATATCTCAATCGACTTGTTTTCACATGACGATAATCCTTGTACAATGTAATCCTCTTATGTCAAATCAATCAGCTTTCGATTCTATCGGTATCTAATGTGTAAACAAGCTTTGTACCCAATAGTTCAGTCGATTTACACAGCCACGCAACAAAAAAATAGAAGCCGATGTCAAAATAACCAAGATACTCTGAAATTCTGCTCTAGGGGTGAAATATTCTCTTTTTTACGGTAAAGTATTTCTCGTGTTTGGCAAAGATAAACAGGATAAACAATTCAAAATAGGGGTCGACAAGACAACATTTCTTATCCTGATTAAACCTTGCAGCAAAGGAATGCAAGCTGGGTTCATAAATTGTATTAGGATCAGCGCATGCGTAAGCTGTGAATGAGTGTCTCTAGTCCTCCATCTACACCTTTTCCTCCTGCAGTTTCTAAAATGTCAAATGATAATCCAAATCAGTCAAGTTAATTTTCGAACTCGTCAATTGTAAATTCAAACTGTATAAATTACACATGACAGTTTGAAATTACAAGTGACGAGTTGGAAAATTAACCTGACCGTTTTGAATTATCACTTGACGCTTTAGAAACTACAACTGGAAAAGGTGTAGTGCACAAACCTCTTAGATCTGCGCATGCCATTGGTGCCATCAATTTTGGTAACAAGCTATAGAACTTCTTGTCGTGTCTTGAGAGAAAATCAAAAAAATCCTGTCTTGATGTTTTGCTTGATATCTGAGTTTTGACTCAATAAATTTCAATATCTTCAAATTTATTGATTAACCCCTGAATCCTCGGTGAACTTTTTTTGCGTTGCATGCCAACATGGCAATCTGGTGGTTCCTAGGCATAAAGTCGAAGCATTTTCCTCTTTTTCATGGGAAAAATTTGAAGAAATATTCAAAGCTAGGTAATTCAATAAATCAGAAAATGATCTACATATTCCAATACCAGATTCATCACCAGGCCTGAGTCTTGAATAATATATAATATAATAATTGAAAAATACTACACCTACAAATGAGCCCTGGACAGAAAAATGGTCAAGGACGTCAGCAACATCTGTACCTGTGGAATGGCTATATTCAAGAGCAACTTTAACAATAACAAAGCCAAGAAATAGGTTAGGCGTTGACTCCATGAGAAGTCTTATATTCACATTTATATTTAATAATGTAATTTTTATTATTTAAAATCTAGTTTCCAATTTTAGTTTAACGTGACAGTCATTTAAGATTTTTAACTTACATTTACAAAGCTATGTGTATGACTGGCTTGGTCATAAACTAACGATACAACTTAACTTCACTCAGTTCAATACGTGTTCTTTTTATCAACTCTATTAAAATGACATTAACGAAAACTGTTTATTTTAGGTTATAATGCAATCAATTGTGCCGTAGTGATCCAGCGAATGAAGATTTAATTTAATTTTGGTTTGCTTAAAGTGTTATGTAAAATACTTCTATTTATAGATTATTTATTGTAAAAGTATTTATTTTTTTATTTATATCGCAGTAATTTCGCGAATGCGAAAATGTAAAAATATGCGATTATTTGTTACATCACTACTGTGCCCAGCTGTTGTTTTTGAGAGCCTAATAGAACTGATATTTACTGATTTGACAATATCACTTTAGTTTGAAATATCTCACTTCACTTGCAAAAAGAATGTGCGTTATATTTTTTGAAAAGCCATCGTTTTGAAGTAATTTGTCAGAGAAGTGTCAAACCTCAAGCATTCATTCACTTATGATGTTTCTTCTAATTAGTTGTTATTTTCGATGGCGTTCCATTCGGTGGAAAACTTTAACGAATATAATTTCTGGAACTTATCTTGTTGTTGTGTCTTTATTCCGTCATCTTTCACTATCACACATAGACTTGATATAAGCTTTTCTTACATTTTAACCACCTCTGTGGCCTGTGAAACACGATAATAGACTTATAACCTTATCCACTGAACAAACGGAGTAACCATGCACAATATATGTAAATTTTTACTGTATGGTCAAGGGTTATATGCACACCGTCTACATAACTGCATACTGAGAGCAGTGATGTTATTATAAACAGAAAAATTAAGTTCGATTTATCCGAGTAAAGCCCTAAAATATGGGTTTGAAATAATTTTTTACTCCTTTTCTTCAGTGAATGCAGTTATAGTAGTCGTACTTATTCAACTGGGCTATATGATAACTATCTATAGTAGTGGTTCAAGATAATCTCGGAGTGTGCTCGGTCTGCTTGCTCATTATTCGCAAAAAGAAGAAAATGCACAGACGCATTCTTCGACGCTATTAACCATCGGCATCGGCATTTGTTTTTTGTTTTTTGCTATATCGGAAAATTGAATAATTAAAATTGATGAAGTCCGTAATGATATCAGAAATATTGATATAAGTGGACTAGGCAGACTGTCTGTAATAGTTAAAGAATTGTCACAATGAGGCGTGCGTTCAAGAGGGTAATGGGCATCAGACCAATCAAAAAAAGCTAGACGAGTTATGTTATCACAAAACTGCAGCACCCCACACTTTTCTCATCATTGATTCTGAACGCAAAAGTTTTAGATTTGAAGGTAATTCTTTTATGGAGCACAATTCTGGTTTTCTATAGACTGTACCCATATTTAAAATGGCCAGAAATATTTGTTGTAAAACTCACAATGGCGCGTGCCGGATGTTGAGGGAAAAACCATCCAGGGCCGCATTTACATTAAAAATGGACAATAAATATACCATTTAAACTTAGATTCTAACAGTACAATAATTAGAAATACAAATGAGAAAATAAAAAGAAATAATACAAGTCAAAATCAGATTCAGGTGAGTTGCTGTCATTCAGTTTGATAATAATTTCACTCGGTTGTGTATTTAAAAATGATGACTTCATATTTAATGCTGCATTGCCAATTTTTTCTATCTCTATTAAAATTTATAGCTGCTGATCAGCTTTAAGGGTGATTATTGTTTTTTCTGATATTGAATGATATACCTTCTATCAAAGCTGTAACTTTTTACTAATTCCAATAACTGACTTTTTGTTTTAATTCCTGGTGAAATTGTGATATTTTGTTTTGTAAGAAATTCAATATTCTCAGCTTTTCTCAAGTGTTAGGTATTTTTCCAATAATCTCGAATGTGAGCATTATTCATAACAAATACTGGAGGAATATTTGGTAAACATTCAACTTGAAACCATTTCTCAAATAAAGCTCCAGACATATCTTCGTGGTAGTCAGCATTGCAATCCATAATTGCTTTAGCTGATATCAAAACTCCGTTATTAATCCAACCGCTTAATATAAAAATTATTTCAGTACTACCCTGCACAGAGAAGGTCTGAAATAAAGTTTAAAGAATCACCACGGATAATTGTAGCTTTGGGAGATTAACTTTTTGAGAGGTTAGTGCCATAAAATTTACAGCCGGGTATGTCTATAACGTTGTTACTATAAGTGACCGCTGCGTCTATTTTGAAGCAATTTGTAGAGCGATATGTTGACATATCATGCCGTCGTGGTATGTTCACTCACGTTGGAATAATTACCCAAAAACGAAAATATCCTTTATACCTTATGTTTACGCGTTTTCAGTCAGTTTCTATTTCCCATTTTTCTTTAGAGGAGGTGAATGTGGTGGAAAACGCATTGTCCCTAAAAAAATGACGTTGAAGGTGTCCCCTTTTCAAACCTGTTGAAGTACGGCTCTCCATGGTACCTACTTAAAAACTATCAACTTAATTGTAATGCAAATTTGATACCGATTTACTACTGTGGTTGAAACGGGAAAAGTGTATATAGTTTACAAAAATCTCTTAGTGCAGTGGGGAAGGAGTAATCATCGAAAAATAAAAAATACAAAAACCTCTCAAACTTAGTTTTTAGGTTATACTTGACTTTTTTCTTTTTATAGTTAAACTACTACTACTCTTCATAGTTAAAAGTTATTTGACATAAAGGTCATACAGTATTTTTGTCCGGTAATTACTCAATGTTATAATCGGCCAATTAAGACAAAACAACTGAATAATGATATCGTAAACAGAAAACTAAACAATGTCACTTCCCTCATTAAATATAATAATCGGTTCCTTGAGGAATACGCTGCTCTCCGCACTGCGTGTAAGATATGCCGTGTGGCGGTGCACATCCTTGGGTCCCTTCGACCACTTAGGGCGCACGGTTCGCGGACCCAGTGATTGCTCACCTCACGGTGTGAGGAGTAGACACTGGGTAATGGAACAGCAGCCCGGTGTGTCGGAGCTCGGCCTGCACCTTTTTGCTTTAAAAAATAATGATATAAAATGAAGCAAAAGTGGCGTCCGATATCTATTATTTAGTTTTACTTTTGGGCTTCATTGTCTGAACATTTTTTTAGTGGAAACGCCGTAACACTGCAAATTCAAATGTAGTTAAATAATGCAATAGATGTATTATCATTATGTCAAAATATGTTCATGCTTGATGATTTGATGCACCGCTTCCGTTAGCTTAGACATCCTAAACTTTCCAATTAGTCAATTCATACTTGTCCAGGAAACTCAAAACTACGTTGTGTAAAATGAATGAAAGGTTGCGATCAGATCGTGCAATTCTTCCATAACCTGTGGTATACTTAATGGAAACGTACATTTATGTATTAATACGAGTCGTCTTAGGCAACCTTGACATAAATTAATTATGAAGTCGGCTTTTTACCGCCGCCGCTATTTTTTTACATCACCGTTTTGTATAGAAAAAGGTAATCAAGATGACGCGTGCTTATCGTGAGGTACATATTAAACAGACTACGTTGTATCAAAGATATTTTTTGTTGATGGAGGAGACAAATTAATCAAGATTTAAAGATAATTTTGCGTTTACAGACAGCATTGCTTGCTTCGGTATTTCTGAAACATGTACTTTTTTTAGTCAACCTTCAGGCTTATTTTGGCATAGTTCTGAATATTTATTTGCGTAATGCTATGAGAAAAAAATGTTGGATTTAAGTAAAAATTTGAAATGTGTAAAATACTTCCTACTGTCTTGAGACAAATAGCCCGGATGTTCTATGCTTTTCCGATCATTGCTTTCTAGATATCTGCGGTCTTCTTGATTTATGTTTGGTCTTTTAGAAGTCATTTTGTTCATTTTACGATTAAGAGGTTTTAAATTGGTGAAAGCTGCTCATTTTCGTTTGACGAATCAAACTAGTGGCATCTGACAGCTGTCCCCTACATATTGCTTCGCCTGCAAATTTTTAGCGGTTAAAAATAACCTACAAGGAAAGCGGCTGACGGCCTTCAGAGGGCCAGTCTGGTACACAGACGGCTCACTTATCGATGAAGGCTCCGGCGCTGGGGTCTGTGGGCCAAAAACAAAGCTCTCCCTCTCTCTTGGGGATACACATTTCACAAAATTCAGAGGTCTAGATGGCGGATTACTATCTGCTCTGACAACCAGGCAGCATTAAATGCGTTCAGTGCTTATAGGTTTACATAAAGGCTCGTTCTGCGAAGTAGAAAGGTCTTGGATGACATTTCGGTGAGACATCAGGTGTCACTTATGCAGGTGCCGAGTCATGCTGGATTTTGCGGCAACGAAACGGTGGACACGCTCGCAAGGCGAGAGTAGGAGGATAATTTCCTGTGTCCTGAGCCAGCTGTGAGGCTAGCAGCAGATACCATTAGTGGGAAAATAGTAGTGTGGTTGCAAAATTAGCATCTTATGAGATGAACAGGAATCTCTGAATATCTCCGTCAGGCTTGAGAACTTATTTTAGGACCTCTGCACTGGACTGATGATTCTGGTCACCAGAAAGCTTCTCTCCTTTCATTCATTCATTCAAGACAGCAGTGGTCCTAGAACCTCTTCACGGGTGCTACTTATATTCGAAAATCCTATATCTTGGAAGCTTGCTAAATTCTAGTACCATCTATGCTTCATAGTTTACTAGAAGTTTCATTTGGTACACTAGAAGTTTGTTGATCAAAAATAGATGAAAAATTCAATTTTTTTATCGACTCCGAAAAAGGAAACAGATGTTAGCGTTGTCAGCAAAGAGTGGGCCTGACAACATACTTGTAACCACATTTAGTATAACACACACTAATTTATAGTGAAAGGACGAGGGTGCTTGGAAAGGACTGATGTAACCAACTTGACTCTTTTTTGAACCTAATTTCTAAATCTTATCCTCTGATTGCGTTTTTGATTCATTGCGTTTCTCTGGTCCATAATTGATACAGTTTACTAACATCTCTAAGTACATGTTTAATAAAAAATAATTTGAAACAAGTAACATTTATTGATTACTTTTGTTGAGCTGCTAATCTGCTATCCTGGGCCAGCTAATGAAACAAAAGCAGCCAAAACGTTAATAATCTGTTTATTTCAAGAAATATGGTTTCATTCCGTGACCAGTAAATCATCAATGAATCAGTCTCTTAAGGTATCAGGAAATTAGTATATGTCCGTATTAATTGGTGGGGAGTTTCAGGACAATCTGCTTAACTCCCTATTTTACTTCTTATCGAAGATGTTATTTTAAAATATAAATATTTTTCGACCTTGTTTAGTTATTTTATTGGATATAGTTTTGAGCGAGCACAAAATATGTGTTGAACGAAACCATTGAAATCGGTAGCAATAGTTTATAAAATTGTGACACTGTAATTTTTAACTTTCCCTTTCCATATTTTGTATAAATAAAACTCCCATGATTTCATTATATATAGATTTTACTTCAGATTTTTCACAGATCACTTGATCAGTAGTCAGTCCATATATGTAGCGACAAATGAAAGGTTGTTCCTGAATTATTCGAAAGCACTTGATTAAGGAAAACGAAAGTGAATTGGATTAGAATAATTCAGCTTACTGAAAACAACAGACCATTCTAACTGTCTGACAATTAACCGCTTATTTCATAATACCAACTGTAATATTTACATGCATTGTCGAAAGTCATTGCGCGTAAAAAATAGTTTCATTATAATCCGCCTCCAACCCGTAATAGTGACTGACTTTCTCATCAATTAAACATGCACTAGGTGACTGGCAAAATAGCGAGCCCAATATAACACCACTTTAGTTTTTTAAAGTTTGATATTTGTCTCTTAGAGAAAAAACAGACTGTACAAAGCTTGTGGCAAACCAGATCATTTCGTTGAATAAGAACCAAGCTGATCAAGAGTCTCTATGAGAGGCGGAAATTTATTTCTGGTTTATTCAATCCGAAATAAATTTCCATAAAAGAAAAGCTCAAAATCCCCTGAGCCTTCACTGTTGGCTTCTAACTAACAGTTATGTTCTCAGAGTGGCGCCGAGAAATAGTAACAAAGCCTACACAGAACACGAGGCTAACGACCAGAGCAGCCGATGCCCTTGAGACAGAAGTAAAAAAAGGTCTCGATGGATTTGCTAGATAGGAGTCAGGTCTGTTACTCAAAGACGATCCATTGACATATTTTGTGTATGTGAGCTAGAGCAGCTAGTGGCCAGTCTGGTATGCAAGTGGCTCACTTACCGACGAAGACTCTGGCGCTGGAGTCTGCAGGCCAAAAACAATACTCTCCCTCTTTCTTGGAGGATATACTACGAAATTCTAGGATGCGGATTAGTATCTGCTCTGACAGCCTGAAGGCATAAGATTGACAGGAACCAAGGCCATCCTCCCCTTTGCGATAAGGGCTGGACCTTGGAACTGGAGTGAGGAGAGGTGCAGAAGGGCCTGCTTGTATAGGCCTATGCACTGGTGGCTCTTGTCAGCACAAAGCCCCTCT
Organism: Callosobruchus maculatus; assembly: GCA_951848785.1. Lineage (NCBI taxonomy): Eukaryota > Metazoa > Arthropoda > Insecta > Coleoptera > Chrysomelidae > Callosobruchus > Callosobruchus maculatus. The sequence goes on along the minus strand of CATOUR010000014.1, from coordinate 23,708,266 downwards.
CTCTCTTTTATTTATTCCTTCAAGAGTCTCTGTGTCTCATAGGAAGGAGTGAAGTCTGTTAGTTAAAGACAAACGATTGACCTATTTTGTATGGGCTTCACTAAACGAAGATATTCTTCAACGATTATAGGTCAATATACTTACTATTAGACTTAATATGTACATACTATACGGCTTTGAAAAGAGCTCATGTAATGATAATGAATCCTAGTGCCCATTTGCCATTTTTTGCCCTTCAGGTACCCTTTTCGGCCTTACTTTGAGGTCCAATAACGTGACGAGAAATATCTCTTGGGTAAATATACCCATAAGATAGCAAAACATGCATCTTCTGTCCCGATTTTATGCTCACTATTTTCTGTATAAAATGGTTTTGTATTGCCCTATAGTTTTAGGGATATCTAATATTTTGTAATGAGGAATTGTTGTTATTTTTTCCCTCTGTGCAGAAAATGATAAGCTACACCTTTTCATATATAACCCTGATACGCTAAGCCAGTGAAGTAATTTACTGAATGGTGTCAGTGTCTACTTAATATTAATATTAATATTCTTATCAGATAAATATTACACACCAATAGCTGTAGTAGATACTGTTAAGGAAAAATACCGAAAATGTGTTATATTTAGACGAGCTATATATCACAAAAACCTATCTTTAAGTTCTCTTCTTCAGTTTGGGTATCATTTTGCCCTGTTAGCCGCAATCCTTGGTATTTTTCGGTAACTTGGAATGTGATAATCCTTTTTCGTCTAAATACAATACTGCTGGCATTAAATTCCTGCTTGCACCTATTTATTGCAAGCTGCATTACCTTTTCTTTCTACTCATATCTAAACTTGCTGTTGTGATTCTCCCATACAACCACATTTCAATCGTTTCCAATATTTTGTATAGCCTTTCATTGTCTGTTACACAGCCGTATAGTACTGTATAATTATTATAGCATCCTGCAGATCTAGGTTTTAATAAACCTTTCAAGTTGCTATAATTGGGTTTTTGTTAGAAGTGAAATTATTTTTCTTTTCAAATGCTTGTTTGACTACAGAATTCTTCTTTTGATTCCTTTGCTTGATATACTGAGACTTAAAAAACAGCCTCCAGCTGACACTTCGCCTATTTCATTTTGAGGTAAATAGAATGCAATTATTTATGTATTCAGTTATAACATAATTCCTTTACTTGTAGTATTTTTCATCTTGTAATTTTGTCTTGTGAATTATTCTCAAAATCTGAGTTTGGAAGTTTTCAAGATTTGGAATCACATCTTATGAGAGAAATCGAGGGATGTAGAGACAAAATCCCAAATTTATATAGTATATTCGGTGTTTGATCCTGCAAAGTATGTGTATTAGTGGTTGGTTTTGTATACCAAGCCGTATATCACTACGTTACGAGTATTGCATCCGAGATCGGGGAAGTGATAATTTCCAAATTACAGTGGATTACAATTATTCAATTTTCTAGCGAAGAAAATAGTTGCAGGCGGATAGCCAGTTAATGGCCAGGAGGAATGCAGTTGTTATTTTCTCTTTTTTATTCGGCTAATGAGCAGGTACATACACCATGTGGACTTAGATAACATACCGCCAATATGCCGATAGTGAGTTACTTCAAGTCCACTATCATCAAAGTAACGAAGAGCGTCATTAGCAGACAATTATTTATATCTGGATCAATTTCATTGTTGAAAGAAATATCTCCTTTTCTCCAACTAATTTTATACTGCTGGTTGCATCGTATATCTAGTTGCTTACGAGAAATGCTACGTAAATGTTACAGAGCCCGGAAGTTTGAGGAAAAAATCAGATAATCAAACCAGGAACATGAATGAGAGAGCAAGAAATTAATGCTCAAAACCCTCAATTATCCACTCAAAACGTTACATTGGCGAATGTTTGCAGATATTCATACCAAACAAGTAATCTTAGATAAGATGTAGGAGGGTTGATAATTTTTTGTTACAAATTATTCAAAACTAAGGTTAACTAAGGTATAATAAAGCTGATGAAGATTTGAATGGAGAGTCATTTATAGCCCAAACATACTTCAAATTTTTCAGTTTTACAACCCCCCATCCCCCAACCAGCCCAATTTCTCTGCATTCAAAAAAACCGTAGAAAATGATCAGTAACCCCTAAAACGCCCAAAAACGAAGTCTCAGAAATATTTGAGTCTTTTTTAATTACTCCGCCGCTCATGCATTGATTTCAAAAATTACAGTTGTATTACCTACTACGACCACACAGCATGTAGCGGTTACTGAGATTCCGAGGCTATAGAAAAACGCCAAACAGACATACCAACAGACAGACAGACAGACAGACAGACAGACAGACCGACGGAAATGAGTGACGTGAATTTTTGTTTTGTAGATATCATAAAGCGCTCAAAATGCTTATTATCTCAAAATCGAAAAAAAATTCGCGATCACAATACCTGTGGGAGGTAAAGTCTAAATTACAAAAACTCCACCGGGAATATGTAAAAATTGACCAACAAACTCGATACAAGATGAAAATTCATGTATTGGACCTCGTGTAGACTATGCTGGCCACTCTGCTGCCTAATTTTGGATAATAACTGTTGTTTGACCTCACTTTGGTCAACTGTTTCCATAATAAAATAATATAACATGGAACCAAGTTGAAACACAGAGGATCTCGAAAACGAGTAGGCGAGTAAAACTGACAAATTAATGGTATGAAATACACATAAATTTCGCATAAAGAAGTTACAAGCGAAAAATTCGTTGTTTTTTATGAAGCAAGATCATTTTGAAATTCAAAGTGTGCATAGGAGCGGCCTTTTAGGATATTTAGTTTAAATTTGAATAATGACAGAATGTGTTTTTTCTTATAATGTCATCTAAACACAGTTCGAAAGCATCTTCAACTGTTTATTAACGTTATTTCCATATTGCTGCGGAAAGATCTTCACAGAAACCCCCCTTGAATTGTAGATGTTTTAATGTTTTACTTCCCAGAGATAAGGTTGCTAAAAAAAATTTCGATTTCGATGACGTTTGATAATGTTTACTTGCCGTATGCTGTATAGGGCCTTAGTAGGTACATTTTAAAAGAATTCTAGGATCACTATACTCATCTATATAGTGTGGGAAATAATACGGTTATCAAAACAAATTATCAGAATGCCCCCGAATTTCTTTTTTAGATGTTTTAGCATATGGTCAATTTTGTCAAGAACGGGTAAGATTGAGGTATTGGAATTAGTAGGGGGTTGGGATACTTCAATTGTTGAGGACCAGGAAAATATTTGACCCTGGGAATACGCAATAAATGTTAACCCTATCCCAACTTTGGCTTCAAAAACATGTTAGTGGGGGTCGATTGAATAGCAAAAAACCAAATTTATACCTTTCGAGCTTCGTTTTTTACTTTTTTCTGGTCAAATTTGCGAGAAGATGCAAAAAGGTCAATATTCATTTACCCTTAGCAGCTGTAATGAAACTTTTACAGCTTACTAATTTTTTGAATTCTATCCACTAGTCGGTTTTTGTGTTCTATCGGTTGCAATATACTGAACCCCTTAATTTTTGCGCACACTATTATAATACTGCAATAATACAAAATGCAGTTAAATTAATGTTTGTTTCTAAATATCGGCACACAAGCGAAGAGCAATAATAATTGGAAAAGATGAAATAATCTCAACATCTTTTTTTAGGCGCTGCCAAAACAATCGTTTGTTCTGTTGCTTGTAACTTTTACCAGAACTAACTTTTACTTTCATGTAGCTGTATAACTACAGTGAGTCTTAAGCTACTTTTACTTCTTATCTTGATTTTTGACAGTGCAGATCTTATGGCAGCTTCTATTCGGAAGCCCAGCAATGAAAGTGGAAGCGAACACAGTGTTCTAGATTTGCGCAACGAAAACGAATGTACGACAAACCTGATATGCAATTTGGGGTCATATAAAAATCAAAAGTGGTACAGCCATTATTGGCACAATTATGTTGTCTCGAGAAAGCTCACCTATCCACACCCTGTAGCGATGGTTTTTGCAGTGGCAGGTTGAAGAGTTTTACGTAGCTCTCTTCTTCATTCTTCTTTTACATTCTTCTACATTCCTGTATATGTTGCCAGAATATCAGAATCATTGGGTCTTGATACCGATAGGTGGGGGGAGTATTGTGATCGCTTAATTTTAGATTTTGAGATAATAAGCTTTTTGGGAATTTTATGATAGTTACATAATGAAAATCCACGCTACTTATTTCCGTTGGTCCGTCTGTCGATCTGTCTACCTGTTGACGGTTTTCTAGCCTCGTAATCTCAGTAACCGCTGCATGGATTAAGATGAAATTTGGTTAGCGATATACTGGGACGTCGTGGTAGGTAATGCTACTATAATTTTGAAGATCAGTGCATTGGTGGCGGAATAATTAGCAAAAAACAAAAAAAAACAAATATTTCTTAAACTTCATTTTTAGGCGTTTTAGAGTTTCAAGTCGCCATTGTTGATTGTCAGAGCGGTATGGTGGACCTTAGCTCGTATCATAGTATCAGTTCATAAGTCTGTCAGGCCTGGGAACGCAGGAACCAGACAACGTCAAAAAGTTTTAAGGTTTTATGATCATTTTCTACTTTTTTTGAATGGAAGTGAAGTCAGGGAGGTTAAGAGGGGTGGGGGTGGTTATAGTAAAACTGAGCAATTTGTTGTATTCATAATAGCCTGTCCTCGAGCCTGTCCATTGACCTTCGGAAGAAATACCTGGTAGTATAATAAACTTTTATAGGTCCAATCGAAGATTGCCTTGCCTAGAGTATTGTTCTAGATCGTTCTGGGTTGTGTAACCTGGAAATTATGACATTGATTTTAATGAAATTTTGACACCGTATTGCTGCCATGGGGTAAATAGTAACAGTGTATCGTTGTTGGAACTCTTGCCAGCGTCGGAGGAGAAATCAAAAAAAAAAAACGAAAAGCTTCATTGTCTACTTTTGTTTACTTTTGTAATGAGGATGGTGTAGGGATGGAACTTAAAATTTTTTGTTAGCACCGATAATATGTGGGAATTACTGAGTCAAAAAGTTTGACGCCATTTTTTAAAAAAGAGGTTTTGCTGTTCAGGTACTTTTTAGCCACAGGCTTTAGAAATATATGAGGAACATACATATTTTCTGCTCCTCAAAACTTTATATTGTAGTTGTATCTCGCTGCTCGTACCTCATAGATGCCCCTGTTATTATCTTTGGGATGAGAAATCTTCCGTCTCTAGAATCAAGAATCAACGTACAGATAATAGACAGATCGATAGAAATCAATGAGATATCATCATCAAATATCTATTATATTTCATTCGCTTTTGGACTTACTAAGTAAAAATTACTCTTAAATTACCCCCAATTGTCAATACTACTTTTTGGCATAATTTTCTTCTGGCAAACACTTAACGTGTGGTCTGAGTTCGTCATTTTACACTTTGTTCATTTTTTATGAACAATGGATTTCAAGTAGGGCTTTTTTTGTTAGTACTGCTGCTACCTCCTTCAGCGATTATGGCTTATTTGTTGTTCTACTGTTAGGAGTTTATACATTTTCTAGGTTTGTTTAATAACTAAGAAGACGATATAATATAATGGTAGGTAAATAAAAATATACTAATATTACACTGAAAATCCAGTTATCTTATTAAGTTATCTGAGTTCATTAGTTCCACTACTTGTAGGCAATCGTGTATTCCTTATTAGCTCATTATCGACAGACTTTTATTTTTCAATTAAGGATATTACTCTGGTTTTTATCTATCGGAATTCAAAACATAGCTCCTAAACTTCACGCCTCAATGCTTCCAATTTGGTTAAAGTTATAATTTATCTTAGTTGTGATACATTTAATAATTGCTAATATGGAAGAAAATACTGATAATATAATTTCAATGAGGCTCGTCGTATCTAGAAGAAAGTTATAGTAGCATGCACTAGACTGACAAGTAGTCGGTGCTAATTGATCCTGATATACTACCGTTAACCTGATATACATACGTACTTGTGACTATATATAGCTTGTTCACAGATTTCACTTTATTGAATGCATTATGGTCGTGAGAATTCGTATTGGAACGTATTTTTCAACACTATTTTCTAAAGGCGTTCACAATAATGCACAAACACGTATGTCATAACAGACATGACGGATGATTATTTCATATTTTGAAATGCAGATTTCAATCGGATTTCAATAATGTTAAAGACAACAGACGTGGAACAATTTTTTTGAAGATTTAGCCATACGTTACAGAATTTGTGATCCTTTGCCACTACAACTCTCTAAAATTCGTATTCTTTAATTCACTAAAATGCTTGTTACAAAAATGTCTTCCTAAAAATTTACTTAAGTATTATATCCTACAACATCAAAATAGAATATTCTATGCATACAGGGTGAGTTTTTAGTACAGGATCGGTCGATAGCTCCACTACTGCAGAAGATAGCGAAACAAGTTTTATATAAAAGTTGTAGCCAAGGATATGCTCCTTGCTCAGGAAATATTTTAATTTATACAAGCTGATCCATAACAACGTGGTGATGCAAACATACATTTTTTTTAAATGAGACACCCTATATATTATTCCATATTTAGATCCTAGTAATAATTCCTCTCTAATTCTAATTCATTAACCTAATTTGTTTTAGAATAAACATTCTGTTTACGGGTACTTGTTATATAACATATTCTAAAAATGATCATATGATAATGTTTGAGAAGTTAGGATTATTACGTCCTTTTTGTAACTATTTTTGTTATTCATAATTTTCAGATGTGCACGTTTTTGGCCGAGCAGATCACTGAGAGATAACATAAGATAATAAAATGTAGGTATTATGTTGAGTCTAACATACTATGTCATTATATTGTATTCACATTTAGGCAGCTGAAACAAGTTTTCTTCAGGCTTATTTATGTAAAGGAGGAGGAAGTGAATAAGCACCCTTTTTCAAGTTTGTGGGAGATGATTGGCATCGTAAAAAACTTTTGTCCATTCCCAGGCCCAGATATGATCCCAAAAACAAAAAATAAGAAAAAAATGTTGTGATCAAAAATCTTTCATACTCTAACTCAAAAAAAAGGATATAAGTGAGATATCATTTTATTTTTGACCCCCTACAAGAAGACTACGTCCTCTTGAAGCATACATTTTGGAAAATTTGTAGAGCTATTCGACTATTCGTAAAACTGGATCCCCAAGGGTTTTCTAACCACTGCACTGCTACAAACCATCAAGTAGGCTTATTCAATATTATAATTATCTAGGTAGGTATGTGAAAGAGTAACCCTAAAGAAGGTTCATTAAAACTAGTTGTGTTGAATGATAATCTGGCTAAAAAGTACGTAGGCAGACGCAACATGGCGCTAGAATCTGTACGACTATTGGTTAGTTTTAAAATTCAAAATATACGTGTACATATTTCAGATCTGATGCCAGACAATTGGTTCGTGAGATATAGCATTATATGTGGAACTGTGGAGCAACCTGTGTTTGCTGTTAACAAATAGATAAACAAACGTTTTGTGTCTTAATAAAACATTGTTTTTAGGGAAACAAGGTCCTGGTGAGTCCAAAGCTCTAACCCTCCCCAGCTGCTCCTCAATAAATTTGTTCAGTTTCAAACATTTTTGAAAAATAAATGTGAAGACGACATACGGGCAGACATAAATGAGAAATGTTTGCGATTATCATATCTCCCCAGAAAATTTGGTGTGGGAAGTGACAAAAGCAGTGACACATTTAACTAGAAGTACCGTACTCGTTACGCTTTTTACTGGTTTTAATTTATGTAATACTGCAACTGTATAAAATTATGTAAACGTAAGTGACTACGAGGTCACAGTAGGAATGAACTTAAAATAACAACCTTACGGTACTCGTATCACTACCTAGAACATTATGAGGTTGTAAACATAATTTCACATACAAAAAGTATAAATTGGAAAAATCATCCATTTTTTAGATAAATTAATACAATTGTTACATTCAAAAATTGTGTTCACAGAGAGATCCTAGATCCGTTAACATATAGATATGTAATTAATATTTGTATGCGATGTTCATATTAACCTGTCTGGAAAATATCGAAAAATCATGGTTGTGATACTATGAATGAATATTCACATTGCTTGAATTAATTTGAGAAGGTGCTCTCATACATATAAAAGACCATGACATCCTAATCAGGAAATAAAAGAATATATATCATGCTCGATTCTATCTTACCTTCCTTACACGTCTATTAAACTGAGGTCAACTTATGATCATGGTTGTGTACTTATGTACAAAGATAGAGCTTTGTAAATTCTTGAACATATCTTGAGGTTAAATTGACTCAAATTTTAATTTGTTGCAATTGTTTTATCTAAAATGTCTTGATGGCCAAAAAGTTTTATATTTATTATCTTTTAGAATATAAACATCAGAACTTGCGTATTACGCATAAAAATATATTCTATCCCGTATTTTGACGTTCCACATAATTTCCAAGAGAAATTGCAAACTCCGATGCCTCTGAAGATACTGAAGAGAGGACCATAGGAAAATGTAGTTTAGATGACGAAACATTTTATAATAATTATTATATTAGCAAACTTTTAGTCAAGTTGTCCAGAATCATGTTTCATGGCGCACGAGTGATGTCGGAGACTCATAAAATAAACAATAGCTAAATAAGTAGAAGCAGTAACGTTTCATTGTTTCTGAGTCCTTCCATAAGTTTTATCATTCTGAGAATCGAGGAACATCCAAAAGACTATAATTTATCTTCTGACTAATTTTCAAAACTACAATGTTTTGAGGATTGATTAAAGATAAAAAACTTCACTATCCTTTTGCAGATTTTTTTTAAACAGATATTTAAACTATTCATTTTAACTAAAGCACTTAACAGAAAAATGTGTGATCAAGTCTGCTGTATGTAATAATAAGCAATAGCGTTAACCACAGTAAACGAGACTAAGGGCCGGTCAAGTCAAGTCATTGTTGTTTATTAAAGTGGTCCGTAGTATCTTAGCTCTTGCGTCACAAGATCAGATCTGTCAGGTCTGGGAACCGCAGACAAAGTCAAAGAATGAACAGAAGAGGAGACTAAGGAAGAAAGGTGTAGAGCAAAGAAGGGGAAGAAAATCTTTTAGAACAGGCGGCGCTTAGGCATTTTTTTAAATATTTCGGCAATTTTTTCCGTCGAAGGCCTTAATTTTTACTATACTAAATTCGCAATGCAATTTTGTTATTCATAGTGCGAGCCGCTGCCGTGCGTTTGGATTGAATTGGCCCTAAATAAGGGATATCAAGGTCTCTATGGAGAGTCTCGTTTGAAACGTACCATGGGGCGTTCGTAATTATGCGTAAGGTTCTGCTTTTGAAGGACCTGATGGTCTCGCGAGTGCGTAAGTAATTGCTGGTCGTATTACCATTTTATAGAGCCGAAGCTTGTAGGTCAAACTTAATTTTGAATGTCTACACAAAAGGGGTACAGCTGCCGGAACGTAATTTGGAGTTTGTATTTCAATGCCTCAGTGTGATATCGCCAAATCATCGACTAAGGGCCGGTTTCACTGGTCCCTGATAAGTGTCGGATGGTATATCCGATGGGCCTATATTATTTATATTGCGCTATCTGACAGATAGGCTACCTGACACTTATTAGGGATCGCTGAAACCGGCTCTAAACATTTTAAAATGAAAAATCTTGAACATCTATACCTATAGTTATACAGGGTGAGTTTTTAGTACCGGCTCGGTCGATAACTCCACTACTGTAGAAGATAGCGAAAAAAATTGTATATAAAAATTGTAGCCACGGACATGCTCCTTGCTCAGAAAATATTTTGATTTATACAGGGTGATCCATAAGTACGTGGTGATGCAAACATGCATTTTTTTAAATGAGACACCCTATATATTATTCCATATTTAAATTCCACTAATGATTTCCGTTCTTTCAATATAGGGTATTGTTACATTATACAGGGTGTTTCAAAAGTTATGACCATTTTTGTATCCAAATCACGGTCAATTGGACGTATTGTATATCAAAAAGTAATTAATCAAAAATTATTTTTTTTACATGAGAATATTAGAAATATCCTCTAGTTTTAAAATACGTTATAAAAAAATCCCGTGACGCATATTCGTATACAGGGTGATGTAGAATGCAAAATCTATATTTTCTCTCTTTTTTTAAATGTAACCCCCAATATTTTATTAAACCAAAGAATTGCTTTTAATATGCTCTTTCATATTTGTATAGCACTTATTATGGCTGCATTCATTAGTTTCTGAGATATTTCGATTTTTCTACAAATTTTAAATATACCTCCTATTTGTTTAATAAAATTTATTTATTTTGACAAAATACTACCAAATTTTGTTTTTGCTTAACTAACAACTAGAATATAAGGCGATAATAATACTTGATCAAGTCAAAACACTGAACTAACGAGATAATATAGGTCAAGTGTGCTGAGGAAACAATTTTATAGACGTCATGCATAATTATCAAGCAGATGTATCAGGTAGGCTATGAAATATGAAACGACACAGTCCAAATAAAACGATTCTTCAATCTTTCAAACGCATTAGTTTTAGAGTGCCTCCGTTCTGGATATTGCTATTCATAGTTGATATATTCTAGAGGCAAGTAGACAATTTCTCAAAGATTCTCCTAAATACCCTCAATGGAAAAATTAATTTTCAAAGCTAGTTTTTCACACAGTACGGAATTATTGAGTAGGTTATGAAAACTGTTGATTTTTCAAAGCCTACCTGATAAAACTACTTGATAATTATGCATGACGCCTACAAAATTGTTTCCTCAGCATACTTGACTTTATTATCTCGATGATTTAGGGTTTTGACTTCACCAAATACTATCAAAACGTTATAATTTAGTTGTTCGTTAAATAAAAAACAAATCAGATATTACTTTCTCAAAATAAATAAATTTCAGTACAAAAATAGAGGCTATATTTTAAAAAATATCGAAAAATCGAAATATCTCGGAAACTGATGGACGTAGGTTCAACAAGTGCTATACAAAGATGAAAGAGCATACTAAAGGCAATTCTTTGGGATAATAAAATATTGGGGGTTACATTTGAAAAAAAAGAGAAAATTTGGATTTTGTATTCTACATCACCCTGTATACGAATATGCGTCTCGGGCTTCTTTTATAGCCGATTTTAAAACTAGATGATATTTTTAATCTTCTTATGTGAAAAAAATAATTTTTGATTCATTACTTTTTGATATACAGTACGTTCATTTGTCCGCGATTTGGATATAGAAATGGTCATAACTTTTGAAACACCCTGTATAATGTAACAATGCCCTATATTGGAAGAACGGAAATCATTAGTAGAATCTGAATATGGAATAATATATAGGGTGTCTCATTTAAAAAAATGCATGTTTGCATCACCACGTAGTTATGGATCACCCTGTATAAATCTAAATATTTTCTGAGCAAGGAGCATATCCGTGGCTACAACTTTTATATACAACTTTTTTCGCTACCTTCTGTAGTAGTGGAGTTATCGACCGAGCCGGTACTAAAAACTCACCCTGTATATTATGCTCAAGCTCAACATCAACAATCAAACGTAGTAAGTTTAAAATAATATCAAGCTCAAGCCCCTTAAATATCGTAATTCCACGATGAGTATATGAAATGTATGCAAAACGAAATTGACTGAGACATAACATTTTGAATTAAATCAAAAACATGTCAATACAGTTTAGCCTGTGTTTCCAAGAATAATGATAGTCAGAACAAATGTACATATATTTCGTGAATTTTGCCGAGTGTACCAAGTAATTCAGGTTTTCAGGAAAAGATTAAATAATACAAATTCCAATTAGTCCACAATTTGTACGCGTCTTAAAACGAGCAGTATAAGAGGAAAACAGTTTGTGTAGTCCCAGAAAAACTTTTGTCTAAATTTGAGATTGGTTTTCCACACCTGGCAAATCTTCATTTCAAACCTCAAATTTCAAGGCGATTGAGGAATAGAGGGATCCTCGTAAACTTTGTAAAAATGGAAATTTGAATTCTTCTGGGAATTCTATCGTATTGAAATACAGAATCCACTGCTGCAATCCAATCCTATCTATCTTATACGATAGTATCAAAATTTACGAAAAATGAGTTAAATGACGCCACCAAACTTGGTATGTAAATTAGTAATTACTAGTGCAAAAGTGTGGTTTGGATCATCTATCGTCGTTGTAAGCAATCAACAAGTGTCAGCACCCAATGCCATGTAAGAGCATATCATCTAGAGCAGTGTGGTTCTAAACCTATTTGGTCCCTGCACCCTTTTTCCATTATCGCAGATGCCTTTACCCCTTGAAAATACACCCCATTAATTAGAAGTTTCTAAACCATTCTAATTCATAAATCCTTAGCTTTTATCACATCAATTTTTATTACAATAGTAATAATAATACTTAGTCACTAAATAACCACATATATTACTGAAAAGATTTGTATATAATTAACTGATAAGATTAACGACATGAGATGAAATCGGACCGTTTCTTTTTAGCCAACTCTAGTATGCGGTGTAGTGAATACTAAATACTAGATTTTGGTAATCTGCGATATATTATTTATTTAATTTAATATTAATATTTTGATAGATTTATTAAATAGTCTTTTGTTTCTCATTTGATCAATCGGTATGGTAATTTCACCCCTCCTAGAAAATGAAAAATCCCCCCTAGGGGTAAATTCCCCCGGGTGACAACCCCTGATCTAGAGATTTTTAGCGACTCCAAAATATAATGAACTGAATAACTGTTGATTTGGTACACTTTCATTCTCATCCTTTCATACGAGTAGTTGCGAGATACGGCAGGTGTCGTAGAAGAAAGTGCAGGACTGTTGAGAAGATGATCTGTACCTTCGAAAGAAAAAACCTAATAACTGATTAAGCAGAACAGCATTCCTAGCATTTCTGGCGAGCCGAATAGCGGCCAGCCAGCCAAGCAGGGTCGATCGTGTCGAATTCCTTTCTCTCAGTTCCTAGCACGGATCACGGAAGAACGCGATGCTCACGAATGCAGGCGTTCGTTTGTTTCATTTACCTGAACTGTCCTGAACCCTGTTTTTGAAGTCATTCATCATCCAATAGGGCGGGGCGACATTTTTTGATACTCGTAGATCAGAATCACAAACATAACCACCGGAGTCAGTCATTGAGTCATTTGTCCTATTTGTCTGGTACTATTTTCAAAAGAGCACCTTTTTGTACAATTCGCTTTATACTAATTCACTTAATAAATGACTTTTTTTAAACACTCTTTTATTAGCTCACCTGCATGTGAGATTGTGAGCTTGTAGCACTCCTTTTAGTTAAGACAATTAAGACCAAATTGGTTATACCATCTCTATTCACAAAACAACTTGTTACATTTATCGAAAGATTCATTAAGGTGGCTACTGCCTACGTCGGATAGCTATGCTTTCCCATCCTAGAAAGATAGCTATTGAATTTTGTCAGGCATGTAACTGCAACACTGCGCCATTTGTCGTCTTAAACTGTAACTGCACCTTCAACTGACGGTGCGGAACTCTGGGCGCCACCTTAAGTTTACATTACATCCGGCAGGTAGCGCTGTAATCGGAACGATGCGTGAACGACGCCTGTCGAGAGCACTAATTTGTTATCATTTCGCAACCTAATCGTTTCATCAATGAAATAAATACAGTTTGAAAAAACCTAAAAAAAGCTTTAAAGATTATTTTAACTAAAAAATTAAAAAAAAAATAAAAATAAAAAAAAATGAAAAAACACGCTTTTAAAGAGCATCGAACTAAAAAGTTAAAAATAAGCTTGAAACAATAATGAACGAAAAAATACTAGTATTATGGTGAAAAAAGCGTAACCGCTTTATGCCACATTATTCGTAATTCGAGCGGCCGACCCTTTTTTCACAATAATACTAGTATTTTTCGTTTATTATTGTTTTAAGCTTATTTTTAACTTTTTAGGTCGATGTTTTTTAAAAGCGTGTTTTTCAGTTTTTTTAAGCTATACTGATTTTTATGGTCAGCCTCCCGTAAAGGCTGAACCCCAAGACGCTGTAGAAGCGTTGCGAGAGAATAAGTGTCTGTGCACGTTAGATTTGAAGCGCTGCAAGTTGCAGCCGCCAAGAATCAAATTCCCCGGCAGCTCATTCCACAGCGTAGAAGTTCTCCAAAAGAAGGAATGCTGGAGGAGACTGTTTCGGGGACTAGGGACCTCGACCTGATAAGGATGAGCTCGCAGAGCCTCTCCAGTGTTCCTTGTTATGATGTTATTATCTGGGAGAGTTCACTCGAACATCTTCAGTGATAGAATCTGTAAAACAGGGACAGGCCAGCCACCCTTCTGGGATGTTTGAGGTTGTGGAGGTCCTTTGTGAGGTTAGCGAATCGATTATGCTCTCTTCTGGATAGTGTTCAGAAGCTTTAGAGAGTGCTTCGGAGCGGATCCTCACACATGGGAGCAATACTTCAACGATGGTCGGATGTGTGCCTTGTAGAGCAGCTGTAGTTTCTCTGGTGTATACAGCTTCTTACAGCGGAACAGAACTCCAAGCTATACTGGGATGCCGTTTCCGTAATATTGACGACGTGGTCGTGCCAGAGCATGTTGTTGTTGATGTTGATCCCCAAAAGCTTGACGGAAGGTTACTCGACTATTGGATGACCCTCCATTTCCACAGTTGGTAAGGCAACGTGAGACTTCTTTGACACTGTCATTGTCCGAGTTTTCTGTACGTCGAACTACCTTACCCTAAAGATCTTAAAAAAAGAGAAGAGGTTTGTTAAAAGCGAATAGGAATCGGCCATATGCATTCGACTTCTTCCCACATTTTATTGGGCAACCCACCCCCTCTTGTGACACAGTTTTGACAATAGACTATGTACTCTTCGAATGCCGAAATTATGAGCATATAAGGACAAGGTTCAACCTCCCAATGACGCTACAACAATGCATGGTGAATAATACTGCAACATGCAGTCTATTAACTTTCCTGAAAAGTAGCAAATTATATTGGAGGATATAGATAAGTAAGCAGCTAATAAAAAATAATTCACTATTTGATTTGGTTGTATGTGTTTGTACTGACCGTTTTTGCAAGTTTTCGCCCATAACTGAGTCGATTTAATTTATACATCTTATGTATTTTCAGGATCCCTATTTTCAAATTTATCAAAGCTGTTCCTCTGTTTTTTTGTTTATAGGGTCAAAAAATAGTTCTGTCAACGACCCAGCAGATTTATTCTCCTCTTCAGGGCTTCTTTGTGTCAAAAGTGGTGTTGAACCAGTAATATTTTAATTTTAAGAGACCAAGCTAAGTATCATCAAATTGAGCCTAAATAGTTAAAATACTCAATATAAACTCATACATGATACAGAATCCTTGAATCTGGAGTGGGTGGAGTGAATTTTTTCCTCTTTTCATTATACAATCTTTGATATCGTGATAAATGTTCTATCTACCTCACCTCACTTTTTAGAATATCTAAAAAGAAATCTTCTAGAGTTACCTAAAAAAATAGTGCTTCCCAAGCCTACTTGGCACTAACAAGACACCCAAATTCCATTGCATTTTGTTTTCCGTAGTTTGCACGGTTATTAAGGGTATTAATTAATAACATATTTATGCACGCAATGTATCGTAATTAAGGATTATACACAATTTTCTCTGTCATAAACGTTACTGTGTAGCCCATGAGCCTTTTTATAGCCTTTAAGCTACGATGAAATGTCCAACACCAAAAATTCCCAATAAACCATACCAACTTAGCAAGTAAAATGGCTACCGCTGTTTTTCCACTGCTATAGTAACGCAGATCACTTGCTATAACTTTGACCCATGCGACGATGCTAGATAATGTACTTATTTACTTATACAAAATGAAAAAAGTCATCCGAGCATAAAATAGTGTATGCCCACTCTTTTCTAAGCTTCGGGGCATTAAAGCCTCTTTGCGCCCTTAGTATATAAATAATTATTACATTGTTAATCGCAAAATTGCAGTCACTTCTTCTCAACTAGCTATGGGAAGTAAATAACGTGTTCTTCAAAAAAAAAACTTGTATACGGCAAACGAGTCCCTGAACTCTTTCATTTTCTGTACATTTTGACGATCTGAATGCATTGATATGCATACAGTATGACTATTAGGATTATACATGAAGAAATTACTGATGACTGGGTTTTGTCGACAGACGATTGTATGCAAAGTGGGTATTCAAATAAAATCTTGGTCGTGGAGTTTATGTAACGCTCCGGTGTTTTGGCGACTGGCGACATGAATACTTTCAGAAATGCAGCCTTTTGGTTGTGCAAGTGTTTATCTGTTCTTACTGGTATAATATGCAAAGAGCAGACTTGCATCTTGCCTGGAATTCGGACGTCAGGTTTCAAAAGCAATTTCTCTTCTTACACACGATGTACCATGGTACACTACACTTTCAACAGTATGTCTCAAATGTTTCTATACAAGATTAGATTAAGTTAATTGAAAAAATGTGAGGTAGGATTAAAACATCAGACATTAATTTTGATAATCACATTTTAATAAATATAAGTATTTGCTTGGAAGTGGCTTATAAATAAAATTAGTATGGTCGTGTTCTTTACTATAGCTTTTATAAGGGTTGCGTCCTAGCTGAACATTTATGTATTAAAATAAATCAAATATGAAAAATCTTATTATCTACCCTCACTATCAGATTTTGGTGAAATTTATATAATATATACCCTGATATGGTCTTCGAGAAAAATATATGCACTATACGTAAATGCTGTAAATTTTACCAGAGGTACACTGGTAATGCTAAAAAATAATCTACTTATAAATGAAATTTTATTTGAAAATATTTTTGGGACGCAAAAGAAATACTTTTTTAATCCAAGTATTCTAGTTAAGAAAGCCATTGGCCGAATATTTGGCTTGCACCGAATTTTAGTTATATTAGACACTGTAAATCATATCGGGAGTGATGAAGGTAAATACTAATCAATGTATTTAATTCATTCTCATATGCTTTCATCTTTTTATTTCCAAGCAAACTATTCTTTGAAGGCGTCTGGCATTTTCAATAGATGCCGGGAATATCATCGAGGTCTAAAAGGGTAAACAATGTTCCGTTAATTTTTTTTGTTCAAACTTATCATTTTCTTACACTAGATTTTCTGGGGAACGTAGTTGCTTGCTGTGCGATACAGATTTTGCAAAATTGCATTATGGCAAGGGTAAATAAGTATCAATTTTTATGACGTTTATCTTCACGTATATTTTAGTCGAGACTTAAACTGCATTTTTTTACTTTTTCATCATTTTTCCTATAAGATCACTGCCATCATTAAATGGAAAAATTGTTATAAATTGAAAAAATATGCTGTTATTACCTGCGTTTTGATAGTTGATGAAAAACAGAATTAAAATTATCCAAAATAACTGTGTCCGTTTTATATTTGGCCTAAGGAAATATGATACTAAGAATCATAAAGTTCTGGAGTGGCTTATTAGGTTAAGCAATATTTTAGTATATAGGTATTTGATATTAGCGACGAAATGCACGCAATGCTGCTTCAAAAGTGATGATTTCAAATAAAAAGGACAATAAAATTGCACTGTGAATATAAGGGAAACACATTTTTCGGGATTTTCTTTAAATCTTTTTTTGTCGATAAATTGTGTAGTTTCAGTTTCGTGTGTGCACTTTATGCTGGGAGCATTCACCATATTTGTAAAAATTAGATTAGACGTTTAAAATATGTAAGGCGTAGGTATATAAAATTTTATGTTCTGATAGCCTGGAAGGACATTGTGCCCATGCAGACATTTTTATTCAATATGATCAAATATATAACTCCCTGAAGTCTCATCTAATTAAACCGGAATTCATGTTCCATTAGAAATGTGCGCTGTCCTTTGCTGTATGACTTCTTCTATCCAGCGTATGTTGTTACATGGTCTGATAATACGCTTTCCACATGACCGGATGCACCTCCGCGTCGATATGCGCGGATGAATGAAATGAATTCAAAAGATTCCAACGTCAAAGCAAGATGCACATCGTCCAATGTATTTAATTGAAAATATGAGTCTTGTCTACGCATGTTACTGCTTAGGGGTATAATCGTTCCGTCAAGAAGAATATAACCGGTAGAATATCTTGCCTGCTTTTGTGTCCTATGAAGAATGCGGTCGGAAGATCCACCTACTACAGAGTAGGACTCAGGATTCACTTCCTGCTCATACAATAATAGTCCAGAATGAACTTCTGCATCTGCTTGGAAAAAATCATGTCCGCCTTTTTTGCATAATCTTACACAGAAGCTTTAAAGAAACTGCTTAAAGTGCTTAAAAAACAATTGGTAAGGCCTTTGGCAAAAATTTTGTTTTTGATATTTTGTTTGACGTAACCATTTTTGTGGTATCTTAACCTTAGAGACAATTTTATTTTTTATTCAGGATAATCCAGAAAATTCTAAAAAAATATTGTGGTTGTTTTTATTCCTATACTAAAAATCACATATGTTAAAAATTAAACATTACTGATGCAGCCACCTGTGTGCCTTTGTCAAAGTACAACATATGACAAGAATTAATTTTTGATAAGTCACATTATTTGGCAGCAGTGCCAGGAAACTGCTTTGGCTGTTTTTTTTTGCTAACTTCCTAACTACCTACGGAGATCCTGAAATTTTTAAGAACACATAATGTTGCATTCGCATTGTGGATAAATCCAAAATTAGAGCCTGCCAGGC
Source organism: Callosobruchus maculatus (assembly GCA_951848785.1). Classification (NCBI taxonomy): domain Eukaryota; kingdom Metazoa; phylum Arthropoda; class Insecta; order Coleoptera; family Chrysomelidae; genus Callosobruchus; species Callosobruchus maculatus. The sequence goes on along the minus strand of CATOUR010000014.1, from coordinate 23,689,469 downwards.
ACGCACCTAGGAGGGGGCCAGAGACCGATCTGATGCAGACCCACCCCCGTTACATAATGATGCAATGCCGTTGAAAAATGTCACGTTTGAGGACCCTAATCTGCACCGTCCCCCCCCCCGTTTTGATCAGTCAATCAAAACTAAAGGTAAATCTGGCCCCCCAAAACTCAGTCCTGGATATGTGCCTGGAGCCAGTAGTGCATCATCGTTTTAGGATCATGATAATGTCTGCCTTATGAGTAGATCGTGCCATACAAACTGCAACAACAAATTATAAGGAAACCTGGTCAAATGCCACACTTTTGGTTCCAAGAACATTGATCGACGAATTATGAATGCCCACGTGATTCAACTTAATATAGGCAGATTCCTGTATTTTTCCTCTATAATTGAGGGCTCGTTTTGATGTTTCGTCTTTAGTTATGTAATTTTTATGTTATTTGATTTTTGATAGCTTTTTGTCCCACATACAGCCTATTTTGTATAGAATGTTTCATTAAATTAATACTGCTTTTTGTACTAATCAAGAAATAAATATTGTTCCAAACCAAATTAGGTGCTCCCAGAAAAATTAAGTGACTTCTCTTCTACTTGTTCGTCTTAGGCATTTTCCCTTATGAGTTTGCCGTTTTTGTCCCCCAAGCTTTCTTACATTCCAATCCCGTACTTTCATGTCTCTGTCTATCATAGTTTGTCCAATGTAAGTCTCCACCTTAGTGTCGGACGTCTTCTCCCTGGAGGTTCGCATTATACTATTCGTTTTTACCACGTGCGTTCTGGTATTCTTTGGACGTGACCATATCGTTGAAAAGCTCTGTGTCCTAGTGTTCTGTTTTTTTGTTTAGCGGCATCAACTTTTGGGGTTATTAGCCGTGTGACACAGATCTATAGAGATTTAAAAATCCCTGTGGACTTTATGAATTTAATAGTTTGTTACACAGTTCCGGATTGTTGAAACATTCACGACAAGTCTGCGGTATTTCGCACAGTGTACGAGCGTGGACATTCAAGAATGGTGTTAAACGTACTTGACATCTGTTACAACTTGGAGGTTCTTGATTTAACAAATATGATGTTAAACGGGTGTGCCCTATTCGAATTCCTGAGAGGCATACTTGCTCTCTGCCTGTCAATGTGTTGGAATATCGGAACTTAGCTATTGCGAGCTGTAAAAGACGAAGTTGAGTATCGCTTTGTTCCCATCTATTTACCACAAGTGATTGATTGATTGATTGATTGTTGCTTTGAGATAAGCTTTAAAGTCTTGCATTTTTAAGGAACAGTTTTCTGTTCGAGTATTTTGTTGGGCGACACCGGCACAAGCTGAAGTATCAGCATCAGTGTTGCCAGGTCAAAATTCAAGAGTTCACTAGTTGACGCTTAAAAAAATCACTAGAATTTCACTAGGTTATAATTGTTTTGCTGCCTCTGCTGATGAGGGGGGGGGGGGGGTAGGGGGGTGTAAATGAAATTGCTGAAACTTATATTTAGCACATAATATGTAAAAGCTATGTATATAGAGGGTGATTAGTGATTCGATACATTAATTTGGGGAGGTGGTAAGCTAATAATTGACCGTGCCCAATTCCTAAAGGTTTCCGGTTTAAATTGTATTTTAGAGATTTTCATTAAAATGCAAACCAAACGAAAACTAATGAAACAAAATGTTCTTCTCGGATCTTGGAATTTTTGGTATTAGCCGTAAACAATATGCTATTACGTCATTATCGATTGAAAGAAAGTGATCATGTATCAAACACTTCGCGAGATAGTGTCAAATTCAGCAAATGTTGAAAAGTGCATTCAAGAAACATAACAAGAAAATGAATTTATCTTAAAAAGTCACCAAATAATTAGCCGTGCATTTTGCGGCAAAAACATGCTCATCTTTCTAGTTATGCATTGGTACCACAAATTTGTTGAGTGTGGTAAACACAGACAGTAAGATTGCATTTAAGCTGTAATAGCCTAATGGATTTCCGAGAGTAAAAAGTTTCAATAGAGCATTCGGAAAAAATTGGCATTGGATTTCTAATTTTTGTTACGGGTACTTGAATAATCTCCAGAATACATCATGATTAGTCATAAAAAGTGATCTGTTAACCAAAATTTCGGTATAGGCTCTCAAAATTGTATAATTTTAAACGAAATTTTCAAGTTTATAATTTAAAATGGGTTCGTCTTAAAAAATGCTATGTATTCAACCAAACCTCATGCCATGTTATAAGATCAAGATATTAAAAATAATAATCAAATCAAATCAAATCATTTACAGATATTCGTATGTGACCTGTTCTTGTTATTGAGCATTATATTCCCATTCGATTCCATATTTCTGCAGATCTTATTTTGTCAGTTCGTGTGACTTGCAGTGTCATATAGACATGATATAGAATGATTTGTCCGCTCTTGTTTTGTTTATTATTGTTGTTGTCAATGGCTAAACTTCTGCTATTATAGGGTCACCATTGCATGAATAAAATAGATAGTGTGGGTACCTAGATCCAGTTGTGTCATGTTGTTTCATAGCCGGTAATATGTCGATTAGCTTAAACAATATTTACTGCTAGACTAGTAAATTGAATATTACGCAAATCATGCCAGTCTCGTGTATACACATAGCACAATATATCAAAATTGAATCTATGTATACTAATAGTTAGAATTTTTGTTAGATAAAGAACATACATGATAAATTCCAGAAAGTTTATGCAAGATCAATTTTTCACGCGCACCTGTAATTAGTCAGCGCTTAAAATATCGCGGAAAATATCCACGTAGGTACTTTATCGGCAAGATTACCGGTATAGTCATTACAACGTAAGCTTGTAGTGTGCTAGTGTGGTTCCTGTCAAGGTTTTTATCCCCAGTTTTTATTCCATAAGAAGTAGATTGCTACATAGGTAAGCTCTTTGACAAGAGGTTTTATTGTGAATTAGCTAAAAAAAAAACGATGCAATGAAACTTTCAGGATCATTCTCTTGCCACTAGTTTTTCCAAAATACGTACACCTTTTACGGCCGTCTCACAGTTGTAAAATGTATCACATATAATTAAACTGGCTAAGCTAAGGTGTTACTGAAGTCATAGGTCTATCAAGGGTCTATCGGAGAAATAAGTTTCCAGTTATGAACTATACTATTACACCTGCCATAGGTGAAATGGGGATTTCTATCACAGCATGATAAACAACCAGCACAATAACTCAAGTTGGCGGAAATTACACGCGTATCCCCACTTTTGGATGGGTTTTTTGTAGGGATGGTAACGGTACTTCGATACCTCTGCACTAATATCGAGTTTTTTGTCATCGATACTTTTTGAGGCATTCCAAGCTGGTAACGATAATTTTGTATCGGTATCGAAAATAATTATATAATTATTGAGGGGTGTAATCAGTTGCACAAAATGCTCTCTACGAACCAAACGCGCCTATTTGGATAAAAAATATCGAGTTGGTACCGGTATCGATATTTTCATTTTCGCATCTAACCAAACTTGACAGCCGTAAAATCATCCAAAAACCCTTCCAAGGTCAAATTTTGTGGGAACCATTTTTATATAGGAAATCCTCAGAGATATTATGCTGGCTGTTTATTATGCTGTGTTTCTATCTCCGGCGATGTTTTCTTTAGTCTTGACGGGAAGTACAAAAATATCAAAATTGACTTTTAAAACGTGATCGCAGCATGTCTGCCGTTTTAATATCTTGAAATGTAATTTTTTTTTAACAAATAACTCAGTGGCAGTCACTTACTCCGGTTCCTAGTGTATTATATAGAATTTCATATGTTCGACCATTCTATCAAAATTTGCGTTATTATAAAACTATTTTCGATAAGACAATGAAGAGGCTTAATTAAAGACCGTTACCCCTAATATTCCTTCTACTTCACCTTTAAAATACAACGTTAGCATAGGTACGGTAGATCTAAGAATAGGGATTACCCTATACAAAATGCCGAAGTCTTTATGTTTCCTATCTTATTGGACTTTCATCACATCAGGGCAAGTCCAAGAAAAATATTCCCAATTACAAAAATACGTGCTTTCTACTTATAAACCAAATTTGTTTCTATGAATAATATGTTTGCTCTATTTGGCAGCTTGATTCCCATGATCCCACGAATTTCTTTTAACTGAATTTATTTATTATAGGGTATGCATGGTAATTATTTACTCTTTTTCAGATGGTGTATACCGAAGCCCAAATGACTTCAATACGGGGGGAGCTTGAAATAGTACAGAAGGCCCTTAAGCTTCAAACAAAAAGATGTCGTCAGCTAGTTGCCGAATATACCAGACGATTACAGGAGAAGGAGGTGCAGTACCAGTCGGAAAAATCTTTGAGGGATGACCAATTGGCCAAGGTAGGTACACAAGCCCATGTGGCTCAGTTGTTACATTACAATCAATTTGTCTTCCGAATATTAATTCAGGCATATAATGCGAAAATAGGAGTCAACTTTGGAATTTCGTTCCAACCAGACCTAGATTTTTGCTTTTATTTTGACCTGGCACTCCCCAGTATTTAGGCTCTATCTCAACAACGGCGTATGATATCGAAAATTGCTTCAGACAAAATTTGTAGAGAATTATAGACTCTTCAACTTTACTAATAACTAAGAATGTCATAGAGTGCAAAACAAACGATATATTCGCAAACAAAAGATTTTTATGACAGTTGTCTGTGCAATAATCTATCTGGTTGGCTCGAATTCCACAGTGAAATTCTTATTGTCCTATATAGTCAAATTACCCTAAAAAGTATCTGTCTATCTATCTATTGAGCAAATCTGACCAATAGATAAAAGGGTATTTAGTGAATCAAACTAAATTTTCGCTGACTGTAGCGATTTTTGCAGAACATATGCAACAATGGCGTCAAGTGGATTGACTGAGTACTTCCACCCTCTCCGCCACACAAATTTCTCCGCTCCTGAAAAAAAAATAGAAAATTATCATAAACCCATAAAACGCGTAAAAGGCGAAGTGTAGAGCGTTCTTAGGATTGTTTGTCCAATTCCCCCGCCGTCAATGGAGTGATTTTCAAAAACATACCAGCATTACCTCTGCCTACTATCCCACATGATGTCACACCCAAATTTCATCAGAATCAATGCATGGATTACTCCAAAATAAACAATATCCCTCTAACCTATGGCGGTGAATGGAAAAGTCCACAGATATGTTCTGAAAGGCAATGTTGGGATAAGTCTGCGAGGTGTCGAATATCACCAAGACTATTTTTTAAGATAACGAAGAGTCCTTTATCAGTATAAATATTTTTGAAGTTTCCCCTGCAATGGTATGGTCACATCCAAAGAATGCCAGAACGAATATTGGAATGGGAGTCTCCAGGGAGGAGACGTAGAGGACGACCGGCACTAAGGTGGGATACATCTTACATCGGACATGTTATGATATATACATGTATATATCATAACATGTCCGTATACATACATGTGAGAGGGGATTGGAATATAAGAGAGCTGTGGAGGAAAAAACGGCGAACTCGTAAGGGAAAATGCTGAAGAAAGAGAAGAAGTTTCCCCGTCACCCAAATCTGACCCCAATTTTACCCTCTCGCCAACAAGTCGAAATGTTCGGAAATCTAAATCACTTAAAAACGAAGTGCACAAAGATTTTTCCATCAACTTATGAAACATAAATGATAACATTTGCTTGGGGGAATTTAGAATTCAACAAAAATTCTATGACCATTTTATGCCACGCAATAAGGTTTGAACAGTATCTTATAGCATTTTTATTTTCGATTAATTAAAGTGTCGTCCTGAAAATGTCAAACGTCATCCATTTACATGTGTAGTTGACCGTAAAATTGCAAGATATGTTTCATACACATTCATGTATTTCTGTTTTTGAGGCCTGGATAAGAAGCCTTTTTGTTCAATAAAAAGCATTAATCTTTCTATATACCTATTCCTAAAAATATATTTCTCAGGGAATATCGTTTCCAATACACAAAAGCATTGATGGTCAAAGTTTGACGGAGAAGTTATTTTTACTTACCTTGTATACAGGTATAATCAATTCATCCAAATTAAATATTGAGTAATGTTTTAAAACCCGCTTCTGATATGTACAAACATTCTTTAGGATAAATTCTCTAACGTGCTTAGAACAAAAGTTGAATATGAGTAATATATTTCATACGCTAGCGCCAGCTATAGCAAGGAACCACGAGTAGATCGAATTTTCGACAATCTTACTCTGACTGATGATGATAGACTATACCTTGTCCAGCCTGTGACACATCAAGTAGTAAATTTCGCTTCACAATCACAGTTAAACACGGTTAAACCGGAAGTACATTAATAGCTAACATATGTCCTCGAATGCACTATATGTCGCTACACTTGCGTGCAAATTTTCAGCAATATCATTCTTTCCGTTCCAAAGTTATTTGCTTGGTTCCATACTTTATCCCAACCCTGTATATTCGTTTAATTCATAAAACAATTTCATCCCCACTTCACGATTCACATCACAGCGGAAGATGGAAACAAACACCGCGTCATTTTGACGTCACATAACCCAAAGTGACATATAAATTTTGACATGTGACGTTACAATAACGCGTCGGCGGCGGTGTTTCTCTCTTTAGCTGTGTCGTCACACAAGCAGTGTCCGGACTAGATCTGTCGTTAGGCTATGCGCCGCGCCGTCCCGCATTGGCGTCAGAAAAAATGGTCACCTTAACTTTCTGTTATTAAAGAAATCGTTATTTTGCTACCATTTCTTGATTTGATGCATGCCATTTCATCACATTAAACCATCATCTAACGAAATATTTCTATTCCAGGTCTTGAGGGCGCTTTTGATCTTCGAAGCACGCCTGAAGCAAGAACAGAAGTTTATCAGCCACCAGCTGAACGAGAAAGATTACATAATCAAGAAGCAAAGCAACGATATCAAAAAACTGCTTTCCAGCCAATACTGCAAAAACTGCAACCAGTATTACAGATCCAGTCCCGTCCAGGAGAGCTTAGGGAGCAGCTCCGAGTATGTGGTCACGGACTACCAATCATCGAACTTCGAGTCCTTGGACAGTAGCAGCGAGAACTACGCATTAATGTCTGAGAAGGATTACAATAAGTCTGAATGTTCTTACCAGTCGTACAACGATGACATTTCTAAGTCAGAAACCGAGTCTGTAAAAAGTATATATCAGAAAAATAGGAACAAGGATTCGCTGGGGAGACGATCAAGGAAGATACCTCATAGAAAGAGCATCGGAACGTACTTTGAAGTACTGAAACTAAGAAATGATACCAATAGTCCTATGTCCAACGAAGACAATACCAGCAACGATTACGAACATTTAGATTCTTTACCGCCTGAAAGCTTAACTGATAAAATTAGTGAGATATCTGGAAACATCGAATCGATCTTTGAGAAGAATCAACAACTTGTGAACGGCACTGAATCTAGTACAAATATATCAACTTCCGAATGCAATAACACCGTGATCAACAAGTGCTTCGACGACCAGTCCCTGGACACAACGAGCTTGGACAATCACGTATGTAGTGAGCCCAAAGAGAGGAAGTTATCCGACACCATACCTGTGTTTGATGCGGATGAAGAAACGAATGACAACTGGTATGCAAGTGCTAGTGACCAGGAAGACGAAGAGCATAGAGACGTATACAGAAACAATCCAGTATTGGAGTGTATGAACCAGATTTTACTTCAGAACATCAACGATCCATTGAATTCCCCACCGAAAACGCCAAACATCGAAAGAAAATCTATCAAAAATAAGCGAGTTAAATTCAGCGATGAAGAACAAGACTCTAAGCCAGATAGCTCAGATTTGAGGGAAGATAATCTGAATAGGAGGGAAGAAGGTTTCAACCAGGACTACTACGAAACTCCAGTGCAAAAGACTCCAAACTTTTACGAAACTCCTCAAAGCATTTACAGCAATGATTATGAACAGATTTTGAGCAAACGCAGTGAGACGTTCAGTGATTCTCCACCTAAAAACTTGCCGGAATCGAGGAAAGTAGAAACCCCTTCTAACCATTATTACATAGACATGGAAAGCAGGAGTGACGAATGTGACAAAATTATGAGAAAATCGAAAATATCAAGAACACCTCCGGCCTTACCACCAAAACCAGCCAACCTAACATCAAAATATAAAATACATAGTCTTCCAATCAAAACACCTTCCGAAAAGAGTGACGAAAGCGTACTGGAGTTCGAACCTGATTACTGTTCAATTTCAGAACTTAACTTACCTCAACAGAAAAACATATCGTTCCAAAAAATCAGTGTGGTTGCTGAAATCAATGCCCCGACGTCACTGGATGTTCTTAATAAATTAAACCCTCCAGGTGACACAAAAACAGAAATAGAAAGTAAACAAAAGAAGCCTGAAAGCACAGAAACTAAAGTTGAGACGTCTAGGACATCACCGATGATTGAAAACAGTCGTTTAACCAATGAGAAACTTGAGATTTTGAATAAGAACGAAAACAAAGTTGATATTTTGAGCAAACTCTCGGCTCACAATGATAATAAGAGCGAACTTGTTAATAAAAAACTTCCCTTGAATGACCCGAAGCTGCTCGCGTTGAGTAAGTTCAAGTTTCCCAATGAAAAAAATATTGGCATTCTGAGTAAGTTGAATAATAATAAAGAGAATAAAATTAAAGAAAAGATCGCGGATTTCAATCAAATGAACGACAGCTTAATCGTGAAAAAGTGCGTGGAAAAGTTAAACATTCAACTGGCTAAGCAAACACCCATCAAGTCAGAGGTCAACTTGAATGTGTCAAAAAAGAACGAACCCGAAATTCCAAAGTTACCACAAGTATCAGAAATAATAATTCCCGATGAGAACGAAGAGAAGAAGGAAGAACAGCGAATAGCTCAAGACAACTATGTGAAAAACAACTCGCAGATTTTCAAGTTGACTCGCACTGAAGTACCTCGTAGACCTATTGCAATAGGTTCTTCTGTATCTAGTCTCATCTCCGAATTCAACAATCAACAAATATTGTCAGAACTAAAGAAGCCAGATCGCAGAAGAAGCCAGCACATGTTTTCTAGTTTTGATAAAATTCAAAACTCTGATAAACAGGCTGCCCTCAAAGACAACTCCCTGAATTCGTCAAAATTCGAAAGCTTCGATTTGAGCCAGAATTTTGAGGAGTTCAAGCTGGATGAATGTGATATTGAGGAATACAAAGTTGAAGAAGATCTGAGAAGTGAATCCTCAGAAAAATCCATTGAAAAAGCTACAGAGGTTGTTGTCTCCACTCCATCTAGAATTGATATTATTCGAGCCTCCAACGACACTTTGACGCCTCATCTCAATAGAAACTCTATAGAGATGCTCAAAAAGCAATTAGAGCATCAGAAGAGCCAAATACATAGTGAACAACCCAAAGAGAGTAATGGGTTTAAAGGAACTGAACCAACGTACGAGCATTTCTTAGAATGCACTGGGCTCAGCTCTAAGTCAATTTTAACGCCATCTAGGTTGCTAAGTAATCACAAGAGTATGTTGAAACCTAAAGATGTGAAACTTCGATCCAAAGTCAGGGCAAGTAACGGAATTATATTTGACAGACATGCAAATGCTTCAGTCAAGTACTGGTCAGAACCATACGTTTAACATTTATAGCTGCTTTGTACTTTATTCAATTCAGGAACACATCACCTTCAGCTTTATATATTATGCTTTACGATTTTGTAACTAAACTGTATACCTGTATCTCTTGGATGGTGTTAGGCAGTTTACAGAACAACATTCAGATTGTACCCAAATATACACATCACTGTGCCAACTCATTGATATCAAGGGCACTTGCATTTCAAGATTGAAGTAATAACATGTTTCTTAAAAAAGTACAAAATCTACTTACATGCAGACTTTTGACCAGTAGCTATGATTTAGACATGTTTTGTAAAAACTACAAATATTTGCTGCCAATGCAAAAATAACTGCGTTTGAAAAAAGCACCAAACATCTCTTACTGAACGTATTTCCTTGATATGTGGTATTCGCTCAACTAAAAACAGTTCAACCGAGAACTGAGTGGAATTTTTGAAAATACGATAGGTTTATCCATATCATGCTTTCAAAACATTTTTTTTGTACTTCATTCCTTAAAACCCATGATCAACTTTTTTTCTCAAATAGCACCCCATAGATTTTTCTACATAAATAATGTCCCCATTTTAATTCAAATCCTGTGGCACGTTTAATGTTATAAGCAAACTTTAATTTTTTTGTGAAATCATATGCATAATACAAATGAGATAAGAATTAGACGCAAAAAACAGATAAAAAAAAAGCTAAGCTTGTTTTTAAGGGTACTGAATGACCTATCACAAATGCTTTCGAAACCAAAAATGTCCATTTTATCCTTTTTTGATACGAAAATATTAGGCCCCGAATAAATTGTTGTTTTATTTATCTTATGCTCATGAAATTACGAAATAATTAAGTTTATGTATGAAACCAAAGGCACTATAAAATTTTAAATAAAATAATGAACTCATTTATGTAGGGAAAGCTGTGGGGTACTATTTGAAAAAAAAAGTTGTTGGTGAGTTTTAGGGGTTGAAGTATAATTTTTTTCCAAAACATGGTACGATAGGCCATACAGTACCCTTGAAAAGCCTACTTAGTTTTCTGTTTATCTTTTTTTGCTCGCGAAAATATTACGCCTCAAACAAATCCTTATTTTATTTATTGGTTTGGTTTGTGTGTTTGGTTATTGGTTTGTGTATAAAATTGAAGGTACAAGATTTTATATAAAATAAGGCCTTAATTTGTGTAGAAAAAAAATTGGGTGCTATTTGAAAAAAAAGTTCGTGGTGAGTTATAAGGATTGAAGTAGAAAAAAATGTTTAGAAAGCATGGTATGATAGAACCTATAGTACTTTTTAAAATTCCACTCAGTTTTTGTTTGAGCTTTTTTTTGTTGTGAGAGTTAGGGAAATTCAGGGACACCCTGTATATTCCAGTCAAATTGGCTGAAATTTTTATGCATTTCAGGTTTGGCCTTTCATAATAACTTTCTTGATAGGCACAACAGTTTTGACTTCCTTATAAAAGCTTATATACTGAAACCTTCAGCTTTAAAAAAAAATAAAAATATTACAAATACACATCAAAAATACATTCGTCAATTAAAATAATTGCGTAATTTTTTCCCAGTAAGAACAAAAAGATATTGTCTAGTAAAGTGTTATTTATTGCAGATTTTATGCAAGTGTAATTCTCAACCATGAATTAGAGTTGACATCATGTACAAACTTTTGATATTTCATCAACTATTCAAGATGTTTTTGTTATATCAAGTAAATTAAAGCCTGGATAAAACATGATACCTAAATAAATGAACTTTAATAGGAATGTCACAACTTCTTATTAGAACTTCTTAAAAAATATTTTGGCAATAGGACTTCGTGCCATAGAGATGGATATATAGATATCTATATTGGCAAATCTCTAGCGAATCAAGGTTTCCAGTATCCTTTATGCCCACTCTCACATAGCCTAGGTACTAACATCCATCCCAAGCTAAAATTATGATGCAGACTAAAAGTTATGTCCAGAAATCAAGTAGCTCATCTATAGTTTTTGTTCCATAGTTAAAAAGTGATATTTTTATTAGTTAGTCAATTTAGTAGAAGTTCAGTTGGTTAAAAAGATGAGATGCTAGGATGGAATGTATACCATACACTCTGAAAATTAAATGTATGTATTATCAAAATGATTATACTAATATTATTAATTTGTGAATATTTTGTTTTCCTTTTTGTATGTTTTATCCTGTTATTCTACACTGTATCCATAGACATCATATATGTTTTGTTTTATTTATTCTGTATTTAACTATGTAATAGGATATATTGCTAGCTCAGAATTATAGGGTTCAATATTACAATCTCCATTGTAATGCAGAACCTTATATGAGCTGATTTATGTTTTAGAATATGATTAGTGTTTCAAAAGATGCTTTTAAGTTAGTTTTGTTAATTGCATTGCACAAAGTAATGTTTCTATTAAAATATATATTTATTTGTATAGCTTATCCTAGTTTTATTTACTACCACTATGTATCAAAATAAGAGTATAAACTATTCAAATCACATAAAAAAAAGAAACACAAGATTCTTCCATCTGTTGACAAATACATAAATCTTTTTAATCATGTCAACAACTATAAACTGCATCATCATTTTGTCTTTTCATAAATCCTTTTCATTCTAACATTTTTGTCTCTTCTACTCCAAAAAGTTGCCCAAGAGTAAAATCAATGTAAGCCTGTTTTTGAACACCTATAACTTTGATTCAAATTAACAAAAGTATCTTGTATAAGCTTTTTGTCATCATTAAACTCTGCAAAAAACAAATATTGCTTTAGAAGTACAACATACCCGCTAACTATGCCATTGCCATTTAACAATGTTTGCATAATGCATATTTGATAGAATTTTAACTGTTTACTTTAAAAGAAGATATACCAAAGCACCTGAAGAAAATGGCAGTATTACTGGGAAATTAATTTATATATTTACCAATAATATCATTTGAAATTCACTTCTATAAACTAGTGATTAAAATAATAGCTAAAGAAACTGGTAAAAAGAATATAGTTAGTTAGTTAGTTAGCAAAAAAGAATAAAAGGGAATATATCAGTATAAACACCTCTTGAAAAAGGTAGAATCACTAGGCATGTATCTAGGGTTTGGTTTTGGGGGGTCCAGATTATGGGCGTCACTTGCTTGACCTATCGGGGGGGGGGTCCAGACTAGAATTGCCACCTGAAATTTGCCCTCGTCCAGGGGGGGGCAAACATTTGTGGAATCCGTTTTTTAGATGGCATTTATCACTTATCGGGGGGGGGTCCAGACCCCCCTAAATATGTGCTTGAGAATCACCTATAACCACAGAACAAAATAGTTCACCACAAATAGGCGTTAAAAGAACAATGGAAGTGGCAAAGGTAAAATTGATATTCACTCAGTATGACCAAATTTTTCATCCAATTAACCTTTAACTAGAAGCGCTGGTGTACTGGGTACAACATTGGGTTTAAGTATGTTGAATTTCCTAAAAGACATAAGGTGTCACTTCTGCAAATTCTACCTAACTGTCAAAGATGGTATATTTACTTAACCCTTAACCGGTAACGTGCAAGTTCGGGGCATAGTTGGTAACGTGCAGTCTGTGAGACTGTAACCTCTTTGAAGCTTAAAAAATCAAATTCTCCTATTTATTTTTTGGAAAAAATGCATGAAGATTTGTTGGATATATATCCTTTAATAACAATTTTGTATAAAGTAGCAGAACATGTGATGTAAAGAAAAAAAATTATGATAATTATTAACTAGAACACACGCACAAATTTGTAGGACCAAGATAATAAAAAAAAAATTTGACCACACTCAAATCTATATATTTTGTGATTGATAACAAGTAAAGAAGTAAAGCAATACACCTATAAAAATATTTTGGTAAAAAATGACGGACCTGCCATGACTACCAGTTGAAAAAAATTATAACGCGAACCGTAACGTGCCGTCTCCCAGACTGAACCAAACTAACAACTAAGCACATCTGGAATGTTGTTTATGCAAACTTATTGATAAACAGGATATAAAAGGGATACCAATGGCTGGTAGATTAGATGAGGTCATTTACCAGAAATGCGGTAAGGTTTTGTTGTAGGGTCGAATTTAAGATTGCTTGCAGTCTCACAGACGGCACGTTACCAGTTAAGGGTTAAAGCATGCTTCATGATCAGTTGTCGCAAACTTTGCCAAGCAAGTAAAGTTGTGCCACTGTTACTTATGTTGCATAGGTGCTCAAAAAAACAGGCAAAAACTCATTTCTCTGAAACCATATCAGACATAGGAGAGTCTGTCCTTGTATAATATTGTGTTGCTTCTAACGTGACTCATGATGAACTGCCAGCAGCAGCACTGGTTTCTTGTGCATTCTTGTAGACAATCTCCAAGGCGGTGGTGATGGTACGTATGTCTCCCTCGATTGTTTTCGCCCAGTTTTCGACGTCTCCTAGTTCCTTGAGTGCTCCGCTAAACTGCTCGACCAGCTGCAGCCACTGCTGCGTGTGTTTACCGAAGGCAGCTGCACTGGTGTGCAGTTGTTTTGCCTCTGCGTCCAGCCGTTTCTGGTTGAGGTAAGCCTGGGCCACACCAACATTCAGGTGGTCCACCAAGTGCTGGGTCAGCTCGCTGGCTGCTTGGCAAGCTTCTCGGCGCTTTGTTTCTTGAGACTCCTTTTTTGCGGTTTGCCGACCCTGATGCTCTTTTAACATCGACGATAGCATCTTATTTGTGAATTTAGAAAAATTCTATTTTTTAAGCCTTAATCTAAAATCTAATCTGTCAAAGAGATAGGTTAGAATGTCAATGTACAAAACACCTATTCTGTGGTCAAAACCCAGACACAACGACACAACACAAAACAGGTACGGTTAAGACACAACACATGGCCGACTCTACACTAAGCCGGAGCCTTAGATGTGGCAACGTCGCTTAGCTGTCAAATAGTGGGCCGGCTACCGTGGGCCGAACGGCGGGCATTCCGCGGAAAATTTAAATTGTTTCATAGTTTCAGAATAATTATTACATTTTATTTATGTATTATGTGTTCATCTCGGTTGATAAATTAAGAAAAATGCTTTTTGAAAAAATAAGAATGGTGAAAAAGGCCAGTAGTATCAGTACAAAAATGTAACATGTATTGGGACTAGGAGCTTAATTTAGAGATTTTCCTTGCTGTTGGACATTTCTCATTTTCCTTAGACTTGCTCTTTTTATTTTTGTCAGTCTGTATTTTATCTTGAACTGTTTTTGTGTAATTATTAATAAAGATAAAAATAAAAAACAGGCAACATTAATTCAAGCAGCATTTCAGTTTGGGGTTGATTACATGAACAAGTGTCTCTAAAACTAAACTCATCTCTATGCATATTGATGTATTCCTTTGTAATTTTAATTAAAACTGATTTGTGGAATTTACATCCTAAAAACTTGCTTTCATATTGGTCTGAAATCAACATTTTAATTATATTGTGCATAAGGACTGTTATTTGAACAGTAAACTCTGGTGGAAGGGTTAAACCGTCTCTGTTTAATATATCAAAGTAATTTTGTTCCTCATGTTCTATTATTTCTGTATTGACAAGAACATTTATACAGGCTGTACATTGCAGTTTGGCTGAAACTTTAAAACTAACGTAACCTGCTATATATTGAATTGCTGAATCTGAAATCTGTTGAGGTTGATTCATTAAATTATTGCCTAAAATATCTCTAAAACTGTCAATACCTATTTCTCCATGATCTATTGTACAAGTGTGTAATTTTGCTAAATTGGAGACATTAAATTTAACTTGTCCACATTGAGCAGAATGTAAGTCGAAGACACCCTTGATTCTAATCTTTTCTTCAGATTCATAAATTTGCCTTAAGCTTACATGATAATTGCCACCAGATAACTGCCTGTAACATCCAAAACGAGATTCTAAATTGTCAGTTTGAAATTTCCCTGTAAGCAAATATTGCAAGGAGTTTTTGATACACAGTGTTTAATAAACATAATAATGGCAGTTGTTGAATGATGCAGTGCATTGTGTGTATCAGCAGATAAAGAAGAGTCAGGGTATCCCAAAGCTTTCCATTTATCAAGCCAAATTAAAAAATTTTCTAAAAATTCTATTCGATCATCTGTTATGTCCTGGAAAGGTTTTAAGAAGTCATTTCTCTTCAGTTTATATAAAATTGGGTTTTTTATATTAACTATAGACCACCATATTATAATGATATTTAAAAAGTCAGCAGTACTTTCACTGTAATTCAATAAGGCAGGATGTGTCTTTTCATCAAAAATATTACACACTAAGGAAACATTCTGCCTTTCAATACTTGAAGGGTACACTGTTTTATAATTTATCTTAGGAGCTGCTTTAACCAACAAATTCGCTTCAAGTTTATAGAAGTTTCTGATATCTACAAAATTTGCTTTCCTTACCAGCTTGTTGTTATCAAAATCAGGAAATATGAAGGTTTTCGTAATATTTTTCAAATTTAGCCAATTATTGCAAACGTTGAATAGTCTGGATTTAAATGAAAGTAATGTTTATCAGCTGAACCCTCTGTAAGTTTCATTAACATATTTTGATTCACTCTAACATTATCGGTAACTACAGCAACTACAATAAAACCATAGCCAAGCAAAACTTTCAAAATAGATAAAACCATTTCATGTAACTGATCCCTACTAATATTTCTTAAAGGTTGAAGTGAAACAACCTCCTTCATACTACCAAATACAGAGGATATCAAAAATGCTTGTACCGTTTTAGCTTGGGATAATATATCATTTTCAGCAAAACCAACTAAATTACCATTCTTGTAGTCCAACGTTTCTTTAATGTATATGTCATCAATTTGCAAAACAATGTATTTCTCCAAGTCTGATAAACCCTCTGAAATAGTTTTAATGTAATGCTTGTTTTCTGATGTACTGTCAGGTGCAATTTTTAGAGAACCGCAAAGTTTTGTTAAATATTTGGGATGTGGCAAAGTTAGCAATTTATTCTCCCTCACAATACTGTAAACTTTTTTTGAGTGAACACATAAAAGAAAAGAATTTAATATTAAATCGGCAGAAAACCTATTATGATTTGAAAATAGTATATTGAATTGTTCTGCCAAGAAGTCAATCTGTTCTACTTTTTCATTCTCATCATTCTGCACAAGCTTATTTTTTAGTATTTGTACAATAGAATTAAAATTGTTTAGTGTTGCATTCAAACTAAGATTTTCACTATGAGTAGCGTGCCAAAATATTTTCTATTTGTGACCAACAGGATATTTGTAATGACAGTGGTAAAATCCAACTCAAATCATCTTTCACCAACAAATTATGATTAATGCGAACCTCTACCTTCATTGATTCTAATATTTTGATACTACACCTGATATCTGGTTCATCATGATCAAACACTACCAAATAAAAATAAATACAACCTGTTTCCTGCTGCCACTCCTGGAAATTTTCACATAAGCTTGAAAAATTTAGTATCAGATCACTCTCAAGCCGTTCTTCTTGTTGGTCTTCCTGCCTTTTCACTATACACCGTATACACATCACTGAAAGATATATCACCGTCATGGAAATGTTTAATACACACTACTGATTTTTGAGATGGTAACCAGTCTTTACGAGGAATACTTTTTACCCACTTCTGTTTCAAATGGTCGTCTCGCGGAAACCTGAACACCGTAATATATCCTTCTTGATTAGAAGCATAATTGCTAGTGCAACCTGGTACTACGCACTTTGGAGGCATCTTTTCACAATTTCGTTTATGTAGGAGTGCAGGTAATAGGTAAAATATCTATTAATAAGCTATATGTTTACGTTTAATGTCGGCCACGCTGTAATGAAACACGGCCTGATCTCCAACGTTGCCATATTTCAATGCTCTGGCCTTGTGAGTAAAGACGGCCATGCACAACACAAACGCCATTATTGTTATTGAACACAAAACAAACCGACGAATATTTCCTTAGCTCATGGCATGGCCGACTGTACTCACTACGCCGGAGCATGAAATATGGCAACACTGAATCTGGGGGCCGAGATTGCATTTGTTGTTATGTCATGTGTATTCTTCCAGGTGCAGAAAATATGGTTGGAAGGTGATTATTAATGTGTTTCTAATTATTTACCTGCACAAACGAAACTATAAAGATAACAAGATGCCTGCAAAGCGTGTAGTACCAGGTTGCAGCCCAGGAGAGGACTACCAAACCATGGCGCAGCATAACCTTATTCCAGATTAAAAAGAACGTTGCAAGGTGATTCGTAATGGGTTTCTACTTATTTACCTGCATAAACGAAACTATAAAGAGAAAAAGATGCCTGCAAAGCGTGTAGTACCAGATTGCAGCCCAGTAGAGGCATGGGTAGAGGACTACCAAACCATGGCCCAGCATAACCTTATTCCAGGTTAAAAAGAACGTTGCAAGGTGATTTTTAATGGGTTTCTACTTATTGACCTGCACAAATGAAACTATAAAGATAAAAAGATGCATGCGAAGTGTGTAGTACCAGGTTGCACTAGCAATTGTGCGTCCAATAAGGGACATAAACAGAAGTGGGTGAAACGTATTCCTCGGAAGGGCTGGTTATATTTATAAGGATAAAGACAATAATTTACAAACATTTCAAAGGATAAGACCTATTTTAAAGCACAATATGGTACCTATAATGTTTTCTCGACCTCCCAAATATCACAGAAAAATACAGTTAATAGAACTCATCTGGGCATGGCCTGGGGCATACCTACGAAAGGATTTGATAGTGAAAGGGAAATCAAGACCAGCAAGAATGGCTTCGCAGTGACCTAATAGTGAATTTTTCTAGCTCAAGTGACAGTTTACAAAGTAAATTGAGTGTTCATTTAAGTGGAAGTGAAAGTGGCAGCAGGAAACAGGTTGCGTTTATTTTGTAGTGTTTGACTACGATGAACCAGACATCAGATGTAAGTGGTGTTAATATCAATGAATATAGACATTCCTTTAAATCAGTAAATCATAATTTGTTGGTGATTTGAGTTAGATTTTACCACTGTCATTAAGAATATCCTGTTGGCCTCAAATAGAAAATATTTTGCACACTTTTCTATGTCCAGCCAAAGAAAGTTTACAATTTTGTGAGAGAGGATAAGTTGCCAATTTTACCACTATCCTAAATATTCCTCAAAACTTTGCTGTTCTTTAAAAATTGCACCTGACAGAAAATATGCCTTACATTAAAACTTTTGCAGAGGGTTTATTTATTATTCTCGGAGAAGTACATTGTTTTACAAATTGATGAAATATCAGCCTGTATAAATGTTCTTGTCATTACAAAAATTATAGGTAGAACATGAAGGACAAAATTATTTGATAGGTATATTAAAGACATACAACTTATAGTTGGTAGGCGTAACCCTTCCATCGGAGTATACAGCTCAAATTACAGTCCTTATTCACAATATAGGTATTGTTAAAATTTTGATTTCAGGCCAATAGGTATAAAAGTAAGTCTTTGGGCAGTTGCACAAAGCAGTTTTAAGGGAAATTGCAAAAGAATACATCAAGATGCATATAGATGAGTTTGTTGTAGACACATTTGTTCATGTAATCAACCCCAAACTGATGAAATTCTGCTTGAATTAATGTTGTTAATGTAGCAAATATTTTTATTAATAATTACACTAAAACAGTTCAAGGCAAAATACAGCCTGACAAAACTAAAAAGAGGAAATCTAATGGAAATAACAAATGTCTAGCAGAAGGGAAAATCTCTATGAATGAATAAGGACCAGAGGCTATCCAGCACGGAATGTGGCTGCTGCATAGGCCACACGATGGGCCCTTTTGCGCCTCTATCCGCGCTAGTTCCTAAGACCTGCCCTTTTGGCAAAGGCAAGTACATTCTTAGGTCCTATCCGTTTTATCTCTATTGGTTCCAAGGTTCTTGAGCCCAGCATAGTCTGCCTGTGATAACACAGGGTTTCACAGCGACACAGGATGTGTGCCGAGGATTCTTCCTCTTCACCACACCATGTGCACGTTGGGTCGTTTGACCATCCTCATCACAAACAAGTGACGCCTGAAGGTATTGTGACCCGTTAATAAGCCTACTAGCAATCTCAAGTTACTCCTATCCAGAGAGAGACAAAATCGTCCTATTCTCTCTGCAGGCCCTGCTAATAGCTCCCGAGCCTGACGGAGATGACCAGAGATGTTGTTCCATCTCAGAGAGTGTTGATTCTGGATCCACTCTCCAGTTGTTTTCCTAATCAAGTTTGCAGACAGTCCTAAGGCTGGTTCCGGGCCCACAAAACTGTTTCCGGATCCCATCCTGGCCAGATGATCCGCCATTTCATTACCCTTTACCCCAGCGTGCCCAGGTACCCACATCAGTGATACCTTGTGTTTAGCTGAGATGTCGTCAAGAGCTCTCCTGCACTCCAGGACCAGTCCCGACGTTATTTTCCAAGCACTCAGTGCTTTGATGGCTGCCTGACTGTCAGAGCAGATAGTAATCCGCCTCCTAGACCCGTCAATTTCCCGAATACGATTTACACAGGAAAGTATCGCATAGACCTCAGCCTGGAATACTGTGGTGTGCCCCCCAAGAGGGAATGAAAGTCTTGTATGGGGTCCGTAGACTCCCGAGCCCGAGCCCTCTCTAGCGAGTGAACCGTCTGTGTACCAGACCTGTCCTCCTCCTTCGATGAGTTGTCTTTCCCTAGACTCTCACTCTTCCCTTGACGGAAACAGCACCGTAAATTTGCGATTGAAGCGATGCGTAGGAGAAACTGTATCGCTCCTCGCCAACAAAATAGGACAATCCTCATGCAACTCTGCTAGAATCGTCGAATGTCCTTTGCCTGGATTCATAAAAGTCCAGCTACCCTGACTCCAGAGACGGAACCCAGTTTTTCTAGCTTCCCCTTGGATTACCAGATCCAAAGGAGGAAGATTCAATGGCACTCAAAGGTGTTGTGCGCACTGCACTGGTTATACTAAGACATGCCAAACGTTGAACCTTATTAAGTTTGGCTCTTGTTGCCTCCGTCTTTATACAGGTCCACCACACTATGGAGCCATATATTAGTGACGGTCTGACTATTGTAGTGTAGAGCCAGTGCACCAATTTTGGGCTCAGGCCCCAGCTACTACCGACAACTCTTCTGCAGGCCCATAATGAGTTTCGAGCCTTGCTTACCTTATAATCCACGTGCTGCCTCCAAGTCAGCTTGTGATCCAGTATGATTCCTAGATACTTTACTGACTGAGACAATTCAAGTGTCGTTCTGAAAAAGGTAGGCCTCACGAGGCCTTCCATCTTCCTTGTCCTAGTGAACATAACGAGCTCCGTCTTTTCAGCGTTCACTGACAGATCTACCTCTTTACACCACGTTTCCACAACACGCAGCGCGCCTAGCATTACCTCGGAGACTGTATTAATGAATCTACCCCTGACCACTATGCTCAAATCATCGGCATAGGCCTGTACGTAGACCCCTGTGTTACTTAGTCTCACGAGTAGGTCATTCACCACTAAGCACCATAATAGAGGTGAAAGAACACCGCCTTGTGGGCAGCCTCGCGCCACTGCAACGCTATAGTTTATGTCATTAAGCATTGCAGAAGCCACTCGGCACTCTAGAGTAGTAAGAATCCACTCCACTAGGATTGGAGCAATTCCATGTCTCTCTAGGGCGCGTCTTATCGAATTGGTAGTGGTACAGTTGAACGCACCCTCGATATCAAGAAATGCTACCATAGCCTCTTCCCGTTGATCTAACGTTTTCTCCAGCCTGCTAACCAAATGATGAAGTGCCAGCTCAGCTGATTTTCCCGCCTGATATGCGAACTGATAGGCATGGATTTCAACCCTTTGTAAGAGCCCATCCCTGATCTATCTATCAACCAACCTCTCCAGTGTTTTTAGTAAAAACGGCGAAAGGGTAATCGGTCTAAAGTCCTTCGGACGAGTATAGCTACCCCTGCCCGGCTTAGGAATAAAAACGACCCTTGAATGCAACCAGCTCTTCGGTGTGAAGCCAGTAGCCACGCAGGCGCGAAATATCCTAACTAGGTATGGTAGTACCAGATCCTGTCCATGTTGTAGCATGGCTGGAATGACGCCATCCTTGCCTGGACTTTTGTATGGAGCAAAAGTATTTATCGCCCATCTTTTGCGGTCATAAGTGACGACTTCTCCTGCCATCTGCCATTCCTCTCTATGAGGACGGCGGAGTGGCCTATGTGCACCTGTCTGCTGAGCGGCAACCGATCCCGGAAAGTGCACATTCATCAGCAGTTCAAGCGTTTCCTCCTCGTTATTGGTTCTATGACCATTCGGGTCCGTCAAGGTCCCCAACTTGGACTTGGTGTCCTTGCTAAGGATCCTATGCATCCTTGCCGTCGCAGAAATATCATTGATGGACCTACAGAAGTTCTTCCAAGATTCCCTGGAGGCCCTCCTGACTTCCCTCTTATATTCCTATAGCTTTATCCTATTCTCCTCCCATTCAGGAGTACCTTTCCTGTACCTAACTCTTGTGAGTAGTTTGTGCAGGGACTTTTTCCTGGTTTCTAATTTCTTAGTCCAGAAGGTGGCATTGCCCGCCACGCCCACTTTGCGTAGGGGACAGTTATCCTCAAAGGAGGCTCGGAGGTCCCTACACAGGGAATCAACTGCCGCCTCCAAGCCCTCCCCTTTACTGAGATCCTGCTCTATAGGACAGAGACTGCTGCCTAGGTCCTCTTTAAAAGAAGCCCAATTTGCTTGCCTAGGATTTCTAACATAGATTCCCTCTTTTTTCCCGTCAATCCTAAACGTTATATGTCTATGGTCGGACAGTGACGGTTCCAAGGATACTGTCCAGTCCTTGACCTCATTACAAATACCGACTGTGCTCAGTGTTATGTCTAGGACCTCGTCCCTCACATTATTTGAGAAGGTAGGAGTGTCGCCAACATTCAGAACCTCTAGGTTCGACTTCCCTAGAAATTCCATCAGCTCTTCACCACGTCTATTAGTGTTAGAGCTACCCCATAGGGTGTGATGGGCATTGCTATCATACCCCACGATAAGCTCGAGATTATTATCTCGACAGTGAGACACAAGTTCCTCCATCTCTTTTGAAGGAGGAGGATCTCCTAAATCATACGGTAAGTACGCTGAGCATACCACTAAACTTCTTTCGATGTCTTGTTCTCTAAGGCGAATCACCACCGCAACCATGTCCCTAGTTGTAAAGTCCATTAGTTTCCATGCATTCATACTATTACATAATATGCACACTCTAGGCTTTGTCTCCGGAGCGCTACTAAAAATGGTATACCCTGGAAGGTTAAGCCCGTTAATGCCATTCCTTATCCAGGGTTCCTGAATAACAGCTATGTCATAGCGACCCCTAGTGATCGTCTGAGTAAGAACCTAGAAGCCGCTATGCAATGCTGCAAATTAATTTGAATAAAAGAAATGTAACTCACCATTTTTGGCAGTCCACCCTCGTATGTTTATAGCGAACCAACGTCTAGTGCCCCACGGTGGGGCCCCGTTCGTTGCCGCTACCCTCGCTGTGACTGTGGCGTTGATCTGTCTGCCACAGCATCCTGGCTCCCTCCAGTGCTGAGTCGGAGTCACTATCGAGTAGCTGTCCCTCACTCACTGGTGTGCTGCTCTGTGGCCCACTAGTTCCTGGTGTGGGCACATCCCCGCCCAACTCCGGAGACTCCTGAGGAGTCTGTTCCTGCCGCTCGGTCCCCCTTGGAGGAGCCCGAGCAGCAACAACAGCCTCCCCAGCTGCCAGCTGCCCTTGGTTCCTAGGCTCCTGGCTCTCGCCTGGGCACTGATCACCGCCGGCAGCAGCAGTCCCGCGCAGCCCTCTGCCTTCGATTACGCCCCAGCTAATGGAGTGAACGCTGAGGACCAGACGTACGCCTTTCGGCTCCATCTTGACCTCCATCACCCTCCACGAGCTGGGGTGTATCCCAGGATTTTGCCTGCCTAACCTCCTCAGGAGGATGTCCTCTTTCACGTGAGGGTCCGGGAACCAAGCCATCACCCTCCTGAAGACGGGCAGGTCCTCAAACCGCATCGCCCTGAGTCGTGCTCCTTCCCAGGGCCTCAGGTTGCCAACTTGAGCCTCCAGCCACGTCTGCGAGAACTCGTTCTCGCCGCGCCCCCCGAAGCAGATGCCCCCGAAGAGGCATCTCGACTTCGGGAGCCCTGCCCCTCCTGCGCCAGCCTTAGCCTCCGGGCCCGCTTCTTCTACGCTCCCATCCTACCCTTTTTTTTCAGATTCAAGGTACCCACCCTCTTGGCGAGTTCCCTTGAAATCTCTCTCACTTGCTCTTCGCCAGTGAGGGTTCTATCGGGGTCCCTTGGTGAGAGGCCACCCGGTTGCTGTTCGGGGTCCCCTGATGGGGGGCCCCCGGATTTGGGTGTATTATTATTGTTTTTGTTGCTCATAATAAATCCCACGAGTAAGGGGGAACTACATGGTCCACACCCGCGGCGCCCTCTGCACGAGTGTAAGGCTTGCTACTCTGGGAGGTCGCCTGGTATCCCAGAGGCTCCGTTAGCGACGGTGCACCCCCACCGCCACGCACCCTTTAGCACGGATCGCATGACACATTGGGTTGGGTTCTTCAATTATCCTAGAGGACGTTCGGTGCGATCTCCTAGGCATGGGTGCACTCACTTTTATCGTGAGTACACCCTCCCCCAGGAGCTGGCACGGATACTGGCAATGCTGTTGCCCATTGCCAGGGAGCCTTTCGGAGCTCCAGCCTAGATCCGCCAGGACTAGCTTCGTCATATCTGACGAAGACAGGCGCCACTACGAGAAAGGTGCATTTCTGCACGGGGCAGGTGACGGATTTTTCTCCTACCCACTCCTGGACGGTCTTGCGGGCCTTACGACCCCCCTGAGAGTGAAGAGGCTGGAGGACCTATAAACATCTGGTGATCTCGAGCCTCCGCTCTCCCTTAACCCCCGAAGGGAAAATCTCTAAATCTAAACACATGTACATTTTTGTACTGTTACTACTGGCCTTTTTCACCATTCTTATTTTTTCAAAAAGTATTTTTCTTAATTTATCAACCGAAATGAACACATAATACATAAATAAAATGTAATAATTATTCTGAAACTATGAAACAATTTAAATTTTCCGCGGAATGCCCCGTTCGGCCCATGGTAACCGGCCCCCTATTTGACAGCTAAGCGACGTTGCCACATCGAAGGCTCCGGCCTAGTGAGTAGAGTCGGCCATGCTTAGCTGTATGATGTTATATAGGGCTGTCCAAACAACGGATCTATTACCGTCCTAGAACCGTTTTTATAATGCCCCGCCCATTTTACAGTCTTAAGAACGGTGATTGGTTGGTCCGCCCGCTTACCAGCCAATCATCAATTCTAGAATCACAAAATGGGCGCAGCACGATCAAAACAGTTCTGGGACGGTAATAGAACCGTAATTTGGAACAGCCCTTATATGAATTAGCTGTGACAGAAAACGAATAGCTGTCAAAATTTTGGTGGATAAGTGTGATATTTAGCGTTTATAAGATCAACCATTGTAAAATATTGTGGGGTGCATATGGTAGTGTGTGCAGCTTACCGTTGTAAAAGCCACAGCAGTAGGAAGGAGCCAGGATTCACTTTTCACAGGTAAATTTGTGTTCATATTTTTTTGTGCATTCGAAGTTTATGCACATATCTCGATATCTAGTTCTGAGATATATATGTATCCAAAATATAACTACAAAAAAAAAACATTCCAATCATAATACTTTTGAGCATGTAAAGTGTGAAAATTATATTTTTTTAAGGCAGGTTTTGGTTCAAATACAATCAGTTTTCCAGTGACGTACCTGTTATAGCTTACATTTTGCAAGACAAGATATCGGACAAATGTAAGTTCACGGTTAAGTTAATGTTAATTACTTGAATTTGGACTGTGGATGGTGAAATTGGCCATACAGAACTTGTGAATAACAATATTTTAATAGATTTTATTTGAAAATAGATTATTTCTCCAAATAGCTTAACCATAATGTTAATCCCATTAGCTACGGCACTGGGACTAGCGCTTTGGTACTTTTTGGTAACAGAAATATCAGCCGCCCGTTCTGTGCTCTCTCTTTCCTTGTCTAAGAATATTTCTATGCGTTGACAGATGACAGGTGGACAGGGCAACCAAAATTAAAAATTTAATGTTACCACATTATAAGGCTTGGCAATCAGATTATGGCCCGTATTTATAAACCTTCCTTGAGGGAGACTCAAGGTCGCCTTGATGCTTGAGTCTTCCTTAGCGACAAAATCCAATTTATAGTCGCTGAGGCTTCCTCAAGTCTTCCTCAAGTGCTCCTTGAGCCTAAGGTAGCATGGGAGCTCCCTTGGCTCTTCCTTAGACCTTCCTTATGTGTTCCTTACCTTCGTTTGACATTTAAGGGTAAGGTTATATTATGTTAATTAAAAATATGTGAAAAATATTGTTTTGTATTCACCAAAAAATAGTGTTTTGAATTATTTTCCAGAGTTTTGACTTGATTTTTTGGTATATCTATGAGAGATAGTAGGTGTATGGTGCGCTGTTTATAATAATAAATAATGTTTTCTCCAAAGTCCAAACCAAAAGTGTTCAATGTTCATGCAAACATACTGAAATACTGAAACTACCAGTATGATAATGGTAATTGAAGGAGAAAAGTGATTAGAGATTTGTATTAAAACACACTACGATCATGCAACATATACACACAAATGAATAAATCGATAGTGGCACCTAAACTTGCATTGGGGGTTCCACCTTCAAGGCAAGTACCTACTTTCAAGCTGTTCACCAGTATTAAATAACAGTTTCTAAATTAATTTTTTATTTCAGGATCTTAGATTCAGATAATCTAAATTGTGAAGGTTCAACAAGGAGAAAAGATATCCAAAGTATTAAAACATCATGTCCTATTGACATGTCAACAAGGAGTTAAACAGAATAATGATGTTACATAAGCCCATTTATGAGTAAGTCAGTGTAAGCAAGATAGAAATAATAATAATAGAGTGGCTGCGGGAAACAGTAACAAAGGCTACACAGAACACGAGGCTAATGACCAGAGCAGTTGATGCCAATGAAACAGAAAGAAGACAAAAAATAATAATAATAATTATATATTATTGTATTATAAACAACAAGGTATGGAGGTGAAGGATGGTTTATACAAGCATAAGTTGTATAGTATAGATTTTTGTCTTGATTTGTTATGTCAGAATTTCAAATGAACTATGCTAGTTTGGAAACAATATAGTAGCTATAGATGTGACCCATGTTTTAAACATTTATGATTTTGATCTGACTACTGTTATCGTAGTGGACAAATTTGGGGAAGGAGTACTAGTATGTCTTATTTTTATTAATATACAGAAAATGTATTTATGATTTTTTTTTGAGGTGATTAAATTAAATCTAAGTTTAGTTTCTCTAAAAGTATTCATGACTGATATTGTGTCCACTTTTTAGAGTGCTTGGTCCAGTATAATGGGAGCAGCTAAACTACAAATATTGCGGTCATGGCACATTGACTGTGCAGTGATGTATGAAGTTATAAAATGTTCATTGCAGAGCACTGGCATGGGTGAATTTAACCTATTTAGCCTACAAAATACTATTTTACAATTGCTCCTAGGTGTTGAAACTCATAACTTGACCTTCGGCACATTGTATCATAAACAAAACATGTATAATAAACACTATGTGGTTAGAATAAATGCTCCAACTTATAAAGTATTTTTATTTGGATGGAAAGAAAATGAAGAAGTTAAATAATAGTTTGCATGAGCTCCTGGAATATATTAGGGATAAACTATAACGGTTATTAAAGGCAAGTACACTATTCACACAAAAAAATATTTTCTCAAGGCACAGAGCTGCTGTATTAAACAATTTTACTATTGCTTTTACTTTGTAGTGAAACTGGACAAATTTATTGTGTCAAAAACTTTCATCTAATAGCTGTTTAATGTGTAACACTTGAAATATTTCTTATCACACATATTGCAGCTGCAGTGACTTTTCCATAAGAAACTTCATTTGCAAATATATTAATTTTGTACCAATTGCTTGTCATAGAAAAAAGTTATTAAAATCTGTAAAAAAGTGTAAAGTTAATAGAACAATTTTGCAAAAACTTTTTTATTTTCCACTTTTTAAATTATATATATATAATCAGAAACTCTTTTACACAGTCTGATGTAGAGTGTGTCAAAAGTTACAGTTCATATAAAAACCACAAATTATTGCACATAAATCAACTTGTGTTCTTTTTAATCTCTTGCAGTGGATTCTTTTCACTTTGGTCCATGTATTTTATCTTTTTTTCCAAAATTCTTCCTGTCGCTCTTCTATACATTTTTCTAATGCCTCCAGCTCCAAACTCTTTTCTAATTACACTGTTTTTGATTTTTTCTCTACTGGTAACACCTTTAACCTTCCTAAAGTATTTCATTTCTATTACTTTTAACTTGCTTTTACTCCATGCTCTAAATATCCACGATTCACAATAGTAAGTCAGGACTGGCCTACAAATCGCTCTATAAATTGACCTCTTTGTCTACCTGCTTATTTCCCCACATATTTCCCTATGTCCTAGAAAACGATTTTTCAGGTAGTGATATGTTGGTTTCTTGAATAACCTAGTTTATTTCCAGTTGTTGGTTCCCTGATTGTTCTAATGCTACACCCAGATATTCAAAATAATAATCAACTTGTTGTATTTGCACCTCTTTTCCTTCTGCAGATAAGCTGATACCACTAACCCCTTTGGTTTTTTTTCATTTCTCTTTAAAACTTGATTCCAATTTGTGAATAAATGTTGCATATCTTTCTCGCTGTTGGCTACTATCGTATCGCTACATCATCTGCAAATGCACATTCCGAAATTCTTCCCCTTTTCCAAATTTCGATATCAAATATATACAGCAAATCCTATACAGGTTTCACAGTTCTGTGTACTTCCCTTCTCCATAAACGTTATAAATATCAAAGAACTGATAGCTCCTCCTTGTTGCAGTCCATTATTTGTTGTAAATGCCTCAGATTTCAATTTCTCCATATTTTTTAAATAAATTCCAAATTTATAATTATAATTATGGACAGTGCATACAGAAAATGACACTGCTGACAGTGGATTTTGCTATTTCTTTGGTTTCTTTGCAACGTTGCCAGATTTTCCTCTTCCTTGGCTAAGGAGGCCTTGAGGAACGACTATAAATTAGAACATTCCAAGCCGTCCTTGGCTAAGGCTTCCTCAAGGGAGCCTCAAGGTCGGGACTATAAATACGGGCCTATGGCTTCTAGTCCAGATGTCCAGGCAACCAGTCTTACACTTGGAAATACGCCTGCGCTAAGCGCTTTCCAAATCTTCCGATCATCCATGGCCGGATCATCTGATCACAGATGTGAGATGATGATGATAAGAATGAAATAGAAGCGCAACGGACAAGTATCGTTGAACAGGTTCTAGAACGACGTTCAGTCATTCTTTGTGTACATTGACATATACCAGACCTTTCCTTCCTGAGGACATTATGTCGAGCTCTGTTTTGAAGACATCACAAAACAGTGCTTACAAAGTACCTACCTAACTACTAAACAATCCTTGTTCGGATGCACTCATTTGCATATCCATAAACTCTTTTTTATCGTCCGTGTTGTTTGCTTATCCCTAACCCTACCCTCCACTAGGTATGAACGATACTTCACGACCTGATGGGTATTTTTTCACTGATGAGTATTCCCATGAATAAAATTACTAAAATAATACAAAATAAAAATAATCAAGAATGCTTTCTCCAAGCTTAGTGATTTAGTGTACTACTACCAATCCCTGGGCGCTCATGACACATTAGCATCGATACAATCTATACAGATTTTAGACAAATTAAGACATTACATATTCTTTTATACATGAACCCCCTCCATGGTCAACACCTATAGCTGCGGCCCTGAGCATGTCGGAGATCATGACCATTACCACAGCCTCCTACAACTGACCATTAAAGGGGTGATACACGTAGGAACTTTAAGTACGCGGTTTTTAAGTTCGCGAACTTACTCGGCTCGACGCGGTGACACACGTGAAGCTGAAATCACTCATTTTGATAATTTTCCTAAACAAACAAAACTTTTAACAAACGCCAAACACAAGCATCGATGGCCTGCCGAAACAAAGTGGAGGCTCGCTGCTCGCAGCGAGGGCCGAGACAAGCTACGAGCAAGATTTCAAACCAGTTGGATTGCCGGCAGTTTGCGCGACGGTTTTAAAGTACGCGTTCTTACGGTGACACACAGGCGAAAAAGGTCGTCGAGCCATAAGTACGCGTACTTGCTCGTACGTGTATCACCCCTTTTACTCCTCTATCATCCAGGGGCGTATCCAGACTTCAGTCTGGGGGGGGGGGTAGCGGGGCATGAAGTTGTGTGTGCTTTCACCATTTTTTGTAATACATTCGTGAAGGACGTTTATGCAAGAGAAATGGAAAATGTTAATACTATTAAAAATAAAAAATGAAGTCAAGTTGATTGACTCACTACTTCCCAAACATTACGGTGATACCAGTTTATTATTTTCCAATAGCATTTGGCTTTAGTCTGAGATCCCCTTGCAACAAAATCATCACCAACACCCCCCCCCTCCCACAAATTGTCATATGCCGCTAGGTCTTTCCTGCACAGGTCAATGAACAACCTATTATCAATAATACAAACTTTTCAGTTTTTCAACCCCCCACCCTCCAATCACCCGAATTTTACCCCCACCCAAAAAAACTCAGTAAATGATCAGGCACCTCTAAAAGACTTAAAAACGAAGTTTGAGCTGTTTTTATATTTTTAGTTTTTTCATTGTTTCTGCGCCGCCACTGGCACGATTTATAAAAACCATACGCATTTTCCATCCTCATCACGGTAGTAATACTGTGTCAAAATTATTCAAATCAACAGTTTCTTCGTTACATAATATAGAACGATCTAAAGAAATATCTACTCGTATGTTTACTCCAGAAAACATTCTAAGTCCTTTGGTTTCTGTAATAGGCAAGGCAATGTTCAGATGGATGTAAAAAGGTGATTTATGTCGCTAGATCTTCCTTCACACGTCAGTGGACAGCCTATTATGAATACAGCAAATTTTTCAGTTTTTCAACCCCCCACCCCCCAACCACCCCAATTTCACCCCCACCCAAAAAAAAACTCAGAAAATGATCAGGAACTTCTGAAACACTTAAAAACGAAGTTTGAGCTGTTTTTATATTTTCAGTTTTTTTATTATTTCTGCGCCGCTACTGGCACGATTTATAAAAACCATACGCATTTTCCATCATCGACACGGTAGTAATACTGTGTCCAAATTTCATTAAAATCAATTGAACAGTTTCTTCGTTACATAATATAGAACGATCTAAAGCAATAATCGCATGTATACATTGGAAAAAAATTCTAAGTCTTTTAGTTTCTGTAATAGACATAAGGCAATGTTCGGATAGACCTAAAAAAGTTATTTATGCCGCTAGGTCTTCCTTCACAGGTCAGAGGGTAGTCTATTATGAATACAACAAATTTTTCAATTTTACAACCCCTCAACCCCCAACCACCCCAATTTCCACCCCCACCCAAAAAAAGTAGAAAATGATCAGGAACACCTAAAACGCCTAAAAACGAAGTTTGGGGAATATTTTAAATTTTTCGTTTTTTGCTGATTTAACAAATAGGAAACAATTTCATTTTTAAGGCCGTTGTATAAATCCACGACGCTAAAAACTGTGTTACTCATTTTTTAGCTTAGGCCTGTCCTGTATAACCTTTTGGCCCCTCTATAATTCAGAAAGTGCTACTCTAATCATGAAATTCTTGGGATTTTCATAACATCAAAGCAAAGCATAGCATAGGACAGCACAGTGGCGGCGTAGTAACGATAAAAATCGGAAACATTATACTAATGGCCCCCTCATCATTTTGAAAATGTTTTGGTAGACCGTGTCAAATTGGGAGTTGGATGGGGAAAAACTTGATGGAACGACAAAATCAAGTATTCGTAAAAAAACTCTATTTTTGTCTGTCTATATTATTCTATCTACTTCGCTCTATGCTGCTTAGCTTCAGAGATCGCAAAGCTGAAGTTGGTTTTGCTATGGTAATGGCCCTTCATTGGCCTTAGAAGTATATGATAACGATTATAGAAAAAGAGCAACTAATATACGCGTAAGGCTCCAAAAAAAGTAACATCCGAATTTAGTTAAACAAGTCAATAACATAGAGAAAGTCAAACATTTCCAAAATTACGTCCTTTGTGGAATAGTAATAACTAAAACAACTATGGCCATTTATTGTTTACATTGTTATTGTACATTCTGTATAAGTACATTTTGATAGGTGGCGCTAATGAAAATAGTTGCGCTGCCTTCACTATATACCTTGCACGTAAAGATCATACGACTTACCACGGTCTAAGTTGCAACCTTATGTTTTTTGAAATCTTATTGAAGCAGCCGAATCTTTCTTTTTGTATATACGTGATTTTCAAAAACGTTACTAATTCTAACATATACGAAATGATATTCATACCTATGCCACAGACTAGTGTAGCGTTTCACTAAACGGGAATGGTGTAATAAATTAAACATCTATTAAACTTTAAGTTTTATTTCTGTTGATTAAAATACATTTGTCAACTTTTTGCAATAGAATTTACACAGACATCCCTTATAATCCTCATTTTTACAAGAATCATGTATAAAAAAATATACAATAAAACCATCAAGAGACATATATAATATAGCGACAAATAAACAAAAAAACATATGAACATAAAACTCTATTTGGCTAAAATATATTACAGAATCTTTGGTAAAACTAGCCAATGTAAAAAAATAACAAATAAAAAGTAAGAAAAAATAAATCACACAACTGACGCAACTAAACTTATGCATCAGTAAGGACTAAACTTGTGGAACAAAGTATAAAAATAAAAATAGATTAAGATTAGATTAGATTTATTGACAAAAATATTAGTCCAGTCGATTGAGATGTAAAAACCATCGCTTTGAAAATGTACTTTCCAGTTCCCTTGACCAAACAATGCCCAAATCTGACTGGACTTTGTTAGCATTAAGAGGGAATAAACATTCAGTAGTATTTACAGAATAACTATACACAGAAATAGTCTTAATTATTAAAATTTATAGATATCAATATTATAAATTGTAAATATATTTTCTTTAAACTTCAGATTCTTCCCACATACCTTGAGATTTCTTCTTTCTATATAATAAATGCTACTTTATTCATAACACCAGCAGTACTAGGTAAATAAGTGTATATCAAATGGCTATGTTATTGTCAAAACCTTATAGTATATACCTATAAAATTCACACACTGGAAATCATTAGTTAGGTACTTAATTTGGAATGGTTCAATTAATCCTTAACAGTTTCCTAAATCCATGGTCTAAAAGCTTTAAAAACAAAGTAGTGTACGGATAGATGAGATTCATTTTAATAAGAAGGGTTTCATAGAAACGTTAATAAAAGTAGCACATGAGGATGTCATGTTATTTCTTGTCTCTTGCTCCGAAGACTTTTTTACAAGACGCTAAAAACAATTGAAAACCGAAAGCTGTAACAAATCAACAAAAAACCCGTCGCTTTCCTATTATATTTACTGGCTCCATAATGCTACCATCTGTCGACACCACTGACAAGATAATGGTCGTCAAATTATGTCACTATACTGTTAGTCATTCAACACTTGTGTTCAAAACAATTTTTATTATTTTGAAGGACGTATTACACACCTAAAACTAGAATTGCTCTCCTTAAGACTCTTGCTGACCTGAAGAAAACTATCTAAGTTCACATGAGCGTTTTCATGGTGACATTCAGGAATGAAGTCTACCTGTATGACACTAAGAAGAATTACAATTTCATTTTTTCATTTTCCGTTCGCATTTAATCTGTTCCAGAGCATCTATCATTGTGCTACTTTTGATAAATTTTCAATGAAACTGCAAGTACGTGGGACTGAATTCTGGATTTAAGAAACCTACGTTTATGGCACATTTAATTCATATTCGTAAAATATACAAAAATACCTTAATCGCAAACTGGTAACGTAACCACCGTCAACTTGAAAAATACTTATTCGAAATAAATGCCTCTAAAAAGATAAAAGACTTGCACCATTTTTCATTGTATTGTTGCAACTACCAGCACTACGTATTGTCATGTAACACTTCAGATGCATGGCTGCACTTGAGCGTTTCCAGGGAAATATGGCGACAAACCACAAGATAGGTATTGTACATTGAACATCATCAGACATATAGCGATGCGATACAGTAGCTATAAGCCAGTGATTGAATCAACTACTCATGTGAAGTATTGTGAAGCTAGATAGTAGATATAAACACCGAAATCTAATACTCCTGATGGTTGAATATTTAACAGAAAAATTAAATATTAATACTACGTAGTACGTGTATATGAAGTTTATTTGGATTTCTTATTTGCGGTGTGCAATCAGGACCCCGGGAAACTTGTAAATGACCACTATTCAAAACTTCCAAGATTTATAATGTAACATATAAAATGGAAAATGCATTTTCTGAATTAAACATAACTCCGCGTCACAAAAAATGAAATTCCTTATATTTGCTTAATTACTGAAATAATTTTTAAGGAGTTTTCCCATTTCAAATTATTTTAATTTAAAAACGCTATTGTAACAGCAAGAAGCATATACTACTGGTATTTGAGTGTTCATGATAGTCAGCTTCTATCATACGTTGTTGTTTTAATAGAGCGAAGTGAATCTAATTATTTCTTATATATGCCTGCATATATTTTAAGGTTAATATTTGAATTGAACTATATAACACTGATGATGAGCTGCGCATTTATACGTTTTTTATTTGGAAGTAATTTAGTCTAAGATGTTGGTTGTAGCATATTTCCCTGAAACCTCTGTTTTGCCTCTTATTGTACTGTTTACAAACTAAAGGCAGGTTACCAATTATAAATCACTTACAAACTACGGTATCATCGATGTACTGAAACCAATAAACCTTTTTTATCTACAGTTACTAGGCTATACAATTTCGCTGGTATATGGCACTTTGAAAGCAATACGTATTATTTTACATATATACAACAGTAATCATAAAAAAATAATATATCCAGTTTTCCAATCACAATAACTTTTTAATATTACACCCGACTAAATTTATACTGGTAACTTACATGTTACACCACTCGTTTCATCAAACGTGTATCAGCAATCAGATTTGAAGCCATTTTTTATGATAAAACTCAAACTCAAAAGTTACATGACCAAGAAAGAGATAAATAATATTATATGAAAAGTACGACACATATTCCACGTATTTCAGTTACAATTAATTGTTTGATGAAACGTCTGGATCTGAATGGCATTGCGAACGTTATCCCAATTGCACATAAGGACTAAATTTTTAACTTTTCCGAAAATTGCCTTTGGTGCCCGTTGCCTGCGTTAAACACCACTGTTTGTGGTGGAAGACCATCGATTCGTTCTGGCACTAAACTCAAACACATATATCTATGAGTATTATAATGCAGGTACCAGATTTGGTATTTCTATTTACAAGTTGTATTAGCTTATTTTTTGTCTCTGCGGAATGATTATCAAACGATTCGAAATCCGTAACATTCCAACCACACTTTTACTGAAGTAATCCCTTACTTTGATTTCACAACAAATGTTATTGGGCTGAAAATCTACTACTGAAAATGACTTAATCTCAACGAATCAATTAAAAGAGTGAAGTAATATGTAAATATCTCTTAATTTGTATTTAGTACCAATGTGGATTTTTTATAGTGAATATCAATAACTAGAAAATCTTAGATTAGTAGGATACATTACCGTATAATATTCAACAGAATGGATATCGCACTTATTGTTATAATACACAAATCGAATGAAGTTTGAATTAAAATGGCAACCCTGAAACTGTCTAATTATGGAACATTACGAAATTCGATCGAAAAAATATAAAAAATAAAGCTTAATATTAATATAAACTCTGAGAAACGGCGAAACTAATAACACAATATCAAGGAGAGAGCTCAATTGCACATTGATTTACTAGACAACTCTGCAAACTGTGACAAATATCTATTTATAATATTCTTAAAACAAAATTGTAGCACTTTTTCATAAATATTTCTGCTTTATATTTATCATTATACTATGTACAGAAATTTACCGTATTTGGCAAAATATTCGTATACTGCGGCCAAAAAGTGTTCGACAATCACAAATAGCAAATAATTCAATGAATTATACCTATTCGAATTCGTTGTTATAATATGACTATACCGAAAAAAAAAAAAAATGAAAAACACCATTACCTAGCAACCTATTACCTCTACTGATTTTGTGCTGTAACTTTTTTGATTAAATTTGATGTATATGTATTTTTCCTTCGCGCTTGACAAGCCAAAAAAGAATTTTTTCGGGTTTCGGCCAATTTTGTTGCCTATATAAAATTACAAAATATTGCAGAAAAGAACGAACTTGAAATAAATGATATTGTTTGACAGCTGTGCACAAAAAGTTTTTGATTTTTTGCCAGCTGACTTCCGAATTAAGTCAGTGATTCTGAATCATAGAGAACACAGGATAAATTCCTTAAATTACATTTTGCATCCTCAGAATATGTCGAACCCTTTTTGGCAGAGGGCATACTTAATGAGCAAGTATAGCCTTGCAAATTATTTACACTGGTCTTGTGTATTTTTGCATAAAATTCTGCGAAGTTTATTCGTCCACGCTTCACTATATTAATATAATCGTCAAAGTAAGAACCTAAGGTAATCCTAACGCTCTATCAGTTCTATATAGTATGCCTGAAAGCTCCTGCATGTGGTAAGTCAGTATTTTAAAACGGAAAAAAGGTCGATGTGGACTGTCACTAGCGAATTGGGCGTTATTAAACGAACTTTCCAAAGTATCTGCAACCAACTAAGTCGGACTAAATACACATAGACCAGCTTGAATATTGGAAGTATTTCGCCAAGTAAGGACATTTATTAATTATAGGCTTAAAAGTAGTTTATATACAGGCCCTGGCATTATTCTCTGTAAGGTTTGCAGTAGGAGTATCGATGGTTCATGTGTTGGCTGTAGGATCCAGAGTGAGAGAAGCGCTTCAAGCATTTGCTGCATTGAAAGGGCTTCTCGCCACTATGCAGTCTTTTGTGTTCGGTCAGATGGTGTTTGTGCTTGAATGCTTTGGTGCATTCGTCACACTTGTGAGGTCGTTGACCTGAAAAGGAATAACTAAATTAGCAATATACAACAGCGTCACTCTCCAAAAAAATTAAAGTAAAATCAATGAAATATGTAGTGTAGAAGCTGCACACGTTTTATTGTATATATACCAGAATATAGCATTTATTAATAATTACAATCATAAGAATTGGAAACACATTTTGCCAGCCCCCCTAAAATGCCTTTCAATTCTATATTTATTTCTCTGTGGATATGTAGGAGAGCTAATCCTTTAAAACTTCTTTCTGATGATGCATTACTAACAGGAGCTGCTCTCGGTATTAAACTAAATTGTTTTTGTTTTGAGTTAAAAACGTCGCAAGCCCAATCTCGGAAAGCTTCACAAACGTTGTAACGTTATCACTGTTTTGTGACTCATTTAGCACGTGTTGCTTCCAAATACAGAAGTAAGTAAGTTTTTGGGGGATTGTCCCGAAGTGCTATAGCATACTTAGAAACTACAGTTACTGCTTCGTTCGTTTACGTCGCGTCGTTACTGACAGTGCGATATTCTCATTGACCACAAAACATCCACATCTAAACAGCATAATCTATCTCATTATTCATGATTGGATTGGCTAGAAGAGGGGGAGGATCGCTCTGCGCCCCCTGCATCCGTGCCTGGTGTCAAACTAGTTTTTTACTATGATTTTCCTGGTGAATACAATTCGTTAACGTTTCCTTTTTGTTATTTGATAAAATGGTGAAAGTTCAAATTATTATTTAAAAATAAGGTGAGAGTGCATTAGGTTGGATGTATAACAATATGATAAGAGTGCACATTAGTGGTTGTTTACGACCGTTATGAAATTTTCAGTCGTGAGTTAGCTATTACACCTCACATATTCATTGGGAAACGACAGAAGCTTGTAATCGATTGTGAGTGCTTGTAATAACAAGGTCGTGTCACGGCTCAACAATCCGCTGTCATTCTCAAGGTCTGGGGATGCTTTGCGCCGATCCTTTTGCGCATGGCCATTTTGGGTTAGATCTGTTCCGATTTCAACATCCATCGGCGGCACGGCAGGGAAATGGCTATCTAGGCTTCATGTTTAACGAGGCGAAGTGACAGTGGTAGCGTCACTAATAGAAGAGCTGCCATTCGAGCTGTTTTGCGTTTTGCTACGGACTTTTGAATAGTTTGTCGTAATTTAGCATTGTTTCGTTTGCTGTTTAGTCGTAGTATTTTGTGTAGGGATAAGTATTCAAAATATGGATGTGAAAGCAGGAAAATTAAAAGCTGGACATGTTTATGCTGCAAAAAGCTGCTCTTCGAAAAGCTACTCTACTAAAAATATAAGTTTTTTTATGCTCCCTAAAAATGCCTCAAGGTAAGAATTAACAATTATTACTGCAGATGAGGCAATAACAATTACATAGCGATTTTGAAAGACTAAAAAATGAGACTTTATTCAAAGCTTTTATTTTTCAAGAGTTTTATCATAAGAAACCGTCGTAAAATATGCTGTGAAGAGAAATTATCATCTAGATCTGAAGTTGTTTAGATTGTATTCTTTATGTTGTCCTTAATGTTTACCTCCCTCTTTACACCGTATCTGTTGAGGAGTATTATTTTAATATTATCAATAGTTTTGAGAACTATAGCTCGCCATCGTTCGCGATTTACTGTCAGTTCAGTGGCGCTCTTGATACTCATATCCAGCAACTGTTTCGTCGTATCGACCCAGCGTGTAGGGGAATGGCCACGGCGCCGCCTACTCGGAGCATGACCCTGAACTACAAGTTTCTCCATATTATCGCTTCTCGGTATATGTCCAAAGAATGTAAGCATTCTCGTTCGACACAACGGACGATAGTCTCTTTGGATTACCGAGCTCATCCAGTATGGAAACGTTATTTCGATGGGCGGTATAAGGAACTCTCAGCATTCTCATTTCAAAAGCATCTATGCGAGCTCGATCTGCGTTTTTAACAGTCCAAGTTTCCGAGGCATACAAAAATATGGAGAACACAAGAGAGCATAGCTTGTCAAATTTATTATAATAATCATGTCACACATCATTGTTACTTGGACTGATCTCAAAGATCTGAAAGAAGTACATATATGCTGTTGCTGTACCATTTCAGGGACAGAAGAGCTTCGGTAACTTGAAAATCACTTTTATAACATCCAAAGACAAGTGACTTGCGTATAGAAAGTATTAAAATTTGATTACTATTGCGAATTACGACGTTGACGAAAAATCATTAGAAGCTTTGATAGGTACATCAGTCTCGTAGATAGATCAGACAAACTTAGGGAATTTTCTTAGCGTAACATATAAAGTCTCACCTGAATGCTCGTACTTGTGCCTGGCCAACGAGCTCTGCTTCGAGAACGCCTTATCACATTGATCACAGCTGAATTGGCCCTCGACCTCCGGCTCTTGGCCGTCGTACACCGGGACGCCGAGATTCTTGAGCATGAACCGCCTTTTGGCCCCGTTAGGGTCCTCGTCCATCGCGTCGCACTTCCGCTTCTCCCCCTGGGGGCTCATGCTGGACAGCTTCACCTTGATCAGATGGGAGAGGCTCGGCTGGTCGAGCAGCGAGACCAACCCCATGCCCGGAATGGACACGTGGCTCGGTTGGGCTAAGATCTGCGCCAATCGGCTGCTGTTGAAGTCCATACCGGATGGCGAAGGTGATTGTCGCGGCTCTGACGAGTTGGAGCCTTGGTAATGGTGCGGCACGTAAGGACCTGTAAGCAATCGACATTCCATTGGTCAAGGTATCAAGTCCCGAGTACCTAAATTTCATAGAAAGTTAGCATTGTTTAGCAAGGGAAGTATGCGAGGCAAAAGAATGCGGAGAAAAATAGGGCTGCTGTCAGATGTTCCGCTTGAACGTTCACGATCTGATGCTATTTTCAGTATTTTCCTATAATGTTACTGAACGATGATAAAAATACTCTACATTACGTACTTTCATAACATGTACTACTGTATAATACGTGTACTGCAATGTTTTCAATTGAAAGAACAACCGTATAAATATTTCGGAACAAGAAACGGATTGAAAAGTATTTGAGATAATCTGCTACTTCCGGCAACGCCGTAGGCTGTCGTCACCTGAATGGCTGGAGTCAGTCGTTTGGCCGACTGTGGGCCCCTCCCCCCCCTCCCATTCCACGTCATCCGTCTCTCGCATTCTCTGCCCGGTTGAACTATACTCATTTGACCCTAGCGTAGCGAATGAAGATTAGAGTTCATTGCACATCTTTGCAATCATTAGATGAACAAAATATTGGCTAGGATTTATGAAACGGTGTCCGTGAGAAAATGAACACAAAAATATTTTTTTAGGTCTACGGCTGCAAAAATTTGCTGGGCCTATTTATTATCTATGTATTATTTATTTATAGCAAACGAATGAACCATTAGTTTAGAATAAAAATGGGCAGTTATTGATACTGACGACTGAGTCTATATAACGCCTTTTTCAAAGTAGTACTGAGCCTAAATCTTCCCTTGGGGATGACAATATAGCGAAATGCATGCCGGAAAAAATTGGCTTGGTGAGTGGTGAGTGAGATTGTATAGAGTTTTATTCTTGTTGGACCAAGGGTACAGAACATGATTAAGATCAAGATTAAGATTATGAATAGAAGTTATTGCAGGGAGAGAAACGCAGTAGCGATGTGTATTGTTTAAGAGCAGGAAGACATGTTTGTTATAAATGATAGGTATTGTAATAACCTGACTTTTGAAATAGTGAGATTGTTGGTAACTGAATTATTTCATATAAAATGAACAGGGCATTCGTTTAGTCTAACCCGGTAATACAAGAGCTGAGAAAATCTTGGGGATGCGGATAGGAATCAATCAAGCCACATTAAACTGAGTCATCTGTTTTAAGTGAAACTTTCAGAATTGTTTCTTCTGACTTGTAAGGATTAGCTACAAAAGTAAAACATCAGTACAAAACAGTGCCAAAAACGAGTTAAATGTTACAATAATCTATTCCTTAACCTCTATTGCTCTTTTCAACAATGTTCAACGTAGAATCTAAATACTATATATGTTTGCAAATGCTAATAATCTTTATTTCCTAGCC
The DNA here is from genome assembly GCA_951848785.1 of Callosobruchus maculatus. Lineage (NCBI taxonomy): Eukaryota > Metazoa > Arthropoda > Insecta > Coleoptera > Chrysomelidae > Callosobruchus > Callosobruchus maculatus. Next base: position 23,648,439 of record CATOUR010000014.1, on the reverse strand, counting down.
ATGAAGATAGAAATATATATTTTCTAAAACTGCTATTTAAGTCAAACGACAAGACTCCCTTCCAAATGAGATGTTTGTTTCCTGATCGCATTTCAAAGATATTCTAGGACAGAGGTGCTCAGACCTGAACTACTGGCGATCTACCACAATATTTTTAGACTACGATCGATCGACTCTGACAGGCTCCAGTATGTGTGATGCAGGATTGTCGTCTAGGTGGCGTGTACCGTGGCATAGATATGAGTTTGTCGCACATAATTTTTTAATCAAGGTGAATCTAGGTCTGCTCTAAAATGTCAACCAAAAACTCATAAATATTCAAAATCGCGAGTTTATTGGTTCTTACCAAACAAAACGGGTTGTAGTGTCTAAGGTTATCTAAAGAGTGCTGCTGCCCCACTATCGAAGCAGCCGCTGCTCATCACGCAGCCAAGTGGGGTCCCTTTTTTCGCCACTTACGCAGGCTCTCAAAATCTTAGGACCGACTAACATAGATATTTTTTCTCATCAACGTTACGAAAGTCTACATTAAAAAGTACAGCCTCAGTTTAATAATCCGATGAAATTTGACGCCATCTCCCGAGTCATATCGCGGCCACTGTGCGACCTTCCACGATCATGAAGCTGCCACTGAATCATTTCTTTTAGGACTGTGCAGACAAACATAGTTCTTGTTTACTCCTAACCTATGCGAATTCGTTGGCTCCACCGGCCGTATATATCAAACTATGTATGTTTTAGCATGTGTAGATCACATAAAGGTATGCATTTGGACTTAAATTAGAACGGCAACAAGACACACGAACCCGCTACCCGATTGGTTGTTATCCTATAGGCCTATGACGTCACGCGACTAGAGGAATTCAAATATATTCCTCATTTTCTCGACTCTCCCGTGCCCAAAAGAATCGCGGAGAAGGTTCTTACGCCATACTCTTATCATATACTGCCATAAATAAATTCATGATACTTGTCTATTTTGTATCAAGACTTTGGCTTTGAGATGTAGGTATATCTGATATAATCTATACTAACTCGTTTTCAGTATGCGAATAGTTTTTTATGTCGGAAATTTTTTTCAATCTAGAGTTCGACTCATAAAGGAGCTCAAAGAGATATGGAGAAAGTAGACGTTAATAAATTGGACGTACCTGGACTGGACGACTTTCTGCTAAGGTTCACCACCTCGTCGTTCGATTCTTGGTGGTTGACTGAAGGAGATCTCCGCGGTGAACTGACAGGCGATGATTCGTTGGACATCGAACCCTTTCTTATCGACAGATCCAGCGGTTGTTCTGAGATGTACTCGGGCTCCGGTGGTGGTGAACTGTCTTGCGGACACAACTTCATTGGAACTACGCTCGTCGTCGGAGGGTACGACGCTGGATTATAAGGAACTTGAAACAGACGACCTTCTCGTCTATCTCTTGCTCTGGTATTTTGGAACCAAACTTGCACCACCCTCACAGGAAACCCTATCGTCGCTGCGATCTTCTCCAGGTCTTCCCTCTTCGGCCTGGCGTTCAATTTGTAATGGTCCTTTAGCACTTTCAGCTGTTCGTCGGAGATCAATGACCGAACCCTCACTTTCCTGCCATCTTCTGAGACATGATCAGTGGTGGCGAAAGATTCGGAGTCGACTTCGTCGTTCGCGTTGTAATGTAACCTATCATAGTCTTGATCATCGTTACTGCTAATACTACCATTATGAGCATCGTCGGATTTTGAGGTTAAAGCATCCTCTAACTTTGCGGCCAAGCCTTCGCTTCGATGGTCCTCGCATTCATGCTCCTCCAACTGGTTGGAAGAGACGAAGGATTTTTTACAGTTACTACAACTAAACGCTCGAGGAGAATGAGATGACGTCACACTATGGCTATCACTAGAACAGTCTGAGGTAACTTTTTGCATGTTTGCTTGCAGTAGCTCTTTCGTAACTGTTGCGTTCACGGTTTCTAGTATTCGTTTCACAGCTTCTAAGTCTCCGTTGTTTGTATTTTCTTTATTCTCTGTTTCCGTCTTTACTATCTCGGGCTCCGGATCGGCATCTTCGTCCATAATCAGGTCTCCACACTCCGACGCAGCATTGGAAGGAGCGTTATCGTTGTTTTCAGACTTGATGCTGGCTGTATCATAGCCATGCGGCGTAACATACCTAGACGGAGTATCCGTATCCATGATTGGAGGTCTTAAGTGGTTGGCGTTCTGCTGCTGTAACTGCTCCAATATGTGACCCAGCGAAGGTATAGTACGGTAAGGGTCTATGGAGTGACCAGTGTTGAGCAGAGACGGAGGTGTCAAATAGAAAGGAGACAGCGAAGTATTGCCAGCTAATGAAGATTGGAAGAAAGCAGCTGCAGCTTCTGAATACTTTGGAAGTATAGGCAAGTATGCGTTGTGATTAGGACTAGTTGGAATATTATTATTTATCGGACTAACATTGGTTCTCTTTGGTATCCTTACGTTTTGCTGTGAGGTTTTATCTAAGAGAGTATTGTTCGTTGGAGCTCTAGTTCTACCTAATTTGAGATTCATTACAAGACACTTTTTTGATGTCATATGACTAGAATAAGATCCTGAGTGTGAGAAACGCTTCCCGCAGTTTCCGCACTCGAATGGCTTTTCTCCACTGTGGATTCGGATGTGTTCCTGCAATAAAAAATAAGGAAAATAAATTTTATATCAGAGCTGCTGCAATAAATGGAGAAAATTACTTTACATATATACTTATTGAGGTTTAGAAATTTTGGAAGAACAATTCAATTGTTGAAGCTGCAGAAAAGTATATTTTATTTATTTTTATTCATAATCATTGAAGGCGCTGTTTTACTTTCTCAGCATTGATTTTATTTTTAACACGCTTTTATTAGCTTCACCTGTATGTTTTTTGCGAGCTTATAACTTTCCTTTGCTTAAAAAGTCAGACCGAACATTGAATGTCTCTTTCGATCAAGAGGACAGACCGAACATTGAACGCCTTTTTGGATTAAGTGGTTACTGAACATTGAACGCTCCAACTGTGACGCGAAAACGATTTTGACGGCCTCAAATCCATCGGACCAACGGTCGTATCCGCTGACTAAGAGATGGCGCAGACACTAAGGTGTTAGAAATCTCAAGAGGTTTGTTAATATCATACAGAGCTTGAAATGCGTGACATCCAACTGTTTGGTATTTGTGTGAATTTTTTCTGTATATGTCTTGAAGATACCAAAATAAATTATTTCTTTTTTATGACTAACCGAGTTTCTCTCCAAGACTTAAGACGATTTAGAAATAGCATTACATATTTCGACGTCAGAAGTGCAACATCGAGTAAGAGAAATTTAAGGAGCGATCTGTTAAAAATCAGGAAAGTAAAACATGGCCTAACCTTTTAGAAACAATGCAATGGCAAACAAATCAAATAGTGGGGAGACATAGACTGCATAGACAATTTCAGATCCATAACTATAATCTCAATATTTGCAAAGATCTTCGAAATAGTAATGCCTCTACCTGCTGTGTTTATCTATGTCACCTTGGTAGATATTCACAAAAACCAAAATAATTTTCCTGTTAACTCTGATCTTCAAAGTTATCCGACCAGGTCATCTAACGATTTGAGAGTTCCGAGATTTTCTCTAATGAAATCAAAGAAAAACATTCTACATGTAGATCTGTACAATCACTTACCACTAAGCATTAGAACCCTTAGCACACATTTGTTTAATAGAACTGTGAAAAACACACGCTTGACAACTCCTTTTATTCTATAAGTTAATACTTTGGTACAGGCTCTTTAAAAACAAAATGAAATTTACAGCTTGTCAATTTGACTGAATGTTGCTAACTGTATCAATTTTAACTATTTATTTAATTTAATCCTATTAGTAAGTATGCTTTTGATATGTCTATCTATCTATCTAAAAGTGTAATATTAGTAGTTCTAAAATGAGGTTATTCGAAATTCGAAACTGACGATTTAGAAATAAACAACAAAATAGGCTATAAAACTAGGAAGTGGCATTTTTCAAGAGTATCAGTTGAACACGTTTTGAGTACGTTTTGAAAATCGTTTCGAATTCTATCGTGAAAACACCGACAATTCAAACTTATGGTACAGTATGTGTGTTGTAAAAAATTCTTCATAAACGTTCCGCCGCCTCTGCACCTTTTGCAAAGAACAACATGGAAAAAATTATATGTTTTCCACTTTATACTTTTGAGAAAATAAGAAAATGGCATAACAATTACCTTTAAGTGATGCTTGAACTTGAAGGCCTTATCGCACTGTGTGCATTTGAATTTCCTAAGTACGGCGCTTTCGTCATGGCTGATCATGTGTCGTTGCAGCCTATACACGTTTGCGAAAGTCTTGTTGCAAATCTTGCATGACTGTAACAAAAGAAACATTATATAATCATTTTGTAATGCTAAAAAAGAGAATTATATTGGAAAGCCACGTTTTTTATTTATAACGAGGTAAAATTATTATACTAGTTATACCTAAGTATTTAAATGATATATTATATAATAATTATATACACTAAGGCCCAGTTTCACAATCGTTAGTTAACTAGTGGTCAAAAGAAAACTAGTGGTTAGCGAAAGAAATTCATTTCATAATCGACGGTATACGTCAAAAGCTCTGGTAAACCAGTAGTTATGTTAACCCAAGGATGCGGTATGGGTTATCCTGGCGTTTATTGTGGTCAATCGATGACAGCTTTGGAGGTTATAAAAAACATAGATTTTGATACTGACGTCTAAGACGTCGATGGATTTTGATTATACTCTGTAATGACATAAATCAAAAATATTAAAAGAAAGGTTAGGTTTCTTTCTGTAATGACATAAATCAAAAATATTAAAAGAAAGGTAAGGTTTATTTGTCAAAGAGTTAGCTTTTATTCACGGAACACCATTATGGTAGTGCTCTGAGATCAATCCGTGGTGCCAACTTAAAAATAAATAAGTTCAACCATTGGTTTCCTTTGTGAAACAGAACCCTCCGATAACTACTGGTGGACTTTCATCTGTCGGCCAAGTGACTACTAGGGGTTACCCATGATTGTGAAACTGGGCCTTAGAAGTTTAATGTTACAAAAGGTATAATTTTTAGATGAAAAACAGTGCCAGTATCAGTATGAATATTACGTTAGATATGAACTTTCTGGACAAATATGCAAGACTGCATAAAGCAGAATGAAAAAAGGGCACGCGACCAAGTAATAATATAAAAAAATAATAAATAATGAATGAAAAATGTATTCATCCAACTTTGTCCAATGGATCAATCACATATATCAATCAAGAGCAACTTATTGAAATTCTGAAAGAAGTATGAAAGGAGTTTTGGAACTCAAAGAATATGTATCTGTAAGGAGGCGAAAAAGTTGAGAATCATATCCTTTTGAGCTTTAAAATTTTTGTATCATAAACCACTAGAAATCACACACTGCTTGGTAGAAAATTATGTTACAAATCATTTTGAGGCCATTTAACATGACATTTTGTCTATCGGTATGCTTTGTGCACAGTGGTAAGGAAACCTCAACCTATCCAGCGATAGTATGTCAGCTAAGATAATTTTACAGCATTTATTTACAGACAAACTTTCACTAAAAAATCAGCACATTATAACAAGCAAACTATCCAACATAAGATAATACGTACTACGTAAAACATCTGAATTTGTTTATGTTATTTGTTATCATTTATGGTTTGTGATAACGACAGAGTAAGTAGGTGTTTGCAAAATGCGGAAAAATATTCCAGATTACCGTAGTTTATTTGGATAACACGCCAGACAAGTGTGATTTTTTGACTAATTTATCAGGTCATAATATAGGTCAGATGGTTTCTAAGTATTTGTTTTTTTACTAATAATCTTGTCAGCACAATGGAAATCTATTAGAATGTTTCGATTAAGATATAATGCAAATATGGTGCAATATATGCTTCCAATTAAATAGGAGATTGATGTACTCCAACGTGATTTTTTTTACGAATCGGTTTTTGATAATATACTTGATATAATCAGCGTTTTATAGTAATGATGAAAGTTTTGTACTTTTGCCACATTGTAAGCAGATAATAACTTCCACCGTTTGCTATAAGTATATCAAAGCGAAAACTGAAACATACAATTTAATCAATGACCTTAAGCTGATGGTTTTCGTATTAGCAATAGTATGTCTTATTCCATTATAGCAGTAATATGGGAAAAACTCTCTATTGGCAGAAATACCAAAAACCGCTAAAATCCACATTCTTTATGTCCACAATGATACTGCGAAAGCAAAAATGACATTAGACTCAGAGACTCATTTCTACTTCTGAATAAATATTGTACATATAAATGTAGTTAAATGGATAGAAATAAGATTTTTTAACCAACGCTCGTTACTTTTTCACTGTACTAGCGATTCCCAGAGCTTTCTGATTTGTTTTAATAATAGTTAAAGTACTACAAACTAGCATATAAAAAAATCCATCAAGGGTTTTAGTACCGTATACGTAATAAAATAATAGCGCAGTCATCACTAGCAAATCAAAGCACCGATGATCATAATGCCCAAGCTAACTTCAATTCAGTATTTACGGTAGTATTATTCATTTGAATGGAATGCGGCCAAAGTAAAGCGGTTTCCAAATGCAGGTGAAGCGGCTACAGATATTTTAAAGGCAACGTTATTTTTACTAAAAATTAAAGACACGTTCTCGGAACCTCTAAATTCCGAGCGATAATTTCTCTTAGAATAATTTATTTTCCTGGGTAATAAATTATAGTGAACTATGGAATTCAACAATTTATGCTCGAGTGGGTTTATTTTTACATACAATCAACCAGAGAGTCAGTATATGACCGTCACGTTTTTAGAGCTTGCCACGCACGATTCATTCCTTTGTCTTGGACGCAAATTTAAACAAAAAAAAAATGGCGTCATGTGCGTCGATATAACATGCATAAATACCTACGGATGCTACCTTCAATAAATAATCAAATCTTATTTGACCAATTTACATACAATGCATTGATGGCTGCAAAGACTAGCCCTACTTCAACGAACACAAAGGAAAACTGTCTTTCAACTATGTGAAAATACGTTCGGGGGCGCATTAGATAACAAAAACGACAGACACCGGAAAGGTAAATAAGCAATAAGTATAGGTTTTTATGCAACACCGATTTTATAAATTTATATAGAGCAGCATCATGTGTAATAATGACTGGAAGCGGAATAACGGTATTCAGAATTCAGACCGCTTAAAAGGAAGGATAGTTCTGACAAGTATGGGATATTAATATGACCAATATTATTAAGGTAATGGATGCTCTTCACAAAAGCAAAAATACACAGAAAAATGGATAAAAGCACATTATGAAGGGTATCTGGTACTTTTTCGGTCTACGCTAATTGCTCCGCTACCAACTTACAAAAATTTGAGATAAATAAAAACAAAAATAGAGCAGCATTGCCCCTATCATCTTTCAGGACATCGCAACCCAAATCTAATCAAAGTCGGTCGAATCCTTACTGAGATTCGAGGGTTGCTCTCAGAACCTTCTGTCACTTGCTACTTACTGAGATTGTGAGATGAAAAGAATAGTTGCAGAATGGCAGGCAATAAGAAAAAAAGCATCTGTGTCAGAGGTAAATAAACTGAACTGAAAATCAGCGCTTAGAGAATATACAATGTGTTCCACCATCATGTCGACAAACTTTGAGGTATGAAAATACAACTAAAGTTATCGATAAAAAATGCGAAAAAAGGGGTCAACCTTTTGATTAATTTTTTATTACATTTTCAATTTCTGTATCACGACTCCATGGGTTCGCGGAGTTGTAGCGCCATAGCTTGATTATTTATCGACCGATTCACGATATTTTGGATACATTATATAGGAGAATGACTGGGAATATCAACTAAAGCAAAAAAAGATAATACCTGATAATTTCTAAGGCTAAAAAATTTACCAAACTGAAAAATTTTTTTTTTTGTAATGCACTTATTTGGGTTACTTACAAATAATTTGAAAAAAGCCGTATTAGTACCTATTTATTAAGACATTTTAATGTTTAGCAGGATGTTTGCTGTCTTACCACATGCCATTCGTGTATGTAGCACTAAAATAGACCTTTTTGTATTATGACTTCTGTATCACAGCGCCATGTGTTCACGCGGTTGTAACGTCATATCTTGATTATCTATCGAGCGATTCACGACTTTTTGGACAAATTTTATAGGGGAGTGACTGAGTATATCCACTAAGGCAAAAAAATACGAGGATTGTTTTAGATCGTTCTATATTACGTAACGCGAAAATTATTGAATTGATTTTAACGAAATTTCGACACAGTATATTACTACCGCGGCGAGAATGGAAAATGCGTATGTTTTGGTGAGTCCGCGGTGGCGCAGAAGTAACAAAAAAAAAACAAAAATATAATAAAAACAGCTCAAACTTTGTTTTTAGGCGTTTTAGGGATTTCTGATCATTTTCTACTTTTTTTTTGGGTGGAGGTGAATTTGGGGTGGTTGGGGGGTGGGGGGTTGCGAAACTGAAAAATATATTGTAATCATAGTGAGCTGTCCATTGACCTGTGACTGAAAAACTTAGCGGCATAATACTCTTTTTTAGGTCCATCCGAATCTTTGAAACACTGATAAAAACATATAAATTTACTGATGTTTGTACCAATAATCTACCGATTTCCATCCAATAGTAGCAAGTGGCATCGCTGTAGCCGAGCGAGTGCTGTGTGTACAAAATTAATACAGCACGCACCAGATGGCTATGCCTTTTTGCGAATATTAAAATGTCATCTTAAACAGAGAAGATTGAAACGGTCGGCGGCAAAACGTGGGATTTGTGCGATGGCTAACGTGTCATTGTTTCATCCGCCTAGCAGGACGAGCAGGTTCAGGTCCGGCAACGGCCACCTGACTCAAAGATACCGGGATTAAAGGCTCTACCGCAACGAGCGCGATGTGTTTTTGTTTTTGTCGGCTCCGCCAGCTTAAACAAAGGAATCAGCCGTGGCCGTGGGACTGTATCTAAAAACAAGCGATGCTCTTAGCCGGACAGACAAAATAAATCTAACTGGCATGGACTGTTCAGCGTCACTTTTTCCTGGTAACCACTGCAGTTTCTTTGATTAAGTATCACTAGCTAGCTATACACGTACAGTAGTCAGTAGTGTGACACCGGAGCGCTAAAGGTATCTTCACACTATGCTAAATGGAGTATACCAAATGACTGATACAGAATTTGGAAAACTGCAGAGATTATGTGTTAAAAATTATACTATGGTCTATTCGTGAACTCCAATCATGTAAAGTTACCTTACTATAGAAAAGTCTGACCTATGTCTAGCGCCCTATTCTCACTATTGTCTGGGTTTTGCCTTCCTCTAAAGCTACCGATATAGGAGTACTATTTTTACAATGTAAGATAGCTTATGGCAGACCGCGTAGATTTGATAGCTGAATCCATTACATCACTGCTTAAATTCTATGTCACTGAACTAGAAAATCTGCTGAGAACTGAATGTCGTCCGAAATGCGAAGTTTTACTTAAATTATGTTAGGTGATATCTGCTTTTACCCGTAGCACTTATAAAATGGTGAAAGTGACACCGTGTACAGATCTCCACCAAAAATATTGGATTTTGGATTTACATGTTATAAAACTTGCTTTTATCAGATTAGAGACACAAATAAGGAAACATAATAACTTCAGCACATGTTACTTTTTAGGCACAGAAAAATCCAATAATTCGGAAAACACAATGATTACTAAAAAAGTGGGTGTATGGCAGGGTAAAAAATAGCTGGGTTTCAAGCTATGGATCTTCCTGCGAGGAGAAGATTTGTCAAGTGTTTTTTGGTTCATTATCATATTCATTTGATAATATTCATGTTTTACAAAACATGTACCTAATGTATTGAATACAATACTACAAAACTATGTCTACTGAAGTCACAGCTGCTTTTGGAAGTCACATACTTAGTTTATTATTTTATTTAAAAATTACTTTTCACTGAATTTCAAGCATTTCCATTATTTTAATCAGATATTCGATAGCTAATAAATATCAAATTGAAGATTTTTTTAAATATTTTTACTTAATATAATACGTATATCAACAAATAAAAATCTGCATTGGGTTTGTTTTGTCATTTTGTGGTAAATTTTTTTTATCGAAGTAGGGTGTGATTAAATTCGATATCAGTGGCAACAACAATTGCTACACACTTAGTTACTGTAAAAAATTACTAGTGCTTGTTGGCAATTTTGGTGTTACTCACGGTTCCTTTAGATATTAGAAAATTTTTCAAGAACCTTGAGTGACATGCAAAATACCAAACACTAGCAATTTTTTACAGTAACTAAGTGTGTAGCGTTTGTTGTTGCCACCGACATCTCATTTAATCACAGCCTACTTCGATAAAAAAATTGCATTTGGAAATTTGATTGCGTACTGACTAATCGATAGCAGATAAAAACGGTTAGTCGGAGCGACATTTACAAAGTATACCTTTTTCACGTCATAATGCTTGAAAAACATATTCTTCAACATTTTCACCACAGCATAATAAACAACCAGCATAATATCTCTGAGGATTTCCTATATAAAAATGGTTCCCACAAAATTTGACCTTGGGAGGGTTTATGGATGATTTGACGGCTGTCAAGTTTGGGTAGAGATACAAAAATGAAAATATCGGTACTCGATATTTTTTAGCCTCATAAGCGTGTTTGGTTCGTACAGAGCATTTTGTGCAACTGATTACACCCCTCAATAATTATATAATTATTTTCGATACCGATGACCTACAAAAGTATCGATACCAGCTTGGAATCGCACAAAAAGTATCTAAGATAAAAATACTCTATATTAGTGCAGAAGCACAAGTATCGAAGTACTGTTACCATCCCTACAAAAAATCATCCAAAAGTAAGGATGCGCGTGTAATTTCCGCAAACTTGATAATAACGGATTTGATGAAATATCAAGCAAAAAACGAGATGTTAATGACAATAACCTTGTTATTATGGATTTTTCAGCAAAGGTATGATTCTTAATATTTATACTCAAAGAATATGTAGTTTTGCTGTGTACCATTAATTAGGGGGCACCCTGTATATATTAAAACAAATAATTTAAACAGGTGGATAGAATCAAATAAAATTAATATCAGCAGTTGGCATAGAAGCGCGCTCTTCTGGTCAGGCCAAGCGAACGCGCCTTTCCGTTCCACCAAGAGGTGTGCTGCTGTTTAGCAGCGACCACAGAGTCATCCCTAGAGGGAATGTAAACAACAAAATGCACAGGTCGCTGACCAGCCAACATGTAACGGAAATTTTGACAGCTTGAGGGCATTACCAGTGGTGTACGACTTTATATTAAAATTGGATGTTCATTAATAGATTCAATTATTACTGTGATGTTACAAACTGGTACAATTATTATTAGTATTTAGCTATACTTAGAGAGTTACTCTTATTATAATTTGATTGTAACAGTTGATAATTTATTATTACCATGAAGTGTTTCCCTATATTTTACGCTACTGAAAACCAAAACAAAACCTATACTAACCTATGTAAGTGGTGTTCACCGATTCGTCGCTATTGCAGCAAACTATGCACTTTTTATTTCGTCTTATCATGCAATTATGACAATATTGTTCATAAATAATTTAATTCACACGACAAATAGTCACAAAGTCACTCAAATATACACTAAAACAACAAAAATCTCAACATACGCAATAACTATAACTACAATGACAGCTTTAGGGGACGCCAATTGTAGCTTGCCAGATTTACGATATATTAGAAGTTATCGCGACATTCCGCTATGAAATTTACCATTTTTGAAATTTCGTTAAATGAATCCAAATTATGTTCATGTAAATCAGTTACATTGCAAGTATATTGGAATGTATAGTTAAATACCCAGTTAAATACTTTGCGGAACATGTGTTCAAACTGCGGAAACTGCCAGATTTTGAAGAAACTGAAAGGTCCTTAAGCGGACGAAGACGAGTGACAGCAGCGCTATAGATGTTGGCTGGCCAATATTCAAATTAGGCTCCCTCTAGAGATGTTAACTCTGTGGCAGCGACTTTACCTTCGGGTACCAGATGGCGCACAGGCAGATCTATCTTTCCTGTCGCCTACTCTTACATCCTTTACATGTCTGGTAGACATGAAAATTCTGATGCTCTCTATCTCCGTCAATCGACCTATGGCGCTGATGATCGCTAATAAGCGTGAAACAGCTATCTGTGTACTGGTGGATTGACGGAGATATAGAGCAACCCTCGTAAAATTAATATCCATTATGGTACATAGTCAGCGCTACTAAATTATGGGCCAGTGCATGGAACGTCACTGTATAGCTTTATATAGCCCAATAGAAATCTTAACCGTCGCCGTCGTGCCGTTTCATCTGGAGCAGTCATTCTCACATTCCCGCATTTGAAGTCGCCTGGCATTTTCACGATAATATTTAATGGTGTCAAAAGTCACCGTTCCTCTCTAATTGTACGGCATGGCATTTAAACGTCTTGCCTCGATTATTATTGTTTGACTCGTATTAATGTAGAGGTTATGGGTGGCCCCAGGTCAATTGGTGTGTTTACGTAACATCACCGCGACTATGCCTCTGCGCTACATGTGCTGGATGATGACTAATTGGTTCGTCCTCATCTCTCACACTGACTGTGTGTCAAAAGTTGCCCTTTGTTAATAAAACGAGGAACTTTTTTCGTTTAACCTCTCCAATTAAGGGTAATTGTTTGGTGTGCGTTACTAGATAGTATTGTTCAGATAAGATGGTGTCCTATAAAACTTTCACTTTTTAATGGATAGGCACTGTTTTCTCATGAGACATCTATGACATCATTTTCTTCTTTTGATGAAGGAAAACGAGCTACACCTCATTTTTTTAATTTCTGTGCAACTATGTTCATTTTATCTATGGGATTTTTGTAACCAGAAAGTGAATATTAATGCAAAATGGAATATCACCTTTTATAAAAAAATACGTCGCCCTCTCATCAATTTTACGTACAAAATATTTCTTTGAAGACACGATTTTTTTGGCTAGTTAGAAACACTAGGTACTTATTACAGTAAACATTTTTGATAAGCAATCTTTACAGCCTTCATTTGTTGTTGTAGCTAGTCTAATAGCTGTTTATTCAGTATGACAATTCACGTAGTCTCGATAATGCCAGATATTTAGACTATTTTTGCCAAAAAGGCTATAATTAACGAAGTACACTTTTTCATAGCAATATAACGCGAAGAGATGACATAGATGTCAAAATATGGTGAGTGTGGCATGCAGTCTATCCGTCTGATACGATGGGTGCCTGCCACATTCACCATTATTTGAAATGTATCTAAAGCCTCGCCACAGCATGTCACTGGTTGCCGGCAATCATACGCGCATCCCGCCATTTTGGGTGAGTATCTGTCAAAAGAGACATATACGTCGGGGGACACCATTGACACAAGTTCGACGCTCGTATTTGCTCATTGCTGAGATAAAATGCATAGGCTGTGAGATTTTGTATACGCGGTGTTAACAGACGGCGGTGTTCCAGAATGTTCTTTGAAATGGATAAACAATGTGCTGGAAATATGTGTGCTGCTAAACATTGCAGAAATACGTACTTTATTATAAATTACCTCAAATAAAATATGTACTCAAAAATGTACCCGCACTTTTACGGATCGATTGAGACCACTTAACTGATCTGATATAATTATATTATAACAGCTGATCAGCCAGCACGCTCTTGAGCATACAAGCCTATTGCTGATATTTTATGCCATTTTAAACTGCTTCTTAGAACGAAATGAGCTAAATAATTGGGAAAATTATTCCATACGCTAGGATACCAAAATTCAACACTGAGTGTTTTAAGCCATATGACCCGTTATTCAGATACAGGGATATATGACATAGTGCCAGATTGCCAGGTTCACTATAGTGGACCACAAAATCTCGCGTTCCAGAATGTTGTTTTCTCATTACCAATGTTGCGTGCCTGACTACAATTTTTGCCGAATGAGCTCTAATAAGAGAAAAACGGTGCTGTATGTATAAAGCTCGTTTTTATAAAAAACTGGTAACAACACACAGGATATCGACTAACAGAATTAAAGTTGAATAGGGGCAGGGTTACAGCAACTAGGACACTAGCCTCTAGGTCTGATATTCTGTTCCATATTCATGATAAAGCTTAGATTATACATAATTTTCTGGGAACTCATCACAAATAATTAGACACTCTAGCGATGCCTTTGGAGTAAAAGTCAAAGAAGTCACATAATTCTGGAACTTTATATATGGAACCATTCATGAAAAAAATAAAAATCATATTTTTCCAGATATCTCAAAAAGATCAAAAACAAACCTACATCCTTCCTCTTGCATATCTGTTTTGAACACTCTGTATAATAGGTTTTAATGAAACAAACAAATGTGATTTGTGTGTACGAACAACATTGTCAGAGCTAATGCCATACTGATTGGATTGGCCTAATTTCTTGATAAATTACATTAATTAAAAACGGTATTTGTATAAAAACGAGTACCAAAAAATTCTAAATTATAATTTAGGCGGTGACACATATTGAGATATTTATAGCAACAGAACCAGTTGTAAAAACGTGTCCATCTGTCGATGAAAATGTCTCACGGTAAATTCTCCAAATAAAAATAAACCTATTCAGGCGCCTTAGATGACATCATCAGCGTATTCAGAAAGAGTCGGGAAACCAAAGCACTAGCATCACCTCTCCTCTGTTACCAAGGTATTCAACAGGACCGTAGTTAGCTACATGATATCAACCTTCCATAATAGAAAATAAAACATGCAATACTTATCAGTCATGTATGTGGTCGACCAACGACAATTTTATCATTACCTTACATACTTTAGGTATAACCTTTACAATTCTTTGTAACTTATCACTGAGTGAATAAAATCCCAATGCAGGTGATTATGACAAAGACTTAGTGGTGGTGTATAGGAATGCAAGATTTTTTGGCCGAAGCAACAAGTATTCTGGTTAGCTCCTTGCGACGATTTTTGTTTATTTTCTCTTTCCTATTGAAGAGAAATCCAAAAAAGTGTGTGATAATATATATGCCTGGATGGGCATTTGGGACTCACTAGTAAGAATACCTACACTTGGGGTTACCTGCAGTCCCTAATTTTTTATTTACCCTCTACCTTCTAGGTTATGCAGACACGCCTACGACCTAGATTTTCATTACTTCAAGATCCAATTTCTTCGAAAGTAGATGACGTAAAGCACTGTGACTTTTCATTATTACGGCATAAACTTCCAAGAATCGTATTTGAGGGCCTGTTAATGTGAATTTCATGGCGCCTTTTCGATTTTTAGAAGCAATTCCATCTAAAAATCTGTTTTTTTCCTTAAGATTTCAGTTAGCTACAAATTCAAAGTCTTTAAATGTATAAAGAAGCCTAGCCACATCCATACGTTTTCAGTCACATATTATGAACCTTGAAAGATTTTTCTGTAATTGCTGCTGCTCATTTTTTAACGGAATAACGGCATATCAAGATCATAACCAAGAAACGTCAATCAATAAGAATATATTCCACACTTTTATAGAATTTGTCATAAATTATTTAGTTTTTAATTATCTCGTCTTACAAAAATAATTTTTTTAAAGTTAAACATAAACTTAAAAGATAAAACCTAAATTGCTGACGAAATTATCATCTTATTTTCAATAAATCAACTTTCCGTAAATGAAACGGGATTTCGATTTACCCTTTATATTAAACTAAATAGTTCGAGATATGGTACTGATAACTGATGAATGTAGCTAACGTACCTTAAAACTTCTGTGAAACCAGATTTGAAAGTGAAAAGGTAATTGGAATTTGAAGTAAAGTTTCCATGGGCATTATTCCTTTACACAATACGACGTAATTTTCAACATTGGCGCGTAGATTAAAAGACACTCATCTGATTTCAAAATAGTCCTTCGGATCAGGTAGCGACCAGTGGTACGACTAGGTACGGTTCTGGTGATGGTTCTTTCAACCAACGACGCTGGCATGTATTGTGGCCATTAATATAGCATAAACAAACGTCAAGTGGTTTATAAAAACTCGCTCTATTTATTCTATGACTAATCCAGTTGCTAAATCCATTTGCGTTTTAGTCCGACCGTTGAGTGGTATGCGCATAGATTGATGGATGTTCGCCTTTATAACGAGTGACCATGAGATACAAATGGTTGAATGGAAAGCAGGTCTGTTATGTTAAGATTAGATTTATAGTTAGCAGAATGTAACTTAATATACAATTACAATGTGTAGCGCGAAAACAGTGTCTCCGTTAACATACCTTTTGCATATATAGTTTGCAATGCTTTTATAATTTTCTTTGCACGAAAAGCTTCGTATCTTAATTAAACGTTTGTGTATCTTAAAATTACTTGATAAATAGAATTCTACGATGAAAAGACACCATATCTTAGCTACACACATCTGTAGATGCCTCACCACTGTCTGAAATTCAGTCCTCTATATTAGTCAGATTCTACATTAGCATAACTCTAGATCCCAAATATATTATAATTTTAAGACACCTTATGTACTATGTAGTACATATGGGTAATGCATTATTTTTCAATGTACATAAGGTACTTTATCTTTGTTTTGCCTTCAATGGACAACGGTTGAAGGAAGTATTTTAATTGCAGCGTAAGCATGGTAAGACTACCTCTAGTTATTGCCTTCCATCTCCAGTTACATTAAAAAAGTCACAAACAGGTGACACATGACTTTGCCTGGTATTTTCAGAACCATATCTGACTGACCTCATCCATAGAATCTGCAACGGAATCTGAATCCATCCTAAAAATGTGACAAGGAATAGGAGCTACTGCGCACTTTTAGACTCAGTTTGTTCGAATATTTAGGATGTGTTATAAATATTACACAAATTGGGTGTAAAACTGCGTATTTAATTACTGTGCTTTCGAATCTTTGTGGCAGTTGAAAACTGAGGTTATGAAAATTGAATATTTTTAGTTTGCTCATGGTTTGGATGTTTTTGTCTTTTGTCGAATAGCAATCCTCTTAGCAAAAATAAAAACAACCAAAACACGCGAAATAAAACAACAACCACAAACATTAGGTTAGAATAAGATCACAAACTTGACAGTTTAGAGATTAGGTACAGAATGTTAAAACAATCCGTTGGAGTGGCTTATCGAACACGACAATGACTTTATCAGTAATGATAACTCAACCAGCAATGACACGACTGTGCTCCTAATAATTCATATAAGAAGAACAACTAATCATTCCCATTGATATGATTAATTCTTTCCCAAACTTTTTGTCCAATATTTAGTATGAAAATTACGATCGTGACATACAGCCTTTAGACATGTAACTTGTTGTTTATTACGCGGTTGCAGCAAACAGAATACAATATAGGTTGTATTATTTTGATGTTAATATTGCGTGTAATTTAGTTAAAAGGCCATTCCGTTATTCTTGTTCATAAAAAGTGCATAATAAATTGCCTGTGATTAAAATAGGTTAAAAAAGAGCCAATTGTGGATACAAAAGCGAGAAAATAAAATAATGTCAATTCTAAGTCATAAATAGTTCGAAACCTAACGTCAACAGAGAACGCAAATTTGATCAAATAGTTAAAATGAGTTATCAACCTTTGCAGGACCATATTGAAAGGTTTAGAAATATGTATTTTGATTTTATTGAGTTTGAAACAAAATGTACTGCCTAGTGTTTCTTACCCATTAGATAGCGATTTAGCTAGTGTGCACATTTTGTGGAATAAGTTGTGAAATTAAAAGGAAATGCTCATTTCATGTACTGTGCAACTGATGTACCAATTACCTGAATTTGAGAGAAACGTCTGATTATTTTTCGCAATATCTTACACCTGCAAGAAGTTGAGCGAAAAACGATCTTGTTGAATGTTTGGCTTGAGTTTATCTGCAGCTTTGGTGGAATATTTTGTAATTTACATTATACTACCATGAATGACAATAGGTGCATTGACAATGGTTGTAATCAGCAAAAAACAAATATTATCCGAACCAATCGAAAATTTGCTTTAGAGCTTCCTGATCATTTCCAGGAGAGACTGAAATTGGTGAGGTCATGTCCAAAATATATTTGGCAATAAGCAGAAACCTCTGTAGTCCACAATAATTGTTTTAATTTTTGAAATATTAAAACCCACTTAGCACCACATGCTACTGATTCAAGTTAAGGTAGCCTCGATGTCATGCAATGGAACAGCTATAAATAGTTTTATATATAATCTCCAGGCCTAATTTCGTAGAAGACTTTTTTACTGCATGTATTTTCCCTAACTTGTCCCACTCTTCACAGTCAAACCTTTTATCACGGTCGTACTTCTCCATTATCACATACCTTAGCCAGACATGTACACTAAATGCCAGAGAACGTAAAGGTGTGAAGACTGTGACATGGACCAAATTGTTGCTGTCATCAAGTCGTAAGCCGAAATAGATTTCAGTTGCACCTAGACATCAGGTGCCAAAATAAAAATGTTGACACGTTTTTCGTTCGGCCATTAAACGGGAATCTATTTTCATTACGTAAGATCACGTATACGAAGCCACATGCTCAATAATTATAAGACTGGCTGGTATGGGTTATTCGAGACGATGACAGACCTACTAAAAAAAAATTCAAATACCATATGCGAGTCAAGTGCTGCGTATGCTCAGTGTATCGTGTGAACAAGTTTAATTTGATATTTTTTTTTAGGTTTTATGTACAGGAGTATGTGAGATTTGTTCAGGCATATGGATGATATGTATTGCCCGAGATATCGCATGTACTCGTATACATGTATCCTAGATGTGGTATTTAATTTTAGTACACTTGACTGTCCATTTAATTTGAATATAAGAACCTTGCATGAGATTCATTAAAAGATATAATAAGTAAAATACTAATTACTATTTTTGCTATGGCTGTATTTCCTGGATTTCGGTCAATAATTTAAACTACACTCTCCTTTAGGACGATTCGGTTTATTATACTTAAACCATCATGGTTTATGATAAAAATGATAAAAATATTTTGTGTGTGTGTATAATAATAAAAAATATTAAGTTATATATGAAGCTAGAAATATAACTATTGATGATTTTTATTCTTCTATTATTTTATTCTATTCTGTGCAGTCAATTTGATGAACCGTATTTGTTAAATTATCTGTGTCTGTCTTTGGTGTGAAATTATTAAGTAGTTAAAAAACTTTGGCAGTTTTTTAGTCCGATAATTAGAAACAGAATCGATACTTTTTATAATAATAATCGCCAAAATAACAAATCGAAAAAAACTCAAAATTGTGGGGGATGGGTTGGCTCAGTGATTACAGTCGAGGACTGTAATCACTGAGCCAATACCGGAAGGTCCCGGGTTCGATTCTCGTTAGAGGCGGAAATTTTTTTCGGGTTTTTAAATAAAAAATAAGTATCCATAAAAAAAGCTCAGCGAAGAATTCCCACCTGAGCCTCCACTGTTGGCTTCTAATTAATAATGCTGTTCCAGGAAATCTATTCCATAATTCTGTCGATCTTGCTTCTCCCGCTCCCGTTCCGCCGTCCACCACCCGCCGCCAATCCGTTTCCGTTCCCGTTTTCGTTTCCGTGGTTACTACCACAATAGTCGGTCACCTTGTAGTAAGTATGCTTGTAGTGTTCGGAAGAAGTGAAGGCGGGAAGTGAAATTGTTACGTTGTGAATTTATTGTGATTGCACATTTTATTTGTGAGAGGATGGGTCAACCTGTGTCTTAGGTGGACCTCAAGATGACAGTTTCTCTTTGCACTTCTGTCTATAGCGCATTTTAAGCACAAGTGCACAAGTGAGTGCTATCTCTCCTCCCGCGCAGATCGACACGGAAAGTCCCCTACTGCCCGGGAGTGACGTCACTTTCCGGACGGAATACCGCCGTGCATTCTGTACGCTTCCGTGCACTTCCCGCTGTCGATCTGCCCCTTTCCGCGTTCCGTTGCATTCGTAGCCGCGGAAAGCCGTGCCGAGTGCGGATAGACGTAGTGTCATTGTTGACAACGTGTCATATTTGTATCGTTTTCACCTTTAAGTGAGTTTTTGAAAGCAAGGTAAGTCTATTTTGCTGTATCTTGTTCTCTGTATTCCTCAAGTATTCGTATTTTCACAACCAAACCATACACATTTGCGTGTCAGGTTCACACAACTTGTGTACCGGGTGTTTCCTTATAATTCGCCACCCCTCTTATCTTTTTTATTTGGAGAGATAGAAAAAAAGTCCTTATATGAAGGTTTTATAGCCTTCTCTTAGCAAAATGTAAGAACGACACAGAACATTACCGTATTTAATTGTTTTGCAGCCACCATGGCTATAGTGGATTGAGGTTAACTCCCACATTTTAAAAACTTTGAAGCTAAATATTTCAGAACCTTTCAAAATACGATGATCGAACACTATATTTCTGACAACAAGAGAAACAAATATTTGTTTCCGTCCCATAAAAATATAGCTTTAAACGAAAAACAGGATTTTCTATTGTCAAGAACCAATCGACGGTGGCACCTAATCTGCCACAAATCGATGTGGCAACAGCGGCGACACTAGAGGTCTAGCCTCTCTCCGTCTCCGACAATCCAGCAAGTGAACACGGTTTCGCAATTATTAAATGTATAAATCATTGTATTCAGTGTAAAACAAAACTAATGTTCATTAAAACTGTACACAACAAAGAAGAACCATACAGTCCACTCATTTCATCCATTTACATGGTCCAATCATCGCCGGATTGGTGAAGAATCAAGCAAGAAAAATTAAAGCATTTATTTCGACGGCCGGCGCAACATGGAAGCCATCACGGGCGTGACCAAAGAAGTGTGACCGACGGCTAGAGTGCGAATTGGCAGACGACGTTGTAGCAGCCAGACTAGATAGCAAAGCCAGGAGTGGTGACGTATCCTATGTTTTCCTATCCTAACTTACATTTACAAGAGCGCAGGTTTGGTATGACTCATTAGCGTATACAAGCCTCTTCTTCGATTGATATAGCAATATAGCAGTATACATATAGCAATACATTCGCATATTTTTCGCAGCATTTGCATTAGCCAATACATTCGCATATATTTTTATTTGTCGCATTATTCAATATCAATTTCCACGATTATTCGCAGATTTTTACAGTAGCATATAGCAAAATTCATAATGGCAGAAGTTGACATTGAACATTTAGTAAGAAAGCGTGGTGCTTTGAAGTCGAAATTAACAAATTTTGAAAAATACCTAACTTCTCTAGAATCAGATATTTCATCAGAAAATCAGATAGATAGAGTTCGCATTATTGAGCTGCAGCAAAGGGCAGACAAATTTGACAAAGTTTATCAGGAATTTGAGGAAATTCAAGATGCGATAGAAAGTAATGTAGTTGACGTAAGTGATCATATTGAATATCGAGCAGAGTTTGAAAACAAGTTTTTTGCTATAAGTTCAAGGGCAATCGCATTACAAGAAGACTTAACAAAAACTGAAAATACAAGTCCCGCAAATTCTGTTGTGTCTAGCATATCATCACACAATAATTCACAAGAGCAATCAGAGGTCAGTTTACCAGTTATAAAGCTCCCAACTTTTGATGGCAGTTTTGTCAACTGGATGGGCTTCCGCGATAGTTTTGAATCTCTGATCCATGACAAGCAGAGACTTAGCAAAATACAAAAATTTCATTATTTAAGGGCATCCTTAGAAGGAGTAGCAAAAGAGGTTATTGAAAATCTAGATTTTTGCGCAGAAAATTATGATATTGCATGGCAGGCATTGTGTGACAGATTCAACAATGAGCGTTTACTTGTTTACAACCACATAAAGGCAATTCAAAATTTGAAAAATTTGCATAAGGAATCTTCGCATGGGCTCAGAAGCTTGAATGACAATCTTTCTAAACATTTATCCATTCTCAAAAAGTTGGGTGAGCCAGTCGAGTCCTGAGACACTCTACTTATTCATATGGTTTGCGACAAACTTGACACTGCCACATTGCAAGCGTGGCGTGGCGGTTTCCTAATCGAAAACCCACTTTACAAGATTTCAAAACCTTTTTGAAGGACAAAGCAGAAGATTTAGAAACTTTGGAATACAAATTTCATTCGCAATCATTACAAGACAATAATAAATCAAAACTAGATTATAGACAAAGACGTAGCAAAGGTCTTCTAGTTACTAATTCAGAGGATATAAATAAGTCGGAGTCATCAGATCATTCATCTTCCACTATACAGTGTTATTTTTGCAAGGGTGATCATAGCATTTATTACTGCTCACAGTTTTTGAAATTATCAATTGGTGATAGAATGCAACGGGTTAAGAAATTGAAAATTTGCATCAATTGCCTCAGAGGCAACCATGAAATGAAGGCTTGCAGGTTTGGTGGATGCAAAATTTGTAATGCCAAACATAACACCATTTTGCATGACAGCTCTGAAGGTCGAACAAAAAATGTACATTTAGCAACAAACTCACAAATAGCAAGTGATGTAATTGAGCCTTCTGAGTCTGAGACAAGTAGTGAAAAATCAATTTGTGCCTTTTCAGTTAGTAGCAACGCCATTTTGTCCACTGTTTCAGTCATTGTTTGCGACAAAAACAAAAGGCAGTATGCTATTAGAGCGCTTCTTGATTGTGGCTCGCAATCAAGCTTTATCAGCACAGAGTTGGCAAATAAATTACAGCTTCCTAAGTTCAAAACGAACCTGTGTGTTTCAGGTTTGAATAATAGCATTTCTTATGTCCAATATAAAAGCGATATAACAGTTTTTTCCAGATGCAATCAATTTTCCATAGACATTTCATGTTTCATCATTGATAAAATCACAGGCACCTTGCCTGAATTTGCAATCGATACTACTTCATGGAATATTCCACAAAATATAAAATTAGCAGATCCTAAGTTCGATAAGCCGGGAAAAATAGATATGCTCATAGGCGCAGATGCTTTTTGGCAACTTTTATGCGTAGGACAAATTAGTCTAGGTAACAGTAAACCAATACTACAGAAGACACGTTTTGGTTGGGTAGTTGCTGGACAATTTCATTCAACGAACATTTCTAGAATAACTGCATGTCACGTCTCTCAAAATCTTGCTATTCAGAACCAATTAACCAAATTTTGGGAAATTGAAGAAATCAACTCAAATGTCAAACCCAGGTCGTTGGAGGAACAGTTGTGTGAGCTGCATTACGTTGAACATTTAAAAACTAACCCTGACGGTAAATATATAGTTTCAATTCCAATGAAAGGTGACGTAAACTCTCTGGGCGATTCGCGACAAATAGCAGAAAAGAGGTTTTTGTCGCTGGAAAGGAGACTCAAGTCCAACCCAAATATGCGCAGCTTATATGTCGATTTTATGCAGGAATACGAGAAACTGGGACATATGACAAGATTAAACGAGGACGATGACGACAAACCTGAATATTTTATGCCTCATCATGGGGTACTGAAGGAATCAAACTTGACAACAAAATTAAGAGTAGTTTTCAATGCAAGCAGTCCAAGTAGCTCAGGTATTTCATTCAATAGTCTTCAAATGACAGGCCCTATTTTGCAACCAGACTTAGTGTCGATCTTAATAAATTTTAGATTTTTTGAAGTAGTTTTATCAAGCGATATAAAAATGATGTACAGAATGATTTTCATAGACCCTGACCAAAGGAAATTTCAAAAAATCATTTGGCGAGATGATCCAAACAAAGACTTATCCGTTTTCCAATTAAACACTGTAACCTACGGTACCACAGCTGGCTCATTTCTAGCCATCCGTAGTTTATATCAGTTAGCAAACGAGATTGAACACGAACATCCATGCATTGCAAATATTATAAGGAAAAACATGTACGTTGATGATTTGTTGACGGGTGCCACTGATGTTGAAGAAGCGCAGCGGCTTTGCAGGCAAATCCACGATATTTTCATTACACGCGGTTTCCAACTTCGTAAATGGCGATCCAATCGCCTAGAAGCCATAAAAGACTTCAGTCATGATTCTGAACCTATAGAATTTTCATTACACAAAGAACAGGAAGCTAAAACACTCGGCTTGACGTGGAATTCCGAAATCGATTGTTTAAGCTACAAAGTCACTTCGTCAAAGTGTTTCTCTCAAAAGGTTACGAAACGTACAATTCTCTCAAAAGTTGCATCGATTTTTGACCCAATGGGACTTTTAGCTCCGTGCATTATATTAGCAAAAATACTCTTGCAGAAACTTTGGGTGGAAGGGCTATCATGGGACGAATCCCTACCCTCATCATTACATGCATATTGGCTTGAATTTTCCTCCAATTTAGATTCTTTAAATTCATTAAAAATTCCGAGGAAGGTAATTTGCAAACAGGCTACTTATATTGAAATTCATGGATTTGCAGATTCCTCAATCCAAGCATATGGGGGATGTGTTTACATCAAATCAATCAACAGCTCAGCTTGCTCTGTTGAATTACTATGCGCCAAATCTAAAGTTGCACCTTTAAAAACGTTAACAACGCCAAGATTAGAGCTATGTGCTGCATTGACTCTAGCTAGGTTGATCAGCAAAGTGCTGGAAAGCACAGATGTGAAATTTGATCGAATCATTTGTTGGTCAGATTCGACAATAGTATTAGGGTGGTTGAAAGCTCCGCCTAATCTGCTTAAACCGTTTGTAGACCACAGAGTAGCGGAAATTCAAAGAATAACTGAGTCATTCGAATGGCGACATGTTCCCACGCATGATAACCCTGCAGACTTGTTATCTAGGGGTGTGAAGCCTGAAAACATTTGTGAAATGCAGCTTTGGTGGCAAGGGCCCACTTGGCTCAAAGAAGACGAAACAACTTGGCCAAGTGTTCAGTATTCTAGTCCAACCGAACTACCTGAACTGCGCAAGACCTTCAAGGTCACCATTGATTCAACATTTTTTCCATTTAATAGGTTTTCTAATATTAACCGTCTCAAACGTTCATTTGCCTATGTTATCAGATTCAAAAATAATTGTCAAAAGGCTAGTTCAGAGCGAATCAAATCTGACTTGACGAACGCAGAAATAAATCATGCCTTTGAAACGCTGGTTCGCTTCACTCAAATGGTATGTTTTCCAAACGAATACAAGCAGTTGAAAAATAAGAAGCCACTAGATTCTACCAGTAAAATATTGGCTCTAAACCCTTTCATTGATGAGCATGGGCTTATACGGGTAGGCGGCCGACTCGCAAATTCCGAGCTTTCGTTTAGTAGAAAACACCCGTTATTATTAGACTCGTCGCATCATCTAACAAAATTAATTTTTGTCCAAGCTCACAAGGACCTCCTTCACGCGGGTCCACAAGCTATGATATCACATGTGCGAGAAACCTTCTGGCCCATTTCAGCTCGTAATATTGCTAAGTTGATTGTCAGGCAGTGCGTGCCTTGCAGTAGATATGCTGGAAAAACTATACAACCGATAATGGGAGATTTACCTGCGTCCCGTGTTACTTCAGCTTTTCCATTCACTCGAACTGGAGTAGATTACGGAGGACCAATTTTAATCAAAGATCGTAAGGGTCGCGGATGTAAAACTCAAAAATGTTGGATAGCATTATTTATTTGTTTCAGTACGAAGGCTATTCATTTAGAATTGGTCACTGCTTTAAGTACCGCAGCTTTCATGCAAGCTCTCAGAAGATTTGCAGCTAGACGTGGCAAGCCCTCTGACCTATATTCTGATCAAGGCACTAATTTTGTGGGCGCAAACCGCGAACTTGGTCAATTTTTAAAAGAGAAATCGTCGGAGATTGCTACGGAGTCTTCAACTCTTAACATAACCTGGCACTTCATACCGGCCAGCTCTCCGCACTTTGGCGGACTGTGGGAGTCAGGTATAAAATCCGTCAAGCACCACCTTCGTAGAGTTATGGGCAATAATTGCTTTACCTTTGAGGAACTTTATACGGTCTTGGTTCAGATTGAATCTGTGCTCAACTCTCGTCCAATGTACCCCCTGTCCTCTGACCCCTCCGACCTTTCCTGTCTCACACCAGCGCATTTCCTGATTGGTCGCCCACTACTTACGATTCCGGAACCAGATTATCTTCATCTGCCAGAAAATCGTTTATCACTCTACCAGCATCTTCAACAGATCCAACAGCACTTTTGGACGCGTTGGAGTAAGGACTATTTAAATGAACTCCAGCAAAGAAGCCGATGGAATAAATCTGATGGCAGTCTAGCGATAGGACAGCTAGTTCTGATAAAAGAAGACCATCTACCACCCAAGAAGTGGCGTCTTGGACGAGTGCTTCAATTGACTCCAGGCAAGGATAATATCTCTCGTGTGGCGACAGTTCGTACAGCCGATGGCGAAATAACCAGAACCGTACGCAAGATATGTGCTCTTCCTATTGAAAGTGGAGACTTTCAACCCTGGGGGCATGTCAAGAACCAATCGACGGTGGCACCTAATCTGCCACAAATCGATGTGGCAACAGCGGCGACACTAGAGGTCTAGCCTCTCTCCGTCTCCGACAATCCAGCAAGTGAACACGGTTTCGCAATTATTAAATGTATAAATCATTGTATTCAGTGTAAAACAAAACTAATGTTCATTAAAACTGTACACAACAAAGAAGAACCATACAGTCCACTCATTTCATCCATTTACATCTATTATTTTTTCTTTTTGTTCGTGTCTAACTCGAAATGACAGGAAAAAACTATACAACTTTCATATAAAACCTTTTTTCTAACTCTACAAATAAAAAAGATAAGAGTGGTGGCGAATTATGAGGATACACCCGGCACATGTACGCTGTGTTTGGAAATTATTGTTTGAATTTCAGTGGAAGAAAAATTCCTATTGTGTTATATTTTAACATGTGCTTCTTGTTTTAGATGGAATTTGTACCTGCTGATGCTGAAGCCTTGGAGCTGATGGAGGAGGGGGCAGAATTTGAGCATCACAGGACAAGTCGCTTAAGATTGAGGATACAAATAGTGTATACAAAGCTGAATTACTGCCTAATAAAAATAATAAAGAATGAATGAATTTTCATTATTTTATTGTTAAATTAGGTTAACTAGAGTGAAAAGAGTGAATTCGTCAAGCTTATCAAAATAATCCACCCTGTCAAACACTTGCCTTGGTACACCAAACAACATTAAATTTGATTTGTCCACTTCATCATCATCGTTAAGAATGCTATTTTCAATTATATAGTCCATTATACTAGCTTTTATTGAGATTTTTTCGCATCTAACTTAAATACTTGTTATGACTGACAACAAACTACAGAACTAAATGACACGGAAGAAAAAAAATGTAGTCAAGTTGATTGACTCAGTACTTCCCACATATTCCGATGATACCAGTTTTATTATTTTCCCACAGCATGAAACTATAGTCTAGATGCCGCTGCAATCAAATCATCACTTGCCCGACCGCAAAAAAAGTATTTTATTCTACTAGGTGCTTCTTTCACAGGTCAATGGACAATATATCATGAATACAACAAATTTTTGAGTTTTACAAATCCCCACCCCCGAACCACCCCAATTTCACCCCCAACCAAGCAAATTTTTAAAATGATCAGGAACCCCTAAAACGTCTAAAACGAAGTTCGAGGTGTTTTTTATAGTTTTAGTTTTTTATTATTGCCGCGCCGCCACTGAAATGATTTCTAAAAACCATACGTGCTTTCCATACTCGTCGCGGTAATAAATCTGTGTCAAATTGTCATTAAAGTCAATTCAGAAGTTTCCACGTAACACAATACAAAACGATCCAAAGTAATACTAGTATGTATTTTGTATGCATCAGAAAGTTCAAGTCCCTTGGTTTCTGTAATCGGCAAGGCAATGTTCGGATGGCCCTAAAAAAGTGTATTATGCCGCTAGGTCTTTCTCCCTCAGGTCAGTAGACAGCCCATTATGAGTACAACAAATTTTTCAGATTTACAATCCCCCACCCCTCCAACGACCCTAATTTCACCCCCACCCCAAAAAAGTAGAAAATGATAAGGAACCCCTAAGGCGCCTAAAAACGAAGTTTGAGGTGATTTCATATTTTTAGTTTTTTTAATATTGCTGCGCCGCCACTGAGATGATTTCTAAAAATCAGACGCGTTTTCCATCCTCGCCAAAGTAGTAATACTGAGCCGAAATTTCATTAACATCAATTCAGTAATTTCAACATTATAAAATACAGAACGATCTAAAGCAATACTTGTATGTATACATCGGAAAATTCTCTAAGTCCCTTGGTTCCTGTAATATACAAGGCAATGTTCGGATGGACCTAAAAAAGTGTATTATACCGCTAGGTCTTTCTCTATCAGGTCAGTAGACAGCCTATTATGAGTAGAACAATTTTTTCAGCTTTACAACCCCCCACCCCCTAACTACCCCAATTTCACCCCCACCCAAAAAAAAGTAGAAAATGATTAGGAACCCCTAAAACACCTAAAAACGAAGTTTGAGGCACATTTGAGATTTTTCGTTTTTTGCTAATTACTCCGCCGCCCCTGCACCGATTTTAAAAATTATAAGAACATTACCTACCACGACCCCCCAGCATATCGCTGCCCAAATTTCATCACAATCCATGTAGCGGTTACTGAGATTACGAGGACAGAAAAACGCGTACAGACAGACCGACAGACAGACCGACAGACAGACCGACAGACAGACAGACCGACAGACAGACAGACCGACAGACAGACCGACAGACAGACAGACAGACCGACAGACAGACAGACCGACAGACAGACAGACCGACAGACAGACAGACCGACAGACAGACAGACCGACAGACAGACAGACCGACAGACAGACAGACCGACGGAAATGAGTGACGTGGATTTTAGTTATATAGACATCACGAAACGCTCAAAAAGTGTATTATCTCAAAATCGAAAATTTTCGCGATCACAATACTCCCCTCACCTATCGGTGTGGGAAGTAAAAAGTGAGACTAGTGTACCTTAAGCCTGAAAAATGTAAAGCTTAACTTGTGCTTAAATGCGCCATAAAAACATCTAAGGTCCACCTAGGTCACAAATTGACCTTAGGTATTACCATTGCAAATAGCTGTAAATGATATAGCCCTACACATAGCCTAACCAATACTAAGTCCTTATCCATTCTTTTTAAGTACATACATCGTTTGAATCCATCTTCTCACAAATACAATGTGCAATCACAATAAATTCACAACGTAACAATTTCGCTTCCCGCCTTCACTTCTTCCGAACACTACAAGCATACTCACTACACTACAAGATTACCGACTATTGTGGTGTAGTAACCACGGAAACGAAAACGGGAACGGAAATCCTTCCGAGACGCTTACAAAATGCACATAGCCGAGTCGATCCGCGCGGATCGGAAGGCTTTCCGTTCCCGTTTTCGTTTCCGTGGTTACTACCATAATAGTCGGTCATCTTGTAGTGTGTAGTGAGTATGCTTGTAGTGTTCGGAAGAAGTGAAGGCGGGAAGCGAACTTGTTACGTTGTGAATTTATTGTGATTGCACGTTTTATTTGTGAGAACATGTGTAGGGCTATGTCACTTACAGCTATTTGCACTGGTAATACTTAAGGTCAACTTGTGACTATGGCGTCTTTAAGCACAAGATAGACTTTATATTTTTCAGGCTTAAGGTACACTAGTCTCACTTTTTTTTATTTTCGTGTCATTTAGTTCTGTAGTTTGTTGTCAATCATAACAAGTATTTGAGTTAGGTGCGAAAAAATCTCAATAAAAGCTAGTAAAATGGACTATATAATTGAAAGTAACATGCTTAACGATGATGAAGTGGACAAATTAAATTTAACGTTGTTTTGTGTACCTAGGCAAGTGTTTGATAGGGTGGATTATTTTGATAGGTTTGGCGAATTCACTCTTTTCACTCTAGTTAACCTAATTTAACAATAAAATAAAGAATTAATTCATTCTTTATTATTTTTATTTTGCAGTAATTTAGCTTTATATACACTATTTGGATCCTAAATCTTATGCGATTTGCCCTGTGATGCTCAAATTCTTGCTCCTTCCCCATCAGCTCCAAGGCTTCAGCATCAGTAAGTACAAATTCCATCTAAAACGAGAAGCACATGTTAAAATACAACACAATACGATTTTTTCTTCCATTGCCATTCAAACAATAATTTGTCCAAACACAGCGTACATGTGCCGGGTATTTTAAAGTTTTATAGTTTTCTCTTGTCATTTCGAATTAAATACGAGCAAAATGAAAAAATAGTAGAAAATCCTGTTTTTCGTATAAAGTTATATTTTTATGGGACGGAAAGACATATGTATATGTTTCTCTTGTTGTCAAAAATATAGTTGTCGATCACCTTATTTTGAAGGTTCTGAAAATATTTAGCTTCAAAGTTTCTAAAATGTGGGAGTTAACCTCTATCAACGATAGCAATGGTGGCTGAAAAACAATTAAATCCGGTAATGTTTTGTGTCATTCTCACATTTTGCTGAGAAAAGGCTATAAAACCTTCATATAAGAACTTTTCTTCTATCTCTGCAAATAAAAAAGATAAGAGGGGGTGGCGAATTATAAGGAAACACCCGGTACACAAGTTACATGAACCTCACACGCACATGTGTACGGCTTGGTTGTAAAAATACAAATACTTGACGAAGAAAGCGACCAAAATACAGCAAAATAGACTTACCTTGCTTTCAAAAACTCACTTAAAGGTGAAAACGATACAAATATGACACGTTGTCAATAATGACTCAATGACACTGACGTCTATCCGCACTCGGTGCCCCTTTCCGCGGCTATGAGGTCAACGGAAAGTGCACGGACGTACCGAATGCACTTGACGGTATTCCGTCCGGAAAGTGACGTCACTCCCGGGCAGTAGGTGACTTTCCGTGTCAATCCGCGCGGAAAGAGAGATACGGAATAGGCATACAGGAGTGGCGCTAGGAAACAGTAACAAAGCCTACACAAACACGAGGCTAATGACCACAGCAGTCCATGCCGATGACACAGAAGTAAAAAAAATTAAAAGTTATGATAATCCATATAATACAGGAACTTTGACAGTTAGACCAACAGGCAATCTGTTTTTTCGTGATGCAGACATGACGAAAAGTCCAAAACACACATTGTCCCGCTATCAGAATATCAAAAATTTTAACTATCGTGTGGGCACCAAAAGTCCACAGCTATCGAAAAAAAATCTGTCACATTCATTCACAGAAGGCAGACGGGTAAAAAACGGTATAGTTTAAAAAATAGGTCAGTGGTAGTCACAAACATGTTGTTGTAAAAATTATTAAAAATTATCCCCAAAAACTTGGGTGGGCGGTGTGGTAAAGATAAAAATATCATGCATGAGTCTATTGACACGTTTTCATTACCACTCAAAATGTTTTCAACGGACTAGATGACAATTATTTATTTATCAATAATTATTCACTATTTTCCAAGATGACAGTTACAGAAAAATATATACTAGTTTGAGCAAAAAAAAAAAAATAGTTATCTAGATTCTCCCACAGCGTGGACTTCGGTACAAGGAAGAGCTCATCAGACATATTCTTGTAGCGTAAACATTTATTGATAAAGGTTATATGACCAGGTTAAAGATTCAAAAAAATGTAAATATTTGCGAGTCTTTGCAAATGGGTCAATGCTTTTTAACTTATCTTCTCGGATACTTTGACGTTATAGAACTGATTAAATAAATGTTGATAGCCATTATTATTCGAGCTCTCCGGAGCAATTATAATTAATTAACAATAATGCGAGTAGACCATTTAGCATATCGTGCCCCAAATTTTCTATTTTTATCGATGTATGTGTCGAAATTTAAAACTTTGATTGGCGAATAATCGGCACGATATCTCCGAGAGCCTCGTTTCATGGTTAAATGATATCTGAATATTTCAAAACTTTTCCATAATCATGAACTACTTTTCAAAGGTGACTTACGCAATTTTGCAAACATTCCTATTTTAATCAATCTGAAGGCTGATAGCGCTCTCCACTTTGTTTCAGGTTTTAAGTATCCATTCTATAACTGGTGTCATATCTTAAATTAAATAACTCAAAGATGAACATCCTTTTGGTAAAATTCCTGAATAGCATACGCTCAGGAGCAAAGCTGCTATAAATAAACTAGTAATTAGACAAACATTTCCTAAATGATAAAAAAAAGACGTAAGGATCAGATATTGATTTGAAAAATTATTAATTACTTAACATACATGCATTTAAAAACTTCCCACCCCCAGTTTCTGAAAATCGCTGATTAAAAGAAAACACACCAAGACAAGTCAAAAGATTTGTCAAGGGGGACAACTTTTTAACCAAAAACTACTTCACCCCCTTGTATCCCCTGCCCCCCAGGATCATCCCTTTAAACATTTTACATCACAAGGGGTATCGAGTAATATCTTGTTTCAAAGGTATGTCGAAATCCTGTATCTTGGCGTTGGACTCTTAAAAACCGGTCAATTCGTTGTCAAGAAAATTAGAATCTTTATGTTTCTTTACTTGTTCAAATAGAATACATTAACATATGAAAATATCACTCTTTATTGCAATGAATGTTCAAATGTTGGCCGTTATTGGCCAAACAATGATATACCTGACGAGCAGTTTGGATGACCTTCGTTAACGCATTATTGAAAGCTACCATGATATCTCACAACATATTTTTGCAACTACCCCTCAGGAATTTGAAAATCGCCAATATCATTGTTTGGCCAATAACAGGCAACATTTGAACACCAATTGTAATAAAAAGTGATATTTTCGGGTGTTTTTGTATCCTACTAAAGATCACCGACTACTAAATTTTAATAGACGGTGGTTAAGATACATAACAATTCTAACTTTCTCGAAAACAAATTGACCGATTTTTAAAAATCAAACGTCAGAATAAAGTACTTCGACATACCTTTAAAAACAAGTGTTAGTCGATACCCCTTGTCCGTATCAATGGAAAACAAAATATATTGTTCATATTTATATCCAATTTTTGCTACAGTATACTTTCCATAAAATGGTCGTAAATAATTTAAAATTAGTTCAATTGCACTATATAAAGCTCTCTAATCTCTATAGAAACTATCATTACTAGCTTTTTCGATCCTATAACTTAAAATAAATCAAAACTCTACCAATACATATAACCTATTATCGGTATACTAATCTGATCATTGACAGTCAGGACTTCGTGACCAAAATATATTCTTCGACTGATCACGATCAAAAATATATATCTTTAGTAAATTGCTTCGGTATGTGACCCGGATCACAGAACAAAAAAACAATTAAATCTTGACCTATATTCTCAATAGTACCTCGAAAATAACTATACCTCGATATTTATTTACTTTTTTTTAGCGAAGCCCCAAATTTATTCGTATTGAATGTAAACAACAGAATTCAATAAAATATATACAGCTGGAACTCTGCCAAACCTACGTTGGTAAATAATATTAATCGATCTTATATATCAAACTTTCGCTATTTGGCTTCCATCACATAATTTCGGAGAATGCTATAGCCAATACAAGGTACACATGAGGTTGTAACGTAAATTACTTGGATTTGGTACAGCCAGGAACTTGTATAAGGAGTCAATAGGTTAATTTGAATATCTGAAATTGTTTGGTGCATATTAATGGTTCTTATGATGGTGAATTTTTAGAGAGTAAGTTAAAACTTGCCAATGAAGAAGAATATAAACCACAATTGAAATTTTTACATTCCTACCAGTGCAAAAAGCAATATTAATATACCGTTTGTAATGTTTATAATAACGTAGCACTTCTTTGAGATTTCAAAGTCGCAGATATTGCTGAATATCTCACCTCTTGGTATTTACATAAGAGGTAGAGGAAAAAATGGCTCCATACAGACTTCACTGCCATGGCAACTGGTTTTACCACTCCGCCATGAAACACACTACGATACTTGACAACCTGCGTAGCGACATACTTGAGATGGCACCCGAAAGAGTGCCAAGAGTGGACACACAAAGTCAACTTGAGTGACAGATCGGAATGGGCTCTAGGAGAACCTCGGCAGACAAAGTCACATATTAAAGGGCTGTCAGGTATGCCAAAGAAGGTGCAGAACTCCCTCTCAAAAGGCCAAAAATAGCTTGTGGTATAGCATACATGGTACGGACAGCTGTCACCAGTTGGGTGTTAAATGAGCACCAGAAACGCTGGGACAGGGTGGTGAGGAATGTTCAGTCTAAGAGGATGCTGAGGGGAACCTTCTGTTCTAATACCGTAGATATCTCTCAGATTGGGACAGGAAGGAACTATGAAAGGTGAATGGACTTATAACCGGCCATTGGACGATCAGTGCACACCTGCAAATATTGGGAATCCAGGTGGAAAAATCCTTTATTTAGGAAGTGCGGTGAGGCAAAGGAAACAGCTAAGCACGTTATCTAGAGCGAAAGCAGGAACTCCCATTCGGATCGAGACCATGAAGGAAGACAGGAGAGCATAGTCATAGGTGCACAATATGCCCTAAGGCTGGTCGGCAACCATTAGAATATCTGAAGCCTAACCCTCTCACTTAGTCAATACCCGGTATGTAATAACCGTTACACTGCTAAATACCGGGTACCCGGTAAATCCTAAAATAAGTACCCGTTATTTGGGTATTATCTTTTGTATTATTTAATACCTAGGAGAGCTAGTACTGGTACATCATTATTAGGTAAGTGATATATGTGGGATTTGGATTGCGTTTAGAGCAAACGAGTGTGTGTGGTGTAGTTACTGACAGTATCCTCGTTGAGTACCATTTATCATCCCAAAGTCAATAATGCCACAGCGCGTGAAAAGCGAATCGAGTACTATCCGCTGCGTATCCGGTACTCTGAGTAACCGGTACCTCTGCCGGTAATATTTACCACCGTTTTCTGAATACCCTACAACGCTGGTATGCTGACTTTGTCCTGGAATACCGGTAACGGGTACTGGGTAGCGGGTACTTTTTACAGTATTACTCGGTATAGGTAATACCAAAATGTACCTGTATTTAACATCACTACTCTCACTACTAAGAAACACAGACATTGTAGAGCACATATGATAGGGGTAACCGTAAAAAAACGAATGTTCAGTATTCTTATAAGATGAATGGAACGATTGAAACTATTTGAATGCTTCATTACTTCCTCTCTACTAATATTTAGTTTACCTAGCATACTTTGAGAATCCCTGATCCATGGTACTCTTTAGCGATAGTGTTAGGACTGTTCACTATTACATTCACTATTTACATTACATCACTATTTAATGGCACTTTCAGGTAGCCCTTGGAATCATCTTTATGGATGTCTCCAAGTTTTAAGTCCAAAGGTTGTTATTTGCTCGTTTTTGGTGGACATTTACATAACACTCACATGGGGGAATCAACGTACAAGTATTTTCTGACTTGACTGTAGTTGATTGTGGGCTAACACGTTTTTTTGGACTTTCAGGATTTAAATATTTATACAAAAGAAAAATAAAAAATAACTATGAAAAACTCACCACTTGAGCATTGGGAGAGTGCAACAGCTCGTGCTTTTCGAGCTGGTCTTTGGCGGCGAAAGAGGTTGGGCAATGCGCGCAGCCGAACGGGCCTCCTGGACCAGCCAGGGAGGGTGGCGTTCGGGCTCCGCCCATCTCGGCAGCGTTTAGCCCCGCCCCCGATGCGGGAGCGACCGCCCCTTCTCCGCCATGCACCGCCTCCGCGTGTTCCTTGAGTGCTTGGAAGGACTGGCAGCCCTGTTGGCACTGCGGGCACTTGATGAAGTACTCGGCGGCGGCTGCTGCGGCGGCCGCCGCCACTGCTGCCATGGGGGACATTTCCTCTTCTTTGATGACGCCGTTCGTGAGAGACGGGGCTGTAACAAAAAAAAAAAAATAGACATTAGTATAACAAGACCGACCGCAGTATAGAGTATTAATGGAGAAGTTTCCTAAAAAACGAAATTTGGAAAATTAATTATTATCTGGTAGTCTATTTCTTCACTTGAAGAATGTCGAAAAAATCATCTGAATATTCCAAAAAAACGGCAGAGTTATTCAATGTTATATTTGCGGACAGCGACCGCAGTGGTGGCATGCCTTATGACATCACATGTCATGAATCGTTCGCGGCAGCCACAGTCGGGAGCCAGGACTCCGCTATGCATACGCTGCGCTGTACACTGTACGACTTTTAGACTTGAGTGGAACGGCGGAGCGTTTGTGGCAGACGCCAGTATATTTTTGCAGTGTGGAGGAAGGTTACGTTCGTGGTGATTCTAGTAATCTTCCTAAAGTGGATCTCGACATGATTATGGACTTTTACTTCCCACACGGATAGGTGAGGGGAGTAGTGTGATCGCGAAAATTTTCATTTTTGAAATAATACGCTTTTTGTGTTTTCTATGATGTCTGCATAACGAAAGTCCACATCACAACTCGTTTCCGTTGGTCTGTCTATACACAATTTTCTAGCCACGTAATATCAGTAGCCGCTGCATGGATTGTGATGAAATTTGGGCAGCAATCTGCTATGGGGTCTTAGAAGGTAATGTCCCTATAATTTTGAAAATCGGTGCACGGGGGGGGGGCGGAGTAATTAGCAAAAAACCAAAAATTTTAAATATTCCTCAACCTTTGTTTTTAGACGTTTTAGAGGTTCCTGATCATTTTCTACTTTTTTGGGTGGGGGTGATATTGGGGCGGTTGCGGGGTGGGGGGTTGTAAAACTGATAAATTATTGTA
Source organism: Callosobruchus maculatus (assembly GCA_951848785.1). Classification (NCBI taxonomy): domain Eukaryota; kingdom Metazoa; phylum Arthropoda; class Insecta; order Coleoptera; family Chrysomelidae; genus Callosobruchus; species Callosobruchus maculatus. The sequence goes on along the minus strand of CATOUR010000014.1, from coordinate 23,611,587 downwards.
TTCATAATAGGCCTAGACCTGTGAAAGAAAGGCGTAATAATACACTTTTTTAGTTGCATCCGAACATTACCTTGGCTATTACGGAAACAAAGGTATTTTTACACAGTATTGCTACCGCTGCGAGGATGGAAAATCTATATGATTTTTAGAAATCGTGTCAGCGACGGCGCAGCAATAATAAAAAAACTAAAAATATAGAAACAGCTGGGGGAAGCGGGGGTGAAATTGAGGTAGTTAGGGGTTGGGGGTCATAAAACAATTTTTTTGTTTTCATAATAGGCTATTCACTGAAATGTTTGATTGGTGTTTTTATGGTGGTGTTAGTACACCTGAGTACAATGCAATATCTATAGTTTCTCGGTCTGCTAGACATATTCTAATAATACGAGTACCAATAAACTGCAGTGTATGGTTTTGTCACTGTCGGCGTCGCCTACCCTACTGAAAACAAGGAATAACAACATGAACGAGGAGGCCGGCGGAGGCGGTGGCGCGGTGGCTTACGGGAACAGCATCCTCGACAGGGCGCACACAGGATTGCGTGGTGTCGCGTGACGTCTCAGCGGCTTCGCGCGGAGGATACGGCTATTCAAACTTTGAAGGATTATAACTTTTCTATTAATGGAGATAATTACAAAATTTTTTCGCTGTTGTTCTCTAGCTCTTCAGGACTATTTGATTAACTGATATTTGAAAAAATGGAAACTTCCTCATTGAAAGGAAAGTCAAAGGCAGTCTATGCCGCCCAAGGCAGCCGCCGAAATCATTGCCATTCGTAGCGCCAGCGTAGCAATATTCGTATACTAACTACTAAGGGTTATACTAGGTTAGTAAGAAGTATCAAAATACGCGCTGCGATGGCCAGGACTATACTTCTATAAAGTTTCCGTTTACGCCAAGAAACATCACTAAATCTCAGACTGCGAGTGGTAAAATGCTATATATGGCCAATACTAATATACGGCGCTGAAACTTGGTCCCTCAAAATCAAGTAAATGAATAGAATAGAAACCTTCTAAATGTGGACGTTTCGTCGGCTTTTGAGAATCCCGTGGACAGACCATGTTACGAACCAGGATGTATTGAATAGCACCTCATCTCAAAGAGTGTTACTGGAAATCATAAAAAGACGCAAGGTAGCTTACTCAGGTCACATGCTTAGAGGCCCCAAATATAGGTTACTAAAAGAAATTTTAATGGTTATAATTGAGGGGAGGAGATGTCCAGGTCGCAAACAACTCTCATGGCTCCGGGACATCAGAAACTGGTGTCACGTCAACGACATCTTAACAATAGTGAGAAGAGCAGAAGACGAAGCTCTAACACATCGTCGGACACGAGAGTAGATATCTGCCTACACGCTGCAAAGAGTATGGCACCCAAACGATAAAATTCAATACAAAAATACCTCAGGATCTTTGAACATGCAACATTCAAAAATGCTAACAACAATCTTGTTACATTTACGACTTTTACGTTACACTTCATAATTTTGTTATTTTAAATAGAATGCCCTATTTGGGCATACCTACCATACGATAACCTCTGATGGACGTTGCATTTTATGTCATAGTTCGTCAATCATTCTAGAGGTATGGTTACCCAGACACCAGGCAAGGTTAGAGAGAATCGGCCCATACTCTATTTTTACGAGAAATATCCTGCTGGTTGCGTGCCAGAAGTACCGCCATCACCAAGTGTCACAATTTCTTAAAGAAGCTATGCAGAAGCAGCATGCACATTCAAATGAAATTATTAGATATTTTTTCTTGGCTCAAAGTAACAGTGATAAATGAATAAGATTAGAGAACCTCTATTATGACCGATTGCTTGAAAAAATGGTGAATGCTAAGGTCTGCGCATCCACCATTCTTGTTGTCATGCTACAACCCCAGACACTATTGGAGGTTTATTGTACCGTCACCATTTTAGATACATTTTATATCATGTTTTCAAGATGCAAGTTACTAAAAGTAATGAATGGTAATGGTACTTTCACAAGTTTTCAATACCGGTTCGCTGTTCTACAGCAAAATATGAGTAGGTATGTAATAAGTAATCGACTAATCGACATTCTAGTATGACACATCTTATTTATGTACGTTGTAAGAGAAAGAGATAGTTAGGACATAATGTGGGGGACTTTTTTACTTAAGTTCGGGCTGCATAATCTGATTCGATACAATATAATCGAAACATAGTTAATGCATGGGCTGCAAACATATAGATTTATCTAAACAAATGAAGAGCTTCTTCAATATTTTGCTTCGGTATGTGACTTTACATGTTACTGTCCCACAAAACCTTGTACTTCAAAGTACGGTGTTCAAAGGCAGTCCGTTCTAAAGTCGAAAAGTATAACATTCAAAATACTGCAGATGTCTGTAAACAACCAAATGACATGCAATTACTGCCCCCATGCAGTGTACAGGGTAGAAATTCGGGCATACGTATCACCCAAGACTATCTGCGGCCGGATATACTGGGGTTGTCGAAAAATAACACTAATCATATTATTATGTGTGAACTACGTACATACATCAAATATGATGTGTTTTGTATAATTTTACTAACGCGAACGTCGTCGACTCATCACAACCGAGATCTCCTGTCAATAAACGACTCGGCATGACGGCACCTGATCAGTGGCGATGCACTGCTAACTGAAAGCTCAAGCCATCCGCCTGTATGGAACGCAATTAAAACTTCCGACGCCAGGTGAGCCTTCTTGTCTTGTATATGGTCTGGGGATGCAGCGTTTTCGAAAAACCAGCATAATTTTTATTTATCAAATGTGTGTTACCTCACAAAAATCTCTATGTTACTAATTTAGGTCGAAGTAACTACATGACTAATTATTATTTATTTACAAGTCCGAATTTCATATTATGTACTGCAGATGCACAAGAAATACCAAAATATTCACTACGCTATTTGATAACGGGTTTATTTTGGGAGCACAGTGAATGACCGTTGTTATCGCGGATTTTTTATGTTGAGTTCAGAAACCCGTGTCATAAAAATATTTATTAGTTTACTTCGAATAGTGATGAGAAATGGAAAGCCATTCAACTGTAATTGCTTATGAGCAGATGGGTGAAAGGTTACCCAAAGTCCAACAGAAATGTTTTTAATCAAGTTGCACGTGTATCAAAACTATCACGGATTACACTACTACACATGCAGCGGTTTTTTCGGCAGTTGATGTTATCTGCAGATATAAAGGCTGCAGTGTAAATATTGCCGTCCATTAGAGGAGGAAGCGCGAAGCGAAGAGATGCTGTTCATGTTGCATTCTTTTTATGATTAGCTTAACTAAAGGGAAGACGTAACTAAAGGAGAGACGTCAAAATCAGCACTGGAAGATCATGTGAAATGGGATCAGGTTTCTATACACAAGGACAGAAAGTTAAATGTATCTGTTTATATGTACTGCAGGCGAGCAAAAGACTTAGGTCACCTAAAAAATTATAAAATATTTTGGAAAAAACGCTCGCGGTTATGTTTTTTATATATCAATTGTTAGCCAATTAGCGACTGTTCGAATTTTTATGAAAAAACGTAAATTCTGTCACTTGCTACAACATGCTTCATATGTGTGGTAGACATGCAAGAATTGATGCTCTTTATTTCCGTCAATCGACCTATGGCGCACTGATGATCGCTAATAAGCGTGAAACAGCTGTTTGCGTACTGGTGGATTGACGGAGGTATAGAGCAACCCTCGTATAAAAAACGTAAATTTGGAAATTCAATTTATTTAACAAAATGAATGAGTAACATTTAACAATAATGAAAAAGCATGTCAACTAATAGCGTGCATTTCCTCCTCTTGCGTTAATGACTGCTTGTAGTCGACGAGGCATGATTTGAATTAAATTCAAGAGTACATTCTGGTCGATGTAATTCCATTTCTCCATTAGCAACTGTCTCAGTTCTTGGGCACTTCTTGGAACTGATATATGCCTTCAAATACGTCGTCCCATCCTACACCTATTAAATAAGATTCAATTCAATTTTGGCTCTGTGGAACCTAGCCCAAAGTGACTATGAAAGCCATAAAATGATCATCCAGGGTTTCGTAATGTACCCGCGAGCTGTCTGTGTGAATACCAACTTTGTGCATGATTCTGAACTGATTCCCGTCCAAACCATAGTCATTAATAAAAACTGAGGTATATCTTTCTCCACATCTTCTCCATACTCTTCGATGTCTTGCACTGAATACAATTATATCTCGTATTGCCGTTCTCGAATTACAATTACTTGTAGTAGCAGTTTCGTCCCGCACAATATACCACAATTGTAATTCTTCGAACGGCAATACTCATATAATACGGATCAATTTTCCTTCAGGTAAGTCAATTGATCAATTAGTTATTGGTGTAATTTGGATTTGACTGGATAAACATAGATGATATATAAAATGGGGAAATTCCAATGGTTGAAATTGGTGGATATGTCAAAAAAATTCAGTAGTAATATCCCTAGGACATTGAAAATAGACGAGATAATTTTAAGGAAATCGAAAGCTTGTTGGTTATTAGCGAGCTTGAGAAATTTTTCAGAAAACTATGAGCCATTTGTTAATGTCCGAGGGATATTCGGCGGAAATTTTTTTGACACTTATCAAACTCAATTCTGTAGTCATGTAATTTTGATTATGTTGGATAAAAACCGATAATATCATACAATATGAGGAAATTTCAACGGTTGTTAGAAGCGCCAAAAAATTAAAAAAAAAATAAGCTTCTAGATACCTAGAAAATCTATCAACCAATGTCACTTACTTCAAATTTTTTGTTAAACGTTTTGCAGCTTGTCAAAGGCTACTGACATGGCAGAAACGTTAGTAATGAGTTAATATCTCACGTTTTATACGGTTTAAATTTTGGGAAAGTAAAGCGCAATTAATTGAGATTTATGTCTCATACGATAAACAATGACAAGAGAAGTTCAATTTAGTAATTGTACAAGCAGGCCTGACAGACGTGGTAGGTATATTAGAGACACTGAGGACAATTAACATGGGAGAACACCTCTACTTGCAGTATTTCTTGTGTATACTATATTGTACGTTTCATGCATCTTTGGTATGTAACCAGTCGTACATGTTCAGGTGAACGTATTGTATAATATTATATAGCAAGTGGGTTACAACCGACGCGACGTGCCAAGTTCTACTGTTATCAGATTACCATTTGTCATTTTTTATCCAAACAGTAGACATTATTTTGAATCATCCTGTAAATCTGTAAATTATACAGCATACACCAGTTATTTACATTTTATCAGGGACCTGGCATGAAGTATATTCATGTTCATTGAATGGCAGAATGTTACGATTTTAAAGTAATTATCACCTTTGTTTCCGGACAAAACTGTGTAGCGGGATTGTTTTTTATATACATTGAAGCGCTGAAAAATAATTGAATCGATCCAATTTTACGTTTGGAGGACATTAAACTATATTGAAATGTATCAGATTTTGCTTCCATTAAAATACCAACCGCGATTACTATATTATTCGGAAACAAATTTGGCAGGGTTTGATAAACATACGTGAAATGAAACGTACACGTTATATATTTAGTCTTTCAACACCTTTTGTTGGTGTCGGAGGCCAAACAACAGACGAGTAAATCCGTTAAAAAGAAAACCGAAAAAAATTACAAGAGAGCAGTGAACCAACATAAATAACTACTTTGAGAGCTAATACTCCTATAGGCTCCAGTGCTCGCTTTGAAGAACCATGAAGAAAAGGGTTTCTACCTTGTCCAGAGTGAGATCATACATATCACAATCCTTGCTTGGAACAGGTCCTAAATTGCACCAGTACGATGTACCTTGTCCACGACATAAGATCCGAAAGACCGAAACACCGCTGTCGGGTGGAAACCATTTTTCTGAAAATGACAAGTAATTTTGCCATAATTACAGCAAACAGAATACATCAGTAGCGAAAATTTTCCATATCTCTGAATGCGTCTCATTTTTCTAAATGATTACGGCAGTAGTGGGATCAAAATAAAACTCTGCAATCTTAAAAATACCTTTAAATCAACCGTGAACTTATTGTAGTTTTTGAAATTCCATACAGTGGCGTGAATTGCAAATAGTATTGTTTTCTTAAAGCTCGGCAATCTGTAGTCGTGTTATTATCCTTATCCTAAATTGTTTGTATAGATTTTGTTGCAATGTTTTTAAGAGTAGCATAGTTTTTATTTTATCAAATTAAAATTAGCCAACGCGCAACGCATCAATCAATGTTTCATTTTATATTATTAGAAAGTCAAAGACCTCGTTGTTTTAAAAGTTTTGAAAGTGTTAAATACACTGTGACCTGTTCTATATTATATACTGGCTTTAAAAGTGTGACAGATATAAAATTATAATTATAAAACAGTATCTTACATAGGCAAGACCGAACGATTGTGGTACGCCTATAAATGTAAATGAAGTAAACAGAATTTCTTAAATCTTACCTTATACTTTGTGCCCAAAAAACTTGAAAATTTTGGTATCTGATGTAATTGATACACACGCATACATGCACATACATAGTACATATAACGGGTGTTCCAGAATTTCCTTGACACCTGATATTCTCGTAACAAAAAAATTTCAAACGAAAACTGGTATTCTGGTATGGAGTCTATCATACAATGCTTAAAAAACATTTTTTTATACTTCAACCCTAAAAAAAATCTTTTTTACACAAATTAAGTCCTTATTTTATTTAGAATCTTATAGTACCATTTATTTTATACACAACTTATTTTTTTTCGTAGTCATGCGCATTAAATAAATAAAATAAACATTTGTTTGAGGCGTAGTATTTTCGTAACAAAAACAGATATACATAAATAAAAACTAAGCGGGCCTTCCAAGGGTACTGAATGACCTATCATACCATGATTTCGAAGCATTTTTGGTACCTCAGCTCCTAAACCTCACCCCCAACTTTTTTTTAAAATGGCACCCCATAGATTTATGAAGTCATTGTTTCATGTAAATTCTTGTTGTGCCTTAGATTTCATACACAAACCATTTTTTTTTTCGTAAAGATAAGCATAAGATGAATAAGATAAAAATTTGTTTGAGGCATAATATTTTAGTAATAAAAAAGATAAAAAAGAAATTTTTTTCGAAAGCCTGGTATAATAAGCCATTCAGTACACTTTTTACCCGTTCTTTTGCATAACATATTGGGCGTCAGACAAATTCTTATTTTATTTTGTATATTATGCTTATGCTTTTACAAAAAAAGTTCGCGTATTAAAGGTACCACAAGATTTTAAATAAAATAGGGATATCATTTGTGTAGGAAAACTAGTAGGGAGCTAATTGAAAACAAAATGTTGGGGGTGAGTTTTCGGGGATAACGTACAAAAAAAAATGGTTTGAATGCATGGTATTAAAGACCCTATAGTACCTTAATAATAATAACAATAATAATACCGCAGTCATGCGAGAGAAACTTAAAAAATCAGGATAATAATAGACTTTATTCATTTTTATTTACAGTAATAAACTTATTTCTGTTCGGCTGAGAAGGCGAAGTTCAGCTTTAAGCTCGTTTTTCACTTGAACTTTAGCTAATTACAACAAATCAGTTCTTTCTTGAATAGTTTCCGGTTATGAAAAAGGAAATTCTGGGACAATCGGTATATAATAAAACTTAACATACATGTATTTTTGAGCACATTTGTGTTCATGGGAAAAGCAGTGAGAACGTTAACAAATGTACCTAAATGTGAGGAAATGAAGAGTTAAGCCGCAGCAGTTTCTCCGGTTTTGTTTGTATTTCACATTCCATAAAGTTTAATTTAATCACAAAAAGGTACTGACGGGAAACAATTAACCGACGTTACGTTTATTGGTAACATCCTGTACGGCAATTAAGACCATAACACTTTTGATACCGTGCGCATACGTTTCAGCTTTGCTTACACAATACACCGGTTCGTTATCACAAGACTTGATAAAACCGCGACTGCGATTGAAAAACCGAGATACTACAACTTCACCGAATTTTTTCTTAGCCGTGGATTAACAATAGTAATTACTATACCTAGAGCTCTAAATCATACCCGACAAAGCTGGTGCCACCTTGCAATTTTAGGCAGCATTTGGTATCTGGACCTATCAAATTCCTAAAGCCTTGATTTCGCGCCTTGTTGCTTGGTTCCCTCCCATATTTGTGGAAGAAATTGTAAGAAGTGGAAGAAATGTTTTCTACATCATTTCAGAAAGAGGGTTTTTTTGTTCATTATTGTTTTAAAATCATTTTAAAGGAATATGTTTAACTTTTTAGTTGATGTTGATGTTCTTTAAAAGCATGTTTTTAGTTTTTTTAACTATATTTATTTTAAGTACGTAGGATGCGGTTGCCCATATTGAACTGTCTCCCAAATTGAACCTTTGTCCGTTTTGTTACTTCCCGTAAAACTTGGCAATGTTGCCATTGGGTATTCGACACCACACCTTTGAACCTTCCGAACCTTTTTGCGACTCATCAGTTGATATTTAGATTAGGACAACGTAATCCATATGTGTGAAAACCTGAAGATTTCGGCCACGCGCCATGTAATATTTTATGAAATTGGTGATGCTTTAAATCTAACTAAAAGAATGTAGGTTTGTTCTTTCAATTTTACAATTTGTTCATAAGATAGCAGTGCTTTATAGCGCTACCTAACAATAGCATTGTCGAAAACTTATTTAAATATGGGGTCAATCTTGATTTTGGAGCTAGGTGCTCATATTGAACCACTTAAGAAATCTTTAATTAAACCCCGGTTCAATTAAGTCCACTTTAAATTTGTAACGCCCCTGAACCTGAACTTTCGTGGTTCTGTACTGAACGCAACACTGACGACCAAGTTGAAATGATGCAGTGCCTGTGCACTGTGGTTTCATTGGAAATGTATTGGTGCTCGGCCAAAGAAGAAAATATTCAATTGTGCAGTGCAGAATTTTCTTACACATTTTGTTAGCAGTTATTGGAAAAAGAATATGTTCCGGTACTTACCAACTTTTCTCAAACAGACATTAGTTCAGTTTAATTTGTTCTTCTGGAAGTATTGCAACACCATCGTAATTTTGCTTTTCTCTTGTTAACAAATATAAAAATAATTTATGCTACTCAAAATATTCCTCAAGTTTGAGAGATTTATGTTGTATTACCAATTTATTTTATTTTTTAATGGCACGCATGTACGGACAATTTTTCAAAATTTGGTTCAATATGGACAACCGCACCCTACCCGCTACGGCGACATAACAAAAGTAAATACAGATCAACGAAAAGGATGAGCTTTTCCTTTGAATGATTTTGCTTATTACTTGTTATTCATTCAACCATCATTGATTAAAGTGCCGATGATGACAAGTAGCTAGGATAAACAAAAGAAGAACGATATAGTCAGCGGCTGCGGCGGCTTCAGGTTCAAAGTGCAGGCCGACAACGGTGCTAGGTAGAAGTTGATAAAGCTCTCCACAAAGGATGTTGTTGCTGTAGGGAATTCAGGATAAGTCACGTACAAGCGCCACTAGCGACTCGTCATCTCGATTTTATTGCCCGATGATTTGTCGATCCCGATTCGGAAATGTGGCCTCCATAAGGTGCGCTTCGAGCATTCTGAAAAGACGGTTATTACCGACAATTCGACAACTGATATCGTGAATGGAAGTATGTCCATGTGGCATGGTTTTACGATCAATGTTTCTATAGATGGATTCAGATGATGAAATACCGGGAAATACCTCAAGCTCAAAAATCGAGTAACAGAAATTTGAGATTATTGGAAAAAGTATAATATTATGTAATGAAAATTTCTTACAAAATAAAATATCACAATTTCACCAGAAACTAAAACAAAGAGTCAGTTAGTATAAAGTTATAACAATGATAAAAAGTATATATCGTTAATGAAATAGTACAAAGCAGTGGTTGAGAGGTTTTAAGACTTCTACCTTGTTTTTGTATGTTTAATCCGATTGAATTAATTTGAAAAACGAATATCAGAAAGTACAATAATCACACCAAAGGCTCATCGGCAGTTACCTATAATCGAACTCCGGTTCAACCTGACCTTTCGTATGGTTCTGTACTGAACGCAAGACTGAAGACCAAGCTGAATGCACTGTCACATTTGGTTTCATTCGAAATGTATTGGTGTTGGACCAAAAGAAGAAAATATTCAAGTGTTCATCTCTTGCAGTAGAGAATTTTCTTACACATTTTGTTAGCAATTATAAGAAAACAACTCTATTTCGGTACTATACCGACTTTTCTTAAAGAAACACTAGTTCAGTAGTTTAATTTGTTTTCCTGGAAGTATTATCCCAACTTTATCAAGATCTGAGGGCAGCTTCAATTTAACAGACCACAAGTTCAATTTGAGCACCTGTGATTGCCTAAAATGAACCATTTGCAACACCATCTTAATTTTGCTTTTCTCTTGCTGTTAACAAATATAAATACAATTTATGCTACCCAAAATATTCCTCAAGGTTGAGAGATTTGTTATGAATTATCAATTTGTTTTATTTTTTTAATGGTACACATGTACGGACAATGTTTCAAAATTTGGTTCAATAATGGCAACCGCACCCTTATAAAAGTAGAATCATAATTTTCAAATACACGAACGAACGAAAATATTATCAATCTGAAAGACAGCGACTTAAATTCTTTTTATCTTCTCATTAATCATTTGTATTCCTGAGTAATATTGTTAGAATGTAAGTTTGAATGGTATCTATTGTACATTTCATGATGTTGATTAATACCTATTAACATCTAATAGGCATCCGCGTTTGGTTTTCTGATGTGGATGGTTCTGTCCTCAACATCCGGCACGCGACACTGCGTTGTATAATACATGTTTCAGGCCATAAAATTACAGCGGGGTATATCTCGGATATTAGTGTATGAAGCCACTATGATACAGTTTCGATAAAGTGGTTATTTATTTTGAACACATTTATGCATCATACCAAAAGCACAAAACAAGTTAATATGGTTAACGTTTATCATGCAAAATATGTGAAGGAATCTCAAGGCGAATAAAGCAAAGCAGTGTGGTAGCGCACGTCATCAAACTCTTCATATGCGGCAACGTGGACGTTTCACAGCGACATGACATATCCGAACATAATGTAGGTAACAACATGGTATGAATTCTGTATTCAGGCACGCCACTACCCCCCCGATATTTACAAGTGATTATGTAGCGGCCATACCATTTAAATTAGACGAAAATGTTTTAAATAAAAACCGTTTCTTTTCAACATTTAGAAAATAATTTCAAAGATGGCGGACTTCCGCATATACCGTAAGTAGGCATCAACTTCCTTATTTTACATGGAACACCCCGTATATTATTACGTTTTTGAATTTAGGTCCAGTTTGTTAACCATTGTTTATGTCTACGAAGCCTATTTTCGGAGTTATTCAGAAATTTTTACAAAATTTGACATTTGTAGTACTTTACAAGAAACGTTAATATCCCGGAAACTAAACGCGATAGAAAGATGCGATTTTCGGTTTTGAACCAAGCATGGAACGTATTTGCGTTTCAGTAAGATCGTTGTTTCAAAAGAACATTGAATCAATAGACTAGCAATTTTCAAATTTGGAAAGTTAAAGACGTTAAAAACTTTTTTTCAAATGGGATGGTATCATAAGTTTCACATCGGTGGCACATGCGGTTCTATCTTTGATGGTTTTCAAGATATTTACGGTTTTGTAATTATGGCGCAGGAATTGGAAAAATCGTAGGTGGCGTGGCTCGCAGACAAAACAATTGCACAAAACCTTTCATCCAAAGTGTTTCGACCACTAATACTAAAATGCGCTTTCGCTCCATCTAACTATTAGGGGAGACCGGGGCAGAATGGGATACTTAAAGAAAAACACATCATATAAAGAAAATTAAATGTTTTATTGTATTAACCTTTAGTCAGGTAGGAACATAAGGATTTAAATTAAGTAATGCAACTTTTTTTAGCAACTAAACCATTCAGACTTTGGCGAAAAGTAGCAAAAATCAGTATAACTTTTTTTTCCCATTATGCCCCGCCATTGGGGCATAATGGGAAATAACACGGGGCAAAATGGGAACATGCTTCAGTACGGCTGAAAACGTTCACAAGTATGTGCTTTATCGTGCTCGTCATCAACTCCAGCGCAGGAATTATGGGCCCAAGCATGCTATACATCACCGATCCTGTGACTGCGAATATAAGTATTCACTGCAAATCCGAGCACAGTCACCACAATCTTCTTGTGATAAGTCAGTATCCGTCTCAGTTTCTCTTTTAGTCCTCTCAATTTTACCCTGTTTAGGTTTCTTAGCATTTGCTTTTTCCCCAGATTCATCTTTTGGTCTTTCTTTCATTAGTGTTGTTGCCAGATTTCTTTTTTCTTAGTCTTTAGTTCTTCAGTCTTCTTTTTTTTACTGTTTGTTTCTAATTTTCTTCTTAATTAATTCTTAGATGGAAAATTCGTCGTCAATCTTACCTCGTTTCCTTGTCTTTGTTTCTTCAGTTCTAATTTCTTTTGGTACAAATATAATATCTGCCGGGCTAACCAAAAACGAGGAATATGCCATTTGCTTTCTCATTCTTCAATAAATAGTGATAATGGAGGTCTTTTATGATCAACTATGGCTGTGCCAGGAAAAATAGTAGGGTTAGAGAGAGGTTCCGTTTCACCACAATGGCTGTTAATAGATAATGTTGAAGCATTAGGCTGAGATTTTGTTTGAGAAGTTGATGCATTTGATTTTCGACTGAAAAAAAAATTAAAGACCAGATAAGAAATACATAGCATATATAGTACGGGGCAAGACGGTATAGTATCCCGTCATGCCCCGTCTGTTTTGCCCCAACAAACATATAATATGGTAAATTCAAGAATTTCTAACCTAAACCAGTTAAGGCTACAAACGGTATCTAATACCAAAACTCGATCCTACCGCTACGGCTTCTGATTAAACATACTGCTAAAACTTTGCTACTCACCTAATAGCACATCGATGTTTATGACAAAACTTTTTAAAATGAGGAGGAAATTCAATTTTTTCTCACACTGCAGCCAATACGAGCAGCGCCACGTTCCTCATTGGTTGACCGACGTAAGCCAACTAAAGGTCGAACTAATAACACTGTTGCCAGCGCATTTCAGTGTATCAATCATGCATAGGAGCACTTTTCCCGTTCTGCCCCAGACCTCGTTTTGCCCCGGTCTCCCCTACCACATTATTCTTCCAGTGGTGAATTTTTCAACAGGTCTTCCAAATTTTCATTTAGAAAATTTTGGAAAACATTAGTTTATTATGCGGTTTCCAATAATCCCACCCCAAATGTTGGTCATAAAATAATTGACAAATAAACAATATTAACAATTATTTCTAATAGTACTACCAGCTAGTGATACATCGTTGAAAACCTAGATGTACTAATTTGCAGTTTATGCCAAATTTCCTTGTTTTGGTGTTGATGAAAACAAGAAAATTCTAAAACAGTTGAATTTATGCAAACATTACACAGACGAGTATTATGTCGCATACATACAGTTTTTGCTCAGAATTCAAGAAAGAAATCATTTTTAAGTTTCACCTTTACACCCAAGTAGAGTATGATGAATGTTTTTTGAGTTTAGTTCCTTGATAATGTAAAATATAAGCACCATTAAAACATGCAACACTATAATCATATCGTTTGGTATTCTATATTTGAGAAAATAAACTATATTTTCTGACAAAAGAAAATAATGGATGATAGCCAGCAAAAAAGTATATCGAGCTAAAGCCCCCAGGTGGTTGGGGAGAGGAGGGTAGATAAAAAGTTGGCTTTAAATATTTCGAATACTCAACAGGTACCCCTACGTAGGTCCGTCGGTTTTTCATAGCGAGTAGGAGCCACAAAACCTTTTTTTGCTCTAATGGTGATACTTCTTTACTGCTCCTCCAGCATCATGTTTGAGAAACGGAAACCTAACCACTCCCCTTTTTTGCTCCCCAAAAATGGTGATACCAACGACGTCCTACTCACGACACCCAAGACGGCCTTCAGTAGCACATTGTTGGTGATATACCTGACTGCCCCCGGTTTCTATACCCAACCCCTCCCCCCAGGTCAGATGATTGAGCTAGTGGGTCCCCCACCTGGCTACGGGCCTGTCTACATTAAAACAATTTGTAGCTATAAATGCCTGTTAAACTAAAGACACTGTTAGCAACTATACCATAACATTGTAACCTGTAAAGTAAAAATCCGCCTTAACGTATCATTTCCTCTATTGCATGAATGTAAACCAGGCATTAAGCCACGGACTGCGTGTTGTTATGATCTCTTTCATCTACGGATGCTCGTATAACAAAAGTGCGTGAAGCCCAGACGATAAAAGACCAAGTAGGCCATCTAACCTCACACATACACTGAACTTTACACACAAAACACACCGACTAAAAACAAACGTGCAAACGATAAATCATTTTATTACAACCGCCAACTATAATTCACTGCTCGTTATTAATACTTTAGTTCAGCATTGTTAAGACGAAATATCCCGGCGTTTTTTTCTCTATTTTGACGCGCCCTGTCCCGACGCCGACGGGTTTTGTTCTCACCAGCGCAAAGCCAATAAAATTGGAATAAATCCAAGTGGAATTTCGCCGGTGCTCCAGATCGCGGTGCGACAGACAAAAAACATTGGGAGTCCCGTTTCCATGATATATCATCGGTAAAGGTGTATCTGAACACATTTATTAAAAAGTTCTTCCTGTGTTGTTTTATGTCTGACGTAGATTCTATATTAAACTTTTCCAACTAACAAAATAATCTCGTAATTCCTGGATGAACCAGTTTTTCACGTTACCGGTATTGACGCTTTGTGGATGAACAAGTTATAATGAAAATGTTTATTTGACCAACATAAACATAATGAAAAAGCTTGATTAATGAATCTTACAATGGTGCGATTTCCATAGTATGATTTTTAACAATTCATAATTGTTGTTGAAACAGACTTTATCTGGGGAATTTTTGTTCCAAATTGAAGAAGAAATACCTACTTGGCTTCTCAGACTTGCGGCGCGAACTTCGAACTATACCTATAAGGCTCATGTGACAGGTCCGCACTTAAAACTTCGCAGCGAACTAACAGTAAGTATTTTATTACCATTATTTTTATTCTTCTGCTGCTGATTAGCATACATTAGCTTTGCCATTCCAAAGGCAGTTGTTTCTGAAACGGAAAGTCCCAACTCTGAAAGTACCCAGTATATCAAAATGAATAGTTTGGCATTTCGCTATAATCCACGTTCACGTGAACAAAATGTTCAAATTAAAATGTGAATAGTGTTAAGAAACAACTAGTCGGTCGACTCGCAATAAAATCGATAAAATAAAGTTTGTTTTACGTACTCAAATATTTGTATGTCAAAAATTAACTATTAACTATTATAAAAGTTGGGAAAAGTTTAACTTTTAACGGGATACAATTTTGAAAACAATTTTGAGGCATTTTTTCAGACATTACAGTTTACTGCTAATATTATGAATATCTCTGAGGGTTATTCATTTTATTCTCTACTTCCTCTTTTTCAAATTAGCATGAAATATAAAATGATATTGTTTCAGCTAATACGACAATTTGCAAAATATATGATGAGAGTTGCTTAGGTCTTTGAAATTGAACTAGAGATGATAAGTTTGCACACGAATCACAGATTTTTTTAGATTCAGTTTTAACAACTATTTGTTGATATCATAGTACTAAAGGTATTCGAGGCAAAAGTATATAAGTGCTATTTGCAACATTCATTAAATTATTTTTAAAACTAATTGCCAGATTGTGAGGTCTAATAAAAATCACGTGACTTTATTTTAAACAGTAAAGAAATGATTGTGCCCAACATTATAATTTTTAGGAGGTTTCTATTTTGAGAGATGGGTCTCCTTTACCCCTTTGTTCCTATATTTAAAAATTACTGTTTACAAAAGGCAAATTAACCTAATCATCTTCATAATCTGATTCAAGAATGATGTACTGTCTATGTAACGTTCTTCTCCAATTTTATTTTCCTTGACTCCAGTATTGTCTTAATATCAACTTTTAGCCTATAACTTCCTACGATATTTTTTATCTAGCTTTCTTTTGGTGCGTTTGGTTCTTGTTAAATATTGTTATGAACAGTGGGTGGTGTAAACTCTACTATTGTGATTAGAATGTTTCTCCTAGAGATCCTTACTTTTTTGTAGATTGTTTTAAATCTGTATTCAAATTGGCACGTTTTTTATCATCATATTTTTAAGAATTAATAGATGCATTCTATGATTCAAAGAAAAGTCGAATCGTATTTTCTGTAACTACACCAAATAATACATAATTCATATTGGATGGTATGAAACTTGAACAATGAAAAAGAAAGACTGGGACCAAAGAGATGATTCTTCCTTATACTGCTTCCTATATTATGTTGAGCATAGATATATATTTAGCTATCGTATTTTTAGGGTTCGTACATATTGTTGGTATTGCATTGTATAATTCGTTTTTCTCTTCTTTTTTTGTTTTTTTTAGTCCCTGGTTTAGATTTTTTCATGTCATCACGGTCTGAAAACCTGGGTTTCTTGATCCAATTGACACATTTTACCGTATTGACTCCAGCAAAATATACTCTATCCGATAGACTCCAAGTTTATTATATAATCAAGGTGACGATAATGATGAAAATACAGAGGATAAGTCATTTTGTTGAATAATAAACAATATTAAAAAGTCACAAACATTATAAAGCTATTGTGAACAGTACGGATGACTACCCTATTACAAGATACTTTTTATATATACGAAAGGCAATCAGTAAATATCCTGGAAACATTTTGGATCATGTAATTATTAATTATGAGTAACATAACATGTTATGCGTTTCTGACTTTTACGTTTATAACGCAACGAATGATCTTTGTCTAACCCAAACAAACTACTTTCCATTCTCCATTTTCCAATTCAAGAAACCCGCTTTCATTGGAGGATTACCGCATTAAAGGTGGTTCGGTTACCTAGGCAACTAGATTCGCACCTGTTCGTGTCTGATTGGGCAAGTGCGCAGGTAGGTGTAGGGAGGAGCGCTCCAACTCACCTGCTTTCACGCTATTGGACAGGTGGGGCGAACAGGTAGCTGGAAGTGCCGAGGATCTTCGGTAAACATTCAGTGGATTGTCTTGTTCGATAACCGGTTTATGCCTCGGATTATGGGCGTGAAAACAGGTTTGGAAGGGAGCCTTAAGTATCTTTATTGGTCAGATGCGAGGTCAGATGTATCATACAAAGGTTAAGCTAGCTATAGCCATAGCTCGGTTCCGCTATAGGTTAAGAACTTGACAGGGACAACAGTCGGCATCCTATATCGGTGTAACGGAAATACCTTGCTGTGCAGTGTTCCTATTTACTGCTTTTTGTTTCATTTCACCATTGAAACACTCAACAACAAAGTCTGAGCGCTTTTTAATTTCAACATCTCTTTCACTAATTACAACAGTTATTGGCTTTGTTAAGATGTAATACGACTATATATATATATATATATTCGAAGGCAATGTAGGATATTATTAGAGTCAGTGTTTTCAGGGCGATGGAAATGGACATGACATGACATGAATGTAAATAAGTGACGGATTTTCATGGTGTAGAATATCATCAAATATCTAGAAAAACTTACTATTTCGAAATACACGGTTTATGCGATCAAAATACTCTCACACTTATGACTTGAATGGGAAGACTAAGAACTCTATAAGCTCTTCCAGTGTGGTATAGTTTGAGAAAGAAATCGGAACTCAAAAGTATTATACCCTCCAAAGATGTTTATTAGTTGATTGGTACAAGTACTAATTTGATCATGTTAAGTATGTCTAAAAAAAGTTTTATCCCCGTAACTGTAAAATCACTATTTCTGTGATCTGATAATTGGCATAAGATACTGATCAAGATATTTATAGTTGTCTCAAAAAACACGGATTTCAGGTACATTTCTGCCAATTTTTTTATTGATTTTTCTTTGTTATTCTATAACATCGCCTGCATAAAACTCACACACAAAAAATATATAAATAGTAATTTCAGATACCGAAGTGTTCCTTTGTTAAAATTGAGACGTAAAAATTTTTTGAAGGGTATTGCAATAAGTTATCTACCTGAAATCTCAAGAATTACGTCGTTCTAGGAATTTTAGACTTAGAGATAAGGTCATTAAATACATTGACTTTGCATATGATGATGTAAATATCATGGCCATACAACCAATCATTACTTCAAACGTGATATATTTGAATTTGCAACTTGTTGTTACAAAAAGCAGGGGACAGTCGGTATCTACCTATATAATAATTGTTATTTATGTAAAAAATAACTTCGTCACGTATTGTGAGCTTGAGGCATATTCCAAAGATAATATCCAAAATGTCATTTTGCGCTCTCCTACTTATTCAAAGTATGCTTATAAAAGAACGTTTAAACTACATGATTAAGGGCCGGTTTCTCAATGTCTAGGTAAAAGTGTCAGATAGGTAGCTGCCAGATAGCGTTTCTATGGATACAACTGTCGGATAAGATTTACGTGGATTCGTAAGTTCAACCTTCAATTGTTTAAACAATTTATCTGATAGACAACCGTTATCTTCCAGATAAATATTTAACTGGACATTGAGAAACCGGCCCTGCCACTAAGAGTTAAACAACCAATATTAAATATTGCTAGTTTCCAACTTCGGAAATATATCCAAGAATATCCAAGGCAACCCACGATGAGTCATCACTTGCACAACCTGTTATAATGACACGTAATGTTTTCTTCTGTGTTTTGGCGGTACAGAAAGCAGGTATAAAGATCCCTTAAAAGAAATATTCCACTTCACTCTGAAGTGGCCCATCTTTTAACTACAGTAATTTATCAAACCGGTTTACCTGTATTTTTTATGAAATTTCTACATCCTCTCCACATGTGCTTCAGACCCTTTTATACCTGACTCAAGATATTTATATGGTGATTGGTCACGAGCGCGCGCGGTTTGATTTTTACCTGTTTACAAAAAGGGTGCCTTCATCGGCACCGGTCACTTGCGCGCCGGAAGAAAATTGAGCTTGGATATTCCTAATGACCACATCCTTTTTATTCTTGCGAACTTTCATCTGTCTTTTTACGGCTTGCGGTAGCTTACAGTTACTTATTAGATTATTTATATGATTATCCGGCTTCTGTAGGTATATAAAACTACCCTTAAGGAAAATATTTCAGTAGTTTGAAGAAATAAATTCTTTAATCAATTCGCTGGGTTCAAAACATCTATGTTTTATTTAAATACATTGGGTTTAATGAAATTTTCAACGTTTCAAGGAATATAGGTTTACACTAACTTTTCACTTAATTCTAAATGAATATTACCAGTATTCGACAAGTTAGAAAGAACCACGTGATGCAAATAAAGCTGATAGAAAGTGCTGCTAATCTACATTACGCATTACAACTTACAACTTATCTCAGTCAACAATATTACGACAAAGATATTTTTTGGGGGCTTCTGACCCGTAGGATTAGGACAAATCTGACCGCGGCGCGCTAGTGTCCTATGGACCATCTGGTGATCGAAATATTTTGCGCGCTTCTGACCGGTGGGATTAGGACCATTCTGACCGTGGCGCGCTAGTGTCCTATGGCCATTTATATTGCGTTCGAGGTCCATGGATGCTTTATTATCAGAAAAAATATCCTTAGCTGCACTCCGTGAATATGAATTTCTGTACTTATGTAATAAATTGGAACAAGTAGATTGAATCAATATTCCCTAGACCGAATTTCAAATCGGAAATAAAAAAAATTGTAAAACTTTGACTGAATGAGTTCAACCTTTATCATCTAGCATTTAAAGCTTCTTTGGGTACAGCTTTAGTATACAGGAGCTTCAGAAAGGATTAATACTTCCAAATGTTGGACCGTCGCAGCATTCTTAATTATTCCCAAAACATTTCAATCTTGAAAAATACAAAATTCTGCATGTGATCTGACATTTAGTGGTATAGGGTATGGCGTGCGAAATTGAGAATCCAAGAAAATACATATCCCATGTTAGCGAGGAGGCGTGGCCACCTGTTCCCCTTCCCCAGTGAGCGTGTGTCTAAGATGTCCAAACATCCAAAGGTAAGGTCAAAAGGTCCAAAGGTCACCATAAAAATGAATTTCGCAATTCGAAGCCCCTGACGTTACCTTTAAACTTAAGTAATGATTCAAAAAGCTAATTGAAGAAGAAAGCTTGCGCTTTGTCACTCTGGTGACCTTTTTTGATATTGTGTTTGGTTGTTAAATTACAGACATTTGAAGAATGTATGAATTTGCATTGCTAATTTTTTTGCACACTAAAAAACTTTTTTGAAAACATTTTCCTTAGATGTCATTCATTAAGGTCTTAACCATCACCTTCTGAAATACTGTGTATGTAGCTTGAAAAGCAAGTGAGTTATGTTCGAAATAGAAATCCGTGTTTTACATGGCAAATATACATATATATGTATAACTGTGTGTACTCAGGCCCCTTAATAGAATAATAATAGAAGGATAACTTGTAGGAAACAGAAGGGAGGAGGAGGAAGGAAGGAGAAGACATTCGTGGCTGAAAAATTTGAGAGATTGGTATAATTGCTCCAATAATCAGCTATTTAAGCGGCGGTTTCCAAACTTGGAATTGCTTGATGATTGCGAACCTCCAGAATGGGGATGGCACCTAAAGAAGAAGACTATTGACAGCAGGATTGACAATGACAACTACAGGCTATAGGAGGTGGACAATATTCTTCTAATGCCGATACCCACGTCGCGCGTCGTTTACATATAGGTACAACCGTACATAGGATAATGAGAAATAAGCATAAAAAACTACAAATATCTGCAGCTACTGACAACTTATTGTCATGTTCCCCATATCAAGTAAGCTTACGTTTAGCTATGATTGAAGAGGCCAGAATAAATTCACAACCTAATTTTTACAGGTTGAAAGAAAATCTCATAAATATAATTATGTACCCCAACCTCAATTTAACAGACTCTACAAAAAAAAATTAGTAGTCCTTTTTCTATAATTGCTGTTTGTTGGTCATTACTCTGCCGCCGCTGGAACGAGTTTCAAAAACTATAAATCTTTTTCATCACTGATACAGTCCACAATCCCGTACAGACCTCGTGTAAAAATTTTAGAATCTTCACACTTTCAGAGGCGCCACTGCTTACAGGCTAGTCGACTCTCGCTAGTACTTCGCGTAGTTTTCGTGACCACTTGATAAAATAATGGAATACGAGTATGAATTCTCCCAAAAATAAGTACCTAAACTATTCTTTTACGCACAAATAATAATAAGTTATAAAATACCTAATACGCAATACATGACTCCAAAAATTAGCACCTATAAATGCAACTCCCTGTATCAGTAAGTTACAACGTGGTTACAACTATTGAATAAATGCTAATAACCTTCTTACAGCTTATGTATCACATAACATGTGCACTATATTTAAACACCCTAATGTTAACAAGCTGCTTTCCTAAAAACTAAGAAAGCCGCAAAATATCACTGATCGAATTTCACGACAACATAACAGTTTCAACACATTAAATGCACTTTCTGCAGCACTCAGAAAACATCAAAAGTGTATTGGAAAAGTCCGAAGTAAATAAAATACGTTACATTAGTTTCACGGATGATGTTAAATTGAGGTTTGAATGCTCATGGGATGTTGTAGGTATTTAAAATAAAATTTACGATATAGTTTTATTGCTGCCAAACATCAGACATGAAGTATACAGATACATATGTTATTCTGAAGTTTCTGGGACTGGGTATCGTAAAAATAGTCTCCGAATATCCAGCGGAAAAAATTAGGTAGGTGATACCTACCCATACGTCCGGCTGATGACCCAAAAACGGAACGTGCCGAAACAGATAAAATGTGGCATATATATAATACATATATTATTCTGATACGCAGAATGATATGTTAGTTCGTTCTCATATTTTTTAAATATGATGCGTACTTCGTGAAGACAGATATCCATAGCAGACTGCTCCTTTAACATGATTATAATGTACGGTCCTATATATCAGCCGAGTCTCGTGATAATTTTGAATATTTAAAAGAACATTGAATATTGTTATATGATACATATACAAAAAAAAGGAGTTATTCGAACCTTACTCGACCCAGCCAAGATTCAACAGGGGCTGAAAGAGAAACTACGTTACATTAAAGACGGTCTGTCAAAGAACAGATATCCCACGAAGCTATAGTGGAAGTAACAGTACAAGAGAATGGTAATAGCAGAAATATAGGTCCAGAAGACAGGCATACGTGAAAAGATTATCAGATAGAGTTAGAGGAATAGGGCGAGAATATAAAATTCAAACACGATTCTCTTGAAGCCCCACTTTCCGAAGTCTACTAACGAAGACAAAACCCTAGAATGAACATCAAGGTATACATTGGAAAAACAAAAAGACCTCCAGGAGCGAATACAATATCTAGCGAGCAGAGACAGAAAAGTCTAGAATAGCAGATCACGCATGGACTGAGTACCACAAAATTATTTGGAAAGACGAAGAATTAGAAGAAGAATTATTGACACAGCCAGATGCATATTATAAGTACTTAAACGAATAGGGGAAATGAAGTAAACTAAGAGGTAAATAAAAAATTGGTTATCGTACCTAGAAGCATTATCAACATAACACCTCGCTTGATTATAAAGGTCAACATATAAAGGTGTATGAACTTCTTCCGTACCTACTCTAAACTAAAAACAACAGAGCAACAAAAAAATATGGAAACTGTCGATAACATGGAAAGCATTTCAAATAAGCTTTTATAGTCCCTCGCGGTTGGCCGTGAAAAGACACAATCGATCTTCCACTTACTGCCTCATCATCATGATGGCCGAGGTATACGAGGGAAAAGGTTAAAGTTTGATTAGTTGCATATCTTACAGTATATTTTCGAAGACAGGATAACACGTGGGTTAAGTATCTATTTAGGCCTGTATTCACTCTGATTTGTGAGAGTGCAGGTGATTAGTAATTGAGGGTGATTAATGCAGTTGTGTATTGCGAGTGGTGTCCAATTCTTGTTTAATGTCTGTGTTCAGTAAATTCAGCTGCTTGTAACTGCTGATCTGAAAACTTTTGGATGGTGAATTTGCAAGTCTCAGAAAAGTATGGGTTCAGAGATGGATTAACTTGATTAACTGAAGACCCATTCATGGTGCAAGCTGCTAATCTTTGAGGAATTGGCTGCTGAAGATGTGACAGAATATTACTTTGCTCTCAGGTTGCGTGGGGAGTCGTTTAATATACCATTAAACCTCGTTGCACCCGTCATCTAGAATGTGTTGTTATAGCACGCACCGCTCTTTGCGGAGACTGGGGGTCCTACCCAGTAAAAAACCTCTGCATGCGGCCTCTTCTCCACACAGCAACGGAACTACGTTGTTGTGGGTGTATTTATCATTCAGCAGTCTTGGCTTTATATATCATTTACTTCATTCAAATACATATTTCATACCTGTTCGGCACTAGATATTCCACTTGCCTCAGTTCTTGACGTTTGCATTCCAATATATCTCTTGCCATTAGAACCACAGCGTTCCAGTTCTCAGGTGATGCCAACATGAGCTCTTTAATATTCTCTGGGCTAATGCCCATCCCAAGGTTGCATGCCATCTGGAGCAGTGGAAGATTGTGCTACCAATCATCTTTTCTTCCACAGTACCAGCAGGTGAAATCATCGTGGATATCAAAACGGCACAAATACTGTTGGAAACAACCGTGTCCAAAGAGCATTTGTATAAGGTGGCAGTCTGTTTTCCCATGACTCCTTGTAACCCAAGCTTTAATGTTAATAATAAGCCTTCTTGTCCATTGAACTTCACTAGATGTACTGAAAAGTAGCTGCCACCGGTTGAGTAGTTCATCGTATGCTGCCTCTTTGTGTGGGGTACGGTATGTCTTATATCTCATTCTAATCACTAGGTCTATCGGCGGGACTCCAGCGATCACCTCAACCAGTCATCTAGAAATGCGATACATATACACATTAAACACTAAACTGCCTGTCCATCAGACGTATTTAGTGGTAGGTACGCTTACTATGCAGCTAACTGATCATCACTTGCACTAATCAGTCGCTGGTGAATACAGACCGTAAAGGCCTTGAAGGCCTGCGTGCGCTCTGATTAGTGCGAGTGCAGATGATTAGTAATTGAGGTAGTATACTTATGTAATGCGAGTAGTATCCAATACAGGTTTTAGTCACTCTGTTCAGTAAATTCAGTTGTTTGCCGTCGACCAGCAACTAACATCGAGAAGCGCGCTTGCAAATGGAAGAAGTACTGAAAGAAATATTAAACTCGATGGTGTCTGAAACCGAAGAACTTTTGTAAGCTGAACATTCACGACCAAGAAAATATGGGTTCGAAAATGGATTAATAGAAGACTTATTCATGACGTAAGATACCAACTCTTTAAGGAATAGGCTGCTGAAGATACGACAGAATATGACATTCATCTCAATGCGATACATATAATTTTGAAACACTAAACTGCCTATCCAGACGTGGTTAGTGGTAGGAAGTGGCGGTTGGTGAGGTAGTGCCAGAGTGCCATGGCACTACCTTAATTTTAGACAAAAACATATTTATCTATCTCTTAAACTTTTCTTATTCTATGTTAGTTTCCAACGATTTTTCTGTTTTATATGAAATGGCAATAGCGCCTCAGCGCATAAATGCTTGCACCAGGCAACACGTGGCATCGTGGCAACTCACACGATGAGAGCTGACGAGGCGACGCGACGGCGAGATATGACAACAGCCTACCGTGCCGTTTCTCATAAGGCACAAACAGAGTGAGAGAAATCTTATCACAAACGCTTATGAGTGACAGAGATAACGCTATGCTGGACGTTTGGATAGATTTTAAAGACGAAAATCCGAAGTAGGTCGCGCCAGGCACATTACCCATATTTCCATTCATGGTTCACTATTTTTTTTTTGTTTCAGCAGTTTTGATTTGTTTATGTTTGATGCTGATGTCTGCTTTTCTCGTTAAACGTTTGAAATTTAGATCTTATTAGTTTGAGCGAGTTGTACGCTGTTTTCGGATCGGTATTTTTTTGTGTTTAGTTAAAATATATCATTGGAGCGAAAATGAATAAAATTGGCGGATTAATAAGCTCATTTATTAATCTTCCGCTGGAAGAAAAACTGTAGATTAAGGAATAAGGACGTCCAACACTGGATTTAAATATTGAAAAACTTATTGGTAGTGGACAGAAGTCGCGTTGTCGTAAATTAAATAAAACTATTTATGATAAAGACAATTGGATAAGTGACTGTGAAGGAGTTAACAAACTGTTTTGTTTTGTGTGTGTTCTACTTGGAGGCGATGACACTTGGGCGAAAAAAGGCACGGATGATCTTATTCATCTATGGGAGAAAATGAAGACCCATGAAAAATCTAAAGTGCATTATGAATAATGTTTTCAGTTTATCGATGCTTGGTAAGTCTAACGTAAAGACCTTATATCGGTTTGAAACTTTGGCTGTCATTCTGGCACTACCTCTCTAAGTTGGCACGAGCCGCCACTGGTGGCAGGCACGCTGTGGGTGAGGAGAACGGGAGAGCGCGTAGTACGTGGTTACTCGTAGTCCAGTCGCAGAAAAATAGAACATGCTGCTAATCATCTTACCTAGTAGCTAAGTAAAGACATGCACTAATCAGGCGCTAGCGCTATCCACATTTGTTTTCTCCTAATCACTAATTACCTGCACTAATTAATCACTAAAGTGAATACATGTCATAAAATAAAGTTTGGAGTCAAATAATCAATGTCAACAGAGACGAAAAACCTCGACAGATAATGAAAATTTTATCAGTCGGCTACTTGCAGCCTCGCTTGCAAACACATTTCACATCGATTTTTGAGATCCCAACATCAACAATCTGGTCAATATTCCCGGCGTTTTTGTGTACATAAGAAATATTCCAATAAGTCGTTATCTTCAATGACAATGAAGTAGGGTCTGTTACGTTTAGTGATTAGTGATAATTTACTTCCCATCAACCAGGACGTGTAATGCTGCTGCGTATTGTTACTCTGATATACCTTATCTTCTTAAAACATTGGTCACTTTGAAAAAGATGAATAATGTCATTATCTACAGCAACACGCTACCTAATATTGATAGTAATGTTATTATATGACTAATTGGTAGTGACTAAGTTAAGATGTTTATGTTTGTCCGTCGTTCAGTTACCTGGTAATAATTGTTTGAATAGGTAGCGATGATACATAAGCGCAGTGCAAAGGTTAATATGTGGCGACACAGAATTTACCTGCGAGTAGGGACATTCTTTTTTTATGAACAGCGCTCTATAGTACGGTAAACAATGGAATACAACAAACAACTCATTCTACCGCACGTAACATAGATAAGGCAAAACTTGGCGTAGATATTTGGAAGTGGGTCCCAAAGAGGAGAACCACTAGAATTCCTAATTAGACCGCGTTTCTACCAGAGATGTACTAGGGAAATGAGCGCAGCGAGGATGTGTAGCGGAGCTGTGAAACAGTATGGATCTTTCCGCTAAAGATGTGCTAGGAAGATAGGTGGCGAAGCTGTGAAACGGTGTGCAGATGAGCGTTGCGAGGATGTGTAGCGGGCTCTTTTCAGATTGCCAGCGAGTGGCGTGCATCTGCACGTTGTTGGCGTCTCAGTCAACGTTCCAAGCACACGTCCTTCGCAACACATTTCTAGCACACGTCTCCCGCAACACATTCCAAGGACATACTCCTCGCCAACATGCCTTGTTTTGTACGTACAAAAACCTCGTTCCGCTAAGCCGTTTCCACCATAGCTGTGCTGGGAGAGGCGAGGCAAAGCGATTCTGTTGGTTCGTTAAAAACACATTTCTCGTAACACATCCTCTCACATCTCTGGTGGAAACGCAGCCTTAATAAGCCTTCGTCGTCTGTAATCGGCTACGCGGACAGTCGCGCAGTCTTGTTTACTTACAGGAGCTTCTTGTACGTACGAGGATTAACAAAAATTGCATTCAACGCAACATGACTGTTATTTTCAAGATCTCCGAATGCATGTGCTTCCACCCTGTATACTGTGCATGGAAGATGAAATTTGCCAAGATTTGCTGAGGAAGGGTATTCAGAGAGCAAGTGAGAAAGGCAGCATATCGAAAGGTCGAGTGACATTTCTTGTTGTGCATATAACGTATTAAGGTCTATGGAATATAAATAGAGACCGTACTCAAAATGCATTCCTCAAATTTCAATTGGTTTACCTATTCAGATAAATCCATCATCATCATAGTCACAATGTCTTAAACAGACATGTTGTGAACTCGTAAAATGCATTAAGTCGGAGCTAGTATTGCCGACACGAATATTATCAATAGTTTTTGAGAACTGTAGCTCGCCATCGTTCCCGATTTACTGTCAGTTCAGTGGCGCTCTTGATACTAATATCCAGCAACTATTTCGTCGTATCCACCCAGCGTGTAGGGGAACAGCCGTTGCGCCGCCCACTCGGGGTACGACCCTGAACTCTCCATATTATCGCATCTGTGAATATGTCCGAAGAATGTAAGCATTCTCGTCGACACAGATAAATCCAACACATTTGAGAAGAAAAGCGAATCTTGTACTAGGCCTGTGAAAATGGTAAGCAAAGAAAGCTGCCCAATATTTTTAAACGAACGATATCAGAATTAGAAATACTTTGGTCTGAAAAAAATAGGCCACTCTATCACTATGATGTCGCAAACATGGTTTTTAACTTATGAAAGTAGAGTATGGAGAGATCTACTTTGAGATTCAATGACAAATAGGTGTGTTGATGTGTTTTGACTATGATGATATGAAAATTCAACGGAAATCCAGATCTTTCAGGCAATCCTTCTATAAAGGAAAACAACAAGTCCTTGAACTAATGAGACGTTTCTCGATTAGAAAAGAATGCATCAACTGATATATCACCTATGTGTCATACATTTTTTATAAGTATTACGAAAAACGAGGGTTTATAATTTTTATTCTAAGTAATTTACATGAACTTATTTATTGAAAATATAAGCTAGAGTGCAAACACAGTTATTCAATTAGAAAGAAAGAGCAGGATTACCCCTCTTGCAAAATCGAAAATTATATAAATGCCCAATAAAATCATAGATCTTAAGTAATAGAGAGTGACAAAAAAGTGTCAATTATTCAAAATTATAAGTATATAAGTCAAAAATTCCCTGATGTGTTGAATATCTCTTCAATTCATATAGGCCAGCATTCAATATGATCTGGTAACATCTGTGACGTACTACTTGATAGAAAGCGTCGTTTCAAAAGTCAGGCTACTACAATATATTGTATGATTTTTTATCCAACAGACAGATAGGAATAATAACACCTCATTAGCAATATGAGCAGCACTGGAAGAATATGAATTACGATCACAATAGAAATTTATCTAGAAAATAGCGAGAAAAATAGTCCAGAATATCCAGAACTCCGAGAATATATTCCATAAAAGGTATTCACGAGGGTATTTATTTGAGTAGCAAAAACTATTGCCAATAAGTAAACAAATCATGCAATAGCTGAAGATTGCAAATGTTATACTGACGAAACTTCCGGGGAAGCATTTAGGATTTCCGAGTTGAAAGGTGATCAAAGGGAAAGTAAAGTACACTTTTTACTGTATGTGATAAACTTCAAAAACAGCTGGCTGAGGTTTAGTCCATTATTTTCCTTAGGTCTTTTCGTAGTACTAGTAATTAATAGTAGTATCAAAACTTAGTACCTATTACGGATACATACATGTATAAATTAATATGAAATAGGTACCTACATTCTATTGGATAAAAATAACAAATGATGAAAACTGACAGGTCGATGGAAGTAAGCAGTACACTAATTCTAGTTTCAGTTGAAGAACCTGCTAAATATATACTCATAAATACCCAATTTCATAATACGACCGTATTTTGTAATGAGTAACAGTGACCAAGTCCAGTACAATGTAAAAGATACCGCTGGTGCGCTATCTACAAAAAATACAAAGTTGGCTGCGCTACTTCTACACACGACACATCAGAGTAATAAATAAAATAAAAATAAAATAAATATGAGTAATTCTAACACTTAGGCTTGCCTCTACGGAAATAATAAATCTTAAAGTCACTTGTCTACTTTCTTTCCATGCCTGGTTTCTAAGTTCTTGAATCTTATCGACTTAGCTTATCCTAAGCGCAATAGGTAGTCTGGTTGTCAATGTCGCTTTTTTATGTTCATCGATAAACTGAATTTATCTATACTATACGGGAGGGCTTAGTTGTCATAGCTTTGAGGTTCAAGCACGCAGAAAGTGATAGATAAATCTCAAGACAAATGTTTCTGTTATGCATAGCTGGATTGGCTTGCCAGATGAACTTTCAGTCATTGGCCTCCAATAGTTCATCTGCTCACAAGAAGCGGTGCTGCACCAATGTGTTCAACATGTCACTGTACCTTGAGCGTGAAACATAATTATTTTAATCGAGTGTCCAACCTATTTTAACTACAGGCGGCTGCACCAGATACCACGAACTATAAAAGTGTTACTAGTTTTTTAAGACCTACCGGTCTATATTACCGAATTTATTGTTTCAAGGAAATAGTGCCAGGCAAAAAAAATGCGGAGAAAAATAGGGCTGTTTCAGATGTTCCGCTCGAAATATAGTTCGCGATCTGCTATTTTCAGTATTTTCCTATAATGTTGCTGAACGATGATAAAAAGTTTCATAACATATACTGTTGTATAATATATGTACTGCAAAACTGTCAATTAAAATATATAGTTATTAAAGTACAACAGTATTAATATTTCGGAACAAGAAAAGGTTTGAAAAGTATTTGAGACAATCTGCTACTTCCGGCAATGCTGTAGGCTGCCGCCCGATGAATAGCTTGCCCGTCTGTTGGCCCCTCCCTCCCCTCCCTTTGCGCTTCATCCGTCTCTCGCATTCTCTGCCAGGTCGAACAATAAAACATAATATACTTGTCCCACCGCTAATAACCATTCACGGTGGAAGCGGTTTATTTTGTAAAAAAATTGCTTCAACCAAACTAGGTGCAAACCGAGGTGCAACGTGCAAACTAAAATAAAACTATACCTTTGTGGGCTAACGGCTAAAGTTTGTAGTACAGAGGCGTTCTCATCTTTCTTGCCAAGACACAAATTTTATGTTCTCCATTTGATTTTGGCTATTATAGGTGCTTGTTTATTTGTCACGTCACAGCTTTGATGATCAAGCACGTACTAGTATAAATTGACTGGATAAGTCTTAATATTTCCAGACAAATTTTTGCATCTGTTGTGTTGTCCATAGCTAGATGAGCTTTTGAGATGAACTTTCGTTCATTCGCTTGTAATAACCACTTCAATGAAATTCGAAAGTTGTCGCAGCTACGAGGGCAAGCACAGAAAATTATAAGTGTTGGGGTTAATTCTCAATTTTTCCATCCAAATTTTGCGCTTGTTTTGTCATTAATGGGCTAGGGGTGATTGTATAAAGGATCGGCTTTCCAAACGAGCTTTCAGTCAGAAAGAACGCTTCTAACTTCATTGAAAGTAGGCAAACTAAAATAACGATACACCTTTGTGGGCTAACGGCTAAAGTATGCAGAATAGGGGCGTTCTTATCTTTGTTGCCAAGACACAATTTTTATGTTCTATAATTAACTTTGGCTATTATACTCAGCAGGCAGTTTAGTTGTCACACCTTTGATGTTCAAGCAAGCACTAGTATAAGGTGACTGGATAACTCTAAATACTTGCAGATCTGTTTTGGTGACTACAGCTAGATCGGTTTTCCAGAGGGGCCTTCATTGAAAATACTTCACAGAAAATATAAGTGTTGAGTCTCAATTTTTCAAGGCCAATTTTGTGTTCGTTTTGTTATTCATGCATTGAGGTGATTGTACACAGGTTTGGCTTTCCATACGAACTTTCAAATCAGTCGCTTCTAATAACGGCTTCAATGGAAGTAGGCAAACAAAAATATACAATTGTGGGCTAACGGCTAAAGTATGTAGCATAAAGCTTTCCTGCCAAGATACCCATTTTATGTTCTTCAATTGACTTTGGCTATTATATTAATGTAGGTAGTTAGTTGCCACAGCTTTGAGGTTCAAGCACGGACAAGTCTAAATATTTACACACGAATTTTTGCATCTGTTTTGCTAACCACAGCTAGATCGGCTTTGCAGACGGACCTTAATTCATTCACTTCTAATAACTATTTCAATGAAGTTGGAAATAGTTCAGATCAGTGGACGGAGCTTTGTGGTTCAAGCACGGAAAAGTACAAGTGTCTGGTCAATTCTTAATTTTTCTAGCCAAACTTTGCGTTCGTTTTGGTATCCATAGGTTCGGCTTTCCACACGAACTTTCAGTCAGCTTCTAATAACTACTTCAATGATAGTAGGCAAACTATAAAATGACGATATACATTTGTGTGCTAACAGCTAAAGGATGTGTAGTATAAAGGCCTTCTGATCTTTCTTGCCAAGACAAAAATTTTGTTCTCCATTTGACTTTGGCTATCATGCTAAGCAAGCAGTTTAGTTGTCACAGCTTTGATGTTCAAGCAAGGACTGGTATGAGTTGGCTGGATAGCTCTTCTACCTCTAACTACTTCCACATTAATTTTTGCATCTGTTTTGTTATCTACAGCTAGATCGGATTTCCAGACGGACTTTCATAATTCCCCTTTAATAACTACTTAAGTGAAATTCGAAATAGTTTAGTTGTCGCAGCTTTAAGGTTCAAGCACTGAAAACTATGCGTCGAGTCTTGATTTTTCCAGGCAAATTTTGGGTTTGTTTTGTTATCCATAGGTAGGGGTAATTGTACACAGGTTTGGCCTTCGAGACGAACGCTTCTAACAACTACTTCAATGAAAGTAGACAAACAAAAATAAAAATATACCTGTTTGTGGGCTAACCGCTAATGTAACTGACGTCATCGCGTACGTCTTTGGGTATCAATGTATGAGGAAGCAGTGTCGTAACATAAAAGCACGTGCAACAAATCACTGATAGACACAAGCAGGAGCAGCAGCGCATAATCGAAGTAACAACTACTCACGTTGACAGGTGTTCCAGACATTTGCTAAACTCCACAGTCGGTACGAGTAGCTGTCGTAGCTCCCGAACATGCTCTCGCCCCGCGCGACCATATCAAACTGGCGGCCCGATTTCCACAACCACGCTCTACAACTCAACTGCCGCGACTGTTTTGATGATCTCGCGTCTCTGTCTCTCGCTCGTCGCCATCCCCCCACCACCGTCCCCGGAGCGGCGCACGCTCGCAGAATCCTCTACCTACGCTGTCCGAGCGCTCTACGGACGCCGCCTCTGACTCACAGGTCACGTCCACCGCCAACCTGGATTCCACTCATCACTCCGCGGCGGAGGAGACGTTACGCGACCTGTGCTGCCACCATCGCGCCGGTAGCTCGGTAAACTACGTTGTACAGGTCCGGAAACTCGGAGCTCAATCTCGAGTCCGGGTGAAATTAGAATGTCCAAAATTTGAGTATTAATCAAAAGTAATTGGCACAATGTAGGAAAAATGGAGTCAAGTTGATCGACCCAGTACTTCCCACACATAACAGTGATATCATTTTATTATTTTTCCTTTGCATGAAGCTATAGTCCTGAGATCCCCTTTCAACCAAATCATCGCCCGCCTGCCCTCGAAAAACATCCAACACAAACACTCTAGTAAATACATAGTTTCTTAGATCTCTCCGTAGAAATTAGAACGACACAATATTTATTCTGCGAGCTTTAACTGGATGAAACGAAACGATCAAGAACCACCAAACCGCCTAAAAACGAAGTTTGAGCTGATTTTATATTACTAGTTTTTTTGTTGTTGCTGCGCCTCCACTGACGATTTATAAAAACCATACGCGTTTTCCATCATTGGCACAATAATAATACTGTGGCAAAGTTTCGTTAAAATCAATTCCATAATTTCCATGTTACTCAATACAGAACGATTTAAAGCAATATTCATATGTATTTATATCAGAAAATTTGGTCCCTTGGTTTCTGTAAGGCAAGGCAATGATCGGATGGATCTCAAAACGGGTATTATGTCGCTAGGGCTTTCTTTCACAGGTCCATGGACAGAATTCAACAGATTTTTGAGTTTTACAACCCCTCACCCCCCAACCACCCTAATTTTACCCCCACCACAAAAAAGTAGGAACTCATAAAACGCCTAAAAACGAAGTTTGAGGAATATTTTTTTTGTTTTTTGCTAATTCAAAATTTTAGGAGCATTACCTACTAGGACGCCACAGCATATGGATACTCAAATTTCATCACAATCCATGTAGCGGTTCCTGACATTACGAGGGTAGAAGAAACGCGACAGACAGATAGACAGACAGACTGGCGTAAATGAGTGACGTGGATTTTTTGTGGACATCACAAAACGCCCAAAAAGCGTGTGTCTCAATCTCAAAGTAGAAAATTTTCGCGACCACAATACTCCCCTCACCTATCGGTGTGGGAAGTAAAAATAAAACTATTAAGGGACAACTAATTAAAATGGCACTTTCCTGTAATATTAATGTTTGAATACATATTTTCATATTACATTTCAAAAATATTTTTTTAACGTAGGGTGAGGTCGCTCTTATTGAACTAAATTTTGAAAAATTGTCCGTACATGTGTGCGATTAAAAAATGAAATAAATAGATAATACAAAGCTAGTCTCTCAACCTTGAGAGGAATATTTTGAGTAGCATACATTATTTTTATATTTGTTAACAACAAAAGAAACGCAAAATTAAGATGGTGTTGCAAATGGTTCATTTTAGGCCACCCAGATGCTCGTGGTCTCTTAAATTAGTCCTGCTCTCAGATCTTGATAAAGTAGGGATAATACTTCCAGGTAAACAAATTAGTTACTGTATATTTAAGAAACTTCGGTAAATACCGAAAGATATTTTTTTCTAATAATTGCTAAAAAAGAGTGTAAGAAAATTCTGTGCTGCAAGAGATGAATACTTGAATACTTCCTTTTTGGTCCAACACCAACACATTTCCATTGAAACCAAGTGCGGCAGTGATGTGGGCACTGAATCATTTTAACTTGGTCTTCAGTCTTGCGTTCAGCACAGATCCACGTATGTTCGGGTTCAGGAGCATTAGAAAATTAGAATGGCCTTAATTGAACCGGGGTTCAGTTAGAGGTTTCTTAAGTGGTTCAGTATTCAAAATCAAGATTAACCTCATATTAAAATAACTTTTTGAAAACGCTATTATTAGGTAGCGCTATAAAACATTGCTGTCTAATAAACAAATTATAAAATTGAAGGAACAAGCAAACACTGTTTTAGTTAGATTTGAAGCTTTCGCCAAGTTCATAAAATATTACTTTACACGTGGTCGAAATCTTATTACTTCACGAATCTGTGTTGCGTTGTCCTAATTTAAATATCAACTGAGTCGCAAGAAGGTTCAAAGGTACGGTGTCGAATACCTGATGACCACACGTGTTTATATTATTGGACATATCAAAGGGTCACCCATATTGAGCGGCATAGTTTTCCTAAGAGGTAGGTACATGCCCTATAGTAACAGTATCCATTTCCCATCTTAGCAGACCTAGGCTCCTAGGTATCAAGATTGAATAATCTTATGCATCACGTTTAGATACTAGCAGGTCGACGCAGCGTGTCAGTATCGTCATATGAAGTTAGAATGATCTGGACTTTGCTCTTCGGATCGGAAAGTGTCCGACCTCGATATATTATTCTACAGTGTTTTTTTTTGTGAATACTATCCAACTGGTAAAATTTTTGGGCGACATACGTTCTTCAAAGCCCCTCATATTTGGAGCTCCATTAAGTTCTAATTCCAATTAAGCCCAAAATTTACTATTTTCATTGTAATTGATGTTTTGTTTCTTTCGTTTGTTTTTAATTTGATATATTAGTCTCTATATGCTCTAATACGAAATTTCGACAGGAGCTCAACAAGCACTGCTCTATCAGCAACCTCACGTTCTGGACAAGGACAATAGAAATATCAAATTTCGTTTATGGTCATCCATATTGCAAATACATAATCTGCTCGTATACGAAACTGACTTTCTAGGAAAGATTTTACGAAGCTAACACCTGGATTTTAATGTGAGATACAGGCATTTATATGCCAACTGTTAATAATCTGGTATTTGGAATGGTTACGTCAGATGTTTTCAAACATATCACTCAAACAATTCTGGAAAATAATAGGAATTTAATCGCGTCGGGTCATTCTCAAGCCGCTTATAATTTTTCTGTGACATTTGTTTACTCTATCGGATCCATAAGATATGCTCAAGGATACAGGAATAAAACATACACCTAATATAATAATAGAAGTTCCAAGAAACTCGCAGATCTGTTTTAGGTACTCACCTTGGAATGGTGCAGCTGAGACGGATCAGGGGGGCATGGCTCCCTAGAAGAGCTGCCAGTAAAGGCCCGGTCAAACAGAGGGCGGTCTAGAACGTGGCGTTCCGGCGTTCTAGAACGCCGCTGACAGCGTTCCGTTATATTGAATTGGACTGGTCAAACAGAGCGCGTTCTGAACGCGGCGTTACGGCGTTCTGAACGCGGCGTTACGGCGTTTTGAACGCGGCGTTGCGGCGTTCTGAACGCGGCGACACGGCGAGTTCTCTAACGCCGCGTCACAGCGTTATGTTGTTTGTACCAAACAGGTCTGTTTGACGGGTTGAGCAAAAGCGTTACGCCAATTTTTGTCAAGATGTCGAGTGATTCAGACATAGATGAACTTATACTTTTTTTCGCATTATCACGTTAAAAATAACGAAAACGGGTATGGGTGCATAATACTAATATGAAGAGAAAAGAATATGGAGAGTATCATCGTCTGTGTCAGGAACTTTTGTCATTTGAGGATCGATTTTATAAGTACTTCCGCATGTCCCGAGACTGCTTCGCCGTGACAGAACGTCGCTTACTACGATGGCTTGGGCTCTTTTTGACGGGTTGACACTGAAACAGACCGCGGTGTAGATCGCGGCGTCAAGGCGGTCAGAACGCGGCGTACTCTGGACGTCAGATAGACCAATTTTCTTCAAGATGTCAAGTGATTCGGATGTAAACATGTTTTTATCTGAACTGTTTTTCGTGTCGTATAAACAAGGATGGTTTGAAACAGATTCAATCAACTCCTCCGTCATCCTCCCTTCTAGAACGCCTAACGGCGCGTTCTAGAACGCTCTCTGTTTGACCGAGCCTAAAGAGTCTATATAATTAATTACCTAGGTTACGTCAATAGTCAAATAGTGCAACAACGGGCACTCTAGATCAAAGTATCATATTTTCTTATTTTGACGAAGTCTTTATCATTGAAAATATTACCCAGTATGTGTTCTATCATAGTTTTAGCATATGAATCCATGCGTTTCTTCTTCTTCTTCTTCTTCTTTAAGATACTATCTCCTTACAGAAGGTTACAACTTCAGCAAATGTTTCCCCGCCTTTTGCAATTTTGAGCAGTGTCAGTGTAGACCATCAGTCCAGTCTCTCACATTCTTCAGCTATGAGCATGCCCGGGCCTCTTTTATTCTAAGACTTGCCCTCCATTGTTAGTCTTATATAGGAACTCATTTTTAGGACCTCTGTATTTGTGTCCCACATATAGCTTGTTTTTTATTCTTTATGCATTTCCAGTAGTTTTCAAGACTGTTTCGTTGGAGATACATACCTATGTTCTGCCCATGGTATTTTGTGCATTTTACGCATTAAGCTTAATTCAGATGCACACGACATCCGACGATATGACGGTATGAAACTGTTCCTATTGGTTGGAATACTCAAAGTGATGTCAAATCAAAAAAGTGTTCCTATTGGTTGAAATATTTTGATTTGACATCATTTCGAATATTTCAACCAATAGGAACAGTTTCGTACCGTCGTATCGTCGGCTGTCGTGTGCGTCTGAGTTAAGCTTTACTCACATCTTGAATAATTCCTATAATCTCATTCCCAGTGTTCCGTACGGAACAAGGAGGTTAGAACCGGAAACGACGAATGCTGCACGAATGACACCAGCGTATTACCAAAATGGCGGCCTGATGGTCCCGTTTCTGACAGCGACTCCCTAGGTTACAACCACCTTGGTACGGAAGTACTGACTATATTTGCAGGTTTTCACGAATCTGTATCTATATGATATAAAAACAGTATGTTTTCTACAAATCAAGCCAAACAGTACGAAAACACTCTCTAAGTTTGTTTACTGTTGCTTTGCAGGTTTGTGATGTATTTACTCACTTGGTTAATTAATATTTACAGTATAATATCACTTTATCGGCACAGAATGCTACAAAAATTAATGGATAAGTAACGGCATACGTATGAGGAGGAAACGTAGGTTCAAATTTGGAGACTTCATAACAAAAAAGTGGAAAGTGTCGAGTCATCTCCATAGAATTCCAAATTAAAAGAAAATGTGAAATAGATGGAGTTCTATAGGCTACTAGACCTATGAACACATTGTTTTGGAAGATTTGTTGTCTACAGAAGAAACATATCCCTCAAAACTTTCAGTTTCAGAAAACATTTTCATCGATACTCGAATTAAGAAGTCATAGTACATAAACGCACAGCAGGCAGACTTGTCCAGTAGCATATGATTGTTATTAAATATACAGGGTGTTCCAGAATGTCCTTGATAAGTGATATTGTCGTAATGAAAAACGAAAAACTGTCAAGCAAGAAATGTAATTCTGAATATACTCATACCATGCATTCGAAACATTTTTTGTACTTCAACCCTTAAAACTCAACCCTCAAAAATCTTAAAACTCACCCCCAACTACAACAAATAGCACCACTTAGGTTTTTCTATATAAATGATATCCCTATTTCATTTTAAATCTTTTTTTTTTCATAAAATCATAAGCATAATATAAATAAAATAAGTATATTTTAGCAAACAAAAACGGATAAAAAAGAAAACAGAAACCCATGAACCATGCTTCCTAAAAAAATGTATTTTTTATCCTCCTCTCATTACGAAAATGTTACGCATCAAACACATCCTTGTTTTATTTACCTTATGCTTAAATAATGACTTAATTCATGTTTCATGTAGGGGTGCTATTTGGAAGAAATTTGGAGGTGACTTTTAGAAGTTGAAGGGGGTTTTTATCGGTTTTCATTAAGAAAATATCACGCCACAAACAAATCCTTATTTTATTTATTTCATGCTTATGACTTGACGAAAAAAAAAGGTTTGTATAATGTATTTAAAATAAAAGGTACTACAAGATTTTAAATAAAATAAGGACTATTGGGTGCCATTTGAAAAAAAAGTTGGGGATGCAGAACATATTTTGAAAGTATCACATCTTAGATACTACAGTACTTTCAAAAATATCACTCAGTTTCCGTTTGAACTTTTTTTTTGTTACGAAAATATCACGTACCAAGAAAATTCTGGGACACTCGGTATAGTACAGAGCGGGTGGAGAATTTTTTGACTTCACATTTTTTGTTATTACAACACTAATGATACTTTTACACATAACTTGTCCCCATTTGAAATGTGCATTTAAGCCTGAGCACTCTCAAATATCACAGAGGTAAATTAGTTGTAAAGCATATAGCGTGATAATTTCTGAACGGAAAAATGAACCGTATGCACCATTGTGAGCATGTGTCGTAAACGTCGAAATACACGTTGTCGTCATAAAAAAAATCAGGTACCGTGGTGGTCCCTCTGGATGCGGGGTTGCAGTCTCCCGTGTGGCTCGGCGTGGGCGACAGATGTTGCGAACAGGGCGACAGACCGACATCGACAGCCAGGCAATAATCGAAACACCTCCGGGACGTGGACAGAAAATGGGGCTAAACGCTAAACAGGTCCCCGTTACGACCTGCGAGGGGTGAGAGAGACTCTACGCCAGTCCTCCACCGATGCTCTTCAATGAACCTATAGGTACGGGAAGACAGGGCCGGCATTAAGCGTAGGCAGAAAGATCGAATAAATCTAATGTATTCACACAAGGTATGAGTAGCGTGCCAAGGTCTTCCGAGGTTCCCTAGCAAATTTTTTCACTGGCACTCTCTCGATATAAAAAAATAATATTTTGACTATACTAGGTAAAAACCAAACTACTGTCTACGCTACGATGATATTTCAAATCGGTTTATAGATAGAAAAAATTTGGTGTGACCTCAACCTTATACTTTCATTTTGTCTTTCGAGTCTTTAACGTTCCAAACTCCCATCTATATTATATGACCACTATGCGTTTTAGGTTTAGAAAACGACAGAACATAGGATATTACTTTATTTTAACACATTTCAGGTTGGTTTAAGTAAAGAGAAAACTTTTTTTTTGTGTGTAAAGCAACAAATGTAACTATTCGGTCTAAGTTTATGCTTTCTGATGCCCTTCATTTTCTATAGAAATTGATGCCAATGATGCGATTCACCAAATGTCGACCCTGCAAAACTTTTATTAGTTTCAGTTTTGAAAATGATCGTTCTGTTTTAGAAGGCAGTAGTAGAAACAACTGAAGACAGATTCCAGCACTATAAAATTAAGTATAGGTATTACTATGTAAAATGTTTGCTCGAGGTAGTCTAACAGTTCATATTTGCCATTAATATCGGGCTGCCTTCAGCTATGACATATATGTTTAATTATTTTGGAAGGTGTTTTGACTAAGTCATATCCATCATCTAGCAAATCGAATAATTCACGAAGGTTGTCCAATACAGCACAGTCCTGAATATTGTGGATTTTAGTTAGTGGAGAACAGATTAGCGGTTATTGTCTCAGTAGGAGATAATTATGCATCTGTGACCCCTTGTCTCAAGCGAAATCTATACAATTTCACTCTGTCTGTTTTAGTGTAGTGCGAGGATTCCTACCTTTTATCATTTGTTTTACATGAACAAGGTGGGTATGAATACCTTCTCATTCTGAAAGCCACATGCTATGAAAGCACAGCTGCGGCATAACTTGTTTGACGGCCTGCACCTGTATAAAATCCAATCGGTTCAAGAACTAAAAATTCAGTTTACTAAGCATAGACTTGAATTTGCAAACTAAGCAACTGAGTATTTCTCGATACTTAACAACATCCTGTTTTCGGATTAAGCTCATTTTCACCTAGATGGGTATGTAAATAAGCAGAACTGCCACTACTGCTGTGTCAAGAATCGGCAACACAAGCACGAGAGGCCACTTTACTCATCAAAAGTGACTGTATGGGCTGCAGTGTCAGCGCGAGGAATTATTGTGCCTGTCTTTTCTAACCGTAATGTGGAAATGAATTTCTTGAAGTCGGAACTGCAAAACTTCTCGGGCTATAATCAAAGAATATGGTTCAAGCAAGAAGGTACAACCTCGCACTCATCCAATTTTCTCTGGAAAGTAGATCTCGTGGAGAGGCGATACGCACTCCTGATTTGACCCCCATAGACTTTTTCCGTGGTGTTATCTTAAATCTGAAGTTTACTAACATAAACCAACCTCTTTTCGCATCCATCGCAGAAATGAGTGCCGTGAACCTGAAGGCCTACATCTAGACGATGTTGTTTTCAGAAAATAAATTCCAAAGGTACTTTAATAATTAATAAACATGTATATATGAACATATTATTTTTTATCCTATCGGCTCTCAAAATATAAACTTCCTTGTAATACCATTTTGTTCCGTGCAGAAAATATTGGGTAGTACTAAAATACCTTAACGTGAGGTCATTTAGCGTCAAGAGAATGACCTCAAATTTGCGTGCCTCAGCAGCACTTTATAATGCGTGGCTTCATAGAAATTATAACTATTCTTACATCGTTTAGTCAGAGACAGGAGAATAGATCACGAATACTGTTGTTGAAATTAGGTAAATTTATGTAATGGTTATCAATTTTGCCAGGACATTGCGACACAATAGCCACACAACGTTTACCTTCCATATCAATGCTGATAAACAACTTTGAAGTAAACACGCCGATACATACGTACGTGGCCATCTGTAAATCCGAAATCGTAAAATACTGTCGTTATCAGGAAGACATTAGAATCTAACTGGACTTCAGCTTCGCTGTTATCGGTGTTATCGCATTGAAGACCTTTTTTGTTCGTGGTGCGTTCAAGTGTTCCAGTGTCGCATGGTGAGTCGAGAATAAAATATAGGTGCGATGGAGATAACGCAGGCTATCGGAAGGTCACTGGATATGTATCTGCGTAAGCATGTCAACGATATGGTAGCAACTGATATGACCACATAAAGTATCCTCTATGCGATAGGTCTAACATAGTTATGGTCTATGAAATCTAAGGCTGCCGTTACACCGAGTATTAAATGACATCCTGGCGCCTGTAGTTTACCAGTTCTAATTTACGCACAGATCCAAGAAAGCGATTCTGACACAATCTTGTCCACTCACAAGAAATATTAGGAACAAAAAAACGTTGGAGATTGCTATGAAAAATACAATATAGTAAATAAGAGCAAGAGAAAGGGGGTAGCTATCCATAGTAGCGTTTCACGGTGTTTTGAGAAATGTAAACGGCAACCGAATTAGCAACTGCGCATATGGCTTTCAAGTTTCAACCGATTACATAACCTGAAAATCACCTGTCAACTGTTCTCAACTATGTGTACATACTGAGTTTCAAACTCTCACCATTATTGTGAAATAGATAATGGATCATATGACAGACTTTTTTTGGAAAGAGGAGGATTTATTGTTCTACCTGTAATCTTCTTTAAAAAATAGAAATGATAACGAAATGAGAGACTGGCATATTAGCTCCTAAAACTGCTGTTTGAACCTGAAATCTCATTGCGGAACAAGAAAATACAATATACAAAAATGGTTTCCAAGATTTGAATACTCCAAAGACAATTTTTAGGTTGTAGATTATGTGAGATTTGTAGGTTACGATAGTTCTGACGTATTGCTCGCCACTAAAAGGATTCAAATCTATCTGAAACCTGAACATGTAAACACGCGAAACGCTGGATTTGGTATCGTATTCAATTTGAATTGAAATCCTGTGCAAACTTAGCAATAATCTAACGGTTATTAATTATTACGCCCTGTGCAGCTGTACACTCTACGTCAGAGTTGCTATCTCTGCTATGCTACGATAAGACTAATTTCCAAATCTATCAAGTTTCTTGTCTATAATAGTAGCGGCCCATATTGTAAATTTTATTACGATCAGATTTCATTAAGATTAGATAAGTAATTTGCTAGTTATAGAGGGTCCAACGATTATAGGGAAGGCAGAAGCACAAACATGAGAGATGCTTTTTTCTGCCAGTTTGTAAGTTCAGTATCCTATCCTTGTTACAATCACTGACACTGACATGATGGTTACATTAATGGGACCACTTTGTGATGCATTTTAGGTATATTCAGTCACGTGTCTCCTAGGATAAAAAGTACTTAGTACAAAAATTATATTGTTTCGCTATTCTATTTATAATCTAAAATTTTGTCTATTGCTTCCACGGTTTCCACAGTATCATATCACACTGGAGCCGTCCCTGCCTTGGTACCCTTCTGAGGATAGTTTTTCCATTGTGTTTTTGGCTACGTATATACACCATTTGGACAACACGTGCTGTACAATTATTGCAAGAGGATATTTCCTATTTCGCGCCTTTGTTCTCCGCAAGATGTTACG
The DNA here is from genome assembly GCA_951848785.1 of Callosobruchus maculatus. Classification (NCBI taxonomy): domain Eukaryota; kingdom Metazoa; phylum Arthropoda; class Insecta; order Coleoptera; family Chrysomelidae; genus Callosobruchus; species Callosobruchus maculatus. The sequence goes on along the minus strand of CATOUR010000014.1, from coordinate 23,568,736 downwards.
TTGTTGCCGATAAACGTGTGCTTCTTATTAGTTCAGGTTGATCATTTTCTGTTAGTACAAGTCTATTAGTACGAGATAAGAGTAACAGAAGAGAAACAGAAGTTTCATTCATTCATCCTAATTCGGTCATCAGTCGTAGATATGATACTTAAGCTTTTCTGATGTTCGTCTGTACGACTTAAGTTTCACATAAATAAATAAAAGTATAGGTACGCCTGACAAGTGTAACTAGAGCCGTGAGAAATATGAAATAGACAAGGATAGCAAGAGACGAGAGCATATGAAATAACGTGTGCATGTGAGACAGCGGCGCAATTCCCAAGTCTCTTGTTACACTTGTCAGGCTGTACTACGCGCAACATAATATTGATAGTGGGAAATAGTCTTTCAAATCAATATTATTATGCTATCAATCACCAAATGACAGTACCTGAATGTTTTAGCGTAACTAAAGGATACGACGGCTGTTCTAGATATTTATTAGGAATGCTTTATGTTCACTAGCAGGATTTTTATTTGAGGATTTGAAGTGCTTGCATTGGGTCCTGTAGTGCATTTTAGAAGTTGTGACCTCTGATGTATTGGTGTTTCAAATAAACCTTACAACATTATTTTCCGGTTTCACCATCTATCTTTGATTTTTGGAAACTCACTTTCCTCAAGCCACAAAATTAATGGCAAACGTTGACAGATGTTCACACTATAAACACAGACATCCATATTTCTAGTATTCTAGTACCTTTACGATAATTTGTCTGCCTTTAGGTCAGCTACTAGGTCATTACGACAAGACAGAAACATTCCTGAAGGGTGGTATTTATAGCGATAAAGACATACATACATATGTCAAATGTATTTCTAGTGCGGTTCTTAGGTTTCTAGAAATTTCATTCATATCAATTCCTTTGTATAGTTCTAGAGAATTCTGGTAAATATCAAACTTAATCCCGAAGCATTTGTTTGAAAATGCCGAAAACGTGGTATTATTTTTTGAAGAGCGTAACACGTTTGAGAAATTATATTGTCGCAACGGTCGCTTTTTCTTCACACCAGGGAATCAAACTGAACGTACTTTTCACGTTTTTCTTCACCACTGAATATACAGAATGACTTAACTCCACTCAACGGCTACTACTCCCACGCTACCCATGACTCCTTATATATACTTCATCGAGCCGTCTAGAAGATTCGAGACATTCAGATGACATTCTAGAACGCCCACCTGTCAGTTCCGAGAGTTTCATATGATTTGATGACTTTACACATCAAAAATATAACCCATAATTTTGAGTTTACATCATATATGACAACCAAATAGATAATATACCATGTTTCATGCTATTACCTGCATGTCGGGCTCCCAAATCAAGGTGCTACCAGAAATGCCGAAAAAAAAACCGACTGCCAGCGGGTTTCGAACCTGCGCCTCCGGAATTCTACTCCGGCGCTTTTACCAGTTGAGCCATGGCGGTTAGGGCGATCCAGCCGGCGAAGCGAATCTGCGCCGGGCTAGAATTCCAGAGGCGTGGGTTCGAATCCCGGTGGCAGTCGGTTCTTCTTCCGGCATTTTCTGGTAGCACCTTGACCATATACCATGTTACAATATTGTTTACTGCTACCCAATCCCAATATGCGGTAACATCTTTGGACATACCTGATTACCTGAACCAATCACTTACTGCACTAGCACTTTTGGTGCATGCTGACTAGTAATTTTGACAAAGTAGCCGTTATTTCAGCCGATTGACTTGTTGTTGCACCATTTATATTTTCCTTCGATGAACTGCCTTGTTTTAAGGGCGTTTCGTTTCTTTACATGTATTTATCGTAAGCGATACTACATCAAATAAAATTAATTTGCAGATGCTGTCTAGTCGTCCCGCACTATATAGCGGTGACTTCTTTCCGGTCGAAAGGTTATTGTATGATTTTTTTTTTATCTTTGCAGATGTTAAGAGTCACTAGTTTTGGTTTTGACAGTTATATACTACTTATAAATCTTTACCTTCGAGTTGGTGGTACACGCATGCCTCTGGGGATAATACTGCTATGCTAGGCTTTGTGGTATAAGGTTCGCATCTTTAGTGAACACTGATGACAATAAATAAGTGTGAAATTTGCACTTGTCTTTTCTACGGATCTTAAGGTTTTGCATGACATTTTTGAGCTTATATACATACTCATATGGCTGTCACAAGCAAAATAAATTATTTAGTAATCGATTTCCAATAATTGTTGGTATATCCTAAGGATCATCCACCTCAAACAGGGACAAAATCCATATCTATACGTACCTGAATTGAATTATTAGATTGCATGTACTAAAGGCTTGAATAAATCGCATTTCTCAACAAGATGTCTTTAGAGAATTTACCTAAGCTTACGTTTTTAAAAACAAACTTATGTTAGGGATACCCCTTTTTTAATCATTAAAAATATTAACTGACATTAATTCATATTAATCTCACTAAACTCAGAGTGATGCATCGTGACTTTTTCTTAATTTATGTACCGCTGGAAAATGGATTTACAAAACCTTTCCGTTGCTGCCAAAGGTGACTCATTTCGAAAATTTCATTATCATCAGAAGAATACTTCCCAAATTATAAAGAGATAACCAGACGATATGTAGATGTCAGACAGACAGACCGACGGAAACGAGTGACATGACTTTTTCTTGGGTAGATGCTATAAAATGTTCAAAAGACGTTTTATCTCATACTACTGCTTTGGCTTAGGAAGTAAAACTACGTTGTAAAAATGTTTTCCACTTCACCCAAAATGACTTTGGACAAGGTGGAAATGATGTTCTTGATGTTTCTCGAAAGAAAGCCTCGAGCCAATAACTTAAATCAATGTCGGTAGGGGTATTTACCATTGAAGTAATTGTTTCTGGTTGGCTCACTGCTTAAAACTACTAACCACAAGTATTTTATTATTTTACTGTGCATTCTCAATAATGTATCATGTACTTCTGGGTATCTATAAAATACATTCATTATTACCTAGAATCAATATTGACAGTATACTAAAATAGACCATATAATGAGCTTTGTCGTGCTTTAGTAATGGTCCGTTGATTTCCTTGTCAATACATATAAAGGTTAGATGTACGCAGAATGTAAATTTAAGGTATAAATAATGATCGATGGATACAGTTTGCTTTAGGCGATATCTTCGATTTATACAAGTAACGTTATCAAAAGACATGCCTACTGTTTAAAAAATATTTGAACACTGACTCTTAGAGGGCTTATACAGGGTTTTCCACGACGATTAAGACAAGCAAAATATCGGAACTGGACAGTAGTACCGAATTATAATTTTGAGGGTGTAAATCGGAGCAAATATAGTATCTTCTCTTACTATTGTGTCATCCAATGAGGTATCTGTTTTTGGTCACGTGACGTCCGATTCAAAATTTTTAATGGGACACCCTGTATATTTGTGACTTTTTGTGTTCCTCCCGATAAAACAATTCCAACAAACTAGCACACTTGAGGTCTAAAGTGATTAATTTAAGAGCTGCAGGTACTTAAAGGACTGTACCACTACCATTATGAAACACTAGCAAATAATTTAACTGTAGGGGTAGATGTTATAATCAATGGTAGTGGTACCATCATTTAAGTATCTGTAGCTCTTGAATTAATTACTTTAGACCCCAAGTGTGCTAGTTTGTTGGAATTGTTTTATCGGGAGGAATACAAAAAGTAAAAAATATACAGGGTGTCCCATTAAAATTTTGAATCGGACGTCACGTGACCAAAAACAAATACCTCATTAGATGAAACAATAATAAGAAAAGATACTATATTTGCTCTAATTTACAGTCCCAAAATTATAATTCACTACTACTGCCTAGTTCCGATATACCGCTTGTCTTAATCGTCGGACACCCTGTAGATAAAACTCAATTCCTTCCCGTGTCACAATAGCGACAATTTCACTTTGAAATTATATTTTATATTGTATAATTAATGGAATAAGTTTCTCCAGGTTACAGTGAAATCTAAAGGTTTACAGGTAATGAAACAGGAACACTAGAACATTAGGATATTATCCTAAAAGAATCTCTACTTTTATATGTATGTCGGTATGTAAATACTTATTAATTCTGATAGCTCTCAACCGATTGACTTAATTATGATCCGAGAGACAGCCACACGATAAATTCCAGAAACTAGATTTTAACTCCTAGAGTTTGCTTGCGGATACCTGAAAAACTTTAAAACACATTTCTAACATCGTCATTATTATAATCACCTCTTGTTATGTCATACCGATACGCGAATTTACCGAGTCCAACCTCCTTCGAGAGTCGACCTCACTTTTTATTTCTGTCTGTGAATTTCCACGCATACATTGCCTTATGTTCCTCCACTTATTTAGTACCGAATCTACCTGACCAATTTTGCCGTTCTTCCCACTTCCTTTTTGCCTCAACCTTTTGATGAGATCACACGTTATATAGTTCACTACGCCGTATTATATTTGTACAAAATTTATAAACAATGTAGTCACGAGCATAAATTGCTAACAGATTACTTTTTGCGCATTCTTTTGGACATCCTGTGAACCACTCTGAGCCCTCTGAGAGGAGAATTACTACAAGATGAAGGATTTTCTTAGACTGCATCGAGGACCACTTAGCCTTCTGTGAGGACTATACCCCTCTTGGAGGAGGATGAAGTATCTTCTTGGAGCCCTTCAGCGAGGATTTCCTTTATATTTAATTTATCTTTTTTTCCCTAGAACTAGCTTGCCCTTGGAGGATCAGTTTTTTGGTATAAACGTTGTTTTCTTTAACCAATAAAATCTAATAAAACTCTGTTGAACCAACCTCTTACATTTCACTTCTCAACGATAACTGATGTTGGCACCCTGTCACTCACAACTTAGAGTTGACCTCTATAAAACCCACTGAGCTAACTTTCATCAAGCTGCATTGCTGAATGACAACATCAGTGTTTAAGCTTCGTAGGTTATATCATTGAGTTTTTTCTGGAGGCGTCGATGTAATGGAGGACCTTATCCACTACACCACAGCATACCAAACAATCAGTAGAATATATCAGGTTGACGTCAACCATACGCGCATCCCGCCATTTTTGGTTAGAATCTGCCAAAATTGTCACATACGTAGGTGGACATCATTGACGCAAGGTCGACGCTCGTATGTACTGAGATAAATGCATAGGCGTATGTATTTCTGAATGATCCCGTAAGGTAAGTACATATAACCTACAAATTAAATATGTAATCAAAAATGTACGGACACTATTTTTACGAATCAATGGATACCACTTGACTGATTTGATAGATAACAGTCGATCAGCCAGCTCGATTTTGAGCTAAATTTTATACAAGTCTATGTTTTTTTCAGTAATTAGTGAACAAAAATTGGAAGCTCACTAAAAGGTGTAACCGTGGAATCTTTGTTTTTGTCAATAGTATTTTTGGTTAAAATTAATCTAGAAGTGTTAAATATCGAGGTGGTTCTGGCATCGACACTATTTGTTATTTTCGCATCCCTGAATGAATGAACGAAAGAGAGACAGAGGCTTTATGGTGGCCAGAACCATCAGCACATAGACCTACAAGCGGGCACTTATGCACCTCATCCTCACCCTAGTTCCCAAGTCCAGTCCTCATCACTAAGGTCCTGGATCATGCCCATCTTATATCCTCAAGTTCAAGAACCCTTGAACCTAGTATGGTCTGCCTGTGATACCCAAGAGCTTCACAATAATATAGAATGGTGCCGAGGACTCTTCCTCATCGCGTGTGAACGTCGGGTCACTTGAAACCCCCATCATGTACAAGTGACGTTTGAAGGTGTTATGGCCGGATAACAGGCCGACAAGTAGCTTTAGCCGGCTTCCGTCCAGTGAGAGTCAGAACCTCACCACCTTGGCCAGAGCTCCTAAAATAAGTTCTCTAGCTCGGCGGAGATGTCCAGAGATTCCTCTCCATCTAGCAAGATGCTGGTTTTGCAACCACACCTCTATTTTCCTTCTAATGGTACCTGCTGCCAGCCCCGGAAATGATTCCTCGACCATCGTCTTGCGAGCGCGTCCGCTACTTCATTGCCACCAACTCCAGCATGCAGCGTCTGCTTTCGATAGTGGGCCAGCAGCAGCCTTGTGCGCGGTTAGCGCTTGAGTGGGTGACTGAATTGCACCGGGGTGACTGAATAGTTTAGACCGGTTGTCGGTGAGCGCTGAACGCAGCACCGTGCGCGGCCGGCCCTTTGGACGATCGACCGGAAGGCCTGGACGGGGGACCCCCGTCGGACCGTCTGATTTGATGGCATCATTCTAATGGTGCTGGTCGTGCACCGTCCCCCCCTCTGGAAGTTAGAGAACAATAGGCCTTAAAGGCTTCCGTCCTAACGGCTCCCAGAGGAAAAAAAACTCCAGCATGACTCGTCACCCACATAAGTGACACCTGATGTCTTGCCGAAATGTCATCCCAGACCTTCCTTACATTGCAGAACGAGCCTTGATGTAAACCTAGAGGCAGTTAATGCTTTTAATGCTGCCTGGCTGTCATAGTAGATGGTGATCCTTCTGCTAGGCCCCTGAAGAGAGAGGAAGAGCTTTTTAGAACCAGAGTTCTAATTCACAATGGCGCCGTCAAGGTCAACTTCTGTAGGAGCCATTTTTACTTCCCACACCGATAGGTATTGTGATCGCGAAGATTTTCGATTTTGAATTAATACGCTTTTTGGGCATTTTATGATGTCTACATAATGAAAAACCACGTCACTCATTTCTGTCAGTCTGTCTGTCTGTCTGTCTGTTTATTTGTTGTTCTGTCGGTCTGTCTGTCTGTCTGTGCGCGTTTTTCTAGCCTCGTAATCTCAGTAACCGCTAAATGAATTGTGATGAAATTTGGGTACCGGTATGCTATGGGGTCCTAGTAGATAATGCTGCTATAATTTTGAAAATCGGTGTATTGGCGGTGGAGTAATTAGCAAAAAACAAAAAATTCAAATATGCCTCAAAATTCGTTGGGCGTTTCAGGGGTTCCTGATCATTTTCTACTTTTCTTTGGGGTGGTTGGGGTGTGGTGGGTTGTGGAACTGAAAAATTTGTTGTATTCATAACAGGCTGTTCACCTATCAATGAAAGAAAGACCTATCGTCATAATACACTATTTTAGGAGCATCCGAACATTGCCTTGTCAACTACAGAAGCCAAGGGACTTCAAATTTTCTGATGCATACGTTTATTGCTTCTGATCGTTCTATATCGTGTAACATGGAAACTATTTGATTGATTTTGATGAAATTTTTACACAGTATTATTACCATGCCGGGAGGAGGAAACATATATGATTTTTAGAAATCGCGCCAGTGGCGGCGCAGCAATAATAAAAAAACTAAAAATATGAGAACAGTTCAAACTTCGTTTTTAGGCGTTTTAGGGGTTCCTGATCGCTTTCTACTTTTCTTTTGGGTGGAGGTGAAATTGGGGTGGTTGGGGGGTGGAGGGTTGTAAAACTCAAAAAAATTGTTGTATTCATAACAGGCTGTCCATTGACCTGTGAGAGTTCTGGTGGCATAATGCCCTTTTTTAGGTCCATTCGAACACTGCCTTGCCTACTACCTAAACCAAGGGACGTATATTATGTATACACACACGAATATTGCTTTAGATCGTTCTCTCTTGGGTAACGTGGAAATTATGAAATTGATTTTAATGAAACTTTGCCAATATATTATTACCGTGCCAAGGATGGAAAACGTTTATGGATCTTAGAAATCGTGTCAGTGGCAGCGCAGCGATAATAAAAAAACAAAAAATACAGAAACAGCTCAAACTTCGTTTTTGGGTGTTTTAGGAGTTTCGTGATCATTTTCTACTTTTTTTGGGTGGTAGTGAAATTGGGGTAGTTGGGGGGTGGGGCGTCATAGAACCCAATTTTTTGTATTCATAATAGGCTATCCATTGACCTGTGAAAGGAAGACCTAGCGGCATAACACACTTTTTTTGTCGGGCGGGCGATGATTTGATTACAAGGGGATCTCAGACTATAGCTTCACGCTATGGGGAAATAATAAACTGGTATCACCGTAATGTGTGGGAAGTACTGAGTCAATCAACTTGACTCCATTTTTATATAGGTAATCCTCAGAGATATTCTGCTGATTGTTTAGTATGCCGTGACTTCACAGTGGCAACAGTGTGCCGGCGGCCCTGTCTCAAATCCAGCAGCATGTAATTGTTCCGACCGTAAATCGCTCCCCGCAGTCTATTCGGCCTCCCCAGGTGATTCCCCGATCCCGAGTTTAATTTACCTGTGTAATGAGCTGGATGTAGATCGCAACCGCCACCGCCGACGCGACGTTTCTGCCCCCACCCCTCCACCCTCAGTCGCGATTAATTTAATGGCTTTCGACCATTCTTTCGCGTTTAATTTAAATGGCGAACGTAACGTTTTGCGAACGCCGTCATTGTCGTGAATAATTAAGACTCGGCCCTTTCGGATGGTAGCGGGAAACAATGGAATGTCGGCTAGCGTCTTTTGGACGCAAGGATTGGTCTTGTTTTATTATCAACGTGTTTGGCAATTGCTTTTCATTTTGTTTTGAGGACACTCGGCAGCGGGCAGTGGCGGATCCAAGACTTTGAAGGGACGAGTTTACTCCTTCATATCCCCGAAGAAGAAAAAATGAAGTCAAGTGGATTAACTTAGTACTTCCCACACATTACGGTGATGCCAGCTAAGCCAGCTTATTATTTTCGGATAGTAAGAAACTGAAGTCTGAAAGCACTTGCCCGCCCGCAAAAAAGTGTGATCAAGAACGCCTAAAACTCCTAAAAGCGAAGTTTGAGATATTTTGTATTTTTAGCTCTCTGATTATCGCTGCACTGTCACTGACACGATTTCTAAATACCATAGACGTTTTCCATCCTCGCTCTGGTAGTGATACTGTGTCAAAATTCCATTTTAATCAATTCAATAATTTCCACAGTACATAATACACAATACAGAACGATCTAAAGCAATACTCGTATGTATGTATATATTCAAAAATTCCGAATTCCTTGGTTTCTGTAACAGGAAAGGCAATGTTCGGATGAACCTAAAAAAGTGTGTTACGACACTCGGGGCCGATTTTATCAACAGGCGCATTTTAACAAAGGCTTTGACCAATCAGAGCAGCCCGTTCAAGAACATGCATCTGTCAAAGTTCTCTGAAAACTATTGATTTCTCTTGTTTACCTCAAAAAAAGGTTAAAAATGACAGGCTTTATATACAAATCGACCATTATGAACCATCTAGTATCTTTTCCAGTCTGATTTTCCATCCTAAATGGGTGAAAAATTGCATTTTCTTGTTTAATCAAAAGTTTAGCAATTGCTAATTTCAACCAATCAGATTCCGTCATAACTGTACATTTGATTGCTGGTTTTTTCTTCTGCTAAATGATAATGATGACAAAAAATTAGGGTTTTGAATAATTTTTTTGTGATAAATGGAGAGATCAAATATAAGTTTTACAACAAAACTGTTTTTGTTTTGTTTCTTTACGCAATAATCCAAAAGTTATATGAAAATAAAAATGAGTTTCTGAATCCAGAACCGAAAACACGCCGACAGCTCCCGACCCGTGTGACGTACTTCATGAAAATACTTGTAACAGTTGTAACTAAAATGTATATTTGTTGCAACATAGGCGATGAATGAAGTTTCGAGCTTGAGACGAAGTCAACGATCGAAATAAATATCTCTGAATGGTCAAAATTAGATCACAAATCCCGGTTAAGAAGGTACCGAATCCCAAATCAAATATGTACCGTTGAGGCGATCCCTTCGCCGAGATGGCGGGTGGTCGAGCGGTACGGTGGCCGACCACGCGTGCCTGTTTTGTGGGATGTGCTGATGGCTGTTGGTTCGAGACCCTGCCCGTGCAATTACTTTTTTTAATTTTTTTTTTAACCAAAATATTTATTGATATACATTTTACTCATATTACACACATTTTTTTTGTACCATCGACGTGAATGAGTTTTTGAATCAAATTTTATTACATGTTTTACTAGCACAACAAAAATTCCGAATAATTTTACTTTTTTGGAATAATTTCATTTTAATACCGCTATCAGAGCAATAATTGGCGATTGATATTGACGAATAAACTTCACTTCCACTGACTGAATTCTCCACCACCTCCGGTACGTAGCTTTTGCAATATGTCAAGTAAAATGTCTAATAAAATTTGATTCAGAAACATTTATGTCGATCGTACAAAAAAATTTGTGTAATACGAGTAAAACGTATATCAATAAATATTTTGGTTAAAAAAAAAATTAAAAAAAGTAATTGCACGGGCAGGGTCTCGAACCAACAGCCATCAGCACATCCCACAAAACAGGCACGCGTGGTCGGCCACCGTACCGCTCGACCACCCGCCATCTCGGCGAAGGGATCGCCTCAACGGTACATATTTGATTTGGGATTCGGTACTTTTTTACCGGGATTTGTGATCTAATTTCAACCATTCAAAAAGATATTTCGATCGTTGACTTCGTCTCAAACTCCAAACTTCATTCATCGCCTATGTTACAACAATAGTTTGATGAAAAGTGTCATCCAGCTTTGACGTTTTGCTTTCAATATTGATAAAATACTATTGGACGATATTTATTAACCTAGCCCGCAATACCTAATAGAAAGCTTTTGCTAAATAACAACCAATAGAAAAACTTTGTTAAATATGCATGTTGATAAAATCGGGCCTTGGTCTTTCTTTCACAGATCAATGGACCTATACCTATTTTTTTTATAGGTATTATGAATTCAACAAATTTTTCAGTTTTACAATCCCCCCACCCCCCAACCACCGCAATTTCACGGCCACTCAAAAAAAAGTAGAAAATGATCAGAAATCCCAAAAACTCCTAAAAATGAAGTTTATATGAGGAATTTCTGAGTATATTTTTGCTAATTCCTCTGCCGCCCATGTACTGATTTCCAAAATTATAGGAGCATTACCTACTACGACCCTCAGCATATCGTACCCAAATTTCATCACAATCCATGCGGTGGTTAACTGATATTGCAAGGCTAGAAAAGCGCCAACAGACAGAAAGATAGACAGACCGATGGTAATGAGTGGATTTTCGTTATGTAGATATCATAAAAGACCCAAAAATCAAAATCGAAAATTTCCGCGATTACAATACCCCTAAACAAAAACAAATATAAGGAAGACTTCAGATAGGATTTTCAATGTTCGGGATCGGGATCCCGTTTCGAGATCCCGGGATGAAGATCTAGATCTGAGGATCCCGGAATCCCTCAATTGCGGGATTAACCCAGACAATTTTTTTAAACTGTAACACTGTAACAGCAATGATAAAAATGCAAAATTAGTAAACAAAAGTGCATTTTTATTAAAAAATACAAAAATCATATTTTTACTTTCACAAAGTAAATATAAAATTGAATCAACTTTGGTTATAAAACATAAAATGACAAACTCAAAACAAAAATGTGAATGTGCAATTAAAATATTGTTTAAACACCTACGATTTGCTTAGTTATAACAAAGTATGAACCGCTGAAGAAAGAAATGGCTTTTTCAGCTTAGGGGTAGATGTGCAGGAGCTTTTTTTTCGGGACTAACCTTGGGATTAACCCCAATTTAATTTTTGAACTCTAATATTAGCGATCATAGAAATATAGTAAACAAAAGTACATGTTTATCAAAAAACACAAAAAGCGTGTTTTTACTTTTGAAAAGTAAATATCGAACCAATCAACTTTGGTTATAGAACATAAAATCAGGAAAATCAACCAAACACAAAAATAGAAAGAAAAGTTACATTTAAATGTAAAATTAAAATATTTTTTAAACATCTGCGATTTGCTCAGTAATTGGCTTAGAAAAACCAAAGAGTCTAGAACAAGTGAAACCGCTGAAGAAAAAAGGGCCTGAATTTGAAGTTGCGCTACTGGAGCAAAAATATGCGAATAATGAAAGGCGTAAAGCCGATAGAAATTTCATCATTTAAAAAGTCGAGATTATAGGGATACCGATTTACTAATCCTTTTCGGGACCAAAAAGTCTCCGAAATTCCGAGATTTCGGGATGCCGAATTGAAAACCCTAGTTAGGTATATACAGGGTGTCCCACGACGACTAAGACAAGCAATATATCGGAACTGGGCAGTAGTAGCGAATTATAATTTTGGGGGCGTAAATTAGACCAAATATAGTATCTTTTCTTATTGTTGTGTCACCCAATGAGGTATTTGTTTTTGGTCACGTGCCACGTGTTTTGGTCCTGTATATTTGTGACTTTTTTTGTATTCCTCCCGATAAAACAATTCCAACAAACTAGCACACTTGGGGTCTAAAGTGATTAATTCAAGAGCTACAGGTATTTAAAGGATGGTACCAGGTACCACTACCACTGATTATAACATGTACACCTACAGTTAAATTACTTTGGCAGTGTTTCATAATGGTAGTGTCAGTCCTTTAAGTATCTGTAGCTCTTGAATTAATCACTTTAGACCCCAAGTGTTGTAGTTGTTTGTTGGAATTGTTTTATCGGGAGGAGCACAAAAAGTATATATAGAGGGTGTCCCATTGAAAATGTTGAATCGGACGTCACGTGACCAAACACAATACCTCATTGGGTGACCCAATAATAAGAAAATATACTATATCTGCTGTAATTTACACTTCCAAAATTATAATTCGCTGCTACTGCCCAGTTCCGATATATTGCTTGTCATAGTCGTCGTGGGACACCCTGTATAAGTTGTTAAGGAATCACCATAATTGTGGCCCCATTCACCTTTCTAATGACTCAGATGGATACATCACACAACAGTATGATCGAGGCCATTTTTTCTTGATGTAGCCGCCAGCTTTTCCAGAAATTTTCAACAATATAAAAGTTTTGGCGTATTCTGTACACAGCAGTTTCTCTCATATTTCACGAAATACCTGACGGCGAAAGTCCATAACTAACTGGAGCGAAGGGGCGGAGAGGGAGAGAGAGAAGAGGCTTAGTGGCGCCCCCTATACACGCATATCTGACCGTTTGATTTAGTGGTCTTGGTGGACCACGCCGCCTCAGATAACGCCGGCTGACCTGGAACGGTAGAGGTGAAAAAATAATAGCTACATTTTTTCGGGGACGGCAGAGGGTAGATAAAAAACCCACCGCCGCCTCCGGTCTCGTAAACATACCATCGGCTCTATAAGCATTTATCTACGTTATAAATTATATTTATACCTAGTATTTTTTACCCAAACCGCTTCCTGGGCTCTACAGCTTACGGCAAGATGGCGGTATAATTGAGATGTCGAACGTGAAAAACTGGCTTCAGGATAACAGAATAATTTAGTACAGGGTGGGCTACTAAGGATGGTGGTCGGCAACATCGCAGTAGTCACACAACTTCGAGAAAAGCCGCTTTTTCTCAAAAAATATGTAAATAAAGGTACATTATAAATGTTACCATTATGTGGCCTGGACAATTTCAGATTTATTTTATCTTGTAAAACGTAGTGGTGGGGGAAGACCAACAAAGTTTTTGGTTAAATGGAAATAACTTTGGTATAAGCTATAACAGAATTGAACAAGCTAGGACTCGTTCTTACCTAATGATCTGTTATATAAAAATTGTCCAAGTGGAGCTTGACTTAATGCTACAGAGCGGTATTTGACATAGTAACAATTACTAAGTACGCATAATTACGAAAATTTTATATCTCTATTAACATAGATAGATAGAGCATGAAATTCTTAAAAAGTCAGTGCAGGATTAAACTTCCTAGCTGTTTTCAAACAGGAGATATCAATAAAACAAGTACCTATTATACGTGTGTTGTGAATTTCAGAAACAATTGGTGCCCTTTAGGGATATAGCCACCGTTTTTTTAATAATTCTACAGCTAACACTCAAGTAAAACCACTAAAAATCATATTTTGACTTCCTGAAATAACCACCAGGTGGCACAGTAGGCGCCAATAAGTGATGTGTTCAACTTTCATAATAGTGGAATTTAAAAAACAAACAAACAATAATAAACTACAGAATAAAGTTGATTATTATTTATATTATTTATTTTATTTTATTGACTATTTTGGTGGAATTTAGCCTAAAGCTACTCTTACATTAGGCGTCAATTTGAGTTAATCACAAGCTATATAATAAAGTCAACAAGCAAAAATCAATGTGAATAGATCTTAAAAATTAGGGCCAATTAACAGCAAAATAAAGCAAAATGAGGTGGTATAACAACAAGAATAACAAACAGAAAATACATAAACCTAATTCACATGCCCATACTATACCTTTTGTCAGTGTTGCCTTACATGTTCGATGGCGTCCATCGTTATAGATACACTTATGCATCCATTCACAGGTAGATACACCTGCCAGTTTGAGCATCTAGAGCGCAACACTGAAAATAGGGACAGTATACGCGTGTGAGTTAGCTTTATCTATCTTATTTGTTAACCTTGTTGTTATACCATGTTATTCTGCTTTATCTTGTTGTTAATTGGCCTTAATTTTTAAGATCTATTCACATGGATTTTTTCTTACGATCTTTCGATCTTGCTTGTTGAGCTTATACGACACTTTGTGATCAGCTCAAATTGACGTTTAATAATAACAAAACTAATAATCAATTTCATATTGTAACTTATTTTTGTTTGTTTCTTTTTAAAGTTTCGTTACTATGAAAATTGAATTCAGCACTTATTGGCGCCTACTGCGTCACCTGGTGGTTTTTTGGTAAGTCAAGATTTGATCTATAGAATGATTACCAAAAACGTTCAGCGAGAACATCTTTGTTTCCGACATAATGCTTATTTTGTACGTTTTATATCCTTGTTTTAAAAAATCCATGTTACTCATTTCCGTCGGTCTCTCTGACGCCATTCTCAGTAACCGCTATTTCAGTAACAGTTCTACCGATAATGATGACATTAGGGGAGCGATATGATATTTATATCAGTCCAAAAAAGTTCACACGATTTCCTAACATCATTGTTATGCATTTTAGGAGCCCATGGACCCCATCACCTTATTTATGATGATTTTATTGAAGATAAAATTGTAGTGCTTAAAGCCGAGAACTGAGGAACTCCACTGCCCTGAAAAAAATTATGTTGCCAATTTTATGTACTTTTCAGACTTCTCTGAAATGAGTCCTCAAAGAATTACTATCGGATTTTTTTCATACATTTGACAAATGACAATCCTTTAAGGCCAAGATTACAAACATGTACAGCAATAGTACATAGCGATAAATATAAATATCTCTCAAACATTTCGAGTGTGGTAAAATTATGGTGGAGAGAGGACTGGGATGTTGCAAGAATGCTTAACATTTTTTTTTGATTGAAAGTTACCATCGAAATCCTGTAACTTGAAAGCTTTTTAACTTTGCTGTTAGTAAATTTTGATACTTCGTTAGGACTGGAAATATTTGAGAAGAAATTAGTCAATAAACTTCACTCAACAACTCTCTTAAAACGGTCGATTTCAACAGAATGTAACTCATGTTGCACAGGGTGAATTCTTGATGTCAACTTTTTGCGGAGTTTACACCGCGCTTCCAACTAGTTAGTTATGCGGTTGCTTGTTCCTTTTTGGGAGTGCATTTTGCTGTTTAAATTTTCTGTGAGCTACTCACTGAAAGCAGCGGTTTACTTTACACGGCGGGATAAGAAACTTGCAATTTAAGTGCTTGTGCATATTTTCTTACATCTTACGGTTTCCACCACGACGTGCTGCATAACGAGTCTCGTGCAAAGTACCTAATTATCTAATAAAATCCGGATGCTGCGTCTGGGCGGGGACAGATTGTTATACTTATGTGAAAAGCGTAATGCTTTTGTGTAAACTACAAGATATCTAGAACGGCGTCGGTATGCACCGGTTTCACAGAAGTTTTTGAAGAATACAAATTTACTAGGTGAGCTAATAACCACTTAATTAAAATAACTGATGCCAAATGAGGCAAAATGGCATTAGTGACATTAGAGCATCCTTACAATATTGTTGGGACAGATCTTGATAAACCTAATACGATTTACGAGGAGTCACATTTGACAGAAAATTTGGATTCACCAGTCATGTCAATATTGTGTTTATCATCAAAAATATAAGTGATTTTAGGAATTAGTCAACACAGATGCTACTGGTATGGTGTTCTCATCATCAGCCATACGTAAATCGCTTAGAATCTTTTCAGCGATTTTCTCAAATATATTTTGTCATACGAAGAAGATGAGCTACATCTTTCAGTTGGCTTTTCACATAGCATGTCACTGATGTGGCACAATGTCAATAGCTTAGTAAATAGGCGTAAGATATACTCAGTACTATTTGTGTACGGGGTTATCCATGGATTAATTGATTTTTAAGGTCCTATTGGAGGGACTGTTTCTACATACAACCACATAAAGCCAGCTGGCCTTATCTAGCCAAACCAAGAACCGATATACTGAAATTTTCTCCGACATACAATATCTCGTTAGTATAACGTTCGTGGTAGTGATTTATACAGGGTGTCCCAGAAGTCAACGTCAAGCCACTACGGGGTGACAGGGTTGGTTGTAGCTATCATGAGAAAAATCAGAAAAAAAATGTATCCCATGCAGTTTGAAAGTTATGGGCATTTAAAGGAAACCTAGAAATTTTCTCGAATTATAACAATTTTTCGGTTATTGTGGTTAACTTTTGTTATTTTTGTTCATTTAAACTTTGGAACCGTAACCCTAAATAACATTTCTAGAAGCACAGTCAAAAATAATGACACAGTTGCCCCAAGTTTTCTAGAATGAAGACTACTTATTAAACTATGAATTTAAGATTTTCAAAGTTTGCCAACTTTGAAAGACCCTCCTTTAAAAAAATGTACTAAAGTACCTTGGCAAGTACCGTTAAAAGTTGGCGCATTTAACCAGGATTGTATAATGGTACAATACTTGTTAGTTTCATACTAAAAAAAACGAGTAAAAAAATAAAAACCTCAAGTAACCCGATTTTTGCTAACCCATTTCACTCTGATCAGATGTCCTTTATTCGCACAAGCTTTTGGTAGATTCTTAATTCTACAGCAAAATGATGAGAGATATGGATAATGAACATATTTGCTATGAGTGAGCGAGACAGATAGTGACGCCACTTTTAGCAACGTCAATAAAAAATAAGTAAAATTAATAAAATAATGAAAAATTTTAACCTAGTTTAGTTTAGGTTTATTGGAATAAAAGTCAGGCAATAAATGTTCAAATTGTTTACCATTAGCCTCAATACACGCCCTAACCTTCTTAAAAAAGATCTACTTATTAGCGAGGCATGCCCTCGAGAGTGGATGTCCTCCACAGCTTGAGAAATTCGTTTGCGCAGCTCGGCTACGCTCTCAATGGCTTTTGAATAAACCTTTTCTTTGAGAACATCCCGATAACAAAATGCCAGGGGATTTAAATCTAGGGAACGGACTGGCCACTAGATAGTGCCTGAACGTCCACATTCACCTCCCGGATATTTTTTGTCAAAAAAACCTCTTATACTTGCACTGAGTAATGCGCTGGGCAGCCATCTTGTTGATACATCATGTGGCGACGATATGTTAAGCGGTCTACAGACGTTGATGCATGCTGCGATTCAGGCATCGACTTCTACGTTTCATAACGCAAGTAGCAGCGTGTGTGGTACTGAATCACGAATTTGGTATCAGTTGCGGCTTGCAGCGATGCAGATTCTGGAATCCTATTATGGACGTTGAGCCATGTCGCAGAGCCGGTGACGCTGATGCAGTGGTGCAGGTTTCAAGGTGTATAGTATTGCGTCGATGCAAAGAAATAAGCCCACCCTACTATTCTTGTGTTGCATAAAACGTGCATGAAATATCAAGTCGATTCGGGCATCGCAACAGGTTTCGATTGGAGTAGGAACTTATGCAACTCATGCAAGTTTCATGAAACCTTGAGTCGATTGAGGAATCGCAGCTTACATCAACGTCTGTAGGTCGCTTTAGTAGGACGTCCCCTAACAAAGTTGGTAAATTTTATCGTAAAAAATGTAGGTAATTCGTGCCATTCAAATTCTCAGGCAGCTCAAAAGGCCCAATAATTTTGCCGTTCAAAATTCCGGTCCACAGGTTTACTTTAAAGCGATACTGGGATCCGCCTTCTCGCATTAAATGTGTCTGGCTAATAAGTAGATCTTTTTTACGAAAATGTGTGACATGTATTGAGGCTGATGGTACACAATTTGAACTTTTGTTGTAATAAAAACCTAAACCTAAACTAAGCTAGGTCAAGATTTTTCATTATTTTATTAATTTTACTTATTTTTGTTGACTTTATTAAAAGTGGCGTCACTATCTGTCGTGCTCACTCATGGCTAACATGTCCACTATCCACCTCTCTCATCATTTTGCCGTAAAATTAAGAACCTACCAGAAGCTTGTGCGAATAAAGAACATCTGACCTTAGTGAAATGGATTACGAAAAATCGGGTTACTTGAGGTTTTCTTTTTTTTACTCGTTTTTTTAGTATGAAACTAACAAGTGTTGTACCATTTTACAATCCTGGTTAAATGCGCCAACTTTTAACGGTACTTGCCAAGGTACTTTAGTACATTTTTTTTAAAGGAGGGTCTTTCAAAGTTGGCAAACTTTGAAAATCTTAAATTCATAGTTTAATAAATAGTCTTCGTTCTAGAAAACTTGGGGCAATTGTGTCATTATTTTTGACTGTGCTTCTAGAAATGTTATTTAGGGTTACGGTTCCAAAGTTTAAATGAACAAAAATAATAAAAGTTAATCACAATAACAGAAAAATTGTTATAATTCGAGAAAATTTCTAGGTTTCTTTTAAATGCCCATAACTTTCAAACTGCATGGGACAGATTTTTTTTGTGATTTTTCTCATGATAGTTACAACCAATCCTGTCACCCCGTACCGGCTTGACGTTGACTTCTGGGACACCCTGTATATATTTTGTCCGAACTTAGACAATTCCAATGAATATTTTAAACTATGCTATGACTTATTAAATTAGCCAGAGGACTGGTGTGATCGGTCGAATAAAGGTTGATTAGAATAGTAAAAACACCATCTAATCACTGATAACACCAAAATTGATGCCGCCAGACTAGACAAAAGAACTGCATATATAACAAAACAGATTTGTGTATGAACAACTTAGAAAATTTAAATTTTTTTTTGATGTCTATTTAAGGCAATGAGAAATTTGTGACTGTTTATTTTTCGCTCTTTTGAATGCGCTGTGAAGTGTTTGAAATAGTACAGCGCATATTATCCTCAACCTCCAACCTACTTTGTTGTTTTAGGAATACAAAATTCTGCAAAGTATCATTTATTTTAATATTATTATTTCTACAGAATTATTAA
Organism: Callosobruchus maculatus; assembly: GCA_951848785.1. Taxonomy (NCBI): domain Eukaryota; kingdom Metazoa; phylum Arthropoda; class Insecta; order Coleoptera; family Chrysomelidae; genus Callosobruchus; species Callosobruchus maculatus. The sequence goes on along the minus strand of CATOUR010000014.1, from coordinate 23,549,323 downwards.
ATCGTTATCAGCCTTTTATTTGGTCAATCGATATGGTCATTTTCCCCCATAGAAAACGAAAAATTCCCCTCTAGGCATGAATTCCACCCCGGTTGAGAAGCCTTGGTTTATAGGTTATATATCCCATTCAAAAGTAATCTGATAATCGCTGTATAACTCAGAAATGTTTTAAATGTAGCTAAAACAGTTCTTAACTAATTAGCGAAAGTTTCCTTTCTACCGATACTACAGCATCAGAAGTATTTACTGACTGAACTCACGCTACCAAAACACCTTTGCAACGGTAATTGTTTCTGTAGAGCGGCAGCAGGCAGAACAAAGGGCTGCTTCAGTAAATTGTCGGAGCACTTTGTTTGCATTCAACCGCACCCGCGACAGTTAACTTGCAATTTCGAGATGTCGTTGCCGGAAAAAACCCTTTGTTGGAAGGTGGAAAGATGTGACACTACCGGTGGTAGCGGTGTCATCTCCGAAGTGAGGACTTGCAAGTTCTTGAGAAGTATGCGGCAAGTTTCGAACGTTACAGGTTTCAGAGCCGGAGCTGAAGGTGAATTTCAAACGGAATTTGACACCAAAATGTTTCAGATTGTACTGGCGTGTCGCTTTTTTCTGCGCTACAAAGCAGATTCGGAAGAAGAAATATGATGGGTAGCTATGCGAAAAAAACTATTTTTGACATCATGTGAAACAGGTCGCCTGTTTGTCTAATGGACTTTTGGAAATACGGGGTGTCTCACGACGATTAAGACAAGCAATATTTCGGAACTGGGCAGTAGTAGCGAATTATAATTCTGGGGGCGTATTAGAGCAAATACAGTATCGTTTCTTATTATTGTGTCACCCAATGAGATATTTGTTTTTGGTCACGTGACGTCAGATTCAAAGACCCGACAGGGGTCCTACATCACGTTTGACGGTGACTAAAAAAAAATACAAAAAAATTACTTCAAACGGGAAGACCGCAGACCGCCACGGACGAATTTGTGAGACAAATTTTTTAAGAAACAAATACTAAACCCACTATGGACGTATTCGGAAAAAAAAGATGAATTAAAATCTGCAAAAATATACAGGGTGTCCCATTTAGATTAAAAAAGTTGACGGTACTTCCGGTTAAACCGGAAGTATATCACTACACTTGCCTGCAAATTTTCAGCAATATCACTCTTTCCGTTCCAAAGCTATTTGCTTGATTCCATACTTTATCCCAACCCTGTATAACGTTTCAGGGGGGGGCGGCGGATCCCTGGACCCCCTCTAAGTACGTGCCTGTCGTGGCCTGGTATCTAACTGAGATATACAGCGATGTGTGAAGCTAGTTAGCTGAGAGTTTTGAAGCAATCCCTTACCAGTTTTGTTGTAAATTCCTTGGAGCCCAAGGCCTTTTAAGCGACTTTGGAGTCCGAGAGGATTACCTTAGTTTCTGCAACCAGTATGACCTTGGCCACAGGCTATCATAGGAGAATTTAGTTTTGCAGTTACGTAGGTAGGTAGAGGACCCTCACCTACATAATACTGTTATTTTAGGCACATAGGGTAGAAGGAAAACGTGAAGACCATCTACAAGACAACAAGAAAGTTACAGAAGTATTTGAGAACGGTGAAGTATATGAAAGAGACCCACTCACAACACCGGGGGTTTATCGCATACCATGCACATGTGGGAGTGTATACATAGGAATAACGAAGCGATCTATAAACAAGAATTGCAGAACATAACGCTAGCTGTCGACTAGGTCATACTGACAAATCAGCGGTAGCCAAACATGTGACTAGGGAGGGAGGCCATAAGATCGAGTTTGAAGAAACTCAGGTTCTTGCCGCAATGTGTTCATACTATGCCAGACTCCACAGAGAAGTCATCGAAATACAAAAACATAACAATTGCAATAGGAAAGAAAAAATACAGAAAGTCAACCGGACATGGGTACCCATCCTAAGGGACCAGAAGACATTGCCATATCGCGAGGGGGCGGGGCTACCAACGCTACTTGGTTGGCCCACGCCACCGCTAACAAGTATAAATACAGGTGCAGATCCACCAGACGTCAGTATTTTGAAAGCCGCCGAGGTGCAATAGCTTCTGAAGATGCCATCCACTTGTGGTGGCGAAACTTCAAGCCTTAAAACGCTGAATGACGGCGACGCCGGCCTAAAAGCCCAAGAACCACAAATTCATTGGACGATGGCGAAAGCCTTACACAGTACATTCGGCAGTAAAACTGTAGTTATGAAGCAAATGACTCAAGCTCTATCAGTTTGCACACCAGAATTTTCAATGCCATGCTAATGCAGTGCTTGTATTTTTCCAAAAATAATCTTAATGGCAACCTGAATAGGAATTTGTCAATTTATGTACAGTGGCAAAGTATACAGAAATATTTATTCTGTAAACCTTGACAGCAGTATTTCTCTTATAACAAATTCGTTCTCAATCAAAAGTGATGTAGGTTATCAATCCAGAATCACTTATTTTTGACACGAACGCATCTATCAAATATCATATTTGATAATACAAAAACTAAGTCTGATGAGTTGCGGTTGGTCATCTGAACTGCGTGGTGCACATTGTTCCTTTTTATGCCAATGAAATAATAAACATTTCACTATAATTCGCGAAATGTTCAAAGCCCAAAAGTAAATTATAACAGTCGTGAAAGATAAGTGTCTGGAGTAATTCACAATGAAGAGTGCCATAAATTATGAGGCACTCCATAAACCACACACAGACTGAATATACGAGGGAGGAGAGACCAGTTTGATTGCCTGATTCATTGAGTGCTCTTGGTTTCAGTACTTTTGGGGATATGGTTTTTCCTTAATGTATATTTCGAAGCTTCGGCTTGTTGAATCTAAATCATCACTAGGCTCCTATGGTAAAAACGCAACAATTTTTTACCCTCATTTACAAACCTGTTTGAATTTGAATAATTAACTTTGTGAATAAGGCAAAATTGAATTCTATTACTCTTCTAATAATAATAAAAAAGCAGTGTAGTGTTAAATGAATGGGCCGATATGAAAGAAAATCAACAATATTTATATTTTTGAAAATTAGAAAGATACTGCGTAGTCCTACCAGCTGTTGGCCAAACTGAAGAGAAGTTTTGAAAATCTACAATTATCTAGATGTGGCCTTTTGCTGGTAGTGTAGTTTTGGAAAAATGCCAACTTAAATTTTGAACACATCTTGATTGTTCTAAACTAAAGTTTACAACTTGTCTTATGACTACTACTCGTCGCTAGCTGTCAAGGCGGAGGACTTTTACCTTTATGTTATAGTTCATCAGTAGGGTTTGTCATATTATCAGTCTGGTCACTCCGAAATCGGACAATGTTATAGAGAAGTGCCTTATGACTTTCAATTTGGTGGGCTAAAGGTGCAATGCTGTCAGATTTGATAGGTCTAAGGCTAATCTTTTGGGCCCATAATAATGTAGTTAAAATGTTTGACTGTGAATATCTCTGATTTGTGAAAGAAAAAATAACTAAATTTCGTAATTGCTTTTTCATCAACTTATAGGAGGCCCGTAAGTATTTTTCAAAAAGGGTAATGCTAAGAAATGGTGTAGTATAGTATTAATAAAGGAACTATTGATCTTGGGTTGTAATTATTTGACGGTGATATAGGCAAAGCTATAAGGAACTAGGTTAAAAATTTTAAAGGAGAACGTCGAAATCTATGGAGCCATATATTTTAAAGAATTCCATGGAATTTCCTCCTCCTCCTAATATTAATATGATATACTGAGTGAGTTTCAAGTATTGAATGCCTCAATTATCTCGGAAACGGTTTGCATGATATTCATAAATTTTTAAGTATGGGGGTTTTTGCAATACGATCGACCTTATATGATGTTATTTATAATATAGTCATAACTACAATTTTTCTGGAAATATAATAAACGTTGTTGGTTCAAATAGACTGTATATTTCTATATTTTTGAAATCCTTGGAAAATAGTTATTATTTTTGTAAAGTATTTGCTATACCTAAACCTCAGAATTTCGGAACAGCAACTAAATTTACATGCATGCGCCCCAGTTAAAATAACAAAATAAGATGGCTATCATTACTGTTGAGCAGTTAGGCATGCTGCAAAATGTACTGCGAAGTTTCAATAATCACATGGCTCGTACAAAAGTAGACAGATGACATTTTGAGCATCTGCTGTAATCGCCTTCATGTTTTTGAAGATAATCTCTTATTTAGAGTAGAGTCTGATGTATCGCTTATCTGTGAGCCATAATTTCCCTTTTCAGATCGTAGCCTAGCGTTTTCAATATTTAGTTAGTAGTTTTTTATTATTATTACAATTATTTCTAGTCGACAGAAGAGTAGTGTCAAATGCAAATAATAGTTTGCCTTGAAACGCGTCACCAACAGCAGGAAGAATAAACTCAATCTTTGGAACATGAGAGAACACAATTATGTACTAATTTCCATATGTGTTTACTTAAACGAGCTTAATTTTTTTTATTGTTATTCTTTCATGATATACAGCTGAGAGTATTTGTGACATAATCAGTATTGACCAACGCGGCATAAGGAAGGGGAGCGGGAGGATTCCTAGGTATTGATCGTCATTATCATGTCGAGTTGAATAGGGGATAGAAAACATAAGTAAAACAGACACATTAAATATCGTCTGCTGCGATTATCCAATCCCGATGCTAGACTAGAGTATAAGAGCTATGACAACGTCCTTATTTCTTTCACAGAATTACTTCCGCTGGTTAATTTTCGATGGCCACACATAATATACTTTCAAAGCTATGATAATGTAAGTACTTTCCCATGAATCAAATGGACCTGAATTTTTTAAACGTCGCACCTACAATGTTAGCCCAAACTACCAAAACTATCCGATTGGTTCGAGTATAAACATATTCGCAAGGGCTTTGCAATGAAGCAGTAGCAGCCACAAGTTTGTATTCAAATATTTCCATAACTGAAATTTACGATACAAGCCTCGAAATAAACCAATCACTTACCGGTTATTAAATTGTGTAAATATATGACTGGCGTCTGGGGTTCAGCTCATAAAATCAGTATCAAAGGTATGACGAAACCAAAATAGATGCAAGCAGGTGTCGGACGGTTTTCCTTTATAGATTATAGTGACATAAAAACTATATATAACCGCAAGCGACCCAAAAATCAAATCAAAGATATTTAATTTGCTATTGGTTTTCATTCTAATAGCCAACCGCCAGACCTAAGAGTTATAATTCCATGGAATGAGGTTAATGGATTCGATTGCGATTGCGAACAACACGGTTTCTTCTATTATCTCGCATCATGCTGAAATATATGTTATGTCCTGTTTAATGTTTAAAATGGTGTCTTAGTGATAGACCAATACTTACACAATATGACGAGCTTGAACTCCTCCTGAGTACTTTATTGCAATACAGAGTGAGTCTAAAGTTTCATGAATTTTGGGATACGGCCAATATTGCGATGGTATCTGCAATGTTGTCAGATTTACCGTTTTTCTGGAAATACATATAATAATCTTTGTTATTTCAAATGGATCACCCTATATATTTGTACATTTTTTAAATCCCCGAAACATACTGATTATTTTTTGAATGATATTTCCTATGCCTAAACATCATAATTTCGGAGTTACAACTAAATTTATATTGCATCCGCCCAAGTTAAAATAAGACATTAACTTCAAAAAACATGAAGGCGGTTACAGCAGATGCTACTTCAATACAACAAGCCATGTGATTCTTGAAAGTTCGGAGTACATTTTGTAGCACGTCTGAGTTTTCAACAGTAAACAAAGTTAGACAAAACATTTCAAAAGACAATAATCCTGAAGACCTGTAGTATTGGACGATACCTCGTGGATTCAGAACAATTAATAATAGTTCAGGTGTTGACTTGGCATAACCCGTCAACATTTGTTGCTACCGCAACATAGTGCTTCAATACCCTAACGTGAATATTATGAAGGTGAAGTTTAGCTAAAGCTACTGTTACACTTAACCAAAGTATACCAAAGGTATTATTTCGTTGCTTAAACTTGGACGGATGCAGTGTAAATTTAGTTGTAATTGCAAAATTATGACGTTTAAGCGTAGAAAATATTAATCAGTATTTTTCAAGGATTTAAAAATGTACAAATATACAGGGTGATCCATTTGAAATAACAAAGTTTATTATATTTTCGGAAAAATCGTAGACATGTCAACATTGCAAATACCATCGCAAGATTGGTCGCAAGATAATCGAGGCGCTCCATACTTTAGACTTACTATTTATAAGAAACAATATAAGAAACTTCTTAGTAAGTATCTATACTTGCACTACAGCTATAAAATACAGATTTAGTGGCTTCAAAAGCTTGACATTTCTAAAGTATATATAGATGATTAATATTTACAACTATACATAATTGGAAGTGCTATCAAATTTTACACTACATTTTATAACATAAATTAGTTATTCCCCATGAAAAAATCGAGTTATCTCTGATTGAAGTTTCCTTAATTAATCTACCGATTTTTCCAAGTACAAACGTAACTCAAACTACACCGTCTGACCTAAGCTAACGCACTTCATGCTTAGTGATACGGCAAAGTCACAACCCTCTAGGATTCATATTTGCCGCGATATTCAATAATTGTTTTCTGATAGCAGTAGTGCTTATACCAAAAATTGCGATTTGCACCCAAACGGTCCCATGTGTCCCATGTGTTATTCATAAAGTCACACTAGAATTGACCCAGGAATCTAAATAAGATATAATATACAGGGTGTTCCATAAAAAAAACATAACCTTGATATGTCACGCTCTTGTTAGACACCGTGTATAAAACCCATTATTTTTCAAAATGTAGTCCAACTTGACCTATATATATATATATACTTGCAAACTTAATTTTCTGAAACGTGGTATCGTTTGGTCACAAGAGAGAGTACCTACGTTGAGTATGAATTATTTATCGCGAGAACATCGACCAATGATGCAAAATAAAAAAACAATGGAGCACCAAGAAGGAAAGAAGAACCTTTCATAACACGCTTTTATTAGAATGAAGGTGCTTGCTTACTCCGCAAGAGGGAGATAAATTCAGACATTTGGTTCACAGAAAAATCGGAAAAATGAAGGGGTACCGGCTGGATTCGAACCAGCGTCTCCGGCTTTCTAGGTCGACGCGTTACCAACTACACTACGGTCGCCCGCATTGCAGCCGATATACCGCGTCAACGACTTGATAACGAATCCGCCGTGTCGTGCAAATAGCGGTGAGAGATTCACACTCACCCAACAGCCGACTAGATCTCTCTGGATGACTGAAATGCATGGTTCGCAGAGAAATACGGGGGAGTGGTGGGGGTCGACGGATTCGATATCAAGTCGTTGACGCGGTATATCGGCTGCAATGCGGGCGACCGTAGTGTAGTTGGTAACGTGTCGGCCTAGAAAGCCGGAGACGCTGGTTCGAATCCAGCCGGTACCCCTTCATTTTTCCGATTTTTCTGTGAACCAAACGCTTTTATTAGCTTCACCTGTATGTATGTCTCCTTTGGATTATAAGAAGTCGAACCGAAAAATTGCCGCTAAAACGATCTTGACGGCTTCAAATTCGTTGGACTAGCGGTCGTATCCGCTGATTAAGAGATGGCGCAGGTGCCTTAAAGTTTGTTAATATCACACATAGGCGTAGCGACGAGAGCTTAAAAGGCATGACATCCAACTGTTTGGGGGTTGGTATTTTTGTAAAATTTATTCAGGAAAGTCGACAGTTTTAATTATCGTTTATGCAGTAATAGTTGTGACTATGCTACGAATATTAATCAAAAACAATTGTTCATCTTTACTACACATAGTATTAATAAATACAGTTTAAATAAAACCAAAAAATGCGCTTTAATGATAAAGTTAGGTAAAAAACTGAAAATAATATAGTTCAATAAAACTAAAAACACGCTTTCAAAGAACATCGGACTAAAAGGTTAAAAATAATTTTAAAAGTAAAAGCTAGAAAATAATAATAGAAGAAAAATACAAGTATGATTGTAAAAAAAGCTTGGGCGCTTTGTACCACATTATTCGTAAATGGAGGGCCCGACCGTTCTTTCACAAGTATTCTTCGTTCATTATTGTTTTAAGCTTATTTTGAAAATTATTTTTAACTTTTTAGTACGATGCTCTTTGAAAGTGTGTTTTTTAGTTTCTTCAAGCTATATTTATTGACTATGGTATGGACGCGTATAAGGTATAACCTTCTTGGATATTAAGTTGAATGCTTATTCATTTTATTAACCCAGGTGGCGGAATATTTAAGACATTTTATGGTACCTGTATGACCAACAACTGTGTCTTTTTTCCAGTAATTATTGGATCCTTTACTTTCTACTTAGGGAGCAGTGACTTGAAGATGATTAAGCCTTCATACTTGGTCAGTACTCTAGCTTAGGACAATAATTAAACTTTAGAGTTATTTGACGCTCTATAGCTGTACCGAAATAATCCCAATGAAACTATAGTATGCTGCTATTATGGAAAGGGCGAGAAAAACTTTCTACTTTTTTAAAATTGATTAAGTAGCCGCATAAAGAGTAAGTACTTAATGCCATCTCTATAACTTGGAACGGATTCATTTAAATTATTTGCGCTTTTATGCTACCACTGTATCAAAAACTGAAATCTTTTAGTGCTTTTTTAAATTTGTGAAATAATAAAATCACAAGAATATTGGATTCGTAGTTTTAGAGGAATGATCGTTTTTTATAAGCTTGTAATTGGTGAAATTGGTATAGGAGAAGGTAGGGTTATTCAACCCAGGCATGCTGTCCAAAAATCCATTTATTTACATATTATGTGTTACAATACCCACAATACAGTACGAATACCATTTACAGAGTGAGTATAGTGCCGAACAGAAATAAAAATACATAATATTATGACTAAGAGCTGTTAGTCTCAAAAACAGGCTTATTTCAGGAGGTTTCTTCATGGTCGATATTTTACGATCAAATATGTCAGGTAGGCTACTTATGAGGTTTTAGTTTCCGTAGGTACATTGTGAGCAGTAGGGAGAAATGCATGTAGTTGGTACGTGCAGTCGGAAGGTAAAATGTTATACTTTATCGAGATGATACTGTTCTAGGAATATTGAACATTAGTTACCTAGAAATAATAAAATTATCAGCTTAGTCATTGATTACTGTAAATAGCATTATCAAAGACTGGATTGTATGCCTGGCTTCCAAGCAACTATAACAAGATGTCCCTTAAGTAGTGATCCATGGGGTATACCAGCAGGGCATATACATATGTACCATCAACTTTAAGGTCAATTAATATTTTTAAACCTCAAATAGCAATTTTAGCAAACATTTATAAGAAAGAAAATATCATTTCTTTTGACCGACCGCAAAAATCTGTTTATGGCTTTCAGTACCCTTTACGTAAGAAGCCTGAAAATGTATGGTAAGCACCGAGTGGAAAACCCTGATGCAATTTTTATATACGCGCTGTTAGGTATTATCCAACTTCCGGTAAATTTTGTCGCAGGAATTCTGTTCAGCCTCATGCATCGTGGGCCAAGGTATGTCGACTGGACTGTTGGACTGTGCATTGCCCACTAAATTAAGTTAGCGGCCGACAGCTCGAGTGCATTTTCAAGAGAACGCAATAATGCTCCTGACCATTTCTCCAGTGCTTCATCACATCCTAGGACTCTTAATGAAAATGCCGACTGTGATGCCCAACGGTACATTCGCGGCTGTACCTCGCCATGATTTGCCGTGTGCCTTTTCTTCCTGTACAGTGAGCATACACCAATGTTTTTGTGAAAATTATGTTTAAGAGCTAGAAAATTCATTTGATTTAAGGCAAAAGGTGCGCGGGACTGCCATTTTTTTCTTGCATCATTTAATCCAGCAGGTACGTCCGCCAATCAGCTAAATTAACGGAGTAGTGCACATATCAGTACGCAGTAAGGGCACTTTGATTAAACACCGTCACGCTGTAACAGTAGGTAAGCGTCTCCTCACACAGGTAGATTGGCTCTATCGGGCCCGTCGAGATCTATCGGGGCTGATGGTGTATCCCCACTACCCAGTAAACACATATACGTTGGTTAAACGTAATTTAAACGTGTGAAAGGTTGATAAAACGTTTACGTTAGAATGTTAACGGTTTGTTTTTGGTGTAAATATGTACCGTTTTATTAAACCGTCATAATAACGTTTAATTAAATACACAATTCTACGGTGGCTCATTTTCACGTTAGAATAACGTTGTGTACTCCACAAATGAAGTGTGCCAAAAATGATGTATTCAGACATTAAAATAACATTCTGATTCATAATCATTCTGCAATTCATAGAGTTTCAACGTTGAAGTAACGTTTGGCTAAATCATTTTACTAATCACATGAGCAACTGGTTTTTCATTTTTAAATTAGGAGCAAAATCTAGTCAAGTGTCTAAACAACAAAAAATTACATTCTTTTGCTAACCCTCTATACACTATACAAACCGTTATTATAACAGATGAAAATAACGTGCGCTGCTCGTTCAGATCCAACATTATATTAACGTAGTTTCTGAACGGAGCAATTTGATTGGTCCGAAAGAGCCAGCGTCACTTCCAGACTGTGCGATGCGTGTATATCGTGACATCGGTACTGGCGGTGGCCATTTTCACCCGTTTTGTTGTAGAGTCAACAAGTGTTCTCTGCTTCCTAAGTTTTCAGCAATTTATACAGGTCTTGCGTTTGGTAAGTACATCTACATGACTAACGAATTCGCTGAGATGAAAATGCGAATGTTCCTAATGTCGAAATTTTGCCTGTGGACCTCCAATATGCAAATGATCCTATTACAACTCGTCGTTTGGTGGCGTGCGTTTGTTTACGCAAATCTGATTTTTCTACTCAATTAACGAAGTACCTATATCTGTTTCAAAATAGTAGAAATGTAATTATCTTGCTTCCTCATTATTATTTAGCTTCTTTAAATTTTATTCCATACCATAAAGCCGTATTGTTTTATTTTGCGTTTATTTTCACGTGTTCACAGTGATTCGGTTTAACGCAAAATTGAAATTGTGATTTCCTAATTTTTATTAACGCTGGATATCTGGAGGTGGTAACAAAAAATAAATAGGTGGGGTTGTTCTAGATTTAACAAATATTTCCTACTCTTAGGTAATTGTCAATTATGCTATATTTTAGGATTCTCTCGAAACGTCGAGTACAAGGAGAAGTAAAAAACAAGCTACATTGGCGAAACAAAAATTTTACGTTCCGTTGTTTATATTTGTTTTATAAGCGAACTTCTAATTTGATGTATTCACTTATCAATGACAGTTCAATAAATATGTTGAAAAACGAACATTTGTTGTGTTTTATTTATCACATCCTTTAAAATTATAAGCACTATTAATAGTAATTCAAATACTACCTAAGAATTACAACACTTTAATTGGGGAAAAAATAATATCTTTATTAACGTTGCAAATACACGACTATTAAACGTTTTCGAAAAGGGTTACAAATTGAACATTTTTAAACGTAAAATTATCCCTTTTTTAAAATCGCAATGAAGGGTATATTTATATGTAACTTGTAACGTTAGAAACCGCGACATTTTAAAGTTAATTGTACGTTAAAAAGTAACGTAAAAATGAAAAGGTGTCACGGATTAAACAACGTTTAATTAACGTATGAGTGTTTACTGGGTACAGCGTCTATCACGTAAGTCGCCAGGCGACTAATCTAATCTAATCTAGGTAATTGTCGAATACCCTTAAGGATTTTTTATTAGGTTTTTTGGTTTTACGTGTATCTAGCCAAGAAGACCGTCTATAGTTGCTGTGCACCCTTCTGCAATACTAGTTATTCATATAGATGCAGAGCGCATACCTGATGTGTTATAATTTCCAAAAGATGTATTGAAACGGTATCAATGGTTATGCGCTGTACATCGAGATAACTTCACGATAAAGGATTCTTCTGTAATGTGCATCAAACACTCCGAAGGGAGATTTTGTAATTCCTACTGATACTGCTGTAAGGCCCGATGGTACGACTTCAATAGTTCCTCGAGCTAAGATTAAATTTTGTATTCACTTATTTTGTAAAATACAGCTTATAGATAATTATTGTGAAGTAATGCATTCAAAACATTTGTTTGTACGTCACCCCCAAAAACTAGGCCCCAACTTTTATTTCAAATAGCATCCCATAAAATTTCCTACATAAATGATATTCCTATTTTATTTAAAATTTTGTGGGCGCAAACCTATTCTTTTCGTAATCTCATAAACATAATATAAATAAATTAAGAATTTATTTGACACAAAAAACTGATGAAAAGGGAAACTAAGTGGGTTTTTAAGGGTACTGAATGACCTATCATACATGCTTTCGACAACAAATGTCTTTTTGTCATTATTTGCTACCAAAATATTACGCCTCAAAAAAAATCTTTATTTTATTTATCTTATGTCCTCATGTATGTAGGAAAAGCTGTCGAGAGATATTTAAACAAAATGTTGGGGATGAGTTTTAGGGGTTCAAGTACAAAAATTTGTTTTCAAAGTATGATGTGTCCTTCAGTACCCTTGAAACGCCCACTTAGTCTTCTTTTGTTTCTGTTTTTATTAAGAAAATATTACGCCTCAAAAATACTTATTTTATTTATATAATGCTTATGACTACGCAAAAATATGTCTGTGTACAAAATCAAGGCTACTACAAGATTTTAAATAAAATAAAAGATTTATTTTGTGTAGCACTATTGGGTGGTATATAAAAAAAAGTTGGGGGTGAGTTTTAAGGGTTAAAGTAGAAAGAAAATGTTTTGAAAGCATGGTATGATATATCCTACAGTACTTTAAAATTCCACTCAGTTTCCGTTTGAACTTATTCTGTTACGAGAATATCACGTGTCAAGGAAAATTCTGGGACACCCTGTATACTACAGCGCCTATATCCTCTTTTGCTACTACTGCTACTGTAATCATGACAGTTATAATATGACTGTGTATATATCACTTTGTGAATAATAGATAATTTTATATCATTTGGGAGCGTTTAGGTCCAAATTTTAACCATCTCACATCCAAACGATTGTAAGTTAAATAGATATCAATTGGTTCCATTGGTCACTAATTCAATTTCCTATAAATTCACTCCTATACATTACTTTTGTATTTTTGACCGTTTTCTCAATATTTCAAAAAAATGCTCGTGGCGTCAGTATTTCTCAATTAATCCTTGCGGCGACTTGAGTGATGTCACATGCAGCAGCATCAGGCCCGATAGCTCTCGACAGTCCCGGCTTTATGGTCGATGCGATTCCCGACGCACGTCTACTCGGCTTCTCATGCAAAGCAGTGGAGCTCCACTAACGGGTCGTTTGATGATCGCATCGAGACGTGCGTTTTCAATCTCATGCGATCAGAATGGAAGTGTAGTTCGAGTGGTTCGTGCGTCTTGCGCGTCTGATGGCGGTAAATATTTGAGGTTATACTGTCAATATTTATTTCATAATTATATGTAGTAATATGAGGACATTACGAGGTTCTGAAATCCAGAGGTTCCACATGTAACCATTAAATAAGATAAAGGTCTAGGGTAAACTTAAATTCATGAATTACTCTAGAAAGTATCTTGTCCCAGTTAATTTTTGTAGAAGAGGTTCTTCGAGTTTGGGGATACAGGACTGAAAGAGCTGACGTTTCGGCGTTAATTTTACGCCTTCTTAAGGGCTATCGAGCACACCACCATAGAGACAAGGAATAACATATCTATTTGGGTCAAACAAAAACGATCCCATGTGCGGAGATGCTAATAATGGTAATACCAAGGGTAGCTCACGATCGGCACACATTACGAAATTCGAAAAAACTATGTAAATATCGTCAGAGCTTTAGGCAACTTGGTCATGGCACATAAAAGAGACAAGAAGGGTAATTTGGAGTTGATTGTTCGAAGTATAGGTCTCTCAGACGCGAAATATTTGTATGTTTAATTAATAAATAACCACCAACGATCGGGAGCTGTCGCGCCATTCCGTTTATTTACAAGAAAATTCTATTGTGTGTCGTAGGCCACATTAAGGATACTTATTATACGACAATTAATTGGAGATTTTCCATAATTCATATTTATTGTACGAAGTTCGCACACAGCGCTTAATATACAGCTGTTTTTAAGAACTCTATATCCGGACGCCGATGGTTTCGCGCGACACGTGACCCTTCTTGGTGATTCTAAATTCGGTGACCGAAGCGTATATCTGATGAATACCAGACATCGTCCCTCTGCTATCTTCAGCCTCTATCAGCTTCTTATCGCTTTTCTTTGTTTCTATATTTCATTCTTTCCTCTTGTATTCGTCCTTTCTCCCTTCAGTTCTATTTCCCACATTATAACATGCGAGGGGAACAATGAAAAAAAAAATCGATATTGATTTATTTTTGAGTAATAATCTAAAATGTTGCAACACTTTGAAAATAGCTGCACTGAAGGCGCATTAATGAGTAGAAAAAAAGTAACCATCACTTAAATTTCGTTTTTAGACCATACAGCTTTTCCTGGTTATTTCCAATGTTTTCTTTCTTAACGGAAGCATATTTGAATGCAATGCATCTGTCTTTCTCAACTTATTCACTTTTCCCAGTTTCTGTTCTGGACAGATTTGTTAAACTTATTTTGGGTCAAGTATTCTAATGATCAAATTTCAAAGTGATTTCCACAGGAATGCTTCCTCGGCCTGGGCATGGTCTAATAGTTCGAGTCAGAACGTCAGGTCCAGTTTTTCAACAGAGTGTTTCCTTAACCTGGGAGTGGTGTCGTTCGACTCCAGACACCCCTCTCCACCTCCATTTCGAGTTTCGCTAAATCGAACCCTCACCCAAATTTCATCTTCGCATAAAATTTCGCATTACACTCCAAAGATTTTTAGAATCACTTCTGCTCGGTTTTACGTGTCTAGACCTTTAATTATGATTTTAGTCAACAGAATTCAGACGAGTAGCTCAATTAGGAGAAAAATATAGTCCTGGTTGAGCAATATAAGGACATTAAGAAAACTCAGCTTTGAAGAGCTAATAGAAGCAGCTGAGGATAGAGCTAGCCAGTTAGCAGGAAGAACATATGTTAAGTGGTTCGGATAAACAAACGAGTAATTTGAAAAGTACTGTTCGTGGGCCATCCACTTCCCTGATGCATTCAGAGTAATCCTGGAAGTTTGCATAACACTACACGGCCTATTTTAACGCCAAACGCAAACGAGAAGCGGGGGCTGTTTCCTACCAATTCTGGCCATGGATTTTTCACCACTCTCGCATCGGTTCGCCCTTCACGATAACAAAGTTTCACAAAGTAAACAGCATCATATAACAATCAAGATTCGTACAGGATAGATTTGACGAGTGTAGAAGATAAACAAACAGTCAGGGAAATTGAAAGCTTTCACATAGAGGTGGTGCACACGGTTACAACAGTTAAATGCTACCACGCGGTTGATTCGATTTTGGAGTTTGACGGTAACGTGGCTGGCATAGGCGTAGGATAATTTTAAAGTCTAATCTAGCTAAACGACATCATAATAATAATACTTTATTTCCATTAGACCTTGTATTAGAGTATCGGAATATAGTCGTCTGGCATGTAAATAACAATAAGCAAATATGTATAAAACACACATCTGTCAACTTTAGAGATAATTCTACAAATAAATATACACAGGAGAAATAAATTGGATGCACACAAAAAATAATAGTATCAATGGAAGACTCAATCACTAAATAAGAAATTGAAATATTCGTCGGCTGAGTAAAAGGTATTTTCCAGCAAGAACATTTTTAGTTCCTTTTCGAAAAGAAGAGAACCTTCGATATTTTTTATTAACAGAGGAAAATGGTTATATAATTTAATTAACACAATGTTAGGACTCCTGGAAGACAGTGTTAGCCGATGAGAAAGCAGTTTCAAATTTTCGTTTGGACATAAATTCAGTGAAGACTCTGGATTCTCTAGATTTGAAAAGAGTTATATCATTTTTAACATATAGTAATGACTTAAAAATGTGGAAAAAAATAACATGATCCTTGCGTCCTTAGCTACATTTCTACAAGAATCTATTCTCTTTTTACCAAAAACTGTACTCGAGAGCTGTTTCTCCAACAAACGATATAGTAACAAATTGTTGACTGAATGTAAAGACAATAATACGTTACTAAAATCGATACATCAAGATAAGATTTGAACAGTGGAAAGTAAGTATACCTATGAGAAAGTCTACATGATTGGTCCATATCAGCGATGGTAAAATATACGCCCAAGTATTTAATAGACTGATATTGGGGCTAGTTTTGACCCTCAGGCTGAAGTTAAGAGTGGATGTGCTAAACACGATAAATTCAGTTTTACTGCTATTAAGCACCAACTAGTTCTCAACACAGTATTTCTCCATCACTGAGTCAGCGATGTCAGCTGCCAAACTAAGTTTGTTAGTATCAGTGGCAGACACAATGAAATCAGTAGCATCAGCATATTGTGTAACTGCCACATCAGGACAGTTTAGTTTCAAATCGTTGATAAAAAGAAGAAATATAATTGGCCCTAAAATACTACCTTGTGGATCACCAGATATATCAACCTGAGACGAAGGATGAACTCCGTCCTTTTTTAGCATCACCTTTTGGATCCTGCTAGACAAACAAGATTCAATCCAAGGTCACAGTCATCAGCATACTGTTATACAAAACAGTTTTTTGGGTCCACTGATACCGACTCTGTCAAACCCCACAACTCGATCACTAATTCTACTTTAGGTTTTTCATTACCTATGTTTTGTTTCATATGATTTAGTTGTAATTTGTAATATTGCTCTATATTGAAGACTAAGGTCCAGTCAATTTATAATGTCATTTCTTAATTATGTTTTTTTCAGTAGTCTGAAAGAATGAGCGAATCCTCGAAACTATCTGGCCGCTGATGAAACATGGTTTTCGTTTGTTTCCCAAAAAGCATACAAAAAATTCAGATTTTATAATATAACGAAAGTATAATTTATAAATCATAGTTTAGCGATTCCGGTGCGAGGTTGCGGCCATGCTAACTGTCTGGAAATAAGTAATACGAGTTTTTATATTGTTAAAAATAAAATATGAAAGTTACTGAGCTTTAGACTTTAAGAAATTTGAGACGGAATTCTGTACACCTTTGCTACCTGTTACTTACACAAAGCCACCACTACCCAGCTTTCATAAGTCGGGTTCGTTCTTACCTGCATTAGGAATACACACAGAAGGACTTTCAGCTTTTGTTAAAATACGAAGAGGACGAGCTGCGAAATTTGGAGAGGAGGATAACACCTTGAAGTCTTCTGATAGTCAGCTGCCAACGGGAAGTCCCAATAAGAGGCTCTCGCATGGCGAGCTGAGAAAGAAGAAAGGTTCTCGTTAGTGGTGGGAAGATTCTCTCCAGGAGCAAAAGAAGACGTCAAAGATAGGTATAGGATACGGACAAACTCCTCCTCTAGCAGGCTTGCTTCCGAAGCGCAGGAGTCAACATCTAGACAGCGGAGTCAGGGACAAAAGTCGTCTTACTCGCAACTGACCCTGGAGGAAGGGCCAGCATGGCCAAAAGGTCGAAGACACAGGCATTGAGCATAAAGCTCGCAGAGCCCGAAAAGGACACAGCCATGAGAATCAAGAAGGAGCAGGGGAGATGTGCTATTCGAGGCAAAGACGTCCGGATATCCAGCTGTCATCCGGAAAACGGCGCCGTAGTTGTAAGCTGCGCCAACTCACACACACCAAGAGTTGGCTGAGGAAGTACAAAGTTACAACTTTTGTACCAAGCACCACAGAAGCGGAGAGCACGGAAGATGGCGCTTGGTCTCAAGATCCAAAGTGGACGACAGACTGCCAAGAGTCGCGGACCACTGGTGAAGGCCAACAAGGTAACATCATCTTGAGTGCCTAGTCGTATAGGAGTGGATGGTAACGTGAGGGCTGTTAGGTGTGCCAAGGAAAGCGCACAACTGCCTCTCAGCGGGCTAGAAGCATATTCAACCTAGTACAGACAGCTGTCACGAGATGGGTTTCAGTCTATCAAAGTTCGCAAAGATTGTAGGATCAGCTTTTGTTTGATCCCCTTGACCGGGGGTGCACAATAAGGCTGAGCGATAACTGTTAGGGCAACTAAAAACTGACCCCCTCGCTACAGAGAAAAAAAGGTCTGGCAGTGCCCAGGGGTTCTTGCTAAATATAGCAGTAACTACAGAGAATATTTTATTGGTATTAGAACCTATAGGGATGCTCTACTCAAAGTAGCCGCCTAACAGCTAGGCTAACATCAATGCACGTCAGCAATCTACGCTGCTGAAAGCGATATACCTACCAGCAGACGAATGCAAACACACTCGAACCTCCACCATTCGGGAGTAATATATTCATAATCAACGAGATACGGCACTCCAGAAACATAATATTGACAGCGTGTTCTCCTCGCCATGCTAGCAGAAGTGAATTTATATTGTTTAAAATTCACAAACGCTTCTGGAATTAAGCGAAAGTGGAATTAACCCCTACGAATCCATTTCGGAGGCACCGGCACCAGCGGTTAATCAAGGGAGGCTGTGTCAACACCAGCCAACTGACGATAGAAATGTGCCCTCGCGTATGTAATCTGTCCATCGGAACAACGGTGAGAGGCTTTGTTTTTGTCAGGGGCTCTTTTATTGCTCTATTTTTTGAAGAATCGGACCTGATAACCCACATTTGCGAAACGTTGTTTTTCACAAAAGGTGTTGGCTTGAAACACATTAGTGAGTAGTTTAAGGATAGCGTCGGTCCAGATTAAGATTCATCGGGTTTCATTTTTTAGCGTACTTTAGGCTATAGGTACGAAGTCATGAAAGAGTGGTAATATAGAAATAGCAGAAGACAGAGGCTACCAAACATTATTACAAGAAATAATCTAGATTTTTCTTGTTTTCACATTAGCAGGTTTTTCTCTACTCCCATTCAGTTGTCTTATTAGATATGCGGGACTTGATGCCTAATATTATAATAGTTCACATAGATAGGCATGTATATTTTTCAAGCCGTTACAAGTTCACATCCAATAAGACTGCGACAATATGGCCTTGACTGACACATACACATCGAAAATTTACTATTATTATGCATTTCTAATTCCTTTTCGCAAGGCTGTGGCAGTAACAAGTATTGACGAGCTGTGCCAAGTCAACACATGAACTATTATTGTTATGAATCAAGAAAGACCATTCTGCAGGTCTTCAGACGTACCAACTTTTGAAATACTTTTTGTAACTTTTCGTCCGGACCCAACTGTTGCAGGTGTGGAGTAAATGTGTTTGGTGTAAGGCCTAAGATCGACATAATAAGGCGGAAAATAATAACTTTGCTTTATTTCCAGAATTGTTTTATTTTTATTGATATGTCTGTTTATTCAGATAGCGAAGGTGCTTTCAGTATTCATATCATTGGGAATAGCAATATCCATTGAATAGCTAACTTCGTCTGGTTTTGACTGAAAACTATATCAGGTCTACTGGCTGGTATAGTTTTATCTGTATTTCACTGTCCCAGGTTAGTTTGTATTGGTCGTTTTCAAGTACGGATGTCGGTGTGTAATTATAATATGGATCTTTGTTTTCTGTTTTTTGTGGCCAGAGTTTGGTTTGGTGGATAACTTTTGATGCAGAGTGATGTTTGGTATGATTATTATTATTATTATTTGAAACAAAGAGGTACAGCTTGGGCTGGAACCCAAGAATAACTGCTTTCTGCATTTTGGCGGTTGATATGTGCGCCGTCGCACAGCATACTGTTATTGTCCACAGTGCAGAGAGCAGCGAGTTCTTCATTCTACCTAGGGCCCAAAGACTAGCAATTATTAGTGTAGTGCCAGAGGAGTCCAAGAAGCTCCTAATATTTGGTTCGCTTTTCCTTCTGCTGAGAGATGAAATTCACCTCAGCAGGTGCAGAAAACCCGATAATGAACATCGTCTTCTACTGGAAGTCGAGAATGGCTATGTCGGGCTGGTTTACCTGTACAAGCTCAAGCGAGGGGGGCGCGTAATATCATTAAATCCGGCATCTACCGTTCCCATGTTCTAGGGTTTAGATACTTGATGAAGTTTGAAGAGGGATTCCATGAAAAGAAGTTCTCTCAGAGGCTATACAGATTTTTAGTGTTGGTTCCATGGGGGTCGGCAAAATATTCAAAGTTGACCTACCCTTTAGAATTGGCCTTCCTGCTTCCCCATCATTAACAGCTACTGCTAAACCCCTTCCCCAGATACATTGTTAGCCTTTATAAGCTTACCCATGGCCACCACAAGGATGGATTTGACAAATACTTTGCTTTTTACATTAATATAGCTTAATAAAACCAAAAGACCGTAGTTTCATATGAAAAAATATCGCTGGGAACTTTCAAATAAGTTGTAATCGAGGTACGGTTGTGATTACGTAGGAGAGATTTGCTGGAATCTGTAATTTTTTCATTAACCTCATAACTCTTGGGAGTAACTGCTGAAGGCCATTTACCTTTCAATCCTAGCGCTGTTCATGCTCCGTAGAGTATTGGTAGCTTTTATCATAGTCGCCTGCCTGTATAGTATACGTTTGGATTAATATCGTTTGTTGTCTCTCTACTAATTAACCATAATATACCGGTCACGTTTAGTCTAACAGCAAGTACTAACAATTGTGTAAGCTGATTTGTAGTATCAAGCTTTTGCCACTGATGCGCCAGTCACTGTATAATTTATTGTATGGGATTTATTCTGACGACCATTGAAATGAGGTATGTCCAATTACGCATACTTTTCTCAGGAGGTAGATTCAGCAGAAGTAATTTAGAATAAGAATATTATACTTCTATGTAAATTGGATGATTTTGGGGTGATGATTAATTAATGTAGCACAAAACATAAAAAAGCCCGTCTTATGGGGGATTTGAGTAAATATGGTTACATTGACCATTGACAGGTAAAAAAAACAACGGTAGATAGAGATACGCCGGCGCTAAAATAGCCAAGGCATTGAATCCTACACCCCTTATATCTTTTGGTTCTAAAGTACTAGATCCTAAAACGATGTGCATATATAAAGCCTTCACAACGGCTTAGAATACATGCCAAACACTTTTCCTGTGATTTGATTTTCACTGTCTGATGGATTACTCCGTCCGAGCAGTGTGCATTAGCTAAATAAATAAATAAATCAATAAACAAATATTCCTTGTACTGCTGTTTCGTTCATTCCCTGACCCTGTGTCTAATTGTTCTTTTTAGTACCCCCAAAGGAGGTTCTGCGCCAATCTGTAGATTGGCCAGATGATCATTTTCTTGCAAACTCATCTGTCTTTTATACATAAACAGTTGTCCCTGAGTATCCTGACTACCACTCCATTTTTAATTTGTTGTGTTTCGTCAGCCTAACAACCAATCCTTGTCGACACTCCCAGACTTGCGCAGATCTCACATTCGCACTTTTCTGTGCCTTGAGTGAGGATTAATTGTCTGTGAGTATTGCGATCCTTTGATTTATGTACCCCGCTCATTATTTATCCTTGCACAATGCAGGATGGTATACACCTCTATGTGAAATACAGTACTGTATTTTCCGAGCGGAACGCTGTG
The DNA here is from genome assembly GCA_951848785.1 of Callosobruchus maculatus. Taxonomy (NCBI): domain Eukaryota; kingdom Metazoa; phylum Arthropoda; class Insecta; order Coleoptera; family Chrysomelidae; genus Callosobruchus; species Callosobruchus maculatus. Next base: position 23,527,660 of record CATOUR010000014.1, on the reverse strand, counting down.
TCCAAGTAATGTCCACTTCTGTCACCTTTCCGGTCTTTGATTTGACTAGATCATTAATTTAGCGTTGCCGATACTGCTCTACAAAGCTTTTTCCATCCCTAATTATTATAGTTATTGTTGGAGATAAATTTCGGATTTGTGTGGTCTCCAATGCAACCGATTGCCTGACAAATAAGGCAACCGGATGCAACCTACAAAGTAGGCAGCATACTTTGCACTTGGGTGAGCGCTGCGCTGGTTGAATTCTGTGGTGCAGTCCACCGACTATAAAACAAGCCGCTCAAGCCTTCTCGCCAATAATCAGCCTGCGCGAGCACTTCTATTGGTACGATAGTACGTCAGTCGATTGCAGAGAGAGGAAGAAAACCAAATATACAGGGTGTCCCACGACGATTAAGAAAAGCAATATATCGGCAATGGGCAGTTGTAGAGAATTATAATTTCGGGGATGCAAATTAGAGCAAATGTTGTATCTTTTCTTGTTATTATGTTACCCAATGAGGTATGTTTTTTTGGTCACGTGACATCCGATTCAAAATTATTAATGGGACACCCTGTATATTAATGTCATTCTGTATTCCTCCCGATTAAACAATTACAACAAACTGCACACTTGGGGTCTAAAGTGATTAATTGAAGAGCTGCAGGTACTTAAAGATTGTACCACTACCATTGACTATAACATGTACCCCTATGCTAGTATTCGCTTCATTTTTTGTGTTAGTGGTAACATTACAATCCGATAAAACAATTACAACAAACTAGCACCCTTGGGGTCTAAAGTGATTAATTGAAGAGCTACAGGTACTTAAAGATTGTACCACTACCATTTTTTGTGTTAATGGTAACATTACAATCCTTTAAGCCGCTGTAGCTCTTGAACTAAACACTTTAGACCCCAAGTGTGCAGTTTGTTGGAATTGTTTTGTCGGGAGGAACACAAAAAGTCGCTAATATATAGGGTTTCTCATTAAAAAAATTGAATCGGACGTCACGTGACCAAAAACGAATACCTCGTTGTGTAACGCAATTATAAGAAAAGATGCAACATTTGCTATAATTTACACCCCCAAAATTATAATTCTCTTACTGCCCAGTTCCGATATATTGCTTGTCTTAATCGTCGTGGGACACCCTGTATTAGTAAGGATTTGTGCGCAGATCCTTGGTGGCAATAGTTTTTTCTTTGTCTCGCTGGAGGGTGTATGTTGACGTCATTGGTAGATACCCCCACATACGTTGTTTGTATACGTGATTAATCTTAGAAGCCTTAAGTCGGATTCTTAAGTCTGTTACAAATCTTAGATCGCATTCAAAAATAAATCTATCACAGCTTTTATAAGTAGCAAAACCGAGCACCCCCGGCGAGGCTAAGCACCTCCAAGGGCGGTTAGTACTTGGGAGGGTGACCGCTCGGGAACACCGTGGATGGTGTTTCACGTTTTTTTATTTGTAACAGAATCATTTGAAAAATTGTCAAAGGATTTTACTGTAATCACTTTTGAATGTGGTACGTACGGCTTACACGTTTATGTGTAAATGTAGCTTAAAACCAGAACTAGAGGTACTTTACTTTCGACCGTACTTCAGATGCGTGATTGGAGGGATGCCATTTTTTCTTTGATGTCACAAAATGCTCTTTCTCATGTTTTTTTGAAACGATAACACTCATACTAATTCTAATGGCAGCGGCAGACGCGGAGCGTTGGTTTTCAACAATGAAAGGTGTGAAGTCTTTTACGAAATACTATGGATAATGAGACATTAAACGCATCGGTTATGATAAGTAATATTGGAAGTTAAATGCAAGACATCGAGAACTTTGAGGATAATGTGAGGAACAAGTTTATTTGTATGAAGTATCATTGAAGTTACCATTAAGAAGAGAGTCATAAGTGAAAAACTAATAAGAATTAGCTTTTTGTGATGCTGGCTGGAAGAAAACAACTATTTATGGAAACCGAAAACTCTTATTACGTGTAGGGTGCAGTTGCAACCGCAACAAACTTGGGTAGGATTTTTGACTGACTAGTTCTTAGCTCTCACTGTAAGAGAGCTTATGCAAGCCTCTGTCTGTCCGTCCGTCCATCCGTCCATCCGTATACCAAAGATAGCCAAAACTACAGATGCCAGAGAAAAACTAAATACAGATTCGGAATTAGCATGAAAAAACTAGTCCGGGAAAAATCCGCTTTTGTCAATATCGCTTCCGGTTCATAGTAAGAGCGCCATTAGAATCTACTCAAGTAAATTCTTTCCTACTTTTTTTATATTGAATTTTATGTGGCCTCCATTTAAAAACTTAGGAGCCGGCCACTGCAGAAAGACCTAGCCCGGAGCGCAGAGGTCCTCCCCTCTCCTTGACACACTGGGCTCAAAGGATACTGCGTCAGATCTGTTAAACCGTCCGTCCTATAGTACCTGTTGTGTGTAATCTAATCCTAACCCACGCAGAAAATGCGGTTGGCATGTGGTCATTCAGCATCCAGCAGGCAGAATGTCGATGGTGATGATGATGACGATGATGAAGACAGACGTTTCGGGTGTCCGAGTGAAGCCAAATCGCCAACGGTTGCTTTTTAATTCGGATTTTAATCACGTACAGAGAGGCCGAATGCTCGCCGCTCGGTGATTCCCATTACCATATCAGCGTTTATTCAAATATACATACGGAACACAGCGACGGATTCAGAACGAAGAAGTGTATCTAATTTTTTACTAATGTTATTTCTGAAACTCATCCTGTAGTTGTCTCTCTGTTCCACCTCTGTGACCCTTATCAAAGTTTAAAATTTGACAAACAATTTTGAATTAGTGGCACCTAAGTCAGGGAAAAGCTTATGTTCCTTGTGGACTAACCTCCTAACAAAGAAATCTTTACAAAGCTTTGTTAGGGTACCCACTATGTATTGAATATAGTACATATATGAGTAAATCATGTTAGTAAATCTTTTTCATATAAAAGTTGTTCAATATTGTATTTCCCATAATAAGACAGCGTACCTTTTCATTTCATAGAGATTGCCTTTCTTTCAAGACTTCATAAGGATAAGCCGGTGCATGGAATCTTCTACAAGCATCTAGAAGAGCATGCTTGCCTGAGCAGTTGATCTTCTGTTTCCTAAGGTCTAGTGGGTTGAAGTAGGAGACTAAGGGTTTTATGACAGCTTGCCAAGACACCAGCATAACGCGGCTCTACGAGTGCTCTACTATAATTTAAGGTACTTATACGGTACAGATGAGATACCAGGAGGCGAAGGAGTGGACCAAATATTAGGAGTAGCTCGGACTACTACACCGTACATCTGCTGGTTATGGTCATTAGATTCCTAGGAGGAATGTAAACTACTGCTACTACTAAAGCCGGTCCCACACGATGCGTCCAACGTTGGCACATTGAACTTTGGCAAGTGTGTTCTCCCAAACGATGCGACAAACCTTGAGGTAACAAATGTCACAAATATTGCTATCAATGTTTTAGTTCGATGTCATTGTCGTACGGGTATAATCTTTTTTTTAAGATGTATACCTAATAAAATGAATGGCCAAAAAGCTGCCATTGCTGCTGGGATAATGTTGGTAGAAAAAAAGAGACCTAGAAGAAGGAGGTGGTGGATACAGGGTCCTTCACAGATAATGAAGCAAACTTGAACAACCTTTAAACTTCAACAGCTCATCAACCCTTTTTGGTTTAAGTTTAAAAAACAAAGGAGTTGCCATTTTTCCGTATAAGCAGCAACATTGCGATGCTTAAAATATTTTACGTCGATGTGTCAGCAGCAATTATTTCAGTAGCTAAATTTTCAGATTGAGCCCATGTTCTGTATCAACAACGTCTAAGGTACCATCGACCGTGATACATTCTGTATAAATAAATCAATATTTTTATGTACCAGTTTTTAAGCAACAAAGTTGAGCCGAAAAAAGTGTTTATTCCGTCTATCACCTCACTATTTTATATAGCTACAGGTACTTAATGTGTAAAGGAAAAAACTATAAAAAAATCTAAATAATACAGCAAAAATACGCATTTTGTCCTTTAAGCTTACTGCGATTATTCCCTCAATGAAAACCTTAACAACAAATCAAATCAACAAAGTGTCTTTCAGCGCCACAGAATTCAAATACCTGAACGAGAGTCGCGCGTCATGTAGGACTGTGACGAACGTTGCTTCCAGTGTAGGAAGCACCTTTGATACGGGTCAGTTTTTCCGACAAGAGCCCGAACTTGCCATGCGACCAACGTTGGACACATGCATTTTCGGCAACTCTAGCCCATTCTTCTTCTTCAGGTGCCATCTCCATTTAATGAAGGTTGGCGACAATTTCGGCGTACTTATCTCGGTCTTGAGTGGTACGAATTAAAGATGATGTGTTCATACAAGTCCAATCGCGTATGTTTTTAAACCATGAATGCTGTCTGCGACCAGGGCCATGTTTGCCTTCGATTTTCCCTTCTATTATTAGTTTCAGTATATCATACTTGTTGTTCCGGTATATGTGGCCCAGATAAGCAGACTTTCTCCGTTTTATTGTAGTAAGTAACCCTCTTCCCCTTCTCATAGTCTAAGTACTTCATCGTTAGACATGTGTTGAGTCCATGATATTTTTAATAACCTACGGAAGGTCCACATTTCAAAAGATTCAAGTGTGTTCATGGTATCCACCTTTAATGTACATGTTTCTGCTCCATACAAGAGAACTGAGTGCACGTATGCCTTTACAAAACGGTAACTTAGGTTTAAGTTCAAGGTTGGGTTACATAACAGGTTTTTCATCTTTAGGAACGTGGCTCTGGTTAATTCTATGCGTGATCTTACTTCAACGTCAGAGTCTACATTTGTCATTATGCAGCTGCCAAGATATTTGAATTTCTCAACTTTCTCTATTGCGGTGTCATATATGTGTATGTCCAGTTGTGGGTTTGGAGATCTTGTGATGGCCATTACTTATTTTTTGTGATATTAATTTTCATGCCTAGTTGATCTCCTACCTCTACAGCTTTGTTGATTAGGCGTTGAACTGCCTCTGGACTGTCCGCAACCGTATCGTCTGCATAACGTATGTTGTTCAATATCCTGGGGTTAATTTTTATGCCGTCTTCATCATCGCCTATTGCTTGGTTGAATATGTGCTCAGAGTACATATTAAATAGTATTGAGGACATTCGCCACATCGTGTGGGACTGGGCTCGATAGAGAATTACAACTCAATGGCAATACAATGAAGAGGAGTGAACAGAAATCCTTTGTTCACTACATGGACATATTATTCTATGAAATAATATATCTTGAACACAGAAACAGAGGGATTCGGTCCTGGTTGAAGCGAAGGTGGAACGCACTGGAATAACGAACTAGCATAAAGTCAAACACGGGCGTAATTGGTAATGGGAGCGCGGGAATTTCGGACGCGGCACGGGAATCGTTTTACCTTTTTGCCGCAGGACGCTGTCAGCAATTTCGGTGATGATGACGACGAGCGGTAACGGCCATCGGTATTGTACACCCGAAGCGGAGGTATTCTTTTTTTTTGATCCGTTTACGAGGTGCTATGGCCATGAAGTTACCAGCTACCGCTAACGACCGTTGATTATGTCCTCTATAATTTCTGTATCGGCTACCAGAATCCAGTTGCAATTAAATCTTCGAACACAATGAAAGTATATAGAATTAAAAGTAGATCTCCTTTGATATTCCTTATCGAATGAATAAAGAGGGGAAGCATCCTTGTGCGGTGTTACACGATAGGTGGAGACGCAAAGAGATTGTCCGTAAGTGGAGTGCTGTCACCGAGACTGAGGAAGAGGCAAAAATGTGGTGGTTGTGGTTGTTGGTTTTACCATCCTTCCATGAAACATACCATGATGCTTGACGACCTGCGGTGTGACATACTTGAGATTTCACCCGACAGAATGCCAAGATTCGCGAGTATCCACCCACACTGATGAGATCTGTGGGTAATCAATGATGTTAATATGGGCTCACCAACTGTATGGGTTTTGAATTCAACCTTCAAACACTTAGCATTGCATGCATAGCTACTAATCATAGCTACTGGTCAAATGGAACCCACTAGGTGCCCGGTATTTCTAAACATGGACTACACAATTCAGAACTACCTAGATCCCTGTCTGGAATGCGTAGGTACCGTCTAGGCGCACACTTGTTGAATTGGAAAATGGTGGATTATCACCCAGTACTACCATAGAGTTTATACGTGCATGATGATTGATTTGAATTTTTAAGTAAGTACTACACTAGATTGTTAGCGTAACAGATATTATCTTTTTCCCGCGTTTTGACAAAAAATTACTGACTGTAGTTCCTCAAAAGGAACGAAGGTAGAAGAATAATGACAACAAATCTGTGTGGAAGCATAATTTGAGGATTTACGTCATTTTTCGTTCGATTACTCTGGCATTTGATCTAAATTTAACTGTATAGTACTCTTTTTCTATAGCTTAGCAATAGATCAGATCAGTACAAAGGTCAACAATAACTAATAATCGAATTACAAAGACTGCAAAAACTTTGTGATAGGCCAAGACCAGGTACCCCTAATAGTCACAAAAAGCTTCTGATTTTGTACGTGAGCTGAGCACTCATTCCAAACTTATCCTAAAGTTAACAGAAAGTTTATATAATTAAGAGAATGACACAAAACATTAATCAGATATCGTCCAATTCTTACGAAGCTCCATTATCATGACATACAGCTTGCTCAAGAACGTATAATGCCCCCTTAATCAACGAATCAGGTTCATTCACCAATATCCAATTGAATTTCTTGTTTTCCGGCGCACTGCTACCAAGCTGGCTATATATCATTAAATTTATTAAGGTACGTCCGATAATAATGAAGCGTGTAACAGTTCACAAAACTTCGCAAATAAGAGAGTTCATACTTTAAGAAGTTTCGAGCGGTAACATATTTATGGGAGTTTATACTTACAACGGACATCGCTCCTTTAGGAGCAAATCTATTAGTCCCTCTGAACAGTATAAGTAATCTGGATTTTGTTTAACATGATAAAGAGGGCTTTGGGATTATGTGGAATGGACAAGGCAACATAATGTGTCAAGAGCTATCCGGTGAAATATAGAGGTCGTAGGAGCAACGAACCCTACGAACACTGTTATATCGCAGCGACTATAAAACTTAGAAGGCTGTGACTAAATTTTGAGCTCTAATGTAGTTGGAGAAATCAGTAGATCAATTAGGGAAACCACAGGTAATTTGATCCTTTCAAATTGGAATGCCTAATCTTTTATACAATCAAATGTAAAATTCGATAACTTTTCCAACGATATTTCAAATTTTTGAGTAAAATCGGTGTTTTTCAATTTTCCTACCTATAAACATCCTAGCAGATCATGAGAAATACATAAAAACCTGTTCAAATGAAAGGAACCAACATAATGAGCAAAAAGATGTAAACCAACGAAAGTAACGAGAGAAGATTATAAAATCATCAGCTTCAGCCAGAAATAATAGCGGTCACAAAAATAGTTATTTTTCATAGCCAACTAGCTATTGAGATGTATTAGAGATTGGCAAATTACCAAAATAAATGAAAATTTTGGAATGAGAAGGAAACTATCAGCGACTGTTGCTGGCAGTCTCAGAATGATATATATTTAATGGTATAAAAAATAATAATTTCCGTCAGGTCAGAGGCAACGATTTCTCTACTAGAGCCTTTCAAATTCTTCACAACATACTATCAATATCGCAGAAAATGAAAGCTGAAATAAAATCTGTTCAACTTAATAAAATATAATTCACTCGGTAAAAAATTGCATGAGGTAAACACAATTATTACAACACGAAAAAATAAAAAAATAACAACCATTTCAATATATATTCGAAATGGTCCAGTCGAATAGTATCGTTACTTTTGACTTGACTTTGACGAAAATGACTACTTTTGTATACCATAGAATGTAAAACTTCATTTGGAAGATGTTAGATTGCCAGCAACACAACAATAGCAATAGCCTTTCATTTAAAACTTGGTTTTGGAAATTTGTTAATCCCTAATAGATTACAATAGCTAGTAGGCTGTGAAAAATAGCTATTCCTGTCATACTGCAGCTTCTCATTGACATTAGACATCTTACTGCTGTTGTCTCCGGTTAGAGCTGATGTGGTGTAAGGAATTTCTATGATCTTGTTTTGTTACTCTATGTCGTTTGTACCTTCATGACCTGCTAGGTTGCTTATTGGTAGAAAAATTGAAAAACTCTGAAAGTTTGAAATGAAATGAAAACTGAAAAAATTTCTCCAACTACAAATAGCGCTCACATTTGGCCGCTATCCTAAGCTGATGCATTTCATGCTTAGTCACACCGCAAAGTCACAGCCTTCTAAATTTTATAATCCATGCGATATACATTTTTTTATGATATCTACTTTTACCAAAAATGGCGATTTGCGAAACGGTTCGTTTCGTCACACTAGGAGGAATCAAATTATGCAATAATATATATAGAGGCTTCTATTTAAAAAATTTAAGTATGATATGAATCACCCTGACTAAGTGTCAAAATTTAAGCGAGAATATTTAAAGGTTGTAGTCTTCAAGGCTCTAAACCATGATCAAGTAACAGATTTTTGAAATATGTTTTAGCAAGCCCACTATCTTCCCTCCTCCCACTCTTGGTACACCCTGTATACTGAATGGTTCAAGCAATTAGATGAGACCTATCCATGTATCCCAAAGCATCTACGCATTTTTAATACTTTTGCAAGAGTACAATCTTAAGCGACGAGTTTACTGATAACAGAGGATTCTCAAGCCTCTTGGCAATAGATCCTCCTTATTATGCATTTTGAGGGTTCAGCGTTACTCATATGCCTTACTGAGAGCTCTAGAAATCTTGAAATAAGGAAAAAACTTTGAGCAATCTACGTGATGTCATCTCAAGGTATTTCCCAAATAAACGAAGCTTTGCTATCGCAAAATAAGCTTTCCCTTTACCAAAACAACTCCTCGTGGTAGGAAAAACTGATTCGTCACAAAGTCTAAATTAAACCTGACTAAAAAATCAATGCCGCTGTGCGTCGCCGTCGTCGGAAAACAGGACCCAATAATAATGATTCATCCCACGTAGTCGCAGGCTGCTGTGACGAGAGAGGTAAGCACGACACGGGGGTGAAAATAAAACAAGGTCACTTTTATATTGTATAGATGTGTGTGCACGCGTGGAGGTTTGTGGGGTGACTTTCGCAGCAGCCCCTCGCCGCGCGCAATTCACTGCTCGCCCCTATCAAGCGGACGACGTGGTACATGGGCGTACACTATAAATATATCTCTTAACTGGTCCCACGTAGTCTGACAAACTATAGGCTGCAAATAATAATTATAAATGCTATTAAGTACTGCGACCGCTCTTCCGCCGCTACTTCCATCTAATCCTTAACCTGTCCAATACCCATGACTCATACACAGCTACAGAACAATATTGCATTAAGGTGCTACCAAAAAATGCCGAAATAGAACCGACGGCCAGCAGATTCGAACAGCTCCTCCGAAATTCTAGTCCGACGACACTCTACCAGCTGAGCCATGGCGGTCGGTTCTTTTTTCGACATTTTCTTGATTTGATAGCCCGATATGCAGACAATTGCATGAAAAATGGTATCATTCATTCCCTATACAGAGCTGGCTTGACCTACTGGCGTCCAGTGTCGAACGTAGTCGGAGATTAATACTGACCCAACAGATTTCCTTCGAATACACAGATACGAGCCTCTCTGTACTTCCAGAAGATGGCGGCATTGGGACCGTCATGTCAGTTGGAGCGAATTCGACGCCTCTAATAAGCGTTTCGCCGGCTGGGTTACCATGAACGCCATGGCTCAGCTGGTAGAGCGTGGGACTAGAATTTCAGAGGCGCGGGTTCGAATCCTGCTGACAGCCGGCATTTTTTGGTAGCATCCTGATTTAAGAGCCCGACATGCGGGCAATGGTATGAAAAATGGTATCAATATTGCATTAGTTTCTAGTAAGAAGCTGCGTTCAAAGTTTGACCGTAGTCCCCCACAGACCGCGGTGGACCGCTTGCGTAAGTGCTTCAGATTTTGGAAGAAATGGCTATAATAAATTCATATAGGCTATACCAATGTTATAAAAATGACCCAGAAAACAGGGAAAAAGTGTTTTCGGATTGGAGTTACCAAAGCAAATAGTGACAGATCATATGAATAGACGTTTGACAATGACAAGTATACCACGTGAGTTACGCGTTACTGTTAGAGGAATACTAGGGGTTCCAGAACTAGAAAAAGATATCACAACCGACAATCCGCTTCTCAAACATATTCGAGAAAACATTACGGCATGTAGCTGTCGTCTGTAAAAAAATGGTCTATGGTATTCTTGAACTCCTTCTGCTGCACAAAATGATACCAAATCGGTAAATAAAATCTACGTCAGCATATTCTTGATTAGAATATTGGGAAGGCAAGGCAAGTTAAAAAATAATATACAGCCTTGTTTCAACCTAGTGATACTTCAGAAGTATAAAATTGGTGAACACGCCAAAAATAAATCAGCCTACTTCCAGATTATTTGTTGTCAGTAGTCCCATCATAAAATCACAAATATCTCGAAAACTTGCTACTTGTAATAAAGTCAGTGGTGTAGGAGTTTAAAAAAAATGTAATTTTATACCCATATCTCCACCACTAGTTTTTGTAATTTATATATTCTCTAAACCACGGAGAATCAGTAGCTTATCCTGTGTTCCAAATTAAAAATTCTTAGGAAATATTAAAAATAGTATAGATTTTTATAAAAACTTGAACACCATGTACTCATTCCTCGAATGCGAAACTTTCCCAGATATAAGTAAATAGTAGATAGATATAGATATAGAAATTATCATTAGTTTAATGCCCCTAACCACCTAATTATTGCTCATTCTATAACTTCGACAGTAATGGTCTAATCCTTAATATAATTTTTTATGATAGGCTGAAATATTTTATTGTTTTCGGGGATCTTACAACTTTTATGTCGTACCACTGCTCTATAAAGTTTGGATAAAGGTTATATTTATACTTTATTATAAACACGGTTCTGTACATTATATAGATACATCCATGCGTACCAACTATCTTGCTTAAAACTCAGGATGCAAAATTTGATCGCTCGATTGATTTTGAGAGGGACGATTACGCTGTAGCTCCTGGTTTACATTGAAGAGATGGTAATTTATGTGATCTTCCATGTTGGATTCCAATCCTCTATATAGGATCAACACGACCTGGACTCGGTGGACTGCCAAAATATGCCTCTGGAGGTGGGGCAGCTGTACGTCAATGTTTGCGTGTAATTAGATGATGCAAAATTTGATAGGTTGATTGATTTGAAGTGAACGATTACGTTGTTGACCCTCTGTTTACGTTGAGGATTTAAGGTAATTTGAACAGAGCATATATACAGGGTTACTGGTAACTCGACCACTTTCCTGCAGGAAGTGATAGAGGGACTCAAATGCAATAGATTTGACCCCCATATGTAATCCAGAAAACCGATAGTTTTAGAGATAATTAACATTTAATGTTTTTCAACGATATGTCCAAATTTCCACACTACATCCCAAATTTAGAAAAAACCCTGCTGTCGATTTTGGTAATTTCCAATTTAGTTTTTTACTGGCACACACGCAAATCTAATTTAGTATTTAAATGTGTTAAAATACTAAACAGTTTCAAACTACATAGAATTATTTAAAAAATAAAGAACAAAATTCTTACATTCACCGCGAAAGAAAATTGTCTAGCTCAAAAAAAGATACACAGCCAGTCAAACAAATTATTTTAAAAACTTCCTTATCTGATGGCGTATTCCAAGGACAAGAATGACAGTACAACCACAAGTAACTATTTAACAAAATTTATCAACATAATACAGAATCATCACCAACATGATATTCCAGCATGATGGTTGTCCAGCACATTACCGTATCACAATTTGGCAGTTGTTGGACAACACATACCCGAACAAATGCCCAGATCTGACACCTCTTGATTTTTACGCCTGGGGTCACATGAAGGCATTGGTTTACGAGACTCCAGTTAATACTACTGACGAACTAAGACAAAAAATTATCAATGCGGCGGAGGAGATAAAACGAACTTTTTCAACACGAGTTACAAATACCGAAGTGAGAAAGCGGATCCGTACTTGTATTCGAAATCAAGAGCAACACATTGAGCAAGATCTCTAGAAACTTTAAGTGGATTTAATTTGTTTTACTTGGATAAAATCATCGACCGCATTTGCAAACATTCTAGTGTGTAACTGAGTTATCAATAATGATTGTACTGTCATTCGTTCTTTTTGAATAGGTGATTTTTATTCATTGTTGTTTATAATCTTTCTGAAAAGGTTATTAGGTAGGAAAGTTTTTTTAGCGATTTGTTCAACCGTTTGTATAATTTTTTTTTGAGCTAGATAATTTTCTTTCACGGTGAACGTAAAAATTTTGTTGATTATTTTTTAAATATTTGTATTTAGTTTGGAACTGTTTAGTATTTTGAAACATTTTAATACTAAGTTAGCTTTGTGTATGTGTTAGTTAAATACTAAAATAAAAATTATCAGCTTCAACAACAGGTTTTTTTCTTAGTTTAGGATCTAGTGTGGAAATTTGGACATTTGGTTGAAAAACATTAAATGTTAATTATCTCGAAAACTATCGGTTTTCGGAATTACATATGGGGGGTTAAATCTATTACATTTGAGTCCCTCTATCACCTCTTGCAGGAAAGTGGTCGAGTTACCAGTAACCCTGTATATGCTCTGACAGTCAAGCAACTCTGAAAGCGGTGGCAGCTCCGACGGCCAGATCAGCTCGGGCTCAAGAATGCTCTGCCGCCCTCAGAAGTTAGCAAGCCATAAGAAGGTGACCCTGCTGTGGGTACCCGGACATATTGGTATACCGGGTATCGAGAGAGTGGACCGATTAGCTAGGATAGGGCCCCTGCATCGGCCCAGAACCTATGCTGGGAATTAGCAGACGCCAGGTCAATGTGGCCCTGGACAACTGGGCCTACAAGGAACTGGTTGGAGAGAGAACACTGCAGGCAAGCCAAAAGATTCATAGCAGGCCCTCATAAGGGCCGAACGCTATGGCTTTTGAATAAAGGCAGAGAGACGCTCAACCTTCCGGTGGGGGTTCTTACTGGCCATTGCCGACTGAATAGGCATTTGTCATTCACGAGAGTGGTAGGGGACCCCATTTGCTCCAGATGCTGGGAGGAGGACGAGACAGCGTTCCACTTCCTCAGATATTCGGCACGACAGAGTTTGGGCAGGAGCCACTATATTCAGCGAAATGGTCAGACATACTGGCTTTCATCAGAAGGTCTGGTAGGTCCGACAAGGAGCTTTCTAGGTTGTAGAATTCTAGTGTTTTCAGTGAACCCGCCAATATATTATGACACTGGTAGTGGGGCAAGTGTACGTCCATGCGAACGTGTATTCAGATGTCGCCCGCATATCGAAACGACGCCAAAGCTGTGCCGTTGGCGTCGGCGGCGTCGTTAGAACAGCATCCACGTTCCACGGCCACCCCTGCTTAATGAATTCCGTATATTCGCCGGACGCGGACGGACGATTTCATTCACCTGGTTGGGGTGCAACTCACTACAATCGATACGCACTGTGCGACACAAGCTGCGTTCACGGTTCGTCTTTCATGAATGGGGGAAGGCAAGTTAGTTCGGGGATTAGTTTTGTAACGAACAGCGGTCTCGATTGCAAAAAAAGAGCTAAGTAGATTGAGTCGCTATTTTCCATTCTTTATTATAAATCAGTTATCGAATTGAAAACATATAAAAATACCATTATGTCAATAAAGTACTGTGTTGCCATAACTGTTATTCCTATTTCCTTCTTTTACAACTTGTTTTATTTTATTCATAAAGGACACGGCAACTTATTAATAATACCTAATAGTCTATTTATCCAGTTGATAAAACCTATGACTACAACCGGCAACAGCAAATTTTCTTCCCCAGCTTAAAGACGGCACAGCAACGTGATTGGATAATTGCTGCAGACAATATTTAATGTCCTTGTTTTACTTATTGTATTTTGCCTTTTTAGACTCAACGTGATAATGAGGATTGCTACCTACCTGAGATAATCTCTCTCCCGGAACCTCCCGCTTCACTTACCTCATGTTGCGCTGGTCAATTTACGATGGCAACACAGTAAGTATGTATCTGATAATCCAATAGGAAGTGGCAACATAGCACACACCGTCAGCGCCTAAAATGAGCTAAGAGTTCTGTAATGTGTGTAGCTTATCACCAAAATGATAGCAATGAAATTTTCAAACCGTTCCGTGGGCAGTGGTAGAGATCGATGCAGTTTCAGAAAATTGTGTTATCGGAGTGGTGGTTTTAAATAAATAAATAAATATAGTTTAAAAATCTTTAAAGAGCATCAGACTAAAGAGTTATGAATAATTTTAAAAATAAAAATAAGAATGAACGAAAAATTCTATTATGTGAAAAAATTATCGGGCGCTCAATTTACGAATAATATGCCACAAAGCGCCTATGCTTTTTTCAAAATCATACTAGTATTTTTTCGTTCATTATTGTTCTCAACTTATTTTAAAAAAGATTATCGATTTTTCAGTTAGATACTCTTTGAAAGCGTGTTTTTAATCTTTTTTTAACTATATTAATATTATTTTTTAGTTAACTTTATCACTGAAGCATGTTTTTTAGTTCTTTATACTGTACTTAGTAATATTCTGTGTAATGAAGATGAAAGATTGTTTCTTATCAATATTCATAGCATAATCTTAAATGGCAAGGACATAAGGATTATCAAAAACTTATATTGCAATCAGTAAAAATCGGAAATGTGTCAACATCGGACATACATACATACAAATTCTCATTCGCCGAGTCCATACTCCAAGAATCTTTGGAAGATGTGGAAATGGGAATAAAAGTGAATGGCAAATATACTAACAACACACGGTATGCTGACGATACGGTACTCCTAGCTAGCAATGAGAAGGAATTACACTACATAGTGAACAGGGTCAACAATGCTAGTCAATTTTATTGTCTCAAAATCAACATAAAGGAAATAAAATTTATGGTCATCACTAGATTAAATATTAATAATGTAAGAACAGAAATAGACAACCAGGACGTAGAAAGAGTAAACAGATTCATGTATTTGGGATGCTGGCTAGACGATAAATGGGATCCTGATGAAGAGATTAGAAGCAGAATCGAATCTTTTCAAAATGAAAACGCTACTCTGCAACCGGGATTTAAGTTTGACTACTCGATGGCCAGCAACAAAATGCTACGTACTGTTCACATTATGATACTACTACTACTATCATTGACCGAGCGGGTAACAAACACTAGGATACTAGAGATAATGAATAAAGAACAGGAACTTTTAACCACAATAAAACGAAGAAAAGCAGCATATTTTGGCCATATTTTTAGAAATAGTAAGTACGAGTTTTTACAACTGATCGTTGAGGGAAAGATCGAAAGACGAGGGATCGGGCGAAAAAAGTTCTCCTGGCTTCGGAACTTATGCCAGTGGTTTAATATCAGGGAGGCCTGCACAATCATTCATTTAGCCCAAGACAGAGAAGAGTTCCGAATGATGGTCGCCAACCTCCGCCGAGGAGATGGTACTGAAAGAAGAAGAAGGCTTTAGGACTTGTTCTGCTTACCGTGACCTGTTTTAAGGACGGAATTTATAATGATAATAATAATAAAGGCATTTATACCTGTCCCCATGGTTAAGTTAAACTCCATTTCTCGATAACGGCTACAAAATCTCTTCGGAACGAAGTGTGTCCTGAAGGCTAAAAACGTATTGTCGCAAGCGCACGGCACGCCAGAGAGAAAATCCCTAAAAAGTGTCCCTGGGGCGAGAAGCGGCTGAATCAGCAATGGCCCGGCGCACTAGAGAGATATGATATCTGGATAGGTCCCGCAAGTCCGGCATTTCACCTTGAGTCCGATCGTAAAAGCGGTGCGGTTTTCGCTGATTTCGTTATTAAATTCTGAAGGGGCTTACCACCTTCCAGCCATCCGCAGATTTACGTCGTGGCAGCGTCCAACTTGACCGGGACGTAAAAGCGTCGTTAAATTGTTTCCGAAGGGTGTTACCACAGGTTTTCTGCTTGCCTTTGGGGCCCGATATCGGTCCCGAATAGATAATGGGATGGGATATGGGATATGTAATCCATTCCTCTATTCAGTAACACGTTCTGATGGAGTTAATTTTTGCCGAAGGAATGACTTGCCTCAAATGTTATGGCTATATGTCACGATCCTTATTTCAATCCTAATTATTGGACAAAAAATTTGGCGAGAATTTGCGCATTCGCTACTGTGCACTTTTACATCCAATTTCGAAAATTTAGGACGTGCTATAAATATTTGGCAAATTGGATGTAAAACTGCGCATTGAATTATTGCTTTTCCGAATCTTTGGCTGGTGGCAGTTGAAAACTGGGGTTATGAAAATTGAATATTTTTAGTTTGCGCATGGTTTGCATGTTTTTGTCTTTTGCAGAACAACCTGCTTCGCAGAAAATTAACCGAAACAAGCACAAATCTTACCACTAGGATTAGGTCAGAATAAGATCACAACCTTGATAGTTTAGAGATTATGTACACAATCTTAAAACGAGAACCATTCCTTGGAGTGGCTTACTGAGAGCACGACAATGACTTTGACAGCAATGATAACTGTCAACAGACAATTGACATGAAGCGTGTTATCACAGGTTTCTTGCTTGCCTTGAGAGCCCGATATCGGCCTGAATAGATAACGGGATGGGATATGGCATCCATCCATCTATTCAGTAACACGTTCTGATGGAGTTAATATTACCGAAGGCATGACTTGTCTCAAATATTAGATTGTGAGTTTTCAAGGCCTCATCGATGCAGAATCAGCACTAGCGAATATGTTTGGGAGTCAGGACGCATTGTAAAATAGGATCAAGTTTCTATACTGAAAATCATTAGAACAAGCTATGTGCCATAAGATTAAATTACATTTACCAAAATCAATATGCTACCTGAAACTCAGTCAGTATTTAGGCCAAATCGCAGCTGCTTTGCCGTATTCTTAGGCGTTATTGATATGATACAATGTATCTGCAACGGATAAAAACTAGTTGTCAGAACTCGTCTTGCTCAAAGGTATTTGACCGAGTCAGCCATTCTCTTTTGCTGGCAATAATGAAACATTTGAGTTTCTGTTACGAGTGGCGAGGCGATATCCCTGTTAAGATCTTGTTTGTCCGATAGGTCGAGGCAGGTAATCTTGAACAACACAACGTCATCAAGACTTTCTATTACATTCGGCGTTCCCCAAGGATATATCCTGGGACTAATTCCTTTTATATTATATATTTCTCAATTCAACAATTTTGTAAGGCTCATTATTATGCAGATAATGTCCAACTATATTGTTGGTTCTCACATTCCCACATAAATATTAACTTGCTGCCGACAATATTCTCTTCATCTTACATCCATCGCCATAGTCTCGCAAAAACTGTTTGACGGTTAATGAGTCCAAAACCCAATTTATTTTCTTTGGTCAACGTCCCACATCAGAAAGACTAAAATACGAATAAATATTTCAGTGGAGTATGTGAAAATTTAGAAGTGTTTATTGACAACCTCAACTTTTCCGAGCACGTCAGCCATATAGTAATTGTCTCTGACCTACGGAACTGCAAAAATATGAAACTATCCTACCATTAACCTGTGTGATCAAGGTCACATTTATACAGAAACTAAGGCTATTGCCCCTTAAAAGGCCTTAAACTCCTGGAGGAGATTACATCAAAACTTTTATGGAAGGTTTCAACACCCTCAGCTTTATTAGCTTCACACAATACTGTATATCTCAGTTGGGGACCAAGACACCAGGCCACGACGGTATTGGTGGCAATGAGTGTACAGTTGAAAATACGTATTTGTTTTCATTACTTAAAGAAATGTCAGTATTAACTCTCTGTCTAGTAAAACCAGTAATTAGGCATAGGTAAATGATGCCCAATAACGGTAACAGAGGTCGACCAATTTTATTTTCCTGCTCTCTCTCCTTGAATAGGTCCAAGTGTCAATTTTAAAACAACTGGCAATATTGCTGCTTCATGCGACTAGCCCCTATTTTTGAGGGGAAAACCAATAAAATGAAAGTTATACCTAAATTGCGAAAAGTCGCCACAACACTGTGTTTTGTGCCTCAAAGGCACACGATTTTTGGTCGCTAAATCAGTTTTCAAATCGCCACTTTGGCGAAAAATCACCATACCCGCGGAACGCGTGTTTTAAAGAACGGAAGTGGGGGGTAGGGGATATTGCGTTCTCTCTTCAACTTGTTGAAGGCTATCAGCTATCTACTTCCGATACGTTTATATCGGCGTTATAGATCCCGGCTTGTCAATCATGTATAATATTAACAGTGTTATATTTGATACTATGAAAGGCCTGCACATGTAGCTGAAAGATCAGTAAATAATCACAATGTCATCAATCATTCTACTGCACTATAGTAAGCTTCTAGCTTTATTGTCAAAGCACCCTCTTTTACGCATGAATCAAGCATGTATACTTCTGTCTAATGCATCCAAAATATACTTCACATAGTTTCAAATTTTATATTGAAAATGAATCCTGTTCTGCATAAAAAAGCGAACGTTTCTGCATTCCTGTATGTCCGCTTCCACATTGGTATCTTCCAATGTAAAACTAGACTATAAATGTGAATCTGTAAATGATTTTGATTCAGCTCACTTGGCGAATCCTCAGAGGATATCTTTATAACCATCTGCCCGTTTCCAGTATAACTTCCCTAGGCTTGCCAATTTTTCAATAGTGAAACTTTTTCGGTTCATAATCCCCAAAAAGACGTACCCATCCATCCTCGTTACTTAAACTTCATTAACCGAGACAAATGCCCTTCCTCCAAAGGAAAACACTAATTGAAAACACCCTTTTCCATCCAACATCCGCGCCTCCTCAGAGAGAACAAGCTGTTCCTTCCCGCGAGTGGCGCACAATAAAAATTCGTTTTACTTTTAATCCGAAAGAGCTAATGAAATAATGATGGGGTTATGAGGCGCGGTGAGATTAAGAATACAATTAGTAACGCACAAATGACTAATTCGGGAGACAATGGAGCTGAGGCGCGCTCTGGCGGCCGCGATGCTCGTTGTAATTATGCATACTTTTAATGGCGGCTCCAGCCAAGAGAAACGTTCATTTGAATAAAGATGGCGCAATAATCTCAATTAAAAATGCCTTGCAGAAACAATGGAAAGCCGAAGCCGCGTCGCCTGGGCTAGTCTTTCACAGGACCGTCTTATCCATTCGTGGCGTCGATTCGTGCAACAAGCCAGGTCTATGTGAGACCATTCTTTTAATGGAAGTAGATTGCTCTTTTCCTACTTGCTGATAAAGTCCCAGGCAAGCAAAGTTAAAGGGTGGCAACCTTAATCTGGAAACCTAAAACTAAATCCTGGATACGTGCCTAGTTATCTGACAATTGTAGTTTCAATTATATACCAGTAAAGCGCCTTGAACTAGACAGAGCCACAGGGTACGTCTCTAAATTACATATTTTTTTTTATAACTAAGCAGACGCGTAGGCAGAGCCTAAATACCAGAGTACTGCGGCTGCTGTGAAAGGGTTATGTTAGGGGAGGTTTGTTAACGCGGGATTTGAATGGGCCAATACCCGCAGGCCCAATAAATACATCTCCTGGCAGTCCATTCCAAGCCTTGGACACCCTGGGAATAAATGTGCGGTTGTACCGCTCGGTTCTTGATATATGAAGAATGTAATATAGTGTTATATCAAATCCACTATGATTTTTATATTTTATCCTACAATTATTTTACTATGGCTGCCAATCCATGATGTTGATGAAATTTGAGCTTCAGCCTTTAGAGCCATGAAGAGTAAACACAGGACTGATATTTCTATTCAACTTACTTCACAATAAGGTCGATTCTCCCCGTTTGGTAGCAGAAATCAATTTCTACGTACTACAGTTGGGCTCAAAAAGGTGCACTACTTTCTATAAGCCTATGTCCAAAACTAATGCTTTAGCCGGGTCTCCATTTAACTTTATATATACAAATAAAACACAAATTTGTTTTTCCTGGGTCATTCCGTCTAGGTACCTAGACTTCATCAGCAATTATATTTGTAACAAAAATCTTTTTCTTTACAACCCCCCCCACCCCAAAATACTTTTGAAAAGTTGTATGTTACAAATGTAATTGCTGATGAAGTCTAGGTATCTAGGCGAAACGTCCTAGGAAAAGCAAATTTGTGTTTTATTTCACAATTCAATCAGAGGAAGGAATAACCAAGAAGCAATCCGTAAGTAATAATCTCACTTCCTAAGAAAACCAAGAGAACATTATATCATTTTCTATATATTATATTTCTATGTATTGTCCTGTAATTGGATATTAATATGTTGGGCAACAAAGGAATATTATTACTATGTAATATGTATCATGCTTATTTCGACACATCACTGATTACCGTCGGTTGTCTGTCTGTTTTTCTGTTGGCGTTTTCCTAGCCTCATAATCTCAGTAACAGCTGAATGAATTGTGATGAAATTTAGGTAGCGATATGCTGTGGGGTCGCAGTAGGTAATGCTCTAAATTTGAATATCAGTGCATGCTTGGCGGAGTCATTAGGAAAAAAAGGAATTCCAAATATTTTTCAAACTTTGTTCTTAGACGTTTCAAGGGTTCATGATCCTTTTGTACTCTTTTTTTTAGTGGGTATGAAAATGGGATGGGGGGGGGGTTGTAAAACTGAAGAATTTGTTGTATTCCTAATAATAGGCGGTTCACCGAACCCGAATTCTATTGTGTAACCTGCAAAATATTGACTTGATTTTGGTGAAATTTGTACACCGCGGTTTGGATGGAAAACGCGTATGGTTCTCAGACATCGTGTCAGTGGCAGCATAACAATAATAAAAATAGCTCAAACTTCGTTTTTTTAATGAGAGTGGTGTATTGGTAGGAATTCCAAATTTTTGGTTAGCACCGATAATGTGTGAGAAGTCAAGACTCTTGGCGCTATTTTGTGTCATACTATTTTTTGCGGTATCGTGAACATGAACATGATTCACAGTGGCTGGCATGAAGGACGTCGTGAGTAGAAGCTATGGAATGCTCTAATTCCATAAAACATTTAGAAATTTCTGTGGTCTTTAGAAAATGTTCGCGCACTGTATCTCAAAACGAGTCTAGATGTCTGATGGTAGTTTTGAAAATACAAGTGATACCTGAAAATGGTTTGCTGGTTGCAAAGAATAGAGCAAACAAGAAAGAAGCTGCTTCCTGAAAGCGACAAAAACAATTTTCGTATACAAATATGGCACCAAAACAAGGAAAGGCATTGGATGTGGTTTGTACTCCAGGTCTCTAAACCTAAGAACAGAATGGGCCATGGCCAAAATATCAGTGACGTTCAAACGTAACTGGCGGGCATATCGATAGCTGCTAATGAACTAACCAGGAGAGATGTATTTGGCACGACTATAATAATCTGCACCGATAGCTCACAAGTACTTCCAGTACTGAAAAGACGTCGCGTCACATGAGGGCTAGCAATGGAATGTCACCAATCTAGCGCATGCATCAGATAAAAGCAATATTGCACTGAGGTGGTTTAAAGGGCACAACAGCAACAAAGGCAACCGTATATCGGTCGGTCTAGCCAGGAAGGCTGCATTCCCATGCCCAAATGGTCAAATGATGGGAAGAACTACAAGGATGCTGATTTGCTAAGGAAGCAGCAAGCAGAAGTACTTGGCGATGACCAGATCAAACCTGAGCCTCATAGTGAGATTCTTGACTGGCCATTGTCAACTCAGGCAACACCTTCACATTATGAGTGCCCAGAGTTATCTTCTGTTAGCCAGTGTGCGTTCGGCAAATCTTGGCCTATAGTTGCCCATATAAGAGAGATGTCCCCAAGCGACTGGTCCACCTTCCCGAAATTGGTAGGATGGACGGTGACATGAGAATGTGCTGTGGGACTTGTCACATTTCCTACTCTACAAATATAGATAGACTGCCATTATTATTAACGTTATTTTCTTCGCATTCAATGTTATTCACGATTCCTTTGAGGTAATTTATGTTTCCCGTAATGGTCACCGTCTCATCATATTGCCTACTTTTTTGAGTATTGTAGTGAGCAACTGGTCACTGTCAAAACCGATACCAAATTTGGAAATAGCCAAAGTGATCAAGACGTCTAGTGGTGGAATTTAGAACCCAATGATGTGTGTGTGCCCGTGGCAACTAGATTCTTTTAGCATGCATGTGTACCAACTCAGAGAGAATGAAATCAAAACAGAAATGTTATGAAATTGTTTTTATTATTACTTGTTTCTTAACATTTGTTTTATATTTATTAATCATGAGTGCTGAGTGTTTAACTGTTTATGGTTTTATTACTTGATTCTTGTATTTATCATATCATGAGTGCTTTGTATTTCATATATTTTACTGGTGAAGTATTTACATTGTTATGTTGAAATATACGTTTCAAAAATGTCTTAATAATAGTGGTAAACTGGCTCTTGTTATTAATATTGTATAATAAAGAAATGGTTATAAACATTCACAGTCTAAATGATAAATAATAATAATACATGGTGGGCTAGGTCTCTGTTCAACATCAGGGAGAGAAATATGGACAGGATGTGGAAAAATGTAAAATATCAGCATATATAAATAAATAAAAATAACCAACCATATAAAGGAGTAAAGGCGATAATTGGAATAGGTCTGGCCTGGGTTATTGCCAGGCTATCGGCCTTCCGTAAATGAATATCATAAATATAAATAAAGAGAAATCAGTAAGGACACCACCAAGCTGCAAGCTCCAGGACCTAATACCTAGAGTAGACGGAAATCAGAGACCCAACGCCATATAGTATCGTCACAAAAGCAGGATGTATAGTATATACATTGTGAAACCCTTTAAAAATTGTAGCCAGACCACATTAGTTAATAATACAAACTCAAAAGACAACACACCCGCAGATATTCGTCAAAAAGACTCCAAAAACCCCTTTGTTGAAATTTTGGTCTCCCGCTTGTCACGTTTCTTAAAAAACATTCCCCGCCCGTAATAATAAACAAGACCATGGCAACGATAATCACAACCCACTACTTTATTCAAGTGACAAAACCCAGAAGCATCATAGAACTGTAGCTTTGAGTCACAGATTGAAAATAAACACGGAACTATTTACTCTATGAAAAGTCACCCATGATCTGACAAATATCACAATATCTGAACAATATACGATGTAGTCATAATCAAATACATTACTTATCTGAACTTCATCGACTAATTACACTCATACTCAGATCTTAAATCATCCGTCGATGACATCAATGTCAAGCTTCGGTCACGTGACCGCTAAAGGTGCGTTCTAACGTCTGGCAGTCAGGAGCGCGTTCCGGATCACCACCTCTAAAAATGCATTAAATAGCGATGGCAACAAGACACAGCGCTCCTTTTATTTTTTTATTGGCCTCTATAATGGTGGCTTTGATACCTGGTACCCAACAGCGAAGTGTTGTGGTCAATTTGTGGAAATGATCTCTCTCGATTCCTAGGTTTCAGAAGCTCAACTAGGTCCTGGATCCGCGCCTGTGCTTATCTGTCACCGAAATTGATAATTAATGTTGTGTTTATAACGGCGGCGGCAGCGGCGGCTAGCGAGTTTAGGAATTAAAAATGTACCTTTGCGCTGTCGAGGCGCGAAGAACGCAGCAGCAGCAGCGCCATGGCGCTAATTGCAATGAGGAAGAAGAAGAACCGGAGGAGTCTCGCGACGGCTACGACGCCGCCCATATATTACGAAACAAAAGAGTAACGATTTGTCTTGCTGGCAGAGTGAAAGGACGACAGAGGCTTATCTGGCTTATCTCCCGCAGGAATTAGAAAAACGGGAGGGACTGTGTACCTTTGTTATTGTCTTAACCTAGCCTGAAGGATTATAGGAATTAAGGGAGTTTTTCAATCGCCCCTGCACCCGATGATTTAATGCAGGACTGCCAATTTTTTTATCTAACATTTTCAAGACAATAATGTCAAGATGTAATTTCAGTAGATTATGCAAGGTATTTTGAAAGTTGGGACTTTCCTCTTTAGCAGCAACTGCCTTTGAAGTGACAAAGCTAATGTACGGTAAATCAGCCGCAAAAGAATAAAAAAATGGCCAGAAAACACTTACTATCTGTTCGCTTAGTAGTTTTGAGTGTGGTCCCGTCACACGAGTCTTATGGACCCAGATAGAGGATCGCGCCACGAGACCAAAAAGCGCAAATATTTCTTTTTCAACTTGGACCATCCGTGTCCACCTTGGTGTGGATACAAACAACCTGTGTCTCTAGCTCTTTGCACGAGATGGACAAATCGACGGGGTTTAAGATGAGTACGGTCAGGAAAACGATGAGCTTACACTCGCGAAGTCTGAGAGGCATTTTTAACACATTCACCTTTCTCTAAAACCATATCCATAAGTTCATTATAGTTATAACGGTTGCACCATTTTTGTTGTTTTTAATGTCCGATGTAGCACGTCAACAATACGAGAGTCCTGAAACGCACGCTGCTATGTATATCTATGTTCCGCATTCAACCGCGTTTTTTGTGTTTTTTTTCATCTAATCCTACAGGGGCGGAATTAGAAATGAGGATTTCATTATCGGTCAATATCTTATATATGCTTGAACATTTTGTGTATGTTACTGGGAAAAATCACTACATATAAAAAGTGACATGTTTTATTGTTATTTTATGAAAAATTTAAGTGTGATTAGAGTTAGAAAAGGAAAATTGAAAGGAAAATGTCAAAATGGAAAAGCGTGCTGTACCTACATACAAAGTTTGATACGGTTCAACGACATGGTGTGAACAATATTGTTGACTGCTGCTTCGGAAAGGTTCCCTAGTAATCAGGAACTTAGTATATGCACGTTACGATGGGGTGATGTATTCTGCGGTATGTCCAGAGGACTCTTTCTTTACATCGTATCATGCATCTATAACCGCCACTTCGTGGATACGCAGTCAGTTGCTCTTTTTCTAGAGAATAACAGAAATGCCCCTATTTGACTGTAGGCTCAACTATGATTGTGACCTAGACCCATGTAGAGATGGCCTGCAATAATGTGCTACCTGCGAGAATGTCAACTTTGCATCCAAACTTTAGTTTTTTATAATCCTGTTTTCGGTTATTCCTAGAGCTGGTGCATAGGCAGCGGCAGATCGAGCTTTTTTGGTGATTTTCTGAGGCCATAGGCTGATTGAATTTCTGAGGCGCCGAACCACCTGAAATTCAATTTTTTTAGTTTCTATTATAGCCAAACTTCTTCTTATAAAACAAATAAAACGACTAATGTAAAAACAAAGATCAAAGTCTATTTCAACTAAAACAAAAAGAACAACACATTATGATTACATAGCAGTAACAAATTTAAAAAAAGTTCTCTTCTGCTCTTAACCGTGATGTATTCGCGGATTGCTTCTTCATATGAAATGTATCTCGTGAGGTCATACTCAATTTTTGCAAAATTGGAGAGTTATTAAGCCTTCTGTCCGTCATTGTTCAGCTATGTTTATATTTTCTGAAAGCCATTTTCGAAAAGGACCTTTCGGCTTTGCAGCCCGTTATGAGAATGGTTAAGTACATTTTGAGAATTGTATACAGATTTGGAAATATATCAATGTTTCTTTCAAAAATTAACGTTAACATTTCTGAAGCCGTAATACACTCAATTTGTTTAAACTATACAATGCTAAAATAATTTTGGAACTGAGTGCATTCACTTAACAGTTCTTCCCTGATATCACTTTTATAAGTTGAAGTCCTTTTGTCCA
Organism: Callosobruchus maculatus; assembly: GCA_951848785.1. Lineage (NCBI taxonomy): Eukaryota > Metazoa > Arthropoda > Insecta > Coleoptera > Chrysomelidae > Callosobruchus > Callosobruchus maculatus. The sequence goes on along the minus strand of CATOUR010000014.1, from coordinate 23,501,688 downwards.
AATTCATTGAAAATTTAAATTTGTCTTTGTTCTTTGTATACACTACTCCTTTTTTCGAGTTCTAATCCCCGATTTATCTAAAAGAACACTGAACACCTCTATTCGAAGTTTATCGCTTCCGGTAAGAATATCTTTTCTGTTTTCTCCATCTGAAAATATTTTTTTCTCGCTCTTTTATGTGCATTGTTAAAATCTTCTTTAACTTCTGTTCCTAAATAAGTTGCTTTGGTTTACAATTCCTTATAGCTTTATTTAGTCAGTCTTGAAGTAAAGATTTAACAGACAGCTGCAGTTAATCGAGCAATGGCTGTGTTCAATGGAACGCCTGCAGGTGCTAGGTGCGACTGTTGAATGACTTTCTTCTTGACATGATAAAACTGTCATATCCATCTCCATATTTTATTATTTGACTGTCATAAACCTAGGTTATAAAATCACAAACCCTGATATTAAATTGACACTATACAAGGGTAACTGCTTCCCTCAGCAGAACTACAAATAGCTTTTTTCTAGTTTTGTGCCGCTTCGCTAACCAAATAGCGCTTTTTAAAAGCGGTAGCTAAGCTAACTGGCGCGTTTTTGACAGCTTGTCGTTCATCAGCTAGTTAGCGCAAAGCGCCCACAACCACTTACGTCTGCTAAGTCCCGTTGAACACAACGTGTATCCATCAAACAAATCACCTTGTTAAAGCGCTCTAAGGGTCGTATACATGGTTGCTACTTGAGTGTTACTTAATACTTGAGTACCGTTTTGTACTTCACAGTCATTCGATGCTCGATTAACGAAATGTCAACATGATGGTTTTTGTAATCCTTTATTAATAAATAAGTATGTTTTTTCATTCACCTTCTGCGACTAGCTTATAATGAATATCGTTGCAACTTGCATGAATTTTCTACTTCGGTGGTATATAATATAACACACGTTGTGTAGTAATCTGCCAAATCATTTAGATTCGTTTTACTAATAATTTAAGTCCTACTGCAACTAATAACAGATTATAAAACTATAATCTGGACACCTATGTCAGATATAATAATTAAGCAGATAAGATGGGAATATATGGTCGCCATTTTTAACTACAGTTGGATGGCAAACTGCAGGTTCTATACGTTCTTGTGTTAGAATATTTTCAATTTTTTTTCGATATCATGGAAAGTAGTGATGATGAAGTGGTTTCCGGAGATTTTTAAGGCTGCGAAAGGTGCAAAATTAAGTTTACTAACCATAGAATCGAAAAAATGTACGATAAGGCCTATGGGTGGAAAAGAAGCCCACCGGCGCTAAAGTGGCACTTTACGCCCGCTAAATGTATCAATAATGTGTACTTTCCGCCATATCGTGCATAAAGGTTATCTTAAGGCATTTTTAGGTTAAATAAAGGTTATTTTGTTTGCCAGCAGATTTTGCAATATGCAGTTTGGTTTAAAACTAGTCATTGTCTATTTACAACGCCGGGCTGGGCCGTTTTTTACTACAGGAGGTTCTGTAGCCCGATAGACAACGTTGTTTGTGCTAAATGATACGAGCGGAAATATCTTTAAAACAGGCTCTAAGAGCAATTTACCTATTGAGAACTTAAATTGTTACTTGGGAGAACAACTACTCGCAAGTACATCCGCCATGTAGTTACCCTGTACCGGTTGAAAACTAACCTGCAATGCACCTGGCACAAAGCATTTTTCAAATAATGCTGCGGTAACCCGAATGCAGTCATCGGCCATATGCTCCACATTCCGCCCCCATTTTGACGTACCGCAATGGCTTCGACTGCAATCTGTTACACACCGCAGAGCGCGGACATTTTTCAAAAGCTCTTTAATCGACGATCGAACTTATTGAAACCTGTTGCCGCCAGCCCGAACGAGCGTTGCGTTGTGCCCAGTCCTTTCAGGAGGAGCTGTCAGGAGTAGAGCACGTAAAATACGGCGATTTTAATATCATTATCAGACTAAATGAATTTTTATGGGGTTTCAAAGTTTCTTTTCGGCCTCGTAAATCCTCGGAAATGACTTCGTTATGGCCGGCTCAAGAACTGATTGGTCGGTTACGGAAAATCATGGAGTCAGGTAGGTAGACTGAATGGGTCTTTTCTGGTATCCTGTGTAAACCTGGCCTTCTAGATCACAATATATTAATAATGTGTACTACGATACTTTATATTAAGATATTTTATATCATTCTATGAAAATAAAACGTTTCAAATAGGTATTTCATTTTGAGTCACTGTAATGTATCAAACGAAACTCTATCATACTTAAATTTGAAACAACTTATGGATGTTTAAGGTAAAATAGAACCGATCGGAATCATTGTTGAATTGTTGATGCTATTTATTTGTTGTAATAGCAGATGTCAATGACAAACAATCATCTTATATATTATCGTCTAACGGGGGTCAATTGGTATTGCACAAGAGGAGACAATCAACGTCGCCAAACATAATGCGAAAGATATGATAGAGAAATTTTCAAAAAATACTGCACGAAATGAAGCAATATAATTTTAAAGGAGAGACTGTTTCAGCATACGTCAGTTCTTACTGAAATAATTGTATCCCTTATCATTATGAATATGAAGTGTTGAGAAAAAAGAAACAGATATATATAATATAAATTCAATAAACAATAAGATATATATATACACACACACACACACACACACACATACACTCAAGTTTAGAATACCAGCTTTGACACCTTTAGAGATAATAAAAAAAATAAAAATACAGCAGTCCAACATGATCCTTAAATCTATAAAGTACTTTTTGCAATATCCCTTCAGTCATCAACCTTAGGAAGACAAAACATCACATCACATGTTTTATCAAAAAAAGAAGGTATCAACTATATGCAAATTCATTGTCAAATCAACCTGTATATCATAACTCTTAGCACAATAAACAGTTAGATGGAAATAGTTATAAGTATTTTGAGTATACTAAAGCTCAGCTAGTGTATAAATAAATAAGAAAGTGAAGGTAATCTGCGGTAGATGTTTTCATCTTTAGATGTGACTTTACTCTGCAGCCTTGTGGCTTACTGTACTTACTATTATTATCTCCCAATCTAGCAATCTGGACTGTTGTGCTAGTTTTTCACTTGGCACAATTGTATTAGCAGTCCTTTAGCCATGTGTTGTAATGTTCCAAGGACATGATCCCACCACCATTTAGTTTAGTTCCTAAGAGTGACTGTTGCTGCTGAACAATGTAATAGATGTTTCTCTCAACATCGTTCTCATTATCATTCCGAAATACTTCTGAAGTACCGGTATATATTCTAAAATGTTTTGTTTTATTCTGTCAATGTACGAAAATATTTGTATGACCACCTCTTTATAGACCTGTCGATTCGCTGAGAAATAATGAAGGATATTGCCAAATTTTTGATTCAACCTATTTATACAGAAAATACAGTGCAAAGCGTAAAAAACCTTCAGTATTATTACTGAATACAGATCTCACAGGAACGGTCACTAAAGGCTCCGTCCTAAATAACATTAATTTGACACGCTCTTCAGTTGTACCACTCCTCTGCACACTTTAAAAACAACAGTTATCTCAAGCGTTGTGTGTAAACTTCGTACGTTAAATACGAGTGATTTGTCGTGTGTTGTTATCAATTCCCGTGCAAGGTGAGAAGAGCATATATCCCAGTTAGCACCTTATCCCTTCCCTCCTCTTAATTTTGTATGTACACTATACTGTTTTTTTTTCGTCATTACTGGGGAGTCATTCAGCTCTTTTTTACATATCTCTGCTATATCTCTGATAAATAATCTGATTCTGACTAATAACAATCATCATAGTACCGAAAAAAATCCCTTACGTACGAGTTACGTGAACGTTCGCCGTCCTTGCACAACAGAATGCTACTGTAAATAAACAACACGACGGCACTCGAGCAGAGGAGACGGCTGATAAACTGAGAACTGAATCGATTAGCCTTAACTAACCCATTTCAAGGGGCCGATGCCAAGTGACCCTTCTGAATAAAAGAAAAAAAGGAGAGAGAACCACCAGTGGATAGGCCCACAGTAGGCTTTTTGCATCTCTCCTTACCATAGTTCCCAAGTCCAGCCCTCAACCCAAAGGTGAGGATGGACGTGGATTCAGCCCGTCTCATTTTTTTTGAGGTTTAAGAACCTCTGAACCCAGTATAGTCTGCCTGTGATACCCAAGGTCCTCACAATGACATAGAATGTGTGTCGAGGACTTTTTCTCCTCGCCACAGCGTGCACACGTCGGGTCGGGTCGCTTGCCAACCCCATCATATGAAAGCGTCATCTGAAGGTCTTATGGCTGGATAACAGACCCACAAGTAACCTTAGTCGGCTTCTGCCCAGTGAGCGACTGCCCCACCTTGGATAGGGGTCCTAAACTAAGTTCTCTTACTGGACGGAGATGTTTAGAGGTTCCTCTTCATCTCAATCTGATACGATTAGCTTTGTAATCACACCTCTGTTTTCCTTCAAATGGTACAGGACCTAGGAAATTATTTCTCGTCCTTGCCTTGCGAGCGCGTCCACCGTTTCATTACCGCAAACTCCAACATGACTCGGCACCCCCACAAATTACATCGGATGTCCCGCTGATCTATATTGCACAATGAGCCTTGGTGTAAACCAATAAGCACTAAATACTTTCAATGCTGCCTGGCTGTCAGAGCAGATAGTGGTGCGCCTCGTAGGTACCGGAATTTCGTGAATTCGAGATACATAAGCTAAAATTGTGTATATTTCTACTTGGAATACCGTGGGCTATCCCTCAAGAGAGAGAGAGAGAGAGAGAGAGAGAGAGAGAGAGAGAGTGATCTGTGTACCAGACTGCCCCTTTCTCTTGACCCCCACGCTTATATTGTAGAACACTTCACCGTAGATTTGAAGTTGAAGCAACATATAGGAGAAGTGACTTCTTGCATTTGCCTATGTCCGCAATTGTCCAGTCTATACATTTAAATTTACACGTCAGTGTCAAATTCATTTGTCATATTGAACTTTTTCTAATACGGAAGATGGTTTGTTACGACTATGCGTTCGCTTCAAGCCTTCATAGGGCTTATTCACATGTTTGTTTTTTGACTACCGCGGCTGATTCTGTGCCACTGTCAAATTAAAAAGTCATGAAATAGATTTGGAGACAAAAAATAGACGACGAATTTGTCCACCGAAAAAGTAGTGAATGGTAGCCGTGCTTGAATTTTAATTAAAAAGTGGCAATGGATTTTCCATTCGAAACTATCGCGATTTTTTCGAATGCTCGCTGGGTGAAAAATTTGAGCATCAGGAGGACGAATGGATCAGTCGAATGTTTTTTCCACTGACCAACTGTAAAATTGGGGTTTCGCGTTTTCTATGGATGAAAATTGAAAAATTACGATTTTGATTCATGGCGTTTTGGTTTGTTTTACAACCTTTGAATTAATAAAACTGCCATACATACTTCATGAGGTAATAGATTTATTTTTGTGTTGATCTTATGATACGGATACAAATTATGTATAGGGTAATTTTGTGGAGTATCATATCTCTCTTAGTTAAATAGATATAAAAAACGTTGAATACAAAGGTTGCAAGATATACTATGGTACATATTTTAATGATACTTTCAATTTTACAGGGTATTCAAACAAGTTAGACGTTCTTTCTTTAGTTCTGTTTTAAATGGGTACTCTATACAGGGTGGGCCAATAGTGAGTGGACGGAAGATTGTGGGCTTACTAACACATATTTCAGAAATCTATCATTTGGTCATGGTAGGGGCCCTTAGGGGCTATAACGGTAAAATATTTTCACTTAAATTTTGACGCTCATACGGCGTGACTCATATCAAACTTACATTTTTTGAGTGGAACTCCCTATACATATATTATAGCATATTTAGATTCCTTGGTGAATTCTAGTGTGACTTTATATACATGGAATTTTAATAAAACCGTTTAGACGCGAATCACTTTTTTTTGGTATAAGCAGGTATCAGAAAAAATTGAATATCGCAGTGATTGTAAAACTTAGGAGGCCGTGGCTTTGCGGCACGACTAAGCATGAGATCCGTCACCTTTGGTAATACGGCTAAATTTGAATTCTTTTTGTACTTGGAGAAATCAGTAGATTGATTCGAATTTTCAGTCACAGATATTTTGATTTTTTTAACATTTTTTCTATAAGTAAGCATTTATCATATAATTGGGGTTGGCTTTCTTGTAGCAGAGGACGTACTTGGCAAATTGGTGTTTTGCGTTTTCTATGGATGGAAATTTTAAAATAACGAATCTTGATTCATCGCGTTTTATTTTGTTTTACAATCTTTGAATTAATAAAATTATGTGATATACTTCATGAGGTAACAGATCTATTTTTTTGGTAGTCTTATGCTATCATACGAATTATGAGCAGGGTAAGGCAGCGATTCCGTGGCGTATCAAATGTTGACTACAGGAGTTGTAAGATATGTTATGATACATAATTTAAAGATACCTCCAACAGTACAGGATATTTAAAAAAATGGGCGTTCTTTTTTGAGTTCTGTTTTAAATAGACCGCTGAATAGATTATTGAAAATTTGGATTTAACGGATCATTCTAAACATATTGAATTTAAATGTTTTATACTTATAAGTTAAATTTTGTGTCAAGAATCACGCCAAGTCACTTCGTGGCGTATCGTATCTCTTAAAATTTTAAGATATAAAAAGATATTGAATACAAAAGTTTTAATATATGTTATTGAACATAATTTAAAGATACTTTTAATTGTACAGGGTATTTAAAAAATGGCTTTCTTTTTTGAGTTATGCTTTTAAATAAGGCGCTCAATAAGTTATTGCAAATCTGGATTATATGTATAATTCCATACATATTACATTCAAATGCTTTATATCTTGAGTAAAAGATACTGAATACAAAAGTTGTAGGATATATGTTATAATACGTATTTCAAAGATATTTCCAACTATATAGGGTATTTAAAAAAACTTGACGTTCTTTTTTCTGCTAGGATACTATAGATTATTGCATATTTGGATTTAATGGATCATTCCAAACATATTGCATTTAAGTGTTTTATAGTTATATGTTTTGAATTGTTTGTCAAACTCGCTTTCAGGCTAAAATATAATTACAATTTTTGCTATGAGGAAGCTTTTATTATATAATTGGGTTTGACTACCTTGGATTAGTTACCTATTTAAGTAAGTTTATATTTTGATAATAATAATTACGGACTGACAAAAAATGAAAAAACATAACAACATGTGAAAAGCCATTATTGTGAATGCCATTTTTGATTTCTGCGAGTTTCGTTAGAAGACTATTGCTGGCCGTGACCTTCTGTCCAGTGTTTCTACAATGACCCTTGTAATTTAGTGTCCGGTCCAGAACAACGCCCAGATATTTCGCTTTTTCAGTGTTTTCCAGCTCTTGTCCTTCCCAGGATACATCAAGTTTTTTGTGCGCTTTATGTGTGTTTAGGCGGAAGGCGCACAACTTACTTTTAGTAGGATCTTGTTTTACGTAGTTTTCCTTGTAATATTTCCCGATTAGGTTCAAGGCTCCTTTCAGTTTTCTCGCGAAATCTCAAGTTTTTCCTTTCACCGCAATCCTGTCAAAGAGTGGTGGGGCTTCCTTGGGGAAGACGGTTATCCTGCTCTATTCATAGTACGTTCAAAAGCAGAGTACTTGCGTTTTAGGAGTTCTAATGTATGCTCTAATATCAGCCAAATAACTTAAAATAACAAACACAAGAAACATGTCCAAAATAGAATAGAATATATGCTTGATGTTACTTTATTCTATTGACATATCTCAGTAAAGCATACTAGGCCTCAATGTAAATGTCCTATGTAAATCTTTATCAGTACTCGAATAAATGAAAACGAAACTCATATTTAACCATTCGCTTGAGACCGCCTGTGCATGATTCCGCCATTCAAACTGAAACTTCCAAAAGCAAAACAGCCCCGTTTCAGGAGTTCTAATATATGCCCTAATAGCAGCGAAATAACTCGAAAACAGCAGCAGCCGGAACGGGCTGGCTCGAACGCAGTCGGTTCTGCCGCTGAAAGAAACTTAATAAAGGATATAAGGTAGAGCAAATTGCCGGAAAAGTGGATTATTTCGTTGGCTACGTGGACAGAAGTCATTAATTTCGGTGAGCCGGGTGGGCCGTCACCGGGAAGTAACACCTTTTTCGTGTTTCGGCTAGAGCAGACGCATCGGTATGCAAATAGAGGATCGCAGAGCCGACTCCGGCAGCCATACCACTGGCGCACCCAGTTGGCACTTTCTACCTTTGCCGATTTATTTTAACCGTGGCATGTCCGCAATGATCTTATTCCAATATTAAAAGACATCGGTTTGGACGACAAAGACCTAAGAATAATATACAACATGTACTGGTAAAACAAGTACAGTTTAACGTACTGAAAAGGGCAACAACACTGACAAAGAAATCTCACGTTAGCTTACCAACTGTGGAAATAGAGGGTCACCCAATAGTCGAGTCACCTTCCGTCAAGCTTTTGGGAATTAACATCAACAATAATATGTTCTGGTACAACCACTTCGTTAGTATTGCTAAAACGACTTCCCAGAGGCTTGGAGTTTCGTTCCGCTGTAGGAAACTGTATACACCACCACCATAGCAACTACGAGCTACAGCTGCTCTATAAGGCTCACATGCGACTACGTTGGAGTATTGCTCCTATTATGTGGCATGCGCTTCGAAGCTCCCTCTAATGCTTCTGGACATTATCCAGAAGAGAGCAGTTAGAACAATTGGTACGCCTAACCACACAAAGGACCTCAACAGCCTGGAACATCAAAGAAGGGTGGCGGGATGTCCCTGTTTCACAGATTATATCACGGAAGATGTTCGAGTGAGCTGTTCCAGATAATAACGTCGAAGGCCGACCGAACGAGGAACACTAGAGAGGCTTTGTAAGCTCATCCGTACCATGCCGTCGAGGTCCCTACTCTCCAGACCAGTCTCCTCCAGGATTCCTTCTTGTGAATAACTTCGACGTTGTGGAATGAGCTGCCGGGAAATTTGTTTCCCAGACGGTTACAACTTGCAGCGTTTAAAATCTAACGTGCACAGACATCTCTCGTAGCGCTACTATAGCACCATAGGGAGGCTGATCATGCAAAAAAGTCAAAGAACAGACCACAAATAATAAACCATTGTGCACAAATGAAATACCAATCTCAAAAGGTGTAAGACAAGGCTAACTCCCACCTTTGTTAGTCAATGTATACGTCAAAAAGATTTTTCAGCCAGCACTCGAAAAGAACACAAAAGGCATCAAAATAAATGGCTTCTATATAAATAACCTGAGATCGCTGATGGTACCACAATAACAGCAGACAACATGGAAGACCTGAAGTTTATGGTGGACAAAATAAATAGAATAGGAAAAGAGTGTGGCCTAAATATCAATATAACAAAAACTAAATTAATGACTGTTAGCAACGATAAACTTTTCATGGACAACCAACTGTACGAACGAGTAGATAAATTCAAATATCTGGGTGCAACACTAAAGGCAAGATGGGATTGTAACGAAAAAATCAAAATACGTATTGCGATGACAAGAAACACTTTTATAAAGTTTAACAGCTTTCTTCTACGTCAGGAAACACCTCTAAACCTCAGACACCGAGTGGTAAAATGCTATATACAGGGTGTCCCTGAATTTCCTCGTCACGTGATATTCTCGTAACAAAAAAAGTTCAAGCGGAAGCTGAGTGGAATTTTTGGAGGGTAGCACAGTGTCTATAATACTATGCTTTCAATTTTTTTTGCAGATCGACCCTTAAAACTCACCCCAACTTTCATTTTTCAAATAGCACCTCATAGGTTTTCCTACATAAATGATATCCATATTATTAATATTCTGTGGTACCTTTAATTTTGTACGAAAACTTATTTTTTGCGTGAAATCATAAGCATAATATAAATAAAATAAAGAATTTGACACACAAAATGGATAAAAAAGGTCTTAAAGGGTATTTGATACATACTTTCGGAAACAAATATCTTCTTTGTCCTTTTTTATTACCAAAATATTACGCCTCAAAATTTCTTATTTTATTATTTATATTATGCTTATGAAGCTGGGAAAAAATTGGTTTGGCTTTTAAATAAATGCACTACAAGATTTTAAATAAAATAATTTTTGTAGAAAAACCTGTGGGTGCTATTTGGAAAAAAATTGGGGGTGAGTTTTAGGAGCTGAAGTACAAAAAAGACATTTCTAAAGCATGGTATGATAGGCCATTCAGTACCCTTGAAAAACCCACTTAGTTTTCTTTTTAACTGTTTTTTTACGAAAATATTACGCCTTAAGGACATTCTTATTTTATTTACCTTATGCTTATGAAAAATAGGTTTGTGTATAGCTACAAGATTTTAAATGAAATAAGGCCTTAATTTGTGTAGGGAAAACTATAAGGTGCTATTTGAAAAAAAGTCGGGGGTGAGTTATAAGAGTTGAAGTAAAAAAAAAAAAATGTTTTGTAAACATGGCATGATAGAACATATAGCACTATCAAAAATTTTACTCAGTTTTTGTTTGAACTTATTTTTGTTAAGAGAATAACACGAGTTTCTGAAATTCAGGGACACCCTGTATATAGCCAATACTACTGTACGGCGCAGAAACTTGGTGCCTCAAAATCAAATCAATGAATAGAATCGAAGCCTTTGATATGTGGACCCCACGTCGACTTTTAAGAATCACATGGACAAACTGTGTTACGAACCAGGATGTATTGAATAGCCTCCTCCCAAAAAGAGTTATTGGAAACAAAGTAGCTTATGTAGGTAACATGCTTAGAGGCTCCAAATATAGGCTACTGAAATGAAATTTAATAGATAAAATTGAAGGAAGGAAGATCTAGGTCGCAAGCAACATTCCTACCTCTGATATATCAGAAACTGCTGGTACTAACTTAGAGATAGAAACTTGTTTCTATCACCATGACGATCGGGCAGTTTCGGCCAGGTTTGTGGGGAAAAATTCTACAAGGGAAGAGTAGGGGTCAAGCGGCATATGACCTTTTGAGGAGGGAGGGACAATCTGCTGTACAGATGGCTCATTTACCGACGAAGGCTCCCGCGCTGGGGACTGCGGCCTAAAAACACAGCTTTCCCACTCTATTGGAGGATACGTCACAGTAATCCAAGCAGAAATATACGCGATTTTAGCTTATGCCTCCCGTATTAATGAAACTCAGGGGCCTAGGAGTCGGATTGCCATCTGCCTTTAAAAGAATGAGAGCTTGTAGATTTTCATCAAGACTCTTTCTGCAATGTAAAAAGGTCTTGGATGATATTTCGGCAAGACATCAGTGCCGGTAATCTGTAACATAAGAGATAGAAACGTGTTTCTATTACCATGACAACCATGACGATCGGGCAGTTTCGGGTGACTACCACACAGTGTCTACCACAGCATGGTAAACAATCAGCAGAATATCTCTGAGGATTTCCAATATAAAAATGGCTCCCACAGAATTTGACCTTGGGATGATTTTACGGGTGTGAAATCGATATTTCTTAGCCAAGTATAGACCTATACACGCCAATGGAGGCGCGTTTGGTTCGTAATTATTTTTGATATCGATACCGCTACAAAAGTAGCGATACCAGTTTGGAATTGCTCGAAAAGTATCTAAGATAAAAATACTCGATATTAGTGCAGAAGTATCGATACATTTCATGTATCGAAGTATCGTTAGCATCCCTACAAATAATTATCCAGAAGGGGGGATGCGCGTGTAATTGCCGCCAACCGGAGATATTGTGCTGATTGCTTACTACGCTGACGTATTTACGAAGCCACCCGATCCATGGTGCATAGAAACGCAGTTCTAAGTTACAGAGTACCGGCGCAGGTGCCACTTATGCGGGTGCTAAGTAATACTGGACTTTGCGGTAATGAAGCGGCGGACGCGATCGCAAGGCGAATATCGAAGAATTATTTCCTGAGTCCTGAGCTGGCGGTGGGGCTGGCAGCAGGACCATTAGAAGGAAAAAGGAGGTGTGGTTACAAAATCGACACCTTATGAGATGGAGAGATATCAATCAAGCTACATAACTTATTTTAGGGCATCTGGCCAAGGTGGGGCAGATCTGTCTTTCACTGGACAGAAGCCGGCTACTTGTGAGCTTGCTATCTGGCCGTTACATCCCCAGACGCTTCAGAGTTTAAACGTGTGCACACTGTGGCGAGGAATAAGAGTCCTCGGTACACATTCTATGTTGCTTTGAAGCTTTACTCCCTCTATTCGATTCTATCCTATTCCTTTTTGGATGCGCAAAAATTCCAGATACGGCAAAATGTCTCGAAAACTATAGACAGGTATAGTTTCAAAATATTCAAAATTTTTATTTTTTCAAAATATGACCACGCAGTAGCTGCACACCATGTAAACTATGATTTTAGGTTAGTTTTAGGTAAACCACACGCACATGCTTGTTATTCTTCATGTGTCTTAGAAATGACGTTTAGACTAGCGAAGTTGTTAGGGGATATATTGTTATAATTAAGAGTTGAGCGCTACAGCACTTAATGTGAACTTGCCCTTATGGTTTTCCTTTTGGTTTGATCGAGTCTCATGATTTTTGATGTTTTCTTACACAGTTTGGATTAATGTACAGTGGGAACTTACTTAGAGTTATCGATAATTAGAGGTAAAGAATCTTTTCACTTTGTAGTTCGCTGGACCGTACTGCGGTGTATTTCAGAGACTTTAGAATTAAGGCCCGGAACTCTCTTCCTGAGCGCACCAGAGAAATTAAAATCCTCTATTATAATATTTTTCGTAGGAAAAGTTCAGGGAAGTCTCCGTGTTTGCTTAAAAGGATTAGTCTGAAAAGTTGGAAAGAGTAAACAATTAATTAGTTTTACGTCTACGAAATATTTTAGTTTTAATTAGAAGCAACGTTAACGCCGCCACGTTAACTCCGCAGCCTTTTTCAAGTAAAAGTTAAACAAAACCTCGTCGTAGTATAGCTTTAATGTATCTGTTACTTCTACCAACGTCTCAGAGTCCTTTGCGCCCTTCGTTATTTATTTTCCAATAGCAGGGTACTAGGTATCTTGTATACTGAAAGCTCAACTATCACCACATTCGTCAGTAGTTGAAAACCCAGACCTAAGAAATGCTTGGGAGAAAATGCGAACGGTTCAATGGGGCCTAAGCTCTATGATTTCTCTAATACACAACAGCATAAAGCACTCCATTTTGGCTAGGTATATAATATTATTCTGCTCTCTGCAATTTTAATCATTGGTAGCAAATTTTAATGGAAGGGATTTTGAACTTGCCAAACCTGGTCCAATAGGAATAACGCAAAGATAAAAATGAAATAAATTAGTAATTCGTACACTAAACGAAGGGGGTACAAAAAATAGCATTTTTTATTTTAAACTTGTTGGAGCGGAACTTGCGATCCCCCACCCCGAAAAAAAACCTATTTTACAAAAATATGATATAGAATTTAAATTGTAGGAAACTTTCCTTGGTTTAGTTTAATATACATTTTCCTTGGTTTAGTTTAATATACATTTTCTTAAAAATGCACAGTAAAGGCGATATAATCAAAGAACCTATTTTGGTCACAACTTTTATATTACGATAGCAAAAATGGTGATGTTGTGACGTATGAGGTTTAAATTTGAAAAGGGACAGGCTGAATTCTATACACTTCAATGTTCAATGGGGACGAAGTATTGCGAACGTTGTAGGTCCCCCTCTTTTCACCATAGATTCATATCAAGGTTATCTATTGTATCAACTACTTTCGAAGAGAGATAAGGTTGACATCATTTTCTGCTGTATTGCCGCATAGACGAAACCGTACTTATTTGAACAAAAAGTTTACTAATACTTTAGTGTAACCCTTTCAAGGTACAGATATCATGACAAAAAAATTGAATATGGAATATGAAACAACACTGACTTTGACCAGCTCTTCTAATCTTTTTTTTTTTTGGTTAGCCTTGTTGCTGACTCTGACCCCAAAAACAAGAAGTGTTGCTTAATTAAGCCCCGTTGTCAAATTGATAAGGAATTAGTAACGCATCTGCCACTTAAAAATGAAATAAAGTCCATCAGAGAGCTAGAAGGTGAAAAATTGAAAATGCTCTTTGAACAAAAGATTAAAAAAGAACGACATGTCAAAAAAATGATGTCAAGGTATCGGTTCATCTCACACAATCTCTTGTTGCTGCGTAAAAAGTAAGTATTCGTGCTCACCCTAACTTGGGAAATTGTCACTATAGTCAACTTTGAAGTTTCTCTACAGATAGATGTTTCCAATTATATGATTATCACAGTTCGTAGTGTATATAACATACAGCAAACGGCTACTAAACTATTTTTCTCCTATAAAGGTTGTGAGAAGATGTGTCGCAATATTTGAAGTGTACAAGATATCACAACCGAAAGCATTACGTGAATAAAACAATTTTTGGGGAAACTCCATGCATAACCCCATTTTGGCTTATCCGTACACTCATAAAAACAAAGTTTGAACAATTTTTTGTTCCTTTGTTAGTTACTATTCTGACCTACAAACACTATTTTGTTCTTGATGTAGTGGCAGGCTACCATAAATATAATGTATCGAATCAATTCTTTCCGAGTTATAGAGAACACTGGGTTTTTTATTTGCATGTGAAGCACGATGGACCAGAAACGCAAAAACAGAATACTTCGAGTAACAAAGCAGGGATGTTAGTGTACGTACTATTTTAAAAGCGTTACTTCCACTGAACATTTTTCAAATATCTACGCATGACAAGTCGCAAAACAAGGTGAAATTAAACAAGGACGGCAAAGTTTACATTTCGAACCAGGAATTGAAGCTTCAAAAGTGTTGTGTTGAAAGCCGAGATAAACGACATCGATTTCCAAAAACAAATAGAGAGTCATTTAACGTGTGGCTAAAGGTATTCACTTTTATAGGTTTTTCGAAGTCATCATTCCTTGCCCGCAAGTTTTTAATCACGTAAAAGTAAATACTTGGAATTTCTTTGTTTCTTAGTATTTGTAAAATCATTTTACTATAACCTTGAACATTAAATTAATCTGAAATATATGGATACCAGTAATTATTTGGTTTTTTTCTGCTCCTAGATTTGTCCCAGAAACAAGTAGGTACGTATATCCCTAAGTTGTTGAACTTTTTTGTTTACTAATTTGAGAGAATATTAATTGTTTTAATTATACATAGCATTTATTGTTTATACGTGAAAAATACTGGATAAGGGATTATGAATTGAGTAAAAATAAAAAGTAACAAATCAACTGGTAGAACCAAGAAGATCACCTTTTACTCACCATTTAGTGTTTCTGGGGTCAACGTCAACCTTAAATATGATTTATGTTGTTTTTGTAATTTTATATTGTATAGTTATTATTTCCTATTCCACCGTTTAGGGAATTTAAACAACTTACGCAAATGAAAAGTGTATCATGAACAATAAATGTTTAAAAAAATGTCATATTTACGTGAATAATTTTTGGGATTTATAAATTTGCCGAATACAAGCAAATTTTGTAGCAAACAGCAGCAAACAGTCGGTGTTTTTATTTTGCTACATTTTTTCGTTGTGTACCAGCTGATTGATGTAAGTACAGCCACTTAGACTCTTAAAAGGTGCTGGGAATATGTCTATCACTCACCACCCCCCTGGACCGGGGGGTGGCCACCTTCCAGATCATTCACATCTTTTAAATATTCAAGTGGATATTGTTCATGTTAGCGATATAGAAATTTTAGAAAATGTCTCGAGTTCCAGCTATCTTCAATCTGAAATATTGAAAAAACATCAACGTGAACAATAGATATAAGGAGAAAAACGAATCGTTTCCCTCCTATGACGGACAAAGCAATGCATCTAGGCAATAAGCAATGACAGTCAAGTGTATCGAAGGCGCAGCAGACCTCGTTAGGCATAAAGGTTGCGAAGGGCAACCTTTGCCCGAAGCCATTTCTGTCGGTAGGGTGGAAGCACACGCATCATCGTGATAAGATCAGATACGCTGAGACATACCCGAGAAAAGCAGGTCCTTCTTCTAAGGTCCATGCCGCCAACGCATACATCGCTTCGGGCCCTAGAGGGATGGACGAAGGTAATTGTCGCAGGGCGAACCGATGCGCCATTGTTTTGTCTTATCCCCTTCGGATATCTTTGACCTACAGGGTCTACCTCCTAAGCTCCTGCTTGTGTAATGAAACACTTTTTAACAAAATGATATTCTTGTATTCGTTTTTATAATCAATACAGGCTGCTACGAGGCATATTTTCAGGTAACAGGTTTACAGGTTACAACGTTTTCTGCCTCCGTGAAAATTATAAAGCACAAAAAATGAAGATTGAAATATTAGCACTATCCGTTGTTCAAATACTACTCCCTCCAAATGACTGACTGAAAATTTTGACATCTTTTTTTCATCAGAAACAAATCGTTACAAGTAGCTCGAATGGGTAGTTTCCAAAAAAGTTTAAACCAGATATTTATACTAACAAATTTTGAATATTATTTACCTACGCCCAAAAATGAGCGCTGGGTATATAAAAATTTAAATTACATGGTGACACTGTAAGTCGGACAGTCACGGAAATCAGAAATATAAAAAGTAGTAATAATGTTTTTTATTTAGAGAAATGTATCACAAAAATCCCAAATAAGAAATTTTTTTCTAAATTCCCGTTTTAATTTTTAGGCGTAATTTCAAACTGTCAGGTGTAATTTATACCTATCAGTTTGAGTTTACAATTGACGAGTTAGAAAATGAGCTTGACCGTTTTGAATTACCACTTTAGAAACTACAGCTGGAAAAGCTTTTATAACCGGTGCATCAATATCGGACGTTAATCCATTTCGTTTGTTCTGGAAAATATTGGATATCTTCTGTCTTCAATTTCAGCCAGTTTGTAGGAGAATATGATGTATAAGGATAAGCGACCGCTATACTGTCTAGAAGGGATTTTTTTTCATTCTTTTAGTTTCCGCCGCTACTGCATCAATGATGAAAAACGCTAAAGCTATTTCACCTTCAATGCTGAAGGGATTTGCAATAAGATTATTGTTATTTATACGAGGGTTGCTCTATATCTACAGGCAGACCTTTTCTGCCGCCTACTCTCTAATTGTTATTTGTTCAACATTTTTAGAATTATAGAGAGCCTTCTGGATACTGGCACTTACAACAATTCTCGTTGCTACAGTGGATACATTTTGAATCGAAATCTACGAGCAATATAAGACGGTTTATTAAGGTCAGGTTAGCTTACGAGTTATGGAAGGGTCAAGCGATCAATTATTATTAGACAGATGAAAGATCATATTGTAGACATAAGGGGTTTATAAAGGTATTGTCTCAAATACGATTTTTTTTAGATTTCAATACTTGCTCTACCTAGCGCTTGGAAATTAAAAACGGAAATAAATGCTTTCTGAGCTCATAGCTGAATCTTAAAATCACAACAAGTTACAAATGAGAAGCGAAGATTGGGTTTCATTCAGTTTTTGAGTCAGTAATTGGTATTTTGACATCTATGCCATTTCCACTAGAGTGCCATTCAATCACCATGAAGTTTTGCTTTTGACTAGATTCAAAAATTTCATTGTAATTCTTTGCCCTTACTTGGTAAAACTGCCCCAACCTATACAGGGTGAGTCAAGCTCAATGTCTCGGACCAAACGATGCCCCTTTTCAGGAACGAACTATGCGGGTGTATGTATGTAGCGTTGGACTACATTTTAAAAATAATGATTTCCTATCCAGGGTGCTTAATAAAAGCGTGATATATCAAAGTTGCGTTTTTTAAATGGAGCACCCTGTATAGTTTTGCATATTCAGATACATTGGGTCAATTCTAATTTATGTATCACATATGGGACTTAAAAGGAACCGTTTAGGTACAAAACACCATTTTTGGTATAAGTATATAATTATCAGAATAAAATTGAACATCGCAGCGATTATAAAATTTAGAAGGCCGTGAGTTTTCGATATGGCTAAACATAAAATGCATGAGCTTAGGTTAGACGATTCAATTTGAATTGGTTTCGCAATCGGTAGTTTAATTATGGGAACTTCTATCAGAGATAATTTGATTTTCTTCAAACGATAATGCCTAATTTTTGTTATACAATCAAATGCACAATTTGATAGCATTTGTAATGACATAATGTTGTGGCTATCAATATCTGGTAGTTTTCATTTAATTTCAAATTTTCAGTCAAATCGCTGTTTTTAATTTTCCCATCTATAAGCATCCTAGCAGGCCATGAAATATAAACAAAAACGTTTTCGGATGGAAGAAAACAACTAAGTTAGGAAAAAGACACAGACAAACTATAGTAAAAAGACAAGTTTATGGAACTTACAACAAATCAAGTCGAACCAGAAACAACGGTGGTAACATATTTAAGGTCAAAAGGAAGCTGGAGTAGCACAGAAAAGTTATTTTTCAGTCTACTGGCTACTGTAATGTACTGATTGGCAATTTGGAATACAAAAAAGGCTTGGAACATATGGAATAATATAAAAATTCCTAGCTTCTTTCCAGCTGTCTTTGCAGGACACCAAATTGGGAGGAAGCGAAGGAGAAAGACGTGGTAGGTTGTGCTTTGTACTTAAAGCATCTTGCTAGAAAAGCTAAATAGTTTATATTTAAAAAAGAAACATTTATCCGTGAATTAGAATAACAAAGAGAGATTAGAATTCTGTCAGCACTTTCGTCATAAGTAAAACTTACAACTGCACTAGCCCTGTATACCTACCAAGAACAGAACAACTCCCTCAGTTTCATCGATGGTATCGTCGGCTTGGGTAACCGTTTCCTTCGGTTGCGTCTTCGGGTTTTATAACTCTGCCGTCTTCTGCCGTCTATTATTACGACAATTGTCAGTGTTATCCCGGGCACACCACCTTGGTTATCTCCTCTCGGCCGACGACTTCGATGTCTGGATGCTCCCCCAGGATCCCAGGAGCCGCGGCTACGCGGTTACGGTTATCGCTCCCGCTCGCCACCCGGCTCTTATAGTTTCACTCTAGGAAAGGTACTCCATAAACTGGCTTCCTTCAATCTTTCCTTACCGTTCACCGGAACGCCACTCGTAAAAAATGTATTGGCCGGCTGTTAATCTTACAATGTACACGTTGATGGGTTTTACGAATTGAGGTTGGAGAAAAGGATTTGTACCTACATCGTCAATTCGTGATTAGCTGTCTGGGGGCATAATCACTATTTTTTTTTCTCCCACAAAGGCTGAAAGCCTATGGCGCTGTACAAGCGCTGCGAGAGAATAAGTATCGGTTCAAGTTAGATTTGAAACGCTGCAGGTTGAGGCCGTCGGGAAAGAAATTCCCCGGCAGCTGATTCCACAGCGTCGAAGTTCTCCAAAAGAAGGAATACTGGAGGAGACTGGTTCGGGGAGTAAGGACCTCGACCTGGTAAGGATAAGCCGCAGAGCTTCTCTAGTGCTCCTGGTTCGGAGGGCCTGTGGTGTTATTATCTGCTCTCTCGAACATCTTCCGCGATAGAATCTGTAAAACAGGGATAGGTCAGCCACCCTCCTTCGATGTTCCAGGCTGTGGAGGTCCTTTGTGAGGTTAGGCGTATCGATTAGTCTAATCGCTCTTTTCTGGATAGTGCCCAGAAGCTTTAGAGAGTGCTTCGGAGCGCATCCCCACACATGGGAGCAATACTCCAGCGATGGTCGGATCTGTGCCTTGTAGAGCAGCAGCAGTTGCTCTGCTGTATACAACTTCCTACAGCGGAACAAAACTTCAAGCTTCTGGGATGCCGTTTTAGCAATACTGACGACGTGGTCATGCCAGGACATGTTATTGTCGATGCTGATTTCCAAAAGCTTGACGGAAAGTGATTCGACTATGGTGTGACCCACCATTTCCACGGTTGGTAATGCCATCGCGAGACTTCTTTGTAAGTGTTGTTGCCTGAGTTTTTTGTACGTTGAACTGTACTTTATTTGCTAATCCCCACTCGACAATTGTTTTGATATCTACGTTGATCTGTGAGGCATGCTGCTGTCGCCGACGTACCGTCTCCTGGGATGATAGTGACTTGCCTGGTTGCAAGCACGACACTAATGTACTGTCATCTGCGGAGCTGTAGGTTAGATTGGATGTTATTTCCACAGCTCGTTGTTGTACAGCAGAAACAGTGTAGGGGATAGGACAGATCCCTGAGAAACACCGGCGTTTATTGAAAATACGTCTGATGAACAGCCCTCGACTACAACAAACAGAGATCGGTCGTTCAAAATGCTATTCAGCCACTGGTGCAGGCCAGGTTATAATTTTGTAATAACTTTCTTCAAATTATTTTGTACTTTAACAAAAGCTGCAAAGGTGGTCGAAACGTTAATAAAGGTTTATGTTTAAACATATATGATTTTAATAATGATCCAGTAAAAAATGATGATGATGATAGATTTTCTTACCAAATTACAGATTGAAGGAAATGAAAAATCTAGATTGACTTTACCGCACATTGAAATATTATATCTCCAGAACGTTCAACTATAATATTTTTATATCCTGAGATTCGCAGCGCATTTAGTACAGTAAATTTCTGGAAAATTATCTAGGATATCCTTTATACTTTCAGTCTAGGAAATCGTAAAAGGATATATTGGCAACCTGAGTACTTTTTACGCACTTTCTATGCTAAAAAAATTAGAGTTCCTCTCTCTCTCTCTCTCTCTCTCTCTCTCCATCTCAATCTCTCAGCTTCCTGACAATGATCAGAGAACTTTGAAATATCTAAAGATGAAGTTTGAGCGACTTTGAAATTTTTCGTTCCTGGTTTATTTTTCCTCCGCCATTAGAAAGAGTTCCAACAACGATAACTGTTACCATTTTCTCCACGTTAGTAATACGGCGCCAAATTTCATCATAATCAAGTTCGTAGTTTTCAAGATATACCTTATAAGCTTATAATATGTAGGTATGTATAAAATTATACATACGATATTATTAAGTCATTTTTTTCAACGTAACGTAGAGTAATTCTTTATGAGTACAGCAGTTTGAGATTTCAAAACCCCCACCCGCTCGATCACCCCTATTTCACCCCCTCCAAGGACAAATATGAAAAAGGACAGAAACCCCTGAAATACCTGAAAACGAAGTTTGGAAGAGTTCTGATATTTTTTTTTGGTTTTTACTAAATACTCCGCTACCAATGTACCGATAATCAAACTTATACCAGTACTACCTACTACGATCCCACAGCACATCGCTACCCAAATTTCATCACAATCCATGCAGCAGTTACTGTGACTACGAGGCTAGAAAAACGCCAACAGACAGACAAACAGACCGACAATCAGACTAACTGACAGACCGACAGACAGATCCACCGACAGACCAACAGATAGCCTGACAAACAGACCGACAGACCGACAGGCCGACGGACCGACGGACCGACGGACCGACGGACCGACGGACCGACGGACCGACGGACCGACGGACCGACGGACCGACGGACCGACGGACCGACGGACCGACGGACCGACGGACCGACGGACCGACGGACCGACGGACCGACGGACCGACGGACCGACGGACCGACGGACCGACGGACCGACCGACCGACAGACCGACCGACCGACAGACCGACCGACCGACAGACCGACAGACCGACAGACCGACAGACCGACCGACCGACAGACCGACAGACCGACAGACCGACAGACCGACAGACCGACAGACCGACAGACCGACAGACCGACAGACCGACAGACCGACAGACCGACAGACCGACAGACCGACAGACCGACAGACCGACAGACCGACAGACCGACAGACCGACAGACCGACAGACCGACAGACCGACAGACCGACAGACCGACAGACCGACAGACCGACAGACCGACAGACCGACAGACCGACAGACCGACAGACCGACAGACCGACAGACCGACAGACCGACAGACCGACAGACCGACAGACCGACAGACCGACAGACCGACAGACCGACAGACCGACAGACCGACAGACCGACAGACCGACAGACCGACAGACCGACAGACCGACAGACCGACAGACCGACAGACCGACAGACCGACAGACCGACAGACCGACAGACCGACAGACCGACAGACCGACAGACCGACAGACCGACAGACCGACAGACCGACAGACCGACAGACCGACAGACCGACAGACCGACAGACCGACAGACCGACAGACCGACAGACCGACAGACCGACAGACCGACAGACCGACAGACCGACAGACCGACAGACCGACAGACCGACAGACCGACAGACCGACAGACCGACAGACCGACAGACCGACAGACCGACAGACCGACAGACCGACAGACCGACAGACCGACAGACCGACAGACCGACAGACCGACAGACCGACAGACCGACAGACCGACAGACCGACAGACCGACAGACCGACAGACCGACAGACCGACAGACCGACAGACCGACAGACCGACAGACCGACAGACCGACAGACCGACAGACCGACAGACCGACAGACCGACAGACCGACAGACCGACAGACCGACAGACCGACAGACCGACAGACCGACAGACCGACAGACCGACAAGCAGAGCGACGGAAATTTGTGATGTGGATTTTCGTTAACTTAGATATCACAGAACCCCCACAAAGGGTATTATTTCAAAATCCATAATTTTAGCGATCCCAATTCTGTCCTTCCACTTATCGGTGCGGGAATTAACTAAAAGCGTGTTCAGTACGACTCGTCGACAGTACACAGAAAAATATTTTGAACATGAGTTGATGAATCGCATCATCGTCAATTTTTTGAGCATTTATTCTACAAATCGGTGCTTACAACAGTGATCGTAGATTTGTGAATCGACTTACTGAGACAGTAAAAGAACTACCATTAAATAATTAACGTAACATAAAATTGGATCGACGCTTGGTGGGGCGATGAATCAATCGATCTGTGGTTCTTGGGCAGAAGCTGTTTCACTTCGGCGACTTCCGAAATCCTCTCTCTCTGGACGATGCTGGCCTAAAAGCTCAAAAACCACAAAATCATTAGATCATGGCCACACACTACGCAAAGCCATCTATCCGATCAACCACAATAGCTGATATCGTGCGCCATATTACTAAATAACATCATACTGACCAATGCACAGCAGCCACAGGTTAATCTTTTTGGGCAATTGTGTTAAAAACCATTAAATATGGATCTATGCACGATACTAGTTGACTCAGTGTACGAAATTCATATACGATCTTTCATAATGTCAATGTCTCACGACGACGTCGGCAAAACAGTAATGTTGTCGTTCGTTGATTTGATGCAGCTTTTTATTTTTTATTAATGTTTGTTCTTTTAGTTAGTGTAGATGGCGCTGGGAACATTATTATACAATCATCGAAGATCTATGGTATAGTTGTACAGCTTACAACGCACTACAATAACAGTTACTGTCACAGTTTTTCAGCACCATATAGTATTTTGAATATAGCCCAAGATGCATCACTATTCCCATTTTAACGATTGCAGCATTCCGACAACGCGTCACCTTATTAATTTTCTTTAATTAATTTTTAAATCCTTCTTGAGTGCCCCTGGACCCGTTATGACTCCTCTTGATAGGTAACTTAATTAAGGGCAGCTCGTAAAATTCCCCCGTTCTTTTTGCCACAAACGCCCCCCTCGTACTCAGACGACACTTTAATTCGAGGAATTAACTTTTTATATCTAGAAGTCGTCGTACCTCTTATAGCCTAGTTAGGGTTACATCTCTAAGGCCAGTATCTTCCAAATTATAGAGGGGTTGAGGATTACCAGACAGACACTCAACAGAATCCAGACAATTAGTCCGATGATAAAACCAGCAGCATGACTTTCCATGATGTGCATACCATGAAGCCTCAAATTCAAAAACATTTGCGACAAAAACATATCCTGAGGCTAGTAGCAGTAGTTGTATCTAACACTGAATAAATGTACCACAATCTTTCTTATTTTAATAAGAAAATGTTGCCTTATTAAAGATATATCAAACATAAAATGCTAGATAATGTATTCCAACAATTTTTTATTTTCCGTTTGTCTGTTTCTATGCAATTTAATTTTTAATTTATTTTAATTAGCTTATCGAGCTTGTTACAAGTACACATTTAACGAAAATTTTCCATTTTCGAGAAACACATCTTAAAAAGTAGATATAAGTACAAACTGGCCACTGAAGGTGTTTCTGACGAGTGCTTGTTTCCATGGACCACATAGCAAAATTCAATAAAGGACTCTTCAATTTCACCTGTAACGTAATTTTAAGTTTTGAAAAACTATTGTGTAGAAAGTTGAAATGCTGTATCAAAATAATAATAATAATATCTAAGGTATAAGTTTGGAAAGGGTAGGTAGTCATTGGTACACATAGAAAAAAAATCTGTCGTTTTGTCAAAGACTTACGCTTGGATTCAATGGGACGTTACACTCAGTATTCCTCAAATACAGCGATGTTTTATCCAATGGGAAGTGTATAGTTAGTAGCGAATTATATCGAATTGTCGATTCAACTACAAGATGTCACTGGATTTCAATGAATGATTCAATCGCAGCCTGTCGTTGAATCGATTCTGTGTTTGGTAATTGATTCTAAATTACTTTCTTTTCCTTGGACCAACACATTTTATTCCGAGGACAGCTGATCGATTCGTTTGGATGTTGAATGGTGTGATTTTGTATGAAGTTATAAGGAGCATGATATAAGAATTAGACATAAGCCTGCACCAGTTGTTGCATTTTTACTTGAAATATAAACTGTCTGACTAATCAAAATACCTACATTCAAATGTCCTCCATTTAATATATAACTGGACACATTTAAATCACACAATTGCTGACGCAATACGCAAAACCACGAGATGACACAACGCGGCTAACACCGAAACAAAAAAAACGGAACAACTTCGTCCATGTTGAAGAGTTCGCAGCGATAGTAGCACTGATATCATCCCCCTGTTCTTTATTCTTACCTTCATTGAATCGAGACATCAGTCTCGCCGAATACTGACTATAGTTCAGCGAACGACAAGGGCCATTGAAACAAAATTAATTTTTATCATATGAATTATCACGAACTGCTGTTGCAGTAATAATTTTTGTACATTGAATAGATTGTATGTTTTGCTTAAATGAAACGCAGGGTAAATTTCGAAAACAAAAGGATGTTCTGATTGCATTATATGTCAATACTGGTATTAGAAGGATTATACATATCGTTATAACGAATATAAAATTATTTTGAATTCATTGGCGTACCTGTGATTACTTCGAATATAAGGATTGAATTTCTTTCAATGACATGGATTTGAAACAACTGTAAATATATTTAAAGTGATGGAAAAATATCTAAATACTAACAATTAATTGGAAACGCAACAGTATTTTTTTCTGTGTAGTCATTTTCCAGTCATTTGTCAACTGGGTTCTCGACCCTGCTTCAGTTCTCATCCCATTTCTAAAGATTTGAAATTGATGTTTGTTCAAACATTTTGAGATAACTAAAATCTTTTTTGTAGCATTAGGAACTTGTTTCATTAGCTAGGAAATCTTATTACACTAAAAGGTTACAAGCATTGGCATAAAGAAATTAAGGGCCAAAGCAAAATATGTCTATTGCTTGTCATCTAAGGGCACTTCAAGGAATGCATTTTCAGTGTCATACGGGTACACACAATAATTGGTCACTGAAAGAAGATTCGCTTCTGACGGATGTAGGTAGTAAATAAAATGAATGATACAAAAAGTGAAATCATGTGGAGCAGAAATAAAGTTCATGGCAGCAGTAATACCACAAATAATTAAACTGGAATAGAGGTGATTGCAGTAAAATGTTTATTTAACATACAAGGAACACGTCCAAAGCACCTTCAAGCTCACATAGCCTTGATGAGATTACATTAAATCTTGCTACGTGGGACAGTCTTATAATGTTCGAGATATACTATCTTGGAACGCTGAAGCTACCGAATCAAAATGTACGGGAAACATCGAGAGGAATTTCTGGTGATCATTTTTATGAAACAATAGGCAGAAGGGTTAGTTTTGAAAGATCTTAATTCAATTTGGTGTCTCTTGTCGGACTTTGCTTAGTCAGACAAACCTAATGATGTATCCATATCCTGAACTAGACATATCTTGTTTTTTCATGTTGATTGTAAGATCAACTTTCATACTATAGAAAAATATATTTTGTAGGTAAATTTTTTATGTGCCTAATATATCTTGAATATATTGGAGTCATTATTTTGTAAGACGGCGTTCTTTGAGAGCATGTAGTACTGACAGGGAGTCAGTAAAAATAGTCTATGAGCTGCATGTCGTACATATTCGTTGGTACATACATACTTAGCAGCTTGGGAAATTTGGTTTCTATCCGTGCATACCATTTGCGTCTCTGTTAGGTATATAAAACATATCCAGCTCCTAAATATTGTTTGGAGGCGTCGGTATGTATATCAGTAGTGTTTGTGTGTTGTTCACAGATTTGTGTTCAGCCATTGTCACTGACCGATAGCAGGTTACTTCGGCAGGACTGTAATGTAATTAGGACATGAGTTGGAAAAAGTCATACATTTGTGTTTTGAGCACCTCATACGTTTAAAGTCATGTTTTTCATCTAGAATTTATTTTTGTCTGAATCCTGAATGAATTGAATGACTAAGGCAGCAATAACTCACACAGGAGTTTGCTTGATCGTCGCTGATCCCAAAAATATTCCTCGCATCATTAGACAATAAAATAAACTCGAAGCAGGCAAAGGAACGCACAGTGATATCTAACGCATCTCTCCGTGTCATCCATCAAAGGGAGAAGCCACCCTAGAAGCGCTCGACAAATGCATCACACGTCTTTTGTTCTCTCTTTCTAATCTTTTCGTTTATCGTCGATTGGCTAAATTTAAGGCAAATATTGGTCCCGGTCCGTCTACAAAAGGGAGATACACTCAATTACGGGAAAGCAACAAGACGATCACGAATCCTCCAAGGACTAATAGAAAGTTGGATAAATCACCGATAACAGTGCACTGGCTACGCGAGGTCCTTAATCATTTACTTGCTTTCCTTTGTCCGAGGATTGACTGCATGAGAAAATGTCGAGGGTACTCTGAGTAGTGTGGTATAAGTTATCTTAGTACTTTTCCGATGATATTTATCACGGACGGATAAGCAGAGGTTTTGGGGTGTACAGACTGGCCTCTCAGCCTATGCAAACAGGCAGATGTTTACCAAATAATCAATGCACATATATACATTTCTCGAAAAGTTCAGTTAACATCAGATATTAAAAAATGAGGACGTTGAACGAGGTAGACCTCGTGCTAGGTGCTTCTCCGGGTCAAATTGTTGTTCATCCCCTGTCCCTGTTTTGTAATATAATTATCAGTCAGGTAGACATCTTTATTTTATTTACGACTGCTTAATATCAAATAATTCAGTGCACAAATACAATGGTTAATGAAATTTGAGTACTTCAACTTATTTAATTTTTTTCAGAAAAAACTAACATGTGATATATCGTTTTAGATATAAAGACACATTCTCTTTCAACTGGTGCTATCAAATTTATATGTTGTATTACATTTTTTTGTGTACCCCCCACCCTTTTCCACCCCCATTGGCCGATCGGCACTAAAACATTTTTAACTCGAAATGACCTATATTAATTGAAGTTGGCCCAATTTGGGAGCAATCGCTTGAGGCGTTTTTGAGTAATCGTTCCAGAATGACATCGCGGACGTACAGAGAGAGACACACACAGACGGTCATCAAAAAACCAAAATTTTCCGATTTTAGTCAAACTTGGTCACTATAATTAGAAACAAAAGTCTACTTTTTGGTCCAGCTGCGATGATAAAAAAGGGGTGGAACTCAAAAAATAATGCCACAACGTGAACTTATAATGCTACCACAATAAAAAGCAAGTTTTCTTATGTCGAAAACGCTACCGCTCATGCCGCAAAATTTTCAAAATGGCGAAATAAAAATTCATAAATTGTAGCAAATTTTCGAAATTCGAAGAGTACGGGTCGCAGACTAAAGCCACCCGCTCATATCACATTGACACTCTCCATAAGGCTGAGGTCGCTACATCGACAATCAGCTTACTTGGGAGGCATATGTAGGGCATCTTTGAAACCCATTTCAAGGTTCATCTATCAAAATCCAAAACTTCAAAAAATGATATATCCTTCTCACAAGCTGTCATTAATGCTTTTATAGCGAGATAACCTATTCGCTAATTGATGGAGTTCAAAGTTATTATAAGCGGAATACCCTGTATATTATTTTTATTTAGATTCCTTGACGAATACGGAAAAGTCACAGCTTTCTAAATTCTATAATCGCTGCGATGTACTTTTTTCTGATATCTACTTATACCAAAAAATAGTGAGGAAGTGTTGGTTCTTGGGCTGTTCGGCCGGCGTCGACACACTCCGTCGCCTTGACGTCGGCGCGTTTCGCTGCTTGAAGTCTTGCCAACGTGGGTGGTCGTCATCCTCAGAAGCTGATGTCACCTGTTCGGCGTGTTCCGAGAGACTGAGACCGCGTCACAGGGTTGGCACTTAACTCCTACGCGTCCCAGAATCTTTGCGTCTATTAAGGCGGGTATCCATACTCTGTTAAGCTCATACGCTTCTTCTTTGTTGTAGAAATTGTTTTTATGTTTATAAATTTCAATGGATAATCTGGCGGAATGGAGGAGATCGTAGCCAGAACCTGCGTCTCGTCAAACTGTTGTGGTTACCACTTTCTTGGAGTGCTTGCTTTTCTAGCCAGTTCTGTCAAAGTTCTAATAATTCCATACTTCTGAGATGGGTGGTTTGATTCCCTATGAAAGTACCGCTCAGTATGAGTTGGTTTTCTACATACCTTGTGCCCGACATGGTTCCTGTTCTTGTCAGAAGAACACCAAAGAAGGCTAGTTTTTGATTTTCTTCTACCTCCTGGTGAAAGGTTTTTTGGCGAAAACGGTTCTTTCTTTATGCTTGTTGTGTGACCAGATTCACAAAGAAGGTGCAGCTATTACTTTATTTTCTATTTTCATGGCATAGGGTGATTTCTCCAGACAAACAAGCCTCAATTTAACATAATATACAGAGACACCTCAGATATCGCGACTACTATTAATACGCGCATATTAAGCTGGTATGAATCGGAGCAAATTACGGGTCACAGTTTTTCATGTATAAAGAACCCTGCGTTAAAATGAGTAGTAGCCGAGTAAATGTATCAGCTTAGGAAATTTTGATAAGGAACTAATGTGATCAGACAGAACGAATTAATACTAAAGAACAAAACCGCATCAAGAGGAATCCAACTGATTAGTGTCGTGAAAAGAAGCCAGACCAGCATGGGAGAAAAAAATCAGCGAGGAACTTATGTAAATTATAGGTGCCATTTACATATTAAACAAATTTCCAAAGGTTTTCTGGTCCAGAAAGGGGGAGCGAAAATGCTCCAGGGATGGAGTATTTCCGGGCCGTTATGACCCAAACGTCCCTGTTGGCTTTTATTTCTCTTTTTGGGAAGGAAAAAGAGCCGGACTGGAAAGTTCAAGGCGTCATTATTTAACGATGGCTGTATTACAATGGTAATGAGCGGTTTCGAAAGCGTGATGCCTCTGAAAAAAAGGATCTGCTACATTTTTGCTTCCCTTCCGTATTCTAAGATCACTAATTGAGGTTGACTCGTCCCTTATGTAGAAAGTAAAGGCAGGTTGAAGTATTCATCATGTGCGAAGAGCAAACAGCTTCATTTGAAGTGATGGATCATGTTACCCACAATGCAGGAGAGGTAATAAAACAAAATGTAGCTGAATTGACTAGACTGTCAACTTTGTTAATGCCCCAAAGGGCAGGGCAGCTGGACAGCAGCAAGGGACACATTTTTTATTATCTCTTTTTAAACGTATCTAAGAGAGCTTCCTTTTTCACTTATAAAATATCCTATATACAAAAGCTGTTGATAAAAGTTATTAATCTATTAGATGCCTCGGAATAGAAGTTTTTGCTTTAAGAATTAGTTTTCTAAAAGGGTGGATAACTAATCGGCCTCAAAGGGCGAAGAATGTGACCTCATCGCCATTCACTGGTCCATTATTTATTAGAACCACATATTATGTTGAATGATAATTTAGTGACATTTTGAAGACCCTTGCATCCTCTACCAACCTTTATTATTACACCAAGATACCATGTAAGGTCAGCATAACTGACAGATAGGAATGGGCCCTAGGAGAACCTCGACATAATGTCGAATGAGATCACTTGTTACACTGATGGCTGCATAAAACCATCAGGTACAAAGGAGGTATATACAGTGACAGGCCAAGGCGGACCGTTAGTATCCGCCTAGGTAAACTGGATATCGTTTTCTATGCAGAAATAGTAGAAATTTTGTAAAGCGGCAGAATATGCATAGATAAAGGATACAGCAAAAATACTACCTACACACCTACACTTCAAGAATAATGTGACACTGGCGAAGACCAACAAGGTAACATTGTCTTGGGTGCCTAGTCACACAGGAGTAGGTGGTAATGAGAGGGCTGACAGGTGTGCCAAGGAACGCGTAGAACTCTCTCTGACCAGCCGTCACCAGTAGGGTGTCAAATGAGCACCAAAAGCGCTGAAACGAAGTGGTGGAAATGTTCACTCTAAGAGGATGCTGAAGGGACACTCGTGTTCTAATACAGCAGATGCTTTCAGATTGAGCAGGAAGGAACTACGAAAGGTGGTCGGATTCATAATTGGCCATTGGACGTTCAGTGTTCACCTACAAAGGCTGAGGATTGAAGTGGCAAACTCATTTTGCAGGAAGTGTGGTGAGGCAGAGGAAGCAATTAATCATGTAGTCTTCGACTGTCCTGCCTTGAGTGAAAGCAGAAACCCTTATTTGAATGTAGGCCTTAAGAGAAAACAGGAGAGCAAAGTCCAGTGAATCTCAAAGTTCGCAGGATGAGACACTGTTTGGTCCCTTTGACTGGGGGTGCAGAATAAGCCTTAAGGGGCCTGGGTATACACATATACATATGTATTTGCCATGCTAAAACACGGATTCCCATTTCGAACAGAACTCACTTGTTTTTCAAACTACATACACAGTATTTCAGAAGGTGATAGTCGAGGTGATAATTAAGACCTTAATGAATAACAACTATTTGCGATTTTCTCAAAAAAGCTTTTTAGTGTGCAAAAAAACTCGCAATGCAAAACCATACATCCTTCAAATGTCTGTAATTTAACAAACAAACACGATATCAAAAAAAGGCCAAATAGGTGACAAAGCTCAAGCTTTCTTCTTCAATTTGCTTTTTGGATCATTACTGTAAGTTTGAAGGCAATGTCAGGAGCTTGGAAATGCGAAATTAATTTTTATGGTGACCTTGGACCTTACCTTTGGACCTTTTGACCTTACTTTTGGATTTTTGGACTTATCCCCCCTCATCTTAGACTTACACACTGGAGAAAGAGAACAGGCGACCATGCCTCCTCGCTAACATGAAAATACGTCTTTTCTTGGATTCTCAATTTTGCGCGCTATACCCTAGACCCTTAAGGCTGAGCGTCAACTATTAGGGCAACTCAACTATAATCTCCTCCCAAAAAAGAGGTGCAAAACATCAATGAATACCGTTTATTATTTGAAACATTTGGTTTTTGGTGATGATAAGCTTCAACAACATTCACTGATTTTCTGTGTATTTACCTTTCGACTATTTCATTCTAGTGCACCAGTTGACATTTTACTTTATACTTTGTTTACTAGAATATTGTACCTCTTAATTCGATTAGTGTATATCATTTACATTAAATCTCCGTAATTCTTGTTGTCGACACTACAACATCTTCCGCTCCACTAATCAGTTAACCTCCCCTCGTAATGATCAAGTTATTCCGATTTAAGCTTGGAGGGTGCAGAAATATGAAAGGAATATGCACGATTTGCTTATTCAGTCGTTTTATTGGATTTTTTACGTGACTGGCGTTGTACGGGATACCATTTGCCAGGTTTCAGAATGAAGGTTTGTCGCTTAATGTTATTATGTCCATTGTACCAAAGATTAGGCAAATCTAAGCATATTAATGGTTAAAGGCACGACAATAGGATACACATACATGGACGTGCGACAGACTGTATACTTTGAATTGGGCATTGACTTTATTGTTACACGAATTTGAAGGTAATATGGACCATCGAAAGATCACAGTAATGGAAACTTGAGTACTTTTTTTTGTTTTTATCTCTTGTCCCTACTTCATGGCTTTTCTTACTTTGTTACAGCAGTGATATACTGTCGCAATCTTTTTGTAATAGATGATTACCTTTCGAGGGACCTACAGAAAATAATAGAGATCGTCGGAAATGTAGGCAGAGTCTGCAGGATACAGAGAGAAAATAGAAGCAGAGTTGACAAAATTAAACATAATACTATCAACAGAATCTTCTTCTTCTAGCCTTATGGTTTCTGCGCGTTTGCGCAATCAACCAGCTCATTAGGGGGTATAAACAGAATCAACATATATTTACAGTCAAAACTGCATGAGAGGATTCAGCATACATATACTCCACGTAGGTTACGTTGACTCTATACTTGTTTATTTTCTTGTAATTATTTTAATCAATAGCCACAAAACGAAAATTTATGAAGCAGAGTACATAACGGTTATTACTCTTCAAAGATGATAAGAGGGGTGACAGCGCTGTTGACAAGAAAACATAACATGTTGGTATGCTGTGACATAACCTTGGCTTGGACTGAGTCCCAAGACTCGCTTTTGCGAGTGCGCTTTTATCGCTTTTTGCCGTTGAGTTGGTCATTTGATGTTGCTTGAGAGATTCACTACAAGCTCAACTTTTTTCTCTGGGTGCACAAGGAAGTTATGCCATGGTCTGCATTTCCTGCTCTGTACGTTGAAACAATTTATGTAAAATTCGCAAATTTCTCACACGTATAGATAGCGTGAATCGCCACTATAGTGATCGTGTAACTCTCTTGCCAATACCTTCTGCTTGTTCTCAATTGTTTCTGAAATAGCAGCTCGTTTCAAAAAGTTTAGTCATCGAGAGAAGGAGATATAATGACTGGCTCATATCCTTTCCCACTCCATTGCGGCTCTATCACCTAGATTATTACCTAATATAAATATCAAAAGCATGTCTCGAATGGTCGTATCTTGATTAAATTGTTTAATAGAATTTAAATGCATAATCGCCTAAGCTTTTGATTATTAAATCGCTCAACCAATGCATGCTACGTCACTGAATATCTAGATTATGAAAGTTCGACAGATTCTATAAATTCTGCTGATTTATCTGGTAAACTCGCCCCTAGGTAGTGATACTATTGAATTTCTGAAAGCTCGTGAAGTTTATTTATTCGATATCAAAAGTATCACGAAATTCTAACCAACACTCGAAGGAGTCACCAAACGTAGGCAAAGGGATATTTGGCAATTTCATTGCTATTTCTTTTTCGATCTTTTCTCTAAACCTTAATTTAAATGCTCATGTCGTGGTGATCACACATTGACGAAATAGCCCTATGCAAAGATGTTAGTCTAACTATTCTTTTGATAAATGAGCCTATAGCCAAAGTTCGGTCGGGTTTTTTTTTGAAACGAATTTATTATTAAAGTAAATATTACAACACCATATATAACAATAACTCTAAACAGTGCTTCAAGCACTGGCCTCGAGAAAACAAAATTTAAACTTAGAAAGAGTGTGAGGTACAATTATCCTATATTTGTATGTTAATAGTAAAGTAGATTTTTAATTTATCTACAAAGGAACTAAAACTATTTGTGGTCTTTACTGGTAAGTTGTTGCAAGTTTTAGATGCATTTACTACAGGATTTTTGAGACCCTTGTTAGTTCTTGTGCTAATTTGGTAGATGTTGTTTATGATCCTAGTCTCATAATTATGAACTTGGTTAGCTAATATTATACTAGTATTTAATTTTTGTTGGTTATTGAGTACTTTGTATATGAATTTACATTGTTCAATTTGTAGTAATGAGGTTAGGCTGAAGGTTTTCAGATTTTGATATAGTTTGCTTGTGCTAGTGAGTCTGTCATAGTTATATAATACCTTTAATACTTTATTTTGTAATAACTGCATCTTTTGAAAATTCGATTTCCCACAAATGCCCCATACAGGGAGTAGATATTTATCTAAAATGCGATATGAAAAAAGCATCTGGGATCATGTCTTTAGATTTTTTAGTTAAATAATTTCTGCACTTGAATACTATGTGGATAATCGGCAGGATTTTACTATTTATCTTATGTGTGTGTTCAGTTCAACTCAATGTATCATCCACAATTAATCC
Organism: Callosobruchus maculatus; assembly: GCA_951848785.1. NCBI lineage: Eukaryota > Metazoa > Arthropoda > Insecta > Coleoptera > Chrysomelidae > Callosobruchus > Callosobruchus maculatus. The sequence continues at coordinate 23,467,283 of CATOUR010000014.1, read as the reverse complement.
TAAATATTTAGTTTCACTCACTTGGTCTATACGTGTATTATTCATGTGAATATTTATTTTGTACAAATTTGTTTTTTTTGTTTGAATACCATGTACTTTGTTTTGTTTATATTTATTTTTAATTTATTGCAGTACAACCGATCTACATAGGTCTGGAGGTCTTTGTTGATCTCCTCACACAAAACATTCTCATTTAAACCTGTATAAACGAGCTTTAAGATTAGCAGTTTTCAGGCTTAGAACATATAAGGAGTACAACTACGGCCCCAGAACTGAGCCTTGAGGCGCTCCATGAGAGTTTGATTTTATTTGACTTGTTGCATTTCCTATCTTTACAATTTGATTTCTGCCTACAATAAATGTTTTAATTAGATTCGCATTTTCCCTTTGAACCCCAAATTCTCCAATTTTTGGATTAATATATCAAAACTAACTATGTCAAATGCTTTTTTCAAATCTATATATACTTCAGTAGCTATGTTCTTGTTATCTAAAAGGGGTGATACACGTACGAACTTTAAGTACGCGGTTTTTAAGTTCGCGAACTTACTCGGCTCGACGTCGGTGACACACGTGAAGCTGAAATCACTCATTTTAATAATTTTCCTAAATAAACAAAACTTTTAACAAACGCCAAACACAACAAGCGTTGCGCATCGATGGCCTGCTGAAACAAAGTGGTGGCTCGCGGCTCGCAGTACGAGCCGAGACAAGCCTCGAGCAATATTTCAAACCAGTTGGATCACCGGCGGTTTGCGCGACGGTTTTAAAGTACGCGTACTTCGGTGACACACAGGCGAAAAAGGTCGTCGAGCCATAAGTGCGCGTACTTGCTCGTACGTGCATCACCCCTTTAATGCTTTCGAAACATGATTTATAAAGTCTACAGTAGTACTTAAAGTGTCGCTGTTTCTGACGAAACCATACTGGAATTCATCTAGTAGATGTGTCTCTGAAATATGTTCTGACATACGGTTTTTAATTAGTTTTTCTAAAATTTTGGAAAAAATGGTCAACACCGATATTGGTCTGTAATTATTCATGTTTGTTACCGGTAGAAAGTCCAACAGCCTGGCGTAGTCGAGAGATCTATAGGGAGTTTGTATAAAATGAAACGACCATATTTTTCGATGTATGGTAACGTTAACCAATATCGCAGATCATATACTTTCATAATCAGCACGGTGATATACTGATGCAATGTTTCCATCTTCGGGTAACTACTGCCACCTGCTTGGTACGCTGCTGGCAATTGCCACAAGGGAGAAGGCTTCGGTTCCTCCAGACATTCAATTTATTTGCATAAATAATAGAAAGCATGCAAATCGAGAGGTCGTAGTATTAATTATACCTTAGCATGCACATTAATTCAGGATGCAACACCCCCACCGTTGCGACATCGTTTTACCTTAAACCCCAGCACGAGCGCACACTTCTTTCTCGTGAACGGGACTACCGCACAGTAGCAAATCATTATCTTTGTACAATTGATAAAATCGATGGATAAAAATGGACACAGTCTATATGACGTGGTACTACAGGTATTTTTAGATAAACGTTTCTAACAACAGTTTTTGGCTGGGTACTTTTTTGTCTGGATTTTTAGGTAACGCAAGGCAGCTAAGAATGCTATTCATTCAAATAATATTTCCTATTTCCATGGAACAGAAGACCTGTATCCTCACTACAAAACTCAAATGATGAACGATTAGGAATAAATATATGGACCTAAGCTCACGACAGTACGTCAAATTATTACTATGGGACTAATCAGAACATTAGTAAAACTGCAACACATCTTTGAGTATAAAATTAGTGATAAACGTATACAAAAATCACATGGCTACAATTCAATAAAGGAGATTTCCCCGCCCACTTACACAAAATAGGTTTGTTAGATTCTCCCTTATGTGACACCGCTGCAGCAGTTATATATGATTTGTTGTTCATCAAAGAAAAATATCTATCGTAAATGAACTGGAGTTCGATGCCAACCACTTTCCAAAAAGAAAGGGTGTTAAGACCACGAACATAATAAACACGAATATTCGGAAAACTTTGGTAACCCTCCCATTCCAGTTCCAGACATATAATAACTAGTCTTAAAGAACTAGAAGAGACCTCAAAAACGCTCAGAAGCGATAAAGTTTTGTTTTTGACTAAGCAACAATACACTTCGGGAAACTGTGGAACATTTTTACACCTCAAAATTTTGACAATAAATGAAAATCGGTGTATCGACGGCGGAGAAATTGATAAAAAATAAAAATTATTAGAACCTCTCCAAGCTTTTAGGCAACGTTTTCAAGCACTTCAGGGATTCCTGATTCTTTTCCATTTTTGTTATTGGAGGGGGTAAAATCGAGGTGGTGGGGCATGTGGGTCTTTGATAACTCAAAAGCTCGTTGTGTGTATAAAATACTTTACATTGCGCTGAAAAAAATTGACTAAGTGATACCGCGTGCTTTATAGATCTATCCGAATATTGCCTATGAATTCTATATCTATGGATATCAGTGACTTTGAATATGCAGAATAATTTAATACACACTTTATAGTCCTTTAACATCAGATAACAGCGCTAAACAATAGAAAACGACTAAACACAGCCGAATACAACAGAAAAGAACAGAAAACAGCTCAGAACAACAGAAAGCAAGCAGATAACAACTGTAAATGGTAGAAAACGACCAAATATAACCGAATAGAGTCAAAACTAGCTCAGAACTACAGATAGCAAACAGATAACAGCGGGAAACGATAGAAAATGAATAAACACAGCTGAATAAAATAGAAAAGGACAGAAAACAGCTAAAAACAACAGAAAGCAAGCAGATAACAGCGATGAACAACAGAAGAGGACGAAGTACAACCAAATAGAACAGAAAAGAACAGAAAACAGCTGAAAACAACACAAAGCAAGCAGATAACAGAACTAACCAATAGAAAACGACTAAACATAGCCCAATACAACAGAAAAGAACAGAAAACAGCTCAAAACAACAGAAAGCCAGCAGATAACAACTGTAAACGGTAGACAGTGACCAAATATAACCGAATAGAACCAAAAATAGCTCAAAACGACAGAAAGCAAGCAAATAACGGCGCTAAATAATAGAAAACGACAAACACAGCCGAATACAATATAAAAGAAGAGAAAACAGACCAAAACCACAGAAAGCAAGCAGACAATCACTGTAGACGGTAGAAAACGACAAAATTCAACCGAATTAGAGTCAAAACTAGCTCAAAACGACAGAGAGAAAACAGGTAACAGCTGGAAACAATAGAAAATGACAAAACACAGTTGAATACAACAGAAAAGAACAGAAGGCAGCTAAAAACAACAGAAAGCAAGCAGATAACAACGATAAACAATAGAAGAGGGCGAAATACAACCGAGTAGAACAGAAAAGAACAGAAAACAACCAAATACCACCGAATAGAACAGAAAACAGCCCATAACCACAGAAAGCAAGCAGATAACAGAACTAAACAATAAAAAAAGACAAAACACAGCCGAATATAACAGAAAAGAACAGAACACAGATCAAAACAACAGAAAGCAAGCAGATAACTGCCCATAACAACAGAAAGCAAGCAGATAACAGCGCTAAACAATAGAAAACGAATAAATACAGCCGAATACAACAGAAAAGAATAGAAAACAGCTCAAAACAACAGAAAGCAGGCAGATAACAACTGTAAACGGTAGAAAACGACCAAATACAACCGAATAGAGTCAAAACTAGCTCAGAACTACAGGGAGCAAACAGATAACAGGGAAACTACGAACTTGATAGGAATTATAACACCGTATTACTACCGTAGAGGAAATGGTTCCAATGTATCGAAGGTCCCTGATCTTGTCTACTTTTTTGATGATGATGCGTTAATGTGTGGAAAGTATTGATGCAAGACACATTTCTTTTCCTTGTAGTAACCCCAAGGTGAAATGAGGGAGAATCCTTCCACTCGCCCTTTTCCCTACAACATCCTCACGGTGTCCCCTGAAGCAATAAGACCATCATAGATTAGCAGTCGGCGGCATCTTAGTCTCCTCCCTCGACCTCTTTAACCCCCCTCCTACCTTCCTGCGTCTTACAGCCACCGCGCCACGTCGATCTCGTCGGACTTTGGTAACGTTAATTAAACTTAATTAAAAGAAGTCACTACTGCCTGAGAGGTACCGGCGAGATGCATGGCTAATCTTTGGACAAATTAATTGCCTTCAGTATAAGTAATGCACTTTGGAGTAGCCGGAGTGCCCTTCTTGGTTAGGCAGAGGCGTCTTCGTAAAGGGATAAAGGTACTAAGATAGCTAGGTGAGTGCATTGAAAATCTGAAATATTCCAAGATGCATATTATTGTCCTTCAGGGCACCACCCTTCTCAATTAAATAGAGGTTATTTAATGGAGAGATAATGTTTTAACAGGACTATTTTAGTCTTTCAAGGTTCGTTATATTTTCTATATTCTTTTGAGTGCATGGTATGATAGACCTTATAGTAGCTTCAGAATCACAACTCAGTTCTTGCTTGAACCGTTTTTCGTTACGAAAATATCACATGTCAAAGAAATTCTGGGACACCCGGTATGCCTCTAGGGCTGGCTGACGTTGTTGTGATTCAATTGAGTTTAATCAGATCAGTTTTTGCTTACGTGGCGGTTCGGCGGTCATTTTGTATCATGTTTGTGTTTACTTTATGCTTATTTATCTAGTGACCGCGACTATACATAGATTATGGTTGTTTTTCATGGGTTTCGATCATCGATTGAAACTCTAACTTTCCTTCACTACGTTTTGGTTTATTTTAATCTAAACCATCTTCAGGTGTGTTGATTTCAGATGTCGGTTACAATTCTGTATAATTGTTTTGTTTGTGAAACAGCCTCCGTCAACCCATAGAGGCTGTTTCACAAACAAAACAATTTTACAGAAATGTAACCGACGTCTGAAATTAACACACCTGAAGATGGTTTAGATTAAAATAAACCGAAACGTAGTGAAGGAAAGTTTGTGTTTACGCTTGGTTTGTTCAAATATAATTTATGAGTACATATTATGTCCCTGACTGGTTAGATTCTTTATTGTTCATGTAGAATTTTGAATTCCTCAATTTATCCTAAGACCCTATCACTACTTTTGCTTTCTATCCATCCGTTTTTGTTATTCTCTTCCACAGCCACATCTCTATCTCCTACAGCCTTTTTTTATTTTATGGTATTCTACAAGACATATTAGCTAAGGTCGCACGGACTGTTGTGATCATTAACAATGGCTTGATGTACTGATTACAAATCGAATCGCAGTTTTGAGTTTCAGTCTCGTTTGACGAAAATCAAAAATTTCAGATCGTTGGGACCTTAAGTTTTGCCTATAAAATCGAAAATATGCATTTGTCTTTCTATTAAGATGAAATCTTGTATTTTGGATAACTTGAGGATCTGATTACAAATGCGGTTGAAGCTTTGAGTTGCAGTCGCGTTCGACGAAGGTCAAACATTTCAGATCTTTCAGATTTTCGCCAGGTTTGTCTAAAAAATTCAAAAATTTTTATTTGTCTTTTTACCAAGAATCTCGTGTTTCAGAAAATTTGAAGGTACTGGTTACAAATCTGGTCCCAGCTTTGAGTTTCAGTATCTTTTGATGAAAATAAAAAAATTCAGGTCCTTTTAGATATACAGGTTTACCTAGAAAATCGAAAATCTTTATTTGGATTTCTAGTAATATGAAACCTCATGTTTTTGGATAATTCGAGAGCGCTGATTACAAATCCGGTTGTAGTTTTGAGTTTCAGTCTCGTGTGACGAAAATAAAAAATTTCAGATCTTTCTTCAGTTTTGCTTATAAAAAATCGATAATCTTTATTTGACTTTCTATTAAGATAAGATCTCGTATTTTAGATAATTTGAGGGTACTGATGACAAATCCGGTCGTAGTTTTGAGTTTTAGTCTCGTGTGACGAAAATCAAAAATGTTAGATCTTTCAGGTTTGAATCGAACATCTTTATCTGGCCTTCCAGTAAGATGTAAGGTGTTTTGGATAATTTGAGGGTGCCGATTTCAAATCTGGTCCCAGTCTTGTGTTTCAGTATCGGACCTTAAGGTTTGTCTAAAAAATCGAAAATATGCATTTGCCTTTCTATTAAGATGAAGTCTTGTGTTTGAGGATGCTGATTACAAATCCGGCCGAAGTTTTGAGTTTCAGTCTCTTTTGACGACGATCAAAAATTTCAGAGCTTTTAGATTTCCGTCAGGTTTGTCTGAAAAACCGAAAATCTTTATTTGGCATTTTATCAAGAATTTCGTGTTTCGGATAATTTGAGAGTGCTGATTACAAATCCGGTCGCAGTTTTGAATTACAGTCGCGTTTGAAGATAAAAAGTTTCATATTTTTCGGATCTTCAGGTTTATCTAAAAAATCGAAAACCTTTATATGGTTTTTCATTAAGATGAAACCTCGTGATTGCATGATTAGAGGGTACTGATTATAAATCTGGTCGCGATTTTGAGTTACAATCTCGTTTGACGAAGACCAAAGACTTCAGATCTTCAGCTTTGCATAAAAAATCGAAAATCCTTACTTGGCTGCCTATTGAGATGAAACCTCGTGTTTGAGGTAATTTGAGGGTGCTGATTATAAAGCTGGTTCTAGTTTTGCGTTTCGGTATCGTTTGATAAAAAATAAAAATTTCAGATCTTCAGGTTTACCTAAAAAAATAAAAATCTTCATTTGGCTTGCCATTAAGATGGAGCCTCATGTTTTGCAAAGTTTGAGGGTGCTTGATTACACATCCGGTCACAGTTTTTAGGCTCAGTCTCGTTTGATGAAAATTATAAATTTCAGATCTTCAGGTTTACCTAAAAAATTAAAAATCTTTATTTGGCTTCTTGTTAAGATGAAACCTCGTATTTTGGGTAACTTGAAGGTGCTGATTACAAATCCGGCCGCAGTTTGACTTTCAGTCTCGTTGATTCAGTTATCGTAGTAGATAATTTTTTAACCCTAAACTTACCCCTCTCGTGTGCCTCGCACACGCCTTTGCTCATCGGCAAATTGGTGGTAATAAGCGTCCCTCCCCAGATTGCCCGAAGACTCACCTGAAACAAAGAGACAACGGTTAATCGAATGACGTCACATCAAACGACAGTAACGCTTCTGGAGGAGAGCGAATTACGTCTGGCACTCCATCCCTGTAATGAAGGCAAAGAGAGCGAAAAAATTACGTGAGAAAATTGCAAATGCTTTTACTCCCGTACCGCGCAGGGTTAATAGAGAGCTAAAACGGCGAAAAATGAGCAGTAATGCGGAGATGTAGTGATGGAAAGCTAAAAGGAATGCGCTGGCTCCAAAAGGAAAAACCATTTGTTGGTATATCCGAGCAATTTTTTTCCAAGCTAACTCGCGGGACAAGCATTTTAATCAATAGAAGTTACGAACCTGAAGCATAATGCTTTTCATGAGGCACTTTTCACAAAATACACTAGGCCTTTACGGAAACTACGATTGGTTTAACCCGATCGCAAGGATCACTAATCCTGACGTTAGGAACGTGATCTAGGATCAGTCAGAAATAGGGTCAGTTTACCCTTGTACGGTAAGTGATCGGGTTATTGAGATCAGTAGCTATTTATTTTAACTATTAACTAATTGTTTTGAATTCGTAAACCAACTTTTTCGTTGTTTGACGTTAGTTTTATCCAGGGAATCGTAAATCTGACTAAACAGCTGATTGACATATAACTGATCGATCTGTATCCAGATCACTGTTTCAATATTCCCTGCTGCGCCTGTCTCGTATCTGTCATTCGTTCGGTAATGCTGAACCTGTCAATGATACGAAGACCACTGAAAAGAATATAGGGCGCACCGTCCACTGAGCGAAGAAATAATTATAGAACTTGAAATCAATCAGAAACCTTCAGACTCTTTATAAACCCTATATTATCTTCAAAGCTGTAACTATAGAACACTCTTTTTTACGAAGGCTTAGTGTCAAATGGTACATAATTCTCACATACTGGGAATTATGGTTGCATAGTGAAAAGGTATCGGCATTACTCAACACATAAATAGTCACCTAAGTGTCGCCTAACATTACTATACTCAAATTCTAGGGCAAAAGGGGTGGAACATAATGGTTCGGCGTTAAGCTTTAGCCCGATTGCTCGATCTAAAGCAATCGTAAGTCCGTTCTTATTATATGGATTACATGGTGGTCATTTGTAAGGATAGAAATAATAAAAGCGAAGCTAAATAAAATTCAACGCTTGGCTTGTGTTTGTATAACAAGTGCAGTATGCACGACTCCGTTGAGCGCGCTAGACGCACTGCACTATATAATTATGATTCAAGGGAAGGCAAGAGAATCTGCGTTCCGACTGTTCTTTGCGAATCCTGGCCCTCTGTGCCTCTCGGAACTGCAAAGCGATGATCCAATCCTACATATACGAGGAGTGATTCAATTTCTCCTACAAACTTACGATGAAGCATCTTACACGCGGTCTTTCGAGGAGGGAAGGCCAGTTTGGTATACAGACGGCTCACTTAACGACGAAGGCTCCCTCCCTGGGGTCTGCGGGCCAAAAACAAAGCTCTCTAAGAGTATTCTAAGAAGAAATAAATGCGAGTTTAGCTTGTGCCTCTCGTACTTACGACATTCAGGCTTAGGCGACGTCCAAGGTGGGGCGGTCCTGTCTCTCATTGGACAGGAGCTGGTTCAGGTTATTTGTGGGCCTGCTATGTGGACATAACACCTTCAGACGTCACTTGTATGTAATGGGAGTGGAAAGCGACCCGACGGCCACGCGACGTCTGCACGCTGTGCCGAGGAGCTGCAGTCCTGATATCCCAGCAGACCTTAAACCTAAAAACATTAGGTAGGCATGACCTTTGCTATGAGGGTTGGACTTTGAGAGCTGGAGTAAGAAAAGGTGCAGAGGGGCTCTCTTGTAGACTTATGCATTGGCTCTTGTCACCAGAAAGCCTTGATCCCTTTTTCATTCATGTATTCAGTCGGTCTAAAAAATCTGTTGACTAATTATCCAAGCGAAATTCAGATTAGCAACTGAATAGCACTTCATTGTGATGCACTCAAAACTATCGTTCGTAAAAGTATAGTGCATGCGAGACGTGGATCTAAACTGAACTACATTTTTTATTACTACGCATGCTTAAAATAGTGATAGCCACGAAATTCGTAGAGTTATGCATTGGTTCTTGTCACCAGAAAGCCTGGATCCCTTTTTCATCCATGTATTCAGTCGGTATAAAAAATCTGTTGACTAATTATCCAAGCAAAATTCAGATTAGCAACTAAATAGCACTTCACTGTGGTGCACTCAAAATTATTGTTCGTAAAAGTATAGTGCATGCGAGACCTAGATCTAGACTGAACTACATTTTTTATTACTACGCATGCTTAAAATAGCGATAGCCACGAAATTCGTTATTTCTTGTGGTCGAAAAACGCACCAATGTCTCAAAATAAATATTATTTGAAAAGCTGGAGTTGATTCGCAATTAGAAAATAACCCTTAGAAGTCTTAAAATAAATTGATCTCACTGGGTAGTTGTTTTAATTCCAATCAGATATAGAGTTGACACTGAAATCATTTTTATTGAAATAAAAAACAAATACGTAGCAATTTCTATGTATATGACTGCATACTCATTGCCACCAATACAATTATTGAAGTGTTGAAACCGCTCCTAACCAGTTTTGATGTAATCTCCTCTATAGGAGTGCAAGGCCCTGTCAGCGGTCCGAAAGGATCACAATAGGTCTTAGCTTCACAACAAATATGACCTTGACCACAGGCTAATTATAGGATAATTTCAGTACTACTACTACTACTCGTCGTTAACTGTCAAGGCGGTCCGGAGGACCTTCGCCTTTATGCTGTAGTTCGTCAGTCAGTTTGTCATCCTGTCGGCCTGGTCACCCAGAAACCAGAAAATGTTAAGAGAAGAAAAAGAAAGGGAGGAAGAAAGAAGAAGAGCAAAGAGAGAAGTGCAACTGTTAAAATAGGCATCGTTAAAATAACTAGGATAATTAATTTTGATGCTCTAAACGCAATTTTGTTGGGATCGGATGTTGCTAAAAAGAGAATTTATATGATCTAAAATTCCACGACTTAATTTTGGTTACAGTGCGAGCCGCGGCCTGGAATGTTTGCGGACTTGCTCGACCGTGTAGTCCACTGAGTCACGCAGCAAAGGGTTTGACGTACTTTTGCAGTTCCGCAGGTCAGAGCTTATACAAATGTCAGACTGAGCATTTCGGTTTTAACATTCACAACAGTGGAACGCCATTTCTGGCGATTTTTATTCATGGATGTCAAATATTGGCAATTTCTGGCGATTTTCATGTCAAAGGTGGCTACAAGCATACTTATAACTTGGCGACATGCGATACTCGCTTAGAGGAAGACCTTAATGCGTTCCACTGTCTTACTGCGCCTGGCTGTGAATGTAGTGGGAATGTGGGATGTGTGAGGAGTTAGCTGTCTTTTTCCAACTGATAGCCTTGCCTGTCCGTATGTATCTTCGCCTGTGACTTCGCTGTTATTTTACTTTACCAATCGTGTATGTGTATTAGTTGGACTGTACAACTAGTATTTTCATGACAGAACAAATACAGCTGTCGCTGATAAATTTTACTCCAATCCTCAAACTCTACTTAAGCTGCCTTTGATCAACTTCTTAGTTTTCTAATTCTTTGCAGCCTTTACATATGACCACGTATTCCACTCTTTTCGTTTTAAATCCAAAATATCGAACGATGTTTATAATAGGTACCAGGCACGTGAAGTTATTACCCCGGAATATAAGAATATATAAATTATAAACTTCAGCCTTTACAGGCTGCGTTTTACGGCTGGTTTGTTTTTTACATACTAAACAAAGTTGCTGAATTGCTTCATTTACCATAAATACATCAGCGGAATGATTTATAAAGGCACGTTCGTATTACCGGTTTGAAACACATATTATTCGAGAATTCGTTTGGATAAATTTTGTTGTTAGACACGCTAGGCGTCTGTTGATTTATTTTTTAGTAGGTATTTCATTTAGTGTTTCGACAATGTAAGCTTAGTAGTTGTTGATTGAATTATACTAGTGAGCCACACTGCTAGTTATACACCGTGTTCCAAGATGAATCCTGAAAATTGCTGGCACTGATTTGTGTTATAATATATTTAAATTATCCGTTGGGAAGTAGTAGTTAAAAAGCTTACAATGTCCTATATTATAATAGTAGGGTGTGTCCGCTTTAACGATGAAAGTATGAAAATTCAGAGTAAATGTTAAATAACATCGGAGATAATACGATGTGATAGACTGACTGAGATTATAAACCTTCAACCTTCAGTTTCAGTTTTAACCCTATAACATCACGATAACATGAACAATATCAGTTTATATGGTACAGTGGCATATTCGAGACACGCAACAGAGGTTTAACTGAACTCATGAGTAACATGCTAACCTTATTCAGTAGGTATTACAAATGATCATTTCAATTAAACTTTCTAAACTAATTGCAAAGTATAATATAAAACTGAAGGAGCGGAAGTAAAACGATTATTCTCCGCAAACACGGTTCAAGATTAGAGGGAAAAGGAGGAGAAGCAAATTGTTTAGACTATTTCGGTATCATAATCTGAGTGATAATGAGAAGCTTTTGAATAAATAAAGAGTAACAGGGAAGAAAGTGGGGACGATTAAGACTACGATTATGCGGTGAACGTACAAACAGTGGCGTAGTTAAATACTTGCCTGTAGTGAAAGGTCACAAATAATCAACATAATGCTTATAGACTGTCCAGTACTAGACAGCTTTTCCAGTGGTTAGGGGAAACGGCCCCACACCTGTTCTATTTTCGTGCTCCACATAGGTTTTACATTATTGAAGAAGAAGAATTCCTTTAGATATTTCACCACCTTGCACTTGAAAGGTTCTTCCGAATAAAAGCCACACAGCCAAGTCTTGTATTACTATTTTTCATAATATTGGCCGAACATCGGGCTCTTCAATCAAGATGGTACCAAAAACGCCGGAAAAAGAACCGATTACCGACGGAATTTGAACCCGAGACCTCCAGAACTCTTGACCGACGCTCTACCACCTGTGCTATGGTGGTCATGCCAATCCAACCTGCAAAGCGTTAGCTAGATGCGTCTCATCACGCCAACTGATGATTTCACTTCCACCATGCTCTACAGTATCTGTATAATCGAAGAAAATTTGTTGAGTTAGTAACAATCCCCGACCGCGTTCGACTCCAGATGTCACTAGGTCGAGCCAGCACAGAAAACCTCTGTGTGGGAACTGAAATGCATTACCATTTTTCATGCTATTGTCCGCCGTCAGTTGGCGTGATGATCCCACGTATCTGGTCGACACCTTGCAGGCTGGGTTCGCCATGGCTCAGCTGGCAGAGAGTTGGACTAGAATTCTGGAAGTCGCGGGTTCAAATCCCGCTGGCAGTCGGTTGCCATTCCTGCAATTTCTGGTATTATCTCAAAAATGTCACTGAAACCGTTCGCATGGATGCTTGAAGGGCATGGCCTATGAGAGCTGTCTCGGGTGTGTTGCAAAATACTGGCTATCTGATCAATTTTTAGAAGGACGAAGAAACTTTAATTCTCAATAATAACCTCCAAAATATGAGTAGATATTGTTGTTTTGTTGAAACATATTGACAAAAATAAACTGCATATTCCACTTTATGAGCACTTGAAAACCTATTTAACGAACATTGTACTTTATTGGTTATTAGGGAAATGACATATTTGGCAAAACAGTTTGCAGCATTTATTGATTATCCAAATCATAGCAGAAAATGGTCAAATTTATTTGATAGACAGAAAAAGTACTATTCAGATGATCCACAGTGATTGGCTGGATTTGACGATTTGTTATAATTTATAAAATATATAAGTTGGATCCTCATACTAGCTGTCTAAGTAGTCCGCATGCCGACCTTGTACTAACAACAACAATATGAAAATGATGAACCCTCCAAAGGGTCAACCTTCATTCGTATCTAATTCTTTTAAGATTCAAAACTGATTCGGACATATCATATGCCCATTGGCCTCATCATGAAAGATTTAGCGTGCCCCTTGGTTTAAATGGGTTTCTAAAGACTACTTTGTTGGATAAAATATGTGATCTTTTATTAACTAATGTGAGGTTTTCCATTTGCGAAGCTTGATCCCCTCCTATAAGTACCTAAGTGTCATGCAATCTTTGATCAGACCGATTGTGGGAATCAGGAGGCCGCTTAAAAACGATAATAAGAAAAATACCGAAAAATGGGTCTAATAAATAGTGTCAAAAATTTTAAAATATTGTGTTTTTTAAATATTATAGGGGACACCCTTGTGTCAGAATTCAGTGACCAATGAGGCACAGGTTAATATTAATTAACCTAATAATGTTTCGGTAACCTTGGTCGTATTATACCATGTTTTTGTATAGTTTGCCAATACCGGTTCTTGTGAAAAAACGAAATATATAGTTTGCATACTGCTAAAAGGTATTAGTATATTGAATCTAACACTGAACTAGATTGAGTCGATTTATGGCATTATAAATTTCAGGGAATAAAATTGCATGAATGAATTTTTCATGTACCTATAAAGTAGATCTGTTAACGGTAGTCAACAAAAATAACGAAAAATAAAAAATCTTTTTATGTCAAGACCTGTAGTTTGAAAATATATACGTTTCTATTAATTCTTAAAAAACTATTTGCTTGATATAATTTTGTATCCTAAAATATGCTGCACTCGTCATATTATTTACTTTTAAGATTGATGTCATAACGATTATGCAGGAATAGATAATTTACGCCAAGGATATGACGTTAAAAGGATCAAAGAGGGCAGACTTCTCATTTGCTATGGAACAGATCACTCAGACGAAGACTAATTGTTTTTCGAAGGTGAATACCCTCTTTCGTTTTGTTTACATCCTTCATAATCACCCCCACTCTGCTTAAAACCGATGCTGCCACCGAAATCATAGCCGTCGAAAAAAGGGGTTCCAGTGAATTACTGCCTTTTCTTTGACCCATACGTAAACCCACATGCACATATGAAATAAGCAATTTAATTTATCATTTTTCCTTCCTCTGCAGCCTTTCTTGAAGTACAAAGTGCTTAATAAAATGATTTTCAACCTATCCAAAGTGCGTTCAAGAATATCACAATCCTTGTTTGGAATATGTCCTGAATCGCATCAGGCACGATGTCCCTAGTTTACGACAGCATTGTTTCGATCTTTCGGATCTCATCACGTGGACTTGGGTAGAGCCCGGTATCAGGGTGCTATGAAAGCAATTTTTTTTCATTCATTTATCTGCCAGATACAAGTAATGCCACCCCTACAAGGCTCTGCCTTGTGGCAGGGTATAGGCGTACATTAAGTAATATTTAAAGTATTTCACAAAAAAATGTTATAGTTTCATATATTTTCTAAAGCCAGTGATAATCTTGCACTCTGCACTCTTTCATATCAAAACTGGAAGCCAACTACTGAGAGCTTACTTTGCTGGATGTTTGTTATTTCTCCATATGTGTAATTGGACATTCTTCTAAAGAAGGGGCACCGAATAATAATATACTTGCTTTTATTAGAACTAGTGCTGTTAAAAGCAATAAACCAACAGAAACAACTACTTAAGGGTTAATACCCGTACCGGCATTGAATTGCACTATGGCTCGAGTTCTTCCTTTGGGAAACCATGAAGAAAACGATTTCCATCTCATTCAAAGTGAGGATATCCTTGTACTTTGGGTAGGGTGGAAATCACAACGATTGCGGTATCCTTGAGTTCACACTTCAGGGTGGAAATCGGTTTCTTCATGTGTTTCCCCAAACGAAGCACTCGAACCAATAGTGTGATTCAGTGCTGGTAAGGACATTTGTCCTCCGAGTAGTTATTTCTGTTCGTCCACTGCTTACAAAGTGTTTGACTGAGGGTAATTTGAATTCTCTGATATTGATTGATTGATTAGCTGCCATAGGATAACAGCTTTTGCTTTTTGTTGCTGTTGCAGAAACTAGATTCCTAAATAAATGCATGAAAAAATAGAGAAATTATTTGAATTGAATTGAATGATAAAAAGTATATAGAAAATTATACACTTTATGTTGGTACAATTTGTGAAATGCTTGTGATTAAAGATGGCGTCAAATGACTTGATCCAGTACTGCCCAAACATTATGTCATAAGAAAATGTTTGGAGATATCCAATTTCCACCATCCCATAATTGTAACAAATGATAAATTATTGTTGAGCACGTCTGCGTATGTACGACTAACCCTTTTAATTGAACGCACACAACTAAAAGCTGTTTTTCAGAATTCCTCACCACCACAATCTTAGCCGCTCTATAGGCCATACTCTCCTAAAACGCCTAGAAAAAGGTTTGGAACAGTTCTGAGTATATTTTGCTGATTACTCCGACGCCACTGCGGGTACGGAGATTAAGCAGCTAGAAAACTGGTGACAGACAGACCATAGACAGATCTACGGAAATAAGTGACACATTTTGGTAATGTAGGTGATAAGATGCACAAAAAACATATTACTTAAAATAGAACATTTCCGCGATTATAATACTCCCTTTACCTGTGGTGAGGAAAATACAAATGCACTAAAGATTTTGCTGTTTGCGCATTACTGCCAGAGAGAATTATAGCTGATCCTAGCCCCTTATAGTTGCGACCATGGCTCCCTTCTACCGCAGCCACTACAGTACTTCTCTTGGTAAGAACAACACAAGGCAAATGTAAGAATGCGAATTTGCATAATAATACCGACTGGCGAAGTAGCTTTCGCGAGATCCTCCCTACAATACGGCCGAGATTATCAAACAATAGAAAAGTTCTTCTTGCTTCACCGCAGCAGCGATGCGCTAGATCAGTCGATGTGGGAACATTCGCATTGCGTTTACGTGTGAAAGTAGTTTGAACGGAGGACTCTTAGATACCTTGACATTTTCTGGATATTTATGATCGATGGAATGGGAAGCATAAGAAATCTTTGCACCAGAACCTCTATATTCGTTTAGTGTGAAGTTGGACGTTAACTTTGCTAAGAGTGTCGTGAAAGCCACAAGTGGCGTCCCAAGGTCTTCGCCCCATCCACCGGAATTTTTTTCACAGGACCCCCCCTCTACGTGAAAAAATATTATACTGCCTACACTGGGTGAAAACGCAACTACTTCTACGGTGATATTCGAAATTGATTTATAGATAACAAAAATTTGGTGTGACCTCAACTTTATATTTTGATTTTTTTCTTTCTCGAGTTTTTGAATAATAAGAATTCGTAGTCCTTACGTATGTGACTAGGCTTAGGCTTAGAAAACTACAGAACCGCCGCTATAAAATTAAGTATAAGTATTATAGTTATAACTATGTAAAAAGCTTGCTCGAGGTAGTCGAGCCCGTATTTCGTACCCTCCGGGCCTTTTCGATACGCAACTGAAAGCTACCAATATTTTCGTTACCGTTATGCAGAGGCGAAGGCAAAGCTTAAATACCAGAGGTCCGCGGCTGCTATAAAGAGGGCAGCGTAGGGGATATTTGTTGATAAGGATTTTAAGAAACAAACGTTCACAGGATCAGCGACAGTAGTTTGAAACCTTCAATGCTTTAGGAACAAAGGTGTTGCCGTAACGCTAGGTTTTCGATGTATAAGGAGTGATCTCTTTGAGATGATATATAGCAGTCACCACTAACGTAACTCTGCCTTTTGCCAGTGTGGCCTAAGGGTAGTTTTGCAACTTTTTGATAAGCAAGAATCGACCTGTTATTAGGTTGCCAACTCCATTTTCTAAAAATCCGGGAGCAGCACATGGGCTTCAAAATTTTTGAAAGGTAAAAAAAGGTGCACCTCTTTCTCAAACATACGAGAGGCATCAATATTCGAAGACCTAAAAAAAACTTTTTGATAAGCAAGAATCGACCTGTTATTAGGTTGCCAACCCCATTTTCTAAAAATTCGGGAGAAGCAGATGGGCTTCAAAGTTTTTGAAAAGTAAAAAAAGGTGCACCTCTTTCTCAAACATACGGGAGGCATCAATATTCGAAGACCTAAATAAGATTTGTGGATCCTACCTCAAAGCTTTATGAAGAATAATCGAGTATTCATCAATTGCAGTTGCAAATTTACGAAACATCTTCGTCTTGGAAGCATCGAATCTTATTTTTGGGTTTCCAAGGTGGTTACGATAGAAAATCAGCCGCTGTCTGATGCTCTGGCCCAAAATTGTGGATCAGGTTTCGGTCATTTCAATCACTAATCCGTGCCACCAAAAAATTACAGAATTCCCTACTAATTCTACTGCACCTCCATTAATAAAAAGTGACTAGACTATATACTACTCTCATATATACAGTAGTTCAACATCACATTGATTTTAAAAATCTATTCATCATAAAAATCGTAGAAAAATGATACCTATTTTAACCTCACCATCTTTGGCAATCCATATTCCTTATTTGACAGGATGTTTTTTGATAGCTGGAAGCACTTTTTACCCTATTTAGCAACTGGAATTTTTCCAAATGTATTCTTCGGTAGGCGATATTGAGACGATAGTGATATATTGGCATGTTTGATGAAAAGGTATGACTGTTCATTATTTCCTCTCCCATTCACAAATGGTTTGCTTTTTCTTTAATAATGGTATCCTTCCATTTTTATATACGAGGTAACACGACAATTACAAAAATCGTATGATAAAGAAGTTGTTCAAATTAAAGCTTTGTATGAGCTGGGTCTTGGGTCATTCTCACCAAATTTCAAAATATTAGGGTAAGTGAATAATAAAAATATTTATTTTATAAGTGCTATACTTTTTGGTCGGCTAATTTCACTCAGCAATTCAGAGGGTTTCCAAAACCGTCAAGCTTCCAAATTATTTTTTTAGAAAATACTGACATTTTTAGAAAACATTTTTCATAGAGTCTACGCATAGACTCTGTCCAGATTTAAACTCCTTTTGTTTTGTTCATCATTGTCTGCTTTAGTTTTTGACTTGCCCATCGTTGGAGGACAATTCTGACTAAACCAAAAGATCTCATCTAACTTCAAATACGTTGTTAGATAGTTCCGATTATCCTTTATAAATCACAAATTATCTCTGTCCGTAATTATTTCGAATGGTCCATTTACACAGGCCAACGGAGGAGAACAGTATGCTTTACAGATATAGTTTTGCTCACTTTATTTAGGTGGCATCTTAACTCTAATATTGTTCCGCCAGTTGGCCTGCCGTAATAAGCGAATTTTATGAAAGAGAGACTTTGGCGAGGGACAATACATTTGATACTGAAAAAAACTAATTTCAAATTTTACTTATAATATAGCCCACCTTAGATAATAATTTAACATCATAAGTATCACATGATGTTAGTCCAAATAGAACGAATAACAAATACAGCAAACAAATTCTTCATTGTGCGGAAAAACAGGTAGGGAGACTGGTAACGAGAGGAGATTTTACTCACTTCATTCTTTTCTTCAATATATCTTCCTCACTGAAATTTTTAGCTACATCGGAAGCATTCAGAAGATCAAAAGCTCCACGAATGACTTTCAGTAATACTTAGCATTTAGTTTTGTTTTATGTAACACGCCATGACCTACTTTTTCGTTTTTGGTGAGAATGAGCTACGATATGATATCGAATATTTTCCCTATTCACAATATTTAATGGTGGGTTTATAAATTTAACTAAACCACGGATTAAGAATTGGCAACTAAAAACTAAGAATTAAGAAATATGAATGTGTTTATAAATTTAAACTAAGGATTAAGATTAATACCAATTTGACTTTATTCCAGTACACAAACAAAACAAAAATATAAAACAAAATGACAAATGCCAAATGATCGAATGCTTAAATAATCTAATATCAAAGATATGTCGAGATGGTGCATGTTTTAAACCTTATTGTCTCCACAAGACACACAAAACGCATGCACAGAACAGTAAAATAGTTAATTCTAAGTTGAAAAGATAAAAGTTAACCATTTTCTTAGTTTTTAATTGTTGATTTAATTGACACGTAGAACTATATAAACAGTTGATGGTGGCTCTATGTATCTTAGTTCTGAGTTGTTAATTTCACTCTTAGTTTAGTCGAGTTTATGAACCCACCACAAAAGACCAAAAAATGCAAAGTCAATAAGGTCAAAACTTTCCAATTGTTTTTCAATAAACGATATCCGCCGCTACTCAAACTTTTGTTAAAATAAAGTTCACACCTTTAACTCGTTGAGTCCAAATTTATTTTCATTATATACATATTTTGACCATGTTTTGACAATCAAAATCGTAAATGAATGTCAATGCCTTTTTACCCAGGTTTTAATCTACACATTCATTTTCGGTACCTCTCGATGTGACAAGTCCTTTATATTATTTAAATTATAACGTCCGTCTCCGATATTCTTTTATAGTGAGCAATCATATCCTCACTTCAATTGTTGTACTTTTGAAGTTAATAAAATAACATGAATTGACTATATTTACATAAACGTTTCAATTCTCAACGTACTACAAATTCATTAATCATGAAATACTGCGTAAGAAATTTACTAAGTGAAATAACTATTTACAGAGATAGAAAACATTGATGTCCGCAGAGAGGAAGAGGTTGAGGAGCAGACAATTGGAAGGATGGTAACCTGAGTGATACGATGTGTCTACATTGCTGTGTTAGCAAAACGTCTTTCATATGTCTCGAAATTTGAATATATACCGTTGTTTGCTGTAATGCAACAAAAATGTTTTTGAAATAAGGCAGTAAAATGGTGCGGATTATCAGATCGAATAGAATCTTGACCTGGCAAGGCAACAAGAAGCCGGCAAAATAACGGGGATGATAATATGCATGAGTTTACGGCATCTCATCTTCCCTCTATCATACAGCCATAACTCACCCAGTTCGCACACTACTGGCTCCATTTGCAGATAGTGTGGTGTTTTTCGTGCACAGATTGACTTTCTGATTTTCTCGTACATAAACATGGTGTATAAACGGTCCCCAATTTATTTATTTATACCTGTTTTGCTTGTTTTCTGGCAATGGTGATAAATCTTACCGCTGCTGCCCTGCTGCATCGCGTCCTTGTGTTGCTACTGCTCGCCGAGTGGCCGAAGCTGAGCCAGTGGCGTCACATAAGGTCTGGTTTTACAGCAATCACAAACTAGTCAGCGTCAATTTGATTGGCCAGTACCAGTCAGAAATAGTTTGACAACTGCAATGGGGAATACTGATTGGCTCTGACTGGTTTGTGATTCTCTGTAAAAACAGAGCTTTTATTAGGAAACTCCTACGTTATTACGTCCGAGAAATTACTGCAAGACTTCCTCTGCGGAATGAGACCAAACAAGTTGAATTTCTGCAGAAACCTTCGTTTTGATGTTCTAATAAAGCACAAAAAAATCGCACATGTCTACCCTTGTGCGTCTTGAGATATCGAAGGTCAAATGTCATGAAAATCGGTCATTCAGGAAAATCTCGCTACCAGTGCATCTGACGTCATAAGAACTTATAACAGAACTTACGCAAAATATAATTCTCTATAAAATCATTTATACACATATTTTTCGTACGACCAACCGTTTTTGAGATTTAGCGTGAGAGCGGCAGCACGTATTCTTAATACTTAGATAATACTTCAAAGAGGGGCAGCAATCAAGTTAGGTTAGCTAAATTTCAATACATATTTTCCAAATGTCAATGCCAGTACCTCAAACAAGGCGTAGCTTTCGAGGTCTCATAACAGTACAAATTAAGAAATGTTGAAATGATGAATACTACAACAACTCTGTAGAGCTGTAATTACAAAATTCATTCTTCCTAATTTGCTGGTCTCAACAAAATACTTTTATTATTAAAACTGTGTTTATGAAAAATATATAATAAATTATTAATAACAAGAAATGCCCTCTTTTCCACATCACTTTTGAAGTAGAGTGTTAGGCGTGTTTTTGACATGGTATCCATAGTAGGCCGAATCCACGTTTTCGATGTCAGGAAAAGTTTATTAATATTAATCTATAATTTTACCTCCCACACAACTAAAATTTCAGTACTCCTCGACCAAGTATTTCATGAAGTTGTTTTAGTAAAGATAACATATTTTCCATCTGAGCTCCTATAACTTCGATCAAGAATACAACAGCTTGAGAAGAAATGTGAAGAATTGAGAATATGATGGTTTTGGTTCATGCACATAACCAGATCGATACGGGCCTTATAAGTATTATAAATAATAAATTTTAAATAATTCATAATTTAACCTGTACCTGTTTATTATATTTGTATACTCTCACAAAAGTATTGTTGCGAGGTGTTGTGGTTGCGGGACCCCATACAGATGTTCGTATGTAAGTACCAAGTATGTGATATGCAATATATTTATGAAGTATTTAATGGAATATAAACACTGCTAGACCGGTGAGCGTAATGTATTCTTCTAGTTCAAAAGTACAGGTACATATTCTGTAGTGATCGGCATTTTTCAATATGAATTCGCAAAAATAATGTAAAATTGTCGAATGCTTGTACAGATGCCCTTAGATGCTTGTTCCAAGAAGACCAAAATCTTGAGCTGTTTGCACCTAGATCATGAAATGTTTTAGTCAATATCTAGTACTGTATGGGTTCATTATTTAATTCATTAGTTGTTTTGTTTTCAAGATTATCATATATCTGATTTAAGATTTCGGTATTATTACTTTTCCAATTCTGAATGTGATTGGAGTGAATATTACCACTCTTATCCAGCTCAAATGTCTAGGAGTTATTTTAGATGATAGAAGGACATTCGGCCCCCGAGGAGGATGGCAGCCCTAATTCAAATTCCGCCAAACCTAGGCTGCCTTAGTAGTGCCAAAAAGGCAGTGCTCTGTGGAGTAATACACTCCATAGTCCTGTATGCAGCTCCGTATGGATAAGAGCGGCGAGTACACAAACGGTGTTCGACATGCTAAGCAGTATACAACATAAAGCACTCCTAAGAGTAGTAAGTGGATATTGTACGATATCTACAGCAGCTATACAAGTAGTAACCGGTACTTCACCCATATAACTAATGGCAAAGGAAAGAAGCTGACTGTAATGAATCAACGAGGCACATACTCAAAAAGTAAGCGAGAGAGGAAGAGGAAGGCAACTTTAAGCATGTGGCAAGATACCTGGGCAAACCTTACCCACACGGTAGCGTGGATAATAACACTCATGTCGAATATTAAGAGCTATGTAGATCAGATGCGAACATCGGATCCTGAACTACTTTCTGATGCAGTTCTTGACTGGTTACGGTTACTTTGGAAGTTATAACAAATGAATGAACATCACGTTGACCAACTTATGTAGATATTGAGGGACCGAAGACACCACATGTTATACCGTATTAATCTGCGAAAGCATGGAGCATGGAGAGCTGAACTACAGGACCATTTTGATAACAGCCTAAATGCGCAAAAATTTATCGCAAAAATGGCCAGCAACAGACACAGATCGATCAGAGTGAAATACTTCGCGAGCCAAGTCATGAGCAAAAAAAAGGGACGAAGACAGATTGAGGTAGCTGGCGTCCAGCAAATAAGAGGAAGAACCTGGAAAAATAAGTTGTTGAACCCCTAACCCTAGTAATGAAAGAAGAGAGAAGACATGCATAAGAAATGAGGATGTGTCAACTCTTTTGAAAATTGCGGAGAAACGACAGGCGGAGGAGATAGAGGAAGTAAGGAAAGAGAGAACGCGTTTGCGTCCATTTCACATGACTTTGGAAGACTCAATCTAGTTCAAGGTCTGGCGGGCAGAGTCTCTATCACGCTTCCGAGTGTGCAAGTGTTTCTGCTCTTGCGATCAAGCCGATTTTCCTAAACCCATAATAAAAAAAAAACATTTTTTTTGCTGAAGATGCTCAACATTATAACACCGTCAGCCTTCTTACTGAGATAAAGCTTCACCAAAGTAGACAGTTGCTTTTAAGCATTGAGGCTACTGCAGGGCCGCCACAAGGGGGGGGGGGCAGCTGGGTCCGAGCCTGAATCTTAATAAACACTGTCGCGCGGGCGACTCCTTTTTAACAGTGTATGTTATGTTATTCAACAAAACGAAAATCATATTTTACTGATTCATTCGTTTTGTTAATAATCTAATTACTTGCTGGGTAACTTTATTACAAATAACTATAATGAATTGTGAATAAACTATAATGAAACATCATTTTTGTAGCAATTTTTATTTGAGTTATATTCTTTCTAGTGCTGTTTCAATCAAACCCTTCAGCCATGTTGTACACATCATAGACACTCTATTCCAACTGATTGAATGTGTCGATTATAAAATTTAGTCAATCATTATTTTCTGTCAGCTATACTCTTAAGAAATGAGTGATTATGAATTTTTCTGAATACGGCTTCTATTTGCAATTCGTACCATTTCAAGACGAAAAAGTAATAAAATCCCATAACTGATAACTACTTAACGTACGTGAATGATAGTGTTTCCAATTTTCAGTTACAGTTTCTTAAATTTATTTGAGAAAATGAATGATAAAAAACATAGTTCAGTAAAAATTTAGATATTTCAATCACTGAAACTTGAAAACAAGTACAAATGACGTTTTGTGTGGAGAGAGAAAATCAATAGTTTTTCAACATGGCATTGGCATAACCATCTCATTGCCAGTCCGAATGTCACGGGCACATCACTTGAGACGGCTATGGTATTGGGGGCCCGTGGCCAGAATCTCGTCCTGGGCCTAACATTGCGATGTGGCTTCCCTGGGCTACTGAGATACGTCACTGGTGCGGACTAAGAGATATATACGTTTCGCAGATAGCGGAACATCTCTTGTATTGATTCCGGTTAAGAGCTCCTTCCCTCTGTCCGCGTTGAATTCTTATGTTGCTAAATACAAAACAAATTAAGCGGACGGGCCGGACATATTTATGGTGGTGCCGCCGTCGCTGTTGTCTTGGTGCACATGCGACGAGGAATTTAGATTCGTGCCCCTATACCAGAGTGGACAGACACAGACGACGCCAGAGTCGCTCTTGCGGAAATCAGGTTATAAAGTGGGAAGGCGCTTGCTTTTTGCCATCCCGAGGAAAACGGCGACAACCAGACTGACACGCCACTTGCACTGATCTCGGAATATACTCCTAGTTTCCACTCAGAGATAGCCTTTTTTAAGGAGCCTGTCAGCCTGTATCACTCATGAACTTGTTAGACGACGTCATGTTATCCAGACGTTAGGTTTCACTGCCAGGATAGATGTTATACCTTGTTACCACATTTGATGGCACCAACGGCATGTGGATATCAAAGTGGATTGGGTACTACATGGAGAATGGGAGACTCTCCTTCATGGTTTATGCATCTCAATACAATTTTCGGACCTGTAGTACATTTGTTAGAAAGGCGCGCGACAACATTGCTTTTGCTTTTGCTGGCATTCCTGTGCTGCCATCAACTGTGATAAGAAGGTATATGCTTCAGATATTTGGCACGATGGAGTTTGGAGGGGAATCACCAACTGGTCGGACGTAATGAACGTTACAAGGAAGTCTGATAGGTTTGACAGAAAGGCGTTCTCTAGGAGTTCATGACAGTTTTAGTGTTGAGACTGTGGGTTCGGCCAGGGGTTGCCTACTTCAGGTAGGCTACTTGATTGGCTCCGCTTTCCATCACTACTACTACTAAGAAGCCTTCGGGCAGTTGTTATTATTAATCAACTAACTACACTACTCGATACGATAGCGCTCCTTCAGCTACGATGGCTTGTTAATTAAGAATTGAAGTGGTTCGCCTCTAACGGACTGGCTTCAAAAGACCTATCGGTGTCTCAACCCCAATTACGGGTCAACGAATGAGATTCGTGATCCTTTTATCCCGAATTCGTCTTGCTTTTCGTTACCTTGACATACACTCCAAACATACTTTCTGTGCTCTGCCCATCTCCTATTACTACAAACCGTAGATTACATATGATAAGCGGGCTCTATCAGGGTATAAGAGTAGGGCCACTACAATGAAGTCGAAATATACTGCAAGGACGGGAGACCCCTTGAGGCTTCTAAATCAAGGTGCTACCAGAAAATGCCAGAAAAAGCCAGCGGGATTCCAACCCGCGCCCTCGAAACTCTAGTCCGGCGCTCTTACCAGCTGAGCCATGACGATCATGGCAATCCAGCCGGCGAAGCGATTCCAAGAAGCATCGAATTCTCTTCACGCCCACTAAAGGCTCCACCTACGCCATCTTCTGGTAGTACAGAGCCGCTTGTATCTGTGCACCGAAGGGGTACGTCACTCATTTTCTTCGGGCTGTCTATCTGTCTTTCTGTTGGCGTCTGCCTAGCCTCCGAATCTCAGTAACCGCTGCATAGATTGTGATGAAATTTGAGTAGCGATATGTGCTGAAGAAACGTAGTAGGCAGTGCTGTAATGATTTTGAAAATCGATGCATGATTACCAAAAAACAAAAACATTCAAATATTCCCCAATCTTTGGTCTAAGGCGCTTCAGGAGTTCAAGATAATTTTTTAGTTTTTTTTTTTGGGTTGGGGTCACATTGGAGTGGTGAGGGGGTGGTGGTGGGGGGAGGTGAGTTGTAAACGAAAAGTCTGTTGTATACCATAATACCTAGCGGCATACGGCGATCCTTGCTTTGCCTATTACAGAAATCAAGGGAATATCTGATGTATACATATGAGCATTGCTTTGGATCGTCCTGTATTGTGTAACCTGTAAATTATTGGAATAATTTTAATGACCTTTTGACACAGTATAACTAACATGACGAGAATGGACAACGCGTACGGGTGTCAGTGGGGGCGGTGCGATAATAAAAAACTGAGAATTGTAAAAACAGCTTGAACTCCGTTTTTGGGCGGAAAAATTGATAAAAAACAAAGAAGTTACAAAAACCCCCCCAAACTTCGTTTTTAGGCGTTTCAAGTGTTCCTGATCATCTTCCATTTGTTTTTGTTATGGGGTAAAACTGGCTGGTGGGGGGGGGGTTAAAAACATTGTTGCGTTTATAAAATACCTTACATTGCGTTGACGAAGTTCACTTTGGTGATATCCTGTGCTTGTTAGACCAGTCCAAATGTTGCCTTTGAATCTGTGGAATGATTTGATACATACTTATTATAATCCTATAACTTGCAAACTACGAACTTGATTCTAGTGGCTAAGCGGATGCACCTTGGCGTCCCACCAAGAAGTCTACTACTGCTAAGTAGAGATTTCCTTGGATGCCGTTACCTACGGGTACTAGATGGCGCACCGGCAGAATTCTTTCTGTCTGCTTGCACATCTTTCACATGTTTATTAAACATGGAAAAATTGATGCTCTCTATTTCCGTCAATCGACCTATGGCGCACTGATGATCGCTAATAAGCGTGAAACAGCTGTCTGCGTACTGGTGGATTGACGGAGGTATAGAGCAGCCCTCGAACGAACTTGATTATTATGAAATTGTAATACCGTATTATTACCGCAGAGAAAATGGTAACAGTGCATCACTGTTGAAACTCTTGTCAGTAGCAGAGGAGGAATCAACAAAAAAAACGAAGAATTCCAAAATCCTTAAAACTTCGTTTTTAGATGGTTCCCTGATCATTGTCTCATTTTTTTATGAGGATGGTGTAGGGATAGAGGAACTGCAAATTTTTTATTAGGACTTGTAGTTTGTGGGAAGTACTGAGTCAAGAGATTTGGATGCCATTTTTTCGTTCAAAAACTACGAACTCATTAAAACAGCCTCGTAAACCGAAAGCTCAGTCATCAGACTGATGTTGCCTATTTGCTGAAAGTTGGCAACAGTGATCAGAACGACGACAGAGGTGGAAATCGGTGAAAACGGCCTTGCGGTGGGTGTATCACGGCTAGGTAGCGATGGTGGTGGCTCGGATAATGATTTCGCCCTGTTCCAGACAATTAACGAGGGTTAAAAGGGATTCAATTGTACCGCCTTGCCCTAGCAGGTGCGGGCGCGGGCAGACTGACCGAAACCAAATTAAACATGGCGACGATTGCGGGAAGGGAGTGATATTAAATTGAAGATTTGTTAAATCTACCAGACACGGGTTCGACGGATGTGCCCGTGCTTTGGGTTTGTTTGCTTGACGAACAAATACTGACCTGTCTGTATCAACGAATTCGAATAGGCTGAAAGAAGCAAATCCCCATGCTACAACAGCTTGTGATTGTTTGCAAGATCATTTTGTTACTATTTACTATGTGTTTGTATTCTTAACGATCAAAACATCTGCACTCATCTCATATCATCTCCTTGCTAATCGTGCAGAACATCACCATTTCGTGGAATAGTTTAAAATAACCTATTTTTCACTTATGCACTGATAAAATCCAAAAAAACTCGAAAATCGCCCAATAAACAAGAAACGAATGAACCAAAACAAAGTGCTGCCACCATACGTTGTTTATTCCCGTTCGTTCAACGTCGGCGGTACTTATGTGACATATTACTTGACCATTGGCTCAATAGTTATGATTTTTTTCAATGGTAGAATAGCTTAGATTCGATTAATAAGAGCTTTTTTTCAATTTCTTATATAATAAAATATACATTGAATTAGAATCTTCCCTTAAGGCAATAGGCTATTTTGGGATCTTCCTCACATGCTTTAACCATTTTACTATTACTGCAATATATCATCAAACAAGCTTTGATATTCATATTATGGACTAATATATCTAAGGAAAATACAATGACTTCACCCAGAGAAGATCTGGCAACATCCTGTGCCACCATCAACCAACATCAAGAAGGATGGTCCAAACAAACAAAACCTTCGTTTACTTCCTCTAACTTATTCGAACTTCGTTGGTCTGTATAGTCTGAGGTAGCTAGGGAAAGTAAACATTTTCTGGGACTAGTTCTAGGATCAGTATCTGCTAAATTCTCGATCCCACCTAGGTCAACAATATATTTTCCGTCATTATCTATGTATAGGTCATCTCTACTTTTTATGGTCAGCCTGCCGCAAAAGCTGAAAGTCTACAGCGGAGTATGGCGCTACGAGAGGAGTACCGGTGCACGTTAGACTCGAAACACTGCAGATTGTAGCCGCCGAGAAACAAATTCCCCGGCAGCTCATTCCACAGCGTCGAAATTCTCCAAAAGAAAGAATGCTGGAGGAGACTGGCTCAGGAAGTATGGACCTCGGCCTGGCAGGGATGAGCCACAGAGCCTCTCTCAGGGTTGCCAGGTGGAATTTTAAAAAAGCTGTA
Source organism: Callosobruchus maculatus (assembly GCA_951848785.1). Lineage (NCBI taxonomy): Eukaryota > Metazoa > Arthropoda > Insecta > Coleoptera > Chrysomelidae > Callosobruchus > Callosobruchus maculatus. Next base: position 23,438,964 of record CATOUR010000014.1, on the reverse strand, counting down.
GGTTATAGATGAAAAAAGCAGTAGATTTTGCAAAAAAACAGTAGATTTTTTTTTGTAAATAAACAGTGTAACATCGAACCTCAAACAAAAAAACACAGTTTTTATTAGAAAACCACAAAAAAATGTAATTGCTTGAGTAAAACATAATCCTAATAAAACTACAAAAAAAAAAAGATAACTTTTTACAATCCGGGAACTCTTAATATGGCTTACCTAATAAAACTAAAAAAAACTAATAAATATTTAACAACAATACACGCCTGAATCTGACAAGTCTGCATTTCTTTGGTACACGGTACATATTATATTGTTATGTAGTTTAATACAAATATTTAATTCCACATCAAAGCAACTTTGGGCTTCTCGTTTTCATTTTGTATGCAAAATGCCACATTATATACAGTTGACGTAGATAGACCATAGCGTATTATGCATTTTTTTTTTTGAAGAATAGCATCTGAGAAATTTTTCCCACGTTTGCGGATGAATGTGGCAAAACTTGCGTATTCAACATAAATTCGGATAATACAAAAAACATGGCACTATCATCTCCAAAAGAGACGTGTTTTTTACTTTTATCCAAAACTGGGTCACACTTTCGCTTTGATTCCACGTGAAATCACTATTTCGTAGAAGTCTCCACTCATTATCGAGCTATTGAAGTTGATTAGGATTGATTGAATTTGAAAAATGTTTGGCAAGTGGCATCACTGAAGGATACTGACCGTCCAAAGCTGCTGAGGGCTTAACCAATGATACATTTTTCAGAACATCGCTTTGGAAATCTATACCTTACCTTATACCTTATACATTTTCTTGAAATACAAAAACAGTAGTACTAATTATTTCTTGAAAACCGAAAAAAATCAGTAGATTCCATCGTAAAAACAGTATTCAGTAGACAAAGACCCAAAAGCAGTAGATCTACTGAAAAATCAGTAGGCCTGGCAACGCTGGCCTCCCTAGTGTTTCTCGTTCGGATGGGCTTTGGTGGTATTATATGGGAGAGCTCACTCATATTATTATATGTCTCTGTATTACACGTATTTGCGCATCAAAGGGCCTTGACGCTAAATTTTTTAGCATCGGATTACAAACAAATGCACACACCGCCTCTTAACCTATATGGTTTACAAAATAAAATCCCTGCGTTTTTTTTAAGAGTTGGGATATTTTATATTAATGTTATTCCATTAAAAGCCATTCACTACCAAAAACATTAATAAATATCCTAAAATAGTATCCGAAACGAAAAGGACGACACCTTTCGACCCTCGTTATCCGCACATCCCTGAAGACGTTAAAGGTCAATTCCTTTATTGCTGCGTAAGTATATTCCTACCAAAGGGTCCCTTTTATTTCCGTACCTATAGATTATTATGTATGTACAGTAACGATCTTCGGTAACGATGCTAATATTGGATTCTGCTAGCTTGCACTATACGAGTATACAAAAATATGTCACATCACTAATACATACGATTATCATCATAGCAGCGGTGCCATAAAGATATTTGCATGTAGGTATTCTCGAATAATCAAATGTAGCTGTACAGGGTGGGCCAATCGTGCGTGGACGATTGCGCTTACTAAAAAAGATTTCAAAAATCTGTCACTTGATCATGGTAGAGACCCTTGAGGGCTACAACGAAAATATATTTTCACTTAATTTTTGACGTTTATACAGGGTGATTCATATCAAACTTACATTTTTTTTAATAGAAACCCCTATATATTATTGCATATTTGGTTCCTTGGTCAATTCTAGTGTGACTTTATGTATCATACATGGAACTTTATACTAACCGTTTAGGCGCAAATCACCATTTTTGGTATAAGTAGGTATATCAGAAAAAAAAGAATATCGCAGGGATTATAAAACCTAGAATGCCGTGACTTTGCGGTATGATCAAGCATGAAACGCATCACCTTAGATTAGACGGATAAGCTTGAATTCTTTTTATAGTTGGAGAAATCAGTAGATTAATTAAGAAAACTTCAATCGCAGATAACTTGATTTTTCAAATGGGAATGCCTATTTTGGTTTATAGAATCAAATGTAAAATTTGATCAGCTTTCTAACGATATAGGATTCTCAATAGTCAAAAGTCACACTAGAATTTAAGTGAAATGATTTTTATGTTATAGCACCCAAGGTTCCCTACCATGGTCAAGTGAGTGGGATTCCTGGTTCTGTAGCATTTAGGCTCAGACAAGCTATGGAAAAGACGTCTTGATGAGTCACAATAACTATACTCTTACTGTAAACAGTCCACTAGTTGAAGAACATCGACGTTTCTTCAAGTTAAGAAAGTCTTTTCATGAAGAGACTGTTTTATAAATAAAAATACTGCTACTTAACGCACATGTTCGTCTGATTATAGTCGAAAATGGTTTATGCAATAAACCGAAACGTCGTGACGAAGGAAGTACTTTTAATGCTCGACCGATAATCAAGGAACATCAAAATTAAAAAACCTTGGAAACTACACATCCGGGTAGAGTCTGGATCTTTTGGTGTTAGCGATATATTTTCTGAATGGATTCTATTTCCTGCAGTGTTGACATTGAAAATTTGGGTAAGTCCATTGGGAATTGCTTGTCCGGTCTGCATTTAGGAGACCTTCTCTAATAAAACGTAACAAAGGAACGTGAGATTCGCTCCGAATAAAAGTGAATATAAAATTTTATGCCCTTATACCCACATTTTATATAAACTCGCAGAAAGTAGAGGCTGCAGGGTATAAAATAACAATTCCAACAAAGTTACAATACATTCTCTAATACCAGCTGAGGTCGATTGGTCAGTTCACTTCATTCCATTATTCAAGGAAGCCAATTTGATCCCAGATTTTCTTTTGGAGACTGAGATTTTTCATATAGCATACATAACCTACAGTAGCGGAAAGCTGTTAACGAATGTATCAATTAGCTATCTTTGTGAATACAGTAATGTTTAAAACATGGCTAGTCTTCATCTCGCATTAATTTAGTGATTGTCATTGTCAAGATTTTTAGATCTTTGACACACCATACCTTTGGTAAAACCCACCTCTATTCGGGACAAAGTTGCTGCATAGGTGTGGGCCCTGTATATTTACCAGAGTGTCTTTTTTGTAAGGCAAAATTATAATAGTTACATTTTCAGATAACATATAAGTGACGCTGGATATTAATTTCCGTAATAATTATAACATTACTATTCCAATCGATGTATGGGCTAGCTTCAGTATCTAAAGGCCTATGCTCCTACCAATAAAGCTTTAGAAATATTAAAAGATTAGAAGTAGAATACCTCCGACGACGGGTTTCAAATGAGAAACTAGATATTTTAAGCGAACACCTTTTTATGAAGTTCAAATTACAAGTCATGACTTGAAAAAGCCGCGAACTCTGAAAAAACATATTACGCGACGAGATATCATATTAGTAGATACTTTAATATTGAATAAATCTACAGGGCGTGTCGTTAAAATCAGACTAAAATAAACTTAAAAAAATTATTCTAGTTTACATCTGAAAATGTCCTGTATATATGCAAAATTAATAACATCCACAATGGAAATAATTACAATATTCTTACACCACATGTATTGTGTGGAGCAAATTCATCCATTTGTTTGGCGAGTCCCACGTCGTTACTCTGATATTTCAAAGTCATTCGATTAACTGTGGCATGCGGCTCTCCTGAACAAGCTAACGTCCTACGGTATTCCCGGTAAACTGTTCAGTTGGTTACCAGACTTCCTCTCTGGTCGAAATATCTCTGTCGTGGTAGACGACTAGTCCTATTCCTTCCGTAACATCAACGCTAGTGTCCCGCAGGGATCGGTAGTGGCTCGGACATTGTTTCTGCTCCAATCCCCAGCTTTGCTTAAGATAGTAATTTGCACGCAGGCGTCATGACCCACTTTGAGCTTGAACTCAAAGGGCTACAGCTGTTGCTTCACTGTTAGAATATGTTAACATTCAATGCTTTCAAGGCCCAGTACTGTGCACCTTCAAATTAAAACTACCCAAGCGAGAACAGGTAATCAAAAATCAGGCGCTGACAAGAAGTCACTCTTTCAAGCTGTTAGGGGTCAACATCACAGGAGACTTGATCTGGCACGAACACGTTTCGTCAATTGCAACGGCTGCCGAAAAAATGCTCGGGTACCTATTCAGAGCCAGAAAGTACTTCTCAGTATACCACCATCTTACGCCGAATAAAGTCCAGACCTAGCCTGGAGTATTCCTCTCATGTCTGCTGTCCCTACTACCTTGTATGCACCTGATGCAGACCCGAGAGGGCCATTCCATTAATCGGTGATCCAACCTTAACGCGCCACCTCCTGCCTCTATTCCATCGACATGCTGTTGTTGACCTATCACTTTTTTTACCGGTATGCATCTCATTCCAAGGCGGTCGTTCTTCATACATTAGGAACCGAGCGGTACGAGCGCACCATTGTTCCCAGAGTGTATTAGGGCTTCAAATAGACCGCCAGAATATGCAATTAAGGGTCTAGGGTATAGAGTGCGAAATTGAGAATCCAAGAAAAGACGTACTCCCGTGTTAGCGAGGAGGCGTGGCCGCCTGTTTCATTTCTCCAGTGTGTGAGTCTGAGATGAGGGGAGATAAGTCCAAAAATCCAAAGGTAAGGTCAAAAGGTCCAAAGGTAGGGTCCAAAGGTCACCATAAAAATTAATTTCGCATTTCCAAGCTCCTGACCTTACCCTTAAACCTACAGTAATGACTAAAAGAGCAAATTGAAAAAGAAAACTTGCGCTTGTGCAACTATTTAGCCTTTTTTTGATATCGTGTTTGGTTGTTAAATTACAGGCATTTATAGAATGAATGATTTTGCATTGCGAGTTTTTTTGCACATTAAAAATTTTTTTTGAGAAAGTCGAAAATAGCTGTCATTCATTAAAGTCTTAGCTATCGCCTTCTGAAATATTATACAGGGTTACTGGTAACTCGACCACTTTCCTGCAGGAAGTGATAGAGGAACTCAAATGCAATAGATTTAACCCCCCATATGTAATTCCGAAAACCGATAGTTTTCGAGATAATTAACACTTAATGTTTTTCAACGATATGTCCAAATTTCCACACTACATCCCAAATTTATAAAAAACCCTGCTGTCGATTTTAGTAATTTCCAATTTAGTTTTTTAGTGACACATACGCAAATCTAATTTAGTATTTAAGTGTGTAAAAATACTAAACAGTTTCAAACTACATACAATTATTTAAAAAATAAAGAAAAAAATTTTTACATTCACCGCGAAAGAAAATTGTCTAGCTCAAAAAAAGATACACAACCAGTCAAACAAATTATTTTAAAAACTTCCTTATTTGATGGCCTATTCCAAGGACAAGAATGACAGTACAACCACAAGTAACTATTTAACAAAATTTATCAACATAATACAGAATCAGCAACAACATGATATTCCAGCATGATGCTTGTCCAGTACATTACCGTATCACAATTCGGCAGTTGTTGGACAACACATACCCGAACAAATGGATAGGGGAGGGTGAACCCATCTCATGGCCTGCGCGGAGCCCACCTCATGATTTTTACGTCTGGGGTCATATGAAGGCATTGGTTTACGAGACTCCAGTTAATACTGCTGACGAACTAAGGCAAAAAATTATCAATGCGGCGGAGGAGATGAAACAAACTCTTTCAACACGAGTTACAAAAACCGAAGTGAGGAAGCGGATCCGTACTTGTATCCGAAATCAAGGGCAACACATTGAGCAAGACCTCTAGAAACTTTGAGTGGACTTAATTTGTTTTACTTGGATAAAATCATAGACCGCATTTGCAAGCATTCTAGTATGTAACTGAGTTATCAATAATGATTGTACTGTCATTCATTCTTTTTGAATAGGTTTTTTTTATTCATTACTGTTTATAATCTTTCTGAAAAGGTTATTAGGTAGGAAAGTTTTTTTAGCGATTTGTTCAGCCATTTGTATAATTTTTTTTGAGCTAGATAATTTTATTTCACGGTGAATCTAAAAATTTTGTTGATCATTTTTTAAATATTTGTATTTAGTTTGGAGCTGTTTAGTATTTTGAAACATTTTAATACTAAGTTAGCTTTGTGTATGTGTTAGTTAAATACTAAAATAAAAATTATCAGAATCAACAACAGGTTTTTTCTTAGTTTAGGAGGTATGTGTTGTCCAACAACTGCCGAATTGTGATACGGTAATGTGCTGGACAAGCATCATGCTGGAATATCATGTTGTTGCTGATTCTGTATTATGTTGATAAATTTTGTTAAATAGTTACTTGTGGTTGTACTGTCATTCTTGTCCTTGGAATAGGCCATCAAATAAGGAAGTTTTTAAAATAATTTGTTTGACTGGTTGTGTATCTTTTTTTGAGCTAGACAATTTTCTTTCGCGGTGAATGTAAAAATTTTTTTCTTTATTTTTTAAATAATTGTATGTAGTTTGAAACTGTTTAGTATTTTTACACACTTAAATACTAAATTAGATTTGCGTATGTGTCACTAAAAAACTAAATTGGAAATTACTAAAATCGACAGCAGGGTTTTTTATAAATTTGGGATGTAGTGTGGAAATTTGGACATTTGGTTGAAAAACATTAAATGTTAATTATCTCGAAAACTATCGGTTTTTGGAATTACATATGGGGGGTTAAATCAATTACATTTGAGTCCCTCTATCATCTCTTGCAGGAAAGTGGTCGAGTTACCAATAACCCTGTATATGTAGTTTGAAAATGGAGTGAGTTATGCGAGAAAGTGTGAGTCCGTGTTTTACACGGCAAATACGTATGTATAAATGTGTGTATCCAGGCCCCTTAATGATCCTTTTGAGTCTTGGCCTATTTAAATCGCGCGTCCACAAATTTCTCCTACCACAGCTTTTTTTATAGCAGCCGCAAAACACTGGTATTTAGGCTATGCCTTCGCGGTCTGCTCAGTCATTAAGTAAATACGGAATAATAAATTATTTAAGTGGTTAAACAGAGTTTGGTTAAATAAATCTCAGGGTTTTATCCCTATAGAAACTTCTGTCCAAAAGGCTTTATTATCTGGGTCGAATGATGGTCGAAATGCTGTCAAACTAACAAACTAAGATTTCCCGTTAGTGGGACGCTAGTTTGACGTCGTATTCAAATTTATTAATTTATTTACGGCTTTGTCCCTTAATGTACTTAAACTTAGTAGAAGAAATTCTATGTGTGTGATCTGTAACCTATAAAAACATATTTATAACATCTTTACAGATTTATTGAAATAATAGACTCATTTGTCAAAGAGATCTATTTGAATTTATCCGAGGCACGTACGACACGTTTAATTCATACCATAATTAGTGCGGGAAAATGGAACAACAAATACATCGGTATATCTGGTTCTTTTTTTCTGTCATAGTCATGTTTTTTTCCACAAACAAGGGCTGTGACCCTTATGTGGCTATCCAATGTAATTATGAGTATAAAAAAGAATTATTTGTTATTTGCATATATTGATTAAATACATTTTTATATTGTATTTTACACCTACATTGAACTTAAAACTGACTCTAGAATTTCAGGGCAACTAACATGATTATTAATCAAGTTGTATTAAAATTTCTAAATGGCGATGCATTAGTGAAGCTATATTTAGTGAAGATATAACATATTGGAGTCATCTGGAAGTCCCATCTTATAGCCATAACGCTTTAGAAACCTGTTCTGAACTCTCTCAATTAAACTAATACTATTATCATAGGATGGCAACCAAATGATTGAATTATATGCACACAAAAGTAAAGATTCACTCTCCTTGGCACTGGAGATCCTCTCAGCTCTATGAATCATCTAAGAGCACCTTAAGCGTGACTCTGAGCAGCAAGGCAGTCGCGGGTCCGCGCCACGAAAATAAATAATGCCGATTTATATCCTGGATGGCCTTGTGTAAAGAAACAAAAGTATACGGTAACAATGGACTCCAACAAATTTCACCAGTTAAGCATGGCTGGCTATGGATGTGTGATGGCATTACGGAAACGTGCTCTGAATTAGAAAGTAAGAATCACGGCGGCGTTGGCGGTCGCGCACGAACTTTACCATCTCCCCCCTACCCGTTTCACACCCTCCTCCTCCAGGATATACTCTAACCTCCGACTTAGGGGCGCACTGCTTGATTCATGGCGTACCCTAACCTGATGTCTTCCGCCCTCGTGTGTGCAGAAGGAGATTCTGGCAATTTAGTAATGGATGGAATTGAAGCTAGGTATGTATCGAATACACCAATCCAACTTCATGGGATATATTTCTACATTATATCATTTGAAGGATTTCCGACGACGGGCTTCAACGAAACGTAACCTAAAATTAATCTCGCTATGTATTGTGTAAGACTTTCACGGCCATGATCCGATGAAATATTGGTTCTTGAGCTGTTCGGCCGGTACCTATACGCTCCGACGCGAAGGCGGTTCATAATCTTATTATATTTAACCGGATATACATATATGAATGGAGGAAACATCCTAAGGGCTCAAGATTGATTTAGGAGTTTCATAAACTAAAGTAACATACATATATGTAAACAGTTATTGAGACTCGCTATTATAAAAGAAAAAAATAATTTTCGGTTACTCGACCTCTGGTTGAACTGAAAACGACGTGCCGGTTAGAAAAAAATATTTTTATAAACCAAATTTTGGTGGCACTTAGTCAGCCAGAAGTTACGATATATTTATCTTTGTTGGCAGCTCTGCTATGCTAGGTTTGACGTGGTTTTAACTAATGTCATGCAATTATTATTCTTGATGTTAGCTGGTTGACTGGTGAGTAATTTAGTAATGGATGAGATTGAAGCTATGTATCGAATACAACAATCCAACCTAAAGTACTGTTCGACTTTATGGGATATATTTCTACATCAAATCATTTGAGGAATTCAGCTATTACCAGAAACCATTTATTTTACATACATACTAAAGAATCTGGCTTTCAAGACACAGGGTGTGAAACTTTGGAAAAAATTGATGTACGCCACTGGCGTTAAAAAAAATTAAAAATTGATTTTCAGATGTAACAAATGAAAACACAACTTTTAGTCTCTTTCTCTCTCTTTTCGTATCTCATCTTTGTTTTTGAAGGAAAACATAAAAACCACCTCATAACTCCATTTTTTTTTCGACGGGCTAAGCTGTGACGTTGCTATCAGCAAATTCATAAACAAACAGAGGTGAATAGCTATTTTGCATACAAACCAATTCTCACTAATGAGGAGTGCTTCGTTAATCTGTCTTATTGGGGCTTAAAGATCCATTAAATAAATTAATAAAAGGCAGCAGATTCGAGACCTGTTGAAGTGCATTGAAATCTGACGGAATCATCATCAAGCAATTCTTTTACTACCTTTCATGAGTTTTTTCCTAGTTATCCATTTCTCAGCTTGGTACCCAGAATTGTCGCTCTTGTGATTTAATATTTGAAATTCTGGATGTGGAGTTAACGGTCTGTACAAAGAAGTCCACAATCACCGATGTATTGAGATCCTAAATTATGAGCTAAGTCTATAAAATACAACACTGTTACTGGAAATTTTATCGAAAGAGTACACATGTACCAGCAATGCCTTGGCGGACATTTACAAGTTTTTTCCTTTGGTATATAATTCCTAAGTCTATGCTTTATACGTCGATAATTGTTTCAATCTTTTGTTACAGAAAATCAGGTAATATTAAACCTTCCAGGCTGCTGCTCTCATTGAAATACCATTTAGTTATCTTGTCTTTTCTGTTATTAATGACAAGGCATGCCCAGGTAGATCATTTTGTTACCAAACTAACGATCTCCAGCCAAATATTAAACCTACTTCAATCTTCATTTCAACCTAAATTTGATATTTTGAAACTGTTATTTGAAACCTGAAGCTGAAGCTATATAAACATGTGTCTATTTGGAATCTATTTGGATTGAATGGAAACATGGGAAGTATAAACGCGCCTTTAGAAGCAAGACAGTTTTTGCCGTAAGCCCCGGAGGATCCTACATTGCAAGCTTGCACTCAACCTTGTGAGAAGTGAATGCATCTGACCATAAATTCGTGAATGTTCTACTTCGCCCAGTAAACTCCGTTTTTATATTAGCTTTTTCACTCGTATTTGTCACACATTAGCTGCAACTTATTATTCAAAGGTCATATTGAATAAACGTGCTTTTCCATTAAAGCGTTGAAATGAAGGGGTTCATTAGGTGCTACTATTGACTATATATAATCTGTCGAAAGTGTGGTATTTTACATTTTAGAATATAATTTGTCATCATCTGAAGATCACTGACATAAACATTCCTGGATTAAAAGTGAAACACATTTGGGAAAAAATAAACAGTTGCTGACGTAAAACCGCTATGAATTTGAACTAACGAAGCAGATACCAAATATTCAATGAAAACACCATATTACTCCAAATTCGTTTTGCTGAGCCTTAAAAAAATATCTATAAAATTAGTAAAGGTAGTTCGGAAAAGGTTCATGTTTGAGCTTATCGATTTGAAATAAAATAGACTATGGTCGGTTGCACACACGGCGGATTTTACCGCGGCGGACAAGTGACCGTCGACGCTAATTCTGCAGTGGCGCTTTGAAGTAGATGAGAGCTTACACATTAGACGGGAAAACAAACGATCGGTAAATTTGCCGTTGGCGGTAGCGGTGCAACCGCCAACTGCCAATGGAGCCGACGTTATTTTACCGTCGATGTCCACATAGTGGCCCATGTGGCCAATTGAACGATTGCACACATAGCGTTTATTCTACCGTCGGCTTAGTTTATTTCGCTGTGGTTAGAAGATTTGACTTGTGAAAAATAAGCAAATCGTTTTTAGTTAAAATAAATAGCAGCATGATGAGTGACTTGGATATAGACGATGATATTTTAATTTCATTAGTCGAAGAAAAACCTGTCTTGTGGGATAAAACCCTCGACATATTTAAGGACCGAGCTGCCACGAGAAATGCTTGGTGTGAAGTTTGTCTGGGCTTGAATAGCAAATTTCATGCAGTTCGTCAAAGGATGTAATCGACGTTCTGAAGTAATTGAAGAATTTTGTGTCATCCTGTCTCAACTGTTCGAACAACGTGTAGAACGTCCCAACCTCATTTCTGCTTTCATTTATTGGATGGATCCATATAAGTCGATTTTGTATTCTTGTTTTCATTCGACGGCGTTATAACACTAAAGCTAAAAGTTGTTGCCTGTTCATTTATAAAATAATTTATAGTTCGATAGAAAACTCAGCTACTTTTATATAAACATATTCCAACCACGGTCACTTCGCGAAACCAGCGACAACGGCGTTTGCAGCGGCGACGACCACCGTGTGTGTAAACCCAGAAAATTCTATGGACGGCGACAGTAACCTGACCGTCGCGGTAAAAGCCGCCGGGTGTGCAACCGACCTTAAGATTCGGAAAAATCTGTGCGCGCTCAGATTTTCTAGAAGAGCTGTGAATTTAACTGCTTGATTCTAACGAATCGCATATTTAGGATCCTCGTGTTTGACAGTTGTCCAAGGAGTCTTATTTTTGCAGTATGGAGATAGAGAGATGCAAAATATGGATTCATTTGTGATGACAAGTCACATGAATTACAAGGATTTGAAGACTTCCGAAAATATGACACATTTATTTCCTTTGTCGCTACGTGTTTTTATATGCAACCATAATATATTAGAACTGACGACTTTTTGGAGAAAAAACTAGACAACCAAACAATGGTCTAGTTTTTCTTTGGTAACCAGATATAGAGCTAGCACATCCTTATCTTGGTCGACGTACATATACCGAATGCAGTATACAGGGTGGGCCAATAGTGCGTGGACGGAGGATTGTGGGCTTACTAAAAACTATTTCAAAAATCTGTCACTTGACCGTGGTAGGGACCCTTAAGGGCTATAACGTAAAAATATTTTCACTTAAATTTTGACGTTTATACAGGGTGATTCATATCAAACTTGCATTTTTTTGAATAGAACCCCCCATATATTATTGCATATTTGGATTCCTTGGTCAATTCTAGTGTGACTTTGTGTATCAGACATGTTACTTTAAACGAACCGTTTAGGCACAAATCACCATTTTTGGTACAAGTAGGTATCAGAAAAAAATTGAATATCGCAGCGATTATAAAACTTAGAAGGCCGTGACTTTGCGGTGTGACTAAGCATGAAATGCGTCACTTTAGGTCAGACGGCTAAATTAGAATTATTTTTGTACTTGGATCAATCTGTAGATTAATTAAGGAAATTTCAATCACAGATAACTTGATTTTTTCAAATGGGAATGCCTATTTTGGTTTAAAGAATCAAATGTAAAATTTGATTACCTTTCTAACGATACAGCATTCTCGATATCAATCTTTTTTGGTTTCCATTTTGTTTCAAATTTTCAGCCAAATCAGTGTTTTTCAATTTTTCTGCATGCAAGCAACCTAGCAGGCCATGAAAAATAAACAAAAGCTCGTTAGTATGGATGAAACCAACTAACTTAGTAGAAAGACGTAAACTAACTAGAGCAACGAGGCAAGATTATGAAAATTCCGTACAACACATTAGCTCTAACCAGAAACAATAGCGGTAACAAGAGCGCTCATTTTTCACAGCCTACCAGCTATTAGCCAACTTCTAAAGTCAGTAAAAAAATATTTAATCAAAGGAAAACTACTAGTGATTGTTGCTGGCAGTAGAATATCTATGTCTTCTGAATAAATGTTCACATTTAATGCTATAAAAAAGTTACCATTTCCGTAAGTCGAAAGTAATGATACCTCTGAGTGGAACCCTTCAAATTCTTCAGTAGGTACTTCTACTTATTAGCAAAATCGCGGAAAATGAAACTTGAATTGTAGTCTGTTTGAATTGTAAAGCATGATTTAGTTAGTTAGCAGAAAACTACATGAAATAAACACAATTACAACATAGCGTAATTAAAAAATTCTAGCAATTATTTCAATAGATGTTCAGAATGCTCCAGTTGGAGATATCTTCACTTTTGACTTAACTAAATGGAAATGACTAATTTTTTTATCCCATTAAATGTGAAATTTCATTCTAAACATGTTAGACTGGAGCAAAAATCGCTGGTAGTTTTCCTTCTGTTTCAAAATTTTTAATCATTTTGGAAAGCTGTCAAGCTCTAGTAGACCTCAATAGCTAGTAGGCTGTGAAAAACAAACACTTCTGTCATACCCCAGCTACTTATTGACATTGGATATCTTGCCGCTGTTGTATCCGGTTAGAGCTAATATGTTGTAAGAAATTTTCATAATCTTACCTCTTTGCTCTGGTTGGTTTGCATCTTTCTGCTAAGTTAGTTGGTTTCTTCAATATTAACGAGCTTTTGTTTATTTTTCATGGGTTGCTAGGTTGCTTGCATGCAGGAAAATTGAAAAACACCGATTTGACTGAAAATTTGAAATAAAATGAAAACCAAAAAAGATTGGTATCGAGAATGCTATATCGTTAGAAAGGTAATCAAATTTTACATTTGATTCTTTAAACCAAAATGGGCATTCCCATTTGAAAAAATCAAGTTATCTGTGATTGAAGTTTCCTTAACTAATCTACTGATTTCTCCAAGTACAAAAAGAATTCAAATTTAGCTGTCTGACCTAAGGTGACGCATTTCATGCTTAGTCGGACCGTAAAGTCACGGCCTTCTAAGTTTTATAATCGCTGCGATATTCAATTTTTCTCTGATACCTACTTATACCAAAAATGGTGATTTGCGCCTAAACGGTTCGTTTAAAGTTCCATGTGTGATACATAAAGTCACACTAGAATTGACCATGGAATCCAAATGTACAATAATATATAGGGGGTTCCATTCAAAAAAATGTAGGTTTGATATGAATCACCCTGTATAAACGTCAACATTTAAGTGAAAATATTTTTACGTTATAGCCCTCAAGGGTCCCTACCATGATCATGTGACAGATTTTTGAAATCTTTTTTAGTAAGCCCACAATCCTCCGTCCACGCACTATTGGCCCACCCTGTATACCAGAGGTTAAAATTCAGTACAACAATATCCTGCAAAATGTCTCGAGAATACCCATTCACAAAAGTGAAGCGGCAAATAGTAAAACTTGCAGGTTGTTAACATGCACTCAAGAGTGGGAAACTTTATTAAGTCCTAACCGTTCTGTTTATGTAATGACCGTTCAGATTGTAAAGTGCGAATTGAACAGCACCAGATAGCAGAAGAACCGTGCAACGACCGTATAATCCAGTGGCTAAACTTTCTTTCGACATCGAGATGCACGCTATTGCGACTTTAATAGAATCGTATGCAGAAACGGCCTCAGCGCGTCGTATAGGTATATGGGAATGTTAGTGCTGATTGGGCTTTATGGGATATTCTTGAGCAGTCAGCAGTCTCGACATAAAGGAGGAAGGAGGAGGGTGGTTCTCTTGGGCTATCTATTCTAAAGTCTAATTAAACTAAACTGTACAACATAATTAGTGCTGACACCTCCGTGTCTAGATCTATAAGGCTACCATTTACTTTAAGGTATGGCCGCTAGGTGGCGCCCCTATATGTCAATCGAAAGGGCTCGAGGTGGGGAGCAATAATGTCCCTGGGCACAACACCCGGAAACGAAGGACAAAAAAGTTATGGAGGAAACTAATCCCCATGTAAAGTCTATGGGAATTTTTCTTTATCGTTAAAAGTGAATGAAATCTTCCACGTAGGTTAGGTTAGGCTAGTCTAGGATAAGTTAGGTTGGGTTAGGTTAGGTTATGTTAGGTTATGTTAGGTTATGTTAGGTTAGGTTAGGCTGACTAGTCAGCTTTATGACTGACTGACTTTATTCTTGCTTTTTTCTTACTTAGTAAATAAAATAACCATGTTCCTTTTGATTTCAATGACTTTTAATGAGAAAAAAATTTTTCAAAAAATTCCCAAATTGTTTCCAGCATAACTTTTTTGTCTTTCGTTTCCGGGTGTTGTGCCCAGAGACATTATTGCTCCCCACCTCGAGCCCTTTCGATTGACATATAGGGGCGCCACCTAGCGGCTGTACCCTAAAGTAAATCCTTACCGATTATAAGAACAAGAGGCTCATCACAGCATACCAAGCAATCAGCAGAACATCTTAGGTTGGCAAAAACCATACGCGCATCTCGCTATTTTGGATTAAAATCTGTCAAATGGGGCATATTTGGCGGTGGACACCAATGGATACTATATATGGATGCTATAGTGTTGCTATAGTATGTGATCTTTAAAATAGATGAATAATGTGCTGGAATTGTGTGTGCTGCTAAACATTGCCGAAATGCAGAATCGCAGACACAGTTTTTTTTTAGATTTCCGAATGATCCCGTAAGGTAAGTACATACATATAATCTACAAGTAAAATATGTACTACTGTATGGCGAATCCCGTTTTGTAACCACTTGACATATCGAAAGCCTTCGACAGAGTGTGGCATGAGGGACTTCTAGTCAAGCTTGCTGCTTATGGACTACCACCTGGCCTACGCCAATGGCTGAATAGCTTTTTGAACGACCGATCTCTGTTTGTTGTAGTCGAAGGTTGTTCATCAGACGTATTTTCAATAAACTCTGGTGTTCCTCAGGGATCTGTTGTATCCCCTACAATGATACTGCTGTACATCAACGAGCTGCTGGAAATAACATCCAATCCAATCTACAG
This sequence comes from Callosobruchus maculatus, assembly GCA_951848785.1. Taxonomy (NCBI): domain Eukaryota; kingdom Metazoa; phylum Arthropoda; class Insecta; order Coleoptera; family Chrysomelidae; genus Callosobruchus; species Callosobruchus maculatus. The sequence continues at coordinate 23,423,265 of CATOUR010000014.1, read as the reverse complement.
CTTCGCAGACGACAGCACATTAATATCGTACATGGAACCAAGCAAGCCACTATCATCCCAGGAGACCGTACGTCGGCGACAGCAGCATGTCTCACAGATCAACACAGATATCAAAACAATTGTCGAGTGGGGATTAGTAAATAAAGTACAGTTCAACGTACAGAAAGCTCAGGCAACAACACTTACAAAGAAGTCTCACGTTGGTTTACCAACAGTGGAAATAAAGGGTCACCCCATAGACGAGTCACCTTCCGTCAAGCTTTAGGGGATCAACATCAACAACAACATGTCCTGGCACGACCACGTCGTCAGTATTGCTAAAGCGGCATCTGCGTGAGCTCTTCCAGTTAATAACAGCAAAGGCCGCCCGAACAAGGAACACTAGAGAGGTTCTGCGAGCTCATCCTTACCAGGTCGAGGTTCCTACTCCACGAACCAGTCTTCTCCAGAATTCCTTCTTTTGGAGAACTTCGACGCTGTGGAACGAGCTGCCGGGGAATTTGTTTCCCTCCGGCTACAACCTACAGCATTTCAAATCTAACGTGCACCGACACTTATCCTCACGCAGCGCTTCTACAGCACCATAGGCTTTCAGCTTTTGCAGGAGGCTGACCATAAAAAAATGTACCGACACTATTATTACGGATCGATTGAGATGACTAAACTGATTTCATAGATAACAGCTAATCAGCCAGCACGCTTTTGAGCTTAATTTTATACAAGTTTATGTTCTTTAATACTTCCTGAACAAACATTGGGAGCTACTAGAAGATGTAACCGTTCACTAGAATAATTGTCACTGTCAGTAGTACTTTTGCTCAAAATTAGCTTAGAAGTGATACCGACTAAACATCAGCGATTGGCGCTACCGTCTATCAAATCGGCTCAATCAAGCGAATACACACATTTCCTTTAACTTTCCTTATACTAATACCGCCATCTTTATCCACTGGGTAAAGGTTTTCTCCCCCCCCCCTTCTTTTTTGTTCATAATGAAGGAATATTGAACTGTTAAGTTCATTTTTTATTTGTTCTATTTCTTTGAGTACAGTTCAAGTTGTCGTTCCGTGCCTAATAAAACTATTCTACTTTAAAAAGTCAAGTATCCAAATATCGGTATCGACACTTATTGTTATTTTCGCATTCCTACCCTGACTTCTAACCCATAATGGCGCTGTCGAGGTCATAGTGTAGGAACTACTTTTATATAGGAAATCTTAGGAGTTAGTCTGCTGATTGGTTAATATGCTGTGGCCTTATCTTTATGCTACTCTTTTGCAGAGTATGCTTGTTCCATGCGTTAAAATTCGGTTCATTTTCGGCACGTAAATTCTGATCAACCACTTGCCTTATCAACATCTGTTGAAAAGGTCTACCATTTGGCAGGAATTGTCCCATCAGCTATACATAGGAAGGCTACATCATATAGAGAGAGACACAAAGAATCCACATCTCCCTCATGGCACCTTTCCCGCTCGTCAAAGGTTAAATTCCAGGTAAAGCAATTTTAAATCCACGGAGGATTTTGCAGTGGCTGTAACCTGAATCAGTGGAGAGCTGACAAAGGATAGAGCTCTGAAGACTCGATGTTGGCCCACCCAAACACGATTGACGTAGTCCGCTTCTGAGCAAAAATTTTGTAACTGTGACAATCTATGTATATTATACATTGGTGTAGTCTGCTTGCATAGTTTTATTTTATTCTATGTTATTTGTAGAGTTATATATATGCATTATAAACGTGCATGGGATGCTTCAGACTCGAATAAAAAACATTTGTAAAAGCAGTGAACCAATAGAAACAACTGGTCTACGTAGATCTCATTCAGGTGGACCTGAACAAAGCCCGGTATCAGGCTGATAGGAAAACAGTGAACCAACAAAATAACTACTTCGAGGCCTAGCACCACTACCGGCATTGAATTACACTAGTAGCTCGAGTGCGTCATTTGAGGAAACATCAAGACAATTCTGTTCACCCCACCCAAAGAGGTCAAAGGTATCACAATCCTTGTTCAGTACATGTCCTTCCATCAGGTGGACCTCAGCAAAGTGCGGTAGCGGGCTAATATGAAAGCCGCCTGACTTTAAGATGATTTCAGTAAGATGGAACATTTACACAGTGTTATGCAACTTCCAGCAATATAGTCCTTTGGTCAACCATTTATTGTAATCAAATCTTCTTAGCACATTTATTGAACAACACATTATCCAGACCCAAATAAAAGCCACATTCAAACGAGCTATAATCTAAAATAGCATAACAATCACTATTTATTTAGTACACAAGCACAAGCCTTCAAAAAAAAGGAAGAATAAGGAGAAACTAAATGGTGCTGCACCGCTCAGTGGTTAACAAGATTGGTCTGTCATTAAGATAGCAATCAGCTTTATTCCCTTCCATAAAGGCTGCTGGATGTAATGCATACACTTTCTTCAGATGCGAGCGTAGATAGGTGCCACTACGGATGTAATCTGACAAACGTCAAGGGGAGCCCAAAATGATATTAACTCTTACTCAAATAAAAAAGGACTCGAGTACCGGTGGAAGGCGAAATATAAAGAAGAAGGCCGTAACCTTGCTTATACTTAAGTCTTTTGTAGAGCTGGCGTCGTGTACTGTAGGTGACTCACGCCGTTGAAATAAACCTACTATAGATATAGTGGAGCAGTAATATGTTGATTTTTTTGCAATAGTTATAAAATTAGTAGTTACTATACTTATACATTTCATCCATTTTCAATACCTATACAAAGCGATGGATTTGTGGTTCTTGGGTTTTTAGGCCGGCGTCGTTTAGCGTTAAAGCTTGACGTTTCGCCACCACGAGTGGATGGCATCTTCGGACAGTACAGTATTTTGGAAGTCGCCGAAGTGAAATAGCTTCTGAAGATGCCATCCACTCGTGGTGGCGAAACGTCAAGCTTTAACGCTAAACGACGCCGGCCTAAACATCCAAGAACCACAAATTCATTGGACGATGGCCGCGAAAGCCTTACACAGTATACCTATACAAAGCTCTAATGGCTTTTACTATGAATGAAACAGGATAAGGATATTTGGACGAATGATCTATATTGGTCTTATCCTCTTTTTTTTTGTTGCTAAGCTGATATTCTATACGCCCTATGCCATTGCTTTTTGTAGATAATTCAATTCACTTCTTCTAAGATTATGTTTCCCAAAAGCTTTTTTCATCAGTGTGATACCTAGGAAATGGATAACTGAGTAACCTCTTAATCTAAAAGAAAAGAAATAGATAATCAATTGGTGTACCACTATTAGCCCATTACCAATTACTTTCTGTTATGTTCTGTTCTAAAAACAGGCGTTCTCTGGGAATGATAAAGAACTGAAGAGATAAAACCATTCCACAATAGAGTCTTTGATTAGAAGATGAATAAGAACAAACAAAGAGACATTTAGTAAGCGCCAATGCGAATCTTTTCGATCCTCCTCGAAGAATCGCTCAGATATCAAATATTATTTTCGACCAGTAGTCATGTATGCGTTTTCTGGAAACAAAGCAACTGCCAGTTCTGGGGGCGGCTATGCTTAGTCCCGGAAGCGAGGAAACTGATGCCATCAGAAATTTGCAAGAAACAGAATAGCGGGGGGTGGGTCGAGGGCCGAGGGCTCGTGACCAGAAGGTCCCGGGTTCGACTCTCGCTAGAGGCAGGAATTTATTTCTGGTATTTAGAATCAGAAATGAATATCCGTAAGAAAAAGCTCAGCGAAGAATCCTCACCTGAGCCTTCACTGTTGGCTTCTATTTGACAGTGCTGTTCCTAGAATGGCGCCGGGAAATAGTAACAAAACCTATACAGAATAATGACCAGAGCAGTAGATGCCGATTCCACAGAAATAAAAAAAACAGAATAGCTCTATTTTACTGAAAATTTAGAAAGAATGTGCTTGACCTAGTTCACAAGATGTGTCACACGTTGTGTGCTCTCAAACTTGATTCCAAGTGCACAGCTTAGTGAGAAGTTACATGAGCAAGAAGCAACGCATGCCAGGATTTCGTAGGAAGCAACTAGCAAAAAGGCAAATAAAGATTTTCAATTTTTTAAAATATGAGAAATTTTTTATTTTGCCAAAACTGCGATCGGATTTGTAAGAAGCACCCTCAAATTATACAAAACGTAAGGCTTAATCTCAATATAGAGCCAAGTGAAGAGTTTGGATTTTTTAGACAAACCTGAAAGGTCCGAAGGATCTAGAATTTTTAAATTTCGTCAAACGAGGCTAAAACTCAAAACTGCGACTGGATTTTTTATCAGTACCCTCAAATTATCCAAAACACGAGGTTTCAATCTTAAGGAAAATCCATATAAAGGCTTTAGATTTTTCAGGTACTCCTTTATAACTTATGTACCTGACAAAATAGCTATTATTATTATTCGAACGAATAAGAAAAATAAGAGGAAGAAAAAGAAGTGGTACGTATCGCTATTATAACGAAATGTATGGACAGTTTTCAAAAAATTATGATACATGTCACACACATCTAAAAATACGTATAATAAATGCCATTATTTTCTAACAGCTGATCAAAACAGGCATAAGGAACATAAGTTAAAGCACCAATAAAGCAACAAAATTAAAATGACACAAGCTATCCGAAAACCACATGGGGGAGTGCCCTTCCACTCAACTCTTATATGCAGCTATGAAGCTAGAGCGGACACTCGTCATGTAAAATAATCAAGTAAATGTTACAAAGTAATCGTTACTAATGAGTATCTAAAGGTAATGAGTCCTCCATTTCGGAAAGACTTGTTACTTTCGCTACTTTTGCTCTCGTTACTCAGAGTCCGATACACAGTCCTGAGTCCACGCTAACAGTCACTAAAATCACGTCACGCCATCCGCAACTAGAGTGAATCCCATCAGAGCGTATTGGACCGGGAATGGTACACATTATTATGGATAGACAACACATACAGAAACACATTACCGACAGTGGTGGATTAAGTCGGTTTTAGTTTGATTCTTGTTCTATCAGTTTGTTTGTCTTGTTGTCCTTGTTCTCGAAGAGATGTCTTCAAATGTACTGTTTTTAACAGAACATCTAACAACCATATAAATTCGTACTAAATGTACTTGCCGATCTCAATGCTCTACAAAATAACTAAACTAACTCAAAAGTAGCGTGGTCAGCCATTTAAAGTAAACTCTTAAACATGGGTATCAAAACGTAACTAAAGTAACGAGTAACCAATTCCGAGTAACGAGTCCTAAAGTGGAAAGTAACGAGTCGTTACAAGTCCTTCAAAGTGACTAAAGTTTACATCACTAGCGGACACCACTTTTGGATAAAATAAGCCTTTTGTTAGACTGCCGGACTTTATAATACTGAACGTGTAAGATCTAATTCCATTGCCATTATAAAACGTGTTTTCCACCCCTCGTAGGTATCAGAAGTCGCGGTGGGGTAAATCTTATTTTTTCAAGTGTTTTCCCTTGAATATGATACTTTATGTCAACGCAGTGAAGCGCACCCCTGCTCCCTTCTCAACCAATTTCGTGATTACTTGATATATTCAGAGATACACATCGTCAGCTTTCTCGGCTTGCGGAATACGAGGAATTCTATGCCGTGTGCAGGAATATATTGAGATTAAAGATTACGAAATGTGTCTGGAAAATTATGGCTGAAACTCCATTTCAGCAGGGAGTGGACGCAAGGTCGCAGTAGGGATTATTCAAACTTCGGAGTGGGGTGAAATGGTTCAGTTGAATGAAGCTAATGATAAAATACAGTAACTTGGAGAGCCTTACGTTACTGCTATGGATATTATCAAGGTTTTTTATCCGTTTATCTGTCTCTCCATGCAGTTTTATGGTTAAGTAGCGGACTTCTCTTTGATGACAAAACCTCCGCTGTGGAGGACGGAGTTTCTTCTAAAACCTTTTAGGCTACACACCGAGCTCTACACCAATAACTCCCCCCTCTGCAACCTAGGTTGAAAGGAAGAAAGTTGTTACTAATTGGAAGAAGCACTATTTTTTATAACTGAGCAGACCGCGTAGGCAGAGCATAAATACCAGAGTACCGCGGCTGCTGTGAAAGGGTTATGCTAGGGGAAGTTTTTTAAAGGGCCTGGGTAGACACCTTTATACGTATGTATTTGCCATGTAAAACACGGACTCACAATTTCCCGCACAACTCACTTTATTTTCAAACTTTAATATTTCAGAAGACGATAGTTAAGGCCTTATCGAATGACAACTGTTTTCGATTTTCTCAAAAAAGTTTTTTATTGTGCAAAAAAACTCGCAGTGCAACATCATACATTATATAAATGCCTGTAATTTAACAACAAAACAAGATATCAAAAAAAAGGCTAAATAGTTGCACAAGCGCAAGCTTTCTTCTTCAATTTGCTTTTTGAATTATTACTTTAAGTTTAAAGGTAACTTCAGGAGCTTAGAAATGCGAAATTCATTTTTATAGTGACCTTTAGACCTTACCTTTGGAGCTTTTGACCTTACCTTTGTATTTTTGGACTTATCTCCCCTCATTCCAGACGTACACACTGGAGAAAGGGAACAGGCGGCCACGCCTCCTCGCTAACACGGAAATACGTCTTATCTTGGGTTCTCAATTTCGCGCGCTATACCCTAGACCCTTAACGCGGGATTTGAATGGGCCAACACCCGCAGGCCCAATAAATTCGTCTCCTGCCAGTCGATTCCAAGTTTTGGACATCCTGGGTATAAATGTGCGGTTTTACCGCTCGGTTCTTGATGTATGAAGAACGACCGCCTTAGGATGATTGTAGTTTGTATGGGCTCCGAAGTACTCCACGTAACCCTTTGGACTTTAGCTCTACACAAAAAAGAACACTATGTCTTAAAACTCGCTGTTTATAAGCTACAGATTTGACATGCAGAACAGAAGTATGGCCAATGACAACAACAATAAGAAACAAAATAGGAATAAAAATATGCAATGTTATTGTCACGTCCAAAGATTGCCAGAATACAGATGGCCAGAACGTATATTCAAATGGGAGCCTCCAGGGATGAGGTGTAGAGGATGACCGGCACTAAAATGGGAGACTTACATTATTACACATAGGGGATTGGAATGTAAGAGAGCTGTCGAGGACACAAACGGTGAACTCGTAAAAGAGAATGCTAAACAAGAAGATTTTACATGAGAGAGCCGTCAAAACAACGAAAGCTAAAGAAGCTGATCAAGTTATACTTCCAAAGGCTCGAATGTGTCTCAGCTGTGCTAAGAATTTATACCCGACAGTTTAATGATGCTGAAGGTGATGCACCAAAGCAGTATCACTGATCAAACTGCTCCTTTATGTACCTGGTCTAGAATGAACATTATCTGGGCATGTTTCTTTTCAAGTGGTCTAATTGCAAAAAATAATTTCAAAGATGGCGGACATCCGGATGTACAGGAAATCGGCGTCAACTCCTATTTTAAATAGAACACCCTGTATATTATTAAAGTTAATATTTCGGAAATTAAGCACGACAGAAAGATGCGATTTCCGCTGAGTATTACTCAAGCGATACTTGAGGGTTACTCAAGGGACACTCAAGTGCGGCTTTTTTTGTGTATCTGTTTCCTAGACAACATCTACCAGACGGCGGGATTCATTTAGCGACGTTGTCATATTGCAAATTTGTTATGCCTATGAAGAAGAAGAAGAAGAAGAACATTTATTTGAAATAGGATAATCCTAATATACATACAAAAACTAATGAATAATAATCATCCGTGTAAAAAAAAAGTAAAAAGTAAAGATGTACGTTAACAATAGATACAATCAAACTATAAAATAAAACAAACTGTAGTATCACAATAGAAAAAATTACAAGCTACATACATCATAACTTCAGAAGACATAGCATTAAACATTCAGATAATCAGGCATTGAGGTACTTAGCGAGCTCTCTCTTAAAATTGTTGACAGTTGAATTTTCCTTGATATAGCTGGGTAACTTGTTAAAAGCATCATATCCCTTAAAAAATAGAGAATTCATTGTGCTTTTTTTGCTTGTTTTTGGTATGTAAATATTTGTATTTTTCCTTGTACCATAGAAATGAATATCATGAGCATAGTTAATATCACCAGTTAAGTAAATAGGTGCCATTCCTCGTACTATTTTAAACATAAAAATCATTGTTAGATAATACACTCTTTGTGAAACAGAGAAAAACCTCAAAGAAGATAACATAAAATTTATAGGTGTCCATCGATCACAGTGCAAAATTATTCTCATGGCTCGGTTCTGCAGCTTCTGCAGTTGGGCTAGCTGATTTAAATTGAATAGGTATGTAACAGATGGACAATAGTCAAAATGTGGCTGAATTATTGATTTGTATACTGTTAACCTTGTTTGTAGTGAAAGGCAGTTACATACTCTTGATAAAAAGTATAACTTTTTTGAAATTTTCCGATAGATATATTCAAAATGTGTATCAAATTTTAAAAGACTGTCTAACTGAACTCCAAGGTATTTGATTGAATTAACAATTTCAATTGTTTCATTTTTCATTTTAAGATTAACATTGTTTATATCTAAAAGGTTATATTTGTACTTTGATGTGATGATCATTGCTTTGGTTTTAGCTACATTCAGCTTAAGCACATTCATTTTCATGTATGTATCAACTTGGTTTAATATATTATTCATTTTATTAATAGCTGTTTCCAAAATACTATCGGAACATGCCAATACAGTGTCATCAGCAAACAGATTGATGAACTCGCAGTCAATAAAAAGATGTATATCATTTAGGTATAATATAAACAGAAGTGGCCCCAATACTGTACCCTGAGGTATCCCGAATTCATTATCAATGATATTGGATGTATGGTGACAGACTCTCACTGTTTGTTTTCTATCCTTCAAATAGTTAGAAAACCAATTATAAACATTTCCAGTTATCCCGTAAACTTTCAGTTTAGCTAACAATATGTTTCTATCAATAGTCTCAAAAGCCCTTTTTAAATCTAGGAACACAGCAACAACAAACTTATCATTGTCTAGTTCATTTTTAAATTTACTTAAAGTTAGTTGAATAGCACTTTCACATGAATGCATCTTACGAAATGCTGACTGGTTGATGTGTAGTGTGCGATTTGTTTCAATATGATCCAACATCTGGTTATATACAGCTACTTCTAATATTTTTTCAATTGGTGGTAAGGTATTGATTGGGCGGTATTCATGCGCTTTACTTGCGTTTGTTGTTTTAGGTATTGATACTACTGTGCTTATTTTCAAGTCATTTGGAATCATTGCACTGTCTAACGATGTATTAACAAGATTTAAAATTACATGGCCAATGGTTTCAAAGATGTTTTTCAGCATTTTACAATTAAGTAGTTCATATGTACTAAATTTATTATCTAATGACTTGACAATTTGTTTAAGATCATTTAGAGAAAGCTGCTTGAATTTAGAAAACGGCAAATACAAATTATAGTCATTATTATACCAAGGCTTTGGGCTATTGATACTGTTAGTTATATCTTTGATACTATCAACAAAAAAAGAATTAAAATGTTCTGCTAATTGTACGATATCCCATCCTATGCCCACACTTTTTGATGTTTTCTGTTATTTCTTTTTGTATTGTGCCAGTATTTTGTGTTCTGTGGCGGAAATTTCGTTCTCAAAGATTAACCTACAAAATCGCATTGACTGCAACGAAATGTCAAGTTGACATATCATGTTGAAATTTCGTTACTTGAGTATTACTCAGGGGAGCCTTACGTAAGTAACCCTCAAGTAAGGTTTCGAAACAAAAAACCTTACTTAAGGGACCCTCAAATATTAAGGGACGCCTAAGTATCGACTATGAACACGACCCTTAATTACTCTGGAATGTAACTCGTATAATTGTCCTGCCTATATTTGCAATCCACTTTTCCCCGATTTTTTTCAATCTATTGTATTGATATGTTTTGTTTCGATTCGAATATATTGTTTAGTCGCGGGGCTAGGTAAGTAAAACAATTATGCCTATCAATTTATTAGCCATGGGGACTTCAAAACTTTTTCCTGTTCTGTGCCTAGTTAGGTATGTGTGACACACTAGATTATTTGAGCTTTTTTCTTTATATGCTCTTCGAAACTCATCGAGAAATGCTGTTTGGAATCAAATACACCAGTTTCTTCATACAAAATATCTGAAGGACAAGTCATTATCATTTATCATTTATTAAGAATAATTTTAAGAAGCCATTTTTGTATTACGTCTAAATTTCTCAGATGGCAGTGAGCTAGGGCATAGTACAGTATTAAGTTGATTTAAAGTACAAAATTGTCTACAAACTTTAAAAATACCTCCAAAGCACATAGCCTTCGTCCGAGAGTATTTTTCTATGTGCGTGGTCTTGTTTTTCTTTCTTTAATGAAAATATCGTTATTAAATCCATGGATGTACCATAATATCGACTTAAAGTACCGACATATCGATATTCTCGATATATCGGGCATCCCTAATTACTGCCATGCTCGTAGTAGCTAAACTTATGCAGCCTCATGGCAGAACTGAGTAAACGTACTCCGCCATTGGCACGAAAACAATGTTGAACAGCATCCGAACATCAAATTCCCAGTTAAGTTGGCTTTGATCTCTTCGCCGGTAATCACGACTAAAAGCGACCCGGTTATAGATTTAGGTGTATGTCCGTGTTTGTGCAACGGCTTTAAACTTGCTTCCGAACCTCTGGCAATGTAGTATTCTAATAGGTAGGCGAGGGCAGTAGGTTTCCATCGTTCACTTCGCCTGCTCACTCAATCCATCCAAACGGGAGAGTAAATCTGCGAATTTGCATTTTAGATTCGCGCCTTTCTCTCCCCGAAAATTGGAATTAAACACTTATTTCGTTTTATCAATCTCGTCTGTTTATCTTCGGAGTTTTATGTTGGCGTAGGGGGACATTTCAATTACCTGATGATTACGTTTCTTGTGTTGTACTAGCTCGACAGGATTTTACGAAAAGGTAAATACATGGTACAGGGGTATTTTCTAAATTGTGATGTTTCCACACGACGCACGTAGGGGTATTTATATAAAAAGCACGAGAAAACTATTTTTCAAACTCTCATGAAATAATTCATATTAAGAATCACCCAAATTCAATAAATTTCAGAACAGATATAAATCAATTAGGCGACATATACCTATAATAATTTAATAAAGTAGGGTTTCTGCATCTTGGAATAATCTAACAAACCATATTTATGTATACATAAACAGATACAAAAGCTTTCACCCCTATTGTTCCTTCAAACTTTCCCACTACATTAAGAACATCTGTGTATTTTACAATATCCTAAAAACGCCGTACTGTTCATTCAGCCCTCTCAACCTGTAGAGGCTGTTTCGCAAACAAAACAATTTTGCAGAAATGTTACCGACATCTGAAATTAACGTAAGTAGGTTTGTTATATTATTTTCTTTGTCTCAGTAAATTTAATTTTTTTAATATTCATTTTCAATAAACGGAAATAAAATCACTAAGTTTATATTTAAAAGTTTTATATATACATTTATAGTTAGTTATATTTCTACTTTACACATAAAATTTATAATTATTTTATTTAATCGTGCCTTTAGTTGCTTTCTTATATTTTTATTCTTATTTTTATTGTATACAGATCATTTCCTATTCATTTATAGACACCTGAAGATGGTTTAGATTAAAATAAACCGAAACGTAGTGAAGGAAAGTTATAGTTTCAATCGTTTACCGAAACCCATGAAATACAACCATAAGTTATAAAAGGCGTATATTAAAAACTAGAAAATATTAGTGAAAAAGACAGAGAGGCTCTGTTATCCGGACAACGACAAACAAGATTAGTTTGAACAGTCGTCCTCTTCTTCTACAACGTCTTCATTGTAAGATAAAGATAGTTTCTTTGAGGAATCGTTTAGTAAAATGTCTTTTCTGATACTACAATACATACAGCTATTTAGGAAAAATATTCATAAATTTGGACGATGTTAGAGACGCTTATTGATGTGGTGAATAGCAGAGACATAAGCTTGTAATAGACAAAAATTAAACCCAAGACTCATCTATAAAGATACCAAAACCATTTAAGTTTCACTAAAAGGAAAGTCCTCCTAATATCAGTATATACTACTATAAGAACTGATGAACTACGTTGTATATACCTGCTCCAGAAGTGTCCAAATTTCATAATTGATAAAAGATTCTTAAAGATCTGTATAAACTTCGGAATATCACTTCACCCTACCTAGCAAGCTAGAGTGAAGAAGAGGTTATTAAATGGGCCGTTCTGCATGTTGGACTAAAATATCTAAAGATTTCTGAAAAGTACCATGTATCTAATTTTGTTTATCACAAAGCGAGGGGTAACACATCATGTATGTTCAGGTATTCTCAAGCATTTGACGGTTTTTCAAAACGAGTTCATGATGTGTCGCATTGATTTGCTCATCTTGTCCCATAGTGACAAGATATTTTTATATAGATGAGAAAATCTTGGGGTTGTGGCCAAAATTTTGAGAAATGACTGTGGGTCACTGCATAAAGGAGACTGGTGTTAACTGCCAATTTTTCCGCAATGCTTATTTGCCATCAGCAGGGCTTTCTACAATACAAGAAAAAAGAATTGAGTTTCAAAATATTATAATGAAATTTTCTCAGTATATACTCGCAACGTTGAAGTTTGCCAATGTAAAATAGCACTGCATTGAGTATAAAGACTTTTAAACGCCAGCTCTACTGTAATCGTCACAATTTTAAGAAATCACTACGCTATTATGGTATCTTCAACAAGCAGGTCAGGAAAGAACATATAAGTGTAAATATACAAAAAACACAAACGACCTTTACATGTTGCTTAATCACAAAGGCATTGTGAGATTCGTGCCTTAAATACACACATTACTCGATCTAAAATTTTCTTAACAAAGACCTTCTTGGACCTTTTAGACCCTTGGTATTAGCATATTTCCACATGTAAAGTATTAAATTATGCAGACAAAATGGATACAATATCCTCCACTCTATCTTTCCCTAATTAATACCCAGTGAGAAAGCTGCAACTTAGCCGAAGTAAATAAAGAAGGAGTAGCTGACAACTTGGTGTAAGCTGACGCTCGCGTGGCAGCGTAAAACTTCCATCAATAAAACTAAGGCGTCGTAAATGTCACCAATAAACAACTATCCTGCTCGACGCTGGAAAGCCAGCCAGCCAATTGTCGTAAAAACGTATACCTTTTAAATAGCTAATAGAGAAAGTTCGGAAAAGAGTTGCCGGGAGTTGCGACCCTCCAATTATACCGTCTCCTCACTTAACTGTCCTTCTTCTGGCGTGGTCCGGAGAACTTAGCCGGCAACCGGTTGAAAAATTGAGTCAAGTGATCGACCAGGCAATTACCATGTAGGTACTGACAAAAAAGTCCATAAAGACACAAAAACTAAAAAAGTAACATTTTTACTTTTATTTATTATTCACTTTATTTATTCATATTGGTATCCAATATTTAGTAATAAAATCCTGGGATATAATCGCAAATTATGTTTAAAATATATAATTTTCACGACGTTACCAAGCATACAGGTGCGCCATCTTCAGGTAATGGCTGCTAGATGACATAACTGTTTGCCAGGTGGTGTTGGCAATTTGATTCTTATCCAATATTTAGTAATACAGTCCTAGGATAATTTTCACATATATTTTTGTAAGACGGTAAATTTTTTGTAGCTAAGTTTCAGCATATAATTTTGATGAACTGTTGACTCTTGGACTGATCGGCTGGCGTCGGCACGCTCTACCGCCTTGGCGTAGGCAGGCTTTGCTGCTTGACGTTTCGCCAACACGCGTGGTCGGAATACTCAAAAGCTGATGTCACCTGTTCAGTGTGTTCCGAGAGTCTCTCGGAGGATGCCGACCACTCGTGTTAACGAAACGGCAAGCAGCGAAGCGCGCCGAAGCCAAGGCAGCGGAGCGTGTCGATGCCGGCCGAACAGCCCAAGAATCAACGGTTCATCTGGTCGGCGCCGCGAAAGTCTTACACACATAATTAGAATTTTTTATTTGTTACTCTGAGTTCACCTCAATATTACTCGTTAATTGAAACGTTACGAATCACAAATTATTATAGAGATGTCCCAAACTACACTATTGAAAGCTTTTGCGTCTAGGAAAATTTGAACGCAGTAACGCATTTTATTCTGACAACAGCTTCGGTACGTTTTTAACACTAATGACAAGTGTTTGGCTACAGTTTCTGGCTCTAAGAATCATTATTGCATCATAAAAGGTGTTTTATTTCCCTAGATAGGTCCAGATTGTAGGCGTTGAAAAAATTGAAAACATTATGAATAGGGTAATAAAATATCATTTGAGTTGAAGATCTTAATCCTTGAATTTGTTTCAAATTACCGAATTTATCGAACTGAACTCTCACGCACAAACGTTCGTAAGATTTTGAGAAGTAAATATTGTCAGAGAATCCATAACAATCAAACTGCCAACACCACCTGGCAGAAACGTGTCGGACTCTTGTGGTAAAATCTACTAGTCATTTACAGAAACGACGTCGAAACGTCATCAAAATTATATGTATTTTTTTGAAACATAATATTTTTGAAGGTATCCCAGGATTTTGTTACTAAATACCATAGGCGTAGTTAGGTGGGGGCTCGGAGGGGCTTAGCCGCCCCCCAAGAATGGAATTAGCCCCCCAAAATCCTAAAATGATTCGTTCTGTTAAATCTTTGTATCTAAGGCGGGAACTTGAGCCTCCCAGATCCAGGGACTTAAGCCCCCCAGATTTAGGGACTTAACTACGCCTATGCTAAATACCAAAAAAGTGATTAGATGGAATGTCTCGGTATTTTACATAGGATTTTACAACGCTGTCTTGTAATACTCATTTCAGATTCTGTAGAAGCTTTGGACAAGCTAAAAAAGTCTGAACTTTTCCACTTGTTTCCTTTTTGACGTTACTGTTTTGTAGCTACCGGAGGAATTTTCAAAACTTGTTCCTTGCGACAGAAAGTTTTTTTTTATTTGCCAGAGGTTCAAGAAATAATTAAACATTTTGTTTGAAAAAAGTCTCGATTCTTTCGCTATGGCTGAAGTGATCTGAAAAATAGCCTTACTTGAACTATACGGTAATAAACAATAAAAAATTGACTCACCCTGTGTTATAAGTATACAACTTTGGCATATATTGGCAAAAAAATTAAAAAAAAATTTTTGGCATTTCCTATTTCTGAAAGGACACATTGCTAATGATATGTTTTTGTCATTTACTTTTCATCATTGATTGGAGCTTGTTGCCATGTTTATATAATTTTGATACAGTTATTTTTCTTACGGCCATATAGCAACTTACAACCTGTTAAAACGTCAAATTAAACTTATTCCATTTCAGGTATGTATTTAGATTAGATTTGGACACAGGCAGTATTCACATGCTGTTGAAAACATGCAACTTAAATAAGCCACATCTAATAAAATAACTTTGAAGTACAAGTGCTCCACATCTAGTAAATAATGATACGAAAAAAGGAAGAAATCTATTCCCCCTATGCCCCCTATAAATACCGTACCTTCTATGCCCGTACTATTTCCCTAAATAGAATCGGTGGACGTTCACTAAGTGGGAACTTCCAACTAGGGTGGTTTTCTTGGAAACTTTAAACGTTTTATTGCAGTTTAATGGTCAACGGAAAAAAGGGCGTCAATTTTTACTGCACGTCTTTTTAGCAGGCTGTGCGAAAATACCAGCGTGTTTGCGGCCACCGCGAAAGTACGAACGGAAAGATAAGGTATTTCTTTGCGATTCTCCTCCAACGAAACTGATGCTATCTTTAACACACCGTACTTTGTTTTTAGTTTTCACAGGACCCGTGTTTCTTGAAAGGGACAGATTGGGACACGTGTGGATGAATTTCGACAAAACCGAAAACAGTCAGTTATACTGGGTGATTCTAAATAGATGTGAAAAATCATAAGGGGTGAGTTGGGGATCCGCATGGCTGAATTGCTAATAGCTCCGGCCTGTAATCGGAGCGCAGCAGCAATAAGTGCGGCCAGCATTCGGATGGGCGACGGAGGACGGGGCTGGGTGTACCATCTGGAAAAGTCGCACCATTTCGACGATGTTGACCGTGCATCATTTCTTCTCTGGAAGTTATAGGACAATAAGGCTAAAGACATCAGTCTTGGCGGTTCCCAGGGATAAAAAAGGGGACGAGTTATTGGGTGACATTGAAAGGAGATCTCTCGTATTACTTTTTGTTAAAAATTCCTACCTTCCGAGTTACAGCTATTTACACTTGGGGCAAAGAATTTGACTCGATTCCATAGCTCCTCAATGGGATTATTTAGAGGATAGTACGTTTTCAGTTGCACCTAGCTCATGTCTGATTTGGTTCCAAAAATGTTATAATGAGAGAGTAAGATAAACGAAATCTTTTCTATAAAATCTTACTATAATTTTCTATGGAAAGAAATATTCAAAATGCAACCTCTTCATAGGTATGTTGCCCTTTTCTCATGACACTAATTTGACCACAAAAAAATGAAATAACACTTCATATTATGGATTCCCACAGCGGCTGTTATTTGCTGAAAAATCACGAAATGACACTATAATGATTGAACATTTTATTATTTTTTTTAGTTACTACGAATCAAAACAGATAACTGCCCATAGCCGTTAGAACAGTCATATATAAAATGCATACAAGCTATTTTAGCTTTTAAATAATTTGCTATTTTATTCACCTAATTTGTATAAGTTGTTACAGAGCTCTCTCAAATTAACCAACTATCAATGTATTAAATAAAAGAATCTGTAGATTTGATGCGGTGCAATAAATCAATAATTTGTACTTAACGTATTGTAGGTTTGATCAAGGGCAACATTCTTTGTGGTTATTTTTAGCTATGGTTGGAGTGTATTTACGATTTGAGGGTGACTACCAAATGGATGTTGAACTTGGAATCCGATGTTTTACAAGCTGACTATTTTTTTGTGTTTTGTGAGTTACATCGATGATATTGCAAACTGATAAACGTGACCCCACAAAATAGTGCCTTATGGAACAATGGGGCTATAATTAGAGTCAAGCTATTTTATTTTGCACAAGAATTAATCAACAGGAGTGTGGAACTCGATTTCTTTTACTTTGCACTTAATTAGGCGGTGCAGACTAAGCAGGTTCGTACCCATAGTCGTCTTTTGAGTAATACTTAACATTCCCTTGAGTAATACTCAAACGATACTTAAGGGAACCTCAAGTGTGTAGTTTCTTCTGAAGTTGTTTGCTAGACAACATCTACGAGACGGAGGGCAAACATTTGGCAACGTATATTTCAAATATAAGTCAATCCGTTATGCCTGTACTTTTGATGTTCTCTGTTCCTTTTGTTTTGTGCTGGACATTTTTCTACATGTGACAGAAACTGACAACACCTTGCTCCAAAATTAACCTACAAAATCGCCTTGATTGCCACGAAATCTCATGCTGACATTCCGTTACTTGAGTATTACTCAAGAGAACCTTACGAAAGAGACCCTCAAGCAGCTCTGTAGAAACACAAAACCAAACTTAAGGGACCCTCAAGTAATAAGGAACCCTTAAGCATCCAGTATGAATACGCCCATATTGGGCATCTACCTCATCAGCCTGCTATGACTGTAGGTACAATTATAAAAAACTTTTCATTTCGATGATCTGTCAAGCAAATCACTTGCTCTCTTTGTTCTCGCAGACTATGACGGTGCCATTCTATTAAGTGTGGGTGCCCTAAAGGGTTTTTCATCGGGGAGAAGGTAGGCGCCTCATCTGGCGGACCAGGCGCGACGACCACCTCCTCGCTTTGTGAAGGCAGCCGCGATGACGTGCTGAAAATTGGATGTCACTTGGAGAAGGAGCTGGAGGTGTCGCGATGGCTGGATCGTAGGCGGCGTGGCGATGCAACGCTCAGATGCTGCCGCGGGACATCGCCGCACGACCACAGAACTTACAATTTTAGTGCAGATGCACACTAGCCCGACCGCGATTTTACTAAATATACTTTGTGGTAGCATAAGTTCGCACTAAATATACTACGGTCCAGTAGTACCTTCATATTGGTCCTTTTTGGCCGGTTTCCACTACCCACCTGGGATAGGCGTTCTTTGACAGATCTTCTTTCATATTTTTTTATGGCCAGCCCTCCCGCAAAGGCTGGAAGCCTATAGCGCTGTTAGATTTGAAAAGCTGCAGCTTGTAGCCGTCGGGAAACAAATTCCCGGCAGCTCATTCCACAGCGTCGAAGTTCTACAAACGAAGGAATGCTGGAAGAGATTGGTTCAGGGAGTAGGGACCTCGGCCTGGTAAGGATGAGCTTGCTCTAGTGTTCCTCGTTCGGACGGCCTTTGGTGTTATTATCTAAGAGAGCTCACTCGAACATTTTCTGTGATAGAATACATATGTAAAACAGGGACAGGTCAGTCATACTTCTTCGATGTGGAGGTCCTTTGTGAGGTTAGGCGTATCGATTAGTCTAATTGCTCTCTTCTGGATAGTGTCTAGAAGCTTTAGAATGTGCTTTGGAGCGGATCCCCACACATGAGAGCAATACTCCAACGATGGTCGGATCTGTGGCTTGTAGAGCAGTAGCAGTTGCTCTGGTGTACACAGGTTCCTACAGCGGAACAAAAACTCCAAACTTCTGGGATGCCGTTTTAGCGATACAGATGACGTGGTCGTGCTAGGACATGTTATTGTTGATGTTGATCTCCAAAAGATTAACAGAAGGTGACTCGACTATTGGGTGACCCTCCATTGTCACAGATGGTAACAAAACGTGAGACTTCCTTGTCAGTGTTGTTGCCTGATCTTTCTGTAAGTTGAACTGTAGTTTATTTACCAATCTCTACTCGACAATTGTATTGATATCTGCGTTGATCTGTGAGGCATGTTGCTGTTGCCGACGTACCGTCTCCTGGGATGATAGAGGCTTGCCTATTTCCATGCACGATATTAACATGGCTGTAGATTGGATTGGATGTTATTCTCAGCAGCTCGTTGATGTGCACTATAAAATATGACGTAGTTCTGCAAAGCTTCTGTTGTGTATTACAAATGTTCTTGGCTCGATCAACCAAGGTTCGATGACTCTATTCTTCATTGACGTTGGATGGTTTGAGGCATAATGCAAGTACTGTCCTGTGTGTGTTGGTTTTCTGTGCACTTTCGTTTCTACTTGAGTATTTCTTTTCCTTACTAAGGCAGCCAAAAGAAGGACGGATGTTGTTTTCTCCATTTGTGTCATCGTCTGTTCCTCTTTCTGTCCCTGTTCCAGCTGCATGTTGTTCTACGCTGCTCACCGTTGGCTTGCGCGACATTGCCAATACGAAATAATTCGGAATCTTTTAATAACAGGCTCATGAGGTTCAGTCTGCTCTGCAGGAATACTTGACTGCTGCGAGCTAGTAGTATCGCTAATATTGCCTTTCAATTCCATGCATTGAAACGTCAGATTTCTGGGAAAAATCCACCCCTGGATCCAAACTGGGCTGCTTTTCGCTCTCATCGAAAAACTTTTAATCAAAGAGCTCATGATGTCATTAACTATCGTCTGATAAACAAACAACTTGTACCAGGTTTCGTAAATGCACTGATCTGTAGGAACATGACAACCAGCAACCACTAATAAATAAAATATAAAAATCATTCGTAACAGTTTTCTGAAACACGCAGACTGAACAAGTAAACACGTGTGACACAGATACAGCGCAACCCTACTGGCACATCCTGAATTGCTGCAACCAACAATACCAGCGTATCAGCTGTCTGCGCCGCGCCGGTTTGACGCTTCGGACTAGGCCGCACGGTAAGACAGGCCGGCAGACAGCTTGCGTGACGTCACAAACTTCGACCGACCTTCATATGTGTTTATATGGGGCGCGCGGTATTTTTATTGTATCAGCTTGCCGTAAATCGATTTTTTGGCATAGTTGCATATATAATTTACTCATCAGGAGTTCTGCTATATTGTGAAGTATAAAAGAAAATAATGATACCTACCCATAATTCTTAATTGGCTATTATAAAACAATGAAAATGCCGATTTTCAGTTAAAATAAGGCATTTCCTATTCTGGTTCAAACTATTTCATTAAGCATGTGATACAAAAAACTACACTAATAGAAAAATAGCTCTTTAGGTGTTGAAAAACAGGAACAAACATACAAATCAAATAGTCATACAAAATAGGAACAAAAAATAAATAGGTTATATTTTAATATAGAAATAACAATAACAGAAAAGAAACTAATCTATTAGAAAATATAGGAATAAACATGTAAATCACAAAGTAATGCGAACTAAAAACAAAAAATAAAAACATTTTCGGGCCATGTAAAATAAACAAGAAACTATAAAATGAAAACGACTCATCTTCTGGTATTTAAAAATATAGGAACTTAGGAACAATCATATAAATCACGAAGGAATACAAAATATGAACAAAAATAAAAAAATATGTAGGTGATATGAATTAAAGTAAGAAACAACAATAACAGAAACATAAGTCTTTAGGTAACACAAAACAAGGGAACAAACATATAAATCACAAGGTAATAGAGGAACGAAAGGATAAATAGTACTTTAATTTTTGGAGGAACTAAGTACTGGGCAGCTTATCAGTTTTTCTTTTCTTATTAGATTTCACACAATTGTCATTGATGGCATTATTGTATAGTTTCTCTAGATAAGCCTGAAATTCCGGAAGTAATAAACACAAGATCAAATCAGAATATCAAATAAAAGTTTCACCTTACCGATATAATAAAATAACACGTGTTGCTCAAATCTACTCAAATGCACACTCGCCTGTTGTCTGCACAGGAATACAACGTGCCAGTCGCAAGTGCCAGTACTGCCAGTGTGGTCCCGCGGAAATCGGACAGCGCGGCGGATGGCTTAGGTCTATATTTGTGACGTAGGCGACGACAGAGATAGATATATATGCCGGCCTGTCTTACTGTGCGGCCTAGCTTCGGATCAGTTTGGCAGCAGCTTTCTTGAAACAGATTCTTATGAAACTGGAACAGTTTGTACCTGTTGTTTCAAATAGCCTATACTTACGACGCCTATCATTGTTTTTATTCTAGATAGAATATGGCAGGAAATAAAAAACTTGAGTTAGATGTGAAGCTGCTGTTGTGCTACTGTCATGATCTCTAACTGTATTGGAGGTCTGTGGGCATGAAGTGGAGGTGCAGCGAGGAGCTCCTTTCCGGGCACGTCGCGTTTTTCGCAGCTTCAAGGCCCGAAGGCACCGCGACAAATCAGCCAGAAACAAATGAGCACGGTGGCTTTCACGCCCCCCACTTCCCGCGCACAGAAAGGCGGGAATTGATGAAAGGTATCCGGACGATGGCGCACGGTCTTTCCTGCTGCAGCCAGAGGAGATGAGACTACGTGCGAGCAATAGCGGCAGGAAATTAATTTTCTGCTCGCTGTCTGAGAAGACGACGACTGCCTCCTGATGCCGCTGCTCCTTTTCACTGCAGGAGTGCATCCGTTTTTGCCGTGTCTTGAGACGCATTGGGCTTCTTGAAGACAGAGCATGAAATTGTACCTGTAGTGGGGGAACATTTTATGTTTTTTGACGCACAGGTTCATGTTTTGTTTTGCCAATTGCAAATCAGTAAAATGACGTTCAACATGTATAACATTTTCAAAGAGGGGAAAGTCTTGAGGTTGCGGTTAGAAATTTTGAAGAGAGAATCAGGCTCACAGCTTAAAAGCGACACTGTTGTTAACTGCCAAGCTTTCGGCAATGTTCATTGAAATGTTCGGGGCTTTCTGTAGTTGCAAAAGAAGACTAAACCGAGATCAATTAAAACTATAGAAGATTACTTACAATTATTAATTATTATTAAAGATGACGTCAAGTCTCTTCAGTTCCTCTATATCTACATCACCTTCATCATAAAAGTAAGCAATAATGAGGGAGCTTTGAAATATCTAAAAACAAAGCTTGAGCAATAATTATGGAATACTTCGTTTTTGTTGATTCCTCCCCCATTACTGGCACGACTCCATATAACGAAACGCCGTTATTTCCTTCATGGTGGTAACACGGTGTCACAATTTAATCACAATCAAGTTCGTACTTTCCAAGTTATACGTCATTGGAAACGAAATTTGACCTGTTTTTATAGTATGTTTATTGCTGCGCTGCCACTGACACGATTTCTAAAAACCATAAGTGCTTTCCATTCTTGACAAGGTAGTAATACTGTGCCAAAACTTCATTAAAATTAACTCAATACTTTCTATCATAAAATCTAAGTCATTTAGCTTCTGCAATAGCCAAAGTAATGTTCAGATGTACGTGTAAAAGTGTATTATGCGGTAAGGTCTTCCACTGACAGGTCAATGCTATACGAACACCACAAATGTTTGCTAATTACTTCGCCGTCCATACACCGATTTTAAAAATTATAGCAACATTACGACCCCACGTTATATCGCTATCCAAATTGCATCACAATCCATGGTTATTGATATTACGAGGTTAGAAGAACGCCAACGAATCGACCGACAGACAGGCAGACTGAGGAAATGAGAAAAAGCGTATTATCTCAGCTTAAATCAAAGATTTTTGCGATCGCAGCGGTTGGGAAAAATTTAGCTTCTAAAACCTGGTGTCTTCCAATCACAGGTCACACAAGCAACCAAAAACAGGTATAAATACAAACGTATACTGATGTTGACACATTTTATATACATACTGCCTTCACGTCTGGTCCCAAAAGCTAGACGATTGATTTAGTTTCGATTTGCAAGATCCCTAGATGGAATTCCAGTTCCATATAATTAGGCTATGCTCGTTTAAGTTTAATTTATTGTTTTAATTCCAAGTGATTTGAAATTTCTGTATACGAGTATATCATGGTGATCATAAAAATCTGATTATATTATACCCATCAGCTTCGCATTATGAAGTTACTACAACAGTTTCATTCAAATGGTTCTGGATGCACTTATCTTGTAACTGCCTTTTAAACTCACGCATAACTTTCGAGGAGACAAATTTTATACTTCTCCTTTAATCCGCTTGTAAATTGGGATAAAAACACTTAAGTACGAGTATTTCGTTTTATCAATTTTGGATGTTTATCTCTGAAGGAAAGAGAGAGTCGGTGAAAGGAGAAGTAACACTTCAATCACCTGATGACTGCTTTTCTCCTTCTCTTATATTTCGATCAATACTTTCTGGAAAAAAGAAGCTGGAAAATCAGTAATGACGTGATATCTAAGAGTAGCACATTTTGTACGTCTTGAAACGTGTTCCAAAAGCGTTGAGCTATCCACTTGATGAAAAGAGGTCAAGAAGCAGAAAGGCAAAAAAATGTGTACCTCTTTAAAAAAAAGATAAATTTATAGGCACATCGAAAAGTTTTCAAAAAAAGTAATTTGTGTTTTTTTATCCCATTACAACTATTTTCCAAAATAGCAACAAAATATATTGACTTTGAAACTTTGTTTGGATTGTGATATCCCTGACGTTACTTTGGATAAGGTGGAAAACAGTTTCTTCATGTTTCTCCAAAGAAAGCACACGAGCCAATATTTTAATTCAATGTCGGTAGGGATATTTCTCCTTGACAAAGTTGCTTCTGTTAAAGTTGACTGCTTTCGTATCAGCGTCATACGGGCTCTGCCTAAGTCCACCTGAATGAATGAATAAGAACCAGAGGCTATCCAGCACGGAATGTGGCTGGTGCATAGGCCACACGATGGGCCCTTTTGCGCCTCTATCCGCGCTAGTTCCTAAGACCTGCCCTTTTGGCAAAGGCAAGTACATTCTTAGGTCCTATCCGTTTTATCTCTATTGGTTCCAAGGTTCTTGAGCCCAGCATAGTCTGCCTGTGATAACCCAGGGTTTCACAGCGACACAGGATGTGTGCCGAGGATTCTTCCTCTTCACCACACCACGTGCACGTTGGGTCGTTGACCACCCTCATCACAAACAAGTGACGCCTGAAGGTATTGTGACCCGTTAATAAGCCTGCTAACAATCTCAAGTTACTCCTATCCAGAGAGAGACAGAATCGTCCTATTCTCTCTTCAGGCCCTGCTAATAGCTCCCTAGACTGACGGAGATGACCAGAGATGTTGTTCCATCTCAGAGAGTGTTGATTCTGGATCCACTCTCCAGTTGTTTTCCTAACCAAATTTGCAGACAGTCCTAAGGCTGGTTCCGGGCCCACAAAACTGTTTCCGGATCCCATCCTGGCTAGATGATCCGCCGAAGTCCACCTGATGAGATCCGAAAGATCGAAACGACGCTGTCGTGGACTATCGATATCGTGCCTGATATGATGAAGGACTTGTTCCAAACAAGGACTGAGATATCCTTGAGCCCATTTGGCTAACGTGGAAATCATTTTTTTCATATCACCATGGACTTTGTCTATTTGTAGCTCATCGGATCACCTACTAAAGCTACTCAATCGATCCACCTTTGAGGATCCCTCAGAGTAACAACTGTACATAGAGGTAGTAAATAACCAATCCTAATAGGCCGACATCTTTTCTTACGTTGTCATATTGACTACCAGATACGGCAATCATAATTGTTTACTATCGTCTTAATTGTATAGTATTCAGAAATGTTCCATTCTACGTTAAAAAAGACGGTATTTTGATGGTTTAGGAATGATTATAGCAAAATCAGTCGATATGTTGACCTCTACTGCGTTACTGCATATCTCTTCATCATAAACGCAAACTTTTGCATAATTTTGAGGAGCTGGCAACGCCGCATGCGCTCGATTGTCAAACGTCGAGATGGAACTCAAAAAGTGCAGTGTTTGTGTTTGTAACATGGGTTGCATTGGAAGAATTTTCAGGTTAGTTGGCGTTACACAGCATTGTTTATAATTTGAACTGTCACTGCGAGGTCACAGCTGATCAAAGTTTGGAGGCTGAGGTGTCAAAGATGATGGCTTTGAGCACGCCATGCTGAAGTGGTTTGTTTACTACCTCTGTGATCAGTTGTTACTCTGAGAAGGACACTCAGAACTGAGCATTATGGGATAGTTTACCAGTCTACTATTGGCTTTTATACCTTCTTGTGTGTAGCACCACCAAAATTAAGTTACGTAACATCTCGGATAAGATGTGTCTTGAAAATAACATTGCACGAAATTTTCAACAAACTCTCGGAACAGGAGCCGAAGAAATGTAGTCTTTATATCATTTTTATTGATACAAAACACACGTATGCCTGTTCAGTGACACCATGTTCCTGACGAATAAATCTGTCTCGGTGGTTAACAATTTGTCCGATCGCCGAAATAGCGAATGTACGCGTACGTTTTCCCGTCACGTCCATAAATCGTTATTACCATAAACACGAAATTAATTAATTCCATAAAAACATTTTACCTTTGTTTACCCGAATGAAAAATGTGCGACTCGCTGAACAAACAAAATATCCGCGATTGCCAATAATTCCATTTATCCCTTTCCACACCTCGCATTGAATCGCGTCGCCATTCGGCCAAATCATAAAACTCATCCGAGCCATAACATGGCCGGCTGTCCATGTTCGGTGCAAACAGCAGCAATAAACAGAAATTTTAATCACAACATACCCCATTAGCACATTACTAAATATACCTATGCGATATTACATCATCCCGTTCGCAATATAAACATTCCTTTATGATTTGACAAATAAATTTTCTACATCGCTTTGAAAGTGATCATATTGCGCGCGTTTTCAATTTGATGATAATTAAACTGGTGATGCAAACAGATATAAAACATGAAACAAAATAATTGCTCTGGCCACGCCATGTCACGACACAGCGCTAATAGTACGGTTAACAAACAACAATAACATACAACGAAGACTAAATGCCTTATATACCTAGGCTTTTACGGAAACTATGATTGGGTTAACCCGATCACAAGGATCACTGACGTTCGAAAAGGGCTCTAGGATCAGTTTACTGTTGTACCGGTTATACAGTTCAGTAGCTGATCCTGATCCAACGGGGTTTAGATCACTGTTCCCGTAAAGGCCCCGTTTTAACTGTTGAGGCAATCAGCAGCAAAATGTCAAATTGGAGGTAGAGGGTGATTTTGATAAGATCGAAGATGAGTTTTTGAAACATTCAATATTATTGTAACTGTCCAAAGGCTTTGTCGATGTAACGATTGGTATTTGTCATGTACCGCCTTTCAAGATTGTGGTAGTATAAATTATAGTTTAGATACGAGATTATTGACTCTGCTGTTGGTATACCTCAGTGGTTTTCCGGCTACTCTGATTTCTGTTCTGATTACTGTTTAGATTAGCTGAGATTCTTGACTTTCCAAATTTCTGCCAAGGTCCTACTATTACTTTTCTTCCTATCCAGCGTTTCTTCGTCATTTTATTCCACAAACACAGCTTCAAACCTTTCAAATGCCGGCTCTGACAGTGCATTTTATATTTGTTCAGTTGGTATGCAGCTTCAGGTTGTGGGATTCCTTTATTTGTTATATTCCTTCACTATTGGTTTTTGATATTGAGGTTATTTTTCATGTTTCTTTATATATCTCAATGACATTAATATTATGAGTGATTATTTTGAAAGTGCAGCGTGCAGCGAGGATCTTACAGTTCTTATGAAGACGTCTTCCATGTAACATTTTATTTGTACCACTCTCGTGGAAAAATTGAATATATAGAAAGTAGGCTTTTTACAACTTCTGATCTTAGCTCGTTTTCCGCTACCATCTAACACAGTTGTTTGAAACTTATGTAGATTCAAAATCAACGCACACTGGTGGTTCCAAGCCCGTAGAAGGTCCTTCTTACTAGAAAACTGCCTCGTTTTTAGCATCTTTTTCTCATGCGGAAATAGAGCAAAGTCGCAGGCAGCAACGGTTAGCCTATAGGGAGGGTACGCGAGGATTTTTCGGTTTGATGTGCTCAATTATTTTGTGCAGAATTTGGCGCGGTGAGGTGGAGCAATATCATGAACCAGGTGTCCATACTCGACTTCTGCCGCAGGTTCATCATAGATTCTATGAGCCTAACCTAGAACTGTTCAGTATACTGCTCAGTTCTGTGTGTCTAAAATGAGACGTTTCGCAATTCCACTCGATCTGCAAAATACATCATTTTCTTCTTGGCAAATTGGGATTCAGTCTCAATAATTCTCTATATTATCACCTTTGTACAATGCGAACAAGCATCGCAGCAGCGCGAATCATTTCTTCTAAGCACCGGTCTATGTTTGAACCTAGCATGAAGTTATAACGCAAGACTGTTCTTATCGCATTTTGTGACAAGGCTGTCATCGCAAGTATTCTCATTACTTAAATTTGTACCAGAAAATGTTAGAAAAATTCGGCGGCCAGCAGGACTCGAACCCACGACCTCCAGATTGATACTCCGGCGATCTCACCAGTTGAGCTACGGTCGTCCTATCAACTCAACTTCGAAAGCGTCATCTAGAAGTACGCGGGAACGAGTCGCCCGCTGACGACTCTTGCGTGCCATCTTCTGGTACATGACTTGCATTATACAACATTTATCGAATTCTTATTGATTCTATAAATTTGAGCAAAAGTGTGGCATAGACACTACGCTCCGCAGGCTCACGGTGAACAAAAACTGCGTCACGTCATGTTACGTTCCAATATATGCAGTTGTAATTGAATCGGTGAGTCCAAGAACAGTACAAGTCCAAAAAATGGCGTTTTGACTTAAGATGGCCAAAACGTTTAAAATACGAAGATCCATCGGTTGCGCTTAAAAAAATTACAAAGTCCCAGGACATGTACTGATTTTAACGTCATTGGTCAACTCATTGTTGGCTGTCAGGTCCACGGTTCGCGATCTCTTTAATAATAATAACACCACTTTTACATACTTAGTACCCTCTATTGACGTTGTTATAACCTTATCATACGCTAAAACTAAAAAAAGCCTGTAAAAATAAGGCTGAGTCCAAGAACAATATGGTGATTCTGTAACTTTCGCTATAGTAATGAAAGCAGACGAAAGCGAAGCTAATCATTTACGAAAACGATTTTTGACGGCATTCCATAACCAACGTTTAACGCTTCGTTACGCTTTCGGCATGGAGCTCGATGACTCACGAGCATTCACGAGTTGGCTTAAATATCTCTGGATGAGACTGCGAAACCCAGCAATTCCGACTATTGCTAAGGATTAGTTTTTTCTATTCGATTCATTGCTGGTAATTAACTATACAAATAAATTTAAGCGAATTGTCACTTTGACACACAGCAATAATGACGTCAAAACTTGACAAACAAGATCCAAAATCTTTCGCTATCGCTCATACCGTTCGTCTGCGTTCGTTATATCCGAGTCGGAAGAAGACATTTATGGAATACCGAAACGAGTGAAAGCGTTGGAAAAATGTCGCTATCGCTTCGCTTAGAGTTACAGAATCGCTACACAGTACAAGGGCATCCACTTTTTTTTTTTAATAGCTTGGAGGCGGGTGAGACTTTTGGATTTATTATGTTGGATTCTCATTGGTTTGAGAGATTACAATAACTTTTATATGATGACGAACACAGTAACTTTACTCGTTTTGGAGTTAATATGTTTTTTCATTTATCTCCAAACTATGTTTTTGAACTTGAACTGTTCTTGGACTCACCGATTCAATTGTTTTTGTGATTAACAAAGTTCTAGTGTGATTCACCTTGAGTCACCTAACTGAGTTGCTCATTATGCGGTTGGCCTAAGCATTTCTCAACACGAAGCAACACAGCTTCCTGCGATTCATTGTTGCGTCATATAGCAAAACTTATATTGTGTAAAACGTATTATAGGGCTTATACGACTGCCAAATCATGAATGTAACCGAAAAATAATAATGTAATGTGATCGTAAACCTGTAGATTGACCGGACTATAAATAAATGAATGTGATGGTGTGGAGAGTTGGGGCATGCCAGCGCGTACATCGCACATCGCGCGTCGCACTGACCCGACCGACCGTCCGTGTTTATGTCCTATCTGGACAAGATGTATTTATAACCGCCACCGGATTAATCGACATTCATTTGCGGTTTATTATTTTCACTTCCACCGTATATATTACCAGTAAAATATTGCGATGGCTTTTAGCGGCCGAAATTTTCCCGGATAAATTACTTCCTTAGCGCCTAGCCATGCATAATGCGGAGGTCTATTCAAAACACGCTCGAGAAAATTGTGAATGGTTTTCTTGCCCAATGTCTTATGTCATGGACCTAAAATAAACACTCATCTGTGTAGCTTGAGGTGTAGAATAAACGTATTATCGTTTTGAATTGGAATGCTGCATATGGCCAAACAGCAGTCTGTGAAATTATCTATCTGCATTGATAATGCACTTGAACCAATCCGTCGCCAAAAATGGTACACCGATGTGTGAATGCCACAATCCGGAAAGCAAATTGTGCTACAAACACTGGAATTTCATAGCATTGTATTAGGGTAGTAATCGTAAAACGTTATCTTCATGTGCTACGAAGGTTGCCAATCATCAATGAGGCCACAGCACGAAACATCTGGTTGGAATTACATCCAAATAACCATTCAGTAAGATTACGTAACAAGGACATCCTTCCTGTCCTGATGCTCAGTTTATCCTGAATGTTGTCCTGATAAATAAATGTAGCAATCTATATTTTTCGCCGCGTGCAATATAGCCCACATGGTGTGGTTTTCTTGTTTTAATGGTATCTATTACAGTTTTCATTCTTTTAAGTACGTGTTTGTCACCCCATCTTTCCATGAGATGTTTAAAATTATCCAATACATCCACATCTTGAAAGCTTTTAGTCTATTAGTGCATTGTCTAAGTCCAAGCCTCCATACCATACAAGAGGACGCAGAAAACGTATAATTTTTAAGCATCCTCACTCTCAAACTTAAAATCTCTCTGCACAATAGTTGTCTCTTCAATATGCTAAGTCTCTATTTGGTCCATGACCTCACACCTTTTTCTTATAACTGAGCAGACCGCGTAGGCACAGCCTAAATGCCAGAGTACCAGGGTACTGTTGGCTCCTAACAGCTTGAATGAGTGACTCCTTGGCAGAGCTCGGTTGTTCATTAGAACCTGATTTTGGCTTGAGCACTTCTTGTTAGATAGCGTACAATACTGGGTCTTGGAAGCATTAAATTTTACCACAGACTTGAACCTCCAAGCGGTAATGGTATCGAGATTATTTGAAAGTGAAGCTGCCACTGCCAGTCTTCTGCGTTCCAGCTCGACCACAGAGATCGGTCTATTGCTCACGATGGCTGCATGCAGCGTACTGTCATCCGCAAAACTGTAGATTGGGATCGGAGTACTGAAGAGTAGATCATTAATGTGAAGCAGAAACAATGTAGGAGCCAATACCGATCCGTGCGGAACCCCAGCATTGATGCTATGGAAAGAAGAGGAGATTTTCCGCTCTGAGAGGAGGTCTGCGAGCCAACCGCAAAGCTTAGCTGGAAGCCCATAAGACGGGAGCTTGTTTAGGAGAGCTGCATGCCACAGTTGATTCAATGCCTTTGAAATATCGGGAGCAACGACTTGAGCCTCGCCAAATGACTGGATGAGTTTGCTCCACACATAAGTGACGTAAGCCAGGAGATATTTGGTGTCGGAATCCATATTGTCCATATTCTTCCATGAGCTCTTAGTTGACGTATTTCTCCGATACTTTACTGGTTACAGAGAGCAGAGCAATGGGTCTGTAGTTGGTCGGATCAGTTTGGGATCCCTTTTTTGGCACCGGCTGGATGTAAGCTGTTTTCCAGTCTTTTGGTAAAATGCCGGAATCGTAAGACATTCGAAAAAGGCGGGTAAATATGAGAGCGAGCTCCGGTGCGCACTTCTTCACAACAGTGGAGAGGATCATGTCGGGCTCATTCGCCTTATTCATGACAAGTGACTGCAGCACCTTCCGAAATATTTTTGTTCTGAACGATATTTCGCTCGTGGCTTGGGGTACTCTGGGTATGGATGGTAACTGGCCACTGAATGGGACTTCTATAGTGGAGTTTACCGCAAATATCTTGGCAAATATTTCGGACTTATCCTTGGAAGCAGTTGCGACTGTTCCATCTACACATGTGATCGGTGGGAAGCTGCCTCCTATACAACTCGTCCACACTGACAGGCAGAAGGTCTTTTATAAGATATATCTTCAGTGAGTATGTGAGAGGAAGAAATGTCCAGGGGTCTCAAATACCTCAAAAGGACAATTTTGTAGAAGTTCTATTAATGATGTGTATCTACTTGTAGCTAGCAGTGAGCCAAAACCCAATAATTAACCTATCGTCCAAAAAAAGTCGTTTCAACTTCGCACAAAGTGAGCAATCCATAACACACACGTGAAACCACAAAGGTCCCCTTGACCGCACCGCAAAACCTATAGCATGCTCGGTTGTAATAATGCGAGGGTAGAGGCGATATTTTTTCTAATTTAAACATTTTAACGAGGCTTTTAAAAAGGGACTCCACATCAAATGATTGTTTAATCCGGACGTTGCTGTACGTATAAGCGTGGGCGGCAGCAGCTTTTTAACTTTTGCGGTTGCAAGAAAATTAGTCCTTTCTATGTGTATTAAAGGCTAATTTCATTTTTCCCTCGCGTTCATCATGGATCTGGCGGCAGAAAAGCGGTCGGTTTGCTCTTGTGTTTGCTTTCACACAGTGCCGTACTCTGGTTACAACACTGCTCTAAATATTGAAAGCAGTGAACCAACAGAAACAACTGCTTCGAGGCAAATACCCCTACCGGCATTGAATTACACTGTTGGCTCTAGTTCTTTCTTTGAGGAAATATGTTAGATACGGTTTTTGTTTAGATTTTAGAGATGAATCGAATTATCCATATTATAGATAGATAGATATTTATTTGGCTACATTTAAGTACAAATAATACAACTGTAGCAGGTCCAAAAAACAAGAAAAATAAAATACAAGAATAAGAGTAAAAAACATTTCACATAACGCATATAGCTAACAAATATAAACGATTAACGATTGGATTGACAAACAACTTTATACGTATAGTGTGCTCCAGTAAAACATTCAAGGTGGCACTCCATTTCCATTTATTTCTTCCACAAAATCTCTCTCGGAATAAAAGCAATATTTTAAGAAAAACTGTTTTAATTTTATTTTGAATTGACGATTATTACATAGTTTTATTTGATCAGGAAGTATATTGAAAAGATTGACGTTATTGGAGTTTTTTATCGACTTAGTAAGACGATGGGTCATAGTCCTTTATCTAGTAGGGTAATCATGATTGTCGTCATTTTTAGGCAGAAATTGCTGGTTGTTATGTCTATGAAGGATTGACGAGTTCATATATAATGACCGCACAGGTAAAATGCCATATTTAATAAATAGTGGCTTACAATGTTCTCGAGGTCCTTTGTTAGCTATGACTCTGATTGCCTTCTTTTGCAATATAAAACCTCTCTGTGCATGCACTGACTGTCCCCATAGCAGAATACCGTAGCTAATACACGACTGAATGAAAGCATGGAAGGCCGTGAGCATTACAGCAGAATTAGCAAAGGACTTAAGTCTACGGAGGAGATATACGTACGACGATATATGTGGACCCCAGGTGAAGTGGCTGTCAAGAGTCCCTAGCAACGTATATAGGCTGTTGTATTGGGCATTTAAATGAGAAATCTATCTGTTGTGTTTTGTCACGATTTAATTGCAAAAGATTACTGGAGTACCATTTTTCTGCCCTATTCTGATCGTTGTCACTAATATACAATAGCTCATTATAATTTTTTTCCTTGTTCAAAAGACCAGCATCATCAGCATACATAAACACTTCATTGGGAGACATATGATGGAAAAAGTCGTTGACATATACGATAAATAGTGACCCCAGTACAGAGCCCTGAGGTACTCCATGTACTCCAAATTTTATCGGCGACTTGTTATGATCTATGCTGACATAAATTTGGCGATTGCTAGAGTAAGACTACTGAAGAATCTATTATGGTGCGCAACCACTTTATGACCTACCATGGACGATGATACTCTTCACTGTTCAGAGGACGTTTAAAAGCTCCAAAATCCTCATGTAGATATTTGGACTTAGAATATCTCAGGTAACAGTCGACCCGTTCATTGGTTTTCAGTATTTCCAAAATCACCGTCAATATTTTCTTAGATCAGTAGATGACAGCTTCGTGCTTTAATATTAATCGCCCGTCGATGCAGCATTGCTTAAGTAGGTATCCAAATTGGTCAATTATAATTTCTATTGCCAAACATTTCTGAAACCCCCTACATGGATCAATATAATGACATGAGAATGTTGCTGGTCTAACCTTCTTTGTTATTCCCTCTATCAACTTGACACCATTTTTATTGAACATTAATGAAACTATGCTATAACCAATATTTAGAACCTGGAGAAAATGATTTCCACTTTACCCAAAGTGAGTTCAAGGATATCATAATCCTTGTTTGGAACTGAGCTCACTTTGGGTGAAGTAGAAATGATTTTCCTCAGGTTATAAAGATTAGTTATAAGATAAGATAGTTTTATGAATGCTCAATAAAAATGGTATCAAGTTGACAAAGGAAATGACAAACAAAAAGACAAGGCAAGCAAGCAAGAGCCTTGCGTTATTATAGTTGTCCTTATACAGGGTTTTAGAAATGTTTGGGAATGGGAATTAAAAATTGACCAATTTGGATACCTTTATAAGGAATGGGAAGAAAATATTGTCCAATAAAACGCACCCGCGCCTACTTAGTATTAAAATACAAAGCTACAGATTTAACAAAATAGTGACAGTAATTCTGAAAAACTGATAATCAAAGAATTGGTCGACTATCAGCTAAAATACTCTGTATCGAAACAAGTTTTAAATGAGGGTTTTAACGATTATTTTTATTATTACTACTACCGTCAGCTGCACAGCAGACCTTTTGCTCCAAGCTTGCTAATGTTCATATAAATCATCAAGAAATTTGACAGAGGTAGCAATCAGACAATGTTTTGTGTAAGTGGTATTAGATGCTTTACTAGTGTGGCTTACCAATTCTTGGTACACTTTCTGACACTTTACCTTATCAAAATAATATATTCTGATTATAGAGTCAAGGGCTTTACGGCTATATCATTCATTTATATCAAAAAATAACTACCGATGTTAAAGATGTACTGCTCTAGTCCTCTGAGCATAATTTTGTGATTGCGAACCTCTGGTAAGACTGAAGCAACTAGGTATAATTTGAAACATACACTCTGGAAAGCCTTTACAGTTGAAAGTACTTATCTAACACCAGTTGCTAACTCTTAAACGTATATCACTCTTACAGTGTAACTGAATGATTTCTAGGCTAGGCCATAGAAAAGTTAGAGATATTGACATTACTTTTTCGCGAAAATGTTTGATTGATGTATAGAAAGAACTACGTCTTAAGTATCTATTATGGAATTGCACTGCGCAAAAAAGGCACTCTTTGTTTCCAACAAAAACCTTAAAAGAAGTTCATTGTACTACAAATGCAGCATTACATAACTGTGAAATTTGAATAGTAAGGGGATATGGATGAGAAGGACCAGAAACAGTTGAAAATTATGTGGCTGTGGAGGAGAACAACTAGATTTAGAATCTAGACACAATGGCTGACAAGACAATTGCATTTTGAAGACATGACACAAATCACAAATTAAATAGGCAGGGCAGTATGTGACAGAAAATAATATCTATATCTACAAGGCTTCCATGACGTGATGAGTCTTATTCCTCTGCTGTTGGTATTTCTTTTTGTTGTTTCTTCACTTGGTTTCTTTGGATATACGTTGCTTATTCCATATCTATGTACTAACCCTCCGACATTGGTCGACTGTATGACTAGAATCTGGCTGAATCGCAGTACATCCAGAATATGTTGTTCAGCGAAACACATAATACGCATCTGATGCATGCCTACTAACTATTCCATCAATAAACACTTAGATATAAATATGAAAACATTAAAAAACTTATGGGATTTCATATCAGTACCTATGGAGGAAATTAAGTGACAGACATGAATATATTATTTATTGTCTCTATTATACCATTTATAGCAGTAGTTTCGTAAGGATTAAATTAAATTTCTAAAATGTCAATTGTGATTTGAATTGACAATTTGAAATCACAATTGATGTTTTCGAAATATAATTTGGTCCTTTTGGAACTATTCCGAATTGATCTAATTGGTGATAAAAATTCTTCTGCTGTCGTTAATCGCCTGTGATGTTGCATCTCCTAGTTAAGGTAACCATGCCTCGTTTGTTCTATACTTGCGTTATTACCCCCGTCATGACCGATTTGAGTCGACCAAAACTATACCTAGAATCTGGTTGAATGGCGGTATATCCAGAATATGTTGTTCAGCGAAATCCATGTACAGAGCGGTATGATTGCCGCATCTGATGATTGCGTAATCCGTCGGTCTGATACTAATTGGGAGGAGTACGCGGTAATGGTTCAAACATGACACGCGAACACCTCTATGTATGTGTATACACACTCAAACGGCAGCAGAGGAGGGTGGAGAGCAGAGATGAAATACATTTTCGCTTTGAAACGCAACAGCAGAGAGCAGAGGAGGACACTCGATGGCCGGATGATTTTAATGGGCAATGACATGCTTGGTGGTCGCTATGGCCGGTTTTGATTTCGAATAAAACGTGCTGATTAGCCAGCTAGCACGCAACATGGCGGACAGTGGGATGATCTCCTATGCTTGCATGGGTGCCGGAAAAGGGACGGTAAAGAGGTGAATACTTCGAGTTCTAAGGAGGACCAAGGGCTGCCCGATCGTCGGGATTCGGGATTTGGCGCGATTATTTCGATACTTGATACGATGTTTGGAGAAAATCGAAAATATCCCAAGGAACGCTATACGGAATAAAAATAAGACTTTTATTTTATAACGCATGTGTACTCTGGCATCTTGCAAAACCTCATTTTGAAATTCTGTCCACTGGACTGCGTCCAGATAATTTAAAGAAAATGATTTCCATTTTACCTAGAGCTTCTGTTGATTCTTTGCTTAAATACTTTGAGTCATTAGGAGTTTGTCCTCTTACTACATTTCGTAATGATGGGCAGCGTCGCATTGCAGTTAATATCACTTGCCCTTATAGAGATAATTTTTAACCACAGATGGTCTTTTGTGTAGCTTTCTCTAACACCTCAGTACAGTACCTAAGCTAATACTCATTTTCTTGTATATTTCTCAAATTTAACACGTCGCGGGCCTAAAAGCCAAACTAAACTGACCTATAGTGAAGCTCCCCTTAGATTATCATAACTATAATTTACCGCAAAATCGAAATATCTCGGAAACTAATGGACTTAGGTACAACAGGTGCTATACAAAGATGAAAGAGCATATTAAAAGCAATTCTTTGGGATAATAAAATATTGGCGGTTACATTTAAAAAAAAGAGAAAATCTGGATTTTGCATTCTACATCACCCTGTATACAAATATGCGTAACGGGCTTTTTTTATAACCGATTTTAAAACTAGAGGATATTTTTAATCTTTTGATATAAAAAAATTATGTTTCATTCATTACTTCTTGATATACAGTACACTCAAAAAAATGTCGTTCGTAATATTCATAAACGCTCTTTATTAGTTAATTTTTATTGTATCGAAAATTTTATTTATGGTGCACACGAAACCTCTTTATTGGCTCATGGTCATATTTGTTGATACAATAAATCGACGTTTATGAAAATAAAATCCGATATGAGTTGTACGTTATGACGAAGCATTAATAGAGGGTTGGGATAAAGCATGGAACCAGGCAAATATCTTTGAAACGGAAAGGGTGATATTGCTGAAAATTTGCAGGTAAATATAGTGAGGCATAATGCATCCGAAGACATTATGTTAGCTATTAATCTACTTCCGGTCTAATCGGAAGTACCATCAACTTATTTAATTTAAGTGGGACACCCTGTATATTTCTGCAGATTTTAATACATCTTTTTTTCCGAATACGTCCATAGTGGGTTTAGTATTTGTTTCTGTAAAAATGGGAAAGATAAACCTTTTTTAATTGTCTCACAAATTCGTCCGTGGCAGTCTGCGGTCTTTCCGTTTTAGGTAAATTTTTAATATTTCCAGTTAAATTAAAACCTTTTAGTGTTTTAGTCACCACCGAACGTGTTATAGGACCCCTGTCGGGATGTAAATCATTGAAAAGTTGACACACTTCTTTGTCAGTTCTCACGCGATCGCCGAAACCGAAAGCTTTATCTTTCCCGTTTTTACAGAAACTAATGCTAAACCCACTATGGACGTATTCGGGAAAAAAAGATGTATTAAAATCTGCAGAAATATACAGGGTGCCCCATTTAAATTAAAAAAGTTGACAATACTTCCGGTTAAACCGGAAGTACATTAATAGCTAACACAATGTTTTCGGATGCATTATACGTCACTACACTTGCCTGCAAATTTTCAGGAATATCATTCTTTCCGTTCCAAAGTTATTTGCTCGGTTCCATACTTTACCCCAACCCTGTATATACAACAATTTATTTGTGCTGACAATTAACAACGTTTATTAATAACAAGAACCGTATTTATGAATTTGGAAACTGTATTTTATTAAATATCCTGAAAGAATAGCAACATCCGTTTATCATAATAATTAAAGTATTTGTTGTTTCAACAACCGTGATTGTGGGCACCATTAACAGTTTTCATTGATACTATAAACCTATCTTTACGTAAATCACAAACGCCAGTGCTTATAAGTAAAACGCATTTGTAAGATCAATAAACGCTGTCGTGAATATCATGAAACCATTAAACGAAAGGCTGTTTTGAAAGTAGCGCCACTAGGCCGCTTGGCGTTAAACATACCGAATCTGTCGAAGCGTCTGTACTTACACGTACACGTAGTTTGTGTTTGTATTGATGGCTGGTGGACTGTGAAAAAAAGTGTTGCTGTTCTGTTGGGAGTCTAACGTCCTTTAGGAATAATATTTAATAAAGAAATACTGTGCTTCTTGATGTTTCTGTGATGGGATAAACTACTAAAAGGTGAGTTTTTTCCTTCCTCCAACATTACATTACGTTTACATCGCGCTCACTATCTTCTAGCGGGTACCCCAACATTGATCCCGAACTGTTGTCTATTCCATACTGGCACGAATCGTTGCTGCATGGATTCGTCAATTGAATTTAACCTGTACAAATACATATACCTTGCTTGTCCTTAATTGAGGAAGAACGATGAGAACCTAACCAATGAACAGAGAAGCATTATTGATGACGACATGTACCTGTAGAATTTTTGGCATCACGCGCCAATCTCTTTCTCAGGCACGCGCCGGCGTTCGGGATTGCAATTAGGGGTACCTATACCCGCTAGAAGTTTCTTTCACGTTAGGAGGTCACTATAGCTTTTATACGACATTCGAATGTTAGGTGAAAATTTACTTTTTTTTTGTTACAGTATCCAGTCTACATAGAACAAACTAGGTGTTGATGAAATCCACTCCAGAAGAAGCAAATGTTGGTAGCATTTTTACATTATATTTTTGTTTTGTTTGTTACATATTTCAAGTTGAAAAATAAATGGTTTTTATTTGAACAAATGTAAACTTTATTTGCCTTTTTCCAAGAACAGTTAACCACCTTCCAATGAGAAAGAGAAAAACGAGTTCCACTGAATTCTGTTTATATTAGGTAGAGTTAAAAAAAATTGGCACGTCCCTTGCGCCTCCCCTACATAATTCAGTTAAAAATTTAAGTAGTCTCAGTCACACCGTTTCCTCGATGCAGTAAGTAAAATACGTTAAGACCATAAACATCAGTAATTGAATTGAAAAATGCGTTTGTTATATCAGATGGTGATTACTAATACCACAATATACAGGCTGCCCTAGCTGAAATTTCCCACCCATGTTATCTCTGAAATTATCAGAAAAACTGAAAATCGCCGTGACACGTCGCCTTGTATTTTGAGAGGGAACTTTCCCCCGAATTCGTCATCATTGTGTTATCAACCCTTTCACCTCCAGCAGCCCCTACTCCAAAATCTTAAAAGAGACCACAATACTTATGATATATCATTTTGAAGGAATTCAAATTGATTTATCACAAGTATGGTAGTCTCATTTAAGATTTTGAAGTAGGGGCTGCTGGGTGTGAGGGGGTTGACAGCACAGTGTTTACGTATTCGATGGAAAAAATCCCCCTTGAAATACAAATCGACGTGTCACGACGAGTTTCAATTCTTATGATAATTTCAGAGATAAGATGGGTGGGAAATTTTAGCAGGGACACACTGTATATTTATTATATCAATAAACTTGCTTTGCTTGAATTCAACAACAGTGTTTATAAAATACATAACTATTCTTTGTGAATACAGTTAATCACCTCATTGATACAATATGCAGTATACGCTAGGACCATAAACATTGGTAATTGATTTAATAAATGCGTTTGTGTGCATAGTAAACAATAATCACTGAAACCATAACATATATTTATTATATCAA
The DNA here is from genome assembly GCA_951848785.1 of Callosobruchus maculatus. NCBI lineage: Eukaryota > Metazoa > Arthropoda > Insecta > Coleoptera > Chrysomelidae > Callosobruchus > Callosobruchus maculatus. The sequence goes on along the minus strand of CATOUR010000014.1, from coordinate 23,383,688 downwards.
TAAACTTACTTTGTGTCATTCACAAACGGTGTTTATGATATTCAGAAACTATTATTTGTGAATACAATTACTGAGACACGTCTCTCAACGATTCATAAATGCTCGTTTATTGGATACATAAAACCGTTGGTTGGCGCGAATTTCATGAACAGTTTATTGTTAGCACAAACTTTTTTATTATAATTACGTACCTTTTTGGTTGAGTGTACGTTCATTTGACTGCGATTTGGATACAAAAATGGTTATAACTTTTGAAATATCCTGTATAATGTCACAATACCCTATGATGGAAGAACGGAAATCATTAGTATAATTTGAATATGGAATAATATATAGGGTGTCTCATTTAAAAAAAATGCATGTTTGCATAGTTATGGATCACCCTGTATAAATCTAAATATTTTCTTAGCAAGGAGCATATCCGTGGCTACAACTATTATCTACAACTTTTTTCGCTACCTTTTACAGTAGTGTAGTTATCGACCGAGCCGGTACTAAAAACTCACCCTGATGTCACATACCTAAATCTTGTATTTTTCTTGATATTTTCACTCAATATTTATCAGAACTGTTTGATAGGCAAAGGCAATTCAACGTATAAGCTGCAGGAAAATCACTTCACTAGCGGCTGTCTGAAATGCTAATGGCCCTCGTTGGATATTTTTGATATTTACAATCAAACCACACATTCGAAAGAGGATATGAATATTCATATCTAGAGCAAAGCCGATCAGTCTTTCACACATATCATATTTGCTTCTTACTGCGCCGCGGAATATTTGATTACTTATTATTTTAAAATTTAAAATCATCTAGCGTTTTCTCTGCAGGGTGTCTATTTAATGTGTAATTTTACGATATCTCGCAAGGTATACCTGATATAAAAACAGTCAAATGCAAAAGTTATTTGATTACTTAAGACGCATATCCTAAAAATATTTTAAAATATACAGGGTGTTGCAGGAAAGTAGGATAGTGATCAACTTGATTTTTTTATAAGGAACTATAACTTGTTTATATTCTAGTTTCCATCACTGATCTCTATTTAACCCTGAAATATTTTTGGGATTAGTTGCGACGTTGCCAAGTTATAATTTATTTTCTATTAATTTCCGGATTTTCAAGGTCGAAAGTAATACGTCCACATTGATATATTCCTTTAACTTTTCTCAATAATATTATACAGCGAGTTACTTGAATATTAAGTGAATATTATTTTGGATGTTCCTAACTATGTGCTGGGTTTTTTTTCGCATAATTTTAAATTACGGCAATTTGAATGTCATTTTACTTTGTTTTCTTAAACGTGACACCCTGTATGTTTTATGCTAAATCGAAGTATCCACTAATACCTTATCTGCGACGTTGCCAAGATAGAAATTATTTTTTCAAATCTTCAGACAAACATAACCCCGATTTTTATTAATAGAACAAACACACTGTATCTATATTTTATTTAACATAGAAGTAAGTATGATCGAAAGTTTACCCGAAGATGATTGAACATAGTAGATCAATCGATAGGTTGGACTCAAAAATTGTATAGACAATAATAAGGTCCGAAGAGACCTCTTAGAAGAATGTTTATCAGATAATATTATAGCGCAAGAGTGTGGCCTTAGAGTAGGTGTATCCAGACAACAACAAGGACTTCCTCTAAGCCAAACCATCAGCCGTAGAATGGATTTCAGAAAAAACAAAAAAAGAGAAAAAAACAAAAAAAAAAAATAAAAAACGAAAAAAAGAAACAAAAAAAATGTTTTACTTTGTATGACTTTTTTCATTTGTACTATAACTATACGCTAAATAAAATAAATAACCAATGGACATGGAGACTAAGCGCTCAGTTATAATGAAAATTGCTAGTCGAGCGAAATAGAATCTCGATTAGAATGAAAATTCGGCCTACTCGTGGGTTTCTTTGTGTCGGCTAACGCTATAGCATAGGAAATCTGGTGCTCATGTCAAATTTGCATCGCTAGTACCTGAAAGGAAACTTTTTAACTGCTGATAATATCTTTCCATTATTATTGATGACCGGTGCTCACAACTTATCGAAGATCTCAGCATTAAACCTCGTAAATTGCGTTCAAATATTATCGGAATCAGGGCTCTCATCTCGAAGGAAAATACTGCGGAATCTACCCTCGTCCCATTATTGGCCAATATATATGGAAAGGCGCATCCCGCTCGTCTTACAAGCCGTTTAATTATGTAAATGCCAATAAGGCATACATGAGCGAGTAAAGGTACGTCTCATCTTAATCGAGGGTATATAAAATTCCGATCGGCTCCATATTAAAATATCGGGGAAAACATCTCTATTATTTGATCTTAAGCGGAAGATAGCAGTGAAATTCTCCTCTAATATAACAGCCGGAGGTTACCCACGCCGCTTTTGCACTACCAGTGGCGTAAGCAGACCCACAATGTTACAGGTTTAAGCTCTCCTTCACACGTGTATTCCTTCTCTCATCCTAACAAGCCTAGAACGTAGTTTAATTGCAGTAATGGCCTCAAGCGCCTTGACTTCTCGCACATTACACCACATGTCCTCATTAAAAAAGCAGACAATGATCGGAGACTTTTGAAATTCTTAAAAAGTAAGCTTTTATATAATTAGTTTTTTTATTATTGTTGCGCCGCCACTGACATAATTACTAGAAGCAACTCCTGTTTTCCTTATCGCTTATCCTCGCCACGGTAATAATATTGTGCTTAAAATAAATTCAATAATTTCTAAGTTACACAATACAGAACGACCAAAAGCTCTCTTGTGTATTCATAAGAAAATTCTGAACCTCTTGGCTTTTGTAACAAGCAAAAAAATGTTGGACGGACCTAAAGAAGTGCCGCTAAGTTTTTCCATCACAGCTGAATGGACAGCCTATTATGAATACAACACATTTTTTAGTTTTACAATTCTTCGCCCCCCACCATCCCAATTTCACCTCCCCCAAAGTAAAGTAGAAAATGACCAGAAACCCCTAAAACGCATAAAAAAGAGTTTGAGGTATGTTTTTTTTGTTAATTACTCCGTACCCATGTACTGACTGTCAAAATCATTACAGCATTACGACCCCAAAGGATATCGCTGCCCAAATTTCATCACAATCCATGCAGCGGTTAGTGAGATTACGAGGCTAAAAGAACGCCAACAGATAGATAGCCAGACCTACCGACGGAAATGAGTGACGTGGATTTTCGTTATGTAGATATCACGCCCAAAAACCATATTATCTCAAAATCGAAAATACACACCCTCACCTATTGGTGTGGGAAGTAGAAAACTATTAGAGTTTGTTTTTTGGGCGTTCTTTGGCACTTAAATTACAAAAAATATATATCACGCCGTCTGCTTTTGTGTGCTTCTCTTATCTGTAATAATTTTTAGGCTTTAGGTATAGCCCTTCTTAATACATTTTTATAGCAAATTGTTCATAGCTTAAACACCGGTGTGATACTTTTTTTTCTTATTTTTACACCGCAGGTGAAGGGAGTATTGGGATCGTGAACACTTTCGATATAGAGTAAGTTACTATGGTCCTTGGACATTTACAGGCTATGTTTCGCAGAGCCATCCCTTATGTTTCGCTTTGATCTGATAGAGACACCTGGAATCAAGAACTGACGGAAAAGTGGAAAAGTATCAGAAACCTACAAGCCTTCTTTTTGGGTATTTCAGGACTATCGGGCCATTCACAGTTTTTCGTGATGAGGATGAAATTTGAGAAGGCAATCTCAACACTTTCTATATTTATAAAATAATTTATAATGCTCTTATCATCATAGTCACAGTGTCTTAACAGACATGTTGTGAACTCGTAAAATGCATTTAGTCATTTTACAAGTTTCTCTTGGAATATCTTTAAGATCTTTAATGCAGTAGTTTCCCATTTGCTTTCTGCATCCTCATGCCGTTGACCAGATGGTATCTACTGGTTCATCCGCCTTTAGGGGCAATTTCTCACCCCAAGGACAAGAGGGTGTCCTGACTCTTCTCAACTCGTCCACCTGAAGCTGTTGGTTGAGAAGAGGTTATTGCTTATACCGACAGTAGCTCGGTTCCTTATAGTCGCCTTTTACGACACGCAGGATATACGATGGGAGATATTCTAACCCGTCCCCACACGGAACTATAAGTCCCTAAATAGTATTTAATCTGGTGACACCCATACCTTCCAAATCTATTCAAACATTAGCGTCAAAGGCTTAGTACGTGTCGACTTTGGATAGCTATTAGACTGCTAATCCTATAATTTGTGATTTAAACTGTTGTTGATTGTATTGAAATTCTGACACCGTCTTACTACCAAGAGAGAGAAGATGTCTATGGTTTCTGGAAATCGGTGAAATGTTAGCATAGTAATTAGCTACATCAAGGTAAACAAAATGTAAAGTTCGTCAATATGTCACTTTTAGCAATTTCTGAGGGTTCTTCATTGTTTTTTAATACCGTTTCCTTCAATGTATCAGAAATAGGTTAAGTAGCTAACTTGTCTCACTTGTCACACTATGTGTGCACGTCGGTCAAGAACAGATGCAAATACTCAAATCGTTTTGCTGGGTCTCTATTTTGAGCGTAGTTACAAGAGAATCTCGTGTTATCTATTCGTTCCTGGTAAAATAAATTTTGAGTGTATCGAAAAAAATGTTCAACCGTACACTGTGAATCGCTATAAGATATGGACAGTATTATTTCAATCAAATTGCAATTTTTCAAGTCAAGGCGACAGTTCTTACGGCTTCTACTAGATAAAGAACCTTGTTCTCTTCTAAGCATGCACTAGCTTCAGATTTTTTATTATCAAGTAGGATAATTATTTAGATGCAAAGCCTAAACTTTCTCTATAAAGCCCCAAAATAACGTCTTTACGTTCTATAATTTGGAGCGGTACTATTGTGACAATTTTTAAGTTTTGTACTGAAAATATTTCAAATAATATTTTTTCGTCACCTCCCTTTGATGGATTCAATGGACCTGTTACGCCACTGCTTCGATGAGATGATCCTCTGGCGTTTTCTTCTTTCCGATATTGCACGTTCACCTCCAGACCGTCTCGGGTTGTTAATTTAAGAAATTTAATTAGACAAGAATAATTAACGGGGAAATGTATACTTTAAAATTCGTCTGCGCGGAAATAATCATTCTTGTTGTTATTCTTCGAGCTCTTAGCTTAGCTTTAACTCCTGCTTCATGATGCAAAATCTGCCTTCCTTATGCCTTGCTGCCTTTCTATTGCTCTAGCGCACAAAATGAAATTGCATCAACGTGAAGGGGCTTAATTTACTGCATATGGTACTAAAACGAAAGTTTTCAGATCACAACAGCCAAAGTGTAGCCTAACCTGAAGGCATATTTAGAACGAAGTATACTGACGGCACTAAGGTAGAGATGGGACATCGAAAGAAAACATTGATGTTGGACATCGATATCAACATCGACGGTCTGCCATCGATAACTACGATATATCGTATTCAAAACATCGATGTTTGAACATCGCAAAAACATCGATATATTCGGGTGTTGGTGTTTTTCAAGTTAGAAATAAATATGTATTTTACTACTAAGTATTTTAAATTTCACAGCATAGTAAACAGGAAATAATAAAGACCAGAAACTAGCTAAACTAACAAATTTTAGTAAATTTTAATAAAAAAAACAAAAACAAGTTTTGGTTGTCTATTTCCTTTTTCAAATTGCTTCGCAACTTTAGCGAATTTGAGAAGATGAAATCAACCAATGTCAAGCGTCATCTCAAATCAATTTGAAATAGGACAAACAAAAAACAATTCACATAGAAAACTCCATTGTGAGGATGTGGGCCGAGGTCTTTATCAACTTGCCAAATCCAGTAGCTTGTGATTATACCCCCTCCCATAAATTCGTAATGACGTCAATCAGTCACCATCGCGTCGGTGTTGTTTTGGTACAGAATAGTAGTCACTAGTTCACTGAAAGCAAGTAGAATGCACACCTCTATAAAGGAACCCAAAGCGCCTTCAATTGGTATTTTAAATCATGGGGCAAAACCGAAGACCAGAAAACTGCAGACTCGCTAAATTAACTTTTTTGTATATTTTCAATTTGTAATTGAAACTTTTAAGAAAACATCGATGCAAATTTTTAAAAACATCGATGTTTTCATCGATGGTTCAAGTTAACAACATCGATGGTAAAAACGTCGATCATCGGACGTGAAACATCGATGTTTTCCAAACATCGATAATTATCGCCCATCCCTACACTAAGGTACAGTTGAAATTAATAAATGATTGTATGTACATAATATGTGAAAAACCAAAATAAAAAATCGATGAGTGTAAGCCGACATGTACCTGCTCGTTTTTCTGTATCCAAGAACCTCCCAGATGATTTTATTTATTTATTAACATATTTTAATGATTATTGTCAAAATTGTGTACCAAATTTGGTTTTGAACTTGCGATGTGGTTTTCCGTCCTGACAAGGGAGGATATCTAAATATTTATGCTTTCGCTGAGTTATACGAGGCATGTAAGAATCATTTTGGGATTTTGCCGCTGTTGTGCTTTGGTCGGCGTACCCCGCATGCGCGCTGGTTACCTACATCTCTTGTCTTCGCACTGACGACATTACAGTCTGATTCTTCACTGTATACGTTGTTTACTGTGTGTTTAAGATGCCTCCGACAATCGTGAGTCCCGCCGATTGTGAAGTACGAGCTGTTATACGATTTCTTAGTGCTAAAGGCAATATTCATCGTGAGATCTGTGAAGTTTACAGACAAAACGTGCTATCCAGAAAAAAGTCGTGGCAACTTGAGTAAGGGTATCGTTTTACTGCATGAGAATGCCCATCCACATGTGCCTAATGGGACCAAAGATCTCATCAAATCTATTCAATGGGCAACTCTAGATCACCCTCCGTACAGCCCTGATCTGGCACCCAGCGACTATCATTTATTCCTGCACTTGAGGAAACACCTGGGAGGTCAGCATCTTCAAGACAGTAACGAACTCAAAACAGTTGTGATACAGTGGTTAAAAAGTTAGGCGGCAGAAGTTTATGAGGAGGGTATTCAAAAACTGGTGCCACTTTATGACAAGTGCCTCAATATTGACGGAGATTATGCAGAAATGTAGATTAATGTACAGGCTTCCATGTAAAAATAAAATTATTGCGATATCTTTGCACATCTTTTTTTAATTCCAAAACGGTACTTACTTAAAAAACATGCCTCGTAAATGGGAGCTCAGCTTAATCAGAATTAATTTTTAACTTGGTTTACTTGAGACTGTAATGTCAAAAATATCAGGGGGTCTCTTAGCCTCAAATTCTTGAGGCGTCAATTCCACATTGATTTAAATAAATACTATACATCTGTTTTAATTTAGACGATCTACCCAATGCGTATTAGTATTTAGTATTGCAACAGTTTTTTGAGTTTTGTTGTTATTGCTGGCTGATTCATGTAGAAATACTTGTAGTTCCATGCTTATTTTGACATGAAACAAAATATGTTGTATTACAAACCTAACCTCACGGTAAACAGCTGCTTTTGCTATGCAGTTTTTTTGCAGTGACCGCAAAAGTTGCATGAACCATTCACACACCAGTCGAAAGCACCGCGAACAGCGCAGCTGCCTACAAAAGTTGCAGGTCGAGAGTAGAAGTTACAGAGGTGTTCACACTACATGCTACTTTTTATAACATAAGAAAGTAGAAAATGATTGGGAACCCCTAAAACGCCTAGAAACGAAGTTTGGGGAATCTTTTTTTATGGTTCGCCTCCCGCAAAGGCTGTAATGAAGGCCTATGGCGCTGTGGAAGCGCTGCGAGAGGATAAGTGTCGGTGCACGTTAGATTTGAAACGCTGCAGGTTGTAGCCGTCTGGGAACAAATTCACCGGCAGCTCATTCCACAGCGTCGAAGTTCTCCAAAAGAAGGAATGCTGGAGGAAACTGGTTGGTGGAGTAGCGACCTCGACCTGGTAAGGATGAGCTCGCAGAGCCTCTCTAGTGTTGCTCGGACGGCCTTTGCTGTTATTACCTGGGAGAGCTCACTCAAACATCTTCCGTGGTAGAATCTCTAGAACACGGACAGGTCAGCCACCCTTCTTCGATGTTCCAGGCTGTGGGGGTCCTTTGTGAGGTTAGGCGTATCGACTAGTCTAATTGCTCTCTTCTGGGCCTAAGTCTTGTTAATAAGATCTCGCTAAATTTTGTTTCAAGCGTCGTGTTAAGTGTCTCTCTTAATGAACCCAATAGAAAAATGCACATATAGTTTTCATCAGAGCTCAAGAATTGGAAGGAGCACCCAGCACTAACCAAAACAATCTAAATACTATCTTATACAGAATACGAAATACAAAAAAGGTTGAGCTGTAAGGTTGTAGAACTCTACAAGGATTATATCTGCTCATAACAGGTCAAAATCAAAATAGATTTTTTATTTCTACTTGCTTTTCTCTCTCTGCACAGTTATAGGTATATACCGAATCAAAAGCTTCTTTTTGGCAAAAAAGGGAGAGGTTAGCAACCAAATCTGTATTTATGGTATTTATGACATTTTCCAAATGCACATAAAACTTGGAAAATATGGCAATGGAATACAAAACTCTGAGAAATTTATTTTTACACTTATAATGTGTCTCTAAATTTTTCTGCGACTGTGCGAGTCAGATATGGACACATCATTTAGAGATTTGTGTATAATATTGAATTGAATAGGTACAATTATCTTTTTACGTTCTTGTTTTATGATCTGAAAGAAAATAATAATAATAATAATAATAATAGGTCAGGTATTGACTTGGCACAGCCCGTCAATACTTGTTACTACCGCAACCATGCGAGACAAAATAAGACATGCATTATAATAATAATAATATTATAATATTATATATAATAATAATATTTATTTATTCAAAGTACAAAAAACAAATAATTGAAAAAATGAGTAAATAAATATGTTAACATCCATAGAAGGACTAGGCCTGTGCATGGACGAATTCAGTGTTACAATGTATACGTACATAAATATTACAATCACATACTTACGTATGTATAAGATAAATATGGTAGAGATTAGATGACATGGCTATGAGTAATTTGAATGAAATTTGTTTATAAAATTATAAGATTACTTATGGATTTAGTTATAATATGATTTATTTATTAATTCATGTATTTCTTTCCTATCTAGTGTATTCAACCATTCTTTAAGATATTTTTTAAATCGTTTAGTGGACTGTAGTTCCTTTATATCATTAGGTACTCTCTGATATAATTTTGGCGCTAAATAAATGTATGATTTCTGCATAATCGATTTTCTTGTTTTAGGTATGCCTTTTGCATGTAATTTATATCTTGTGTCAGAACGGCAACGTTGCGTTTAGCTGAGCGGATCCGTAATTATTTCACCTGTGGGAAAACTCAATTATTGAGCCCTGCAGTGAAAAATAAATTGTGCAGTGTGTGATAACAGTGTTCTAAGATCATAAGACTTTAAGTATAGTTAAAAGAACCAACCTGAAAGACCTAAAGACAGTTAAAATACGTGTTGTATCAGATGTAAACAAGTGAAGAATTTCAGGAATTCAAAGAACGTGATCAGTCGGAACAACGAAACCACAGCGAAACCATAGCAGTGGATATAGCGTTGTTGCCAGATTGACCACAAATTCTGGAATAAGGGTATTCACTTGTGTACTAATCTATTTTTGTGTATATACCAAGAGACAGTGCCCCTCCGAGAGGTTGACTCGGGGAATCTGTCTATCGTGGAAAAAATACAATTAAAAATGGACAGTGACGATTACACAACCGACGAAGGGAAAAGGAAAAAATGTGGGGAAGAAGACATTTTTTACAGGAGTAAGAAAATCATGAGAACCCCTATTAAGAGTAGAGATACAGAAGATAAAATGGAAAAAGTGTTAGAAATGCTACAAAACCTAACACAAGAAATGAAAGAGATGAGAACAGAACAAAAAGAGTACCAAGAAGAAGTAAGAGAACTTAGAAAAGAAAATGAGGAAATAAAAAAAGAGAACTTGGTATTGAAACAAAAAATCAAAGAAGTGGAAGAAAGACTGGATTACATGGAGAAAGAGAGAAGACGAGATAACGTCGTCATTCAAGGAATCGGCACAGCAAATGTAGCTGAGAACATATTAAAGGAAAAAATAGATGATTTCTTTGAGAAAGTACTACAAGTGAAAGTAGAAGCAGAACATGTAAGGAAACTGGGAGAGAGAGTGTGTCTTGTTGAACTGAAGAAAGCCACAGATAAAAATAGTGTAATGAGCAATAAATACAAGCTTAGAGAATTGAAAGGACAAAGAATTTTCATAAACAATGACATGAGCAAAACCGAACGAGAAATACAGGCAAAATTAAGAAACAAGGCAAGGGAGCTGAAAATGGAAGGTAAAAAGGTAAAAATTGGATATCAAAAACTATTTGTGGATGATGTAGTATGGTGGTGGGACAAGGAGAAGGAAATATTGGAAAACCAAATGGACCGACAAAGAAGACAAAAAAACTAAGTAAAATCACTACACAAAAGATCACGACCCTGGCAATGAAAAATGAGTCGAGTATGGTAACTGACAAGTGCATGATAATTCAAAGTGATCAAGAAAAAAGCAAAGGAAATCCTGGAAGAAGAGCAAAAACGAGGGGAACAGAAGAGATCCAGATGAAAACACAAATATGTAAAGCAATACAGAATGATGACTTGGCAATGGATAAGGACTGTGTTTTTGTAGAAGGTTTATCAATTGATAAAGTAGGGAAACATAATGCGGTAAAGGATGAAGTCGCAGATATACAAAAAATCGGAACATGGAACATTCGAAGCATAAATGGCAAAGATGTAGAATTAATTGAGGAGTTTGAAAAGGCGAAATTGGACATTCTTGTCATAACTAAAACCAAGAAGAAAGGAAAAGGTATTACACAAATGCAGAACAATCACATGCTGATATATACAGGAGTTGAAGACAAAGAAAGAGCGATGGCGGGGGTAGGATGCATTGTTCATGAAGATTATGTAGAAACAATACATAACTGGGATGCTATATCAGAGCGATTATTAGTAGTTGAATTAAAAAAGAAATGCGAATATATAACAGTGATTGCAGTATATGGGCCAGACGAAAATGAGAAAGCGGAGAAGAAGGATGCATTCTGGGCGGATCTCAACATGGTAGTGGAAACTGCTAAAGGTAAAATATATATGTTGGGCGATTTCAATGGTAGAGTTGGGAAAAGAGACGCCTACTACCCAGAAGTGATTGGAAAATACGGAGAAGACCTTAGAAATAGTAATGGGAAAAGACTTCTGGACTTCTGTCAGGTACATAACCTCATCATAACCAATACTTTTTTCCAACACAAAGATATACACAAGTACACAAGAGAAGAGCCAAGCAGAAATGAAAAGTCGATTATAGATTACTTAATTGTAGAAAAGGAAAATAGGAAGTCAATAATCAATGTAAGAGTCAATAGGGGATATGAGATAAATAGCGATCACTACCTACTGGTAGCGACAATCAAAAATATTATTAATAAACAGACAAGGAAAAACAAAAAGCCTGTGAGACAGGTAGGTACATGTAATATAAGGTCATATAAGTTAAGGGAAAAAGAAATAGCAGAACAGTTTCAAATAGAAGTAAGTAGAAGAATGACAACTAGTAATGTAAGTACAAACATAGAAAACTTAGACGATTTGTGGATGAAATTTAGAGACAATATACTGAACGCAGCGCGAGCAGTTTGTGGAGTAATCCACACTAATAGAAATAAAAAACAAACAAAATGGTGGACAGATGATATCAAGAAAAGTGTCAAACAAAAGAAGCAAAAGTGGAAGAAATATCTGAGTGCAAGGAATCAACAAAATTACAACGAGTATAGAGAACAAAGAGATAAGGTTAAGAAACTTATAAGAGAAGCTAAACAGAAAACGTGGACAGAATTTGGAGAAACGTTAGAGAAAAATAGCAGAAGTAACCAGAAGCTTTTCTATAAGGCATTGAAGCAGCTGAGGAAAAACACAGATGATGGGAGTGTTGCAATAAAAGACAAAAATGGAGTTTTAGTAACCGACGAGCAGCTAGTAATGAAGAGATGGAAGGAATACTTTGAGCAATTATTGAATCCAACTAATAAAGTCCCCCAGAGGCAGTACTACGATGAAGATTACCATACGGACCATAACGGAGAAGATGAAAACACCATAACTGAAACTGAAATGATGGAAGCCATTAAAAGACAGAAAATAGGAAAATCACCTGGTATTGATAAAATAACTGCTGAAATGCTTATCCATATGGGAGAAATAGTTAAAGAGATGTTACTAAAACTATATAACGTAGCATGGGAAAAAGAGAGGATACCTACAGAATGGAACACTGGCCTGATTCTACCAATATATAAGAAAGGTGACAGAAAAGATTGCAATAACTACAGAGGTATAACTTTACTGTCATCAGTCTTGAAAGTATATGAACAAATAATAGAAACAAAACTAAGAAAGAAAATAGAACCATCATTATCGGAGACGCAGAGTGGATTTAGGAAGGGCAGGAGCACTCAAGATCATATATTCACAGTGAAAAACATAATAAATAATACTCTAGCAATAAATGGAAAATCATATTTTACGTTTATGGATCTGGAAAAAGCCTTCGACACCTTGCCAAGAGAAAGAATATGGGAAAGTCTCCGGAAAAGAAGTGTAAGTAGCAAGCTTATCAGAGTGGTAAAAAGTATATATAAAGAGACAAAGAATAGTGTGATAAGTAAGAATAGGCATTCAGATGTGTTCATAACGGAGGAAGGCGTGAGGCAGGGAGGAGCAATGAGTCCACTGTTATTTATTACCGTGATGGATGACATTATAAAAGAGAGTAAAGAACTGACAAGTGTAATGTACATTGGATACCGAAATTTACAAAAAGTTGATGTCTCAGAGTGTGCCTTTGCAGATGATGTAGTCCTAATTGCCGACTCGGAATTAAAATTAAACAGAAACTTGTCTGTTTGGAACAATTTGTTAACAAAGTACGGTATGACGATGAACAAATCCAAAACCAAAGTTATGGTTGTATCAAATGAGAAAATCCGAATACAGATCCAAGTTGATGGCACAGAAATAGAGCAAGTAAGTAAATATAAGTATTTAGGCGTAACAATAGAAGAAAATGGTGATAACGAAATTGAAATAAGTGAAAGGATAGAAAAAGCGAACAAAACATATTACTCAATGAGCAAAGGATTTATAAATAGGAAAGAAATAGCAAGAAAAACGAAAATGTGCATTTATAAAGTAATATACAGACCAATTCTCACATACGGATGCGAGTCATGGGTACTATCGCAAAGTCAAAAAAGTAAATTGCAGGCGTCAGAAATGAAGTACCTCAGAAGAGTGAAAGGATGCTCAAGGAAAGACAGGATCAGGTCAGAAGATATTAGGACCGAACTGCAAATTCCTTCGTTGATGGATTTCATAGAGCACAAACAGCTAAGCTGGTGGGGCCACCTGCAGAGAATGAAGGAAGATATTCCAGTGAAAAGGATATGGGAAGCAAAAACATTTGGAAAGAGAAGACGGGGTAGACCAAAGAAAACTTGGGACTCAGTCATACGCAAAATATTAGAGAAAAGGGGAACTACATGGAGAGAGGCTAAGAAGTTGGCGCAGAATAAAAAACAGTGGAATCAGTGGATGTATACTAGTTAAGGACAGTGCACACCCAACACCCTTATGGGTAAAAGGGATTTCTGATTATATATATATATATATATATATATATATATATATATATATATATATATATATATATAAACAAAACAAAAACAAAAAAGGTGCAACCCGGGCTCCGACACACCGGGCTGCTGTTCCATTCCCCAGCGACTACTCCTCACACCGTGAGGTGAGCAATCACTGAGTCCGCGTATCGTGCGTCCTAAGCAGACGAAGGGACCCATGGATGACTGCCTTCTGCATTCTGGCGGCTAAGATGTGCGCCGCCGCACGGCACACCGGCATTTTGCGCAGTGCAGAGAGCAGCGTATCCCTCATACCACCTAGGGATCCAATGACCATTACTAGCAGACTCACAGTGTAGTCCGGCCAGAGCCTGCGAAGTTGTCCGAGGAGCTCCTGATACTTGGTCCGCTTTTCCTCCTCCTTAGAGACGATGTTCCCCTCGGCGGGTGCCGAGAACTCGATAACGAACATCGTCTTTTGTTGGTAGTCGAGGAGGACTATGTCGGGCTTATTTGCATGTGTAAGCTCGAGCGTGGAGAATGAGTAGTTCCAGTAAATTCGGCACCTCTCGTTCTCCACAACGGACTCAATGTCCCCTGGAGCGTATGGCAGCACCGGTGTCTCATCTATACCGTATGAGTGCCTTAAATGATAGTATAGCACTCGTAGAGCCGCGTTGTGCCGATAGACGTAGGCTGTGCCAGCGTACACCTTACACGCCGACAAGAGGTGCGTAAGGGTCTCTGGCGCCTGCAGGCAGGCTCTACAGCGGATATCGGGCACATCCATACCCATAATCCGGCTACGGTATACTAAGGTGTTGAAGACACCGTCTTGGCAAGCCATTATAGAGCTCTCAGTCTCCGACTTCAACCCATTAGACCTTAGGAAGGAGAAGGTCAACTGCTCAGATAAACCATGCTCTTCTAGATGTTTGTAGAAGATTCCGTGCATTGGTTTATCTTTGTGAAGTCTTAAAAGCAATTGGACTTCAGCAGTTTTATATATATATATATCGAAATCGACGAAGCCGTCTCACCTGGAGATTTCAGTGACCGAAGGGCCTTGCATAACAACAAGAGGTCCTTCAAGCTGGCAGATTTAAAGAGAGAGGATGAGGCGTTGAGTGAACGTCTATCGGAGGTCTCTGACATTTGGAGCATCAACTGCGAAATTTACGCTGCGGCTCTGAGGCTGGCTGGACAGGGGAGAGTGAGAGACTCTCCTGTCGAGAGAGCACAGAGGCGGGTGCGCCAGATGGAAGCGAAAATCCAGTTGGCTCGCCAAGAAGCATCCCGTATCCAGTGTGTGATGGAATATAGAGCGGCCGGTAGGCCTTTTACGCGCCGCGTGCGCCAGATAGCCCGAGAGCTAAGGCGCGACCATCACACGCTCAGTCAAGCGGTACTGGTTGTTGTCAAGCAGCATTGTCTTGACAGGATACGGACGCTAATCGCTGCTAAACGATCACTGGTGACGCGGGCGAGAGGTTTGGAGGAAAACAGATTATTTTCCGAAAAGCCTGCTCGTCTCTTCCAACAGCGACCACCAGTCATAGAGCAGCCGCCAACTGCTGATCGCGTGGAGACTTTCTGGAGGGGCATTTACGAACACCCCAAACCTCTCCAAGCAGACACTCCGGCCTTGGCGCAGTTCGAGTCCGTTTGTAGGAGGACTCCAAACCTGAATGTACTGCGTCACCCGATAAACACGGAAGAAATTCTTGGTGCCTTACGAGGCGCAAAGAATTTCGCAGCTCCTGGCCCGGATGGCATAAACACCTACTGGTTGAAAAAGTTTCCCAGTTGCCACCGGCATTTAGCTAGAGTTTTTAACTCGTGGCTAAATCAGGAGCAGCCAATTCCGGCTTGGTTTGTCGAGGGTCGAACCGTGCTTCTCCCGAAGACCGGAGATTTGTCTGATCCTAAAAACTACAGGCCAATAACATGTCTGAACGCATGTTACAAGCTCTTCACCAGAATCTTGTACATGCGTATCCTTCAAGCTGTAAATCCCGTATTTCTCAGCGTATATGAACAAAGAGGGTCTAAGAAAGGAGTAGCTGGCTGCAGGGATAACCTGTTGATTGACCGCTGTGTCACACAGGACTCCGTGCATTACCTGCGAAACCTTTCTATGGCCTGGATCGACTATCGGAAGGCATTCGACACTACGTCTCATGAACTGATTGTGCGGCTGTTGGAATGTCTTTCGGTAGATGATCAAATAGTGGGATGCATCAAACAACTGATGCCGCTCTGGAAGACTCAGTTCACTATAACATCGGGTGAAACCAGGGTTCGAACAGAGTTGGTATCATTTAAAAGAGGGGTCTTCCAAGGAGACTCCTTGAGTCCCTTGCTCTTTTGCATCTCGCTACTGCCTTTGTCCATAGCGCTGAAAAATACTAAGGGATACAGCTGTGGCAAGCCCAATTACCGGAGGCACAAGGTCACCCACTTATTTTACATGGATGACCTGAAACTCTATGCCTCCGGACAACGCGATTTAGAGCAGTCGCTTAGGGTAGTGCAGGATTACAGTCAAGCTATTGGTATGGAGTTCGGGATAGACAAATGTGCCATGGTTCATCTCAAAAGAGGACGTTGCGGAGATAGTGAAGATGAGGAGCAGCTCGTTGATGGGAGCATCTTGCGACAACTGCATGCCGGAGATACCTATACCTACCTTGGAGTGGCGCAGCGTCACATCCAAGAGGCAGAATTGGTCAAAGAGTGTCTCCGCCGCAAGTATTTGCACCGACTCCGGCAGATCTGGTCGTCAGAACTGTCCGGCAAAAACAAAGTCGCTGCCACAAACATGCTTGCGGTCCCATTGTTGCTATACAGCTTTGGTGCTATCCACTGGAACGTGGAAGAGCTGCGACAAATCGACATAAAGACCCGCAAAAGGATGAATATGGAGGGAAGTCTACATCCTAGATCCTCTGTCCCGCGAATATACCTCCCGCGACACCTGGGAGGGCGTGGACTATTGAGTTTGGAGCATCTGCACAACAGAGTAGTACTGGCCACTGCCTGCTATGTTACGACGAGCACCGATCCCCTGATCCGCTTTGTGCGAGAGCACGAGATTGCGGGTAAAGGAGCCTTCCTTTTTAAAGCAGCAACACGGGCAGCCGAAGAACTTAGTCTCACGCTCGACTTCACGCGGAGGTGTCAGCAGTCCGTTACGGAACTTGCTCCCGCACAATTAAAAACCCGGATTAAAACTGCTGAAGTCCAATTGCTTTTAAGACTTCACAAAGATAAACCAATGCACGGAATCTTCTACAAACATCTAGAAGAGCATGGTTTATCTGAGCAGTTGACCTTCTCCTTCCTAAGGTCTAATGGGTTGAAGTCGGAGACTGAGAGCTCTATAATGGCTTGCCAAGACGGTGTCTTCAACACCTTAGTATACCGTAGCCGGATTATGGGTATGGATGTGCCCGATATCCGCTGTAGAGCCTGCCTGCAGGCGCCAGAGACCCTTACGCACCTCTTGTCGGCGTGTAAGGTGTACGCTGGCACAGCCTACGTCTATCGGCACAACGCGGCTCTACGAGTGCTATACTACCATTTAAGGCACTCATACGGTATAGATGAGACACCGGTGCTGCCATACGCTCCAGGGGACATTGAGTCCGTTGTGGAGAACGAGAGGTGCCGAATTTACTGGAACTACTCATTCTCCACGCTCGAGCTTATACATGCAAATAAGCCCGACATAGTCCTCCTCGACTACCAACAAAAGACGATGTTCGTTATCGAGTTCTCGGCACCTGCCGAGGGGAACATCGTCTCTAAGGAGGAGGAAAAGCGGACCAAGTATCAGGAGCTCCTCGGACAACTTCGCAGGCTCTGGCCGGACTACACTGTGAGTCTGCTAGTAATGGTCATTGGATCCCTAGGTGGTATGAGGGATACGCTGCTCTCTGCACTGCGCAAAATGCCGGTGTGCCGTGCGGCGGCGCACATCTTAGCCGCCAGAATGCAGAAGGCAGTCATCCATGGGTCCCTTCGTCTGCTTAGGACGCACGATACGCGGACCCAGTGATTGCTCACCTCACGGTGTGAGGAGCAGTCGCTGGGGAATGGAACAGCGGCCCGGTGTGTCGGAGCCCGGGTTGCACCTTTTTTGTTTTTGTTTTGTCTATATATATATATATATATTTATATGCGGTACCACTGGGCGCAACCCCATGTTAAATCTTAGGTTCAGTCGGCGTCCAGCGTCACTTGGCGTCCAGATATACGGACGCCGAGTGACATCTGGCTGAAACTTCGCCTATAGGTTGCTTCTATCACAGGTATCCCAAAAAACACAAAAGTAGCTGGACGTTATCTGACACCGTAAATCGATCGGTGGATATTTTGTAGTTCGGACGTCTCGCACCCGCAGCGCTGGTGGCGAGCCGAAAGTATACAGCTCGTGTATAGAATAGGTCATACCATAGGTTTACTCGGCGTCCACTTTTTTTTTGGGCGTGTCTATTTTCGAATATCCGTTATAACCATCGAGCGGTTTACCTAGCGTCCTTTGTATAGCCATATGGGAAAAGTACGTTGGCCTCTTTCAGTGGCAAATATTAAACCAACATAATTCTTGTTTGCCCAGAGTCCGACAATTTGGGTGATAATATAGTATCGCCATCAGCAACGTCCCGCCAAAAGTAATCGATCTGGATTGTCGACTACTCGTCTTTAAATTCAGATGAAAGGCTTTTTACAGTGACCGTTCACTGGTGAAACTGTCATAGTTATTTAGGGTGTGTTCTTTGGATAGTCACATTCTGAGAAAGTATTTGTTGTTGTATGTTGCTAGTTAAACAGGAATTCAGACTCTTTTATTTCCCACACAACCTTTTATACACTGTCGAAAGCAAGTATTGTAAGCGTGGTGGCTCCATTGATTGTTGATCTTATTTGTAGCTTGTTTTTAAATTTTATGTTCAAATCTATCACTTCAGCGTATAAATTTGTACACCTAGCAAACATTTAGTCTCGTACACCAACCATGCTTCGCGTCTTTATCGCAATGATTTTCATCGATAACTGTGCTAGGGTTATGTTCTGTTTTCGGTGATCAAGCAGATTATAGTGAGGTATTTTTTGTTTGACCTAATAATATTTAATTGTTAGTGTTAATTGTCTCTTTTATATACCGGGTTATTTATGTTATCCGACATGGAACATTATGGGTAAAGTATTTGATTAAAAAGAATATAATAATTTCTAATGGATAGGGACCCATTAAGGCTACATTTTAAAAATATGTTCATGATATACAGGGTGTCCCCAGTACACAAAATGTATCAAAGTTATATTTTTTAATGGAACACCCTATATATTACCTCATATTCAGATTCCTTGGTTAAATCTAGTGTGACTTTATGGGACACATGGGACTTAAAGCAAACTGTTTTGGTGTAAATCACCATGTTCGGTATAAGTAGATGCCAGAGAAAAAAATAAATATCACAGAGATTATAAAATTTTGAAATCGGTGACTTTGCCGTATTACTATGCATAAAATGCGTCAGCTTGGTTAGACGGTCAAATTTGAATTACGTTTGTGCTTGGAAAAGTCGGTCGTTTAATTAGGGAAACTTCAATCAGAGATAACTTGTTTTTTTTCAAATGGGAATTCCTAACTTTTTTATAGGATTAGTAAAATTTTATAGCCTTCCAAACGATATAAGGTTGTGAGTATTAGTCTCTGGCAGTTTTCGATTAATTTCAAATTTTCCATCAAATCACTGTTTTTCAATTTTTCTCCTATAAGCCCCCCTAAAATGGTTTTATGCCTCTAGATATTTCCTCAACAGGTCAATGGACAGCCTATTATCAATATTACAAACTTTTCAGTTTCACAACGCCCCACCCCCCAACCACCCCAATTTCACCGCACCCAAAAAAGAGTTAGGCAATGATCAGGAACCCCTAAAACATCTAGAAACGAAGATTGAGTTGTTTTCATACTTTTACTTTTTTTTATTATTGCTACGCTGCCAGTGACACGCCTTTTAACAAACATACGCGTTTTCCGCCCTCACCACGGTAATAATACTGACTCAAAATTTCATTAGAATCAATTTAATAGTGTCCACGTAACCGCCTCAATTTCACGCCACCCAAAAAAACTCAGAAAATGATCAGGAACCTCTAGAACACTTAAAAACGAAGTTTGAGCTGTTTCTATATTTTTAGTTTTTTTATTATTTCTGCGCCTCCACTGGCACGATTTATAAAAACGATACGCGTCTTCCATCCTCGCCACGGTAGTAATACTGTGTCAAAATTTCATTAAAATCAATTCAACAGTTTCCTCGTTACACAATGTATCTAAAGCAATACTCTCGTATGTTTACACCAGAGAAAAACTCTCTTTTGGTTTCTGTAACAGGCAAGGCAACGTTCGAATGGACCTAAAAAAGTTATTTATTTCGCTAGGTCTTCCTTCACAGGTCAGTGGACAGTCCATTATGAAAGCAACAAATTTTTCAATTTCACAACTCTCCACCCTCCCAACCACCCCAATTTCACCCCCACCCAAAAAAAGTAGAACATGATCAGGAACCCCTAAAACACCTAAAAACTAAGTTTGAGCAATATTTATTTTTTTTGTTTTTTGTTAATTACTTCGCCGTCCATGTACCGATCTTCAAAATTATAGGAACATTACCTACTATGACCCCACAGCATATTGCTGCCCAAATTTCATCACAATCCATGGAGCGGATGCTGAGATTACGCGGCTAGAAAAAAGCGACAGACAGACAGACCGACAGACAGACAGGCAGACCGACGGAAATGAGTGACGTGGTTTTTCGTTATGTAGAAACGCGTATTATCTCAAAATCGAAAATTTTCGCGATCACAATACTCCCCTCACCTATCGGTGTGAGAAGTAAAAAATGGAGTCAAGTTGATTAACTCAGTACTTCCCACGCATAATAATGATTTCGTTTTATTGTTTTCCCATTGCATGAAGCTGTAGTCCAAAATCTCCTTGCAACCAAATCATCGCCCACCCTCCCGCAAAAAAACGTTCAACACAAAAACTCTCGTGAATAGTTTCTTGCGTCTCCCTCCTTAGAAACTAGAACGCCACAGTTTTCATTCTGCATGCTTCAGCTGAACGATGCAAAACGATCGAGAGCCTCTAAACCATCTAAAAGCGAAGTGTGAGCTGTTTTTTTAGTTTTTTAATTACTGCTGCGCAACCACTGACACGATTTTTCAGACACTGGCGCGTTTTCCACTCTCGCCGCAATAGTCACTTCTGTGTCGAAATTTCATTAACATCAATTTAATAATTTTTGCTACATACATAGAACGAAATTAAGCAATACTCGTAAATCCATAGGTCAATGGACAAAGTATTATGAATACAACAAATCTTTCAGTTTTACAACCTCCCACCCCCCAACCCAACCCGTTTTGTATCCTCGCCACGGTAGTAATACTGTGTCAAAATATGATATTTTGCAGAATTGCAGAAAATCACTAGATCTAGTGACATTTCACTAGACCTGGCAACAGTGGTCGGGCCAAGCTGGCCGAGTCGCCAGACTAAAATACCCCCCTCCCCCTCTTACAAATCTAAAAATAGAATATTTATGGCCAACGCACCAATGAGGGTCCTCGAATCCTCAGACACTTGTCTAGCAGAGCATTGCCACGTTGCCCCATCAAATCGCAGAATACCGGAGCATTTAGGTACAGAAGGAAAACTTATGGGGTGATATTTGAAAAAAAAAGTTGGCGGTGAGTTTTAAGAGTTGATGTACAAAATAATGTTTTGAAAACATGGCATGATCCTATAGTACGTGTCAAGGAAATTCAGGGACACCCGACATATCAGTTTGTTGTTAGCGTAACTGATATATTTTTGTATTTGTTATTATGTCGAATTTTATCATAAATATACGAAACACATTAGGTAGTACGATTTTGTGCTTTCTTATAGAAAATTTCTTAACAAGTTATGATCGCTTACAATAACGAGTACCTATAGGTATATTTGAGCTATTGTTAACAGTTTCAGCTTCTAAGCTTAGCACTTGCACAAAATAACAATTCTTGAATGATTTCACATTGTGGGTGGGGAGTTGTAAGAAATGCATTGTATTGATAATAGGCCGTCCATTGACCTGTGAAGGAGACAGCTAGCGGCATAAGACAATTTGGGGTGGGGGAGGTCTGGCGCGATGATTTGATTGCAAAGTGATTTCAGGTTATAGCTCCATGCTATGGGAAGTACTGAGTCAATCAACTTGACTTAATTTTTTGACTTCAGGAAACAAAGTATGTAGGTAAACCACCACCGCTAAATAATTATTCAATTGTTCGTTGACAAATCGATTATGTGAGCCGGAGCAGTAGCAATCGAGTCATATAAAGCGGCCGTTTTTGCTTCGATTCTGCCTTTAAGGCTGCTCGAAGTTACAAGGTACAATGTGATCGTGAATAACTCCACATTTACCAGAAAGGGTTTACCCGGCGTCCACCTTTTTTAAGCGTATCTATTTTCGGAATATCCTTTATCGTACGAAGTTCAAACGAGCGGTTTACTCAGCGTCCCTGAGTCCCTCGTGGTCGCATGAAACGAGACCTTGACTGAAACTGAACTGAAAACTAAACGTGCAAAATTTGATTTCAATCAGTACACGTATGTATTTGTTAATGAGCGGTCTGCTGAGCGTCCAGTTGCTTTGGTATTTGGTAACCCCTAAAACGCCTGCATGGGCAGCGGAGTAGTTCGCAAAAAAACATAACTATTCAAATATTCTTCAAACTTTGTTTAATATCAAATTAGTATTAGCGCTAGCGATTTTCTTACTAGATGAGACACTTAGTCGTAACATTTACTACACCAAAATCCAAAATCGTACATTTGGGAAATATAGAGCATGCCCATCCCTTATTTTGTATTATTGGGAGAACAAAAAGATAGCTTATATCTGAAAATCAATATAGTTGTCTAACAACTACATATATAAAAACTCAGCTGTTTCCGAGATATTTTATTTTCTTAATGTTCTTTCCTGAAAGCAACGATACGCTTTATTAACTTTGCATTAATTATTTCCAAGACAACTTTCAATTTTCTAACATATTTTAATTCGTATTTATTTAGAACAAATGGCACATAGGATATTCAGTTAGTTAAGTATAATGTGCTTGTGAAGAGCGATACGAAACGACATTTTGTTGGATGGAGCGCCCTGTATGTTTTTATATTTTAATTCTCCGTTACATTCTAAACGCAAGCAGTACCTATAACATATCTTACATAAAAACTATTTTAGAGACATTTCACGTCTATAAATGTTTTCCCATAAGCAAGAATTTACTATTATAACTAACAATTTCTATCCTGCCTCCATAATTCAAAAAGATATGGGCAACTTTTTTTAGCGTACATAAATTTCTTAATTTTGTTTAATCCAAATTGATTGTTTTGCTTAAATACAAAATTGACATAACAAAGATTTGATCAATATGTTTAGTCTAGCTATGTATCTTTTATCTCTCATTCGTATCATTTTGAATATTGGTTCTCAAAAAAAAGAGGCAGATAACAGCAGCCGTTTCGCATCAGTACATTAGTGGGAACATTTTTGTTCGTATAAAACTAAATAAATAGTGACAATATATAAATATCTATATTCTAGTCTTTCTAACTTCTTACAATAGCTAAACAAAATTTCTGTAAATACCGTCACTTCGATTTTGGCAACACCTCCGATGAATTAAAAAAATCTATTATAACCTACAAAATTGCTTAAGATCACTAAATAATCGATATATTATCTCCAAAATCCTTATTAATTAACAGTGGTCTACTTTGAATAGTCACCTTTGAATATCTGTTGACTAGATCCTTTCTGTTAGAAGAGAAATTAAAACGATCAATAAATACTGTTATTCGCTAATAAAACATAGTTACTAGGATTCAGTAACATTACCTAAAGTGGTAACGAGTTTTTTGCCATCTAGTGTAAGTCATCGTAGCTGTAGAATTAATAAATAAAAATGGAGTCAAGTTGATTGACTCAGTACTTCCCACACATTAGGGTGATACCAGTTTACTATTTTCCCATAGCATAAAGATTTAGTCTGAGATCCCCTTGCAACAAAATCATCGCCAGTACCCCCCCCCCCCCCAGATTGTCATATACCGCTAGGTCTTTCCTGCACAGGTCAATGAACAGACTATTATCAATAATACAAACTTTTCAGTTTTACAACCCCCCACTCCCCCTCCAGCCCAATTTCACCCCCACCCAGAAAAGGTACAAAACGGTCAGCATCGCCTAAAACATTTAAAAACGAAATTTGAGCTGTTTTCATATTTTTAGTTTTTTGATTATTGCTACGCTGCCACTGACATGATT
The DNA here is from genome assembly GCA_951848785.1 of Callosobruchus maculatus. Classification (NCBI taxonomy): domain Eukaryota; kingdom Metazoa; phylum Arthropoda; class Insecta; order Coleoptera; family Chrysomelidae; genus Callosobruchus; species Callosobruchus maculatus. The sequence continues at coordinate 23,359,512 of CATOUR010000014.1, read as the reverse complement.
TCTAACAAGCATACGCGTTTTGCATCTTCACCACAGTAATAATAATGTGTCAAAATTTAATTACAATCACTTTAATATTTTCCACGTTACAAAATACAAAACGATCTAAAGCAATAAATACTCGTATGTATACAGAAAATTCCCTTAGTTTCGGTAATAGGCAAGGCAATGTTCAGATTGACCTAAAAAGGTGATTTATGTCGCTAGGTCTTCCTTCACAGGTCAGCGGACAGCCTATTATGAAGACAGCAAATTTTTTAGTTTTTCAACCCCCCACCCTCCTACCACCCGAATTTCATCCCCAGCCAAAAAAACTCAGTAAATAATCAGGAACCTCTAAAACACTTAAAAACGAAGTATGAGCTGCTTTTATATTTTTAGTTTTTTTATTGTTTCTGCGCTGCCACTGGCACGATTTATAAAATCCATACGCATTTTCCATCCTTGCCACGGTAGTAATACTGTGTCAAAATTTCATTAAAATCAATTCAATAGTTTCTTCGTTACATAATATAGAACGATCTAAAGCAATACTCATATGTACATCTGAAAAGTCCTTTAGTTTCTGTACTAGGCATAAGGCAATGTTCGGATAGACCTAAAAAAGTTATTTATGTCGCTAGGTCTTCCTTCACAGGTCAGTGGGTAGTCTATTACGAATACAACGGATTTTTCAAATTTACAACCCCCCAACCCCCAACCACCCCAATTTCCACCCCCACCCAAAAAAAAGGAGAAAATGATCAGGAACACCTGAAACGCCTAAAAACGAAGTTTGGGGAATATTTGAAATTTTTCGTTTTTTGCTAATTACTCCGCCGCCAATGCACCGATTTTCAAAATTATAGCAGCATTACCTACTACGACCCCACAGCATGTCACTGCCCAAATTTCATCACAATCCATGCAGCGGTTACTGAGATCACGAGGACAGAAAAACGCGTACAGACAGACCGACAGACAGACAGACCGACCGACGGAAATGAGTGACGTGGATTTTCGTTATGTAGACATCATGAAACGCCCAAAAAGTGTATTATCTCAAAATCGAAAATTTTCGCGATTACAATACTCCCCTCACCTATCCGTGTGGGAAGTAAAAGTAATGCAATACAAAAAGTAAGTCAGCTTGTTAGTTCAGCCCCCGAGAATAACAAAACTCCCAAAGAAGCGACAACCAGGGCGGTGTATTTGATTTTCTTTTCATTTCAATTGGACAACATTCAACTATCATGCAACTCTGTCTAGTTTGATACATTTTTTCGGCAACTGAAAACTGGCAGCAATAAAATAAATTTGTTTTTATATCACGTCAACTAAAAAACTCCAGGTTGATCTACTTTAGAGGCGATTTTACTGAAAAATATAACGTTCAGGTCTATACCTATACGCAAGCACGAGGCATAAATTAGTTTCCACAGCTATGGGTTTTTAGTGGCGTAGATAAGGGGGGATGAGGGGATATGTCCCCCTTGGAACTAAGCATAAAAATAAACTATATCATGTGTCTTATTATAGAACCCCCCTCCCCGAAACGAAATACTGGATTCACCGCGTTACGATATCAAACCGAAAGATGAGTGTAAAGCGGCCTGTTTGGTGCCTGACCATGCAATATTGAAATTACTCTGTATCTTCTCGTCCGCTTTGCTACGCGTCGGTTCGGTGGCGTCGGCAATTTGAATTTCTGTTATTCATACCTGCCCCCTCTCAGGGTCATTGACCAGACGCTGAGTAAACCTATACAAGTAAAGACGCCAAGTAAGCCTGTCCACAAACATTGGTTCTATACAGCAAAGTATACACCATGCGCTGGGTAGCCTGTTTCTGGTTCAGACGCCCAGTGAACCTACATATAAATATATATATATATATATATATATATATATATATATTATATCTTGTGTTATGATCGTGTTTGATGCTGTCTTGCTCATTTGAATTTTTGTGATAACGAGAGATAGTATGTAAGAAATAAAGTTGCCTGACATAGTATATTAGAGCTTCCCTGAACAAATCGTCACTAGGATACAGTTTTGGTTTTTTAAACATAGATTTTAGAATTGCTTTTTGGAGAATATCTAAATCATTTATGTATGTTGTGCATGCAGCACTCCATGCCAATATACCGTAAATGAAATGGGTTTCAATTAATGCATAGTATACTGTACGTAGATGCTTTTCTGTTAAAATGTTTGTTAGTAATTTTACCTTGTATGAAATGAATCTAATTTTTTTAATAGATTATTAATATGTACATCCCAACGTAAGTTTGTGTCTAAATAGATTCCTAGATACTTTATACTGTTTAATCTGTCAATTTTGATTATTTTATTATTTATGTTTAACGTAATATTGCTGAAAGAAGGTAAATATCTAGAATAGGAAGTAAACGGTAAAAAGTGTGTTTTAGAAAAGTTTATTGTCAATTTTTTTTGAGTAAGCCATTGAATAATTTTGACAAAATCGTGTTCAATAATGTTTTTTAGCTTATCCCATTCTTTTTCTTTATACAGTATGGCTGTATCGTCTGCAAAACTGATTATTTTACCAACACAATCAATTTCGAAAAGATCATTTAAATATATATTAAATAAAAGTGGTCCCAAAACTGTTCCTTGTGGAACACCACACTTAACAAACATTTCCTTACTTATTGATTTTGCTATCTTCACGGATTATGGTCTGTTAGATAAATAATTTTCAAGCAATTTATACATCGTGCCACGAAATCCAAGTCGTTCTAAGGTGTTCAGGAGTAATTTATGATTCACTGTATCAAACGCTTTTTGCAAATCAACAAAGATACAAATGGAGGGTGTTTTTTCATCTATATTTTTATAAATTTCATTCGCGACCGTCAAAATTGCATCTGATGTAGATCTACCATTTGTAAATCCAAATTGATTTGTATGTAATAAATTATATTTAGTCAGATATTCCTGTATCCTAGTAGAGAGTAGTTTTTCAATTACTTTTGATAAGCTTGATATCACAGATATAGGTCTATAATTAATAACCTCTGTTTTATCGCCTGCTTTGTAGACGGGAGTTATTATAGCTTTCTTAAATTGTGAAGGATATGTTCCTAACCGAAAACAGCTATTAATAATATGGGTAAATGGTTCTGTTATTTCATGTGCTATGATTTTGAGATGTGCAGCTCTAATTCCATCAAGTCCGGGAGATTTTCGATTCTTTAATGACATAATTATATTTAATACATCATTGGAATCTACTTCCCTCAAAACAAATGTGTTTATTGATCTTTTTTCGTTACTTTTTCCTATGTTCGGGACTGTTTGTAGAAGGTTTGCCAAATTTTCACCAATTTCAGTGAAAAATTTCACAAATTCGTCACTAATGATTTGTTGATCTTTTGTAACTTTCCCAGAGCTCGTTTTTAATTCATTAATGGTAGTATCTTTGAATTGATTTGTTTTATTTGAAATTTCATGGATAGTTGACCAAAGTCTTTTCGGATCATTGATATTGTTATCTATTTTTTTTAAATAATATTCCCTTTTGGTTTGTCTAATTAGTTCTATGAATTTTTTTTTATATCTATTATAATTATTTATATTTTCTTCAGTATTTGTTTGTTTCATTAATACGTAAAGTCGATTTTTTTCATTTGCAGATTTGATAAGCCCCTTAGTTATCCACATACTCCTACCTATTTCATTGTGGCTGATTTTAACTTTATTTGTGCTTGTGCTTATTAAATTTATAATTTTATCTACAAACATACTTGTAATTTGATCAATATCGTTCGAGGAATATATTCCTTCCCATGATTCTTTTTTAGCATTGGAGATCAATTTAGAATTATCTATAAAAAATTTGTAATTTTTGTTGCCTGTATCCGTTATTAGCTTATTAGATATATTTTTGTATGAGCATATGAATAGTATAGTGGAAAAGTGGTCCGTGATATAGGTTTCAAGAATAAATGGAATATAGGAAAAATTTTTTGCAAAGTTTTTAATAAAACAGTGATCTATGCATGTCCCGTTGATTGCTCTAGTCGGTTCATTAATGTATGATAAATAACCGTTAGCATTTAAGATGTCTAGGTATCTTTTTGTAATTGAATTTTCTTCCAAAATGTTGATATTAATATCACCTATAAGTATATGTTGGTTTAGAAGGTTGTTATCATGATTATTGATGAAATTTTCTATATCGGTTAGGAACTCATGAGGTGCTAAGGACGGAGAACGATATATTGATGATATTTTAATTTTTTTCTTATCAAAAGTAATGAATAAATTTAGAATGTTGATCCCATTGTTCAACGAAAATATTTCGTGATTGTAGTTGAGATTGTTTCTTACATATACTATCACCCCGTCATTCTGGTTATATGTGCCAAAATTGTATAAGGTGTCATATCCCTGTAACTGAAATAACGATATATCAATCAGCTTCCATGTTTCAGTTAAAACAATAATGTCGAAAGTATGATCTATTCTAGTTAATAAAATTTTGAATGAATCAATATTATGACTAATACTTCTTATATTCATGTGAAAAATCTTGAGACTAGCATAGGAATTTATTGAAAAATTATTAAATGCATCAACGTCTTGTAAAACATTTGTCTTGATATTTTGAATTTGGAAATTGTTTATGTATTCAAACATACTTAATACTTGCAAAGTAGTTACTGTAGGATGACCTAAAACTTAGAATTTAGAAGAGTATTTTTGTATTGTAGAGGTACTGATAATACCTGTAGGATGGACAATCTGTATTTGTTGGGCAATGGTTGACATTGTGATTTTTGTTGAATTTCTTATTCATATATATACAATTGCAACACTGAATTTGTGCATGCTTACAATTGTCGTTGTTTTCGTGTTCGATGCCGCAATCTCTACAGATCCTCTTGTTCCTGCATTTCTTTTCTGAGTGGTTGAATCGAAAACATCTTCTGCATTGTGTTACCTTATTATTTTCATAAACATGTAGACACTGCCAGCCAAGAAGAATTTTGCCATTGTTGTATTCAAAAATATGTTTGAATAATTTTCCTGAGGTCTCTGCATGGATGGTGTACGAGTTCTTTATTGGTATGTACATCACGTATGTAATTTTGATATCCCCATCTTTAATAAAGTGATTTTCTCGTATTAGGTCCTCTTCGATTTCCTTTTCGTTGGGTTTTTCTTTGGATTTATAATTGACAATTTTGATTTTTGGAAGAAACATCTTTGGTTCTGAGATTTTGTAGTCGGTATCCAATTTTTCGTTCAGTATTTTTTTTAGTTCACTGTGATTATTTTCATTGATTTTAATTTCGAGACCACCACTTTTTGAGTTCTGAATACTGGCAACGTGGATTTTTAATTTTGAAAGTGAAACTTTTTTTGATAGATCTTTTCTCGTCTCATCACATGATTGAGTATGAGTAGGTGTTATAATTATACTTTTATTTGAATTTTGTTTAATTTGTACAGCTTCTTGTTTCAATACCTGGGCATATGATTTTTCTCTTGCTGTTTGATTTTTTTCTACTTCATTTAGTCTCATACTAATTTTATCTAACGTGGTAACTATCGAGTCTTTTTCTACTATATTCGATGCTATTAAATCATATTGTTGTTGGAGTCTGAGGTTTTCATTTGTGAGCTGGTATATTAATTTTTCTTTCTCTTCAAGTATTTCTCTTAATTGTTTGTTTTCTTCTATCAGTTTCTCAGCTTCGGATTTTTGTGTTGACTGTGTTGTAGATTCAGTTTCACTACATGATCCTACTGAATCGAGTTTTTTCAATTTTTTCTTTTTGTTCATTTGACTTTCAGTTTAACATCCAGTATAATATGTGTATAATCTTTTGACCTATTGATCTACTTGTCAATTTAGTTGTCAAATGGAATCAAAATGGTCGAAATGATATTCAAGCTGAATTGCGGGACTCACCAATATTAACTGGAATTGCTTTTTGGTAGGTTTGACCGTTCCCACTCAGCCGAAGATATTTTTTAACTGTAGATAGTTGAATTTCTGGGATTTTATGAGGTGAGATTTGTGACCTTTGCTTTAGTCTACAATATATACAAATAATCATCGCCATCTCAGCCTGTAAAGCATTTTTTAGGACATTTATTTTTCTATAAATGTTCTTTATACACACAGCTTGTCTAAAAAGCACAATCTTTCGTGAACTTACTTTTCAGAATGAGTGTAGAGAGAATTATTGACCAGAAATGTGCCAGAGATAAAAACACGTAACGCAACCACATATTCGTCCTACCTGCGTATATAATTATGGGCAAAATATAATGGGATTTTGGAACGGCTTTCCAAATTCCCGCCATGTCATTCAGATGAAATTAAATTCACTCCCACCGCCTGTTCTGGCATTCATAACCGGCCATTCGCACATAACCTCTCTCATTACGACTTCATTTCCATACGACGCGCGATGAAGTCGTTTCGCAGTTCCGTGGTCGGCCAGACCTGTAGACATATCTCCATGATTCACCTCGGCGTCCCCTCTACAAACGTGATGTTGCAAGCAGTGGCGTGCCGAAGATACTTTTTTATGGGACAAGTGAAACCCACCATAATAAATTACCTTTATTGATGAAAAAAACCTACACAATACACAACCTTTTCCCTTACCCTTTCACGATAAAAACAATTTAAAGCAGCATAAAGCTGACTAAATGTGAAGTCTAGCTAGCTAGCTAGTCTAGCCTAGCTTGCATAGGATAGTATACAAGGAGATTGCGAAAAAGCTTCTTATATACATATAAATAATTATTAATTTCATGAGAACAAGCTTTAAATAGTTTATCTATCATACTCAAGCAAAATTAAGTATTGGGATTGTAACCAATGGTGTCGAACATTCTGTATTTTGAATTGGAAGGAGAGGATTTGCCAAGAATTGTAGCATTTAGGCCCCATTATACCCCATGTTTTGGGTTACAGTCTAATCTTCGAGTTCACATCCCCTAAGCAGGCGTGTATCGCTCATTCGCATACTGTAGAGTTGTTGCCTTACCTCACAATGCCCTTTAGCAGCACCAGTCGCAACGTGGAGGTGTTGTCTGGGCATGGACATACGTTTGAATAACATAATTTGACTATCTTTTTTGTCTTCTTAAATTTGGTTTAAATTCGTTTAAATCTAGGATCATCCTAATTTATTTCTTTTACTTGAATGTTCATTTGCTATTTTCGTAACACAAAGGCTAAACTTCATTCAGAAATACTGACATTGCCTCATTAGCCATCAGGACACTCTTCCATACAACGTGATGGATGGTTTAGTTTTCGTCCTCACATTTGCACTAAGCGGGTATTTCTAACACAAGTCAAAAATTGGAGAACGTTATTTTGAGCGTGCAAACGTTATTGAAATAAAAAAATGCCAACCTTAGCATACATAGCATAAAAAATGATATCAAATAATAAGGAAAGCATTCTTAAGGTGCCATATTCTTACAGAAGGTTGGCTACAACTTCAGAAAATCGTACCCCGCGGTTTGAAAGTCTGAGCAGTTTCTGTGTACTTAGATCAGTCCCAGCTCCCACATTTTTGAGCCATGAACATTGCCTTCTGCACACGGATCTTTTTTTATTAGTCTTAGGAGCTCATATTTAGGACTTGTGTCCCAAAAAATAGTGTCAAGCGGAAGTCCAGAGATAGAGCACACCTAGAAGTATCTGAATCACCCCCATATATGTTATGCAACCTTTGTAGTTTCTGAGTTATGAATTTTTTCTGAATTTTTGGAGAATTCTCTACCTCGACAACTTAAAATTGTTCCAAAAGAAAAATTAAAAGACTTTTCCAAATTATCTTTTTTGGTAATTAATCTTCAAGAGTTTACTGTTCATACGTAAAATAATCGGCTTCGTAACTTTGACGATAGTCATAAAAATTTTAGTGTAAAGTGAAAAATGTATGATCTGATAATTATGACTTAAATCTTGGACTCGCAACTAAAAATACAAAGAGGTGATTTCATGATTTCTAAGCAGGTCTAAGAACTTCTTCAGACTCGCAGCTATCACAGTCATTGAAAAAAATTAGTAGTTAATGGGGCTACCTTCCCTCCAATTGACCTTCAAAGACAAGAGGCGATGATTTCTTGAAATTAGCGATGTGTTTTTCAATTCATCAATAACTTATGTTAACGCGTTAATAGCAGATTGATTGTCAGTACCGCAAAAATAAACGTTAAAAACGTTGCATAAATTAAACATCTATTAAGAGAGATCCTATTTCTTGCTAAAAAAAACCACAAGGAGCGCATTCTTCAAAACCGGTTTTTACCTGAGCGCCAACGAAGAGGGCTAACGCTGATGCAGTAAACGATGGCGATGTTAGAAAGAGATAGCTATGATATTGTTGTGATGTTTTTTCAAAATGTGTCATTGCATAGGTTGCTTTCGTTGTCTTTATTCAGTCATCTGTCTGTCTTTGCGGCTTTAAAACGGCACGCTTTTGTTTGGATTGGTGTTGTTTCTGTTGTCTGACTACTTGGCTATTCCTACGGACCTTGAGTGCACGACAACTAAATTTAACGATGCTGTTTTCTGGAAGAGACTATGCAACAAATGGATAGATCGTGGTGGACCTACTGAATGGCCGCCACGGTCACCTGACTTAAAACCGATAAAGTTTTTTGTTTGGAACTACTACGGAAAACTAGTATATGCTAAAGAGTGTCGAAATATCAGCGAACTACGCAACAAATTGACACAGGCTGAAGAAACAATAAAAAACAGTCGAAGAGCTTTTGTTAATTTAAAAAACAATTTTTTCAGACGTAGATTATGCATCGAACAAGAAGGTAGACATTTTGAAAATTTCTTGTGAAATCTGGAAAACTTAGTGAAGAAATTTGATAATTTCGTTTCATTTTACAATTTCCCACTTACGAAAAAGACGTCGTACATGTAAAAAAAACCTTAGCAAAGTGACACAGGTGGTCATCTATCCATATTCTGGTCGCACTGAATGTTTTTTATTGCGGCACTGACAATCATTCGGCTATAAGCGCCCTACTTAGTTACTGTTTCATTTAAAATCCCATCGCTAATTTCAAGAAATCTTCACCTCTTGTCGTTAAAGGTCGATTAGAGACAAAGTAGCCCCATTAAGTACTCTTTTTTTGATGATTATGATAGCTGAGAGTCTGAAGAAGTTTTTAGACCTGCGTAGAAATCATGAAATCACCTCCTTAGATTTTTAATTGCGAGTCATAATTAACAGAACGTAAATTTTTCACTTTACGCTATTATTTTCATGACTTTCATCATATTTACTAAGCCGATTCCTTTATGTATGAACAGTAAACTCTAAAAGATTAATCAGCAAAAAAGATAATTTATAAAAATCTTTTAATTTTTCTTTTGGAACAGTTTTAAGTTGTCGAGGTAGAGATTCTCTAAAATTTAGAAAAAAATTCATAACTCGGAAACTACAAAAAATTGCATAACATATATAGAGATGATTCAGATACTTCTAGGTGTGCTCTATCTCTGGGCTTCCGCTTGATACTATTTTTGGGACACCCTGTATGTGTCCCAAATAGCTTGTCCTTCAGTTTTTAATCATTTTCACTAGTTCTCTTTCAACTTTTCTGTTTGACATGTTCTGTCCATGATATTTTGAGCATTCTACCGATTACCCATATCTCGAATGCTTCTATCTCCTTACCGAGCGGACTCTCAATTTCAGGCTTCATCTATCCATATTCTGGTCGCACTGAATGTTTTTTATTGCGGCACTGACAATCATTCGGCTATAAGCGCCCTACTTAGTTACTGTTTCATTTAAAATCCCATCGCTAATTTCAAGAAATCTTCACCTCTTGTCGTTAAAGGTCGATTAGAGACAAAGTAGCCCCATTAAGTACTCTTTTTTTGATGATTATGATAGCTGAGAGTCTGAAGAAATTTTTAGACCTGCGTAGAAATCATGAAATCACCTCCTTAGATTTTTAATTGCGAGTCGTAATTAACAGAACGTAAATTTTTCACTTTACGCTATTATTTTCATGACTTTCATCATATTTACTAAGCCGATTCCTTTATGTATGAACAGTAAACTCTAAAAGATTAATCAGCAAAAAAGATAATTTATAAAAATCTTTTAATTTTTCTTTTGGAACAGTTTTAAGTTGTCGAGGTAGAGATTCTCTAAAATTTAGAAAAAAATTCATAACTCGGAAACTACAAAAAATTGCATAACATATATAGAGATAATTCAGATACTTCTAGGTGTGCTCTATCTCTGGGCTTCCGCTTGATACTATTTTTGGGACACCCTGTATGTGTCCCAAATAGCTTGTCCTTCAGTTTTTAATCATTTTCACTAGTTCTCTTTCAACTTTTCTGTTTGACATGTTCTGTCCATGATATTTTGAGCATTCTACCGATTACCCATATCTCGAATGCTTCTATCTCCTTACCGAGCGGACTCTCAATTTCAGGCTTCAGTTCCGAAAAAAATTAGTATATGTAGGTTTTCACGAATCTGTTTCTAATATGCAGTGACAGTGTGGGATTTGTTAGTAGTATTTTGATTCAAATAAATGCACTTGCATTTCCATTAAGAGAACGTATTTCGGTTTCAGGATAAAGGTCTTTCGTTATCCAGCATCTTAGATATTTAAATAGTTATAGCTGGGATTCCCATTCTTTGTTTTGGAGTCAACCCTTTTTTGGTTTTTTATGTATGCGTATGTGAAGTACTGAAACAAATAATCTAATTACATGGTCGTATTTAAGAGATTGTTAAGATATTTTTTTGTTTCGGTGTGTTTATATTTAGTAGAGGAGTATTTTACGAAGGTAGGTTTAGGTTTAGTCTTTAAGTTTTAAGTTCCTTAGGTTCCTTGACCACCTCCCATACAAAATGTAACTTGTTTCAAAGGAGACTAAAGGCTATTTATTTATTTTAAGGTCGAAAGTATCTCTCGCCCCTGTTACAACATTAACAAGATTTTGGAGGAAAGAGTTGAAAATACCTATTTCTCTTCAACCCCTGTGAATGCGCCATTGGGCTATCCAGAGTAGGAATGTGACGTAATACGTCGTAATGCGTTTGCGGTTCATATTGTGCCCCGTCCTCACGGTGTTAAGGTTATATTTATGGAGTCGACGTGCGAGAAGTGAATGCGGAATTGATAATTTACCTCAATATTAAACTCACTTCCGCTCTGGATATGCCAGACGCTGGCGACTGTCGACCTACCGCCACTACGTACGTAGCTCATTTCCATTTTAACGGGCCAAAGAAATGGGCCCCCTATGTACGAGGTCTTTCTAAAATACATTTGAGCCATTTTAGAAAATTATATTTAATTGTTATCTAATGATATTTTGCATATACTGGAAAAACAAGAATTAAATTAAATTTTTTATACATTATTTGTAATTTCTTTTAAAAACCTATTAATAATAATAATAATACTAACAAACTAACTAATCACAAAAAAATAACCTGCCACGAATACATTGGTGTAGTTAGGTGGGGGCTCGGGGGGGCTTAGCCCCCCAAAGAATGAAATTAGCCCCCCAAAAATCCAAAAATAATTCGTTCTGTTAAGTTTATTGCATCTAGGGCGGGGTTTTAAGCCCCTCCCTCTCAGATCCAGGGACTTAAGCCCCTCCAGATTCAGGGATTTAATTACGCTTATGCATGAATAGCCAGACAAGATGCCTAGGTGTCCGATGGTTGTACCATTGTGATCAACGTAAATAGAACACCGACAAAAATTCAGAGCAAGAAGTAAGGACGTTGCCATAACTTCCAATAATTCTATGCTATGTCCTTCTGTTACGGCTTGTTTCATTTTATATATAAAGCTAACGACAGATAAGCTGTATTCACTTAGTATCATATTTACCTACTTCATAAAACTTATAACTACAACCGGCAACATAGATTTTATTCCCCACCTTAAAGAGCATCCAGCATCAGAATTGGATAATTAATGTCCCTTTATACTTATGTTTTCTATCCTTTTTTAGACTCGACATGATAATGACAATGGCTACCTGAGGGACCTCTCGCTCCCCTTCCTCATGCCGCGCTGATCAATTTACGATGGCCACACAGTAATTCAGCCCATGTTTACAGCAACCAAGCTCAATAAGATATTTCTTTATTAGATCATAAAACTTGCCAAAGTGCCAAAGTTAGTGATTTTGCTTGACACCTCCATATTAAAGAAAGAGAGTATCTGTAATTCGTAGATTATGGGTCTCAACTCAGTTAAATCTTCAATAGCTCTGTATTTAACTGATGCCTGAATGAGTCTTGTGTAAGAAGTCGTCCTGGCCTCCATTATAGGCCCTTAGGACACACTTTCTATTTTTTTGGCAGATGGCTGGGCTGACAGCCTGTTGTCTAAGTAACATTACATTAAAGATAATAGTTTTCAATTAAGCTGTTTTTTTAAATTTGTTCTGTCGATATTTTATTATAAGTCATTTATCTTATTTTAAAGTCTGTAATCCTTTATTCTTTTAATTGTTGAATCTTTAATTTTTTGAGAATTAGAATAAGTAAAATAATAATATTATCATGCATACTTTGCTCACAACTAATAGCTGCAAGAATCGTGCATATGAAGCCCCAGCCTCAATCACAGGCTCTTAGAAAGGACTCTTCTGTGGTGGAAGACTATCATCAGAGAGCGACTGAGAAAAGTAGCTTTGATGGCAGAAATCTTGACGTGCAAACTCATGTTAAAAATTCTCTGAAGAATTGCTATGATGACAAAAATGCAACTCAAAATTTACTGTGACAGCAAGTTCAAATTCTTCAGTCTAATAAAATTGCGGTCTCAGGTAAAAGCGCTCTCCAAAGAAATCACTGGAGTGGTTCTATATTTGTCTGGCGGCCAATTTATTGTTTTGTAAGGAGGACCAACGATTGATGAGAAGTCTAAACGTAGAAACAATGTCTGTCAGACCAATTATCTCTCGTGCTTAAACTACCAAAATGTTCGTCACTCAAGCAATATTATTAATATATGTCTTACTTTACAAGTGTGTTCCAATAGAAAAGGCTAACCCATTATGTTGTTTTAAGTACAATGAAGGATTCAGGACTTATAGGCTAATATTTGAGGGAAGGTGGACATTTCAAAAGGTACATTTCGGACCTCCATTTTCCATACAGTTTTTGAGTATCACAGCATTTTGATTCATTCACTATCTTCAATCCAAACGTTGCGATACTCACAAATTGTATAAAGAAAGGTGGAAGTATCATTTTGAGGTTATTCTCCACTGCTTCTTAAAAATTAGGAACTTAGAAAGAGTCGATAGAAGCTTATACAGTTAAGGTAAATGACAGTCTTTTATTCGAATTCTATGGCGATTAGAGTGATGGCAAACAGTATTGTTAAACTGGCAGTGATATGACAATTGGGAGGATGGTAAAACAGTCAATTATTATCCGGACATTTGACTTTATACTCCGGATCTGGTTGTTATTGTTAGCTACTTTCTTAGGTGGATTATTCTAGTATTTATTTCACACATGACAGACCTCGTTTTCCTGATTAAAAAGCAAAACACGTTCACTGAAAATTATTTATTTAGATGTTATTGTCGGTAATTTTATGTACAAGAATATTTCCCTATTTGAACGTGGATGTATTATTGGAACCTCTTGGTCAAAACACGACTTAAACATTGTATGTATATTGGAAGATCCTCGTACATTATAGCCAGGCATGCAATGTGTTTTAATGTATGCAGTGAAATCGGATGAGAGGGCGTTCTCACATCCAAAGCCACCTTACTCGCAATTTTCTAAGCGCCATTTGATATTTGGGGTAGAAGTTGTTCAGATACGATTTGCATACTTTATGTGCCGGTGGCAGTACCAAAATTTCTCATCACAACCAAATACTGAGCTATGCAACTTGCTTTACGTTGGCATGTGGTAGTATTTAAGGCTTAAGGCACGACTCTAATTTCCATCGTAAATATTGGACAAAAAAATTTACAGGATACCTACGAACCTTTATATCCAACTTTTACGAATATTTAGGACGTGTTCTAAACATTTGACAAATCGGACGTAAAACTGCGCATTGAATTACTGCCCATTTAGAATCTTTTGCTAGTGACAGTTGAAAACTGAGGTTATGAAAACCGGATACGCTTCTGATCTGTACGTTTACGTCTTTTGTCGAATACAAACATCATGGTCAAGGAAAATAAAGCACAAATACTCGAAATAGTAAAACAACCGCAAATATAAGGTTACAATAAGATCACAGATTTGACAGTTTATGTACAGAATGTTAAAATGTAAACCATACATTGGAGCGGCTTATTGACACCAGGACAACGACTGGCTGTCAACAGACAAATGGGTTGACTGTGCCACTAATACGCATGCCCTCATTATATATTTGTAACAAAATATTTGATCGTTGTATACAAGGAGACTAACTTATCTTTCCCATCTTTACGATAATTTTTTTGGAAAATTTGGGATGGAGATTAGGGTCGCGACATACAAACTTTATACAAGACCCTTTCCCCCTCTATCCCTACTTATTCAAACTTCTCATCCAACGTGATAATGTATCGAGCAAGTGTCTGTCAACGATGAAAATATTCACACTATCAGGTTCCCAGATAAAAAGGATTAAAAGCTGCACTAACTTGATAAAAATTAGAAATGAACACCAGTAAAACTAGAGAAAAAACTGCTAGTATCCAAATAAAGATGAAAAAATATAACAAACAAAGGAGCTGTGAAACCCAAATCACAGACAATAAAACTAATATCGAAATGAAAAGGAGAATTGTGCTAAGCAAATAAATTATAAAAATGCTCTCTTTAAAAATACAAACCTAAGTATAACAGCTAGAATTATATTCATACAAACCTAACTAGGGAAGATATACCTTAACAACTTGGAATAAAATATTAGGAAAGGCAAGGATTGGCTATGAAGAATAATGGAAACAAAAGGAGCAATGAAGGTCTGGGAATGAATTGGTAAAAGAGTTGAACTATATCAGTAATGATGGGCATGTCAACTTATTTAGTTATGGGTTGATGCAGAACCATCCCCTTATCAGCATTTATAGGAAAATTGGATATAATATAATCCAGGGGAAGGCCAGGGCAAATTTAGCAACTAGTTTGTTGCACATGATATATTGCAATGATTGGCGAACACTGTGTCCGAAATTGCAGCTTTCTTGTTACGAAAATCATTAAAGTGGATCTGGCCATTCTTGTTCTCTTGCATGCAACTTCGTCACACGTTGCGTTCGTTGGAGGTTTTCTCTGTAACGTATTTTTTAAATTTGTCATTTTTAAACAGTCCTGATGTTTGTGTATCAAAATATACAGGGTGATTCACGTTATACGACACGGATCATTATGGCTAAAGTATTTGATAAAAAAGAAAATAATAATTTCGGATGGATAGAGACCCATAAAGACTACATTCAAAAAATATTTTCATGTTATACAGGGTGTCCCAAAAACACGAAATGTATCAAAGTTTTGTTTTTTTAAATGGAACACCCCGTATATTATTGCATATTCAGATTCCTTGATGAATTCTAGTGTGACTTTATGTATCATGCATGGGACTTAAAGCAGACCGTTTAGGTGTAAATCACCATTTTCGGTATAAGTAGATATCAGGAAAAAATTGAATATCGCAGAGATTATAAAATTTGGAAAGCTGTGACTTTGCTGTATTGCTAAGCATAAAATGCGTCAGCTTTAATGAGACTGTCAAATTTAACTTACGTTTATGCTTGGAGCAATCGGTCGATTCATTAAGGAAACTTCGATTAGCGATAACTTGATTTTTTCAAATAGGAATGGCCAATTTTTTTTATACGGTTAAACGTAGAATTTGATAACCTTTCAAATGATATAGGGTTGTGAATATCAGTCTCTGGTAGTTTTCATTTGATTCTAAATTTTCAAACAAATCGGTGTTTTTCAATTTTCCTACCTATAAGCAACGTAGCAGGCCATGATATATAAACAAAAACCTGTTCCGGTAGAAGAAAACAACTAACTTAGCTGAAAAATACACACGAACTAGACTAAAGGGACAAGATTATGAACATTACTCACAACAAACAAAGTCTAACCAGAAACAGCGGCAGTAACATAACTTTTGTCAAAGAGAAGCTGGAGTATGGCAGAAATGGATTTTTTCACGGTCTATTACCTACTGCAATGTACTAGAGATTGGCAATTTCCGAAGCCATTAGAGATTCTGAAATGAAATGAAAACTACTAGACAATGTTGTAGGCAGTTTATTAGTTTCATAATAAAATTTCACATTTAATGATATAAAAAACTATGCAATTCTGTCAAAACTCAAGTCAAAAGTACCTCTGACTGGAGTTCTGAAAATTCTTCAGTAACTATTAGCAAGATCGCAGAAAATGAAGAATGAATTAAAATTTGTCCAAATTATAAAACAGAACAGAAAATTTAAATCTGATTTGTCAGTATTCCTTTTTTGTAATCTGGCAATAGATATTGAAAAATAGAAGGGCCGCAGTCAGAGGTATCGACTTCGACGCAAATTACTACTTTTTTACACCATTACATATGATTGATAATTGCGTGCTGGCGCAACAGTCGCTGGTAGTTTTTGTTTCATATCAGGGTTTTCAATTGTCCTGGAAATTTTTAACCTCTAGTAAATTGCGGTAGCCAGTAGACTGTAAAAAACATCTATTACTGCCATACTCCAGCTTCTCTTTGACATTAGAGATGTTGACGCAGTTGTTTCTGAGAGAGTTGATTTGTTGTAAGGAATTTTTATAATCTTGTCCCTTTAGTCCAGTTCGTGTGTATTTTTCAGCTAAGTTAGCTGTTTTCTTCTACCTGAACAGGCTTTTGTTTATATTTCATGGCCTGCTACGTTGCTTATAGGTAGGAAAATTGAAAAACGCCGATTTTTCTGAAAATTCAAAATTCAATGGAAACTATCGGAGGTTGATATTCATAACCTTATATCATTAGAAAGGTTATCAAATTCTACGTTTAACCGCATAAAAAAAATTAGGCATTCCCATTTGAAAAAATCAAAATATCGCTGATCGAAGTTTCCTTTATTAATCGACCGATTTCTCCAAGCATAAAAGTAACTAAAATTTGACAGTCTCATCAAAGCTGACGCATTTTATGCTTAGTAATACGGAAAAGTCACAGCCTTTCAAATTTTATAATCTCTGCGATATTCAATTTTTTCCTGATATCTACTTATACCAAAAATGGTGTTTTACACCTAAAGGGTTCGCTTTAAGTCCCATGTATGATACAAAAGTCACACAATAATTCACCAAGGAATCTGAATATGGAATAATATACGGGGTGTTCCATTTAAAAAAAAACATAACTTTGATACATTTCGTATTTTTGGGACACCCTGTATAACATGAAAATATTTTTAAAATGTAGTCTCTATGGGTCTCTATCCATCCGAAATTGTTATTTTCTTTTATATCAAATACTTTAGCCGTAATGCTCCTTGTCGAATAACGTGAATAACCCTGTATAATCAATTGAATGATATCTGAATCAAATCATTTTACTTCCATGTAATTCGCTGCCCATCTGTTGACCCAATTTTGTTGATCAGGCTGCTTAATGTGCCAGCAGGACAATATTTTCGCGGGACATCTCCGGTCATACCGTCAATCGTTGGACGATTTTTCCGTACGATTTTCCACGGCTTTTCCGTCGTTAATCACCGCCGGCAAATAAGCGGTGATCCTTTGTATACACAGCGAAGGTAATCGGCCCCGATCGGCCTGACGCTTGACGCTGCCGCTGGCATTTCCACACACAGAGGTGTACTCGAAGCCCACTGATAATCTTTTACGAGAATGAAGGTTTTCAGGATTTCGCGGCTGTCGTCAGTCGGAGGGTTCAGAGGCCTTATTAGGTTTTTAGACCATCGTCCGTTGGAGTTTTTCCTAACGTTTCGCTAGCGCAAGTGGCTAGCATCTTCAGAGGTCAGTGTTTGTCCAATAAAAGCTGTCAGGTTTCGTTAGGTAGCTTTCATTGGAAAAACACCGACCTCTGAAGATGCTAGCCATTCGCGCTAGAGAAACGTTAGGACGAAAACTCAACAGACGAAGACGGCTTAAAAACCCGAGAAAACCTCTGAACACTTCGATTTTACGAGATTGTTTTCCATGTTATTGTAAAGCCTTCGCTATGGAGGAATACTTCCAACGCAATAGTGTTTTCAAGCTCTCCATATTCGTATGTGTAAAGTGGTGAAGTAACTGTCGCGTTTCACTTTTCCTAAACTGACAGTAAGACATCGCGATTGCCTGCGGTTTCGACTCACAGGCTAAAAGAACTGCGCTTGAGTTTCACATTTCCTATCCCAATGTCGTTCTTTCTTTGGCTCATTATTTTTTTCCCGACAAATGAGGGCCAAGTTATTAGAATCGGCCCGTTTTCGCAAATTTTACCGAAATCAACGTGCGGGGTATAACTTCCAAGGTAAAATCACCTCGTGACTCACTTTCTGAAAGGAAAATGCTGTGTTCTATCATTATTTTTCCGAGTGATCCCCACCACCCCTCACCATTGAATCATAGATTTACACTAAAAGCAGACCAAAATATAGAGAATGAAAACCTCTTCGTGACTGTAAAGTTTGAAGTTATTTGGATCATTTTTGTGACAATTACTGCCATGCTGGAAAATTTGCTTCTTCTTATAAACGTTTGTTCTGCCATTCTCAAAATTTTGCAACATGAACAGTAGCTTTTCGACAGAAAAGGTGCTCTTTATTGTGGTAGCATTAGAATTTCACGCTGTGACATTATTTTTGAGTTAGCCCCCCCTTTTTATCATCGCAGCGGGACCAGAAACTAGATTTTGTTTCTAATGACAACCCTTTTACAGTGACCAAGTTTGAAGAAAATGACAACCCATTCATAGTGACCAACTTTGAAGAAAATCAGAAAACTTTGGTTTTTTGATGTCCTTATATGTATACGTCCGCGATTTTGTTCTTCAACGATTACTCAAAAACGCCTCAAGCGATTGCTCCCAAATTTGGTCAACTTGAATTAATAAGGGTCCTTTCAGGTTTAACAGGTTTTGGTGCCAATCGGACAATGGGAATGGACAAGGGTGCCCAAAAAAGATGTAATACAACATATGAATTTGATAGCACCAGTTGAAAGAGAATGTGTCTTTATGTTTAAAACGATAACATGTTAATTTTTTCTGAAATGAAGGCTAAACAAATTGAATGAATTGAAATACTCAAATAACAAAAACCACTTGAGTCGGGGAAGTTAATAGAATATCCACATCTTCTACTCCTATTATTTACACACTCAATCTAGAATCGGCTTGAATGGACAGAAGGACTCTCGTACACCAGGGAGCATGAGAGCGAGAGTCTGCCCGCCTGACTGAACTAGCTTGAGTCCTCTGATCACATGTCCCACGGACGTAGACGCGTCCATCCGACATGCCGCACGGCCCAACCGGTAGCCTTATTACGTATCTTGCAGATGATAAGCGACAGGCGAAAATCGCGCAATACCTGCTGTCAAACTTAAATTTCATGTCATGGAACGGCGTCATCGTGGCGGCAACAACATAACCTACACTGTGCTACAGCTGTGAACAAAGTGTTAGTTCTGTCGTACGGAATGTTTTGACGGTACTTTTGCTGTCTGGCATCTGCTCAGCGACCGCTGTGGTGAATTTTTACATAATAAGGCTAAGGTAATAAGCAATGTTTTGATAGTAGGGTTGCTCTCGCGTCGCCGATGCTCGGTGTCTGCTTCGTGACCGCTGTCGCGAATTTTTACATGATAAGGCTGTGGGCATTATCTTGAACGATATTCTTCACAGTGCGAGATGAGATAATGATTATGCCATTTAGGAATGCCTTCTTATATTTATCTAATCTTGTAGTCATTCCTCCTTCTCCTTTGTAGAGATTGCTTTGTCCGCTATACGATTCATACTGATTCTATTGTATAATCTAAATATATCCATTTATATGATTTCTACCTTTTCGTACGAAATTTAGTGTTACAAACTTAGGGAATTTGTATCTTCATAATTGATCTACGTAATTTGCCGAGATGCCGAGAAGTCAAGTAATTTTAAATTTGTAGCTATGTGATTTGAGATTGTTCGAGAACAAAGCCAATCCACCAAATATTTCGATTTGTTTCCACTATTTGCCACTCAAAAATACCTGTTAGGCGCGCGGTTGAATAGTTAACCCAGGAATATTTGATGATTGATGATGATTTGATGATTCAAGTCTGTTGGTAGGTATTTATATACCTCAAAGTTTTTCCCCAGAAGAAATAGGTTCGCGAGCACAAGTTCTACTTACCCTTGGTCCAATAGTTTCAAGCAACGGTTTAAATGGATTACTTGATATTAGTAAATGATTTCTTTCTTGAGCATTGGCATTAGTCCAGTAGCCTTTTTGCACCGGAGTGATTTTATTGTCATTTTAGATTAATATTTTAGTTCTATTTAGGAAGGCTATCAACAAATCATATACATCTGTATCACTGTTAGCAAGTAGCGTACACATATTAGTCGGTAATTTAGTCAACAAATCATGGGAATCAGGTTTGTTTGCACTGCAAGATAATATCGTAATCGGAGATTCCATGATGCCTATTTATGGAGATGTGAGGAGAAGTTACCGTGATTTAGGTAAGTCGGGTAATGGTTGTAGAATAATTTGTATTCACATTGCAGTAGTATATATAAGGTACTTTATGTAAACCGTTGCTTTGGTTATTTTAAAATATTTTTCTGAGTCATTTAGCTTCATGTCCTGCAAAATATTATGATATGGCTTGCTTCTTCCTGTTTTTAAAAATGTCTCGAACCCAATATCTTTACCAACCTTTTTTCACTTTTATCCATAAGGGGAAAAAAATAAAAATATTCAGTGGAATCACATAATGCTCTCGCTGAACTATCGTTTCCAAATACAAATTCATGGAAATTGTCAGCTGCTGAAATGTATCCGATATCGGATAAAAAGTTAAGACATGTTTAACTCGCCCGATCGTCGTATGAAATTTAAAATCATCGGTCATATGTTTGGCACCAATTACTTTTGGATATTTCAACCAATAGGACCATCGTATTGTCGGAAATCGTGTGGCCGTGAATTAGGATTTAAAAGTACCGACTTACGATTCGCACGAATTCATAGGCTGCCGGGGTTTTGAAAAACAATAGCGACATTAGGCGAATTCTCGCACAAGAAAAATAAGAAAATGGCTGTGCCGTGAATAAACAAATGAATAAATAAATAACGAATTAACGTCAATTCGTTGACGTCGCACAAGAGAATGCTTGCAAATAAACGACACAGCACAATGGTGACGAAGGTTTGATAATTCGTAACTGAAGCGGTTCACCTCCATCGTTCGGTGACTTAGCCGAATAATGCCATTTTCCATGAGGCAGTTTTGAACCTGAAAGAAATAATTGTAGGCGTTCAAACAGGTGTGCAAGTGGGTAAATATTTGATGCCGGTCCTGGCTCTAGATTGTAGCATCAGGCTCCTACACGGCAATCACATCTAATCGATGTCGTAATCCATCACACAGGTCGGCTTAGTGGTAGCTAGCGCCCCCTGGCGGGCAGCAAGCATTCGGGAGATTGTCCACCTCGTCAGGCATATATACACGGACAAGACGTCGACCGTCGATGCGTCGCGGGGGTTGATTCCGCATTAATTGGGGCGCGTGGGAGGGGGGCATGCGAGGGTGGAACGGAAAGGGATTTACTACAAAAATATTTGATCAAGGTTGCATGGGTTTGCCTAACAGCAACCTTGAATTGACTCAAAACTATAGTATGTGAGAATTTACTGAATTTGTAACAATGAATGTGGTTTTAATTATTGACATCCGAAGTGCGATTATCCATCTAGACAACTTCATATGTTTTAGAAATCACAATAAAGAGTAAATTCCCTCGGCTCGGCCCAACGCATAGTCATCGCATTCTCTCCTTAGTGATATATGATATATTATATTGCCCTTATTTTGAAGAAAGTTACAACTGATAACGCTCAATTTTAGATTTCATCGAATAATTGGTATTACCGAAAAGGATGCGACAGACCACAAGGCTATTATAAATTAATGCTTCTCTAAAATAGGACGAACTTGGGTAAAGGTGAAATCACGGACGAAACTAATCTCACTAAAAGAGTAAAGTAGAAAAATTAAGAAGGTTAAACAAACCCTTTTAAGTTACAGCGAAAAATACGTTCGACCACGTGTCGCTTTAAAATGAAAAACGTTCGAGAGTTACGATGTGGTAGTTTTTGACTCCTTTAGGATATTTTAAGCCTGCATCATGAAGGTACATGCTACCCATTTCAGTATATCTGTCGTCATCTTCATAAACATGTAATCCAAGTAACCGCTGTACTGATTTTGGTAAAACCTGAGGAGCAACAGATATTATCAGAATAACTCCAGATTTGGTTCTTTGCGTTACTGGAGGTTCCTAAGCGTTCTTAAAATACCAAAATGGTTGAAATAATCAATCAAAAATCAGTAATCGTACTTCTTTGGCTAGGCTCCCAAGTATTATTATTCATAAAATTGAAAAATAATAGCTGGTAAATGATAGAGACATCATCTTACTTTCTAAATTAAGAAGAAGTGATTTAGAAAATTTATTTATGAACAATTGAAATTTTACACACAAGATTAGCAGGTGGATATACTGAAAGACACAAAATTTGTTATCTACTTTTAGTTCTCAGCTGTTACTTCATAAACTAAGAAGTACTTTCTAAAGAACAACGAAAGCTCCTATCCAGCATGGTCACCAAGGGCCCTATTTTGTCAATCTCATTCCTTTTGCACCTCTCAATTTTAAATTGATACATAAATCATATCTGTACCTCAGGATAAAAGAGTATTAAGTCACAAAACCAACATTTTACAGGATATGGTCTAGAAGTTTCAAACCTCGCATTTCTCCCGATTTGACTTAAACAATGTGAAACACTTATCCTACAATTTGAAGCAGGATTTAATTAGGACTTAAAATGCATACCATAGATCTGTTGGGGAAGTACACTTTGAGCATCATATTTTTTTAATATATAAATTATGGATTTTTTTTGTTCTTATACTAAGTCAATAACCTGTACTTAACATACTGCTGGAAGGAACTAGGTACTTTTGCTCACCAATGTTTTTGCTGGGGGTTAGACTTGATACATAATCGGAGTCTTTGCGGTGTAATACGCTTTTCATCTGGAAGTAGTCAGGACTTGATACTGTCTGAAAAACCTTATCTCTGTTCTCTGTTGTTAGCATCGATAGGACTTTTACGGTATTGCATTTATCAGAGGACTTGATACATGACACTTTCTGAGATGAAACTAGATTTTTTTATTTTTGGACACGATACTCTTTTATCCTGAGGTACGGATATAAAGTTAGGCACCGATCTTGTCTTATTGGCTGACCAATATATGTACAGAAATCTACATACCACTTGCAAGTCATTATCCGCGTAAATTGTAAAATGCATTCCCTGGTATCATTAACTCCAGGAAATGAACCTTGTGACACATTATTGCCATCAGAACAAAACCGTCTTTGTCTGGTCGAACATCCTGTCCATAAACGCGGAGATATACACTGCCTAACCGCATCCATACCCAAATAAAAAAAATCCAGAAGGCGCAGGAAAGGTATGGCCGTGTTCCCGGAATCACTAATCTGATGACCAACGGATCCGTTCTATCGAAGAAAGAAGCCACTGTGGCCGACAATTTTCGTTTCTTGGAACGAATCGCGTTGCGAGAGCACCATGTGGACTATATTACGTTGCGTTTATGGTTTGTTGGATATTTGTAGTATGCAAGTTAAGGTTGATGATTTAATATCCCAGAGAACTTGATGTTTTTCAGGCATCTGTCATCGGATCCTTGCCGTTTTTGACTTATCGTTACCTTAGAATTACCCTGTTGTATGTAACATTTCTTTCGACTTAGAGTTTTCAACTGTATACTGTTGCATTTACACCGCATTATGATCCCATAGATCTACAACGTTGTATTCCGAATCACAAAACATAGGTGATTCGGGAATGGTCGGAAGTCTGAATTACTGGGACATGTTTGATAGATTTGAGGAGCTGGGAATGGAGAGTACCTGAATTTGGTACGTGGTGCCAATAAATCAATAAATCAAAAAATCGAATAACGAAACGACTCAAACAATTACTTATAGTACGCAGTGACGTGACAAGTTGTACTGAGATTTTAGTTACATTCTTTTAAAGAATGTTCAAGATATTATGCTTTGCTGAATCTAAACATCTCATATCATCCCATGCCATGAGGACTTCCGATAGGAAAACGCAGAGCTTTATGTTTCAAAGGAGTTTCAAAGTCAACATGAACCTGTAGACTATTTTTCACGGTTAACAGGGAATGAATCAAAGGTTTTTTTGCGCAATAAGTCTGCGTACCCCAGTTAGAAGCTGTAACACCTTATGCATATACTGTGGAAAGAGTGTGCCTGTGCCAATAAAGTTGTCGCGTTAAATAGCAGGATACCTTATTTCATACACGATTCCTAACTATATTCATTATAAATATTTCAACACTTTACCTCAGAAAATGAATTTTATATTGAGTCTTGCTACCCTTGTCTATATGAACCTTCCATTTAATGAGACACTTGAAGTTACATAAAAAATAATGAGTAACAGAACCTAGTTGCAGACAGTTCGCATTCAATTTTTAGGTCACATAATGCACCAACTATTGCTCATATGTCTGTGTTTTAAAGAATTCCGTGAAGTTTTTGGACTAAAATCGGTAGAGACCTATTATTTTGAATGAAATAAAAGCAAACTGAGATTTACGTTATGCAGCATTAGACTAAAATGACTTTTGAAACGTTTAAATATCAATTTTTATGCTTACCTTTACACTATTGCAATGAGTATCCTTTTTAAGATTTAAGAGCTTCTTCCAGTGTTTTGCAATTTAGAGGCGCTCTTTTGTTAAAACAGTTTTGTGAATTCTTTGTCGGGTAGATTTTGATATGCGTCGTTTTTGAATATAAATAATGACAAATCTACGAACAATAATTTAACTTGTGGTGGTGTGAGAATTTGTATACATTTCCTGAGTTTTAGTAGTATGATAATTATCATGTGCCTTAAATAATTCATTAATCTTGGTACTGTAATTCATTCCTTTTACTAGCTATCATTTTGCTCTTGATGTATGAGACCTGAAGCCCTAATGTGTTGCCAGCTTTTTTTCAGCGAGCTTAAGGGTCTAGGGTATAACGCGCGAGCACTTGAGAATATAAGAAAATAATTATTCTCATGTTAGCGAGAGGCGTGGCCGCCTATTCTTTTTCTCCAGTATGTGTGTCTACAATGAGGAAGGTAAGCCCAAAGGTCTAAAGGTAAGATCCAAAGGGCCAAAGTTCCAGAGGTCGCCATAAAAATGAATTTAGAAGCTCCTGACGTTCGTTATCTTTAAACTTACAGTAATTCATTTACTTATTTGTAGTAAATATACAAAAAAAAAGTGTGAGCTGAAACTGAAAATTTTAAATACATTTTACATTTACTGCAAAAGAGACTGCTAACAACATAGTGCTGATACAAAGTAGCAGCCTCATGGGTACTTAAAACTACTGCTAAAGGGTTTTGTATAATAAAAGAAAGAAAGAGAAAAAAGGACAGTTATAAGAAAAATAGATTGATTAACAATACAATAGGAAAAAGAGCATACAATGAGCATGGTCAAGGGTCATAAAAGATCACAAAAGATCACTCACAGTTTTGCACTGCCAACAAATGTCTCAAAAGGGCTGACCTGAAAGCGTTATGTTTCAAATCTTTGATAAATGCTGGTATTGGGTTATACATGTCGTATATGCTAAATGATAGAGATCTGCAGTAAGCTGTAGTTTTATGTGGAGGTTGAGAGATGAGGCCTTTACACCTGAGGTTTAGGTGGTGGATATCAGTCCTGAACGATATTTTATTATACAGGTAGGATGGGCACTTATTGGTTAGAACTTTGTGATATAGTATCAGCGCATGTAGTTGCCGTCTGCCTGACATAGACAGCCAATTCGCATCTTGTGGTTTATGGGAGATCCTCATATGCTTTTTGATACCATAAATAAATCTTAAGCATGTACTTGCTGGATTCTGTTTCATTCATTCATTCTGTAGTCATTCAAATCAAATTGTAGAAGAAAGCTTGGGCTATGTCAATTCGGTGGAGTTGCTTTTATATCGTTTTTGTTTGTTAAATTACTGACATTTGAAGAGTGTATGATTTTGCACTACGGAATTTTTTGTACACTAAAAACTTTATTGAAAAAATTGCTCCGACTTGTCGTTCACTAAAGTCTTAACTATAACCTAAAATATTATGAATGTAGTTTGAAAAACAAGTGAGTTTTGCGTTTACTGACGAACCCGTGTCTTGCATGTCAAATACATATAAATGTGTGTACCCAGACCCCTTAAGGGGAAATTTCAAGCTTAATAACTTCTCAAGGGTGAAAGGGATCTGAGTCGGCACACAAAAGCAAAGCATTTACAAGTCACATCGGTGTAAATATATTTAAACTGATTACTTTTCTTCTGAAGGACGATACGTGGGAGAGAGACACGAGGCATGAAAAAGTGCCTTTTTCCATTTTTGTTATTGAAATCGCTATGCCTTCTCGTCTCCGGCCTAAAGCCTTATGATAATTCAACGGGGCAATGCGTGAGAATTCGTCAGCGCAAATCACAATGTGATTTCCCAGTGCCGTGGAGAAAGGCGTTTACGAAATATACAACATTGAGCGCTTGCATGTACCCTCTTGTGATGTAAAAAGGTTGGCCCACATGTAGAAGTTCATTCTGAAGTTTCCTAAGCCTTAAACGTTGTCTGTTTAATGTTTTTGTCTAACCCCAAAAATACTGTGTGTACTATAAACAAAAAGCATTATTCACGATCCCTCACTCGTACATGTCAGCTACGCTTGAAGAGGCCCTAAACTTAGAATGGACTACTTATATAAGTTTTTCACTACTCTCAGGTGTTTTTTCCTTTGAGAGATATTCCTTTGGCAACACTGCAGAATTGCAAATTTCAAAGACATGAAACAGCATCAACTGTTTCAAAAAATCACCTATTTTGTAAAATAACCTCACTTCACCCAAGAGTGAACTCTTAATATATTCTTTTTATCAATTTTTCTTTATTGTGAATTCAATGAAGTTTTAGCAATACGATAAGGATTTTATCCATCCAGCCCATACTAGGTATGCACCAAAAATGAAAAAAAAATAAGACTGCCTAAAAGGTTAAAACCTAAAACAGCGATCTGCTTTGGTAGGGTACTAGTTCCCTAGATGCAACGTCAATTATAGTAATTATTTGGAGGGTGTACTCTCCAGACGAGCTTGCGTCAATCGTCATTGCATCATAACAGTTAATCATGTGGTGCATCGGATGTAGCAACAAAATAACGTCTCCTCAGTATGAGTGTAAAGCCAACAAGAAAGTTATCACATTACAGTATAGGGTGGAAAGAGGGTCCATGATGGAAACTATTACTTTTTAGCATTGCACTGTACTGTAATCAAGATTAATTTAATTGACTAATACAGAAGGCTGTAAAATTTATGTGCAGCCAACAATTATACTGAATTAGCAATTTTTCGCTTGCTTTTTAGTTGTTTTCACGTTGGTACAGTTACAATTCGTTATGTTATGTACCATAAAACTTTGAGAATATCATGATCAAACTTTTGAGTAGAAAGGTCAAACCTTGCATATTGTAAAGGAGACTAGCTAAAAAAATAAGTCAAGTTGATTGATTCAGTACTTCCCACAGATTGCGGTGATATCAGTTTATTATTTTCCCATAGCATGAAACTATATAGTCTGAGATCCTTTTGCAACCAAATCATCGCCCCTCCGTCCACAAAAAGTGTTTTATGCCGGTAGGTTTTTCTTTCACGTTCATTGGACAGCCTATTGTGAAATGACCAAACTTTTCAGTGTTACAACCCCCACCCCCTAACCAGACCAATTCCACCCCAATCGAAAAAAGTAGAAAATGATCACGATCCCCTGAAACGCCTAAAAACGAAGTTTCAGCTGTTTTTACATTTTCAGTTTTTTTGGTATTGCTGCGCCGCCACTATTACGATTTCTAAAAACCATACGCGTTTTCTACCGTCACGATGGTAGTAACACTGTTTTAAAATGTCAAATGAATCAATTCAATAGTTTCCACGTTACACAATACAGGACGATCTAGAGCAATACTTGTACAGGGTGACCTAATAAGAATGGACGCCGTGCCGGCAATATCTCGGTATCCGTTAATCATATAACTTCGAGCAAAAAATATTATTAGTCTGCCAATCACTGTCTCTCAGTCTATTACCATATCGAAGTTTTTAAAGTACTGCTGAATGTATAGCTAGGTCTACAAGAAATGTGAGATATCACATAGGGAGGGATTGATAGCCTCAAGTCATAATACCCATTGTACTTTTGGGTCAAAGAGTATTTTGCGAGCATACAGATCTTGAGATTGTCTGATTCTTAACGAATATTGGCATTAGTAGTCACCTAAGCTCCATTTCCATGCACCCCAGTTTTCTGCATGTTTGCAAGGGCTGGGAGGCGTTGGGTGCTTTTTTACCTGGTACATAGTGTCATTACTTAGTACAATACGGTTGAACTGCCGATAATTGGCTTAATAGGTGATGGGGATGGAATTATAACCTCAAAAAAAGGTTGTAAAAAGTGTGTAGTGTTATCACGTCTCTTTTCGCTTTTCATTCCTACACCGATAGGTAAGGAGAGCACTGTGTGATCGCGAAAACTTTCCATAGTACACTTTTTGGGCTTTTTGTGATACATAACAAACATCTATGTCATTAATTCCCGTCGGTCTGTCTATCTGTTTGTCTGTCTATCTATTGGCGTTATTCTACCCTTGTAATCTCAGTAACCGCTGCATGGATTTTGATGAAATTTGGGTAGGGATATGCCGCGGGGTCGTACCAGGTAATTTTGTTAAAATTTTGAAAATCGTTGCATGGGCAGCGAAGTAATTACTCTCCGTTTTTATATACGCGTTTTAGGGGTTCCTGATCATTTTATACGTCTTTTTGGGTGGGGGTGAAGCTGAGGTGGCTGCGGCGGGGTTGTAAAACTGAAAAATTTGTTGTGTTCGTAATGGGATGTTCGTTGACCTAATTCTTTAGGTCCATACGAACTTTTCCTTGCCTACTATAGAAATTTTCTGATGTAAACGTACAGGGTGACCTAATAAGAATGGACGCCAGCAATATCTTGGTAACCGTTAATCATATAACTTCGAGCAAAAAACGTTATTAGGTAAATCGGCTAAGAAAAATCGATGGAAATTATTTTTAAATTCCACAAGGGGGCGCAACTCGTACGATCAGTTAGAGAAACGGCCCTTTGGGTACATTGGGTATTATGACTTGAGGCTATCAAGCCCTCCCTATAGTGTTACCTCACGTTTCTTGTAGACCTAGCTATACATTCAGCAGTAATTTAAAAACTTCGATATGGTAATAGACTGAGAGACAGTGATTGGCAGACTTACGGTATTTTATCAAGCTTCATATTGATGCTGGGTATACTATTACACCTACCGTAGGTGAAATGGGGATTCGTTATCGCCGCAGACAAACGGTTCCTTTGGGCGTGTCTGGAACTCCAAACCTTCTTTGATTCAAAAATTCAATGGTAGACACTTAAAAAAAATGTAAAAATTTGAAAATCTAATGAAAATTCACGTTATTTTAGCAAGAATGAAAATTATGTATATTATTCACATTACTATTATGAACGCAGTTTTTAAACGGCAGACGCATAGGTGGTGTTGCAACGTACACATGGTGGCACATCATTTTCCACCGGACATACAAAAATGGTTGATGGTGAAACTGGTTGAAATCAGCTGCAAAAACCCACGTGCCCAATGTTTCAGACTGCGTCAAGATGAGGCCATATCGAACCTGGACGTCACTGTCCCTTTCAATTTAGCAGGAGAGCGAAGGGGATTAGGAAGCGCCACTTGCTGTTTTCGGCGTCGCCATCCAGGCGCCAAGCGGCATCGCTCTATTCCTGCTCCTGCTGCTGCGGCTCCTGCTCAATCTCCCCTCCCGCCTCCTGTTTTTTGCCGACGCAAAAACACGGAGAATCGTAGGGGCGAGGCTATGGCTGTGGAAACACAGGTAAAAAATACGAGGCTATGCCATCCAATGCCTATGCAGCAAAAAGAGAGGAATATTATGCTTAAGAAGCAACAGGAATATCTTAACATTTGGTTTATTTGTAATTAGGGAGTTATTGAAGATGCGATGCAGCAAGGCACTAATAATTCCTGGCCGTATTTGACATCTAAACATGCGCACTAGGACAAAAATAATGCCTGGCAGTAATAAAGTTAGTGCCTGCCACTATTTATGGACGCCTTGAGCCGTGGCACTGCTAAGTCACTATACTCACATATATGATTCTTTTCGCTGTTTTAGGCACGAAACTTGTTATTTTGTAGATGTGGCTGGTGAAGTGGTGAACAGAACTCTAAATAGGATATACTCAACAGATAAATACATATGTTGATGATTGATGATCAGATTTAGTCCAAATAGGTGAAAGCAGGTCAATAATAGCTTTAAAAAGTTTTTGTTGTTGCTGTGTGATTGTATAACGCAGACGAAAATCATGGAACTTGTCTCCAAATTCTATAACAAATTCACTGACGTTTGAACAAGAACAAAACAGCAAAGGTTTTATGCTTTATGTAATCCACGGTCCACGGCAGCATTTTTAGGTTAGAATTAAATCCGCGTTTGACATAACGCATCAATAACTCTATTTCAGAGACGATTTCAAGATCAGACAGTGCCTGTCACGATTAGTGTAAGGCGGCACTATCAGTAGATGGCACTATTTCATTAACTCCTTAATGTTTCATTGCTTACTTTGCGGTTTTATTGCATAAACTATCTACTGCTATATTTTTATCTAAGACGTATTATATGCGAGGACTGGAATATCAAATTCAGGTGGAATTTTTGTTTTGAGGACTTGCACTTCACTGGATCATAATTAAAAACACATCATTTTAAATATAAGCTCTTTATTAACGTCGCGGCTGCCTCTGTGAAATTTATTAAAGGACAAGATGTGTGAAAACATCAGTTTAGAATCAGCCAGCGGTTCCAAACTAAAGGGCCCCACAGACATCATTCTTTTTCATCAGGTTTGCACGATGCGCCAACCGATCACACTCATTTCGGTCCGTGTGTGCCGAAAAACCGTCGTCTTGACCATCGCGCGTGCGTCGTTCCAAAAAATCTGTCCGAGCTTGATTTTACTCGTCGGTTTCGAACGCCATCGTGCAACTCGGTACATGTGTGGCCGTTCATCGTGTAATCACGACGGAATTTTGCAGTGTCGTTCTGGTTGCCTTCGAGTAAGCGTATCTAGGGTTAGCGACACCTATCAAAAATGTGCTGTCAGACGTTCATGAGGGGAAATACTTTGTCTCATCCAAGTATCCTGTTTTCTTATTAGAGCTACTACTGAACTAAGTAATTCTAAGTATGTTTCTTCATCCATCCTCAAATAACTGTACCAATCCCCTGGTTCCAGACGCAATTCTTCTAATAGATTTATATGGGAGAATTGGCCTCTTTTTAAAAGCCACTGTTTCACCCATTTAGAACGTCTTTTCTTGCTGTATTTCACTTTAATAGCTAAAGCCGCCGCCAATGCTAAAGTATTATCCATGTTAACGGACCAAAAATTTGCGAAAAACTGAAAGAAGAACAGTGTGTAGAGGTATCATTCCATCGGTTTAACCGACATCGGTTGGCACGTCGTGCATAGTATGTTTCTTCATCCATCCTCAAATAATTGTACCAATCCCCTGGTTCCAGACGCAATTCTTCTAATAGATTTATATGGGAGAATTGGCCTCTTTTTAAAAGCCACTGTTTCACCCATTTAGAACGTTTTTTCTTGCTGTATTTCACTTTAATAGCTAAAGCCGCCGCCAATGCTAAAGTATTATCCATGTTAACGGACCAAAAATTTGCGAAAAACTGAAAGAAGAACAGTGTGTGGAGGTATCATTCCATCGGTTTAACCGACATCGGTTGGCACGTCGTGCAAACCTGATGAAAAAGACCGCTGTCTGTGGGGCCCTTAACAACAAATCACCATCACGCCACTGTACAATTCACCATAGCCACTGATACTTTGGTCAAGTTTAAAGCTGCTCCGCCTATGTGTAAACCACCTTATAATAAGGGTACATTTCTTCGTGCTCTATTCTGCCCAGATGACTCCTGGACTGGGTGAATGTCTATTATTTCGCATTTCCCTGTCTCAAAAGAAATATTACTAGGTTAGCATTCTCCTGAGTTATGGTCTGGCTGAATGCAAAACTATTTTGTAACATATGTAATTTCACATAATTTTCTTGTAATACCACTAGATTATATTGTAAAACCATTCAACGTTTTATTACAATTTTTTTAATAATTTATTTTGCAAATTTACCTCATTTTAAAATTACTTTGTAGTCTTACAAAAAACCTATTATAATAGAGTTTAAGAAAACGCTGTCATCACAAACATATTTTATTTTATACACAAAAATAAGGTAACACAACAATAAAATATTCTATACAAATAAAAAATCTACTGTATCAGTCTTATCAAAGTTTACGGAATACATATAAGTTGGATCACTCTCCGTCGGCACTTTGAAGAACTCACATGAAAGCGATGCCGCGACCGCACGCGCCAGTTAGTTCTTGCGTTGGTTTTTGCTCAAGTACGACGGTCTTTTAGCGGGGACTTGCTAACGCCTGGGTTTTACGTATATACGAGGGTCAATGAAAGACTAGGTATTGACAGCCGATTTAGACATACAAATACATAACGTTTATTTTGCTAATACACTAAGTTACATAAATGGATATCAAAAATAAAACCTAGTAAAACTATTACCAATTAATCTCGAATGATTTCACATATTGTAGCAATTTCGTAGATAAGTAAAAATTGGTTCAAAGGTGCTGTATAGTATTTTTACCTTAATGCTTTATTTATATGGCTTATTTTTG
This sequence comes from Callosobruchus maculatus, assembly GCA_951848785.1. Lineage (NCBI taxonomy): Eukaryota > Metazoa > Arthropoda > Insecta > Coleoptera > Chrysomelidae > Callosobruchus > Callosobruchus maculatus. The sequence goes on along the minus strand of CATOUR010000014.1, from coordinate 23,326,312 downwards.
AGACCACAGCTTATAAAATGGTATGGTATATACTATATACGAACTCGTATGTACAATTATTTTAAAAGCTAATCATGTGGAAATGCTTTACTTGGATGTGAATGAATTATTTTTGACATTTTGCTTTTCAGTGTCACTCCAATTGCTACTGTAGAAACTACATTGTTAAAGTTATCAATAACAATATTTCCGAGCTCTTAAATATAATTTAGAATGTCCCTGGGTGGTATGGTAAGACCACCGAATGGATATGTTGTCTCACTATACGCTTTTAGCGTGATACAATCGTTTAAGTACCTGTAGGTCTTGAATTAAACACTTTAGACCCCAAGTATCCTAGTTTGTTGGAATTGTTTTATCGGGAGGAACACAGAAAGGCACAAATGTACAGGGTGTCCCATTAATAATTTTGAATAGAATGTCACGTGGCCAAAAACAAATAGGTACCTCATTGGGTAGTACAATGACAAAAAAAGACATAACATCTACCCTAATTTACATCCTCAAAATTATAATTCTCTACTACTGCCAGTCCCGACATATCGCTTGTCTTAATCGTCGTGAAACACCCTGTATTTATATCCTTTACATTTCAAGGTTTACCACAAAATAAGCATGGATCTGATTGTCATTTTCCATCCGTTAATAGATAAAATCAAACTTCTAAAAATATTATCCGTTTCCTGCAAACAAATCCGAGATAACAAGATCCGATGTTTTTGAGACACTTCGCGTTAAACACGTTCAACCTCTACTTTGCGCCGCCCCGTATCTCCTGGCTGACGTCGGTATACTGCTACCGGTGTACCAGGGTGACGGGGCAAGGGGCAGGCCGTTTTGATATTTTTGCGGAGTGATCCAACTTATATGTATTCCGTAAACTTTGGTCTTATCGGCCAGCAAAGACGCATATATAGGCTTGTTGGCCAGGTAAACAGCTAGTCAACGTGCCATTAATGAAAGAAGTTACAATTTTCTTATTGAAAGTGTGACTTGACTTACTCCTAGAGTCAGAGAGAATATGTTTGAGTCATTTCCAAAGTTACTGAAACATTTTTTGGGTTCACTCGGTTAGAATAAAAATGTGTGGCAAATAGTAATTTTATTGCTTCTTCAAAGGAACTTGCATTGATGAGCTGGATTCTTTCATTGTAAATGGAAATTTTCTTTCTTCCTTGTTCATCTGAAATTAAAGAAAATATTGCGCTTAAAGTAAAGTATTATGACTCCAAAACCTTTCCATTAATTAACCATATCATATCGAAGAGAAGGTATACAGGATGTCCCACGATTGATATCGATCAACGTGATCAATTTCAAGGGAAAAGGTTTCAGAACTTGTTTAAATCTAATACTTTGCAAAAGGAAATTTACTTACTTACTTACTCATTTATTTCCGTAGACAATAATTACAATCATTGTATCGGAATGGTCATTTTCTTAAATTCTGCAACCTTAAATCTACATTGACAAATTCACAGAACCTAATTCATTATAGGAAGATATTCATCTACCCGATAAAAACACTTTGTAATTAAAAATTGTTTAAGTTCAAATTTAAACTGTACTACAGTTTTGCAAGACTTAATATCAGCTGGAAGATTATTAAAAAGCATAGGCCCTATGTTATTAGGAGACCTAAATGCAAGTTTGGATTTACAAATGTTGATATACAATTTCTTACTATTCCTGGTATTAAAACTATGAATAACACAATTTTGCTTGAATTTATCTAAATTTGTAAAAACATACAAACACATCTCAAATATAAATAGACAAGGGACAGTTAAAATATTATAGTTGATAAAATAATTTTTACAACTTTCTGTAGGCGGAATCCCTGCTATCGAACGTATGGATCTTTTTTGGGAAACAAAAACATCATCAGAGGAGGCTGACCAACCCCAAAAACAAACACCATATCTTAACGTGGAGTCAACATTGGCATAGTAAACTTGAATTAGCTGCTGCAATGTCAGAACAGTCTTTAGTTGTTTTAAAACATAATTTTCACGGTTCACATTGGTTATCAAGAACTCACAATGTGCCTTCCAGTTGAGATTTGAGTCAATGTTGAGTCCAAGAAATTTGGCACTCTCACTAAAAAAAAGTTTTTTGCCATCTAAGTTGATATCTAGATCATTTATATTTTTTTGAATGTGATGAAATCGCATAACAGTTGTTTTAGTCGGATTCAAGTAAAGAGAGTGGCTGGAGAACCAGTTTTTAGTTTTACTAATTAGAAGATTACAGTTTTGTTCCAAGACTGTATCAGTTCCATCAGATATCACAGCAGAAATATCATCAGCAAATGCTGCAAAGAAGGCATCAGGATCAATACTATTAAATTGATTTATATAGAGAATAAAGAATATTGGACCCAGAACTGAACCTTGGGGAACTCCAACATTCATATTTAACAAACCTGAAGTAAAGTCTTAGAGGTTCTTTTCTAGATCCGTGTGTTGCATAGTTACATATTGTTTTCTGTCCGACAGGAATGATTTGCACCAATTTAGCGACTGATCGACAAAGCCGTACTTTTCAATTATACCTAAGAAAGTGTTGTGAACGAAACAGTCAAACGCCCTACTTAAATCACAAATATAGCAACAGGGCACTCGCCAACATCGATTAACTCTATGATATTTTCATAAAAAGAGTGTACTGCTGTTATTGTACTTTTACCAGTTCTAAAGCCGTGTTGATTTTGAGTCAATATATTGTTTTTCATAAGATGTTCATGAAGTCGATTCAAAAATGCATAGTCAAAAATTTTTGAGAAAATCGATGGTACAGTAATCGGTCTGTAATTTTTGATGTCCTGCGCATCTCCTTTCTTTAAAACAGGAATAACTTTACCTATCTTGAGTCTACTGGGAAATTCACCACGACAAAATGAGAGATTGACAAGATAAGTAAGTGGCTTTAAGATAGAAAACAAGATTCTTTTTATTAAAAAATTTGGTATTTCGTCAAATCCGCAAGACTTAGAATTTTTTAGCTTTGAGATAAGCAACCCACCGAGTTCTTCTTCGGTATACGGACAGAGTTTAAAATTACTTTCAAGATTAAATGAAAAGTTGGGACTTTTATCTATGCTATTTATTTTATGTAGAACTTGACTTGCTGCGTCTTTAAAAAATTCATTAAACATGTTTACTACCACTACTGGATCGTCAATTTTTTCATTATCATTACTTCGTAAAGCTGTGTTATCTGGTGAAGAGTTCTTATTTCTCATTTGGTTAACTACCTGCCAACATGCTTTGGTAGTATTATCTGCTGATAGGATCTTATTTTGATAAAAACATTTTTTTGTAGTTTTCACAAGTTTGGTGTGCAATTTTTTTGCCTGATCGTAGGACGACCGTAGTTCTGGGTTCATTTGTGAGGCATGGTATAGATTTTTTAGATTACTACTTGAAGCCTTAACATCATGTGATACCCAACTTTTCGAATTACAGTCTCTAAAAGATTTGTGCAGAGGAAAATGTATATTAAAATAATACTGTACGATATCAAAAAATATATCAAATGAACTAGATAATATTGAACTATGATAAACGGATGGGCCATTCAGGTTAAAATATTTCCAAGATGGCGGCTTACCTTGTTTAAATGCACATTTTATCATTTTATCGAATGAATCTTCAAACTTCAAACACAAATAGCTCCACTACCGAAACAAAATCCATAAAATAACGACCCGTCCGTTGTTTCTCTATTCACACAAGCTGATTCTTCTCGCCCGCATCATCAGCAATGCGTAATTTGTACTGCAAGTGACCAGATAAAGCGTTTTAGTCAAATTACCATTGATAACAACCAAAGAAATCGATTATTTTACTAACATTATTGAAGTGTTTTTCTAAAATAATTATAAATTTACAAAAGGAAACTGCAAAGAAACAAACATTTTGTATAATGACAATTGTCTTGTATTTTTGTGTTATAAAAATGCAACACAGCTTGGTAGTTTTACTAATATTTGAAAAATTGAAATATTTGTATTTTTTTCGTAAAATTCTCAAGCATTTTTACGAAATTTAGTAAATCTACGAAACTATTGTATTTTTGTTAAACTTTACTGTGGTTTTACAATATGACATACATAGTAAAATCGCTCCAATAGTGCTTGCAATTGTTTTGTAAATTACCCACGTTTTTTTCCGGCGGTTGCAAATTGCAGCGATGGTCAAGTATTCTTAATCCGGGATATGAAAATTGCAGCGGTTGGTCATTTTTCCATTTCAGGTAAACATGGAAATTGCAGCGGACGACCCCCTGTTAGGGATAGATGAAACAGTAATTACTTATTTTCGCCGTTTCTAGATAATTCCCGATTATGGGAGGAAGCTAGAGCTTAAATGTGATTCTTATTTTAATCGTAGAATAGGTTTACTCAATGAAAATAGTATAAGTAGATTAGAATATATAAAAAGTGTATGTCATTTCTATGGTGAGAACCTTAGTTAGTAATTATGGTTTTTATGTATATATTTATGTAAGACAATTTAAGAACATGTTTGTACACAATGTTATGTATTATCAACAATTAAAAATTCAGAAAAATATAATTTTCTTTCAATGTCAATAGTTTTTGTTTTATTATTAACTTCTCTAACAAAAGAAAAGTGACTTATTAGCTTCAGTCTAAAAAAAACCACACATTGGGCATATTATCGTCTTCCGGAAATTGCGAAAAGTATCAAAATTGTCACAATAATTGTTGATATTGTCGAAATTGCCTAAAGTAATGGAAATCTGTATCAAGAAGTTAACTTTTCTAGTTAAGTTCTAGTTAGTTAAGTAGAGAATTGCAAAATCTCTATAACAATAAGTGCGAATAAATTGTTGCTTCAGATAAAAATTAATTTGACCTGTCACATAATATTATTTTTATATGTTTTGCTATACAAATCCAAATTAATTTTTACAATACCTCCAAACAGGTAGACTAACCCTAATCCACCCTCTGCGGCTACGCCGATAAACCGATAAGGGATCTTCACTGCAATTTTCAACATCTTTTATGGTCACATTTGAGATTATACCCTAACCGCGGCTGCAATTTGCATCCACCCTTTTTTTCAGTGTAGTAACGCCCAGCAATAGTTGATTGCCCACGCCACTGGAATGCACCTCCGCTCCTATTATACATTCACCGGGTCGCCATTTAGTAATAATAATAATCTGCATGAAATGCCGGCGTATCTGGCTTAGCGTAGACTGAGGTGAGCGGATGGGCTGATTGAACGTTTCCGGCCACCTCCGTCCTGATGGCACGCTGGAAATCGGGCTCTTCCTTCTGCCGTTTGTCTCAATCACACGACCCGCTGCCTTGCTTGCTCACCGGCAAGGCGAGACCGGTGCAGCGGTAAACACCAGGAAATTGCTGCTGTTGGACGTATCTCGGACTCGAAGGTATCCGAGCCAAACGACAAAAAAGTTCTGTTCAGATAGAGGTGCATTGATACTAGTTATGGACCTTCACGTTAATCTATGCATTCATAGACACAAGAAGATATAATAACTATGTTTATTAGTTTTTTCGTTTGTTCTCTGAGTTGTACGATACATGAAATCAGGGCCGTATATAAGGAGGGATTTGGGGGGTTCAACCCCCCCCCCCATGAGTATTCCTATGAATGAAATAACTGCTAAAATAATACAAAATTCAAATAATCAAGGATGCTTTCTCCAAGCTCAATGATTTATTCTACTACTAACCAATCCCTCGGCGCTCATAGTACATTAGCAGCGATACAATCTATACAGATTTTAAGCAAATTTACATATTCCTTTATACATTAATTCCCTCCATGGTCAACGCCTAGCTACGGCCCTGCATGAAATTAATAACTTACACAATTTAGAGCATCAAATGTTCTCAAAATCCAGGCACTACTGACTAGACAATAAGCCTGTTTTGCATCATATCTAGTAAAGAGAAATTCCTTACATACTGTACATTATGCATGCAAAAGCATATTAAAATATATAGATAAAAGAATGTGATGGTGATATGGTAGCTATGCAGAAAAAGGTATTAAAAGGAAATTATCTATCCAGTATTCTTACTAAAATAGATTGGTTTCCTACGACAGATTTTGTGACTGAAATTTTAAAACTTCTATGTGTCTGAATTTGTCTCATCTTGTGAGGTATTTTATTAAAAAGTTGGTACGGAAAAGAACATCGTCCTTTGAATTACACCGTCAAGTACTTTGAAGGGACTAAAAGTGATAAACAATTTTTCATAGAAAACCAATAAACTGATGGAACGAGTAGATAAATCCGAATATTTGGGTTCAACACTAAATGCAACTATGGGACTGTGACGAAAAAATTAAAATCCGTATTGCGATGGCCATGAACACTTTTACAAAGTTTAACAGCTTCCTTCTACGCCGAGAATCACCACTAAACCTCAGACTCCAAGTTGTAAAATGTAATACGGCAGTGAAACTTGGTCCCTCAAAGTCAAGTCAACGAATATTATCCATAATCTTTGAAATGTGGACCTGCCGGCTTTTCAGAATCTCTATGGACAGACCATATTATGAACCAGGATGTATTGAAAAAAGCCTCCACCCAAAGAGAATTACTGGAAACCATAAAAAATGCAAAGTAGCTTAGATGCTTAGAGGTCTCAATTATAGGCTATTTAAACGAATTTTGATGAGTAAAATCAAAGGAAGGAGACGTTCAGGTCGCAAGTAATACTCATGGCTCCGAGATATGAGAAACTGGTGTCACATCAACGACATCTCAATAATAGTGAGAAAAGTAGAAGACGGCACTCTACACACCATCGGCCATGAGAGAAGATAACCGCCTACATGCTGCATATGGAACCCAAAGAAGAAGAAAAGTGAACGCTTATCGCCTTTACATTTTTATTTTATGACTTCTGTTGGTCCCCTACCATTAGAACTATCTTTTTACCTACCTATCCCTTCCTAAGTGGATACATTTTTTTGGCCAAGGATAATGGAATGAAGAATTGTGGGAGATATTAACGCTGAAGAGAGTAGGGACGGAGATCAAACAGAGAAAGTGGAATTGGAGAGGTCACATTCTGCGAAGAGAGAGACACATAGGAAGTGACCTGGAGAAGTCAGTTACAGACGAGGCAAGAAGAATGTGCAAGACATGGAGAGAGATAAAGCGCTTGCGAAGGATAGATGAGACTTGCGTCAGCTTGTAGAGGCCCTATGTTCCTTAATGGAATGATGGGACTATGTATGTATCCCTACCCAAATAATGAATATATCGACTGATTCTCTTATAGATCTGAAACACTTTTACTTCCCATAAATATAGATGAGAGGACATTTTCAATTTGGAGATAATACGTTTCTTTTAATGAGTATCTACATTACAAGGATCCGCCATTTATTTCAGACTAACTGTCGGTTCTTCTGACGGATTTCCGTATCTGTTACCACTATCCGTATATCAATTTTGGTATTTGAGGAGCAGGATTTAATTATAAAAATTTTTTGCTGCGATAATACTTGAACATTTTGAAAACCTTGCTAGTCTTAGCATGAGTGATCATCAAAATTCAAAAAATGCAGAAAATGTTAATTCGTTATTTTTCAGTATTCCACAGGAGTCTAACTATATTCATTTCTTAGAGATATTAAATAGAGAGGAGTAGTGTTGAAAGGGGTTACCGGAGCCTTAGGTGTTTAGTTGACTATGTATAATTTTTTGAATCGTGATTATTATAGGTGTTTTTCTCAATGATTCTGAGACGAGCTCGATGTATCGACGGAACAACTTTATTAGTCTCTCAATGCTACAAGACATCCAACCTAGGTTATCTAGGTTTTACAAATGGCTTGTACAGGGTACACTTCTATACATGAAGGATGTTTATATTTACATAACACATTTCGTAGTTCTGTAGATACCTTCCATTATATAAAATTTCCGATTCTGACATAACACGTTTCTTGGCCGTATTATGACGTATGTACGAAAACAAAAAAAACGGAAAACTACAACTAAATAATAAAGCAATAAAGTGTCAATTTTTTATTACCATCAGTAAGTAGTCCCAAAGTTATAGTGTTTGACTTGGCTGGAAACGCACAGGGTAGAATGCTCATAGAAAAGTATAATCCATTACAAAAAATGCCGTCGAATCTCATTTTAGGGGGGTTAAAAAGGATCATATTCACAAGCGACATTATATTGCGCTGGTGATAGCCAATATTTTCCAAAACCAGCCGTACTTGCTTTCAATTACCTTGAGTGATAGAGACAGAATAATATATGGTATATATGTTACGGTTAAAGTGTTTACTTTGATAGTTTATGTACTAGCTGGATAGTATGCAAACTATCCAGATGTCTCATTATTTTGATGGAAAATCATATCTCTACTAAAATAGCTATGAATATTGGTTGGTTTGTATACTATCCAGCTAGTTTATAAGCTATACAAGATATGCCGCTAAAGTATTATACCACAAAGATATCACACATATTAACCAGTGTTTCTGGTCAGTTTAAAAACTATCCACATCATTTGGATAAAGTATGCACCTAATATCTCTAGTACTACATAATATTCAACTCGTTGGTTAGTATGTAAACTAACCAATCCTCTTTGGTTACTTTAGTTTAGAAAAACAATTTTTAATCAAAAGCAAAGTTTATTCATAGATATAACATACAATTGCTATAATTACCTAAAAATAAGTAAGACAAACGGAAATACTATCTGTGTAACAAAATATTCATATAAAATAAATCTCTAGACCCTGGGCAGCTCACTCAAACGTAAATAATCTTTCCAGATCTTTTATATAAGATTACATAAGATGATTCGGTTCTCTGTAAATCATAAGTATTCATTACATGACAATCAATCTTGTTATTAGTGTTAGGTACTTAATTGCATATTCTCTTTATATGTTGCAGAAGTACATTATAATCACTGTCGTTCATTAATTTTGAATTCTGGGACTTTTTCTCGTAACATTCTAATAGTAACTTTTCAAATTGCTGTTGCTGATCTATTTTTGGTAAGTAGATACCTGTACTTAAACAAATTTTACAAGGCACGTCAGTAAACAATACCAACATGTCACACTTGCACTTGCCATAAACATAACCTCACTTTTCTGTTAAATTGACCAAAGAAAATTAGTTAGTTTACATACTAACCAAAGAGGATTGGTTAGTTTACATACTAACCAAAGAGGATTGGTTAGTTTACGTACTAACCAACGAGTTGGTTATTATGTATTACTAGAGATATTAGGTGCATACCTTATCCAAATGATGTGGATAGTTTGTAAACTCACCAGAAACACTGGTTAATATGTGTGATGTATTTGTGTTATATACTTTAGCGGCATAACTTGTATAGTTCATAAACTAGCTGGCTAGTGTCAACCAATATTCATAGCTATTTTAGTTGAAATATGAGTTTCCATCAAAATAACAAGAGATCTGGATAGTTTGTATACTATCCAGCTAGTATATAAACTATCAAAGTAAACACTTTAAGTGGTACTGAACTATTAAAAAAAATATTTGATTGAGTAGAGGGCTCGTGACCGGAAGGTCCGGGGTTTGATTCTCGTTGGAGGCGGAAATTTATTTCTAGCTTCTTCAATCAAAGATAAAAAAAGCTCAGCAAGAATCCTCACCTGAACCAACCTTCACTGTTGGCTTCTAATTAACAGTGCTGTTCCTAAGTGGCGCCGGGAAACAGTAACAAAGCCTACATAGAACACGAGGCCGATGACAGAGAAGAAAAAAGAAAGACTATGAAGGGATTACTGTACGTTTGATATGTGCTATTTAATGTATCTTACATACCTTCAAAAACCCAGTCGGACACGCCACTGAATTCACCGGTGATTGACCAATTAGCTCGTTCTCCTGCTCAGTGTTGTGCTGCATACATGTTTCATTGACAAGCGGAGTTTGCCCACGCCAAAGGCTACTCACACGACAAGACAGAACTCGCCACTGCACCGCTCTGATTGAAATTGATGGTTCGACTGTGATTTGAAGATTAAACGACGAGGTAGGCGTAGTTTTGCATTTGAGCTCGCCAGATAGTTCAACATCCTAACTCATTTCAGCGCGGTTTTTTCAACGTACACAGTAGTGGAGTTGGTTATTGAATCTGATATAAGATATTGGATTAGTTTTGTACTCTCTCTCTCTACGTAACGGAAACTGCTCAAAAAATTTTAATTTGGTACTGAGACAGGATTTGCTTACCTAAAAGTGAGGCTTTACTGGTAATTTTTTTATATGTCCTGAAGTGTCTCTCTGGCGGTGTTGGATACTGCAGGTATCAGGTTGTTATAGTTTACACAACAAAAATAACGCAGCAGAGTGGTGATAGATTGAAACTGCGCGGTTACAATAATAGCGACATAGAGATCAAAGGAAATAAGTGTTGTATGCAATAATTGTATACAAATTGAACTGACGCTTCTTTGCGGTGTTATGGAGAAAAATAGATTCTTTTAAATTCAAATATCTGATACCTGTTATATCGAAGTGCCTTTGGTATCAATTTGAAAATTATATAGCACTACATAAATATGATAAAAATACATTTCACTCAAAATATTAGACAAAAAAGCTAAACTAATGCCCTCATTATAATGATATTATCGATATATCTCGTGTGTATAAAATAATTCCAATCCACAACTACAAAAAGTTATTCTAACAGGTGTTTTTCTCTGAATGCAAGCTAGATCATATTCGAATATTTATGCAAAGTACATCAGGGCAAGAGCCCCGCTTATGAGTAGAGTGTCTTTTGGAATTTTCCAACCACCACTCACTTTATAGAAATGACTATCGACATCTGATATGCGTAAAAATAATGTTAATTTCTATTATCTATTTTTGAGTTCCAATCCGCCACTACTCGATTTTCAAAAGCTGTAAGGTTCACCCTATTTGAATTAACAATCAGTTAAAATAGAAAGATGCAGGCTAGTCAGTCAGAACGGCTAAAAGAGGCAAAGAAATTGTGTCCCAAAGTAGATTTCTTTCGGAATAATAAGTCCTCAGCATATTACAAGCCAAAATAAGATCTGAAGGAGGATAAAAGTTTGAGATATTGAACATTTGGAGACAGGTATGCCTAGATTCATAAATGTCAAATGTTCTTATGGTTCTTCGTTATACTACAATCGACAGCTTATTTGAAAATGGTTTGTATCAGAATCCATATTGACGTATCGTTATTTTCTGTATTGAGCCCAGAAGCTTGTTGGTTTGCTCCGCGAATGTATTCTAATGATGATTTGATCTATGTTCTAAGGAATGGTAGAGGCCATTTCACTGAATACAATTTCTGTGGCAAAAAAAAAGAAGAAAAAAGGAATTGGGGTGGTTGAGGTTGCTGGGTTGTAAAACTCAAATGTCGTTGTATTTATAATAGGCTGACCATTGACCAGTAAAAAAAAGACCTAGAGACATAATATATCTTTTTAGGATCATTCGAACATTGCCTTGAATATTACAGACATATAGTATGTAACCTGTAAATGGTTGAATTGATTTTAATGAAATTTCGACACAGCATTATTTCCTTCAATAGGATGGTAAGTTTTCTACCTATCCTAGAAACGAGGTCACGTTTTTTTTTTGGAACACCCTGTATACATTCCAGTTTTGCTTTAGATCATTCTGTATTGTGTAACCTAGTATTAGTACCGTGGCGAGAATGGAAAACGCATATGGTTTTTAGAAAAAATCGTGTCAGTGGCGGCGCAGTAATAATAAAATAACTAGAAATACGAAAGCAGCTCTAACTTCGTTTTTAGGCGTTTTTAGGGACTTCGGATTATTTTCTACTTAGTTTTTTTTCGGTGGGGTGAAATTAGGGTGGTTGGGCGGAGGGGGGTTGTAAAACTGAAAAAAATTTATGTATGCATAATAGGCTGTTCATTGACCTGTGACCACATTGACCTAGTGGAATTTTTTTTGAGGGGGACGGTGGGTCGACGGTCTGATTGAAAGGGGATCCCAGATTATAGATTCAGGCCATGGGAGAATAATAAACTGGTATCACCGTAAAGTGTGGGAAGTATTGAGTCAATCAACTTGACTTCATTTTTTCAATATTGCGAACTTAATGTTTTTGCAATATTGTTTCGCAGGTTTTGAAACCTGGATCTGGATATATGACTGAAGATAAAATCTTTGCAACTATGTACTCAATCCTTATCCTCCATGTTCGTAGGCACCGCATCTACGTACACGCTTAATGAACAAGTTTTTGTTCTGAACCCGCGTCGTAAAACCTCACCGAAATTACATTTTACAGTCGCACGGTCGGTAAACCTCGAATGATAATCCCCGAAATAATAGTCATCTTTTGCAATATTTTCCGCTCAAACAACCTCCGCTCCGTCCCCAATCCAGAGCGTCGCTTACACGCAATTGTTTCAACTTTCTTAACCGCCAACGCAGTACATCAAACTTGATTTTAGTGCGTAGAGGGATGCGTTTTATGTTGCAAAAATTCCATGCGGCACGTCATTTAATTACCGGCTAACGACACCCCTGTCGTCGATCGCATGCCGCTGTCATAACGACCCGTGGATTGCCAATAAAATCATTTAGCCGTTTTAAAGACTGGAGTCACTGGCGTGCCGGAGGGGTCCACTTGCGCTAGTGCAATTTTTTTTAACCCGATTGGCACCATGCACCGTTTTTACCACTATCTTAAAAATCCACCCCTTTTATTTCAACATTTACCACATAAATGTTGATTACTATAGTAATAATAATATTTAATCACTAAATAACTACATTGTATATTACTGAATAGATTTATTTATAATTAACTTGCTTATTAAAAGATCTCTTTTATGTTCATTTACGTCAAAGACAAGTTCGACTGTCTATCGTTAGCAACTCTTTAATGTGCGGTGTGAATACTGAACACAAAATTATTGGTAGGATATACGAGAAGGCCCCCTCATTCAATATTTTGTCAGAAATGATCACGCTGAACTCCCTCTGCAAATATTCTACGTTCTCCTAGACAAATGGATCAGGTCCTTCCTGAAATTTGTCCCGTGGTTGTCGCGTTTTACTGGTCTTCATAAAACCGCATATGTTAAATGATGAACTACAGAGTTTGGAACCACGGAAGAGAAAAGCTAGAAGAATTTTAAGAACACCTGAACAGTTCACCATGGAGGTAGAAGAAAACAAAAAACTGGCATTCCTTGATATTTCTTCTAACAAGAAAAGGAGCTACATTAGGACACAAGGTATATAGAAAACCAACTCATACTGACCGGTACTTACATAAAGAATCAAACCACCACCCATGTCAAAAGTACGGAATTATTAGAAATTCGACAGAACGGGCTAGAAAAGTCTGCGAACCAGAGGAACTCGACACCAAACTGGAATAGGGCAAAACAACAGCCTGAACCATAGCAAAAGCTTTTCTACCCTATGTGTCTGGAATAACAGACAGAACAGGAAAAATGTTACGAAAGGAAAACGTCAAGACCACCTACAAGCCCACAAGAAAGGTACAGAAGTATTTGAGAATGGTAAAGGATAAAAGAGACCCAGTCACAACACCGGGGGTTTATCGCATACCATGCACATATGGGAGTGTATACATAGGAACAACGAAGCGATCGATAAACTCAAGAATTGCAGAACATAAGGCTAGCTGTCGACTAGGTCATACGGATAAATCAACGGTAGCCGAACATGCGATTAAGGAGGGAGGCCGCAGGATCAAGTTTGAAAAAACTCAAGTTCTTGCCGCAACGTCTTCATACCATGCCAGACCCCACAGAGAAGCCATCGGAATACAAAAACATCATAATAATTTCAATAGGAAAGAAGAAATACAGAAAGTCAGCCGAACATGGATACCTATTCTAAAAGGCCTGAAGACACTGCCATATCGCGAGGGGCGGGGCTAACAACGCTACCTGGTTGGGCCACGTCACCGTTAATAGGTATAAATATAGATGCAGACCCACATAACACTATATGGATATGTACATCCATAGAATGTACAGTAGATATTCCAGTTTGAACATGTATATTTTGAATATTCATAGCACGTTAAATGTACATATGAAAAATGATATACACTAGTGTAATATACTATGTATGTTCACGTAGGTATATCCATGTGAGAATATACATAAGATGTTGGTCTATGTATCATATATACATTTAGTAGTTTACGCCTGCGCGGAGTACAACTAGTGCCGCCATTGCTGATTTCTAGTCATTCCGTTGTACGACTCGTTCGCGTCCTTCGCGTGTGTGCTGGTGCTGGTTGTGCCTGATTACCTGATCGAGTGAAATATTGTGCAATGTTACTTATCTTCTTACTACCGATAACACTCACATCCAGCGTTTGACGGTAAGTCATAAGGGGAACAAACCATCTACAAAATTTTATAACTTTGATTTCTTTGTGATTTTAGACATGCCATTCAACAGAAAAGAGATGACAAACACAGTAATCGATTTTGCCAAGTATTATTATTGTAATTAGAAATTGAATTAATAGCAATACATAATTAAAGCATAAAGTGTGTTTATCTTACTGCCTCTACATTGAACTTTCATACACTATGCAGGTATATGAATGTAATGGATATACCATGGATGTGTATATATCCATTGTATGTACCATGTATATAATATGCATCTACATTAGTCGTCCATATGTACATTCTATGGATATGCCATGGATGTGAAAGTTCGCGACAAACGTACATGCAATGTATATTTTTTTGATGTCTATTTGACATCCATTGGACATTCTTGCTCCATTTGTGGATATACATATCCATTGATTTGATATCCATTGTATGTACATTGAATATGCTTTTGTTATGTGGGGATCTATCAGCCGTCAGGTTTTGTGAGTCGCCGAAGTGAAATAGCTGCTGAAGATGCCATCCACTCGAGGTGGCGAAATGTCAAGCCTTAACGCTAAATGACGCCGGCCTATAAACCCAAGAACCACAAATCCATCCATAATGTTTTGTGTTTATAAAATACCTTAAAAAATTGCCGAATCTAACAAAATCTAACTGATCCGATGGGTGTAGAAGAATTATCCGTTATTATGTTTCTATCTAAGAAAAAGCGTGTTATAATAAGAACAGTTGCCTCTAAATAAAATAAAGAAAAACACCTGCTTCAAGACGAAGAAGGGAAGTATTGTGACAAATCCTCATCCTAACATTGCATTTCAAATCACATCTGTAGACTTCTTCCCACGCCAAGAGTGAGGAGAATATCGTGTTACGTACATTCTCGCGATGTGAGTAACTGCTGTAACGATCTTAATGAAATTTGATGTATGTCATTCCTCTAGGGTTTCGAAAATCTTTGAACTGGCCTTAGAGTAATTAGCAAAAACCAAAAATCGGAAGAACCGCTCTAAACTCCCTTTCAGGTCTATCAAGAGATCCTTATCATTCTCAATTTGTTATTATCGAGCATGTATGGGATGTACTGAGTCACGCCGCTCAAAGAAAGCTACTATCCTGGGCGTTACTTCAAAATTCTCTCTTTATTATATGTAACTGTAAAATTTGTTGTTTCTTATGCTTATTCAGTCATGCCTTTGTGAGGATCTGGTTTTAGAGTATCTTCTGATCCTTCGTTTCAAGGTTATATATGTAACAAAATGCGCGCAAATAATGACACTTCTTAAGGAACGGGCAATATGGAACCACCCCATAAAAATGAGACATTCTTATATTGTAATATAAGCCATATAAGAAATTTTGTTTTTGAGTTGGTTCCTTGCCACGAAAAGCCATCCTTATGAAGCTTAGTAATATTCCTGTTGAAAAATACGAATGCCGCCCATGATATAAATGCACATTATAGTCTCATCTTCATTATGGCCATCCAGGCTGTTTTATGACAAGAATGTCCTGTGATGCGCGTTTGTTTTCACGAGCCGCCGCCTGCTACTTTTAATTGTAATGACGGAGCTGATGCAATTGTCAGGAGGCTATTTAGACCGCGGAGATGAATCAAAAGCTCCGTAACGTTATAATCTACGCGGTTAGCTATAATGCAATTCATTTTGATACAGTGTGATTATGAATATCGCATATTGGCACAGGAGGGACAGATATTTACAAGGGCAATACGTGACTCTAACCGTTATTGCAGTGCGGGTCATGTAAATTTTTACTCTCGGAAGATGTCAGATTCTGCCACATTAAAGTATTTTTGAGGAGAATGGTACAACTATAGTAACAAATGAAGATTAAGTGGTGTTTAAAGGTGAGTTACCGATATTTTGAAGTTGAGGGAAGTATGGTTGTAACACATACATATGTAAAGTGTAGATGGTTATTATAAACAAAATATTAATTCATTCATAGGTATCCCCAGTTCCCGTCAGTACTTTTTGTCAATTACTAGAGTCTTTGGAGCATTTGACTTGAGAGTTATAGAATGCGCGTTGGTCATTATTAACAGTTCGACTTAATTCAAGATTCAGTATCACGTAAAATGGCTTAACCGATACGACACCTGAAAAGAACCCAGCGCAAAACAGTCTTCTGGCTGAAATATGTATGAAATATGTTACTCCAGACAGCTTGAGCAAACATCTTCACGAATACAGGATCTAAAAGACAAAGATTAGGTGCAATACTGGGCTAATTTTTTTCAAAATGATTTTAATTTTTACTTAGTTACTGTTTACAGTATAATGGATTCATCATATTTTAAAAATAACGAAGATATGTCAGTCGTCTAAATGCAAAACCCGACAAGTCACAAATTTTTCAAAATAGGGTTTTATATACCATTTTGTTCATTATTTGGAGCGCTACCATTTTCTATATTTTTCGCTTACAAAACCAGACATTAGATATGAGATATTTGGCTAAGAAAACTAGACTTAGGTGCAAACACCGACAAGTCCAAGCGGTGTTTTATTTCAAACTTATTTCAAACACCGACACATGCCCACAGGAGCCAATATGGACAACGGGAGGCATTTATACATTCCGTACATGTATACAGCACCTAGCACAATCCCATTGGTCAGATTTGAATTTTGGACCAAACAAACTTTGAGTGCCATTCGCGAGTATGGAATGTAAATGAGTGCTATATGCACTTACGGAATGTAGTAGGTACTTAATACAGCTGAAAATTTACAAAGAGGAAAGCCGTTTAAGCGAAAACCATTTTTAATTATATATTAAACTGCAGTAAACTTTATTACAAATTAGTATCGTGTACAATTTTTGTCCTTTTTTACGAAATGTTGAATGTAATAATTGCAAGCATCTGGTGTATTAAGCTTATGTTTCAGTGGGCAAAGAAAACAAACATTACACACAAAATTAAAGGCATTAGAGAATATATAAAAAACAAAAAAACGTTATACAGAATCAGTGGGATGAACCATGTTTAATTGCATTGGGTTTATTTGTTTTTATATTTTGGGAAAAATAATTTTTTTCTTTGGACTTTGCTTGGTAGTTTCCCCAGTTGCTGGATGGCCTTTTTTGCCTCCTCTTGTTACTCCAAGTTTTATTCTATCTAAAGCTGCAGGCTGAACTTTAATGGTGGACTTTTGCCTATAGCATAGCGCTGAGCACATGAACTTCCCGCCGTACAGTTTTAGTATAGTACCTATATATGTCTAAAATACCTACCTATATACATGTGAGCCTTGACGAGTTTTGACACCTGACACTCTCCAATCAGAATTTCTCAAAGACTCAAATTCCTCCACCCATCGTCTATTATCATTCTCAGACAATAGGTTTGATGTATATTTTCCAGGACTCAGTTAAAAATATTTATAATAAGGAGGTAACTTTGCCTCAGCATGTATGGCGATTTCAAACATAGCCATAGCCATACGTTTGACATGCGCATAACTATATTACATTCCGTAAGTGCATATGGCACTGATTTACATTTCGTACACACGTACAGCACTCAAAGTTTGATTGGTTCAAAATTCAAATCTGACCAATGGGATTGTGCTAAGTGCTGTATACATGTACGGAATGTATAAATGCCAACGGGAGCAAGTCACATGTCGATCGCACGAGGTATTCTGACCGTTGTGCGTTTTTGTTTTATCCAGTCGCTGAAAATACGTTGTGATGAATTCATGTGTTTTTCAGTTTACTGAGAGAATGAGATTAATTTACGCTGTATTGATAAATTATTGATAAAAATAACCATGTCTTTTGAAAAATGCTTTGGATGCGGATTTTGGAGAGCCTACTTCAACAGAAGCTAGGTCCACATTAATGCAGAGGATCGAAGCTAATTGCGAAAATGCATTTGCTAGTTCTGAAGAATTTTGTTTGTCAGAAAATTTACATTTTGACGTTTAAACCTTGTAACTCTTGAAATGTATCCTTTCTTATATCTAGCTTTATGTTAATAGTTCCTGTCGTTGAGCACAGTGTTTGATTAGATTCCTTTATATTAGGTAAAGTAATCCAAATTGATAAGTGTTTCACTTATTTTGATCGATTCCACAAAAATAGCGGTCAAAACACGACATGTCACAGTTCCTAATATGCAAAACCCGACGTGTCCAAATTTGAAAGTCAGATTTTAGAAAAACTATATGTCCTAAATTTCGGGGCGTTAGGACTTAACATCCTAAAACATCGTATATTATAATACTCTCGATTTCGTATTATTTTCGCTCATAATAAGACTTTGATCTGTTTTTCTTGATTTCTGTAAAATTTGTTACCGTGGACTTGTCGGGTTTTGAATTTAGACGACTGATGTATATACCGAATTATCCGGTCTTAATATTTTACTACTTTCTGCAAAGTTACACACCATAAGTTTTCGGCACTTGTATATTGCGCCCGATGTGTATATTAAGATATTTTAGTGAACATTTAAGCACCAAAAGTAAATATTCCAACTTATAACTTCGAAACTGTCAAGAGTATAGCATAACCTTATAGCAGCCATTTTAGTTTATTGTATCTTTAGCTCTATACCAACATGCAATTAATGCACGTTCAATAAAGGGGATAGGTACTTTCTGTGCATGCAGTAGCAACAAACGCTGATTACCTACATTTCGCATCAAAATTCTCATACTCATACACACCTTTATTAATTCGTGTACTTGAATATACAATGAGTTGCCGGATCTGTAATGCTTGCAGTATTGTGCTGTGGTTAAAGCTCCCAGTAAATTAGCCAAGGGAGTTCGCTAATTAAGTTACACTCTAAACGTTCATATAAGTACCTTATACTCTGCGTAATATCTTACCTTAAAGCTTGCTGGTATACTGTCATTACCATCTTGGAGCTGTTGCCTAGTAATTATTTCAGCGTTTCTACCTCAAGTGCTTCTACCAAACGCGAGAATATAATATGTAAACTCACTAGCAGCAAACTAAACCTTGAAGCAGGAGAAGGAGAAGCGTATGTACGTGACTATACACTACAAATTAATTAGAGAGTCTTTTTTACACCTAACAATAATAATCTTACAACCTAAAAATTTCTAAATTCACTGAACCTAGTTCAAGTCTAATAAGTTGCTGTAGTACGCATTTCTTGAGAGTCGCTTCAGTGATGGCAAAGTAGTCATCAACAAAATCTATTAAAAAATTAGAAAACGAGTGACCCTGCTTGATCTTGATCTCTTTTAAGCCTTGTAGTCTTACTCACAGGACTTGAGAGCAGTGGACTTACCGCTTTTGTGGGACTTAACCTAGAAGAAACGCAGAAGTATAGTAGTCATCAAAAAAAATCAATTGAAAAATTAGAAAACGGAAGTCCCCGCTTATAGTTTATGGACGTTTACGTGGTTCTCGATCTTTCTCAAACATGTTAAGGTCAATATGAGTAGTCTTACTAACAGCACTTCAGAACAGTGGGCGTTCTAGTTTTGTGAGACTCAAAACCTATAAGAAACGAAAGATGGAAATTAACCAGCAGTTACCGGGGAGCTCGATTTGACAAATAAAACCGATGGCTAAGCGTATTGTCTCTAAGTTAGCACCACAGATGGGTCTAAGAGCACTACCATAACTGTGTTTCGTGAATACAACCTAACCCCTTGACAAGAAAACCTAACCTTTGTATTCATCATTTTTTTCTTCAATTATCTTTCTTTCCTTTTTTTATTTTATGGCTTTTGCGCGTTAGCACAATCAACCAGCACATTACGGCGGCTGCAACGGTGTCTGCCTCTTGGCCATGTTATAGTTCAAAAATAAAGCATCACTTTGCTTCTTCTTAAACAAAACTCGAAAATGTCATAATAATTACGTGAAAAGATGAATGCCGCGTATTACGCTGTATATAGGGTGACCATATACTTCATAGATCAATTCCGGACGCTGGGCGTATGACGTATGACGTGACGTATGCAAAAAAGGGTCATTCATTGATTCATAGTTACGTAAGACGCAAGAAAGTGGAGACAGGCGACACTGTTGCCTGTTGTTTTGCCTGTATGGGTTCATTTTACTGTATATTGTGGCAAATGTTTCCGGTTAGGGCTTAAATTCCGGACATTTTACCGATTTTTGTAATTCCGCCCGGACACGAATTTAGGTCCAAAATTCCGGACATGTCTGGGATTTTCCGGACGAATGATCACCCTAGCTGTATATACGATTTAAGAATGTATATCAAATATCACCATTAACCAAGATCATAGATTGGAAATACTGAAATGCACGTGTTATAACGGCCCTAACCTAAAATCGATTCGGCTGGCTGAATGCCGACATGGAAATCCCTTCTTCTTTTATCCTTATGGCTTCCACGCGCTCCTATCCAGGTTACAGTCCCGAAAACAAAACGTTACTTATGCTTCTTCTCAATCAAGATTCGAAAATATCATAATAATTACATAAAAATATGAATACCGCGTATTACACTGTATCGCCGATGTAAAAGTGTGTATCAAATTTCACGATTAACAAAGATTGAAAATACTGAGGTGCACGTGTTACAACGGCCCTAACCTAAACTCGACTTGGCTGACTCGCAGCCCCCACGAGCCTCCACCTTTGTAATCATGTAACTATAATCAAAATCCATCAACGTTTGACGCTAATGTCAAATCCGATGTTTTTATAACCTGCAAAGCAACCTTATTTGTCATCAATTGACCACAACCAACGTCCAACTAAAGCTTTTGACGTAAACCGCCAATTACGAAATGGATAGTTTTCGCCAACCACTAGTTTTCTTTTAACCACTAGATAACCAAAGATTTTGAAACTAGAACTAAGATAGACGTGACACGGATCCCTTATTTCTGTATAAAGATGCCTCGTAGCTCTACACTGTGTATAACATTTTAGCTTATCTCTTCACCTACCACACGGAACACTCAAAACTCCCCGCCCAACTTTCCCATGAGCACGTGCATAATTGTACCGTTTATTTGTGTACGTAAGAGTGTAATCGCACTCAATTTCGGCAGTAACAGTAACAATTTGAATGCCATATATAATTAAAGCAACGAGAGGCATAAAGTTAAAGTGAGAACACTCGGGCGAACGATGGTGGCTGAAGTGTTGTATACCCGAATACTCGGACTGCGGGACGTGAGAATCACCTTCACACCACACACACGTACCGACAGACATAAGGAGTGCTACACTATCACCAGCCACCCTTCCTGTGCTCTTCAGGCAAATATTGCGAGATTTCATGAGCGTATCAAATTTAGTTCAGCAAGAAGACCGACATTTGATCCAACTATTTTGGAAATCATTCTCATGATGCCTTTTGAGCCAGTCGAGCGGATTTGGATTACTCTATTAAAATTGGAAGCAAAGTCGTATCAGACTTCTTTCTTCATAGGTTTGTTCTCTCGACTGAAAGTTATAATACCCATATGAAGGTGTTAAGGCTTTCGTGGACGTCCTCTATAGAGACTTCCACGGTGTTGTCCATTGTCATCTGTTGAAAATAACCCCTAACGTTCTAAAAACATAACTTTAATAGTAGATGCAACCACCTTTGAAAATACAGCATTCTTACTTGCAAAATGTCACAAAAAATTTCCAACAGACGACAGTCTGAAGAACCCGAACAATAACTTGTTATATGCAAGATATTTTTATGGAATCTATGAAATTCTGAAAGCAAATTGGATACAATTTTCCAGAAGTTACGATATTTATCATAACAACGACGTTAGTGCGACTTGAAATAATAAATGTGATAGACTGAAATGAAACTTATAGTTATACCCTCTGGGGCCGAACGAGAAAAAATAAAAAAACCCAACAGAAATGTACTTCGGTTGTCAATATAGTATATACAGGATATCCCAGAAGTCAACGTCAAGCCGCAACGGGGTGACAGAATAATTGGTTGTAACTATCATGAGAAAAATCTATCCCTTGTAGTTTGAAAATGATGGGCATTTAAAAAAAAAACTTAGAAATTTGGTCAAATGATAACAATTTTCCGGTTATTGTGGTTAACTGTTATTATATTTATTCATTTAGACTTTGGAACCGTAACCCTAAATAACATTTCTAGTAGCACAGTTAAAAATAATGACACAATTGCCCCAAGTTTTCTAGAATGAAGACTATTAGTTAAACTAAGAATGTGAAATTTTTAAAGTTTGTCAACTTTGAAAGACCCTCCTTCAAAAAAATGCACCAAGGTGTCCTGGCAAGTTCCATTATAAGTTGGCACATTTAACCAGGATTGTAAAATGGTACAATACTTGTTCATTTCGTACTAAAAAAACGAGTAAAAAAATAAAAACCTTAAGTAACCCCATTTTTGCTAACCCATTTCACTCAGATCAGATGTTCTTTATTCGCACAAGCTTCTGGTAGGTTCTTAATTTTAGAGACAGATAGTGACGCCACTTTTAAAGTCAAAAATCAGTAAAATTAATAAAATAATGAAAAAATTTGACCTAGTTAGAAAGGTTTATTGGAATAAAAGTCAGGCAACAAATGTTCAAAGTGTTTACCATCAGCCGCAATACACGCCCTACATCTTCCTAAAAATGATCTATTAGCCAGGCATATCCTCGAGAGTTGATGTCCTCAGCAGCTTGAAAAATTTGTTTACGCAGCTCGGCTACGCTCTCAATGGGCTTTGAATAAACTTTTTATTTGAGAACACCCCAATAACAAAATTCCAAGGGATTTAAGTCTGGGAACGGAATGACCACGAGATAGTGACTGAACATCCACCTCCACCTCCTGGGTCAAGGAAACCTCTTACTTGCGCTGCGTAATGCGCTGGGCAGCCATGTTGTTGGTACCTCATGTGGCGACGATCTGTTTAGCGGTCTACAGACGCTGATGCATGCTGCGAATCAGGTATCGACTTCTATGTTTCATAATGCAAGTAGCAGCGTGTGTGGTACTGAATTACGAATTTATTGTACTGTACCATTATACAATCCTGGTTAAATGCGCCAACTTCTAATGGCACCTGCCAGGACACTTTAGTACATTTTTTAAAGGGGCGCTTTTCAAAGTTGGCAAACTTTGAAAATTTTAAATTCATAGGTCAATAAATAGTCTTCACTCTATAAAACTGGGGGTAATTGTGTCATTGTTTTTGACTGTGCTTCTAGAAATATTATTTAGGGTTATGGTTCCGACGTTTAAATGAACAAAAATAATAAAAGTTAACCACAATAACCGAAAAATTGTTATAATTTGACCAAATTTCTGGGTTTTTTTTAATTGCCCATAATTTTCAAACTGCATGGGACAGATTTTATTTCTGATTTTTCTCATGATAGTTACAACCAATCCTGTCACCCCGATGCGGCTTGACGTTGACTTTTGGGATACCCTGTATATGATTACTATTTGCTTATTTTTAGCTTTATGCATACTAAATTTTCATCGCAAAAATAGTTATTTGAGAGAGGTAGAGAGATTTGATGTACTTCTATTATGTGTCACCTAAAACGCTAAAAAAATAAAAGTGTTATAAAACGAATGATAAAAATCCTGAAGTAAAACAAAAAACAGCCGATATATTTTCAGTAGTAAATAGGCGATGGAACTTAATTCATAAGATGACCTAAGGTATTTCCGAACAAACACTATAAAGAGTACATAACTACTAAATCACTAAAATCAGGCAAACGGGAGTCTCAAGAGTGTTAAATCGTGTCTCAAGAGCAGAACCCATATCCTATGATGAACATTCTGTTAAAGCATATAACGGGATGATATAATTTGGATTCAAAACAACTAAAATATTTGAAGAAATTAAGGCTTTTCTGAATAAGGGATTTCAAGATGAAATGAATTCATCAAAAAATGGAGTCAAATGTCTTGACTCAGTATTTCCCTCACATTATCATTGCTAACAAAAAATTTGGAGTTACTCTATCACTACACCACCCTCATAAAAAAAAAAGATGATCATGGAGTTTTAAAACATTCTAAAAAGTTTGAGCGTTTTTGAAATTTTCAGTTTTTTGTTAATTTCTCATTTGCCACTGTCAAGCGTTACAACTACGACACACTGCTATAATTTCCTTTCCAGTAGTAACACGACGTCACAATTTCATGACAATCAAGTTCGTAGTTTTCCAAGTTCTACATTATATGACAAATTATTTAACTAATATAAAATTCAAAGCGGATAGGTCTAAAAAGCACACGATATAACCAAAGGAAATTTTTTTCAACGCAGTGTAGAGTATTTTATGACTGCAACAAATTTTTGACGTTTTGAGCCCCCACCCCGACTATCCCAATTTCACGCCCACCCAAAAATGTAGAATATGATGAGGAACCCCTGAAATGCATAAAAACAAAATTTTAGCTGTTTTTTACTTTTAGTTTCTTTGTTATTGCTTTCTATCTTCGTCACGGTAATAGCACTGTGTCATAATTTCATTAAAATTAATTTTCAGGAGTTTCACAATACCGAACGATCTAAAACAATACTCGTATGTATACCTGTATGCATAAAAAAATTCAGTCCGTTGGACCATTGGTTTCCGTAATATTCGGATGGACCTAAAGAAGTGTATTCTTCGCGATCAGAATACTCCCCTCCCATCACCTATCGGTGTGGCAGGTAAAAAGGTTAGAAATTTGATATTGAAAACAGAAAATAAGTAGCGAAGCGTTTGCACAATCAGTACATTAGGGATTATTTGCAATACCCATGAATCGTTGCGACTAGAAAAAGAAAAACAGTTTTGTCATCAAGCTTTTCGAAAAGCACGTATTCAAAATTTATTTAATTTTCCAATGTTCTTAGCACCTTATGCTCAATATTCTGATATGAATATTCTTCCACTGTCTAATTTTCAATTTAGGTACTTGAACTTATGTAAAAAGCATAGCAAAGCTAGAAACTGTTGCTAGATATAAGAGTCTTTTGAGGCAATCTAATAAATTATTTCTGAATCTAGATTGCTTCGATTCACTTGTGGATAAAATCTCATTATAATAACATACATGACAAAAAAAGTACGTCAACTGTTTAATTTTTGCTGGAAAGATATTATCATTATCACTTATTTGGACTATGCAATGCAAATATTGCCAACTAGAATTCCACGCCTTGTTGGAGGTGTTGCATTAGAGTGTAATTAGGCAGCGATGCCAACCCTACTGAAAAATCAGTAGATCTACTGAATTCATCCTTAGTCTACTGATCTACTGATTTGTGTTGGAAATCTACTGATATATGGAATACCATTTTCAAATTCACTGTAAAACTGCATCACTACTGATTTTTTCACTGGTTTCATTTATAAATCTACTGAAATCTGTATGTAATTGCTCTGACACCTCCATTCGTCCCGTCTACTATTTGGCAGGCAGCGCCATCAAGTAGTGAGCCACTGTAACACTTGACTTGGTAGTGTACAGAATACAGGGAACAGGGTTAGGTTCGGCCACACACAGATACGGTAACGCTATCGCGCGTTTCGTGTTTTAACATCTTACGTTTGTAAACAGGGGTTGTTGGTTGTTTTTGTCATCTTTACTTTAAAAGTGTTCAAGTGTTCCGTTCACGAATACGAAAATAAAGATTTATTTCTGTTTCATTGTATTATTTTCATAAACAAAAAATTCCTAGAGCAACTTCACCCAAAAGAGGTCTTAAAATAGTCTAAAACCAGGCAAAATAGGAATATGGTGTCCAAAGGGGTTTGAGTGACGCTTGAAAAATGCTTCTCCGCTGAAAATACCAATGAATAACTAGTTCGCACAAAAGCGGAAGTCACCAGTCATGTTGGCTGGCGCTGAAGCGCTCTGAAAAAGCGTTGATTTCTTAATCATGAGAATTCTACTGATTTCTACTGATTTTCGTTAGCGTCATCTACTGAAAACAAAAAAATCCAGTTGGCAACACTGTAATTAGGATTATCTGCCGGTGTTTCTTTGGCTAAAATTTTAATAAGGTCTTTTGCAGACCTTCGCCACGCTCACATTGCTGCGCTCATGGTGGAAGGCATTAGAGCGAAGTCAAGATTGCTAAATTAAACAAACCGCTCTCTGGCTGTTTCTGGTTAGCTGATAAGTGCGCTAATTGCCCACACTCCTACGATCCTTACACTGCCTGGAAAAGTGTGTAAAGATGAAATTAAAGATATGCCAGACGCGAATATGGCTATGTGTGTGCGCTCAAATTTCTCAAGAAGCCCTGAGAAGTGAGGTAGTAAATTTAGAGAAAAGCGTTCGTATTTCCTCTCAGACTGGTTGGTCATAGTAAATGTAATGTAACTGGAAAAACACATACTGTTAGCTAACTATTGAAGTTTTGTTAATTCAAGATATTCTAAATGCGACAACTGCAACATTTCATGTGACTTATTTATTTTCTTAAAATAAATGTCATTAGAAGAGACATGAGCCTAAAATCCAAAGATGTTATATGGCTATACCCTCAAAAATGCCTTTAAAATACTAGTTTTAGTTTCAACAATTCAGTGGTCTTCTCTGATATTACTTGGCTTAGAAAAAAATAATTAATAATTTATCAATAATAGAGGCAATATCGGCTAAGCGCATTCATCTTTAGTTTTGGTTTAGCTCTCCATTTCCAACTGAAGCTGACGAACGATCTCCAAAATAGTAGGAGAACTATAGCATGTTCTCGCATGACCAAGATTGACAACTAAAAGTTTGTGTTATTAAAAATAATAATCTGCCACAATCGGATACCCTTTCTAATAATAATGCGGTCCCCTTTTCACAGGATATAATTATACAAAAATGCACACTTATCGTTTCTATGCTTTAAGTCGTTTTAATAATATTACTGTCTCCTTTTAACTTTAAGCTTGAACTTCAATTCTGGTACTAAAGGTTATTTATATCTCAATCTATTGCTTAACAGCAACATACATTGTCCATATTAGAATACACCCACTATCACACACATGACTGACCATCACACAGTATATTTAACAAGGCAGAGCATTTTCCTAGCATGAAATCTTGGGTACGAATCTTGGTGTAAGCTGAATTTACTCCATTCTTACTTTTAAATCTTCATCTCTTGTTTCATAGACTCTCTTTCGGATACACGTCAAGATACAGGTAAGCTAATTTGTTTAGTCTTATGTTCTGATTGACTTTTATGCCTTAAGACGTTTTGAAATGTTCACGACGTAAATCTCCATTGAAAGTAATACATTTTCACAGGTCCCTATGTTCAGGATTCCGGACTATTTGCATGGCAGAGGAGAGGGGGGGATGGTTTGAAATTTTTGTGGGCAAAAGAGGCTCTCCAGTTTCACACATATCTTACTCCTACAACTCAAAGAAGGGAATAAAATACGCGTCAGGGGGATAAATTAGGACATAGAAGTAAAACGGATATTCCATTTTCCATTAGTTATAAACAAAGAACGTATCTAGACAAACATAACGTAATACTAGACAACAACTTAGCTATCCGAGGTAAACATTACCCTGAGCAAAAAGCCCAAAGGGCTCTTTGCGTAAACAAACGTCAACCGCCAAGTACCTCCAAAATGGTCTTAGGGCGGCTCATCAAGTAATGGTTTCTGACCAGACAGTTAAACAGTTTACGGGAGGCTGATTTAAGAGCAAGACGACCAGTACAAAGAACTGTTTTAAGGGGCCTGGGTATACATATTGTAACATACTGTATATTATGGTCAAGGTTGAGAGAAAGGTTAGTGCATCATGAAGCAGAAATCAAGAAGATGAAATCAGATATGACAGATACGCTTGATAGTGTGAGAAAGGTCATGGAAGACTTTTATAAAGCAAGAGATGTTGACAATAAGATGAGAAAGCAACTGGCGAATTTGGAAGATGAGAACGTTCGAATGAAAGAGGAGCTGGAAGACGCTTTGGCTGCAGCAAAGGCTGATAGTTCTGGGCTAAAACAATTGAAGTACGGACATAATAAGATAAAGCAGAAGATTGCGCAGATGGAAAGCGAGGTTGATAGTGATAGGCTAAAGAAGAATCCGAACAAAGTAATTGATAACGGAAACAAAGGTGTATACGAAATATCAGCGATGCAAGATGCCGATGTAGATTTGAACCAGATACTGGCGCAGCTGGAGAGAGCAAACGCGAAGGTAGGGACCCACGTTGCGCTCAAGGACGTGTCATGGAGCTCTGATCAAGCCGCGCAACTCAGGAGTGAGAATGGTAAGCAGAAGATCAGGATTACGCAACTGGAAGATAAACTCAGCAGACTCACTAAGGAACTGGAGAGCAACCTGAGTGACGAGAAGGGAGTGTCGAGAGTGGACAACCGAGAAGACGAAAAGGTGCAACTGAAGAGAATGATAACAGAGCTAGGAAAAGAGAATCCTGCTGGAGCTGAAAATGAGGATCGCAAGTTGGGCAAAGAATATCGCAGTTACGAGGTGATCTGGTATGATCTTGCAACACGCGACGGAAGAAAGGGTAGATGTCCGAAGCTACAACGCCATGGAGAGGAACCCTACGTGGTGATGAAACGCCTACAGGTTACGTACGGAAAGTGGAAAACCGAAGGTCGACTATGCTGATGTCTGTGGTGATACGAGAATCGAAGTTGTTCGTCGAGGACGCCGAACGCTAAGGGGGGAAGAATGTAACATACTGTATATTATGGTATTCGAGTACTTGTATTAGTTGTCATTGGTTGTCATACATGATGTAAAGTCAAAGTGCTAGGTTAGATCTTTTAAAGTGTAAACGTCATCGAATCGTCTAGAGTTTTCGAGAATGACGGATGGATTCTAGAAATGTCATCGAATTCTCTAGATGGTTCGATGAAGTATATACAGGGTGAGTTTTTAGTACCGGCTCGGTCGATCACTCCACTACTATAGAAGATAGCGAAAAAAGTTGTATATAAAAGTTGTAGCCACGGATATGCTCCTTGCTCAGAAAATATTTATATTTATACAGGGTGATACATAACTACGTGGTGATACAAACATGCATTTTTTTAAATGAGACACCCTATATATTATTCCATATTCAGATTCTACTAATGATTTCCGTTCCTCCAATATAGGGCATTGTTACATTATACAGGGTGTTTCAAAAGTTATGACCATTTTTATATCCAAATCGCGGACAAATGAACGTACTGTATATCAAAAAGTAATGAATCAAAAATTATTTCTTTACACGAGAAGATTAAAAATATCCTCTAGTCTTAAAATCGGCTATAAAAGAAGCCCGAGACGCATATTCGTATACAGGGTGATGTAGAATGCAAAATCCAAATTTTCTCGTTTTTTTCAAATATAACCCCCAATATTTTATTATCTCAAAGAATTGCTTTTAATATGCTCTTTCATCTTTGTATAGCACTTGTTGTACCTACGTCCATCAGTTTCCGAGATATTTCGATTTTTCGGTAAATTTAAAATATAGCCTCTATTTGTGTACTGAAATTTATTTATTTTGAGAAAGTTCTATCTGATTTGTTTTTTATTTAACGAACAACTAAATTATAACGTCTTGATAGTATTTGATGAAGTCAAAACCCTAAATCATCGAGATAATAAAGTCAAGTACCTATGCTGAGGAAACAATTTTGTAGGCGTCATGCATAATTATCAAGTAGTTTTATCAGGTAGGCTTTGAAAAATTGACAGTTTTCATAACCTACGCAATAATTCCGTACTGTGTAAAAAACTAGCATTGAAAATTAATTTTTCCATTGAGGGTATTTAGGAGAATCTTTGAGAAATTGTCTACTTGCCTCCAGAATATATCAACTATGAATAGCAATATCCAGAACGGAGGCACTCTAAAACTAGTGCGTTTGGAAGACTGAAGAATCGTTTTATTTGGACTGTGTCGTTTCATATTTCATAGCCTACCTGGTACATCTGCTTGATAATTATGCATGACGTCTATAAAATTGTTTCCTCAGCACACTTGACCTATATTTTCTCGTTAGTTCAATGTTTTGACTTGATCAAGTATTATTATCGCCTTATATTTTAGTTGTTTGTTAAGCAAAAGCAAAATTTGGTAGTATTTTCTCAAAATAAATAAATTTTATTAAAGAACTAGAAGGTATATTTAAAATTTGTAGAAAAATCGAAATATCTCAGAAACTAATGAATGCAGCCATAATAAGTCCTATACAAAGATGAAAGAGCATATTAAAAGTAATTCTTTGGTATAATAAAATATTGGGGGTTCCATTTAAAAAAAGAGAGAAAATCTAGATTTTGCATTCTACATCACCCTGTATACGAATATGCGTCGCGGGATTTTTTTATAACGTATTTTAAAACTAGAGGATATTTCTAATCTTCGCATGTAAAAAAATTTTTTTTGATTAATTACTTTTTGATATACAGTACGTTCATTTGACCGTGATTTGGATACAAAAATGGTCATAACTTTTGAAACACCCTGTACAATGTAACAATACCCTATATTGGAAGAACGGAAATCATTAGTAGAATTTGAATATGGAATAATATATAGGGTGTCTCATTTAAAAAAATGCATGTTTGCATCACCACGTAGTTATAGATCACCCTGTATAAATCAAAATATTTTCTGAGCAAGGAGCATATCCGTGGCTACAACTTTTATATACAATTTTTTTCGCTATCTTCTACAGTAGTGGAATTATCGACCGAGCCGGTACTAAAAACTCACCCTGTATAAGGCGCCACGGGTAGCGTGGCAGTTCAGTTCAGTTGAGTTCTAGTTGAGAAAAGGTTAAGAGATATTGTATTGAAGTAAAATGGTAAAAGTTACGTCGAGTTTGATTCTTTCGTGAAGAAAAAGAGGCCGTCGTGACAATATATATGTAATTGCCATGTTAAATCACGGACTCCCATTTCGAACAGAACCCACTTGGTTTTCAAACTACATACACAGTATTTCAGAAGGTGATAGTTAAGACCTTAGTGAATGACAGTTATTTGCGATTTTCTCAAAAAAGTTTTTAGTATGCAAAAAACTCGCAATGCAAAATCGTACATTCTTCATATATCTGTTACTTAACAACCAAACACGAAATGAAAGAAAGGCAAAATAGGTGAAAAAGCGCAAACTTTCATCTTCAATCTGCTTTTTTGAACCATTACTGTAAGTTTGAAGGTAACGTCGGGAGCTTGGAAATGCGAAATTCATTTTTATAGTGACCTTTGGACCACCATACGTTTGGACCTTTTTGACCTTATCCTTGGATTTTTGGACTTATCTCCCCTCATCTTAGACACATACACTAGAGAAAGGGACATGCGGCCACGCGTCCTAGCTAACACGAGACACTTAACTTGAGCTCATAAAACTTTTCGATTGAACTTCACCCGCCGTGATCGTTTGCAATGGCAGCAAACTTGTACTCTTCACAGACAAATCATGATTCCGCCTAACCCAATGTGATGGTCTAGTACGTGTGCACAGATGTCCTAATGAACATTACCCCACTACCACTGTACAAGAAGTATCCAGATTTGGAGATGGTCCGGTAATGGTCTGGGGTGAAACACACGCGATACTAAACCTAATAACAATCAGCTAACCAAACACTAGCTATAGAAAGCTATCCGATTTTCACTTTGTTTTTTGTACTTTTTTCAATTTGCAATTTCATTTCATTTCATTTCATTTATTTGTAATATCTATTACAAACATTGCCACCCTCGAAGGTATCACCTTGTGTGAGCGTATTAGCATCATAATTATGACAAATACATCACATTAATTTCATAATCCAACTGTTCTTCATTACCAGTATAGGCTGCACTGCCTCCACTCCCATTGGTATATCCTATCACTCCCATCATTAGATATTAGCCAGAAGCTTGCCACAACGAATTTCTTCTCGTAAATTCTCAAATTTTCTACGCGTATTTATCAGACTAAGATTTTTACGTGACACATTTTGACATATTATAATTTCAATTTTTTTTACAAATGAATTACTAAATACTATATTTTGCAATTTATTGTGGAAAAATATGTTGATTTTTTAATATGCATTGTAAATAACACTTTGAAAGTTACAAGTGCATATATAGAGGTCTTGCGTTGCAGAGCAGTGTATCGGTAAGCAGGTTATTTAAAAAAAATCATGTGCCTATAAATAGAAAAAAGCCGGGAAAAAATAATTTATGTGAACAGGGATTGAAGATCTTTTATGAGCTTTCCTTTAGTCTTTATAGCATGAGAAAAAGTAATTCCCTCCTCTTCTTTCATAGCAAAATATTCTCTCCATCCCTAGACAAAACGCATGGCAATATAATAAAATTGTGGACGTAACCGCGCCACTGTCGCATTGGCATTATGCAGATACACGGACCAGTTTCCAGCTAAACATCCAAATAGCAAACTGCATATTCGTTATCTTCGTTGTCATCAAATAATCATCATGTCAGCAGCAGTAAAAACATAGTCATCGCGCGGCACCCATCCCCAAACCGAAGCAACAACGCATAATCAAAAACTATAGAAACGATCAATTATTCGATTATTACTATCCGAATGGCCCTCAATTCAATGGTCGTGCCCACATAATAACGACATAAGGAGTGCTACACTACCACCAGCCACCCTTCCTGTGCTCTTCAGGCAAATATTGCGAGATTTCATGAGCGTATCAAATTTAGTTCAGCAAGAAGACCGACATTTGATCCAACTATTTTGGAAATCATTCTCATGATGCCTTTTGAGCCAGTCGAGCGGATTTGGATTACTCTATTAAAATTGGAAGCAAAGTCGTATCAGACTTCTTTCTTCATAGGTTTGTTCTCTCGACTGAAAGTTATAATACCCATATGAAGGTGTTAAGGCTTTCGTGGACGTCCTCTATAGAGACTTCCACGGTGTTGTCCATTGTCATCTGTTGAAAATAACCCCTAACGTTCTAAAAACATAACTTTAATAGTAGATGCAACCACCTTTGAAAATACAGCATTCTTACTTGCAAAATGTCACAAAAAATTTCCAACAGACGACAGTCTGAAGAACCCGAACAATAACTTGTTATATGCAAGATATTTTTATGGAATCTATGAAATTCTGAAAGCAAATTGGATACAATTTTCCAGAAGTTACGATATTTATCATAACAACGACGTTAGTGCGACTTGAAATAATAAATGTGATAGACTGAAATGAAACTTATAGTTATACCCTCTGGGGCCGAACGAGAAAAAATAAAAAAACCCAACAGAAATGTACTTCGGTTGTCAATATAGTATATACAGGATATCCCAGAAGTCAACGTCAAGCCGCAACGGGGTGACAGAATAATTGGTTGTAACTATCATGAGAAAAATCTATCCCTTGTAGTTTGAAAATGATGGGCATTTAAAAAAAAAACTTAGAAATTTGGTCAAATGATAACAATTTTCCGGTTATTGTGGTTAACTGTTATTATATTTATTCATTTAGACTTTGGAACCGTAACCCTAAATAACATTTCTAGTAGCACAGTTAAAAATAATGACACAATGGCCCCAAGTTTTCTAGAATGAAGACTATTAGTTAAACTAAGAATGTGAAATTTTTAAAGTTTGTCAACTTTGAAAGACCCTCCTTCAAAAAAATGCACCAAGGTGTCCTGGCAAGTTCCATTATAAGTTGGCACATTTAACCAGGATTGTAAAATGGTACAATACTTGTTCATTTCGTACTAAAAAAACGAGTAAAAAAATAAAAACCTTAAGTAACCCCATTTTTGCTAACCCATTTCACTCAGATCAGATGTTCTTTATTCGCACAAGCTTCTGGTAGGTTCTTAATTTTAGAGACAGATAGTGACGCCACTTTTAAAGTCAAAAATCAGTAAAATTAATAAAATAATGAAAAAATTTGACCTAGTTAGAAAGGTTTATTGGAATAAAAGTCAGGCAACAAATGTTCAAAGTGTTTACCATCAGCCGCAATACACGCCCTACATCTTCCTAAAAATGATCTATTAGCCAGGCATATCCTCGAGAGTTGATGTCCTCAGCAGCTTGAAAAATTTGTTTACGCAGCTCGGCTACGCTCTCAATGGGCTTTGAATAAACTTTTTATTTGAGAACACCCCAATAACAAAATTCCAAGGGATTTAAGTCTGGGAACGGAATGACCACGAGATAGTGACTGAACATCCACCTCCACCTCCTGGGTCAAGGAAACCTCTTACTTGCGCTGCGTAATGCGCTGGGCAGCCATGTTGTTGGTACCTCATGTGGCGACGATCTGTTTAGCGGTCTACAGACGCTGATGCATGCTGCGAATCAGGTATCGACTTCTATGTTTCATAATGCAAGTAGCAGCGTGTGTGGTACTGAATTACGAATTTATTGTACTGTACCATTATACAATCCTGGTTAAATGCGCCAACTTCTAATGGCACCTGCCAGGACACTTTAGTACATTTTTTAAAGGGGCGCTTTTCAAAGTTGGCAAACTTTGAAAATTTTAAATTCATAGTTCAATAAATAGTCTTCACTCTATAAAACTGGGGGTAATTGTGTCATTGTTTTTGACTGTGCTTCTAGAAATATTATTTAGGGTTATGGTTCCGACGTTTAAATGAACAAAAATAATAAAAGTTAACCACAATAACCGAAAAATTGTTATAATTTGACCAAATTTCTGGGTTTTTTTTAATTGCCCATAATTTTCAAACTGCATGGGACAGATTTTTTTTTCTGATTTTTCTCATGATAGTTACAACCAATCCTGTCACCCCGATGCGGCTTGACGTTGACTTTTGGGATACCCTGTATATGATTACTATTTGCTTATTTTTAGCTTTATGCATACTAAATTTTCATCGCAAAAATAGTTATTTGAGAGAGGTAGAGAGATTTGATGTACTTCTATTATGTGTCACCTAAAACGCTAAAAAAATAAAAGTGTTATAAAACGAATGATAAAAATCCTGAAGTAAAACAAAAAACAGCCGATATATTTTCAGTAGTAAATAGGCGATGGAACTTAATTCATAAGATGACCTAAGGTATTTCCGAACAAACACTATAAAGAGTACATAACTACTAAATCACTAAAATCAGGCAAACGGGAGTCTCAAGAGTGTTAAATCGTGTCTCAAGAGCAGAACCCATATCCTATGATGAACATTCTGTTAAAGCATATAACGGGATGATATAATTTGGATTCAAAACAACTAAAATATTTGAAGAAATTAAGGCTTTTCTGAATAAGGGATTTCAAGATGAAATGAATTCATCAAAAAATGGAGTCAAATGTCTTGACTCAGTATTTCCCTCACATTATCATTGCTAACAAAAAATTTGGAGTTACTCTATCACTACACCACCCTCATAAAAAAAAAGATGATCATGGAGTTTTAAAACATTCTAAAAAGTTTGAGCGTTTTTGAAATTTTCAGTTTTTTGTTAATTTCTCATTTGCCACTGTCAAGCGTTACAACTACGACACACTGCTATAATTTCCTTTCCAGTAGTAACACGACGTCACAATTTCATGACAATCAAGTTCGTAGTTTTCCAAGTTCTACATTATATGACAAATTATTTAACTAATATAAAATTCAAAGCGGATAGGTCTAAAAAGCACACGATATAACCAAAGGAAATTTTTTTCAACGCAGTGTAGAGTATTTTATGACTGCAACAAATTTTTGACGTTTTGAGCCCCCACCCCGACTATCCCAATTTCACGCCCACCCAAAAATGTAGAATATGATGAGGAACCCCTGAAATGCATAAAAACAAAATTTTAGCTGTTTTTTTACTTTTAGTTTCTTTGTTATTGCTTTCTATCTTCGTCACGGTAATAGCACTGTGTCATAATTTCATTAAAATTAATTTTCAGGAGTTTCACAATACCGAACGATCTAAAACAATACTCGTATGTATACCTGTATGCATAAAAAAATTCAGTCCGTTGGACCATTGGTTCCCGTAATATTCGGATGGACCTAAAGAAGTGTATTCTTCGCGATCAGAATACTCCCCTCCCATCACCTATCGGTGTGGCAGGTAAAAAGGTTAGAAATTTGATATTGAAAACAGAAAATAAGTAGCGAAGCGTTTGCACAATCAGTACATTAGGGATTATTTGCAATACCCATGAATCGTTGCGACTAGAAAAAGAAAAACAGTTTTGTCATCAAGCTTTTCGAAAAGCACGTATTCAAAATTTATTTAATTTTCCAATGTTCTTAGCACCTTATGCTCAATATTCTGATATGAATATTCTTCCACTGTCTAATTTTCAATTTAGGTACTTGAACTTATGTAAAAAGCATAGCAAAGCTAGAAACTGTTGCTAGATATAAGAGTCTTTTGAGGCAATCTAATAAATTATTTCTGAATCTAGATTGCTTCGATTCACTTGTGGATAAAATCTCATTATAATAACATACATGACAAAAAAAGTACGTCAACTGTTTAATTTTTGCTGGAAAGATATTATCATTATCACTTATTTGGACTATGCAATGCAAATATTGCCAACTAGAATTCCACGCCTTGTTGGAGGTGTTGCATTAGAGTGTAATTAGGCAGCGATGCCAACCCTACTGAAAAATCAGTAGATCTACTGAATTCATCCTTAGTCTACTGATCTACTGATTTGTGTTGGAAATCTACTGATATATGGAATACCATTTTCAAATTCACTGTAAAACTGCATCACTACTGATTTTTTCACTGGTTTCATTTATAAATCTACTGAAATCTGTATGTAATTGCTCTGACACCTCCATTCGTCCCGTCTACTATTTGGCAGGCAGCGCCATCAAGTAGTGAGCCACTGTAACACTTGACTTGGTAGTGTACAGAATACAGGGAACAGGGTTAGGTTCGGCCACACACAGATACGGTAACGCTATCGCGCGTTTCGTGTTTTAACATCTTACGTTTGTAAACAGGGGTTGTTGGTTGTTTTTGTCATCTTTACTTTAAAAGTGTTCAAGTGTTCCGTTCACGAATACGAAAATAAAGATTTATTTCTGTTTCATTGTATTATTTTCATAAACAAAAAATTCCTAGAGCAACTTCACCCAAAAGAGGTCTTAAAATAGTCTAAAACCAGGCAAAATAGGAATATGGTGTCCAAAGGGGTTTGAGTGACGCTTGAAAAATGCTTCTCCGCTGAAAATACCAATGAATAACTAGTTCGCACAAAAGCGGAAGTCACCAGTCATGTTGGCTGGCGCTGAAGCGCTCTGAAAAAGCGTTGATTTCTTAATCATGAGAATTCTACTGATTTCTACTGATTTTCGTTAGCGTCATCTACTGAAAACAAAAAAATCCAGTTGGCAACACTGTAATTAGGATTATCTGCCGGTGTTTCTTTGGCTAAAATTTTAATAAGGTCTTTTGCAGACCTTCGCCACGCTCACATTGCTGCGCTCATGGTGGAAGGCATTAGAGCGAAGTCAAGATTGCTAAATTAAACAAACCGCTCTCTGGCTGTTTCTGGTTAGCTGATAAGTGCGCTAATTGCCCACACTCCTACGATCCTTACACTGCCTGGAAAAGTGTGTAAAGATGAAATTAAAGATATGCCAGACGCGAATATGGCTATGTGTGTGCGCTCAAATTTCTCAAGAAGCCCTGAGAAGTGAGGTAGTAAATTTAGAGAAAAGCGTTCGTATTTCCTCTCAGACTGGTTGGTCATAGTAAATGTAATGTAACTGGAAAAACACATACTGTTAGCTAACTATTGAAGTTTTGTTAATTCAAGATATTCTAAATGCGACAACTGCAACATTTCATGTGACTTATTTATTTTCTTAAAATAAATGTCATTAGAAGAGACATGAGCCTAAAATCCAAAGATGTTATATGGCTATACCCTCAAAAATGCCTTTAAAATACTAGTTTTAGTTTCAACAATTCAGTGGTCTTCTCTGATATTACTTGGCTTAGAAAAAAATAATTAATAATTTATCAATAATAGAGGCAATATCGGCTAAGCGCATTCATCTTTAGTTTTGGTTTAGCTCTCCATTTCCAACTGAAGCTGACGAACGATCTCCAAAATAGTAGGAGAACTATAGCATGTTCTCGCATGACCAAGATTGACAACTAAAAGTTTGTGTTATTAAAAATAATAATCTGCCACAATCGGATACCCTTTCTAATAATAATGCGGTCCCCTTTTCACAGGATATAATTATACAAAAATGCACACTTATCGTTTCTATGCTTTAAGTCGTTTTAATAATATTACTGTCTCCTTTTAACTTTAAGCTTGAACTTCAATTCTGGTACTAAAGGTTATTTATATCTCAATCTATTGCTTAACAGCAACATACATTGTCCATATTAGAATACACCCACTATCACACACATGACTGACCATCACACAGTATATTTAACAAGGCAGAGCATTTTCCTAGCATGAAATCTTGGGTACGAATCTTGGTGTAAGCTGAATTTACTCCATTCTTACTTTTAAATCTTCATCTCTTGTTTCATAGACTCTCTTTCGGATACACGTCAAGATACAGGTAAGCTAATTTGTTTAGTCTTATGTTCTGATTGACTTTTATGCCTTAAGACGTTTTGAAATGTTCACGACGTAAATCTCCATTGAAAGTAATACATTTTCACAGGTCCCTATGTTCAGGATTCCGGACTATTTGCATGGCAGAGGAGAGGGGGGGATGGTTTGAAATTTTTGTGGGCAAAAGAGGCTCTCCAGTTTCACACATATCTTACTCCTACAACTCAAAGAAGGGAATAAAATACGCGTCAGGGGGATAAATTAGGACATAGAAGTAAAACGGATATTCCATTTTCCATTAGTTATAAACAAAGAACGTATCTAGACAAACATAACGTAATACTAGACAACAACTTAGCTATCCGAGCTAAACATTACCCTGAGCAAAAAGCCCAAAGGGCTCTTTGCGTAAACAAACGTCAACCGCCAAGTACCTCCAAAATGGTCTTAGGGCGGCTCATCAAGTAATGGTTTCTGACCAGACAGTTAAACAGTTTACGGGAGGCTGATTTAAGAGCAAGACGACCAGTACAAAGAACTGTTTTAAGGGGCCTGGGTATACATATTGTAACATACTGTATATTATGGTCAAGGTTGAGAGAAAGGTTAGTGCATCATGAAGCAGAAATCAAGAAGATGAAATCAGATATGACAGATACGCTTGATAGTGTGAGAAAGGTCATGGAAGACTTTTATAAAGCAAGAGATGTTGACAATAAGATGAGAAAGCAACTGGCGAATTTGGAAGATGAGAACGTTCGAATGAAAGAGGAGCTGGAAGACGCTTTGGCTGCAGCAAAGGCTGATAGTTCTGGGCTAAAACAATTGAAGTACGGACATAATAAGATAAAGCAGAAGATTGCGCAGATGGAAAGCGAGGTTGATAGTGATAGGCTAAAGAAGAATCCGAACAAAGTAATTGATAACGGAAACAAAGGTGTATACGAAATATCAGCGATGCAAGATGCCGATGTAGATTTGAACCAGATACTGGCGCAGCTGGAGAGAGCAAACGCGAAGGTAGGGACCCACGTTGCGCTCAAGGACGTGTCATGGAGCTCTGATCAAGCCGCGCAACTCAGGAGTGAGAATGGTAAGCAGAAGATCAGGATT
The DNA here is from genome assembly GCA_951848785.1 of Callosobruchus maculatus. Taxonomy (NCBI): domain Eukaryota; kingdom Metazoa; phylum Arthropoda; class Insecta; order Coleoptera; family Chrysomelidae; genus Callosobruchus; species Callosobruchus maculatus. The sequence continues at coordinate 23,286,293 of CATOUR010000014.1, read as the reverse complement.
ACGCAACTGGAAGATAAACTCAGCAGACTCACTAAGGAACTGGAGAGCAACCTGAGTGACGAGAAGGGAGTGTCGAGAGTGGACAACCGAGAAGACGAAAAGGTGCAACTGAAGAGAATGATAACAGAGCTAGGAAAAGAGAATCCTGCTGGAGCTGAAAATGAGGATCGCAAGTTGGGCAAAGAATATCGCAGTTACGAGGTGATCTGGTATGATCTTGCAACACGCGACGGAAGAAAGGGTAGATGTCCGAAGCTACAACGCCATGGAGAGGAACCCTACGTGGTGATGAAACGCCTACAGGTTACGTACGGAAAGTGGAAAACCGAAGGTCGACTATGCTGATGTCTGTGGTGATACGAGAATCGAAGTTGTTCGTCGAGGACGCCGAACGCTAAGGGGGGAAGAATGTAACATACTGTATATTATGGTATTCGAGTACTTGTATTAGTTGTCATTGGTTGTCATACATGATGTAAAGTCAAAGTGCTAGGTTAGATCTTTTAAAGTGTAAACGTCATCGAATCGTCTAGAGTTTTCGAGAATGACGGATGGATTCTAGAAATGTCATCGAATTCTCTAGATGGTTCGATGAAGTATATACAGGGTGAGTTTTTAGTACCGGCTCGGTCGATCACTCCACTACTATAGAAGATAGCGAAAAAAGTTGTATATAAAAGTTGTAGCCACGGATATGCTCCTTGCTCAGAAAATATTTATATTTATACAGGGTGATACATAACTACGTGGTGATACAAACATGCATTTTTTTAAATGAGACACCCTATATATTATTCCATATTCAGATTCTACTAATGATTTCCGTTCCTCCAATATAGGGCATTGTTACATTATACAGGGTGTTTCAAAAGTTATGACCATTTTTATATCCAAATCGCGGACAAATGAACGTACTGTATATCAAAAAGTAATGAATCAAAAATTATTTTTTTACACGAGAAGATTAAAAATATCCTCTAGTTTTAAAATCGGCTATAAAAGAAGCCCGAGACGCATATTCGTATACAGGGTGATGTAGAATGCAAAATCCAAATTTTCTCGTTTTTTTCAAATATAACCCCCAATATTTTATTATCTCAAAGAATTGCTTTTAATATGCTCTTTCATCTTTGTATAGCACTTGTTGTACCTACGTCCATCAGTTTCCGAGATATTTCGATTTTTCGGTAAATTTAAAATATAGCCTCTATTTGTGTACTGAAATTTATTTATTTTGAGAAAGTTCTATCTGATTTGTTTTTTATTTAACGAACAACTAAATTATAACGTCTTGATAGTATTTGATGAAGTCAAAACCCTAAATCATCGAGATAATAAAGTCAAGTACCTATGCTGAGGAAACAATTTTGTAGGCGTCATGCATAATTATCAAGTAGTTTTATCAGGTAGGCTTTGAAAAATTGACAGTTTTCATAACCTACGCAATAATTCCGTACTGTGTAAAAAACTAGCATTGAAAATTAATTTTTCCATTGAGGGTATTTAGGAGAATCTTTGAGAAATTGTCTACTTGCCTCCAGAATATATCAACTATGAATAGCAATATCCAGAACGGAGGCACTCTAAAACTAGTGCGTTTGGAAGACTGAAGAATCGTTTTATTTGGACTGTGTCGTTTCATATTTCATAGCCTACCTGGTACATCCGCTTGATAATTATGCATGACGTCTATAAAATTGTTTCCTCAGCACACTTGACCTATATTTTCTCGTTAGTTCAATGTTTTGACTTGATCAAGTATTATTATCGCCTTATATTTTAGTTGTTTGTTAAGCAAAAGCAAAATTTGGTAGTATTTTCTCAAAATAAATAAATTTTATTAAAGAACTAGAAGGTATATTTAAAATTTGTAGAAAAATCGAAATATCTCAGAAACTAATGAATGCAGCCATAATAAGTCCTATACAAAGATGAAAGAGCATATTAAAAGTAATTCTTTGGTATAATAAAATATTGGGGGTTCCATTTAAAAAAAGAGAAAAAATCTAGATTTTGCATTCTACATCACCCTGTATACGAATATGCGTCGCGGGATTTTTTTATAACGTATTTTAAAACTAGAGGATATTTCTAATCTTCGCATGTAAAAAAATTTTTTTTGATTAATTACTTTTTGATATACAGTACGTTCATTTGACCGTGATTTGGATACAAAAATGGTCATAACTTTTGAAACACCCTGTACAATGTAACAATACCCTATATTGGAAGAACGGAAATCATTAGTAGAATTTGAATATGGAATAATATATAGGGTGTCTCATTTAAAAAAATGCATGTTTGCATCACCACGTAGTTATAGATCACCCTGTATAAATCAAAATATTTTCTGAGCAAGGAGCATATCCGTGGCTACAACTTTTATATACAATTTTTTTCGCTATCTTCTACAGTAGTGGAATTATCGACCGAGCCGGTACTAAAAACTCACCCTGTATAAGGCGCCACGGGTAGCGTGGCAGTTCAGTTCAGTTGAGTTCTAGTTGAGAAAAGGTTAAGAGATATTGTATTGAAGTAAAATGGTAAAAGTTACGTCGAGTTTGATTCTTTCGTGAAGAAAAAGAGGCCGTCGTGACAATATATATGTAATTGCCATGTTAAATCACGGACTCCCATTTCGAACAGAACCCACTTGGTTTTCAAACTACATACACAGTATTTCAGAAGGTGATAGTTAAGACCTTAGTGAATGACAGTTATTTGCGATTTTCTCAAAAAAGTTTTTAGTATGCAAAAAACTCGCAATGCAAAATCGTACATTCTTCATATATCTGTTACTTAACAACCAAACACGAAATGAAAGAAAGGCAAAATAGGTGAAAAAGCGCAAACTTTCATCTTCAATCTGCTTTTTTGAACCATTACTGTAAGTTTGAAGGTAACGTCGGGAGCTTGGAAATGCGAAATTCATTTTTATAGTGACCTTTGGACCACCATACGTTTGGACCTTTTTGACCTTATCCTTGGATTTTTGGACTTATCTCCCCTCATCTTAGACACATACACTAGAGAAAGGGACATGCGACCACGCGTCCTAGCTAACACGAGACACTTAACTTGAGCTCATAAAACTTTTCGATTGAACTTCACCCGCCGTGATCGTTTGCAATGGCAGCAAACTTGTACTCTTCACAGACAAATCATGATTCCGCCTAACCCAATGTGATGGTCTAGTACGTGTGCACAGATGTCCTAATGAACATTACCCCACTACCACTGTACAAGAAGTATCCAGATTTGGAGATGGTCCGGTAATGGTCTGGGGTGAAACACACGCGATACTAAACCTAATAACAATCAGCTAACCAAACACTAGCTATAGAAAGCTATCCGATTTTCACTTTGTTTTTTGTACTTTTTTCAATTTGCAATTTCATTTCATTTCATTTCATTTATTTGTAATACCTATTACAAACATTGCCACCCTCGAAGGTATCACCTTGTGTGAGCGTATTGGCATCATAATTATGACAAATACATCACATTAATTTCATAATCCAACTGTTCTTCATTACCAGTATAGGCTGCACTGCCTCCACTCCCATTGGTATATCCTATCACTCCCATCATTAGATATTAGCCAGAAGCTTGCCACAACGAATTTCTTCTCGTAAATTCTCAAATTTTCTACGCGTATTTATCAGACTAAGATTTTTACGTGACACATTTTGACATATTATAATTTCAATTTTTTTTACAAATGAATTACTAAATACTATATTTTGCAATTTATTGTGGAAAAATATGTTGATTTTTTAATATGCATTGTAAATAACACTTTGAAAGTTACAAGTGCATATATAGAGGTCTTGCGTTGCAGAGCAGTGTATCGGTAAGCAGGTTATTTAAAAAAAAATCATGTGCCTATAAATAGAAAAAAGCCGGGAAAAAATAATTTATGTGAACAGGGATTGAAGATCTTTTATGAGCTTTCCTTTAGTCTTTATAGCATGAGAAAAAGTAATTCCCTCCTCTTCATTCATAGCGAAATATTCTCTCCATCCCTAGACAAAACGCATGGCAATATAATAAAATTGTGGACGTAACCGCGCCACTGTCGCATTGGCATTATGCAGATACACGGACCAGTTTCCAGCTAAACATCCAAATAGCAAACTGCATATTCGTTATCTTCGTTGTCATCAAATAATCATCATGTCAGCAGCAGTAAAAACATAGTCATCGCGCGGCACCCATCCCCAAACCGAAGCAACAACGCATAATCAAAAACTATAGAAACGATCAATTATTCGATTATTACTATCCGAATGGCCCTCAATTCAATGGTCGTGCCCACATAATAACGTTCGTAAAATTTTACGTTCTCAACTCAAATCAATGTACACTCAATGACAGACATTAAAACGAGAACGTTCGTTCGGTGGGTCGCAGGCAGTTAATGTCATAAATACATAATGCCACTTTGGTCGGAATGGTCGTGTCCCTTTTTGCATCTAATCCGGTGAAAATAGACACACAATTATGGAATAACAAAATGTGGTTTAATGCGCTCATAAGCATAATGCGCTGTATATATGGCAGTACACTCGGAACGTTGGGCCATGCTCTCTATCCCTCGTTTCCACACATGCGTCGTTCGCTTACGAATAATCGGCATTCGGGGCAGATATTCATGTTAAGCCGGCGCCACATATGCGGTATTCGGCGGGCAACAAACCCCGATTATTTGCTATTCGGCAGTAAAGCCGGCGCCACATATGCGATATTCGGCGAGCAATGAACCCCGATTATATGCTATTCAGCTAAAGCCGGCGCCACATATGCGGGTATTTGCCGAACATCAATATTCGCCGCTTTTTCAACCTTGCTCGCCGAATAGCGAGCACGTTCGCCCTACATGTGCGTAGTTGGCTATGTTTAGTTCCGAGAAGAAAGGGAATGGGAAAGCCCGACCATTCGCACAAACTGCTCCAGCCATACTAGTAGGCGTTTGCCGAATTGCGAATATTCGCTGTTCGTTGCTCCCTAAATGCCGCATGTGTGGCGGCGGCTATGGCGCCGGCTGAATGCTCGGTGTTCGTCATATGGCGAATATTCGAGTAAAATCCTGCAGCCACATAGCCGAATAGCAAATAATCGGGGTTCGGTGCTCGCCGAATCCCACATATGTGGCGCCGGCTTAAAGGGCGACACGTGCTCGCTATTCGGCGAGCAAGGTTGAAAAAATGGCGAATACTGATATTCGGCAAATACCCGCATATGTGGCGCCGGCTTTAGTTGCGGAATATTCAGCATGTTCGCCCGAATACGATCGTTTTCCCTTTGGTGTCGGAAAATGAACACATATCAAAGCACCCGAATATTCGTTTTCTCTATGTTCGCTTTGTCTCCCACACTTGCGTTGACCAATAATACATTTTAAATAAAATGATCGCAAAAATTTTCGATTTTGAGACAATAGGCTGGTTCAGCATTTTATAATATCTACATGCCACTCTTTACCGTCGGTCTATCTCTCTATTGGCGTCCTTCTAGCCGCGTAATCTCAGTGACCCCTGCTTGGATTGTGATGAAATTCAGGTAGCGGTAAGCTGTTGGGTCGTAGTAGACACTGCTACTGTAATTTGGAAAATCGGGACACTGCAAGTAGAGAAATACGTAAAAAACTAAAAATTATGGGTTCCTGATCCTTTTCAATTTATGTTGTACGTGGTGAAATCGAGGTGGTTGATCGAGGGGGGGTTTGAAAAGTCGAACATATGTTGTATTCATCAAATACTCTACGTTGTGCTGTAAAAAAATCTTGCTTTTCAGACCTATCCGCTTGCTGCCTTTGAATTTTACATCTGTGGATACATATGTACATATTATATAAATTCTAACGTGTGACTTGGAAACTACCACTAACTTAATGGTAATGAATCTTTTACACCGTATTACTACCGTGGAGGAAATGATAGGTACGAGTGTACCTATGCGTCAACTGGAGCTCCAGCCAGTGGCGAACGAGGAATCAACAGCGACTTCAAAATAGCTCAAACTTCGTTTTTAGATGCTTAAAAGGTGAATATTGTCTGACTGCTTGATGAGGATGGTGCAGCAATAGAGAAACTCAAAATGTAGATATTGTAGATTTACGAATTTGTAATAGTGCATGTAATACGGAGGGGCGAACCATCCTCTTTTTTAGGGTTCTTTTTTTTGTTTAAATTGTGATGTGGTGGACGTAGAGCAAGCAAGTGAGGGTGAGACGAATACTTTCCGCATTTATATTCATATGGAAATATTCGCTTTTATATGTGAATGGTGAACAAAGCCAATATTCGTGCATAATTATTTGTTTCCAAATATTCACGAAATATCCAAATATTTGTACATCCACGTCTGGAGCCGGGTTAGAGGATATATCAATATATAACGACACTGATGTTCCTCTTTCTTCGTTCAAAGGTAGCATTTCGTAACACACAAATTATGAAAATAAAAAGTTTAAAAGACGGTTGTGAATGAGTTGAAGATGAACCTCGAACAAATTTCTGGCAATGTTGATTTGTCTTACGATTTCACCTAAAAAATTTTTCATGAAGAATTAATATTATTAGGATCCTGAGTTGTATGCAATGTAGGCATAAAGGTAGCCCAAGACTACATACAAAGCTGTTAAAAGACCTCATGAAGTTGATCTTTTATAAATGTGGAGTTATTTATGGTCGTATTATATCTGGAGGGACTAACTGTGAAGTACTATTCTCTTGTACATCGATTACCCTTAAAGACAAATTTAAAGCCAAAATGGCCTCTTTATCAAGATGTTGAATCACGACAATGCTCCAGCCCACAGATCAGCAGCGATCATCAATGGAAGAATTAAGGGTCTAGGGTATAGCGCGCGAAATTGAGAATCCAAGAAAAGACGTATTCCAGTGTTAGCGAGGAAGTGTGGCCGCCTGTTCTCTTTCTACAGTGTGTGAGTCTAAGATGAGGGGAGATAAGTCCAAAAATCCAAAGGTAAGGTCAAAAGGTCCAAAGGTAAGGCCCAAAGGTCACCATAAAAATGAATTTCGCATTTCCAAGCTCCTAACGTTACCTTTACACTTACAGTAAGGACTCAAAGAGCAAATTGAAGAAGAAAGCTTGCGCTTCTGCAACTATTTAGCCTTTCTTTGATATCGTGTTTGGTTGTTAAATTACAGGCATTTATAGAATGTACGATTTTGCATTCCGAGCTTTTTTGCACATTAAAAAACTTTTTTGAGAAAATCCAAAATAGTTGTCATTCATTAAGGTCTTAACTATCGCCTTCTGAAATATTATATATGTAGTTTGAAAATGGAGTGAATTATGCAAGAAATTGTGAGTCCGTGTTTTACATAGCAAATACGTATGTATAAATGTGTGTATCCTGGCCCCTTAAGGGCAGAATTTATGAGCATAATATTTTGATACATCTATAGCAAAGTTGTCAGAGCTAGGGAATCTCAAAATAAGTGTATAAGCGGGATGCGCTATACAAACTCAATACATCTACCCAGTATTTTTTCTTTGCTATTAGTCGACGTTGCCTCCACAATTAATTGTGGAATGAGGGAATTCACTAGCTTTCGGAACATCTACTGCATGGTATGTTCACTTTATGCAGTGACTTTGACTAGGAAGTTTAATTCTGCTATTCTGGAAGGTGTAATTTTAGAAATTATTTATGTTATTGACATTACTGATAAAATTCGAGCGGTTCTTTTTCAAGAAAGAAAAATACCAGCAAGGATCCTGCCTTGTACCAGAGCAAAACCGACCACATCCGAATCATTTCTGAGGCTAAGCAGCACTTAGCGCGTCCAGTTCTTGGTAGGGAGACTACTTGGGAACTTCTTTGGCAGAGATTTAGCTTTTTTCCATCACTAGTTCCTCTCAATTCACCAGATGGCACAAAAATACGGTTCCATCCGTTATTACTGAAGTTTCGCATCTATTGCTGGGGGTCTACACCAAGGCTACTAGGGCTGGGGTGTTTTCTGTATACCTTCTGTATACGTATATTTAGGCGAAAATGTATTTTGAATATCCTTATAAACAAACTTCTAATTAATTTATGAATTGCTATGATTATGGTCTCTGACATTTCACTAGCAATGATAATTCGGTAGCCTTTCTATTTGGTCCGAACTATAACGGTTTTGCAAGAAGTGCTCCTTCTTTGGCATCTGAAAAGCGAGTAAGGCATAACACTTATTATAGGCATACTGAGCTATTACAAGCTGGTCTACATTGTACATTGGTGAAAGATAAAGTGATCTGCCATTTTAAATGCTCATGGTCAATGCAGTACTGAGAAAATTATTAATCCTTTAGCTATATGGGGCTACACTGCTCGTATTATGTAATTTTTAAAATAAAGTCTAAAGAAGCTACGCATACTCTATTTTTATAGAATAAGCCTAGATGTGAATTGCGAAAGGTATAACATTATTAACAAAGGGTGAGTTTAATGTACAAAAACAATAATAATTATCATCATCATAGTCACAATATCTTAACGGACATGTTATGAACTCGTAAAATGCATTAAGTCGGAGCTAGAGTATTGCCGACAAGAATACTACCAATAGTTTTGAGAACTGTAGCTCGCCATCATTCGCGATTTTCTGTAAGTTCAGTGGCGCTCTTGATACTCATATCTAGCAACTGTTTCGTCGTTTCCACCCAACGTGTAGGGGAACGGCCACGGCGCCGCCCATTCGGGGCGTGACCCTGAACTACAGGTTTCTCCATATTATCGCTTCTGTGAATATGTCCGAAGAATGTAAGCATTCTCGTCGACACAATGGAGGATAGTCTCTTTGGATGACCGAGCTCATGCAGTATGGAAACATTAGTTCGATGGGCTATAAGCAATTCTCAGCATTCTCCTCCACGTCCACATTTCAAAAGCGTCTATGCGAGCTTGATCTGCCTTTTTAACAGTCCAAGTTGCCGAGGCATAATAACTATAAAATATAATTAATCAAACATTTTTGTTATTTCGTAAAATGTTATACTTTCCTTCCTGCATAAATTAATATAGGTATATCTTAAATCCATGCCAAATTTTGAATTTTGTGCGCCTTTCCTTTACAAAATTCAAAAGCCGGCAGTCAGAAAGTCACAGATAAGCAACTGAGAGTATAACTTAAGCAAAGTGCTCGCACAATTCTCCATAACCCATTATTTTTTTCTGTTGTAACAGCAGCGAATCGTGAGTGAATCATCCCGGAAACACCTCCCACCTTGGAGTGGTGTCGACTACTGTTAAGTGACGTATAAGAGATACATTAATCGTTCACTTTCGCTGCCCACTTACCATCCACCCTGGCCGGCCGCGTCCATATTTCTTCATTTGTCCCCCGCAATCTCCTCCCCCTTCCCGCGCATCCATACTGATTGCTCGCCCTCCAGGATGGAGACTAATGGCCGCCATTCGCCGAACTGGCATGCCGTCGTTCTCTGCTGCTTCCTCCTCTTCCTCTACCTGCTTGGATGGCATTATGTGGTGTTTTCTTTGGGAGGACGCCGTCATTTCTCAACGGTGACACCGGCAATTCTCTACTCGTCCCACACTGTCTCGACCTCAACGACAGAGACTTTGTTACGGGTCGAGAGCTGCCTTTGAGTTTTCGCCGTGCTGCCAGTTTCTGTTTTCTTTAGAAGGCAGATGCGCGCTAATACTACAGTATATTCAACCCCAAGATAGACTCCAAATAAACAGTCGCATGCAACATTCGCGTGGTTACTGTCCGCTAACGTCTCCGAACGCGCCACCTATAGTCCAGTGCAATTATGAAATTTTATATGACTATTTAAAAGAGTCCCTATGAGCCCAATGCAACTCAAAAGTAGCCGGTTGCCAGTTTGAAATGATCATTAGGCAATAAACACTTGACATTGCATATTTGGATCTACTTTCCAGTCAGCCTTGGGGGTTTTGACTTGCCAGATGATAACACATAATTTACACATAATGTACTGGACCATTAGGGACCCCATCGACACGAGCCGATCACGCACGCGGTTTTCATTTGGTCTAGCTTGGCTGTGAATACAGTATAGCTACCTACTTTGTATAGCCATGAATCTCAGCAGTTTTGTAAGCCAAAACTAAGATTCATAAAGCGAGCTCACCACTGCTGTGCCGGCTAACAAAATGAAGTAAAGTTGATTGACACAGTACTTCCCACACATTACGATGATATCATTTTATTATTTTCTCATAGCATGAAGCTATAGTTTGAAATCCTCTTGCAACCAAATCATCGCCCCGCCCGCCAGCAAAAAAAAAAACATCAAACACACTCTCGGTAATAGTTCCTTGCATCTATCTCCGAAGAAACTCCGACAGTTTATATTCTGCAATCTTCAACTGATACAATCACATAGCATGCCGATTTCCTGATATTTAAAAACAGATTATATATTATCAGTATTAATCTTTAAGGAGACAGATTCCGGGATTTCCCAACCACCCTATCCGAGACTTCATTCTACCTCGTTGTATTTTAACCACTCAAAAAGAAAATAGAAAATAAGAGATCTCTGGAGTACCAAAAAACAGAGTTTGAACGGCTTTTATATTGTATTTAATTTAGTTTCATCACCACTAACGCAATTTTCTAAAACCATAGACTTTACCAATCTCCACCACGCCTCACGCTATGGGTTAGACATTTCATTATTATGAGTTTAGTGACTAGCTACATATACCACAGAATTACCTACAACAACATAATTTCAAAAATTATTTTTTGTCTAAGGTAGGGAGGGCAGTATTCGGATAAAGACTAGAAGTATATTATGTCGTTCCTTTAAGGACCAACGAAGAGCTCACTGCGAATACAACAAACTTTCCACTTCAAAAGCCCCCACCCTCACTTTTGTCCTCTTCTAAAAAATGTGGAAAACCCGCCACCTCGGCCGCCACTGATACGATTTCTAAAAACAATACGTGTTTTCTGTCCTTGCCACGGTACTAATACTGTGTCGGAATTGCATTAAAATCAATTTAATAATTATTGGGTTACATAATACAGAACAATTCAAAGCAAATACATGAGAAAAATTAAGTCCCTTGATTTTTGTAATAGACAAGTCAATGTTCGGATGGACTTATAAAAGAGTATTACGTAGGTCAATGGACAGCCCCTTATGAATACAACACATTTTTCAGTTTAACAGCATATGAGTTTTCTGAAATAGTTCTCAGTTCAGGCAACATGTACCTAAGTCCATCCAAATATTAGATAAAGTATCTTAAATGGACGATGAGCCTAAATTCACGGGCTGTTAGACACTATGAATGTCCACTTCAACGCAAAAATTGCCCTAGTCCACTAGCATATTATTTTGCTTAGTTTGTGGTTTACCATTAGTTTTTCCATTCACTGATAGAAACGTTCTCCTAGTGATTTATTATTTCACTCAATTTGTCTAATCGTTTTATAATTGAAAAATTGGGGAGAAATAGTACAAGAAAGGCAGATAAGTGGGTTTTTTAGTATTGACGTTCTTGATGAAGTAATAGACTCTGATACCGATATTTATGAATAACTTATGCATGTAGTGTATTTCGTATTCTCATATGTTATAAAATAAAAATACCTTGAAGTGTGTACAGGTCTTTATGACACTTTTGAAATCCAAGGGAAAAGGTGCCTAATTCCATTTTTGAAAAAAAAAATCTTGGAAAGTAGACCACTAAAGTAGGCGCTCAGTCTGGAGGTAATAAAGTGCAAGATTATAACAAATCAAATGATTATTCGAAAAGATAATATTTCCAGATAGACGTATAAACTTTACGAGCGTTTGAAAAAATGTGACTTAGGTACTTCTCGCATTGGATTTACAGGATTCTGCTGTAGGTTCACATCTCGAGTGTGTCTATTTCACTACCCAGAAATATATTCAGAATAAAAGGCCACATTTGAGAAGAAAGTGAAAACAAGTTCCATCCTCTTCCCAAAATGGGGAGCAGATAGGAATCTCCGGATGAATATCTGATCCATACGTGCCAGCAATGTATGTTAGTCTATATGCTTTGACAGGACAACAAACTATCAAACTATACAATATGTTTGAGTATCATATAACAATTTTGTACGACATTTATCAGGGTTGAACTCATAGTATAAAGCGACATCGAGTATATAAGAAGAACTAAATGCGAGAAGATACTTTTTTATTTTTTTCCTTCTAAGACTCGGAGAGTGGTCATCCTGAACGGTCATCTGGCAACATTGTTTCACCGTTCGCAAGCATTTTCATTAGCTATTTGTTTCGGCCTTACTAGGCTATATTTTCCCGGGTCCTGTACCGGAACGGTATTTGCTTCAGTGAGATGATGAATTGCCGGATCTTTTTTGCTGTTCCGGTGGTAGCACATATTTCTCCCAATTAGGGGATAAAGAGATTTACGAGATAGTTTTCACTAAGAAAAATATTACGGTATTTAATGAAATTATTGCTGTTGTGTAATATTTACTGCTTCGGAGGGGAACCAGGAAGGGAAAGAGGCAATCAGGGCTTTGTGAAGCACGTCGGAATCTTTTCGAAGTCTAATATAAAGTAAAAGTTAGTCGGGGTGCGCAATCTGAGGCCGTAGAGTGTTCAATTTTATTCAACACATTTTATTATACTTTCGAGAGCATCATCAAAACGTAAAATAGTGAATACACAAAAGTGATGTAAATCTCTAGTTCTATCAAATCAGAGCACCAGAAGCGCTGGGACAAAGATCAGAGCACCAGAGGCGCTGGGACAAGGTGGTGGGGAATGTTCAGTCTAAGAGGATGCTTTGGGGACCCTCGTGTCTTAATACCGCAGACGCTTTCAGCTTGAGCAGGAAAGAACTACGAAGGAGGTTGGATTCATAACTGGCCATTGGACGTTCAGTGTGCGACTGCAAAAGTTAGGTTTCGATATGGCAAATCCTTTATGCAGGAAGTGCTGCGAGGTAGCACGATATGTTCGACTATCCTGCCTTGGGTGAAATCAGGGACTCCAATCTGAATGTAGGTCAGGAGAGAAGACGTGAAGGGGATCACAAATCGTCCCAGCCTACGTTCTTTGCGAACTTTGAAGTACATTAGACTATGCTCTCCTGTCTTCCTTCCTGGCCTGCATTCAGAGTTCCTGTTTTCACTCTGCTCAGGCAGTCGCTTGCTAGATGCTACGTATTTTCTGTGTTTTACTATGGGATGGAAACGTTTACAATGAAAAAGATACCCAATGCCTCAAAAGTTTTGAAATGTGGATACATCGTCGAATTCTGCGAATACCATGGGTAGACAAAGTTACAAACGAAACAATATTAATAAAGATGAAAAATAAAGAGAAGTGTTGCTAACTATAAAGAAAAGAAAATTACAGTACCTGGGACACATCATGAGAGAGGAGAAATATCATCTTCTTCAAGTAATAGATGAAGGAAAAAGAACAATAGGAAGGAGAAGACATTCGTGGCTCAAGAATCTGAGGGATTGGTACAATTGCTCCAATAACCAGCTATTTAGAGCGACGGTTTCCAAAGTTTGAATTGCCTTGATGGTTGCCAACCTTCAGAATGGGGATGGCACCTAAAGGAGAAGGCAGTCGAAGATAACATGCTTAACTGTTTCCTCTGCCTCATCGCACTTCCTCCATAATGGGTCTGCCGGTGGGTCTACCACATCAATCCCCAGCTCCTGCAGGTGTGTAAAGCAACGTTCACTGGCCAGTTATAATTACTTTCGTAGTTCCTTCCTACCCAGTCTGAGAGCCTCTGCGGTATTAGAACACAAAGGTTCCACAACATCCTCTTAGACTGGAGATTCCCCATCACTATGTCCCAGCGCTTCTGGTGCTCATTTGACACCCAACCGAAGACGGTTATCCGTACCATGTTGTACGATATACCACATACTGGTTCTGGCCCTTGGCCTTGACGCATCTATCGGCCCTCTCATTACTACCCACTACTATGCGACTAGGCGCCCAAGATAACGTTGTTACCTTGTTGGTCTTCGCCAGTGTATTGAGGGTATTACGGCAGACTGTTTTTGAAGTATAGTGGTTACTCGCCAAGACCATCAGAGTCGCCTGCCTGTCTGTGTTTACATAGATAGTCTTTTTTACGTGGAAAATGGTGCCCACTTTACCTAGGCGGATACTTACGTTCCACCGTATATGCCTCCTCCTGTACCCGATGAATTTTTGAAGCCATACTGATGTACCGTTCGAGATACGTCAAGATTCTCTTGGAGCCCATTCCGACCTGTCACTTTAATTGATGGGATCTTGGTGTCCACGACTCTTGGCATTCTGTCGGGTGGCATCTCAAGTATGTCACACCCCAGGTTGTTTAGTATCGTGGCAGTGTGGTAAAATCAATTACCATGGCACTGCATTCTGTATGCTGCTTTTATTGCTTTCATTAATTCAATTGTCAAAAATGTTGCTCATTTGTCTTGCACACTGGATTGCAACAGTTGCCTCGCTTCGAATTTATCTATTGACGACCTTTTTCGTTGACCTGAGCCCTCATTTTACCATGTGTGAAGTACAACAACTATCGCAATAGTCAGCATCAAAACCCAGCCTCGTGGCAGTATTCAATGCAACCCTATACAGAAACAGCCAGCTGTTGACTGGGCCCTTTTGCAAGTTCACGTACAAAACCGAAATCCGGACGATCTTATCCCCTTGATTGACCACTTGTCGATGTCGAACTATCCAAGTGAAACGTAGCAACGTTCCACTCCTGCCAAGAAACGGTTCCGTTCCCCTGCCTCTTCGATATAATTAATTGCGGTACAAGTTAGTCAAAGAGGCCAGCTTTCAGGGCGCGCGGCACGGCGGTTGAAAGTTGTGGAGGGAGGGAGTTTAGAGTTTAGGATGCAACTTCTCAAACGCTGAGGAGGGCCGAAGACGTTCAGCGGGGCTAAGTCCACGAATAGCTCCTCCTAATACCTACTGGTCAGCACAGCACAGTTATACGTAATTAAATTGCTCGCTGATTTCGGGATTTGTTACGATAGTCCGGTGACTCTAGCAAGACGATTTAATCCTCGAGAGTTTAGCTCAGCTTTGGCCCAGAAATGATCTGCTGATTTTCCGAAATTATCGCTCCACAAGAATATGACCTGGTTAAGGGCCCTGAATAGATTGATTTACCGGGTAATGAGTGAGTGGATCAGCTGGTTCATCATAGTCACAATGTCTTAACAGACATATTGTGAACTCGTAAAATGCATTAAGTCGGAGCTAGAGTATTGCCGACAAGAATATTATCAATAGTTTTGAGAACTGTAGCGATTTACTGTCAGTTCAGTGGCGCTCTTGATACTCATATCCAGCATCTGTTTCGTCGTATCCACCCAGCGTGTAGGGTAATGGACACGGCGCCGCCCACTCGGTGCATAATCCTGAACTACAAGTTTCTCCATATTATCGCTTCTGTGTATGTGTCCGAAGAATATAAGCATTCTTGTCGACACAATAGAGGATAGTCTCTTTGGATTACCGAGCTCATCCAGTATGGAAACGCTAGTTCGATGCACGGTATAAGGAACTCTCAGCATCCTCCTCCACGCCCACATTTCAAAAGCATATATGCGAGCTCGATCTGACTTGTTAACAGTTCAAGTTTCCGAGGCATACAAAAATATGGAGAACACAAGAGACTGAACCAGCGACATTTTGATAGATTTAGTGATGTTATGGTCACGCCATATTTTAGTAAGCTTTGTCATGGTCAAACATGCCTGTTGAATGCGTCGTCGAATCTCATTTTCACAGCTACCTGAATTGTCGATCAAAGAACCGAGGTACACAGATCTCTGAACTACTTCACAACGGCCTACTAACTCTACTGCTCGATGATTATCGTGCTTTCTAGCTACGAGAATAACCTTGGTCTTGTTATAGTTAATACCAAGACCATACGCTGCACTGTGTTGTTCTCAGATATTTAATAGAGCTACAAGTTCTTCCTGAGAAGCAGCAATAAGGGTTGTATCGTCAGCAAATCTTAGGTTGGATATTTTGCTTCCGTCAATACTTGTACCGCCATTCCAGTTGTCCAATACCTGTCTCATCACAAATTCAGAGTAAATTTTAAATGTTAAAGGCCCCTGAATTGATTGGTTTACCGGGTAACGAGCGAGCGGATCACCTGGTTAGGATGGGGACTCAGAGTAACAACTGAACATAGAGGTAGTAAACAAACCACTTCAGCATGGCGTGCTCAAAGCCATCATCTTTGACACTTCAGCCCCCAAACATTGCCAACTAACCTGAAAATTCTTCCAATGCAACCCATGTTACAAACACTGCTCTGCACTGTCCCATGTCGAAAAACTGTTAAACTACACTCGAATATAGCACAGCAAGTCCGTGAAGCTTCACTACAGTTACCAACAAATAGCGAATTCGGTTTTACTAACCAAGCATAAAAGACGCAAACCAAAACAAACGTTTGACAGTCGGAGGTTATCGTATATAGGCCTTGCCAGCTCCTCAAAATTTGTGCAAGACAGAATCTACGTTTATGATGAAGAAACATGCAGTAACGCAGTAGAGGTCAAAAAATCTATTGAATATGCTGTAATCATTCCTGAACCCTCAAAAATACCGTCTTTTTTAACGTAGAATGGAATACTTCTGGATACTATACAATTAAGACGATAGTAAACAATTATTATTGCCGCATCTGGTGGTCAATATGACAACCTAAGAAAAGATGTTGGCCTATTAGAATTAGTTGTTTACTACCTCTATGTTCAGTTGTTACTCTGAGGATGGGGATAAAAACCACCTGAATCGGCCCCGAATATATGTGAGGAGTTATGTCTGGCTAGGTTCGTGTTGCCCTGAATGGATGGGCTCACAACGAACTGAAGAATGTCTGGTTAGAGAGAGTGAGATGACTGGAGGCTAGCGAATAGATTTATAGCAGACCCGAAGTATGGCCCTACGCTGTGACTTTTGAAGAGAGGTAGAGAATTGCTCACGATGTTTTTTACTTATTAAAATAATAAAAGACCCCATATGCTCCAGATCCTAGGTGCCCAGAAGAAGAAACTTCCTTTCACTTCCTGGGTAAATGGGCTATGTCATAACCTTGGGCTTTAAATATTTGGCATGAGTTTGTAGAGGAGCCATTGTACTCAGTCAACTGATGGGGTATCGTGACTTTCACCAGTGACCCTATTTTTGAAATTGAAGGAGTAGAACTAACAAGAGAAATGAACGTGGTTCTCCTTGTAAGTAACGTTACTGCATTCTTGAAGAGACTTTCGTCAAAAACATGGAAGCGCAGTGCTCAAATTCTGATGGGAAATGCTATTCCAAGTTCCTTTTGTGCTCCAACAAACTAAACTTTATCCTTTTTGCAAAACTCAAATGATTCCGCGGATACGTCATTTGTGGGTCAATAAAAAATTACAGCACATTGGCTGGTGGGAACATTTGGTGACAATCCTCGCCAATTCTGCACCCTCCCGCAAATTTATTTATGCTTCCTGATATTCAAGAATACCGTTTTTACTTTCAATAGAATAAAATAAGGGGTGAATGTGAGGGAGAAGACCCTCAGAGTGTTCCTTTCCATTGGTTTCAAGAATAAGGCGACGGGAGGTCTGGTGAGGTAGACAAAAAGGAGTTCTCCAAGAGGCCATGGAGGTTTCTGATGGTTTTTGGTTGGCAAAGAGGGTAGAAGGTACCCTATCTGCCCATTTCCATCCCAGCTTCTGCTACTACAAAGACTATAACCGAACAAACTAAAAAATGGTACATTAAAATGAATCAGTGCTTCATTTTCTTGAATTTTTGTACGTCGATGAATTACACATTAATTTCTGAGGGAGAACCAGTCGCGCAAAATATTGAAATAGTAAAAGAACCACCTCTCTACTATGTACATAATAAATCAATCGTTATGTTCTTCATTACTATTATGCATATGTAAAAATATTCATTGAATCAATGCTTGGCGCTTATCAGACAAGCCCCTCTGTTTTTAACACAATGATTTCCAGTCACTGATCAATGAGCAGCAAAAATAAAGAACAATTGACCGTATGGATGGCTTTTTAGAGAATAATAAGGCATTATCTTGATGGACTTGAAAATTGTTGTAAGAATATTCAGTCTATTATACCCACGCCTCGGAGCAGAAGTAATTTTGACATTTGTTGATTTGATATGCGTGTTTTACAATAGCAGGCCATGTTTGTTCAGTGAGTCCTGTGTTTGTAAAAAGCACACAATGCAAATAAAACTTTGTGCTTTTTAACATTTTAGAGTCGCGGACTTCGTCTACAGAGGTAGCCAAAATGTCAGTAAAGGCTAAATGTATTTTCAAAAACGTATCTTGTGGTTGTCTCTTTGGTCGTAGTTACGTTTTATATATTGCTAAAGGGCACAGAGGTAGCCGAACCGTAAATAAAGTTTATTCCACGCATACGAGGTTTTACTAGAAGACTAATGAAATAAGATAAGAGTATATACTTCAGAATACTTTGCTTTACTTATCAGTATAGGCCTGCAAAACGTCATGGCTGTTAAACTTAGTTGGATAACAAAATCCAACCTTGAGAAACAAGTATGATCAGCCTATAATGCTCAGTGGTCAGCGGTAATCAAATTGCAGTCCGATTTCGGGATTGTGGCAGAGGGTTACCGGCAATGTTTGCAATGGGGCGGCCTATGCATGCATACAAATGTCTCCGGAGTCCCGGAGTCCGAAGAGGTAACGTAAATCGAAAGTCAAAGGTCGTCTTCGCGACTCCCCTTAATCATCTTAAGATAATCCGCAAACTTGAAGGTATGGATCGGTATGTTTGCTCGGTCAGTAACGAGGTCTCCTTACAATCAAGTAATGGGGAGTTTGCAGCGAAAGGAGTCCATTTGCCTGATCTGCATTTAGAGTGGAAGGGCTTACGTTCTAGAAGAACATCAGTGTCATGTTATCCTTAGTTAAATGTTGGAGTTAAGGACGTTCGTTCGCTACGCTAGAGTCAAATGAATATTTTTCTATTCTGAATCTAACTGGGAAGTTTAGAAAAGCGCCAAAGCTTTGCAATTGGGGTTGGGGTTTTGAATAATTTTGTTTTATGATAAATGGAAAGACCATGTATAAGTTTTATAACAAAACTATTTTTGTTCTATTTTTTTCGCAATGATTCAAAAGTTATATCAAAATAAAAAATGGAGTCAAGTTGATTGACTCAGTACTTCCCACACATAACAGTTGCAACTAAATCATCGCCCGCCTGTCGCCAAAAAACATCCAACACAACTAGTAAATAGTTTCTTAAATCTCTCCGTGAGAACTAAAACGACACAATTCATCTTGAACTGGAAACGAAACAATCAGAAACCCCCAAATTGATTAAAAACGAAGTTTGAGCTATTTTTGTATTTTTAGTTTTTTATTATTGCTGCGCCACTGACACGATTTTTCAAAATCATACGCATCCTTGCCGCGGTAATAATACTGTGTCTAAATTTCAATAAAATTAATTCCATAATTTCCATGTTACTAAATTCAGAACGATCTAAAGCAATACCTACCCCTACCAATACCAAGTCCCTTGATTTCTATAACA
Organism: Callosobruchus maculatus; assembly: GCA_951848785.1. Taxonomy (NCBI): domain Eukaryota; kingdom Metazoa; phylum Arthropoda; class Insecta; order Coleoptera; family Chrysomelidae; genus Callosobruchus; species Callosobruchus maculatus. The sequence continues at coordinate 23,266,698 of CATOUR010000014.1, read as the reverse complement.
GCCAAGGCAATATTCGGATGGATCTAACAAAAGTCTATTATGCCGCTATGTCTTTCTTTCACAGGTCAACACTATTATGAATGAAATAAATATCGGTGTGGGAAGTAAAAGGGTTTTTGAATCCAGTACCGAAGACACGCCTACAGCTACCGAACCCGTGTGACGTAACTGCTGTGATCAGGATGTTCCTTTAACCAACGACGAGCTACTCCAATAGTAGATTCTAGATTCCCAGCCAATCGTGAAAATAGTTAACTGTAACCGGTGTATATTCGTTGCAACATAGACGATGAATGATGTTTGGAGCTTGAGACGAAGTCTACGATCGAAATAAATAATTATGATTTTGAATGTTCGAAATTAAATGATAAATTTCGGTAATAAAGTACCTAATCAGGTTTAGCGGAGTAGCACGTCGTTGGTCAAAGCGACATCCAGACCACCGTAGTGACGTCACACGGGTTCGGGAGCTGTCGGCGTGTCTTCGGTACTGGATTTAATTATTTTGATATAACTTTTGAATTATTGCGAAAAAAAGGAAAACAAAAACAGTTTTGCTATAAAACATATATGATCTTTCCATTTATCACAAAAAAAAAATGTATTTTTTTTAATTCAATAGCACAATTACTTATAAATCCTCTTTTATATAGTAGATATTTATAAGGTATCTATTTAATAAAAATAAAAAACCGGCTAACCTAAATTAGTTATTCTTTAAGTAGAACAGGTTCTTCGGGTCTAGGGATTTATTACAACCAGGCCAGAGGTTAACTTTAAACTGAAAAAATTGCGTAAGGTGTTTGATTCCGTACTTTTCGAGTTGCGTATGAAATCTGGCAATAGCCAAGGGATGAGGTTTAATTGCAGAGTCAATAGAAAAACATGAGTTAGTTGAGTTGAGAACTATTTTGACTATCCGAAATACAAAATGACTTTCTTGACTGCGCCCACAACACTTGCGAATTATTCTTTGCTAGCACTATCTGTCAGCCAAATAGTATATCTCCTACAACCTTGTCTAGTCCATCCTGAGAAAGTATTAAGGAGCTCCAAAACATCTAAAAGCGAGCTTTCGCTCTAATTTTTTGATGACTACTGCTCATCATAGTGACGCCATGCTTATAAGAGATTTCCACGTTAAAATAAAATTATAGTATAAAACCATTGGGCCGATACAAAAGGTTCTTCATTATTTTTACTTATAGAACTTCGTCGTGTACAAGATATCCCCTAATGAATGGTACACAGCAAAACTGCAGGTTATTTGGGTAAAAATAATGAGATTTAATCAAACTTACCTCAGTACAAAGTATCAACTTTTGTAGCCGAATTACAGGCACAACATTAAGAATTCGAGGGTTTTCTGAGGCAAGAGATTCAAATTGGTTCTTAGTTTGGATGCCACTTGTAGAGGGCGCTACCTACTATACATTAAGCCTCTTTAAAGTGGTGTAACATCTTATATCACGGTACATCAGTGTTAATATCGATGCTTACGTTTTTTCAAGCAATTTTCCGTGAGAAGGGTCTTCTTTGTAAATGTTGCTTCGAATAACCGCTTTGGCCATAAAGAATAATAGCAAGAACTGGATGAATGTAGCAGTTTGAAGAGGGGTAGCGGTGAAGATTCGGCTATCTAGCTTTAGCTAAATTTCAATGTATATTTTCAAAATGGCAATGCCAGAACATCATAAAAGGCATAGCCTTTGAGCAGGCATCATATATAGGGTGAGTTTTTAGTACCGGCTCGGTCGATAACTCCACTACTATAGAAGATAGCGAAAAAAGTTGTATATAAGAGTTGTAGCCACGGATATGCTGCTTGCTCAGAAAATATTTGAATTAATACAGGGTGATCCATAACTAAGTGGTGATGCAAACATGCATTTTTTTAAATGAGACACCCTATATATTATTCCACATTCAAGTTCTACTAATGATTTTCGTTCTTCCAATATAGGGTTTTGTTACATTATACAGGGTATTTCAAAAGTTATGACCATTTTTATATCCAAATCGCGGTCAAATGAACGTACTGTATATCAAAAAGTAATAAATCAAAAATTATTTTTTTTACATGAAAATATTAAAAATATCCTCTAGTTTTAAAATCAGCTGTAAAAAGAGCCCGTGACGCATATTCGTATACAGGGTGATGTAGAATGCAAAATCCAAATTTTCTCTTTCTTTTTAAATGGAACCCCCAATATTTTATTATCTTAAAGAATTTATTTCAATATGCTCTTTCATCAGCACTTGTTGTACCTACGTCCATCAATTTCCGAGATACTACGATTTTTCGGTAAATTTAAAATGTAGCTTCTATTTAATAATAATAATAATAATAAATCGTCTTTATTTCTTCAATCTGAAATTTATTTATTTTGAGAAAATACTATCTAATTTGTTTTTTGTTTAACGAACAACTAAATTATAAGGTCATGATACTATTTGATGAAGTCAAAACCCTAAATTATCGAAATAATAAAGTCAGGTATGCTGAGGAAACAATTTTGTAGGCGTCATGCGTAATTATCAAGCAGATTTATCCGGTGTGCTTTGAAAAATTGACAGTTTTCATAACCTGCTCGATAATTCCGTACTGTGTGAAAAAGCAGCTTTAAAAATTAATTTTTCCTTTGAGGGTATTTAGGAGAATCTTTGAGAAATTGTCTACTTGCCTCTAGAATATATCAACTATGAACAGCAATATCCAGAAAGGCGGCAGTCTAAAACTAATGCGTTCGAAAGACTGAAGAATCGTTTTATTTGGACTGTGTCGTTTGATATTTCATAGCCTCCCTGATACATCTGCTCGATAATTTTGCATGACGTCTATAAAATTGTTTCCTCAGCACACTTGACTTATATTATATCGTTAATTCAGTGTTTTGACTGGATTAAGTATTATTTTGGCCTTATATTTTAGTGGTTTGTTAAGCAAAAACCAAATTTGATAGGATTTTCTCAAAATAAATAAATTTTAGTAAACAAATAGGAAGTATATTTAAAATTTGTAGAAAAATCGAAATATCTCAGAAACTGATGAAAGCAGCCATAACAAGTGCTATACAAAGATGAAAGAGCATATTAAAAGCGATTCTTTGGTATAATGAAATATTGGGGGTTACATTTAAAAAAAGAGAGAAAATCTAGATTTTGCATTCTACATCACCCTGTATACAAATATGCGTCACGGGTTTCTTTTATAGCAGATTTTAAAACTGGATGATATTTCTAATCTTCTCATGTAAAAAAATAATGTTTGATTCATTACTTTTTGATATACAGTACGTTCAATTGACCGTGATTTGGATATAAAAATGGCCATAACTTTTGAAATACCCTGTAAAATGTTAGAATACCCTATATTGAAATAACGGAAATTATTAGTAGAATTTGAATATGCAATAATATATAGGGTGTCTCATTTAAAAAAATGCATTTTTGCATCACCACGTAGTTATGGATCACCCTGTATAAATCTAAATATTTTCTGAGGAAGTACCATATTCGTGGCTACAACTTTTATATACAACTTTTTTCGCTATCTTCTACAGTAGTGGCGTTATCGACCGAGCCGGTACTAAAAACTCACCCTGTATATTCTCATAGTAGTACAAATAAACAATAAATAATAATTAGTCAGTAAACAGTAAAATTTCCAAATGTATTTTTTATTGACGTAGGCTGTGATTGAGTCAAACATCAGTTGCAACAACAAATGCTCACTCAGTTACTGCCAAAATGGTTCTTTAACACCTTAAAATCAAACACTGAAAAATCTTCCAAGAACCATGAGTAACACGCAAAATGTCTAAACGCACTAGCAAATTTTGACATAACTGAGTGCGTAGCGTTTGGTGTTGCAACTGACATCTGATTTAATCACAGTCTACTTCGATGAAAAATCTACATTTGGAAATTTGAGTACTGACTAATTGTTAACCAGATATCTGGAAAGCGGTTACTCCAAGCGACATTTACAAAGTACATACATTTTTCGCGTAGAAACGCTTGACATCTACACCAATATACTGATACAAAGAAATGTCTCTACAAGTGGAATCCGGACTGAGAACGGATTTGAATTTCTTGAAAAAAACAACTTTGGCCCTATATAATATACTTGTGGAGTTTTGCTGTGCATCACCATAAACTAGGGGACATTCGGTATATTACGTATAATATTTTGCTGTTTGTTTCTTACATATCTTTGCAACTTGAGTAGACAAATTCTTGAAGACTTGTGTGAATAATCTGAAAATATGTACATTGTACTTAACGAAATTATCGTTACCACTGTAAATAACCTCCTTTGGCTGGAGGTAATGTTCTTGTTCCTCTCGTTTTATTGGAAGGATATATACACGGACATTTTCCAGTACTTGATCAATAGTACCAATATCCAGAACAACGGCAGGCAATATATAACGGCATCCCCGTCGGCCAGAGGCAGTTAATAATAGTGATGGATGATGGTTTTTAAACAATTAATTTTATTCTCGATTGCGCGAGTATCGTTTATGACTTGGAAACAATTTTAAGAAATACTGTCAACGTGTTGGATAAACGACCGAGATTTCCGCGTGTGCTTACATAAATAAGCAGAGGGGGTTGGGCAAGCGAACGAAGAAAAAGAAGAAGATACGAGGGTGGTCTGGTGATACTACGACTTTTTGAATTTCTGACGCACTAACTTTGATGGCAAAACTGTTTCCATTAACTGTGGCCTACCGGTAGATTAGGATGCAGCTTACTTCGCTAATTTTCACTAAAATGGAGATGAATGTCATGATTAAGGGGCCTTGGTATACACAGTTATACATGTGTATTTACCATATTAAAACACGGATTCCCATTCCGAACAGAACTCACTAACTACATACACAGTGTTTCAGAAGTAAGACAACTATTTACGATTTTATCAAATCAGTTTTTTAGTGTGAAAGGAAACCCGCAATGCAAAATCATACATTCTTCAAATGTCTGTAATTTAACAAACAAACACGGCAGCAAAAAGGCGAAATAGGTGACAAACCGCAAGTTTTTTTTTTATTTTCTTTTTGAATCATTACTGTGAGTTTAAAGGTAACGTGAGAAGCTTCGAAATGCGAAATTAACTTTTGTGGTGACCTTTGGACCTTACCTTTTGACCTTTTGACCCTACCTTTGGATTTTTGGACTTATCTACCCTCATCTTAGACACACACACTGGAGAAAGGTAACAGGCGGTCACTCAACATACATGTCGCTCAAAAGACGTCGTTTCGCTTTTATTAAAGCTTGTCAGTGTGATTTAGGTCTCAGACGAATAAATGAAATTGCCTGTTAGTGCCCAGCTGGCAAAACTCGTACTAGTAGTAGCAACATATAGATATTAGGAAGCAGTACTTTGAAAAAGTATTGGTTCGCCATCTATCTACCAAAACCGGTACCTGAGCGTTCAATTTGAGTATCCGAGCACTGTTTATGAGACCTGTTTAAAAGTATCAGGTATAGAAACCTGCGGGTACTATTCATTACATCTATTTTTATCGTCCATGCTTCGACTTGATAAAGAAGACGAAATATAATTTATTTGTGCCTTCATGCTTTCATTGTCTATCAGACTATACACATCTTTAATAATAATGTTCTGACCATCTCGATTCATGTTCTTATTTCCGAATATGGATCCAAGTCCTCCGTAACCCAGCTACCTGAACATCTAAATTTCTGAACCCTTGATATAGACGTCCCGTGAACAAAATCCAACGTCAACAACCAAAATTGTCAGTGAGAGGAGAGTGTAAAAAATGTTATGTAGCAGTTCATGGGATATGTAACGGACTCCATAAGCAAGTTATTTGGATGCTGAAATGACCCACCAGATGAAGGTAACACCGTCCTTGAAGATATATGGAATTATATGGATTGGTTCAGGGTGTAGGAGAACTGCTGGTGGACCTGTCAGGCAATAGGAGGGTCAACAAATTTATTGTATTATTTATCAGCCAATACCCTATACAAGGTGTACCTTCAAGGGTGGCATTTATTTGTACTAGCTTGTGCGAATAAGTAGTAATAATAATGATGATGACCGAAGATTAAAGGTGGCTTAGCTGTCTGAGGCTTTAAGCATCTCAACTGAATGGATGCATAACATTTTTAAAGAACATTTAGATACGAAAAACCTGTCAACGCGATGGTGCGTCGATATTATATAAGTATCCACCATAAACATGTTCGTGTGTGATCAACTCAAATGTTCTTGGATTCGATACAGAGACCAAGCACTAACAAAAAAGTAGATTTCTACGAACTTGCACCAGATCACCTACTGACTGTTAGCCAACAAAGTCATGGCCAGTGATTCACAACTAAAACTTCAATACTCTTTGTCGAGTATTTTAATTTCAAGTTTTAGTAAGAATTTCAGATTTTCTACTTGAACTCTTTTTACTTGAATCAAGAATACAAACACCTAGAGAACTGTGGAAAACCTCCACTAAGAGTATGATAACCTTGATTCAAGAACATTGACAGATCACGACAGGCCTCATAGTCATTTGTTAATAATTCAGAATTTTATCTGTGCTTATGTTCTTTATGTACCTATAACGTAAAATTGTCGAATGCTTGTACTTCCTCTTAAATGCTTGAGCTGTTTGCGGCAAGATTATGTTATTATTCAGGCAATATACAGTATCTTTATTGTTTTGTTTTCAAGATTATCATATGCTTGATTTAGGATTTCGGTATTCTTAGTTTCAAGACTCCCAGTTTTGATTTGAAAATATGTACTTAATATAGCCCTATATGATCAAATGATCACATTCTAGATTTAAGATTATTACAGCTTTGTGCATATAGGAACGTAATATGGTATACGTCAAGAAAAGTTGATGTTTCTCGTCCAAAAATTTATTTTTGTGTGTGCTCATAGCACCAAATGCATAGCAAAGGGTAAAATGATATGTGAACTGTGAATATTATTTGCCGTTGTTGAGCAGATTTGAACCTCTTTTGATGCAGAAACGACCGCCTTTGGAGAACCAAAATGTATTGTTTCAATGGGACAAAACACGAGAGCATATGGTGCATAGTCATCACGGCAAACATTCTTGAATCGGTCTACGGACTGTTACTTGATCCACAGTATTTTCTAGATCCAACCCCTCCGACTATGTTATGCTACAAATATATCAAGAAATGGCTAGTTGGTAGGAGGTTCAGGTTAGACAAAGAGGTCATCGTTTAAATAGACGCTTATTTTGGGCTTAGCAGATCATCAAAGTCACGAACTTATTAACACGCCCTCGTACATTTTACACAAAGTGCTCACAAAGACATGACTCGAGTAATGATTCGTACATGAGCGTTTGAATTATTCATTGCACCCCTGCTCGGCTCGGCTTTTGCCAGAATTTACACAAGAAGGCCTGATTTTGGAACTTACGGCCCGTATCAATTATAAAGGGATGCCAAGGCAGTGGCGGAACAGACTTTTTATTAAAACATTTTTCCTCTTTTTAGAACTTGCGTCTCCTTCGCCTTAAAACTTTTGCTGCTTTTGTCCATATCTGCAAGAGAGGTCCTGTGCGCTACAACGACTGCGACTAGATTTCAGCATAATGTTTCGATCGTCAACTATTAACGAAGTCAACGTGGGTATAAATTTACGTTGACCGATCCTGATGTAATTATCACAAACTCCACTGAAAGCAGCTGTATACAAGAGGCTAATTAAATGTAAAACAAGTCGCAATTTCTATCCCGAGGTAACCATTTTCGAATTTCAACGTCTGTAGAAGTTTCCAAACTAAGCATTTTCATAGTAATTTATTTGTTTTCTATCGATTAATCAGACTTCCCGTACCTTTGTTGTGGTAAACCATTTGTAATTTTTCACGTATTATGGTCTTTGAGACATTCGTGAGACTTTCTGCACATTATTGTAAAACCTGCACTACAGAAGCATTTTTGTTTTCCTTACACTTTATTATTCAACTCGCGCAGCAATACTCTCCTATCTTGAAGGTATAAATACCACCGTTCTTCATTCTGCCTTGAATGCCTACAAAACGCTGACAAGAGGTTATTCAGCACAAGCAAAACTGTTCTACTGAGCAATAAATAATGAGCAATAAATATAGTTTTAAAAAACTGAAGAACATATCTTAAAAGTTTTAAATAAAATTTTATAATAAGCCTAAAACAATAATGAACAAAAATTGCTAGTATGTGATAAAAATTCCGAGCGCTCGATTTACGAATAACGTGACATAAAGCACCCACGCTTCACAATCATACTAGTATTTTTCGTTGACTATTATTTTAAGCATTAAAAATATTGTACTTAACATTTTAGCCCGATGTCTTTTAAAAACGTGTCTTTCTAAACCATATTTATTTGTAACTTTCTGTGAACTTCACCATTGAAGCATGTTTTTCTTTTAATTTTATTTACTAATAGTCTGTATATTGAAGACGAACAATTGATTTTGATTAATATTTATATAGCATAATCATTACCATTACTGCATAAACTGTAATTAAAGCTGTCGACCTTCCTAAATAAATTTCACAAAATGCCAACTCTCAAACAGTTGGATGTCACGCTCGATGTCACGCCCGTCGCTACTCCTCTGTCTAATATTAACAAACTTCAAGATGTCTGCGCCACCTCCTAGCGGATACGACAGCTCACTGTTGCCACGTCTAGTGAAATTTCACTAGATCTAGTGATTTTTCTGCCATTTAGTGATTTAGTGAAAACTTTTATTAAAATATCATATTCTAGTGATTTTTTCAAAATGACATTTTGCGTCACACATTTTGTTATTTTTAATATCATGACCTTAAAGCATGGCATCATGATTGCTTATCGAGCGATTCCATTTGTAATCAAAACTTAAATTTTCTTTAAAAATTATACTATTTTGAGACCCTATACCGAAGTTTTGGTCAACCGATCACTTTTCATGACTAATCAGGATGTATTCAGCAGACTATTCAAGTACACATTACAAAAATTCCGAAGCCAAACTTTTGCCGAATGCTCTGTTGAAACTTTTTACTCTCGGAGATCCATTATGCTTTTAGAGCATGAATGCAATCTCTTATTGCCTATGTTTACCACATTTACAACACGTTTATGGTACCAATGGATAACTAGAAAGATGGGCATGTTTTCACCGCACGGTTAATTATTTGGTGACTTTTTAAGATAAATTCACTATTCAACATTTGCTGTTTCTGACACTATCTCGCGAAATGTTTGAAACATGATTACCTATTTTCTTTTAGTCTATAATGACGTAATAGTATATCTTTTAAGGACTAATACCAAAAATTCCAAAATCTGACAATACAATTTTGTTTTATTAGTTTTCGTTTGGAATTCTGCATTTTATTGAAAATCTATAAAATTGAATTTAAACTGGAAACTATTAGAAATTGGACATGGTCAGTTTATTATTAGCCTACCATCTTTACTATATCCTTATTCTGTACATTTGATTTTTGCATAGTTACTAAGATGTCACTAAATATGTATTTAGGCATTTTCCTCCCCCCCCCGCAGAGGCAGCAAGGGAAATCTAATCTAGTCAAATTCTAGTGATTTTTTTAAACGTCATCTAGTCAGTTTTTGAATTTTGACCTGGCAACACTGCGACAGCTGGTTCGATGAATTTGAAACCGTCATGATCGTTTTCGCGGCAAAGTTGAGGCATTCGGTGTTGGGCCCGACCTCTCAATCCAAAGGAGACTCACAGATATACAGGCCAAGCTGATAAAACCTTGTTAAAAAGAGCCGCTTCGACCATACTGAGCCGCCAAGCTAACACAAATTCAAGAAGGTGCTCCGAAAAACGACTATACATTTGTTTTGTTTATTTCATCTTAAATTGAACTCGAACTTGTGAATAATAATAACTAAATTTGTTCTGAAGCCTTCAGGAATCTGTAATTTTTTGACGACGACCGAGACTACGATCAAAATGACTACGAACTTGATAGATATAGAGAAGCAGTTTGCTGATCACCCTTCCTATCAATAATGCAGTTCTCATACCTTCAACACCTCTCACCTTCAGACACTTATGAAGAAACTTGAATAAGCCAAAAGCATTTGATTTTTTGATCTGCCATGATCGAAAAATGGTACTACTGTACTATGTCTAAATACCGCAAAATATTCCTTGTTAGTAACGTGTACCAAAATATTAGTAGAATCAGTAGTTTCAAAGTTATGGACGAGTAGAGCAGGCCTGTTTGTATTAAAACCCTCTGAATAGGGAGGCAACTTTATTTGTTATTGTTTACCAATCTCTAAAAGCCACAACTCTGCAAAACATGAATGTGCTCAATGCTAAATATTATGTTGCGCTACTGACTTTAGCTCAAAAGGTACACAATGTATCTTAAGGACACGGTGCTATTGTGTGGAAGCCTTAACGGGGGTGTGGGTTAAAAACATATCATTAATTTACTATGTGTACCCTCTAATCCACCGGAGCGTACTTAAGCCGTATTTACATATGAATCGAAACGACTTTCCTTCAGACCACCGACAATCAATCATTTTCACTTGATATGCGGGAATCCATTACCTCCAACGTTATAATAAAAAATAAAAGAGTTACAAATTGAAAATAACATTTAAAACTGAGGTACCAGTCACGAGGTTTTTCAAATAACTATAGATGTGTGCTACGCGGCTAATAACCCCAGAAGTTAATGCCGCTAAACTAAAAAAGAGAAAAAAATATCAAAAAGTGCAACTGTTGCTTAAAAAAGTTGTTGACTGAAACAGTAACAGTCGTATAGGTATAACCCCATAAATATTGCGGAAATAGTTACTTATGTAAATTTTCAAAATTATTTTACACATTAGTAAAGGAAACTAGAGCCGCGCTGTATAGTGGTGAGGTCAAGTAAAGCAGTTAGGGTAAACTCGTCTATTGTTGGCACCCTTCCTATAGTTGGGATTCTGATCTATTTTGCTTAAAAATAAGGTAACAGTAAAAAGTTATGTGCTTTCACGTTCTTTCCAGTATGACTGGCAACATTGCTTAATATTTTCCAATGGCCTAGTCGTGCTTATGCGATTTAGTATGTCTTCGAGAGCAGAGCGAAGGGGTTGTGTTTTTACGGAGAGCTAATCAAGGAAAGTTATTAGCGTATTGTTAAGGCGTATACTATCGGGGCATTATTGGTATAAAAAACTATTCAATGAAAAAATTTATTTCCAATATCATATACTCTTGAAATAATGTCGTAGGTTTGATATTTATCTATTTTTGCTTTGTTAAAGTGTATATTTGTTCAGGAAAATAGGATACCAATCACTGGTCACGTAAAATGTGCGTAATGCCAGCTGCCGGCACCCCTGTGCCAACTATCGGTACCTGATAAAAATAAGCCTCCCTAATGTTGGCACTTTCATAATTTCTCCTTTTTTTACCTACTTAGTTCAAAAAAATAGTTCTAGTCTGAGTAATTGATAGAACAAAGGGTTAATAATGGAAATAGTTATTATAGGGACACGATATTCATATTCTATGTTAGTCTGTTACTTTCTATTCGTAGTAGTAGAACTGGCTTAGCTTCGTAATACCGAGATCGTTTTGTGGGCATTATTTTAGAAAATTTGCATGTTTTTTACACTATTGGCAATTAGAAATAGTTGAATACAAACACAGCTACTTCTAATCAATTTGAGAATGTAATTTTTTAAGGCTTTGTAGAAAATATTTACGTGCCAACTACTGGTAACCCAAAAGGGCCGGTCTTCCTTTATTTGGCAGACGACTAAGAATTGTAAAAAACAAGATACTAATGTTGTTGGAAATTTCTCAACACTTAAACCGTAGGAATTATCATAGTGTAGAAAAGTACATTTCTTCCAGATGTAAGCAATACAGGTTTCAAGTGTTTCAACGTGTATAGTATTGCGTCGATGCGAAGAAATAACTCCACCTTAGTATTCTTGTGTTGCATGAAACGTGCATAAAATATCAAGTCGATTTAGGCATCGCAACAGGTTTCGATTTGAGTAGGAACTTATGCAACTGATGCAAGTTTCATGAAACCTTGAGTCGATTCAGGAATCGCAGCAGGCATCAACGTCTGTAGGCCGCTTAACGATTGGCACGTTAGACATTATACGATGAGACACGATGGATGCAGTTGAGCATGGCCGACTCTACCCACTAGGCCGGAGCATTGAAATATGGCAACACTGAATAGCGGGCCGAGCTGGGCCGAGCTTTTATTTGTTTTTAAGTCATAAGTGTAATCTTCCAGAGTAAAAAAGAAGACTGGAAGGTGATTTTTAATGTATTTCTAATTATTTACCTGCACAAACGAAACTATAAAAATAAAAAGATGCCTGCAAAGTGTGTAGTACCAGGTTGCACTAGCAATTGTGCTTCCAATAAAGGACATATCAGGGTGTTCAATTTTCCTCAACGAGCATTTCAAACAGAAGTGGGTGAAAGGCACTCCTCATAAGGGCTGGTTATATTTATAAGAATAAAGACAATAATTTACAAATATTTCCAAGGATGAGACCTATTTTAAAGCACAATGTGGTACCTACAATGTTTTCAGGACCTCCGAAATATCACAGAAAAATACAGATCTAATAGAACACATCTGCGCACACCTACGAAAAGATTTGATAATGAAGGGGAATCAAGACCAGTAATAATGGCTTCAAAGTCACCTAATAGTGAATTTTTCTAGCTTAAGTGAAAATTTACAAAGAAAATTGAGCGTTCATTTAAGTGGAAGTGGAAGTGGCAGCAGGAAACAGGTTTATTTTTATTTTGTAGCCTTTGACTACGATGAACCAAACATCATATGTAGGTGGTATTGGTATCAATGAACATAGACATTCCTTTAAATCAATAAATCATAATTTGTTGGTGATTTGAGTTAGATTTTACAACTGTCATTAAGAATATCCTGTTGTCTCAAATAGAAAATATTTTGGCACGCTATTTTCAAATAGGTTTTCTGTTGATTAGTTGATTTAATGTTAAAACCTTGTCCAGCGAAAGAAAGTTTACAATTTTGTGAGAGAGAATAAGTTGCCAATTTTACCACCATTCTAAATATTCCTCAAAACTTTGCAGTTCTTTAAAAATTGCACCTGACGGAAAATATGCCTTACATTAAAACTGTTGTAGAGGGTTTATTATTCTCGGAGAAGTACATTGTTTTAAAAATTGATGAAATATCAGCCTATATAAATGTTCTTGTCATTACAAAAATTATAGGTAGAGCATGAAGGACAAAATTATTTGATAGGTATATTAAATACTTACAGCTTATAATTTGTAGGCGTAACCCTTCCATCAGAGTATACAGCTCAAATTACAGTCCTTATTCACAATAGGTATTGTTAAAATTTTGATTTCAGGCCAATAGGTATAAAAGTAGGTCTTTGGGGAATTGCACAATGCAGTTTTAATGGAAATTGCAAAAGAATACATCAATGAATTTGTGGTTCTTGAGTTTTTAGGCCGGCGTCGTTTAGCGTTAAAGCTTGACGTTTCGCCACCACGAGTGGATGGCATCTTCAGAAGCTATTTCACTTCGGCGACTTCCAAAATACATCAATATACATAACACCAACAGATTAGCCTTGCTTGATGTTTCTCCCTTTTAAACCCAACAGTTGTTACCAACAACAAGTTTGCAATAATTTAATTAATTAAGAAATGGTAAAATTTAAACAAGCAAAATAATTTATTTTGTTCCTGATAACTATTTTTGTACCTCTTAGCTTCTCGTCCATCACCACATATATAAAAATCATAAAAGTTTTTAAACAATATTAATTCAAAAGTTTATTACAAGTAATATCTTTATCTGTGGTTGGTATAATGTTTTCTGGACTATGAAAGAAACATCGACACCTGTTTCGAATTATAATTGATACTTCTGAAATGACATTTGAATGACATTGCCCACTCCAGGTACTTCATAGCCTCGCTTCCTGTCTGGGCTGGAAAACTCTTTATTGTGGTACCAGTCCTCGAACGTAACAGATATCTGATTCTATTTTATCAATCTATAGATTTTTTGACCTAGATGTCGTGTGTGATGAACTAATCGACGAGGATATTATTTAATATCATAATATTTTTAAAGAATTTTTGTGCGAGTCTAACCAATATGTTCCATTACGTATTTTCTAACCTAAGCAACAATCTCAACAAACTTTGTAAGTATAAACTCCATTTTTTGCAGCCCTGATGATGGAGGCATAGTTCTCCGAAAGCTTGGAATTCAGTTTAAAGAGTACACTACGCTTTAATATATCTTTTGCCGCTTCCCAGCTATAGCTAATTTTGTTTCCTAACAAAGTCGGCAAACGACTTAGGCTTGCCTATAACATCAATATACATATAGATGAGTTTGTTTTAGTGTGTACCCAATCAACCCCAAACTGATGAAATTCTGCTTAAACTAGTGTTGTTAATGTAGCAAATATTTTTATTAATAATTACACTGAACCAGTTCAAGACAAAATACAGACTGACAAAACTAAAAAGAGGACATAAGGAATGCCTAACAGAAGGGAAAATCTCTAAATCTAAATACATATACATTTTTTACTGTTACTACTGGCATTTTTCACCATTCTTATTTTTTCAAAAAGTATTTTTCTTAATTTATCAACCGAGATGAACTCTAATACATATAAAATGTAATAATTATTCTGAAACTATGAAACAATTTAAATTTTCCGCGGAATGCCCGCCGTTCGGCCCTCGGTAACCGGCCCACTATTTGACAGCTAAGCGACGACAGGCACATCTAAGGCTCCGGCCTAGTGTAGAGTCGGCCATGAGTTGAGTTATGAAATGCACATAGAATATAACCTCGTATGGGACACGTCCGCGTTGCAGTAACGTTTTATCTGTTGTCTTTCATCCTCGGCCTAACCTTCCAGCGTATCAGCCGTCGACAGCGGCGCGAGTATTTTTTCAAAGTTCATTCTTGAACGGCCGATAAGCGAAGAGCATCGTCGGGAGATAAGAGGAGCCGGTTGGCAGGTCGTCGACTGCCCGGCCTCCCTCCCACGCTCAGATTAGGGCGACAGAAAGCGCATCTCACCGACCGATTACCAGTATCAATCGCTCACTTTCTATCTGCCCACTTGACATCCTCTGTACGCTCGTTCATATTTCTTCATCAGCCATCTCGCGAAGATCATGGGTTAATTCCTGCTTGACTCGATTCGAATCCACCTACAACCTACACAGTCCAGGCGTAAGCGGGGCCTTTTAGAAAACCAGTTGTATTCATACTTGTAACTTGGATACCTTAAGGGTCTAGGGTATAGCGCGCGAAATTGAGAATCTAAGAAAAGACATATTCCCATGTTAGCGAGGAGGCGAGACCGCCTGTGTGTCTAAGATGAGTTGAGATAAGTTCAAAAATCCAAAGATAAGGTCAAAAGGTCCAAAGGTAAGGTCCAAAGGTCACTATAAAAATGAATTTAGCATTTCCAAGCTACTGATGTTACTTTTGAACTTACAGTAATGATTCAAAAAGCAAATTGAAGAAGAAAGCTTGCGCTTTGTCACCTATTTGGGCTTTTTGATATCGTGTTTGGTTGCTAAATTACAGACATTTGAAGAATGTATGATTTTGCATTGCGAGTTTTTTTGCACACTAAAAAACATTTTTGAGAAAATCGCAAATAGCTGTCATTCATTAGGATCTTAGCTATCACCTTCTGAAATACTATGTATGTAGTTTGAAAAACAAGATAGTTCTGTTCGAAATGGGAATCCGTGTTTTAATATGGCAAATACATATGTATAACTGTGTATACCCAGGCCCCTTAAGTGTCTACGGAAGGTTATTTGGTTCAAGAATTTTGGCATACCCATGTTCTAAAAATGTAGTTAGGTATATAGTGTGAGTCAGGTTTTAGAAAAATAACTATGCGATTGTATGTAGGTCTATAACGATAGACTACACATTAAAAATAGTGGCTTTTATAGTAAAGTATAGTAAATAAAGTATATTAAAGTAAAGTATAGTAAATCGAATACCCTGTATTTTGTTGCATATTCAGATTCCTTGGTCAATTCTAGTGTGACTTTATGTATCGCATATGGGGTTTCGAACTAACCGTTTAGGTACAGAATACCATTTTTGGTATAAGTAGATATCAGAAGAAAATTGAATATCGCAGCGATTATAAAACTTAGATAGTTGTGATTTTGGTATATAACAAAGCCTGAAATGCGCCATATTAGGCTAGGCGATCAAATTTTAGCTGTCTTTTAATTAATTAATATTACCAAAAAAATTTTACGCCACTGACCTTCAAAAATTAAATTTTCTGATCTTGTTCAGACTAAATGGATGAAAACTTTTTGTCTCTTGATGTTTCTTTGTATTTCACTTCGAATTCGAGGAAAAACATACTTCATAGCCTGTCAAAAGAGGTAAGTTAAAACAAAACAATTTAACTTTATTCTTCCTATTGACAGGCCGTATGTAATTCTGAGGGTCCATTTCTGAAACAAATTGTCCAAATTCAAGTAGAAAGGTGCTTATAAACATATGTGCCCTAAAGTGTCTGGTTTCCAAGATACGGGGTCAAGTTAAGTTTGGAAAAATATTTTTTTCACTCATTTGTAACAAGTACCAGTATTGCCACCCTCGAAGGATAAATACGTCGAAATCGCATCTTCAATGATACGCATGTATAAGAATCTGGTGAAGAACTTGTAACATGCGTTCAGACATGGGATCAGACAAATCTCCGGTCTTTGGGAGAAGTACGGTTCGACTCTCGAGAAACCAAGCCAGAATTGGCTGCTCCTGATTTACAAACGAGTTCAAAACCCTAGCTAAATGCCGGTGGCAACTGGTAATTTTTTTCAACCTGTAGGTGTTGATGCCACCCGGGCCAGGAGCTGCAAAATTATTTGCTCCTAGTAAGGCGCCAAGAATTTCTTCCGTGTTTATCCTTATTTTTTACACCCTGTATCTTGAAAACCACTATTTAGTACACATGTTTATATGCACTTTTCCACATGAATTTGAATCAGAAGCACGCCCTTAGAATTACGGCCTGTCAATGAGAAGGATAAAGTTATGTTATTCTGAAAAATTTTTGACAGGGTAAAAAGTTCTTATTTTGTTTCTTGAAAACAAACCCAGATACGAAAAAATGTCACGACACAAAGAAGTTGTGTTTTTATCTGTAGCGTACATTACTTTGCTATTAATCGTAGGACTGCCCCCCGAGACGCCACCGGAAATGGTAATTATCTTTTAGTCAGTGCTGACTTAACATCGTATTGCAGTGAATAACACTGCCAAATTCCAAAAAACCGGCTCAGTAATTTTTAAGAATTTGACGAAAAGTATGTTTTTCCAGAATTCACCACTCTGAACCTTGTGGAACCATATTCATATGAAATTTTCACCTTAAAATCAGTTCTTCTATAAAGTATTGAAGTTTTTTTACTAAACAGGGGACCACCCTGTATAGCACTACATGTCTAGGTTAACAAAACCTGAAGAAGCAAACAAGAGACAAAGCCCTTGTATCTCATAAGGATACTGTCATCCAAATTTTGATGTACCAAGCTTTTCAAACGGGACCTTGGATCGATAAGTTCAAATTAACTACCATAAAGCACAGTAGATAGGGGTTCCTCAGCACCGCTTCCTGTCCCAAGACTAGCTTCAGTTGCCTCAGTGCTGTATTCTTCTAACCAAGCTTTATTTATGTTATAGGTCATATATGTATCTCGCCGTTGATGATCTTCAAGTGTTACTGATGAGTGGCAAGGTTACGGGTCCTGGCTACACATATTTATACATAATGATAAATTTGGGGTGTAAAACATGGATTCGCAGGTGCACGATCAACACACTTGTTTTTCAAATAACATACACAAAATTTCATAAGGTGATAGGTGAGACCTTAGTGAATGACAATTCAGAGCGATATTTTCAAAAAAGTTTTTTAGTGTGCAAAAGAAAAAATCAATGCAAAATGATACAATCTTCAAATGTCTGTAATTTAACAAACAAACACTATATTAAAACAGGTGCACCGATTTGACCTTGCGCAAGCTTTATCTTCAATTTGCTTTTTGAACCATTACTATAAGTTTAAAGGTAACGTCACGCTATCAGTAGGCCACCGGTCGGTCGCTCTGGGCTCCCCACGATGCGAAATCGTCTCTGCGGCGGTCGATCGCCAGCAGTATCGCAAGGCGACTTTCGGACTTACTGTCCGTCGTTTTACTTTAGACCCAAATACTTGAAAACGCGCTAACACTAGAATACGTATTTTCTTGGATTTATAAATTCACGGAAGTTACACCAGCCTGAAAGGCCGATTTAGCAAGAACAGTGCTGACGATGCTATCAGTCAACACAGTAATCCGTTGTACCGTTAACTTCATATTTTTATATTTTTTTGACGCATTTTTGGATAAGTATTTTGTAATTTTGAGAAGAATAAACGTTTTTGAAGAGCGATCTTGAGGCATGGAACGCTCTATACCCTAGCCCCTTAATTGAATCATACAAACAAGCATGCATGTAGAAGGGCGTTGTTGTAATATCCATTCTTATATGCGAGTTTCTTCTTCTTCTTTATGTGCCATCTCCGCTACGAAGGTTGGCGATCATCAAAGCAATTCTAATCTTCGATGCTGCAGCACGGAACAATTGGTTGGAGTTGCATCCGAACCATTCTCTAAGATTTCTTAACCAGGACATCCTTCTTCTGCCAATGCTTCGTTTCCCTTTGATCTTGCCTTGCATGATTAATTGCAGAAGTTCATATTTTTCCCCACGTATAATATGGCCCAGGTATTGTAATTTTCTTGATTTGACTGTGTATATTATTTGTGTTTCTTTGCCGATTCTCTCCAGTACTTGCTTGTTAGTGACTTTGTCAACCCATGAGATCTTTAGGATTCTACGGTAAGTCCACATTTCAAATGCTTCCAGTTTATTCAGGCATTGTTTGTTCAAGGTCCATGCCTCCATCCCATACATGAGAACCGAAAACACATAGCACTCAAGCAGCCGTACTCTCAATTTTAAGCTTAAGTCTCGACTACACAATATACGCTTCATGTTGTTGAAAGCACTTCTGGATTTCTCTATTCGTATTCTGATTTCCTTGACGTAGTCGTTTGTTTCATTGATGTTGGTTCCTAAGTAATTGTAATGTTTTACCCGTTCTATTTTGTCGCCCTTTACATATAGATTAGCGTTGTCTATATGTTTCTTTGAGATTACCATGAGTTTAGTTTTCTTCGTATTTAGTGTTAGTCCTAACTCTTCACTCATTTCCACGACTTTATTGACAAGATTCTGGAGGTCACTTATATTCTCTGCTATTAACGCGGTATCGTCGGCGTATCTAATATTATTTATCGGTGTACCATTAACTTTTATTCCAGTTGTGTCCTCTTGGAGTGCTTTTTTGAATATTTCTTCAGAGTAGACATTGAACAACAACGGCGACAAAACACAGCCCTGTCGAACACCTCTTTTTATTTTAATTACATCCGTTTCTTTATTATTGATACGTACTGTTGCCTCTTGTTGGTAATAGAGGTTGTTTATTATTCTGATGTCTCTTGAATCGATGTTTTTGTCTTTAAGCAGATACATTAATGTTTTATGTTGGACGGTGTCAAATGCCTTGTTATAGTCTAAGAAACATACGTAAATATCCTGATTTACATCTAAGCATCGTTGTGTCAGTACATTGAAAGCAAACAAAGCCTCTCTAGTTCCCAGTCCGTTTCTAAAGCCAAACTGTGTACCTTCAAGGTCCGCTTCCAATTTTTTATATATTCTAAGATGGATGATTTTCAAGAATATCTTAAGTATGTGGCACATCAAGCTTATGGTACGGTGATCCGAGCAGTTTTTAGCATTAACTTTTTTGGGTATCGCTACAAATGTTGATAACAACCATTCTTTCGGTATTATTCCAGTTTTGTATATACTGTTGAAAAGAGCTACTATAATGTGTATGTTTTTATCGTCGATAAGCTTAAATACTTCTGCTGGTATCTCATCAGGACCTGTAGCTTTTCCTGTTTTCATTTTCTTAATGGTGTACTCTACTTCGTCTGTTGTTATTTCTGGTCCTGTTTCGTCCCACTTAGTATTCATTTCCTCTCTTTGATCATAAAACAATTTTTCTATATAGTCCTTCCACACTTTTAACTTTTCTTCTGTGTCCATGATAATTTTTCCTTTTTCATCTACCAAGATGTTGTGTTTGTTTCCTTGTCTTTGTGTAAGTTCCTTAATTTTTTTGTGTGTATTAAAGTTGTCGTATTTATTTTGTAGCCTTTCGATTTCTTCGCACTTTTCTTTATACCAGTTTTCTTTGGCTTCTCGAATTTTTAAACGTATCTTTTTTTGTAGGTAATGATATTTTTGTTTGTCGGCATTCTTGTGTCTTCGTCTTTCCTCCATAAGATTTAGTATTTCGTCTGTCATCCAATCTTTCCTGACTTCCTTCCGTTTGCACAGTTGTTGCTTAATTGGTTTAGTTAATTTTGATTTGAGGTTTTCCCAGTTTTTGTTTATATTGTCATTGGTATAGTCTTCTTTAAGTTTTATAGTTTCTAATGCCTCGTTTATTTCCTTTTTCACTTTTTCTCTTATTTCTTGATTACGTAATTTACCGAGATCAATGGCGTCTTTCACTGTTTTATGGGTCACCTTTTTTAGTTTAATTTTTATTTGGGCTATCAAGGGATTGTGATTGGAGGCTACATCTGCTCCTGGGTAGGTTTTAATTGACACAATGCTGTTCCTGTATCTTTCATTTATCATTAGGTAATCTATCTGGTTTCTGACTCTGTGTTGCTTATTATCTTGAGGTGATATCCATGTGTATAAGCGTCTATTTGGTAGTTGAAAAAATGTATTTGTGATAACCATGTTATTCTCTTGACAGAATTGTACCAATCTTTCGCCTCTCTCATTCCGTTCTCCCAGACCAAAGTTCCCTATTAAATGATTTGTTTTTCCTTTCCCAACCTTGGCATTTAGGTCGCCCATTATTATTGTTACATCTTTTGCTTTTACTTGTTTTAATGCTATATTTATTTGTTCGTAAAATGCTTCTAGTTCTTGGTCATCTTTGTCTGATGTAGGTGCATATACCTGAATAATGTTCATTTTTCCGATATTCATTTTAAGTTGTAAAAGCATTACGCGTTCTGATAGTGGGAGAAAGTTCAGGACATATTTGGAGACATTTTTGTGGATCATTACTCCTACGCCATGTCGATGTTGAGAGTCACTGCTACCCGAGTAATACAATAAGTGGTCTTTTATATGACATTCTCCATTCCCTGGCCAACGTGTTTCGCTTATACCTAGGATGTCAATTTCCATTCTTTGCATTTCCTGGATAATGTTATAAGTTTTTCCAGGTTCATACATACTAGTGACATTCCATGTTCCGATTTTATATGTGTGATTGATGATAACTTGGTAGGGATTTCGCATGCTGACGACCTGAGGGACCCTGCTCTCCCTCCTGCCGGATCTTGACTTCCGATTATCATGATCAGTATACGTTTGTTTGTGATTTGCTATTGCCATGATGACTGACTAGGGATGCTCTTTTGAGCCTTTAATGCAGTGGTTTCCCGTTGCCTTCTGCATTTCAATGCCGTTGACTAGTGAATAGTTCTTCCGCCTTCGGGGTCAATTTCTCAACCCCAGGACAATGAAGTGCCCTACACTTTCCAACTCTTCCACCTGATGCTGTTGGTCAGAAAGTGGTGACTGCTTATCCCGGCAATCACTCGGCTTAGCGAGTTTGGGGATAAGCTAATATTTCCAATAAAATACTTACAAGAATAGCTCACAAATGCACTGCTGTGGTATCAATAAATTAAGGCAGAAACATTTCAAAAATGTTGGTATATTTAACATTTTAAAGAAAAAATGGATGAATCTTGGTGCGATAAACTAATGCCCATAACGTAATCTTTGAGTATTATCTTGTCCCATTTTCCAAGTTAAAACACGACAGTACTTTGAAATTTACCTCCATAAAACGTAAAAGACGGTATATAACGGATCGGTTGGCACAACCTCAAGATTATCATGTGCTTCCTGCTTTGTATACTGATATACCAAAACATCCTCTACGCTGAACATATATAGTACTCTCGAAGCTGCACTGATGGCTATCGAGTTTAGTTCATGAATACTTGGGTGAAGATGGGGGAAAGGGAAGGTATAATATATCTTCTCAGATAGCACGCACTTTTGAGCGAAGAGAGAAGTGCTTCTAAAGCAATGTTTATAGTCAAGATTACTTACATATGCTATGTAGCTATCAAAGCTTTACCTACCTACAAGGTATACGCAACTGCTTGCCTTAGTCAACAAAACTTATATATGCAAAAATGAGAGAAAGCTGTTTTATAAAATAAAGATTCTGCCATCAAAATTTTGATCAAGGTTCACATTTACTACCAAAAAAACGCAGTTGATAACGGTTCTATGGTCACCGTTTCCTCTCCCAAAACTATCGTCTGCAATGTATTTTTCTACCAAAACGCTGCTTACTATAGGTATATATTATGACTTTCATCTCTCAGTGAATAGCATGAATATAGAAGGGCGGTAGTATAGAAAATCAAGCATCCACATTCTTGTAGGTATGCGTGGTTGGGGATAAACTAATGTTTACAAGCCCTCACAAAGTTCATACTAAAAGTTGAACAGATTGATAGAGGTTCATCGTGAACTGACATATTTAAATAAGATAGATGGATTTTGGTGTGATATACTAATAGCCGTAACGTAATCTTTAAGCATTATCTTGTCCCATTTTCCAAGTTAAAACACGACAGTAATTTGAAATTCACCTCCATGCTTAGGGATAAACTAACGTTTACAAAGCCTCACAAAGTTCATACTAAAAGTTGAACAGATTGATAGAGGTTCATTGCTACAAAGCGTATGCTATCAATGAATTGAGGTCAAGCCATTTTAAAAATGTTGGTGAACTAACGTTTTTAAATAAGATAGGTGGATCTGGGTGCGATAAACTAATGCCCCTAACGTAATCTTTAAGCATTATCTTGTCCCATTTTCCGAGTTAAAACACGACAGTACTTTGAAATTCACCTCCATGAAACGTAAAAGACGGTATATAAGGCTCGGTTGGCACAACCTCAAGATTATCCTGTGCTTGGAGCTTTGTATACTGATATATCAAAACATCCTCTACGCTGAACTATATATATAGTACTCTCGAAGCTGCACTGGTGGCTATCGAGTTTAATTCATGGATACTTGGGTGAAGATGGAGGATAGGGAAGATATAATATATCTTCTTAGATAGCACGCACTTTTGTGTGAAGAGAGAAGTGCATCTAAAGCAATTTTTAGAGTCAAGATTGCTGTGCGCTGCATATGCTATGCAACTATCAAAGCTTTACCTACCTATCAGATATATTGCACTGCACGAGAGAACGCTGTTTTATAAAATAAAGATTCTGCCATCAAAATGTTTATCAAGGTTCACATTTACTTCCAAAAAACGCAGTACATAACGGTTCTATGGTAACCGCTTACTGTCCCAAGACTATCCTCAGCAACGTATTCTTCTACCAAAATGTTGCTTACTATAGGTATATATTACCTTTCATTACAATATATCGTAGTATAGAAAATCAATCTTATGGGTATGCGTGCTTGGGGATCAACTAATGTTTACAAAGCCTCACAAAGTTCATACTAAAAGTTGAACAGATTGATAGAGGTTCATCGCTACAAAGCGTATCGCTATCAATAAATTGAGGTCAAGCCATTTTAAAAATGTTGGTGAACTAACGTTTTTAAATAAGATAGATGGATCTTGGTACGATAAACTAATGCCCCTAACGTAATCTTTAAGCATTATCTTGTCCCATTTTCCAAGTTAAAACACGACAGTACTTTGAAATTCACCTCCATGAAACGTAAAAGACGGTATATAAGGTACCGGTTGGCACAACCTCAAGATTATCATGTGCTTCCTGCTTTGTATACTGATATACCAAAAAATCCTCTACGCTGAACATATACTCTCGAAGCTGCACTGGTGGATATCGAGTTTAATTCTTCGATACTTAGGTGAAGATGAAGGATAGGGAAGGTGTAATATATCTTCTTAGATAAAACGCACCTTTGGGTGAAGAGAGAAGTGCAGATTACTCTGCGCTACATATGCTATGTAGCTATCAAAGCTTTACCTACCCATATATATGGCACTGCTTGCCTAAGTCAACAAAACTTAAAGAAGCAAACATGAGAGAAAGCTGTTTTATAAAATAAAGATTCTGCCATCAAAATTTTGATCAAGGTTCACATTTACTACCAAAAAAGCGCAGTCGATAACGGTCCTATGGTCACCGTTTCCTGTCCCAAGACTATCGTCTGCAATGTATTTTTCTACCAAAACGCTGCTTGATGCTATAGGTATATATTATGACTCTCATCTCTCCATGAATAGCATGAATATAGAAGGGCATAGTATAGAAAATCAAACATCCATATTCTTGTAGGTATGCGTGCTTGGGGATAAACTAATGTTTACAAAGCCTCACAAAGTTCATACTAAAAGTTGAACAGATTGATAGAGGTTCATCGTGAACTAACATTTTGAATAAGATAGATGGATCTTGGTGTGATAAACTAATAGCCGTAACGTAATCTTTAAGCATTATCTTGTCCCATTTTCCAAGTTAAAACACGACAGTAATTTGAAATTCACCTCCATGCTTGGGGATAAACTAACGTTTACAAAGCGTCACAAAGTTCATACTAAAAGTTGAACAGATTGATAGAGGTTCATTGCTACAAAGCGTATGCTATCAATGAATTGAGGTCAAGCCATTTTAAAAATGTTGGTGAACTAACGTTTTTAAATAAGATAGATGGATCTGGGTGCGATAAACTAATGCCCCTAACGTAATCTTTAAGCATTATCTTGTCCCATTTTCCGAGTTAAAACACGACAGTACTTTGAAATTCACCTCCATAAAACGTAAAAGACGGTATTTAAGGGGCCGGTTGGCACAACCTACTCCTCCAAGATTAGCCTGTGCTGCCTTCGAGTTCGCCGATGCAAAGAATAAGGCTCGACGCGGAATAGCGCGGAGCTCCTTCACTACTCCAGAGCTAAACCGAATCAAAGCCCCGGACTTGAATCGTTTTAATTTTCCTTTACATTTCTCTTTATTCCTTTAGTCAGAACAAGAATTAAGTTTGGCTTTTGTAAATTAAAACAGCAGCAGTGAGCAGCGAAGGAGTAGTAGTTGGGGGTGGGGTGGCCTGGCAGCATTGGTGTTCCTTTTGGAGTTTCCGTTGGGAAGGAAGTCGATTTCTGGGACAGGGGACGGTTTCTAATTGGCTGAATATTAATTTTCCGTTCTGAGAAATATGGTTTAGATATAAAGGGTTGATTTTACTTTCCATGTTCTGCGCGAGCAGTATTGAGATAAATTTTAATTTTTCTTAGAGATTTTTATTCAAATTCAAATAACAAGTTTTCCTTGACCGATCTGCCTATTACAATTTTGCTAAAAATAATTGCTAATTCATTTACTACTACTACACTTATTTAGTGTCTAGACTTTCATCCCACACAATGTGCTTGTTAACTATCTGCTCTAAAATTGAGAATTTTATTAGTAAATATGGCACATTCGACTACTCTAAGGCATTTGATAACGCAAAGTGGCCTAAACTGTGGCAAATCCTTATCTCTATGAGTGTCCCTTACCACTTAGTATTTCTCATACAGCAACTCGATGAGTCTAGCTCGGATTATGAAAGAATTGTTGGTAACCTGTCTGGTCAAACAGCAACTAGAAAACGAGTTCGTCAGGGATGTGTATTACGTCTGATGTTATTCAACATTTACTCTGAATTTGTGATGAGACTGATATTGGACAACTGGAATGGCGGTGTAGCTATTGGCGGAAGCAAAATATCCAACTTTAGATTTACTGACGATACAACCCTTATTGCCGATTCTCAGGAGGAACTAGTAGCTCTTAGCTACCTTAGAACAACACAGTGCAGGATATGGTCTTGGTATTAACTACACCAAGACCAAGGTTATCATCGTAGATATAGAGTACGATAATCATCGAGAAGTAAAGTCAGTAGGCCGTTGTGAAGTAGTCCAAAGTTTGTGTACCTCGGTTCTTTGATCGACAATTCGGGTAGCTGTGAAAATGAGATTCAACGGTGCATTCAACAAGCACGTATGGCCATGACATAGCTTACTGAGAATGCTGAGAGTTCCTTAGACCGCCCATCGAACTAGTGTTTCCTTACTGGATGAGCTCGGTTATCCAAAGAGACTATCCTCCAATGTGTCACAGAAGCGATAATATGGAGGAACCTGTAGTTCAGGGTCATACCCCGAGTGGTGCCGTGGCCGTTCCCCTACACGCTGGGTTGATACGATGAAACAGTTACTGGATGTGAGTATCAAGAGCGCCACTGAACTGACAGTAAATCGCGAACGTGTCGGCAATACTCTAGCTCCGACTTAATGCATTTTACGGGTTCACAACATGTCTGTTAAAACATTGTGACTATGATGATATTTGACTTTGGATTAGTACCCTGAATGTCTATCTGTGATTCATAGAACTGCAGTTTGAAGATACTGCGCTTCAAAGGAGGCACACTCTGTAAAGTGTCATATAATGACACAGCTTCTCTGAAGGCCAGCACTACGGAGGTCTACTTAAGAGAGCTGCATGACAAAGTATATTAGATAACATCATAATATTGAAGGCAATGAAATGAGGCCCTGTCCAAAAAACTAGATAAGCACACCCCACGCTCCAAAGCTTTCTGAAATGCAAAATTCTAGTTTGTACCAATCCCTTCGTTGTTCCGATGTATACACCTCCATCAAAAGTACATGGTGCTGTCTACGAATTCCTTTTTCTTTTGTCCTTTGCCGATCCTGAACGCTGTTTGTTGGTTTGTATATCATCCTGATATTTGTCTTATGCAGAAATGTATTGATTCTGTCTATGACCCGGGGAACATAAGAAAGAAAATATTTTGACACTAGCAGTGATTGTGGTTGCTTTTCTACTCTACCAGCTCGCATAGATCTTGTTATTTGCTCTGTCAGATGTTCGAGCTCAGCACTGAGTTCATACACTCTTCTTTTCCGTT
This sequence comes from Callosobruchus maculatus, assembly GCA_951848785.1. NCBI lineage: Eukaryota > Metazoa > Arthropoda > Insecta > Coleoptera > Chrysomelidae > Callosobruchus > Callosobruchus maculatus. The sequence goes on along the minus strand of CATOUR010000014.1, from coordinate 23,239,464 downwards.
CTGTCACGGTTTTGATGCGCCCGAACTTCTGGCATTCAACCTACCAGGATCAAACTTGGGATACACAGGATTCAGGAAACCGACTGGGTCTTAGAGTCTAAATACTTTCGCTCTTTCGTAGGATCCAGAGATATATTATTAAATATACATTATTCTGTATGTTATACCTTTCCAAGTATTAAAATGAAAATCCGCAACGCTGGAATTGACACAAGGATGAGCCGGCTACTTTGATTAAAGTGGACAAGATAGCATAACTACAACTAACATCATTGCCTCCACCAATGAAAGGCAGCAGCGATTTTTACTCTAATTAATTCTGCTTATAAATTCCGAATCCGGGCATTATCCGCCCCCGCCACTTGTGCCACCCCCCCTCACCCGCCTCTTATTGCCGGTCGACCGGTGCGCTCGCCATCAATTTGTTTTGGCGCTACGTCACAGCGTAGCCCTTAATAATATCCAACTGAAGAAAATTGAAGTTACGAATGCTCACAATTGCATAAAAATGCCCACAAAAATACCCACAAAATTTCAGTAGTATTTGGAAGAAAATTAAACATCACGAGTCCAAATAATTTGCTCAAAATCTATAATTTGTGTGAGTACAGTACTCCTCGCATGAATTACTTTTTTACCTCGTAGTCTGTAGTCTAAACAACAACTAAACCAACGATTGAGCTGACTTGCTGACATGTTGTTTAGATCCACAACAACAGCATAAAATCAGGTTTGCAATCCCAAAACACTTGTAATCTGTGTGTACCTCTGGAAAATTACGAAATTTCCAGAGTTTCTAGCAGCCTACTTGAAATTTTTATTTATTTATTTGTATTGTATGCACAAACCCGGCTACCTCGAAGGCTATACCTTCTATGAGGTCTTAGCAAATGAAAATATATAACACATGAGCTGCGCCTTGTTGATTCATTGCCGCATTTTTTTTGCTTCCCACTGTCTGACTGCTCTCCTCATAGCTATCCCCTTGCTCTTCTTAGATTCCTCTTCATAGATCAGTACAAATACCGCAAGCTACTTGGGTTTTCATCAAAGAGTGAGAATTCTTAATGCTTCAAATTTAGACATAGTAAGCATTTTGCTTGCATTGAAAATGGATAAACACAGTATAAGTTACAGTCCTTTTAAATTTTACTGTTTATACAGAGTGAGTCTTAAGTATCCAACGCATCAATTATCTCGGAAATGGTTGCACTATCCATGAGTTTTGGAGTATGGGGATTTTACAATTCGGCCGATTGTGCGATGACATTTACAATGTTTTCATATTTACCGCTTCTTCGAAAATATAACAAAGTTTCTTGTTTCAAATGGATCACCCTGTATATTTATTTCTTGTTAAAATCTATGAAAAATATCATAATTTTTGAGTTACAACCAAATTTACATTATATCCGCCCACCCCACTATCCACGTGAGGTGATATCTAAATAAAGTTTCCTATAAGATAGATTGATTTTTTCGAATGGCCCTCGTGATCACCCGATATGAATCCTTTAGACCAGCTTTTCTCAACCGCTGGTAGGATGGATCACTAGTGGTCCGCCGAGTGGTTCGCGGAGAAATTTTACTGATCCGCGGACATTTCTCCTATCCACGAAAAAAATTTATTTAGTTTAGTCCTACGTAATTTATTATTAGTACGTCTCTGAAGACAAGTTCCCGAAATTCTTACAAGTGTAATTCCTATCGTTGGAAAAAACCTTTTGTTAAGAAAATATAATTGGTCCACAATTTTTTTTAACAAATCTACTGGTCCGCGGGAAAAAAAGGTTGAGAAACGCTGCCTTAGACTATTTCCTGAGGGGTCACTTGAAAGACACCGTTTATAAAACAAAACCTGCCAATATTCAGGAATTAAAAGACTGTAGAGATAAGAAGAGTTGATCAGTCAGGCATATTGCAAAATGTACTGCGAAGTTTCAAGGATCGCATGGCTTTTTGTATTGAAATTAATGGACATGCATATGCTATAACCGTCTTCACATTAGAATGAATATTATGCGAATTCAACTGTAACTCGGAAATTATGGCATTTGGGTATTGAGAACGTTTGATAAGGAAAATGAGTATTTTTCATGGATTTCAAAAATTGAACAATATACAGAGTGACGCATTGGAAATACCAAAGGTCATCATATTTTCAAAAAATGGACGATACGACAACAGTGCGAATACTACGATAATATCCAGAATCGGCCTTATTGCCCTCACACCCCAAAAGTTATGATAATCTTGCAAACCGTTTCCGAGATAATTGAAGCGTTACTACTACTACTGTATATGATCGGAGTATTGTACTTTGACATTTTCCGAATTATTTAGCTACATTATCACGCAGTAAAACTACGTATATTAGAGGCAATAGATTATAGTATCTTGGGCATGAAAACAACGATTAAATCATTATAACCCCTCAGTGTTTACAATAATAGGTGTACTGATGCATGTCCTTACTCACTTTGCTTACTAATAATTCCATTTTAAAGTTCACGAAGAGGCATTCAAATTTAGCCAATCAGAGTGAATCGCGCCAGACATGAGCAGTGCATTCTTGCCACGGCACCTCACAAAACGCGGTACTGACACAGTTGTCACGAAACAAACTACTGTTTTTTGATCTGTCTTCCATCAATTGCGTAAGGGGACGCTTTGTGGATTGCATCTCTTAAAGGGGTGACACACGTACGAACTTTAAGTACGCGGTTTTTAAGTTCGCGAACTTACTCGGCTCGAGGCGTTGACACACGTGAAGCTGAAATCATCCATTTTGATAATATTTCCTAAATAAACAAAACCTTTAACAAACGCCAAACACAACAAGCGTTGCACATCGATGGCCTACTTACGGTGACACACAGGCGAAAAAGGTCATCGAGTCATAAGTACGCGTACTTGCTCGTACGTGTGTGTGTCACCCCTTCTAGCTGTGAAGAAAGGTTCTGTGAGCGAAAGCCTGTTTTTGGAATTGGCTGTCAAGTGAAGTTAAACCTAACCTTATAAATTCATAAATTTCCTGTCTCGAATCGAACCTTTTCTGTCTTTTTTTATTATGCGGTAAATGATTGATTCCGGGATTTAAGAAGTTTTCACATTTTCGTATTACTGGACATTCATCACACGTTACCCTTGCTGCCGTATTCTCTACCTTGGAAATACGAACCTTCTAACCAAATATCAATCAGATTAGTAAATTCTGCTTTATTGGCCGCATATATCCTTGTTGGATATGAAAAGCTAACTAAACTAACATAACAAAAATGCGGATATAGAATATTCTGCAATAAAAGAGGAAACAACGCAGATCCAGACGAAAAACACAAAACAATAGACACTGAACAGCGACAACGCCCCACAACGAATGACTATTGCCAAGCTGCCATTGACTATTGACGGCACAGATTGACGGAACACAAACTTTAATATACAGGGTTATTCACGTTATTCGACACGGAGCATTATGGCTAAAGTATTTGATAAAAAAGGAAATAATAGTTTCGGATGGATAGAGACCCATAAAGGCTACATTTTAAAAATATTTTTATGTTATACCCTGTATATCCCTGTATGTCCCAAAAACACGAAATGTATCAAAGTTATGTTTTTTTAAATGGAACACCCCGTGTATTATTGCATATTCAGATTCCTTGGCGAATTCTAGTGTGACTTTAAGTATCATACATGGGACCTAAAGCGAACCGTTTAGGTGTAAATCACCATTTTCGGTATGAGTAGATATCAGGAAAAAATTGAATATCGCAGAGATTGTAAAATATGGAAGGCTGTGACTTTGCCGTATTACTAAGCATAAAATGCATCAGCTTTGATGAGACTGTCAAATTTAAATTACGTTTCTGCTTGGAGAAATCGGTCAATTAATTAAAGAAACTTCGATCAGCGATAGCTTGATTTTTTCAAATGGGAATGCCTAATTTTTTTTATACGGTTGAACGTAGAATTTGATAGCCTTTCTAATGGTATAAGGTTGTGAATATCAATCTCTGGTAGTATTCATTTAATTTTAAATTTTCAAACAAATCGGCGATTTTCAATTTTCCTACCAATAAAGCAACGTAGCAGGCCACGAAATATAAACAAAAACCTGTTCAGGTAGAAGAAAACAACTAACTTAGCTGAAAAATACACACTAATAAGACTAAAGGGAGAAGATTATAAATACTCCTTACAACAAATCAACTCTCCCAGAAACAACTGCGATAACATCTCTGAGGTCAAAGAGAAGCTGGAGTATGGCAGTAATAGATATTTTTCACAGTCTGCTGGCTACCGCAACTTACTAAGGTTGAAAATTGCCAAGACAATTAAAAACCCTGAAATGAAACAAAAACAACCAGCGACTGTTGCTCCAGCATGCAACTATCAATCATATGTAATGGTGTAAAAAAGTACTAATTTGCGTCGAAGTCGATACCTCTGACTGGAGCCCCTCTATTTTTCAATATCTACCAGCAATATTGCAAAAAAGGAGTACTCACAAATCAGATTTAAACTTTCTGCCATTTATGTTTTATAATTCGAACAAATTTTAATTCATTCTTCATTTTCTGCAATCTTGCTAATAGGTACTGAAGAATTTTCAGAACTCCAGTTAGAGGTACTTTTGACTTGAGTTTTGACAGAATTGCATACTTCTTTATATCATTAAATGTGAAATTTTATTATGAAAATAATAAACTGCTTACAACATTCTCTAGTAGTTTTTATTTTATTTCAAAATTTTAAATGGTTTTGGAAATTGCCAATCTCTAGTACATTGCAGTAGCTAGTAGGCCGTGAAAAAATTCATTTGTGCCACACTACAGCTTCTCTTTGACCAAAGATATGTTACCGCCGTTGTTTCTGGTTAGACTTTGTTTATTGTGAGTAATTTTTATAATCTTGTCCCTTTAGTCTAGTTCGTGTGCATTTTTCAGCTCAGTTAGTTGTTTTCTTCTACCTGAACAGGTTTTTGTTTATATTTTATGGCCTGCTACGTTCCTTATAGGTAGGAAAATTGAAAAACGCCGATTTGCTTGAAAATTTAAAATTAAATGAAAACTACCAGAGATTGATATTTACCACCTAATATCATTAGAAAGGTTATCAAATTCTACGTTTAAACGTATAATAAATGGGCATTCCCGTTTGAAAAAATCAAGTTATCACTGATCGAAGTTTCCTTAATTAATCGACCGATCTCTCCAAGCATAAACGTAGTTTAAATCTGACAGTCTCATCAAAGCTGACGCATTTTATGATTAGTAATACGGCGTAGTCACAGCCTTCCAAATTTTATAATCTCTGCGATATTCAATTCTTTCCTGATACCTACTTATACCGGAAATGGTGATTTACACCTCAAGGTTCACTTTAAGTCCCATGTATGATACATAAAGTCACAATATAGTTCACCAAGGAATCTGAATATACAATAATATACGGGGTGTTCCATTTGAAGAAACATAACTTTGATACATTTCGTGCTTTTGGGACACCCTGTATAACATGAAAATATTTTTAAAATGTAGCCTTTCTTGGTCTCTATCCATACGAAATTATTATTTTCTTTTTCATAATATACTTTAGCCATAATGCTCCGTGTCGAATAACGTGAATAACCCTGTAGATCGCGGATCAATAAAACGGGAACACAAGATAGTAACGTCAGCCATAGGTATGATCTTAGATCATATTCTCGTCATTTTCTGAGCTTTCCCGTGTCCAAAACAATCGGGGAAAAATATGAGACGGTTCTTATACTGTGCTCTATCATATGCAATCATAAAAAAACCCATGATGCTAGTCAATTAATGAGGGGAGCAGTGGAATCTAGGAGAGTTTCAGACTAATCAATACCATACTCGTCTTTTATTTATATAATTCAGTATACTTTTCAGAATTTGTTCTTGGCACAGTTTCGCAGGGTTTTATAGCTTTGAAGTAAATAAGAAACAGAATCATTTGCGTAATTACTTACCAGCTATTTCACCCTTTCGTCTTACCTGAAAAAAAGAGAACGGCATTAACATAACTTACATCAAATTATTATCATTAGTAACAGTCAGATGGCTCCACCTTCGTCCTTCGTTACGCAAGAATGCTACTGCTTAAAATCATAAGAGTTCCTTTAAATAGCTATTAGCGCCGGTGCACACTTGCGGCTGTTTACCGTCCGGTGCCGCAACGGCACCGGAGTTGCGGCCTAAAGTACTAAGGGATAGATCAAAAGATGCACATTTGTGTCCGGCGCCGCTGTCAATCTATCGCTTAGTACTTCGGACCGCAATTCCGGTGCCGTTGCGGCGTCGGACGGTAAACAGCCGCAAGTGTGCACCGGCGCTTAACATTTCTACTTTGATATGCTACGAAATTGTGTTTATAAACCTTGGACTAAGTTTTCGATTTCTAAAACCCAAATCTTTTTCATCCACCATGCTTTCGAGACTTATGTGAGGAGAAACATAGATAATAATTTACCCACTAATTTTTCCAATTTCCATTTCAAAAACTCAGATCACTCACATTCATCCTGTCTTCGAGACTTACGTAAGGAGAAAAATAGATACTTTATCCACTCAGCTCCACGGTTTACTTCAACTAGAATGACCTTAATCATCACACTGTATAAAAGTGTCATAATTAAAATTTATCCGCATTACTTTATAGGTCGTTACTTTGTTTATGGCGTACTAGAAAGCGTACATAAAATTGATTATGATGTCCTATATATTGTGCAGAGGGGAACAAGTTCTATTTGGATGTGAGACCATTGGCTTTATGACACGTCTGGATGAGAATTCCTTCACATGAAGTGAAAGAGTAACTTTACGAGGTGGTAACAATTGCATTAGCTCAGTTATTGACTAAGAAGGAATTTTATCGCTGGAGACGTTTCTTTGAAGTGAAACACGTAAAACTAACTTATTCCAGAGCAGTTATTGTGAGAAAACATTCAACACACCAAGGTAAACTGCCTTGTGCTGACCGTTTGGAATGTAGGGAACGGATCTACAATGGGACCCTTTTTATTCTATCATAAACCTACAAGCTCACTTCCTTTAGAAGGCATGGACATATATCTATCATTGCTATAGTCTATGAACTAGTATTTTTTATAGAGTGGCAGCTAATAGTGGAAATAGAGCCTTTTTAATGCACCAATATCATGGTAGTATCATGTCAAACTAATCCTGTGTGCTAGACTATTGCTGTAATCTGTGAGCATATTTCCTTCAAATAATTGTTCAGAACCTTATCGGATATTGGTACGCTACTATTGTCCAGGTTCTACTGAAGAGAGTTTGTCTATGTCGAAACATGTGTGTCTAGAGTAACAATGATAGTTCTGCCCTCCTTGTTCTTTAAATCAGTAGTTGGAGTCTTATAAAATATGGATTAGCTTTTCGGAATAAGGGTACCATCTGTCAATGGAATAGACACGAGACGTTTTTATTCGTTTTCTTAAAACGATCCCCACCATTTCGAAGAAAACTATTAAGAAATAAAGGGCTAATAAATAAAAAATATCTCAAGTATAATGGTAGTGACACGACTAAAAACAAAATTAACAGGATGAAGACTGAACCCAAACGAAAACGATGTGTTCTAAACCAGCTAAATACTTGACTAGTTATGAGGAGCATAGAAGCTAATCCACACGTTTCCAGCGAAATAAAATGTTGCATACGACCAATTTTGCATTGATCACGGCGTGGTTCCTAACGCTGAGGATGTTTTAGAAAAACGCAAGATATATTCAGCATGATAAGATATCTCCGCGAAAAGCCCATTCGTCTAGAAAGAAAATCTACATTCGATATGTGGTGGACGTTAGCGATATAACGAAAAATTATCATGTTTGATTCCTGCTATCTTATTTTTTGTCTTTCATGGTTTTTTATGTATTCAAGGATATTTATGGAGATGTGATTAAAATAAATAACACCACCAAATGTAAGTTCTTAAGAATTTTTTGGACCACAAAGAGAAGAACCGTGTCTGTTTTCCTTGATTATTTCTAAGTTATCATTTATTAAGTAGTTTGTACCTGAAAAATGTGACGTCTTACTTTTTAGTCAGAAATTTAGATACTTTTTTACATTTTACTAGCAATAAAATACAACTGTTGATGCACATTGCTGTTTTTTGCTGCCAGCACAGCTCAACGTTGTGAGTATCTTTATCTTTTCAATTTTGCTCTCAGTTAAAAAGAATGGAGAAGAAGAAGAATACGCCATTAAATATTGCCGAAGGCTTGGACATTAACGCTTTTGTTTATACTGGAAAAGAAAAAGATAATCAAGGAGAAAAAACTCTCCGTACCAACTTGCAACGTTATCTTCAGCTAGTTAGTCGAATAGAGAACTCCAACCGGAACATAACAGGAGATAACGGGTTTGCTTCTCTAGAATTAGTCAGTTAGTCGAGGGGCTTCAGCATCGCAACCTTACTTATTTATGTTGGTACCACAAGAAAAAACAAGAAAGAGTTGCCAAAGGAATGTTTGCCAAATCATCAACGCCAAGTACCTTCTTCGTTATTCGGTTTCACTAAAGACGCATCGCTAGCATCATATTATTATGTACCAAGGAAAAATTAGCAGTATATCTAATTTCCAGTTTTTATCATAATTGGGGCAAGATTTTTAACAGATAAGATAAACTGCCAGAGATTATCGATTTCTACAATTTTTCTTGTAATCAAAGCATGAGTGTTGAGCTCCTAGAAACACATAATGGTATGTCATGCTGGGAGCTCCAAAATGCCGCTGAAACCCCCATCCCAGTTGAGCTATAGAAAGAAGAACTAACAAAGATGTGGAACAGAAGGAGATGATCGATCTTGGAAGCTAAGGAAAGTTGTGAAATATTTTAGTTAGTATCTGTTAGTCGGTATTCGCGCACAAAGCTTTCTGCGAACTAAGACTAATATTTATTTGTATACTCAGCAAATAAATATATTGATTGATTGATTACCACAGTACCAAAGCTGGGGTAGACGTCCTTGATCAAACTTGTGTCACCTATAAAGTAGGAAAGCGTACTAGGAAATGGCCACAGGCTATTTGGTTTAGAATCATAGATATTGTAGGTGTAAATGGTGGTATTTTATACAGTTGTGCTCATCTGGATTCTGAACCAAGGCATCAGAAATTCTTGATCACTTTTGGTAAAGAACATACAGGACCATCTTGTACGCCACGCTCAAATGTCGAATATTCCCAGAGAATTGAGAGCGCTTATTCGTGGAGGTGGCAACATTTCTGAAGAGAACGTAAGCCAAGACAGGCCTACTGAAGGAGCCCCTAAGCACGCAAGGTGTCATATTTGGCCTCCTAACGATAATAAACAATCACTCACGTGTGACAAATGTTATAAACGTACTTATAGAAACCATTGTATAACAACAAGTATTTGTAGCTACCAAAAATCTAACCAAACAAACTTGTTTGCCAGAATTTTTTTTCTTGTAAACGATTTGTTTTTCAATTTATCAAGTGATTTTGTATATTTAAAAAAGGTTTGTTAATTTTTGGTACCAAAACACACTTTTTAGCTTTTATCATTGTCCTTCAACTACTTTTAAAATGTACTCTGTATATTTTTTCATACTGATGTCTGGAATAAGCTTTTTTGTTTCTATAGCAACATTATAATACAATACAACTTGTTTTCATTTTTTTTACACAAAAACCCTATAAGTCCAACCGGACCCCGCCATACGTTGAGTGCGTTTTTTTTCGCCATATCAGTTAAGTGTTAATTGCTATCAGCTTTAACCTAGATTGCTAGCGCATATAACACCAACAAACATTGCCGGTCCATAAATATTGTTGGAATACGTACTCTCATACCGGAGGAGGTTTCTTAGCCTCTCGCTATATTTCACAAACTTCTTAATCCCCTATTGGAAAATCCGTCGGAAACCGAAGAATGCTCATTGGTATGCCAGTCGCTAAAACCCATGTCCCCGCACCAACACTAAATCTGCGGCTAAGCAAATAAGGCTTTGTCTTCCGTCGCACCTATTGTACCAAACGAAGTAGAGCAACTCCCAACTTAAACAAGATATAGTGTCAGGGAGTTATGATCCCGGCCGGCGATAAAAACGGGACCGTAATCCAGCGAGTACATTTTAAAGCGGACACTTTTCTTAAGCTGATTACGAGTGTAAATTGAGATAAGTCTGCGATATTTATGGCTCTTACATGGTCGACCTGAGCACGGGAAGTTTTTCAAAGAGGATCCTCAGCATAAGCGGGAAAAACTGCTCTCACCCTCTCAACGCTGTAAATGCGCTATGCGGGGGTTTAACTTTTAACTTGGACAAATTAATGACCAACTGCCTTTTAAAGGCTAAAGCACGTGTTTGACTTTTGATTAGATAGGATTGCAATAAAATATTTAGAGCCATCTTTATTTTATCTCTTAAGGGTAAACCACGTGTATAACTTTTGATTAGATAGGTATGGCTGCAATAATATAGAGCCATTTTTATCTCATCCCTTATTATCGCAAATGCATTATACAAGGTGAGACCTATGTTGATAGGTTTTTTTGAACTGTGTATAGATGTCTTTAGAATATATACACCTTTTCGAATAACTTCTTTTAGAAAACTGAAAAATAAGCGAGACATAGATTAAAAAAGGTATATCTGGGCTTATGTATTAAGACGTACCTATCTAGTATGTTCACGTTTAGTTTTTTGCTCAGATTTTTGTCAACTCGATTAGGCATTGTACCTGTCAGATAGTAAAGTACTAACTTTTTGTTTATCGTTGTTAATTTTCAATTTTTGTAAATCCTAAATGTGGCACATTATTATGAAACAACTTGAAAAGGAGGAGCAGCCCGTGGATGGGAACATCTTCCGACAACTGTTTGTCGGAGATACTATACCTACTATGAAGTGGCGTAGCGTCATGTCCAGGAAACAAAATTGGACAACGTGTGTTTTTGCCGCAAGTACTCGGGTAGATCTGGTTATCAGAGAGCTGTCCGGTAACAATAAAGTCGCTACTAGAAACGGGCTTGCGATCCCATTGTTATCATACCTTTGGTGCTATCCACTGGTCAATGGAAGAGCTGCGAGACTCGCAAAAGGATGAATATATAGAGAGGTCTACATAATAGGTCATCTGTCCCGCGAATATACCGTCCACGGCACCTGGCAGGGTATGGACTATTGTGTTTGGAGCGTCTGCAAAACAGAGTAGTACTAACCACTGCCTGATATGTTACGAGGAGCACCGATCACTTGATCCGCTTTGTGAATGCGCGTAAAGAAGCATTCCTTTTGAGAGCAGCAACACGCGGAGGTGTTAGCAGTCTGTTATGGAACTTGCTCCCTCAGAATTAAAAATCCACATTGAAGCTGCTATAGTCCCATTTCTTTCAAGACTTCAGAAAGATAAGCCAACGCACGGAATCTTCTACAGACATCTAGAAGAGCATGGTTTGTTTGGGCAGTTGACCTTCTCGTTTCTATATGGTCTAGTGTATTAAAGTCAAAGACTGAGAGCGCTTTAATAACTCTTGTCGGCATGTAAGGTATACGTTGGCACTGCCTACGTCCATTAGAACAACGGCGCTTTACGAGTGCTATACTACCATTCAAGACCCTCACACGGTATAGGTAAGACACCACTGTTGCTTCAGTTGACATATAGAAACCGTGGTGCGTGGTGGAGAACGACAGATACCGAATTTACTGGAACTACTACTAGCAAATAAGCCCAACATAGTCCTCTTCGATCATTAACAGAACGCGATGTTCGTTTCCGACCTCTTGACACCTGCCGAAGCCGTACTATACTGAGTATCTGCTAGTAATGATCATTGGATCCCTACGTGGTGTGAGGGATACGCTGCTCTCTGCACTACTCAATATGACGGAGTGCCGTGCGGCAGCATACATCATAGTCCTCAGAATCCAAAAGGCTGGCATTCATGGGCCCCTTCATCTACCCAGGAAGCACGATTCGCGAGCCCAGTAACTGAGCCAGTAACGGTGTAAGTAGACATTGGGTGATGGAACAGCAGCCCGGTGTGTCGGCTGAAAACACCGTTCGAATTAGCCCTTGACGTTTCATAGCCGCCTTTGCAGTTAATATAGCGTGTATTTAATCATACATAATATACATGTCCAAGAGATCAGTATTTGTACCTAGTAGGCTGGAGCCTGAGTTACGAAAAACAATTCATGCTGTTTGTTTATAGGTAGTATTACCTGTTCAAAGTTAGTTTGGTAATCGCTGTATAACTTTGTGGGAGTGAATAAAATATTTTCTGCGCGGAAGTTACGGTTGGGAGTGTGAATCGCGGTGCGATGGAGAGATACATACGGTATGTCATGGCTATGTTTATCCGGGCACTCCATCACCGCCGCTTATCCAATCCGCGTCCGTTTTAACGGTCGGTCGCCACCGCGCCGCGTCAAGGTGAATTATTCGCGTCGCACGCACCCGAAAAAAAAAACAACGACCCGACGCGACGGTAAACGATGTAGTCGAATAAAATTGTTACACACGTAATTTACCTCGGCGCTAATTGGAATTTACTCTATCCGGCCAACCGACGGCGACGGTCAGGCACCAGAGCTTTATTTATTTTAGATTGAGAGAAGTGACATGATCGAAAAGGGACGTCAGGGTAGATCGGCCTAGTGACACGTAAAGCTTGAAAAACACTAGCATCAACTCTGTAGGTGATAACGACCTCTTATTTTGAAAACGACGGCAAATAGTGACTACTGAGCGAGCGGTGGGAACTTGGTCGAGGAAGATGTCACCTTTCTGAGAAAGTGGAGGACTACAATGAGCGAAAATAAGAAGCCAGAAGCTTGGCCTAGTAACAAGTACGGGTTTGAAAAAGGAACTAGTAGGTGATAACATCCCTATAGGAGATGACGACCTCTTGTTTCAAAAATGAAGGCAATATCGATTTTTTTGCGGTAGGGTCTGGACTTGTAAGGGCCTGTCCGCATCTCCACGTCACGACGTTGTCAACTGGAACGGTGCGGTATCGTTTCAGGGTGCGTTGTCATAACCTACCGATTTACGTTACCGTATCCTAAAACTGCATTTCACGACACCTCATTGTTCACGTCACGGTGCCTTGTAAAATTTCGATACATTCTCCAATAACGTACGTTTTGTTTATGTTCATCCTCCCGCAAAGGCTGGAAGCCTATGGCGCTGTAGAAACACTGCGAGAGGATAAGTGTCGGTTCACGTTAGATTTGAAATGCTGCATGTTGTAGCCGTCTGGAACCAAATTCCCCGGCAGCTGATTCCACAGCGTCGAAGTTCTCCAAAAGAAGGAATGCTGGAGGAGACTGGTTCGAGGAGTAAGGACCCCGACCTGGCAAGGATGAGCTCGCAGAGCTTCTCTAGTGTTCTTGGTTCGGACGGCCTTTGGTGTCATTATCTGGGAGAGCTCACTCGAACATCTTTCGCGACAGTATCTGTAAAACAGGGATAGGTCAGCTACCTTCCTCCGATGTTCCAGGCTGTGGAGGTCCTTTGTGAGGTGACGGTGAAAAATAGAAGTCTCGTTCTAGGTATGGACCGCACAATATGTATTCTGCTTGTGCTATATAGTTAAAAAGATGGAGAGAGAGGTTGATAAAAAAATGTGTGAAAAGACAATACTGGTGCACCCCTAAGTATCTTTCAGTTATGAATAGTGATGGCAATCATTTCACTAGAAAGTACGAAGCATTGAAAACATGTGACCACAAATTCTACAGTTATTTTCGAATGTCTACATCAACCTTAGAAGACTTATTACCTAACAAAAATTACAATGCCAATAAAACATTAACTGAGCGAGTGCATCGTAACCAACAGAACTAGCCACACGTCGGCGACGACGTTAGACGTGGCGTTCCATGGCGACGTTGCCGTACCGTCACTAGCACGTCGTGGCAACGTACCCTGCTGCGACACCGCACCGATCTACGTTGATGACGTCGTGACGTGGAGATGTGGACAGGCCCTAATGTTGCCTAGCATTATAAGTGTCAAGATTCTCCTGTTTTGAGATACGATGAAAGTATGTGGAAGGTACCAGCTGTCTTGAAATCAAAGTAGTGCATGACTCGTGTTCTTGTTTTAGGCACGTACAGTACATACGCCGGAGTAGATTGGCCTAGTCTCACGTATGGGTTTGAAAAAGAAGCTTAAGGTTGATACCATCTTTATAGGTGATAAAGACCCTTTGTTTTGAAAACGACGGAAATAGCTAGTTTGAGCGGTGGGATACGCAGAGGTGATTAGTTGGTCGAGGGACAGCTTTCTGTCGAAGTAGAGGACTGCAATGGGTATACAGGGGGAGGCATATGTGCTGGTAGGCCGTATGTATCCGCCTAGGTAAACTTGTTACCATTTTCCAAGCAGAAATAGCCGCAATATAGGAATGCGGCAGAATATGTATGGATAAAGGATACAGTAAAAAGGGCTACCTGTGTGAACACCCTCGAATATTAAAGGTGGATAGAATTAGCATTGCGCCAAAGTATAGGGGCAATGAGGGGGTATTGTTAGTCCCTATTCAATAACCAAAGTCCTTGTATTTAGATTATATGGATGTTGTCAGCTTTTCCCGTTAAATATCTCATCACTCTTCAACATCAACTCATAGACGGTGTTGGAAACAGAACACAGTTTAACTGATTATATCATAAGGTGGCAACGCCAACTGCAATGTTCACCTAAATGTTTCTCCATTTGCTGATTGGTCGGACGTTGATGTTATCCATCTGGTGACTGGTTACAAATATGGCTCATATTATGTATCGTGAATTATTTTATGCCACTTACCTAACGTTTATTTTCCCAATGTATTTTCCACAAATATTGCACTGTTGCGTCATTATTTTTTATCACAGATCAATCGAAATTTCACTAAAACGCATAATAACAGATACCCATCACAACACCATCCGCCATCAATATATTGTCACCGAATTGGGAAACACGTCGCGCCGACTCGTCGGTGATTGGGATCCCCCTTACCCCACCAAAATCATACAGAATAACATGAGATGTTTATTTTTAATTCTATCCACCTTCAATATTCGAAGGTGAACATAGACAGCCGAGCGGCCCTGATGGCAAAAATAGAGTAGGAGTATCCTAGTATCCCAAAGACACTGGCGAAGACCAACGGGTAACATTATTTTGAGTGCTTAGTCACACAGGAGTTGTGAATGTTCAGTCTAAGAGGATGCTGACAGGATCTTTGTGTTCCAATACCACAGACGCTCTCAGATAGAGCAAGAGCAATCTACTAGAGGTCGTCGGATTTTATAACGTGTTATTGGACGTTCAGTGCGTACCTGCGTATGTGGAAAATTCTTTATGCAAGAAGTGCGGTGTGCCAGAGGAAACAGATAAACATGTTATCTTCGACTGTCCTGCCCTGAACGAAAGCTGGAATACCTATCTGAATATAGGCCAGGAGGGAGGACATGAGAGCATTGTACAATGTATGTATCTCACGGTTCGTAAAGGACTTAGCATGGGACTCTGCATCTGCAAATCAGCATAACCCCTCACTACCGACAAAAAGGAAATTGGCCTAGTAAAACGTACAAGTTTAAAAAAGTCTGGGTTAATAACGATCTAGAGCTCTGTAGGTGCCAGGTGAGAGAGACTTGCTTAGAGATGCTATGGAACTATGTGGAAAATGTCTCCTGTTATAGCTGCCTTGGAGTTGAAGTAGTGCACGGGTTCGAGCAGGCCAACAATTGCAGGCTGAATGAAGACATCGTCTGATAGTACACTCCAAGTCCTTCACAATCTGGACGCAAAGGTATGGTATCTGTACTGCTTAGTTTTCGATGTATGAAGAAAGGCCTACTTAGGATGAGAGAATTATGGAGCAAAAAGTGAAAGGTTACCAACCACATGCCAGTAAAAAAGTCTGTGGAGGTGACGCGTCAAGACTGACTAGTTGATTTATTCTCCTCTGAAATGTGTCAAGTATGGACGTGGCTGCAGAGGTAGCAGATGCCCAGATAAGTCAACGATACTCCAGGCCAAGCCTTCATCTGGCTTTTATACAGCATAAGGATGCTAAGTGCTAAGAATCACGTTTTGGTTCTGAATCCTAGGTAATGATTTCTATGTAGAGCTTAATTTTTATTCATTTTATCTGTACGTTCGCTTGGACACGTCTTGAAGGACGATTTTACGACCAGAGAGAAATTCTATTAGCCAATTCCACAGTTTAACAGGAAGGTTATAGAAAGGAACCTTGTTTATGAGAGCTGTACACTATAGCTAGCGAAATGAATGAAAATAGGTAAGGACATACAATAATAATGAAAAATGCCTACCATACTAGTTTACTCTAGACGTACGTAAGTAAGCCAGGAAACTCGCAGTTGATTTTTTCTCTAGAATTCATATTGCCTTACAATTGATAGAGGTGAAGTGATTTCACGAGCTTTCGAGTAATGTATTTATTTATCATTTTGTCACGCAATGAGTAATTTTGAATTACCGCACTGCGGACAACCCCGTAGGTGGCGCTCGTGAAGTGAGCAACACCTACGGATATCGCGGGTTCTATCTGTTGAATGGGCTTTGTTCTGCGAAAGAATTGATTTGTGATGTTTGCTACGTTCCTAGGTTGTTGTTCTGTGTCACTTGCCAAGAAAGTAAGGTTAGCGGGTGTCCAACACAAAAACAAAATGTTCAAAGGTCAAAATAATATGCTATATTACCGGAATTTAGGCGAGATGAGAATGATTATGAATTATATGACTTGTTACCATCGAGGGTTCACACCTACCTATATAGTAAAGATCACTACAGTTCGTTCCTGGTCTCTAATCCTTATAAAGGCTTATCATAAACATATCAACACCAAAGCCCTTACTGAAGAGCGTTTACAGCGCATTACCACTAAAACATCCAGAGTGGACTACGATACTAGAGATGGGGCCCATCTAACGCATGGAACAACCTAAACATTGCTAACTACCAGGTAAATGAAACGCTTAAATAATTCTTATACTTAAATCTTAACTATATGTATGTTTCAGATAGTCCTGAGGGCGAGTAGTCTGATCAATAGAACTTATGGACTAATGTCACCTGGATTCCACTAGTACTCCTTGGAGTCCATCAGGCTTAGAACGGTGAGTGATGGTTGGTGCAAAGCATGCACTAGGGTGCGAAGCATGAACTAGGGTGTGAGGGGTTTCGTGCAAGCTGGGGGATGACTGGCATGCAATAAGGTAGCAAAGCAGGGTATGATGCTGGTGTAGCCTCTAGACGGCAAGCTCTGCGATGAGGTAAGAAGCCATGCAGCGTATCAAGCAGAGGTAGAATTAAGTGTATGAAATAAAAAGGCCTGCAGACAATAAACATGTATAAGCCGCCAGAATATTAGTAAAAGCGTGTATAGAGAAGAATAAAGGGCATTAAGCCTGTTATAAAGCATGGTGTATAGAGGTTATATACTGACCTTGGATGTGAGGTGGCCTTAAAGAATTTCCTTTGTGTAAAGAACTCAGCAGATTTCAGAATCCCAAAATTTGGTTGCCAACAGGCTAATAACCTACAAGTTCTTACACAGTTGGATAATTTGTCCAGAAATAAATCCGCAAAATGCGTTAAACCAGGTTCCAGAAAAATTCCAACAAGGAGAAGAAAGAACCCTCCTTTTTCTCCAATTGGCGGAAAATCTATCCAGTGATCTATCAGTCATCAGTCATAATTGACTGCTGTCAACACTGTCGAACAAGACAGGTCGACAGGTGTCTGCCAAGGTAAATCCAACCTTACTTTCAACCAGGTTGAAAATGTAAACAAAACATATCATCTAAGGTATGATATAAATAAGGGGATGCCATGTAAAATATGATGTAAATCTACCATCATTAAGACCAAGACAACTTCTAATGAACTTTGCTGTTTCAGGGAATGCATGAAGGACTCTGCGACTACAGCGAAGATGTTCTACAGGTGTCACCGAAACATACTTATAACTTATTCCTAAGAACTATTTTATAGATGGTAACCTATTACATATGAGTTACAGAATTACAGACTACTAAATCATATTGTCCTTGTGAACGATGAAGACCCTAAATTTCGTTCGGAGCTATAATATCTGGAATCATAAGGTCAGTAACCTAATATTACATACCCAATATCATTTCTAAACATACTGTAAGTGTGAACCTTCGAGAGTGTAACAATTTTGTTGATCACACTAAATGCAACTTCATGCCTATTCTTTGCCAATACTTTGAATGTGACACGGTATGCCCTAAAAGGTTTCGATATTATGGAAGTACAAATAAAACAGGAATTACATCTATCAGGAATTGACATCTTAATGTAAGTTTCCAAGGAAATCCTTGTGTTATATTTTATACCAGAACCGACACCGCTAGTTCTTGTCCAGCACCTATTGAAAGCTGCTTAGCGTTTTTGCTGGAAAAACCGAAGCAGAAGATGACAGTTACTTCCGAGATAATATATTCCTTCCTCAGCGTTGGCAGAAAGAGAATAAAGCGAACATACAGAAATACGTTGAGCATAAAGTGAAATGTATTTTTAGGTCGTTCCCGACACTTGGAAAGTGTACGGGCTATAAGTCGCCAGTTTTTGCATGATAAACTTTAATTGTGGAAAGAAGGAACATCGTCTTGCGGTCAGTAAGTAAATGGTTCGACCTCCAATAAAGTTAAAGAAAGCGAGTAATGTAATTTGTCTAGTTGGTACGGTCAATTTGGAATACACAGCAAGTCCGGAAACTTTAATCTAAGTGTCTGTCACGGATACATTTTTATATGGAGAAAACTGCGTTAACAACTTGTTAGACGGTGACACCTTTAGGTAAATAGTGAACAGCTATAGCTATCACTAACAAACAAGGATATGTAACACTGTTGTGGGTCGCTGGATACATTGACGTACCGGGTAACAAGAGGGCGGATAACCTGGCTAGGATAAGAGCTCAAAACTCCTGTACCAGTTCTGAGTTTAGCTAGGAATTATCGGGCGCTCTCTGGATTAGTGGATAACGAACTGGCAAAAATTAGGTCAAAGAGAGGTGCCTGCAAACTACAAAGGTGTTATGGCAGGCCCAAATAACTGCCATTCGCTATGGCCTTTGAATAAAGCCTGAGAATCTCTCAATCCTTTGATAGCAGTTTTAACAGATTCAAAACACACAAAAGCTTTGCTTCTCTTCGGGCAGGTGTGCTGTGTACCGCGACCATAAGGTTCAGATATTTGACACCTACGAAGTTTGAAAATGCGACTAAATTATTGAGTATAATAATTCATGCGACTAAATTATTGAGTATAATAATTCATGTATCGACCTTCACCAAGAGGTCTGATAGGTTTAAAAAAATAGGTTTTCCAAGAGGACATGAGGATGTATTTAATTTTGATCCTATAGGGTAGGAAAAAAACTTCAAAGGTAGCTACTTGCCTAGCTTTGCCTCCCCATTACTACCACTAGGTATTTACTTTATTATAGTGTAGTTTGCGAAAATCCAAGCAAAATTGTAGTTGAGGAGTCAGTTGCTAACGTTGTTCTGTTAAAATTTATTCCATTACTAAGCAAAAACAAAGCAATATGTCATGAGCAGCGTTTTTTCTACGAAACTATGGCACGGAAAATTGTTGGGTGCAAATGACGTGGTATATCGAATAATATCCTTATATTTATGTTGTTGCACTTGACATATCGACAGGTTTCGATAGAGTGGTGGTATGAGAAACTTCTGTTCAAGCTTGCTGCTTATGCCTGGCTGAACGCCAGCGCCGGTACTCTGTAACTTAGAAACGTGTTTCTATGCACTATGTGCTATGGGATCGGGTGGCCTCGTAAATATAACAGCGTGCCATGACAGCGTAGTAGACACGTAATAGGCACCCGAAACTGCCCGATCGTCATGGTCGCCATGGTGATAGAAACATGTTTCTATCTCTTAAGTTAGAGAGTACTGACGCCGAGCTCTGTTGTAGTCGAAGGCTGTTCATCAAACGTATTTTCAATAAACGCCGATATTGCGCAAGGATCTGTCCAATCCCCTACGCTGTTTCTGCTGTACATCAGCGAGCTGCTGGAAATAAGGTCCAATCCAAGCTACAGCTACAGATCAACGTAGATTTCAAAACAATGTCGAGTGGGTTTAGTAAATAGAGTACAGTTTAACGTACAGAAAACTCAGGCAACAGCAATGACAAATAAGTCTCACGTTGGATTACCAACTGTGGAAATGGAGGGTCATCCAATAGTCGAGTCACCTTCCGTCAAGCTTTTGGGAATCAACATCAACATTAACATGTCCTGGTACGACAACGTTGTCAGTATTGCTAAAGCGGCATCCCAGAAGCTTGGCATTTTGTTACGCTGCAGGAAGCTGTATATACCAGAGTAACTACTGCAGCTCTTAGATCCGATCGTTGAAGTATTGTTCCCATGTGTGGAGATGAGCTCCGAAGCACTCCCTAAAGCTTCTGGGCACTATTCAGAAGAGAGCAATTAGAATAATCGACAAAACTAACCTCACAAAGGACCTCCGCAGCGTGGAACATTGAAAAAGGGTGGCTGACATGTCCCTTTTTTACAGGTTTTACCACGGAAGATGTTCGAGTGAGCTCTCTCAGATTATAACACCGAACGAGGAACACTAGATAGGCTCTGCGAGCTCATCCTTATCAGGTCTAGCTCCCTACTCCACGAACCAGTCTCCTCCAGCATTCGCGGCCTCCATTCCTTTTGGAAAACTTCAACGCTGTAGAATGAGCTGCCGGGGAATTTGTTTCCCGACGGCTACAATCTGCAGCGTTTTAAATCTAACATGTACGGATACTTGTCCTCTCGCAGCGCTTCTACAGCGCCATAGGCTTACAGCCTTCGCGGGACGCTGCGTCAAGATTTTCGATTTGATAATCCACATAATGCACTGAAAATGTAGATTTTATCGGTGGTCTTATCCATACACTATACTCTTGCAATGAAAAATGTCTCCAAGAAAACCTAGGGCCTTTGTACAATGATTGAGGGCTATATAAACTTACATATCTTGTTATTACATGGGTATTTTGGCAATATGAGCGGTGAAAAGAATTTTTCTAAGTATTTTTACATCTACAGCATACTACCTCACGGTAGTTTTACATCCTCTTAGGCCCAGTTTCACAATCGGTGATCACTCTGACGGTTTACTAACGTCGACCTGTGAGTTAACTCGAACAATGGAACGCCTCTTGTTTCACAATCATAAAATGACGTAGGGCTAACTGACCGTGAGTTGTATTTTATTTTTAGCAGTTGGTGGTAATGTGTCCACAATATTTAAAATTATTCTTCTTCTTATTTCCTTCGTTAGATGTTTCGTGCTGGTGCTTTGTGTTTTTCTGACAAGATTGTCAAAGAATGAGTTCGTTGAGTTGTCAGTACCATGCGATTTCCAACCTCATTCTGGTTTTTCCACTGACGTTTTTTCATTTCATTCGCAGTTATTTGGTGTTGGCATAGATAAAAGATTTTTAGGTTGGGTTGGTGTTTGAACTGCTTTAAGTTGTAGTTGTTTCTGGGGTGTTTTTCAAATAATAGCCATGCATGTACCCGTGGGTATGCATGGAAAAACCAAAAACAGTGAACAACTTTTCAAAAGATGAACAATATCGTTCATTTCGTTAGTAGAAAAGTACAGGCATGTAATAGAATGCCAAACAAACGGTGCAATAACATGGCGCGATAAAGACAACGCTTGGGAAAAGATAGGAGAAGAATTTAATTGCAAATGTGCAAATAATAGCCGCACATATGTAAAGGTGCTGAAAGAAAAATACAAAAATTTAAAAAAGACGAAGAAGTCATACATCATATTCCTCAAAGTAATTGACTCTAGGTCGAAATATTCTTGGTCTCATTGCTTCTTCATCACTGCTATGACGCATTCACATCACAACCATCCATTTCAAATAAAAAGAACGATGGAAAGCGTTAAGATAAACGATAAAATATGAAACTTCAAACGTCTAGCAAGTAGCGAAACCAAAGTGACATAACATAATGTGGATGCGTCATCGCAAATCTGGAGTTAACTCTAGAACTTCTAGGGGTCAAGTTAACTTAGAGTTAACCTCAAGTAACATCGAAAACCACCATTTGTGAAACATGAAATCTAAAGTTAATCTCCGGTCAACACACAAGCTTGAGTTAACCCGTCATTGTGAAACCGGCCCTTAGGAGACGCCAGCCTACTGTGCCTAAGGATTTATCCTAATTATTACAATATATTCTTGTTTGTTCTTCTTAGAGTGCCATGCAGATTCCTGCGTAGGCGTCCATCCTCTTCCTATCAAATTTCTCTATTCACAGCTGCATTTGTTAAGTTTATCATATTTCCTCGATTGACAATACTTAAACACAGAATAACGTATGTATAAATTGAGTTATGATTTTAGAAACTAGCTAGTTTAATACGTAGTAATGTAGGAAGACTCCAACGAAGTGGCACTTCCGAAAGATTACGACCCCTTAAGCGTCAGATACCACTGAATCTAATTTCACTGGACTGTGTAAGCTGAAAACGGACATCCGCGGCATGCAACGCTTGCCAGGAGGAGTTTTACGCCACATGAGCTTTTGGAATCAGAGAAGCAGAGATTTTCTTGATACCGGGAATTGTGCAGTCAACCCTTTAGTCAGTCTTGCTAGGAACCGCGGGTAAAAAGTACAGGAAGCACAAATACTTGCGTTGCCTACGTAACATACCTTTACGGCAATCTCTGTTTTTTCTCATCAGACATTAGTATTTTTACTACAAGCAATATAAAACTTCATTCAAATCTAGAGGCCAGCATTTCTACAAAAATCGATAACACTGTTATACAGGTCTTCTTTCCTAGTCGTCATCAAAGTATTAATATTTAAGGGTGAATCATAGCCTAAATGAATTACCGCTGCTATAAACTACTCAGTGTATTGGTATCCCTTCCGCATGCTAAAAAGAGGAGATTGGTATCCGCTATTTCGTTATATTCCTCACTCTGAATGGACTAGTATCATGGGTTTCAAAACAATGATTAAATCATTAAAACCACTTAGTGTATACAAAAATGGGTCTACTGTTGCATTTCGTCACCCTCTGCATCGTTTTGTTTACTAGTAATTCCATTTTAAAGTTTAAAAAAAAGGAATTTAAATTTATCCAATCGGTGCGATGCGCGCCATACAACAGATTTGTATCTGTACCAAACCACTGTGTATCCTAAGTAGGTTGTCGCTTAAGTGCGAACGCAGCAAACACGTGTAATTTGTTCAAACATAACTTCCTTATGATTAATAAGCAATTTATCGATTTCTTGTACAGCGTGATACAATTAGTTTGTTACCATATCTCACATTGTTGCCTCGTCAACTTCCAAATCGCGATATTGACGCAACTTTCACGGGGTAGAAACTGAATGTCCGTGCGCTCGGTGCAATTCAGTCACCCACCCAAGCGATAACCGTGCACAAGGCTGCTTCTGCCCCACTATCGAAGGCAGACGCTGTTCATCGCGCAGCCACGTGGGTCCCCTTTTTTGCCACTTACGCAGGCTCTCAAAATCTTAGGTCACGGATATTTTTTCTCATCAACATTAAGAAAGTCTACATTAAAAAATGCAGCCTCAGTTTAATGGTCCGATTAAATTTGACGCCACCTCCCGGACCATGTCGCGGCCACTGTGCGACCTTCCACGATCATGAAGCTGCCGCTGAATCGTTTCTTTTAGGAGTGTGCCAACAAACGTAGTTCTTGTTTATTCCTTCTAACCTATGCGAATTCTTTGGCTTCACTGGACGTATATATCAAACTATATATGTTTTAGCATGTGTAGAGGATCACATAAAGGTGGATTCCCATTTGAATAGCATCAAGCAGCGCATCGCAGCGCAGCGTGGCGCAGCACAAGTAGCGTTTCTAAAATTGTATTCTCACTTGAGCAGCATTTAGCAGCAATCGAACCAACCAGCAGCAAAAATAATTTTAGTTTTTCCGGTGACAATGCTGGCTGCGGAGGAGACGTCTACTACGTCATTAGATGATATGATATCTACTCTAACCAAAATGGCATCCTATACAACCATAGGTCTGTTTTTACAGAGAATCACAAACCAGTCAGAGCCAATCAGTATTCCCCATTGCAGTTGTCAAACTATTTCTGACTAGTACTGGCCAATCAAATTGACGCTGACTAGTTTGTGATTGCTGTAAAAACAGACCTAATATTTCACATGTTTGTTTACTGTAGGCCTGTTCGCGGAGCAATCCCGGATCACTCAAAGCATTTTTTATTGGATAAAATGCATATAAAACCGGACTGTAGTCAGGCTGTAATTGATTTTAACCAATAAGAAACGCTCTGACTCGTCAGGGATTGTTCCGCGAACGGGCCTCTTGTTTTACATGCCTTTTTAATGCTAACTTACTCTTCTCTTTAATATTTTTCCCGATTTCAGACCATATATTCTCTCTTCTGTTTTGGTTACTATAATTTCTACTACTCAAATCACATAATTCTGTATATTCACTAACGAGTAAAATCAGTCTTTCAATTTTTTCGCCGTCCATTCTGGTGCAACTACTCTTTTTGCAACTGAAAAACCTATACCGATGTCGGTAGCTGCAATGTATTTGATGCTTCAATCAATTCACACTTGTTCGTCAGCTAGCAGAGCAGCGCGCTAATAAGCAGCATGCTGCTTCCCAATGCCTAGGAAAGAACAAAAATTTCGCTGCTTGGTAACGCGCTCCGTTGCGCAGCGTTGCCTGCTTAAGTAGGAATGGTGTCATTTAATAACATGTAGGCAACTGGACGCGGCATTTTACTGTGCCGCGCTGCGCTGCGACGCGCTGCTTGATGCTGCTCCAATGGAAATCCACCTTAAAGGCATGCATTGAATATTGGGACTTAAGTTAGAACGGCCACACGGCACACATACCCGTCTTACGATTAGCTGTTCCCCTATAGCACCATGACGTCACGGTCCTAGAGGGATTCAAATATTTTCCTCATTTTCTCGACTTTTTTGTGCCCGAAAAAATCGCGGAAAAATATGAGAAGGTTGTTATGCCGTACTCTATTATATACAGCCATAAAAAAATTCATGATACTAGTCCATTGTAGCCGGCTGCGTGGAATAATTAAATTGAGTCCCAAAACTCAAAGCAATAAAAAACTTGCCATTTAAATGCATCAGGTAACTGAAGGAATGTCCGATTTATTTAAGTATCGTTCTTGTGTATGCTTTATTGTTCGGAAGTCACTGACAATAATTGTATAAAAGTTCACTCAATGGTTTGTTTAGAAACGAGATACAAGATGTTAATAGGTGATTTATAACTCAGTTACGGACCCCCATCAAAAACAAATCCAATTAAACTGATGGGAGGTGCGGTGTGAGTTTTTATGGCCATCATGATATACGATCCACGTGATCTTAACTTTTCAGTTAGCGTAATGAAAATGGAACATGATCCAATTAGCATCCAGGGTGGAGCGCAAGTCGCCTACATGTATCATAAACAACGTCCGGTTCTTGCACCTCCCCTTTGAAAGGGAGGATGTTCTAATGATACTGTGTAGATCGGTAGCCGTTCTGCTATAGATTCTTGTAAGAAGAGCTAAAGCATGCTGTTAGACATTGGTTCTTGAAGTTATATTAGGTTAGAGCACAGAGTTAACATCTATAGAGGGAGTGTAAACAACAAAATGCACAGGTCGCTGACCAGCCAACATGTAACGGAAATTTTGACAGCTTGAGGGCATTATCAGTAGCGTGCGGCTTTATATTAAAATTGGATGTTCATTAATAGATTCAACTATTACTGTGATGTTACAAACTGATACCAATAAGTTGTATTAGTATTTAGCTATACTTAGAGAGTTACCCTTATTATAATTGTAACTGTTGATAATTTATTATTACCATGAAGTGTTTTTCAAAACATATCTGACAGTGTTCTGAAAGGTAGCCTGTTGGAATGGCTGCATCCTATTTTTACTTCAGCAATAAAATATAATAATTGCATTAGGTAATATCAAGTTCTATAAAATTATCATAGATAGATTTTCTGTAAGTAAATGCGGCATACATTTTTGCATTTCACGTCCTCAAAATTTGGAAAATTCATGTTGATTGACATGAATTTAATGCGTGCCCCAAAACATACATTAAACAACCATTATTATTCCTCAAACTGGAGTGAAGTTACTTTTGTTCCCACTTATCCCCATATATTACGCTACTGAAAACTAATACAAAACCTATACTCACCTTTGATAAGAAGTATTCACCGATTCGTCGCTATTACAGCAAACTATGCACTTTTTATGTTGTCTCATCATGCAACTATGACAATATTGTTCATAAATAATTTAATTCACACCACAAATAGTCACAAAGTCAGTCAAATATACACTAAAATCACAAAAATCTCGACACACGCAATAACCGTAACTACAATGACAGCCACGTGACAGCTTAAGGGCACGCCGATTGTAGGTTGCTAGATTTATGACATATTGGAAGTTATTGCGACATTCCGCTATGAAATTTACCATTTTTGAGATTTGATTAAATCAATACAAATTATCTTCACGTAAATCAGTTACATTGCAAGTATATTGGAATGTATAGTTAAATACCCAGTTAAATACTTTGTGTTCAAACTGCGGAAACTGCCAGATTTTGAAGAAACTGGAAACGGACGAAGAAGAGTGGCAATAGCGCTATAGATGTTGGCTGGCCAATATTCAAATTAGGCTCCCTCTAGAGATGTTAACTCTGTGGGTTAGAGTCAATCGGTTATCGACTGAACTGAAGACGATTGAAGGTAATAATCAATTGAAACAGAATTATATAGACAGTGGAAGTCAGAAACAGACCTTTTGAAACATCTACCTTGTCTACAAACTGTAAATGGCATGTAATATATATTTACGTATACAGGGTTACTGGTAACTCGACCACTTTCCTGCAAGAGGTGATAGAGGGTCTCAAATATAATAGATTTAACCCCCCATATGTAATTCCGAAAACCGATAGTTTTCGAGATAATTAACATTTAATGTTTTTCAACCAAATGGCCAAATTTCCACACTACATCATAAACTAAGAAAAAAACCTGTTGTTGATACTGATAATTTTTATTTTAGTATTTAACTAATACATACACAAAGCTAACTTAGTATTAAAATGTTTCAAAATACTAAACAGTTCCAAACTAAATACAAATATTTAAAAAATAATCAACAAAATGTTTACATTCACCGTGAAAGAAAATTATCTAGCTCAACAAAATTATACAAGCGGTTGAACAAATCGCTAAAAAAACTTTCCTACCTAATAACCTTTTCAGAAAGATTATAAACAGCAATGAATAAAAATCACCTATTCAAAAAGAACGAATGACAGTACAATGATTAGTGATAACTCAATTACATACTAGAATGTTTGCAAATGCGGTCGATCATTTTATCCAAGTAAAACAAATGAAACCCACTCAAAGTTTCTAGAGGTCTTGCTCAATGTGTTGCCCTTGATTTCGGATACTTCGGTTTTTGTAATTCGTGTTGAAAAACTTCGTTTCATCTCCTCCGCCCCATTGATCATTTTTTGCCTTAGTTCGTCAGCAGTATTAACTGGAGTCTCGTAAACCAATGCCTTCATGTGACCCCAGACGTAAAAATCAAGAGGTGTCAGATCTGGGCTCGGCGCAGGCCATGGCATGGGTCCACCCCTCCCTATCCGTTTGTTCGTGTATGTGTTGTCCAACAATTGCCGAATTGTGATACGGTAACGCGCTGGACAACCATCATGCTGGAATATCATGTTGTTGATGATTCTGTATTATGTGGATAAATTTTGTTAAATAGTTACTTGGGGCTGTACTGTCATTCTTGTCCTTGGAATAGGCCATCAGATAAGGAAGTTTTTAAAATAACTTGTTTGACTGGTTGTGTATCTTTTTTTGAGCTAGACAATTTTCTTTCGCGGTGAACGTAAAAATTTTGTTCTTTATTTCTTAAGTAATTCTATGTAGTTTGAAACTGTTTAGTATTTTTACACATTTTAAATACTAAATTAGATTTGCGTATGTGTCAGTAAAAAACTAAATTGGAAATTACTAAAATCAGCAGCAGGGTTTTTTCTAAATTTGGGATGTAGTGTGGAAATTTCGACATATTGTTGAAAAACATTAAATGTTAATTATCTCGAAAACTATCGGATTTCGGAATTACATATGGGGGGTTAAATCTATTGAATTTGAATCCCTCTATCACTTCCTGCAGGAAAGTGGTCGAGTTACCAGTAACCCTGTATATTTACGTCATTATGAATGAGAATTGTAGGATTTCGATTTCGCCGTCCAGACTTGTTTTTGGAAAAGTGTATCTCCAAGAAAAATATCAACTTACATAAAAGATTTGGAATTCTTGCTCCAATGTAAATATTTCCTTCAAAGAACGAATTAATAGATTTTCAAAACAACTAAATTTTTACAAAAATGCTCTTCCAAGATTCTAAGAAGTACAAAGTTTTATAATATACAGGGAGTTCATTTGAAAACCTTCCACCCCAGATTTATCGAAAACCACTAATATAAAGAAAAAACGCCGAGGCACGTCAAAAGACCTGTCAAGGGGGATACATTTTTAACTAACAACTACTTCACTCTCCCAGGGTTATCCCTTAAAACATTTTAAATGACAAGGGGTATCGAGTAACAGTTTCTTTCAAAGGTATGCCGAAATCCTTCAATTTGACGTTTGATTTTTAAAATCGGTCGATTCGTTTTCGAAAAAAAAAAAGAAAAATAGTTCTGCGTCTTAGGCTGTTCAGATAGAAAACAGAAACGAACAAAAAATTAATTGGCCAAACAATGGTACAGGCAATATTCAAATTCCTGACGGACAGTTGCAAGAACATGTTCTGGGATATGATGGCAGCTTTCGATGATGCGTTGACGAAGGTCATCGCAAACTTTCAGATTGGGTAGTAAACACAACAGGTTATAAATGATCTCCTAGAAAAAAGTCTAATGCTGTCAAATCAGGAGATCTAGCAGGCCACTCTATAGACTTTTTCGCCCTGTCAGTTTATCTAGAAACGCGTCCTCTAGCCACTGCCGAACAGAAAGAATATAGTGAGGAGGGGCATCGCCTTGCTGGATAGCAATAATAATAATAGATAAGATAATAATAGATTTGAGTCTCATAAAATATAAAGTTCCCATCCTCTTCGATTTGGTTTTCAATGGTTCCAGTGATAAACTCATTGATGCGATTTTCCAACATATCCATTTAAATTCCCAATTACTTTGTTTCCCAAAATGCCTGCCCATACATTTTGGGAGTACTGGGTATGACCTGCTATAAAAGAATGAGGATCTTCGTTGCTCCAATATCTGCAGTAACGCTTATGAACAAATCCTGTTAGATAAAATGTGCATACATCAACAGATATTCTTCTTCTCTTTCGTGTCGATTTGTTGCAGCTCGTACACTATCCAGCGGATTATATATTTTTTTAACAAAAAGGTCAGCCCAGGTTCTGCCACACCGAGTTGCTGTTAAATTACCTAGTGACTAGTTCTCACACCATGAGGTGGGACTGGGTCCACGAATCATGCGCCCTAAGTAGACGAACGCGCCCAAGTATGACTGCATTCGGCATTCCAAGATAATATGCGCCGCCGCACGGTACACTGGCATTCCGTGTGGTGCACGGAGCAGCGTATGTGGAAAGACCACATAGGGATGCAATGAGACCATAACCAGTAGATTTACAGTTAGTCCTATCGTTACGTTGTGAAAAAAGGCTTTTTACAGCAAAAGGTCGGAAAGAAATGAAATTTCTTGTGATGGTAGACATTGACCCACTGAACCTACACTAAGTTTGTGACCTCGGAGGTTGCCGCTCGAGTGGTGAGGGGATGAAAGCTCTGCTTCGCGACGATTTTAGAAAAATGATGCCGTTTTGGTGAATGATATCGAAAAAAGCTTCCAATAATTTATGAAGAAAACAAAATTCTACATAATTTTGATTTTCACGTTTTTCGTGTGCGACCAATAGTTTCAATATTGAACCTTTTTTTCGATACCGCTTACCAAAATGATGATATATTTTGAAAATCTTCGCGAAGCAAAATTTTCACCCTCCCACTCCTCAAGCAGCAACCCCTCGAGGTCGCAAACCAATGTGTAGGTTCATCAGGGGATCAATGTCTACTGTCCCACCAAAAATTTAATTTCTTTCCGACCTTTCGCGCTGAAAAGATGTTTGTATGACTTAACGACTGGCTAATATCGGAAATAGGTAATGATGTGTTCTTAAATGTCGTATTTTTCTTAAGCCCACATGTGGTATTTAGGCAGCTGCAGATAGTAGAGATATGAGAAAAGTTATTCTCTTAGAAGAAAAAAGTGTCACAGTACTTTTTGATAGTGTTCTTCGACTTTGTACGCGATAAAAGTCTGATTTCAGTAAAAATCAAAAACTACACCCTAACTGTGGGGCATTGTAGAATGGAAACTGTTGGTCGCATAAGAAACATGTGAAGACCAAAATTGTGTAGAATTTTATTGTCTCCATATATTATTCGAACTTTTTTTTTGATATCGCTTACCACAACGGCGCTATTTGTCGAAAAGCGTCAGGAAACAGTTTTCACTCCGTCCCCTACCCTCGAGCGGCAACCCCCAGAGGTCACAAATTGAATCTTGTCTTAATTAAATAACGCCATTTCCAGTAAAGTATGCACATATCATTTTTCCTAATTGCACATAAATGTCGTAGACTGGCCAGAGCTTGTGAAGTTGTCCGAGCAACGCCTGATATTTGGTCCACAAATTAAGATACATAAATATTTTTGTATGTTTTCCAGAAAACGAATCGATGAATTTTAAAAAAATCTATCGTCAAAATAGAGAACTTTGACATACCTTCAAGGCAGCTATTACTTGATACCTCTTGTCATTTAAAATTTTTAAGGGGATGACCCTGGGGGCCACAACGTACAAGGGGGCAAACTAGTTTGTGGTTAAAAATGTGTACCCCTCCACAAATCTTTTGACGTTTGTGGTGACTCGGCGTTGTTTCTTTCAATCAAAGGTTTTCAGTAAATTCGTGGTGGGGTTTTCAAATGAACCCTGTATATCATGAAGTGCTTCAGCCAAAACATTAACTATAATAACTTGCAGATGAAATATTCGTTAATTTATTTCAAGATTATCATATGTACATGCTTGACTAAGAAATTTGATATTTTTACTTTCAAGATTCTCCTAGGTTTGGAAAGTATTTCTAAACAGTCTACCCACCCGCCAAATGATTATTTTCAAACGCGATACATATTTCTTTAACTCCAGTAGATGATATTAATTGTTGTCAAAGAAACTAGACTCAAATTATGAAAATATTTAATTAATTAAGTTACCATCTGGTAACTTAAATGGAAGCTTTCTCTGAGAACATACAGGGTGAGTTTTTAGCACGGGCTCGGTCGATAACTCCACTACTGTAGAAAAAAGCGAAAAAAGTTGCATATTAAAGCTGTAGCCACGGATATGCTCCTTGTTCCGAAAATATTTAGATTTATACAGGGTGGTCCATAACGACGTGGCGATACAAACATGCATTTTTTTAAATGAGATACCCTATATATTATTCCATATTCAAGTTGTACTAATAATTTCCGTTCTTCCAATGTAGGGTATTGTTACATTATACAGGGTATTTCAAAAGTTATGACCGTTTTTATATCCAAATCCTGGTCAAAGGAACGTACTGTATATAAAAAAGTGATGAATCAAAAACTATTTTTTTTACATGAAAACATTATAAATATACTTTAGTTTTAAAATCGGCTATAGAAAGAGCTGGTGACGCATATTTGTATACAGGGTGACATAGAATGCAAAATCTAGATTTTCTCCCTTTTTTAAATGTAACCCCCAATATTCTATTATACCAAAGAATTGCTTTTAATATACTCTTTCATCTTTGTATAACACTTGTTATGGCGGCATTTATTAGTTTCTGAGATATTTCGATTTCTCTACAAATTATAAATATACCTTTTATTTGTTTACTAAAATTTATTTATTTTGAGAAAATACTATCAAATTTTATAATAGTAACTGCTCAAGTCAAAACACTGAATTAACGAGATAATATAGGTCAAGTGTGCTGAGGAAACAATTTTATAGACGTCATGCATAATTGTCAAGCAGATCTATCAGGTAGGCTATGAAATATTAAACGACACAGTCCAAATAAAACGATTTTTTAATCTTTCAAACGCATTGCTGTTCGTTGTTCATATATTCTAGAGGCAAGTAGACAATCTCTCAAAGATTCTCCTAAATACCCTCAACGAAAATTAATTTCTAAAGCCGGTTTTTTACACAGTACAGAATTATTGAGCAGGTTATGAAAACTGTTCATTTTTTCAAAGCTTACCTGATAAATATGCTTGATAATTATGCATCACGCCTACAAAATTGTTTCCTCAGCATACTTGACTTTATTAACTCGATGATTTATGGTTCTGACTTCATCAAGTAGTATCATGACCTTATAATTTAGTTGTTCGTTAAATAAAAAACAAATGGACGTAGGTACAACAAGAGCTATATACAAAGATTAAACAGCATATTAAAAGCAATTCTCTGGGATAATAAAATATTGGGGGTTACATTTAATAAAAAAAATAGAAAATGTGGATTTTGCATTCTATGTCACCCTATATACGAATATGCGTCACGGGATTTTTTTATAGCCGACTTTAAAACTAGAGGATGTTTTTAATTTTATCATGTAAAAAAAAAATAATTTTTGATTTATTACTTTTTGATATCCTGTACGTTCATTTGACCGCGATTTGGATATAAAAATGGTCATAACTTTTAAAATACCCTGTATAATGTAACAATACCCTATATTGGTAGAACGGACATCATTAGTAGAATTTGAATATATACCCATATAGGGTGTCTCATTTAAAAAAATGCGTGTTTGCATCACCACGTAGTTATAGATCACCCTGTATAAATCAAGATATTTGCTGAGCAAGGAGCATATCCGTGGCTATAACTTTTATATACAACTTTTTTCGCTATCTTCTACAGTAGTGGAGTTATCGACCGAGCCGGTACTAAAAACTCACCATGTATATGTTTATGTGTGCATTCCTGAAGTTGTCGACCTTCCTGCGAAATTGCCGTCCCTCCGACCCTGTCCTAATAAGAAGGTTGCCGGTGGCCGAGAAGGAATTCTTGGTCGGTGGCCCTGCAGGGCCTGAGGGCCTCTCGGGCTGCGGTCGCCGGAACATCCATTCCTCCTTCGCCACTCTCCTGACAACAACTTCAACGGCCGCCGCAGCCAGCGCACGCTTTGTTAACGTGCAAGTTCGCAGCTCATGATCTATGTTGCTATTACGCTCAAACATCTTCGGATTGTTGAGAATTGTAATGTATTATCTTGGGCCGCCTCGGGGAGGAAGCCGGCCCTCCACTTGAATGTTGAGCCTGCTACGGAGCAGCGACACTCGTATGGAAATTAATGAACTCCCCGCGGCGGAGTTTTAGTGTGTTATGTTCTTAGGGAAGATTTATGTCAACTACTTGGACCTTCGCTTGCAATTAGTTGCGCAACTTCACTTTTACTTTAGCTTACGTTATCGTAGTGTAGTCCAGGAGGCGCATGTAGGAGTATTTGGGGTAAGAAAACACCCATACGTGAAAAATGCGTAAACTTGGCTAAATTTTCTATGAATCGCCATAGCTTTTTTATACAGGCTCCTCTCTATACCACGCCGCCGACAGCATCTAGCCATTGTAGCCTTAGCTGAAACATAGTTACAAGTTAACAAGGCTCAAATTGCCTCAATATTAGAGATAGCCGATAGCCTTCAATAAGTTGAAGAGAGAACACATTATTTCCTACCTCTCCCTAACCCACATCCGTTCTTTAGAATACGCTTTCCGCAGAATTGCTAGTTGAGGCGATTTTCTGCCAAAGTGGCGGCCAAAAATGGTAGCTGGGCGATTGGCGACTTTAGGTGGCGCAAAGCACATAGTGAATTGGCGACTTTTGGGTATTTCTAGCTTCCAGTTCATTGATTTTGTCCTCAAAAATAAGGGATAGCCACATGAAGCTGTGATATTGCCAGCCGTTTTAGAATTGACACTTTGACCATAGTGATTCTTCAAGGAGAGAGCGCAGGCAAGTAAAGTTGATCGACCTTCGTTATCATTATTGCGCATCATTTACCTATTTCTTATTACTGCGCATCCTCAAATTAACGATAGCCACGAAATTCATTATTTGGGGTGATCCAAAAACGCAATTCATTCTTTTGGGGACTTCTTCATTGGTGAGTCGATCAACCCAGGAAATTCTTAGGAGTCCTATTCTGATTATTCTCATCAGCTGGAATTATTTGCAATAAGATTCGAACTTCGCTATCAGATCGAAGCTTGCGGCCATATCATTTCTACGATCATTCTATGTCAATAAGAGGAAATCGGTGAAAAAGTAAATACACTGATTAATTTAAGGCACTGAGACTTACGGTCACTGAGAGACTGATTGAATTTGCTATTTTTTTGTTGATTACTTCATAGAGCAAATGTCTATGTACCGAGAACGATTTCATATTTCTTCAAGTTTAATTTCAAGCTCCTCACACTTACATTCCTAATAACTATGGATAGAACCGGTTATGAAAATTCTAGAACCGTGACCGGTTCTGCATGCATTAAACACCATCCTCATCGAAAAGGGAGACATTGAAACATTTAAAAATGAAGTTTTAAGGGATTTTGAAATTTTTTGTTTTTGGTTGATTTCCGCCACTGGCACTGGCAAGAGTTCCAAAAACCCCCTAAAACGGCTAAAAACGAAGTTTGAGGAATATTTGAAAATGTTTGCTTTTACCGAAGTTTTTGCTAATTACTCCGCCACCTATATGCGCCCATTTTAAAAATTGTAGTAACAGCATTACTTACTGCTACTCCACAGTATATCGCTACCCAAATTTGATCACAATCCATTCAGCGGTTACTGAGATTACGATGCTAAAAAAAGTCCGACAGATAGACCGGCAGACCGACAGACAGACAGACGGAATTGAGTGACGTGGATTTTCTTTGAGCGCCCATGAGCACCCAAAAAGCGTATTATCTCAAAATCGAAATCAAATACTCTCCTCACCTATCGGTGTGGGAAGTAAAAGTCAAAAACCTAGTGAAAATATCTATATAGTTGTACCTGTTTCTTCAGTCACCTTGACTTCGACAGTGATTCAAATAAAGTTTTACAATATGCATCAAAATGATGTAAGTCCTAATATCTATTTTACACAAATTAGGTTTTTGGTCCATGCACAATCTTGTTGGTTCCAATGGACCGAAAATCTAAATATCTATCAGCTAATTGAAGTCAAAGTCAAAATATTTTGATTTTCTTTTCTTTTTTGAGCTCTCTCCCGCTTTACCTCCGATCTCGACCAATATTCAAATACAGCGGATCTCTTCAGCTACATTGACCGAAGATTTAATAAAACATTCCCATAACTTCCGTAAACGTCGTTCATATCCGGCGGGGTCCAGTTTCGAACATCACCTTTATCCTTGTCCTAAGATGCGCAATCTGCGGACGTCCGTAAAGAATACTGCCGCTTTTCCAGGACGCATATTTTTAAAGGAACATATGTACCGGCAGAATATTGAAAAGAACTCCACCGATATCGGCCAGATAATCCCAAAAATGCAAGTCGTATACAACGTCCAGATGCAGGAGCGGTTTATATTGCAGAGCATTACAGGCGAGCAGTCCAGTCATTTTAGACCACACGTCTGGCTTTTCCTTCTAGTTATTGGAAAATATGATACCTCTCTCTATATTTTTTTTCTATCGAAATCAAGTGAATAATTTTATTTCAAAATTAGTGCACTAATAAAAAATTGAGTCAAGTTTATTCTCAGTACTTCCCATACATTACAGTAATACTATTTTATTATTTTCTCATTGCATGAAGGAATAGCCTGAGATCGCCTTGCAACCAAATCATTAATTAACCGCCCGCCCATCCGCAAAAACCCCAACCAACCTCCACCCAAAAAGAAGTAAAAAACGGCCATGAACCTCTAAAACGTCTAAAAACGAAGGCTCACGCACCTATTTTCAAAATTCGCCACTAAAATTTCTTCACAGTCCATACAACGGTTACTGACATTATGAGGCTAGAAGGACGCCAACGTATTTTACCTTACTTACGTACTTACTCCATGACTCTACAACCCGGGGTGGGTCTTGGCCGACTGTACTATTCTCCTCCATTGTTGCCGGTCTTCCACCAATGCTGGGTCATATTGTATACCGATAGTTCTTAAGTCCGCTTTTATGTTATCGCGCCACCTCATTCTGGGGCGCCCCAAAGGTCTTCGTCCCAGTGGTGCTCCTTCCCAAGCCAATTTAACCATCCTCGAGTCGGGCTGTCTTTGCACATGCCCTGCCCATTGTAGCCTTCTTGCCCTTATCTCCTGCACAATATCTGGATCTTTGTATAACTGTGATATCTCTTGGTTAGTTCTTATCCGATGTTGTTGTGTTACTGGGTCTCGCAGCGGCCCAAAAATCCTGCGTAGAACTTTTATCTCAAAGACTTTTAATTTTCGTTCATTATCCTTGGTCAGAGGCCAGGTTTCACTAGCGTACATAACAGTTGGTTATATGACAGTTTTGTAAATTGTAATTTTTGTACTTCGCGAGATGTTTTTCAATGCTAGAACTGGTCTTAGTGCATAGAGACATTTGTTTCCACTTTGAATTCGGACCTTAATTTCTTCCGTTAGGTTATTATCCTGAGCAACTGTGGCTCCCAAAAACTTAAAAGTTGCGACTCTCTCGAAACTGTATTCCCCAATAGTGACGTTTTGGCCCACTCTATCTCTATGTCCTGTTTTACTGGTGTGCATATATTTGGTTTTGTCCTCGTTTATTCTGAGTCCTCTTTGCTTAGCTTGCGTCTCTACTTTCAAAAAGGGGTCTTTCACCGTCAGTACTGAGTTACCCACCACGTCAATATCATCAGCAAAAGCCAGCAACAGTCTTGGGCCATCTTGACCAAAAAGTTCGACGCTTATTTCAGCGGTACTTATCACTTTTTCAAAGGGCATTGCCAAAATATTTGTAGTTTTGGAGGCCATATGAACTTATTTAAGTAAAGTAGTAGGCAGTATTACCAGAAATTATTTATGTGGTATTGCATTTTTATAATCTAGCCTGAATGGATGAGGAGGAATTTGGTAACGTAATCACTCGTAAAAAGGCCACACGGTCGGCCTTTTGCACTTTTAACTATGCTGGTACCAAAGACTCGCCTCTCTACCAAAAACTGGTATGGCCTTAGGGCCTGTCCCTCTTACATCTTATGGTTCAAAAATGATCTGTTAGAGGATCAAGACCTCTTGCACTACACCGCATCATCCACATTTCATGTCACGAATCAAACCCAGCTAGGTGCAGATATCGTTTGACGCTGTTATGGCCTGCCAAGTCTCAGAAGTCTCAAGTGCTGATACAACTCATTCATTTTGGCTGCAGTCCCGGCGATGAGTTCCCGGACCTAGCGGAAAGGCTCTGAGAAACTGCACCACCTCACCCGACAAAGTGCTGATTTTGCACCTACGTTTAGTTAACCGTCTAATCCAGTTTACGGGTAACTGAATAGTTGGTTCAGGACCTACAAAATTATTGCTAGAGGCCACCCTCGTCCGGACGTCCGCCATTTTGTTATAGAGTGCCTCTCAGCATGCCTAGGGCCACAAATCAATAAGACCTGGAGTTTTTGTCATGATGAATTCCCCTACCCCTTAAGTAAATCAGATGTTAGTGGTCTATTTATTAATGAAACTACGCGAAGTTTATTATGCTAACAATACATCAAAAGTATCTCACGTTCTTTACTTACACAAAAATTGATAACGCCGGTTGTCCTGCAGTTCCGAAGCTTGAATTTTTATAGCAAATTCATATCCCGTTACGTCAAGAACGAATTGGAATTAATTTGGAAATGATAAAAGGCAGCCCTTTCCCAAATGTTGACACCATTGGTCCTGTGATAGATAGTGACAACTCTTCGTATCACAGCCGCGAAGTTGGAAAATTCCTACGACTTCATGGAGGAAAAAATAAATTCAGAACTGGTTAAGATCAAAAAAAATTCTCTTGGATAAAATCAGAGCTGTTACAAATTTCTAATACGCAAGCCACAGAATACAAAAAATGACCCAAAAAACAAACGTTATTGTTTTAAAGATATCTCCTTATCATTGTGAATTCAATCCAACTGAATCGATATGGGCTTAGTTGAAGGGGAAGACGGTATGACAAAACGAAATTTCTAAAATGGAGGACCTGAAGAGGATTTTTCCGAAAAGTGTTAATGAAACTACGGCAGAAAACTGTATACAGTATGTTATAATAGAGGAAGAAGAAATTTGGCGTCTTGATTATCATATGGAACCGTACCATAGTAGAATTGTTGATTTGTAGAATGAAAGCAGTGACAGATAAAAAAATAAAACTTTTAATAACCAATAAATCAAAACTATTGATTTTTAGGAAAATAAACTCCATAGTAGTCTATAGTCTATAGACTGTTATTTTCATTATAAATATTCCAGCCCAAGAGTAGAAGCATGTATCAGCATAGCATACGTAGACTTCGCTTTCTGATTTACTGTTGAGTTCTCAAGAAAGCTGATGTATATTGATCAACATCTGAGCCAAAAATCAGTGTAAAGTGGACTAGATGGTCAGAGTGGCTTTTCAGTGAAACTACACCAATGCTCTCCCAACGCTTCATATAGATAGGGTATACTTTTGATGATTATTTTTTTAGAAATTTCGGCAAGTGAGCATACATTGCTTTCTGTTACACAGCACAGGAAGTATCCAAGCATGACCGTGCTATAAAGGCGATTTAGTGAAGAGGCCATCAGCTAGGGGACGAACAGGGGGAGTCGCCCGCTCTCCAAAGGAGTTTTGCATGTATCTAGATGAAACTCTCCGCTGGCAGGGTCAACCGCATAAAGTTTCCCGGCCGGCAGTAGCTAGCCAGAAGGAGTTGCGCCGCTCAGCGTCTTCGCGTCCGCGGGCCTGTGTGGAAGTATCGGGAGCAACTCCCTGCTCCCTACTATCTGCTACCCTCGACCGATCAACAACTATGTTAAACATCTTATTGGGCGCCGGCAATCTTCAGGTTAACTTGGGAAATTGAAAAGGGGGAGGGGAACACCGTTTAGATCGGATTTATCGGACGGTAGTTAACGTGCTTTCGGTATATTACTTGAGATAGTTCGAATACTCTGATGCTCAAGTGGCCGCTACGATGTAGGGCCTGACATTAACGAAATCTTATGCAGGCTCGAGATGACCTCAATTCTTATTATTAATTGTGATTTGAAATGTATGTGCTTGTATTCTAATATACATAGGTTAAAATTCAAAACAGGTCATTGATATATAATTTGGATCAGTATATGCCTTTATTTTAAAAGCCATTGCATACGGCGCTTGACCAGATTAGCCGTACCTAAGGGGTGGCCATCGATAACTGACCAGCGTGGCATGAGGTAAGGGGAACGAGAAGTTCTTTCAGACAATAAATATTGTCTGCAGCAATTATCCAATCATGATGCTGCACCGTCCTTAAGGTGGGGGGGAGAAAATATGCTGTTGGTGTTATAAATTTATGAACTAGATTTGCCTATTTGCCGTCCTCTTTATAAATAAAATAAAATAAAACGAGACGTAAAAGAAGGAAATAGTATTAATTAGTAGTAAAATAGAGCATAACATTGGAACATTTTAATTCGAGACAGCGTATAATTTCTAATTTTTGATATTTAAAATGAATTATGACAACATCCTTTCGCTGAATTCTTTTCGCTGGTCAATTTACGATGGTCACACAGCGTTTGACGTGATATACGTAGTTGTAGATGTTAGGAAACTAAATTCGACAATACACACTTCTGTCAATCACCACCGTCTCAACACACGACGAATCGATGGAGCAACTAAACTGGTGAAAAGGGTCGTTATTAATTTATTAATTTAATCGTGTCGAAGCATTTATTTAAAACATTAATTAATAACTTAGTTGATTTATCATCAGAAGATAATATGTCTAAATAAAGAAGCACTTAGATATGCGACGATCACAAACGTGACAAGTAAGGAATAATTGTCAGTATTGATTCATATCCCTTTCCAGTGTCTGGCCTACTGCACTGCCGTGTCGTTCACTTCCCACCCATAGGTCCTGGATTGTGCAAGGGGTTTGCAAGGATGGGCAAGACAGGATACACTCCGTCGTCTAGTATTCCCCGCTGGCGTATAAACGTCCTCAGCGTAGCCCCACCTTAAGTTATCCCCAAACCTGCCCATTTGACATCTAGTCCTGTTGAGGCTTTTCCATGTCCTCCGCTACAGTTGTGATCCGATAGTACCTTTTTGATTACTGATTTGGAGTCTGCCAGAAGAGTTGCTGATATAACTAAATTCTTCCTGGATTCAAGTCTGAATGCTGTGGACTTGTGCCCCAGTGACTGTCTACTTACTTTTGCCATACATAGACTTCTCGCCTGATTTGGGGGTACTCTCACTAACGTGTATAGGTGGTTGGCTTTAGGCAGCCCGTGATTATCATACAGGGGTCGTTCAGGGTAGGGTTCAATATGTTAGCATGAGTCGATCTGAACCGTACAAGGCATGCGTTGCGTATTTAACTGGAGCAAAGCGCATGGCATAAGATAACGTTAGTATAGATTTATCTACAGGTTTTTTATAGGAACCAATATAGTCACGTTAGCTTGATAAATTAAATATGAACCCACAATGTTATCGAAATTATTAAATAAAGGGTGAGATAATTTATATAAAAGTACTACCTTTAATTCAGCAGAACACTGGCATGAGAAAAAATGTATCTCACATGGATTCCTTGTTACAAGCTGGACATCGTGTTTGGCTCTTAAATTACAGATATTTATGATTTTGGATTGCGAGTCTTTTTGCACACTAAAAATTTGTTTTTGAAAAATCGCTTCGTGTTGTCTTTCATTGAAGTCTTAATTATCACCTTCTAGAATTTTATGCAGGTATGTAGTTTGACAAAGCAAGCGAGTTCTACATACGAACACGTGTTTTACATGGTAAATACAAATATGTAGCCAGGCCCCTCAATATGTGTTTTTAGTTGCTGTCAGGTCACATGTGAGGTGAAGTAAAGCCTAATAATGGAGATTAGAGTTGTGCTACCGACAGTACTGACATCTAAGTCTGACGTTAACCATGAAAGTAGAATTCGAGACAACATCTAGGACGTCACTTGATCGCAGTAAAAATATTATTTGCTGGCAATCATCTTTTCTGAAATCCACAATTCCAATGCAACCTTGCAACAATGTTGGAAGTTCTAAATAGATACAACTCCTATCTTACGAGTATATCCTCATAACATGCGGCTATCAAAAAACGACTTTATATACGTAGTTCGAAGTTTAAGACCAAAATTTCACCTAAACTATTTTAATAGAATAACTGTAGTGGTATTAATAATTTTATAACTTATACCGTATTATAACTTTACGATATATATTTCGAACGGGCGTGCTCGTAAATTTTTAACGACGTTTCACATATATACATACGGTTTCCGAAACCCTAATGGCAGCATAATGGCCGGTTTTTGCTTTCTCCAGCTAGCAGATTTGTCAGCGTCAATTTACTGTTCGTTCTAGAAATTTTATATCTGTTTTACCGTTCGCACGCAGTTTTCCGCATCCCTCAGAGTGCAAGAAAGTCACAAGCAAGTCTTGTTTTATAGTTCTCTGTATCTAACAATGTATGGCCTTCGGTGAAATTGTGATAGCTATATTGAACGTATGCTAAGCTTACGGCTGAGGTTATATACGTACATTTAGGGATGGTTTTCAATCTCGAGTCAAACCGTTTTTCGATCTAAGGTCACATAATAGCTGGAAGCTGTTTTACCGCACCCGTAACTGGAGGTTCTTTCTGTCAGTTATGTCAAGTAATTGAAGGTTATGTATTGTTAGCAAATCTTAAATAGGCGACACACGTACGAACCTTAAATACGCGGTTTTTAAGTTTACGGACTTACTCGGCTCGACATCGGTGACACACGTGAAGCTGAAATTACTCATTTTGATAATTTTCCTAAATCGACAAAAGTTTTAACAAAACTCCAAACACAACAAGCGTTGAGCATCGATGGACTGTCGAAACAAGGTGATGGCTCGCGGCTCGCAGTGCTTCCACACGTACGCTGAGACAAGCTACGAGATTTCAAACCAGTTGGATCGGCGGGGATTTGCGCGACGGTTTTGAAGTACGCATACTTCCGACGAAAAGGTCATCGAGCCAAAAGTACGCGTACTTGCTCGTATGTGTATCACCCCTTTTAAGTTCGATATTTTGCTTCCGCCAATAGTTATACCGCTATTCCAGTTGTCCTGTACCTGTCTCATCACAAATTCAGAGTAAATGTTGAATAACATCGGACGTAATACACATCCCTGACGAACTCCTTTTCTGGTTGCAGTTTGACCAGACAGGTTACCATCAATTCTTACACGAGCCGAATTAGACTCGTAGAGTTGCTGTATGAGAAAAACTAGGTG
The DNA here is from genome assembly GCA_951848785.1 of Callosobruchus maculatus. Classification (NCBI taxonomy): domain Eukaryota; kingdom Metazoa; phylum Arthropoda; class Insecta; order Coleoptera; family Chrysomelidae; genus Callosobruchus; species Callosobruchus maculatus. The sequence goes on along the minus strand of CATOUR010000014.1, from coordinate 23,196,686 downwards.
ATAAGGAACTCCCATAGAGATGAGTATTTCCCACAGTTTAGGCCACTTTACGTTATCAAACGCCTTAGTCCACAAAGCATATAAAAACTGGAAAATAATGCTCTCTGGCTTTTTCAATAATTTATCTTAAGTTTAAGACCTGTTCACGCGTACCGCGTCTTTTCCTTATTATAGTCAAACATCTTGGAAATGAGTTCATCGCAAGCTCCAAAACTAAAAAAAATAGTTCCAGCTTGTGCCCCACATGTTCGATTATTAAGGATAAAAACATATTATTCTGGATGACAACTGTACGACAATCGAACACATCTCTAACACATCTGTGAGTTTCTAAGACAACCAATAAATTCACAAATAGCAAATAGCCTTAAACGTGAACTTCTTCCCAGATATGGACAATTGTACATATATCAAGCAAGTTATTTACTATTGTTTGCAATTTGCAGAGAAGTCCTTTTCGAACATCGCAATGTTTTGATTGATTTACCCCAATCGTCTTACCTAAAGACATGGATCAATAGAAACGTTGTACTGAAAAATTTAATATATTGGACATTGGAAGTCCCCAATACCCCTTTCGAAAATTTTTCACTGTAAGAATAAAAATCTGCGGTGCAGTTCCCACAAATTGAAAAAACAAAAAACTCAGAATTTACTTTTTGCTCCATATGGTAGATAGGTCCATAAGCTTGTTTCCAGACATTAAGCAGAACACATCATATTAACCTACATTTTCTAAAATGTACTCGCTTGCGATTAGTTGCGATTTTCCCATGAGGCTACTTTTTTGTAACATAGTACGGACCTATCCGTATAAACACGGAAAACTTATCGTTTGGACGCTACCCAAGGTACTACAGCCAAGAACTGGTGAGCTGCAATGTAAGACATTCCCCGTCCCAAGAAATTTTAATTGCGTTCATATTTGTGCGTTCAGCCGTGCGCTGTTTATTGGAACAGCACGAGCCAGCTACCGTTGTTACATTGTTGAGCTCGCAGACTCACTCCCCCTCCAACCCCCCATGGACGTCCGAACAGCTGAATAGGAGGGACTCGATTTTTTTCTGAAGATCGGTCAAGTGATCCCGAAGCCGCCACCAAAAAAGAAAAATGTTTCAGTACGAAATAACTAACCAAAGAGAGAGAGATGGAATTAAAAATGCATGAAGGTTGGAGGCGGTTTCAAGGATCTGGCGGTACCGTTGAGATTTTTCTGGTCAGGAAATACTGCCAGCACTTACCAAAGAAATATGGTAAGATAGCCGAGGAAATATTAATTTATAAGATAAAATATGTAGCGCACATATTTCTCACTTGGTTCTTAACTCTGTAGAAGTATTAGTAGTAGTTAAGATTACAAGAGACACGATTTGTCCTGGAGAACTCCTTTTTGTAGAAGATACCAGAGCTTTTGGTGAAAATAAGTATATTCACAACTATCAAAACGCTAAGGCTGCGACACACTTGCGCAGAAAGTCAAACGAAGTATCGTCTCCTTCCCAGCATCTAGGAGTGTTTTATCACCTTCACGACATACAAATTTCACCTTCGAAACTTTCAAATATCACTCGACAGCGGCCTGTGAAAACTTCAATCAAATACCCTTATTAGCTGGGTACCTCAATGTGATTTAGATCTTACATCTTCAGAAGGAACTACTTCCTATATTTCAATCTGATTTAGATCTTCTCTTCATCTTAAGGAGAAACTTCCTCCTATATTCTGTTGCAGTGGGGATATTCGTATCAAGTAAACCAATCTAGTAAGTTATGACAATTTCGGTTTCGTAATTATTTAACAGTTTTTCACAATAAAAAAGTACAAAAAGTCTCGTTCTGTTATTTAAAGCCTAGACGACGTTTTCTACTACTTTTAAAAATATGTCTGTAAATAGTTATCTATGGTAGAAGCAACCTGAATAACCATTCTCAGAATATTGTATCTAGTATCCGTAACTGACACTTTTTTCTATTATTATACTGATTATTTAGAGATAATTATATCGCTTCCTATCGTTTTCGCTGAAGTAACTCCTCCATTTAGGCTAGGTTTACACCACACATGTGCGAGGATGTGTTACGAGGAGTGTGCTTTTAACGAACCAATAGAATCGCTTGAATTACCTCGTCTTGCTCAGCACAGCTCTGGTGGAAACGGCGTAGCGGAGTCAGGTCTTTGTACGTACAAAACAAGGCATGTTGGCAAGGAATGTGCGCTAGTAGTGTGTTTCGAGAGATGTGTTGCGAGGGATATGTGCTAGGAATATGGGTGAGGGATGCGTTCTGTGGATCTAGCGAGCAAAAAGAAAAATTTGAAAAGATCCCGCTACACATCCTCGCAACGCCCATCTGTACCCCATCTCACAGCTTAGCCACACATCTTCGCACTGCTCATTTTCCTAGCACATCTCTGGTGGAAACGTAGCTTTAATATATCTCATATTTAAACATAAAAATCGCATGTGGGTTTTTGTAACTTTCTAAGATGCGCAGTTTGTCAGTCTATCGAGCGCACAAATCAAGTCTCATTTTAATTTGGAAAGCCATTACAGGAACTTTTGCTGTCGCTATTTTCAGTTTATATCGAATTTTCTACCCTTCCTTGTTGTTGATTAAATACAATGCAGAATGCATACTAGATATTTCGTAATATTGGTGGAAAGAAACACGACGTTTTAACAGCTAATCAGTACATTGTATATATTTTCTGTATTGACCAATACGTACGGTAATATTAATTATAGCATGTGAGCAGATTTCAAAGAAAGATCAAACCACTACATACGTCTATAGGTAGATTATGAGGTAACCAATGAGCAACATCCTTCCTCTTGTAACCTTTTTCAACTATTTAAAATTAAATATCCAGATAATAAAGTCTAACATTTACTTAACTGGCTTGGGCTGAATTAACACTTCAAGTTATTTTACATAAACACACATCGCTAAAATTTCGAATGGTTTGAGACCCTGCGAACGTTAGTCTGGCTAGGTTTTTTTCATTTGACATAGCCTTCTGACAGAATATTAGAGAAACCCATCAGTGGTGCTAGCATCGTGTAACTTATATCTGCAGTTTTGCAAAAGAAAAACTGAAATACGCTTATACTGATTACATGCAGGTTGTTTTTTTGAAAACTTCCCACCACTGATTTATAGAAAGACACTGATTAGAAGAAAAAATGCCGACCCACGTCAAAAGATATGTATGTCAAGGGGGACAACTTTCTGACTGAAAACTACTTTCCTCCCTTGTACACTTTGCCCTTCAGGGTCATCCCATTAAAATCGTTAAATTACATGGGGCATCGAGTAATATCTTATTTCAGAGGTATGCCGACGTTCTTTATTTTGATGTTCGATTTTTTAAAATCTGTCGATGCGTTTTTAAGAAAATTAGAGTCCTCATGTATCTTAACTTGTTGAAATAGAATATAAAAATGGGGACGGACGGGCAGTTTGGATGACCTTCGTCAACGCATTATCGAAAGCTGCCATGATATCTTACAACATGTTTTTGCAACGTCAAAATAAAGAGCTTCAACATACCTTTAAAACAAGATATTACTCGATACCCCTTGTCATTTGAAAATTTGCTTGGAGGGCAGAGGGTACAAGGGAGGGAAGTAGTTTTTGATTAAAAAGGTTTTCCCCTTTGGCAAACCTTTTAACGTGTCTTGGTGTTTTTTCTTTCAATCAGTGATTTTAGAAAAATCCATGGTGGGAAGTTTTCAAACGAACATCCTGTATATACCTTTGTTTATTTTTGAAACCCAGTCCTAGCCACACATGCTCAGTTCACTCGGTCTGAGGGTTGAAATTTTCAACAGAAAAATAGCTACCGGTAATTAGGGTAAAGGTAAAGAAGGTAGATTACGTGATATAGAAACGCCATGCCTCTGAGTTTCTGTTCCCTTACGACAACAGTCTCTGGTAGCATTTCTAGAGCACTTTCGACAAGAAAGCTAAATTAGGATATGATACAAAGTAGGCAAAATCTGAATAATGTTTCAAAATGGCTACGTTCCGCTTTCTGGAACCGTAATTCGTTTTACTAATTTTTAGAATCTTATTGAAATTATAAAGAAACATACAAAATACCAGCTTAAAATGTATGCAACATATATAATTTGAGAGGTAGATGAATGGATTATAGATTTTAGCTATTATTAGCATCTGAAATATACTAAAACAGGTCGATTACCAATGCGGTCGACGCGATTCCCAGCTTCTCATGCAAAGTTTTGGATCGCCACTAACGGGTCATCTTGGGACGTGCTTTAACCTCCTCGATTTCAATAGCATGCGATCATGATGGGAGTGTAGTCTTGCACGTCTGATGGCGGTAAATATTTAAGGTTATAATGTCAAATCAGTATTGATTTTATAACTATATGTAGTAAAATGGGGACATTACAAGCTTCTTGGATCCTGGGGTTCCACGTGTAATTATTAAATAAGATAAAGGTCTGAGGTAAACTAAAATTTATTAATTATTAGTTCATCCGTGACTGTGACTATAAACTCATCGACCATATCCCTGATCGACCTATGCGCGGAGGCACTAAACATATTTCTCTAATGGCGATTGAGGTTAAGATACCAAGTGTAAAAACTGCATTGGATAGAAAATTAATATTATGGATAATGGAGGAAATTTACAATCGGTATTTTATGAATTTTATCGTGGCTCGTTCCTACAAAATCTTAGATGCGCTCATGGCTGCAGTTTACTCCGCTGCCTTGAAATTAAGCGGCTGCTCTTGGAATTCGGAAAGGGACTGCTGCTTTTGCTGTTGCTCCAAAGTAATTTCCTTATATGCCACACCGGACCTCAGTTAACTGGGACAGACGGACAGTCTGCATATAGTAAAGGCACATTTGGACTGTTGACTAAAGTAAAGCAATACACCGTTATATGCGAAAATTGCCTTTGAAGGTGGTATTTGTTGACGTAGAATATTTTGTTTTATTTCAATCATCGTCTCAAAAACACGCAAGAAGTATATCGAGTTGCTTCTGGTTTTTGCGCGGTAGAGACATTTCCATTCACTTGAAGCTTTACTTAGCTTGCTCATTTCTAGTTGTGATGATTTTTTAAAAGCTGACGTCTAACTAAAAATTGCACCCAGTATTGACTTGAAATTTACACGGTCCAGATATTGTGGAATAACGATAATGTGTCGTTTTGAAAACTACAAATCTAGTTCCAATAGAAGGTCTCCTGATGGAGACTGTATGGTTCTTGGTATCAATTGATTGGCGGCAGAGTTGTCAGCAAAAAATTAATTGGTGCTAGCTCATTTCATCTTTTTTTTTGAGAAGACCAAATTGGCATTGCAGTTAAGGGGTTGATAGATCGTCGACATATTTTGCGCATATGTTATATTCCATTGATCTGAAATGATTTGACCCTGATAATATTAAGCCTTAAAGACATAGCTGTAGGCTTAGAGCATTAGATAAATCCTTGATAAACCTTCTAAAAATATTCAGAAAAGTTACCTTAGTTCCACGCCGATTGCAGTCGGTCCAAACGAAAATAACAAATACAATTGTACATAAAAATATCTACTATAGCATCTTAGACAGTGTACTGTTAGCTTACAAATTGCTCCTTTTTAATGTTAGAAGACCATAGAGACCATACATCATTTAATATATTCGCTAAATGTTGCGTGATGAAAATTATAGCATTTTTCTGTAACAAAAGATAATACTTTGATTGATTATGATGATGATGATAATAGTTTAGTTAGTTTAGGAGCTTTCATATATAGCTTGATGTTACTGAGAATAAATGGTGATTTATTAAGTTGAATAAATAACTGGCTCCATCTTTTATTATTGCCTTAACATTTAGGTTGGCATAACTTATCTGCGATTATATTATACTGATGTAAAAGCCCTGTTTCACCTTTTTAACATTGCCAAATATGCCAGACCTGTAATTTTTACCAGACGAAGTACTGCATCATTTAACCCTCGACGAAACAGCAGCTGGATATGAGTATCAAGAACGCCACTGAACTGACAGTAAATCGCGAAAGATGGTGAGCTACAGTTCTTAAAACTATTGATATTATTCGTGTTGACAATACTCTAGCTCCGACTTACTGCATTTTACGAGTTCACAGCTTGTCTGTTAAGATATTGTCGACCCCTCAAAGGGTGTAGTTGACAAATGTTTTTTAAAGGGCAAGAATGGTGAGTGAAAGAAATTCGGATCCTCCGGTGCTGCCTCAAGAGACATATAGCTTGACGTATTGAGATAAAGCGTTAAACTTCTTGGCCTATAATAGAAACTGACCGTAAGGCGTAACCTTGCAGAGTGATATTCCTGGACACATTCTTGAAGGTGGCACTCGTCGGCCCTTGAAAGGGTTAAACGCCTCCCCTTTGAGATGCAGATTAATACCGAGAAATTGTTGCGGATGAGGCCAAAAGAGGCCATTACCCATCCCCATTGCTATATAACATACAGTGGTAGCCCTTGAGGGATAAGAATGAATAAAAAACCTTCTAATGGTGATGGCGAATGTACGCTTTAGCAACTCCTTGATTAACAGCAAAATCGTTAAATTCAGTAAAAATAATATGTAGTTAAGTTGATTGACATAGTAGTTCCTATACATTATCGTGTAACCATTTTATTATTTGCCCATAGCATGAAGCTATAGTCTGAGATCCTACTGCAGCCCACCCAGTCATCAAAAAACTCTCTGAAAAGTTTCTTGCATCCCTCTCTATAGGAATTAGGACGACACAGTTTTTATTCTGCAATCTTCCAACTGGATGAAACGTAACGGTCATGTACCCCCTAATCGCTTCAAGATGAAGTTTGAGCTATTTTGATATTTTTATTTTTTACTTCCCACACCGGTAGGTGTGGGGGGCGGAGTAATTAGCAAAAAACGAAAAATTTCAAATATTCCTCAAACTTCGTTTTTAGGCGTTTTAGGGGTCTCTGACCATTTTCTACTCTTTTGGGTGAATCTGAATTACAATTGGCATGACGATTTTTTTTGTATTTAAAAACAGGTTATATTACCAGTATCAATCTTAAAAGGGCAATGAAATATCCCGGTATGTCCCAACCATCCTGCCTGATACTCCATCCTACCTCGGTGCATTTTAGCACTCAAAAAAAAGTGGAAGGTGACCAGAGATCCATAGATTACCCAAAAATAGACTGTGAACGGCTTTTATATTCTACTGTTTCTTTTTAATTCAGTTTCCCGGCACTATCACAATTTTCAAAAACCATAGACTTTACCGGTCTCTACCAAGGCTCACGTACAGTTTATAGATTTCATTGCTATCAGTTTAATGAAAAGCTGCTTACATTACAGAATTATCTACAAGAATATGACTTCAAAAATAATTTTTTGTCTAAGGCAGGGCAGAATAAAGCTAAAAAATTTATTATATCGTTCCTTTATAAATCACCCCAATTTTACCCCCTTTAAAAAGTGTCGAAAACGAGCAGAACCCCTAAATGCCTAAAAATGAGGTGGAAGCTGTTTTTTTTATTTTTTTGATTAGCACAACCGCCATCAACACGATCACTGAAAACGCTTTTTTCATTCTCGTCGCGGTAATAATACTGTGTCTAAATTTCATTAAAATCAATTCAACGATTTTCACGGTGCACAATATAGAACGATCCAAAGCAATACTCGTATGCATATACCAGAAAATTCTTGATCCTGTAATAAGCAAGGCAACGTTCGGATGAATCTAAAAAATTGTATTATACCTCTAGGTCTTTCTTTCGCAGGCCAATGGGCAACATATGAATTCAACAAGTTTTTCAGCTTTATAACAATGATAAGTTGATAATGATCAGGGACAGGTGTCAAATGCATCCTTAAATGCATGTTCTTCTCACACATGGAAGCATGGTGATATATCTGCCCCAGCATGCACTATACGCGGGTTCAGCGAAAAGTGGGAGACCATCGATGTGCTCCGACAGTTATGTGTCTCTGAAGATATAGATGAGATGATATGGGAGATATTTTATTCCCTGTAAGATCAGGTTAGTGACGTCACAGAATTGATGACGTACCAGCACAGACAACATGGCGGATGAATTGGCAGAGTCAGGGGCGAAACGAGTGTTTTCTCAATTCGTATTTGAATGCTAGTATAATGCAAACAATAATTGTGTTGCTTCACAACAATTTTTTTCGGAAACGTTGTCTTAGGTAAAAGGTAAAACCGCATAAAATCAAAAATAAAACGCACAAGATTTTATTTAACCGTGTCTCAGCTGCAGTCTGCAGTTGAAACAATTGGTTAGTTTTACAGGATGGGGCATAAAAACCAAGTGTTTTTGGTTTGAGTAGTACTCATGTATTAGAAAAGGGAGGAGCGCGCGGTTTATTACAATCCATTCCTTGACTCAAACCATTTAACTTTTTTACTTGCCACTTGCCATCATGGAGCGGTAGACGCTAGAACAACGCGTGGCGTATGGCGTGGCATCATTGGCCCATATTTTTTTGGAGAAAATGGGGTTACCGCTACAGTAACACCTGAACGTTACATTCATATGGTGAATACCTTTTTCATACCTAAATTGCAACGAAGAGGTGTGGATATCAAAGATTTGTGGTTCCAGCAACATGGGGCCACGGCACACACCGCCAGAGCATCCATGGCTGTTCTTCGCCACCTGTTTCCAAATCGTTCAATTTCGAGGTTTGGTGGCATTTCATGACCTCCTCGGTCTCCCGACTTATCAATTTGCGATTTTTTTAAGGGGGTAACTCAAGTCACGTGTTTAAAGGGCCAAGCTCCAAAGTTAGATGCAGAGAAGGAAGCGATTCGCTATGGAATCTCTCAAAAATCAACAGAGACATGCTGGAAACAGTGGAGTGCAATTTTCGTGAACGGCTGCATCATATGCCGGATGTAATTTTTGCATTTAGATATTTCAAAATGGTTTATTATCAGCTATGTTCTACTACCAATAATTTTTTTTAGAGTAAAAACTAATAATTTTATGATTATTTAAAAAACACTTGATTAATATGCCCCACCCTTTATAACTATAATCTTCATTACTGAATCTTATTCTTTTCCCTCGCCCACAAATATCACCAAACGATTTCCTCCAAATAAATCTAACCAACGCTACTGACGGGAATGTGGACGGGAGCTGCCCAGCTGATTACGCGAACACAGCGCACCTACGTGACTATGACGTTGCTGGCTTGTATTTAGATGGAGTTAGGTGTAACTGTAAGGTACGTTTATGTTTATTTCTACATATGTCGTATACAGATACATCCACTACGAAGGCAACGCCTTGTATGTAGTATTGGCTAAATATACTTAAACTTGGTTAAACCAAGTCCCCATACCATGGTTTCTGGCCCATTCAATATCACACTCGCACTCTGGTGTAATCTGAACCTTAAGGTACAGATACACATGTTCATAAATGGCATGCATATTAAGCATGCTCAAAATTAGCATGCTAATGAAACTGATACATTTGCTTATATTTATCATGCTTTTTTAGAGCTAAAGGCAAACACTCCGGATACACATGCTCATTAATAGCAAGACAGCTACCAGCTAATAATGGAAAACCAAGGGGCGCTCCCAACAGTGTTGCCAGGTCTAGTGAAACTTCACTAGAGCTAGTGTTTTTTGTTGAATTCCCTAATCAACATGTGCTTATTTTGACACTATCTCGCGACGTGTTGGACATGTGAGCACTTTCTCATAGTCGATCATCATCATAGTCACAATGTCTTAACAGACATGTTGTGAAGTCGTAAAATGCATTTATCCATTTTACGAGTTTCTCTTGGGATATCCTTAAGATGTTTAATGCACTAGTTTCCCACTCGCTTTCTGCATCCTCATGCCATTGACCAGATGGTATCTACTGGTTCATCCGCCTTTAGGAGCAACTTCTCACCCCAAGGACAAGAAGGTGTTCTGACTCTTCTCAACTCGTCCACCCAAAGCTGTTGGTTGAGAAGTGGTTACTGTTTATACCGACAGTAGTTCGGTTCCTTTTAGTCGCCTTCTACGACACGCAGGATATACGATGGGAGATATTCTAACCCGCCCCCACACAAGGTATAGTCGATGACGTGTAATAGTATATTTTTTGAATACAAATACCGAAAATTCCAAAATCTGATAATACATTTTTGTTTTATTAAAGTTTTCGTTTGGAGATCGGGATTTGCATTAAAATCTCTAAAATTCAATTTAAACTGGAAACTATTAGGAATTGGACATTTTCATTTTATTAGCTTACCACCTTTACTATTCTTATTCTGTATCTTATATAGTTTGTGTTGGTTTTTACATATGTACTAAGATGTTAGAAAATATGTATTTCGGCATTTTAATTTACACCCCACCTCACCTAGTGAATTCTTTTAATTTTGACCTGGCAACAGTGACTCACCAGCAGTGAACGACTGATCGATATAAGCATGCTCAATAAGCAGATCTGTCTAGACATGCTAAAAGCACGTCCCCTCTCAGCTCCGCCACAAGTAGCATGCTCACAAATCGCACGACCGCCGGTTCTTTAGCATGCTCGAAATTAGCATGCTTATTTCGAGCAAGGTGCGTATATCCATGCTACGACCGTAGCATTGATCATAAATAGCATGCTCTTTGAGCATGTGTATCTGTACTTTTATGGTTTACCCATCTGCCACTAATTATTGTCTGTTCTATTGTTGGCCACTCTCAGGAATATGCACTGGAAGCCAGGAAGTCAGTGTATTTTCCCCAATATTTATTAATTTTTAGAATAATAGAGTACTTGCAGAAGTCGTGAAATCGCTTCGGAAGTATACATAGCGTAAAGAAAACCATATCAAGAAGCAGTAGGAAACAAATGACATGATTTTACTGACGGCCAAAAAAAGATATTTGCAAAATAAAATAAGGATTTATTCAAATTTTCCCACGTGACTTAAAACAAGGGCTGACATCACAGATATCTTATCGATATCGACAATCGATACTGCTACAGCGCAGGTCAGTGAGATTCAACTGCGCGTTCGACTAGAGATGATCTGAATACTTTAACAATGCGACTCAATTTATTGATACTTAAACATATTTGAAACAGGCAATTAACCCACTAGCATTTTCGTTGCAATACATTTTTATATCTGATAGGTATCACAGTTCATCCTTTTGTGACCGAGATTCGCAACTAATCGAAGCCATCATTTTATTTCGGCGCATCCCATTATGAATGAATCCAAAGATAGAATCTAATTCAAGCCCATCCCTACAAAGTGAATTAGTAATCTAACCTAACTTTTATTCTTTTGACTTTTGTACTTTTGTGTGTGACTGTGTTTTGTGGTTATAATGATCAATGTCAAAATGTTAGGTTAGCACTGGCTATCGATATCGAATACCAATACTTTACATCACAACACTATACGATATTACTGACGTCAGAGGTTGTTTGCGCGGGATTTTCCGGCATTTGAAATATTTTTGGAATATCTCTCACAGCCGATTCTAAAAAAACAAAGAAGTGATTTTGTCACGTTTACCAGGCTCTAAGGAACGCGTAAATGACATAACATTTTTTCTGCAAGTACCCTATTGTCATGTAGCGAATTTTTACGTTTTCATAATTTTGACATCATCAGCTCTGCCAAACCCTATTGTGACGTCACTGCCTCGGCGTCCGCTGGCCAGTCTCTTTAACGAGCGGAAAATCTCCGTGAGCTCGGGCGCAGTTTCCTTTTGCATATCTTCGCGGATATTAGTAAGATTATTGAAATAATTTCCTCGACTCCAGGCTCTAATCTCAGATATTAATTTTCTTAGGACGGGGATGGAATGCTGGTGCTAGGGAGGACGTAAAGATGTTTGCATATGCGGGGACGCTAAATATGCAGCTTGCGGATCATGTAGTGGAGGGGACAACAACACTTATTGGATTGCTTAAGAACTCATTTCAAATATACAGGGTGTCCCATGACGAATAAGACAAGCAATATATCGGAACTGGGCAGTAGTAGAGGATTATAATTGTGAAGGTGTAAATTAGAGCAAATTCTGCATCTTTCCGCATTATTGAGGTGCCCACTGGGGTATTTGTTGTTGGTCACTTGATGTCCAATCCAAAATTTTTATTGAGACACCCTATATATTAATACCTTTCTGTATTCCTCTCGATGAAGCAACTACAACCAACTAGCATACTTGGGGTCTAAGCTAATTAATTCAGGAGCTACAGATACTTAAAGGATTGTACCACTACCATTGATTATAACATGTACCCCTACTATAGCGTTCGTTTAATTTTTTGTCTTAATGATAATGATACTATTCTTTAAGTACCTGTAGTTCTTGGACTAATCACTCCAGTCACCAAGTGTGCTAGTTTGTTGGAATTGTTTTATCAGGAGGAACACAGAAAGTCGCTAATATACTCTCATTACTAATCTCATTCAACATTTGAAATCAGACGTCACGTGACCTAAAACAAACACCCCATTGGGTAACGCAATAATACGAAGAGATGCAACATTTGCTCTGATTTACACCTCCAAAATTATAATTCTCTACTACTGCCCAGTTCCGATAGCTTGCTTGTCTTAATCGTCATGGGACCCCCTGTATTTAGGTATAAAACTTACAAATCGGATGAGGTGGAAACAGTTACACGGTCTATTGGATGAATATGTACATTGAAAACTACAACGTGCAAGGATTCGTTTAAAATTATTATTAGTTGATGGGTTCATAAAAGGAAACTGAGGAAAACGGTTTCACAAGGGAGTCGAACTCACAAAAGGCTTTTAAGTTTCAGCGCGCTAATCTTTGTAGTTCGAAATTCCATTTAACTATTTATTGGTTTCAAAAGATCAGGCTGTAAGAGTATTAATAGCTGAATTATATATTCATAAAATATGCATTCTGCACATAAAACCTATACAAAATTAATTTCTGTCCTGTATTTTTGCATTTCGAAGCGCCTTCTCTTCAGCGGATGTTGGAGACCATAATTTGTAATTATTTTCTGGTTTGTGCTTAGCGAACGATCGTGCAATTATTGTACATGCCTCTCTTAATGTCATAATCATATTGAATCACTGATGTAAGTTCCTAAACCCGGAGAACATCTTTCTCGTTGTCCTTCAATATTTCCCTCAACGATCAACTGTAAAAATCGTACTTGCCGTTCCTAAAAGTATGGCCTTAATAAACTACCCTACTTCGTTTTATTATGGTTAAAATTTCCTCTTCTGTATTAATTATTACTAGTATCCTGCCGTTTGTTACTCGCTTGGTCCACGACATCCTTAAAGTGCGTCTGGATAGCCACATCTCAAAATACTCCAAACGAAACGTGGTCTGTGCTTTAATCCATCCATTCCTCAACTCTGTACAAGAATGTGGACAGTACATAGGTTTTTTCTGCCCAAGTCAGAATTAAATCTCGGTTGAAAGGTATCGCGTTCATTTTAAAGAAAGTATTTTTGGCTGCTCCAATTCTGCTTCTGATCCCTTCGTTAGAATTCTATTAATTTAGCCAGTCCCCAAATATTTAAATATCCCTACCGTTTCTATGTCCTGATTTTTTATTTTTATCCTAACATTATTGATATTTAATCTAATAATGATCAAAAATTTTGTTTTCTGTATGTTTATTTTGTGAACATAACTTCTTTGACTGACATTGTTGACTGTACTGTAATTCTTCCTCATCCCCAGCTAGGTCCACCGTATCTAATAATAAAAGAATGCCCAGATCCATGGCTTGACTTTCGGTCCTTATTCCAACAGAAGAGGTGGTATTCCTTCCCACATAAAACCAGAGTTGTGGGCCCAATTCTGCCAAGGGTAACAGATGACTTTCCGGATCATCAAAACAAGGTAGTTTCACTAGTGTGCACCACGGTATGGCATAATACTGCTGTTGAGATAACTTTGAGGTATATTTACCCAGAAGGTCAATACCAATTAGATGCAGATGTCTTGCATATCGATAGCCTAACCGTAAGTTTTTGTTACTTTCTTACTTCTGTTATGTGACAGGGACAACATATTATGCAGATAAGCTGACACTTATCAGTAGATGGTGAAAATGGCCCTAAGCTACGTGGTGGCGCTATATGGCTTATTACTGGTCCCAAGTAGGTTAGGTAGACTTGATAATACCTGTTGTAGCGAGTATTTTGGTCGCGCTAGTAACTAACAAGAAAAAAAGTTCGTTAAAAGTGTTCAGCAAAAAAAACCTTACGTTATGACACTATCTCAGTATAATTTTTATTCTTCTGTCTTTTAGTTTCGTCATTCCATAAAAGTTATGTGATTTCGACGCATTACTGCCAACTTTTGCTGCTAAACTGCTTGGTTAAGTGCAAGAGTCCCCAATGCCAAACTTCGCCGAGCAGTTTTTCATAAGCTGTTACTGTGTATTTTGGAATAACAAAGACATCTATCATCATTATGATTACCCTTTCTGAAGTATCTCTGAATTTACTTGGTAGTGTTAGAGGCTCTGCAGCCTCTACTGATCTACGTTATAAGACCAGCATAGCATACCTATTCAATTTTTCTGGATTGAAGGACTATTCCTTCGTGGAGCAAAGAATTTGGTACACATCCCTGAAAAAGACTATTTTCTAGCTGTTTTCGTTCGTACTGGTATGATTAAACCTAGAGCACATACGTTTTGAAAACCTTCACATGACTGATGCACGGTATAAAAGCTTATTCTCCTGCATAGCCACACTGCGTCAAAATGAGCACTCAGCAAAAAATAAGAGGAACTAAATTGATTCGAGGCATAGGCTTGGCACAGGAGGGTAGAGAAGAAGCTTTTGATTCGCCGCCATTTGTCATTGTTTACCTCGGCGTCACGCGTCATGCCCATTCCCATATCATCATCATTTTCCCTTAAAGCTTCATTTACCGCGAGGTCGGGTCCTGAATTTGGCACACGCACATTGCACACGCCTATTTTCTCGCAGTGGCGGACACCTTTTTGGCACATGCGAGGAATGGTGCTGAGGTTATCACGTAGCAACAACTTACAAACTATGAGTCTGTTTCGTCTTGTTTATAGATGTTTTCGCGGAGCTAATTCCCAACGCATTCAGAACATTGGCGCATGCGCAGTAGTAAAGTTATTCGTGGTAAAACAAATGCTTTCATCTCTTAATCTTGTTCATAACGCGTTCAGGAGATCCTGGATTCAAAGCAGGGATATTTAACTCCATTCATACATAACTTCTACTGTTCTGTTCTGATTTATTTAATTCGTCATCATACCAGTTTTGTAGGGTTGTGGTTTATGTTTTAGGTCTACGCCTTAGAATATTCTGTTATTCTTTTCTTTCTATTTTCTCATAGAACTTAGACAAGAGTTCACGGAGCAGAAAAATTTAAAACTAATTTGAAGACGCACATGCACATTTGATAAATTCCTAATTTCTTCTGGTTCCGTACATGTTTGAGATTATCCTCACAGCTATTATCTTCTTGATTATGAATGAAATATGTCAAAATATTATTGGAAGAGGTCGCTAATTCGTTATTCTGTTTCCACTTTTCCCCCAGTCTTGACTATCATCCAACATTTGAGGTTAAATATTGGTTGAAGCTAAAACTTGGCGCATATTTGTGCAATCCCCTCTTTGGTGTAAAACATTTTCTGTTCCATAACAAAGTTAACTTGGTTTTCGTTATTGGGAATTCTTTACCTATTTCTTATTACTGCGCATGCTCAAAATAACGGCCACGAGATTCATTATTTTTGGTAGTCCAAAAATTCCCTGATATGTACACTATCCATAAAAAAGCAACGGAGGAGCTATGAGATCAATTTATAACGATACTTTATGTAAGACATCGAAACTGAAATCTAAAAGACACCTTGGCTATAGTATGTTTTGTCCTTTAATATCACGCCGCTGTGTCTGTCCCCTTTTTTGAACCTCCTATCATCCCTCGACTTCCCATTGCCATATCCTCTTAACAACGACATGTTCCGGCATCTCCCGTTTGTCACTCACGATTTTTACAACTCATGGATTTTTATAATGCTCCCATAAACATATCAGATTCGTTATGCATGCAAAAAGGTTGTCTTTGGATTGGAAACAATCGCAGGACGTTTAGCGCTCCATTTTTAGGAACTTTAAGCACAGAACGTTATATATCGTTATATTGTGGATTTGGATGATACCGTATGCCAATGTATTTGTCCCAATCTGCGGAACTAATGTCATCATTACTTTTCAACATCATTTGTGGAAGTCCCCAGGTCTAGGGGTGAAATCATGAACTGAGAAAAGTTTTGGCTTGTCAAACGTATTCTTGCGATGAAGGTGTATTCGTGATTAAGGGGGACTGTGTGATATATACAGAGTAACCAGAATTGATGCCGAATGTCAGGGTATCTCAGAAATTATAAAACGTACAAGGACGGTTGAATGAAATAAAGGTTTAGGCAATAGTACTTTTAGTTTATTGAAGCCTGTAGAATATCTTCATTTCTTTTTGTTGACATCATCTGGATCGTCTGTAACTTTTTTATTGTTCAAAATTTTCCAAAACAGTCAAGATATTTTCGTCCAACTTTACTGGTTGCAACGTTTCGATTAATGGCCATTAAATACATTCAATCTTTCAAAGACTACTAAGAAGAAAAATTCTAGCCGCGACGCTATCCACCCATTAGCCATGACTATAATAGGAACACGTTAACATGTAATAATTACGCCATTAATAATTGTTATTTACTTAATTTAGGTTTAGGTGTGTCGACTATTTGATAGTTTTGCGCTCAGAAATATTGAAATATTGTCTGAAAATGATTTTTTTGTGATTTTTTTGCAATAATGCTTGTCACTCTGAAGGACTAAAACCAGGTGGTGGTTGCTTCATCATCTTTCACTGACCTTCAAATAAAAACTACATAATTATATGCTTGAAATTGAAACTACTTACATTCTATCTACCTTTTTGTATCTTTATCAAGGGATAAACATTTGAAAAAAAATATAGTGACATTGCTTGACAGCAGCTATTCCATTTTTATCTTGTTGAGGTTAGCGCAAGTTTTCCGAGAAGGACTAAAACCAGTTGGTGGTTCGTCCATCCATCATTTTTTACTGGTCTTCTAGTAGAAACTACATATTATATGCTTGAAGTAGACATTACTTGCATTTTATCCACCTTTGTGATCTTTATCAAGACATAGACATCAGACATACAGAAAAAAATTAATAACATTGTTTGACAGTAACTGATCCAGGAGACAACTATTTGTCTTTCGTTAACTAACTTTTTAGCTGATACAAAATGTAGAATTCGCATTATTGACAAATCCAAAATGAGGATTACGATTCTGTCTGAGTCATTGATCAGATTTTCCCTCGAGGCATATCCAACGATACCGAGTAACAGTCTACTGATGTATTAATATTATTAGTAGTAGTATTAGTAGTAGTAGTCTCAGTAGGGTTAGATATATGGATATGCTTTGAGAATCTTCAAAGTCGTCTTTTAGGCTGGCAGTCTGTTTGTCGTTTTACTCACCCATAAGAGACACCTTGTCGATAGAACATGCTGTTGTGGATTTGCGTACTAAAATAAAGTTCCAAACTCCGTGAAACAAATAAAACAACCTGCACTTTTAATTAAGTTTCTATTGGCGAATTCGCATCTATTTGAACATTTTAAAGTAGCTACCAAAATCGCACTAGTGTAACATGTACATCCTTTGACCAACTCTATACTTTTACCTGCATCACAAATATAAATACCTAATAGATTTCATGCATAATGCACATTGCATAACTTCTACCTTACATCTTCTTTAAGCAAACTGCTTTGTTAGAGGTCGCTCGACAGAAAAGGTATCTGGCCTAGGTCACTCAACGTTGTGAAGTAGCTTGCTATTTGTACAATATGTTGGAGTGAATAAATTTGTATTTTGAATTTAAATGCGAATGCGACACTCTTCCGTAAGATTTCAAAACCATCCTTAATTACTTAGGAAGCTGTTTTCTGGATAGTGTCACTTGTTCTAGATTAATTTCTTGCCACACTTTATACTTTGATGAGTCCCAGAGGTGACCAAAACGTCAATAAGGCTTATCTTCTAGCATTAGTAGTTCCTTATGAGCCAGTGTATCACGATGAAGCATTAGTGTATATTAAAAACAGACGCACCATCATATTAACAACTTTGTTGGCAATTGTAACACAATGTTTCTAATAAAGTTTCTGGAATTGTGCAGCCACATCAATAAAACGGAAACAACGACATGTACTTCCACCCCGATCTATTAGAAAACATGCAGATTCTTTATGTCAGCCGTTATAGGCAACAGCAATCTCGTGTTCGCCCATCCAAAAACATATTCCCTACATACCAGAAGTTAATTCCGGAGCATTAGCAAAGCAAATCCTCGCATCGCGATTCTTTATGTGTCGCGATGCGATATTTTTTCCTCGGCTTCGTTACTGCCAACTCGAGAGCGGCTATGAAACATAAGGTTATAGTCTGTGTTGCTGGATTTCAACCAAATACATAACCGTTTGTCAGGGCTAATGTTAGCAGAATCGTCCCTTCGGTCTTCATGCATATACGCAGCGAAGGATGTATGCAAGTGTTAGGTCAAGAGACGAACCTGAAATAACTGCGAATTGTCTTAGAAGTGAAACATGTTTTCTCATTCAGACGTAATAACCATGTCAATTTCGGCAAAACATACCAACATACATACCTAATTAGTTTACTAGTACAGTAATGACTTTTTGGAATTCAAATAGTACAATTTTATCCCTATTATGTGATTGTAATCGAGTAAGTTGTCATTGGGTAAAAATTATCATTTTGATTTTAATTTTATTGCAAAGTTGCCGAGGAATATGGCTACATATAACTTAATGCTTGAAGAAAAAACAGTATGTGTGAATCGAAAAATAGGTTTTTATTATTTACTAAAAAAGCTCATATCTCTATTCAAATTTATATAATAGACTGTTTCAACTTCGTAATAATATTGACACATTCATGTCAGGTTTTTACCCATTCCTTCAGTAACGCCTTTGGTAGTAAAGCTAAATTCAGCAAAAGCCACATTGAAATGTATAAATATAAAGCTTTTACAATATACTACTGTTACTTCATAATATGGTGAAAAGAGGTTGAAAATAATATGGAAAGTTTTACCACCTTCTCCCAGTTCTTGTACAATCCTCTTCAACGAAAACAGTGAACAGGTAATTAAAAAACGCTCACAATCCAACCATTCTTGCTAGTGATTGTTTTTTTGTTATTACTGTTATTTTTCAGCGACTGGAATGATATTCAAAAACCGCGATGACTGTAAGAATGTGCATGAATGTAAACAACTTGGTGGGTTTCAGATTATAGGATTATTCAAGATATCCAGTAAGTTAGAAGCTACTAAAAACAATTCTGTAACTACACGATTTGCTAGCACATATGTACATATACTGAGATACCAAGCACTATACATTGGAAATCTTGTGCCCTCTTAAAACCTTTAAGTTTAACTTCTCCAGTCCTGTACATCCGTTCTCTTCTGTGTGTTAGATATTGACTAGTGTGACCAATGTGGAAAAGACTATAAAATCCATTGATCAACTAGATGCATGATGAACAAGAGCTATAGCTGGTATATAACAAATGAACCATCTACAATAGACGCTAACTGCAGAAAATATAATCAACAAGAGCCAAAGTGCTACAATAATCATTAGTCATAACAAACAAACCGAAAAGACAGACCCTCATTATAAGTTCACATCAACAATAAAAACTGAAAATGACCAACATAAACTATACTGGTACCCAAATACCTGTAGAACAACGAGCCCTAGCCAATAGAACTATCTGTCGCTTTCAATCTAAGGCAGACAACAATAAAACTCAAAACGCCCACGATGGGCATATATCTACATCTGAACAGACACTGCGGTAGAAATAAAACGTCTATGGCGATAATTTAATCATAATTATCCTTCTCATTAGGTCACTTACAGTTACAGTTATTGGCTTGGCAAAACTTTCCCGTATAGATACAAGTTTTTAGCAACAACAAATAACTTTTAAAACTCCCAAACAATTCCATTACATATAGCAATGAAATATTGCTAAAGGAAAACTTTGGGAAGATATTCCCATTCTTCTGTCCAGTCTATATAATCAAAATAAGCAAATATAGCTATAATTTAAACGACTTACTATTTTTTAATTGAGCATAGTTGTTATTGCCATAATAAAATTGATGTTTGTAAAATAAAATATCCGTATTTCTGCTCTTTGACTATGAGCGCCGACCCCGTCGAATGTATCACGCCATAACCTCGGTCGGCCTGGATGAATGCCTTTGCGCGACACACTAATTCAACAAAAGAGAACGCCACGCCTACTTTCTGGATTTTATTGACATTACGGAAAATTACATCTGCTCCTCTTCTGAATATACGCCGGCTAGACATTCTCGATAACCTTATCCAAATTGTCTAGAATTAAAGCGGATTTATGGAAGCTTCTGTGCGAGAGTTCAGATTCGAAAACAGGGATGCAAATGTTTATGGGTTTTAATGAAAAACTGTAAATTTCTCTGTGCAGCTGTACTTCGGTCATAATTTTCTTATATTATCTTTATAAAAAGTTAACCCCTTAAGTAAAGTGAAGTTATTGGCATTTTTAAAATAATTAACTATGCCATTGGATCGCTGAAACATTGAACAACAATAAAAGTGAGTCGGTATCCAGATACATAAGATAGCATAATAGAAAAAACATCAAAATGATAATAACCTTTACCTTTTGATCGAGACGATGGTTCTCCATCCTCATCTTGATCTGCAGCTTCGTCGGAGGACCCATCCTGTTTGGGTGCTGTTGTATTCCTTTGGTCAGTAACATGTAAGTCGGTTCCAGCTGAAACATCCTTAGAGTCTTCTTTCTGACTTTCCGCTATGATTTCGTTGTGGTTATCGTCGGGAGCTGTGGTAGCATTGGTTAATGGGGTAGCTATGTTGCCCAGCATGCTCATCGGCACGTTAGCATCAACTGTAACAATAAAGGTATTATAAATCGATCAAATGTAAAACGCTTGATGTTGAACGCTGGTGGGTAATAATGCTTAAAGGAATGTCACCCATGGACAGATTTTAGCGCTAAACGTAGATATATCAGAGTATTTTGATAAGCAAAGATACTGTCATATCAGGAAATCTTAAATATGGAATCTGGAAAAACAAGCAGCTATGTACAGATTGTATGTCGGGACTACATAAAACAGTCTTATCAAAAGTGATGGTATCTGGCCCGAAAACAAAAGGTGAAACATTAACGGCAAAGAGGAGTCTAAGTCCACCTGACATGACGACCTTCAGAGTAGTAACGGGACAGATATTGAACGATAGGCATAAAATGCAGATATTAAAGAATTTCAATTAGATGGCATAATCGGATGAATAAGAAGAAATATTATTGTACATGCTAATCTAATGAGTCCCGACAAAATTATCAGAACAATACGTCGAGAGGGTCCATCCGGCAACCGAATTCTCAGGAATTGCTAATATAATGAAGCCGGAACTAAACAGACGGCTATGGTTCTTAGAATGAACATTAGGAAAACAAATAGTCTGATATATTTGGTAGTTTGAACTAATTTCAAGAAGAACAAAGTATCACATTTTGTTTTGAGTACCTATCTAAAACGTAAATAAGGAGCATAAAGGGCTTTATGTTACCAAGTCACTTGTATAGTGAAAAGCTGACAGTTTTTACGTTCCTACGTCATTCACAACAACTAAATAGAACTTTAATGCTGAACTAAATGTACTGTTTTTGTAAAAACAAAATTCTTTTCACCTCCAGCTACTAAAAACTTGCACCATGGTATTAATATGCATATTTAGAATGGATGGCAAATATTTTTAAACTACGTGTAACTACATCTGTCCCCAAATAGTTTGAGAATATATTTAACGTAGCAGAAACGTATGTGAAGGATGTGTCAACGGGTGCATTCAGCAGACTCAATAGTTGCGGAGCAGCTACCAAATTTGCTGCTGAACGCGTGCGCTACCTAGCAGCTACCGCTCCAGCGGTCGCCATTTTTTGTAGCGATAGAAAAGTAGGCTCACTTGGGGCGGAGCGGAATAAGCTACTTTTGACCTGCGAGTGTCACATGTTATAACACTTGTTATAGTTTATGTTGTCACATTTAAAAGAAGAAGTACACACTATTATAGTAAGTGACAGAAAGGTTCTGCCGGTGCGCCATCTGGTACCCGAAGGTAACGGCAAACCAAGGAAATCGCTGCTGAACAGCAGTAGATCCCTTGGTGGGACGCCACGGCGCGCCCGCTAAGCCACCAGAGAGCGCAGGTTCTATACGCTGCTACGTATGAAAGCCGATATACGAGGGTTGCTCTATACCTCCGTCGTAAAGTCCACACTACTTTACACAATTTATTTTTAATAACCTCAAATGTAACCACTCATTTAGCATTTCACTGACAACTGACCGGCGTCACAAACTATTTATCATGATATCTCAGAGCGCAAGAATAATGCTTTTCAGCAGAACGCCAACTGTTGAGATGTAGCGACTACAAAAGTAGCGGCTCCCGATCTTTCTGCTGAATGCAACCAATAGGAATGCGCTATTTGAATTTGGTGCAGCTTTTTTTTCGTGCACGCGGTAACTCTGAAATTCGACAAATGTCATCTATGATTGCCCCAATTATCCAAAACAAAGCGTTACACACAAGAAAGAATATTTTATTATTGTGACAACTCACAAAAAGTGGAGAAAGTTACTTTGAGCCTCTCGAAAACATCCCGGAACTTTCGGTCGAGAAGGTGCACCTGATGTGTTCACAATTTGCGGAGTAGTCGAAAATTTTGAAAAAACTGGGTCAGTTGTAGAACATAAATCTCTTATGTATGAACGTACTGGCAGATCGCTTGAAAATATTGGTTCTGTAAATGATTGTGTCGCCAAAAACCCGATAATATCAATTCGGCATCGTGCTCAACAACTTCAAATTTTACGAAGCACATCGTAGCAAATTTTACCTAACTATATCTCTTCCTTCAACCATACAAGATTCAGCTTTGCCAAGAACTCAAGCCAACAGGCCATGCAAAGTGTGGGAAATTTATTCAATACGCAATAGAGCAAAGTGAAGCCAACGCCGATTTAAAAAAAAAACATCTTCACCGATTGTAAAAATAAAACTGTCGAATTTGGGGCTCGCACACGCAATCAATGAAAAACCAATGCATTCACAACAAGCAACTGCCTGGTGTGGATTATGGACAGGCCATACTTCTTTTTAAGATAAAACCGCAGTTGCAGTGCCTGTTGTTAGAGGAATATAACTACGGAGCTTTTGTATTTTCAACGGATTTAGCGGATATGTTGTTTCAGCAGAACGGCATTAATTGCCCAATTGCTCATGAAGCGATTGATTTATTGCAAACGATTTTCACACCACATCATCTCACGAAATTCAATGTCAACTGATCACCAAGATCATGCGATTTGAGGCCGTCCGATTTCTCTCTCTGGGGTTTTGTGAAACCTTAAGAGTAAACCAGTAACAATTTCTGAGCAATACCGAAATCCAATGCGTTATCAGTGACGTACAGCCACAAATTTGTCAAAATGTCATCGAAAATTTCATGAAAAGAGTAATGGCCTATCATCGAAGCTGTGATATTGATAATCAGAACATAGGTATTTTTATCTTTAACTGAAGAAGTGCAAAGTAATACAAGATAATCAGAGTGACAGAACTTTGAGCAAACATGTAATTAGTGAGAGTAAAACCACTCCTTCTAAAGCTCTCAGTTAGCTGATCGCATCAGCTAACTTTCATAACCTAACTGGAAGACATATCATATTGCTAGCAGTAGAAACAAAAGCAAATGGCCGTTGTGCGGTAAACCTATTGTCCGAATGCAGCGTGGCGTTTTACTGGGATCTGATTATGCGGGGGCACGCGTGTGTAGATAAATCCGGGACTCCTGCCACGGCTACTCTTCCAGGATTCTTCGCAGATATCGCGACGTGC
The DNA here is from genome assembly GCA_951848785.1 of Callosobruchus maculatus. NCBI lineage: Eukaryota > Metazoa > Arthropoda > Insecta > Coleoptera > Chrysomelidae > Callosobruchus > Callosobruchus maculatus. The sequence goes on along the minus strand of CATOUR010000014.1, from coordinate 23,172,585 downwards.
GGTTACATTCACCGAACGCAGTGGCGCCACGGAACTTCGAAAGGAATCAAGAAACGAGGTGATTTGCTATTAAACATTACTTCTTAACGTATCGATGCTGCTTTGTGATCAGTTTCTATTCATTACTTTATTTCGTGCTTCTAATACGAATTCATTGTTTTAACATTGTGAACAAGAAATTCTGAGTGCTTGTGCCAGACCTTACAAATTAGCAGAAATGATGCTACGCCGCCTTAGTGTCGGCGAATTGTTGGCATCAGTAGAAGAGTAGAAGACGTTAACTGTTTTGTGACTACTCAGTTTCTCCGTCTTACTCTCTAACCATGACCGCAAAAGCTTTCACAGTGCGAGCGTTTGGTAATGATCTTTCTATACATATGGAAACATACAGTACCAAGCATTAAATATACTACTAATGCAACATCTGAGCCTTTGCGGCTTATGATGTTTAAGATTTATCAAACTTCATAAGAAATCAGTTAAAATTATTATGTTGTGCGTAGGAATTAAAGCTGTAACCACTCTGACGATAGTCCTTAGGAACTGGTAGTAGTGTTACTCGTCATTTAAAGATGTTGAAAGTTGGACCACTGCAGGTAAATACTTGTGGAAGTGCAATTTTTACCATTGCAGCTATGCCATTTAACTGGAGTATAGTGTGCAATGTTATTGATAACAGTTATTGTAGACTGTAAATAGAATACGGAAGTACATGATTGCTTTTGAACCAAAAACCAAATAGCGATAATTGGGTCATATTAGAGGCGAAACTTATTAAACTTTTTTCATGGTTCATACTATCTATATTTACAGAACACGTCCTAAATGGAAGTCAGTCAAAGTTAACGAGGAAATAGTTAATAGAAACTGAAACTAGGAGCAATTTGCTAGTACTTAAAATTTGAGAACAAGACAGGCTTAAAGCAGTGCTTGCATTTAGAATGATACCTTCAAGGGAGCTTTCTATAGAGGTCCTACATGTCAACCAAAACACTAGTACATATTCAGTCCTCGAAACTACTAGAAACAAGAAATACAATTTATAATGGCAGTTAAGGTTTTTATGTACCTACCCTTTTCCTTTTTTGAAAAAATGAACATAGGTCTTATAAAATACTCATTGCTACTGTCAAATTCATTTCAGACTTTTGACGAAAAAACGTCAAGCGGATCGTCGAGAAACACTTTTGGATATGCCTAGTGCTGACAAGGGTTTTCTACAACTAAAATTCTATCAGCGCTGCGATAGTAATACAAAGCCAGCCAAAGGTAGTCCGTCAGACTTTATGTGTATACATAGGTGAAGTGAAAGAGTATTTTGACACTATAAATTATTTAAGTAATAACATTTTCCATAATGTTTCATTTGCAAACTGTAGTTTAAAATAGTGCACCAAAATAAAGATAACAAATACCTTTAGAAGTTAAATTGTTTTTATGTTCATGCTTACATCCGCATGAGGATTTCTCAATTCAAATTCGCACCAGAAAACGTCGGCGTACCAATCTAGAGTTGGTGGGTTCAAGTCCCGCCAGCCGACTTTTTACGACATCTTTTGGTACGAATTTAAACTTTTAGAAGTATTGTACTAATTTTCATAAGAAATTAACTAAGTAAACTGCGGTTATTGGCCTATCTGAGGCAATGAAACAAATCCGGTATAATCATATTTTAATTAAAACGAAATGTATACCAGAAGTTTCCAGAAAAGAATATTGTGAGTACCATCACAGTACCACACATAAAATATGCCATCGCTGAATCATTGAAGAATACAAGGGTGTCGGTATCCGAGTACATAAAATAGAATAACGTTCATTAAAATGTACATAATTTTACCTCCTCCATCCTTATCTTGATCAGCAACTTCATCGGAGGACCCTTCCTCCATCAGTCAGTTAAAGATAGTCAGTTAGGCTTTATATACACAGGTGCTTTGAAGTGAACTTCTTTTTTCTGAAGTGTTTGACTGTAGCCGAAATAGTGACCAGAAAAAATCTAACAAACACTTTTAGAAGCACGATCTTACTGAAATGATTAATAAATTAAGCAAACATTTTCTATATAAACTAGACGTCATTTTTAGCCCTCCTTATCCCCCCTTCTCAGGTACGCCTCTTCGCAGCCGAATTTACAGCGTATCCGACAGCCAGGGCACGAAACCAATCTCGTTCGGTAGTTTAGCACGGAATCAGGATCGCTTTTCACCTTTACTCCGGCTATCAATTTTCTAACACTCTATTACGTTTATGTTCAATCGGCTACGAAACGAGGATAAAAGAACAGGGAGTTTTTACTCCATAAACAAGGTTAGACTGGTATTTTATGATGCTGCCGCTACCGGTCCTGGGAGAAGAGAGTCTATGAAATATAGGTTTGCGTACAGTGTATAATATAAGGACACCTTCAGGTGTTTACTTTGCACCAGAAAGGTTAACACAAGTCAATGTTACCGATGTTATTTGTGAACTGAAATAATACTGACAGAAGTTGTAGGTAGATAGAACGTTTGTACTTGATACATTTACTTAACTTCCAAGAACATTCAGATATGAGATCGGAAGAAAGTCCTTCCCTGAAGATTTGGGTGAACGTTATGTTTTAGGCTAATGATTTTACGACCCTCATTCTAAAACTGGGTAATGTTATTCCGGTTTTTTTTGGTAATAGGGTTAAAATGAAACACAGCTTTGGTTGGTATTAGTCAACGTTTTGCAAAAGGTATTTTCATTTTCAGGGCTCCTTTGTCTTTAAATTTGTGGCAGTTGAAGTCAAAAGAGCCCTGAAGATGTAAATATTTTTTTCGAAACGTTGGCTAATTTGCATCAATGTTGTGTTTCATTTTGGCCCTATCACCAAGAAAGAAAACCGAAATGAAATTAACCAGCTTCAGAACCATAAGGGCCGTACAATCATTAATATTCTACGTAGAAGCTTAGACAGTACACGAAATAACTATGTTTTACTCTGTATACTCAGAAGATTTTATAGATCATTTTCATAACAGCTTCCTTCAAATTGCTACTAAAAATTTTCTCCGTTTGCACTTTGGCTTTATTTCTTTGAAATTGATTCATACACACCTTAAGTGTTGTTTTTAATTCTGCTAATAGAACTATGCCTATGTTATAGCTATTTCACCCTTCATGTATCTTTTTCGGTAAGGAAACAAAAAAATTCAGAAGGTATGGAAAAAAGTATTACTGGTAAATGTTTGGCCTTGAGTGCAACCGACAATGAAATACAGACATAGAGGCAAACGGATTTTAAGTAACGAAAAAGTACGGAACTTGGGTATCCTTATCATATCTTCAAATATTGTATCCACAAAATGTTTTAGGCAGTATACGTTATTTATTAATACCTGTGTTCATTAATGAAAGACATCCTTGGGCTATGACAGAATTGTCTCTTCATTAATTAACAAATAATATGAGCCTCATTTCAGACACAGAAAACATACTCACTTGATTTGCCTTATAGATAAGTATAGTAAATGGATTTTTTCTCAATTAAACAACCATCATAAGGTACGGATATTTTTAAATAAATAATTAATTAATAAAGCCAAATGAATGTAATCTTAGTAGAATATAATATCATTTTTAATTTACCATAGAATGATTGAATTAGAACACAGAATATTTTACGCTCAAATACTCTTCCATAATACAACGTGCCGATTTTGTTGCAATGTATGCAGATCTTTAAGCATAATGAACAGTAATTTTTGAGTAAAATTCATGTGCATACTTGTTTCTTCCTTTGGAAAAGTCGATTCTGGGACACCTGTGTACAGATCATGAATATTTTATATTCATGTTTAGCCAGATATTGTCTGAATCTCAGATTTAAAATAAATAGAGGAAATTATTGGAGCAATGATTCTTTAAGCAAGTTAAGTTAAATATGAGTGTTATTTAAAAAAATGAGTCTAATTTATTTATTTACTACGTCCCATACAGTTTTGTATGCATATATATCGTTATCGCTAAAATGATATTACCGTAAATATTTATTTTTGGAAGATCCGGTTAATTTAATAGATAAAAAAAATAAAAAAATAAGGTAAGACTACGGATAAAAATATTATCCCCTAAAGCTTTAAAAGACAATCTTACTTTTGCTAACCATTTTTGGAATGCCCCATCCTCCAGACTTTCTGCCTACTCCAAATCACCTTATCAAAAAGAACACAAACCTTCCAGGATTCTGATTATAGATCTCTTCATCAAAATCGCTGCAATGGTTACAGAAATTGTGCACAGCCAAAAATGTCGGCAGACAGATAGACTGACATACAGAAATACAGAATATATGTATGATGAAGAATCATAAATCGCCCAAAAAGCTTTGTGTCTCAATATCGAAAAATTTCTCCTAGGGTGTCAGAAGTAAAATGAAGAATTAAATCCAAAAGGGACAAATATTTACGAAAAAAATATTGGTGGACCTATGTTGTGATGCCTCTTTCTTAGAATAACCTTTCTTAATGCTCAAAATCAATATACTATTGTGAATATTGAGTGTTTTCTTTAAGTGCGCTATACCTATCTAGTTTTGGTTTAATAAAAATACAGTTGGAGGAACATGTAGTTGTTAGTGGAGCAATCGAAACAACGAAACGGAAAATAAAAGAATAATTCTCGAGGAAAAAATAACTACTACCACACAAACTCTAATTCGAAACTGTTAGAACTACATGAATATATGACATGATTGTTGATAAACAAAAATAAATTCTATGCATACTCAAGTACAGCACATATATCAACTTCAGCTCCAATTAAGGTCCAGTTGATAACAAGTAAGCTGAATGTATGGTAATTGTTTAGTCTCTCTGTGATCAGCGCGTTATTCCACGCCGCACTTGAAGTTCTATATCTCACGAAAGTACCTTCTTTGAGGTCCAGGAAATAGAGTAAACAGTTCAAGGCGAGTCAGCTAACTACAAAGACAACCCCACGCAGCGCGCATCGTACAGATAAGTTTTCGTAGAGCATAGAGATAGAGGAAGGGTGGGCATCAAGAAGTCCGTTTCCACCCCCCGAAAACAACCCTTCAAATCTGTTATTATCGTCCGGAAGTTCGTACAAACACAGCGAGAGAGAACAGGGAGTCATAGGAAGCCGTCGCAACATGGTCTGCCGATTCGGCCAACGCAGCTCAAAGATCACGGCTGTGTAGGAGAAGTTGCGGTCTGTCCGGTCCAAGATGCCACCAGCGCTCCCAAGATAAATAAAGATATCCATCCTCAACGCTAATGGCTTCCGAAGCTGTGGAGTCTGGAGATACGTGACGAACTCGGGTTCTAACGACACGACGGGACGTTGCAGATAACACCCAACGGCATGCGGTTATGGGCATGGGAAAAATCTTAATTTCAATGAAGGGACTAACCAACTGACGAGAAGACAGGCGCAATTATACTCAATATGCAATTAGTTCATGAACTTTTCTATATAATTCCTACATCAGGGGGTCTTTAATGCCTCTGCAATGTGAAATTTAAGAACGTAAAGGTTACATATCTACAGAGGAAGCATCCAGATCAGCTCTTAGCGATCACGTTTGAGAGTACATAAAGAGGACAGCAATTAAGGGTCTAGGGTATAGCGCGCGAAATTGAGAATCCAAGAAAAGACGTATACCCGTGTTAGCGAGGAGGCGTGGCCGCCTGTTCCCTTTCTCCAGTGCGAGTGTCTAAGATGAGAGGAGGAGGAAGTCCAAAAATCTAAAGGTAAGGTCAAATGGTCCAAAGGTAAGGTCCAAAAGTCACCATAAAAATGAATTTTGCATTTCCAAGCTCCTGACGTTATCTTTATACACACAGTAATGATTCAAAAAGAAAATTGAAGAAGAAACTTGCGCTTTGTCATGTATAATTTTGCATTACGAGTTTTTCTGCACACTAAAAAACTTTTTTGAGAAAATCGCAAATAGTTGTCATACATTAAGGTCTTAGCTATCACCTTCTGAAATACTGTGTATGTAGTGTGAAAAACAAGTGAGTTCTGTTCGAAATGGGAATCCGTGTTTTAACGTGGTAAATATGTATAACTATGTATATCCAGGCCCCTCAAGATTAGGTAAAAATATCTGCCTATACATATACGAGTGGAAGATACTATAGGAGAGGACTGTACAGCTCATTTACAACAAAAAAAGTCATACAAAATAGGGTTAGATCTTCAACTGTCTTACAGGTAAATAGAATTTTAGAGATTTTCATTAAAATGCAGACTTTCAAACTAAAACCCTAATAAAACCAAATTCTATTGTAGGATTTTGGCATTTTTGGTATTAGTTCTTAGAAAACATGCTATCACGTCATTATCGACTAAAACACAGTGATCGTGCATCAAACACTTCACGAGGTAGTATCAAACTCACCATGTGTTTAAAAGTAACTTCAAGAAGCCTGTACAAGAAAATGAATTGATCTTAAAAAATAACCAAATAATTAATCGTGTACCTCAGTGTGAAACATGCCCATATTTCTAGTTATCCAATGGTACCACAAACTTGTTGTAAACCTTGTAAATACAGGCAATGGGTACTTGAATAGTATGATATTGCATCACGATTAGCCATAAAGGGTTAACCAAAACATCGGTACTGGGTCCCAAAATTGTATAATTTTAGGATAAAACTTCAAGCTGTAATTTAAAATGGTTTTGTCTTAAAATGTCGCTAAGCAGGTAAGCGGAAAATGCAGACCATGAAGTATTTTGTATCCGTAGCGTAAATCGAAAAAAATCTTTTCTTCTGGCAAGATCGCGTGCCTTCAAAATGTGTACTAGCATATAGTGGTAGGGATACAGACCAGCTGTTTGCGCAGTGGACCACACCTTCCATTGAAAAATAACGTATTGAGGTGATTTGCAACAGCGTAAGTGGATGCTGTAAGATGTTCTTCATAATTCCGAAAAATTTGGTCCTCATCTTCGGGATCACACATATTGGGGTTATGTGAAAAAATGTACATACATAAGTTTTAGATATTTTCATTACGACTCTTTCCTATAACATATGTAGCCGGAAATCGAAATAAACCATTTTTACCCTTAAACAGTGACCCACTTACCCTTCCCAATCTTAGATCGCCCGTAAATTATTTTCCTTTCATTTTTGTTATATTCTCCTCCTTTTACAATGTGTCATCCTACTATCATTTTTTCCCTTTTTATTGTTTGGAAAGACTTTTACCATGGTCTACATGTGCCCATTTAAGCTTCAATTCTTCATGCGAAATTAAACTCTTCAGCAAGTACGGCGTACGCGTGTCTACGTGCGCTTGCCCTACATGACGCTTCGCAACTGAACGTGGGCCCTTTGTGAACCAGATATTTTTTGTAATTAGATTGGCGCCCTTTGTCCTGGTACTGGCACGTTTGAGGAAGGGTGATAAAGCGATTTATTACCTTTCGCATCTCTTAAAAATCCATTTAGCCGTAATGTGATTTGGTGCTGCCGTGTGTCGCGCGAGCACGGGTCATAAAGCCGCATCCACCCTGAGTCGCTTTTTTGGAATTAATTCTCAGAGAGGAATTATGTAATGCAGTGCTGGTAATGCAATTACCTGATATTTATGATAGAATAGATGCTAGTGACGTTACAGTGGAGTCACTTTATTGTGGATAATAAACTGATCATTAAAAAGAGTCAGATCAGAATGGGCTCTAGGACAACATAGAAATACGGTAAATGGTATCACCTGGTGATGATGGTATAATGGTGGTAGGCCTGACCGGAACACAAGTATCCGCTTAAGTAAACTGACTAGAGCTAGAGTATTGCCGACACGAATATTATCAATAGTTTTGAGGACTATAGCTCGCCAATCCGAGGCCTCGCTGATTCTCACATTACACATTATACGAGTTTCTCTTGGAACATCTTGAAGATCTTTAATGCAGTAGTTTCCCATTTGCTTTCTGCAACCTCATGCCGTTGACTAGATGTTGTATCTGGTTCATCCGCCTTTAGGGACACTTTCTCACCCCAAGGACAAGAAGTTGTCCTGACTCTTGTCAAATCGTCCACCCAAAGCTGTTGGTTGAGAAGAGGTTACTGCTTATACCGACAGCAGTTCGGTTCATTTTAGTCGCCTTGTACGACACGCAGGATATACGATGGGAGATATTCTAACCCCACACAGCCAGGATATTAAGGATACGGTAAAAATACTATCAACGCAAACACAGCCGGGCGGCTCTGATGGCCTTGGCAGGTAACCACGATACTTCAAAAATGGTGTGGCACGCCATAGCACCCCTGGTGAGATATCCATGAAGTTCGGTTGTCATTGAAGTAAATCCTCACGCAGGTGATGATCGTATATTGATTTGAATAGTACAATAATTATGCTGACGTGGACATGTAATATGTATGATTTTGCAACCCCAAGGAAATAACCCAGGACCAACAAGGTAACATCATATTGGGTGCCTAGTCACACAGGAGCAGGTGTGCCAAGGAAGACGCAGAACTCCCTCTCATCGGGCTAGAACCAGCATGTGGTATATCATACAACATGGTGTGGACAGCTGTCACCAGATGTGTGTCAAATGAGAATCAGGAGTGCAGTGACAGAGCAGTGGGGAATGTTCAGCTTAAGAGGATGCTAAGGAAACTCTTGTGTTCTAATACCGCAGACGCTCTCAGACTGAGCAGTAAGGAACTACCAAAGGTGGTTTGAATTATAACTGGCCATTGGAAGTTCAACACCCAACTGAAAACTTTGGGGATCAATGCGGCAGATGCCTTAAGCAGGATGTGCGGTGAGGCAGAGGAAACAGCTAAACACATTATCTTCGACGGTCATGCCATGTGTGGAAGCAGAAACTCCTATCTGACTGTAGGCCAGAAGGGAAGACAGGTGAGCATAGTCCAATGCATCTCATGGTTCGCAAAGCACTTAGGATGGGACTCTGTCTGATCCCTTTGACTGGGGGTGCACAATAAGCCTTAGGCCTAAGCGGCAATCAGAGTAACTAACTCTAGCCGCTCACCACTGAAATTTTTGTTTAAAAGAGTCTTGGTTTTGTATAATGCTGATCTGGGTGTTTGGTGACCTGTTAGATTTTTTACTTCTCACAGAATATGTGAGGAGAGAATTGTCATTGGTAGTACCGTTGTTACACTTTTATTCTCGCTTTTATTTTTCTTTCATTACAAGAAATCATCTTACTTATTTCCGCTGATTTGTCTATCTGTCCGCATCAAAGCCTCTGAAGCGATTTTGTTGGAATTTGTGGAATTTGGGAAGATACATGATGTAGGATCGTAGCAAGCAGTAATGCAATGCCTCTGAAAATGTGTATATTAAAAATATAAGCTAAAATAAACAACAAACATAAAACGTTATCTATACATCATTGTTTATTCTGCATGAATCAGTTTTGCTCCCCACGAATTAGGTACCTAATAGTGAAAATTGTAGGTTTTGAGAAAACACATTTCCTCGTCGCCTATTTCTTTAGTTCTGTCTGTATGTATGTCGGTATGTTTGCCTGTCAGTCTGGCTGCCTGTCGCCATTTTTCTACCCACGTAATCTCTGCAACCGCTGCACCGATTTTAATAAAATTTGGGATGTCATGTGTCATATACACTAGAGTTGCAGCAGACAATGCTGTCATATTTTTGAAAATCGGTGAATGACCTTGGAGTAATTAATAAAAAATAGATTTCTCAGAACTGCTAAAACCACGTTTATAGGCATTTTAGTGGTTCCTGCTATTTCTGATCACGATCATGGTAGATCGTTTATATTGTCACGATGGTATACCATTGGCTACACTAAAGAGCTTTTCTCACACCTTTACTTTAAGACTTACTACAAAATTTCAGCTCCTACTACGGTATTTACGCAGTCTCATATCATAAGATATAAAAAACCATCATTTAGAATTTTTAATCCCATTTCCAAGGTTTGCTGGCACTTAACGTCAGAAAGAAAATCTAGTAAGAAATCAGATTTCTCATGAAGCACAAGTTAACAAGATTATTAAGACATTCATATATTTTTTTGGTACAAATAGTACTACTCTGTCATTTGAGCCAACTTTATGAGATGCAGTTCAACTACTCACAAACGAAATAACTTGATTCACTTCAACTCAGGGAAGTAAAACGATAGTGGAGACAAACTTCCCTGGAGTATGGGGATCGTTTTCAGCATCAAGATTTCCGTCTAGGCAACCTACGGTGTGACCGTCACCAGAAAATTAATTGATCGTATTGTCCTGGAGTAATTACCTGCCTCCTGTGGCTCGGAAAGCCAGCGGTTTCAAAGACATTCTGTTTCGTGCACACCCCTATTTATCATCCTTCTCTTTCAGGTCGCTGGTCACTAAAACAGTATGGAGTTTTACCTTGCAGCTATAAACATGTGAGATCCATTATGCTTGATTTGTATTATCTCATTACTCTTTTGAAAATATTAAAATAATATATGACTGATACCGATACATGTGCTTATTGCGTACAGTAATTTCTCAAGTGGGCTGACTTAGTTCACCACAATTTCCAACGGAGTGGTTTTCAAATCTGCTTGATTATATTCTTTGAGAATACCCAACTCTCACGTCTTGATCTGTCACAGCACATCTAAGTGTGTCTCCCATCTCAGTGTCTATCGTCCTCTACATCTCATCCCTGGAGGCTCCCATTCCAATATTTGTTTTAGCTACCGGTCTTTTGGCATTCTTTGATTGTAGTGCTCTGTTTTCTAGTATTCTTGTTATTGACCATTCTATTTCCATCCGTTGCCGTATATCTGCAGTTCTTATTTTGTCAGTTCTTGTGACTTATAGCCATCATATCATGTATAGTCTAATTAGACCGTTGTTTGTTTCTTATTGTTGTCGTCATTGGCTATACTTTCTGCTCCATATAAGATAATATTATGTACCATGCTTTGAAATGTCCTGTTTTTGTTTTTTTCTTTCTTTAAATAATATAATTTGTGCCAAAAGACGATAATTAATAAAAATTACCCTTTGCGCACTCTACCGTTTTCGTGTACTCCATGGAATGAAATGTTGAATGAATTGTGCGATTAGGAATCGCGAAGGTAAGTCAGCTATTACTGATTAATCTAAACGCGGATTGTCGCACATCATTGCCCAGACTGTTCCTTCGACTGACGCTAATACGGATGACTCACGGTATTATCGCACCCTTGGTCCTTGTGTAATTAATCCTCTTACGTTGGGAAGTCTCTGGCACGCTCTTTTTCCAGGCCTATGGGAGGGGTACGGGTGTTACTCCCTTCCCCGTGCAATCATCGCACGTCTGTTTTTTGTTGATTGCGTGTATACTCAAGCTGTCGGTGTCACGATGGGAGTCCCACAAGGATCAGTAGTAAGTAGTGCATTCTGTGATAAGGATAGAGATACTATCAGTGACTGACTTGATACGTTTTGCGGATGATCTAGCAATGGTTGTCGGTAGTTAAGAAAAGGGGAAGATCTAAAAAATGTACGAGCATATGGGGATAGCAGGGTTATAACGTATAGGGTACCTCAAGGCTCGGTACTCGACCCAACTCTATTTCTGATTTATATAAGCGACTTAGAGAACCACAATACAGGTTGCACTTTTCTACTGTTTGCTGATGATACCACAAAATTACACCAATTTAAGGTTACTGACGATCCAAAACAGCATACTAACGCATAATGAGCAGAACTAAAAGTTGAAAAGAATTCAAAATATCTGGGAATTCAATTAGATTGTACCTTGACTTGGGAGCAGCATATCAATGAAATATCAAAAACATTGTCTAAGAGTGTCTATCTGATCGGGAATCCATAGTTCCTCACTAGTCAACTAATATTAAAATCGGCGTATTGTGGACATTTCCATTCTCACTTAGGATACTGCATCATAAATTGGGGCCACTCTTGCCATGTCAAAACAATATTTTTGCTACAGAGACGTATTAGAATACTATCTCTTCCTCTTCCTTATTATACTTGTAAAAATGCATTTATAGATCTCAATATACTTACACTATCCTGCATTTATATTTTAGAGTACCTCTGCTATGTTAGAGGTAACAGTCATAAGTTCGCCAAACATTCTGATGAGCATACATACAACGGAAGGTACAGAAATAGTTTTAGTGGGAACTACCTAAGACCTGAATGAATTAAAAATGGAATTAACTACAACTGTATGAAGTGCTATAACATTTTATCGAACAATATTAAAGCTCTGGATGATGCATAATCCAAACGTAGTATCAAAAACTATCTTCCGTCAAAGGCACTTTATTCTTTTGGTGAATACCTCTCAGATAAATTTAAAGATATCTTTAAATGTTTCTCTGTTTCTAGCTGTTGTTTATGATTAAGTATTAATTGTTCCTTCTATTTAGTGTATTTTTGGTGTAAAATATGTGACCTTAGTATTGTTTGTGATATGAATTATTGTTCGCTTTATCCAATTTGTACCTTTTCTGACGTGTGTAGTAGTAGTAGTACTACTACTACTGCAACTACTACATGTATAGATAGTAAGGACGTTTGAAAAGGGACTAAGAATTGTGCCAAAAAAAATCGATGTCACTTGGTTAAAAATGACTACGCCATGTAACGTCACATACATATATCGAAATACCTCTATGCCTCATATCACCTTGCGTAAATCGATCCTATTTTGTGAATTATGGAAGCTGTAAATGATACCGACAGCACATTTACATAGATATGTGGGTGAATTATTATTTCATTTCGCTGATTGAAACCTGTAAACAGCAAACCGTTAATAGCAGCACCCACACAATATCAAATTATATCCAATCGCGTAGTAAACATAGTCAAATTAATAACAATTTTATTACTAACCTGACACCCACTGGATGATACACCTCTCGCCTGGTAATTGTGATTATGTCGCGTTTATCATTTAAAACGGTGCCGCTTTATCACTTATGGATGTACATAAAATTGTTTTGTCACTCTATAATAACAGCTGATTGGTTGAATGAATTTTATCATATTTTGTTCCATTGTAACACTCCATGCTTAGATACTGGATACCATCTGACACCTAACTGATAATCTAGCGTTGATTAGTTTCACGATCAATTGAAAAAATTGAGAATAACTAAACAGATGCTTGGTCATGGAATAGTCCTGCAAAAAGGGTTTTTTTTCTAATTGTGAAAAAGCGTCGGGCGCTCAATTTACAAACAAAGCGCCCACGTTTTTTACAATCATACTAGTATTTTTCGTACATTATTGTTTAAAGCTTATTTTGAAAATGTGCTTATTCAGATTTTAAACTATACTAATTAATACTTTGTGTAATGAAGATGAACAATCCGACAATATTAATAGCATAATGATTATCATTACTGCACAAACGATAATTGCAACTGTCGACTTTTGTGTGTAAATTTCATTAAGTACCAACCCTCAAACAGTTGGATGTCACTCCTTTAACCTTTAGCTACCCGCGCCTTGTTTTGAAACTTAAGTACAAGCGTGGTGTATTCTGTACACCACCTACATATATATTATATCTTAGATAATGAATGCCAACAGACTAATTGCAAAATTAGTATTACCACTATTAACGATTTTATTACAAGAAAACTCATACCTTAACCATGGGAAAAAGTTCAACGTAGTGTATATTCTATATCGGAATAAATACCTTTTTATTTCACTACTACACGCTTGGTGTTTTCTACGCATCATTATTATCATTAGTTATATAGCTTTTTTTATTAAAAGGGATTGTATGTATCAAAAAAGTATATTTATAGAAAACCCAAAACAACTGAATAAGTTTGTTAAACAACAATAATAATATATTTCTTACACAACTACAAGCGCGGTGTATTCTAGGCATTAGGCGGACTAGCGGTCAAACTTTACTCGCTCGACAAGGTTTGCAAGATAGCTGACGACTGACGGCGAAGCAAGCTTTAAGGGAATACCATCTTTGAGAGTTAGGTATAATGGCAGAGGCGACACCTTACATCTCTCAGGAAATTCGGTGTACTTAAAAGCGCTTATAGTTAAAGGTTGTTTTGCCTCTGTCATATTAACAAACTTTGGGGTGTCTGCGTCATCTCTCTGTCAGCGGATACGACTGTTGGTTCAAGGAATTTGAAGCCGTCAAAATCGCTTCCATGCAAAGTTGGAGCATTCAATGTTCTGTCCGACCTCTTAATCCAAAGGAGAGTTACAACCTCACAAACAAACAAACATATATATGAAGCTAAAAAAAGCGTGTTAAAAAAGAGTAAATAAATATGACTATCCATAGCAGGACTAAGCCTGTAGATGTACCAACTAGCGTTATTATGTGCATGTATGAGATACATTTCTGTCTATCAAGTTTAACCATTCAGACATTGTTTCAGGTGTTTATTGAAACGCTGTCCCCTTATGTCAGTAGGTAGTTTTTGATGCAGCTTTAGTGTCAAATAAATTTGTGATCACTACATAATTGAGTTTTTCGAGTTAGGGATGACTTTTGAAGACAGAAAAATTTTAATAAAATTTGGGATGTCATGTGTCATATACAATAGAGTTGCAGCAGATAATGCTGTCATATTTTTGAAATTCGGTGAGTGGCCTTGGAGTAATTAATAAAAAATAGGAAACAGCAGCACTGGCCTGTGATGGACTAATGGAATCGTGAACGTAGTGAACGAATTGGAGTAATCGATTCCGAAAAAGGAATCAATACCATGGACATGGAGCGAGCCCGCGGTCTAGAATTTATGGCGCGGGATCACAGGGAATCGTGAACGAATCGAAGGAATTGATTCCGAAAAAGGATTGAGTCCCGTTCTACATTAAGATGTTCCTTCGATACCCTCAAACCTTCAAATGGGAAAACCATTTCATATTTCAATATCTAGGAAATAAAATAAGGAGACTGGGGAAAGTAAGAGAGAGGGAGAGAGTAGGGCATACAGCTAAAGAGTTCCTCCATAAATCACAATTAAATAAAGTGGGGTGGCGAGGAAAGAAACTGGTTCAAATTTACTCAGTGCATTTCGTAACGGTCCACTTGGAAAGCTGTATTGTTAGCGGTGACAGATTTGTAGGCGAGGGTATACACGATCCGGTTCTATTCTACCACTGGGCCGCATTTGTAAAGAGGATTTATAATTTGGGAGGGATACCTACAAGTCCGCGCGCCACCTTTTATGTAAAAGGCACCCTTGTTTGCGGATTTCAAGTATTAGACACGCGTCACTGTTTGTTTAAGGAAAATCAGTCCGGACGTCTTTTTATGTGCTTTTCCTCTTTACAAAGCTAATTAAAAAAACTTCGTATAGCCGACTTGGGTATATTGAATTTCGAATGAATTTAAAAAAAATATTTTGTGTCATCCTAAAACCGCAGTACCATAGAGATATAGGTAGTTACGAAATTAATATTTTTACCCTAAATAACGTGATCAGATAAAATGATGACGCAAGTTACAATACTTACTACTGGACCACTCATATTTGTTACACAGTTGTTGAATTCCTTTATGGCATCAACTTCGTATAAAGTAATTGCACTCCTGAAGAAACTTCGCAAAACTACAATAGTTGGATGACTTGATAAAATATCGTCTTTGCCTACATAATTACGTAGTGATATTCCAAGTGCCATATATGGAACACTGATTAGTTTTCGCTACAACCTATATGGAGATATTTTGTTCATGCTTATTTAATCAGCTTGGGTCTTCTATCTGCTATGATACCCATCTTACACAAAAGACTAGAAATGGCACGGAGATCTGCAGCTAGTAGTATCTGCAGATGATTCACGAAGGTGTTTTGTTTAATCACCCCCTGTTTGTGGGCTGCTGCTATCTCTGCAGCGGTTCAAGAAGGTGTCCTGTGGTGGTAGGTATGCTTCAATGAGTTGCTCCTTTCTTTAAGCAACTTTCACACCTGTCCGTGATTTCGCTGTGAATACCAATTCCAGAAGAATGGTCCTCGCCTTTAGGTTTTTCACCCAGAACCATCATTACGTCTGACTATATCGTCGATTGTATATTGAGGATTAAATATTTCATTGGAGATAGGACTGACAGTTGTTTCAGTTCCAGACTCGCCCTCGCGTTGTTGCTGGGCTGATTTGTCTCTCGATGACCAAGACTACAAAATATCGCTCATTGTTTCTGGGTGGCTCAGGGCAGGAGCCGCATTTGCACAGTCCATATCTGTCAATTTACGACTTATTATTCGTGACTTCTGTTAAAGCCATATGTCAGCCCAAAAATGATTGTAAAAATCATCTAAGCGAAGCCAAACATCTGTAAATATTTGACGTTACTTAGTTACCTGTCTCTGACAGGACCGGAGCAGGAGCTGCAAATGCACAGTCCACATCTGTAAATGTAGGACTTATTATTCGTGGCTTCTGTTGAAGCCAGATTTCAATCCAAAAGAAACCATCTAAGCAAAACCAAAGATCTGTAAATGTTTGGCATTACTTAGTGTTCACAGGTTCTCATTGTGAGCCTCTGAATCCACTAATCAAGAAATGTTAATATCTAAGCATTGAACCTGCCATGATCGTTATAGAAATAGTCTCCATACTACTACCATACTACATTGTTCAACCCCAGTTGTTAGGAATACCTTGCGGTTGAGTTAGGCGTGCATTATTTTCTATGGACTTACCATTGTTTTTGCTTTCACTCTCCTCAAAAAGCGACGATGCGGAAGATGAAGAGGTCTCCAAAAATTTCCTCTAATCCTGTTCCAGTTTCTCCAGTTTCCGTTTCTTACATTTTTCCTAAATTTATCACTGACACTGCTATCACTCTTACAACCCAGTTCTACGATTGTCACAAAATATTTACGTTTAATTCAACTGTTCCGACCAAGGCACAAAATCATATTGAGCTAAATAACCACGTCGATAAGTATGGAATGCCTGATGGTTTTTTTTGGGTACTATAAAAACTGTGCACACACAAAATGAGGTTCGACGAAGTTGCGAAGAAAAATGTAGCATATCATACAATAAGTTGTACATGACGGCTTCACCTGATCTAGCCACATATAGTAACAAATATACCCGGCAGTAAATTTTATGGCACAAATTTCACAAAAAGTTTTTCTCCAAAAACTAATTATACGTGGTTATACATTAAACAATCCTTATTGCAGACCATTCTCTGTCCAGAGTAGTACCGAAATAATTTTAATATCAAATGGTTGAAAACAGAAAACTAAAAGACATTTAGCATATAACTGTAAAAAAAAAGAAAAAAAAAATAAGAATATATATATATAAAAAAAAGAAAAATTACAAAAAGAAAATGAAAAACTACAAAACAATGATGAAAATACATAATTACGCACTAACACAATAACCTCTACATGACTAGTTGAGCGGTGCTTATGTTCCATTCTCATATCGAAAATATACGTATAATCATATTACCTACCTACCCTTATCTCACTTATGCGTATGTTGCAATCCCTTATTAAAACGACTGGCCAGTTGGTCTACGACCAGTGCCATTAAAACAAACAAAAAAAATCAAATGGTTGGACTAATAACGGACTTCTGATATCAGCTAAAGCAACCAAGGATTGCAATACTGGCTACCATGAATATATGTCGAGATTTATGTAAAAAATGGTTTCAAGATCAATTTTTACTAAATATTCCTACGGGTGTAGGAAGTGCTATGGACCATGCTCCGGATATATCTTGAACGATTTTAAAATACAAGCATTTATGAGTGTACTAGGAGTTAGCAGGTTTCATATTGAGTTGCGCTTCAGAGAAGCGGGCATGCTGCTGCTACATCAATGAGGTGTATCATGCCCCGTAATCCTGAAGCTATAGAGCAAACACCAATAACTTTTACTTGGTCTGTATAACCATGCAAATCTGGTAATCCGGTGCATTTATGGCGATTTCTAAAAGGAAAATATATTCAACGGAGCCAGTCGCGGCCGCGCATATACCGCATTGGCCGTTCCTGCTACCTCGCAAGGCATCGTAAAATAAAAATCCTTTACATGGTAAGTGAGGAAGTTGTATGTGCTGAACGGAGAATAAAAAGAACTTTTTACTAACTGAAATATGTTTAATATATCCGCGGTTACTTTTTATGTGCACCTACGAGCTCTATTTCACTAGAGTTCGGGATAAAATATTCATGAGGCTGCTACACGAAGGCATGTATGTGTGTTGGATCAGAGTTACAACAAGTTGGTGGTTTTAGATTTTGGAGATTCCAGGAATTTGGTTTCAAATCTTAATAAATAAAACACATGTATTTATAAGTATATTGAAAATTATTTTTTATTTACATACAGGGTGAGTCAAGCTCACCGCCTCGCACTTTTGTGACCAAACCATACCACTATTCAAAAATCTAACTCTGCGAGTGTATGTAGATCGAGTTGGACTACATTACAAAAGTAACGACTTTATACAGGGTGTCTAATAAAAGCGTGACATATCAAAGTTATGTTTTTTAAATGAAACACCCTCTATATTATTGCATATTTATACTCCCGGAGACTTTATGTATCACACATGGGATTTAAACCGTTTAGGCGCTAAACACAGCTTTTGATAGAAGTAGATGTCAGAAAAAAATGAATATCGCGCAGCTACTATAAAACCCAGAGGGCTGTGGGTTTGCCGTGTTACTAAGCATAAAATGCGTCAGCTTATGTTAGACGGCCGAGTTTGAATTACATTTGTACTTGGAGAAATTGGTAGATCAATTAAGGAAACTTCAATCAGAGATTTTTTCAAATGGGAATGCCAATTTTTTTTCTCTCTAACGATATGCGGTTGTAAGTATCAATCTCTGGTAGTTTTGATCTAATTTCAAATTTCCAATCAAACCGGCGTTTTTCAATTTTTCCACTTATAAGTAACTTAGCAGGCCTTGGAATATAAACAAAAAACTGTTCAGATGGAAGGAAACAGCCAACTTGCGGACGAATTAGAGCAAAGGGAGAAAATTATATAAATGACTTACAACAAATCAACTCTAACCAGAAATAACAGAGGTAACATATCTAAGGTCAAAAGCAGCTGGAGTACGACAAGAATGGATATTTTTCACAACATACCAGCTACTGCAATATTCTAAAGATTGACAGTCCACAAAACCTAAACCTAAAAAATCCACCACCGAACATGACTGGCATATTGATAGCTTCAGGATAAAATCTCACATTTAATGATTTAAAAAAGTAGTAACCGATACCTGTCGCTGGAGTTCTGCAAATTTTTCAGTACCCATAAGCCAAATCGCCGAAGATGAAGAACGAATTAAAAATCTGCTCAAATTATTAAACATAATTTACCTGCCAGAAAATTAAAACATGATTTGTCCTGATTCCTTTTTTTTGCAATCTTGCTCATAGAAACTGAAAAATTCAGAGGACTACAGTAAGATAGTCAGACGTATTGTTGTATTTGATTTTGACGGAAATGGCTACTGTTTTATACCATTAAATGTGAAATTTCGTGCTGAAGATATTAGACTGAAGACAACAATGGCTGAAAATTTCAAATTCATTTCAAAGTTTTGAGTGATTTTGGAAATGTTTAATCTGTAGTACATTGCAGTAGCTAGTAGGCTGTAAAAATTATCCATTTCTGTCGTACTCCAGCTTCTATTTGACTTTAGATATGTTACCGCCGTTGTTTCTGGTTAGAGTTGATTTGTTGTAGGGAAATTTTATAATCTTGTCCTTTCACTCTAGTTCTTCTGGATCTTTTTGCTAAGTTAATTGTTTTCTTCCATCTGAACTGGCTCGATTTGGGTAGCTGCTTTCGGACTTGTCAAACGGCAGTAAGCATGACCGATTTTAAATAAAAATGGAAATCCAAGCCTTTACTTTGCAATATAACGGCCAAAACATAGATTGTAAAGATACTCAGGAGATTGTAAACAAACTGGAAGGCTAGGCCTCGCTCCTACGTCTTCGCTCAACAAATCCATTCCTCTTTTAGATCTTTGGAGCGCAAGTTTTTTTTTATAACTGAGCAGACCGCACAGGCAGAGCCTAAATACCACCGCGGCTGCTGTGAAAGGGTTATGTTAGGGGAAGTTTGTTAACGCGAGATTTGAATGGGCCAATACTCGCAGGCCCAATAAATACATCTTCTGGTAGTCCATTCCAAGCCTTGGACACCCTGGGAATAAATGTGCGGTTGTACCGCTCAGTTCTTGATGTATGAAGAACGACCGTCTTAGGATGTGATGCAGCGGTCGCACGGGTACATTTGATAGGAGTAGTGAGCGGCGGAACGATAGAGGATAGCTCAGAGGAGCAAATTCCATTGGAATATCGGTAGAAGAGTGAGAGTTCACCAACAACACGCCGGTGAGAAAGTGACTGAAGGTGGCGCGTTAAGGCCGGATCGCCAATTAGTCGAATTGCCCTTCTCTGGACGGCATCTAGTATAGACAGGATAATAGGGGCAGCAGCTCCCCAGACATGAGAGCAATACTCCAGGCAAGGTCTTACCTGGGCTTTATATAGCGTGAGGAGGTTACATGGTGAGAAATACGTTCTGGCTCTAAATAGGTACCCAAGCTTTTTACCAGCAGCTGTTGCAATTGACGCGACGTGTTCGTGTCAGATCAGATTTTCTGTAGTGTTGACTCCTAACAGCTTGAATGAGTGACTCCTTGGCAGAGCCTGGTTGCTCATTAGAACCTGGTGTTGGCTTGGGCACTTCTTGTTTGATAGCGTACAATACTGGGTCTTGGAGGCATTAAATTTAACCATATTCTTAAGCCCCCAAGCAGTAATGGTATCGAGATCCTTTGAAAGTGCTAGTCTTCTGAGTTCCAGCTCGACCACAGAGATCGGTCTATTGCTCATGATGCTAGATTTATTATACATTTTTGTTAATAATCAAAATGAACTGTTAATTTGGCGGTTGGGAATGAATGTATTATGTTATGTCAATATGTAATATGTTGAGTGTGGTACTGTAGACGTGGACCGTTCAGAATTTCGCTGTTTCGGAGCGCTTTGCTCAAAGCGCTCAGGTTCACTAAACGCAACCTCTATTTCTATTCAGACATACCAACCTTCACTAGAAGGTCTGGTAGGTTTGGACTTCGTCACGGACGAGTCAAAGCTGGCTTCGCCTGCATATTACTACTCGATCCCTGAAGTCTCGTATCTCCGCCCCTGATCATCTGGTCTCACCTACAATCGCATCACCCTTCAATTAAGACGGACTATACGGGTGGATTCATTCTTTTGTACCTTGTAAATTGAACGGTCTTTATGAGCGCTGATTGCCTCTATACCTAGAACGGCACCCTGTGGGACTGGGAGACCTGAGAGGAATGATTATTTGATGTTTGATTACGGCTGCAGCAAGAGGGGAGAAAAATCTCCTTCAGCCCTTCAGATCGATGATTAGATAAATTAAGACCGTTATACTTCCGTCTCACATACTGTGTGTCCCAATCACGGGAATCAAATACTCGAATACGTGCAAAATGCAAAACTCTGCTACTATTCGAGCACCTGGGTTGATAATAATTACTGAATTTCTGAATTTAAGTACATCATGTTGCATACGGTGCTTGCTTGAAGTTTCAGCAATAATTAAAACACTGAAAGTGCTACTATTCGGTGACCACCAATTTTATAACCAGATCTGTTGTAATTAGAATTTTCACTGCACTTAAAAATTCTCTAATTCCTGTTCAAATGCCTTGCAGCTCAAATATTTAACCCAATACATAAGTATAAATGCACGATTAGTCGAAGTATATGTGCTTCCATTAAACTTTACCCAATGTTCTTATATGCAAAAAGCTGAGTTGAGTAAACATTTTTAACACAGAACTAGGCAAGCAATGAAGTAATGAAAGGGAGAATACCAAAATATTAAATCAATCATATGAGATTCTTGAGACAAAACAAAGGATGTCACCAATTTCAAAGTTTCCGTATTCACCAGGGCATTTCATGACCTTGGTACAAATAGCACAACTTTAATATGTATATTCGGTAATTTTGCTCAGTTATTACCAAAGCTACTGGCAGACTTTTTCAGCAAAAAAAAGGTGTTTTCAACTCCTTTTTGAGATACTCTGCTTCAAACTCAGATCAAGAAGAAACTATGTGAGTAAGTACAGAACGTCACAATTGTGTACTTGTATTTTTTCCGTCAACCATTGCTAAAATGTCATATTTACAACTTGTCATATAAACCGAGATACCAATAACATTCTTGCCACTTACGTACAAAAACTGGTAATAAGGCTCCTTCGCAACAGTTCACCCATTCACATGAGATGCAGGTAAAAGAAATAAATTAATATAAAATTAGTAACACGACAGAAAAGGACGTTAAAGAAGGTGTGTCTTCACGAAACTCTCTTCAGAAATAAAGCATACATTTTGTGTATTTCTTTGTTAAAAGTAAAATGGCTATCAAAGAATTTGATAACCTCACCAAAAAATAGAAATTACTTAGGAAAGTATTCACATTTCAGTTGTGAGGAAAACTATATTTTTCTGTGTACGTTTTTTTTAGAATAAATATTGAAGTAGAAATTATATTTTTTTGTTTGAATTAAACCATGATCAAGTGAATTTTCTTAGAGTGGAAATCTATATTCCAGTCATGAGCATATCTTTAAAAGATGATTGTTGAATTGACAATTAATTTTCATGTGTAGTCAAACTGTTTCAAAAACCCTGTATATGAAATAACTCTTCTAATGTTGACAAAGAGTAGTTAATGATGTACGTTTAAAATAGACCGACAAGGCATGGTAATCTCCATATTGGGGTGAAATACTGAAATTTATTGAAAACCCATATTTTTATGAAAGCTGCCAGTCACCATAGAAGTATAAATCCGACTGTTTTGCTAGCTGTATTACTTTTCTATTGCATGGCAGTCAACAAAATGTACCTACTTAAGCAAAAAATGGAGTCAAGTTGATTGACTCAGTACTTCCCACACACAATGATGATACCATTTTATTATTTCCCATTGCATGAAGCTATAGTCTAAAATCCCCTTGCAACTGAATTATCGCCCATCCGCTCGCAAAAATAACATCCAACACAAAAAACCCTCGTAAATAGTTTCTTGGGTCTCTCTCCTTTGGAACTAGGACGCCACAGTTTTTTCTGCATGCTTCAACTGGACGATGCAAAACGATCAAGAGCCTCCAACCCGTCTAAAAACGAAGTTTGAGCTAATTTTATGTTTTCCATTCTCGCCGCGGTAATAAATCCTGTGTCAAAATTTTATTAAAATCAATTCAATAATTTTCGCTTTACGCAATATACATAGAACGAAATAAAGCAAAACTCGTATGTCCAGATCACAAAATTGGTTTCTGTAGTAGGCAAGCCAATGTTCGGAAAACACCTAAAAAGTGTAATATACCGCTAGGTATTTCTTCTACAGGTCAATGGACAGACTAGTATGAATACAACAAATTTTTCAGTTTGCTCAGGAACTCGTAAGTTTGAGCTGTTTTCATGTTTTTAGTTTTTTTTATTATTGCTGCACCGCCACTGACACTATTTTTCTAAAACATACGCGTTTTCCAACCTCGCTGCGGTAGAAACACTGTGTCAAAAATTCATTAAAATCAATTCAATAATTTTCGCGTTACGCAATATCGAACGATTTAAAACAATACTTGTATGTATACATCACAAATTCTAAGTTCCTTGGTTTTCATAATAAGTCAGGCAATGTTCGGATGTACGTAAAAAGTGTATTATGCTGCTAGGTTTTTCATTCAAAGATCAATGGACAACCCATTATAAGTACAACAAATTTTTCAGTTTTACAACCGCCCACCCTCCAACCACCCCAAATTCACCGCCACCCAAGAAAAGTAGAAAATGATCAGGAACCCCTAAAACGCCTAAAACCAAAGTTTGAGCTGTTTCTATATATTTATTTTTATTATTTTGCCGCGCCGCCACTGACCCGATTTTTCCAAAACATACGCGTTTTCCATCTTCGCCGCGGGAGTAATATTTTGTCAAAATTTCATTAAAGTCGATTGAACAATTTTTGCGTTACGCGATATCGAATGATCTAAAACAATACTTGTGTGTATACATCATAAAGTCCTGTGGTTTCTATAATAAGCATGCAACGTTCGGATGGACCTAAAAAAGTGTATCATGCTGCTAGGCTTTTCATTCACATATCAGTGGACAGCCCATTCCGAATACACAAACTTTTCAGTATTACAACCCCCAACCCTCCAACCACCCTAAATTCACCCCCACCCAAGAAAAGTAGAAAATGATCACGAACCCCTAAAACGCCTAAAAACGAAGGTAGAGGCATATTTGAAATTTTTCGTTTTTTGCTAATTACTCCGCCCCTGTATAACGATTTTCAAAATTATAGGAACATTACCTACTACGACCCCACAGCATAGGGCTGCCCAAATTTCATCACAATCCATGCAGCTGTTACTTAGATTACGAGGGTAGAAAAACGCGAACAGACCGACAGACAGACCGACAAAAATGAGTGACGTGGATTTTTGTTACGTAGACATCATGAAACGCCCAAAAAGCGTATTATCTCAAAATCGAAAATTTTCGCGATCACAATACTCCCCTCACCTATCGGTGTGGGAAGTAAAAGTTATATTCGAAAAGCTGTGGACCTGAGTGTACTCATTCAATTGCTAAAAGTAGATAAAATTAAAGAAAGAGAACAACTTTACTCAAAGTTTAAACCTATTTCAGTTTTGTAGTTTAAAGCCAGCTATGGATATTATACACCTCCCCTTTTCTCACGAACATTTCAGTTACTGTCTTACCATTTGCTAGTTACATCATATAGACGTGAGCATGCTCGTTATCCTAACCCCTTTGTTTATTTTAAGTAATGAGAAACACCTTTTTATATCCTCTCATAGCATTATGATTGATCACACTTTAAGGCATGTCTGGTTACGTTGGATAGGCACAAAAAACTATACAGATTATTCCTGACAAAGATAAATGTGTGAAACAGGTGCACATTACAGATTAAAATTTGTTCGGATATGTTTTCTGTCTCCATCATTCAAGAGTGGGTGCTCTCGAGTGGGTGACGAAAAAATTAGGTACCTATACATGTGTAATAGAAAATGTTACATTTGGTTCGAAGTTTCTCTGGAACTGTGAAGGAGGGTACAGGTAAGTTAGTAAGTTATCCTCTGAGTCTGACTTAAATAATTCCGGTGGAGCTTTTCCATTAGACACAAAAATCATGGATGTGTAAAAAGATGCAAAAATGGAGTTTGGCTTTTTTCAAAATTTATTTGCTTCTTCTATAATATACCATACATAGCAGCGGCATCAAAAAAATTGGTAACTACGAAAAATAAGAGAATATGTTTGGCTTCTTTGGAACACATTGTGTGCAAGCTCAAAGAGCCTTCAAATCCCGAAAAATATTTATGATTTCCAAAAGGGAGCTACACGCAGCCTTAATGTCCTTGTTCTGTTTCCTCATGAAATTTAGAGGCCTAGGAGGCTGATTACTATCTGTTCTGACAGCCAGTCAGCATTGAAAGCAGTGAGTGGTTGCAGATTTACATCAAGGCTTGTTCTGCAATGTGTTATAGAAAGTTCTTGGATGGCACTTCGGCAAGACATCAGGTATCATTTATATGGGTGCCGACTCATGCTGGAGTTTGCAGTAATGGAACGGCGGAAACAGCAGTGTGGTTGCAAAATCCATATCTTGTGAGCTGGAGGGTGAGGAAGGGTGCATAATGGCAGTAGCGTGCCAAGGTCTTCGGGGGCCCCCCGCAATATTTTTTCACGGGACCACCCTCAATATAAAAAAATTATATTTCAAATCGGTTTATAGGTAGAAAAAAATTGGTGAGATTTCAACTTTATATTTTCATTTTTTTTTCGAGTTTTTGAAGAATAAGAATTCATAGACCCTAGGTACAATATAATTATTATGCATCCATTAATAACATTAATGTAACAAACTCCATCTATATTATAACTATGAATTTTAGGTTTAGAAAACTACAGAATTTAAGATATAACTTTATTTAATAAACATTAGTAACACACAACACAAAACTATAACAAAATCAAAAAGAAACAAATAAAACATTTATAACACAAGAATGTAACAAAAATAAACAAATAAAACAGCTTAACTCTAAAAATTTTATTATGGTTTGACTTACATTTCATTTACAGAAAAAACTATTTTTTTGTATGAAAAGCAACAAATGTATCAACTATTTAGTTTAAGTCTATGCCTCCTGCTCGTTCATTTTCTATAGAAATTAATGCCAAAGGACTTAGGCGCTATTCACCCATTGTCGATCTCGCAAAACTTTTTATTAGTTTTAGTTTTGAAAATGATCGTTCTGCTTGAGCCGATCGTGGGCGCCTAAGGCATTGGCATCGACTGTCTGGGATTCCCAGAAATGACTTGTCGGCACCAAGGAATTCGAATAAGTTGGAAGAAGTAAAGAATGCAAAGTCGTGATTCAGCGGCAACTTGATGATGCTATTTATAGCATACTGACCGATGATTAACCCGTTTACCCTCTGTTTCTATACCCTCTTCGAGATACAGGTAAATAACTCTACAAATAACGGCATCAATAGTGGAACTATATAAATAGCAACCTTGTTTTGGTTGATCGTTTCAGATTTATTGTTATAGTTTTGAGTAAATTTTGAATTTTAAATATGCAAAAGTTAAAAGACTATTTTAAACAATTCTACAAGATTTAAACACTGCAGATTTCTGTGAAAAATAACATCGTGTTTCTGAACACAGTAAATAGAAACAACGGGGTCTTGGGAACACACATATACATTTTTCTATAACCCCTATAGTAAGTCCTGAAAAGGCAAAATATGGCAAAACATATTTAATTTAATTTTTGACAATTATGACTCCATCGCTATAAAATTAAGTACATGTATTATAGTTATTATTATGTACAAAGCTTGCTCGAGGTAGTCGAGGTCGAGGCTGCACCTGCGGGCCCTTTGGGCACGCCACTGCATAATGGCTCGCTTATAGGCCTATGCACTAGTGGTTCTGGTCGGCAGAAAGCCTCTTTCGTCTGCTTCCTTGAGCATTAGCTCTGCAGTCACTGGACTGATTTCCAAAATCCTTAAAGTAGTCGTATACGTAAGCTAGTGCTTTTGTGAGACATCTGACAATTGTAATGCATGAATTGTTTGCACTTAATATTGTATTAAAATTATCACTGCTGTGCTGTGTATCTGCAGATAGTGGATGGGATCTGGCTCAGTCGTTCAATTTGGAACACAGGAAGCATTTACCTTATAAGATTTGTCTAGCAGATGAATCATTTTTGCAACACATTTAGCTCAAAGCCTTGGACTCTTTTGGCCAAACGATATCTCTTTTCAAGAAAGGAACGATGTGTTATTGTGTTGGACACGTTTAGGAAATAATGACTTTTGTTCTAATAAACCCGAGAATAAACCGTTACACATCAAAGCTGTGTTTTTGAACTAAACGCGTTGTATATTATTGCATATTTAGATTCCTTGGCCAAATCTATTGTGACTTTATGTATCACATACGGGACTTAAAACAAACCGTTTAGATGCAAAACACCAGTGTTGGTATAAGTAGAAATCAGAAAAAAGGATATCGCAGCTTTTATTAAACTTAGAAGGCTTTGACTTCGCTGAACGACAAAACGTAAAATGTATCAGCTTAGGTTAGACGGTCAAATTTGAATAGTTCTTTTACTTGGAGAAATCGGCAGATCAATTAAGGAAACCTCAACCAGAGATTGATTATTTCAAACTGGAATGCCTAATTTCTTTAATACAATCAAATGTAGAATTTGATAACCTTTCTAGTGATATAAGGTTGTGAATATCAGTCTCTTGTAGTCCTATCCAGATAGAAGAAAACAACTAACTTAGCAGAAAGATACAGATGAATTAGAGTAAAGAAGCAAGATTATAAAAAAACTTACAACAAATCTACTATAACCAAAAACAACAGCGGTAACATACCTAAGGTCAAAGGGAAGCTGACGTAAGATAGAAGTAGATATTTTTCACAGCCTACTAGATTGTAGGCTATGAAAAAGCACTATAGCTATACTGTAATGTAGTAGAGATTGATAATTTCCAAAACCATGAAAAATTTTTAAGTGAATAGGTTACTACCATCGCGAGGAAAAACAAGAGCCAGCGTCAGTTTTAGATAATTGGCTGTGAAGGAATGATAAAAAACTGGAATAGCTTGCCTATTAAAATTATTGATTTAACCCCATTTATAAAGCAGCAGTAGCATTGATGTGTGTTACACCACATTTAGCGTACTTTTAAATGGGCGATATATTAGAGCGTTAAGTTATACCGAAGCACTTGCGTTTATGTGAAATTATGAATGTAGTCTTAGTAGCCGGACATATTACAAACCATATCATCTAATTGCAGACTCATAAATTCCAACAGTTTGTGAGGGTCAGTTGTGTTTTTTGCGCGTCTGAAAATTAGCAATGTAACTCGACCCACATGAGGGGAATGGTGGCTTGGTTGTGTCGAAATTGGCCGACTTAAAAATGTATATGCCAACTGTTGCCGCTTGACGTTTAAATTGGAGTTATCTCACGCGATCTCCCCCAAAAATCTAATTCAATGTTCCCGCAACCGACGAAGTTCACGCGAGATTCAGTGAAGGTGGATGTGCGCTATACGAGGGATGATTACTTATTCTTTGAGGTTTTGTAAGTGTTTCTTGCTATAGTATTTTTAATCCTATTTGAAGCTGGACAAAAACACATGCGTCTCACACATCAAAGGAGAAGCTCCCAAATACTTTATATTATGCATAAAGTTGACTATTCATTTTTTTATCAAGTGGATGATTAAGGGCTATTGATGAAAGTTTCAAACAAAAGTATGGCAGTAAATTTTCTGTAAATGGTTCCGCAGTAAACGGTATCAGCCAAAACGCCATTTTCTGAGCACTCCAAAATAATAAAGATGAAGTTAGTATATACGCTCAACGATTCACCCATCGCGGCTATGCTAACACTAATGATGGAAATAAGTAGCCGACCTTAAAAAAGTGGTTCAATATTGGACCGTGAATTGGTGGTTTCTTTGGAGACATAATTTTTGCCTTGCAGCTCATTGACTGCCGGCGTCCTACTCGAATATTTCTTGCTTTTTATTAACAAAGACATATGAGATGTGATTTGGTGGTTTTTAAGATGGATCATACCATATGTTTACATAGGATGTCATGATTTATCGAACAATAGGATTTGAGGGATTTCAACTAACCAACTGTCAAAAAAGTAAAGCTTTAGCGAGTAAATTTAGAGGTATTGGTCAAAAAACTATTTACATGTAAAATCGCATATGTTAGTGAAGTATAGGCTAGTAGCTCGGTGATTTTCGACTTTAGTTTAGACTCACCACATGCCGATGGGCCTACTTTATATCGAAGTCCATATTTTAGCTCATGATACCAAAAGGAGTCAATAAATTGTGGTGAAGTTTGAAAATTTCTACCTTTATTTAACTGTTCCAAATTCCATTATAAACAGTATGGTTTTCAGACATTATGAAATAACGCTACATTATTTACGCCAATGTTGTAATACCGCCGCGCACCGTACGCAAAATATAACCTAATGGAAAACGTGTCCCGATAAAATTAACTAACATTTCAATATGTTACAAGTTTCTTATAGCCTTGTATATTCATTCAACGTATTATGAATTATCAACTGTCGGCATAGTTTACCTCACATTAAGCTTTAAAGATAGTGTCAATTTGCAGCAGTATTGACTACGTACCTAACAGACTTCTAAGTCTCATCTCCTAATATATTTGCAAATATCATTACTAGAAGTTATAAGCGACATTTCCTCATAATTATTATTGATTCAAAATCGTCGGCTATCGGCTTAACCTATGCACATAGCTTTAAAGACAATTAGCAACAATTTTTTTATTTACCTTGCCAGAATCGGAAACTGTTTACAAATCATCAGGCTTGCTTGAGACGATTAAGTACATGTTAGAAACAAGGACTTTCATATCCCTGAGCTCACTTTGGGTAAGGTAAAAATCATTTTCTTCATGTTTCCTCAAAGAAAGCACTAGTACGAATAGTTTAATTCAGTGCCGATAGGGGTATTAGCCCTCGTAGCAGTTGTTTCTGTGGGTTCACAACTTTCATATAAGCCTGACACCGAGCTTTACCCAAGTCCACCTGATGAGATCCTTAAGATCGAAACAGCGCTGTCGAGGGCTGGGGACATCATAACTGATGTCATTCAGGACATGTTTAAAACAAGGAATATTCTTGAGCTCGCTTTTCATTTCTGAGAGCTCACTACTTTCAGGCAATAAGTATCTTCTTGATTAAGTTTAGTTGTTTATCAAAACCGAATGCATGCTTAAGTGCTTACTATTTAATATATGACAGTATTGGGTTCAAGTATCATTGCATCTGATCATAGGCAGGTGTTTTTGGTAGTAATGACCTTCAGATCTCCTAATAGGTAGTGTCATCCACTAGCTTGGAATCATTATCCTAGAATGAGAATCACTTATTCAGCAGAAACCAAAACCAGTATTGGTGAAATCTTCAAGTTGGTGTAATACAAACTAAGTCAGCAACGTGAGGTAGAAATAACATTGTCCTGGGTCCTGAGCTGGCTGTGGAGCTGGCAGCAGGAAGTATTAGAAGCGAAACAGAGTTGTGGTTACAAAATATATATCTTACGAGGTGGAGAGGGACCTCTGAATATCTCCGTCTATCTATAGAATTTATTTTAGGACCTGTGGCCTAGCTGAGGCAGTTCTGTCTCTTACTGGACAGTAGACAGCTAGGGTTACTTGTGAGCCTGCTATCTGGTCATAAAACCTTCAGACGTCACTTTTGTGTGATGTAGGTGGGAAGCGACCAGACGTGTACATGATGTGGCGAGGAACAGGAGTCCTCGGCACATATTATATGTCGCTGTGACGCCCTTTGGCCAGGCAGACTATACGGGGTTCAAGAGTTCTTGGATCTGAAGACATGAGATAGGCAGGACCCAAGACCATCCTCACCTTTCCAATGGGGGTTGAACTTGGGAACTAGAGTAAGAAGAGATATAGGAGGATCAGCTTGTCGGCCTATACACTGGTGGTTCTTGTCACCAAAAAGCATCTATCCTTCTTTCATTCATTTTAACATGGAACGGCGAGAATATTATTTTAGTAGATAGAGAAAAAGCTCATGTAACGTTTGAACATTCTGCCCGTAACTTATTGCCCCGGTATACAAGATATGGAAGACATAATGCGATCTCCCGTAAATAATCACCTTCTCATTAACATCGGCGTGAGGGTGGCGCGATGCCATCAAAGTGCCCCCATGACTGGAACACATACGGGCGCGGGAGATGTGCTGCGACTAATAGTTCTTAAATTGGTCTTGATTAGTCCACATACCTGCAGCTGCCGGTATTGTCTGACATCACCGAGAATGATGATGATATCACCAGTGGTGGAGGAATTTTGGCGAACCAAGTATAGAGTAGTCCAAGACCTTTTCAAGGAAATTTTTGTTCTTTTTTACGAAATGTTAAATTTACCTAATAATTGCAAAAATCTGTTGTATCAAGTTAATTAAGTATTGAGTTTCACTGGGCAAAGAAAACATACCTTACTCACAAGCTTAAAGACATTAAATGATATACCAAAACAAAAAAGAACGACGAATATAAAATCATTGGGGTAAACCATGTTTAATAGCATTGGGTTTTATTAGTTTTAATATTCTGGGATAGATTACGTTTTTCTTTCGGGCTCAGTCAATAGGTTTGATCTATATTTTCCAGGACTCAGTTCAAAATATTTATAATTAGGAGGTAACTTTGCCTCGGCATGCATGGCGATTTCAAAGCATAGTCATACGTTTGACATGCGCATAACTATATTACATTCCGTAAGTGCATATGGCACTGATTTACATTGCATACTCGCGTATGGCACTCAAAGCTTAGTTCATAACAATATTCAATTCCGTCAATGCATATGGCACTGATTTACATTTCGTACACACATACGGCACACGAAGTTTGATTGGTTCAAAATTCCAATCTGACCAATGAGATTGTGCTAGGTGCTGTATACATGTACGGAATGTATAAATGCGTACGGCATGAACGTCTTCGACTGTAGTAGTCCTGGTGTATCTCGCCAGTGCAGAAATGCTCTCCTATCCGCCTGGTCTTCCTGAAAGTGCTTTTTGCACTGGTCTGGTCTTATGAACACAGATTCGGTTCCTTCTCTTGTCGGCCAGTACATTACCTTCCACTCCGCTATAACCTAGAAGAAACAAGTTACTTACCACAAACCAAAGTTATTTTATTCCTTTTTCCAAGTTCATTGACGAAACTATGCAGTTCCATTGGATTGTATTGTATGAAACTTTATTTCTTGTGACTACATACGTAGTACAGAATCCGTCAAAAATAGAATGGACATAGGACATAAAATAAACATACAAAATAAACATACAGGTCATTTTTACACATAAGTGTCATTAAAAAATTCATCCATCGTATAGAAACACCTGTCATAGAGAAACATCTTGAGGTCTCTCCTAAATGCCCCTAGAGTCGCTTTAGATTTTATGTTAGGACGTAATTTATTATAAATTTTTAAACCAAGAGTTTCTGGTGCAGATTGATATTGCTCAGCCTACATTTAGGAATTCTAAAGTTATCTTGTTGTCTAGTATTAAAAGTATGCACATCAAATCTTCTTACATATTCATTCTTCTTACTGTGAGTTAATATAGACAAATTATGAATTAAAATCCCTGTTAATGTTAAAATTTTGTATTCCTTAAAATAGGTACGGCATGACGTTTGTGAACTGAGATTAAAAATACACCTCAGAGCACGTTTTTGTATTTTAAAAGCTCCTAAAGCTGCCGCGCTAGGTCCCCACAATTCTATGCCATATTGTAGCCTCGAATGTACTTGAGCGTAGTATATGTTTATTAACTGAGCTACGGTTAAAACATTACGATGAGTTCAACCGCTTTACTAGGTTTTGACAATGTATTGCCCAATTTAAAGTTTCATCAAGGTAGATTCCTAAAAACTTTGTACTTTCAGTCCTTGAGATTATATTACCGCCGTTATTAATGTTTATATTGACACTGTTCCTATTTTGTCTGGTGTGAAAGCTCATGTAGTTAGTTTTTTCACTATCTAGAAGTAGAGAGTTACCGCTAAACCACTTAACAAGCTCATCTAATGCATGATTGCATTTGATCTCCAAGGCTGCAGAGGAGTGAGCCGATATAATCAAACTAGTACCATCTGCATAAAGGACAGGAGTAATGTCATTCTCAAGGCTTATTTCAATGTCATTAATATATAGGATAAAAAGGAATGGCCCCAAAATTGAACCTTGTGGCACACCCTTATCCACTCTAATATTTTTTTGATTTGGTAGCGGGTTGCCGTTCGGACTTGCTAATATAGACATACTGCTCACGACCCTCTAGAAAACTTTTTATCCAATTCAAACATACCATACGAGTCTTGAGTCAAGAACAGTGCTTTCAGGTCAGCTTCGCTATCCGAAATTTTTTTATAGATTTCTTTGTCAGGGTCGTTTATTGACTGCCAACAATATGGCTATCATTTCTGCTTGGCAGATTATGGTATACCCCCAAGGTTTACTGAAATTTGAACTCTTGGATTAGTTCCAGCTACTCCCGTTCCTGCACCCAATTCTGACTTAGAGCAAACTCAGAGGATGACATGTTGAATGAAGGTACAAACATGATGAATACTTTACGTCAATGAGTTCAACGCCAAAGATATATTTGGGTTTAGGGACATTATTTAAATATATAATTATTTTTTTTTAAATGAAGGTAAGTTTTTCTTCTATCTATTTTAACAAAAGGCTACCTGGGTAGTCATAGGTAGCTAGCTATTAAACTAGCGCCCTCCAGCAGGCCCCCTCAAGAACGCGCACATAAATTCACCAAAAATATTTCCAAAAATTATGTAAAAAGCTTTCGAGGGCACAGGCACATTTAGCAATACAATACGCATAAATCAGGGTATCCGCATCCCTTTCCCGGAATTTGATGGTGTTTGTAGGTGAGATCGGGATGATCTCAGTCGGCCATGAATTACATTTATCGACGTGGCGGGATGCAGAGGGGAAGCACCACGCACGAATATACAATTTTATTGTGGGGTCTTGCGGTTGAAAAGAGCAGTTTTTCACAGGCACAGATACGCATATTTTATATTTATTGCTTCTCACCGCGATTCCCAATGTCGTATTCCAAAGTGGTATTTCTTACTTTGTCCGCCCCTTGCGGGGTTTTCGCATCGTAAAAACACTTTTCAGCGGCAGACACCTTGAGGTTTATGCGCCACCCTATCATTGGTGGGCGGAAAGTAATAGTTTTGTAGGGGTTGAGGAAATGAAAGAAAGGGATTTATGCCTAATGACGTCACTCTTGCCTATGTAAGATTCGAGGTGTTGCATTTGTCGGCGGGTAATCTCCTTTTTCAATAGATGTCAGAGAATAATAACTCTAGTATTAATGTCAGGGCCATATGACACGATACAACATTTTGCGCTGAAATTTGATATAAAATTTGTGAGGAAATTTGTTATGAGATTTTTTAACCTGCCATAGGGGTTTTGCCAAAATAGTTCAAACGAAATTTGATATCAAATTATTTAGAAAATGTTCTAAATACGGGAAACTCGATATCAAAAATGTGCTTGAAATGGAACTGATGTCTGTCAGGATCTTAGACAAGGAAAGAGAGAGGACGGAACGCGCGACTGACATTTCTGTTACCAAATGGCACCAAAAATGTACCAAAGCGCTATTAAATTTACTTGTGATACGTGATTCCTGGCTCCTTCCCACTGCTGCGGGTTTTACAACTGTAAGCTGTACACCCTACCATTATGCACACCACACTATTTTACAATGATTGGTCTTAAAAACGCTAACATAAAAAAATATGTTGACAGCTGTCAAATAGCTATTCATTTTTGGTCACAGCTAATTCATATAGCATCAAACGGGTGTGCGGTATCCCCGCTCTTTCCCTATCTAAGGTCAGAATTGACTTCTATGAGACTTGATCATGCATAGCGCAACTGCCGCAGCCGAAAACAAAATAATCTCCCTATTTGGCATAATTGCATAATTTTTCAATTTGTTTATAGTTTATACACAATACTAACATAACAACTGTCACACTGCTTTAAATTCTCCTGCAATTTTGATGCCACTTTTGTCAGGAAATTTCATAAAAAATTATTTGTTTAGAAGTTTTATATAAAATTTTTCGGAACAAGTTTCGTATCGTCACATACGGTCCTTGGTTTATCGAAACCAAATAAGTTAACTATTTGTGAATAAATATTCTACTTTACAGGTAGAATTACCTAAGAGCAGTGTTAATAGGCCAGTATACAGGGTGGTCCAATAAGCGCGCGGTGCTCCCTAGTGGCCATACCGTTTAAATTAGACGAAAATGTTTGGAATAAAAACGTTTCTTTTCAAATGCTTTACATTCAGAAAATAATTTCAAAGATGGCGGACTTCCGGATATACCGGAAGTAGGCATCAACTTCCTTATTTTAAATGAAACACTCTGTATATTATTACGTTTTTGAATTCAGCATCGATTTCTAGGTCAAGTTTGTTAAAAATCGTTTATGTCTACGAAGCCGATCTTTAGAGTTATTTAGCAATTTTTACAAAATTTGACGTTTGTAGTACTTTGCAAGAAACGTTAATATCTCGGAAACTAAACGCGAAAGAAAGATACGGTTTTCGGTTTTGAAACAAGAAAGGAACGTATTTGTATTTCAGTACAATCGTTGTTTCAAAAGAACATTAAGTCAACAACAACAAGTCAACTAGCAATATTCTAATTTGAAAAGTTAAAAACGTCAAAAACTTTTTTTTTCAAATGGAACGGATGAAAGGTTTCCTGCCAATTGTTTCGTCTGCGAGCCACGCCACCTACGATTTTTATTACAAAACCGTAAATATCTTGAAAACCATCAAAGGTAGAACCACATGTGCCTAGATAAAATTGAAAGAGAATTTAATTTCGCATCCACCGATGTGAAACATATGATATCATCCAATTTGAAAAAAAAGTTTTTAACGTTCTTAACTTTTCAAACTTTAAAATTGCTGAAACACAAATACGTTGCCTTCTTGTTTCAAAACCGAAAACCGCATCTTTCTATCGCGTTTAGTTTCCGAGATATTAACGTTTTTTGTAAAGTACTACTAACGTCAAATTTTGTAAAAATTGCTGAATTACTCCGAAAATAGGCTTCGTAAACATAAATAATGGTTAATAAACTGGACGTAAAAATCGATGCTAAATTCAAAAGCGTAATAATGTACAGGGTGTTCCATTTAAAATAAGGCAGTTGATACCTACTTCCGATATATTCGGAAGTCCGCCATCTTTGAAATTATTTTCTGAATGTAGAGCATTTGAAAAGAAACGTTTTTTATTTAAAACATTTGCGTCTTGTTTAAGCGGTATGGCCGCTAGAGAGCACTGCGCGCTTATTGGACCATACAGAGTAGGCCAACACTGAGTGGACGGCTTACTAAAACATATTTCAAAAATATGTCACTTGATCATAATAGGGAGCCTTCAGGGCTACAACGTTGAATCACTGCCACTTGAATGTTGACATCTATGCAGGGTGATTCATATCAAAGTTATATTTCTTAAAATAGAGCCCTTGTATATTATTGGATATTTGGATTTCTTGGTTAATTCTTGTGTGACTTCATGTATCACACATGGGACTTCAAACTAACCGCTTAGGCGCAATCACCATATTTGGTATTATGTAAGTAGATATCAGAAAAAATGAGTATCGCATCGAGTATAATAAAAGGCTGTATTTTCGATGTGATTTTAAGCATGAACGGCCCCAGATTAGATTAGGCCTTCTAACCACGCACTGTTGCGCCGCTGCGTAACATCTTGTAGGGTTTCTGGAACCTAATAACAATAACTGGTTAACTTGGGACTGTAAAATAGGCTTCCACAGTCAATAAAAAGCTTATAATATGTTTCGTAATTTGGTTAACGATTTCTAAACCCTAGGATTTACTAGCCTTCTTAAATTATTTTGGTACTGGTACCAAAAGCTTAATGGCGTCTTCAAAATCTTTTTACAGTCAGCCAATCCATGTTTCCAATAGTACTGTAGTTTTTCACTTCTTTTACTTCCATTATTAACTAATGCAATCCAGTAATATATGTGTAGTATAGGCAGAAAACTGATATTGTCCCATTGGTATACGAACCTAGAAACCACACAAAGTCAACGATAGGAAGAGGAAGCTGAGGAAGAAAGATAGAGGGCACAGATAGGAAAACTTTTAGAACAGGGGGCGTTTAGGCCTGTTTGAAATGTTTCGGCTAGGGTTTATATCCAATATTCGCAAGATCTTAATTCATATGAAATGCTTACTGCTTACCATAATAAATTTGCGATGTTATATTTGTTCAGAGCACGTCGTGGCCTTATGTGCTTACAAAATTGCTTGACCGCATAGCTGTCAATTGAGAGCAGCCGGCAGAAAGGTTCTGCCGGACGCGTCGCGGCGTTCCACCAAGAAGCCTGCTGCTGTTTAGCAGCGATTCCTTTGGTTGCCATTACCTTCGGGTACCAGATGGCGCACCGGCAGAACCTTTCTATCGTCTGCACTCACATGTTTCACATGCTTAGTAAACATGAAAAATCGGATGCTCTCTATTTCCGTCAATCGACCTGCGGCGCACTGATTGTCGCTGGTAAGCGTGAAACAGCTGTCTGCGTGCTGGTGGATTGACGGAGATGTAGAGCGACCCTCGTATATCTAATTTCATATGCAGCAGCATATAGAACCGCGCTTTCTGGTGGCTAAAGCGGACGCGCCGTGGCGTTCCCCCAAGAAGTATGCTGCTGTTTAGCAGCGATTTTCTTTGGTTGCCGTTACCTTCGGGTATCAGTTGGCGCACCGGCAGAACCTTTCTGTCGTCTGCTCTCACATGTTTCACATGTTTAGTAAACATGAAAAATCTGATGCTCTCTATTTCCGTCAATCGACCTGTGGCGCACTGATGATCGCTGGTAAGCGTGAAACAGCTGTCTGAGTGCTGGTGGATTAACGGAGATGTAGAGCGACCCTCGTACAGCTGTCAATTATTTGGATACGCATAAACTAGTTTCGGCGTCGCTGTGGGTCATTCCAAAGCTTATGTATCGCCCATATTAAATTATTTTCATAATTGCCGTCTTTTCACACTCACACTTTACCATGTATCCTTCAACTGGTAAACTAAATAGAGCTATAAGCTCTTCCATAGATTATTTTTCCTTAACAGTCACGGATCTGTATATCAGATTTCACTTGCAGATCAGAGAGGCTCAAGGCAATTCCTAGATACCCACCAAATTTATTTTTTGTATTTGTCAAGCTTATAGTACCTTATCCTATCTTCCGTATGACTCAAGGTATCACTGTGGGGAGGTTAAAAAATGAGGCAACACTGAAGTTGTTCGAAAATTTTTATACTCATAACTTGGCATTTGGCCAAGTAAGCCAAATGATGTCTCAATATATCCAGCGATTTTCAGCGATGTTCACAAGTCACGTGAGCCCAAGAAACTTGTAGAAAGATTTCCTAGAAAACAAGAGTTGTACAATAATTTTGGAAGGAGGTCCAAGAATTTTTGGTGAATTCTTTGAGAAATTGGACGTCTGGTGTACAAATTCTACTCACGAAGTTAAATAAGGTATGTATGATTTTAAAAAGACTTCCAAGGATTTTTGATGATTTATTGATAAACACGACTGATGTGCCAATTCTACTCAGCGGCTTATCTCCTTTATTTTGATTGCCAGTGCCTTTGTCCTTCGTTAGAATCGCTGTAATAACAAAGTAGTCTAAGATCCGAATATAAGATGATCGTCACCGAACTGGTTAATGGATGAAAAGCATTTTATATGAAATTTAATAAGTTAAAAAACATATCGCGGGTGGGTTGGCTGGAAAGTTCAGTCCAGGATATGATTAATTAAACATTGAAAAATTATCTTTTTTAACATTTCACTGGTTTGGTTAATAGACAAATCACAAACCAATCGAATGTATGAAGCCCATGGAATACGCAAACGATAGGTTGGCTACGTTTTTCCCGTCCCAACTATAGGATAGGCAGATATAATCAGGTAAATCAATAATAGTAATTTGCACCGGTGTGGTTAATGCATGAAACTTATATCAAAATAAAGATAATTTCATTGCAAACACGTCGATATAGGGTTGCCTGCAGAAAATCAGTCTGGAATTCCGGTTGTCGAATTTTAAAGATCAAAATAATGCTCCCAGTGAGTACGGGGGCCAGAGAGGTCCGAGCGAACTATCCCACGATACATATACACTTGAACTATCCCGTGTATCAACAAAGGACGCAGCATAGCAGCTGCGTGTCGCTCGGCCATTGAATGAAAGAAAGTGCGCATGTCATGTGTCCGTGAAATTGAAATGATTTATTTGAATGGAACATAATCAAAGATGTATAAATTTTGTGAATCTCCTGTGTCATTATTTCACAACTAAAAAAAATTAAAAGATGTATTTACTAAGATAGTTTTGAAGGTTAAATTATTATGCACTTACCGTATTCTGACCAAGAAAGTTATTAAACTCTTCATTATATTTTTTTACCCAAAGCAGTCGCTTTTTTGTAGCACGTGGTACGATAACCTACAAAATCGAGTGATGCATTGGTTAACTCAACGCCACTGTATTTAAAATTTTTCTTTTTACGAAAATTTAA
Organism: Callosobruchus maculatus; assembly: GCA_951848785.1. Lineage (NCBI taxonomy): Eukaryota > Metazoa > Arthropoda > Insecta > Coleoptera > Chrysomelidae > Callosobruchus > Callosobruchus maculatus. The sequence goes on along the minus strand of CATOUR010000014.1, from coordinate 23,132,702 downwards.
TTTGAACGAACAGTTTTTATACGTTTTATCGTTAAAATCAAGAACATCATCATCCGAATTGCATAGAAAACACTTTTTAGCCATTTTTTGTCACAATTTAATGTTTATAAATAACAACAATCAGTATAGTAGTAGTAGTAGCACGTTTTTTCAATTCAGAAGAATAAGGCAAACTGTTCCAATACAATGATGCACAGCATTTACGAGTTTGCATATTCTATGGGCTTCATACTTTCGATTGGTATGTGATTTGTCTATTAACCAAACCAGTGAAATGTTTAAAAAAATTAATTTTTCAATATTTAATTAATCATATCCTGGACTGAAATTTTTCAGCCAACCCACTCGCGATATGTTAATGCTTTTCATCCATTAACCAGTTCGGTGAAGGTCGTCTTATATTGGGATCTTCTACTAAAGCCAAGTCCGTCAAAATGTCTCCCCATACGTCCGTCTGAGCAAGACGCTGATGTCTTCCTGTCTTCCATTCTACGAGAAAAATATCCTCACCTTCTTCACGAGAATATGTCACGCCTTTCCGCACACCAATTATTATACCGAGATAGCTAGCGGCAGGGCTGTGTGACCTGCCATTAATTTTTCATTAAAATTTCACTGGATGGAGTGGACTCGGTTGTGTCGGAGGTAAATGTAATTTTCCAGACGACCCCATCAGGTTTTGCTGACAGATGTGCATGAACAAAGAAGAACGAAATACAAAAATAATTTCACTGTACCCTACCGAGTAGCTACTTGGTGGGGTATAGGTGTGAGATTTTTTTTTTGTAGAGGAGGGGTGATAGCTGTAAGTATAATGTGCGAGCACCTGGAAGATTGTGGTAGGTGGGTCATTCTCACCAAATTCCTAATATTATGGCAAGCTAATTACAAAAATTACTATTTCATTTTTTGTTATAATTTTTGGTCAGCCGATTCGTTTTGAAGCATTTAAAAGTATTTCAAAAGTCGTCGAGCTCCCAAATTATTTTTTTCGCAAATATTGACATTTTTAGAAAGTTTGCAATAACGGAGGGGAGACACAGACTAACGGAGGAGAGAATGCAGCTAAAGGAGGGGAAAATATAGTTAACGGAGAAGAGAATAGGTGGTTCATACCAAAAGTACAAACAAAGGAGAAAATAGCTATACTTCTACATAATATATTATTATTGCAAGAAATAAATCCACTTATTTCGTTACTTATTTATGAAAAGTACTACATGAAAAAATAAAATAAAAACATAACTGAGCAGAATTGTTTTAGCAAATATGTATGGTGCGTTTAAGCGCACATAATACGCTAGGTTTAATACATATGTTCATAGCATTGTAGGCTATCACCAAAGATATATTCATCTTTCATGGCATTTTCCTGCGGATTTGTCAACACTTTAAGAATTTCTCGTTGATCTACAATAGATGTATCTGCTTTATCGGGAAATACAAATCTTTGAGCTCCAATTTTTTTCATAAAGGAAACTGTACATTCAGAATTTTGATCTACAGAAATAACTTTGGCTACATAATGCCTAATTTTTTTTTGCCAGAAGGTTTTACCACTACCACCAAGAGTCTTTAACGATATCTCCTTTGACGTAGGACTGGTACTGTTTCAGAGGAACATTATCTTCGCTGGAAGTTTCACCATATTCATCCTCGTTTATATTTGTTTTCTTCTCTATCACACGTTCATCCATTTTTTCACCATACAACTTTCGGTATTGCTCCAGAGGTACATCGTCATCACTGGAGATTCCTATACCTGTATAGAATGTGAGCCGAAATTAATTACTTGGAAAAGTAAAGGAGTACTATCAAAAGTCTGTACCTAAGTAACGCCCCACCGGGGTATACCTAAGTAAGTGGAATTCAAAGCTCAAGTACTAAAGTTGCAAGGCTGTGTATATGTTTATCGAAGAAAATCTGGGTAAACTAATATGCACAGAGTTACGAAATCCATCCCTTAGTGAATCTTTCTGACAGTGAGTGCTTTAGGAACAAAGGGGCGATTTTCTAGTTCCTTTTGTAGAAACAGCTGTACTGAAAGACTGCTGTTGGTGCAATGCAGGTCCATAGAAGGTACCTAGCAACCGTTAGCTCGACGGGTTTGCTAGAGAGGGGGTCCCAAGGTTAGTTGTGATTAAAAAATGAAATTCAGGTGTTAGGTTTAACAAAATTTTATCATATCCGATTGCTTTTCATATAAAAAGAATGATAACGTTTATGCCAACAAGAAAACTACCTCCCAATAATAAATTAAGACTTCATAAGCTTCGTGTCTAGGATATCTCTCATCTCGCATTGCACTTCACCTATAGGGTTCTGTATATGACAGCCAGAAGCAATTTCACTCAGCATACATTACACAAGCTCCCCATGCATCACGGAGCTTCTACCGTACGGCTTACAGCCGTGGGATCAGGAGAGCCAAAAGGGCATCTTACGGTAAAATCGGTTATCTGGAACGCATAAACGGCCATTAATAATCGTCACGAACAGACACGGACAATTGTGAGTCATACGTGTGCAACCCTGATGACCATAGTCTCTAGCTATCCATGTGTGCTTACATACAGACAGGCTGAGATTACAGTGTTTCGTCCTTTAAGGGTTACAGTACATACGCTAGCTCGGGAAATTAGTGACGATAAAGGCTCAAATACAAGTGCCAGTGAACTGGAGCGAGTATTTTGCTCGAGAATTTTACTCGTTCTTCATGTTGTGTTTGTTAAGTCTTTGATCCACTGGCGAGTAAGAGCGCTGATGATTTTACTTTCAAAAACTTCTGAGAAACCACTTTTTGATAGTCTGGTTAGAATATTGACACAGCGCTTTGAGTTCCAAATTGGCGACCTATCAATTCTTTTTTAACATCAGTAAAAACAAGTAACATGGTCTGATTAGTAGGGATGTGAAAAATAATTTCCATGACTAATCTTCAATTGTTCGTTGAAAAATAGTTGATAAAAACGAAGTTTGGAGTGTTTCTGATAATTTTCTGTGTTTTAACAATTTCTACTGTACCGTTTTTCAAAATTACAGAAGCATTACCTACCACGACCCCACACGATATCACTACCCACGGTTCATCGCAATCCAAATAGCATTTTCTTACATTACGCGGCTCGAAAAACACCAATGGACAGACAGACCGACGGAAATGACTGAAGTGGATTTTTATTATCGAAAATTTTCGCGATCACAATACTCCCACCTCCCATCATTGTGGAAAGTAAAATGTGGAAAGCGATCAGGAACCTCCAAATGGCCTAAAAAAGAAGTTTCAGATGTTTTCATATTTTTATATTTTTTATTATTGCTACGCCCACACTGACATGATCTCTAAATAACATACGCATTTCCCATTATCCTTACCACGGTAATAATACTTATTCAAAATTTGACTAAAACTATTTAGTAATTCCCAGGTTACCAAATACATAATTATGTAAAGCAACATACATCAGAAAATTGTAAGTACGGATATACCTAAAAAAGTGTATTATGCCGCTAGGTCTTCACAGGTAAATGGACAGCCTATTATGAATATAACAAATTTTTTCAGTTTTACAACCCCCACCCCCTAAACATCCCAATTTTACCCCCACCAAAAAAAGTAGAAAATGATCAAGAACACTTATAAAACGCCTAAAAACGAAGTTTGAAGGATATCCGAAATGCTTTGTTTTTCGCTAATTACTCGACCTCACAGCATTTCGCTACCCAAACTTTATCACAAATTATGCAGCGGTTACTGAGATTACGAGCTAAAAAACGTCAACAAACAGACAGACCAGCAGACCGATAGATCGACAGAAATGAGTGACGGGGATTTTCATTATGTGAAGTGAATTATTTCAAAATCAAAAATGTTTGCGATCATAATACTCCCCTCACATATCGGTGTGGGAAGCCATATGGTAAAGTTTTTGTATAAATGGATATACATTGGAATGTGCCAAATATCGTAACCTAATAGTTTAAGATCCCACTGCTCTATCCTGTAGATATCTGTTTTTTATCAAATCTATAAAATTGTTAATGAATCTTGTGAAAGTATAAAATGGATTTACGATAGGTTGCTTTTTAAGAATTAGTCGCAATTACCAGTAATTAATTTTAGTGTAAATAATTCGCTAATGTAACTGCATGTTTTTTGATTAAATTTTACGTAATTTGAAAGAAAATGTTGCAAAGAATTGAAGAAAAGCTGGCAACTATTATTTTTTCTTACATTTTCTTTCAAACGTCTTAAAATTGACTAAACAACATCTAGCTGCAAGTTATATCGGCGAACTAATCACACTAAAATTAATTACAGGTAATTGCGGCTAATTTTTAAGAGGCAACCTATCCTATCGTTAATCCATCCTATACTTTCTCAAGATCCGCTCAAAATTAATGTTGTCAACAAAAAAATATTGTACTATAAATAGAAACAATAAATATCTATATTTAGCGAAAAATGCAATTGCACGTGATCCCTGAGAACCATAAAAACTGAGAGCATTCCCCAATTTCCGCACAATAAGTTGCGTTAGTGCAACGTACGATAATACGCGTACGTGTGCCGATGATAGGGATGCACCCCTGTCTGGACGTCATCCCCTTTGCATATACATTCCCCGCGTCGTACGTCCGCTTCAGAGACTGCTCGTTCGTCCACGTGCGTCAGAATAGAACTTTAATTGTCCACCTATTCTCCTCAAGTCGCGCTGAATGAGCGGTGACAATAGCCATCCTCCCCTCCTTCTCCTCTCTTCCACTCATCCCCCTTGCACCGGAAAGAATAACAATTTACGGATTCGCACACGCAGACGTGATTTCGTTAACGATTTATGGGGATGAGAAAAAATATTGTGTCACTGTTGTTGTCGATGAAAGATGGGTAGGTGATACGTAGGGGAGGGTAGATATTAAAATTGATGTTTTGTTGGAAATATTGCGTGAGAAACTTGTTTCGAGTGAGTATTAGGATTGCCACTGGTTATTTTATCCGTAGGTTATCTGATTATTTCTGAGCAATTGAACTTACTGGTACGTTAAATATCAGAGATGACACTATTTGGCGCATTGATTGTTTGGGCTTCATAAACCTTCAAAGATAAGTTAATCTAACTAGAAGTTGTACAATCCATCAAATCACACATATTGGTTCTGTAGTACTCTAAACAAGCATTATCCATCAGCTTGGCTAACCCTGGATTGAAGAATTTTGGTTAACACCCAACCAAAAAAAGTTATGACGGAATATTTATGCTACGTCTCAACAAACATTTTTATTTTTTCTGTGACAGCGAAGTTCCTTGAATTCCTTCCAAACTTCAAACACAAAATGTCGCGCCAAAACTGTGACGTAATAAATCTTAGCGTGAAGTCATAAGTCTTTCGTAGAGCCGTCCTTAAAATGTGAGTCAAGTTTGCCTTTTAACCTCCTTTGTACTCTCTACAAAAATAACATCTGCTTCTTATTGATATTGACAGATATTTGTTTATATCATTTCGTCATCTATATTGGAAAACCCAGATACCGTGACAGTCGTGACACAAGAGAGGGGTTATGTATACATGGCACTACTTAGATAAGGAAAGAGAGGGGATACCGCACGCCCGTTTGATGCTATATGAATTAGCTGTGACCGAAAATGAATAGCTATTTGACAGCTGTCAAAACATTTTTTATGATATTTAGCGTTTTTAAGACCAATCATTGCAAAATATTGTGGTGTGCATAATGGTAGGGTGTGCAGCTTACGGTTGTAGAAGCCACAGCAGCAGGAAGGAGCCAGGAATCACATACCACAGGTAAATTTAATGACGTTTTGGTACATTTTTGGTGCCATTTGGTAACAAAAATGTCAGTCGCGCGTTCCGTCCTCTCTCTTTCCTTGTCTAAGTGGCACTAGTAGCAGGTTGACAAAGACGTGACCGTTGCCAGTGTGACCAGGTGATATAAAAGTAAAATCGTGAAAACTAACTAGGAAAAGTGCTTAGAAATCAACAACTGCTAATTATATAATAATTATAAAAATACAGGGTGTCCAGTTAGTGTATAATTCTTCGATATCTAAGGTATACCTGATAGAAGAAAATGTCAAATACAAAAGTTATTTGGTTGCTTAAGGCGCATATTCTAAAAATATTTTAAAATACACAGGGTGTTGCGGTAAAGTAGAATAGTGATCAACTTGATTTTTTTATATGGAACTATAACTTTTTCTTAAATTTTTCTAGTTTCCATCATTGATCTCTATTCAACCCTAAAATATTTTTGGGATCGGTTGGGACGTTGCCAAGTTATAATTTATTTTCTATTGATTTCCGGATTTGCAAGGTCGCAATTAATACGTCCAAATTGATATATTCCTTTAACTTCTCTCAATAATATTATACAGCAAGTTACTTTAGTATTACGTGGATATTATTTTGGATGTCACCAGGAATTTGTCTCTACAGGGTATTTTTGACAGAATTTTAAATTACGGCAACTTCAGGGTCATTTTACTTTGTTTTTTTTAATATAACACCCTGTATGTTTTATTTTAAATCGAAATATCTACTAATACCCTATCCCGCCTTGTAATTTTTTTTAGCGTTTGCGGCGTTGCCAAGTTATAAATTACTCTTCCAAATTTTTAAACAAATATTCCCGATTTTAATTTATTTTAAATAGAATCCTCTACTTATTTTTATTGCACTGAGTTGCGCATGTCGAATTTAGTAAGAATCTCACAATTTCAAAATTTTGTTTCTATTAATTACTGAGATACGGCAACACCGCTTTTTCAGTAAACGGTACCGGAACGCTTAAATATTTCCAAAACCGCCACAGCTGGAGAGGTGAAATTCAATACTTGATTTACCAATTTTACGTCATATCTTTGAATGAAATGCCCTATTTATGAAGTCTAACATAAAAGTGGTAAATCTGACAACACTGCTGTTAGCGTTTTTGGATTCTGTACGATCAAAAACCCCCAAGTATTGCATTTCTGCATTTCACCTCTCCAACTGTGGCGGTTTCGGAAATATTTAAGCGTTCCGGTACCGTTTACTGAAAAATCAGTGTTGCCGTATCTCAGTAATTAATAGAAACGAAATTTTTAAATTGTGAGATCTTACTAAATTCGACATGCGCAACTCATTGCAATAAAAATAAGTAGATGATTCTATTTAAAATAAATTAAAATCGGGGATACTTGTTTAAAAATTTGGAAAAATAATTTATAACATTGCAACGCCGCAAACGCGATAAAAAATATTACAAGGCGATCTAGGGTATTAGTAGATATTTCGATTTAAAATAAAACATGCAGGGTGTTACGTTTCAAAAAAACCAGGTAAAATGACCTTGCAGTTGCCGTAATTTAAAATTCTGCCAAAAACGCCATGTAGATTCAAATTGACGGTAACATCCAAAATAATATCCACTTAATATTCAAGTGCCTTGACCTTGCAAATCCGGAAATTAATAGAAAATAAATTATAACTTGGCAACGTCGCAACCTATCTCAAAAATATTTTAGGGTTAAATAGAGATTAATGGCGGAAACTAAAAGAATTTAAAAAAAGTTATAGTTCCATATAAAAAAATTAGTTGACACTATCCTACTTTCCCGCAACACCCTGTATATTTCGCAAAATTTTTAGAATATGCGCCTTAAGTAACCAAATAACTTTTGTATTTAACATTTTCTTCTATCAGGTATACTTCGCGAGATATCGAAGAATTACCCACTAACTGGACACCCTGTATAGATTGCCGGTGAATTAAAATATTTTCAGTCTAAAAAAAATAAATTATTATTCAATAAAAAAGTGGAATATTAAATAATAAGCAAAACAAAGTTCTAATCTCTTGTAGGAAAACTAACGCAACACGCTCAATGTAAATTTGCATATAGTTACATTTTATTTACCTCCACAATAAAAATCATCAAAAAGTCATGCAAGCTGAGCAAGAACAATGTTGTCTCATGTCCCTATAACAAATCTGCTACAGGTTCGAAAATTGTCTTGAGTGTATGCATAAGCTGTGAATGAGAGTGTCTCATTCTCCATTCAGTGCCCAAATCACTAAGATATATGCATGCCGTTCATTCCATCAATCGTAGTAACAAGGTATAATGATGTGTTGGATGTATCTGTCCACTAACAAAGGTTCATTTTCAAAGTTGTATTTCCTCCACAGCCCTTTTATAACCTGAAATATAGACCTGCAGGTGAAATGGAAAAATCACATAATAACATTCACTACTAAACAAACTACCCATAAATACCTCATCTGCTTCGTGTTTTGCTCATAACACTACACTGTAAACGTGCTGTAATTACAACTGTAATTTAATTTTTATCATTAGCACCCCTTTGATTGTATGACTAGCAATTTCGCAACTAAACTCGATAACCCGATCCCATTCCCAGCACTTTAGATAAAATTATTAATAGTTGAGTTACCTCCAACTATGATAGATGGATTGTTGCGTTTGAATGTATTTCCACCAATTAGGAGCTACGCTCTAACATCGGAGTGCTAAAACGTCAAGCAAAAAGCCTAACATTCGAACTATAGTTCAGTAGACTGAGTAGCGATTTATGTAACAAAATGACTACCTTTATGTATTTAGCACCACCTCTGGCAGAAAGGATAATAGCAATGATAATAGTTATTGCCTTCTTAGGTTTAAAAAATAGAAGTTGGCATACTTATGGTTTAGGTACTTTGGTACTTTTTTCTTTGGTGATGAAATAAATCAGCTACGAGTATATGGACGTTTCTAACACTCGTCAGCTATGTACTTTCTTGTTTGTAAAAGTCCACTTTGCAGTTGATACAGTTCCTACTTTCGGGTCACAGTAATGACATTTATGCACGATATCAACAGGTTATAAATAACTCTAGATAACAGGGGATTAGAGGCATTACCTGTAGATCGATAATATGAGCGTAATGCAACTAACAATTTAGAATATTTGCCTAAGAATAAATTTAAGTAGTATAATTCCACCTTTGCTGCAAATAGTTCCAACGCCCTGCTCGAAATATATTAAAATGACATTGTAATATCATACACAAGTTCAGGTTGAACTTTATTCAGAAAAGTTTTGTTGAGGTTTCTTAGAGTCGACGCATAGTCTGCACAAGAAGTAATTCCTATAACCTCATAATAAAATTTATATTGTTTGTACAAGGATCTTGAAACTGATGTATACGGTATATAAATCAAAAGTGTCATTGGGCATAAAAGAATCAATTAATCTGCAGGAGCTTTATGAATAAAATTTTGTTAGCCAGTCAATCGTGATAAGACAAAAACCATTTAAGGAATCTGACCTTGCATATCCATTCCTGCTAAAAAACATTAAAATACGTCTAATATGCTCTCCTAACGTATATCTAGATAATGATAATGACGTACGTCAGACTGGAGACGGATAATTTTGCATGTATGGTAATTAGTTTTTATGCTGATGATAATTGGAAGTAGCTAATGATTCGTTAATTATGTAGACTGATGCAGATAAGAACCGTTTGTATATATTCAGTATTAACAAACAGCAAAAAAAGCTGTAGAGAATTCGAGCCACCCAAAGATATAATATTACTCATCATTGAAACATTTTAGAAGTTAGAAACCATACTGTGGCATAACAACTTTCAATGCTTTATAACCTCACGCAATTTTAAAATACGTTAACTATATTCAATGTACTTTAAGTACTACGTGTACTTTGTTTTGTATAACAATAAATGACTTCAATAATTCAACATGCACACATAAGGACTGCCTTTGTGCATCTTTTATTTTTATTTGTACTGAAAGTTGCTTTCTGTCGCTTTTTATTTAAATAAGTAAACAATATTATACTGAGAATTGAACATTTCGCTCATCCTGGAAATATTAACTGCACAGCAGCAATTTGTTGAGTATTAATACATCCCTAAGTACTATTTCACTACTGAGTCGAGAGGCAGGTAGTCCTTGTTTTCGCCATAGATGGTACTATTATGGTATCCACATTTCATTGCTGTTAGATTACTAATTTACAAGATGTTGCATTTTTGCATTTTCTGGTTCAATAAGAAAACGGAAAAAATTATTTTTATTGGATTTTCTGAGAATGTAATAGGCTATGTATAGGCTACATAATACAGAAACAAACAAGATTATCACAAATAGAGATGTTATAGTTATATAAAAAAATAATATCAAATCGGGTTCAATTAGAGTCACTTAAGTCAGTGTGGATTTACTGCTTCAATCAGAGGTATCTGATTCAGGAAGGGATTTACTTCCCACAGGTCAACTAGATGTTGAATCATCGAATCCTGACGAAACAGATTATATACCTAGTGAAGGCGACCTTGAGGTGCATAAGACAGAGAGCAGAAACCGAAGACATTTCATGAGTATTTCACATACTTATGTGTTGGCGATCTAGATGTACCAATGTAACTAGAGGAAGCTCTTGGAAGACAAGATGCTGATTATTAGAACCGAGTCATGGAAGAAGAGATGAAAAAGAATTTAAAGAAAATTGCAAATGGGATGTAGTAGAAGCTTCTGGAAGTAATATGTGACTTCGTTCAAGTGGATATTTAAAAAGGAGTTTGGCGCTTACAGTAAAGTGAGTTATAGGGCTAGGCTAGTGGCTAAGGGCTACACTAAAAAGCAGATATCCACTATGAAGAAACACTTGCGCCAGTAATTAGGTAATCTAGCTTAAGGTTACTCAGGTACAAAGAACTTGTGTTTGAGGTTTGAAAAATTCAACTTACAACATACAGGTTACGTTGATGCTGACTGGGGCTCTGCTAAATTCCACCGTCTTATGATGTCCAAACTTGGAACGGTCTGCCAGGTAATGTATCTCCTCAGTCTTTGAACGTTGATATATCCACATAAACTGACCTCAGTTCTTCATAGTACTCAAGAGAAACTAATTTAGGCTTTGTCTTCGCGACACCAAGGTCGCATAAATAATCATCCTTAGCTTTGATGCCTTGGCGACCGGACTATGAAACGCAAAAAGCTTGCCAGTCGAACAGTGCGTTTAGTTTCATTAATTTTGGATTATAATTTCGTTAACTAATTGTATAACGACTCAATTTATGATCGGCGAGTGTGATTACGAGGAGCTTTTAATTTTTAATCTAATAGACGGAGGAGCTGCGGAGAAGGTTTTTGGATGGCGAACTTTAATTAATATTTATGAAAATGGTGAGGGCAGTTGGAGATCCCGACGAAGGAACGGGAAGAAAAGGGTTACCAGGATTAGTCACGTATTTAGATTATCGTTTTTTAATTGGAATCAACGTAGTAATTCCGTAAGCAGTATCCCACAATTTTTATTGTCTGCATCTGTTGGAGTCCCAGAAGCAACAATTAACGCTTGATAAATTTGAGACACTTATAACGCCCCAGTTTTAAGACTGGGCTTGGAATGAGAAAATTGAAGAAGTTGTAGGCTTAACCATACCGATTCTGCTTCTGGAAGAGTTCCTGACCATTACCTTTTGTTAAAGTATGAAGAACTTTGCTTATATTTGGGTGGATGTCTTCACCTGATTCAAACTTAGATGTCCAAGAAAATGAAGAAAATGATTCCATCTTACCCACAGTGAGCTCTAGGATATCTCAATTCTTATTTGGAACACGTCCGAATCACATCAGGTACGATGTCCCTAGTTCACTGTAGCGGTGTTTCGATCTTTGGGATCTCCTCAGGTAGACTTGGGTATCAGTCCCGGCAGCAGGCTGATATATGAGAGCAGCGAACCACTGAGTGAACGTATTATTGTCAGTGTGATAGTATAAGTTCAGATTTTAATATAATGAACTATTGCGATATTTTAAGACTATATTTCGGACAAATCGTCAAGACTTAAATATATCTCGACACATTTATATATTGCACAAAGATATCGAAGCTCTTATTTATTATATGTCAAACTATCGCTTCCACAATATCTACTCCTTTTGAGTAGCGTCGCCACCTGCTTTAAAACCTGCCAGTCAAAGCTCTCCATAACTGCGATGTAACATTATAATATATTTCAGTATAACATTTCCTACACAGATACGCGAAATTACCAGGTCCTGAAAGGTATATCGGGTTCACATATTGGTGCTGTATTTGCCCTATGCCTTACAGTTGTTGCAATAAATTTATGTAATTTAATTTCCACAAATTATTAGTGGCTACAGATGAAGCTAAAAAGTTTTGTCGAAATTTCAGCCGCATCTGCAGTTATTTCAAGAAGCAGCTGCTTAAGAAACAAAACTCAGAGTGGCAATATACTGGTTTGAAAATTTTTACCTTACTCATCCACTACCACCCCTTAAACACACCTAGCTGATGTGCTTTTGAATCTCCAATTGCTTTTATGGGCCTAATATGCAGGGTACAAATAAGCTTTCGGTATTCTTCTTCTTCAACTTGCTTTCTAATTTGTTTATTCTAACTTGCATAGTCATAAATCATGTTTTCCATATACACAATAATTCCCAGTGTAATTTTTGTTTACCTTCTCTCTAGCATCTATTAGAAATTGTCTTCTGGTGCTATATTATGAAAAAAGGCATTGATTCGAATCTTTCTAACCATAATTTTTTTATTGATCAGTCTTGTTGGATAAACCACTTGAGGTCAATCTATTAGGACTTGGACAATTTATTTTTTCTTTCAATCCATTTATATCTAATCTAAAAAAATGTACCCGTATTTGAAATTTATACTTCAAATAGGGAATTTAAGACAATACCTTTCGATTTTGACATGTTTTTTTCATGTAAGCTAACTCATTGGCGACTCAAATTTACCTAAAAATGGGATCAGTGATAATTTTAGTTCCTCTGTGTGCCCCAGATTATAAATGACTTTACTGATTTGAGAGGCTGTTCGCTGCATTTTCTCTACAGTAAAGTTTAAGAGTTGATCATGACACCTCACTGTAGTAGTAGTAGTACTATTAAAGCATCAATTGCAAATTAAAATTATCAGATGTGATATCGACAGTTTGAATTTACAATAATTGACGATTTAGAACTGTAATTTGATCTTTTCAAAACTACTACTGAAAGCTGTATAGGAGTGATGAAGAAGTCAGATAAGTAGGCTGTCTAACTCTTTTTGCTGACCTGACAAAAACAACATCAAAAGCCCTTATGGACTCTTGAAGATCTCTCTCTTACTGAACCTACCAGTCTTGATGAATGTCAATGCAACCGAGGGTGTTACAACTGTCGCTTATGCTGACGACCTCGCAGTCCTCGCAACGGCCGATGATCTACACGACCTGAGAAGGAATACCAACGAAGCATTGCGTCGAGTCCATGTATGGATGAAATGCCACCATCTATCGCTGGCTCCTGAAAAATCACAGGCAGTAATGCTCAAAGGTGCAAGAAAGTGCCGGTCTATCACTTTCAACCTACAAGGAACCGAAATCGTTCCGACAAGATCGCTGAAGTACTTGGGAGTGATATTGGATGAAGACCTGACGTACCGAGAACATATCAAATACGTAGTACAAAAGGCAGATAGCAGAACTGCAGTCCTGACCAGGTTAACTCCAAACATCGGAGGACCAAGCAGCCTTAAACGGGAACTACTGAACAACGTTATGCAGTCCATTGTACTTTATGTAGCACCAGTATGGCACACGGTATTAGCATTTAAGAAGTACGCTGCCATGTTAGAGAGGACTCAAAGGAAGATGATGCTGCGGGTAGCATGTGCATACCGAACAACCTCTACACTAGCACTTCAAGTCATCACCGGGATACCACCTATCGATCTACTAGTACAAGAGCGCAGGCTGATACATGAGAACCAGGAGGGTGCTCGCGAAGAGAAGTGGAAACAGGCGCGAGAGCAAACAAGGCAGGCCTGGCAGCAGATGTGGGAAAAAACAGAGCTTAAAGCACAATGGACCAAAAGGCTGATTCCAAATCTAACAGCCTGGCTTGACTGTCCTCACAGACAGCTGAGCTACTACTGGACGCAATTCCTGACGGGTCACGGGCGGTTCCGCACGTATACAAATCGAATGAACATCACAAATGATGACAGGTGTATGTACTGCGGTAACATCGACACAGTGCAACATACTATATTTCACTGTCCAAGATGGACTGCTACCAGACAACGAACTTTCGACAACATAGGAGAAACTCTCACAGTGGATCGTGTCCTTCCCAAAATGATAGCGTCCAAAAAGAACTGGAAGCAGGTACGAGCGATGGTACGAGCCGTGCTCAGGGAGAAGGAAGCTGAAGATCGAGATCGAGAACGAAGTATCCGAACTCCTAATCCCTGAGATATCAGGGGAGGGGAGATGTAGGACAAAGACACCGAAGGAAGAAAGACAGCCCCCACCTGAAGTTATGTTTTCACGACGGTTCCGGGGAAGGGGCGGTTTCGCATGACCCACTCGCTCCGGGCTGCGGCCCGGCGACGGACGGTCCATGGAAAAAAAATGCAACCGACTAGTTACACTTGACCGTAATTAATTATTTTAGATCCTGGTCCAGTTCGTTATTTGTCAGTAAGGAAAGAAAAATCTGCAAAAATTAGGAAGGTAACAAGGTTAGCGAACACTGGAATTCATTAAGAAAACACTTTAAATGTAATGGTCCGTATGATGTTAACAAGCTGACTAAAAAAGGAAAACAGGGGCACTGCAGCCATATTCCACTTAGATCCATTTAATAGATGAAGTAGCTCCCTACATAGCAAAACTAATTATTTTTACTGTTCAATAAATCCTGTTTTTATTACCTCCGCCATGTTGTTTGCTACAACTCAGATTTAATTATCAACTTTCTTAATTAAAATATTTTTATATCGGCCACCTTCTTCATCTCCCACGGACTCGCCTCAAGGAAGAATATAGTTCAGGAGCAAGCTACATCTTGTATCACAGAGAAGAAGGTCACAGTTCACTTTTGCGGCAGTTACGCTACACATATATGTGAAGTCTAGCTTTATGTGTTTTGATTTTTATCCGCAAATCTTTTTTTTGAAAAATCTCATACAACAGGAGGAAGTACCGTTTAAGCTTAAGCAAGGGGGGGGTATTATTCTGGACAGCAAAATAGAACGTCTGTTGTAGGAAGCTCTGTGCTATGTGAAGGAATTGATTTCTTGTCAGAAGAAGTTATAAGCTTGTTGACTCATATAAACAAAGAAATATACGATAATTTGTAAGCAGCTGGTAGTATCTTAAAGTTCTTTCATGGTTAAACGATGTAACATGCTATATAAAAGTGTTGTGGTCAATCGTATTCTTGGGGCCCTAAGAATTCACCATTACTGGGTAATATGTACCGATCTGTAGTCCCAGAAATATTTTGCAAATGAATCAACATATTGGCGGATAAACTTAAGCTGGTTCTGTTGAGGTACAGTCCTTGTGCCTTGCCCTCCATTTTAACGACTTTTATACAGAGTTAGGAAAAATATCAATATATAATATTCATCCTGTATATATGTTCTGGAACTATAGTTAAGGTACTCGCATCAGCTGCTTCCGTGTTAAAATTAGTTACTGCTATCGCAGCGTATCGGCTCTCGGTCTAATAATAAACAATGTCAATTCATTTTCCTTCTCTGGCAAACAGCTATGGGGCAAGTTTTCACTGTTGTGCCGTACGAAAAATATTCCTACGCAAAGTTGTGAAATCATTGTTAAAGACCATTAGGGAAACTTGAATCATAATCTGTATAAGAAAAGTTTCCTATTGCTTACACAAATAATAAAACTCACATAATAAACGTGGAGGGTTCGCTCCGAATGAGGGGGAAATTGGTCAGAAGCTGATGAGGGTAGTTATATATTTGTGTTTTGAGAGAGGTTCGTGAATGAGATCGGAGTATAGAAACGTGCTAAAAAGTATCGCTGATTTCGTCAAGCAACTTCGTTCGTCCGAGAATTATGAAGTTTCGTTTGAGATAACTCTACCCGTGTTTCCTAACTGTTGCAAGTTTAAACTGTAGAATATTTTTTTGAAATCACAAATAAAATAAGAACATGCGAATATACACCATCGTGTTGAATTTGTGATTCTTTTGCAAATAATTAGGGACCTTTCTGTAGTTAGCTTAAACAACCAGTGAGGTCAAATAGAATATAAGAAAATAATTCACCAACTTTTCAGGTTAAAAGAGAAAGACCTAAAATATCGAATAATCTTTGATCCAATACATAAAAAAACCTAAAGGACAAGAATGGAAAATCTATAGGTCTGGGATACAGGAAACCAAATACAGTAGGTGTAATAGAAACTACATTAGACAAAACTTAGAACTCTATTAGGACTTAGTATGTCGAAAGTTTGTCAGAGAAGGTGAAACTCGTACGAAAATATTTTTTTGCGAAGAATCTTTTGGAAAATCAACGTGTGTTCATGTTCACAAGAGATACGTACAAAAGTGAGTTTTCATAGCATTTTCAGAGCATTAAGATCACATATTATAACGTATTATAATCAATGATACAAAGTTTGTGACAAAACGACTGACAGCCCCACCCTGATAAGTGGTATCACAGCTTATCAATGCTTATTGTAGTGCTGCAATTTTATTCTACAAATAACTAAAACAGTGTAATGTAGTAGCTGCAAATGATTGAATTTTAGAGGTTGGGCCCCAGAATTGACCCCTGAGGTACACCAGAGGATATTTGGGTGACATTAGGTCTTCAAAGGTACGTACTTAGTTCGATGAGAGCTGTCAAAAAAACATCTACAATACCATCATAACCAATGCACCATAGCACCGTTTTTTTGTCGAGTGCACGGGTTATGTTGTCATATAAGTATAGAGCAAGATGTTGTGTACGATGAATGTGGGAAAACTAGTTCGATTTTCCTATTGATCCCGGCTGATGCGTTTCTGACGTTTCCACAATACTAAGGTTATATCACAAAGTATAATAATCATTATAAAAGGTTGTGGCAAGAACAACCTTCATTTTTCGTACACGATCTGTTCTCCCAGCATCCTGCTTCGCGTTATGCACCCCTGTACTTATTTAAAAGCGCTTAAAATAATCGGCGTCGTCGGTCCATGACCGCTGGGGCCCTGGGGGTGCCTTTCTGCCCCTTCGCCTGCGTCCCGAATCGTTCGTTATCTCCACCATACCGTTGATCGATGTCACCGTTGTGCACAGTGCATCAGCGTCGTAATCGCGTACCTAAACGCACGTGCCCGGTAGCGCACTAATTCGGCTAACGCCACGCGACTCAAATACAGTACAATCAAACTAGGCCGGCTTCACCAACGAATTCGAATACCTAGTGTTAGAAGAAGCAAAGCCCATGCTCTAACAGGCATGTGATTGTTGTTATTATTTACCATGTGTTCACGTTCTTACCGATAACGTCTATACTTATCACGCTAAAATCGTCTCTTCACCTTCTTGGGGACTATTTTTCACTTATACACTGACAAAATCCAAAATTCACGCGAAAATCGCCCAATAAACAAGAACCGATCAAACGAAAACAAAGCGCTGCCACTGTCTGTTGTTTATACCTGTTCGTCCAAGGTCGGCAGTTGGTCTTTGCGACGTCGTCACGTCTTGTGAGAAATAATTGTTTATACGGAGTATTACTTAATTATCATTCTTAAATCTTTTAAATAGGACATTCGCACTTTGATGCAAGTTGTCAACTGAACTCTTTTGAATTTTTATAACTGAAAAAAAATAAGTCTTATATACGCAGAATTGGTAGAAACAGCAGTGTAAATAAAAGCTAAGTATATTCATTTAACGTCAGTAACCAAGAACCACAAATTCATAGGATATATGATAGTCGTTCATAAAAGCCATCCTTCGTGCACTAACAAAATAAGCATAATAAACAGAATAATCTATGTCAAGAAAAATCTTAATGGACAGACAGGCTGAATATATAGGATTATCAGGAGTAACCTTTGATAGAAAAATGGGTGTTCCTCCATCATACCTTACCCCAAATCTGACAATTCTTGCAAAAAGGACTAAAATACTTGAAAACAATTGAATTTGACTGAAATCTAGCTTCTTGATTCAGTGCTAAAAATACAATACCTATGAGCCTCTTGGCTTATTTTAGGCTCGTTGGCATTAGGTGTATTTTGGGATAAAAATCATACAACTAGATAACAACCGGACGTTCATTATTTTCGGAAAATTAACTGCTCTAGTTTTTTCAAACTTTGGGAGTTTTGAAAGTTCAGCAATCGTAATTACATAAAAATTTATGAAGCGTTTAAGCTGTTAGAATGGAGCCCAAAAACATCCCAAAAGGGTATGAGTACTAACCTTTAGAGCTTTTAGGACACATTGGAATTAGGTGTATTTTGCAACAAAAATCGTACCGCTAGACAACAGCTAAACTAGGATCTTATGTGCATTAGTTTCAAAAAGTAAACTGCACTATATTTTTTTGACTTTGGTGTATTTCTAAAATTTTGGTAGTTACGTAGTATATAAAAATTCCGTAAATTTCGAAAATTTAGAGAATTTCAAAATTTCGAAATTTTTAAAATTTTTGGAAACTGCTAGATATTTCAAAATTTTGAAAATTATCTAGTATAAAGATGTTACGGCGCTGTAGAAGAGAACCCAAAATCGAAAATTTTCGTAATATACTCCACTCACCTAGCTTAGGGGAAGTAAAACAACCTTCCCTGACTAAACTGACACTTCGCCCTGCAGCAACTGGTCTATAATTCCGGTAAAGGCACGTGACCGGTTCAATCCTGACAGGACCATGGCAGGGCAGGGATGGGAATCAGGAGGATGGTGATTCATCCGCGATTCCCACAGATATATGCAGCGCGTGCCCTTTTGTGCCATAGATATTTTTTGTAATTAGATTCCAGGCCAGAGGGTATGAGATTTATTATACCTTTTATGCCGGCTCTTAAAAATCCGTTTGACGTAATGCGATTTGCTGCATGTGCCCCTAACTGGACGACGCGATGTGAGAAAATAGAAAGAGTTGGAGTCCGTATCTTTTCATTACATTCGCTGGGAAACCATCTATCTGAAATGATGTGGCGCCATCTCATGATGAACAGAAATTATAGGACCCATATTTTCAAATTTCGCATGATGCGTGACTCTTTGACTGGTAAAGTGATGTACACTTATGGAAACCATCCTCATTATGGTGTAATTAAGTAGCTAAAACTTTCAATGAAAAGCTGATGCCACCATTTTTTTTCACAGCAATCCGAAGAAGAAGCTAAGAGGTAAAATTTATTAACATTGCGAATATTGCTTGTTCTTCCTCTTAAGGTACCAACTAAATTGAATAAAGATCAGCAACAATTTTGGAGTATGAAAATCCAATCCCATCTAGTCTGAGAGTTTTCAGCCATAAAGTTTTATTTACGCTCTGGCCCTTCTTGGCCTTCTATTATAACATTCAGAAGGCCATATTTAACATTTTTCATGGTATGTGCAAGATATACGGCGTTTCCTTTCTTTATTCGCCGCAGAACTTGGGTATTTATACATTGTAATTGTTTCTTAATAGGTTTAAATAACCAGACCATTACGTTTTACTTGCTAATTCGTTCAAAGGGGTTGCGGATCAAATGTTTTTTACTAAATATTGTTTATTTATTAAGCTGAAAAGAATAAACTCGAAACCCAATGCTCGATAAGAATCTCAAGAACAAGTAATTTGACCCTTCAAAATAAAATAAATTTTCCAAGAAGTTTCAGCATGATGGGCCTCAGCACAATAAATAAGAGTATAGCAGTATTTTTTTTCTGTAGCGAGGAGGTTAGGGTTCAGTTGCCCTAATAGTTACCGTCTTACATTCAGATAGGAATTCCTGCTTATACTCAGGGCAGGACAGTTGAAGATTACATGCTTAACTATTTCCTCTGTCTCACCGCATTTCCTGCAGAATGGGTTTGCCACTTCAATCTCCAGCTTTTCCAGGAGTGCACTGAACGTCCATTGTAGTCCCTTTTGCTCACTCTGAGAGCATCATCTACGGTATTAGAACACGAGGGACGCCGCTCAGAATCCTCATAGACTGAACATTCCCACCTCTCTGTCCCAGCACTTCTGGTGCACATTTGACACCCATTTGGTGAAAGTTGTCCGTAGCATATGTATGACATACCACGTGCTGGTTCTGGCCGGATGTGAGGGAAATCTTCGTGTCTCTTGGCTCACCTGTCGACCCACTCATTGCCACCCACTCCTGTGTAACTAGGCACCCAAGATACTATTACATTTATCAGTGTCCTTAAGGTATTATGACAGTCTCACACTACTTTTGAAGTTCCATGCCATCAGAGAAGCCCGGCTGTCTGTGTTTTCATTACGTTTTCATAGACGGCATTTTTGCGGTATCTTTTATCTATGTATCTATATAATCTGCACCTGTAGAATTTCTCAAGTACTTTATAGCGGTATTTGATTGAGGGCGGCTAAATTATCCAATAATAATGCATAAGATATAAATTAATTAATGCGCTGCCATTTTATGATCAGCCCTGTAGCACTAAAATTTGTACAGCTAGTATAGACGCCTAAAACCATTATAATGCTTGCTTAAAGCTTTTTTTCGATACCTTGAATATTTTACCAGCAATCCATCCATCGACTATCGTTTTGTAATAAATTTAACCCTGTATATAATCTCTTAATAGTAGGCTGTAAGCCCTGTGAGTACGCCTTTGAACTCTGCTGCACATATTAATTTACACTGCACAGAACTCGTGCGTTGTTCGAGACTCATCAAGAGGTGTAGTTTAATATACAATCTTCGTTCGGCGTCCGTTTGCCATGAAAGGGGGCTTTATTTTATTTTTAAAGGCGGATCACAGTTTCAATGCGACGTGTAAAGTAGACATGTTAACAACCTGTTTCATTTAAAATTCCCGTATGCATGCGACGGGCAACTTACACAAACACACACACAGAAGGGTATTCATCAGAGGAGTTACGATTTGCCGAATTTTATACGCCGTACAGGATGTTTGTTAGCTCTTGGTGACAGGGATGGATCCAGAAACTTTTGTTAATATTCCTATGTATAAGTATATTAAGGTAAATTTGGCCACTATGTCATGACTCTATGCGACTACTGCGGCGCAGAGTTCCTCCATTGCATTCCATTTCCCTACCTGACTTTTATTCCAATGAACCTAAACTAAACTAGGAAATCTCTTACTTGCGCTGGGCAGACATCTTGTTGATACCGCATATGGCGACGATCTGTCAGTGGTACGTCCTCTAACAAAGTTGATAAATTTTCTCGTAAAAAATGTAGGTACCTAATTTGTGCCATTCAAGTTCTCAGGCAGCTCAAAGGGTCCAACAATTTTGCCGTTCAAAATTCCGATTCACAGGTTTCCTCTAAAGCGATACGGGGATGGTAAACAATTTGAACATTTATTGTAATAAAAAATGCTATTTCCCTATCTGACGTTTATTTTATTTTTATTCCAATAAACCTAAACTAAACTATGTCAAGATTCTCCATTATTTTATTAGTTTTACTTACTTTTGTTGACTTTTGTAAAACTGGCGTCACTCTCTGTCTCGCTCACTTAAGGCAAACATGTTTACTATCCATCCCTCTCATCATTTTGTCGTAAAATTAAGAACCTACCAAAAGCTTGTGCGAATAAAGAGCATTTGACCTGAGTGAAATGGGTTAGCAGAAATCGAGTTGCTTGAGGTTTTTTATTTTTTTACTCGTTTTTTTGTATTAAACTAATATGTGTTGCACCACTTTTCAATCGTGATTAAATGCGTGATCTTTTAATGGCACTGTAGTACATTTTTTTAAAGGAGGGTCTTCCAAAGTCGACAAACTTCGAAAATTTAAAATTTATAGTTTAACAAAAAGTCTTAATTCTAGAAAACTTGGGGCAATTGTGTCATTACTTTTGACTGTGCTTCTAGAAATGTTATTTAGGGTTACGGTTCCAAAGTTTAAATGAACAAAAATAATAAAAATTAACCACAATAACCGAAAAATTGTTATAATTTGACCAAATTTATAGGTTTTTCTTGAACAGCCATAATTTCCAAACTGCATGGAACAGATTTTCTTCTAATTTTTCTCATGATGGTTACAATCAATCCTATCACTCCGTTACGGCTTGACGTTGAGTTTTGCGACACCCTGTATATGTAGCAGTCCTTTCTAAAGTTTAAATTGGATGGTTTGTCTAATATAAATCTTTTGACGTACCTGGTTAACAGTCATTTACAAAACGTATCAATTAAGTGGGTTTCTATGTATGGAAAGCATTTGAAGACGTATCAAAATGCAAACATAAGCAGTGTGGCTGTATAGGTAAGCAAACGTTTCAACGGTTTTCAGCTTAGACAAGGAAAGAGAGAGGACGGAACCCGCGACTGACATTTCTGATACCAAATGGCACCAAAGCGCTATTCCCAGTGGCGTAACTAATGGGATTAACGTTATGGTTGAGCTATTTGTAGAAATAATCTTTTTCAAATAAAATTTAATGAAATATTGTTATTCAGGGTTTCTATATGGCCAATTTCGCCATCCACAATTAAAATTTAAGTGACTAACATTACCGTAACCGTGATTTTCATTCGACTGCTGTTTTGTGGCCAATAATATATAAAAATTGATAATGTATATATTTTATTCAGTCATGAACATGTTATGTTCATTTGCAGTGTATGACTGATGAAAGACACGATTATACTTCTACCCAGAAAGAAAAAAACTGCTTGTAGTTTGTAGTAAATCAATTTTTTATTATTAAAGAACACATAATACCTATAGTATATTTATATTTATTGACATTATGTTTATATATAAAATACTGTCTATTACATACTGTAAACAGAAGCAGCAATAAAACATTTTTATTATTATAGATTAGCTTACGATATTGAGGAATTTGATGCCTTCAATCTCGAAGTCCCCATATGCAGTAAAAAAATCTACTTGCTGTTACGCTGTTACTTGCTGTTTGTAGTGTGTAATGAAGAGCAGTATTTTTAATTACTCCAACGAGGCTTTTTTATACTTAACTTCTTTTTGCGACGGTGGCAATAATTAATGAAAAAGCTGGAGGGTTAAACATAAAAATTATCTCAGACATGAAATAAAGTAAGTTTTGGGCTAGAAATACAAAGGTCCTTTAATCTTATCCAAAATCAAAACATTTACAAAATTAGAAAATGACCCCTAGATTAGCTAGTAGTAAATAAAAACGAACAATTCATTCAATATAGGTGAGGTCCTATAACTTACATAGAAATTACAACTCTATTTTATCACTTAACCCCTTGCTTCCAGTAAGTTCTAATTTATTGCAGTTATGTATTTACTTATGGGGAAGTTTGGGTGAAACTCAGTATTGTGTGCTTCAACAAAAATAAATTTTTTGTAGGAACGTGGCATTTCGCTTGCTCCTACAATTGATGGCAGTCAATATTACAGTCATGGAGGTCAAAAACTACCAATATTTTACTGCCCTTTAAACAGAATCATTTTTGTTAATTGGCTCCGAACTGGATTGTCCTGTTGTGATCGAGATTTTACAATAAAATGGATTCTGATATTTAAGTATTTTGTGCATACAGCTTTTATTAAAAAATATATATGATTTACATCATTTTCTAATACGTGACGTTCTAAGCAGCTGAAAATAGGGGTGCCTAGAAAACTTGATATTATTTTGCTTATCAGCGAAGGTACAAAATGTTTGGTGTGAATACAATTTTCATTAACTCTCAGAAAATGTTCCGATTTCAAACATATCTTGATTTGCAAACAACAACAATTTGATGGGTAAGTCAGACCGCCGTGGCTTTTAAATTCAATTAGGGCATTGAGAAACCGATCTCTAGTACCAATCAATGTTGTGACACATGTTTCACATTTTATTGTTTTTTGTAATTGGTGCGAAACATAACCAGCAATATATTGAACAATTTGGGATGAACATTCACTTATCACAGGTGCATTCATGATGTAGTCATGATCCTTCCAAATAGTTTCTAGATCATCAGAAGGCTCATTTATGTCTATTAAACTATGGTTCGATAAACTACTATTAATTACATCTTCAGACCTTACATTTTTTGTAGAACTACTTAGAATAGGGATTTGATCTAATGGAATACAGTTACCCATACCGCCCTCTCTAATTTCTGCTCGAACCAGAAGCCTTTTGTAAGCAGCTAGAAACTGTCGAGCGGTTGGGTTATTATTCCAGCCACCTCTTGATCTAATTGACGAAAAGAATAATTCTAAATGATCTTGACTAATCTTATACAACGGAAGGTACAGTAATGTTTTTCTCTCAGAAACAAGTTCTTTGTACAATCCTAAAGAACTTGATAATGAAACTATTAATCCAATAAACCCAGTTTTTCTGTTAGACATGATTACTTGCTCATTATTAGATAATTTCAACTTTGAAAGATAAAAAATTGCACTATTGATAAATTCCGCAGATCGATCTATATTTTTTTGACATAATGCTTTTTTATAACCTGGTGCTACTAGGTTTCTGCTGTTTAAAATATCGAAAATGCTATTTACAATTCTAATAAATTTAACTGTTGCCTGACTACCTTTAAAATCCTCAAGATTCAGCTTTTTTTCGCAATACTCAATAACATCGGCTACTGATGCACTAAGTAACTGAACTGCAAGCCGAACCTTCATTTTTTGTTTGAAAAAAATAATATGAGCGCGACGTAACTTATTCCCTAAATGTAAGCCCTCGCTAGTTTGCAGCTTCTCTAGAAGCGCTATGTATTTCCATTGAATAAAATTGTTATCACAATCAATTAGGATTTTCTTTTCACCAAATGCATTGCGAACAAGTTTTATCATATGACATGGATCATAAAAAATATATACATTGTGATCTGTAACTCTGAAACTTGTCTGTATATTTGAAATGTTAAATAAGAATCCAAAGTTATGACACATAGCGGTATTAGATGGAGCACCATCGAATGTGATTGACATAACTTTGGCTCCCGTATCTTCAATCAGATGGATGCATTGAGATACAATTGAATGTTTTTGACTGCCATTCAAAGAATCTGTAAGAAAGTAGCCGACAGGTAATTTCCAAGTTCCATTGATGCAAACCAACATTATAACAAAAGCTTCTTTGGCTAAAGCATTAGAGTCATCGTTTAAATTTGTACCACAGTTCACATAACCATGGAATTTTTTTCCATCCCATTCTAAATGTTTCCGTATGGCTATTTCATCGATAATTAATGAACAAATTATTGGTCTGTCAGATGATTGAACCTTATTTCTTAAGGTATTTAATGATTCCTTGGTAAAACCAGGCTCAGCATCCACATTCTGAAACCATTTAGCAATAGTTTTGCTATGCGGGAGACAAGTGTCAAAAACATCTCTCACATAGTTGTATGCCTTTGGTGAAAAAAAATTTAATGTCAGGGCAAATTTCCTAAGTTCAGGTGAATATTGAACATTTCTCCCCATTTTTCTGTTCAATATTTCTATGTTAACCTTGCTCATATTTTGAACTAAAACTAAATTTTCTTGAGATAGTAAATTTTGTCGCTCTAATTCCTCAGCAATTATTTTTAAAGAGGCTACTTTTTTGTGTGCTCTTTTCAGTGATTGACCAAGGGCACGGATTTTTTTCGTTTTTTCCTTATTCTTATCTTTTTGCAGCAGCAGTTCTCTTCTAAGTTTCTTTTTCCGGGGAGAGTCGTCCTGTGCAGCCAGAGCTGAGGTTGATGGCGATGGTTCTGGATGAACATCACGTTCACGGGGTCTTTTTCTTTCTTTTGCCTAAAATAACAGAGCTGTATATTAGACAATGTTTGAAACATTACTTCCGAAAGAAAGACAGAACAAATTAATTTATGATTTAAGTAGATGTGAATGAGTGACTGAATCTTATAGGAAAAGTGACAGTAACATTTTGTTTTGAGTTCGTATCGAGTAAACACACCTAAATATAGTTGTTTAATAATGTAACAGTAACACAAGAAATTCATTACATTTTTGAGGTTAGCTGCGTTTTGATTTTCATAGCTATCAATTTTTAAATGGTTATTCAGCCATTCGTAATCGCATTTCTCCTTACTTTATTGCACTGTTTATTTTGGAAACGTCATCACTAATACTCAAATATAAAACCAAATTTGAGACCATAAATATAGAATATAGGCATAAGGCATAAGAATGATTTTAAATTAATATCACACCCAAATCATAACTCATTAATGATCCAATTATATACAATGGAGTGAAGATTTATAACAAACTTCCTCCTCACAGGTTTTAGTGAATATCCCAAAAGTTTTGTTTGTTATTATATAGCTTCGTCAATAAGAATCTTGTAAATTCTTAGACTATAAAGTATATCTATCTATCCATCTATCATAATCCTAGGATGTTTATTATTTTAATATTGATTAAGCGTAGACAATGTAAGCTAGGAATTATAACTTACAATTTTTGGACGTAAGTATTCCGGAAGCTCGTCAAATATGGTGGGGACTGCTCCTTTCAGAAGATATACTTTTTGATTTGTTTGATGAAGGAAATTCTGTTCAAAATGCTTAGAACAAAGCCTATCGTTGCTTGTAGGCTTCCAACCTTCGATCCTCATATTTTTGATCCATAAATCATGTCTAGGAAGATCTTTAGGAAACCTGTCGAGGAAGAAAGAAAATTAATTTTATTATTCATACAACTACAAATAAAGGCCACCCTTGAAATGCACACCTTGTATAAGGGTATTGGTATATTATATATTACAATGTAAAGTCATAATATTTCTATTCAAAATGTAAGCTATAATAGATACGCCACTGGAAAACTGATTGTATTTGAACCAAAAAATCCCTTAAAAACATAATTTTTAGACTTTACGTGCTCAAAAACCTTATGATTCGCATGTTAGTGGTACATTCCAAATTATATTTCGGATACACATATATCTTTGAACTAGATATCGAGATATTTGCATGAATTTCGGATACACCAAAAAAATAAGATCATAAATTTACCTGTGAAAAGTGATTCCTGGCTCCTTCCTGCTGCTGTGGCTTTTACAACGGTAAGCTGCACACCCCACCATTACGCTCACCACAATATTTCACAATTATTGGTCTTAAAAACGTTAAATATCGCAAAAAACACCACCTTGACACTACCGTCAGTTTTCCACCAGCATTTTGACAGCTATTCATTTTCGGTATCAGCTAATCCATATAGCATCAAATGGGCGCGCGGTATCCCCTCTCTTTCCTTATCTAAGGTTTTCAGCTTGTAAAAGGGTCAATAATAATTATTCTGAAACATACATAATACGAGTACATTCACTTAGTTTCTTGCACCGAGGGAAACAGGTCTGGGAAATAAATGGTTACGGTCCACGTTTCACCTCTTGTCATTTGGTGTGTACGTGTTGACATTGACTGTCGTAATCTCTTTAATAAAGAGCAAGAATCGAGAAATATTACATGTTTTACGAAAGTTCGGGCCTCAGGACGGCTAAATACGGAGCATCTCTTCTTTATTAATATTAAAGTCTACCGTATTTGCATTCTACGTACATACAGCTACATTTCTATATACGTACCAACATATTACACATGTTTATTACTCTCGCTTGCTTCAGCGGAGTATGTGGGTAGCTTTTGATGCAATATGTATACGGTATTCACATGCACGTAAAAGCTCAGATTGAAATTGTCTCCATAGTATTTTAAGTCATAAGAGCAAACATTCTCCTTACAATCGCGCTTCTTGATGCATTACAATATTTTTATTTTACTTTTGTAGACGTTTTACGAATATTACAAGCATTAATAATACCTATTTTTGTAGTACCATTAATGAAACTGGTACATTCCAGTTCCAGTTGCCGTTTGTCTGTGATTGCACCAATAATGCAAATATGACAGGCAAGACATAGGCAAAACTCAGAAAAAGAGGGATTCAAAATACATGGATGGAGGACGGTCCTGCACCTCGTTTTGAAAGTAACCAGTGAATTTAGCTCTGAATAATTTCAAGTTTAAATAGTGATATACTAACATTATTAGAGTCAGTGTACCAACGATACATCGATAAGTACCGGCGCCATCATTTCTGTGAGTACCATTCTCCAGTTTTACTGTAGAACAAGGTAAACGGCGTAATACCAGCCGATCGGAATTCCATTTCACCGCAGCTCAGCGCGAAAAACGTCTGTCCCAAAAGAATCCGAACTCTGTGGACAGGGCCGTTTCTAGACTCAGACAACTGGATCACTTGATCTGATAAATCCACCATGGATAACCCAACTACATCATCACAAAACAACAGCCCAACTAAATCGTACTCTGAAATACTGAACCAAAACTCTGTCAAGTATGCAAACAAGGAGCAAGCCATCATCTTCAACGCTATCGATGGATTAAAGATACAAGATTACCTCCTGAAACTCGGTCCTCTGGTGAATCCAAAAAATATCCTGTTCTGCTCTAGGATCTCACATAATATAATCTGCATCTATCTCTCCAGTAGACAACTTGTGGATAGCTTCCTTGAAAATCCGGGTGAGATCATCGTCAGTGGAGAGCCATTAAAAGCGCGCAGACTTATAACTCCTTCAGAACGACTGGTGATGTCCAATGTTTGCCCGACTATCCCCCACAAGATCCTAAAGGATCGCTTGGACCAAATTGGAGTCAAACTTATGTCACCAATCTCCTTTCTGAGAATCGGAGCACCGCTGTCGGAATATAGCCATATATTGAGCTTCAGACGACAGGCATATATAACATCACCTGAAAACGTCCTTATCCCAGAAAGCATGGAAGTGACCCACGAAAACCTGATTTATCGGATATTTCTGTCACTGGATAGTCAAAAGTGCTTTAACTGTAAACTCTCAGGTCACATCGCATCCCAATGCCCATCCATACAGTCAGAGATATCCACACCACAGATAGCAAACCAAACCACTCCCAACAATACCGGACAGTCATCAACTACAACCATTCCAAACCCACTACCTACATCACCGTCAAACCCACAATCGGAATCAACGAGCACACCCCCACAAGCAACTACAACTGCAAATACTGAAGAAAATCTAAACCAGACCCAAAAGAATTGTTCCAACGATGTCATGACATCTGAAGCACATCCAAGCAACAAACGCAGCTTCTCAGAAATACTAATCCCCACCACTGAATCTGTACCTGCTCCTGAAAGCGCCGAAGAACCATTTTTTGCTATTCCAAAAAATAAAAAGACAAAGTAACCTAAAACAGACACTCAACCATCACACATACCAGAAAGTGCATTCGAACCAGTTAAAGTTTTTATCGATAACCATTCACCTCCACTTGTAATGAACTCTGAGCAAGTAAAGAGCCTATTGGAAAACACCCATGGTTCAAAAGACATAGCTAGCGTCGTCAGTGACCACTCTTCCGATTTCAAAGGTACAATAGAATTGCTGTTACTAATCTACCCACACATCACAGACAAAACTCTGAAAAATCGCTGCACAAGGCTGAGGAAAAAAATGGAGAAGCACCTCGAAACTAATTCGACTGACCGCTTCAGCGATACTTCTTCTGTCGACTCCACTTTTTAAACATAACATTCAATTCGATATTGCAATGGAATTTGAATGGATACTATATCCATTTAAATACGCTACGTAAAGTTATCGCCGACTATACTCCAGATATAATTTGCCTCCAGGAAACACATTTTCACGAATCCAAAATACATACACTGAAAGAATACACCGGGTTTTTCAAAAACCGTGACAGAACTACAGCCAGCGGAGGAGTAGCAATATACGTGAAAACTGGAATTATAGCCAAACCTATAATATTAACTACAAACTTGGAAGCCACAGCTGTTAGTTACTCTTGAATCAAGCGAAACCGTTAACATATGCAGCGTATATATACCCCCAAACTATCATTTAGAAGAGAACGAACTAGAAGCACTGTTGCAACAGATACCATCACCGCGAATAGTATTAGGCGATTTTCATGCCCATAACCACGCCTGGAATTCATTCAAAAATGACACCCGAGGAAATATAGTAAAGAACAGCATAGACTACAGCAACATGGTTCTTTTGAATGATGGAAGTGGGACCAGATTCGATTCTGCCTCCGGACGATTCTCAGCAATAGACCTAAGTATCTGTTCACCCAGCTTACTGACATATCTACAGTGGCCTATTGCTGACGACTTATATGGAAGTGACCATTTTCCGATAATTATAAGAAACACCAAGAAACTAAAGACCAATACTCTGCCTACCGAGAAATGGAATTTAAAAAAAGCCAACTGGGACGAATTCTCACACCATATCATCAATAACATAGGTAGGATTAACATATCCACAGATATAAATTCAACTACAGAATCTTTCACGGAGCTAATCGAAGAAGCAGCAAACCAAACCATAGGAAAGACCCGAATTGTACATGGACGAAACTCAGTTCCTTGGTGGAATGAAAGATGTGGAAACGCTGTACGGGAAAGCAAACAGGCATTGAATAAGATAAGGAGATGTAAAACAACCAAAAACTTATTAGATTTTAAACATAAGCGTGCTAAGGCAAGACTCGTGATAAAGACTGAACAAAGGTTATCATGGCAAATATACGTAGCTAGTATAAATAACTCCACCAATATATCTACAGTCTGGAAGAAAATAAAAAGCATGTCTGGTTCGAAAGCACACACCAAACGCTAAAGGAAGGGTCCATAACATACACACAAAACAAAGATATCGCAAATGCCTTATCCAGAACGTACTTCAAAAACTCCAGTGATGATAACTTCAACCAACAATTCCTTGACCACAAAAGAAATACAGAAGTAATAATTTCAACAGAAAAAAACACATCTCATCCTATAAACGAACCACTCACGGAACAGGAACTGAGAGAAGCCCTCCTGGGACTCAAAGACACATCCCCAGGACCTGATGATATTCCAACTGTATTCTTGAAGCACCTCCGATCTGAAGCAAAAAGCATCCTTCTCAACATCTACAATACTATATGGAGTGAGCAAGTGTTTCCAGATATTTGGAGACAAGCCACAATAATACCAATTCTAAAGGCAAACAAACCACCCCAAACAGCAGAATCCTACAGGCCGATCTCCTTGACCTGTGAAATGTGCAAGCTATTAGAAAAAATCATAAATCGAAGGCTGTTGTGGAACCTGGAGAGCAGAAATCAGTTAGCGTGCGAACAAGCCGGGTTTAGAGCTAATAGGTCAACATTAGACAACATTTTAGATTTTTGACATTAACAAAGCATTTGATACCGCATGGAAATTTGACATAATATTCAAACTGAAGAACTGGGGGTATGATGGACACATTCTGGCTTTTGTCAAAAACTTCCTCGAAGATAGAAAATTCCAAGTGCGTACCAACGGTACACTATCTGATAGTAAGGAACAGATTAATGGCTTACCACAAGGATCTATCATTAGCCCAACACTCTTTCTCATAACAATCAATAACATCATAGGAGGCATAGGTATACCTTTACACACACGTCTGTATGCCGATGACATGATTATTTACCTCAAGGGTAAAAATATCGCAACTAGTACATCACTACTTCAATCAAAACTCGACGAATTAGAACAAAAGTCTAATAGAAGCGAATTCACATTTTCAGCAAACAAAACGCAGTGCATCATATTTTCGAAAAAGCCAACGCAGAAGAAACTCACCCTATACCTCTCAGGCGTCACCTTAAAAAGTTACAAAGAAATAAAGTTCCTTGGGATTATCTTTGACCAACGTTTGACGTGGAAAAGTCACATTACCTACTTGATTCAATCCTGCCAACAATAGACAATGGGGTGCAGATGGGATAACGCTTTTGAGTATCTACCGCTCCCTCGTAAAATCTAAGCTAGACTATGGCCGCATAGCATACAACTCTGCGAAGACATCGGTTCTTAAACCATTGGACAGCCTGCATAACTCCGCACTACGTCTGATGCTAGGAGCATTCAGAACTACACCCGTCGAGAGCTTATGCTGTGAATCTGGGGAAGTTCCTCTTAATGTGCGAAGACAAACATTAAGCCTGCAGTACTTTACCAAACTCGCATCAAACCCGTCGATACCTGGACACAAAAATAGAACGACATATAATCAAGCTAACCTCCGAAACACCTCACAGAACGTACCTTTTTATCACAGAATACAACGATACCTCAGTCAGCAACGCATAGCCATAATTCCACCCGCACTTCCCAATTCCCTCCCAGTATCCCCACCTTGGACCATTCACTCACCCAATATTAACACCAAATTGCTAGAAGCCAGTAAACAAGATGCACCAAGAGAGCTAATCATGCAGAAATTCCTAGAAATCCGTAATCAATACAGTGATCACATCGACGTATACACGGACGCATCTAAGTCTGATGCACATGTAGGCGTAGCAATAGTAACTCCTACAATAACTATAGAACACAAGTTACCACAGTCAGCAACAGTACTCACAGGTGAACTACATGCGATACTTGAAGCCATTCGAAACATCAAAGACAACTCAAGCGCTAACTGGATTATCTGTTCAGACTCCTCAAACTCTTTCATACTGATAGACAAAATGTTCAGTAAAAACTCTTTGGCCCATGAAATCAGGACCGAGCTTCATGCACTGAAACATAAAAACATTGTAATAAATGGGTACCCTCACATGTCGGAGTTCCTGGAAACGAGATGGCATACTGTAAAGCCAAGGAAGCCTCTAATAATGCGATACAGGTGACAGAACAAGTACCAGTAAGTGATGTCTGTGCTCACTTGAAGCTCAAAGTAAAAGAGAA
Source organism: Callosobruchus maculatus (assembly GCA_951848785.1). NCBI lineage: Eukaryota > Metazoa > Arthropoda > Insecta > Coleoptera > Chrysomelidae > Callosobruchus > Callosobruchus maculatus. Next base: position 23,099,849 of record CATOUR010000014.1, on the reverse strand, counting down.
CTGGAATAATATGTGGAGAAGCAAACCATCGAAACTACTAGAAGTGAAACCCAACTTTGGCAAACCGTAACCAGCAACCGACGACTGCAAACCACCATCACTCGACTTCGACTTGGACAGACACGAGCCACCCATGGTTATCTTCTAGCTCAAGAACCAGAACCTATGTGTGTTATGTGTAATGTGCAGTTAACAGTGAAACATGTTTTAGTGGAGTGCCCAATATACGAGATATACAGGTTACGCATACACTGCAAAAATTGCTACCAGAAATCCTGGGCCCACACTGTGATATGATAAAACTTACTAACTTCCTAAGATCATGTGGTTTTATATATAAATTGTAATATTAATAATTCCCCCGCTAATAACCCTTGGGTTGATGCGGCTAATTAAATAAAAAAAATACATGGATACGTAAAAACAACTAATTCGCGCCTATTGTCTGTCAATTAGATAATGGTTTAACTTGTATTTGAATTTCAGAATATTTAGAACTTTAATGAATTTGTGGTTCTTGGGCTTTTAGGCCGGCGTCGTTTAGCGTTAAAGCTTGACGTTTCGCCACGACGAGTGGATGGCATCTTCAGAAGCTATTTCACTTCCCCATCGCCAACCATCGGAATACAGAAACATCATAATAATTTCAATAGTAAAGAATAAACACGGAAAGTCAACCGGACATGTGTACCCATCCTAAAGGACCTGAAGACACTACCATATCGCGAAGGGGCGCGGCGCGTCTGATATCCCGTGTATGTTTTTTATAACGAGTTGTTAAAGTGCGAGCGACAGGAGGTGGATTAGGGAAGCAAAGAAGCTTATGCGTAAAATTTCCTAAATGTAAAAATCTTCTATTTCGCATGTCTAATCATTGGCAGTCCCTGATTTTATGGTGAGACAAACAACATAACAACATAAAGAAAATTAAAATAGTTGACCTGACTCAGAACTAGTGATTCACAAAGCATTCTCAACATTTTCTGATTTAAAAAATGTCGGCAGACGTAAATCGGTTTTAAAAGATGCAAATGCCTTGTCAACAGTATGTTTTACGTGCTGCAATAGCCGCATGTCTGTTTCCATTATTAAACATAGACTGCGAGCACTGTCACCGAATGCAAGAATAGTATTATCAATCGAAATTAAAATGCTACTTTTTAGATGCTAATTGTTTTTGCTGCCAAAAAAAAGAAGTTTTGTCTTCCGTAAGTTGAGCTTTAAATTATGACATTTCGACAATTCTTATATTTTTTCTAATTCAGTAGTGCTGCTATAATAAATCTGTGTATCGTCAGCGTATCGTAATGCTCGACAACTGTCAATAATGGTTAAAATATTGGCAGTATAAATAACAAAAAGTAAAGGGCCCAGAATGGATCCTTGCGGAACACCTCAGTATGATCCTCTGGAAAATATTTTCTGATGTCGACCAAGCAGATAGTGCCAAATCAGGAAAATAGATGTTTCACTGAAACCATTATAATGCAGCTTAATTACAATTCGGGATTGACCGTACCAAACGCCTTTGAAAAATCTAGCAAACTAAGACACCCGAGAAGTCTGCATTATAAGCTTCTAAGATGTTAGTAGTAATCTTTACTAAAGCTATTCCTGTTCCTGCCACATCGAAATCCACACTCACAATCTGGTAATAAATTGTGAGTGGTTAAATATGCATACATTTGTGAGCAAATAAATTTCTCGAATATTTTAGATAGCGCAGGTAGGATGCTCATAAGTCGTAGATCCGAATCGCTCTCTGGATTATTATTTTTGAAGTAGGAATTCTTGTGTCTTTCATATATTTGGAAACTAAGAACTCTCGGTGCAACTGTTAATTATACAGGGTGAGTTTTTAGTACCGGCTCGGTCGATAACTCCACTACTGTAGAAGATAGAGAAAAAAGTTGTATACAAAAGTTGTAGCCACGGATATGCTCCTTACTCAGAAAATATTTCGATTTATACAGGGTGATCCGTAACTACGTGGTGATGCAAACATGCATTTTTTTAAATGAGACACCCAATATATTATTCCATACTTAAATTCTACTAATGATTTCGGTTCTTCCGATATAGGGTTTTGTTACATTATACAGGGCATTTCAAAAGTTATGACCATTTTTGTATCCAAATCGCTGTCAAATGAACGTACTGTATATCAAAAAGTAATGAAGTAAAAATCATTTTTTCTACATGGATGGATAAAAAATATCATCCAGTCTTGAAATCGGCTATAAAAAAAGCCCGCGACGCATATTCGTATACAGGGTGATGCAGAATGCAAAATCTAGATTTTCTCTATTTTTTTAAATGTAACCCCCAATATTTTATTATACCAAAGGATTCATCTTTGTATAGCACTTGTTATGGCTGCACTCATTAGTTTCTGAGATATTTCGATTTTTCTACAAATTTTAAATATACCTCCTATTTGGTTACTAAAATTTATTTATTTTGAGAAAATACTATCAAATTTTATTTTTGCTCAACAAACAACTGAAATATAAGGCCATACTAGTACTTGATCAAGTCAAAACACGGAATTAACGAGATATTATAGGTCAAGTATGTTGAGGAAACAATTTTATAGGCGTCACGCGTAATTATCACGCAGATCTATCAGGTAGGCTATGAAATATTAAAAGACACAGTCCAAATAAAACGATTCTCCAGTCTTTCAAACGCATTAGTTTTACAGTGTCTCCGTTCTGGATATTGCTGTTCATAGTTGATATATTCTAGAGGCAAGTAGGCAATTTCTCAAAGATTCTCCTAAATACCCCCAATGGAAAAATTAATTTTTAAAGCTGGTTTTTCACACAGTACAGAATTATTGAGCAGGTTATCAGAACTGTCAATTTTTCAAAGCCAATCTGATAAACATGCTTGATAATTATGCATCACGCCTACAAAGTTGTTTCTTCAGCATACTTGACTTTATTATCTCGTTAATTTAGGGTTTTGACTTCATCAAATAGTATCATGACCTTATAATTTAGTTGTTCGTAAAATAAAAAACAAATTCGATAGTACTTTGTCAAAATCAATAGATTTCAGTACACAAATAGAAGCTATATTTTCAATTTACCGAAAAATCGAAATATCTCAGAAAATGATGGATGTAGAGACAAGTGCTATACAAAGATGAAAGAGCATATTAAGAGCAATTCTTTGGGATAATAAAATATTGGGGGTTACATTTAAAAAAAAGACAAAATCTGGATTTTGCATTCTACATCACCCTGTATACGAATATGCGTCGCGGGCTGTTTTTATAGCCGATTTTAAGACTAGATGATATTTTTTATCCATCCGTGTAAAAAAATGATTTTTGATTCACCTCTTTTTGATATACAGTACGTTCATTTGACACCGATTTCGATACAAAAATGGTCATAACTTTTGAAATACCCTGTATAATGTAACAATACCCTATATCGGAAGAACGGAAATCATTAGTAGAATTTAAATATGGAATAATATATCGGGTGTCTCATTTAAAAAAATGCATGTTTGCATCACCACGTAGTTACGGATCACCCTGATTAAATCAAAATATTTTCTGAGCAAGGAGCATATCCGTGGCTACAACTTTTATATAGAACTTTTTTCGCTATCTTCTACAGTAGTGGAGTTATCGACCGAGCCGGTACTAAAAACTCACCCTGTATGTACAATAAACTTATCAGTAAACCTACTGCAATGCTTGAGCGTCTGAATTTTGATAGTATCAACACGAAAAGCTGAATTTTAAATAGTGTTCAAAATAGAATTCACGATCGATAGTCATCATATGACTTTAAATGTAAGAAATTGTTGGCAAATTATAAACAACGTATGTACACGTACAAATCTATCAGCGTGATTCCCATTGCAGTGTGTTTTAAGGGGGGTAACATGAGGGTGCCATGACACGCGCAGCGGTTTGACACGGTGCGAAACGCAGCAGGCTGTGACGAACGGGTCGCATCTTGGTCGACATGTCTGTTGCCGACCTACCGGACCAACCGTGAGTGCAAACATGGCGGTTTTCACTTTGGCTGACAGGAGACAAAGGACTAGCGGGGGAGTAAATACAGAGTTAGTTTGGGGTCGATGTGGTCGGAGAGACCTTATTTGCTGGAAACCTATTTTACTATCTACAGTGAGCGTTATAACCAGAACTTTATTTCCACGAAAGAGTTATAAAGATAGATTTAAAATATTTTATCTTCTGACAGGTAGAAAAGCGACTCCTAAAATTCCTGATTGTGGGATGTCTTCCAGGGATTATTATTATACCTATACATGTTCCCATGGACTATACAGAGTAAACATTATGTATGTAATATAGTATATGTATATCTCAGTAAATCGTGATTGTGTAAGCATTTCTGATAGCAGTCGCAGTCGTCTAATATTGCTCCATAGTACGGTAGTATTGAGTTGTTTTTGTTTGAGAAAATAAATGAGTCATATCGTACGACTGACGCGTGAACTGCGGCAATGAAACAACAACCCTCGAACGCACGGTGTCCATTAGACACTTTTTAGCGTGAGAATTTTGACAGAGATTGATTTATGACATCAAAAGCAAGAATACAGTTCCGTGGACAGTCTTATAGTGACTATACCTGAAATACCTAACTTTTTTGGACTGTCATATTTAACTATAGGTCTGTTTTTACAGAGAATCACAAGCCAGTCAGAGCCAATCAGTATTCCCCATTGCAGTTGTCAAACTATTTCTGACTAGTACTGGCCAATCAAATTGACGCTGACTGGTTTGTGATTGCTGTAAAAACAGACCTATAATTTAGTAAGTCATATTCATGTGTAGGCCAAATTTTAGCTATCATGCTCTAAGATTGTTACTCGTGGGCCATACAGCACATCAAAAAATGCTCTAGTAAAAGTACAAACTCAAGACGTAGGAGCTAAGCTGTAAGTTTGTGATCCGAGGTCAATGAAAGTGGACTTACATGCTTCAGCGTATTCTAAGCTTTACACCTTCTTTGGATGCCAAAGACTCTTGCCATGTGAGAAGAATGGCCCCAATTAATCAACGCATAGATCATCTTGCTATGAAAGTATGAATAACAGCATGTAAGAAGAATACTTGCCGATGTATTATTTTTCAAATTTCGGATTTCATGGATGCATTTTGAAGCTTTCAAAAGTGTTCTACGTTTACCTTCCAAGTCATATAATAGTCAATATAGACGTCTAAAAACTCAGCGGTGTGCAATGTGAGTATCATGCTTACGTAAGTTGACAGCAATTGTTTGAAACTTGAATTTGTTTACCGTCAACTTATTAGCAGCGAGCCAATATCTCAAGTTTTCTTTATGTACATGATTATCGACTAGTAATAAAGTCATTGAATCACCATTATCGATCATTGTTGCATCATCGGCAAATAAAATGAAATTGCTGACTTTGGTACAATTTGATAGATCGTTAACATATATTAGAAATAATAACGGTCCAAGGACTGAGCCTTGTGGTACTCACTTGTTACAACTTTCGTAGTGTAATATTCGTGTTTGAAAGGCACGTATTGTTTTCTGTTGCTGAAATATGAAAATTAAACTTTATGATATTTAAATTTGATTTACGGAAACCATAGTGGCATAGTTTGTCAAATAGGATATTAAATTGAACGCAATCGAAACCTTTTGTGAGGTCTCGGAATGTTGCTATATTAATTTGGTTTTCTTCCAAAGCTTTATTTGCCGAGTCGATAAATACGTTAGCTTTGGAGGTTGAGATGTTGTTGTCTGAAACCAAATTAACATAATAGAGAAGATCCGAATATAAAACGACCTTCACCGATCGGGTTAATGGATGAAAAGCATTTTATATTAAATTTAATATGTTAAAAAACATATCGCGAGTGGGTTGGCTGAAACATTTCAGTTCAGGATATGATTAATTAAATATTTGAAAAAAAAATTTTTAAACATCTCACTGGTTTGGTTAAGCCCATAGAATCTGCAAACGTTAGGTTGGCTACGTTTTTCCCGTCCCAACTATAGGGTAGGCAGGTATAAACAGGTAAATCATTAATAGTAATTTGCACCGGTGTGGTTAATGCATGAAACTTATATCAAAATAAAGACAATTTTATTGCAAATATGTCGATATAGGGTTGTCTGCAAAAAATCAGTCTCGATTCCGGTTGTCGAATTTTAAAGATCAAAATATTGCTGCCAGTGAATACGTGCACCAGAGAGGTCCGAGCGAACTATCCCATGTATTAACAAAGGACGCAGCATAGCAGCTGCGTGTAGGTGTAGCTCGGCCATTGAATTAAAGAAAGTGCGCATATCATGTGTCCGTGAAATTGGAAAGGAGGATAGCGATACACTCGTAAATGCTGTGCATCATTGTATTGGAACAGTTTGCCTCATTCTTCAGAATTGAAAAAGCGTACTACTATACTGATTGCTATTATTTATGAACATTAAATTGTGATAAAAAAATGACTAAAAAGTGTTTTCTATGCAATTCGGATGATGATGTTATTGATTTTAACGATGAAACGTATAAAAACTGTTCGTTGAAATTAAATTTTCGTAAAAAGAAAAATTTTAAATACAGTGGTGTTGAGTTAACCAATGTATCACTCGATTTTGTAGGTTATCATACCACGTGCTACAAAAAAGTGACTGCTTTGGGTAAAAAATATAATAATATAAATATAAAGAGTTTAATAACTTTCTTGGTGAGAATACGGTAAGTGCATAATAATTTAACCTTCAAAACTATTTTAGTAAATATATCTTTTAAATTTTTTTAATTGTAAATAATGACATGGAAGATTCATAAATTTATACATTTTTGATTATGTTTTATTCAAGTAAATCATTTCAATTTGACGGATGCATGACGTGCGCACTCTCTTTCATTCAATGGCCGAGCTACACGCAGCTGCGATGCTGCGTCCTTTGTTAATACACGGGATAGTTCGCTTGGACCTCTCTGGCGCACGTATTAACTGGCAGCAATATTTTGAGCTTTAAAATTCGACAACCGGAATTCCAGACTGATTTTTTGCAGACAACCCTATATCGACGTATTTGCAATAAAATTATCTATATCTTGATATAAGTTTCTTGAATTAACCACACCGGTGCAAATTACTATTATTGGTTTACCCGTTTATACCTGCGTACCCTATAGTTGGGACGGGAAAAACGTAGCCAACCTAACGTTTGCATATTCTATGGGCTTCATACCTTCGATTGGTATGTGATTTGTCTATTAACCAAACCAGTGAAATGTTTAAAAAAAATAATTTTTCAATATTTAATTAATTTATCCTGAACTGAAATTTTTCAGCCAACCCACTCGCGATATGTTTTTTAACATATTAGGTTTAATATAAAATGCTTTTCATCCATTAATCAGTTCGGTGAAGGTCGTTTTATATTCGGATCTTAGACTATAACAGACTGAAGAAAACTGCGAACGACAATTATTGTTGAGCGTATTTGAATAAATATTTCATTGTTATACTACAGTGTTCCAGCTTCGTTATTTTCAGATACATCCTAGCACATAGAAAACCACTGAATAAACACACCGTGTATGGTGATGGTGAAGAAGCAGGGGTAATTAGGTTAATGAACAAAATCCGTCGAACAAAGAAGTTGCCAACCTCTGTCGGTGGGTCACATTCGCATATCCTGAACTGGCGTTTGAAGCGACACCCGTGATAAATGGGATTATAGTTTAATATCAGCTGGGATGTTATTATGTTAGCGTAATATTTGTGTCCCGGGTGTGTGGTGACGAGCGGGTACCTCGGGTATTACGGTTGATGTGCGACCATGTGGCGGTGGAGGTTGCTACACATACACGGCTATATCCACCAGTGGCCGCTCCGCAGCCCCTTTCCCGGTACAGTCAAAGGCTGCTGCCTCTTTTTTTTTAGCGATAGTTAAGCATCTTGTCTGTTGAGAAAGAACAATTAAACGTATCCAATCAAAAATAAAATAGTTAATAAAATTCTGCCTACACCAAAAGAAAGAAGTTGTCTCAAATATACATAACTTAGATAAGGAAAGAGAGGGGATACCGCGCGCCAGTCTATTGCTATGTGAATTAGCTGTAACAGGAAACGATTAGCTGTCAAAATTTTGGTGGAACACGAATAATTTGTTACGGCAGTACTTTTTGTGATATTTAGGCCTGATTTTATCAAATGCATATTTTAACAAAGCTCTTCTATTCCTTGTTGTTTAGCAAAAGCTTTCTATTGTTATTGAGGGCTACGTTAATAGGTATCATTCAATAGTATTTTATCAATATTGAAAACAAGACATCAAAGCTGGATGACACTTCTGTCAAACATATTTTATAATTCATGGAACAAAATCATAGTAGAAAGTCAGAGCAAAGCGATTGATTTGCAAATTAATGCCAGATTTTTCATGTTTGCCTTATAATTATTGTATAATTACTAATTGCAAACTACGATAGTTTATGACAGAATCATAAAAGTAGTATCAATCACAGCCACCTTTATTAATAATTAATAACCCCACCCCTTTCAGTCGGACTGATTATAGACATATCCATAGTTTTATGAAGAATCTTGCATCTACTGGATGCATCTTTGTTATAGACCTTCTTATAGGAATATTCGTAGTAGATGTAAAGGTGCAGCGGCGCGGCATTGGGTAAAAGGCACCGTAGCGCATTACTATGAGAAACACATTGTAAGGCTGCTAGTTCCCGCTTTCTCTGAAAATATATAAAGCACTTGATTCGCTGTCTGACTATACGACAGGTTTCTGGCTTAAAAAAAATATGAGGTTATACTTTTGCCAGCCTGCGAGCTTTTTCGTTAAGAAGGATAGGCAACCAGTAGTGGGATGACATCCGTCCGGAAAATCTTGGACATGTCCGGAAATTTGGAGCTGAATTTCGTGTCCGGGCGGAATTACAAAAATCGGTAAAATGTCCGGAATTTGAACCCCAATTGAAAATGTTTGGCACAATATACAGCAAAATAAACAAATACAGTGAACGCAGAGGCAAAAAAGGCACTGCTGTCACTTGATGGCCCATCTCTCTCCATTCTCTTGGAGCCCCCCCCCCCCTCGTAAGCCAAGCGTCCGGAATTGATCTATGAAGTATATGGTCACCCTAAGTCCAGTAATGTACACTTGTGACACAGATTGGCCAACATGGTTGGTTGAATCGTGTGTTTAGGTTTGTGAAATGCAACAAAATGTTATTTTTATCCCTTTTTACTATAATACAAAGGTATATTGCAAGTATTTATAATTATTATCGATAGTAAACTATTGTTTTACCAAAATAATGCAGTGATTTGAATTTCTGGTCATCATTATCATTTGGTAGACCAACAAATTTTTGTGGAATCTGATTGGTTCAGATTAGCATTTGCTAAATTCTTTATTAAACAAAAAAAAATGCAATTTTTCACCCTTTCATTATGGAAAATCAGACTGGAAAAGATACTAGATGGTTCACAATGGTCTATTGTATATAAAGCATGTCATTTTTCACCTTTTTGAAGTAAACTTCAAAAGAAATCAATAATTTTCAGAGAACTTTGACAGATGCATGTTCTTGAATGGCCTGTTATGATTGATCATAGCCTCTGTTAAAATGCGCGTGTTGATAAAATCGGGCCTTGACTTCTAAGTATTTTGGGCAACAACCGCCCCTTTGTAGTGATATTAAATGTCGCGTGACGCTACTGAACATCGTCATCATGGAAAAACGGCAATATGTGGCTTTGACGGCGATGGCGGCGGTGATGGTCTGATCGAGCCCCGGTCCATGTCAATGCCGAAATAATGACGATTATATAGGAAAAGTAATTTTCCCCCTCATTTACATACTTGATGAAAATCTCATCGTTGCCGCTGCCGCTGCCGGTCGCATCAAACAACCGCCAACCAGCCACGCATCAGGATCGAGATGCGAATTCAGTTGGGAGTCGAGCGCAGAACACGTGACGCCAGCGTTTTTTGCGGTCGGCAGGCGCAGGATGCAACGGTAGGTAGATAGTGTGAGAGGGGGTTGTTCCAATCTGACGCACATTGAGGTTTGAAGGCTCAAAACCACCTACGTGCTTAATATGATTTTGCCAAGTTGTTTAAGAAGATGAACTGTTGGTTCTTGGACTGTACGGCCGGCGTCGACGCGCTCAGCCGCCAACACGAGTGGTCGGCATCCTCAGAAGCTGATGTCACCTGTTCGGCGTGTTCCGAGAAGCTGTCAAAATCGTTTTCGCGGCAAAGTTCGCGTTCGGTCCGACCTCTTAATCCAAAGGAAAGCTACAAGCTCACAAATAAACAGATGAATAAAAAAGCAAGCTTAAAGTAGGAGCTGATAAAGAAATATTAAAAAAAAGATATATCTGAAAGTTCTCATGGATAGAAAATATTTCCTTTGACTATTAGTCCGGGGTCCCAGGCCCATTTTCACTATTTACTACCGACAACCTAATTTTGCGTGAGTAGCTTTATTTTGATGAGACGCCCAACCTTTTCCTCTACAAAAATTCTCGATTGTGGTAGCTAACAGGGGTAGCAGGGATGAAATATGTCAATTTGACGAGTGTCAAAAATTAATTACTAACAGTTAGTTTTTTAACTAAATCTTAAGAATGTGATCAACCTCATTAGAAAAAATGTTTGTCCTACAAAATCTATGGTTTGATCACATTGTCCCCCTCCATCCAACATGTACCAATAACAAGGTCATACAAATTTATCACTAACAGCCTGATTTTTTCACTATTGCTTCGTTAATATTTATACAATTTGACAGCAACATTGTCCTACAAATCACGTGGTATGTTATCCCGATCCTACGACCAGAAGTTGTTAATACCACAAGACCATTTTTTTCATTACTAGCTGTAGGACAAAATATCACATAATATGTTACTGTGCTCTCTGACCAAACGAAATAATGTCCTACAACAAAACAGGTATGTATCATTAGTCCGACAAGAATTTTCATTTTTCTACTTGTATTATAAAATGTAATCGTTGCCGAAATCTATAATAAATAACTACTACTACTAAGCTAATTTTGCGTAAGTAGCTTCCTTTAGATGAGACGTCCAACTTTTTCCTTTACCAAAATTCTAGATTGTGGTAGCTAACAGGGGTAGCAGAGATAAAATATGTCAATTTGACGAGCTTCAGAAATTAATTACTAACTGTTAGTTTATTTTAAGAATGTAATCAATATTATTAGAAAAAATATTTGTCCTACAAAATCTATGGTTTGATCAGATTGTCCCCCTCCATCCAACATGTATCAATAACAAGGTCATACAGTTTTATTACTAACAGCCTGATTTGTTGGTTATTGCTTCGTTGATATTTATAAAATTTGACAGCGACACTGTCCTATAAATCACGTGGTATGTTATCCCGGTCCTACGCTCAGAAGTTGTCAATACCACATTTTTTCATTACTAACTGTAAGACAAAATATCACATAATAAATAAAACTGCTCAAGCAAATCTTTGCATGGATACCCTTATGGTCAACACCAACTTGGAATACATGATACACAATGCTCTGCACTTAGTAATAAGGATCATTTCAGAGCGTAGGACCCGGATAACATACCAATCAATTTGTGGGACAATGTGACTGTTAAATTATTCAAGTATTAACTAAGGTACCGTGAAATATAAGTTAGTAATCATTTTTTATGACCTCCTGATTGATACGTGCTGAATTTTGTTAAGACAAATATTTGTTTTATAATGTAGATTACTTCCTTAAAATTTGATTAAAAGGACTCACCGTTAATAATTTATTTTTGAGACTCGTTAAATAGACATACTTTATCCCTGCTACCCCTGTCAGCTACCACAATCGAGAATTTTCGTAGAGAAAATTGTTGGACGTCTCATCGCAACGAAGCTATCCACGAACATTAGACTTGATAGTAATTACTTTTACACCCAGGATTTGTACTACAACTTCTGGGCGTAGGACCAGGATAACATACCACGTGATTTGTAGGACAATGTTGCTGTCAAATTGTATAAATATTAAAGAAGCAATAGTGGAAAAATCAGGCTGTTAGTAATAAATTTGTATGACCTTGTTATAGGTACATGTTGGATGGAGGGGAACAATGTGATCAAACCATAGATTTTGTAGGACAAACATTTTTTCTAATAAGGTTGGTCCCATTCTTAAGATTTAGTTGAAAAACTAACTGTTAGTAATTAATTTTTGACACTCGTCAAATTCACATATTTCATCCCTGCTACCCTTGTTAGCTACCACAATCGAGAATTTTTGTAGAGGAAAAAGTTGGACGTCTCATCAAAATGAAGCTACCCACGCAAAATTAGCTTGTTAGTAGTAAGTAGTGAAAATGGGCCTGGGATCCCGGACTATATGATTTTATGAACTAATAAATTAAGAAAGGAATTGTGGATATTTCATTGAAAGCAGAATTATTATTTAATAACTTTGCTAATTCTCTTGCGTTCTTGAAGGTGTTCCTGTTACCTCTTCGAACCATAAATTAAGCTTCTAGAGGGCTAATAAGTTTGGAGAATGACCTATTTCTATGAAAGGAAGGACTAATTTTTACGTCAAAAGGAGCCTTAACTTTTTGTCTTATTATTTCCTTACTTATAAACTGAAATATAATGCAAGCAAAGATTTCAGGGGACGGTATGCATATCAACAGATTTCAAACTTTTTCATTTCATTTCATTTATTTGCAACAAATACAAATATTGCTACCCTCGGAGGACATACCTTGTATGAGGGCAGCATAATTATGACTTATCATGACATTCCAATTTTAATACAATTACAGAACTTTGCAGTTCATTGGTTGGACGCTGAAACTGAAGAATATCACAATTTATACAGAACGTGAATTTAGCAGACGAGATTTGTGTTTGTGAATTAAGCTTATTTAGTATTTGCTCAGTAGAATCGCTTTTCCGGAAGTTTCCCAAAAATAACAGCGTGCGGAAAACCCTTTTCACAGAACTTGTAAGTGAGTTATGAGTTCTCAGAGAAGCGCTCTACCTTTTTATTATGCGGCCCAGTATCAGTTTTAATTCGGACTGAATTACACGGATTGGCTGCCTGCATTTTCTCCTGTTTTCCTTGTCTTATCTATCGTTTGAATACTGTATCGAATACCGTTTCCTTCTCTTCTTGAGCAAATGTTGGATACTTCTTAGCGAGGTGTCTTGACTTGGTCAAAGTAGGCAAAGCAACGGTTTGTATCTTTTCTCATGTGACTCATCAACTAGATAAAGTCAGTGACTTCCTTAAAGTACAGTGTAATGTGTAATATTGAAGTACCCAAGTTTCTAATGATACCTAAGTAATAATATTTTAGATAGTTATGTACCTCTTAAAATATGAAACCTTGGCGTTAGATGCTGATAACTCTTAGCTAGGTCATGTAAAGCGAGAAAACTTCTTTAGATTCCATTCATTTGATTCAGTTTTGCACACTGCATAACTGAATTTTGAATGTGTTAGATAAATATATGGTCATCAAAAAAATTTCTGTTTATCTATTTGCTGTACGGCAATTTTGCATAGTATTTATTGCAATGCGGCTTTTTATTGCCGCACATCTGTGACGTAGTTGTAAGCCCTTACTTTCCGAGGAAAATTGTAGTCAGGTGATTCTACTAGTAACTCGGCGTTGCGTGTAGTGGAATATAAGACGACCTTCACCGAACTGGTTAATGGATGAAAAGCATTTTATGTTAAATCTAATATTTTAAAAAAGATATCGCAAGTGGCTTGGATGTAAAATTTCAGTCCAGGATATGATCAATTAAATATTGAAATATTAATTTTTTTTAAATATTTCACTGGTTTGGTTAACAGACAAATCCGAGGACAAATCACATACCAATTTTCCGTTTTTCATGCTCATAAGGTGGCACCAGGCTCAAGAATTTTAATAAAAGCCTCTGATACCGACGTTTTGATAATTTTGTTGGGAAATATGCGCAAAATTTCGGAATCAGAAATTTGGCTAGCGAATTCAGCAACAAAGAAGACAAATATAACCAGCATCTTGATTGCATTAATTGCACCGAGTTAGCGTTGAAGTTGAGATCGACGTTATGTGAAAGTTTACCTGCTTTCCATGCATTTACAGGCTGCGATTATACGGCAGCATTTTATAATAAAGGAAAAGTAAAACCTTTCAAGCTGTTTTCCAAAAATGAAAAGTTCCAAACGGTTTTCACGTCGTTAACAGATGAAGCCGATATTTTCATAGAAGAAAAAATGGACATCGTTCAAGAATTTACTTCTAATGTATATGGCATAAAGAACTGCACCAGGGTAAGTAATGCGAGATTTAGGATTTTTTTAAATTACTCCGCAAGAGAAGATAGAGAACAGGTTTTAAGGAAAATCAAAAGTTTTGACTCTAACACAATATCACCATGCTGGAGATCACTGCCACAAAAAATTTTAAGAACCATTTTTGTCAATTCCATGTGGCTTAACGCAACGGACCCCGTATGCGTGAAACTGCAGCCTGAAAACTGTGGCTGGTTTTTCGACGGTTATTTAAAACCAATAGGGTTTATTGGGGATCAAACGCCTTTAAACATAGAAGACATAATAGAAACGACAGAAGAAGAAGTCGATGACGAAGAATTCTCAGAAGTTGAAGATCGAACTTTTACTTCAGATGCATCTGATGCATGTTCATTCATTTTTTTATTTTTTTTTAATTAAAATACCTCTGTATTTATATTAGGACAACATTTTTGTATATAACAAAACGTATTTATTATTGGTGTAAATATACATTTATTTATTTATTTCTTTATTTATTTATTCGTTTTAGTTTTTTGATGACTTTGAACTTTTTTTTGGTTTCTATTTAAGCAGCTGATAGAACAAACAGAATTTTTGAGATAAGTATTATATATGTATCACTATCACTTTTTAATTTAGAAAATATGAATATATTTTAATATCACATGCAATATATACACATATATGCAAGTTATTAATTAATAAAAAAAATATTTGCAACATTCATATATCTTTTATTACTTAATAGCTTGATAACTTAATTCAATATTAATAAACTATTAATGCTCCAAAATATTGCACAGCTTTTACGAGCATATTCAATGGCCGAGCTACACGCAGCTGCTATGCTGCGTCCTTTGTTAATACACAAGATAGTTTGCTCGGACCTCTCTGGTGCGCGTATTTACTGGCAGCAATATTTTGATCTTTAAAATTCGACAACCGGAATTCCAGACTGATTTTTTGCTGACAACCCTATACCGACGTGTTGGCAAAAAAATTATCTTTATTTTGACATGAGTTTTATGCATTAATCACACTGGTGCAAATTACTATCATTGATGTACCTGTTTATACCTGCCTACCCTATAGTTGGGACGGGAAAAACGTAGCCAACCTAACGTTTGCATATTCTATGGGCATCATACTTTTGATTGGTATGTGATTTGTCTATTAACCAAACCAGTGAAATGTTAAAAATTAATTTTTCAATATTTAATTAATCATATCCTGGACTGAAATTTTTCAGCCAACCCACTCGCGATATGTTTTTTAACATATTAAATTTAATATAAAATGCTTTTCATCCATTAACCAGTTCGGTGAAGGTCGTCTTATATTCGGATCTTAGACTAGTGGTAGTGTTCTTGAGATCCCTTAGTTAGCTCCAGGTGTGTACAGGATTAAAGCCAGTGATCTGCAGATCTGACAAATGGGTATTTGGAACGGGGTCTATTGATGTTTGTATACATCATATATCGTCGCCTCGCTTACAAAACGGCTTATATCTTGTTTAGTGATTCTTCAGGAGAGGAGTTTCCTTGCAAGTGGCCTATCTTGAGATGGGCAACTTTGTGAGATTCTTCAGGTGTCAAAATTGAGAAAGAGATGTCATAACTTCGAGACTATCCATATTTGAGATATGCTGTTAAGAAGGTAGCTGCAGATTACTGCTACCCAACGGCCTAACCCATTCTAGCAATTTTTTGAGATAAGCTCTTTTGAAAGGAACGCGACGATATGTCCGTAAGATAATAGTTTTCTTTTACTTAATGTGGCAATTTTATTATTTAGTATTGTGGAAATTTTAAAACTACACCGGAATTCCATGTTGCTTCACCGTCACATATTTCATGTATACAATGGCTCAGCCTCAAAATTTAAAAATTAGTTAGTAGTTGCAATGTATTATACACAAAAGCACTCTCTGTCCCATAAACGTTTTTGTAAATTCCGAGTTCCTGTAATAATTAGTTTCATCATTTTCAAGGCATAAAACATCCGCTAGCTGTCTCCAGAATAATAAAATACTAAAATGACTGGCCTAATGTTGCCGGATCTAGAAGACGAATGGCGAGCGGGATTCTTTTTCATGTTCGAAAATTGATTAAAACTTTCAGACGGCTCGGTGTATTTAAGAGCATAAATTCTATGCATACTTCGATATTGAATTAAAGCGTTGTAATCAAACTCTCCGAGGCATTTTCGCACGGAAAGATGAAGGAAAATTTATTTATGTGTTGTTCCATCTTCCATGGAAGCCGTCGTCTTATTGCATTGATGCCAAATCAACAAACACCGTCGGATTCTAGTTTTTATATATTTCTGTATATAGAAGGAGTGAGCCTCTACAATCATAACAGTAGGTGGGACAGGTCAACAATAAAACATTTTATTTTGTACTTTCATCTTCTTAAGGTGTTATTATCACCTTCTTATCGAAGGTTGGCTACAGCTTGAACAAACTGGTCTTTTTTTCCACAATTCTGAGCAGTGTCTGTGTAATTAGGCAATCCTAGTCACTCACATCCTTTAGCTATGACTCTCAAACTCTTCGGCCATGAAGACTGTAACTCCTGCCCGGACCTCACTTAGGTACCCTCGACTTTACCCTGCATCATTAGTCTCATAATTACTTAGGACCCCTGTCCCATTTTTTAATTATACCAGTAACTCTTTATCCGCATTGATTTTTCTCAAGACTCATTGGATATACGTTCTGTCCATGACATTCTACGCCCTACCCACATCTCAAATGCTTCTACTCGTAGTCACCATTTCGAATGGATCCCCGATATCCAGCCTTCAGCTCCGAACAAAAGTATTGAGTTTTATAGGTCTTCACGAATCTGTATCTAATATGTAGTGACAGAGTCGGATTTGTTAGCAATCTATTGTTTCTACAAAATTCTGTACTTTATAGCAGCGAAGTTGAATTTTGATCTTTTGATCAGCCCTCCTAAACAAGCTTCCGTTCTACGGCCTCTCTGTTAAGCTTTGCTGTTGGCTTGCAGATTTCCTCTCAGGTCGGAAGATCTCTGTCGTGGTAGACGGATTTCCTCTTCCTTCCATAGCATCAATGCTGGGGATCCGCAGGGATCGATATTGGCGCCGGAATTGTTGCTGCTTCACATCAATGATCTACTCTATGGCAATATAAACACAATCCATAGTTTTACAGATGACAGTACTTTGCATGCAGACATCATGAGCAGTAGATCGATCGATCGATGCTGTCGAGCTGGAACGCAGAAGACTGGAAGCGACTACTTCACTTTTCAAGGATCTGGAAACCATTACCGCTTGGGGACTTAAGAATATGGTAAAATTTAATGCCTCCAAGACACAGTATTGTATCAAACAAGAAGTGCCCAAGCCAGCACCCAGTTCTAATGAACAATCAGGAGTCACTCCTTCAAGCTCTTAGGAGTCAACATTACAGAAAATCTGTTCTGTTATGAACGCGTTGCGTCAATTGCAACAGCTGCTGATAAAAAGCTTGGATACCTATTCAGAGCCAGAAAGTACTTCTCACCATCTAACCTCCTCACGCTATTATAAAGCCCACATAAGACAAGTCCTGGAGCACTGATCTCCTGTTTGGGGAGCTGCTGCGCCTACTACCCTGGCCATACGAGAAGCCATCTAGAGAAGGGCAATTCGACTAATTGGAGACTCGGCCTTAACGCGCCACCCCCAGCCACTTTCTTACAGGCATGCTGTTGATGACCTCTCGCTCCTTTACGGAGTCTGCTCCTCTGAGCTATCCTCTATAGTTCTGACGCTCACCGCTCCTATCACATACATCCGCGCGACCGCTGCATCTCATCCTAAGGCGGTCATTCCTAATAATTATATCAACAACCGAGCGGTAAGACTGCACATTATTTATACATAAGATGTCCAAGGCTTGGAATGGGCTGCCAGAGTATGTGTTTATTGTGCCTGCGGGTAATGGCCTATTCAAGTCCCCTAACCTAACTTTCTCACAGCAGCCGCGGTACTCTGGTACTTAGGCCTCGCTTACGCGGTCTGCTCAGTTATAGAAAAAATATTTGAAGCATGTTTCATTTCCAATTTCAATATTTACGAATTTTGAAGGACTTGAAGTGTTTATCTTCAGTATTTGAATCTCAAAACCATTCGTACATCGACAAGCTCTTCAAGCGATCTCGTGATAGCTAGAAAATATTGTGTAAATATGTTAATTTTTGTTGCTAGTATAGTTATTTGACGGAAGAACTCTTGGTGGGCCGTCCCCTGTTGAAACACTTGGCACTACACTGACTAATATCGTGCTCATACCGATGCGGAAATATACGTATGGCATTTGCCACATGTGAAATCTCCGTTGCTTTGTCCATATGTGGCCAATTCCAAAACCAGGCGTTGGGTAAAAATGTTCTTGTAGAAAATGAGAACTGTCAAAAAAGAATTTTATGGTGCATCGCCTATACCTGGTCACATCTTCCTTTTGTGTCTGCTATCTGAGTGTTGATCTTAAGTTTATACTTCTTATGGTATATTCTCCTGCGTAATGTATACTTGGCGGATGCAAATGTTAACTTTTGAATATCATTGAGGGGTTTTGAAAGAATATTGGTTGATAACAATGAGAACTGAAAATTATGTTAAAATTTATAATGTTACCTCATTCTTTTGAAGGTATCTGATATATATGCTATATAGGTATCGAGGAAAAAGTAAACACCGACGTTTCCCTGTACAGATCTCATTAACTCGATTGAGTAAATAATCCCTTCTGTGCATAGTGGGTGAGTTGTGGTAGTACAAAGCCATTCTAGTAAGTTTTTTATCTTGCGAAGAAGAGGTGCGACAAATACAGTTCCCAAGCGTTACTAATTTTCTTTTGAAATTTTATCAGTCACTGTTAGATTTGTGGCTAGCTAAAGTACCCGATGCTACCTTTGTTGCAAGGAAGTCTACGGCTTATGTTTTCTTTCGTGCACTTGAATGAATAAGAACCAGAGGCTATCCAGCACGGAATGTGGCTGGTGCATAGGTCACACGATGGGCCCTTTTGCGCCTCTATCCGCGCTAGTTCCTAAGACCTGCCCTTTTGGCAAAGGCAAGTACATTCTTAGGTCCTATCCGTTTTATCTCTATTGGTTCCAAGGTTCTTGAGCCCAGCATAGTCTGCCTGTGATAACCCAGGGTTTCACAGCGACACAGGATGTGTGCCTAGGATTCTTCCTCTTCACCACACCACGTGCACGTTGGGTCGTTGACCACCCTCATCACAAACAAGTGACGCCTGAAGGTATTGTGACCCGTTAATAAGCCTACTAACAATCTCAAGTTACTCCTATCCAGAGAGAGACAAAATCGTCCTATTCTCTCTGCAGGCCCTGCTAATAGCTCCCGAGCCTGACGGAGATGACCAGAGATGTTGTTCCATCTCAGAGAGTGTTGATTCTGGATCCACTCTCCAGTTGTTTTCCTAACCAAGTTTGCAGACAGTCCTAAGGCTGGTTCCGGGCCCACAAAACTGTTTCCGGATCACATCCTGGCTAGATGATCCGCCATTTCATTACCCTTTACCCCAGCGTGCCCAGGTACCCACATCAGTGATACCTTGTGTTTAGCTGAGATGTCGTCAAGAGCCCTCCTGCACTCCAGGACCAGTCCCGACGTTATTTTCCAAGCACTCAGTGCTTTGATGGCTGCCTGACTGTCAGAGCAGATAGTAATCCGCCTCCTAGACCCGTCAATTTCCCGAATACGATTTACACAGGCAAGTATCGCATAGACCTCAGCCTGGAATACTGTGGTGTGCCCCCCAAGAGGGAATGAAAGTCTTGTACGGGGCCCGTAGACTCCCGAGCCCGAGCCCTCTCTAGCGAGTGAACCGTCTGTGTACCAGACCTGTCCTCCTCCTTCGATGAGCTGTCTTTCCCTAGACTTCCACTCTTCCCTTGACGGAAACACCACCGTAAATTTGCGATTGAAGCGATGCGTAGGAGCAACTGTATCGCTCCTCGTGCACTTAGAAGCACTGTAACTTCATGATAAAGTTAGCGCACCACGAAAATTCGTTATATTGCAATTTGTAAGAAGGGCTAAATTGCTGCATTCTGTAAAGAGCTGCCAGTTCTAAATAATAACAAACAATGACACTACAATGTGAAGTTCATGCAGAAATTGGGAATTGCAGATAATGTGGTATAAGAACAGAGTTAGCCCTTCGCGCCTTCTCTAGGTGGCAAGCAGTAGGTTACAATAAGCAATAACCGTTATGGAAGCCTAGATTGGCTTGAGTGGAGCAAGCACAGAACCAACAGAAAACCTGTGCATGGCTCAATCCTGATGTCCGAACGGCTCTTAGAAGGCAAATGAGCCAGGCATGCCAGCAAGACCTAAATTCCGTATCCACACATTAAAAAAAAATGGTTTTATAGTGCATATTCGACGTATGGTCTATTCAAAACTCTAAGGCACTATTTTTGGCTTCGCTTATGTCCTAAAAATTCCAGAACCCAGGCAGCCAAAACGAACATTGGAATGGGAGCCTCCAGGGAGGAGACGTAGAGGACGACCGGCACTAAGTTGGGAGACTTACACTGGACATGCCATGTTAGATATAGAGACCTGAGAGTAGGGGATTTTTTTATGCTCAGCCTCCCGAAAAGGCTAAAAGCCTATGTCGCTGCATAAGCGCTGCAAAAGGATGAGTGCCGATGCACGTTAGATTTTAAACGCTGGAGGTTATAGCTGTCGGGAAACAGATTCCTCAGCAGCTCATTCCATAGCGTAGAAGTTCTCCAAAAGAAGGAATGCTGGAGGAGACTGGTTCGGTGAATAGGGACCTCGATTTGGTAACGATGAGCTCGCAGAGCCTCTCTTGTATTCGTTGCTTGGGCGACCTCTGGTGCTATTATCTGGGAGAGCTCAGTCGAACATCTTCCGTGATAGAATTTGTAAAACAGGGAAAGATCAGCCGCCCTTTTTCGGTGCTCCAGGCTGCGGAGGTCCTTTGTGAGGTAAGGCGTATCTATTAGTCTAATTGCTCTCTTCTGGATAGTGTCCAGAAGCTTTAGAGGATGCTTCGGAGCGTATCACCCCACATGGAAGCAATACTCCAACGATGGTTGGAATTATGCCTTATAGAGTAGCAGTAGTTGCTCTAGTGTATACAGCTTCCTACAGCGAAATAAAATTCCAAGCTACTGGGATGCCGCTTCACTGACGACGAGGTTGTGCCAGGACATGTCATTGTTGATGTTGATACCCAAAAGCTTGACGGAAGGTGACTCGACTATTGGGTGATCCTCCATTTCAACAGTTTGTAAACCAACGTGAGGCTTCTTTGTCGGTGTTGTTGTCTTAGTTTTATGTACGTTAAACTGTACTTAATTGACTAATTGACTAATCCCCACTCGACAATTGTTTTGACTGGAATATATGGGAGCTGTGGAGAACACAAACCGCGAACTCGTACAGAGAAAGATGCCGAAGAAGAATAAGCAGAAGAAAGATCAGTATCTCCATGTCTTCTTCAATATACAGACTATACCTACGTGATGAGTTCTACAATATACACGCAGATTTATAAAATTTCTTGCGAAGCCCAAAGGTACGGCACCCCTGCTTCTCCTACGCGGAGGAATAAAACATAAAAATGCAATTGACACCGCGTCTGCAGGTTTATATTATTTTTATAGCTAGCCTGAAATTGATTGCTCGGAGAATTAAGATGGGGTGAAGGTGATTTATCATCCTTTTATTTGTTGGAAATGCGACGTGTGAGATGTACTCTCGTTTCCTCTCGTTTTGATAGCCATCTCCGTACGTAATGGAGAAAGTAATTGGATATCTAGGTTTTTCTTGAATATTAGTATAAGTGAGTGAATGAGTCTAGCGGTTTTAGTTAGTAAGTCTATTTGAGTGCAACTATTCAAATGAGAAACTAGAAATTAATGTTTCTGCACTACTCAACACGCCGGCAGGGTAAGGATGAAATCGTGAGAGACAAAAGGCTAATCGAAAAATATGATGCTCGAATTAGCGAATCTAACATTTCTAAAATTACGTCTAAATATCGAAATTAGTATTTTTCATCATCATCATCATTGTCACAATGTCTTAACAGACATGTTGTGAACTCGTAAAATGCACTTACTCATTTTACGAGTTTCTCTTGGGATATCTCCAAGATCTTTAATGCAGTAGTTTCCCATTTGCTTTCTGCATCCTCATGCCGTTGACCAGATGGTATCTACTGGTTAATCCGCCTTTAGGGGCAGTTTCTCACCCCAAGGACAAGAAGATATCCTGACTCTTGTCAACTCGTCCATCCAAAGCTGTTGGTTGAGAAGAGGTTACTGCTTATACCGACAGTAGTTCGGTTCCTTTTAGTCCCCTTTTACGACACGCAGGATATACGATGGGAGATATTCTAACCCGCCCCCACACGGAAGTATTGTTTATAGTGATACAATATATTATGTAAATATCGCACATCGAAGGCCAGGCCTTGTATGAGGCTTTTACAATACTTTACATGTTGAATGTATACATTACAATTTAGGTAACCTAACTTGCTGCAGTGCTGCACCTACCTCGACTGTTATGTTCCTGTGAACATTCGTACACATGCCTCCTGATATTTGATAAAAGCCTCATAAACCTAATATACCTTGGATCTCAGAACAGCATGTAAAATGAGGTATTCTAGTGGCTTGGACTTATAGTCATGACGCTATTTTCACTGAGATGCGAAAACTATCATTTCTAGATTACAATGAACGCAGAACATTTGTTAGGCTTCTTACAAAGGCGCTCGTTTGCAGATTCTGGGACACATTCAAAACTTTTAAGGTAACGTCGATACAGCATTTGCTATTGGAAAATATTGGAACGGTACGTGATGGCATCAGTGGAAGACCAAAGTTGAAGAACACAGCAACGCTGACACGTCCGCCTCACTCACCCAGTCAAACTTAACATTAATTAAAAAAGTACTTGAACATTGTCACTGCCCAGAGTTTTATCTTTTTAGTCGCCATATTTGCTCGTAACGTAACATTTATGAATACAGTAGGCTTTGGCGTTTATTTACGCCTTCTTCAGTGCTAAAATTCATATGAAGAGGAAAAAATATACATATAAGTAAAAATACAAACTGAAAAAAGTTGAGTATTAGCTTTGAAAAATCTTGTTAACAGGTTAAAAAAATTACACATAAGGTCCACAATTGACGTTTAACAGATTTGAACAACTTTTACAAAATGAAACTCGATAAAACAGTCAAAATAGAAACCAGCACAATAGTTAGACGTACTGGTTTTACCGACTTGCATTTCGTAAATATTGTTCAAATCTTTTAAATGTCAATTGTGAATTTTATTTGTACATTTTTCAATTTGTTTGTAAGACTGAATTGTTAAAGATAATACTCAACTTTCTACAATTTATATTTGTACTTATATATTTGTTCGTCTTCGTATCAATTTTAGTCCTGAAGGAGGCTTAAATTAATCGACGAAACGTCGACTTTTTCTCAAAGAACGGTTTGGGTGGTTTTTCTGTTTGTTGATTACTATTCGTCATTTATTATACAGAAAGACGATTAAGTAGATTTCATGTTACAGGTTAGAGGGATATCAAGAGTATCAAAAAGTCCTTATGTTCTTAAACGCAACGTTCTAATATATGTGAAAATGTCTCAGGATAATTTTTTTTCCAGGCCAAATACAAACACTTTGGATCCCGCCATTTTGTCAAACAAGTCTCCGAAAATGAAAAAAAAAATTAAAATATTTTTTTATAGACGATATATCATTACGAAGTGATAATAAAGAAATATAAACCATATCATTTTCAAAATGCAGTCATCACAAAAGCTTATGGTGGAATCCAAAATGTTCACTCCCTTCAAACATGGCGCTAATATGATTTCTACATAGCGACATAGCGAATATTTTATAAATGCTCCTTTGCTATGACTATTTTCAAATTATTATGTATGTATGTATGTATGACCAGCTTGATTTTGACATATAATTAAATGGAACTAAAAGCATATGAAAAGCCTCGGCACTGATCTGTCTTATAATTTCATGCCTTCTTTGGCAGAAACAGTTCGACTGGTGTCGGTTCCAAATGGTAAACAGGCTTCTTTCTCGGCAATCACAACACCCTCAAATGTTGTTATAGACCTGCGCCTCTTGTAGTCTGGCCTACGATAAAAATATGAACTCCAATCAAAACTTTCCCCATTCTTTTCAAGTCGGCTGAATACGTTGATACTATCTGATGGAAGTAGCTAAATCGTTTGTGTATCTGTCTTATTTTATATCTCGGAGCAGTAAAGAAGGCAACTTTATGTGTACTGAAAAAACTAGACTGTGATAAAGCTTTTACAACCTCATACGAATCTTAAAAGAAGGGTAACGCAATCATTTCCTTGCTGTACTAAGCCGAAGTATCAAATTCAAAAACGATTACACACAAGGGCGTACTTCGTTCCTTTGAGAAAAGAAAATTGCGCCTTAAAAGCCGTTTACATCTAGAATATATAAGAATAATTAACTCTTCACGAACTCTAATCGCAAACTAATTAAAAAATATATTATCGTTTATGATACCTAGATTATAATTATCTAAATCCAGCCAAAATGCCTTCAAACGCATTTCATAAGAATTAGTACAATTCAATTGGAACTTTTGTCTAAAACGATTTTCTTAATTAAAGAAAAAGTTTCATGCATAAAAAAGTGTATTTTCTTATCTTACATATTTTACTAATGTTAAAGTCTTTGTTTAGGATATTAATTCTATACATGAGCTGCTATTTATCAAAAAGAAGCATATGGGGTAAGCCTGTCATGTTTTGCGCGAAAGTTTATCAACTACTTTTGTTAACGGTATAGTTTACAGCTTTATCCTCAGGAGACTGTATTTCGAAAACAAAAAAATACATTAAGGACTAAGTTTAGTTTGGAGCCATTGTTCATGGCGATCATCTGTTTTAAGTGAAAAAATATCTTAAAGAAGATGAATTTAGTAATTAGGTATTAAGAACTTGTTTTTCCTTCGGATTCCCCTTAAAATAGTTTTATAGTTTTATATCTTTATGCATGTTTTGAACGTTGTATTTTGAGAGACTAGGACTAAAATAAAAAACATGTTTTCAGTTAAGTTCAGCACTGTTTGTAAAAAAGCCGATTTTTTCTGATATTACGTTTAATGAATAGTATCGTATCGACTTAGAAAATAGCAAGCCAATAACTTCACCTACTCCTTTTATTCTGAGCATTTCATCTGCTTATATTATAGCGTAAATAAAAGGGCCCTGAAACTGTACCCTGTGGATAAAGAACCACAGAAGGCAGTATTATCTGTGCTTTTAGAAATTTTGTGTTGTGACTTTTGACGCCGATTTGGTAGATAGCTTCTCAGCTCACGTGTCTGTAGTACTGTGTTTCTAAAGCATTAAGCAACTCTTGATGACGATGTTTCGTCTGACCAACACGAGACTTTCATTTTTTCCAAAAATGGTGGTATGTATATATAGCTTTGATCTTGAAATTCTTCCAGTTTAGTTTCAAGTGGACCTGATTTATTTTATAGGTGGGGAAATTTGTTGCTGTGACGCCCATGCTAACACGTCAAGATACAACGTCGGAAATAATAAAAAAATATGCCACGACAAGAGTACTACATCTTAGAAAATTGTTATATTCCTTGTAAGCAACGAAAGCCATAAAAGGTTTTTTCATCTGCGGGCAATGAAAAAAGCCGTAAAAGTTTTATTATACTTCCATTAATAGAGAAAAAATCGATATTAGTCCATTCCGACCTGTTTACTTAGGAAATCAGAATGCGGAGGTAATATAATTTAATACGTTTTGCTCTTTTATTACCTATCTAATCAATACTATTACCAAGTGAGTCATGACTGGCAGAACGTGGGCTATACTATACGCCTTGGTTGCCTAGGGGTGGAGTTTCGATTACCAATTGCAAATGAGTTTACTCTAATATTTTCTATATAGCACATGCGTAAGAGTTATCATTCTTGTAAATTGAATGAATTTCATTCTACATATTGTATGCTCGATCTAAAAAATGAATTATGGAAAAGATATACTCCACTTCTCACAACAACAGGAAAGGTGTCATGACACTCATCTCATTCTGTACCATCTATCAGCCTTTTAGACTAAGTATGCATGTACAGTGAAAGCGGGTAGCCTGCTTTGTCCAGCGCCGAACCGCTCGCAGGTAGAAGTAGACAAAGCGGGGAACCTTAAAATAAAATTAGTACATGCATTTATAAGCCACTTTCAGCGCCGGCCGGCGCGGGTTCTCTGCTTTCGTACACACAGTAAAAGCAGTCTGCCTGCTTGCGAGGACATGCAAGCAGAAAACCGCTCCATCACTGTGTTTACGCCCTAAGTATACATGCACAGTGAAAGCGGGTACCCTGCTTTGTCCAGCGCCGAACCGCTCGCAGGTAGAAGCAGACAAAGCGAGGAACCTTAAAATAAAATGAGTGCATGCATTTATAAGCCACTTTCAGCGCCGGTCGGCGCGGGTTCTCTGTATTCGACTGGACTTTCTACCAACCGCAATCATAAAAAATAAGCTCTGGTTCATCTTACCTCACTGATTTTATTTCAGAGCTTTAAGAAATAGGATACTGAATATAAAGAATAGAAGCAAAAAGGTGAAATATCAGGTATAGAAATCTCGAACTTTACATTGTATATGTACGAGTAGTTCTACCCAGAACATCACTTTGATAGTTTTTGTCACACAATTTAACTTCCTATTCATAAAATCACACTCTCCACCAAACCATCACTGAAGCTGAGGGTTGTCCTCTTTCCACTTTGGGAACCTTTTCTGAGGCTTCCCCAGAGCTGTGAGCATAAACTATTGTCATCTGTGAGTAGGATTTTCCGATGACCACCGAGGCGTAAAGTTGCAGTTAATCTTTGACCTGGGTTTCTTCGAAAAGCCTAAAGTTCGAGGTTTTCATTAACCCTTAACTGCCACACTGGGGCTATGAGACCCTGGAACTATTTGAAATCTGCACTACTTTTTTATTTTGGATACTATATCTTGGTACCTACATTTAGTTTACTTTAATATAATAGACTTGTGCATGTGGTCCGATATATCAGTTTGTCCAGAGCTGTGGAACCGATAGCGTGTGAAGTTAGCTTTGGGTCTGATTGACCCCAGTGTGTTATTTAACAAGTGCGCAGTTCCGTTGGTTCATTGAATTTTTTCAAAAATAATATCCGATCACGGCTATCACCGCTGTCTGACCTAGAGAGATCTAGAGTTAGAAGTTCGAAATATTTTAGTTGAAAATGAAGAGGAGGTGCTTGCTGGAGATCCCGTGTGCATCCCATTTGTGGCTAACATAAAGACTCAGTTTATGTGAAAGGTAGTGTCGAAATGTAAAGATGAAATTATTAATTTGAAAAAAGGTTCCTACTTTGAGATCTTGGACATGGTTCTCGGTGTAACTTTGATTTCACGACCTATGATTTTCTTTTTACGGAGAAGGTTTCTGCGAACTTTTGCGGCCACAGCTTTGACAGTTGCTGTTATCAATGGAAAATATCTCATTTTTGAAAGTCTCAACTGGTTTTTCATTACACTTGTGTAACGCAATCACAGCAAGACTGTTTTCTTTGACAGACCACTCCACCTTTACTACGCGCATTATCAACTCAGTGTTTATTTTATAATAAATGAAGGCATACGCGATCTATGATAAAAAAAGAAAGACACGAGCATTTCGTCAAAATATTATAAAGACGTTTCAACTGAAATATGTCGTGACCATAAATCACTAAAGGTACCAAAATGTTGCTGGTTCAGTCTCTTATGTTCTCCGTAGTTTTGTATGCCTCAGAAACTTGGACTGTTAAAAAGGCAGATCGAGCTCGCATAGATGCCTCTGAAATGTGAACGTGAAGGAGAATGCTGAGAGTCCCTTATACCGCCCATCGAACAAACGTTTCCATGCTGGATGAGCTCGGTCATCCAAAGAGACTATCCTACATTGTGTCGACGAGAATGCTCACATTCTTCGGACATATTCACAGAAGCGATAATATGGAGAAACTTCAGGGTCATGGCCCGAGTGGGCGGCGCAGTGGCTGTTCCCCTATACGTTGGGTGGATGCGACGAAACAGTTGCTGGATATGAGTATCAAGGTCGCCACTGAACTGACAGTAAATCGCGAACTATGGCGAGCAACAGTTCTCAAAACTATTGATAATATTCGTGTCGGCAATGCTCTAGCTCCGACTGAATGCATTTTACGAGTTCACAATGTGTCTGTTAAGAGATTGTGGCTATGATGATGATTGAAATAGAGAGACAGCATTTATAACATAACTACGTATAGTGTTTGTTCCTCATTCTTATAGTTACGTTTTGCGCAAGGTGCATAGAAGATACGTCCGTCAAGTCAGTTTCATAGTTGGCTATCTATCGTAGCTGTCAAGGTGGTGCAAAATGACGTCGGTCGGACAGGGCAAAAACTGTCGGACGTTGTTATCAATTTGCCGTATAAGTAAGACACGGGCCATTATCGGTAGACAAAAACGACCCTGCCTTCGGGAAAATCTATAAGGAGACGACAGGTCGGTCAGATCGTCAGCAGGGCGATAGCTAACCGAATAATTGATGCGGGCATCGACGGAAGACGCTTGTTGATTGATGACAACTACGTGGCTTATGTCAACTTCGTACGGGAAAGTTTTGTTTTCAATGGTAGAACGGTTGTTGAATTATGCAGAAGTAGATGCGTGGTAACTTAGTCCGAGGATAACAATTAATATTAATATTAGTAATAAATCTAGCTTTAGTTAATCAGTGCAATCACGCAAGTAGCATGTTTTTATTAGATGTACGAACAGTGTACTTTAAAAGGATCATTTAAGCAATTATAACAAGTGCTGCATTGTATGAAAAACTTCTGCGGAATAAAGTTGTGGTACGTGGAGTAGGTCTGATGCTGGAACGATTTCTAAAAGTTCTATTCTCGTAACTGAACAACTTTTTGTCTTGATTTTTTTTTATTTATAATTAGCCGCATAAACCTGATGGTCATTAGCGGCGGAGTAGATGTTTATATTTTATACAGTAGATCAATGTCTTTGAGAAACTTAACAATACTAACAGTATCGCAGTTAGCACCTAATACTTATACTAAGTGGTCCATTGAGGTTGTTTCTTAATCTATATATTTCCAACATAGAACACTCCACGAGCACATGGTTCACAGATAACTTCACATCACATATGTCGCACAGTGGTTCGTTAGATCTTGCGATAAGGTAGCCGTGCGTTGCTTTGGTGTGTCCCAAGCGTAGACGGGTGACAAGGGTTTGGTTTCTTCTGTTTGTGGTAACTGTGGTCCAAGGGCCAAATTTTGGTTTTATGTCGTGAAGTTTGGACGGGCTGTTTTGCCACTTGTCGTTCCATTGATCGATTACTCGGTTGATTAGGTAGATTTTCATATCAGACTCTGGCACTGTGCAAACCGGGTGGACATCCATATTTGCTGCTTGTTTAGCTGTCTGGTCAGCGGTCTCATTGCCAGTTATGCCCACATGAGAGGGAACCCATAAGAGTTTAACATCGATATCACTTGCATTGAGGTTGTATGCTACTTCGTGTATTTGTTTAACAATGGAGTTTCGTACATAGATTTTCCCAATGAGTTGTAGGGAACTTAGAGAGCCTGTGACGATGATGGCTTTGCGAATGTTGTTCGATTGTATGTATTTTAGGGCCTCTAGTATGGCATACAGTTCTCCACTTAGAATAGTAGAGTAATCAGGTAATTTTATGGTTTTTTTGTAAGCAGATGTGAATATTGCGGCTCCAGCTTTTTGGTCTATCTTTGAAGCATCCGTATAAATTGTTGTGTATCCAATGTGGTTGTCGAATATTCTCTGAAAGTTCTGGTTGATGACGATTGCTGGTATGATATGTTTGTCATATTCTAACAGTTTCATTATAATCTCGGGTGTAGGTATTGTCCAAGGTGGAACAGTCGATGACATTTGGGGGCGGGTTATAAGATTTGCAGGGATATGGAGGTCTTCTAGGTAGGCATTGACTCTATGGTGGAAAGGTGCTCCAACTATTGTGTTTCTGTCGTATGCAGTTCTCGAACGAAGGTAATTGTGGGTAGGTATATTGGGGTTTGCTGCAATTTTAGTGGCATACGCTAAGCTCAAAATTTGCCTTCTCATGTGTAATGCTGCCTCGCCGGATTCCTGGTACAGGCTATTGGTGGGTGTGGCCCTGAAGGCTCCTAGGACAATATGGAAGGCAGAATTGTGCACCGTGTCTAGTTGCCTCAGGAGCGATTTTTTTGATGATGTGTATGCGATGCACCCATAGTCCATCTTTGACCTGATATGGTTTCTATATACTGTGTAACGATTTACCTTCTGCACCCCATTGTCTATTTGACAGGCATCTTAGCAAATTGATACCCTTTTGACAGGACAATAAGATCTGACTGATGTGATTTTTCCATGTGAGTTTTTCGTCTAAAATCATCCCTAGGAATTTAATTCCTCTAGCGTGGTTCAGCTGCTTCCCCGAAAGGATTAGTAGTGGCTGCTGTGGTGGATTTTTCTTGGAAAAGATTATGTATTTTGTTTTTTCTGGAGAGAAAGAGAAACCCGATACTTTTGACCATTTGTCCTGTCTACTAAGTGAAGTTTGAAGTAGATTTGCACTAGTTTCAAGATTTTTGCCTCGTACATACATAATCATATCATCCGCATAAAGACGGATCTGTATGGGCTTAACAGCATTATTGAGCACGTCATTTATGGCTATCAGGAATAAGGTAGGACTGATGACTGAACCCTGAGGAGTTCCGTTTTCCTGAGTTCTTGTCGTTGAGAGGGTTCCATTGGCGCGAACTTGGAATGTCCTTTTTGAGAGAAAGTTTTTGACGAAGGCCAACATATTTCCGTCGTATCCCCAGTCTTGCAGCTGTTTGATGACCTTATTTCTCCACGCAGTATCAAACGCTTTGTTGACGTCAAAGTACACGGCAAGGCAGTGCTGCTTGTTTAAGAATGCTTCGTTTACGTAACTTTCCAGGTCTACGATGTTGTCCAGGGTTGACCTACCAGCTCTGAAGCCAGCCTGTTCATCTGATAACAAGTTTCTGGCCTCCATGCTCCATAAAATACGTCTGTTTATGATTTTCTCTAGTAACTTACACATAATGCACGTTAGTGATATTGGTCGATAGGAGTCGGGGTTTAGAGGTGGGTTATTAGGCTTTAGTATAGGTATAGTTATAGCTTGCCTCCATAGTTCTGGGAATACCTGTGACGTCCATATAGTGTTGTATATGTCAAGGAGATGCTTTTTCGCAACTGCAGGAAGATTTTTCAGAAACTGAGCTGGTATGTTGTCAGGTCCAGAAGATGACTCTTTTAAATCGTGTAGTGCCTCGTCCAGTTCTTTTTCACTAATTACGTAGTTTATCGGATCTGGTCTGTTATTGATGGTTAAAGGTTCAGAATCTATGGTTTGTTTGTACTGTAGAAATTCTTTGCTGTAGTTAAGGTCACTGGAATTGCGCTGAAAGTTCTGGGGTAATATTTCGACAATATCTGCTGTTTGCGTATAAATTCTGGAGTTGCTTTTTATAGCGTTGATATTTTTACAAGGTGCTATACCAGAGATACTTTTGATTTTCTTCCAGACTTTGTGGAGGGATGTTGAGGTGTTGATGGAGCTGACAAATGACTTCCAAGATTCTCTTTGGCTCTTCCTTATAGTGAGCCTTGCTTTTGCCCTTTCCTGCTTGAATTCTGATATATTTTCGGCTGTGTTGTGTCTCTTGATTATATTTAGTGCATGTTTGCTGGCTTTTATAGTTGCGTCGCATTCTTTGTTCCACCAAGGAACAGGATTCCTTTTTGCTAGATACTGAGTTTTGCCTATGGTATGCGTTGCTGCTTCTATTATCAGATCGTTAAATACCTTGACGGTTATATTAATATTATCGGCAGTCTCGACTTTGCTAAAGTTGTTCTGGATAAACTCCGAAAAGTTGGCCCAATTCGCATCCTTCAATTTCCATTTTTGTGTAGGTGTGATCAGTGCAGTTTTGTGTTTTGTGTTTAGGATGGTTGTCGGATAATGATCGCTGTCATATAGTTTGTCTGCTACGCTCCACTCCAGCTGGGGTCGAAGCCTAGGCGTACAGAGGGATAAATCGATTGCGGAGAATCTTCCTGATGCTGTGTCAAATCTGGTGTTACTACCATTGTTCATCAGTGATAGGTTCTCAGCATCTAATACATCTTTTAGTACGCTCCGCCTTGCGCAGTTCTTGTATGAGCCCCAGATATGATTGTGAGCATTAAAGTCACCAATGATGATCTTTGGGGATGGGATTTGTTCTAAAAGGGATATCAATATGATGGTTAGGTGGAATATAAATATTGCAAATGCTGATATTTTCGAATCCCTCTGTAGTAACTGCAATTGCTTCAAAATTTGTAGTGATATTTATTTGGCTGACTGGTATGGTTGATTTTACAAAAATCGCTACTCCACCACTGGCTGTGGAGTTGTCTCTGTTTTTAAAGTACCCTTTGTAGTTTTTAGGGCAACGCACCTTAGAATCCTTAAAGTGAGTTTCTTGGAGTCCTATTATATCAGGAGAATAATCTGCTATCAGTTTTTGGAACATGCTGTAACGGGTGAAATAGCCATTTAAATTCCACTGAAGAATCGATCTAAACATAGTGTATAATTTTTGTTAAAAGAAGGAGGAGTCAGTTGACGAGGCGTCGCAGCAAGAATCATTTCCGTAGTTTTCTATATATCGCTCCAGTTTTTTCCTTAGCCGAGTGCACCTGTTTTTTAGAGATCGATCTGCTATGTGGGGGTAGATTAACAGGATCGATTCGATTAATCCCTTGATGTCTTCTGTGTGTTCTCTAACTGTTTCAATTATGTCTTGTTGACCATGCGCGTTTTCTAAGATACTCTTCAGCTGATCGCAGTTTATGACTAGGGAGGCGGAATTCCCGTCCATAAATTCCCTGATGGTATGTAATGCGCTCTCAGAAACATGCGAGGGGAGTGTATCTGTTTTGGGTTTCTTCAGGGAGGTGGTCTTAGGTACTACGAATGATTGTTCGTTTCCAGATTTGGAGGCTTGTTCCGAGTCTGAGGTAGGTGTGAGCGTTGCAGAAAAGCTACGTTTGCCGGTTGTAGTGGAGTCTTCTTTATTAGCGATGGTATCTTTTGGCTGTGAGTTGGTTGATACGTTCACTTGTAGGGAAACAGGTGTCTTCTGACGTGGTGCATCAGGATCTTTTTCGGTGACTGAGGACGAGGACATCGGAACATGTGGTTGGAGTGTGGTTTGTATGTATTGCGTACTGCTATTAGAGATTGGTGCAGGTACCTGAACTGTTTGGGGCTGTTCTGTTGCTTCATCTTGATCATCTGGTGGATGTGTTTGGGGGTCAGTTGCTGGTGTGTTGGTTGGGCATTGGGCAGCAATGTGGCCTGATGTATTGCACTTATAGTATTTTTGGTTGTCTGTAGAGAGAAATATCCGATATGTTACGTTTTCGAATGAAATCTCGAATGATTCAGGGATTTCTGATCCAGTCTGGGATACATACACCTGGCGTCTGAAGCTCAGTATATGGCTGTATTCAGCAATTGTGGCACCGATTCTCAGGAACGATATTGGAGACACGAGGTTGAGGCCTAGTCATTGTAGGTTGTCTTCTAAGATGTAGTGAGGAATGCTAGGGCAGACGTTTGAAATAACCAGCCTGGTAGCGGGGGTTATTAATCTTCTTACCTTTATGGTTGAGTTGTGCAATGTGAATTCATTCTGATTATCTAGGAAGTGATCAACTATATCCTTACTGGCTAGATATATACATATTCTATTATTTGAAATCCGAGAACAGAAAAGTATATTCTCTGGACTAACTAGAGGCCCTATTTTTAGGAGGTAATCTTGAAGTTTAGCTCCAGCGATTGCATTAAATACAATAGCCTGCTCTTTGCTTGGGTATTTATAGGCTTGCTGTCTTAGCACATTGGAGTAGGATTGGTTTTCTTTGCTGGTATGGGTTCCTGCGGGATTACTTTCGGTAGACATGATGAGTTTACTGGTGTTTTCTGGGTTTAGGTTTCTTACAAATCATTTCCTTAGTACGGCTCTGTGCCCCGACAGCTGAGATTGTTGTATTCCGGCTGATCGGCAGGCCGCTGTTTTTCAGACAGCGCTCGTTTTCGGGAAATGATTCGATGCTGTTATTCTTGTTAATATGCGACTGGTGATTTGCTTATTGAAATTTAGTGTACTTACAAAGTAACTGTAGGTTTCTGGATTAGATGGTGTTGAAGGACAAGCGGTTTTGCGTGTTTTTCACTTATAACACTTGATAATTTATAGAGTACGATTCGAATGCTGCATTAGCTAAAACGAGCAGGATCGGACTCCCAAACTCTGATTTTGATGAAAAGAATTTTTGTGAATTAAATTTAAGAACTTATATTCCTCAATGTTGCCCAACCCAGGTCTCTTCAAGTCTTTATATTTCTGACCGACTTGATCATATAATGCCCTTAGCCCAAATATAAATCGGACAGTTATTCTGGATAATTTGAATATCTTGCTTCATTCATACTCAGGTAGTAAACCTATATAGTAACTAAACACAGAGAACATAATGGACTCGCAATTTTTCTCAATTTAAACTTAAATAAAGTCCATCAGAATAGATAGCTCTAATGAAGAGATATGCCTTTCTTATCAAATTAGCTACTGGTTCTTAAGTTTTAGTTTATTATCAATTTCTACTCCTAATATCGCTGCTGTTTGAGTATGATTTGACACTACCTCATGCTGATGAAGTATCAAATGAAACGAACCCTCCATATTTCTTCCTTTATTTTCCGAACAGAACAACAAGATTTGTGTTGTACCGGAGTTGATGGCTAAATTACCTTTGGACCTTTTGACCTTACCTTTGCATTTTTGGACTTATCACCCCCCATCTTAGACACACACTGGAGAAAGGAAACAGGCGGCCACGCTTCCTCGCTAACATGGGAATACGTATTTTCCCAGACCCAGTTGTTGTCATTCTAATTTCTGAAACATATCCCGTGGTTACGTGTTTGTTTCATAGTGCTTTAGTGGTTCATCAATAAAACAGCACATGAAGACAGATGAACCTTTACCCGAATGCTTTGTGGCGCTGTATCGTCTTAGAGTTGCAGTCTGTGTGTCACAATATTCGAACATAAGATAGGTAGCATCGTGTCCGCTAGACGCTGATGTACTACTGGTGCTCATTAAGACTTTAGAATCAGCAACTTCGTTGTAAAGTTGATTCGCGAAAAAGCAGAAGTTACTTTCTAGTAGATCTGACAGAATTGGCCCAAACATCAGTAATAGTTTAACTTCCATTGCATATGTGGTTTTATTGGTATGCGAATAAAGCCCCATGCAACAGCTTTAGATCCCGATCTAAGATGCGTAAAATAATACGTAAGCAGTGAAATCTATAAATTTGGCATCAGGATATGTACTCACCGAATAACAACTTACTTTTACTAGTCGACTTCTCACAATTTTCAGACAGTTAAAAGTTTTAGGCGTTTTAACCCCTGCATTACTACAAACAATTTCATATCAGTGTAAAACAGTAACGCCTAACCTAATAAAGAAACAAAATTAAATATACTCGTATTATGCATAGTATT
The DNA here is from genome assembly GCA_951848785.1 of Callosobruchus maculatus. NCBI lineage: Eukaryota > Metazoa > Arthropoda > Insecta > Coleoptera > Chrysomelidae > Callosobruchus > Callosobruchus maculatus. The sequence continues at coordinate 23,063,749 of CATOUR010000014.1, read as the reverse complement.
GCTATAGGCTAAGAAAGGGTAAAAAGTAAACAACAAAGCACAAATATTTGCAAAACTCCCAAGTATTTCTGGAATCGATTCTCAGAAGGTCAAGATTTTGGATAATCGTCTGTGCCATATACTTTGTCATACAACGTACATTTGTTTTATCGTTTTTAAGTCATCTCAGACATTTAGTCTATCACTATTGAAACCTCAGAATAATAGAGTTTATAAATGATGCTGAACAGCCCTTCGCTTCTACAGCTTTCGTGGTTTTTAGGCATTGAGTTGAATCTATCCTTTAAGTAGAGTCACTCAAGTTGAAAGTGAAACGATTGGCAATATCGTATCTCGAAGCATGTTGCTTGTTCTCACTATTGGGTTGTACTCCAACAACAAATCTCCATAGACAATAGAAAACATATAACGAATGCGAAATTAGAATTTTTCTATTGCCTGAAATAGATATTTGAACAGTGATCAAGAAAGACCAGCAGCAAAAACCGTTCTCAATATTACCCGTCTTCTTAATAATAACTCCGACCCCGATTTTCAACAAATACTCAAAAATAAGTATTTCTTAAACTACCTTTGAAAATGGCCTAGCACATGGAATATTCAAAAAACACTGAATTGGAACTGCTTTCCGTAAAATAGCCAGCTTTCTTATATAATGGGTTCCAACAGCTAAGACTCCTGTAATACAACAGAATGCAATGCTAATATTTCGATACAACTGGGTCCTTGATTTGTTTTTACTTTAAAACTCAACCACAGTAGCAAGTTCCACGCATGAGACTGCAGCAAAGCTAATTATTCACAGGCTATGAAAAACGACTTAGTGACGACTAAAAAGATTTCTTCAAAAAACGATCTAGTGCATACGTTTGGGAATTATATTTGAACTATTTTGTTTTGTAAAATCAAATCGGATTTAGCATAGTCCAAGACCAACCCATTAAAACCTCGTATGTTGATTGAGAAACTCTTTGCCGCCGTTTCAGCGACCATAACATTAACTTAATCCTGATCATGATTCCCTCTTCTCAGGGCCGGTTTCTCAATGTCCAGTTAAAAGTGTCAGACAGGTAGCACTGCCAGTTAGCGTTTCTATAGATACAACTGTCAGATAAGATGTACGTGAATTCGTAAGTTTAACCTTCGATTGTTTAAACAACTTATCTAACAGTTACCCGTTAACTTCCAGATAAATATTTAATTGGACATTGAGAAACCGGCCCTCAGTAATTGTTCTATATTAGAATGAAATGCCAAAGTTTTAATACAGTCATTCCTTCTATATTTATTTTGATTACAAAGTTTATTGGCTTAAGATAGTGGTTCCTTCATAAGCTGCTGGCTCAGTCTCAAACGTGAGAAAGTGCTAAAGATATTGTCACAGATGGAACAGAAATGAATAACATCTATGCAAAAACTTATGACTCCACCGTACTCTCATCTGAGGTTTCATTAAAAACCACTTCTTGAGTGATTCTCGAGACACATTATTTAAAATGCATGATACAGTAGACTGTTTTCTGCGCTCACAAATATTCCCTAAGGTGAGGCCAAGGTAGAAATAGTTTCTCCAAATAGATTATTGTGACTGCTTCACATTCCATGACGCTATCAAGAAATACAATATACCATAATCTCATCCAGGACTCAAAGCTAATGATGTTTGAGCAGTGTTCTTCGCATAAATCTGACAAAATCAGAACCTCGCTTATTTGCTCGCGTCAACATTACGTCACCTAGGGATTTACCCCAAAGTAATACGCATCCGTCGTTGGAGCGTGACATCAAACCACCCCGAAAACATAATAATTTTAATCCGTCCTGTCCACTGGTGCCCGGACAGAGGGTGGGGGTGCGATTAAAAAACTCATTTGGCCGCCAACGTGAGCTTTGTTTGTCGACGCGGTAACATGGCGGCGGCCACCACGAACCTACTTCTTTCATTAACATGGAGTCAACATTTCAATAACCTGCCCGCTCATATCCTGTGTTCCACGGCTCTATCTGCTGACGTGTATAGACGACGATATACTCGTTCACGGTGAAACTCGAACTGTCGAAGACGAGTCGCTGTCTGTATTACTTGTTGTTTGGTATGTCGTAAGTTTAGTTTAGTTTATTTTGCTATATACGAATACAAATATGGCTATCGTCCGTGGAACGTATGGTACGGCAATCAACCGAATGACATCACGTGGATTTGATTTTGCATATATCCCTTGATTCCTTTTCTTCATATTCGTCATCTGAAATGTAGCCTTCACTTATACTGGTAGGCACGATTTTTGCACACTCCTTAAACAGGTCGCAACGTGTTTTTTTCCGTAAATTTTCAAATTTTTTGTGCAACCTTATCAGGACTAAAGACAATTACAAGTATACATCGAATTTGCAGTATAATATAATACATAACAAAAGGGTATATATTGTCACTCATTAAAGAACTTCAAATTGATTGTATGGTTTGCCGCCGATTTTTCCTATCAATTGCAACAGTTGATGATAGTACAACATATACAGTGCTTTTCTTTAATGCCCCGCCATTTATTCTTTGAACGGATCAATTCAGAAAATGTAAATTTGGAGGAATGAAATTGATGCACGGATACTATATTTTGGAGAAAATTGACGGCTGAATCTTTTAAGATGGCAACTGGGCGCCACCTGGGAATAAAATTAATTGAAAGGGAGTCTTTTGATAATACATCGTTATAAAGCTCCTGACAAATTCTTTACAACCCTATAATATAAATTCAATGTCTTCACCTACTACAAAATGGCGGAATATGTAATTATTGCCTGAATACATAGTTACAGAAACATCATTATATTATAAACATGTTGTTTTATGAAAATTATCATAATATTGAATCCTTAACATAAACTTTAAATTCTCTTTAAAATTTCTACGTTTAACTTTAAATTTCGAACAAATATTTCTAGATGCTACTAACATTACTCTATGAAACTCGATTAAGCTACCATTGCTTGTAATGTTCGAATAAATCCAGGACTGATGCTATGCACGTAGATGAGGCATCCGATATTAATGGGGACCTTCACAGCTCTAGACAAAGTTTCTGGATCTATCCATATTCTACATATTTTCACACTACTTAAGTTTAACTGAGATATCTGCAACAAAGACTCCGGTAGCTGAAAAAATACAGGGTGGGCCAATAGTGCGTGGATGGAGGATTGTGAGCTTACTAAAAAATGTTTCAAAAATCTGTCACTTGATCATGGTAGGGACCCTTGAGCGCTATAATGTAAAAATATTTTCACTTAAATTTTGACGTTTATACAGGGTATCAAACCTACATTTTTTTGAATGGAACGCCCTATATATTATTACATATTTGGATTCCTTGGTCAATTCTAGTGTGACTTTATGTATCACACATGGAACTTTAAACGAACCGTTTAGGCGCAAATCACCATTTTTGGTATAAGTAGGTATCAGAAAAAAATTGAATATCGCAGCGATTATAAAACTTAGAAGGCCTTGACTTTGCGGTACGACTAAGCATGAAATGCGTTACCTTAGGTCAGACGGCTAAATTTGAATTCTTTTTGTACTTGGAGAAATCAGAGGATAAATTAAGGAAACTTCAATCACAATGTAAATGCAAATGTAAAATTTGATTACCTTTCTAACGATATGGCATTCTTGATATCAGTCTTTTTGATTTTCATTTTATTTCAAATTTTCAGTCAAATCAGTGTTTTTCAACTTTCCTGCATGCAAGGAACCTAGCAGGCCATGAAAAATAAACAAAATCTCGTTCTTCTTCTTCTTAAGGTGCCGTCTTCAATGAAGGTTGGCTACAATTTCGGCAAATCGTTCTCTATCCTGTGCAGCTCTTAACAGTGATTGTGAGTTCAGACCGGTCCAATCTCGTTAATATGGAAGAAAGCAACCAACTTAGTAGAAAAATGCAAACTAACTAGAGCAGCGAGGCAAGATTACGAAAATTCCTTACAACATATTAGCTCTAACCAGAAACAATAGCGGTAACAAGAACGCTCATTTTTCACAGCCTACTAGCTATTAGCCAATTTCCAAAGTTAGTAAAAAATATCTAATCAAAGGAAAACTACTAGCGATTGTTGCTGGCAGTAGAATATCTATGTCTTCTGAATAAATTTGAATAAATTTTCGCATTTATTGATATAAAAAAGTAGCCATTTCCGTAAGTCAAAAGTAATGATACTTCTGACTGGAACCCTTCAAATTCTTCGGTAGATACTTCTGCTTATTAGCAAAATCGCGGAAAATGAAACTTGAATTGCAGTCTGTTTGAGTTGTAAAACATAAATTAGTTTGCAGAAAGCTACATGAAATAATCACAATTACAACATTGCGTAATAAAAATATTCTAGCAATTATTTCAATAGATGTTCAGAATACTCCGGTTGGAGATATCTTTACTTTCGACTTAACTAAACGGAAATGACTCTTTTTTTATCCCATTAAATGTGAAATTCCATTCTAAACATGTTAGACTGTAAGCAAAAATCGCTGACAGTTTTCTTTTTGTTTCAGAATTTTTAATCGTTTTGGAAAGTTGCCAAGCTCTAGTAGACCTCAATAGCTAGTAGGCTGTGTAAAACAAACACTTCTGTCATACCCCAGCTACTCATTGACATTAGATATTTGCCGCTGTTGTTTCCGGTTAGAGCTGATGTGTTGCAAGGAATTTTCATGTTCTTGCCTCGCTACTCGAGTTCGTTTGCATCTTTCTACTAAGTTAGTTGTTTTCTTCCATACTAACGAGCTTTTGTTTATTTTTAATGGCCTACTAGGTTGCTTGCACGCAGGAAAATTGAAAAACACCGATTTGACTTAAAATTTGAAATAAAATGAAAACCAAAGAAGATTGATATCAAGAATGCTATATCGTTAGAAAGGTAATCAAATTTTACATTTGATTCCTTAAACCAAAATAGGCATTCCCATTTGAAAAAATCAAGTTATCTGTGATTTAAGTTTCCTTAATTAATCTACTGATTCCTCCAAGTACAAAAAGAATCTAAATTTAGCCGTCTGACCTTAGGTGACGCATTTCATGCTTGGTCGTACCGCAAAGTCACGGCCTTCTAAGTTTTGTAATCGCTGCGATATTCAATTTTTTTCTGATACCTACTTATACCAAAAATGGTGATTTGCGCCTAAACGGTTCGTTTAAAGGTCCATGTATGATACATAAGGTCACATTAGAATTGACCAAGGAATCCAAATATGCAATAATATATAAAGGGTTCTATTAAAAAAAAATGTAAGTTTGATATGAATCACCCTCTATAAACGTCAAAATTTGAGTGAAAATATTTTTACGTTATAGCCCTCAAGAGTCCTAACCATGATCAAGTGACAGATTTTTGAAATATTATTTAGTAAGCCCACAATCCTCCGTTCACGCACTATTGGCCCACCCTGTATAAAACACTGCAGGACCACCATAGGCCCATCTTCACCGCGTCGAATATTTAAAGCCCCAAACAAGCTTCAATCTTCATCTAATAGTTATTATATCGGAGAAATTTTGCGATACTTCATGACCTACCGAAGTCTCCCAACCCAATTTGACGCACACAACATTTGCTTGAAATAAGATTTATGCCATGGTGTGAGGTTATCTGCTAAGGCCAGTAGTAGTGCGTCAGTTTTAAAAACTTCACTTAAGCTATTGTACATCAAGGTAACACACTCGAGAATCTCTAAGAGCTCTTTCAGACGAGGATACGGGATCTTAGATACGCGTATTTGAGATACAGATAATCCACACATTCAAATGAAGCTGTTCAGACGGCCCCGGCGACGCATACAGTATCGCCGAAGTATCGCGATACTGATTCGAGTATGTTGTGCCATCCAGCCGCCGGCGACAGAATGCGTATCTCAGAGAGAATATCACCATTACGTTAAAGTGTATACGAAGTCACTTGGAACAGCAAAAAATGCTTGGGCGGCATCTCCTTTGTGAAACGCGGCAGCACCGACACTCGGTTTATCGTCGGTGCGCGGCAGGTATACAGGGTCCCGGGAGCGTTTCACAAAGGAGAAGCCGCCCAAGCATTTTTTGCTGTTCCAAGTGACTTCGTATACACTTTACCTACTTGTTCAGACGCGCATACTTTTGCAGCGGATTCCATAGGCTTTTTATTCTTTTGTTAGAAGTTGAATTAGCTACGCGCATTAGTGCAAGTAACCAAATAATGGAGCATGCCATATTTGATAATGAAAAATTTATTAGTTTGGTGGAGCCAAATCCATGTTTATGGGTTTATGCACTCCTCAATATCCATAACTTGAAATAATAAGTGCACTGCACTGCCACTGTTTTCGTACTGATGCAGAGTTACTTGTATGCGATACGGTATCCAGAAGTATCACTCACAAATTCTGTATCTCAAATACGCGTATCTGAGATACGGTATCCTCGTGTGAAAGCAGCCTAAAAGCTTGTCCAAACATTTCAAATAAGCTTAATCGCCTCCGGACATAAAAGACTTTCATCCTACTTCTAGCTCTCTACCTTGCCTTCTTGCATTGATGTGGCCTTATAGCACAGCATAGTAAACAACCAGCATAATATCTCTGAGGATTTCCTATATAAAAATGGTTCCCACAAAATTTGACCTTGGGAGGGTTTATGGATGATTTTACAGCTGTGAAGTTTGGGTAGACATGCGAAAATGAAAATATCGATACCGGTGCCAACTCGATATTTCTTAGCCTCATAGGCGCGTTTGGTTCGTACAGAGAATTTTGTGCAATTGATTACATCCCTCAATAATTATTTACCGATACACCTACAAAAGTATCGATACCAGCCTGGAATCGCTCAAAAAGTATCTGAGATAAAAATAGTATCGAAGTACCGTTACCATCCCTATAAAAAGTCATCCAAAAATGGGGATGCGCGTCACCAACTTGAGTTATTGTGGTGGTTGTTTACTATGCTGTGCTTATAGTTTACAAAAAAGACAATCATAGCTTTCACAGCGGCTTATACAGGGTGTCCCACGACGACTAAGACAAGCAATATATCGGAACTGGGCAGTAGTAGCGAACTATAACTTTAGGGGTTTAAATTAGAGCAAATAAGGCATCTTTTCTTATTACTGTGTTACACTGTATCCCAATGAGGTATTTGTTTTTGATTACATGACGTCGGATTCAAAATTTTTTATGGGACACCCTGTATAGTTGCGACTTTTTGTGTTCCACCCGATAAAACAATTTCAACAAACTAGCACACTTGGGGTCTAAAGTGATTAATCCAAGAGCTACAGGTACTTAAAGGACTGTACCACTACCATTATGAAACACTACCAAAGTAATTTAACTGTGGGGGTACACGTTATTATAACGTTATTATAACGTGTACCCCACGTTATAATCAATGATAGTGGTACTATCATTTAAGTACCTGTCTGTAGCTCTTGAATTAATCACTTTAGACCCCAAGTGTGCTAATTTGTTGAAATTGTTTTATCGGGAGGAACACAAAACGTCACAAATATATAGGGTGTACCATTAAAAATTTTGAATCGAACGTGACATGACCAAAAACAAGTAGGTACCTCATTGGGTCACACAATAATAAGAAAAGATACTAAATTTGCTCTAATTAGTTATAAGTTGTAATTCGCTACCATTGCCAGTTCCGATATATTGCTTGTCTTAATCGTCGTGTGATGTATATTATAGAAGTTCGTCTGAATCTAAAGGCTTACATGACATAAGCACAGTTATCTCACATCAGATTAATTACAGTATTACATGGAAAAATAACCTAAATTTTCATATGACGATGCTTGTTGCCAGTCACTTCACGGTCAAGTAGTATATCGAGATAGGTCTTCTACATTTCGGCAGCGTCCAACACAAAAAATCCCTTTTGATGAAAAACCGTGAGCGGCTCTGCAGCGCCAACACATACACATACGGGATATTGTGAGAGCTGGAACCTGCACTGTATGAATTTTGAGGAAATGAGGAGTTTAATTAATTTAAAAAGTTGTAGGCAGCGAAGTTTTCTACAAAACGGCGAGCACCGTGTGTGTGCCTGATGTACAGCTGTAGAAAATCCAATTTTTTGTTGAATCCGGTGCGAATGGTTTGTTTGCGAATACTTTAATTATTTCCATTCATTGAATTATGCCAGTGAAATTATCTCTAGAAAACATCATAAAGTGGCTTTTAGTAGATACCAAAAACAGAAGATGTATTAATTTGCTATTACGTTTTCAGTATTTTGACGTGGATAGTAGCATCTGGATTGGTGATTCTGTAAAGCAATGAAAATTCACAAAGACCTGAACGTGAACAGCAAAGAAACTAGCGGATGGGTGCGCTACAGACAATTAAAAAATATACATATAACCAGTTCCCACGACATACGTGATCGACATACTGAGATTGCGAAATGTTTGAGGTCTGATAATTTATTCTGAGATAATAGCTATGTTTTATGCCTAGTTCATAAAAATCTATGTTAATTTTTAAATAATCTTTGGGTCTACACTGAGTAAGCCTTCAAGACTCATTAATTCAACATTTGCCACCCATAGTAAAGCGTGATCAATTGGAGAGATAATCAGAGGATAAGTTTCAGGACTTATAATATATTTCCTATCACGTTATTATTGGAGCAAAGGTGTGTCTAGAGGTAGGCATAGCGAGAAACAATTTGGGACATTCTCAGAATATGATGGTAAGCGAATTATAAAACTTTTAACTTTTTCTATCATATTTTTGGTCAGCTGATTTGATTTGATGCAATTCATAGGATTCCAAAAGTCGTGGAGCTCCGGAATTTTTTCTAAAACATACTGACATTTAAAAAAAATTACGTAGTCTACGCACAGAGTTTGGGCATGTTTGCACTTTTTTTTGTTTTGTTTACCATTGTCTGCTTCAATCTATGGCCTGCTCATCGTATCTGCAGGAAATATTTTTTTATAATTACATCGTTAAAACATTTTACTATCCACTCCGTTAAGCAGTCTTCCCCTCCGTTATCCTAAGAGTTAGCGTATGATAGGCTAACGAAGGGGATAATTTTTTCGTTCAAGCACAATTCTGACTAAATCACGACATTTCACCTAACTTCAAATAAGTACGTTGTTACAGAGTACATATTATATTCTATAAATTACAAATTATGTTTGATTGAACCATTTACACAGATTAACGGAGAAAAGTGGAGAATGTGCTTTACAGATATAGCTTGACTTACATTTTCCAGGTGAATTTGCAATAATTGTCTTACAAGTACAACAAAATGGCAAGAAATTATTCCCATGGAAGGCGTCTTAACCCTAGTATTGCTTTTTGTTGAATGCGCTAGTGGAAGAGATATTTTGACGAATGACAATAAATAATAAAGAAGAAACATAATTTCAAATTGTATCAATAATGTTCGCAATCTTAGACAACAATTCAACATCAGGAGTACTATATATGAAGTTAGTTCAAAAAAAAAAACGAACAAATACAGCAAACAAATTCTTCATTGTGTGAAACAACAGGTGGGGAGACAGCAAACGGAGGGGAGATTTTACTCTCTTTAGTTTTTGTCAATATACTTTCTTCACTGCGACTGTTGGCCGTACTGGAAACATTTAGTAGCCTACAAACTCCAAGAATCACTCTCAATAATACTTAGGTTTTAGTGCTGGGCAATTTGCTTTGTGACAAATAAGCCCCTATAAGTTTGAGGTCTCTCTTACTTGGCAAGTTTTATGGATATTTATTAATATGCATATTTTTATTAATTGTATATTTATTATTACGCAAATTTTAATTTTTTGCAGGCTAAACTTCAAACGATTATGATTCTACTATCGCACTTCTGCAAAGCAACCATGACATTGCCAGTCCTACAAACTTTTTCCATTTTCCTCATGCACTTAGCACTTCCAGCAATCTGCACAATTGTTCCAATTCCAGCTGAAGAGATGCGACGTGGCTGGGGTGTGTGGCGTCCACCAGTATGTTGAACAACTGCGAAGAAACGTGCCGTTTATGATAGATGTCGGGGTCCGGTCAAGATTACCGGATTACCAAGCGTCACTTTATTGAATTAAAAGAAAAGCCAGTCAGAGGGTCGGAATTGTCTTTCGTCTTTAGGATGTCTTCCTGTCATCCGGATTTCCTGGAAGTCATCATGCGTCATGATGATTATACGTGGAGTGATACCATAGGATGACGAAGGACAATCGTGCTGACATGAAAGGATATCTAGATTCACACAGCCGAGAATTCGGTAGCATTATATTTTTTATACTAGAATCTGATTTAAGATTGTGGTAATAAAACGAATCTTTCAGCAACGTTGTACTGTTTAAAAAATGTCTTTAAATACTCTTGATATCGAACGTATTATGTTTAAAAGTTGTCTGAATAATAATACTGATAAATAACTGTAAACATACTTTCTATTTCTATAATTTATCACCTTTAATTGTAGCACAAATATGATAGCAGCGTTTTAATACATAATATTACAATATTTATCTCATTTATTGTGCTTCACTGGCTATTGGACAATATATTTCTTTGCAACTTTAAGTTGTTTTTTCTGAAAAATTTAGAAAAAAGTGTGAGCGTAACTGACAGCATCAACTGAAAAAATTATTGTCCTTTGTATCGTAAAAAGGTACAGTACCTGAAATCCCAATGTGAGTAATACGACCGACACATTAGGTGAATCATTGATAAGAGGAAAAGGACAACTAATCTACTTTTAGTTGAAATGAGGTCTGAGCAGTCAGAAGAAAGTTATGCTGATGAAACTACTACTAATATAAACCTTCCGTTCATGTTTGTAGCCTCTGCAAAAGTACAAAATGTTTGATAAAAACTAACCTGGAATAAGTGACGATGATTTATGTCGCCCACATAATTCAAAATTAAAACTGTTGTCAAGCTAAATACAGTATTTTGGAAGTTGCCTAAGTGAAATAGAAAATAGATAAAAACTGAGTACAAGAGCAGCACTGAAGCAGATTAGCAAAGACAAGGCTGCATATATTCATAAACTTTTCATTTTGGGGATGACTATCAAATACTGGCAGCATAAAAGACTCCCTTTACTTATAGAAAGCTATGAATACTTATTACCAATCAGAGACCAAATATATTCCAACGTATAACACCCCTCCTTTACCACAGAATACAAAACTTACAACTTCAACCTAGGAGTACAATATAGGAACTTTCATCAAGCCCACCCTACCACATACATCAAGTTTAAACAGCAGATAGAAGAAACATGGGATCAATGTGAACATATAAGTACACAGACGGTTCAAAGACGACAAACGGTGTAGGCTCCACTTTCTACCATGAAAACAAAAACTATCAAGAATTATACAAACTTCCTCCAGATTGTTCAATATATACAGCTGAGTTGACAGTCATTCAAAAAGCACTAGAATATTATCTCCTCGATTCTCTCAATAATACCGACCTTAGGGATGTTATAATCTTCAGCGACAGCAAGAGTGCAGCTATGAGATTAGAACATTTAAGAATGTCACCGACTTTCAACCATATCATCTCAAACATAATGAAATTGATTTACAGAGCCAATAATTTGGATAAAAATTGTATGGATTAAAGGACATACAGGTATACCTCAAAACGACACAGTCGATATACTAGCAAAGATGGCGACCACAGATGGAATACTGATGAGAAATTTCAAAATTCCCTACAGTGACTGGAACAGTAAGTAAACAAGAACCTGAAAGAAAAGTGAAGCGAACACTACCATAGAAATCCATCTGGAACAATATATATAAACAGATCCAGCAGAACATAAGAACAGAGCCCTGGTATAAGAGAGAAACGAATATACCACTTGTGAGAACACTTTGCAGATTGAGGTGTGGTCATTGCTTAAGCCCTCAACACAAAACTAGAATAGGGTTAGACGATGACCCTCACTACATCAGATGTGAAGAGATTGGTACTGCTCAACACTGTATATCAGAATGCCAATTGATCAGTAATGAGGTAACAGACCTGTATCACAGATTGTCAAACTATATTCCGTTACCTGCTACTAGCTTACCAGTACTAGCTAGTGAAAACGACTGTGCATACAAACTATTATATCATTTTTGCACACAAAAACTAAAAATAACACTGTAACTTTCAACTATAACTAATATAAAACAATGTTCGTATTTATTAAGAAAAAATAGATGTCCATCGAAAATAGAGTTGGCAGTTGATCTCAGATCACAGCCAATAATATAAATAAAATAATATATTGTAATATTAAACGCTGCTGCCAGATTGACTTATCTATACTGTTCCTAGTGTCTAAGGGATCAGTAAACTACTATTACTATTTAATTGAGGCGTTAGATCTTCCAGTTCTACTGGCCTCATTCTGGTAACTTTAGAAATGTTATAAAAGGCACAAGCTTTGTTTAACAGATGTTATTTCCATTTGAAGATAATAGACGGGTTCGATGAGAGTTTTTTATTTCTGGGTCCATAGTTTTTAAGATTGCATATTGCCTGAGACACCGTGTATGTAATGTAGCCAAATGCCACTGGTGTACATTTCTAATGCAGTGGCTAGTATTCTTTTCGGTCCGCCGCAGTCATCCTTCATCTCCTTTGTCCGTTGGCGGAGGTGATAATGACAGAGGAGCCGGCGTTTCCGGCCAACTTTGTGCCACGTCGCGATGTTGTTTTCAGCACCGAGAGAAAAGCTCAGCGGTGAAAAGCACCAGCCACCATGGCCACTCGTTGATTTAATATAATAGGTGTATATATATACATTGTGTGCGGTACTGGCTCGAGGTAACTCCAACTTTTCAATCGCACTTATACGGCGCCTTCGGACATTGTTACGCCATTTGGACAGTGGCGTACGGATTCGGAACTCATATTTGTAGTAACAACGCTCGAGATATAGGGTGCTGTTGCCCATATTGAACTGTCTCCCAAATTGAACCTTTGCCGTATTTGTTACTTCCTGTACTTCGAATATCAAAGGTGGATAGAATTAACAATAAACATCTGATGTTATTCCGAATAACTAGAGGGGTCAGGGGACGGCTGGCAAACAAGGAAATTGAATGAATGAAAGGCGTTGGATAAGCGTTGTTAGGTGCATAACGAAATCGATATATTTGCAACATGTAATACGCGAGAACGTATGTTGGTACAAAATGTTTTCTTTGAGAATGTAAAAACGACGAAATTATTTCAAACCCATATTTTGGGGCTTTACTCGGAGTAATCGAACTTAATTTTTCTGTCTATTATAACATCACTGCTCTCAGTATGCAGTTTTGTAGACGGTGTGCATATAACCCCTGACCATACAGTAAACATTTACATATATTGTGCATGGTTTGTTCGGTGGATAAGGTATAGTATATTGTATTAAGCCTCTACTGAGTGATAAAGTACCAACACTAAGCGCTAGAAGCGATCATTTATAATTTTGCTTAAAAAAGTCCCACTCTTGATTAGACGGGAATAGCGCGCATGAGATACGTCAACGCTGCCAACATCCGCAAACCCATTCCCATAATCCCACATAGCACTGGATATTCTATGAATATTCTTTAAATCTCCTACATGTTCCATGAATATTCAGTAGAATCATAGAATATTCGTTATTTCTCTTGATTATTCTGGATTATTAAAGTAATATTCTTTATAGAATATTATTACTTTATCCACTTAGGATAATCAGTGATTATTCGTTTAATGTCTGAATTATTCCAGAATATACTAGTAATATTCTTCATAGAATATTATTTTAATCATCTACTAAGAACAAGCTATGTAGCTATTTTCTGAAGAACATTTAGTAATATTCGTAACAGAACTGTACGTAGGTAAATAATATTCAATATGAGGTGTTATTAATTTATATTTGCTCCTTTCTCAGTGAATTAAAAAAACTTTCATTTAATTTATTCGTTTTGCGTTCATCCTCCTAAATATACCTAATAAGAATTATGTCCAATTTTCAAAAGTTTATTAGTGAATTAGCCATTGGCAGCAATACGGTAAAGTGGGAGCATCTTATGGTGATGTAGTGATGTATGGTGACTATGGTGGCGTTCATTCGTTAGTTGTCAATCTTGTCAGGTTGTCACTCTATTCTTCGCTTCAAGTGTTCTGTGATTCACCTTCGATTTGGATTTGTTTGTGGGATTTGTAAAAAACATGTGATGTGGGCATTTTATGGCTTCACGAGTTTTATTCGTGAAAGGCGTGCATTTATACCCAATTTTGTACAATAAAGTTGCTAGTTGTTATAAAGTGTGCGACAGTGTTCCAAATTATGGTCACCTACTATGGTGTATGGTTCGTTATATGATTATTTATTATAATGTTAGTAGAATTTTGAGGTTAAATGCAACAGGTTTACATGTTTACACTATATTTTAAACATCTTTAGACTGAGAGATGTCTAACCACTTAACTTTCGTGACCATCTGCCACTAGTAGGTGCTATTATTTTTGAAACAGTATCCATAATACCACGAAAATGTTTCCTATATGAGATAATTTAGACAAAATGTTCCTAGAATATTCAAAAACATTCTACTACGATTGTTCATGTAATATCCTTCCTATCCGCGGAATATTCTAGGAATATAGCGTTTTTTTCCCATTTTGAACGTTTAAAGAATATTCTGTTAATATTCTAATTATCCATAGAATTTTCTCAGAATATTCATAATGTCCGTAGTGAATGTGAACAGAATATTCTCATATCATCCAGTGCTATGTGGGATGCGCATACGCTAGATGCTAGAAAGAGAAAATGGTGGTTATCGTGGTTATGTGCTGAAACCTGTTGTCGACTGCACGCGAGTGAGTTTTTTATGGAATTTTGACTGCGCTATGAGTGGAATAATCGCAAAATCATGCCGAAACGCTGTAATGTTGGCAGAAAATACGGTGGGAGTAGTAAAAGACGATCTTTTCACATGTAAGTACCTTAAAATGAGTACATTCCACTCTTGATATTTGTAACCAATCAGTAGTGGGAGCCAAGCCAATCGGCTGCGGGAGTCTCAGTCACATGTGGTAACGTCTCCATTCATAACTGAATGAGCATCACTGCCGGCGTTGCCATATTGTACACAATGCGTTGACGTTTGTGTATTCAAGTGACAAATATGCGGGGTTCCTACAATTTCAATAGGAAATATTGAGGGGTGACCTGACGACATGTGGACCGAGATACTTTTTTAGTGTTGAGGAGAAACACTACCTCTCATTGCCCCTATACTTTGGCTGAACATTAATTCTCCCGTTCCCGTAGGACCTAGCAACGTTGCCATCGAGTATTTGACAGTTTTGACACCACAACTGGAACCCTCTTGCGGCTCAGTTGATGTTTGGACTAGGAGATCGTAATACAGATCAACTACGTGCAAAGTAATATTTTACGAACTTGGCGAACGCTTTGAATCTAACCAAAGCAGCGATAATGTAGCTTTGTTATTTCAATTTTAAAATTTGTTTATTAGGCTTTATAGCGCTACCCAACAGTAGCGCTGCCAAAAACTTATTTAAATTTAGGGTTTCGTGGTTCTGTACTGAACGCAAGACTGAAGACCAAGTTGAAATGATTCAGCACGATGCCTGCACTGCCACACTTGGTTTAATTCATAATTCATTCATCTCTTGTCGTACAGAAACATACACATTTTGTTAACAATTATTAGAAAAAAATTATGTTTCGGAATTTACCAACTATACTTAAATAGAAATTAGTTCCTTTTAGTTTAATTTGTTCTCCTGGAAGAATCATATAATACCTACTTTATCGAAATCTGAGGGCAGGTTCAATTTAAGAGACCATGAGATCAATTCAAGCACCTATCATGATTAATCCGAAAACGTGAGCTAGCAATCGGTGCTTTTAGAAGGAATATAGAAATAGAAATTCGAGATTACTGAAAAAATACCTAACACTAGACTGTAGGAAAAGCTGAGGTTATTGAATTTCTTACAAAACATAATATCACAATTTTACCAGAAATTAAAACAAAAAGTCAGTTATTGGAAGTGGTAAAAAGTTACAACTTTGATAAAAAGTATATCATTTATGAACTGCTGAGAAGTAATGGGTGTGAAGTTTCAAGATCTCCATCTATTTTTTTATTTTCAATACGATTAATTTAATGTAGAGCGAGTTGATAAGAAACATCCGAAAGTAAAACAATCACTCCAAAAGATCATTGATAGTTATAAATTTTATTAGATTAGATAAATTTAGTACCTCAAGGAAATTTAATTAAGCATGTAATAGTGGTAGAGTCATCAGTTTTAAATACACGACCGAATGAAATTACTATCAACCTGAATGATAGTGGCTTATCTGAACCTGATTCCCACTTGTGTTAAATTCTTTTTAATTCCTCGTTTTTCATTTCTCTTCTTAAATAATATTGCTAGAATGTAAGTTTGAAAGGTATTTATTGTAGGTGTTATGTTAATATCTATTAAAAATCTGATAGATAACCACGTTTGGGTTTCTTCCTTCATTTTAGTGCAGCCCTTGATGGTTCTGTCCTCAACATCCGGCATGCGACGCTATGCGTTGTATAATACATGTTTCTGGTCGTTAAAGGAGATTACATTATTGAGAACTTAGGCCCATAAAATTACACCCGGGTATTACTCGAACGTTTTTACAGTATAGAAAGCATGCCCATATTAAGCTGCGTATGCAAAAAAGCTATTTCGTGGTACAGCGGGCAAATAGTGTAACTTATTCTAAATTTATTTTTTTTTTCAAACATTTTGTACTTTGACGCAGATGTCACAAAGATATGCTAATCTTCAGCAAAAAAATCTCTTCCAGTATATATTGTTTTATTTATAGGCCAGGGAAGGGTCACGCGAAGCCTATTAAATTATTTTGATAGATATTATATAATGCCACATGTACTGGACTATAAAAAAGCTTGCTAGCACTTCCGATTTGGTTTGCAATGTACAAACTTGATCAAGAGTTAATGTATAATGTCAGTGTATCCGGTAAAACTTAGTTTCCCATCTGTATGACATTTGTTGGCAAAGTAAAAGAGTCAAAAAAATGCTTACAGTGGTTCACAATTTATATGACAGTTACAAATAAATGAAGAAATAAACAAATCAAAAACGTATTATGGTTTTTCAGACAAGGCACCTTGTATCCCCCAGAAGCCTCTATTGTAACTACGTCTTATTTTGAAATTGTATATCAAAATTCAAACGTAATTCCAAAAATAATGTATTTATCTTACAGCGATATCACTCACATTATATTTGAATTTTCAAACAACTATTAATATCAATCATATGTGTAACGTCTTTGACAATTTTGTTTCTTTGCTCATTTAGCTTACTCATGTAGGCAGAAGAAAGACATTTACCAAAAGTTTAAAATCATGAAACATTGGTCGAAAGTAATAATTCAATGTTCTTTACTCTCCTTGTGTAGGAAAAAGGCAAACAAACAAACACTCAGAAATAGAGAATAGACAGAGACTGTTCAAGTCTAGATAATTTGAGAAATGCCTACTAGTGCTTCAACCGTCTCAGGTTTTTTCAGAGCGCAAAACGACCATTTTGCTATAATATCAAGTGATTTTGTACCTTGAAGCAAACAACAGAGCCAGCCGGAATGATGATAAATAATTTTTATTACAACGCCTGTGACTCAATCTATGGACCAGCAAAAAGTAATGGATCAGAGATACAAGCACAGCATCGGTTTTAAATGTTACGTTATCACAACTTACTATTAGCAAGAGTTTTAGCAAATCTAGATGGATGAGAAAAATAGCTTATTAAAAAAAGCCTGATGATCGATTTCAGTTCAAAATGCTAAACTTATCATGCCATGGTTATCAAAACATGTTTAAGACATGACGTCAAAGGAAATTATTTCTATCAGAGTTATTCTAGTACGCCACTGCTATTTTATAGTGTCCCTGACCGCTCCACAGTGCTTTATCCAATTCTTCGAATGACCATTGTCCAAATATTGTAATTTACATTTATACTTTATTGGCAGAGTCAAAAAGTTTGGGGCGTGTATAGATGTTCAATAGATACAGTGAGTGTGGAAGTAATACTATCGTATAGATATTTATTGTAACACACTACAGTAAGTTCCGAAGATTTATGGCATCGGTGGTCAAAAATTAAGGGCAAGTTACGAATTTGTTTTACATATATACATAGCTTACATTTGGAATGTAAGAAATATTATGGGTCGCTCGCAGTGTACTGGGCTTGACATTATTTGCAAATTTAATATACTATACACCTTTTCATGCACACTCTCAAACTGACCAAATCACAGGCATTTTTATATTCGTCATTAACGCATTAAAAGGTTTACCTGTATTTCCTCAAATGTATTGCCAAAGCTGCCTTGGCCCATTTATTGTATTTTCTTGCTGCTCCCGAACTCACCTGGAAAGAAAAAGGCATGTATAATTTCAAATTCAAACATTTAATACAAGGTACGGATTCAATCAATGACATAAATAAATGAGGACACATGGCCATACGAAACAAAGTAGGAGTTAAAGCTCATCCAAAATTCGTAGCAGGGGTATATATAGGGTTGGAATATCCATACATCTACATCAACGAATCATCCACTTTACCTGTGGAAGCGTATCAATGCCAAGGTTAAGATCAACCAATACGAGTTCGTGGTATCTACTGTAACCCACACGGGCATGCGATCTATTGGCATATATCCTTAAGGACGTTGGCTGTTACATTTGTCCATTTAATCTTATCTGTGGCGGCTCTAAATAATTCTATGGAGGTCATATTTGACCATTGTCGCAGGTTTTGGGCCAAGAGTTGGGTCTTCTTCCTGGTCCTGTCTTACTATTGATTCTGCCTTCGATGATAAGACGGAGCAGTTCGTATTTCTCGTTTCTCATAATGTGGCCAAAATATTGTATTTTTCTTTTTTTTAATGAGGTTCGTAAGCTCTGTTGTCTTGTTCATTCTCCATAGGACTTCCTCATTTGTCGTATGACTCACGTAAAATATTTTTAGCATTTTACGGTAACACCAGAGTTCAACACCATACAGTACAGTGGAGAAAACATAGCATTTCAGTATCCGAGCTCTTAATGGGATATTAAGTTGGGAGCTGCATAGTAGCTTTTGCATTCTATAAAATACGTTACGCGCTTTTTCTTTGCGTGTTCTTATTTCTAGTGAATGGTCCCAAGCTTCATCAAGATTACTTCTAAGGTAATTTATTCTTCTTACTCTTTCCAGCTCTGTTCCGTTGACGTTAATTTTTATTTTCTTGTTCTGATGCTTGCTGATAGCCATCGTTTTTGTTCTCTTTGTGTTTAGTTCCATCCCAAACTCTTCACGTGCTGTTGTTTCTCGTTTCATCAGTCGCTTCAGCACTATTTGCTAGAATAACCGTGTCGTCAGCGTAACGCAGGTTGTTAGTGCATTGCCCATTTATAATTATACCATCCGTGGTGTATTTTAAAGCTCTCCTGAATATCTTCTCCGAGTAGACGTTAAACAATATAGGAGTGAAAGGACACATTCCTACCATACTCCTTTCTCGATATCAATCTTTTCAGATAATTAGCTTTTTATTCTGATTTTTGTTTTTTGTTGCTGATAGAGGTATCAGATAATCCTTAAATCTTTGCCGTCGATGTTACGTCAACTGCTAATGTACTGCATTCCTTCATTCAAGAGCTAGAATAGAAAACTAGCATTTAAAATTCTATAAGTACCGTATTTTTAGAGTATCCATGTTAAACCTGGTATTTGAAATGTGTTCTCGAGTCAGAGGTTGTACATCTATTACTAAAGACTTCCACTTCTATAAAACTATACACCTCAAGTGGCCTATATCCAAGACCTCCATGATGTATATTTTGGGAACTAGTTAAAGAAAAAATTTTGTGAGTTCTTTCTAAGGAGAGCACAGCGAGAAGGAGTTTGACTTCTATTAAATATTTTATAATGGTTATGCATATACATTTCTCTGGTTTGAGACTTCTTCTACTTAACACACTGAAAAATTATTACGTTTGGGATTTCAGGAAGATGTACTCCTATATTGCACAAATTGCCTTTTTTTCACGGGGAGTTCGAATTAATACAATCATCATATTCATAAAAGAAAGATCAATTACGGTTTCCTTTAAACAGTTAATGTATCCATCATCCTACGCCTTACCGAGAGTGCATTTGCTCTCCATCCACATCGTATAATTACTGAAAGGAAGTGGAGATAACGTCTCAGGAAACGGACAAGGGTCAGTGCAGGTTTGTAGGATGATACCGCCAGGACCGGATTGAAGATAATTGAAAGCACTGGCTTAGTTGCTTTGAAGGAGTGTCGCCGCGCCGTGATATTATTTGTGACAGGAAAGATAATAATTGGCAATTCATTTAGCAGTGTTCAGTCAAGATTTTTTTCTATTGATACAGTCTTGCAGGCTGTTGTAGTAGATCACAGATCATCAGGTATCTGGATATAAGTAGATTTTCGGCGACCTTCAGGTTTTATTCTAAAGGGAACCCAAAAAAAAAAAATAAATGCACGTTGGGGTGGCCGGTTTTAATCTATTATGTTCTACTTTTACATACATGTTTTTGGTAGAAAAATATTCACAATCTAGCTAAAACAAACAAACTCGCTAGCTAGCCTATTTCAAAATAGTCACTGTGCAATAATCTGTTATCCTTCTTTAATCACATAATGTAATTGTTTAAGGGAATGCCTACATGTCGGCTCGATTAAAAAGGTCTTTTGGAAGTAAACCTCTTACTTGGGATACTTTGTAAATATTTTCCGAATAACTTTTCGGTATGTGATTGTGAAACTGATTACGCAAACTTTGCATTTGAGCAACCATTTTCAGGTTTACAGAATTTCTACCTGTGGCGGTATATATTATCGCTGTGCTTCTCTGAAGTTGAAATTTATTTTTGAACATACTTGGTCATTTTGCTTGATCAAATCAGTTAATGTAAAGTCGTTTCACACTACTGACCAATAAATTATGGTGTTAGTCTAATTTCGATAAGATTTTTGAACATTTAAGCATTGTGGAATGAATGAAAGAATCAATGGAGGATCAAGGCTTTCTGATGACCACAACTACCAGTGCATATGCCTACAAGCTGGCCCTTATGCACCTCTGCTTACCCTAGTTCCAAAGTTCAGCCCTTATCGGAAAGGTAAGGATAACCGACTCTGCCCATCTTGTGTCTTAAGGGCTTCAGAGCGACATAGCATGTGTGCCGAGAACTCTTCCTCCTCGCCACAGCGTGTAAAAGTGGTGTCGCTTGCCATCCCCATCACATACAAGTGACGTCTGAAGGTCCAGATAGCAGGCCCATAAGTAACCTTAGCCAGCTTCTGTCCTGTGAGACACAGAACGGCCCCATCTTGGCCAAGGTCCTTAAATCTCTAGCTTGGTGGAGATGATCAGAGATTCCTCTCCTTCTCATAAGATGTTGATTTTGCAACCGCACTTCTGATTTCCTTCAAATGGTACCTGCTGCCAGCCCCACAACCTACTCAGAACCCAGAAAATTATTCCTCGACCCTCGCCTTGCAACCGCGACCGCCATTTCATTACTGCAAACCACTGCATGACTCGGCACCCACATAAGTGATACCTGGTGTCTTACCGAAATGTCATCCAAGACCTTTCTACATTGCACAACAAGCCTTGATGTAAACATAAAAGCACTCAATGCTTTTAACGCTGCCTGGCTGTCAGGCCTCCTAGGCCCCTGAATTTCGTGAATACGGGAGGCACAAGCTAAAATCGTTTATATTTCTGCTTGGAATACCGTAGTGTATCCCCTAAGAGAGAGGCAGAGTAAGCATCGTTAGTCCTATATATCTTCAAATCATGTGATTGAGGATGTTACTCATTTGTTTTTATGAAAGCTTGGCCACCTTGCATCTTAAAACTTAAGTTCAGTTCACATATTTTTTCTTAAAAGACCAAAAGCTATCTGTCCAAATATTACCATTTAAGGGGTGAAAGCAGTCTTGTATTCAAAAAATCCGCATAGATCCAAACTCCGTCTTGGAAATGCATCCAAAAATTGTAGTTTGTCAAATTCCAAAGGATGTGCGTCACTCCGATTAGCTGTCATTTCTGAACCGTTACGATCTCCTTTAGTACGGTTATAATTTAGTTATGAAACCAACTCGGTTAAATCTTTTGCCCTATTCTATACTACAAATTTATCCAGTTTAGTCCGATCCTGTGTACGTTTCCCAGTCCTTTTTAAAAAGCTTGCCGACATATTGTCCGGAGGTTAGATTGTGCCTGACAGTTCATTAGCTGATACACACTATCACCGGTTTTTATGTTTATTTTTTTTACGAGATAAACGTATCGTCCGCTAAACTAACGCATTTTCAAGAAAACAACCGCTACACAGATACGGTTGGTCGGCTCACCATTACCGATTCTGTGAAGCTGGCGATGAGAGGCGGTCCCTGGAAATTTTTCTATAATTAGCTTATCTCTGATTTATACAGGAACACTGTTATGAAATGGTGTTATCCGTGATATGGTGCTTTAGCTACGGAAAGCAGGTTACGCCGCCTCTGCTTGCTATCTTTGATAATACGTTCAGGTTAGATGTCATTTAACTGATGGCACCAATTTTCAGTTATGAGATGAGATAGGTTTGTTTGAATTCCTGAGGATGAGCTAGGCCACTCAGTCATAATCTAGGGATGAGCTTCTGGTGTTGCTCAGTGAGTATGATAATAAATAATTTAATCTACTAAAACGGATGTAAATTTCAATTTTACATAGGTAAGAGTTTTCTGTACATATTGTGGTAGAGAGAGGTGCCAGAATGGACTGCTGCCAAATGAATTAGGACTGGATACAACGAGTATTATGAATGAAATTATAAATCACCATAATCGGAATGGTCTCGAACTCTTGCATACGGAAGGATCCTATAAAGTCCTTTTCCCAGGAAGAGAATGTTATAGAAGTGACAGTTTAACATCACATCCCGGTTTTGCGCTATTCACGAATGGTTCCAAGTCAGAACTGGGGACAGGAGTGGGAGTACTTGGTACAGTTGAAATTTTAGTAAGCCTTGGAAGGTATGGCACAATGCTATAAGCAGGAATAATAGCTTTATAGTTGGGAGTCAGTGAGCTGTATAAGCAATCCCTGACAAAAAAACCTATAAAAACTGTTTCAGATAGCCAGGAAGCTGTTTGGAGGACGAAGCAGTGGAGCACATATTGTGCTCGCCCCACTTACTGTCGACTTTACCTAACGTAACTTAGATAAGGATTTCAATTTATCTGTCTGGTCAGAAACAAATTGCAATAATCAAACTCTCTGCTGCAGTAAACTAATATTACGGTACTTATACATATAGGGCGATATCTCAACATTGACATATATACTTGTATACGTGCTAGCAATAAAAATACCATCTTTAAAACCCTTCGTGTTTACTCGTACATCAGCGTCACTTCCGTACACAACACATAAAGAACGTTTCCATTTAACTGTTCCACCATAACTTTTGTAACTTTCAACACTAATTTGCATCCGAAAATGTCACGGCCTCCTCCCGAAATTGACGAAATACGACCGACACTGCTGTCCGTGTAACTCATCCGAAAAATGTAACCGAAACAGAATTTTAGGGGTTAGAAACGCTAAACAACATGCATAAAGCACCCTGGAGCTTTTAGGGTGTAGTGGTTTTTTGCACCTAAAGCGCTACATGCATCTACATCTACATAGATGCCTTGTGGAGAGTTGACTTTCGCATTTCTTTTGTTTTGGTAAACTGTAGTAGCGCCTCAGTTCTGGATATGTATTTTGAGTAGGAGCTTATGTTCTGCAAAGCGCAACTCATTTGAAACAGTTTAGTTTTATTTATTTACTTAGTTTTGTTCGATAGAAGTACCCCGAAGCTCTTAGGGTATGAAAGAGTGGTATGTCTTAGCCTTAGCTGCCAGCATGGAGAAGGCAGTCATCCTTGGGTCCCTTCGACTTAGGGTGCATGATTTGCAGACCCAGTGATTGCTCACCTCACGGTGTGAGCAGCAGTCACCAGACAAGCGGAGCCCGGGCTGCGTCTTTTGAAAAATTATATTTACTCATCTGCAGTTTGTTATAAAATGGTAGATAAATATGAAAATTCAGCCATCTACAATACCTACATACAGGGTGCACGATACTTTAGGAGCTCATTTCCAACAAAAAGTCATATAAGTAGGGTCTGATTTTTAACTGTTTCAGATATATTTAATTTTTTTTCCACATACGACAATTCCTAAAACGCACAAAACTAAGGTCAGTAGTACTTTTTCCCATTAGTCTCTTATTATTTTCCTTTTTAGCTGTATTTTGGATCATTGACCAAAGCGTATATGTTACTTGTTAAATGTAACCTCGATCCCAAAAAGAAATACAACGTACTGCGTTATTTGGGCTGGGAGTCCCTTATTTAATTAAATAATGTATATAATAATATAATAGAGTTGTAAATAAGCTATCAATATCGTGTATATTATTTCTATGTTCAGTTTGAGCACCACTTACAAATATATATCTTTACGTCAGTGTTACATGGAGAAGCTAAAAAGCATAAGAAAGGCTAACCAGCTTTATTGGCATTTTAAATAATAAACTAATGATTGTGCGAACATTATTCATTGGCGAAAGACGCACACAAGTAGAAGAGATCCTCATCTTAAAACATTTATAGAAATCTCTTCAAATGTCTAATATAAGCATATGACAGCCATTTAATTATTCATTTGTATTCATTATCAATCAATAATTTTGTTACAAGTGCAGGTTTACACATCATCATCATAGTCACAATGTCTTAACAGACATGTTGTTAACTCTTAAAAAGTGCATTAAGTCGGAGCTAAAGTATTGCCGACACGGATATTATCAATAGTTTTGAGAACTGTAGCTCGCCATCTTTCGCGATTTACTGTCAGTTCAGTGGCGCTCTTGATACTCATATCCAGCAACTGTTCCGTCACATCCACCCAGCGTGTAGGGGAACGGCCACGGCGCCGCCCACTCGGGGCGTGACTCTGAACTACAAGTTTCTCCATATTAGCGCTTCTGTGTATATATCCGAAAAATGTAAGCATTCTCGTCGATACAATGGAGGATAGTCTCTTTGGATTACCGAGCTCATCCAGTATGGAAACGTCAGTTCGATGGACGGTATAAGGAACTCTCAGCGTTCTCCTCCACGTCCACATTTCAAAAGCATCTATGCGAGCTCGATTTGCCTTTTTAACAGTCCAAGTTTCCGAGGCATACAAAAATATGTAGAACAAAAGAGACTGAAACAGCGACATTTTGGTAGCTTTAGTGATGTTATGGTCACGCCATATTTTAGTAAGCTTTGTCATGACCACACGTGCCTGTTGAATGAGCCGCCGAATCTCATTTTCACAGCTTCCCGAATTATCGATCAAAGAACCGAGATACACAAAACTTTCAACTACTTCACAACGGCCTACTGACTTCATTTCTCGATAACTAGCGTACTCTCTAGCTAAGATCGTACCTTGGTCTTGTTGTAGTTAATACCAAGAGCTACTAGTTCTTCCTGAGAAGCAGCAATAAGGGTTGTATCGTCAGCAAATCTTATGTTGGATATTTTGCTTCCGCCAATAGTTATACCGCCATTCCAGTTGTCCAATACCTGTCTCATCACAAATTCAGAGTAAATGCTTAATAATATCGGAGATAATACACATCCCTGACGAATTCCTTTTCTGGTTGCAGTTTGACCAGACAGGTTACAGGTTACCATCAATTCTTACACGAGGCGAATTAGACTCATAGAGTTCCTGTATGAGAAACTCTAGGTGATAAAGAACTCCCATAGAGATGAGGATGTTCCACAGTTTAGGCAACTTTACGTGATTAAACGCTTTAGAATAGTCTACAAAGCAGACAAAAACCGGAAAATGATGCCCTCTGGCTTTTTCAATAGTTTTAGTTTAATTTGTTTACAAAAGTCAGGTAAAAATGTATATGACTTCTTTTAAAACAAACACCAAATATAAAGACACATATATACTGAAAAATACGATTGCAAAAATGAATAAGCAACTCAACATAATTATCATTAAAACCCTATTTCTGAATCGATCTGGTGGAATATTTAATTTCGTAGCTACCTTATTATAAAATTTGACTGCCCAGCAGAAGTTTGGCTCGTTTTTGCATATATATCAAGCCTCCAGAATGGCACAGTCTCTGTACCTAGTGCTATGATGGCGATGATGACCCTTTTTTGCTAAAAAGTTAAATTCTTGCAGATACGTTCTGGAGAATATTGTATACGTTGGAGCGCAAACACCCTACGCCATCCTGGATAATGGCCCAAACTATTGCTGCATATAGGGCGTCAGAGAGTGGATTAGCGCAAAGTTCTATCTTTGTAATCCTACTAAATATATTTTTTATAAAGTCTCTCCTAAATCAGATATCAAATATTTAGAAAGTCTATTAGTGTCTGTCCTATTTAAATAGCTCACGCGACCATCCGGACCAATCAGATTGCTTGTATTTGCCTTCCTGTCCTCTCCATGATCTGAAACGTACCACACCCGATTCCTACACATGCACACTGTACACGTAAACAAAAATATAAATATTCCTATCAGCCAGCAAGTAAAGATAAATTTTCAAGGCATCCGAATGAAAAACCGCCCCCACATTCGTTATA
Organism: Callosobruchus maculatus; assembly: GCA_951848785.1. NCBI lineage: Eukaryota > Metazoa > Arthropoda > Insecta > Coleoptera > Chrysomelidae > Callosobruchus > Callosobruchus maculatus. The sequence continues at coordinate 23,036,973 of CATOUR010000014.1, read as the reverse complement.
AAACACACACATCTTGCGGCAGATGAACCGACGGGACACAGGGAAGAAGAAGGAAGAAGGAAGGTATATTATTCGGTGGATCGCAGTGTGCCGAGGTTCGAAAGGCATCGGTTGCGTATTCTTATCATGGCCAACTGTAAATAACTGCGATTTGTCCGTGTCCGGTTCCAGACAAATGTTTGCTCCCGGCACGGCGACTGGGAAAGCAGCGAGGAATGCGCAAAGATTGAGAGAAGGGGAACACACACACGGAGTGAAAAAATGCATACGATTCTTGGGAAAAGACAATTTTCCGAGCCATATCCCCTCGTCTGTCAGACGGGGGCCATTCCGTCCGACGTCGGTGGATAAAGGTGAGAGAAAACTCAAATAAACCGAACACTGAACGAAAACAATGGGGTCAAGTTGACTGACTCAGTATGTAGTGGTTGCGCCACTCATAAAAACAAAGTGGCAGGTGTAATGTGTCGCCACTGGCGGAAGACTAGACGAGAGTGAGTGGGTAGAGTGGACCTAGGACCTCTGACGGATCGGTGACGGAAACGTCAAGCGGGCGGTCGGGATATTTTTTTTGATTGTACGAATTACGAATGTCTAAGCTAAGCTTCTTTTGTAGTTAATGTTAATACAGTTTTCCACACATCCGAGTATTATATGCCCACTCTCCGTAACCTACGTAACCCGAGATAAAGTCTTATCGCGTGTCTTGTTCACCTTTCCGAGTTTTGGTGGGACGAAGAATATTACGCGTACCAGTTCAAGTATATGACGGTGATACCAGTTTGTTATTTTCTTACAGTATGAAGATGTAGTCTGCGATTCCCTTGTAACCAAATCATCGCCCGCTTGCCTACCTGTATTTTTAGTTTTTTGATTATTGCTGCACCACCAACGACACGATTTCTATAAATCCGTTCACGTTTTCCATCCTCGCCATAGTAGTAATACTGTGTCGAAATTTCATTAAAATCATGTTTCATCAATTGTTCACGTCTTACACTAACAGGTGGAATTACTGTAAACATTTAAAGATTGAGAAATGTCTTAAGACGCGCAGGTACATGTTAAAAAAGATGTCAGTAATTTCCCTCGGCCTGTCTATCTGGCGTATGAACTCTGTCCAGTAATGCTTGACCAGTATATAACCCGGGAAGTACTGGGAAAGTGTGAAATCCTCACAGTGCGTTATCACATTGCCAAGAATGACAATGCTTTGCAGCTTTAACAATAGATATTAATGAAACTTCTCCGGTACCTTACTACAACAGTCAACTAATCTTTATAATAAAAAAATTAAGTTTGAAGTCAAGCTGATTGACTCAGTACTTGCCACACATTGCAGTGATACCATTTTTATTATTTTCCCTTTTCCCATAACACGAGGTTATAGCATGAGATCGCCCAAAAACAATACTACGGTAAGGCAGCATACATATAAAGCTGAAAAGTATATTCGTTCCTTAACAATGCAAATAAGATTCTACTAAGAATCCAACACAATTCTCACTTTCACAACCCCCTCACTCGCCAAATTACTACAATTTTGTCCCCTTTAAAAAATATGTAATGCATGTATTATTGCTACGCCGCTACTGACACGATTTCTAAAAACCATGCATGCTTTCTATCCTCGCCACGGTAGTAATTCTGTGTAAAGATGTCATCATCATGGATTCAATCATTACCTGGTTATACATTACAGAATAATCTAAAGCAATACTCATGTGTATACAAGACAAAATTCTGATTCCTTGAATTCTCTAATAGGCAAGGCAATGTCCCGAGACGGATTTAAAAAAGTGTATTATGCCGCTAAGCTTTTCTTTCACAGATTTCATCACAATCCATTCAGCAGTTATTGAGATTACCCCACATAGCACTGGATATTCTATGAATATTCTTTAAATCTCCTATATGTTCCATGAATATTCAGTAGAATAATAGAATATTCGTTATTCCTCTTGATTATTCTGGATTACTAAAATAATATTCTTTATAGAATATTATTAGTTATTCACTTAGGATAATCAGTGATTATTCGTTTAATGTCTGAATTATTCCAGAATATATCAGTAATATTCTTCATAGAATATTATTTTAATAATCTATTAAGAACAAGATGTAGCTATCCAGATGTAGCTATTTTCTGACGAACATTTAGTAATATTTGTAATAGAAATATCTGTATGTTCTCAGTGAATTAAAAAAACCTTCATTCGTTTTGCGTTCATCCTAAATAAAACCTAACAAGTACTGTATGAAATTTTCAAAAGTTTATTACTAGTCATTAGCATCCGCCGACGGCGACTTTAAGGTGACACATGTCCGACTCTACACTAGGCCGGAGCCTTAGATGTGGCAACGTGGCTTAGCCGTCAAATAGTGGCCCTATAGTTTCAGAATAATTATTACATTTTATATGTATGAGGGTTCATCTCGGTTAATAAATTAAGAAAAATACTTTTTAGAACTACTACTACTAATATCACTTACATCTGATGTCTGTTTCATCACAGTCAGACACTACAAAATAAAAATAAACGCAACCTGTTTCCTGCCGCCACTTCCATTTCCACTTAAATGAACACTCAATTTACTTTGTAAATTATCACTTGAGCTAGAAAAATTCACTATTAGGTCACTGTGAAGCCATTCTTGCTGGTCTTGATTTCCCTTTCACTATCAAATGCTTTCGTAGGTATGCCTCAGGCCATGCCCAGATGAGTTCTATTAACTGTATTTTTCTGTGATATTTGGGAGGTCCAGAAAACATTATATGTACCACATTGTGCTTTAAAATACGTCTTATCCTTTGAAATGTTTGTCAGTTATTGTCTTTATCCTTATAAATATAACCAGCCCTTCCGAAGAATACTTTTCACCCACTTCTGTTTATGTCCCTTATCGGACACACAATTGCTAGTGCAACATGGTACTACACACTTTGCAGGCATCTTTTTATCTTTATAGTTTCATTTGTGCAGGTAAATAAGTAGAAACCCATTCAAAATCACCTTGCAACGTTCTTTTTAGTCTGGAATAATGTTATGTTGGGCCATGGTTTGGTAGTCCTCTACTCATGCCTCTACTGGGCTGCAACCTGGTACTACACGCTTTGCAGGCATCTTTTTATCTTTATAGTTTGATTTGTGCAGGTAAATGAGTAGAAACCCATTCAAAATCATCTTGCAACGTTCTTTTTAATCTGGAATAAGGTGATGTTGGGTCATGGTTTGGTAGTCCTCTACTGGGCTGCAACCTGGTACGACACGCTTTGCAGGCATCTTGTTATCTTTATAGTTTCGTTTGTGCAGGTAAATAATTAGAAACAAATTAATAATCACCGTCCAACCATATTTTCTGCACCTGGAAGAATACACATGACATAACAACAAATGAAAACACGGCCTGATCTCCAACGTTGCCATATTTCAATGCTCCGGCCTAGTGAGTAGAGACGGCCATGGGTGACAGCATCTTATGCCGATGTATGGTGACTATGGTGTCGTCAGTTGTCAATCTTGTCTGGTTGTCACTCTATTCTTCGCTTCAAGTTTTCTGTCATTCTGTGCTTCAACATGTGGATGTCGCATGTCGGAAGTCGCAATGTCGGCAGTTTAGCAATTCACGAATTCACGAGTTTTATTCCTGAAAGGCCTGCATTTATACCCAATTTTGTACAATATAGTTGCTGGTCGTTGTAAAGTATGTGACAGTGTTCAAAATTATGGTCACCTACTATTGTGTATGGTTCGTTATATAATGTGAGTAGAATTTTGAGGTTAAATGCAACAAGTTTACATTTTTACACTTTATTTAGTAGGTGCTTTATTTATGGAACAGTACCCATAATTCCTTAAAAATGTTTCGTATATGAAATAATTTAAACAAAATGTTAGCAGAATATTCAAGAACATTCTACCACGATTCTTCATGTAATATCCGTGCGGAATATTCGGCGGAATATTTTAGGAATATAGGGTGTTTTTCCCATTTCGAACGTTTACAGAATATTCTGTAAATATTCTAATTATCCATGGAATTTTTTCAGAATATTCCTAATATTTGTAGTGAATGCGAACAGAATATTCTCATATCATCCAGTGCTATGTGGGACAAGGCTAGAAAAACGCCAACGGACAGCCAGACCGACAAAACGAGTGACGTAGATTTTGTTATGTAGATATCACATCACCTATCGGTGTTGGAGGTAAAATCACTCTTCGCCATATGCAAAAGCATTTTATTATTAACTGGAACCACTTATAGCAACCTTCTTACTTGCCTTTTAAAACCTTAGAGCAGAAAGTGTGGGCAGACGCATCGAAGCAAGGAAGCGAAGGCACGTTTTAAGTTCGGAAAATGATAAACGCGAGGTCGGTCGGGAGGAAATAGCTAGATTGTTGATGTTATCTGGGAAGTATCCCAATTCGGATGGGAGCAGGCGCCCAAAATTGCGATGTGTCCGGCTTGGTGTCTGCAGGCGTCGTCACGCAAAAAAATAAACAGATTTTATACCCGTCACTCGTGTTTACTTAGGAGAACGTCGGTCTTGTTTTCAAGTTGAAGGAGAAAATAAATTTTGCGGTTAGGAGCGGCCTCGGTAAATCACCTGATGTCCGATACGGCTTAACAGGAAAATATTGGATAGGATGAATAATCGTAGGCTGTTTGTCTCTCGTTGGGGAACGGTTAAATTGGAGATGAAATGTAAGCAGTTATTCTTAGACGATATCTCGTCCAAAATAAATTATTATTTTTTTAAGAAATTGTATTTCCGATGTTTCAGAAAAGTCTGGAAATGGTCGACTATAAGGTAAAAAGAGCTTGTGGATTTTTAAATGTTTAATAGGCAGTGACAATTTTAATTATACATTCGAGGTGCACCAAGTAAGCTACATTTTTACATTTTTTTTCAAGTGCAACACCCTGTATGTTATAAAATATTTGAATTCACCACCAAACTTTCGGGAAAACTGTTTATAACGTCAAGTTCAACAGCTATCAGGTTTTTAAGATTACAATATTAATAGATTGCAAACGATACTTTATTAGATAATATACCGGGTGTCTCAAAAACTCAATAGTAATTCTGAAGGTACTGTAGGGTCTATAATACCATACATTCATAACATTTTTTTTGTACGTCAACTTATCCCTAACTTTTTGTTTTAGAATAGCACACCTGTTTTATTTAGAATCTCGTCGTACCTTTTTTGTTATACGCAAACTTATTTTCTCCTAAAAACATAACGATAATACAAATGAAATAAGAATTTCTTTGACGCCTAATTTTTTGCAAAAAAAAACGGATAAAAGAGAAAAAATATATTATTTATGTCAGAGAAGTAAAACCCACGTCCCTGGCCTGCCAAATTCCAGGGCATCATGCTCGATATACGTTTCAACTGGTACCAGTTAACGGCAATAACGTGCCGTCAACATTCCAGTACAAAGTTATAGGATTGTTTACTAGTAATCACATTACTTGTACTATAATTATAGTTTATAGTATGTTGTTAATAACGATGTTCAATAACGATACAAATTGTAGTATACTGTCCAGATTAGTTGACTATATGGAACTAGCATGTTTTTCGTGCATATAACAAATTCTGGAATTCTTACCCTTCCACCCTCCTATCACACGAATTTTATTCTGTTCCTCAAAAAATAAATATTCGCAATAGTTAGTTTCTCACTAGTTACTGCACCAATTTTAAGAACCTCACATAAAAGTATTGCCGCCAAACCTTACCAAAATGAATGCAGCAGTTACTGATATTTTGCGGCCAGTAGTTGCAAACAGACTGACAGACAGACTGACGAAAAGAATAATGGTTATTCATCACACATCGTGTGAGAGGTAAAAACAATACCAGCTACCTACCCATGATCTGCACCAGCACTATATTTCTAAATGGATCTGAATAGTTTGCAAGAATTTATTTCTAGCTAAAATTTTTCCAACAAGAATTTATCCACGGGTAAACTTCAATCAAGTCTAGGTGAAAAAATTTCGAAAGAATAAATCTTAACTATTGACTTCCGATCCGGAAGGTTGGTGGCGGTTTTTCCCCCTAGAGGGTACAAAAACAACTTTCGTCATCACTTAATAACGATAAGCAATTCTAATTTGCCTCTGAGCCCAAACTTCGTCAATTAAGGGACATATTTTAATCTTGCCCTTCAATTTGCTGGGAAGATCCCGTTCTCATCCAGGAAAGAAATCCGGCCGCCGCCGTTTAAATTAAAACTTCCTTCATTCTTTCTCTTGATTTATTCCGCTTTCTTAATTATTATTGACTCTAATTGCCTACCTTGGTCCCGCGGCAGCGCCGTTTTCTTGCCAGGAGTTGCACAGGCGGTTCCGAGCTGTTAGGATATTGCGGTTTCTATGCTTTTGCAGGAGATGTACTTCCAGATAAGTTCTGATGGGGCCATTTTGATACATGGAAAAAGAATTAGTGCAACTCTCTTCATCGTTTGAATTATTTTGCTCAGCTCTTATATGGTTATGCCATCCAAACCTACATCGTTATTGATACTAAGTTTTTTATTACATTCTACAAAATTACGGTTACATTAAACTATATATACAGATATACAATAAACAAAATTCATGCAATTAAATACAATTCTCTGTTTCTCTGTAGACAATACAAAAAATACTCATTCGTTTCTGCTTAGCAGGTTATAAGAAATTTGAGCTTAATGTTGGGTTTTTCACATCATTTTCGTTAATAATTGTTAAAAAATTGTTAAAATTGTTTAAAACGAATGACGTTTTTTATACATACTTTTGGGAGGTCCAACCATAACACGTATCAATTTTATCCGTTTTTATTACCTTTAACCGCAAGTTTCAACCCCTAGAGGGGGTAAAATTTGTCATTGCACCGGTAAGATCCACATTCTTAATCTTTAATCCGTTGCCAAAATGCGGTACTCGGATTTTGCATACTCAACTACCTCTAGCACCCGCTCTATTAGACGTACCGAATCTAATCCGTCATCCGTCAGTTGATTGGCTGAGTACTTCCCACACATAACTGTGATATCAGTTTATTATTTCCCCATTCCATAATGCTATAGTCTGAGATACCCTTGCAACCAAATCATCGTCCGCCTGCCCTCAAAAAATATCTAACACAAAAACTTTAATAAATGGTTTCATGCATCTTCCTATGTAGGTACTAGAACGACAGAGTTTTCATTCTGAGAGCTTCAACTGGATGAAGCGAAACGATCAGGAACGTCCAAATTGCCTAGAAATGAGTTTAAACTATTTTTACATTTTTAGTTTTTTTATTACTGCTGCGCCGCCACTGACACGATTTCTAAACGCCATACGGATTTTGCATCCTCGCCACCGCAATGACACTGTGTTGAAATTTCATTAAAAATCAATTTCAGGTTACACAATACAGAACGATGTAAAGCAGTTCTCATATGTAACATACATCAGAAAAAAGTCACTTGATTTCTGTAATAGGCAAGGCAATGCTCCGATGGACCTGAAAAAAGTGTATTATGTCGTTAGGTCCTTCTTTCGCAGGTCAATGGAGAGCCTGCCCTGCCCTGCCCAGCCCAATTTCACCCCCACCAAAGGAAAAGCAGAAAATTATCAGGAATCCCTGAAACGCCGTTTTTATATTTTTTGTCTTTTTATTGTTGCTGTGCCGCCATATGATTTCTAAACGCCATTCGCGTTTTCCATCCTTGGCACGCTACTAATACATGGCAACGTTTCATTAAAATCAATTTCACAATTTCCACGTTACGCATTACAGAACGATCTAAAGCAATATTCGTATGTACACCTGTATCTGATTCCTTTGATTTCTGTAGTGGGCGAGGCAAAGGCCGGATGGTTCCTAAAAAGGGTATTATGCTGCTAGGACTCTTTTTCACAGGTCAATGGACAGCCTATCATGAATATAACAAATATTTGAGCTTTACAGCCCCCGCTCTCCAACCACCCCAATTTCTCCCCCACCCAAAAAAGTAGAAAATTGTCAGGAAATCCTAAAAAGCTTAAGGAATATTTAACTTCCTTTGGTTTTAGCTAATTACTACTCCGCAAATGCACCGATTTTAAAAATTGTAGCAGCATTACCTACCACACTATAGCAAACCGGTACCCAAATTTCGTCACAATCCATGCAGATGTTCCTGAGATTACAAGGCTAAAAAACGCGCACAGACAGAAAGACAGACAGACAGACCGACGGAAAAGAAGGCGCATTATCTCAAAGTCGAAATTTTTCAAAGAAGGCGCATTATCTCAAAATCGAAATTTTTCGCGATCACAATACTCCCCTCACCTATCGGTGTGGGAATTAAAAGGGATATCGTTGACGATGATGACTTCCACGCTATTTTTCTATTTTTTATCCGATTAAATTAAAATGGAGTGATCTAAAAAAATATCAAAAAGTACCATAATCATCTCGAAAGCTCACAAGCAGTTATAAATCTTGTTAGAGATCAGGTCCATTTAATAACCCAAGAAAAATGGCGAAACTGCATTATACATGTAATATAACAGTAGAGTAATCATTGATAACGACTTATCCGGATCTGCCTTCAACTTGTGTTATGCCCTTGTTATTTCTTCATTTACCTTTTGTATTCTTAAATAATAAGTACTGTACTGTTAGAATGTAAGTTTGGATGGTATTTATTGTACATTTTATAGTCTTAATATCCATTACAAAACCTAAAAGGCAACTACGTTTGGCTTTTTTCTTTAATGTTAGTGCGGCCCTGGACGATTCTGTCCCCAACATCCGGCGCGTGACACTGTGCATTGTGTAGTACAATTTTCTGACCATTAAGAGCGCCTTTCTGAGATACTAGGGACGTAAAATTACTGCCGGGTATATGTAGGAACTTTTTACAATATTTAGAAAATCGTCTGATTTAATTCAGACAGAAGAATAATTATCTGGATAAAAAAAAGCTGACGAAGATTTGAATTTTGCTGAGTCACGCGATGTCCAACAATTTCAGGTTGGCTGGAAATATTAGCGATTACTTCCATACCAGTAGGGATTCCTCAGGTCTCGTCCCCCCTCCACCCCATATCCTGCCCAGCCATGGCGGTAATATAAAAGCTTTTGTGGTCGTTCGTTTCGGTATAATCAGAAATTAATATGAAATTCGCTCATGTATATGCAATTATGAGGCCGGATATTTCAGAAGGAGGATGAGGAGGATAAAGGGACGGTGTGGATATAGGTATATAATATTAGGCACCCGTCGAGATACTACGGACAGCGGTATGAGTATATTGAAAACCTCTGACAATCCCATTGTGGAGTTTCTACGATCACCTCTATAGGGGAAATTTGTATACATAAGATATATAAAATTAGAAAATAGAATAGCACCAAACATAGTCATTTACGTTCAGGCTTCAAATGCCGCCTTTCCCGACCACCGTCGATGAATCCTGCTAAATTTCAGCATCCGAACAGTAAAACTACAGAGTTTCGCAGGGTTCCGTTCAATGTCTGGAAAACTCTGATAAACACGCGAGAAAAATCAGTCAATGGTGAGCTGTGGAGCAGGATATAATACCCTACAGTTGACTTCTACAAGTTCTGTCAAAGACATGGAGCGACTGACATTACAAAGAATGTAGTCGGTAACAGTAGAAAATGTACACTGGTTGAGCATAAACCTCATGTAGTCTTGTCTGAGGAGCCCATATAATGTTCGAATAAATCTAGGTGTAGGTTTAGTTGACAGTTCAGGTTCGATGGCATTACAATGGCAGAAAGAAAGAAGAAGAAAAAAGCTAACGCAGGTATCACCTCTTACATATTGATCTTGAATTCATCCAGGACTTGTCTTTCTTTTATGGAATGTTGAAATTTCATGTTACAAACGTTGTCAACTTAGCTTCATTGGTGAAGAGAATTTTGTCAAGAAAGTTTGGGTCTATCTGGAGATACATAGGGACAGAGTTTCTCCTTTCGTAATGTTATATTAACGGACTTTTGTCTCATTTCTGCTACTTTATTTAAGGGATGGAGCTTTACGCCCCGATTTTCCATAGTCACGAATTAGAACTTTCTTTGATTCTAATGGGATTGTTTTTGGACTTCCGTTTTACGGCGTTTAGGATGACAACAACCAGTTTCTACTAAGTGAGTATAGAGGCTATTAAAATATTTATAATTGGTTGTCTTCGGTTGACACAATTGCAAACATATCCAGGCTACAGCAAATCCATTTTATACAAATTAAGCAGAAAAACGTAAGGCTACGTGCGTTGTTCTCGCTGTTGCAATCCAAGCGGATAATAATAAGGATAACTGTCAGATATAAAGGCAAGTTGAATTAGAAGTTTCCGTAATGGTTTGAAACCACACATGGAAATATCTCGATTATGTTATTTAAGATGCAAAAATAAATAAGCAATTTGCACGGTAGAACAGCTTTCCTCTACGAGTAATGTCATAAGTGATTACAAGTTCTCCTTGATGAACTACTGGCATATGTAGATATAACATTAGAAAGCTGTATACCTAACTGCAGTATTTACATGGATGGTTGCAGTTTATTCTCATATCTAAAATTCTATTATTCCCAGATTCCAGATTTCTCGTTTTCAATGACGCTGTATGCAAAACCTTCAAACTGTACAAGAATCATTTTCATAAAATATTGAAGCTAGCTTACTAGCTGGCACCTAAGTGAGTTTGTGTACACATTTGCTGAATGGTTATTTTTTATCATAATCATAATTTGCTAGGCCTTAGAAGTGCTCAACCGAAATAACAATAACAAATAAGCGGCGCTGCTACACTAAAAACTCTTTCGTTAAACGTATTTTATATATATTTTATTTTAATCTAATGTTTACGTAAATACTAGATATTTTTCAAGTGCTGGTCTTCAACACATATTTCAATCATCATTCATCAAGTTTCTCGTTCACGAAACCTACGTTTCCTCACTCGGGTGAGTGGTGTTAGTGACACTTCTGGAGATCAAAGGGTCCATTTTGGTTTTACCGTAAACGACACCGACGTGTGGTCCACGTGTGCACAGCCTTCTGAGACCTCTTTGTTATGCGCTTGTTTATATAACGGTTTTAGGGAGCCTTGGTCTTCGGGGAATAAACGTCGAGATGGGTTAAGAGGTTTATATGTGAAACCGATGATGCCTTCGGAAATATCTGAATGTTTAGAAAAATTGCGTTTTAGATCATGGAGTGGTGAAATTAGTGTTTTAGTTGTCACTAGAATATTTGAAGCCCAAGAAAAGTAAAAATTTGACATTTGTTGAGTACATGATGGTATTTCTTCATGGCATAATAATGTCTGTTTGTTGTTTTAATGCTCATAGACTCAATAAGTTCAATGTTAAAGTTCATAATTTTTTTTGTCTCTCTAATTCGTTACCATTTGCTGGCCTATATTATTGCCACATATAGGTAAGGTTAAAGAAGTTTTGGTCACACCTGTACCCTATTTTAGACTACATCACTTTTGGATTCGTTCATAAGACAAACAACGTCGTAACAATTAGACACCAATAAATTAATGACTCCTCTGGTCAAATCACAGGCTTAGGAAATCAGTTCGCAAGGAAATGACAGTTACATGCTTGCGCCGCTATCAATTTACGTCTCCTACTTTAAATTAACCTTTTGACAATTATTTCGTAGTCCTATAGATACCACAGAGAAACATCAGTTTATAGCCAGATTCAATAATGAGTCAGTGAAGCACGTTGAAAAATAAAACTACATATTATAATCCTTACATTAACAATGTAAAATATAATAGCGATGCATATTTGTAAAACTACCTAGCGAGTCATTCTCTGTTTAAGACATAATAATAAAACAGTAAAAGGACAAACATATTCTTACCAACACTGATGTCCTCTCCACCAGTATAATGTAGAATAGAAAGCCATTGTATCAACGCTTGGCGATAATTAAAAGATGCTCTCTATGTATGTCTGTTATATTTCATGATAATAATGACCGAAAATCATAGATTGATGGTCATTGTTTATTGTATAATGCTCATCAGCTTACACGTACATTTATGCGCAAAAATGGTTAATTCGATGCATAAGCTATGGTAAAAAATATGAAATTTGATGTATATATACATCTTAATTTAGCCATTTTATAATTTATATAAGATTGTTGGTAACTGAGATCGCTAATCGTTACATCACTGAGTATTAGGTTACTTAACGACCAACCAAAATACCTACTGCCCATACCAACCAGCAGCTCAGAAGGATTGCATGAAACGAGAGCCTGTGGGTGTGTGTACCCTGTGATTTAGCTGTCCAGAAATGGAAATATAGGATAATCATCTGACAATGGAATATTTCTGATATATGTATGAGTTGCAGTACAGTTTGCTGACTAATAAAAAAAATCATCTTCAGTAAGTCATCACAAGTTTGGCCTTGAAGGAGCCTCTATGCTGTAGATCCTTGATTCTAACGTGGTCTTGTAGCTTTCTGCATATAGGAAGATATGGTATAATTGAATGAAAGTATAGGTTCTTCGTCCAAGAAATACCAAAGCACCGCGGCTACTGTGAAAGGGTTATGTTAGCGGAAGTTTATGTTAACGCGGGATTTGAATGGGCCAATACCCGCACGCCCAATAATACATGTCCTGGCAGTCCATTTCAAGCCTTGGACACCCTGGGAATAAATGTGCGGTTGTACCGCTCGATTCTTGATGCATGAAGTACGACCGCCTTAGGATGAGATACAGCGGTCGCGCGAGTGCATCTGATACGAGCGGTGAACGGCGGAACGATAGAGGATAGCTCAGAGGAGCAGATTCCGTTGGAATATCGGTAGAAGAGTGAGAGGTCACCAACAACGCGCCGGTGAGAAAGTGACTAAAGGTGGCGCGTTAAGGCCGGATCGCCAATTAGTCGAATAGCCCTTCTCTGAACGGTATCTAGTATAGACAGGGTAGTGTAAGCAGCAGCTCCCGAGACATGAAAGCGATACTTCAAGCCCGGTCTTATCTGGGCTTTATATAGCGTGGGGAGGTTACATAGTGAGAAGTACGAGTATTTTCTGGCTCTAAATAGGTACCCAAGCTGAATCTGCAACAGATGCTGGTAAAACCCAGTGTTTATATGATTTTGTGCTGTGGATTTGCGTATCCCTTTTCAGGAGAACAACTAATCGATTATTATCTTTTGCAACGTCCCTGTTGGGAACAGAAGACAAAGAAACTGCAGGGATGACGATGGAAAGAATGCGCGGCGTCGTAGCAGCGAATTTGTTCGGCGTAAAGGTGAATGATTCAGTAATTAATTTTCTCTTTCGCTCAACACAAACAAAACTGTCGTCGTCTGTATTAGACAGCCTCTTCTCAGCTGCAAAAAGTTATTGTTTCGGCTGAAGCCGTGTCGTGGGTCGATGTTATGAAACACGAAACAATGAAGTTCCATTTAATTCGCTCTTCGCAGGAAAATTAGGTGAACGAAAGAGGTCTCCTCAAGACTCGCCTTGTCGAGGTATTTCTTGGAGATCAGTAGACCGAAAATTTTGAGGTTTCATACCCACATAACACTATATGGATGTGTACATCCAAAGAGTATAAATTAGATTTTCCAGTTTGAACATATATATTCATAGAACGAAATGTACATATGAAAAATGATATACACTAGTGTAATATACTATGTATATTCACGTAGGTATATCCATATGTGAATATACATGAGATGTTGGTCTATGTATCATATATACGTCTAGTAGTTTACGCCTGCGCGAAGGACAACTAGTGCCGCCATTGCTGATTCCTAGCCATTCTGTCGTTCGCGTCCTTTGTCGTAGTTAGCGTGTGTATGTGCTGACGCTGATTGTGCCTGATTACCTGATCGAGTGAAATATTGTTCAATGTTACTTATCTTCTGGCTACTGATAACATTCGCATCCAGCGTTTGACGGTAAGTCATAAGCAGGACAACCACTTATACTCTGTTACCTGATACTTTAAACTGGCTTGACGTCTATTTGATAGGTATCAGCTGACGAAGAAGGCTATCTCAAATTTAATTTTTTACTAGTGGTGTTGACTGGCAACCTTGCGATCAGGACCGTATTAGTACTATTCTTCTTGAATATTTGCCAAAAAGTGATGACTATTGTTGTAAACAAAAAATTGCTTCAATATCCAGAAGTTCAAGCAAAAATGGTTAGTTAAAAGAAATAGATTATTTTCTTGATTTGTATATTGTTAGAGACTATCACAATAGTCCTATATTTAGCAATAAGGACGATTCAATGGATAGCTTGCATCACTATAGTGGGATATTTATTGGTTGAAACGTACAAGGTATACAATTGGAGAAAAGTATAAAGTAAGTACATGGAGTAAGATTAATATAATAAGGTAGTTTAACCGAAGCTTAAGCTAAAAATGCTTTTCTCTTCATTCTTACATCATTTAACGTGTACCTAATCATCATCGTTCAGGCCAGCCATACTAATATACTGAAACACACGCCTGATTTTCCGAGAAAATGTAAAATAAGCATAGACCTCAGAGCATAGATGAAAACGTCACCAAGTGACCCAAGTGTCAATTACTTGTTATTAGTGATGCTTCCTCTCAATACAGCCCTGCATTCCTTCAAAGCTTAAGATTGATACGTAATGACTCAATCTGGGGTATTTTTAGTTATCACTAGCCGAACAGCTGTCCGCTGTTGACACGGCTGACAGTTTAAGGTATCGGGTAACAGGGTTATACAAAAATTTATAACGTTGATTTCTCTGTGACTTCAGACATGCCATTCAACAAGAAAGAGATGACTGTCACAGTAATCGACTTTGGCAAGTATTATTGTTGTAACTAGAAATTGAATTAATAACAATACATAGCGAAAGTACTTATATAGTTTGTTTATCTTCATGCCTCTACATTGAACTTTCATACACTATGCATGCGCATCAAAAGTACATGAATGCACATTTAATGGATATACCACGCATGTGTAAATTTGCAACAAACGTATTTTTGTACATATGTCTATTTTACATCCATTAGACGTTCATGCACCATTTGTATATACATGGTATATGTTATGAATATACATGTTCTTACCTGGTCTATGTTACATGTACTATGCATGTACATTAGACATACATATGTACATTCTATGGATATGCTGTGGATGTGAAAGTTCGCGACAAACGTACATGAAATGTATATTTTTTTGGTGTCTAATATTTGACGTCCATTGGACATTCTTGCACCATTTGTGGATATACATATCCATTGATTCGATATCCGTTGTATGTTTTTTTTTTTTTTTTTTTTTTTAAACTTCTTTTTATTTCGCATAATCATTACATTACAAACAACAAATTCTCTAAACAGTGCAAAAAGCCCTGGCCTCGAGAATACTTAGATTTTCATATCTGTGTTGGAGAGCGGAAAGATTCACATATATATACACATAAATTTACTTACTAACTATACCTAAATACATTTTCACCTGTTTGACAAACATTGTATAATTTTTTACGTTTCTAGTGGTCTCTGGAATTTTGTTGTATGCCTTACTGGCTTGTAGAAATGGATTATTCAGACCTATATTTGTTCTTGAACTTATCTGATAGATATTATTTTGGAATCGGGTACTGTAACTGTGTACATCATTTGTCATAACAATACTAATATTAGATTTCTGCATTTTAATTAATATTTTGTAAATTAATTTAATTTGCTCAAACTCCAATACTACGCTAAGTTTAGAGATACTGAGTTCACTATATAATTCGTCTGTGCTAGTTAATTTATCATAATTAAATAAAATCTTTAGAACCTTGTTCTGAAGTGTTTGAACTGCATTAAAACTAGTTTTACAACATGTTCCCCACACTGGCAATAGATATCTAAAATGTGATAGGAAAAAGGCATTGTAGACACTGTACTTAGTTTTATCTGAAAGGTAATTTCTACATCTATATATTATTGGTATCATCGGCATTATTTTTTTGTAGATATATTCTATATGATCCGACCAGTTCAATTTGTTATCAATTATAAGGCCTAAGTATTTTATGTGATGTACCTCCTCTATTTTTTGATTATTAATCTGAATGTTTAAAGTTTGGACACGTTTATTTTTTTGTTTGAATGTTATAAATTTTGTTTTATCAATGTTTATCTTAAGTTTATTATGATACAACCAATTTGAATAGCGTTCTAGGTCCCTATTTACAGTGTCGTTCAGTGCCTCTTCTCCTGCACCTTTATAAACTAAGACAGTATCGTCAGCGAAAGTAAAGTACTGTGCTTCGATTCCAGACAATCCTAGATTCAATACATACAGCGAGTATAGTAGTGGACCAAGGACGGAACCTTGCGGTACCCCATACTCATTCAACAGCATGTCACTATTCGCATCTCCTAATCTAACGTATTGCCTTCTACCCGTTAAGTATGTTTTGATCAAATTGTATAAAGTTCCTCTAAATCCCATCAAATAAAGCTTTCTCAATAAGATTTCAGTGCTAACTACGTCGAAGGCTTTTCTCAGATCAACAAACACAGCTACCACCAGAAGTCCCTCATCTAATGCCCTAGATACATAATTAACAAAATCGAAGGTCGCACTATGTGTACTGCTAAATTTAACAAAACCATACTGAAACTGGTCTACTTGAATATATTTATCTATAAATAATAACATTCTTTTTTTAATTACCTTCTCTATAATTTTTGAGAAAACACTTGCCACAGCTATTGGTCTATAATTATTCATATTTTGTTTACTACCAGATTTGAAAATTGGACATATTCTGCTTACTTTTAGTTCATCTGGAAACATACCAGTTCTTAATACTGTGTTAACAAGGTTGACTATAATCTTTAAAATATCATCTTTCAGGTTTTTTATGTCTCTGGCTGTCACTCCGTCATGTCCTGCAGCAGAGTTTTGTTTCAGTTCAGATATGGTTTCGCTAATTTCCTGTTCATTAGTTAGCTCTAGAAAAATACTATTTTGACAGGTTGCCTCAGCAAACTTGGGGTTAAGCCCCAGTACTTGAATTTCGTCATCAAGCTCCGCTACAATATTTTTTCCTACCTTAGTAAAATGTTGGTTTAAATGCTGAACAATATTTCTTGGATCTTCTATTTTATTGGAATCAATTACTAAACTATTAATATCGGTTTGTACATTTTTGTTATTAAAAAAACTATTTACAAAATTCCATTGCTTTTTTACATTGGTACCTGTCTCTTCCCATTTTCTTTTAAAATATGTATTTTTTAAGGATTTTATCTTATTATTTACTCTATTTTTTATTGTTTTGAATTCTAACTCTATTTGAGTATTATGGGGATTCCTTTTTTTATTTTTATATAATTTATCTTTTTGTTTCATCAATTCAAGTAGCTCTGCATTAATCCATTTATTATTTTTACGTACTCTGACTGATTTGGTAAACTCAGATTCTTTTTTTGAGGTTATTATAATATCGACTAGGTCCTGAAATGACTCAATAGTTTTATCTTTAATACATCTGTTGAACCTGTATTGAAACTTTTACATTGTATGTATGTACATTGTATATACTTTTGTTATGTGGGAATAATTTATAAATTATTATGAAGAGTAAGGTACTAGTTGAAGACAGTATTTTTGTCGCGATTGCATCCTTGTTTGGTTTGAGATATCTTTCAGCTCATATTTCGGTAGGGCGACATCATTCTCTGTATGTGCTCCAAAAAAAACACTGAGCCAATAGTCTAATTCAATGCCGGAAGGGGTATTTGACCACGGAGTAGTTCTTTCTGTTGTTGCATTGCTGCTAAAGATCGAAAAAACGCTGTCGTAAACAAGGGACATCGTGCCTTATGCAAACAGGGATTGAGATATCTTGGGTAAGGTGAAATTATTTTCTGCATGTTTCCCCAAAGGAGGCACTAGAGCCAATGGCGTAATTCAACACCAGTGGGGGTACTTGCCCTCGGAGTAGTTGTTTCTGTTGGTTCACTTCTTTTGTGGACGTTGTCCCACCATTTGGAGTGCGTATGCACGCTGTGAATAGTCTTGCTATCCTCTGGCATTTATAGTTTGAAGTGCGATTACTTTCTGTTTTTCCATACGTAATAGAAGCACTTGAAATGTGGACACTCCGGAAACTCCTCCGCATTCTCTGGACTGCACATAAAACTAACGAAGAAGTACTGAGAATCGCTGGCGTAAACAGAGAACTTCTTGATATTGTCAAACATCGGAAAATTACCTTGGTCATATCCTTAGAGGTGCCAGATACTCGATACCCAAATTGATACTGCAAGGTAAGATAGAAGGCCGACGAGGTCCGGAGAGGAAACAGCACTCTTGGCTTCGAAATATAAGAGATTGGTGCGGAATAAGAGATGCCGCCACAATATTCAGACAGGCAGAAAATGGCACCCTACATATTATGATGTGAGAAGAATACGAGGGATCGCCGACTTGCGGAATTGCACAGGGCACACGAAGAAGAAAAATAGAAGGACCTCAAGGACAAAAGTTCGATAAAAATCCTTTTGCCTTTGAATTTATAATTAAAATACATCTACATTCAGCCTTCGGCGTGTCTTACAGTGCTTTAACGTCAACATGAAAAACTTGACTTGTCGCAGTGCTTGAAGTGCATAAGCTTTCATTGCGTCTGTATGTGTATGCATGCCTTATAGTTCCATAATGTCGATGTGAACGAAAACGTGCCTTCTAGCAATATTTAAAGGCTTTCTGTTGTTGAATCTATAAGCAATAGATGCAGTCATATGTCAGCAGTGTCAGCATGCCTTGGTTTAAAATAAAGTAAAGAAAAACTTGACTTCTCGCGGCGGCCTTTTTGCATTTACATTTCTAAACATAGAATACCTCTGCATTCATAAGATCTCATATTGAATCAAAGCGTGAGTATTTCATGACACGACAGATTTGTCTGTGTGAAAAGAAGGAAGTCAATACCGAATTTCCATTGTTTCTTCGGTCCGGTCGGTTTTCCAGCCGGCACATTCCCGTTTCCCGCATTCCCAGCCCGCCCACGCCGCGCGCGCCCAATTAACCGCGACGCACCGTCCAATCGGGTGCGTTCTCACCTGGCAGGTGGCCGCGCGCCGCCACCGCCGACCGTGTCCCGGAGCCGGGGTGGGACGCACCTGCGCACCTGGCTCAGGTGCCGCCAATCGCACACCTGCACCTGCCTGACGCGCTACCTGCCGTGCCGTGCGGCGCGGCGCTCGCGTGGGAGGATTTACCTGCTGCCAATCGGAAGTCTCCCAGGTAGCCCTGATAACGATAACGGCATCTACAAGTTTCAATGGACTATAAAATCATTACTCGAGTAGCAGTAGGTACATATAGACATGCTCAAATCGAGCACATAAGCATGCTATTAATGATCAACTACTACTTCGTAGCATGTGTATACGTACCTTGCTCGAAATAAGCATGCTCAAGAACCGACGGTCATGCCATTAAATGGAAATGTGTAAAGGTACAGATACAGATGCTCATAAATGGCATGCTCTTAAAACTGACACATTTGCATTTGTTTAGCATGCTTTTTCAGAGCAGAAGACCAAGGACGACAAGAACGGTAGTGCTGGAAGAGAATGTTCTGAACGTGGTTGAAGAAGAACCAGATACTTCTACTCGAAAAATTGCTGAGGTTATAAATACTTCTAATGGTAGGTACTGTTTGGAAAATTCTTAGAGAAAATATGTTATATCCATACCACATCGAACGCGTTCAGGTGCTTCTTCCTACTGATTTTCTTCCATGTATTGAATTCTGTCAATGGCTTCTACAAAAAGTGGTTGTAATCCCTCAACTACTGATGCTGATTCTGTTTACAGATGAAGCGAGGTTTTCAAGGAATGCGATGAGGAATTCCCATAATAATCATTTATGGTGTGATGAGAATCCACACGCAATATTTGAAGACCGTTTTCAGCATCAGTTCTCGTTAAACGTTTGGATCGGAATTGTGGGTGACTGCCTCACTGGACCGGTATTTCTACCTGCAAGACTTACCGGAGAGATATATCGCCACTTTTTGGAACATACTCTCCCTGGATTCCTGGAAAACGTACCTTTGGCACTAAGACATGCAATGTGGTTTATGCACGATGGCGCACCAGCACATTTTAGTCGGGTTGCTCGTGAGTTTTTAACTCAAACCTACGGAAACCGCTGGATTGGCCGAGGTGGACCTCACTTATGGCCTGCACGATCCCCGGACTTAAACCCCCTGGATTTTTTTCTGTGGGGTCACCTGAAGTGTGCGCTACTCCTGTGGAAAATGTGGAGGACCTGAGAAATCGAATCATTGCTGGCTGTATCTCAATTAGAAATGACCCCGGTATTTTTTAGAGAGTTCGCCAATCAATGAGGAGAAGACTGGATTCTTGCATCCGAGCTGGGGGAGGTCACTTCCAACAGTTTTTGTAACTTTTCTTATGACAAATGGATATGCAATAGAATAGTTTTTATTTTTTATTCCGCAAACAAAGCAAGATACGAGAAAAATTCAGGAGACAAAAAAGTTGTAGTTGTAGTTGGTTTACCTCAAAGAAATATTAACATTACATGTGTCAGTGGCGTACATTTTTCCGCTTATAATTGTTATTAAATTGCCACCTCTAACGCCACTGGACATAATTTTTTTGTCTAGTTAGGGCAAAATCACCCCCTTACTACTAAAAACAACGCTACTGAATTTCAACAGAATTGGTTAGAAGATGATAGAATTATTTAAAATAAAAACCTTATTTAAAAAAATTAACATCCTGTATCTTAGAAACCATACATTTTTGGACATATGTTTATATGAACTTTTTTTCATGGAATGACCTGAGGAGCCACCTCCTTGAATATTGCCGCATCTGTATGCCCTGTATACAAATCGATAAAAAATCCAATTTCCAATCTGCCGCGTGAATAAGGAGTCACACCGGGGGAGTGTTTCCCAATATCACCAAATACCTATAACTTCAGAAAATTATCAAAAACATACAAAAAAGTATATTTTATACAGTGATGAGCGAAGTGCCTTTTTTATCGTTACCCGACAGAGTGAATAAAATAAAGCTTGTCTCCATCAAGTGCCTATGAAAATAATTCCAAATTATATATTTTTTATTTTTTTACTTGCCAACCGGTAAAGTGAGTTAATAATGGACCGTCACCAAAATATACCATATATGAAACTGTACAGTACATAAAACATAACGTGACAAATGTATACTGATCACTGGCCGAAGTGATGTCTATTTTCTTCATAGGCGTAGTTAAGTCCTTGAATCTGGGGGGGGGAGGGGTTCAAGTCCCCGCCCTAGATGCAATAAACACAACAGAACGAATTATTTTTGAATTTGTGAGGGGCTAATTTTATTCTGGGGGGGCTAAGCCCCCCCGAGCCCCCACCTAACTACGCCTATGATTTTCTTCCCCACAGGTGTGACCAAACGATTCAAGCAGATTATGCATTTTTTGTCTACACCTTCACCAGCTGTAGTTTGTAACGCGTCAAGTGATAATTCAAAACGGTCAAGTTAATTTTCCAACCCGTCACTTGTAATTTCAAACTGTAATTTATACCTGTCAGTTTGAATATACAATTGACGAGTTGAAAAATTAACTTCACCGTTTTGAATTATCACTTGACGCTTTAGAAACTGCAGCTGGAAAAGGTGTAGATTATATAAAAATATTCACTAGGTATATCTACTAGTTTACTAAATTCCCATATCAAGAACTCTTAAAACTATGTGTAACGCATATGTTTAAGCTCCATGCTCGGAATGTAATCAAATACTTTGATCTTACGTACAATGGGATCATTAATTCCGAACATCTGCAAGATCTACCTTTCAGGCAGTCGAGTGTTTTGATAAGTGTTCCCGTATCCCTAAATCATGTTTACTAACACTTCACATGTTTTAGTGGTAGTTGTATCGGCCCCTCTTTTACTATGTTTATTTTACGTTTTACTACTTGAACCGTAAACCTCTCATACAAAAAGGTAATTCATAAAAGTTTTATGCACCCATTCGAATAAATAAACAACTTTTAATAAAATATCCCCCGTTTACATGAAAGCTAATATATACACAAATTTCAGGTGAATCTGTAAGGATGTCAGCAAGTCGGGCCGTAAAGTTTTTATATTCTGGCTCTCAGGAGAGACTAAATACGGTTTTACGAGATTTAAATGCTGCCAGCTACAAAATCTTCTACAAAGAATATATTCATGAGGGAAGGATTAATGACGTCTGAAAGTCTGGATATATGGAGGTTTTTGTTAAAGAAATAGGAAGGCATCTAATATAAGAGTATTGCACAGGACAGATTTACCCATTTGTAACCAAAGAAAAATAGTCGGCATTGGGATGTAGGCATGGGTTGACCACCAATCCAGTTTCTAAGCTGATGAAAACTTATTTCAAAAACGGAGTACATAGTACATACATGTGTCATCGTGTTTACTAACTTGAAGCTGCTGCTTTTTCTGTTGAAAATGACCTTTTACCTTGTCAATGTATAGGAGATGCTACTAACGATTAGTTTTCAGAAACATCGCAAAATATGAAGCCTATGACTAAACGGAAATAAGAGAACATTCAGTTCGGAAACCAGTCCAGTGGCATATAAGTAAGCACGAGTCACAAATGCGTGTCCTGAGTTTTATCTTTGAGATATAAGGTTATAATCAACCATAAGTTTTGTTTTAAACTTTTATTTGCTATGGATATTTGAACCAATCAGTGTGTTAATAGTTTAGAGTGACCCTATTCCAGCTGCCGAATTTTTTACAGGGTGTTGCTTTTAATTAAGTGTAGATTACCAAACAGTTTTGTTCGTGATGAAACCACCCATGACTTTACTTTCAATCGAACCAATTTATATATAAAGCTATAACAAAATTTCAGAAAATGAACAGCTAGGTCCTCATACCTATATGTTTATAGCTACTTTGGAGCGAGAAACTAATGTTTCCTTTAATGAAAACTGACGTAATTTAGTGGCGCAAGCCAAGGAAGGTTGACCTTAACCTAGTTTTGTTGACACACTTGACAACCATTTTTGTGATGCAAAATATACAGAGTTGGGATAAAGTATGGAACCAAGTAAATAACTTTGAAACGGAAAGAATGATATTGCTGAAAATTTGCAGGTAAATGTAGTGACGTATAGTACATCCGAAGCCATTATGCTGGCTATTAATGTACTTCCGGTTTAACAGGAGGTACCGTCAACTTTTTTAATTTAAATGGGACACCCTGTATATTTTTGCAGATTTTAATACATCTTTTTTTCCGAATTCGTCCATAGTAGGTTTAGTACTAGTTTCTGTAAAAAGGAGAAAGATAAAGCTTCTTTATCATTTCAGGTGTTTAAAATGCCGGTCATTCAAAGTCGGTTTTGGCGATCGCGTGAGAACTCACAAAAAAGTGTGTCAACTATTAAAGATTTACATCCCCACAAGGGTCCTATAACACGTTTAACGGTGACTAAAATACAAAAAACAAACAAAAGAATACCTCAAACGGGAAGACCGCAGACCGCCACGGACGAATTTGTGAGACAAATAAAAACACTTTACCGGTCCCATTTTTACAGAAACAAATACTAAACCCACTATGGACGTATTCGAAAAAAAAATATATGTATTAAAATCTGCAAAAATATATAGGGTGTCCCATTTAAATTAAAAAGGTTGACACTACTTCCGGTTAGACCGGAAGTACATTAATAGCTAACATAATGTCTTCGAAAGCATTATGCGTCACTACATTTACATGCAATTTTTCAGCAACATCATCTTTTCCGCTTTAAAGATATTTGCTTGATTCCATACTTTATCCCAACCCTGTATATTTGATTTAGCATTTTTTTTAGGTGTATGCAGAGTGATTATAAGTTCAGTTATGATAAAAATACGATATTTTGATGCATTTAATTGTCACAGGTCTTACAGATGTAATTTGAGGACGGACTAGCATAAACTACGTTTATAGTTTACTTGAGTGAAACGAGTATTGAATATAGGAAACTGTACACGTTTTTGGATTTAATACATCTGTAGTTTATTATCCCAAGGAGCCGAACTGTGAGGCTGTCCTTTGTACGACTGCAGACTACCTACATGCCAAGCCGCTATATGTAACTGTAGATGCATTTTGAAACACCCTGTATATGCACAGACACTATTAGCCTCCCCTTAAAGTGACAATACGCAGAATACCAATGTCATTACGATACGAAAGGCAAGGAATACAAAGGCCATGCCGAATACAATAAGGGCACTCTTCTGGATCACGGCCTGCTCCAAGGTGCGTAACGGGGACCATATCCTGGATGAATCACGACCGGTGGCCGTGGCGGCCATCCTTGGACGTGTGTGGGAAGAGGAGGAGGACAAACAGACGCCTACGGGGCAATCGGGCCCCTCTTTCCGCTCCGGAGAGTCCAGCGACGTCGGAAGTGTGGCGCGAAAGGCTGACATTGTGGGAAAGCCCTATCAGTGTGCTCGGTATAGAGAATTTTCATTTTCTATTTCGTTCAGTCTATTAACGCGGTCTAGTCCAACTTTCTTTTTCTATTTCTTTTTTAGATTTTTTACTCAGTAGATATTATTTTTGATACCTATTGCTTTTAATGAACGTCTTGCTTAAACTATAATAATAATAGTGAATGTGTGCACTTGATGTTTTCATGCACGCTGTTCAGGTGTTCTAGAAATTCTTCGAGCTTTTCTCTTCCGTGATTCCAAATGACAAATGTATCGTCCACGTATTTGAGCTATATCTTCGGCTTGTATTGAGCGCTCTTCAGCGTGCATGAAAACATCAACTTCACCATGTAGGTAGAAGAAAACAAAAATCTCGCCTTCCTTGATGTTCTTCTAACAAGAAAAGGAGTTAGATTAGGGCACAAGGTATATAAAAAGCCAACTCATACTAACCGGTACTTACATAAAGAATCAAACCATCACCACCCATCTCAGAAGTACGGAATTATTAGAACTTTGACAGAATGGGCTAGAAAAGTGTGCGAACCAGAAGAACTCAACACAGAACTGGAACATCTAAAGAATGCTCTTAAGGCAAATGGTTACACAGAAAAAGGAAATAACAAGAATAATGAGAAGAAATAGGGCAAAACCAGAACCTAAACCGATAACAAAAGTTTTTCTACCCTATGTGCCTGGAATAACAGACAGAATAGGAAAAATGTTACGAAAGGAAAATGTCAAGGCCATCTACAAGCCCACAAGAAAGATACAGGAATATTTGAGAACGGTGAAGGATAAAAGAGACCCACTCGCAACACCGGGGGTATATCGCATACCATGCACGTGTGGGAGTGTATACATAGGAACAACTAAGCGATCTATAAACACAAGAATTGCAGAACATAACGCTAGCTGTCGACTAGGCCATACGGACAAATCAGCGGTAGCCGAACATGCGATTAAGGAGGGAAGTCACAGGATCAAGTTTGAAGAAACTCAGGTTCTTGCCTCAACGTCTTCATACAATGCCAGACTTCAAAGAGAAGCCATCGAAATACAAAAACATCATAATAACTTCAATAGGAAAGAAGAAACACAGAAAGTCAACCGGACATGGATACCCATCCTAAAGAACCTGAAGACACTACCATATCTCGAAGGGTGGGGGGCTACCAACGCTATACCTGGTTGGGCCACGTCACCATTAGCAGGTATAAATACATGTGCAGCTCCACCAGTCGTCAGTATTTTGGGAGTCGCCGAAGCGAAAGAGCTTCTGAAGATGCCATCCACTCGTGGTGGCGAAACGTCAAGCTTTAACACTAAACGACACCGGCCTAAAAACCCAAGAACCACAAATTCATTGGACGATGACCGCGAACGCCTTACACAGTATAATAAAAAAATGTTTATGAAATATAATACGCCACTGACCTCTTCTGCAGCTGTAGAGAGATTATTTTCTTTTGCTACAATTTTATTATTAATAGTACAATGAGACATGTTTTATCTGATACCTTATTCTGCTTAGTTCGTTCTAAAAATGTTTTGTTTTATTTCTGGAATATATACGTACTAAGTTTGGTATCTCAAATGCTCTTCCTTATTGTTGTACCTTTCTGCAAAATGTGTTTTGTTTAGCACTTTCCACCAGAATTCTTAGTTTTGATACGTTGAACCTACTGATTTTTAAGTTTGATATGGATTTTAATTATTATCTAATCTAGGTGGCATACTGGAAGTTAGGCTTCTTGTTCTATAAGACATCTTTTTTTACCAGTGCTTCTGTCATTTCTGCGAGACTTTGCAATTCATTTCTGAATCCAGGCGCTTATTTGATTAATTCACTTAGGAAATCACCCCTTCGCCAGCACTGATTTTCTCATCCTATAGTCTGCGTCCTTTCTTCCCTATTGTACACGTTTAAAGGTATACTGCGGATTTGGGGGTTCAGTGGGAGTAGGTAGGGGGACTGCACCCCTTCGCTGTCCATTAATCAATGACGATTGCCGGAGGGCCGAAGTCACAGCCTACTTTAAAATGCGCGGGGGTCGGAAGGAAGGACGCGGTGGAAAGAAAAGTGAGGGGAGGTACGTTTTTTGCGATAGCTATTCGTCCAAGATTGCCTATACGAGGCCTATTACGATTAAAAGAACCGCAACAAGTCTTTTTTGTTTTGTATTCTAAGATACTAAGTAGATTCACTCTCTTCCAAATAAAGATTTTCTAAAACGGTCAATGAAAATCAAAATTTGGTAGGGTAGATAATTTTTATACGATCTTAAATCTCCATCAATATAAGTCAATCCATTTTAGCTATGTAGTTTATCATATCATAAACCTCGCAAGATGAAATTTATCATAGAGGACCGTATTGAGAAAAAAAATCTATACAGAGATTTCTTGTACTTTCAAACACAACGAAAGGCAATAAGTAGGTAATACCCCTTCATGTCTCGTACATAAAAATGGAAAAAACAGAAATAAATCGAACCTAATCTTCAGGTAGTCTCTGTCACTATCAGCAGAATATATTTATAAAATACCTTAGGCAGTTTTTGAAAATTAAAATGGCCCTTGAGGTCCACAACGTCTTGCAATAATGGTTGACGTAATGATGCTTGGTAACAAACAACTGAAATGTAAACCCTATGTAGAAATTATGATCTTGAGACTTAGAAGCTTTATACTAGAATTTAGAAAAGTGTTTAGAAAATAAGATGCATCGTATTCTCAAAAGAGTCACGTCTTTAAAAATCAACAAAGTTGAAAGGCCTTCATTTAATGTATAAATTATTTATTATTAACCATTTTCCATGAATACCTATCGGATGTGGGCAGAATAAAGCCAAAGCATTCATAGAGTCACAAAATTTGCAAGAATGGCAATTGTAGTTAGGTAGCTATGGTAACTTATTATTCAAGACTTTGTGTAGAAAAAATTTTACAGATCTTGACTGCTAGCTGGTGAGACAATTGAATACTGAATTACTATTTAATGTTGGTCATAATATCTCTGATTTTGGTTGGACCAAACTGGGTACTATTTAATTCATCTTGCTAGCTGATTAAATATTTGCTTGTGTTGTTCTATTGGAGTTGAAACCAGAAAAAATTAATTATGCTGAGGTCATTGAACTGAAAATGTTGACCTTGCAACTTTATTTTAAGGAAAGGATACATAGTCCATATACGTTCCAAGACATTGGCTAAAACTTTATAACAAAAGTACTAGAACTACTATTGCTACTGGTGCATTTAAGGTTGTACACTTTTGCATTCAATTTCTTCACACCCTTTACACCACTAAACCGTGACTCCTTAATGTCCATGTCCAGCAATTGATACAAGGAATAATTAACTCTCACAATCTTTTTCGTTCCCAAAAATTTCCAGTATTATGCAGATGACGTTAAAAGTAGCTGTATCGAGAAATTCTTGAGAACCTCAAATAAATGTGGAAAACAAAATACTCATACCTACCAAAACCTCCTTCGTTTTGAGCTATAGCGATCATAAAACGACTTTCAGTCATCTCTAAGGGGGAACGCTATCCGTACAATAATTCTCCATCTATAAGTAGTCTCTCCCCAGATAAACATCGTCACGCTACCTTAGCTTCTTCAGGGGGCCTAATGGTGTTTTCTCGACCCTCCAGGCTGGTCACCGCAGCATCGGAGTGGCGCCCTTTCGCTTCCAGAAAACAAACAACTGTATTCTAGGCACGTAAAATATTATTTTATTCTTCTTTTACGCCGAAGGTCACTTTGGATTGAATATATTTTTGGTATTATGCAGTATTTTATTGTCTTCAATACTAGTTCTTCAGAGTGGGGCATCTTATATGAATCCTTGATAGCTGCATCACGCCTTCTATATCCATTGCGATTTTGAAACAAAGATTTTTTCGCGATAAATGGCAAGATCATCAATGTTTGTCTTATAACAAAACTATTGTTTTTCTTTATTTTCGAAAAAAGGTTATTATAGTTTTGGATCCAGTATCTAAGACTCGCCGACAGCTCCAAAACGCGTGTGATGTTAAAATGTTAGGTTTTTACCAACGACGTCCTACTCCGATACCTATTACTATTATTATTTTTTAGATTTCCAGCTAATTGTGAAAATAGTTACTTGTGTAACTAGTGTATATTTCAATCACTTGGTTCACAGAAAAATCGGAAAAATGAAGGGGACCGGCTGGATTCGAACCAGCGTCTCCGGCATTCTAGGCCGACGCGATACCAACGACACTACGGTGCCCCGTGATGTAGCCGATATATGTATAGTGCCGACGACAAGGTATCGACTCCGCCGACACCCACCACTCTCCCGTGTCTCTCTGCGAGCCATGTATTTCAGTCATCCAGACAGATCTAGTCGGCTATTGGGTGAGTGTGGATCTCCCTCCGCTATTTGCACGACAGCTCTCTTTCTTACTGAAGTACGACTCCTCAGTCACCGAACAAGTAGCAGCAAAGCGCGCCGACGCTAAGGGACCAAAACCTATTGACGCCGTCCGAATAGCCCAAGAACTGCTCGCATTATAAATGCTATGGAATGTAGCTCGAATGACCTCGAAGGCTGTGTATATTACAATGGTTTATTATGGCAAATCAAATCGTCAAGTAGTTACGATCGGGAAAAGTGAATACCTATCCTATATTCACTGCTAGTTTGCAGTATTTGTAATAAGTTAACCTTATAAATTTTAATTAATAAATTCATTCGTAAGACACCAAGCATAATCAATGTTTCTTTTTTGTATATATTGTATAACTTCAATGCATGTGCTGACATCCCAAAGGCTATGACTTGTTTGAGGTATATACACATTTAATCTAATTGGCCTCTTTTTTTGTCATCGTCGTTGGTGTTGATTGACAATTCCCCTCCTTAGTGGATGACAGAACAGGCTGCAGCAAATGTCAGTAGTATAGATATGCCGATTCTGATCCTCCCGAGGTCATTTGAAGGTCATTTAAATGGGGTGTGGATAACCTTGAGATGTGACGTGGGCTTTTCTTATAGGTGCCGATTCTGATCCTCCCTGAAGGTTATTTTGTAACGTTGTGTTTTCAAATGTGATCGTATCTGAAGGGCTTGTTTCAGTGGGGTGTTGGGTAACCTTGAGTTTTTTCGGTTTACAATGTGCCTATAGATAACGATTTTGAAATATTTGTTGTTAGTGTTTGAATTGGTTGTTTGTGTAACCTTGAGTTTTTTTTGTGTTAGTGTATAGCTGCTTATTTTGAACGTCCTTGAATGTGACTATTGACTGGATAACCTTGAGATTTGACGTGGTGGATAACCTCGAGATTTGACGTGGGGCCAATTGCAATCCTCCCTGAAGGTCACTCAGATAGGGTGTGGATAGCCTTGAGATCAGTTGTATGATTTTCTTACGAGGCTTGATGGTTTTGAGAAGAATGCACGGTGACGTATTTTGACCTTGAAGGTATCTGTATAAATAGTGTAATAACGGGCTAGTGATCAGTAAAAGTCGAGAGACGATCAGAGTATAGTCCCGAAGTATATTGTGTACAGATATAACTTGGTGAGCACCCTTTTTATATTATTTATCCAACAGTAACATTATTTGTTTTTTCTTTAAACAATGTCTGTCGCTACCTCTGAATTGCATGAAATTAACAATAAAATCAACTGTGAACTCGATAACAAAATACTTTTCAGAACTTTATCTTCACTAACTGTAAACAAAGCCCATACAATTAAGAATCTGTCACCCGTCAAATCAAAATTTGGTGAATGTCTAGTAGCAACACTATTAGAAGATGATGCTAATGAGTTCAAAGTATGGTTACCTAAAAGAGTATCGGAGCATATGTCTGAAGCAGTGATTAAAGAGATAAATGAATCTCAAAATAAATATTCACTAACATATATTGGTCAAAGTTCACCTAAAACACCAGGCGCGCGCTCCAAATGTTTGATGAAATTTGATTATATTCAACAATAATATATTTGATGATGAGGTAGTACAGATTGTGTTGGGTATAAATAATATAATGGTTACTCCCATGTATTGGACCCGCGATATGTAGAAGGTAAATTCGAGATAAAAACATTTATTTGCACCTAGTTGGTATTAGACGTTCTGTT
Source organism: Callosobruchus maculatus (assembly GCA_951848785.1). Lineage (NCBI taxonomy): Eukaryota > Metazoa > Arthropoda > Insecta > Coleoptera > Chrysomelidae > Callosobruchus > Callosobruchus maculatus. The sequence goes on along the minus strand of CATOUR010000014.1, from coordinate 23,006,306 downwards.
TGTTTCAGAAGCAGACTAACTTTTCATTCCCATTATACAATGTGGATGCAGTATTCAGCAATGGGGTGGCCTGAAGCAAAAGATCTACGTACAGCCATCCAGAGAATTGCATGTCAATTGGTAGATTTGATTTTCGATGAGGAACATTCCACGGTCTATGACTTGAGTATCTGCTGGGATGATGAAGAGGTCGAACGGAAGAGGATGCTAATCAGGAAATATGAAGAAGGGGAAAAGTTATGCAGACAATATTTACGTGAAGAATGTACCATCGATCAACTATGTGATGGGATGATTAGTAATGAACTCAAACCATTTTTGTATGCAATAGAGGAATATTTACCTCAACATATAATTACCAAATATAGTTTCGTAGATAAAGAATGACATTTGTACGCATCCGGCTCACTTCTGTATCATTTATGCATAAATAAAAAAACAAATGTATTAAAAGTGTTTTATTTTTGCCATGACAGCTATAATAAAAATCAAAATACATTTAATATGAATGAATAAGTCCATTCTGAATAGATCCATCAAAAGCGTTGTAACTAATACAAGAATCGTGAATGATTAATGCATACACTTTAGTGTTAGCTGGGAAAGAAGATTTTCTGGTTTCAAATTCCAACGATATATCCACAGTTGACAGCTGAAGGTTATCAGGTTGATGACTGCAGTCGATTACAAATAGTGGGTTATCATTGAACTCCTTAATATTGAATAATGGTTCTGCCATTCCCTTGTTGTAATACGCACTTTGGAAGCTCTCAAATGCATAGTAAGCCGCAGTGTTTAGCTTCTTCTCAAAATCCAGGTTCCACCTTTCATATGGGTATACCTGGTTATTCAGCTTCAATCGAATCGAGTTTATGTTGGCATGAATGAACTTAGTGATGTCCTTCTTAGGATCTTCTGCTAATTTTGAGTCTTGAAATCCAACGATAACAAACAAAGGCCTCTCTAGCTTGTTGGTTGTTCGAATTGCCCAGACGTCTGTTGATGTTGAGCGAAGTGATGGTAGTTCATACAAATCCCAAGAGCGAAATGCCACCTTAATCCTTGAACTCAAACTGCTTTTGTTCAGTCTCTGTAGAAGTTTGACCTTGTAGCGGTCTTCAGGAACAATCTGTTGGACTTTCCATTCAATCTTTGATATTGATAGCTCTGCGTCACATTCACCGACAAAGCAGTTCTTAAAGGATCTTGCAATGACTAATACAAGCTCTTGTTTTATGTTTAGAATTCCTTTTTTATAGTCCTCAGCAAATCCCATTATATGTTTTAGAGGTATTCTACCACTGAAGACCTTACTAGTTGAATCCCATATCGCTGAATTGTCTTCATTTAAGCCCCATCCTGTACATAATAGTGAATGGGCGGCACTTTTACCATGAGAGATCATTGTTTTCATTGTTGACGTTATTCCAGGATTTCGTACAATGGCAACTTTTTCACCACCCATATGTAGAGAAATTTCATCAAACAGAAAAGACAGAGCATTGTTAGATAGATAGCAGGACTTCGTGGCATCACTTGGAGTAAACGTTCCTTCGATGAAAATGTAACTGTCAGCAATATTTAAAATGAGATCTTGGAAGTTGATTGGTATATGAACAATGTCAGAATTCTTGAAATATGGTGAACCATACGGCTTGTATGTGTATTCATGTAAACTTGCTAAGGAGTGATCCAAAATCGGTTCCTCAAAAACATCCAGCTTCTCACTTGATACGTGCAGAACCATATTTTTCAGTTAGCTTTAGTCCTATAGACTCCAGAAACTTACGATTTTGTAGTGATAGCTTCGACGTTGTGCCTTTGGCAGCTGACGAATGACGAATAAGGTTATTCCTATGTGTTCTTCGTATTTTATGGTTGTTTGTAAGGGCTTTATCGACTTTTTTCAATTGTTGTGCACCTATGTTATATAGAAAACCCATCCTATTCAATTGTGGAGTTTGCTCAAGCTAACCGACGCAATTCCAATTTAACGATAATTTTTTCACCACGGAAGTTAATCAGATTTCCCTCGTCATCCAAAATTTTCAGTGTGATGTTATCGATAAACTGACGACCATTAGGCATAACGCTCATATATATTACATTCTGTGGCTCCTTTGTTAATTTGAATCCAGGCTCAACGTCTATGTCGAATTCATACAGAGTGTGCATTTCACTTCCATTGTGGTAGGCGCCAGATATCAATCCGCAGTCGACCTTTATTAGTCTGACTGTCGTTATATTAACTGGTAAGGTTGATATATGTTTTTTGTTGCATTCGAAAACCTCCGGCTCAAATCCAATCAAAGATGCAATTGAGTTAGGGAAAGATAAATCAACATCATATATTGAATATAATTCACATTTCATTGTATTGTTGTTGGCCTTCAGACAAAACAGCTCATCAGTTGTAACATTATGTTTGTATCGAACTATGGACTTTATTATCTTTTGTAGATATATGTTGAGTTCATCGATTTCGTAGGTGCCTGGTGGAATATATGTAATATTCATCTGAGAATCATCTGAAGGTTGTTTAAACACAATTAGATTATTACCCTCATGAACATTGAATATTGAGTTGTAGGAGTAAAAACCTATTAGCCCCAATCCGTACTGCGCATTGGTATCCAGCTCTATTGGCGGATAAAAACTAGCAGACAGCACACTGTCATAACCCGTCAAGGTAAATGTATAAGACATGACTGCGGTGATACAAAAAAATAACACTTTTATATATTCAAAATTTTATTGATTACAACACTTGTTTGACTCATTACTGCTTGTCATAGAGATATCTTGCAAATTACAGTAACAACAAAATATTTTTCTTGGTGGCGGCCCGTCTGCTTCATCTCCGTTCTGGTGTGTATTATAGTGCTCCCAACAGAACTGGAATCGTTGTATATCCACATCTTCCTTCAAATGCAATGGCAGTTTGTTCCATACAAGTGCTATTTCGTTAGGTGTACATACCATCAGTACTTCTTTGGGTATGTGGGCAAGTTCTTCTTGTGTCATGTTCAACAGGCTTCTTTCTCTTGAAAATGCTTTAAGGGAACTGCTCATCTTTTTAAGTGTTTCACGATCCATTTTTCACAGATTTTTGCTTCTCTTCAGAAAGAAATCGTAGACACAGGTGCCCGCACCAAAAGGTATTGAAGTTCTGCTGTCGTCTGTGATTATACAGGATCTGAATCTTCTTAGATTTTTTGAGGAAATATTTCACCAGTTCGCTGGTTGGCGGTAGGTTGCCGAAACTGTCATAATAATATACCACCACTCCGCGTTTTATATATGAAACCCAGTGTGACCCATCCCCACTCTTGCTGTCTAAATTAATGATGGCTGACTCATTCCTCAGTGGACCTTGCTTAGGCAGATCATCGCGCATAAAAATCCCTCTGAAATATGGTATTTCTAGCTTTTTAGCGTAATACACAAGGTCATTATCTGTAAGCGGTCGTTGGGGTAGGGTTTTTAAAAGTTTTTTGAAGTCCTAGGTTTAACAAACAAACCAAATCCTTTGCGGTATGGTTTCAAATATATACCGTTTCCAATTTTACTTATACCAGAAGTAGATGTTGAATCAGTTGTATTCCTTTGTCGTGCTGAATTAACTGCTTTAGAGGACCTAACAATATTTGCAATACCCCCAGCGAGATTACCTAATGCTGAGAGACCGGCAAAAATTGGAATCAAAGGAAGAATTCCACCTACTTTGGGGATAGGTATAACTCGCGGAAGACGAATATGCCGTTTGCCCCCAATGGACTTGATATACTTCCGGGTAGCTAATAATGCAGCAGATGTTGCTTTTCTTAGCACACTGTTATCTTGCTTGTGGTTCGAAAAATGTTTCATATTTTTGCGAACTCTGTTTAGTATTCCTGAACCAAAGTGCACCTTCTTTATAGCCTTCCTCATTTTCCTACGTATATTATTTTTATTCTGCCCTCGTCGTCGTGATGCATAACCCATTCCTGCACGATGTTTTACACCTACTAATTTCCTCGATTTTTCACGCATGCATTTCTTCTTATTCCGTCCACGTAGTGTTGCAAGACCCATTCCAGTGCGTCGTTTGACCTTCATAATATTTGTAATTAACCAAGCAGCTGCTTTTTCTCCAAGGTTCGCGTCAGCTGATTTGACTCGTTTCCAAGCTTCTTGCTCAAGTTGGTAGTCAGCTTTATGTCTTGTAGCTAAATCGGATTTGCGGTATGCAAGGTCGTGTTGTAAGCAGGCCGCGTCTAATCTATTTATTCCTTTTTGGCCTAGTGCGATCCTTTCTTCCAATCGAGTACCCGGGCCGCAATACTGATAAAAAGGCAAATGTGCTTCGAATGGCAGCTTATTTATCAACTTATTAACAATTCCACCACCAGTTTTGGAGATGCTACTACACCTTCTCTCAAGAAGTAGCGGCATTTAAATAAAACACATATAAACAACTGCAGCTTATATATGGTCAAGTCGTTGAACGATGAAGGTGACAAAACAGGACCAGGAATTAGACATTAGCAATATAGATGTCAATGTTACTGATCCGGAAAATAATACTTCTCGTCGTCGACATGGGGTACTACTACCATCAACAATTCGATGTATTATAGTTGGACCATCAAACTGTGGAAAAACCAATGTACTAGTATCTCTCCTGTTACATCCGAATGGGCTGTTTTTTGAGAACTTATATATTTTTTCAAAGTCGCTCAACCAACCCAAGTACGCATTCATTGAAAAAGTAATGAGTTCGATAGATGGACTAGGATATTATGCATTTGCTAATAATTCCGAAGTTCCACCACCGTCAGAAGCCAAACCAAACTCAGTTTTTATCTTTGATGATGTGATATGTGAGAATCAAAATGCTATACGAGAATACTTCAGTATGGGGCGACACAAAGGTGTGGATTGCTTTTACTGTGTGCAAAGTTACAGTTGGGTACCGAAAAGAGTGATTAGAGACAACGCAAACCTGATAGTTTTGTTTAAGGTCGATAATACAAATTTATCACATGTTTTCTCTGACCATGTGGCTCCCGATGTAACTTTTAAGCAATTTCAAGATATGTGTGCAATATGTTGGAGGGATAAATATGGATTCCTAGTTATCGACAAAGATAGAGAAATAAGAAACGGCAGGTACCGGAAGGGATTCGATAGCTTCATAAATCCACTGCAAGACTAATAATATCATCAATTGAATGTGAGACTGCAATCAGCATACATCACAGTGGCAACATTACATATACCAGAATGAAACAACAACAGAGCAATGATGAGGCAGCTCTAAAAAAAGAATTAGTTAATGCAACAGAGTCAGTGCGGAGAAAATTCAACTATGTAAGGAAAGCCCGCGAAATCGGTAACACTTCATTGGAACAGATATATGAGCCTATTACAAAACAGTTGAAGACAATAGCAAATGCATCCAATCCTACGCTACCGAAACAGCCAATTCAAAATGTTGGTCCTACGAGCACTCCTAAAAAACCACCATCTACATATCCAAATCAAACCCTTCCCTCTACTAGCACACCAAAAGGGCCGAGATTCGAAGATTTGACTTCCGCTGCTTTTTCCGGTATAACACCAATAAAGGAGTTACCTGATACACCATCATCAATTAATGAGAGGGAAAGAGATTCAGTCACTCAGTATGTATCTACAGCTAATTCAAGTGTGGATAGAGAGGCAGTTGCTGAGGTGTTGAAAAGTCATATAGATAATTTGAGAGCAGGACATCCGGCCTATGGAAGTGTTTATAATGTAAGGATCGACCCACAATCACAGAAGCTGTTAATGGGTGTACATGAAGTGGAATTTGATGATAAGGCGGTTCATTTATCATCGGGTGATAAGACTAGTAAATTCAAAATATCCCCACACTTACTAGATATGATGTTTGTAGGAGATACACGAAACTCCGACTCGAAAACTCTACACACATTCAGGTCCATATTGAATCTAACTAATGTACTTCGCAAAGATTACACACCTCTTAATATTTACAATGTCGACGGATCTGAGTATTTCAATAAATTATTTAATATCCTATCTACATCATCCCCCATGCATTTGAGAGCCAGAGTTGGTAGGGGACATACACAAATGAAGATACCTAAGTATAAGATATTTAACACTAATAAACGCGACTTTGTGTATTGGAACGACATCAACGAGCTGATTGATCGACTGAAATTGCTATACAGCTCAAAATCCGCGGGTCACACAAACCACGATAACGAAATTTTATCTATAATAGAAGAATTGCGTGAAGAGGGCGTAATACGCTAATTTTGGGGTATATATTTGCAAGTTGAAAGATCCCACTAATAGTATAACGCTTTCGTAGCGATGCACAATACGATAGATAAGTTTGGTCGTCGCAGTTCTAAGCATACAACTGTACGTGGTATTCCAGGTATTGGTTTTAAACTTACACAAACTGGAAATTATGATATCAATGGAAAGCAGTTAAAGAATGTTGGTGATCCTACAGATGAAAATGACTCTGTTCATATAAAGTATGTTGAAAAAAAACTAAAAAGTACCACTGATATGCTTGAAAGTATGGTGAATAGCAAAACGCTAGAATTGAGTGATGGCCTTGAGAAAAAGATTGATGTATTAACAACCAATTTGATATCCATTTTAGAGCAACTAGAGGTTGTATATAATTTTTGCCAGAAATTAGCTAGTGAAGTCAAAAGGGAATTCGATGTTGAAGGTGGCCCTGTTTTACCAGCGTGGCTTGCAGGCTACACTTTAAATCAACTCAGACCATAGATCAGTAGATTTTTCATGATTAATGATCAGTTTCTGTTCTACAATCACCTGAGTCAGACCTCTACATGTAGATACGTCAATTAACAGCGCAACAAAACGTGGCATAGCAGAAGAGTTACACAGGGCAGTTCGGAAGAACTTTCGCCGTCGAAAAACTATCATAAAAGGTTTCGCTGACTTATGGCAAGCTGATTTAGCGGAAATGCAACCTTTCCATAAAGAAAATAATGGATATAGATACATATTGGTAGTCATTGACTGCTATTCTAAGTTCCTATGGTGTAGACCAATCAAGAAGAAAGATATGGTAACGGTAACGACAGCAATGGGCGATATCATAAGGGACGCAGGATATTATCCAATTAATCTACAAACAGATAATGGAACCGAATTTTACAACAGAAAATTTGCTTCTCTCATGAACAAGTATGGAATTAACCATTATTCCACATACAGTACAAAGAAGGCCGCAATTGCTGAAAGGGCTATCCGTTCGCTAAAGCACCTTCTGTTCAAAGAATTTTCCGCAAGAGGAAGTTACACATGGATCACTATTTTGGATGATATCACTAACGTATATAACAATAGAATACATCGAACAACTGGATTGGCCCCTATTGAAATTAATGTTCACACCCGATTGAGTGCGTATCGCAATCCAAAGGTTGCTGGCAAAAGCAAACTTAATCTTGGAGACGTTGTGAGAATAAGCAGATATAAAGGTGTATTTGAAAAAGGTTACACTCCGAATTATTCCACGGAGCTCTTCAAAATACGCAAAGTTAATATTACAGATCCGGTCACATATATGCTAGAAGATATGGATCGGCGACCAATAAGCGGTTGTTTCTATGAAGCTGAGCTAAGAAAAACACAGTTTCCAAATGAGTATTTGATTGAAAAAGTCTTAAAAAGGAGAGGAAACAAGCTCTTTGTAAAATGGTTAGGTTTCCAAAAGAACAAGAATTCCTGGATAGACGCTGCAGATGTACTGTGATGATTGATATGACGGAGCGCAGACTATGTTTAGCAGTAATAATTTCAATGTGTATATTTGTTTCGATACTTTTGGAAATAAAATAGCAGTTTTTTCAATTTACTTTTATTATTTAATTCTACCTTAATCTCTAATACATAAAATACACCTAACCTAAGATAAAAATTATTTAGTTATATTGTTGAAGCGCACCACCTCGCTTCTCCTCCACAGCTTTCTCTCCCTCTTGGAGAGGCAAGGGGGAGGATCCCGGATTACTTCTCTGTTCTGGAGATTCGGCCTATACGTGGGATAATCATCATCATCCCAGTTTTCTGAAACAATAGAAAATATGGTTTTGTAATTTATGTGAATGTGGGTAAGATTCAGAAGGTTGAAAATCTATGTGGATGTACTGAAGAATTTTTGTGTGGCTTGATTTATTTAAAATTTAGAGTTATACAATATGATTGTATCAGTGCAAAATTAATACAATGATGTTTAGTAGAGATCAATTTTCTGTGACTTCTAGGATAAAGATGTGCAAGATATATGAAAAAAGAAAAAAGTTTTTGTCGCAGAAACGAATTATGTACCTTCAGGCTGAACCTCCACATCTCTCCGGCTTGCGAGGTGATGCTGTGGTGGCGTGGTAGGCACGTTCTTGGTAGGCAGCACGTTCTTGGCACACCGCAGGAGGTGCATTCCCATCGACGTAGGTTTGACCCAATGCGCTGCAACACGCGGACATTGCACTAGTCCGTACTTCGATGGGTCCTGCGGTGGCGTGGTGGGGTTGCTGGCCTCGGCTTCCTTATGGCTTCCTGTCTGGGTGGATGGCTCTGCAAATAAAGAGATATTTTGTAGAACAACTGTAAATTTTGGATTATTCTGTTATAAACTAGTTGTCATTTGATAGCTTGCTCGTGTAGGGATATATAGTGAAATGAGGAAACTTACCTTTACTTAGATAGGTAGCAATATATTGTGGCCAATTCACCGGACCACAACCCCGGAAAGGGCAAACCAGCAAATGGTCCCCAATTGTCCCACGCCGCACCTCATGTTCACCATTGTACGGGCAGGGGATCAACTTCCTCGAATACTCCATTTTCAAAATAGTAGTAGTAGCGGTAGTATAGTAGTAGTAGTAGTAGCGGTAGCAGAACTGCACTGAAGAACTCTCATTTCACCATCATATTTATACAGTTCCAGGTAGGTAAGCCTCCCTCCTCTACTGTCTTCCCCCATCAGTGTATATCGTTAAAGAAAGCAAAAAAAAAGAAGATCCGCCTACTTGCCAGCTGGTGTACGTAAGATTATTAGTGGAAATAGAGAACATTTCGCTATACGCGCCGACAACGCATGCGCGCATTGATATCAGCCACTTCGAACGCGCATCGTGATTGACCGAACTGTGAGTGAATCCACCCGTAAACGCTTATTGGTTGTGATACATTTCAACCAGTCCTCTCATTGGTCTATTACAGTGTACATCGTTAAACAGCTGCACTTACACCACCCATATTGATATTTCAATGGTCCCCTCTCAGATTTTACTACTGCCATGTAGCATCGATATCGGTGGCTTCTAACGGACATCGTTATTGACCGAACTGTAAGTGAATCCGCCCATAAACGCTTATTGGTTGTGATACATTTCAACCAGTCCTCTCATTGGTCTATTATAGTGTACATCGTTAAACAGCTGCACGTACACCACCCATATCAGTATTTCAATGTTCCCCCTCTTAGATTTTACTACTGTCGTGTAGAGTGTTTTCTGTATAAATACAAGTCTACTTTCAATGGTTTATCAGTTCTACAGTCTTCAAAGAATCATACTGTTCCGTAGAAAACACTACATATTACGTACATCATCATGGCCAACCAACCAACAAAGAACGAAGACGCTATTAGTGGCGATTGCTTGCAAGCCATTCTGGAGGAACTGCAGAGTGACGGGGTGCAGTTTACACAGTTGGCAGTAGAAGTCCAGGATGAACTTCACGAGTTTATTCATGTGGAGCAGCCAGACCGGAGAATCGCGGAGGATGCTAATGCGGTGGTAGAAATAGATATGGATGTACCAAGAGCATCAACAGATGCAGCGATAGCATCAACAAGTGCAGCATCGATGCCGCCAGTAGTTGGAGATGGAGCGAGAACATCAACGGGTACAGCGTCAACAGTGCCAGCAGTGAGAAAGTCGAAACAGGCAGCATCCAAACCAGTTAGCAACATTTTAAGAGAAACACTACTTAAATCGAAGCAACCTCCAATGGACGACTTCGACGAGAAGAGGGATGCGTTGAGAAGTAGTATTCAGCGAATTAAAGCTGAAATAATAAGTGCAGAAAAGAAATTGGCAGAGGAGATGGCCCATTGTGACAAGCTTCAGGCAGCCCAGGCAGCGGATGATGAAAGAATAAAGCAGTTAGATGAAGAAAGAAAACGTGTCAAGGAGTGCAGAAATAAAAGGAAGCGACAGTTAGATGATTGTCAGAAGAGGATTGATACTCTTAGTATGAAATCTGAACAGAAAAGGACAAAATTGAATGAAGAAAAAGAAACTGTTTTATCTTTTTTCGATGTATAAAGTAATGTTCATCTTGAATAAAATAAATAATGAATGAAATAAAAAAGAAGCAATATTTTTTCCTTTCTATATCCATCCCCTCATATAATAATACAATTACTTGTTCTATCAATAAGCGCTCAGTAACTTAGTAATTGGTGATACTTGAAAATAGTATGAAGCATGAGTGCCAGTGTGCTAACAGAAACGGTAAATGCGCCTTGAGCGTTTGTGAGATTATTGTGTCTTGGTTTGGGGCACGCATATAAGTACCCACCCACCAATGCCATCGACGTTCCATCCAATAACACACTAAGTTTACTTCTAAAGATGTATAGATGAAGAGGGGAGGAGGTATGGAGGGGGCTTTAGTGTGGGGAACTAGAAACATAAAAACGGGAGTTCTTGTCAATGAAAATCATACTGTACAATCAAGCAGCGAAATGACTACAGAGTCAAATGGACCTTGCGACTCAACGTCTTGGTTAGATGACGACAATGATAACTCCAGCATATGGAGTATCGAGACTGCGGTTCCTGATGGTGAGTTACCCGACCAATCACATTGGGCGGTGGCGAGGTCACCGATGGACGATGGACCGTGCGACTCCACAAGACAGCCACTGGGGTTCCTGCTGTTTACAATTGACAGCTCATCTGATAACAGCGACGATGATGATCCTGATCGTCCGGATGGTCCAGAAAACCAGAGAGTGGAATTACCTTTTCCTGTAGATAGCGAGGAGGAGATATGAGGCGCTATTTTTGTGAATTATAAAGAGATTTTTTGTTTGTATCAACCAATAAACTTGTTTTTTTTTAAATCGTACTTTATTCAAAAACCTTACCACCGTGACAGAAAAAAATTCATCGAGCGTGGGCGGCTTCACCAATGAAGGATCTTTCTAAAAATTTTATTTAGTGGTGTACTTTTTTATCAGTCTTACAATTTTGTCTATCTCGATTTTTTCATGCTTCTAACGTTTTTTTTTCAGTCTTTTTTCTGAAAAAACTACCGTTTTGAAGGACCCTTGAAGATCACATTTGCCCCTCAAAATGCGTCAAAATGGGCCTCCGCCGAGCCTTTGTATGCGCGGCGAGATAAGGTGGGTCGACGGCTCCGCCGCCCGTGTCGATGTTAGTCGACGGTGCAGCAGTCGACCTAACCTCCACCTTTACCGAAACTTAGCACGACCCAGTAAGCACTATGTGTAATTGGAGACTACGCACTAACCTGTTGTCTTAGAAACCAACCTATAATTTTTTTCACAAATATTTTTCATAAACTAACCTATTTGTTTTTGTCAAATACTTACGAACTTTTTTTCACAAATATTTTTTTTTTCATAAACAATTTTTTTTTTGCATATTTTTTTCTCATTTATTAATCAGAAATAAACTAGATTTCAGAATCGATATATATCTATTTCAATTTCTTTATTTTTGAATTATAAGATACATAAAAGTTATTATGATCAAAAAATACATTTGTATATTACTACTATTCTAGAAAAATTTACAGAAATATCTAACAACTACATACAAATGAATACAAAATTTAAAGACACTTTTTTTCACAAATACTTTTTCATCAACTAAAACTTGTTTTATATATTTTCTCAATTATAAGATATACATAAAAATACATTTGTACATTACTACTATTATATAAAAATGTACACAAATCACTAACCCCTATATACAAATAAATACCTAAATTTCAACATTTTTTACAAATTTTTTTTAAAATCTAAATTGTTTTTTTTGTTGTATTTTTCCACAAATATACATTTTAATTTATTAACTATGAAAAATATCAAACTAAATAAAAATAAATACATAATGCTAATTCTAAATGGAAAAATATATACATACATACAACTAACTCTAAATATCTACAAGTTAACAAAGGAAAAACAAAGGAAAAAATATATACATAAAAAAACTACTGGGATTGGGACAGACAGATAGGGTCATCTTCATAAGCTATGACCGTAGCCATCCGTCCCACCAGTTTTTCCTTTTTTCCTTTCAGATGCGCTACCCTTTCCCCAACGATCCGCTCCCGTTCCTTCATATTTTCACCAGCTTGCTCCGCACCATCCATCTCTGCCAAACGCTGGTCCAACTGCTGGAGACGCTCCTGCAGTCGCTGCCTTTCCTCGACGACGGTTCGTTTTAAGTCAACGAGCGTCTGCAGCGACTGCACTTCTTCGGACAACTGCATTTTTTCCGCCTCCGCCTTCTGCAGGTCCCTTTCGACCTTTTGCAGTTGGCCAGCATAGAAGGACACTAGTGGGCCAAGCATAGTGGTTTCATTCGTAGTAGCCACTTTCTCACTGCTACTGCTGCTACTACTACTACCACTACAACCACTACTGCTAGAGCTGCCGCTCTCCTTAGATGTCGAAGATGCTAGCGACTCCTGGGACGGTTCGGTCGCTAGTATCTTCGGTGTCCTCGGTGTAGCTGGCAGCTTACGGGATGGCGTCGGTGAGGGTGTACGATACCGCTCCGGGGTTGACGGTCTTTCATCGGGCTCTGAAGGTGCCTTCGTTGATAATTCTACTGGAGCGGTGACTAGCAAATTTTCATGAACCACAATTTTTGCTTGACACCGTTCCGGTGGAGTTATCGACGACGACACCACACCAGGCTCCTCAAGTCCAGCCAACACCCGGATAGGTGACTTGCGAAAACAACTTGGATCCGTCGTAATCGGGGCCTCGTTAAGAAACGAGAAATCCACTGTCGACTCCGGTGCAGCAACTGAAGTGAAAAGGAAGGGCTCATATTGCTGGTATTGAGCCGCGTAAGTCTTGTATGCTGACTTACACGACTTCATTCTAGCACCCTCTTTTCGCTTCTTTTGCGGCATCGAAGTCGACGGTCGGCTTTCCTTCGTCTTCCTCAAAGGCTTTGATTGCTTCGCAACCAATTTATTTTCGGAAGCGCTACCTTCCTTCTTCTGGCGTTTTGTGCCAGTCGTTACCTTCACCGGCGCCGTCCTTTTCCTAGTGGTCGGGCTTGGCCCCGCCACGGAGGCGGATGGTTGCGGTGCTGGTCGCTTAGCTGGTGAAGGTTGGAAGTCGTCATCGTCGGAATGGTACAGGGCATCGGTGGTCATCTGTAACAATAAAAGAAAAAAATGCTTAGAAACGTATATCATTGCCAACAGTTGGCAGAGCAGTCCCTCAAATTATACCCAAATTATTTATACTTACATTCATCTTTGCAGACATCCTCGAATTAGTCGCTTGTTGCTGGAAGGTGGCTGTAGCTGCTTGTCTGTTATCGAAAGCTAAACAGAATGACCTCTCCTGGTTCCGACCAGCAGTTTTATGCCTTAAACTCCTACCCTAATCGCTTGCTGATCGCCCTCTCCCCATTTTTGATTGGTTAGAAGGAAAAGTGGGATAGAGGTATCCGCCCACTACTTTAATAGGTCGAATCGCTTGAGTGGAGGGAATGAGGGACAGCCCCCAAAACCCTGCCATATCTACTGCCATGTTGCCAGACGTTTTCGGTAATCCCTGTGTTTCTTACACGTCTGGCTGTAACAACATTTCTTGAATAAGGTTAATTTTTATACTTCGAGAAATGAATTAATTTTGCTAACAAAACTTCAACATGAGCCACCCTATACACTTTGGCATGTATCGTGGTATGTATTAAATGAAACAGTCTGATATTTTTCTGATGAATATATTGGAATACTAATACAACCTATTCAACAAAATAACATTAGTAATGTAACTTGGAATTCAAAAATATTGGTCGTCTTGTAGTAAATGAAGATTTCCTTTCTGCTCTTTGATGGTTGAACGGTATCTCCTTATCCACAAATCAATCATCGTGCAAACACTCAAGGCACACCTACCGTTTCTGTTTTGGGAGTGATAATTACACCTTATTACATCATCACATATTGATTCTCTGTTCAAGTTCACGTTAAGCTGGATATCATTGTCGGTCTCCAAATTCACTATCTCCACGTTTTCTAAGCTCAGCTCAGCAACAGATTTGAGTAGATAGATATATTTTTGATGGCCCTTCAGAAAGACTATATCACCGTTGTTAACGTGATGCTTGATTATTTTCATTATTTGGTTACCATCTGTATTTCCTGCTTTGTATCTAATACCATGATTATACTTTTCCACAAACTTAACAGTTCTCTGGTCTTTCACGTTCAGTCTACTGAAGTGAACCATAGGTTTAACAATGTAATGGTACAATATTCCATCTTTCTTAAATGCTATCTCTTTTGGAACAAATTTTGATTCGATATGATATCCTTGAATATCTACAACAACTGTAGTCATGTCGTTTGCCACTGAATATGATGCTGGTGATGAGTAGTGTCAGTTTAGGCGCAAAAGTTGAAATAAAATGGCCAACTTTATTCTTCAAGCATTTATTCAATACTATCCTACTTTACAAGCGTACAGTAACTTAAATCTAATATCTAGAAACTTCGGCTAACATTAATTGTATAAGTAGATCCAAATTACCATCTTCAGGAGCTTCGCGCGTTGTCATCTCATTAATAGCATCGATAGCATATTTTACATTCGTTGTGGGGTCTGTTTGGTAAAATTCAATGTCAGAGTGCCCCCAGGGTAAAGTTTTTGTTGTATTTGGAATTATAAACCTTTTATCATCGTTGTGTGCTAAAGCTACTTTATTTTTGACTTCTGTATATACATCATGCAGCCTACTTTTGAATGTATTCATTTTTCTTAAAATCAGACCACCATTCTCTATTATATGCTTATAATCATTACCACATAACTGATTTTGTATTACTGCTTTTTTAACACCCTTTGCTTTTTTCATTTCTCCCTTAACTGACTTGATATAGTATGCTTTCGCACCTGTTCCGTAAAAACTTATTATAGGGTCTTCTGGAAATTCGTCTTTCATTTTACCCAGAATAGAGTCATTGACTGGAATTTTGAACTCATTGTTTTGTTTATAATTTGAAGTATCAAACTCGCTGATATTATTTCTCATAAATTCATAGAAGTCGTCTGTATGAGTTTTCAAAATTTGCGAATCTGTATCACAGTAAAGCATAGATACTTTATCGTTGAACTGCTTTTTAAGAAAACCATAAAAAAAATCATACATTACTATTTTAGATATGTCTAGTATACAGAATCCCACGTATATTGGCTTGAAATAATGTACCCTAACTTTTCCTAAATGGATAGCTGCAAGATTTTCGTTAAATATGGAACAACTCTTGAAATTTGGACGAGCTACTAGTGCTCCCACACCGATGCTATTACGATGATTTTCCCAATGTGTGACCAACTTTATATCTCTTCTATTATCTACATTTTCCATAGTTTTTCCAAAGATTGCATTGTTTAGAAGCTTATAGAAGTCCCTTTCAAATTTATTATTTGCTTTATTACGCATTGTCGTATTGAGATCGATATACTCCTTCAACCAGAACGATTGTTTGAACTTAAGGATCCTGTGAACCTTGGTTACTTGCAAACCATACCTTACAGCTTGTTGAAGGACGCGATAATGTACAATATATTTTTTCTTGTCGTACAGATTTGGGATTAGTTTCGGAATCTTTGTCTTGGCGTTTGGTGGGATAATACTTTCCACCAAAAACGGAAGGTCGCTATGTGAATCGTGTAACCCTTCAGGATATCGCACATCAACCTCCAAGACATAGCCATTCTCACCGTCTATTTTGGCATTTTCTAAATCGAATGTAGATATTTCCGAATCCCCCATCCATTCGAAACCCCCAGTTGGAAGAGGTGATGACATAGCATGCCCGTAAAGATTCGTGGCGTCGAGATATGATATAAATGTTGACTCTTTAGATGGATCATAATTTGGTAAATATTTATTATTTGCTTCGTGCATTCTATCGCTGCATTGACTTATCCCCCCGCGAATACCATTCTTAAAGAACCCAATCATATCTATGTCCGTAAGGAGCTCAAGGCTAATTTTGGTATACTTTAACATCGCATCCCAAGACAATCCAGGGGTTGTGTAGTAGTGTGCTGGATCCAATTTGTAAATATTCATACTATTCCTCCTGAACCTTTCAAAGACATCACACAAGAGAAGAACATCGGTCCGTAAATAAATATCAGAATATTCACCCAGATTCCTACAGTTAAACGTTCTCCATACAGTTACTGCCCTCGCGTATTCCTCCTCAGATATATCTTTCTCATTTAACTTATCATAAAACTCTGCCTTTGATGGTAAATATTCCTGGTCCAGTTTCTTTACATCATCCACATAATTGTAAGGAAATACACCTTTCTGTCTAATTAAATTAAAGACTCTAGGATCTGAAAAATACTTTTTACTCTCCAGAAAATCCCTATTAGTCAAACTGTCTGATAATGCTTGCATAGATCCAGGTAGAAAACGACAACTATCGATAAATCTCATTTGTAAAAACTTCCTCCTGATTCTACCGGTTCGGTCCACATAGTCATGCATATACAGACTTTTTGTAAATGAAATGTATTTTTCCTTATTCTGGGCTACCACGTCTATCTTATTTCCATGAGAAGATAGTTGTTTGATAAATAGGTGACAATCGTACCCCCTTAAATTGTGCGTTATAATTGGTATAAAATTTGGTAATTTGAAATTTAAATTACATTTCGAATGTGCAGCCCCAAATCTAACTTTACCAGTTATGTGGCAGTGATCGCGAACTTTAATATCGGATCCTGAAAATGGCTTCTCACAGATGTTACATTTCGTTGAAGTGTCAAACTCAATCTGCTCTTCCGGCGTTAAAGGGATCATGGGAGTTACATCTTTCAAATATTTGAAATATAGTTCTTTAAGATCAGCTTCTAGCCTTGTCACGAATTCTTTCGCCGCGTCCTTACCTCGATACAAGACGAATTTGGATAAGTCAGAATCAAATGAAGATTTAATAAAATATGAAAATGAATATGGTTCATGTGTGTGGGTTTCGTTTGTATACGAATATTCTGGGTTGGGTTCACAACTATCGATTGGTTTTAATAATGACTCAAAATCCGCATACACCACAAAGGGGACCGGCATTTGCTTTTCAAAATTCTCGAATTTAAGTATGTTTTCTGGAACCTGATTACCAAACTTATCAGTTCGTAGTTTCTCTGTGGGTGTTATTGTGAATATATGATTGCAATCGTTCCTTTGGTGAATATCTAGATATGCCTTAGTTGAAAAATATAACAAACAACCATCACAAAAGTACCGCTTATGTCCGTTTGAACTTAACTGATTTGCAACTAATCGCGAAAGATCTCTTATCCAACAGTAGTGACCATTCCCTTTATCATCCGTTAAATAGAGCAGATTGACATGTAAAGCTAATTTCTTCTGAGCATATCTCAATGGACCAACTATTTCATATGTGACGTTACCATCTTTGATTATTTTTTCAATCCCATACACATTTATAGAGATATTATTATTTCTCTCGAACAATGAGATATCTTTAAGAGTAACGGGAAAGTTCATACCATGGACATTCAAAATGGTTGAAAAATGCGGGTAGGACGACACTTCCACTACTCGGGTGCTTGCTGGTAGTAGCGCTGATGTGACGGCCCAAGCGAAACAACACTGGTCTTGATTTCGCACATTTATCACTGCCTTCTTCTTCTCTATAAAGTATGGTAACTTTATATAAGATGATCCACCCAATGGTGAAAACTTGTTAATGTTCACTTCAGCATAAAGGATACATTCAATCGCCCACCCTGAAAAAAAACAACAAAGGTTACTATCTTAATTTATGCACTTCTCTAAATATTTAACATACCAGAATCCTTCTCCTCAAACTCAGATGACTGGGATGTAATTTCATCAGCAAATTGTTGATAAACATCAGACAGCTCTGTGCTTTCGTCTATTACTTTATTAACCGTATTGAAGGATTTGATATCTGCTACATCACTCGTCTGTAATACGTACTTCCCGAATACTTCCATGTTCACTTTCAGAGCTCTGTGCACTCGAAGTTTCTCTTCTATTACATCTAGCGTATTTTGCTTAATATTTTCGAAAAACTCTTTAAAGTCGGTGTACAATTCTGATGTGCTAAATCTATAGCTGGCAATTCTACATTTGAATGCACTTTTAATAAGTCTCACACCATCACTGATCGGGATCGATGAATTTGTTCTATGTTGTAATGTCCTTGCGTGAGCACCCATTCGATTGTTCGGAAGCGAGACATTGCAGCAAGGACATATCATATTCGGAGGTGTACTATCCAATTTAATTTTTTTAGCTGGTGGTCCATTTGTGGGATTCACACTGCAAATATTTCTCTTATGCCGACGCAAATTGTCCGAACGCGTAAAATGTTTACCACAATCACTACATGTATGCATTTTATTAGAGTATATGTTAGTCACTGTGAGTCAGGCAACTGTAGCATCGATGCTCGAACCTCCTCGATTTATAGCTAGATCCTCAAGGGCATCGTACCCCCACCTCCGGTTGCTTGCTTATGGTGGCAAGGTCTGACGTTAGCAGAACACGTTCTTCTGTGAGATCAAGCTCAAGGCTATTCCCACCCCAGTTGAATGACTTTAAGGGAGCATCACTATCAAGCCTCATAAGAAAATTATACAACTGATCTCAAGGCTATCCACACCCTATATCAGTGACCTTCAGGGAGGATTGCAATTGGCCTCACGTCAAATCTCTAGGTTATCCACCACGTCAAATCTCAAGGTTATCCAGTCAATAGTCACATTCAAGGACGTTCAAAATAAGCAGCTATACACTAACACAAAAAAAAACTCAAGGTTACCCAACACCCCACTGAAACAAGCCCTTCAGATACGATCACATTTGAAAACACAACGTTACAAAATAACCTTCAGGGAGGATCAGAATCGGCACCTATAAGAAAAGCCCACGTCACATCTCAAGGTTATCCACACCCCATTTAAATGACCTTCAAATGACCTCGGGAGGATCAGAATCGGCATATCTATACTACTAATGTCTTTTCTGATTATTTTCGATTTCGTAAAAATTTACGCGACACCTCGAATACACACTGAATAACATTACTTTGGCTACTGTTTTAGAGCAAAATGACCTGGGGGTCACAATTACTTCCGACCTTATTAAACATGCATTCAAAGATCACTCGGTAGAAATGATTCACAAGATATACACGAGTTATATACGACCCAAGCTTGAGTACGCCTTCACAGTGTGGAAGCCTTATTATGTAAAAGACATTGAAGTGTTAGAAAGGGTACAAAGAAGAGTTACAAGAATACCAGTTGAGCTACGTGACCTTCCATATACAGAGCGATTGAAGAGACTAAAATTAACAACCTTAAGGGAAAGAAGACATAGAGGAAGCCTAATTGAGACGTTTAAAATCATTAACAACTACTACAATTGCAACATTAGGCATATCTTCAGGCAAAACCAAAACCATTTTCGGGGACACTCCAAGAAGCTCGAAAAGGAAAAGTCGTCAAAACTACCCAGGAAAAACTTTCTGTGCAACAGAGTTGTGTATTCGTGGAACGCGCTAGAAGACCGGACAATGACAGCGCCCAGTGTTAATTTATTTAAAAGCAGATTAGACAATGAACTTGCAAATAACAGGGCTCGAATAATACACTACAGTGCATGACTTCAAGGAATCGTGGTTAAAGGCAACAATAGCTTCATCGGTTTTTCCGCCTGCTATTGGAAAAATTACAAGATTACAAGATTACCTTGGTGTCTTCTTCAACCCAACTCTAAACAGTATCTTAATAGCTTCATTCATTCTCCATATGCGGTGGCTTCGCGTGTATCGCTTCCATTTCTCGAAACTCCAGCAGCTGTCTCTCCGAGCAAAAAAGACCTGTTCGTTACGGTATTCGGCCAAGCCATAACCTTTTTCAACGTTCCACTTTCAAAGCTTCGAGTTTTACGAGGTAGAAGATGAGTCCATCCTGCGACCTCGTAAATACCTCTTGATTAGTAAGACGTGAACGGTCGGAATCAAACAGGAACGCATCAGTCGTTCGAGGAACGCTTCGCGTTCGACCGTCGCTTCAATTAGCCAGATTCGAGGCTGCTTGAAAATCCATTGGCGTGCTACCATTCCGGATCAAGGACTTTTATTTTCAAACTGCTGAGGTGATTTATTTATTTATTTGACTATATTGCCCAACAGTTACGAAATACCATTTACAGGACAATGTATTGGAACTATAATACTTCACCAAAAATATATATCAACATCATTATAAATAAACCGTGGCGCACATCATTTAGCTTCTTCTCTAATACGATTATGCTGTTCTATCCCAAATAAATGACAAGGAATCATAATTAGAGTTATAAAATTGGATATTTCCATTCAAATTACGCATCGTGACATATAACGGAGAGTTGAGGTGTATAATCGTATTAACTCGAGGCTGTCTAAAAACAGTGTAGATCTTAAATTAGAGTGGTAGGTAGCAGCAAGTAGCGATGTATAATCAAATTTTTTATGGCATGTTTACTTATAAATATGATCATCAAAACAGGATGCGTCTTAACCCTAAACTGGGTATATAAAATATATTACCTACAAGAAATATTCTGGCAAAAACCCTCATTCTAGATAAATACAATTTACTCTGATACATAGGTATTTTAAAAATCTTCTGATATAGATACAAACGAATATTGCTTTGGATCGTTCTGTAGTGAGTAACATAGAAATTATGAAATTGATTTTGATTTTAATGAAACTTTACCACAGTATTAGTACCGTGCCAAGGACAGAAAACGCGTATGGTTTTTAGAAATCGTGTCAGTGGCGGCGCAGCAATAATAAAAAGGACTAATAATATTAAAACAGCTCAAACTTCGTTTTTAGGCGTTTTGGGCGTTCCTGATCATTTTTTGTTTTCCTTTGGGTGGGGGTGAAATTTTGGTGGTTGGGGAGTGGAGGGTTGCAAAACTGAAAAGGTTTTTGTATGTATAATAGGCTCTCCATAGACCTGGGAAAATAGAACCTAGCGACATAATACACTTTTTTAGGTCCATCGGAACATTGTCTTGCTTATTACAGAAACTAAGGATTTTTTCTGTTTTCTTGTATGTTACATAGGAGTATTGCTCTACATCGTTCTGTGTTGTGTAACCTGACATTGATTTTAATGAAATTTTGACACAGTATTACTACCGTGGCGAGGATGAAATATGCGTATGGTTTTTAAGAATCGTGTCAGTAGTGGCGCAGCAAAAAAGTACAAGAACAGCACAAACTTCTTTTTAATCTTAAGCAATTAGCGGGTTCCTGATCGTTTTGTTTCACCCAGTTCAAGCTCACAAAATAAAAATTGTGTTATTCTAGTTCTTACGGAGAGGTTTAAGAACTATGTACTAAAGCTTTGAGGTGGATGTTTTTTGAGGGCAGGTGGGCGATGATTTGATTGCAAGGGGATCTCCGACCATAGCTTAATGCAAAAGGAAGATAATAAAATGATATCACCGTTGTGTGTGAGAAGTACTGAGTCAATCAACATTTTCAACTAGGGGGGAACATTCAAAAATTCTCTAAGAATCTACAGACTTTGAAAACGCAAGAGTAAACATAATGGTTTCCCTGCGAGTCTCTTTCGTTCTAGCTGCAACATTTCCCAAAGAACTTGATTGTCCATGTTACTTAAAGAAAAAATTGTACATTACAACCTTTCGTGTGAGTCTCTCCAGTACCTATATATATTCGGCAAAGCAATTGTGTGACTGCGCTGATAACCCCTCTGGAAGCAAGCATAGATGCACACCACAGTCAATCGGATATGATCTATTCCCACTGAAAGGAAAACGTTCTTCAATAGCTTTAGCTGTCTTTAATGCATCCCTCATCACACAACTTCAAACGCTCCTGTACTAACATTAACGCTTTCGAGTCACATGTGCGTTCAATTTTCGTTTTTCCGAGGTGGTAGGTGAACAGCGATAGAATTAACTATCATGACCGGCAGTAAAAAGCTCGGCAGGCGTGAAATGCTCCGTTTTAGTAGCGATTCGGGAAGTGGACAAAATGCGTTTGATCAGTGCCGCTGAGGATTTCTCTTTACTCAACCAAGGTAACAAAGAAGGAATTAATACTTTATAGCAATTGAAATTCTTCAGAAGCATTATAGCTTTGTGTCTCTGTTTATCCATATAAGAACAATGAAAAGATAAAAATGTCAATAATCCCTTGTTCTTCTTAGGGTGCCGTCTCTCTTCGGAGGTTGGCAATCGTCAAGCAAATTCTAATTTTTGATGTAGCTGGTCTGAACAGGTCTGTTGAACTACAGTGAAACCAGTACAGGAGATTCTTCAACCACGATATGCGTCGTCTTTCAACCAATCTTTTTCCCTCAATTTTTCCCTGAATTATCAGTCTCAAGTCTCTCTAATCTCACAGTGCTTTATATGATACATCAACCAAAGATCTCAAAAGAAAAATTGCACTTTCCAAATAGCTATTTGAAAACCAGAAAGAACTCTCACCACCTTCGAAAAATCGAAAGAAGAAGAGCACATTCATTAAAACAGTGATGAGAAAATTGAATAATGAGACTAGAGAAAAGAGGCAATGTGGCGATATAAATATTGAAGAGTTAAATCAAACTATAGACAGGAAAAATACGTGGTTTATCAAATACTCAAGCTTTGATTCATGAAATCCACCTCAACAGCAACGCTTTCTTCAATAGGAACGGTATATTTGGTAACTAACTGTATCCTGTTGTCGATCCAACTGCAAGGTGTCATTGGATTTCTATGGAGTGATTCAATTACAGCCTTTTACTGAATCGATCATATGAATTATGAATCTAAAATACTTTTGTTTTAAACTAAACTCGTTTATACTACAAGCTGTAGTTGACTAAACAGATAAATAAGGTAAAATCAAAGGACACAGATTTTTGATCCGCAGACCCTTACCAAGTGTGCATACTACTTTTTCCTAAATATGTATTTGATGTAACGACAAAGTTGTTTTTTGAGGTAAAATTGTTACTCGTTATATTATATACTACAATTCGGTTAAGAAAATAATTTTGAAAGTGGTCAACACAAATTGAAATAGGGACATTAATTAGGTACTATATCAATAACTCCTATATTTTTAAACCTAACAAATTGTTCAATATGTGGAAAATGCATCGTTTATACATAACTGTGACATCAGACATAACAAACTACCTTATTGTAAATCCGTTATTTGCATTTATCATTATTGACTGTCTAAAAATAAAGAAAACGTCAGTATGGTAATTGCCTTATTACAATAGTTGTCACCATATTTGGAAATATGCTAACAACACTAACAACGACTCTCCTCTTTACACACGTTCAATCTCGATATCAATCCAGCTAAGTACAGAGCAGTTAGGTGAACGACAAATATCCATTGAGTTCAACATAAGATATTTTTGGCGCAAACAATTTTGTATATCAATTACATTATACGCCATGCTTAAACAAAACGTAAGGTGTATATTAAAAACAAAAGAATGCTTCAATTACGTTATACGGTAATACTGGTATTGGACTGGTAGTACCTATCATTGGAAAGAATGTAACCTATTTTGAATATATTTATTTACCTGCAACTGCTCATCATCTAAGGAGTAAATTGATTGAATGACATGGATTTGAAACAACTGTAAATTACATTTGAATTATTACAGGAAGTGCGTCCAAACAGTAACCATTAATTGAAGAGATATAATCTTCTGCGGTTGAGATTGTGCTCAGGTATAACTACTCCGACATTACCGTCATAGAACATGAAGAAGGTAATGGAGTCCACCACACAGCACCAAATGGATAACAGCACTTGACATCAATTTTTATATCGACAGCACATTGAACAATGACAATGATGAACTATCTCACCTGTCAAAAAGCCAATAGCACTTCATGACCATGATACTACGACACTGACAGATATGATCACTTGGCGGACGGATTTCGAACCGGTCTGCGCATGACGTCACCGCGTGACAAAAGTGTACGAGCACATGGCGCCAAAGCATTGATTTTTGAAAGTTTTATTTCGTTTCTTGTTATATCTGTCTTAGATATTTAATATCCATACAAAATTAAAATAGCTCATGCACAGTATAATATAAACGATACTTATTGCTCTGTATCTGAATAAAAAATTGGTGAAATAGTTATGCAGAGAATTGATATTACTCGACGCCTGACCCGTTTGCAGTAGTTCCGAGCGTACTGAATTTCAGATACAAAAATTTGAATGTATGTACTCAAAAAAATTTACATTGTGAAAAAGACCAGAGCCAGAGCGTTCTGGACGTATTTTCCTGAAATCTCATATAAGAGGTCGATTGGAGTGCCTAGTGAAACCATCTTTTTGTGGGAAAATTTCTCGGGTAGGGGGTGGAATTTTTATATACTCCATTCAGGAGCCTTTGATTACCGTTCTTATTTTTTTATATATAGATTGTGACGTTGCGTCACCAGCTCTTTAAGCCAATTTGCATATGTATTTACTGTATAATTCTCTTAATAAAAGGTAGACAAGAAATAAATAAAATGATTTTGTCATTAGAGGTTTTTAAAAATCATGAACAAGCATAATGGCATTATGTTTATGGCGAATGAATATTGTCTTTTTTCTGCTAATGATTGGTAACGTTGGAATTTTTGAAATTATGGGATGAAAAAAATGCATTATCAAATTTTCTTATTTTTTATTTATTCAAATATATGTCACAATCGCACTATACGTATATGTTAAACGTGAAATAAAAATATATCACAATACAATAATACAATATCTTTCTGGGCATTGTATTTAACTAGTACAGGTGAATTCTCGTACACTAAAGATTCCTAGTGATAACAGGTTTTCCTCAATTTTATCAAAATGTTTTCATACCATGTATCTGTTTAATAATATGTTTGAATTGAAAAGTTTGATGCACTTGTAGTGATGGTTTGTGGTGGCCTGTATATGGCACATTATTTGTTGCGCTTTTGTGTTGTAGTTAGGTATTGATTCTATAAATATGAGTCTATAGGCAAATATATTTTGGACAGACAATATGAACTGAAAATGAAATATCAAAATAAGTTCTGCAAGTTGGTAAATCTCCAACCATCTTTTAGTGCATTTTTATTTTATGTAGCATTTTTTTTAATTCCAAATAGGAAAGGTGCTAGGAAAGCCGG
Source organism: Callosobruchus maculatus (assembly GCA_951848785.1). Lineage (NCBI taxonomy): Eukaryota > Metazoa > Arthropoda > Insecta > Coleoptera > Chrysomelidae > Callosobruchus > Callosobruchus maculatus. The sequence goes on along the minus strand of CATOUR010000014.1, from coordinate 22,980,741 downwards.
ATGTACCGTCGCAGGACCCTATATACTTATTACTTTATACTATTTTACAATCTTAGTCAATTTCCGTTTTCTAATATTCGAGGTCTGTCTAATTCCCCTATCAAGAATTCGTATTCTGAAATACATTTTACATCCAAAAAAACAAGCTCATCTTTGCTTCATCAGTCACATCTACATTCTCTGATAATTTGTTTAAATTCGCAAGATAGTTTTTTTCAATTTTCAAAGCGTTTCCATTATAGTTGGAAAATATATGGCCGAGCTCATTACATTTTGCCAAGAACTCATCTGTATGTTTTTGTAGTCCACCTTCTGTTAAATGGTTGACCCAAGTGAGAGAGGTATCTGTGCAATCTGGGATATAACCCAGTTTCTCCTTATTTTTCAACTTAAATGCAATGAAACCTGCCAAATTGTCCAAACCATCCCAAGTAACAGTAGTGTGACGAATAGTTTTTACTTTCTTTATTATTATTGATGGAACAACCCACAACCGCACAATAAACCATTGTTCAAATATGTGTTAAACTCCAGAATCGCAAATAATTAATGTTTAAATGTTTTATCAAACTTTACTACGGTAAACGAGTAGACTCAAGAAAATAAACTGAAAATGTTCGGCTATAACCTGTAACTAAACAAGTAAACAAACCCCGTTTGTCACACGCTGACGTCACAGGTGGAAGCGAGACGGAAGACATCATGCGCGTGAGCATACCTTCTAAAGTCGTAGTATCATGCTTCATGACAACAATCATATTTAAAACGCTATATATATCCCTTGAACTTCGACTATCCAAAATGAACATCAAGATAGTTCTGCATAAAAAACCGATTCTGTTCGGGCGATATCCATCCACGTGGAAATAACCCTTTGTTCTAAGTTTACAAATGACACCATCACGTTCCAGCAGCAAACTCGTTCCAAAATAATTTTTCAGGCCGCAGCTTCAGGAGTTGCAGGATGGCCCTTTTAATTAAAACCGCGCTTAATATTTTTCAATTTCTCGGTAAATGGCTCCTGTTACAAAGGGTGGAGGTGGAAAATTCTCAGAAAGACTGATTTAGCAGCTCGTCATACAGAGACCACCGCTATAGCTATTTCGGTTTTTAAAATCCTATAATTATATGGCTTGGTCGAAAATACAGTTAGTGGGAGAATCAGTTTCAGTTTCTATAATATGTGAACCACTGTACGGTAATTATTGGTTTTGACATAATTGTAATGAAATTTGGGATACTACCTACTATAATATTGTACTGTTAAAGAGTCAGTCAACTTTTATGACAACAAAAATTATTATGTAGGCCCGGCAGTCCCTCTGCAATTCAATATTAGTGTTATATAAAATCGGTTTATTGAAAAAATGAAAAACCAGGGTCATTTATTCACCTAAAGTCACTTCGAACCAAAAAAATCTTATTATAAGTAAAAAATAAACCAATTTTTATAAAAATCTTCATATTTGTGAATTTGTAAAAAAGTAAGACAAAAACCAACTTATCCAGTATAACATTTGTTGGACAAACATCGTTTCCTTCTCTCCCGCTTTAGATACAGCATGCTGTTAGGAAGAAGTTTCCATTCTTTCTTGAACTACGAAAGAATATGGGTTGGTAAACAAATTTAAGATTCTGCATTTGGGAGTCTATCTTTCTTGAAGCCATATTTGTATAAAACTTTCGAGAATGATTTCTCCTATATTAAAAACTTCAATTAAAAAGGCTACTAGTTGATCACATAGGTCCATCAGTTTTTTCTTTGTCTATTTCTTCTTAATTAAAGAAAACAACATACGAGAAGACACGTGCCTCAATTTTGTGGGCACTTATAGAACATCAGCCATCATTCACCTGAAGTTGTGTTACGTAAGCCCTGGTTAGATTTTCTAGGTCTTCTATTTAAATTACCAATACAAGCCAGTGTTATTATGTTGAAAGGGCCTGTCTATTAAGATACGTAGATTCAGACGTTTAAAAGACTTGAACCAGGAAGGCTATAAGGAAAGATAAGTACCCACCTTGTAATTATTAAGCAAGTATCCATATATTACTATATTTTTCACTAGTTGGAAAGAGTTAAGCACTTGCTTAGAGACGACCCCGCCGAATCCTAGGTACTCTAATCTAAACTGTATATTACCTTCCTTTTAATACTAAATACGAAGCATTGAATTTTTACTAAAGGATTTTTGGTATAGTAAGGTTGCATTAGAATAAGTCAGTTAAAAGCGCAAAATCTCACAACTGAGAAACTATATTGAGTATTTTCTTCTGTTCTCTACGATTGAAAAATATATAGTAGTTTACTAGGTCCTATGTCGTTGGTTCTATGTAAGACTCATGTATTTTGTAACTCACGACTCTCGTGAGTGACAAAATACTCTCCTACCCTGGTAGGGGACCCCAACTGCTCCAGATGCTGGGAGGACGACGTGACAGCGTTCCACTTCCTGGGCAGATGTGCAGTGTAGGCAACTCTAGGGTTCAGATATTCAGCACGACGGAGTTCGGGGAGGAGTCACTATATTCAGCGAGATGATCGGACATACTGACCTTCGTCAGGAGGTCTGGTAGGTTTAACGAGGACCTTTCTAGGTTGTAGAGTTTTAGTGTTTTTAGTGACTAGTTCAGTGGTGTTTGCAAAAAGGACCAAAGGTGGCCTAGTTGCCTGACTTTGCCTCCCCATCACTACCACTACTACTGACTTGGTCCTAGGCATGTCGTTGATTCCATATTGCAAAATTCATGTATTTTGAACAACGTACCTTTTGCTTAGAGGTGCACTTTTATACACGGGGTCGTGAGGTAGCTGTGTTGCAGCTTTTTGTATCCATGTAACGTGATCAAGAAATACGAAGAATCTGTTTCTTTGTCAAGTCGTTCGGACTTGGACTCTTTAAATAATTCTTTAGGTATTATACAGATAAGTATAGTCACGGTGGTGTAGTAGGTCGTGATAACGATTAAGCGTCTATCGTGACAAGAGCAAGAATGGGATATTTTCCTTTGGACATAAGTTGACATAAATGAATATTCTGTGTATTATCTCACTTGTTCAAATACGATTTTTATTGGTATCTGATCTGCTAATAAATATTGCTGAATTTACATGTTCATTTTAAGTATCTTCTGGGGGACCCACGTGGCTGGGCGGTGAACAGCGTCTGCCTTCGATAGTGGGGCAGCAGCAGCTTTGTGCACGATTAGCGCTTGGTTGGGTGACCGAATTGCACCAGCGAGACTGAACAGTTTGGACTGGCTGTCGGTGTCGTCCACACGAGCGCTGATCGGAGCATCTTACGCGGCCGGCACTTTGGATGATCGACCGGATGGCCCGGACGGGGGACCCCCGTCGGACCGTCCGGGGGACCCCCGTCGGACCGTCCGGGGCCTGGACCATCCGGGATGGTTCCAACGGTGCTGACCGTCCACCGTCCCCCCTCTGGGAAGTCATAGTACAATGGGCCTTAAAGGCTTAAGTGCTGACGGCTCCAAGAGGGAAAAAAAGTATCTTCTGATTTCTTCCCAAGCTTGTACTGCTATAAAATATAAACTTGTAAGTATATAAACCCCTAAACGAGCTCTTGGAGCTCAGCATACTGCCCAAGTTACCTACGATTTGCATTAAAGTATATGAAGTCACGTGATGCAAAAATAGTGTATTTCGGCCTTTATGTCTGTAGTTTTCTGCTTTTCCAGTCTCACGTATTGCACTTCCCCAACATTCTTATATTCTGATTATCATTCTCGGTCCATATCAATCAGCAGAGAGCAGTCAAGAGTCGGCAGAGGCGCAGCCCGCCTTTTCCTTATTAGTATTCCATCTCGACCGGAGCGGCGCGACGTTCACTTAACGACTCCGATGTTTGGCTTTGACATAACCAGTTAGTTCGTATTAATAACTTTACCCGACTTTTAGAAGAAAAACCGAATAGAAAAATGACATTTTTTGCGGCCGTTCGTGAGATTGTTTCGCTATAGCCAAGCAGCGGCTTTATTTAGCTGAGGTCATGTCGTATGGTTCAGTCACTGGAGCATTTTCTCTATGAAAAATAAATTGTTTGATCAGAAAGACGTAGAAATCAAACTAAGAAGATTGTAAAGGAAAATGCTAAAATTGCAAAACTTCATCAGCCTAAAACATGTCCGGCTGCGAAAGCTAGATAAGGTGTGTATACTTTGAGCGTCATAAAATATGGGGGTAGTTTCATAAATAGAAGATAGAAGCATTTGTTGCGTCATTTACGCTGCTTTTCCAACAGAGATGAGCTGAGAAAATGTGCGCAGCGAGGATGTGTATTGAAGCTGTGAATCGGTGTGCCTTGTTTTGTACCTACAGAATCTTTGCCTGCTGAGCCGTTTCCACCAGTGCTGTGGTGAGCGAAGCGAGGTGATTGAAGAGATTCTATTGGTTTGTTAAAAACACATTCCTCTTAATACATCCTCGCACATCTCTAGTGGAAACGCAACCTTATAGTCCAAAGTTTGAGGAAGAAGCACGTATCGCTGTTTCATCAACAGCTTGTGTTTAGCGCTTCTTAGAAGTGGAACCTGCACAGGTCGCGAGTACTGTGAGTGTTCAGGACAGAGGATCGTATATTAGGATCGAAACTTTACGGGGTAAAAATCTTGCATCCTGCTTCGAATCATTGCTATTAAGGTCACAGTGGAATGACTGGAGAGTTACATTTTCCCTACGTCCAAAAAAATTCCATGGAGCTCAATCGACGGTGAAAAAATGATGACCTTCGCTTACTATCATCATTACAAAGTTTCATATGAATGCAGCGTCATAGATTTGTTCAAAACCTGAACTAAATAATGCACAAAATCCGACTACAGTTGCTGGAATCTAGCCACTAACTCTCCATAACAACGTTTACCCACACATGGCCAATCCCGTAGTAGGAATAGTTCAATATTACGGTGAAACTGCTACCTCATGCTCTCTGCAGTCCTGATATGGGTCTATTGGACTTCGATTTATTCAGAAAATGGAAAAAAATCTCTGAGAGGGCTTTTCTGAAGGGCTGGTTGCAGCCGTTACCTGAAACTTTCTGTTAGATAAACAGAAGAAATGTAAAGAGATTTTGTCAAAAAAATGTTAACATGTGAGTGAATAAAAAATACAGTGCATTATTTATAAAATGAACCCCGTAAACCACAGTTACTATACGTATCGAGTTTTTATATTTTTAGAACACACACTGTACGGCTAACAGTCCGTAGTGCATGTATTAAAACCAACCTAGAGAATGTTATTGCACTGTTTTTTGATAAATACCAATAAACTTTAAGAAATATAGCAGGACTTCCGCAAATATGAGTCTATGATGATCCTCTTCCGCTTGTCTGATAATAGGAGAGATTGCTGCTGGAAGAGCTGTATTTACAATGAAGCCCTCTGATTTCACTAAGATATTGAATGAAGTTATAAATTGATGAATATCTGTATGCTACGATAAATAAAAAATGTCGTTAATAGGCATTCTATGTTGTTGGCACTTATACACGTCGTTCATAGCTACATTCGTTAAGTAAGTAGGTACGGATAAGGGCCGAAGACTCAACCCTTTGGTGGGTCTTCACATGTATTCACATATCGGCTGAGCAGACCTAACTCGTTCATACAAGTGAAAAGACGCCATCTCCGATTGTGAGAATAATATGGAACTTAAAAGTGAAACTTTTTACTCAGTAAGCCGGTTTTTAGCATGAAGTCTGGTCCCACAGAAGGGATTTATCTAGGAAGCTAAGAAGCTGTTGAGTGCTTGATATGTGAGCTATACTTCAGGCTAGATCTTAACTGGGAGTTATACAGCGTAAGAACGTTGGACGGTGAGAAGTACTTTCTGGCTTTGAATGGTGTGTCTAATCAGGACTCTCAGTCAATCCATCAAAAACTGAGTTAGTCGTATTCTCTTAGAGAAAGAGAGCAGATGATTTTAAATTGCCCACTCCCCACGGTGTACGACTGGTATTTTAACAATAGAGGTCAATTGCCTGGGGATGGTGATTGACACTAGGCACATGGCATAGCATATTGACTATGTGTACAAAAGCTGTGGAATTTTGGGAGGAGTCCTGTACTCAGTAGATTTACATACTGACTTTTTCCAAGATGTCTTGTAGGGAGGTTTTCCTGGGGGGCAAGGGGGTTTTTGTTGTTGGTACTGCGGGCTCAACAAAAAGGATCAGAGGTGGTCTACTTCCCTGGCTTTGCCTTCCCATCACTACTACTACAAAGCACTAGTTTTGATTAGGTATCCGAGCTTTTTACAATATCTGTTGCTGGACCTAATAAAGAAGGTGAATGGGGTCTTGTATGATCCAGGAGGATGATTAGCCATCTTTCTGGACATTTCCAAGGCCTTTGATACCGCCCCTCATGAGATCCTGTTAAATAAGTTGTAAAACATTGGTGTGTCTTGCAATAGACCATATAATCAGATAAGGTCAGGAAGAGTCTTGGGTCTAATATTATTTCTTGTATAGTCATGTAAACGATATGCTGAGTATGACTGAATTTGAAAGTCGTACAGTAAGTTACGCAGATGACACTGTCTTGGCTGTGAAGGAAAAACATTGGTAGAAATCGGCGTGTTACAGAAAATGACTGGAACAGGATTTATAATGGCTAAGTTGCACAGCTACCATCCCTAAATGTGGCTAAAGCAAAGCTCATTACTTTTACACCAACTGATATAAATCAACCCAAAAAGTCCTTAAAATTACACTCAGTCCATTGGCACATTACTGAACATTGTAGGTACATTTACCTCTATAGAGAGGGTCACTACTATTAAATACCTGAAAACCATACGCGCATCGCACCCTATCTGCAGATCTATTTTGTAATGTAATGTAAAGATTATTTGAAACCCTAAGCGACAGCGGCTCGCCCTTTGATGGGATTAGAAATTATAAAGTCAATCACTTCAAGTAAGTCTACCAGGAGGTTTTTTTTTCTATTGAACGTTGACTACTGTGTCCGCTTACTGATTGGCTCCTAGTTACTAGCGAATTTCATATCCGCTCTACCAATTCGAGTAATGCTTTACTTTCATCCGCGTGGACTGCACAGGTTTTATTAAACAGCAACTAGTTAAGTGGGTAATAAAAGGTTATGATAGAGACAAGTGAACGCCATACTGTGTCGCTTAGAGTTTTGAATAAACTTCACACTTTGTAAAAATTTTTCCTGAACTAGGTATGAGGCTTATTACCTCATACCTGGTTTTCAGGAAAATTTCGTGCTGTAATTGATGGATGATGTGTGCAGAAAATGAACAGTTCCTCCGTGAACCTTGATTACAACAACCAGGCTATATCTGAGCGTTATTTTTATTTAGCGGACAGATCGCCTTGTTCCGTCGGCGTCTGCGGCATCAGCGTCGGCGTCGGCGTCGGAAGGTAGCGGCCGGAAAAATGCATGCTGGCGACAGCCGACTAAATTGAAGTATTATACTTTCGTTACACATGACAAAGCATTAAGCAAATCAGCCTGTGCCGCTCAGCCAACTGGCCTTGCTGCTGCTGTTGCTGCCGTTGAAATGCAATTAAGGTGGGTGTTGTTGTTTTTCACTACGCGTTGTCATTAGGACGCGCGCCTCCGACAATACTGAAGGAAAGTTACAGGAGCCGGAAGGATTTTTTTTGCTCAGACAATGTTGTGAAACTCTGAAGCTACACCTATCCTAAATTTACCCGTCAGACAAAATAGGTGAAAAAAGTTGTACTTGATCGCGGGTCTGATATTTCTATTAAAGAAACTATTGCAAATATGATAATGATGCTTCCAGTTTCAAAAGTTCTTTAATACCTACCTATGTATTCCTTTCAGTCGCCCCAGCTTGATTTTAGAAATGTAACACACATTGTGCATACATAACCTTTGCAGTTGGTTCTCAATGTGATTTTTTGAATCCATTTCGTACAGTGATACACTAAAGACAGTGTAAGATGTAATTACAGAGTTAACCCAGTCATGTTCCAAAATGTTGAAACAGTTTTTCTATAAGTAGTGTCAAAAGCCATAGCAAGCGGGACAGCTGTTAAAAGGACGAGACATAAAACTGGATATGTCAGCTTTTTATCAGCATACCTACATATTTCATAGTATGAATAATATGGTCCCATCTCTTCTCCTTCACTCGTACCAGCTTTTTGTAATTAAAAACATGTCGTGAACCCGCGCGATGCATGAGCAATCAATACTACAAACTTAATGACACCTTAAAGCATCTTTCGTCTCCTACCAGGACCACTACGTACAAATCTAATTTCATCGTTATCTAGAGGTTAGTTATCTGTCGCTTCGCTTTCCGAACCTCATATTTTTCTTCTTCCGCCCATATTTCCGTCAAATGAGAAGTGATGGGGTTTTGCTTCACTAATACCCCAACAGTTTTATTTTACTTCTCGTCACTCATGATTCCTGCCGCTTTTATATTTCTTCAAAGTCTTTCAGTATTCTTCTGTTTGTCAGAGCTGCTGATTCCTGTTTTTCTTTATATCTTCAGTTACTTCTTTTCTCCTTCTACCATAGCTCATGCATTGTCCAAGGTTAACATTCATAAGACAATGCGGGCACACGAAGGTTTGAAGCAATCTCATTCTAATTATTATATCTAGCCTTTCGCGATGTCCCTTCCTTAATTTCAGTGCGATGTATTTGTCTAACCTCATCAGACCTCCTTTTTTAGCCCCTTATTGTATTCAGTTCTGATATCGGCAAATATCAGATGGATATGTTCTCTAATGGATTACATAGTTTTGACTTTATTGAAGTACATTTGTCTCTATGATAGTTAGTCAGTTTGTCACGTCATCTAGAAATCGCACACTGTTTGTGTGAGACATAGAGAAAGAGAGAAAGAGAGAAAGAGAGAGAGAGAAAGGGAGATAAACAGAAAGAGAGAAAGAGAGAAGAGAGAGAAAGAGAGAAAGAGAAGAGAAGAGAGAAAGAGAGAAAGAGAGAAAGAGAGAAAGAGAGAGAAAGAGAGAAAGAGAGAAAGAGAGAAAGAGAGAAAGAGCCTTGTTTTTGTTTTTTGTGTGAATTCAGTTGATAGACTCTCAGATTTAAAGCTTTAAGGTCGTAGAAGGGTGGGAAGCATTGTAAGTTTTCTCAATATCCAATTGAAACCTGAACGATCCTATGTTTTGAATAACGATGTCTTCGCCCCGTTTTGTCCAAATGGCTGTACTTTCTTTATTCTCCAAATGCTAGAGTTACTTCAATTGTCCCATCGCCTACTTCATTAACTCAATTGATTTTTAATTAGCTTTTTCCACCCTTTTTTACTCCAAATTATTTGACATTATCTAAAGAAGTACTTTAGAAGTTTGTAGATAAGTAGCATTACTAGAGTCCTGTCCTGCACAGCAGAATTGATCTATGAACACAACTTCTTGTTATGGTTTTGGAGAGCAACCTTTCCTATGTACTTTACAAGCTCTGTTCCTGATCGTCCTGATCAAATGTCAAACGTCACCGCAGCATATATCCTAATTCCATCTAAATCGCATTCGCTTGATATGCGCAGCACAATGCAGTTAAAGCCCATTAAAGGCGGTGGTGCTACAGATCGAGCGTTGCTCCAAATCCAAAACTGCTTTGCGCTAAGGGTAGCTGCTCCTCTCGAGAGCTGAAGTGGATATCGTCCGATCTGATCTCCCGATTCCGACTAATGCTGTCTAATTGACAGGTTGTGTCCGTTGCTCGATCGCTCCACTGCTACATAGGTAATTAACGTCGAATTCCCCCTTCCAAGGATCGCTTTCGCATTACCAGTTACATGTGTTCTGGACCAGAGGCACACGGCATATTGGGAGCTCTTTGAAGGATCACTTTGCTTTAGATCGGCTAATAATATTTACATTTCCAAGAAATATAGGAGCTGCTAGAGTTTACATGCATCAACGAATGAATGCAAACCGTTGCACTTTTACTTGTAACTCACAAACTAGGAAAACCAAACATGGTAACAGCTCTTTTCAACATATAGAAGGGAGCCCATATGTTGGAAAAAGAACTTAATAAGAAAACATTTCCATTTTCTTGCATACATCATTAAGAGTTACACATAATTTTTCCAAGTGATTCTGACGGACATTTGGAAAACTTGGATTTTCCCCAAACAGGTTTTAGTAAAAGGTTGTGTGAAAATGAAACGCAGGAATAAAAAAATGCCTCCTTTTTCAACACAGAACGTACGAGTCTAACTTTACAGGTTTTCAAAATTCAATAAAAAGAGGATTTCGTGATTTCTTGATTCCTCAAGTTAATTTTTTCTTATAATCCTGGAACATACTCTGCAAAACTGGTAGCAGACTTATAATTTTAGAACGACATATAAAAAATTGAGTTCGTTTTTTAGCATTTTTTGGGCTGAATAACCTCTTCTTCTTCTTGGTCAGAAAGTGCACATCGCTTTCTGGGTACATTTTATTTGTGAGCTTGTAACACTACTTTGGATTAAGAGGTCGGACCGAATATTGAACGTTCCAACTTTGCCGCAAAAATAATTTTGACGGCTTAACATCTGTTGGGCCAGCCCCAGCGGTCCTATTCGCTAACTTAGAGATGGCGCGCACACCTTGAGGCTTGTTAATATTACACAGAGGTGTAGTGACGAGAGCTTAACGCGCGACACCCAACTGTTCGGGAGTTACTATTTTTGTGAAATTTATCCAGAAATGTCGACAGTTTTAATTATTGTTTATCATTGGTGCAGTAGTGGTATTGGTAATATCGATCAAAAACAATTATTCATCTTTGTAACACAGAGTACTAATAAATACAGTCAAAGAAACGAAGAAAACACGCATTAATGATGAAGCTAATTAAAAAATTAAAAATAAGTATATTTTGAGAAAACTAGAATATATTTACGCTTTTAAAAAACGTCTGACTAAAAAGTTTAAAATATATTTTAAAATTAGCGTAAAACAATCATTTCTTGTGCCGTATTATTCATAAATCGAACGCTCTCAATTTGATTAGGCCCTTGTGTCTAAGGCACTTGTGGATTATCCTTGGCAGTATCTGGAGTTTGAAATAGTTGTCTCCCATAGCACTGCAAACTGTACTGGGAGTATGTCAAGCTCATAAACTTGCAAACCTACTAATCATAACAATAAATAAGGCCAAAATATTCTAGTCGCAGAGAAACTGAAAATGATAACTATTTAATTTTCAGTACAGCGGGGGTGCTTACTAAAAAATCAAAATTTTATGCTAACCAGAAATAAACGAGCAAAAAGCCTCCCCCTGCAAGAACGTTAATTGCAACATTAGGTAAGGTGATGACGGACATTAAAAACGAATTACCTCCTACCTCTCTTGTCGTCATACCGTGGATAAGTAGATTATAAAAGTATGGAGGGAAAACGTGAATTTCAATTAGATGAGGGTAGAAGTAATCAGGAATTCAAAGTATACCATACTTCGCCATACTAGTGATTTCACTGTGAATAAATTATTCGGAGAACGTAAAATGTACAATAATATTTGGTTTTGGACTTCAACATCGATTTATTGAAGATGATATGATATAAGTGGCAAGGAAACTTCGTTTTGCAGCAAATTTCATTTACCATAAGAAGTAATTTTTTTTATGGTCAGTCTCCCGCAAAGGCTAAAATCCTATGGCGCTGTAGAAGCGCTGCGAGAGGATAAGTGTCGGTGCAGGTTAGATTTTAGACACTGCAGGTTGTAGCCGTCGGGAAACAAATTCCCCGGCAGTCGAAGTTCTTGAAAAGAAGGAGCGCTGGCGCTGACAGGTTCGGGGAGCAGGGACCTCGACCTGGTAAGGATAAGCTCGCAGAGCCTCCCTAGTGTACCTCATTCGGATGGCCTTTGGTGTCACTATCTGGTAGAGCTACTCGAGCATCGTCCATGATAGAATATGTAAATTAGGGACTGGTCAGCCATCCTTTTTCGATGTCGCAGGTTGTGGAGGTCCTTTGTGAGGTTAGGCGTATCGATTAGTCTAATTGCTCTATTCTGGATCACTATCCAAGCTTTAGAAGGTGCTTTGGAGCGCATGCCCACACGCATGGGAGCAACCATCCAGTGATGGTCGAATCTGTGCCTTGTAGAGGCAGCAGTAATTGCTTTGGTGTATACAGCTTCCTACAGCGGAACAAGACTCCAAGCTTTTAGGATGCCGTTTTAGCAATACTGACGACCTGGTCGTGCCAGGACATGTTGTTGATGTTGATCCCCAAAATCTTGACGAAAGGTGACTCGACTATTGGGTGACCCTCCATTTACACAGTTGGTGAGCCAATATGAGACTTCTTTGTAAGTTTTTTTGCCCGTGTTTTTTGTACGTTTAACTGTACTTTATTTACTATTCCCCGCTCAACAATTGTTTCGATATCGACGTTGATCTGTGAGGCATGCTGCTGTCGCCGACGCACCGTCTCCTGGGATGATAGTGGCTTGCCCAGTTCCATCATGCACGATATCAATGTACTGTCATTTGCGAAGCTGTAGATTGTATTGGATGTTATTTCCAGCAGCTCGTTGTTGTATAGCAAAAACAGTGTAGGGTATAGGACAGGTCCATGAGGAATATCGTCGTTTATTGAAAATATTTTTGATGAACGGTCCTCGACTGCAACAACGGTCGTTCAAAGAGCTGTTCAGCCACTGGCGCATTCGTCAAAATGTTGCCTTAAGTCTTAGTACAGTACGTCTTACGAGATAATGTTATCAAAGACCCCCTTTTATGTATAAGTCATCATAGGGCACAAGTACATTTACGAATTCATTTTCCCAAAATATGTTGAAAAACCCAAACGCGTATCGATTTGATACCTCTCGAAGGTTATGCATTTCTGAGAAACGGTCCAAAAGTGAACAATTTTTTTTTGGGTACTGCAGCGTCACCGACGTCTAAGTCTAGCAACATCGACCATATGAGCGAATCTAAAAGAGATTATACTCTTTAGTTCTTTGTTCCGTAATTTATTCAAATACCGTTCTCCAGAGAAACGAGATCAAAACGGATATATAATAATCTCTCTAGTACTTGCATGAATTAGATCAGCTATACTCCTGATCCAATATTTAAAGGGCCGCAGTTTTTAAGGATGTCTGCCAGTGAGTATGGAAACATCGTATCAGAGAAAAGGAACTCTAAATTCAAAGGACCATTGACAGATTTCTCAATAAATTACTTGTTCGCCAGCTTTAAGGTTTAGAGCTATTCATTGCACCCGCCCTATAAACATATGGCGGAGGTTTCATAAATTCTTTCAAGCTGTTGGGTTTCGCAAAAAGGCAGGCGCCAGCTAACGCAATCCTTTCAGGGTCATTAAATATTGCAAACAGATATTATTACAGCTCAACTTTCTTAAATTAATTTGCAGTTCGCCATAGAGAGAAAGAGCCAAGCCTTAATTAAACAATAATACACATTGGTTTCTCCGAGTGTTTACTTTTTCTGGATCCGCATACACAGAGACGTACTAAAAAAAGTGACCTAAATTCGTACTATTTTTTGGGAGACTGCAATCACAGCTAATCATTATTTAGTATGTAGTTACTTTGCTTAGTTTCTAGTTTATGAGCTACATAATAACATGGGACGCTATAGCATTTACAGTTGAAGTGAGTAAAGCTCATAAAATCATAGATTGTTCAATAATTACCACTGCCGATTAAGGTAATTTAGCTAATGCTAGTGAAGTGTAAATAAAAATTTAAGAATTTAGCCGATCTAAGAAACAATAGAGTATTTTTAAACCAAAAGCTTGCAGTTATAAATTTGATGTAAGTCTGGAGTTCTTTCAGTTGCAACTTTTTTGAAATATTTCAGGTAGAGGTGAAACTGTGTACAAACAATAAATACACCTGAACGTTAATAGAGTGCAAGGTGGCAAGTCAAATGTGAGTTAACGTATGCCATGTCTTTTTTTTCTCGTCAATACTGTGGGAAGGTGAAACTGTCGCCGTCTTATCGAAATTCTCATTACGTACCTCCTTCGAAAAGAATAGATATTTGCAATTTGATAACCTCATAGCTTCGTCTTTCCAAGTATAGAGCTTTAGAAAATAACCAAGCAATAATGAAGTAGGTATTACAATTTTACAATGAAGTTATTACGTTACACAGACTTGTTACATATATTTTGTATTGCTCGTATAGATCTGAAAAGTATAAGAGATGTGCATAGTCAAATTTTTATAGTGGACAGAGAATAAGCATAAGCAATCTCTCCAACTTTACTTTTTCTAGAAGCTTTATATGATATTTGCAGATTCTTCCCTCACCTGCACTGATTTTAGAGGTTTCTGGAGAAGAGTGACAAGAAACAAATATCTACTGAGTTACCAGAAAATTCGTTTTTGAGCAACTTATGGGTTCCTGATCATCTTACACCCGGAGGGGGTGAAACTGGAATGGCAGGAGGACGAGGATGGCGAATTATACTCTTTTCTGGCAAGAAAGCTATTGTATTAAGAAAAAATATCTTTACAGAGCTATCCAAATATCACCTTTGAAAGTATAGGTAGGTTCAGAGAAATGCAGGAGTTTTTTGATGCAAATTAATGATATCACCTGTGATATTATGATTTGTATCTTGTTCGGCAATTTTATTGGAACAAATATACTATCCACTTTGGAAACATAATAAGAGCACTGTATACTACTGCAAAGCAGTAGTATACAGTGCTTTTCTTTATTGTTCCTCCTTTTAGTCTTTGAACGGGTCAACTCATAAAATTGAAACTCTGGATAATGAAACTGATTCAAAGTTACTACATTTTGGAGTAAAATTGACAGTTGAAACTGTCAAGATGGCCACTGGGTGCCACCTTGGAAAAAAAAAGTTAAATAGAAAGGGGGTCCTGTCTTCACCTACTACAAAATGGCGAAACATTAAATTGTTACCTGATACAGACATTAATAGCGACGCATTAGAAATATTTGTTTAAGCTGTGAAGTTAAACGTAGGAATTTGAAGGAGGATGTAAATTTTGTGCTAAGGATTCATTTTTTATTTTTATTCAACTAAACAACATTTTTATAATACAATGATGTTTATGTATGTAACTATACGTAACTATTTAGCATTGTGAAGTATTCATCAGGAACTTCACAAAGATGTGTCACAAGACCACCCCTTTCAACTTAGATTTTTTACAAGATGCCGCCCAGTCGCCATCTTGAAAGTTCCATCTGTCAATTTTACTCCAAAGTGTAGTATTCATGCATTAATTCCATTATCCCCAGTTTTTGGAGTTGACCCGTTCAAAAAGTAAAAGGGGGGGGGCATTGTATATCAAAAAATCCTAAGTCCGCCCCTGTTTCCAAATATCATCTTCTGAAGCGTTCGAAAGCGTGGAAAGGGTTGCGGCTCATTTCCTGTGGGGCCCGCCGCGCCGGTGGAGGAGACCGGGAAGGAAAAACTTCCCAGCACTCGGCGAGGCGCATCTTTTATGCCACAAGGTAATTTTACAAGTAATTAGAAGCAATTACAGCATGTCGTTATACCGCCGCATCGCCCAGAAATATATCTTCCGACCGCTGCTCCGGAAACTTTCCACGGCCGTAAGAGAGGTTAAGTTTGGTGAAAAACGAAAATATTATCTCCAGCTTCTCGGCTAAGTTCACATGGAACCGGAAGATGACTTTGCGACCCGGAATTTAATCGCTGGCAATTACGTGGAGCTCTCTCTCACCTAAATGGGACTTGGAATTCGATTACTCCACGACACTGTTGGTGTATTCTGTAAAGCTCATTTCTCACGTGTGTATCTTACTCAAACATTTTAAACGTCTTGGTTATCCACAAGTTTCAGTACTTCTAGTAGCATTGACATTGGGAAATATAATTTCAAAACAATAAATAATCTTTGAGATATCTCCCAATATCAATGTGTCAAATATATTATTACGAGTTTTGCCAAAAAGGTACTAACTAAGGCAGAAAGATCTACACTTGTGTGGCAGTCTTACTTCACAAATTCAGTCTTACTTCACAAATTCAGACATCTTCATTGCCAACAAATCTATTCAAGTACATCGATGGCATAGTTGTTATGAAAAATCCAAGAACTACCAGTACAAGCTACGTTTTTAAGCATTCTGGCGATTTTCCATTATTTTATCTCTATGACGGGCCATCGACGTGACTCAAGAAAGAACGTAAAGGGGGGAGACTCCAAAATTTCTGTATACACCGTGACTCTTAAGTATAGGACGCCTCAATTATCTGGGAAACGGTTTGCATGGTTTTCGTGAATTTTGGGTATGGATGGGTATTTTCCAATACAGTCGATCTTATGCAGCATTTACATTGTTGTCGTATATACGTGATATACGCAACCTTTGAAACTTTGCAGTACATTTTGCAACCTGCCTGTCTGCTCAGCCTTCTCTTATAATTATTTTACCTTGGACGGATACAATGTAAATTTAGTCGTAACTTCGAAATTATGACGTTCAGGTATGGGAAATATTATACAAAGAATAATCAGTATTTTACAAATATTTCAACAAGAAAGAAATACCATTTGAAATAACAGAGTTTACTATATTTCCGTGAAGATGGTAAATACGACAACATTGCAAATAACATCGCAAGATCGGCCGAAATGTAAGACCACTATACCCTAAGACTCATAAAAATCGTGCAAATCGTTTCCGAGATAACTGAAGCGTTCCATACTTAATAATTACTTACATACTCTGTATAATATTAATTTTGTTGACTCTGCTTCAGACACTTTTTACGGAAGAGACGTAGGTCGAATAATTATATGAAAATGATAATATTATCACTCAAATTCAACCGTATCGTTGAATGTTGATACACAATTATATGCTTCGAGATCTCCAATAAAATAAATCTTAGTACTTTAATTAGTCATTAATTCATCATACACTTCTTTAATGATAACCATGGAAGTACCAAAATGTAAAAAATTCGTTAGGATGAAGTTGGTTTGACCAAGATCACAGGTCAGAACTAGTTGATTGGAAGTTCAAAACTATGTGCCAAATGTTCAAACATAACTAGTTGATTGGAAGTTCAAAACTACATATGTTTGTGCCAAATGCTCAGACTGCCGTCAAATACCTAAAAATTTCGTTAGGATAAAGTTGGTTTGACCAAGATCACAGGTCATAACAACTAGTTGATTGGAAGTTCAAAACTGTGTTTGTGCCCAATGCTCAAACTGCCGTCAAATACCTACCTATTAAAATGAACAATGAATCGATTTACCTCTGATGTATCATTCATTACCTACTGCCATTGCATAGCGTATGTGGCAAAAAGTAACAAATTCTTCGGACGCAGACACCAAAAGATATAAAAAAAAACATTAGTTCAAAATCGAAAATATTCATAGGTCAATACTAGCATAGATGTTTTATAACAATAAACTAAAGATTTTTCTGTACACCGCCCACATATTCAATTTTGAAATTTGAAGAAAGCTACTTCAATTTTCCTTGCCTCTCCTTGCCTTTATGTACTTCGAAACTTAATGAAAATATGTAAATTAATGTTATTTGGGACATTGAATTTCGATAAATGGGTATAGGTAACTTATAGACCACCACAAACTATATAAGTACATACATGCAGTGCATCTGTTGTACTGGAGCTAGTAAGAATAACATTTTCAGCCACAAAACAAAAAAGAAATAATAACTCGTGTACCTCGCTTGATTTACTATAAACCGGCGTTATGTTGACTACAAAAAAATTCCAATTTATTCCAACCTGGAGAGTAGGACGTCACACGCCAGCATAACATTATCTCAATGAAATATTAAGCTTCCCCTGTAGATTCACCTCTCGCCAGGAATAAATCTGCTTTTTATTCTGTTGCCTGGCAAAAGAACGGCACCACGACCGCAGCAGCATACCGAGGCGAATCCCAAAGGAGCGTACGTGCGAGATTACATCTTGATTCTATGAATAGGTAAATTTGCAGGAAAGAGAAGGTACTCTGCTGCTCCTACTGCTGGTGTCGCGCTGGTATATAACCTGCATTTGCCCGTGGGACTGTCGCCGCATAAAAACCGAATCAACCTACCATATGGGACAACACATCATCCAGATAACTCTATCCCGTGGAATCTTTGGAACGTATACAGGTCAGGTCTAAGATATCAGAGTGAGACTGGCCCATGTGAAACAAAATTGGGCTTGTATTTCGCTTACCGTTAAAAAATAGATGAAAAACGTTACAGACCGTTGTGGGATAGCAGCAGCTAACAATACGAGATTCCACTTAACCCTAGAAAGATAACCATTCGTAAATATGACGAGGCATATTATGAATCATCGGCGTATCCGTAGCGCGCACGCGTCACAGGGCTGGGTCTCGCAGTAGTTTCCTTATTTGATGTTAGTATTCGACAAGTAGTGTTGCCTGGTATTACGGAGGTCTGGTTTCGTAGTACTCGCGACCCTATCGTGATTTTTACGAAAGGTTAGTCTTAACGTAACATTTATGTTATAGGAAATATTAAGAAATTATTTGCTTTTGTAGGTTATACTATTCCTGTTTATCCACGAAATGGATACAACTGACTGGAATAGACCCCTGACCGATCATGAGCTCGAGGAGATAATAAATGCTCCTGATTTTTATGATAAACCAAGTGATTGCAGCGGATCTGAAGTCGATGATCATGAAGAATATGAATCGGCAGAAGATTCTGATTGCGAATACGTACCCTCTACTGATGATAGTGATGTAGATGACCCCCAACCTGGCCCCAGTAAGAAGGCAAGGAAGATAAGCAAGACGGGAATGCAGAAAGAAGCCAGAAATTCACAGCAAATAGACGACAATGTAGGTTCTTCACAAACACAACAACCACCAACTTCCCAAGTGTCCCTCAGAGGAAAAAATGGACACCGCTGGTCAGCAGTAGCCGGAAAAACATCAAGAATACCAATGAAGAACAAGACACATATCATTCAAGGTCCTAAAGATATCGCTCAAGAGGCCTCAAATCCACTTGCTGGTTTTTCATTGTTTATATCTGATACAATGATTGATGAAATTGTTATTCATACTAATAATGAAATACAAGTTAAATCACAGAATTATACTCAGGAAAAATCAACAACTTCTTTGACCACTTCCATGGAAATCAAGGCGCTGATTGGCTTATTAATTTTTTCAGCTGCATTGAAAAATAATCACTTGAACACAAGAGCTGTTTGATGTTAATCTATGTGGAAGTACATACAAGGCTACAATGAGCCGAGAAAGATTCAAATTTCTTATAAACTGTCTGCGTTTTGATGACAAAACTACTCGGGGTACTAGAAAAGAAACAGATCCCTTAGCTGCAGTGAGAGTCATATGGGACCAACTGATTGACAATTGCCGGAACTATTACAAAGCAGGTTCGTACATCACAATTGATGAGCAGTTGTTGGCTTTTCGTGGGCGCTGTCCATTCCGGATGCACATACCAAACAAGCCTGCTAAATATGGGTTGAAGATTGTTATGGTGTGTGATTCTGGGACAAAATATATGATCGATGCATCTCCTTATCTCGGTAAGAAAACCAGAACAGATAGCATGCCACTAGCAGAGTACTATGTTAAAACTCTCACAACTACACTGAGAGGCGCAAATAGAAATATCACAATGGATAACTGGTTTTCATCTGTCAAGCTCGCTGATGATCTCTTACAAGATCCCTATAAATTCACTATGGTAGGGACTCTTAGAAAGAATAAACGTGAAATTCCTTCACAAATGCTTTCAACGCAGAATCGACAACCTGGCGATGCTAGATACTGCTTTGATAAAGAAAAGACTCTATTATCGTATGTGCCAAGGAAGAATAAAAATGTCATACTTTTAAGTACAATGCATTCAGGAAGTACTCTCACGTCTGAAACTACTGGAAAACCAGATATGATCGACTTTTACAATAGCACAAAAGGTGGAGTCGATACGTTTGACCAGATGTGTGGGAACATGAGCACATCACGAAAAACAAAAAGGTGGCCATTGTGCATGTTTTATGGAATGCTCAACATTGCGTCCATAAATGCATATGTGATTTATACAAGCAATACGCATAAATTGAAACAGAAGCCCGTGAATAGAAAACTCTTCATGATTGAACTAAGCTCCTTGGTTAAAATCTCGTCTGGACATGCCCACCTTGCAACGTTCTCTCCGATCCCTGATTAATAACATAATCCCAGAGCAACCTGTAGATGAAAAGCCTATTCAAGAGCCTCCAAAACGAACCACCTGTCAGATCTGCCCATCGAAAAAAAGACGCATGACGACAAATTATTGTGAAGTATGCAGGCACCCAATGTGTGCGGAACATCGCGCATCTATATGTTCTAAATGTGTTTGAAATATTTTTTTTCTTTATTTTTGTTACAGTAGCCTCTAAATAAAGTTTGCTTTGCTCATACTGTAGTTTTTCTTGGATGAATTCGAAGTATTAAGCTCATAGAGATACTTTGAATTTTGAATCGTAAAATTTACGAAAGGTTAGCCTTCATGTGTCTTGAAACAAGGTTAGCTTTCTAGGGTTAAGGGGCCTGGATACACACATTTATACATACGTATTTGCCATGTAAAACACGGACTCACAATTTCTCGCATAACTTACTCTATTTTCAAACTACATATATAATATTTCAGAAGGCGATAATTAGGACTTTAATGAACGACAACTATTTTTGATTTTCTCAAAAAAGTTTTTTAATGTGCAAGAAAACTCGCAATGCTAAATCATACATTCTAAAAATGCCTGTAATTTAACAACCAAACACGATATCAAAAAAAAGGCTAAATAGTTGCACAAGCGCAAGCTTTCCTCTTCAATTTGCTCTTTAAGTCATTACTGTAAGTTTAAAGGTAACGTCAGGAGCTTGGAAATGCGAAATTCATTTTTATGGTGACCTTTGGACCTTACCTTTGGACCTTTTGACCCTACCTTTGGATTTTTGGACTTATGTCCCCTCATCTTAGACACACACACTGGCGAAAGGGAACAGGCGGCCACGCCTCCTCGCTAACATGGGAATACGTCTTTTCTTGGATTCTCAATTTCGCGTGCTATACCCTAGATATGTACGAAGAGTAAGTAATCACAGGAATTAAACAAGATATATTGTGAGGTTAGGTCATATAATGTAAACAGGTGTCTGAACCACAGAACTCAAAACTTGAGTTATGTGTCTTTGACGAGGAAAGGGCAAGGAAGCTATTGTTTCGTGCCACTGAGCTCTTATTGATGTTCTTAGGGTGACGTCACGACCTAGACGGGAACTATATGCATTCAAAAAACTCAATATTTAGAGCAATTTTATTCAGTGATAAATACCATTGAAAATTTTTGTAAAATTATTTAAAACATCTATTTGGTGGTAGGTTTCGTTCAAGCCCATAAAACAAAAATGTAGTATATATGAAGTCCAATTGAGTTTTTGAAAACAAAATGTTTCTCTGATAATTGTAAGGGTCATATATAAGTTTGATAAAACTGTTTTTCCTTTTTTTTCATAGTAGTTCAAAAGTTATACTAAAACAAAAATTAATCTTTGAATCCAGTACCGAAGACAGCTCCCAACCAAAGTCGAGCGCGTGTGACATCATAATGTTGGTTTTTACTCATTGCGGTTTTTCTTCCACAGAGATAATAGATTCATAGTTTCGCCCTCGTGATAAATGCATTAGGTGCAAAATATCAGGAACACTACAATCTAGTGCTTTTGGATGACACATGTTTATCCAAACGTCCAAATCCAGGCGTTGAAGGCTGATATTTCAAGTACCACTATTAGTGGTGGTACTTGTACCAGTCTACAAAGCAACAGTAGCTTGTGCAAGAGTAAAGATATCCAACAGCAGCAGCATATGCTAAGCCAACTAACAAACCCTGTATTGTAGAAAATTTTCAAGAAAGCATCGTTTTAAACTAAAAAAATCGTACTGAACTGTGGTTGAAATAGCCGAGGAAGTAGTTAGCTTACTACTGTTTTTCTGATACCATTTGTTACAGGAGAGCCAAGATTCCTTAGAAATCATCTAAAATATCAAAATGATCACAAAAATACAACAATAATAAAGCAAAACGGTACAAAATTATTGAAAATGGGGTTCTAGAAAGGTTTTCGTAACGCCCATTAATAGGAAACTTTAAAGCATTTTTTCAACTTACTGGTGACAGGAAAAATTACCATACGTGTATAGGAATATTTCTTACAGACATAACACTGATGAGCCACCACTGTTCATCACTAAATACACAAGATCTTTGAACAAGGGGGATTAGGGATAGATAGAAAAATCAATAATATTTTTTCAAAATCACAATATGAATGAAGAATCTGCATGTCACTAGGCGTGCCACTACCATATTTTGTTTCAAACAACATAAAGCTTTGTCATTTCAGAATTTGGTGGATTCTTCTACGTGCCCAGAAATAAATAGATTTACTCTTATAGCTCCGCCTAAGTGATTCTGTTGAGTTCACAACTGTAGATTGCGATACCAAACAAGATAACATGTTTATGAAGGGATATGACAACATTCAATATTTCCAGGACCCACTACTGTGTCTTATAAAGCAGAAGCACCCAATCCAGCTTATGGGCCTGAGGAGGAACCGAATTTGTATTCTTAGAACCAGAACCATTTGCGAACATTGAGAAAAGTACTGCGAGGAAAAACATCCCAGATTGGGCAGGGAGGAAAGCACTCCTACACAAGGACTACTATACACGAAGGCGTTCAGAAACCGCTCTACACAGCCGTTCCCCTCCTCCTCACAGGGATCCTAGAATGGATCAGGAATGATCTGCGTATTCTGGTCGAGTTGTTGACAGAACATTGTCGTCTGAGAAAGTACTTGCGGAAAATAGATCTGGAACAAGCATCGGACTGTCGTTTCTCCTATGTGGAAGAAGAAACAGCAGATGACATATTGTGCTCCTCTCCAGTACTGGGAACAGTCAGGTTCTAGACTTTCAGATTCGCCCACCTGAAACTTACTAACTTCAAAGAAGTTTTAGCTAACACGACTATCGCCTTCGTCAGAAGGCGTGGATTGTATGGTGAACTTTAATATATGTGAGCCACAATACACAAAATAGGGTACGCAGTGGTAGGTGGCGTGGTCGCCTATAACCCTAACCTAACCTAACTCTAGTCAGGGGCGTATCCCGACCTCAGTCTTGTGGGGGGGGGGGTAGCGGGGCCTGAAGTTGTGTGTGCTTTCACCATTTTTTATAATACCTTCGTGAAAGATGTTGATGCAAGAGAAAGGGAAAATGTTAATAGTGTTAAAATAAAAAAGAATATATAAACAGCAAGTGAAACAGTGGAGTATCAGGTATTTTAGGGAGATTAAATAAAAAATCTATTGATGCATTAATCAATTTTAATTTTACGGAATACAAATAATATGTAATACGTATATCATCCGTGAACATTTTATTGGCACAGCATACAAAATTAAACGATCATGAACACTCACCAGTCAGGTACCCTACAACACGTACTCTATTTTTTTAATTAGTGTTTTAACTTTTCTAGTCGGTGCAACTTTCAAAACAGGTGATTAATGAGTTAGGTAAATTTTTGTGACAAGCTACCACGTTGTATAGGACATGAGAGAGGTTTTGAGCCACTAAAAATTGGGACGACGCTATCCGTAAGACATTATTCTGAGCATGCGCATACCGTAACCGGTATCTGTGTTGTGTATCGACAATTATTGGACCTATTTGATTCTAACTTAACCTCACGTTATGATCGATTTGTTCGCAAATGTCCAAGAAATGTTACATGAAACAAGTAAACACCACAAGCAGAAAATAGATCACATCACAAGTAAAATAAAAAATAGGTTATGAAGGATCCCCGAAGCATGACAGTTCAGATTTCACTACCATGGTTCAGTGCCGGAGACACCTAATTTTGTAGCTTTTATTGGATAATACTGTCAAATAAAATTGATGGAAGAAAACCTGATCCTTTTGTACAATGATAAACTACAAAATAAGTATTGTTGCTATCAAAATCATCACGGTTCTTTTCTCATTGCCGCATAGTGGTTTAGACCTGTCAATACCGCACGTAATCATATCGTACTGTAACCTAGCGTAGCTAACGTACTACTTTGTCGGTTATTCGCCGATTCGGTTATTTCGGGAGAATTGCGCATGCCACAGATAGCCGATAACGTGCAATAACGTCAAGGAACCGGACGTCCAAAAACTCTCTGTTCAACTGATTATGTAACAATGGAAGTATATTAGATATCCACCACTGTAATAATGCAAAACAAGCCCTTTTATAATTTAGTTAGGTACTGCAAAAAAAGAGTTTTTTTTCAGTGCGACAATTGCTTAAATAAATAAGTCAAAATTGAATCGAGTTATTTTTTTCGAAAATCCTGGGGGGGTAATTACCCCTGTTACCCCCCCCTTGTATACGCCTGTGACTCTAGTATCTTTATGGAGCTAGTACTCTAAAGCCAGTCCGACCCTGCTTTCATACATTCACACTCCGCAGAGACAGGCATACAACATACACACATGTGTTCCGATCGACGGGGAGCATGCATGATATATGAGCCCAGGTTAAGAAAGATATCGAGTAGGAGACGAAGGGCCCAGGTGACCCTAAAAAAGGCTATCGTTTCAGGGTTACGTTTCCATCTCCCAGTTCGGCCGGAGAGAATTTATTGGGTGGCCATTGCCGAGGGAGTTTGATTTCTCAAGATGTACGATGTAGCGCTGGCAGTAAGGTGGGTGTATATGTTTTAGGAGATATTTATGAGGGGTGAGATTTTCGCATTAGTTGCGAATGAATGGTGGGTTATGTTGTCGACTGCGTGGAATGGCAAGTAGTATACTATAATTCGGATCACGCTTGTTATTCCGTCATTGTAGGAGGTGGTTGTTAGTATTACCATAAGTAAGTTGTAAAGGACCTGGGACATTACATAATGTGTTTGTTTGTAATGTCCACAATACAGAAGTTTGTTTTACTTATTCTTATCAGCTTCTTTGTCGGTTAAAGTATTTGTTTTGGATTGTTTAACACTACTAATAATCAAAACAGGTACAGCCTGACAAGTGTAGCAAGAGACTTGGGAATTTTGCCGTTGTCTCACACGCACACGTTATTTCATGTCCTCTCGTCTCTTGCTATCCTTGTCTATTTCATATTTCTCACGACTCTTGTTACACTTGTCAAGTTGTACATTCTTGTCAAGTTTGAGTACCATTCACACAATTTTTTCTTACTATCTTGTTGAGTTTATACAATACTTTGTAATCAGCTCAAATTGATGTTTAATAATACTAAAAATCATAATCAATTTTATACTGTAATTTATCTTCCTTTCTTTTAAATGTTCAATTATTATGAAAAGTGATAACAGCAGTTACTGGTGCCTGCTAAGCTACCTGGTGACTATTCCAGAAAGTCAAAACTTGATGTGTAGTGGTTTTAGTTGAGGATTATCTGTAGAATGATTACTGAAACGCTGAGAGGGAGGCTGCATCTCTATAAAAAGCCAATTGTTTTTGAAACTCATAGCACACTTGTCATAATACTTGTTTTATTGATATCTCCGGTTTGAAAATAGCTAGGACGTTGAATCTTGCGATGTCTTTTTAAGAATTTCGTCCTCTGTCTGTCTACGTTAGAAGAGGTGTAGAATACCATCTAAAATTTTCGTAATGATGAGTAGTATAGAGCTATGATGTCAAGTACTGCCTTGTAGTTACTAAGTCAAGATAAACTTGGACAATTTTTACCCAGCAGATTATTAGGTAAGAACAGCCCCTTTAAATGAGTTATAGTTTGTTTAATCCCGTTAAGTTATATCAAAGTTATTGCCATTTAAATAAAAACTTCATTGACGTTCCCCCACCACCACATCTTATAAAATAGAGCAAAACACGATTAACAAAAAAATAATGCATGATAGTAATAGTAATAATAATAACATTTTTTTCTTATAAAGTAAAAAGAAATTATACCAGATGAATGAATAGCGACAAAGAAAAGAATGAATGCTGGAATTCCGCAAAAGGTATATCTCTGTGCGCGGATTCAATCTATATGATCGTAATGTTAGTAATACACCTTCAATGGCATACATTTTTTTGATAATAAGTCGTTTTTCTGATTGATAACAATTGCGCCCCCTAGCGGCCACTTGCGGAACCTGAAAATAATTTTCAGCCATTTCTATTAGCCGATTTACCTAACAATGCTTTGTGCTCGAAGTTATATGATTAACGGTTACCGAAATATTGCCGGCGTCCATTCTTAGTAGACCACCCTGTATCTGTCAGATAGTGCGGTAGTCACTTCTTGTTTATCGTTGTTAGTTTTAAATCGGTAGATCCTAAACGTGGTACATTATTGTGAAACAACTTTCAGGATCTACCAATTTAAAACTAGGATGAACTGAAAGTGACTATTACAGTGCACTAATTGACAAGTATAATGCCTGACCGATAAGACGAAAATCCGAGCAAGAAGCTCAACATAAACAGACGTGAGATACATAAGCCCAGATTTACTTTTTGTGATGTTGTTTTTCGCTTATTGTCAGTTTTTGGAAAAAAAACTTAATAAAGTTGTTTATTTAGACGTCTTCGAAACAGTTAAAAAATCAACTTAGGACTCACCCTGTAGAAGATTGTACTATTGGTATTACATATGAGTATTGGTCCGCACACTTACAAAAAATGACAGGATATCTTCTAATAAATTTATCAGAAGCGTAACTGCTGACAGGCCACTAGATACCAGTTCAGTTATCGTACGTTCCATGCTTCTATCACGCTTTTCGGGTAGATAAGACATAAGCACCGCTATTGCCCCAGTTGGTCATGGGAACCATTTTCTAATCATCCACTACAGTGTATACGTGTGCAGCATTCGCGAAAAGAGCCGTTATTGATTAACCCAATTAGAGGAAGCAACACACCCAGCAGCCATACCGGCGGAACTCATTCCACTAATGCCTGTAACAGGTTTCTGTCTGACGTCCTACATCCAACGCCTTGTTCAGACAGAAAACAGCTACAAATGCCGCCATTAAAGAGTGTTGTATATACCCACCTGCAACAGCCATTTAAGCGATGACGTTAGAAAAAGCCAGCGTTCTGTTTCCGTTAAGCCTTTTTGTGTATCTTTTAATTAACTCTCTAGCAGGGAGTATGTGTGTGTCGGGTTCTGCCTCACGATATCTACCAGGGATGAAAGAGGTGTACTTGGGTATTTGTACCTGATATAGATGAGATCATGAAGTTTTCTTAGTATAACCACAGCATAGTAAACAACCAGCACAATATATCTGACGATTTCCTATATAAAAATGGTTCCCACAAAATTTGACCTTGGGATGATTTATGGACGATTTTACGGCTGTGAAGTTTGGGTAGAGATGCAAAAATGAAAATATCGATACCGGTACCAACTCGATATTTTTTAGCCAAAAAGGCGCGTTTGGTTCGTACAGAGAATTTTGTGCAATTGTTTACATCCCTCAATAATTATATAATTATTTTCGATACCGATACCCCTACAAAAGTATCGATACCAGCTTGGAATCGCTCAAAAACTATCTAAGATAAAAATACTCGACATTAGTGCAGAAGTACAAGTATCGAAGTATCGTTATCATCCTTACAAAAAAATCCGCTTGGGGGCTTAAGAATATGGTTAAATTTAATGCCTCCAAGACCCAGTATTGTACGCTATCAAACAAGAAGTCCCCAAGCCAACACCAGGTTCTAATGAACAACCAGGCTCTGCCAAGGAGTCACTCATTCAAGCTGTTAGGAGTCAACATTACAGAAAATCTGATCTGGCACGAACACGTCGCGTCAATTGCAACAGCTGCTGGTAAAAAGCTTGGGTACCTGCCTATTTAGAGCCAGAAAGTATTTCTCACCATGTAACCTCCTCACGCTATATAAAGCTCAGATAAGACCTTGCCTGGAGTATTGCTCTCGTGTCTGGGGAGCTGCTGCCCCTACTACCCTGCCTATACTAGATGCCGTCCAGAGAAGGGCAATTTGACTAATTGGCGATCCGGCCTTAACCCGCCACCTTCAGTCACTTTCTCACCGGCGTGTTGTTGGTGACCTCTCACTCTTCTACCGATATTCCAACGGAATCTGCTCCTCTGAGCTATCATCTATCGTTCCGCCGCTCACTGCTCCTATCAGATGTACCCGTGCGACCGCTGCATCTCATCCTAAGACGGTCGTTCTTCATACATCAAGAACTGAGCGGTACAACCGCACATTTATTCCCAGGGTGTCTAAGGCTTGGAGGGGACTGCCAGAAGATGTATTTATTGGGCCTGCGGGTATTGACCCATTCAAATCTCGCGTTAACAAACTTCCCCTTTCACAGCAGCCGCGGTACTCTGGTATTTAGGCTCTGCCTGCGCGGTCTGCTCAGTTATAAAAAAAATCATTCAAAAGTGGGGACGCGCGTGTAATTGCCGCCAACCTGAGCTGTTGTGCTGATTGTTTACTATGCTGTGGTATAACGTTAAACTCATTTATTTTTATTTATGTTATAGTCTTATGCACAGCCTACCTTTTTAAAGTTTATTAATCATCGTTTTTGTTCTGATTTTGCAATAATAAGCAAACCACTCTGAAGCAACAAACATAGGCACGACAAAAAGGGTGAGTCTGAGCTCCACCTTCAATGCCTTTCTCTCTCTCTTTCTCTCTCTCTCTCTCTCTTTCTCTGATCGTACTGTTCATCAACAAATCTTGGCAAATTTCAAATACCATGAAGTGTATATATAGGGTGAAAGTACAGACTTACGTCTCGCGTGAGTTTATTGGCGTTCGGATATTTAAGGGTTCTTGAAAAATAACAATATTAGGCGTTTTAGAAGAAGAAGTAACGGAAGCATGGCCGATGTAGCAAAGCAGAATGCATAAATAGACAAGGCGGCGTGATGGCACTTGATCAGTGGCCATGACCTATTTATTGGTAATTCAAAATTCAAGCGTTAGCCTCTATCTCACGTCAAAAGGACGATGCCAAAAGACGCTTCTTGGACAAATAACGTGATGACGCTTATCTTGTCTATATTCAGTATCTGAAACGAATGCATAAATACATGTTCATAATGATTGGCAGGAAAGCGCTGCCTTCATTACTAACAAAAGTCTTAAACCTCGTCTCCATTTGCAAGTAACTTGTGATAGTTTTTGTAGGAAGTACTTACTTGTTTGTCTACACTGTCTTCTAATTGTACGCAAATTTAATCTAGGAAATTGCTTTCGCAATTTGACTTGGGCTTGATTGTCCTGATTCCATGTACACTATTGATAAGGTGTCATATGCATAATCGTAGCTACTGCGGTAGTTGTAATATATTCAATTAAAAAAAACAACAGAAAGATAGTAAAAGGCGGAAAAAGTGTTGGGTGAGAAAGTGGATTCAGCGTAGAACTACTCTAGGGATACATGAAATTTAATGACTCAAAGAACTCCTATGTACTCTTACATATTTCGTTAGTCCCTTGTTCACTTTTCTTTTTTTGAATAACTGTTCTCCATTCTTGGTTAACCTGAGTTCTCAAATTATGTAGCTTCCCTTGAATTTCCACTGTAGAAGTATTAAATAAGTCGGCCAATTTTTGTAATGCATTCTGCTATTTGATTCTGTCCTTAAATTCTATAGTATGTACGTTGTCCATTCTATAATTCGGGATATAATTCAAAATTTTCAATTAAAAGACACGAGTCCTCTCTCGTCCAGTTGAACTTCTCCATATTGATTTGCAACACTCCTTGCTGCAAGACTTTCTAAGCAGTCTCTAAGTGTTTGTGGCAAACTAATTTCCTGAGAGTAACCATTACACTACTGAGTCAGAAGTTCTTTACGTGCAAGTAATTTTGCTGCAATATTTCTCTAACGACGTCCTGCACACGCTACAAGTGACTTGTCAGAGTAACTATAGCAATTTTATTTGCTAGTGGACACGAGGCTTTAGATCTCAGGTCAGACCTTTTACAACGTAATTGAGGGTTTGGGTAATAGTTCCACATTGACTCTGAGGAGACGTGTTTTGCCCACTTAGAAATCGAACCCACAATTCCGCTGTGATGGGCTCTGATTCTGTTGAGTTTATCCTATATTGACTGAAGTTGCTTACAAGCTGGAAGACAGGCAGATGCAGGTATCTTGCACCAAAGTGCAAATATCATAGAAATGGGATGGATGCCTAGAATAAACTCTATCTATGTTTATGCTCATATATACAGTCATAGCGGATAATATTTATTTTTTCCATAATCCTCCAATAAGGCATTTGACCAGCTTAAATGGTTATGTGGCATAGTACCAGTGGCAAATCAAAAAAGCACAATCTCACTTATAAGCGCACATCCACATCGGGCGTTTTAACGTATAATACTTGTCAGTAACCAACAGAAATAAGCTGTATTTTCCCAATTTTAACAAAATGAGAGCTAAAATGCCAAGGTACTAAAGTACAATGATTACGGTCTTACACTCTTTTTGTTGAACGGTTTTTTGGTATGATTCGTTGACATCAAGAATATTCTCAAAATGTTGGCACTCCTTAAGAAACACGCCCTAGGTCTAGATTTGTCTATGTACGAATCAAATTTTTTTCAATGTTTCTGTATTAAATTAATGGTTTATGTAAGCTATCAAACAAGAGATTTTTGAACAGATTTTGAATAGAGAAAATATGAGCTATAAAGTTTTGTGCTACCTACAGTCTCTATTTCTCTCTCTCACTCTCTCTATTATTTCTAAAACAACTTCAGTATTTTTGGAAATGCACCTATCGACAAGAAACTTGCCTGATCTTAGAACCTTTAAAATAGAGAGTAAGTTTTCATCTGCTCAATCTCTTATTCAGTAGATAGATTGAACAGACTTGATATGTACAAAGAGTAAGACGTGGTCGCGACGAGCTCTCATTTAACATCAATAATACGTGGTTAAAAATCGAGCTATAAATCTGTAATTTCTACTGTGTCTTTCAACTGTTATAATTAATCGATTAGTGCTGTGAAAATACAAAAATGGTGCTAACTAGGGAGATTAGGGACGAAATAAAAGGTACCGTAAGTCACAGCATTAATTCCATTTTAAACGAGGAATATGTTAAGCAGTTGGTAGAAAAAGTAACCGACAGCATAGTAAAAACATTGGAACAAAGGATTACCCATATTGAACAAAAACTAGAAAAGATGATAAAGGAAAATAGTACAGTCATTGCAGACCTCAAGGAAGAGGCTGCTATACTTAAGAGTGAAAACGAATTTCTTCTAAGAAAATTTGATGACCTTGATCAAAAAGGAAGATCCAATAGACTTAGAATATTCAACCTTAAAGAGAGTGAAGGAGAAAATCTTTCCACCGAGATTACTCAACTCATCAACTCGAAATTGGGCATAAAAACTAAAGATGGCGACATCATTACTTCTGTTAGAGTTGGTGAAAAACGGGGTAATAGACCCAGAGGCGTGCTGTTAAAACTTGATAGTATGGAGTTGAGACGAAATATTTATTCGAAGAAAAAAATGCTGAAGGGCAGTGGCGTTGTCATTAAAGAAGATCTGTCGGAGTATAGATTGAAACTGATGGATGCTGCTATTGAGAAAACCTCACTTAGGCAGGTCTGGTCCTTCAATGGAAACATTTTCGTTCTTCATAATAATAAGAAGATCCGCATCAACTCCAAAGAAGACCTAGCAAAGTTGTAGTATCCTTCTCTGTCTTGTTTCTTTTCCTATTCATTTACTATAATGTATTTTTTATCAGTTCTGTTAACTATGCCATTATTATAGTAATTAAGTTTGATATACAACCTATGATTTACTTCACTTATATACCTAGACAATGAGCTCTGTTGCATTGATTTGTTACTGTTATATACTACAGTTGTCTTTAATTTACCTATAATCTGGTCGATTTTTTTTTTTTTTGCTAATAGCTGCAGGCTTCATCCACATTATTATTATCGTGCAAACGTTGAGAAAACATCTAATTTTCCTGTATTACTATTATTTAACTTAGGTTAGTCGAGAGCTGGTTTTTTTGAGTTCTGTTTTGGAAAATGAAAATATCCCATTTTAACATTCGTTCGGTGTTTACCGGTTATGATGTATTTAGAGAAACTGTATTAAATAATGATTTTGATATTGTTTTAATCTCAGAGACATGGTTAGAAGCAGATTTCGATTCTCAGTTCATACAAATTCCTAATTACGTTATATATCGTCATGACAGAGTAGGTAGGGGAGGGGGCGTTGCCGCTTTCGTAAAGATGTCTTTAATATGTAATTTGGTTAAACTCGACGTAAATGTAAGCAGCAATATAGAATACTTATTCATAAAAATAAAACACCGCCGTGTCTCCTGTTTGGTGGGTGTAGTTTATCGCCCTCCTAATTCTCCACTTCAAGATGCCATAAACGACATAGACAATATCTTGTCACATATATCACATACATCCGAAGTAGTTTCTATTTTGGGTGACTTCAATGTCAATCTGTTTAATCTAAATAATCCGTTATTAGAATGTTTCCAGAGTTTCGGCTTTTCGCAAGTAATAAATGTAGCTACTAGAATCACCAGCACATCCAGCACTCTACTTGACCCTATCTTTATTTCTGATTCTGATTTGGTTAAAGAAGTAGGTACTCTTTCTATGCATACTGTTTCAGACCATGAACTAACTTTTTTACATTTAGATCTACCTGATTCAAATGCAAACCTTCAAAAAACTGTTGAATATAGGTGTTACAAATACTTTAACTCTAATGATTTCCTCAATGACTTAACCAAATTCTCTTGGAATAATATTGTACAACAACCGAATATAGACCTTAAACTTAGCTTGTTCAATGAATACATCTTGAGTGCATTTGACATTCATGCGCCATCAGTTATTAGACGTGTCACAAAGAAACCTGCTCCCTGGTTAACTGAGAATTTAAGACTTTTGCAAAAACAGCGTGATAGGGCACTCCAGAAGTTTAAGAGGACTCGTAACGAAACTGACTTTATCAGCTATAAAGAATTGAGAAATCACACACTTGCTGTAACTCGCAGTGAAAAGAGAGGATACCTTGAATATACGTCGCGTCAAAATAATATAAGGAACACTTGGAAAGCTTTAAGCGATCTGAGTGTTTGTCCAACTCGTAATTCTTCATCTTTACCTCAAAAGCTGTGCAATCCTGATTCAATTAATGGTTATTTTGCCGGCTTCCTTCAAAATGTCAACAACAACTCGGCCTCAAAAATAGACTACTATAGTAAACATCTTTTCAGAGAAGAGATACATTTTTCATTCAGGCTTATAACTGTTGAAGAGGTGAATGCAATTTTGAATCGCATTAAGACTAACTCTTTTGGCTGTGACAATATAAATATTTCAATGCTTAAGCAGTGTAGCCCTTACATAGATAAATATGTTGCTCACATTATCAACTGTTGCATAGAGAATTCTTACTTCCCATCTTTATGGAAATCAGCTATTGGAATCCCTTTACCTAAAAAAAAGAGTCCTGAAAATTACTCAGATTTAAGAGTAATAAGCATTCTACCAGCTTTATCAAAAGTATTTGAAAAATTCATTTATTCTCAAGTGTATGACTATTTTATTAGCAATAACATTTTGTCTGATTCGCAGTGTGGATTTCTCCCTGGTAGAAGTACTCAGACTGTTCTTGCAACCGTGATAAATGATATAGTTACAGCATATGATGAAGGCCTAGCTAGTATCTTAGTTCTCTTAGACTTCTCGAAGGCTTTTGATACGATAAATCACGAACTGCTCTGCACGAAATTGAAGTATTATGGATTTGATGATAAATCTGTTTTCCTAATTTGGAACTATCTGTTAAACAGGAAACAGACAATTCGTGTTAATGGTGTATACTCTTCCTCCTTGGACATCTTATCCGGAGTTCCTCAAGGTTCTATTTTAGGACCTTTGTTGTTCATAATTTATACAACTGATATTCTGAAGGGCATTAGTCAATGTAGGATACAGGCTTATGCTGACGACACGCAATTATACTTCAATTTCCGTATGAATGATTTTAAAACAGCTGAAGCTATAATAAATTCCCAGTTGACGACTATTAAGACACTGTCAAATGAGCATAATCTCAAGTTAAATTCTGATAAGTCTAAGGTTATTCTATTTGGTAACAGCATATCAAGAAATTT
Organism: Callosobruchus maculatus; assembly: GCA_951848785.1. Lineage (NCBI taxonomy): Eukaryota > Metazoa > Arthropoda > Insecta > Coleoptera > Chrysomelidae > Callosobruchus > Callosobruchus maculatus. The sequence goes on along the minus strand of CATOUR010000014.1, from coordinate 22,946,492 downwards.
CTTAAAAAATAACATTTCCCTCAAAATTGATGATATACTTTTAGAATTCAGTGAGTCTGTTGAAAATCTTGGTTTAAATTTGGACTGTGACTTACGCTTTTCCCAACATATTCAGAACCTAATAAGCAAAGCGTTTGCTGCATTGAAGCTAATTTATAGTAATAGGCATTTTTTAAACCACAACATGAAGAAGTTGCTTTGTGAAACTTTAGTCTTAAGCCACTTCACATACTGTGATTTTATCTATGGGCCTTGTCTTACACAGCTTAATAAATCGCGTATACAAAAAGTACAGAACAGCTGTTGTAGGCTTATATTCGGAATCAGGAAATTTGAACATATATCTCATAAAATTAAGGAATGCGGCTGGTTAAACATGGAAAATCGCAGACATTTACATTTAGCTACCTTCACTAAAAAATTATTAGTGTCCCCTAATCCGCCCTCCATAGTGAATAAATTTGTTCCCCGGCAACAAGTACATTCTCGGGATGTAAGGTCGAAATCGCTTCTAACCATGCCCCGACACAAAACAGCCATGTATCAGAGAGGTTTTGTCTATAATGCTGTACAGTTACACAACGCATTGCAAGAGTTATTCAAAATAATCAACATCAACAAATTCAAATACAAAGTGAGATCTTATTTTTTCCTTCGTCAGTAAATACACACCTAAACCCGTCTGAACAGAATCTCCTTCCTCTGATACATTGACTAAGATTGGCTGTTTGTTTTCAATTTCTGTTTTTCCTTTTTAAATTAGTGTGTGAATTCCTGCTAGCTAAATATTGTATATTTCTGTAAATATAATCTGTTAGCCCTAATTTGCACATATATATTTTTTTTTGTTTCTAAGTGATATGAATACTCATGTTCTCTATTGAATTATTTTATGATTTGATCTATTTTTTGGGCTCTGCCCACTAATGGTTAAGTAGAGTAGCTTCAGCTAGACTTCGCCATTAGTCTACAAATTGTTGTACAGATTTTATATTTTTATGTGAATAAAGTCCGCTTATTATTATTATTATTATTATTATTATTATTATTATATTGACTTCATAAACTTATTGTTCCTCAATTTATAACAAAATTTTTATTACGCAAAATGTAACCTGTGGAAGTGAAGGTGTCTAAAATATATAGAATAACCAGTCCTTACTTTTCTTCATCCTTTAAGTTTTACAATGGGCACCACAGCTTTTACATAGTACTGAAGTTTTGTTGTTCCCGGGTGAAACACCTGCATTCAACATCCACGACTGAACAGATTGAAACTGACTGGAAGTGAAAATAAGTTATATGTCAAAAGTTGTAGTTGTAGTACAACCCTTGTATATTATGATAGAGGTCACTTACACTACCGTCTTGTGGATCTGTATCTGTATGTTTTAATCATCATGAAGAAGCTGGTATGTGCCATTTAGACCCCCACATTCCTTAATTGATGTGTGTGACTCTTATACATCTGCTTAATTATTTGGATTAAAGCGCTACTCGAGTCGAACGTTCAGTGTGCTACAATTAAAAAAAGCGACGTATGGTGACTCACAGGTTAAGTTATATTAGTGTATAAGGAATTCTTCGTGACATCCATTGGCAGCACAAAAATAATTTAAGTTGGAATACTCTTAGTTAGACCTAGTCAAATTCGTATAACAGCTGTAGCCAAACGCTCTGTGGTGAGGTTGGGTGGAAGAGCATATCTCAATCTCAATTGTCAGCAAAAGGTTACATATTTTGTGCAGGCATGTTAGAGCATGTTTGGATAAACAAATATTTATTTTACATTTTATATACTGCCTCTTGCAATAAAATCGATTTACACATATGTAACTATGATTCATAATACTTTTGTTTCCGTAAGATGTATACATTTTTTGAATATTATTCAACCCTGACTCACAGGCGCCTGTAGGACCCCGCGAAGATCTATTTGTTTGACTACACTTTCACTTTTTGTGATACATACTCTAGGCTACACGCAAACTCAGTTCACACCTCAAGGTGGTGGTTGACAGTCAGTTGTGTAGAAATCGGCGACTGACAGTGGCTCCTGACCTGTTTAAAGTTGAATCGGGGTCCTATTCACCCCAGAATGTCATCTAGGTGCGAATTTTATAACTGCACCAGCTTCGCTATGATCTATTGGGATACCAACAGTAAGATGAGCTATCCTGCCTGCAGCAATAACTGCAATATTTGTATTCATGTCACTCTTAAATTCAAACTCAAATTTATTTACCACACCATAACAAATACAATTCGCTGGACAGCAGGAAAATGCATATATACATACAAATAATTGTAGGTACTACTTAAGGTAGAAAATAAATGTAAAAATGTGACATTAATAATAGTATGTACATATTAAATAGTTCAAAAAGAGAGAATAAACAGAAGAGAGAACTGGTATTCGAACTAAAGTCTTCTTTGTACCTAGAAAATGCTCTGGTCACCAAAGTATACAATCTACAAACATAATAACAACGTTCAAAAGCAGGATCTCAGATCCAAAACCCTTAATGAAAATTGGCATTATGAGCATAAGGTGTTTTTTATACGTTTATGTGAAATATTTATATAAATATAGACAACTGATAATTATCAGGCTGACATGTGACGAGAGATTGAATAATTTTTGCTGCCTGAACTATGTTCCGTCTAGGAAGTGATGGTACCCAGTCTAGGAATAAACAAAAATAAATTATAATTACACTTTCAGACACTGAATTATCTTTCACATGTACACCGTCCACATATATCTGATAATTCATATCAGGTTGCACTATATTATACATGTCTATAAATAGAACTCAGTAGAGAGTATTTACAAGCTCACCAATTAAATAGTTACCATATTGTATGAGTAATACGATACCCTGTTGAAAAGTTCATAAGTGTAAGCTACATACTCGTAGATACCGGAATAATGTAGATATAAATATACGACTAGTATAGAATAGAGCCTAGAATGATTGGGCCAAACCTAAGCAGCTAGACATAATCCGACGTCAAAAAGCTGACTTTTCTAAACTTTAGTTTCGCAAAATTGGCGATCTTCTGTAAATAGACAATTTCTTGTTATAGATACTTTTGTTGTCTATAACGAACTGGCGAAAATTTGACTAGAGGGACATTACTACAGACAGGGTATAGTTTATACGTTTATACACCTGGTACACTGATGGGGTGCAAAACTAGCTCGCGTCCGTAGTAGAATACTACACGTGCACCCTGGGTAATGCTAAATGAGCTAGAGCGACTCGGCAGCCAGACCAATTATTGGATTTCCTGGCTACAAACATGCAGACAGACCTAGATCAAGAAGCCTCAAAAAATGGACCTTCTCAGGCCCAACTAACTAAAAAACTTGGCACTTCAGTTCGAGTATGCCATTTAAATGTAGAAGGCACTAGTCGAGCTAAAAGTGAATATCTATCCAAGCTCCTTTTAGATTATGACATTGACGTAGCCCTAATCCAGGAAACACACGCTCCGACTCTGGAAGACCTGCGCAGGAGAGGCAGAATCCATGGCTACGATCTTCTGGGCGCCACATGCCACGGTGTGTACGGTGTTGCCACCTACGTGAGGAGTAATATCGAGCATGCCAGCCTTATCTCAGCCAATACAGAAAATGAGATCCAATTGGAGGAAACTATTATAAACAATATTTATAAACCGCCAAATGTGCCATGGCCACCGAATGGGCACTGGAACTATGCACGTGACAACGAGTGTGGTATTGCGCTCAATGATTGGGCTGAAAACACAAACCTGTACCTGGTTCACGATGCCAAGGATCTGGGAACCTTCAGATCGGCCGCTTGGCGGAGAGACTACAACCCGGACCTCTGCTTTGTGTCTAGAGACAGTAGGGGTCAGCCAATGCCTGCATCCAGGGAAGTCATACCAAATTTCCCACACAGCCAGCACAGGCCTGTGATCCTTGATGTGGGACTCTCTGTTCCAATAGCAAGATCTGTCCCGCGACCCAGATGGAACTTCCGCAAAGCTGACTGGCGGAGTTTTGCTGACCACCTAGATAAATACATCTGTTTTATTCGGCCAGAAACAGGGAACTATTCTCGATTTGTGGGGGCTGTTCTAGCTGCTGCTAAGAAGTTTATCCCCCGTGGATACAGAAGAGAATATATACCGGGATGGAATGAACATTGCGAACAACTTTATGAAGAGTATAGCAAATCTGGCGACAGCGACATTGCGGACGACCTCCTCTCGAGCCTTGACGCTGCTAGAAGGGTGCGCTGGTGTGAGACGGTGGAGAGTGCTGACTTCAAACACTCGAGCAGAAAGGCATGGAATCTCCTGCGTAAAGTTGGCGGAGCCGCCGACAAACCTCGCCAAAAGCCTGATATCTCGGGTAACCTAATTGCCAATCATATAGTCGAGAATTCCAGAGCCCCCCGCGACAGACAACATACTTCTAGAATAAAACGAGAGCTCACCTCTCTAAAAGCCCAGTGCCCAGATGAATCCAATTTCTCTTCGCCTTTTACGCTGGATGAACTGGATGCTGCTCTGAAGCACACCAAACATGGCAAGGCACCTGGCCTGGATAACATACATCCAGAATTTCTAATAAACATGGGCAGCGGTGGAAAAAAATGGCTGGTCCGTTTCTTCTCGAACATCCTAGATAACGGATTACTGCCCAAAGAGCTAAAGAGAACAAAAATAGTGGCAATCTTGAAACCAGGCAAACCAGCTGACCTTCCTCAAAGCTTCAGACCTATCTCCCTGCTGAGCTGTACCTATAAACTTCTGGAGAGGCTCATCTATAACAGAATTAGCGGCCTCGTCTTGGAACATATCCCAGTTGAGCAAGCAGGTTTTAGACCACAGAGAAGCTGCTGCGACCAGGTACTGGCCTTAACAACCTTCATAGAGGCTGGTTTCCAGGAAAACGAGAAGACATCTATCGCATTCGTAGATTTAACCGCGGCATATGACACAGTCTGGAGAGAGGGGATGATATATAAATTATTAAAAACAACCCGATGTCGAAAAACTGTAACTCTCCTTAACACCATGATGAGCAATAGGTACTTCCGCGTTTACATGGGACAGAACGTAAGCAGGGAGAGGAAATTAAGTAATGGCCTACCACAGGGTTCCGTACTAGCTCCCCTACTTTTTAACCTGTACATCTCCGATCTCCCCAACACCAGGTCCAAGAAATTCTGCTACGCGGACGACATCGCTCTTGCCTGTAGAACCAAAGATCTCGGACGAGCGGAGACAATTCTCACGGAGGATCTGGCCGTTGTAGGCTCTTACTTTGGAAAGTGGCGACTTAAACCCAGTGCAAGTAAAACTGAAGTATGCGCATTCCACCTGAACAACAAACAAGCCAGTACAGAGCTGAGAGTGCAGCTTAATGGAAACACTCTTCGACATAACAAGTATCCCAAGTACCTTGTTGTCACCCTCGACCGCACCCTTTCATACAAAAAACATCTTGAAAATACTGCTGCCAAGATAAAGACGCGTAACAATATTATTCAAAAATTATGTGGAACGACATGGGGAGCTTCAGCAGATACACTGCGCACATCAGCCATTGCACTGGTCTTCTCTACAGCCGAATATTGTGCCCCGGTGTGGCTAAACAGCTGCCACACCAATCTGGTCGACGTCCAGCTGAACCACACTATGCGCCTGATAACTGGAGCAATCCGACCGACACCCACCTACTGGCTTCCTTTGTTGAGCAACATATAGCCACCCGCAATTCGTAGGAGCGAGGCCCTGCTTAGGGAATACCACAAGCTACAAGAGAACCTGGATCTACCCATACAGGAAGACATACCAAGCCTACGACGAAATAGACTCCGCTCACGGAACCCCCCGGTGCGGCAAGCAGAACAGCTGGATGCCAGTAATATCGAAGTGAGGGACCTGTGGGATCAGAACTGCCAACGTATTGAAAATTTTGAGGAGCGCGAGTGGTTCCGAGGGTATAACCATAACACTGTTGGCACTGAACTCGACAGAAAGCTGTGGGTCAAATTGAACAGGTTCCGCACTGGACATGGCCGGTGCGCGGACTCACTTCACAAGTGGGGTGCCACGGAGTCTCCGGCCTGTGACTGCGGGGCTCCCAACCAGACAATCAGGCACATTAGGGACGAATGCCCCCTGCGCTCCTATCGGGAAAGTTGGAGCGACCTTATGAAAGCTGACGATGCAGCTCTTGACTGGATTAGGAACTTGGATATTGATATTTAGTTAGGTTCATGTGTAATTTTTTTTTTCTGTGATTTTTGCTTTTTTTTTCTTTGTGCTATCACTTATTGGTTATTATACACCTGTATCTATGTTATGTACGCTGCATGTAAGCCATACGAAAATAATAATAAAACTGATGGCTCTAAAAATTGATCAGATACAGGAGAGGTACATACTTACATACAGTGGTAGGCCTGGGCCCAAGTAAGTATCCGCCTAGGAAAACTGGCCACCATTTTCCAGTAGAAATAGCCGCAATTTCGGTAGAATATGCATAGGTAAAGGATACAGCAGAAGGGCTATCTATGTAAACACATACAGCCGGGCGGGTCCGATGACCTTAGAAAGTAATCACTATAGGTAAGAAATAGTCTGAGTGAAGTGGATATGAACCAGAGGGCAGACAGGTTTGCAAGGAAGGTACAGAACTCCCTCTCATCTGACCAAAACCAGCATGTGGTAGATAATACAACATGGTACGGACAGTTCTCACCAGATAGGTGTCAAATGAGCACCAGAAGCGCTGGGAGTGGTGGGGAATGTTCACTCTAAGAGAGTGCTGATGTTCCTTGAGCAGGAAGGAAATACGAAAGTTGGTTGAATCTATAACTGGCCACTAGGCGCTCAGTGCACGCCTGCAGAAGCTGAGAATTGATGTAGCAAGGCAGAGAAAATAGATAAACATGTTATCTTCGCGTGTCCTGTCCTGAGTGAGAGCAGGAACTCCTATCTGAGTGTAGGAAGACAGGAGAGCATAGTATCTGAAATTTTGCAAAGAACGCAGGATGGAACTCTGATCTCTCTAACCGGGGATGTACAATAAGGATGGGCCACTAAACCCTAATACGCTCGCTACTAAAGAAAATAGCACTCTTCTCACCTATGTAGTGGAAACAAGGAGTTTCAGAAACGATATTAGCCCAAACCGCTTGTAAAAGATCGTGGCAAAAATCAGATCACAATAAGTTTCCCTCTTCATTCCTGGCAATTTCTCTTACGTGCAGAACCTGCAACGAATGTCTTTCAATTAAGCCACGTACCGAAATATAATTGTGAAATATGGCATTTTGACGTCGGTGGCGGTTTCCCTTTTTCTCTCGGCTCTTATTAAAAGGTGGAGACGCAGAATATAAAAGCGATTCGTTCGCGTCGGTTCCCAGAAAGGCATAAAAAGAAATTCGGCTTGGCAGCTACAGATGGAAATAATGGAACGTCTTAATGACACCTTCCTCTTCGTTCCGTTGCCGACTCTCACGTTTTAATAACGGCAGGTTTTATAAAAGTTTAAGTGAGAATATAAATATACATGACTGGCTATAATATCAAGATTGCGCAAATTGCGCTGGTTCAGTGCAGTCGGAAGCATCTCGAATTAGAACAGTGGTGTGGAAAGTCCGTAAAGCTTAGGAAAATTCAGTATGTAGAAAAATCAGGTTCATGTTTTTGCTTAGACAGACAACACAGTGATATATATACATATATGATTGGCACTGGATTTATCAAAAACGCAGGAGCAACACTCTGTTTCCTGTAAAATTTTAGAATCGCCAACTAAAGAAGCAAGAAGATTAGCTAGTGGAGTTATCTATAGACGTAACTGGATTTAATTTTTTTGGTCTTACATATTGTACTTTGATAAAGGCTACACAGGTGGTCGGAATGTTAGTAGAGGTTTATCTTCCAACATTTATGTAAGTCTAATGTTAACAAAGTGACAATCACAGGCCAAGTTTCAGAAATACATCCAATATTGAGAATTTTTGGTGAGAGATATAAGAAAAAATACATCATTATCCTCGTAAGTATATTACTACAATATTTTATAAAATCACCTATTTAATCAGTGTCAGTATTACACTCAATCAATGTTTATGAAAATCGTTCACGGTGTGGCATGACTTCGGTAAATATTTCTAATAAACAGTATCGTCCTGCAGCAGATACACTATGCACATATTCTCTTAAGACATTTAATTATTTGTTAAATTCTGTGTATTTCAATTTTATGCTGCTTGTATTCTACTGCACTTACTGTATCATGAGTGCGTCACTAAGAGCCTAAGATCTGAATGCCTCGGCCGAATATTGGACGACTTGGTGAATGATTGCATGCAACCCTCCTAAACAACTTTTGGTCCTACGGTGTCCCTGTTAAGCTTTTCGATTGGCTCACAGGTTGAAAAATCTTTATCGTGGTAGTCGGGTTCCCCTCTTCCTTCCATGACATCTACGCTGGGGTTCCACAGGGATAGGTATTGGCTCCGACATTGTTTCTTATTCACATCAATGACCTACTGTCTAGCACTACAAACCCAATCCACCGGGTTGCGGACGACATTTCCTTGATCTAACATAACCTTTTTATGACAGCCAAGGTACTCTGGTATTTAGGCTCTGCCTACGCCATGTGCTCAGATATATAAAAAATAAATATGACTCCAGTTTATTCTTATAGTCGCTGAAAGAGCTCAGCTAATTGAAGCTTTCATTTCATCACACATTTAAAGTAACGTAATTTTGAACCTTTAGCTAAAAATAAATAGTGATCTTCATTCCAAAATAAACGTTCTATTGTTGACGAGCCGCCACTGCTTCAGCGTGATGCCGATCTCCCTCCAAGCCGAGGGTGCTCTTTTAATATTTTTAACATTTACACCTTCTTATAATGCCTCTGGGGAAGGTATTTATTTTCCTTTGCACTGGTTCTTAAGGTGCTTATTAAATTCCGCTGTTTCAGTAATCGGATTAGAACCGCTTTCTTATGAAATAATAACTGCCTCTACAATATTTTTTTATTTCAGAATCACGACCAGGAAACGAATTTATGGCTCTAGAAGCTCAGTTTCTTTGCGCGTAAAAGGAATTTGAGAAAGGAATTGTGTTGCTTGATGCTTAGTTAGTCAAGTGGTGGTGGTGACTACGAATGGGTGGACTGTTACTGAGATTTTACAGTAGGATAAAACATACCAAAGGAAGAGATCTTATAGTAAATAAAACATACCCTTATTTAGAATAGCTAAAAATGAGTAGCAAATGCTTGGGAGGAAGCATCCTCTCACAGTTCCTGAACACTGTGTTGGTGGGCTCTACTCACATTTATTAGATCTCGGCAATTCTTCTACCACCTCGTTATATCTGTCCGCTATCTATCTCATCTTTTTAAACTGAGCGACACCAATCTTCGAGGACATACTTGTAAACTACAAAAGGAAGCCTTCAGGACAATCGTGCGACAGCATTTTCTGTGGAACAGAATCCTCGATCTCTGGAATAGTTTGCCTGACTTTATAGTGGACTCAGCGAATGTGTACTATTTTAAAAACAATCTAGATAAGACCCTCACCTCCCAAGTTTTTTTATTTTCCATTGCTGTACACCGTACTCTTACTGTTTTGTTTCTTTAGTTCTGAGTGTATAGCCATTGTTGGCTAAAACTTAAAATTTTACTAATAATAGTAACAGCTTTGCAAAAGCAATGTGGGATACTTAGGCTAGCACTTCAGCTTTATACCAGTTATACCATGTTATACCGTGCTGTATAGCAGGTTGGACATATCAGTCTGCACACAAAAATAGTAGGTACCTAACTAAACCAAGCAATGGGGCTCATAACAGGGACCATCAGGGATACTACAATTATGGAACAATTATGATGACCATGATCATTTTACTGGCATAAAAACAGGCTCCATTCCAGACAACCCATCAAAAGCGAAAAAATTTACATATGACTGCCTTCAACCTTGCAAAGTCTTGGAGAAAGGTATGGACACAGAGCCCTCAAAAGCAGTTTCACTCTATGCCTTGTATTCTGGGGAAACCATCTTGCTTTGATCTTCACTAGTAAATAAAGGTAAATGGTGTACAATTCCCCAGTGTCAATGTGGATCCAAAAATCAAACTATCTATCACATTATAAAGCAATGTGATGTGAGGGCTTAATATTGGTCGTGAGCATACGTTTGCCAGTATGTTTATTATTATTATTATTATTGCGTGATCTTAGCAAAATCGAAGCAGAATTGAACGAAAAATTTAAGTGTATGCATAAGTGCAAGAATGCAGTAATAGATAAGATCTATAAAATAATAATCCCTATCATATTTATATTAAAGACATAAGGATTGAGAGCTTCTTATTTATTGACTAGTTCTTTGCTGTCACAGGATAGGCTATGATGCTGCTTAATCCTCATTATAACAACTTTTTTTTGAGCTTCTCAGACATCCCTGGATATTTCTCAATTGTCGAAGAATCATTCTACAACAGAGGATTCGATGACGATAATAGAGGTGCATCGTATTCAAAAAAGAGACCGACAAAAAAGGAATAAAACGCTAATTGAATTTCTTGGAACCCCTTTCATAATGCTTTAATAAAATAAACCTTCAAAGCTGGATTAAAGAAACAAAGGCTACTCGACGGATGAAATGTAAATACAATAAGTTGGTCGAAAAGGAACCAGAACAGAGGCAACTGGGAAATTAATTGATAGGCCGGTATGCCTTTTATTAAATTTGTAATTCATTGAATTAGAGAAATAAAAAGTTATAGAAATGAGTTTTTAAGAAATTTGTAATTGCTGTGGGGAGCATAATCTCATTTCTTTTTAACGATGCTCTGTTTTTGTTTTACTTCAGTAATATTATTAAGAACTTACTTCTATTCCGGATGAGATATTTGGAGCCTGGTTTTCATTCCTGGGCTGAAGCTCTCTTGCAAACAGTTTGTGTTATTGGGCACTTGCTGCCTTTGGTCATGTAATAAAACAATTTTTTACGTTACATTACGTCTGCAGTTCCATACTTCGTCTACTCCTATGTATTCTTGGCTTGTAAGAATCTACTAGAAAATTGAGAAAAACCACCCTTTTTTAAATTCCACGTTTACCTTATACCGTTGTTTTAATCTACTGGAGATTACAAAAAAATATATTAGAAGAAATGTATGTTATAAAAACTGGACCCATGGCATGTTTACCTCTAACATCAGAACTGTACATGGCTACGTATCGAACTCTAAAGAGTCTAAAGACTATCAAACGAAGAACTTCTTCGTAATAGGGGTCTGGTTTCCACCACTAAAGGTAATATTGTCTTATCTTCATCTAGTTATAATAAAATAACTAACGGTTTCTGAGATTAGAACGTATTGATCGGTTTGTCTCGAAATGGCTCCCTGAGCGTCAAAGTTGGCCTAGCTATAGCGTTAGTAAAACATAGGTTATAATCCCAACTGCTTGCCTTTCTTTGGAAGAAACCGCGAACACATGGAATGAGAGGGTGTTTACCCTATACAGGTTGGGCCAATATTGAGTGGACGTAGGATTGTGGGCTTAATAAAACGAATTTCTAAGATTTGTCACGTGGTAGTGGTAGGTGGCCTTAAGGGCTATAACATTAAAATACCTTCACTTAAATTTTCACGCTTATACAGGGTGATTCATATCAAACTTCAACTTTTCAGAATAGAACCCCCTATATATTATTGCATATATTTGAATTCCTTGGTGAATTTTAGTTGTATCATATATGGATCTTCATTTTCTGAATAGAACCCCCTATATATTGTTGCATATATTTGAATTCCTTGGTGAATTTTAGTTGTATCGTATATGGAACTTTAAACAAACCGTTTAGGCGCAAGTTACTATTTTTGGTATAAGTAGGTATCAGAAAAATTGAATATCGCAGCGATTATAAAACTTAGAAGGCCCGACTTTGCAGTGTGACTAAGCATATAATGTGTCATCTTAGGTCAGGTGGTCAAATTTGAATCTTTTTTTGTATTTGGAGAAATCACGTAGATTAATTATGGAAACTTCAATCACAGTTAACTTGACAGTTTCAAATGGGAATGCCTAATTTTTTGTATGCCATCAAATGTAAAATTTGATAATCTTTCTAACAATGTAGGACTGTCAACATCTATCTTTTTAGTTTTCCTTTTATTTCAAATATTTAGTCAAAGCGGTGTTTTTCACTTTTCAACCTATAAGGCAACCTAGCAGGCCGTTATAATTAAACAAAAACCTGTTCAGATGGAGGAAGCCAACTAACTTAGCAGAAACATGCAAACAAACTAGAGTGATGAGGCAAGATAATAAAAATTCCTTGCAACATAATCAGCCCTAACTAGAATTTTTCACAGCCTACTAGCTAGCAAACTTCCAAAATCAGTAAAAAAATTACAAATGCAAAGAAAACTACCGATTGTTGCTGGCAGTAGAATATTTAATAGGTACACTTATTAGCAAAATCGCCAACCAACCAAAACTGAATTGCAGTATGTTTAAATTGTAAAACACAACTTACTTGGCAGAAAAATACATGAAATAAATACAATTACAACATGGAGTGATAAAAAATTCTAACAATTATTCCAATAGATGCTCGGAATGCTCTATAGTTAGTTTACCTTTGACTTAACGGAAATGACTACTTTTTCATTCCATTAAATATATGAAATTTCATTCTGAAGATGTTATAATGTCAGCAAAAATCGCTGGTAGTTCTCATTTTGTTTCAAAATTTTTAATCGTTTTTTGGAGAGTTGTCAGGCTTTGGTAGATCTCAATAGCTAGTAGGCTGTGAAAAAACTCTTCTGTCATACTCCAGATTCTCATTGACATTAGATCTTACCGCTGTTGTCTTCGGTTAGAGATGATGTGTTGTAAAGAATTTCAGTAATCTTGCCTACCTGCTGTAGTTTATTTGTATCTTGCGACTAAGTTAGTTGGTTTCTTCGGTCTTAAAGTTCTTTTCGTTTATTTTCCATGGCCTGGTAGGTTGCTTATACGTAGGTAAAACTGAAGACCAGAAAAGATTGATATCGACATTCCTAGATTGTTAGAAAGGTTATCAGGTTTTACATTTGACGGTATGAAAAAAATTAGGCATTCTCATTTGAAATAATCAAGTTACCTGTGATTCAAATTTTCTTAATTAATCTACTGGTTTCTCCAAGTACAAAAAGAATTAAAATTTGGCCGCCTGACCTAAGTTTTATGCTTAGTCGCATCTCAAAGTCACAGTCTTCTATAGGTTTTATAATCGCTGCAATATTCAATCTTCTTCTGATGCCTATTTATAACAAAAATAGTGATTTGCGTCTGAAATACGATACATAAAGTCACACTAGAAATCATCCAGGAATCCAAATATGCAATAACATGTAGGGGGTTCTATTCAAAAGAATGTAAATTTGATATGAGTATGAACCTGAAAATTTAAGTAAAAATATTTTAAGGTTATAGCCCTCAATGCCCCTTAGCCTGATCAGGTGACAGATTTTTGAAATTCGTTTTAGTACCCTCACATTCTTCCGTCCACTCACTATTGGCCTACCCTATATACTAAGTAGTTCTCTATTTCACTTTAGGTAGTTGAGGCAGGAAGAAATTTATCCTCTCTCACAACTCCTAATATTTTTATAGACTTACATTGGTTGACATTTTCTTTATTTTAACACAGTACCATATTTTCCATATTTTTATGTACATCCAATAAAGGGTGATATGAATCGCCAAACTCGACTTATATGGCAGCCTGAAGCAATTTACAGGGGCATGTGAGAAGTATACATATTTAATAAAGAGAAAGCTCTGTATCAGGTGGATTGAACCATATCTATGTTTTTTTATTTCGGTGTACCCAAATGTGATGTGCACAGGCATAAGAAAAGATGAAAATCATGACAAATGATTCCAGCGGTAATACAATCCCATAAATAAACTCTTCAAATCAGCAAACTAGATTTACAAATTTGTTTGATTCTTTGCATCTGCATCTGACTCTAACCTGACTATAATAAAACATTTATTTGTTCGTATGCAATAAAACCCCAAATACAACATAAACTTCAATACCACTAGTAGTGCCATCTTTCGCAAATGCACAACTAAAGCTACAATAAACCTTAAAATTAAAAAAAGTCCTCAGGGTAACCCCTTATATATCATTCGTTTGAGAAGAAACTGTTGGAAATGACAAAAAACCCTTAAAGTTCCGTTAGGCGACGTGAAACTAGTTTTGACGTAGAAATTCGAAGCTACACCTATCCTATATAATCAGGCCATAACTGTATTGTCAAATAATGTATGAAGAAGTTCAACAGTAGTGTAGAAAACTACCCCCACAATCCTATTTCTTTCTTAACATATTGTCACGACGGCCTCTTTTTCTTTACCAAAGAATCAAACTGGGCGTAACTTTCACCGTTTTACTTCACAACTCAGTACAATATCTCTTAACCTTATCTCAACTAGAGCTGAACTCAACTGAACTACCACGCTACCCGTGGCGCCTTCATCGAACCATCTAGAGAATTCGATGACGTTCTAAAATGCCATCCGTCATTCCGGAAAACTCTAGACGATTCGATGACGTTTATACACTTCAAAGATCCTAACCTAACACTTTGACTTTACACCATGTATGACAACTAATACGTAATACGCGAATACCATAATATACAGTATGTTACAATATATTTATTGAGAAAATTACTGTCAAATGTTGTTGACTAGGTTTTCGTATCAAAGTGCTGCTTCTAGAGTAGAATATCGATGCTTTTCGTAAAAGCCGACGTTCCGGCATTTATTTTACGCCTTCTTCAGGGCAATCGAACATACCAGTATAGCACCAAAGGATAACATATCCCTTTGGGTCAAATAATAAAAAACATTGTAGAAGATGGTTAAAAATAATACGGAATGCCACTTGTCAACACCTGATTTTTCGTATTCGCTGCTGTACATTGAGTTTACACTGATAGTATTAAATAGTAAACTAAGCAATCATACCAGAAGCGTCTTCGTTACAGTTCCTTTAATGATGTCTAAACGAACGATGCTCCCTTAGATTTATTCTATCGAGTTTTCCACTTTCCCTTTAGGATTGAAATGAATCTAATTATAATAAACACCCTGGCGTAGACTTCAAAGTGAGAATTTATCTCTTCTCTGTGAAAGAAATCCGTTCTCCTGGGTGACATCAGCGACGCAGAAATATCATTGTTTCTCAGTTCTTCACGTAAATACCGTACATCATCAAGTCGACTAATCCAATATCAGGATCATTTATCTTCATTTACAATCTTCTTGATTAACTGAACTTTTCAAACGACGTCACAGGTTTCTCTCAACTGTTTTACGGGGACCGTTCGACAAGTTGTTTGCTAATGTAGAATTAAGGGTAAATATAATAAAATAAAAACGAAACAATGTAATTACTATAAAATTGATTGCAGATTACGCATTTTGATACCTCCTTGCTACACCCATTCATAAAAACGATTGTATTTCTCGGCCTTGCCACAGTACTAACTTATAATCGTACAAACTCGAATGGGCCGATACCGTGATCTCAAATTGATCAATTTATTTACTGCGGTATTATTTTTGATGATACATAGGACCGTTTACTGTAAAAAGTCAGCAGAAAACTTGGTCCAAATGAGAATAACACTAAGAAGAAAATTGTACTGTAATTTGAAATAGCCGATGATGACGTCACCTGTAGGGAACCATTGAGAAGCGTCCTTTCTGTAGGGAACCAATGAGAAGCGTCCTTTCGTGGTCCGATGACTACGAACCGATTCTGTTGTTTTGTACCAGTGAGCTCTTATTGGTTCCCTACAGGTGACGTCACGACCTGGGCGGGAAGTGTATGGATTAAAAGAATTTAACATTTAGACCTATTTTTTTCGGTTACAAATCCGATTAAAAAATTTTGTAAAATTATTTATGGCATCTACGTGGTGTCAGGGTTCGTTTAAGCCAATAAACCAAAAATGTGGTATAGGCCCATTTCGGAACACAAATCAAATTGCCGATTAGGTCAGACAGAAAAATATTGCAGTAGCTATGAGCATGCACTCCAGAAAAGTGGTGGATAGAAGACAAAGCTTGAGGAAGCACGAGTTCTTGCTATACAACCTCTCTTGTTACACCAGATTGTACAGTGAGCCTACTGAGATTTATAAACATAAAAAAAACCTCAACAACAAAGAAGAAGCATACGATCTCAGCCGAGATCTCATCAGAACATGGATAGTTGGATACCTGCCCTGAGAGACGCAAGGATTCTATCGGCGATTGATTGTGCAGCCGCTCCTAATCCGGCGAGGTCTCAATTTCTCAGTACACGCTGAACAGGTAACAGCTTCTGAGGATACCAACCACTCGTGTTGACGAAACATCAAGCAGCGAAGCGCGCCGACGCCAACGCGGTGGAGCGTATCGTCGCCGGCCGAACACCCCAAGAACCAACATTTCGTCGGACCAAGATCGCAAAACCCTAGCACAATACTTAACTTATAAACGTTTAGTCATGATACATTTTTTAAATTATACTTGTAGAAGGCTCAAGACCTGTCAAACAAGTAGACAAATTACAAACAAGTCAAAAACCAGCTTTTGCATTTTTAATTTTTTGCTATTTCAATAAACCAGCTTTTTGATCCAAACTGGGAAATGTGAAGTGGGCACGTTTCACATTTCCTTTATATTGAAATGAAAGTTGAATTGCCCCATAGAACCCTGACTTTGGTAATCATCTGTATTCCACAAACCAACAGGTTCGCCGGTAAACAATAAAGAGGTTCCAGCACCATTTCCAGGACCTGTGAACCTAAAACCGCATAATGATAATTCACAAACTACTAACTCGTATGTAATGTAATTTCAGCCTGACGCCATTAGGTATGTGTATGTAGGATATATGCTAATATAAAATTGTGTGATTAGCGTGTTGGAAGATGCAAGAAGCTAGATATAAAATGTATAAGAGATATTGGAGGAAGAAATCAACAGTAAATACCTACATCACTATAAATTAATGGAAAAGTGTGTATCTAAAGATACACATCTTGACGAAAATACCACCCTAAGCTCTATTTTATATGCCGGCAATCTAGTACTCTTAACCGAAACAGAAGATGATCTACAGAGAAAAATATACACCCTAGAAATAACCTGTCAAAATACGCCATGAAAACATCAAAAACCAAAGCTAAGACAACGACTTTCTCAGGAAAATATCCAGTTAGAACAAAGATTGTCGTAAACGATGAAGTACTGGAAGAGGATAGCTGTTACAACCCTCTTATATGATAGGGAAACATGGACAACAACCAAAAAAGAAGAAAATAGGACACAAACACAATAAATGAAATTTCTAGGAAGAGTGAAAGATTGCACCAAATTAGAGTGGCGGAGCCATAAGAGAGGAATTAAACATCTTCAACATAAACGAAAAAATAAAAGAAACTCACACCAAATGGAAGGAACATGTAAAATGAATGCACGAAAGTAGGATTCCAGCTAGAGCCAGATTTTATTAATGTTCTGGAAGAAGAGATATCGGACGTCCAAGAAAAAGACGGATATCGTAACAGGCAAGGTGCCTAAAACCTAGGATCTCTAACTAATCTCAAGTACAACTAATAATTGCTGTACAAAAGTACTGCGCACGATGAACCAATAAATCTTGCACGTTAATTAATTATTGCGCTTCACTAGCAAGCTGAATTTCATAATAAATAAAATAATGAAATGCTGCCTTTTTTAATATCACATTTCCGCAGTTTTTTGACAACAACCATGAAAATGTTAGATCTATTCAAGCATTCACCGAATTTTCTAGATCCTTATTTTATCTTCAAAAATGCGTATCTAGTTGGTAGTAGTATTAGAAGTAACGGTCCATAGAAATTGTTTCATACCTATAGGTACATTATGTTGTACTGTAAATGCAAGGATAATGAATTATTCAAAAGTATACAATGTACTAAAGATGTAGTTTTGGTGCACCACGATTTGACGAACCCTACATGGTTAAAACTTTCACTTTCCTAACGTTTCTAAAATCCTGGCGAGGTGTAGATGTGCCAAAATAAAAGCATATATAATTGAAATGACTAGATAACGTTGACACAGAAGTGAAGTAAAAAATTTAAATGACTAAAGTCAAGCAAAGTCAGCTTTTCAGTTGAGATCATATTACTCAATATTGCCGCAAATCTTACTGAAAATTAATCTCTATATCTAAAATTAGGGAGGTTCTCATTGGAGGTTTCGACGGCGAATGCACCTCGTATTTATCCTGCAAAGCATAAACTCGCGCTCACAGTGAAGATCTGAAGCTGCCGAGCTAGAAAGTGCTAGTCAAATGTATTTTGCTTTATAAAGGGCCAAATTAAAGGCACGGATTCTGAGAATAAGACATATATATCTCGCAGCGCCCCACTTAGCTTGAAAATGATCGATGGTGCAGCTAACAAGAAATATTCCTGACGGATTTAGACTAAAGGCTGTTCTACCTGGGACAAAGTTCCTTCATTAGCAGCTCGCGTAAGTTGCCGTTGGTCGTGGAAATACAATTATGAACTAATTTGCGTATGTCATTGAGGAGAGTTTAGGATGTATGAATAGGAGAAATACTTAAATTAATGTAAAATTAACCTTCTGAGCTAATATTTTCCGACAGTGGAGTTAACAACTTACAAAAAAATTTATAGTTGAACAGACATAATCGAAGCGTGGACGATTAAAATAAATACAATGATAAAAATAGAGACTTTTGAGATGTGGGTGTACCGCCGAATGTTAAGAATACCTTGGACAATGCGCGTTACACATATCGAAGCCCTCCAACGAATGAATAAGAAACATGATGTCTGAACCACCACTAAGAAGAGGAAAATCTCCTCTCTTGGACATATCATGAGAAATGGTAAATATGCCCTTCTGAAACTAATAACAGAAGGCAAAATCGAAAGTAAAAGAGGGCGGGTTTGCGGGAAAGCAGGAAATCGCCGATGAACTGCTCCACAGCATCGACGCTGCTAGGCGCGAAAAATGGACTGAGACAGTTGAAAACTTGGATTTTCAAAAATCAAGTAGACAAGCTTGGTCACTGCTGCGAAAACTCGGAGGCAGCAACCCACCTATCCGTCCAACCAATCTAGTGAGCCCAAACCAAGTGGCGTCCCACATAGTATCCACCTCAAGAGCACCTCAAAACCGCTCACACACAACTAAAGTTAAAAAAGACCTCAAGACCCTAAAAGCTACCTGTGCATGTGAAACAGAATATTCTAACCCTTTCACCCCTGAAGAAATCACAAGAGCCTTGGATGAAATGAAATCGGGAAAAGCTCCCGGCTTTGACAGCATACATGCCGAGTTCCTGAAGCATAGTGGCAGATTTACCAAACAATGGCTTGCTAAGTTCTTCTCAGACATCCTTCAGACAGGAAATGTTCCACACCAACTCAAGAGAGCAAGAATTGTTGCCATTCTAAAACCAGGGAAAGCTAACGACACACCAAAAAACTACCGCCCAATTGCACTTCTGAGCATGGTCTACAAACTTTTTGAAAGACTGTTATATAACCGGATTAGCCACGCAATAGAGCAACACATACCTGTAGAACAAGCTGGATTTCGACCAAACTGCAGCTGTACAGACCAAGTACTCGCACTGACTAACTATGTGGAAACAGGCTTCCAAAAACAACTAAAAACGTCCACTGCTTTCATTGATTTATCAGCTGCATATGACACTGTATGGCGCCAGGGAGTGATATATAAATTAATGTGAGCTATCCCATGCAGAAAAATAACTGATGTCATCCATGCTATCTAACAGATGTTTCCAGGTCATCATGGGCGATAAGACTAGTACCCAAATGAAATTGAACAATGGCCTCCCACAAGGATCGGTGCTGGCTCCTCTACTCTTCAGCCTCTATATTGCCGATATGCCCGAAACTGTATCAAAAAAGTTTGGTTACGCAGATGACTGGGCGCTTGCTACAAGCCACAAAGAAGTAGAGATTACTGAGCAAATCCTAACAAACGACTTGGCTACCCTCGGAAGATATTTCCGCGACTGGCGGTTGCAGCCCAACGCCGTCAAGACGGAGGTATCCTGTTTCCACCTAAATAACAGAATGGCTAACTACCAACTTAAAATACAATTTGAAGACAGATTGCTCAGCCACAATAAACACCCAAAGTATTTGGGGGTCATACTGGATAGAACGCTAAGCTTTAAAGAACATCTTACGAAGACAACGGCCAAACTCAGAACCCGAAACAACATCCTATACAAGCTATGTGGAACCACATGGGGCTCCTCAGCGTCCACACTTAGATCAACAGCTCTGGGTCTGGTGTACCCCGTCGCGGAGTACTGTGCACCGGTGTGAATTAACAGCCGGCACACCAACCGTGTTGATGTCCAACTCAATCAAACTATGCGCATTATATCAGGCACAATCAGGCCCACGCCCACTTATTGGCTACCTGCACTAAGCCACATAGCTCCACCACACATTCGCCGTGAACATGCTCTCGTTAGGGAGTACAGAAAAATTAATGCTGATCCTGCACTCCGTTCTCACGTTGGAGTTGCCGACAATGATATAAGTAGGCTTCGCTCAAGAAAACCGCCCCTAAAATCTGCAAAGACACTGCTTGACAATAACTTCAATACAACTGAAGGTTGGAGAGAGGAGTGGGAGAAAAATGCAACACCTGCCAACCGGAATATGCCGTGCATCACCAGCAAACCGGAGGGCTTTAACCAACCAAGACGAATCTGGGCAACACTCAATAGAATAAGGACGAACTGCGGCAGGTGTGCCGACTCACTTGTCAGGTGGGGAAAAATACCATCCCCAAATTGCGATTGCGGCGCTGAAGGACAAACCATCCAACACCTGGTGGAGGAATGTCCGCATAGGTCCTACAATGGTTCTCCATCCGACTTTTTGATTGCGACAACGGAGTCAATTGAGTATATTTGTAACCTGGACGTTTGTTTGAGAATATTAATATCGTTTGTTTATTATCATGACTGTTTGTAACGTGTTGTTCAATCTGTTCATATATATGTATGTATGTATACACTGTAAATGCAGTTTAAGTACCTGTGATGTAGCCATACGCTGAATAAATAAATAAATAAATGCGGGAAAAACTCATGGCTGAAAACATCAGGGACTGGACGAGACTGGATTCTCATACCCTACTCAGGAGAGCACAATAATAGAAGCATTTGTCAAAATTGTTGCCGATCTTCATTGAATGCAGTTGGTAGAAGAAGGAAAAGATTTGGTAAAGAAATCGTATCTCTTCGCAAATATCCGTTCTGTTCTGAGGGGTTGTTTCGAGTCTTAATAAGAATCTATTTACTACGATTTTTCTACTTCAAAATTTTCATAGAAACCCGAGTCCTCTATACTTTGAAGTAGGATACTGACTCCAGTTAGATGTCGTATTTTCCATTTATCTGAACAACCTAATGGTTCTCAAGGAAACTCGCAATCGTGGCTTGCATAAACCAATCCTTTGTAACCACTATCCGGCGCATCAGAAATTTATACATTCCAATTATAATTTTTGGCTCTAAACAGCGTCTGTGCCGTACGTCATCGCCAGTAATGGGCCGTCCAAGGGCGGGCAAACAAATGCGAAACCGCACAACATCGTAACATAACTTTGAGATCCGACTTCATGGCGAAAAAATTGCAGGATCGGGTCGCTGTGCGTGCGCTCACCATAAAGTATTTCGGAAACAAATCTGGGAACAAAAGAACGTCGCTTGCCGCTGCCGCCGCCGCGCCGTCTTGATCCCAGAGCGCAGCTTGTTGGATTGCGGCCAATGCTAGATGCTACTTTAATGGCGAATCGTGAGATAATGTTAACCCGAGACGCATTTGTGTTTTCTTTTGCAGATCTTTCGACGCGCTCTTTGACTCCGAGAAGAAGAGAAATTGCTGCACCTTTCTGAGCTACAGGGCGGTAACAGACGCGGTGAGCAATGTTGAAGCGATGTTGAATAATTTTGCATTAAAAGAATAAGTAAAAAAATAAGTCATGTTCAGGGACTGCCTAAATACCAGTAAAATACTACGCTTTCATCTTTTGTTGGTCGACAACAATTCTTGAATTATGCAGAATAAACCATAGGACGAGAAGTCAATGACAACCTAACAAGGTAGTGTTAATCATCATCACAGATGTTATGAGTTACATAATATGGATGCATAATATTTTTTAATTTATTTTTAAATTCCTCTGAATAGATAAGTGTCTTGTATGAAATAGTTACAGAGACCACTAGAATGTAGACTATAGAATAACTAGAGTGACTAAAAAGTACCTGATATTACTCTATAAACAGTGATTATGAGTAGAGATAGAGAGTTTAAAAACATCGGCTTGACTGCTGACATTTTTTTTATTTTGAGTGCCCTGTGCGATGCGGGCGCTTCATAAAGGACAATCGACTGCACGATCACATTCAGGGATGCCCCTTTCCTATTGCCGGCTTCTCAAATATTCGACTCAATCTAGATATCATTGCTATTCTAGCTCCTGCCATCTGGGTTGAGTTCCTAATGTAGCCTGAGAAGCACTTTGCGTTGTCTACATAGACTCTGAAGGAATTCTCGGATTTACGGGAGACTATCCTCCTGGTAGATGTCCCTCTCCTTCCCATTCATTGAAGGTATAGGAAGTAGTTAATGTTTTTGGAAAGCGTATGTTTTTTCTCACAGCTACATTCACCAGGCGCGCATTCGGCGACGGCGTATTCAACACGCACGTGTGGCCATGACAAAGCTTCCTAAAATATGGCGTGACCATAACATCACTAAAGCTACCCGAGTGTCGCTGGTTCTCCATATTTTTGTATGCCTCGGAAACCTGGACTGTTAAAATGGCAGATCGAGCTCGCATAGATGCTTTTGAAATGTGGACGTGGAGGAGAATTCTGAGAGTTCCTTATACCGTCCATCGAACTGACGCAACGTTTCCATACTGGATGAGCTCGGTAATCCAAAGAGGCTGTGCTCCATTGTGTCGACGAGAATGCTTATACATTCTTCGGACATATACACAGAAGCGATAATATGGAGAAACTTGTAGTTCAGGGTCGTGCCCCGAGTGGGTGACGCCATGGCCCTTCCCCTACACACTGAGTGGATACGACGAAACAGTTGCTGGATATGAGTATCAAGAGCGCCACTGAACTGACAGTAAATCGCGAACGATGGCGAGCTACAGTTCTCAAAACTATTAATAATATTTGTGTCGGCAATACTTTAGCTCCGACTTAATGCATTTTACGAGTTAACAAGATGTCTGTTAAGACATTGTGAGTATGATGATGATGATGACATTCACCACACCAGATTGTATCCCGATGATCTATGACATTGTCAGCTTCCATGAATAAATAGTTTTAAACAGTGTTTAAATATTCATTTGTAACTATTTTTTTATGGCTCGCACGAGAAACACAATCGAAGAGGAAATAGAAATTAAATGCAAAATTTATTAGGCACGATGAGCAGAATGCCTTTCGTTGACACTCCAGTACTCGCGCGGGGTACCGCAATACCCCATGCTTCACTTATTTGGCTGTAGTCTAGGAGGGTATGAGCGGCGAAGAATGTCCCCGTTGGTATTCCTTGCGGGCGGTTCGGAAAAGTCACCTCTGCGTACGGTAGTGCTTTGTAAGACTCGTAGTGGTACCTACATCGTTACAAATTGAGCTGGGGTATTAAAGTACCCCGCGCGACCGTTTGTGTTACAATAAACCTTCGGTTCAAAACTGAGATGGCAGGTAGATAAATGTCTAATAATAATGATAACTGTTATTGTAAACTAGTTTTTTGTCAAAATGTGACTACAAAAAGGCATTTTGTCTATTTAGGTGTGGGAGCAAAGATCTGCAACAGTGATTGAAACGGTATGATGAAATAATACGTGAAGAATCAGTGAATGAAAATGTCGAAATAATTTATTCTGAGGAAGATACTGATAGTGAGGTAGATGAAGTTCAAGAGAGCGATCATGATTCTGACACGGAGCAAGAAGACGACCCTTTGTCCCAAGACAATCTAGGAGGTGCAACATTTTTTACGATCGATTCTGATTTTTATGCCGATGTATGAGATTCGATAATATTCATGTCAGGCACGAAATACCACAATTTGATAAACTTGCTCCAATTAGAGATATTTTCGATAAGTTTGTAAGTCATTACAAATCATCTTTTGTTCCAAGCTCTTACTTGACTATCGATATTCTAAATATAGGAGGAATCAATATGTTAAGACTTTCGGAAGCCAAAAGTAATTGTAATTCAATCAAAAGGGGGCACTTTCTGAAGGCACTTGCAATAGAACTGACTCTTCCACAGAAAAAGAGTCGTCTGTACATACAAAACATTTCTCCAAACTTCAAAACCAAACTACGTCAACTTCTGAATATCAGCGAGGAATCTACTGGCTCTGTAGAAGAACCGCCTCGAAAGTTGGGGAGGAGAAAATGATATTTCTGTACTAGAAAAGCGTTCTTATCCCCCCTATAATTTGTCTCAAATGCCAGCAATGGAGCTGCAAGAGTCATCAAAAAATAACATGTCAGTCATGTGGAGAAAAGTAAAATATAAATATTAATTAATTTCATAGACTCATTATTATGCTTATATAGTTTTTTGTATTTTTTTCCGAGAAAGTTTCAAAACCTTGGAATTAATATTCAAATTTCTTGATTCCAGTTTATTTCTTTGTATTAGTGTTAGTTTAGCAATTTAGTGTTGTACTGCTTTTTTATGTGTAAATAATAAATGGTGTTGGTTTAAAGAACAGCTTTTGATTTAAACCCTAAATAATTTACCGCGTATTTCGTCGTAGATATTTCTTTTAATTTGGGGTATTCTAATACCCCCACGCGACCGTTTATGTTGCTATCGGCCGCGCGAGTACTGGAGTGTTTTAGGCGAAAAAATTTGTTTCCTCAGAGTCCTTAGACGTTAGTAGGTATTAAAATACCATTAATGTTGAATAAGAAAATCACACTAGGTTAGGAATTATTAGGATAAATAGAAAAAATATTCATTGTTTGTTGGTAGGCGATATACTCAGGTATTAACAAAATTCAAAAATCACTTGGATTCGGATATTTTCAGCTTTATTTAGTATGTTATCTGTGATAACCTGGATCGTAACCATGTATGTTGGCATTATATTTGCCAAACCCAAATTAAGTGTTGACAAGAATGACCATTTCTGAAGCTATGCCTCAATTTAATAAAGATCGATACAAATGAATATAATTTGATATATTACCACATTATTACATGACATTGAAAGCAGTGAACCAACAGAAACAGCTATTGTGAGGGCTAATACCACTACATGCTTTGAATTACACTATTGGCTCAAGGGGGAAACATCTAGAAAGTGATTTGTACCTTACCCAAAGTGACCTCAAGGATATTGCATCCTTGTTTGGAACATGTCCTAAATTGCAACAGGGCTAATGCCCCTACCGGCATTGAATTGCACAATTCGCTCGAGCGGTTTTTTTTTTGGAAAACGTCATGAAAATAATTTCCACCTTACCCAAGGTGAGCTCAAGGGTATTACAATCCTTATTGGGACATATTGTGTAATTCTATAGATTTTTGTTACAGCAAGTATATAAGGAGAATGTCACACCACGACATTCTAAAATCATGGTAAAAATAAAACTCCTAGCGGTATCCCAAAACTGCGAGCCTGATTCCATTAAATATGACTTTCTACGGTGAGATAAGTTTACCAAAACCACAACTCTATTGTTTGTTAGAATTTTGATTTCAGAAAACCGTAGCCTTTATCTTACAGCCATAATAGAAACTTGAGCACCCTTGACCTTTATCGTTCAGTGATTTATTCACTAGACACGCTCCCCTGTACTTCTTTATAATGAATACACCGGATCCTGAAAAACTATAAATCAGATCACGATATTTTTGCTATTATTTCCCACCCCAAGAGGATAAATTTCAATGGTTTCAGTATCTTATCGATTGTAAATTAGATTCTAGGGGTGAACAATGTAGTGAGATGTGAAATCACAGTGCATTAGTCTAGTTGTTTTAAACTGGACGTGTATTTGGATAGAATTTAAGTTCTTAGGACAATTAACCATTCCTTCTTTTTAAGATCGAAAAAGGTGTTGCGAGTCTTGATATATTTCAACCGTGCAGGAAATTTATCAAAAATAGAAAACAGGTACGGCCATGCTTCAGTGACCAACAAATAAAACGTCATTGTTTGATAAGGCCACTGTGTGTCGGAACAAAACATGATCATGGATCTGCATCAACTAACGGCCAATTCCAAGGACTACATAGTAGTAGTACACATTCATTTGAGCAAAAATGCAAAAATAGCTTTATTAAACTTTACTGTAGTATTTTTCGTAGTAATGGAAACGACAGTAAAATTAGTTATTAAACAGCACTCTTTAGAAAATCCTTAGATTTATCCATGATTATGTGTACGTCATTAAAGCGTGTTGCATATTTTCTCAATGGATCCATAGTGAGACTCAATGGCGTACAGACACCTCAAAAATGTTATTGAGTTTACCCTACGAGACAATCCTTTGATAAGACAACCGCGCAAAAGAAAGTTGATTTTCGATCCAATAGTGGTCCTTGAAAGATACTTGTAGCCCGTTCATAGAATCGGAGGACTTTGATGAAACTCTCCACTGAAGTATCCCAGCAATTCCTAGTTCATTGAGGAATTAATAGGGCAATGGCGATTTATCTTATACAGTCAAGTTTACAAATCTCTCTCTTGCGACTATTATCTCCTCCTTGTAGTCCAGAAACGTAGTAGTACTAGTAATATTGGTGATGGTGAGATAAATCCAGGCTAGTAGGCCACCTTTGCCCCTCTTTGCCAAACCTAAGGAACCAATACTGGAAACACTAAAAACCTCACGTTCTGAAAAGTACCTCCTTTGCAAACCTACCAGACTTCTTGATATAAGTTCGACCGCTGCCGTCTCGAATATTTGAACCCCGAAGTTGTGATGTATACAGCACATCTGCCCAGGTAGTGAAACGCTGTTTCGTCTTTCTCCCAGTATCTGGAGCAGATCATGTCCCCTATCTCTCTGAATGAACGATAAATGCAGAGACAATGGCCACCAAAAGGTTAAGCGTCTCCCTGGCTTTATTGCCATAACACACCGCCCTTGTCAGCGCTCGCTATGAATCTTTTAGCTTTCTCTAACCAGGCTTTCGCCAGGTCCTTGTAAGCCCTGTAGTCCAGGGCAACATTGACCTGGCGCTTGCTAATTTCAGGCATACTGGGCCGATGCAGGAGCTGCCGGCTCCCACCCTAGCTAGATGGCCCGCTCTCTCATTGCCCGATACACTAATGTGTCCGAGGACCCACAACAAGGCCAAAGCTGATTTAGCCCTAGAACCCAGACACGTAATCCCATTTAGTCCATCTCCTAATTGCTAAATATATACAAGGCAAGTGACCATTTCTTACTTGTATATATCTTTCTTTACGAATCGGGCAGAATGAGCACGTTTTGTCAATTCTATTAACTGCTAGAAAAAGGAAAGCTCCTAACGGTTTACAAGGCTAATATAAGACTTGGTCTGGAATATTGCTGATATTCCTAGGGAACTGTTGTTCCTATCATAAGTTCATACTCGAAAATTCCAGAAAGGAGCAATCCAACTAACCAGTAACACCACCTTGATGCGCAAATTCCAGTAGTCTTCTTGTCGGAGGATGGTTGATGTTGGTAACCTTTCGCTTTTTTATCAATATTCCGACGTAGCCTGTACCCACAATAACTTTTACAGAATTCGACAGCTCTCCAAATTCATTAGCTACACTCACGGTTTGCTGCATCTTACTTTAGCCCGGCCACTGTTCATATACAATAACGATACAGCTACAATTCAGGAGTCCAATGCAACGACGATTGGAATAAATTTTGTGCTAAAGCAACTGAAGTCCAGGATTTAGCCGATGTAGAATTCCAAACTATCAAGAATAGCTAACTACGTTCCTTAAAACTTGGACTTAACCGGTTGCTGCATTAGTCCAACTATAGTAGGTTATGAATCTGTAAGCCAATCGATATTTTTATCGAGTCTGGAGACATCGGCCTGTTTTAAAGCCACTAAGCAACTCCCTCTAACCTTACCTCTTCACACTAATCGTGACACTCTGATATTTAGTTTCTACCTTTGTCCCTGCTTAAATATAAAAAAAACTTACCAGTAAAGTAGTAATTCTGAACAAGTAACACTTTGCATTAATCATTTTAAACGTCAGTTATCTGTCACAGAGATTTTTGATAGAAAAGGCATATAGGTAAGTTTTTCTAATTCCTGCTAATCATAGATGCGTCCACTTTTCCGGTGTCTAAAAGAGAAAGAGACGTACAAGTGAAATTATGCATACTATAAACTGATATTGATTCAAATCTAGGAAATAATAATTAGTAGAAAATAATGGTAATGAGTTTTTCCAAACACATTGTTGGCTCGCACTATGGTAAGATGCTTAATGGTTTGCGTTTATACGAGTCGTGTTCTAAAACAACTGTGCTATATGGGCACCGAATATCGGATTGTCTGATAGCGTTGTAACAGTAAAAATAAATTACACTGCTACTTCCTTCTCTTCCGAATTTTGTTTGCGATTTTTTCCCAGGGATGTTACCGTTGCCTTAATTAATTCTTAGGGAGCAGATCGGATATTGGGATAGCAAATAGCGTACAGGGAATTTTTTTGGCTGATTTATTGTTCTCTAATAGATAAAGGAAGTTGCTTTCTTGGAGAATTGCAGAGTAAACATTCTATACAGGGTATAGTTTCCCTACTTGAAGACAATAAAGCATTTGGCTGATGTAGGAAACACGTGTGCTCGTACTAGCAGGGTAGGAATGTGAGCTCGATTGGTATAACTACCATATATATGTATACAGCATCAAGCTTATTTAACAGCAAAATCCATTACGAAGATGTCTACACAAGATAAAATGCTAATGGGGACTAGTTATGTTATGGCGCATCTAACCTATTAACTTCCACATCAACTTATCCGTTGAAGTGCAAATGTTCTATACCTATAGAAGTAGTAGCTGAGGTGCGGCCGCGCTTGTCAAGTAGGCCCCAATAGTAGGCCACCCGATCCCCAAATATCACCTCTCAGAGCACTCCTGCATCAGGGGTGTCCCGATCCTGGGCCCGCAGTTGGCTTTTAGTGCCCCCTGACTAAACCTTTTGCTCGGTGCCCTTTCACACGTCTACATTGCGTACGATTCTGCTTATATACCTTACAGTAATCAAACAATCTGCATTGCAATGAAAGAATAGCAATCGTTTAGGTAAATCTCGACTCCTCAGCATTTGTAACTTTAACTATCAGTGAAGTATGCTTATGCTTGCTCATTTTTCTCTATTAGTAACTGAGAACCTGAATCCTTCAATAACATTTTCTTCTTAGGGTGCCATACAGATTCCTGCGTAGACTGTTCATCCTTTCTCTCATCAGATCATCCTATTCATGACAGCCCTCTGTAATTCCTGGAAGTCGCTTATTCCTCTCCAGTAACGGATGTTTCTCAACCATAATAGCTTTTTTCTACCAATTCCTCTTCTCCTTCCTTCGATCTTACCTTGAAGAATGAGACGCAGGAGGTGATAGCGTTCTAAAATGATTTAAAGCATATCTTTCTCCAAGTTATACCCATCAAGTAACACTTCCAGCCATAAAATACGTTTCATAGTAACGGCCCTAATACAGATCCTTGTAGAACTCCTGTCATCATTTGTTGGTGGCATTAACACTGGTTGTCTGCCGAAAAAAGTCATTAGCCACACTGCGATTACAGTACTCAGCCTAACTACGACGGCTCTCAGTGGAGATGCCGTATCAAAACAATAAACATAATCTACCTCAATCAAATGGGCTAAATTAAGTTTTATTTTTGTAGCACTAGCAACTTGTCGTTGCATACATTTTTTGACACATACAAATCTAACATGCTACTGCATCATTCTAAGCAATGAAAGGGATCAGTTGAAAAAATGTCAAAGCAGTGGCTAAAAAATAAAATTCAAAGCGACAGTCGCACTACTCGCGGAGTTACCCAAAGTTGATGTACTGTTGGTTCTTGGGCTGTTCGGCCGGCGCCGACGCCAAGGAGGCGGAGCGCATCGACGCCGGCCGTACAGCCTAAGAACCAACAGTCCATTGGATCACAGCCGCGAAGGTCTTACACAATACATTACACAAAATTACTGACTTAGGCCATTGATTGAAAGAAAAAAGGGCTTAGGCTGCGTTTCCACCATAGATGTGCTAGGAAAATGAACGCAGCGAGGATGTGTAGCGGAGCTGTAAAACGGTGTGGGTGTTTCCACCAGAGACGTGCCAATAAGAAGATGTGCGGTGCGAGGATGTATGTCGGAGCTATGAAACGATATGCAGATGAGCGTTGCGAGGATGTGTAGCTCTTTCCAGATTGCCAACGAGCCGGGGGTACCTGCCCGTCCTCTACTTGGCTACATTCACAGCACACGTCCCTCGCAATATATTTCTAGCACACAACTCTTGAAACACATTTCCAGCACACATTCCTCGCCAACATGCCTTGTTTCTAAATTCTGTGGGCTCGTTAAGACACATTCCTCGTAACACATCTTCGCATATCTCCACGGAAACTCAGCCTAAGTCAAGTACGAGAGTGTGGATGGTCGCTTCGGATTACTTCGCTCCGCTTCAAGTTACTTCCATCAGTATTTGTTGATCTCTGTGCTGAGGTAAAAAGTCGAAATCACGAGGCGAAGTGACCGTCCACACGCTTGTTCGTCGAAAAAAAATTCCCAGAAAACAGCTCAAAGCAACAGAAATCAAGCAGATAACAACTGTAAACGGTAGAAACCAACCAAATACAACCGAATAGAGTCAAAACTAGCTCAAAACAGAAAGCAAGCAGATAACAGCGGAACTCTGTAAATCTGTTTTGTGGTAAGAATGAGAAATATAATTGAAGTATTTGAAAGTGCACTATGCAGTAATTTCAGTAACAGTGTGGCTAGCGCTTAAATACAAAAAATGCAGATCTTAAACACAAAATGAGTTGTGTCTAAAAAATGTCCTAATCATTATACTTCCATTCCGTACCCTTGAATTTCCACTAATGAACAATCGTTATCCATATGATACAACTAACAAGAATAAATGTTAAATCCTGACAGCTAATCTTTATGTTGATTTCACCTTATCACATCGACATACTCAATGCCGTATTGTCACAATATATCTTACTTTGGAGGTGGAATCGATAGCTGTCGGCAACTATTGGAAATGAAAATTAGGGCAAAGTAACAAGCGCGCTTCATGTTTCCGTTTGACATTTCTATTAGGAACTTGTCTCCTTCAGACCACTCATCAATTAGTGCTCTCGACTGGATCACTGCCCCAGCAAACCTTCGTGTCGGAATGCGGATGGAACAGCTACGTACAGAGCGCTTTGTAACTAAGTGCATGGGTAAATCTTCAACAATACAGGTTTAGAGGACTGTGTTTCTTTGGACCAAGAACTAAAACTGTTATTATTTAAGATGTTTCGATGGTCAAAGGGCTTTTATACTATAGATATTGATGAATACGTACACTCTATTGAATAGTAATAATCGCAAGTTTTATGCGGTATATACATATACTCGTAGCTTGTGATGATGACTCTTATTAAGTTTATCAACATACCTTTACCGTTATACACGTTATGCCATACACCTAACACTACTACAACATTCACAGGCAAGCGCAGTAAGAAAGCAGTTTCGGTGGAGCGCATTTATTGCTTACCAAACGCGAGTATCGCATTTTGCCAGGTTATAAATATGCTTCTAGCTGGCTTTTGGCATCAAAATTGCCAGAACTTTGGCATGCATGAATAAAAATTACCAGGAATGGCGACTTCATGGCTTTGAATGTGAAAATTGTCAAAACCCAAACGCCAAGTATGACATAATATTATGTGGGTGACGGTGAAATCTGACCTGCGGAACTGTAAATGTATGTCACACTGAAACTATCCTTTGATTAGCCTGTGGTCAAATTTATAATTTATTGTAAAAATTAAGGGCTATTGTAGTCCCCTCGGACTGCCAGGCCGCTTAATAACCCTTGGAGTCCTGGAGGAGATTTCATCATAGCTGTCATGGGACTGTTTCAACACTTTCATCTTACTAGCTTCATGCAACGCTGCACATCTCAGTTGGGCACCAGGCCACAAAGATGTTGATGGCAATGAGTGTACAGTTGATAATACACAAATATTACTGCGTATTCGTTTTTATTTATTTCAACAATGAAAAATTTAGTATTAACTCTCGTCTCTCTCTGATTGGAATTAAAACACCTTCCCAGTGAGATCAGTTTATTCTAAAACTTCTAAGGGTCATTTGCTTATTGTTCCAGCTTCTCAAACAATGTTTATTTTGAGTCATCGGTGCGCCTTTGAATCACCAGAAAACAACGAATTTTGTTATTTTGAGTATGCGCAGTAATAGGAAAAGGTAAAATGATGCCCAAAAACGACAACAAAGGTCCACCAATTTTGATTGCCTGCTCTCTCTCCTTGAAGAGTCACTATAGTAAAAATGTCGATTGTAGAACAACTGGAAATATTGCCGCTTTATGCGGCTAGCCTTTACTTTTGAGAAGAAAACCAATGAAATGGAAGTTAGAAATAGCCAATAGTAGCCAACTTACTGTGTGTTTTGCGCCACCAAAAGTTGCCAATCGCCCAGCTACGATTTTTGGTCGCTACCTCGGTTTTGAAATCGTCGGAAAAGAGACCTGGAAACTCTACAGGAACGCGTGCTCTAAAGAATGGAAGTGGGAGATAGGGGATACCGTGTTCTCTCTTCAACTTGTTAAAGGCAATCGGCTATCTACATCCGATTCGTTTATATCGGCATTCTAGATCTCGGCAAATCAATCGTGTTTAAGTAGTTTTTATTTTGTACGAAAACATAAAGATGAGTAGATGCATAGGAATATAGATTACGGGACAGGATTTTTACGATGTGTTTATAATACGTTTGCTCACCAGGAAAATTTACGTTATACTAGTTATCCATCTTGATTTGAGGAAACCCTGAAAGGGACAAACGTGAATGACAACGATGCAGCAGTCATATTCATGTATCAAACAAATGCCTATCTGAAAAATTTTTTAAAGTCATTATATTAAATTGTTTTAACCAATAATTATTTAGAACAAGTTAACGAGGAGAGACTTTAAGTTTAGAAAATATATGATGAGGTATAACATGGAATAAAACTTAGTTGTGCATCTATATACGAGTAGGTAATCATATTCCCTCAACATTTACAGCACAGGTATTTACAGAATCGATAAGTCATTCAAACACCT
Organism: Callosobruchus maculatus; assembly: GCA_951848785.1. Lineage (NCBI taxonomy): Eukaryota > Metazoa > Arthropoda > Insecta > Coleoptera > Chrysomelidae > Callosobruchus > Callosobruchus maculatus. The sequence continues at coordinate 22,912,953 of CATOUR010000014.1, read as the reverse complement.
TTAGCTGTAAGTTTTTAGTGATTTTCGTATGACGAAACCGAAATTCCAATTAAAAAAATATATTTTACATAAGATTCGAATGATATCAATCGATATCACTACTAACAGGCAACCCGAAAGCCTTCAGTATTCATGTTGTTTAAAAGCGTGGTGTATCGCCAGCTGGTTATTCTGCAGTTATCTGATCTGTACATCCTATATTCCATGATATCACCTTCGTCGTTGCTGATAAACAACAATGGGGGAAAATAAGATTGTGGGTGCCTCTTTCGTGTATCATATTTTCTTTATCTTTCGCTTTTATGTGCGCCTCTGTTTTGAGTTGCGTGGAGTAACAGCCTCGAGAGCAGTATACAGGTTTATGTGTATGCAGTGTAAGATAGGATCACAAAACCTTATGACAGGGCTTGTTCAATCTTATGTTCTATATTTAGCATGAATAATTTCTACAGTAATCGATAATGATGACATTAAAGAGAATAAAAAGCGCCAGGATTACGAGAGTGCTACCTGGCGGAAACGGCTATAACTTAATCTCAAACCGCTATTAAAGACATACGTACTCAGAGATACAAGGTGCATATAACAGTGCCGGAAGTGCTGCAGATTTTATATACCATCAACACGTAAAGTTTATAGACGTTAGCGATGTTAGCGCTGCTTCCGCCCTAAATCCTATTTTACACAAATATATTATAACTAACCCACATTTATCGCCTTAGTTCAGTGAAAACTAACAATTAGTTACTGACTTGTCAACTTTAATACATTTGCACAGGGGCTTATCTTCCACATTTGGTGACCCCATCCTCAATCAGCTAGGCATAATGTTATAAACAGCCTCATTTTTCCAAATAAAATGTTCTAAAATATAAAGTTTTGTACTTTCATTCCACATTATTTATATGGAATGGGTATTATGGTGAAGTACGTGTTGGAGTCACTTATAACTACGTATTGTTTTATTACTTATTTATAACTATAGACTGCTTGAACGAACTACTTCATTCAACAGGCAGGAAATGAGCAAAGATTTATACAAAACAAACAGAAACTGTAACAGTCAATCAACGAACGTTTAAGGGACACCTTCATAAGGGTTTTATTGCTGTAAATAAAGATGTCAATTCCCGTGTCAATTTAACTTGCACTACCACATACATTGCACATAACATAATGTGGAGAGAATAACAACAAATTTGTTATCGGAGAGGTAAATAGAACAAAATGTTGCATTTATATAATGTCATCCACACGGCGCATTCTGTTTATGGGATAGGAAAGTGCTCATACTGTTCTACGCATATATACTAAACATCCAAAAAACAATATTAGTTCTAAAATAATTGTTAGCTAAAATACATTTTTTTCAAAAATCGACTATATCGAAGTTCAGATCAAATTCCATTTGAAATAACCTCCTTGGCCTTTGTGTTTATGTAGATTGATAGTTATTTCTTGGATTCTGCTACTCTGTGATAATTGAACGATCATTTGCTTCAAATAAGTGTTGACTTCATTTGGTCCCTTTGTCATTTATTTACCCTTTACGGGAACCTCCAAAGACATTTCTTCCATGAAATAATGGAGGTAGCTAAAATACCCGTTTATGTGCGTGTATTCTGGCAATATGTTATAATATTATTATATAAGAAAACTAGTCGATATCGCAAACTACCGCAAATTTGATACATTTTTATTATTTTCCTAGACATTTGCGGTAGCACTTGTGTCGGCTGTTGTCTGCATTAAGCTTCATACCTCTACTTTCTGGGCTGTTATTGAGGTACGTAGAAGAACAAATGGGTTTTCGAGACGGCCTGAAGTTGGGAGAGCTTGTTTACACCGTTGACTATGGTACAAAAATGCAGCGACCATCGAAAAGATGTATATCTGTGTCCTGTAGACTATTCAAATGCATTCGACTCTGTTAAACATAAAAAACTACTAAAAATCCTAGGAAGCACAGGTATCGACTCACAGGATCTGAAGATCCTACAGAATTCATTCGAACACTGAGCAGCTTCAATAAGAAATAAAGATATTGAGATAAGAGTTGTATCTATAAAGCGCGGATTCAGACAGGGATGCATGCTCAGCCCCATGCTCTTCAATTTATATGTTCCGAAGTTATATTCGAGCAGGTACTTCACGGATTCGAAGACGGTATAGAAGTTAACGACAGATTGATAAATAATTCAAGATATGCCGATGACGGAGTCATACTTGCATTTACTTCTGAGGGTCTTCAAAGGCTAATCGGCAGAATAGCTTCAGTACGTGGTCAGATGAAATTATACAAAAACATAAGACAAAGAACATGGTCATAAACAAAAATCAAAGTCAGCTAATAGTTATAAAACCTCACGGAACGTCTACATCAAGGATTAAGAAATTTAGATATTTAGGCAGCTGGACTTGAATCTTGATGTGGGAATACGAATAAGAATGCAGATGGCCAGAACAACATTCTTGAAAATGCGTATACAAATAAGATATAATTGTTATAATATGTAGACAATGAAGATCAATACAATGAACAGAATGGAGGCTTTTGAGATGTGGGTGTACGGCCTAATGTTAAGAATACCTTGGACAGGTCGTTTTACAAATATCGAAGGTATGCGGCGAATAAATAAGGAACGTGATTTCTTAATCATCATCATCATCATCATCTTGCGATTTGGATACAACATTAAGCCGGCGGCATATATGCGGTAATCGACGAGCAACGAACCCCGATTAATTGCTATTCGGCTATGTGGCTGCAGGTTTTTACCCGAATACTCGCCATATGCCGAGCACCGAGCATTCAGCCGGCGCCATAGCCGGCGCTACACATGCGGCATTTAGGGAACAACGAGCAACGAATATTCGCAATTCGGCAAATGCCTACTAGTGTGGCTGGAGCAGTTTGTGCGAATGGCCGGAATTTGCCGAACACAAATAAGTATACTAATACTCACACAGAAACAGGAACAGGGCCGAACTAGAGGATTAAAAACTTTATTCGCATTGTTTATTTGTTAGCATGTTAGCATTTTTGAATTCTCTGTGTTCAAAAACCCCCAAGTATTGAATTTCACCGCCCCAGCTGTGGCAGTTTTGGAAATATTTAAGCCTTCCGGTACTGTTTACTGAGAAGGCGGTGAGGAACACCAGTTGAAACTTGTTCATGCTGTAAACCATTATTAGGGAATACTTCTATATTAAATAAAATATGCTGTGTGTTCTATTAATAAAAATCGGGGATATTTGTTTGTAAATTTAGAAAAATAATTTATAACTTGGCAAAGTCGCAAACGCGAAAAAAATTACAAGGCGAGATAGGGTATTAGTAGATATTTCGATTTAAAATAAAACGTACAGGGTGTTACATTTAGAAAAAACAAAGTAAAATGACCTTCAAATTACCGTAATTTAAAATTCTACCAATAACACCCTGCACATTGCTGGTGTCATCCAAAATAATATTTATTTAATATTTAAGTAACTCGCTGTATAATATTATTGAGAAAAGTTAGAGGAATATATCAATTTGGAGGTATTACTTGTGACCTTGCAAATCCGGAAATTAATAGAAAATAAATGATAGCTTGGCAAGATCGCAATAATATTTTAGGGTTTAATAGAGATCAATGATGGAAACTAGAAGAATTAAAAAAAAGTAATAGTACTATATAAAAAAATCAAGTTGATCACTATCCTACTTTCCCGAAACACCCTGTATATTTTTGAGAACATTTTTAGGATATGCGTCTTAAGTAACCAAATAACCTTCTATTTGACATTTTCTTCTATCAGGTATACCTTGCGAGATATCGAGGAATTACACACTAAAAGGACAACCTGTATGATATTATGATTGTCTTAGCGTCTGTGCTAAGGTGTGATCTTGTAAATCTGAATTGGTCACTATCATTACTACCCTCACTACTGTTCTCCGACGCATCTCTAGTGGTGCATAATAATAAACATCCTTGTCGTCTTCAATCATCCCACGAAATATGCTCTCAACTTTCAGCCTTCCGTCAAATCTACGAAGAAAATTGCTCAATGTAAGCAACTACAAAAAAGTATGAAAATTAGAAGAAATATATCATTATTATTTTCCATTGATGATGACGTTGATTCTACTGTCGATAAATTTTAATAATAAATAAGTTTCAATTTGCTACGAATATTCGGGCTTTCCCATTCCCTTTCTTCTCGAAACTAAACATAGCCAACTACGCACATGTAGGGCGATACGTGCTCGCTATTCGGCGAGCAAGGTTGAAAAACGGCGAGTATTGATACTCGGCAAATACCCGCATATGTGGCGCCGGCTTTAGGGTCGTTTATCGCAACCTATCTTCCACAGCCTGCGGTCTCTCCAGTCGCCATCAGACAGGTTCCTCTGCCTCATGGCTTCCTCAACATTTGTCTCCAATTTTTCTTTGGCCTTCCTCTTCTTTTCCTTTGGCTGGGTGTCCATTGGAGAACTCTTTTGGGCCATCTGTTGTCGGCCATTCGACATGCATGTCCATACCACCTCAATCTTTTCGCATCTATCGTATCAATGATGCTGGTGGGGATGTTGAGTCTGTCCCTTATATCTACATTCCTTATTCGGTCCTGGATCCTCAGTCTGCAGCAACTCCTCCAGAGTCCCATTTCCATCGCTAGGAGTTTTTTTCCTCATAGCCTCTGTGGTTTCCCAAACTTTAGCTCCATAGGTGGCGATGCTCTCCACTATTGTCCTGTACAGTCTGACTTTAGTGTCGGTCTTTATTTGCGCACCCCACAATAGACTACGTAGCTGTTTAGTTACGTACTTTCCCTGCCCGATACGATTTCTTATTTCAGCTGTACTTGTGGCTTGCTTCGTAATAGTCACACCCAGGTACGTATACGAGCTTACATCTCTAATCCCCCTTGTCCTATACGCAAATCTGCTCCAGTATCGCCAACAACGACATATTCTGTTTTATTGGTATTAATTGTGAGGCCCCATTTCTTGTATTCTTCATCCAGTTTTCTCACCATATAATGTATGTCATCCTGATCCTCTGCTATGACAACTTGATCATCTGCGAAGTGCAACGTGTATAGTTCTCCGATGTCAATTCCTATGCCTCGACAAGTACGTCGCCACTGCTCAAGTGCGGCGGTATTCAAATATATCCTGAACAAGGTGGGCTCAATAGGACACCCTTGACGAAGTCCTTTAGTGACCGGAAATGAATCGGATACCTTCGAGCTTATTTTTACACTACTGGTGATATCTGAATACAATACCTTTACAGCCTTTATGTACAGTGGACTGATACCATTCTTTATTAACGCGGGCCACAGCATATTCAAAGGGACACTGACATACGCTTTCTTGAGGTCTATGAAGACTAAATGAGTTTGCAAGCTTCTGGCCATTCTTTTTTCCAGTAAATGTTTTAAGGTGAAGATATTGTCTATGCAAGAGCGACCTGCTCGAAAGCCACTTTGTCCTTCTATATCTTCCATTTCATACTCTATTCTATTTTTAACTAATTTAGTTCTTCTTAATTCTCATTTTGGACATATCATGAGGATTAACAAATTATGCCCTTCTGAATTGGATAATAGAACGAAAAACCGGAGGGAAAGGATGGACACAAAGTCATGGTTGAATAACGTCAGAGGCTGGACGGGAGTGGATCCTCATACTCTACTCACGAGAGCATAATACAGAGCAGCTGCTAAAATTGAAGCATTAAATAGAGTTGGTGCCTAAAGAGAAGAAGAAGGGCTATAACTCAATTTAGTTCGCATTTGGCTAGTCTCAATTTACGAAAGTAGCCAAAGGGTCTATTCAGATCTGTTGTTAATTTATCTTGTTACCTCTTTCATCTTATTTTGGCATACCCAAACTTTTTGAGCAGGAGTTCTGCCATGTTTTGATAAATAAACTAAACAGCGAAGTAGCCTAGCACCAATCCCTGCGGTAGGCAGTTAACTTTTTTGTACCATTTACGAGTTTTTAATTGTAACTTGAACATTTAGCTGATAGGTTTTCAAATGAAGGATTTGTTATCTTTGAAAGTCTACCTCTATGTAGCTTGTCAAGGACAATATTTATTTATCGTATGGCTATACACATATAAAATAAAAATATAGCGTATATATAACAGATATTTTATTTTTTATCTTATTACTGCCGTTATTATTTTTTTAGATAGAATGTACATACATACAACTCACAGATTATGTGACCGCAACATCTTTCTGCTCGAAACCGAAAAAATAAAGACTGATATATGCATAGTACACCTGTACTATATCCACATTAAAAATGTTGATGGTAGAAACGTGTGTAGCGAAATTCCAGATGTGTTTATTTTATCTTTTGTTCCTGCTTCACACGGACTCATTACCTCTTTACATGCGGATGAATCTGCAACCCATCTGCTGCTATTTATAAAATAAACCTTTGGAAAAATGTCACGTTTTTGCATTTCGGTGTATCGTGTAACTACGTTTAATAATGCGGACACCTCGCATCTGGCGGCCATATTCTGACGTAGATGTTGGTACTACCGCTGGACGCCTACCGAGGTAGCTGTTGAATATTATCCAAGGCTTTAGTGCTCTGAAAAGTTGAGCCAAATATATTGACTTCGGTATTTTACAAATTAGGATTCTCGTTCGGCATACCATAACGCTAACCCTTTCGCTTTAAAATAGTTAATTTGAAGTTTTAGAAGATCTAGATTACTTTGAAAATATTTGAAGGTCTCGATATTTCTGAAAATTTCATAAAATGTCATATTAATAATTTTAAAAGTTTACCTGCTAACCCTGGACCTTATAGGGGATGTAGGAATAGTGCGGCTTACCTAAAAACAAGAAGAAATCATCATCTATAAGAGTAGAACGGCTTGTGTAATGATTACTACCCGAATCCGTCGTTTTATTGACGGTAAAAAAATCACATTACCCAAAGAAATGGTTGAATAACATTTCGGTTGCTATACCAGCCATTTACAAGGTTTCAGTTATATGACAAAAAATCAAACATGAAAAAATAATAATTATAGTAGCTAAACTTCATAGTGAATTACCGTTTAAAAAACTGAAGTATATCAACTTTGGCTCTGAGGCAACTTACACTTACACCCATTTAAAAAAGCTTGCCAGTATTCGGGTCTCTCCGGTCCCCCCGATGTCAAGGTAGGTTACAAAGACTTCTTATTTTATTAACCTTCACAGATTTTAGCTTTGTATAGCACTTGTTGTACCAACGTCCATCAATTTCCGAGATATTTCGACTATTTGGTAAATTTAAAATATAGCTTCTATTTGGGTACTGAAATTTATTATTATTTTGAGAAAGTACTATCGAATTTGTTTTCTATTTATTAACGAACAATTAAATTATAAGGTCCTATTAGTATCTGGCGAAGTCAAAACCCTGAATCATCGAGATAATAAAGTCAAGTATGCTAACGAAACAATTTTGTCTGCGTGATGCATTATTAAGCACATTTATCAGATAGTCTTTGAAAAATTTAGAGTTTTGATAACCTGTTCAATAATTCCACGCTGTTTGAAAAACGAGCTTTAAAAACTGATTTTTCCATTGAGGATATTTAGGAGAATCTTTGAGAGATTGCCTACTTGCCTCTAGAATATATCAACTATGAACAGGAATATCCAGAACGGAGGCAATCTAAAACTAATGCGTTTGAAAAACTGAAGAATCGTTTTATTTGGACTGTGTCGTTTGATATTTCATAGCCTACCTGATAGATTTGCTTGATAATTATGCATGACGTCTATAAAATTGTTTCCTCAGCACATTTGACCTATAAGATCTCGTTAGTTCGGTGTTTTGACTTGATCAAGTATACTATTATGGCCTTATGTTTTAGTTGTTTGTTAAGCAAAATTAAAATTTGATAGTATTGTCTGAAAATAAATAGATTTTAGTAAACAAACAGAAGGTATATTTAAAATTTGCAGAAAAATCGAAATATCTCAGAAACTAATGAATGCAGCCATAACAAGTTCTATACAAGGATGAAAGAGCATATTAAAAGCAATTCTTTGGTATTGTAAAATATTGGGGGTTACATTTAAAAAAAAGAGAGAAAATCTAGATTTTGCATTCTACATCACCCTGTATACGAATATGCGTTGCGGGCTTTTTTATAGCCGATTTTAAAACTAGAGACTATTTCTTACTTATCCTTGTAAAAAATTATTTTTCATTCATCACTTTATGATATACAGTACGTTCATTTGACAGAGATTTGGACATAGAAATGGTCATAACTTTTGAAATACCCTGTATAAAGTAACAATACCCTATATTGGAAGAACGCTGATCATTAGTAAAATTCGAATATGGAATAATATACAGGGTGTCTCATTTAAAAAAATGCATGTTTGCATCGCCACGTAGTTATGGATCACTCTGTATAAATATTAATATTTTTTGAGCAAGTAGCATATCCATGGCTACAACTTTTATATACAACTTTTTTCGCTATCTTCTACAGTAGTGGAGTTACCGACCGAGCCGGTACTAAAAACTCACCCTGTAGATATGAGCATAGATAACCCCTACAGAAGCTTCAGTAGTAACGGGCGTAAACGTATTTTTGCACTATCTTGTGGATTGTATGATATCTATGAAAATATTATTGTAGTGTCACAGCCTGTCCTACTCTATATGAATACGGTAGTGCAGCAGTGCCCAAGATATATTTCTTATATTTAAACACTCATTTATCCTTTCTTTGCCTCAAACAAAAGTAGATGAATAAATCCTTATTTCTAATAATCGGGGGTAAACGCTTGTGATTTTACAAAGCTTGCCAAGCATATTCCATACGAGAAGACAGGTCAACCTCTTGTTGGAGTTTTTCATCAAACCACCTGTGGAGTTTTATTTTTGAGGTACAAATTCAATTAGCCGTTCTCTGCTTCAAATGAAAGTAAACGAATAAACCTTCCCTTCTAATAAAAGGGGATGAAAAGCTTGTGACGCTACAAAGTTTAGCAACAGTCTCCCATACGGAACGGCAGGTCAACTTCCTGCTGGAGTTGCTCATCAAGTCACCGGTGGCGCGGTGTCCGGTGTTATATTAGAGTTGCCGAAGGTGAGGCGGACATGGGAGTTTAATACTTCAACCGTTATCAGAACTTTCCCGGCGTCGGCGAGTGACAACACGGTCGCCAGCCGCTCGTCCGTATGATGAATGAAGTTGCGAATGGCAGATGGCGGACAACTTACCAACTCCGGTCGACACAGTGGCGTATCCAAAGAGGTCGTATAAAAGGAAATATTGAAAATTTCTGCAAAAATATGCACATTTACTATATTTAAATAATGCACTGCACGAGTGAAGCGATTACCTATGTAAAACTTGATATTCCTTATTCTTTTAATCCATTTTCTATACGCTTATTGTATAAACACTGTATATAAAGAAATCAGGATAAAAATAGAAGGATCTAGAAAGGCATTTAACCCTCCATTAAGAGCGTGTACTCGAGTGACGAGTTTAGTCGCGTGGTCTACATATGTAGCCCATTTTTTAAAAAACAATTTTTGCATGTTAATTCAGTTTATGGTGTTTGTTATACAAACAATTATAATATTTAATCCAAATCCAAACTAGGGAGATTATAGTGGGAACGCACATGGACGTAGTGTTTATACCGTCATTTGCATGTAGTTATTTAGTTACAGCTTATTATTTGTGCTTATAGGTACAAGCGATAATTTTCACATTTCTCACATTAGAAATATATAGACGCAAACAAAAAATAAGGAAAGCACAACTCTGATCAGTACTTTTCGAAAAAAAGTGGTACAAATAAATTGATTTTTATTTTTTTACACATGCAACACACAGATCTCGGATGTGAGCTATGCACGCGTATTTACCGCAATTTGCACAAAACTTGCTTGCTGATTTGTCTCTGGCTCGAGAACAATATGAGCAACGTCCAACGAGATTTCTCGGTCGATTTTGAGGAGGTCTAAGATACCTTTTCTAGGTTGCCAGAAGAGCCTGTGCTTGCCTTCTTAGTTGAACCGGTAATGTGTTAATTATAGATCTATATATTCAATTTGCGGTTTAATGCATGCTATGTTTTCTAGAAAGTTACATCTATTTGTTCTTCAGGATTATTAGCCTTATAAACGCAAAGTGCATTATTTCACTGATATTGATTAGGGCATAAAAGATGATGCAAATTTCAAAAATGTAGGTACTTTGCCAAATTTTGCACCATGAGTAATGCTGTGGAAGCAGCCGAAACGTCAATACAGTATTATTTCAAGCGACTGTGGTTTAATTTACAGGCTAAACGAAAGAAATGTCTCTCAAATATAATCACAGAAAAAGTTTTGGTCTTATAATATATTTCTGATTTCTGGGGGGAAGCCCCACCTAAGCCACCTTGTAGTTACAGTAATACTTACCGTGGTGAAAATGTGTCTAAACAACAACAAAAAAAAATCGACAAGCAAAGAGAAATAATAGATACCATTAAAATGAGAAAACTATAGTACCTTACACGCGACGAAAGACATAAATTGCTACAAATTTAATTTAATGATGATGCGGGGAAAAATTCAAGATCGGGAGAAGAAGGATGTCCTGGTTAAGTAGTCTTAGGGAATGATTTGGATGCAGCTCCAATCAGTTGCTTCGTGCTGCGGCCTCAAAGATACTAATTGCATTAGTGATTGCAAATCCGTAGCGGTGACGACACGTGAAGAAGAAGAATGAGTATAAACACTACGTAGTCTAATGTCTGGCCAAATCGAATTTTTCCAAATATGATACATGTTTCGCAAACCGTTACCATCCTTAAGGAAACATTCAGACTTCATGATGTTTTACTAGCCCTCTACTAAAAACCACATATGCTTGAAGTTAAATATTACTGACCATTGTGACCTTTTCCAGGTACAAAATGCTAGACAACCACAGTAACAGTTTTAAAACTTTCAGTTGAAATTTAGGCTGTCTAAATCTTCTTTTGAATAGTTTAACATAAAGAAAAATGGGTCGGGTGTAGAAAAAATCTGTTTAGTCTGTACTTAGACCGTGTAGGGTTACTGCGCCAAATAACCCAATGTCAGGTTACGCTTATTTTACTTTTCCTAACCTTTTGTTTTTTATTTTAGTCCTTATAGTATTAGAGAAGGCAAGGCTAAGTCATTTTTGCGGATAGACGGTTATGCTGGCGTCCCTCCAGAGTACACCTTTTAGTCGTCTCTGTAAGCTTTTTTCAGTGGCTTTTCGTAGTTGCTTTGAAGTTTAAAATCGACAAAATAGTTATGCGACAATTCTAAAGTAGCATTTTAATATTCTTAAGCGATTTGAAAACATGTGCTTGACTCTTAATAAATTTTACGTATACTGTACTCTTAGTTCTTTGATGTCAGTTCGTTCTTTTATGAACAGCTTACGAAAATTGCGTGGAATCCTATTTTATAGGTGTCCGACAAAGCTTTTTGTCTATCTTGCTATTCGATACACCAATTACGTCGTTACCAAAATCCTATAACAAGTCAAACTAGTGATTTATGTGCCTTTAAACTATATAATAAGCTTTAAGAGCATATTAAGGCATAGTCATTTAATCAACTCAAGTCGTTGTTGATTGTCAGAGCGCTCCATGGGACTAACTCGTGTGTCATAGTATCAATTCGAAAAAGTAGTTCAATGTGCGAGCAATCAAACTATAAGCACTGGAATTGAAAATAATGTTATTTAGAGACCCGCACTAAAACTAGACTGCTTCTTAAAAACGTCAAAAAACTTGTGGGACCTGTCTCAAGTTTCGACTTTTTTTTCGGTTCTTCTACTTTAGCTATAAAAGATATATTTTCAAAAGCTATAAAGATTTTTCGTTACTATCGCAGTAGGAACCAACCATAAGACGTCCAAAAAATCGGAATAGTACGGGTTGAGACAGAGGGTCAAAAAAAAAGATAAACGAGACACACACAACAACTGACAGATACGATTTGCTACAATTACTTAGACTACTGGATTCCACAACACACAACAACTGACAGATACGATTTGCTACAAGTACTTAGACTGGATTCCATCCAAACGATCAACGCGATAATTACCAAATACTGATTTTACGAGTATATTCTGAAGCTGTTTACTTCTTAGAACTTTGCTTCTCTTAAGGCGGGTATCCATATTCGGTTGAGCTAGTTAAATCCGGTAGGTAATACCATGTAGGTGCTTTTGGATGCGTATGTAAACCGGAACAACAGAGAGGTCGATCCAAACTGGAATTTCGAAACACAAATTAAATTTGCCGATTAGGTCAGTCAAAAATCTGCAGTAGCTGAGCATGCGCTCCAAGAAAGCGGTGGCCTCAAGATAAATTTTGAGGAGACACAGGTTTTTGCTACGACCTCGACTCATCACGTCAGATTGTATAGCAAGTCCATCAAGATTATAAAGAATATAAAAATTGCTTCAACCACAAAAAAAGCTGCATACAAGCTGAACCGAATATGGATATCCACAAGAAGAGACGCAAACATTCTTTACATGCGCTGAAGCTACACTGGGATCAGCGGTGCACAGCGCGCCCTCACCCCGTAATCAGGGGTAAATAAATGGTAACAGTTTTTGAGGATGCCAACCACTCGTGTTGGCGAAACGTCAAGCAGCGAAGTGCTACTTTTCTACTCTTTAGATAATTGATAGATTTAAGTTAGAAAGAGTAGAGAGACTATTCTGCAGCAACCAACGTAAAGCTTTCAAAAAGATCAGATTAGCACTTTTTTGAGCTGAAGAAAGGCCAAGAACTATAAAAAAGACATACAGATAGTAGATAAATGTGGAAATGAAAGGAATACTTAAACTGGCTTTCATCCAAACGAACAGTTCAGCACAGTTTAAGTAAAAATTGATTTAAATAAAAAGTAACCCTTACATACAGTAGCCCCTCCTTCTACGCATCTGTAAGAAACCAACAGACTCCAAACGTGACGGACAAACAAATAAAGCGTTCAGTATAAACAGTCGAGCTTTTTGCTCGTTGGCTATCTCACCGTTATGTGTACAGTGCGGTAGTAAAAAAACCATACCAATTCCAAGAATTACTCATCGCAAGAAACCATTGAAAGTCTCTAGGAGCAATTAACTGAACCAAATAACCCCTGTACCAGACACACATGCTGAATATAAAAAGGTTTCCAGTTCTTTGCTTTCTTGTTCTAATCTGGACAATTATATACAGGGGGTTAAAAAAATTGTCAAATTATTATATTTCCACATAAGGTACACAAAAGTCAAAATTTTAGTTGCAAAGCTAGTTTTTCGGGATGAACTGTTGAAAAAGAATTATTATAATAATTTGGTATTTGTGATTTTATTTATTTATTTATTTATTTATTGCAATTTAGGGTAAAAACAGAATACATTCCAAAAACTTACCCACTACTTACAACAGTGTATAATGTAAAAGATACAAACAAAACGGAAAAAGAATTCATATGGCTATATCTGTCAAGTGTTTATGAATGTGAATACAGCTAGGAATCTAACATCAAGTTGCTAACCTCAGTGCGCTCACTAAACAGTACTATACCTTATTGTAACATTAAGAACAATTGTCTACGCAGGGTGCACTTGAAGGTGTTAAGGTTAACTACGAATACATCCGCGTTAAGATTACAAAGGTCATTGTATGTTCTTTGAGCTCTCACTGAAGGAGAGTTTACTCCCAAATTTGTTCTCAGAAACGGAATTTTAAAAAAAGGAACTTGTCTATACCGTCTATCTGGGACATTAAAATTAATTCTAGATAAAAGGTATGGACTATCAAACACATTAATTATCTTATATATAAGGCAAAGATCTGACAATATTCTCCACTGTTTTAAAGTAAGTATGCTCAATTCTTTTCTCAAATCCTCATAGTGACTATTTTGCACCGGTTGGGCAATTTTGAAACCCACTGTTCTCAAGAATTTGTTTGTGATGAGGGTGGTCAACGACCCAACGTGCACGTGGTGTGGGGAAGAGGAAGAATCCTCGGCACACATCCTGTGTCGCTGTGAAACCCTGGGTTATCACAGGCAGACTATGCTGGGCTCAAGAACCTTGGAACCAATAGAGATAAAACGGATAGGACCTAAGAATGTACTTGCCTTTGCCAAAAGGGCAGGTCTTAGGAACTAGCGCGGATAGAGGCGCAAAAGGGCCCATCGTGTGGCCTATGCACCAGCCACATTCCGTGCTGGATAGCCTCTGGTTCTTATTCATTCATTCATTCTCAAGAATTTATTTTGTATTCGCTCAATACGATCCACGTCGGTTTTGTACAAGTTTTAATACATATTGTGATACTTTTAATTCATTCGGAAGATGTTCAAAGAACTGGTGCTAAGAGTGTTTTACCCTCGACTTAAAATAAAAATTTGTTAGTCATTGCAATCTGCATATTTCTCTGTATGAAAGGATATAATAATAACTGTCTTCGATTTACCTCCATTGCAGGAAAATATAATAAATTAATGGTATTAAATTATCGAGATACAAGCTATTTTGACGTTTCCTGGAATGATCTGAATGACTTTTAAAAATCCTAAAGTTTTGATACTACTTCGCCGGACATCTTAAACAAGTTGAAGCAGACGCATTTAGAAAATGGAAAACATAAGACAGATTTGCGAGTAGACAGAAGGAATTCTGCCGGTGCGCCATCTAGTACCCGAAGGTGACGGCAACCAAAGAGAAAACGCTACTAGGAGCAGTAAATTCTCCTTGGTGGAACGACAAGGCTCGTTCGCTTTTGCCACTAGAGGCGCGGATTCTGACGCAAGCAGCGTAAAGCCGATATACGAGGGTTGCTCTATACCTCCGTCAATCCACCAGTACGCAGACAGCTGTTTCACGCTAATTAGCGATCATCAGTGCGCCATAGGTCGATTGACGGAAGTAGAGAGCATCAATTTTTCCATGTTTAATAAACATGTGAAAGATGTGCGAGTAGCCAGAAGGAATTCTGCCGGTGCGCCATCTAGTACCCGAAGGTGACGGCAACCAAAGAGAAAACGCTACTAGGAGCAGTAAACTCTCCTTGGTGGAACGACAAGGCTCGTTCGCTTTTGCCACTAGAGGCCCGGATTCTGACGCAAGCAGCATAAAGCCGATATACGAGGGTCTTCTTCCCCAGCTAAGCTGTGCTTGCAACGAATATCGAGAGAACTTAGCTTCTTTCGAAGTTAGTATTGTTATTTCTACAGGTATAGTGTTATGTTATCAGGCATTTAATCTTTCCACTTTTTGAATATTTATTTTGTCGCCTTGCTCATTTTCGTAAGACACTGATATACACACATTATCATCATCTTAGTCACAATGTCTTAACAGACATGTTGTGAACTCGTAAAATGCATTAAGTCGGAGCTAGAGTATTGCCGACACAAATATTGTCAATAGTTTTGAGAACTGTAGCACACCATCGTTCGCGATTTACTGTCAGTTCGGTGGCGCTCTTGATACTCATATCTAGCAACTGTTTCGTCGTATCCACCCAGCGTGTAAGGGAACGGCCACGGCGCCCCTCACTCTGGGCGTGGCCCTGGACTACAAGTTGCTCCATAGTATCGCTTCTGTGAATATGTCCGAAGAATGTAAGCATTCTCATCGACACAATGGAGGACAGTCTCTTTGGATTACGGAGCTCATCCAATATGGACTCAGCATTCTCCTCCACGTCCACATTTCAAAAGCATCTATGCGAGCTCAATCTGCCTTTTTAACAGTCCAAGTTTCCGAGGCATACAAAAATATGGAGAACACAAGAGACTGAACCAGTGATGCACACAAGTATACTTTATATTAGGAGTTATTGTTCCTTTGTAAAGTAACACTGAATTTTTTTGCTAAATATTAAAGTTATGTACGTGTCTGTGTAATATAGTATTTTAAAACGTAAGCATTGTGACTAAATCGTTCTTGAAAAAATGTCTGCTAGGTACATTATCCGTGTGGGGGTGGGTTAGAATATATCCCATCGTATATCCTGCGTGTCGTAAAAGGCGACTAAAAGGAACCGAACTACTGTCGGTACAATCAGTAACCTCTTCCCAACCAATAGCTTTGGGTGGACGACTTGAGAAGAGTCAGGACACCTTCTTGTCCTTGGGGTGAGAAGTTGTCCCTAAAGGCGAATGAACTACTATATACTATACCATCTGTTCAACAGCATGAGGGTGCAGAAAGCAAATGGGAAACTACTGCATTGAAGACCATAAAGATATCCCAAGAGAAACTCGTAGAATGAGTAAATGCATTTTACTAGTTCACATGTCTAACTATGATAATGATGACTCTGGCTACATACTGACTACATTGATACATAGTTATGCATTTGCAATATAAAACACGGATACGCAAGTAAACGCACAACTCACTTGTTTTTCAAACTACATTTCACAATTGCAGAAATCTATTTTACAAGTACTGCAATCTAACGCTCATATTAGGTTGATTCATACATACTTCATCCCAATCAGATACTGCGATAACAACTGCTATATCATCCGCGTAACATAATTTCCTTTATCAACTTTTTTATGTTGTTTTTATCAATTAAAAAGAATAATAGCCTCAAAACGGTACCTTGCGGTGTTCCAACTTTTATGAAGTTTTTTTGAGCTAACTTTATCTGTATGGCACATTAGGATACAACCTAGCATTACACAATTCGCCAGTAATGATATGTTAGTATTAATGATTCAAAATTTGTGCAGTAAGTAAATCTTAAGAGGCTGCACTTTTGAAAATAGCAAACAATGTAGTAAATAGGGATAGGACGCCTGGGTACAGCGCTTATCTAACATGTCGTGGAATCGGCTAGATATGCCATCTGGATCTCTGGATGTCTAGAAGTAACTTTCTAGAAACGGTGAGCAATACAGGGTTGCGATAAAGTATGGAACCAAGCAAATAACTTTGGAACGGAAAGAATGATATTGCTGAAAATTTGCAGGCAAGTGTAGTGACGTATAGTGCATTCGAATGGAATATGTTAGCTATTCATGTACTTCCGGTTTAACGAAGTACCGTCAACTTTTTTAAATGGGACACCCTGTATATTTCTGCAGATTTTAATACATCTTTTTTTCCGAATACGTCCATAGTGGGTTTAGTATTAATTTCTGTAAAAACGATGTTTAAAGTGCCGGTCATTTAAAGTCGGTTTTGGCGATCGCGTGAGAACTCACAAAGAAGTATGTCAACCTTTAATGATTTGCATCCAGAGAGGGGTCTTGTAACACGTTTGACGGTGACCAGAAAAATAAAAAAGCTTTACCTTTCCCATTTTTACATAAACAAATACTAAATCCACTATGGACGTATTCGTAAAAAAGCACTAAAATCTGCAAAAATATGGTGTCCCATTTAAATGAAAAAAGTTGACTGTACTTCCGGTTAGACCGGAAGTACATTAAAAGCTAACATAATGTCTTCGGATGCATTATGCGTCACTAGATTTACCTGCAATTTTCCAGCATTATCACCCTTTCCGTTTCAAAGATATTTGCTTGGTTCCATACTTTATCCCAACCCTGTATAAGGCGCCCTTAGTGATGTCAGAAGGGTTGTCAAGAACTTGTCAGATTGAGATAAGGTAAATTTTGTGTTCAGTTTAGTTCAGTTTACAGCAGCCGTCGTAACAATATTTAGGCGTATGTCAATATTCAATTTTAGATGAAAATGGGATGAACTGAATCAATCAAATGCGGTAATACTGATCAGCATGAAGGAATCATATTTGCTAGTTACTAGCATGACCAAAATGTTTAACATAACAAGAATATAAATCGGAAGCAACTATTTTGGACCAGTTTCTTATTTATTAGATTAAGAATAGATTAATAGAACAATAAATTGCAATAACTAGGTATCGGCATTATAGTAAAGTGTGAAAATCAGTCAGGTTTGTAGCTGTAAAAAACAGGAAATCTTGATCGGCTGCGAAACAAAGTTCAGCATCGTTAGGTCCCGCTCAAAGCAATTTGAGTTCCGCATCTCAGCGTTCCCCCAAAACACGTCCGCGTGCCGCGCAAAAAACTGCCATTTATCCGACGGTATCTTCGGCGAAGAACAAATCAAATTCCCATTCGGTACCAGATCCCTTTCCGCGAAAGGCAATAACGGTATTTTTATCAAGATACACAGCTAACAACTTTTTTGATTGAGAGAACAAACGCTTTGCCCTCGAAAACAAGACGTTTTCAATTCATGTCGCAGCGGCCTTGCGTCCGAAATATTGCTGGTCACTACTAGGACACTGTAGAGGACAAATGGAAAATTTTCGTCTGTATTTTGAACTGGGCTTTCTGTTTATATTGCTTGGTTCACTGTGTTTTACGTAACTGTAGACGAAGATGTTGAAAATGAAACTCAAATTACTGTTTTCTTATACTATGTCCGAACCATATACCTAAAAAAAATAGAACGATTACCATGTATTTTAGGATGTGGGGGTTTTGCAATACGGCCGAACTTATAGCAGCATTTACATTTTTGCCAAATATTCAATTTTTCTGAAAATACAATACATCCTTTATTCAAATGGATAACCCTGTGTATTTTTTTTATCTTTGAAGTCCTTGAAAAATACTCCATATTTATTATCAAATATTCTCAATACCCAAATGCCATAAATTCAAAGTTGTAGATACATTTATAATAAGTATATTCACCCAAGTTAAAATATGACATTAAGTTCAAAAAATATAATGTGAAGGTGATTTCAGCGGACGCTCGAAATGTTGTTCGTACAAGAGGCCATAAAATTCTTGAAACTTCGCAGTGCATTTTGCAAAATGCCTGACTGATGAACTCTTTTTATCTCACTTCAGTGTATTTTAATTGTTTTTCAAGTGACCCCACAGGAAATAGTCTAATGGATTCATATCAGGTGATCGCAGCAGCTAATCGATAAAACCACGAACCACGTCTTCCAATCCTTCTAAGAAACATATATTATTGCATAACCTCACGTGCATAGTGAGCTGGGCAAATATAATGTAAATTTAGTCGTAGCTCTGAAATTATGACGTTGAGATGTAGGAAATATTTTACAAAAAATAATCAGTATTTATCAAGGATTTCAAAAATACCTATCCCAAAATTGAGGCATTCCATATTTAAGACTCACCCTGTATGTTTAACGAGTGAGAATTTGCACTTAAAAGGCACCAACATAACGAAAAAATGATAATAACTTGTTTTAATTGCCTGTACTATTTGGCCGTTAAGGAGCTCCTGACCTAGACTAGCAAAAATCTTGCACACTATTTTGCACACATTCATTGAGCTTGTTTTTTTACTACTACTAACATATTGTGATATAATTTACTGTATTTATCCTACTTTATATTTTAAAGGTCAGGAAGCAACCTGTACGCTTACAGCAACATGACCTAACACTTACCTAAATCAAAGTTTACGGAATAAATATAAGTTGGATCACTCTCCGTCGGCACTTTGAAGATCTCACATCAAAGCGATGCCGCGGCCGCACGCTGACAGTTAGTTTTTGCGTTGGTTTTTGCCCAAGTACGAGGGTCTTTTAGCGGGGACTTTCTAACGCCAGGGTTTTACGTATATACGAGGGTCACTGGAAGACTATGTATTGACAGCCGATTTAGACATACAAATACAAATATAACGTCTATTTTGATAATAGACTAGGTAACTAAAGTAAAGTAAAACTATTACTAATGAATCTCAAATGATTTCACATATTGTAGCTGTTTCGTAGATACGTAAAACTTGGTTCAAAGGTGCTGAAGTATTTTTACCTTAATGTTTTATTTGGCATATTTTTGAGACCACAGCTTATAAAATTTATGGTAATATATAGGAACTCGTATGTACAATTTTAAAAGATAATGATGTGGAAATGCTTTACATGGATGTGAATAAATATTATTGACATTTGGCTTTTCAGTGTCATTCCAATTGCTACTGTAGAAACTAAATTGTTAAAGTTATCAATAAAAATATTTCCGAGCTCTAAAATATAATTCAGAATGTCTCTAGGTGGTATGGTAAGACCACCGAATGAATATTTTGTCTCACTATACGCTTTTAGCGTGATACAATCCTTTAAGTACCTGTAGGCCTGTAGGCCCCGAATTAATCACTTTAGACGTGTGCTGGTTTGTTGGAATTGTTTTATCGGCTGGAACACAGAAAGGCACAAATGTACAGGGTGTCCCATTAATAATTTTGAATCGGACGTCACGTGACCAAAAACAAATACCTCATTGGATATATAATTCTCTACTACTGCCCAGTTCCGACCTATTGCGTGTCCTAATCGTCGTGAAACATGTATTTATATCCTTTATATTTCAAGGTTTACCACAAAATAAGGATGGATCTGATTGTCATTTTCCATCCGTTAATAAATTTAATCGATAAAATCAAACTTCTAAAAGTATTATCCATTTCCTGCAAACAAATCCGAGATAACAAAATCCGATATTTTTGAGACACTGTATACACTTCGCGTTACACACGTTCAACCACTACTTTGCGCCGCTCCGTATCTCCCGGCTGACGTCGGTACACTGCTACCGGTGGACCGGGGAGACGGGGCAAGGGGCAGGCTGTTTTGATATTTTTGCGGAGTGATCCAACTTATATGTATTCCGTAAACTTTGCCTAAATACACTTCATCAAAAATGACTGCTCATTCACTTTTCTTCTGCTTTGAACCGTATTTCAATTACGATGGTGACATGGCTAACTCATCCAAAGTATTGAAGAAATATTGAATATTCTTTCAGGTTAAACAAGCATAGGATTAGTGTCAGTAAATATTTGCATAGCAGGCTGGACCTTCATATTTGAAATTTTTCACTACAGCAGTAACTGTATGTGGGCAGTAATGCTACCATATTTGTAGCAGCAGAACGATTAGCATGCTTGGTTGCATCATAAGTCGCGTCTTAACTTGCGCTTGTATAGATCCTTCACAAAATCTAACTCATTTTTCAAAGAAATCGTCTATAACATCAACTTGCGCCTATTTGGACTGAATAGTTGGTGCAATGGTTTCCAGGCTAGCCTTGCTCCAAAGTTCAAGGTATGCGATTGTGACTTGTGAATGGGACACCTCGTAAGGTATTCAGAATGTATGACCAAATCAGTTTTTATGCTAAGAAAGCTTAAACAAATTAATTATAAAACATGATATAAAAATTTTACCAACGATTTCTACTACCTATCTCCAGCGACACCCACTTTTTCCGGCATCAGTCTTATTATTACATCATTGTTCAATCATAAACGTTAAACCCACTTTAACTAGGCCAATCTGTTCATTTTTGTATCGCCAAAACGCCAATTTTATAAAGAAAGCTCAGGGACGTTCTACCACCCAGAAAGGACCGTTTTATTTAACCGTAATAAATTATAACTGGACCACCCTGTATACCGTTGAACACGTATCGCCAAAATACTACTTTTTATAAAGAAAGCTGAAGAACATTATAACACACATACATAAATTATGTGACTATCACTACTATTTTACAAACGACTTCTACCACCCACCCTTAGCAACCCCCGTTTTTCTCGACATCGATCATCTTCTATAATTAGCGCCTATCATTAAGCAGGCATTCCTTTCATCCCCCATGACGATTCGTTATTTGGACAGGTTCGGATCACGGGGCCGAAATTAAAAAGGAAACAAAAACAGCGCCGACCGGTAATGGAACCAAGAAACAAAACAAAATGCCAGCTGAACCAATGAACAGAAGGCTGACAGATACTCATGAGATGTATAAATCATCCTACCTGTTTTAGGCAGACAGGCAGCACCGAGATGGTAGCTTCAGACAAAGATTACAGAATAAAATCTTTGCTTCAAAGGAACGTTGCGTGCTTCAAGCTTAAAAAAACCTGGATTCTATTTTATCTACTCACCATTAAGCCAAACAGCCATTACCAAACTACTTTTAAAAACAGCGCGATTTATTTTTCATAACTCATGTCTTCTAGATACCAAAACTGAAAATACATGATACATATGATTAAATACACGCTATAACTGCAAATGTGGCTATAAAGTGCCAAACTTTAATTCGAACAATCTATAATACTTATTTTAGCGATAAAGTGTGGCTAAGGTATCAGTAGTTTGTAATTATTATGTGTTTAAATAATACTGCTTATTGTTACGGTCATAGCAAAAGTATTAGTATTCAACTCGCAGTAGCTAACTTTTTTCGGTACTTCGCAACTGCTTAGCTATGAATATAGTTCAAAAAATTAAACCACGCTTGTAAACAAAATCAGACTAAAAAGCTAAAAATAACTTTTAAAATAATCTTAAAATAATTCTGAAAGCGCCCCACGCTTTTTTCACAATGATGCTAATATTTTCGTTCTTTATTGTTTTAAGCTTATTTAAAAATACTTTTAGTTTTCTAATCCGATTTTTTTTAAAAGCGTGTTTTTAATTTTTCTTAAACTATTGTGATTTTAATTTTTTTCAGTTAACTTTATCGTTAAAGCAGGTTGTTTTAGTTTTTGAAATTCTACTTACTAATACGCTGTGTAATGGAGATGAGCAATTACTGTTTTTGATCAATATTCGTAGCATAATCATTACCATTACTTCATAAAATATAATTAAATCTGTGAACCTTCTTCAATAAATTTCTCAAATATACCAACTCCCAAACAGCTGCATCTCACGCCTTTTAAGCTCTCGTCGCTACGCCTCTGTTTAATATTAACAAACCTTAAGGTGTCTACGCCATCTCTGGGCCAACGAATACGATCGCTGATTTTACGGATTTGAAGCCATCAAAATCGTGGCAAAGTTGGAGTGAGCACTGTTCGGTCCGACTTCTTTATCCAAAGGAGAGTCACAAGCTCATAAACAAACGTACAAGTAAACCTAATAAAAGCGTTCTAATAAAAAGTATATCCGTGAATATCGTAGGGGTTCTGACTGCTCTTCTATCGTTACTATTGGATGATCGAACCATGCACAACGAAGTTGTATTGATCGACCGTTAAAGACAGTGTTGCTTTTCGCTTACCTTTAAATACCTGCTCTATACACTCTGCAATTAATTTGCCACAGTAGAACTTTTTGAATTTCTCCAGTCTTATTATGCTTTAAATCAATCGTGTCAAAATAAAACCTGCTTATAGGTGTACCATCCTATCTTTCAACGCCATCACCCCGCCATTAGAATATAGGACAGCGAAAAGGCGAAAATGTGGTTCAAGTTAAAAATACTGGTGCTGTACACTTTAAGTGGTAGGTAAAGCCATATGATAATTAGCTGTCATTGGATACGAGCGCGAAGCTATCGACCTGAGTCAGAGTCGGAGATCTGGGAATTTTGAGTGGACTTAATAGGCTCGTCTACCTTTTAGTGAACTCTTAGTAAAAGAATATATCGTGACGCAATTAGTTTGTTTTCCTGACTTCCCAGGAAACTGACTGCATCATTTTTATATTCTGTTGTATATTTTTTTGTTGCCAATTATTGGTTCCGATGTATGCTTTTTTTGACAGTAACAAAAAATGGGGTACATGAATTGACCACTAGCCATTACTTACAGTGCTAAAGATCTGCGACAAACATAATCTCTACATCGTGTTGATGGTTCTTTTGAAAATGGAGATGAAGAGTCCACTATGTAATAGGTATTAATGGTATTTTTAGTGCACGAAATATGGAACACCGCCTCAGTTACCAAAATCAGCTTCGACGCACCAGCAAAATTAAAAAAAAAAGTCTGAAAAAATACAAAATAAATCGTAATGGGTAAATGTCAGGATATTGTCACATCAAAAATGACTGATTGTCCATTCTCCACAGCCTGAAAACGTTAAACGACTGAACTGTGTTGCAAACATATTTTCTAATATTAGGTTAAGTTAGGTTGAGGGTGAGAGGTAAATCAAGCCTTCTTCGACTGGGATCTCATATTGTGTCTATTGTGGCTCACACCTATTTAGATTTCACTGAACAATCCACACTTCTTGACGAAGGCGATGATCGTGTTGGGTGAAACTTCCTTGAGGTAAGTAAGTTTCACTTGAGGTAATGAAGTTTCACTTAGGTGAATCCGAAACCTAGCTCTTTCCAGTTCTGACCGCTGTTTCGTCCTCCACGTAGCAGAAACGACAGTCTGTTGTTTGTTCTAGACCTAACTTCCGCAAGTGGTTCCTCAGACGTCAACAGACCAACCAGAATGCGCAGACCATTCCTATTCTATTCTATGATCCTCGGGAGTACCTGACTAAAGGGATATGGTATAAGCGCCTTCAAGTGTAGAAACCCTGGTGTATGTCACCAGTGCAGAAGTGCTATCCTCCCAATCTGGGATAGTCTTCTTGGCAGTGCTTTTCGCAATGCCAGCGAATGGGTCTTGTGAATACAGACTCGATTCCTCCTCTTACGAGTATCTCGACGAATACATTGCATACCAGTCCGCTTTCACCTGGACCTGGAACCCAAACCAAAGTTACTTTGTTCCTTGTTCCAGGTTCTTTGAGGAAATGTATGCAGTTCCATAAAACTATTTAGTCAACCCGTTTGGAGTTTAGTGCTTCCAGGGCAGGCTGGCTATCTGATAAGACGTTTATAGATTTGTTTTTCTGGGGTCCTTTGTTCATGGAAATATGAAATAATGGATGATATCGGAGAAATGCGGTTACTTACGATTTGCCATACCATTTGCTGCAACTCTGCCGTAGGCTAAGAATCTTTGTATATAAATATATAGAACTTTATTTTGCTAACTAGAAAAAAATGATGCTAAATCCAGAATCTCTGATATCTATTAATCTGTTAGGAAGGACGTAGTGTCGATCAAATTTTTTGATAATTTTGGTAATCACTTAGACATGTGAGAAACCTCATGCGCCGTCCATGGGTAATGCATTTGTAAGGTTTCGACGGTCATTTCCGGTCAGAAAACCGAAAAATGCAATTTTGTCTGACAGGTCGGAAAGGTTGGAAATAGCACGTTGGGTTTTATAAACAGAAAGATATATTGCGGAGGCTTCTTTTATATCTTTTTTCAGAGGTCTGCATAATTACCTACGTGTAGCTGTTCTGGCCGTCTTCACGGCTCTTGATTCATGATTTAGAGCCTTTGTAGAATTACAGCTATAGTCATATTGGTCATAGAGATAATTATCAGTGAAATCACTTGTTAAAGTAAAAAGAAAATAAAGAACCATTTCAAATAATTTACGATATATAATTATAGTTATAGTAATGCACTTTGCGTTAGGATTAGGTAAATTAGTATATTTCGTTTGGTGTTCATTATAGATATTCTTCGTTTTTAAATTTTGATGGTCTGTACAACGAATAAATCGAAATATCGACACCAAAATTTTGTCGGTCATGTTGACTCGCATGATCGTAAAAGATCTATGGATGAACATGTCAAATTAACGGTTGGTATACTGCATTTATACGTACCGTTGATACGTACGGACTGTATAATAATAATAATAATAATAATAATAATAATAATAATAATAACATGAAATACATAATTAAAGATACATCCATAACCGACGACAATTGCAGAAAGTGCCACCAACAAAAAGAAACAATAGACCACATAACAAGCGCATGCAAAACTCTAGCTGGAACCGAGTACACAGCTAGACATAACTCTGCAGCCAAAGTCATTCACCAAGCACTAGCCACAACAAACAAGCTAATAGAAAACACAGATCCATATTACAATTACACACCGACATCAGTACTCGAAAACAATGAATATAAACTGTACTGGGACGTTGAAATACATACCGATAAGACTATCCCGGCAAATCGGCCAGATATAGTTTTCCAGTCGAAGGCAGACAAAGTTACCTATTTGATAGATATTGCTATTCCCAACGATACGAATATCCAAAACGCCTACGCTGGGAAGATATCTAAATACACGGACCTTGCAATAGAAATAAAACGACTCTGGAAGCAAAACAAAGTTACCATTGTCCCCCTAATTATGTCTGTCTCAGGCCTCACACCAAACACATTTACACCACACCTACAACAGTTAGGCCTGGACGAAAGGTTACAAAAAATATTTCAGAAGTCTGTAATCCTGAAAACCTGCAATATAGTTCGATCTTTCCTAAATTCCGATCCGTAATAGTTCAGGTGCTGACTTGGCACAGCCCGTCAACACCTGTTGCTACCGCAGTCATGCGAGAGAAACTTGGAAAATCAGGATAATAATAATAGCAATCTTTATTTCAAATCTTACATCACACATACAAACTGTATATAATGATACAGATATGAAAATGCGTCCATTTACTAATTACTAAAATGTTACATCTAAAAATTCTGATATATTGTATGGTTCTAATTGGATTAGGAACTCTTTCAGATTTTTTTTAAATTGAGTTATGCTACTCATAGCTTTTATACGATTTGGTAGCTTGTTGTAAAACTTAGCGCACATATAGAAACAATTCTTCTCAGTTAATGTTAATCTATGAGGTGGTAATAATACATTTGTGGCCCTAGTGCTGTATAAGTGATCATTTTGAGTAGAAAACTTCTCTCTATTTTTAATAGTAAACATAATACATTCAAATATGTATATCGCATATGTCGTCATTAATCCAACTGATTTAAATACACCTCTACAGGTCTGATTAAATTTCTTATGCAACATTGCCCTTATTGTTCTTTTTTGTATAACAAATATTTTTTGCATGTCTGAACTACATCCAAATAGTATTATACCATAACGTAAAATCGATTCAAAATTAGCATGATATAAAATCTTTAAACAGTCTAATTTAAGGTATTTCGACAACACTCTTATTGCATAACTGATGCTACTTAGTTTTAAAGCAATATTGTTGATATGCGGAGTCCAACTTATAAATTCATCTAAATATATTCCCAAAACCTTTGACTGTTGACTGACTGCAATGTTAGTACCTGAGAGATCCAATGTTTGCGGCATGTCTACTTGTGACCGTTTAGTACGAAATATGATTAAATCTGTTTTGCTCTTATTCAGTACAAGTTTATTCATGGTAAACCATTGTCTTACTGAGTCCAAAGCTTTTTGGCCATTATATTCTAAACCTGCTGTATTTTTATCACTGATAAGTAAACTTGTGTCATCAGCATAATTTATGATCGTAACGTTCATCTGTTTTATGCTATTCCTTAAATCATTAATATAAATAACAAATAATATGGGGCCTAAGACACTGCCCTGGGGTACTCCTACATTGGTGCAAATAATGTCTGATTTGTGTACATTGCCATCTTTTTTTATTATCACCCGTTGTTGTCTGTTTGTAAGGTAGGATTTTACCCATTCCAGTGTATTAGCCCTCATTCCATATCTGTACAATTTATTGTATAAAATGGTGTGATTCAAACAATCATATGCTTTAGAAAGATCCAAAAATAATCCCATAGCTAAATTTTTATTCTCAATATTGGTAAGGATGTCTTGTGTAAATTGATAAAGAGCTGAGATTGAAGAACGTCCTTTTATATATCCATGTTGAGTGTCACTGAATAATTTACATTTATCCATAAAGTCAGTAAGCTGTGCACAAACTACGTGTTCAAATATTTTAGAAAAGCTGTTTAGTATACTGATAGGTCTATGGTTTTCAAAAATGGTTGGGTCACCTTTTTTTAACAGCGGTTTGATTTCCGATAATTTTAGCTGTTCTGGAAATATTCCAAATTTTAATGAATTATTAATTATGTAGCTTAGGACATCTTTGACTTCTTTTAAAAACGTTTTTATAATACTTGTAGGTAATCCGTCTGCACCTGAGCTGTATTTATTTTTTAATTTACTAGAACATTCGACCAAATTGTTAGGTGTAATCGGCTTAAGGCATAAAGTTTCCTCATTGTATGGTATTTCACAGTTATATTGAACATTATCTAAATTTTGTATTATTTTTGGAACTAAATCAGAGAGATAATGGTTTACTTTGTTAGCCACCTCATATGGATCTCCAGGTATTTTACATTCATCATCACTTCCAATATGTCCTCTTATTTCATTACATATCGACCACATGGCTTTTGATTTGTTGTCAGAATTATAAATCTTATTTTCCATGTCCTTTTTTCTTTGTTCAATTAACAACCTGTCATATTCTTTTTTAGTCTTGTCATATTCAAATTTAAAAAGTTTATTGTGTCTGTACATAACTAACAGTTTATCTAACCTGTTTTTGCATTCATGTATTTTTTCACTTACTTTGTATTTAACTTTATGTCGTTTCGGTTTCGCGTGTGAACGCCTTCTAGGGAAACACATGTTGAAAATGTTGATGAAATTTGATATGAATAATTTCCACTGCCCATTAACATCATGCTCAGGAACTTCAAACACGTCTTGCCAGTCTTGTTGCTTCAACTCATTTTGAAAATTACTTTTTGCATGGTCGGTGAAAAATCTTTTGTAAACAACTGTATTTTCATATGAACTTTCTACAGGGAATACCACTCTTTGAGCAGAGTGATCTGATATATGGGCTTCAAATACTTCCGCTATGCAGGTTTGATGGTTGGTAAAAATATTGTCTAGGCCGCTTTGGCTATCTGATGTAACTCTAGTAAACTCATTTATTTTGGGTGTCAAAGAAAAACAATACATTAACGAGAAAAGTTCATTCTTTAAACTATTTTCATGAACCATTTCAATATTGAAGTCGCCAGTTATTATTATGATTTTATTATGGTCAAGATGTGTTAAAAGTTCCTCAAGTTTTGAGAAAAATGTCTTACAGTCACCATTTGGTGGTCTATATATTGCACAACATACAACTTGCCTATTTCCTATTTTACATTCCATAGCAGCACATTCAAACGCACCAATCACTGATAATTTATTAAGATTCTTATTCACTTGGAACTTCAAATTTTGTTCAACATACACTGCAGCACCACCATGATGCCCTTCTTCCCTACAGAAACTCGAAGCCAGTTTGAAGCCGTGTATGCCAATCTGTCGTAGTTGTTCTTCTGATTTCCAATGTTCAGTGATGCACAAAACTTTACAGAAGGCGTTTTCTTGCAGCACTATGTTTATTTTATCTACACTGTTACCCAGAGATTGAACATTTTGGTGAATTATACAGTAATATTTGTTGGGCATTTTCTGTGGTTCTTCTTTCTCAGTAATGGTAATATTTTCTGGTTTATTAGGATGATAATTACTCACTCGAAGTTTTTTGTAGGTGTTTCAAAGCCATCTGATTCACTTGTTGCTCCTTCAAGTCTATCCCTTGGATGGTTCAGGAATCTTTGACCAATTACAAAATTGAACCTTTCATATGCAACGCCAGGGGGCCAAAAGCCTCTCTGATATAGTTTATCCTTAAACTCAAACTTGACTCCAATAAGGAAGCATGAGTTGTCCTTTCTTTTATAGTGTGTATCGATTTTCTTCACTTCAATATTTTTTTTGTCAGTTTGTAATTTATTTTCAAGGAACATATGCACTTTATCCTCTGTAACTGTATCCTTGACTCGTTTTATGAATATCCATGCCTTTTCATTTTTTGATCTTCCCTCAAATCCAAAGTTATCACCAGATATAGATTCTCCTGTACCAAACTGTAATCTCCTATGCCTTCTCCGTTTGTTCACAACTTCTATAAAATCTTCAGTTCTAGGTCGGTTTTCTCTAGATTCTGCTAATTGTTCTGTCTTCCTCTGAGCAGTTTGACTTGTACCTATATCCTTGTTTAGATTCACATAATAATTTGCTAAGTTTCTTTGTTTATCAAATAAATCTGATTGTTGTTTGTTTTGTTGACCTTGTTGTGTAGTCAGACTTTTACCTTGAGATTTTTGTGAAGTAGATGCCTTATTGGTGTTACTGGTTTCAGGTTCAACTGGTTCTGGAGTAGTGACCCTGCTTATTTTGTTTATAGTTTTCTGCAAATTGCCAATCTGTTCATCAATGTATTTTTTTGTATTTTCTTCAGCTTTCTTAGTTACTTCATTCATTTGAGTAACAGAACCTGTGAATAGGTCCGTAAGCTTTTCAATTTTTGTAATCAACATATTTATCATATTTCCTGCTTTGAAATAATCCATTATATTTGGTTTACACATTTCGCATGCAAAAATCATATTTCGTTCTCGCAATTCCATTACCTTTATCTCAGATGCACATAGCTGAGAACAGGTTTTGCAAAACATTTTTTTGCATGTTTCACAGCAGTATAATTGCCTAGAGTTGGTAGGAATTAAAGTGGCACATTTTGCACATGCTGTTTCCATTTTTCTATAATAATTTTATAGGTTTTCTTCAAATAAGATCCATGTGATAGAAAAATGAATTATCTACACCACTGGTACCTGTGATTTCTGGTGACCAAAACGAAAACACTGGCGTTTTTTGCGCCGAATTCTTTTGGCTGTTTTTGTGGTTGCTTTGGTATTAATTATTCCTTAATCACTGTAATTATTCACAAATCCAGCACTGCACATTACTCTTGAACATACAAATGCTTACAACACTGAAATCTGGTTATCTGATGACAAAATTATAATTTAATTTCACTGTTTTCCTTGCGAATTTTGATTTTTTATCTGGAGCACATTTAACACGTGTGTTATCTGTGTACTGACGAATAAGATAGATAAAAAAATGTATCAAGAAATCAGTTCTATGTTGTATGTTTTCTGCTTTCTACATCACGAACGTAATATATTATGTTCACTTCTATCGGTCTGCCAGACTTTCTGTTGGCAGTCTTCTAACAGTGTAATTTCAGCAACCGCTTCACCGATTTGGGGTGCGATGGGTCTTGATAGGTAATTCTGCTAAGTATACATTTTTGCAAATGGGTGCAAAACAAATATTCTCAGAATTCCTCCAAACTTGGCTTTTACGTGTGTTAGGGGTCCTCAGCCATCAATTCGCCGTTTTTTTGGCGGAAGGGGGGACTTTTCTACGCACGAGGTACTCCCTATTACATTGAAAAATTATCTAGACTCTACAGACCTGACCTATCCGAACGATAGCCCTTCAGGAACTATCTCCACAATCTTACACGCATAGGCAAGTGTTTTCTGCAATTGAGCAATTTAATTAGCTGTAGCGCTGATTTTGATAGAATTCACAATGTGATGTGGGCTCATTGTCGGAAGTGCTACTATATTTTGGAACATCGCGGAAAGGTGAAAATGGAGTGGCAGGGAGGATGGGGTATGGGGGAACTCAGAAATGTTTGTATGTCTGTGAGGTACTGAGCCAAGCCACTTGACGCACTTTTTTCTTAAGTTTTTCGATGACCATTCCTAACCACTGGATTTTTCACGATAGCAATATGATGACAAAATACCATTTCGATGGACTGAGCAGTTATCAAGTCACATTATCTGCTGCATATGTTCTACTAAAAAGTGTATGTGTACTTTTAAAATTCTTAAGATTTATTTGTTTTCTACTTTTATGTGTTTCGAAGGTCTCGAAATAATAAATAAGCTAATTAAAAAGGACTGTCCAACTTCTGTACATATTTAGTTTCTGCTTCAAATTCACACTACCAACCATGTTAAAAATGTAAAATGAATAAAAAAAATCTAGAGTACTGTCTTCGGAGACAATGCTCGGATAGGTCTGAAATGCAGACCAATAATATACATACATAGAGTGTCGGAACAATAGGAAGCTTTTTAGGGATTCAAAACACTTCCTCATATAATCAATTGACAATCACCTTACCACATACATTTTACCAACCTTTAAGAAAGTTAGATAGTGTATAGTGGCTAAAGCAAGAAAATCTAATACTACTTATTTTCAAAATATAGCACTCACCTGAAAACCCACGACAGATCGTGATTATACGAGCAATTGCTTCTATGATTTGGGAAGTATAAAATAGGAATATAAATGATGGGTGGATGGCTGGGCATAAACTACCAGGTATCGGCTTTCAACCAAGGGTTGCAGATCACGACAAAAAGCTATGAGTGTTTTTTTATATGCTAGAATGCTAAGACATTTGGAAAATCGTTTTTGTAGCAAGAAAGGTTGGTTAGTTTGTATATTATCCAGCTAGTTTGATAACTATCCAAGAATTGACATTAAAGTACAAACCACAAAAGATTTATACAAATTGGCCAGGCTTTTTGGCTGGATTACAAACTGTC
Organism: Callosobruchus maculatus; assembly: GCA_951848785.1. Lineage (NCBI taxonomy): Eukaryota > Metazoa > Arthropoda > Insecta > Coleoptera > Chrysomelidae > Callosobruchus > Callosobruchus maculatus. The sequence continues at coordinate 22,880,744 of CATOUR010000014.1, read as the reverse complement.
CACACTCCATATTTCAATAAAGTGTGAACTCAATGTTTTATGCAACTCGTTGGTAAAACCTATTTTTGGCTAAGAACTTTTAAATAGATTAACCAAAGCAAATGGCAAAGTTTGCGTGCTAACCAACAGGCTAGTCATTATACAGGGTTACTGGTAACTCGACCACTTTCCTGTAGGAAGTGATAGAGGGAATCAAATGCAATAGATTTAACCCCCCATACGTAATTCCGAAAACCGATAGTTTTCGAGATAATTAACATTTAATGTTTTTCAACGATATGTCCAAATTTCCACACTACATCCCAAATTCAGAAAAAACCCTGCTGTCGATTTTAGTAATTTCCAATTTAGTTTTTTACTGACACATACGCAAATCTAATTTAGTTTTTAAATGTGTAAAAATACCAAACAGTTCCAAACTACATACAATTATTTAAAAAATAAAGAACAAAATTTTTACATTCACCGTGAAAGAAAATTGTCTAGCTCAAAACAGATACACAACCAGTCAAACAAATTATTTTAAAAACTTCCTTATCTGATGGCCTATTCCAAGGACAAGAATGACAGTATAACCACAAGTAACTATTTAACAAAATTTATCAACATAATACAGAATCATCAACAACATGATATTCCAGCATGATGGTTATCCAGCACATTACCGTATCACAATACGGCAGTTGTTGGACAACACATACCCGAACAAATGGATATGATAGGGAGGGGTGAACCCATCCCATGGCCTGCGCGGAGCCCAGATCTGACACCTCTTCATTTTTACGTCTGGGGTCACATGAAGGCGTTGGTTTACGAGACTCCAGTTCATACTGCTGACGAACTAAGGCAAAAAATTATCAATGCGGTGGAGGAGATGAAACGAACTTTCAAAACTCAAATTCAAAATCAAGGGCAACACATTGAGCAAGATCTCTAGAAACTTTGAGTGGATTTAATTTGTTATACTTGGATAAAATCATCGACCGCATTTGCAAACATTCTAGTATGTAACTGAGTTATCAATAATGATTGTACTGTCATTCGTTCTTTTTGAAAAGGTGATTTTTATTCATTGCTGTTTATAATCTTTCTGAAAAGGTTATTAGGTAGGAAAGTTTTTTTAGCGATTTGTTCAACCGTTTGTATAATTTTTTTGAGCTAGATAATTTTCTTTCACGGTGAATGTAAGAATTTTGTTGATTATTCTTATATTTGTATTTAGTTTGGAACTGATTAGTATTTTGAACCATTTTAATACTAAGTTAGCTTTGTGTATGTGTTAGTTAAATACTAAAATAAAAATTATCAGAATAAACAACAGTTTTTTTTCTTAGTTTAGGATGTAGTGTGGAAATTTGGACATTTGGTTGAAAAACATTAAATGTTAATTATCTCGAAAACTATCGGTTTTCGGAATTACGTATGGGGGGTTAAATCTATTACATTTGGGTCCCTCTAACACCTCTTACAGGAAAGTGGTCGAGTTACCAGTAACCCTGTATATTACTAGGAGTATGAAGTTTTTTTCAAACACTGTGAATATTCTGTGTTCTGTGAACCAGCCACCCCTCCCCCCCCGTCCCGGTTAATTTATGGTATTCTTTTGTGGTTTGTACTTTAGCTACAATCCTTGGCTAGTCTAGGAACTATCTGGATATAATACAACCTAACCAACATCCATTGCTATTTTAATAGAAATATGACTTTCCACTAGAATAACCAGGCATTTGGATAGTTCATATACTGTCTAGCTAGTTCATAGTCTACCCATGTAAAAACTTTAACTGTAACATATCCAGTCTAAAATATGGAATATTTTTTCAAGCAATGGTAGCATCTAGGGCACTAGAAGTCGACACCGTTGGCGGGCACAGCCAATAGGCAGGTGATAATCTTTGCAGGTGGAATTTTATTCGCCGGAACCTCCCCTCCACGAAGCGGAAGGCCGGCGACGTTAGCGTATCGAACAGGTGGTTGGGAAGGAGAACAGGTGTGGCCAGGTAATTTATAGGCAGGTAGAAAGTAGCATTGTAACTAGTGGTAACCTCCTAGCTCACAAGCGTTTCGCAGCTTCATAGGGAGAGCGTACTGGAACAGGACTGTAAAGGGATTTCAGAGCTTTGTTCGTGACAATCAAGTTAGTAGCTTCCAGACATAGGGTTATTCTATGCAGTATGATTTGTCAGATCTCAAAGAATTAGTTGTCGTTGGTTTCAGAACTGGTTCCTCTTTATGCAATGAGTGCCTTAATACAAATGTAATCTTAAAAAAAATGCATGAAGCCACTGTCTGAGATCCCCTTGCAACCAAATCGTCGCCCGCCCACCCTCAAAAAAAAAACATCCAGCACAAAAACTCTCGCAAATAGTTTCTTGCATCTCTGTTGGACACAGTTTTTAATCTGCAAGCTTCAGCTGGATGAAACGTAACTACCAATCGCCTAAAACGAGGTTAAGCTATTTTCATATTCTTATAGTTTTTTATTAGGTATCTGTTCGCCGCCACTGACACGACTTCTCAAAACTATATGCATTTTCCATCCCCGCCTTGGTAATAACACCGTGTCGAATTTTCATTAAAATCAATCCCAGGTTACACAATACGCCAACCATCTAAAGCAGTACTCGTATGTATGTACATCAGAAAACTCCCTTGGTTTCTATAATAGGGAAGGCAATGTTTCGATGGACCTAAAACAGTGTATTATGCCACTAGGCCCTTCTTTAGCAGGTCAATGGAGAGCCTATTGTGAATATAAAAACTCTTCCAGTCTTACAACCCCCCAACCCCAACCACCCCAATTTCATCCCCACCCAAAAAGTAGAAAATGATTAGAACCCCTAAAACGCCTAAAAACGAGGTTAGAATTTTTTTATGTAGACTTCACAAAACGCCCAATAAGGGTATTATCTCACAACGAAAATTTTCGCGATCACAATACTTCACTCACTTATCTGCGTAGGAAGAAAAGAAATGAAGTCAGCACCCACACCCCCCCCAAATTGTGTTATGCCGCTAGGTCTTTCCGTCACAGGTCAATGGACAGCCTAATCAATCCAACAAATTTTTCAGTTTTTCAGCCCCCCACCCCCGAACCTCCCCAATTTCACCCCCTCCCAAAAAAAAACGTAGAAAATGATCAGGAACACCTGAAACGCCTAAAAACGAAGTTTGAGGAATATTTGAAATTTTTTATTTTTTGCTAATTACTCCGCCTATGCACCGATTTTCAAAATTATAGAAACATTACCTATTACAACACCATAGCATATCGCTACCCAAATTTCATCACAATCCGTGCAGCGGTTACTGAGATTGCGAGGGTTATAGAAGAGCGCCAACAGACAGACAGACAGAAAGACCGACGGAAATTAGTGATGTGGATTGTCATTATGCAGACATCATAAAACGCCCAAAAAGCGTATTATCTCAAAATCGAAAATTTTCGCGATCACAATACTCCCCTCACATATAGGTGTGGGAAGTAAAAAGAGGTTATATAAAAGTGTGCCTGAAAATGGATGAAACTCCATCCTGTCAAAGTGAAAAACTCAAAAGGAGCGCCAATATACCGATAGGTCAGAGACATTTTTTGATTAGTATGATGTAAAGTGAAGGACTTCGGAAAGGCAGATTTATACCATCATTCACTTATAAAAACTCCCAGAAGAAGTGACCTAAGATAGCGACCAACCTTAATAGTATCCCCAGAATGAATAAGAGTTCGAACCAATGGAAAAAATATCTCAAGTGCATTATGCTTCCTAAAAAATCTTATACGGGACTCTTTTGCCAACAGTTCGACTACATTTTCTAAAATTCTCCAAACCTAGTAGCCCCTCCGTTGCGGTCATAATTTCGAAAAAAATCAATCAAATAAGCACATAATAGGCCAAAGTCAGATAGCTATAGATTGCATTCAATGCTCAATAAATCGAGCTGTGGCATATAGTTTTAGAAGAGAAAATTCGCTTTCTTTCGAAATAATGAAGCAGAAGTTATTCCCATGATTTTTTAAGAATACTATTTCTGCCAAAACGAGTCCAGCAGCCCATTTACAGATTCTTAGAGAAAAAGTGTTTCTTATAATCCTGAAATGGGCCTCAGAGGGACACAAGCAGAAATCTGTTCAAAATTGCCTGTCTGTGGTGGCATGGAAAATGCAAAGCCTGATCGTCTGAATTTCATTTTACCAGAATACGCAGCTCACGATGTGACCAAATGACCTAACAGTACACAGACCCGGTTTCCCTTCCGAATAAACCGAAAATGAATGTGATGGCGCTATTCGCCGATTAGGCCCGAATAAAAACTGTCGCTGGCGATAAAATGTCAGTGCGTGCGCCATAAATCGGGATCGGATCGCGAGCAAAAAGGTCACTAAAATCGTCACCGGCGATTGACATCCAGCCGAATGGGGAATCACGTTACGGTGAATAAGTCAAAGGAGGGGAGCCCAACAGGACAGGGGGAAAGATCAATGCGCTTGCAGAGGGAAACTATACAGCTTTTAATCGATGTGGAAATTGAATGTGACTTCTTTTTATGCGTTGTTTTCCACATCGCGGGTATTAGGAAGTATTAGTACGATTAGTAAGATTGTAATTGTCAAAAATTTGAGATATGTTTTTTGGATGGTGCTTTCGGTAACTTAAGAGATAGCAACGCGATTCTATCACCATGACGACCATGACGATCGGGTGCCTACCACAAAGTGTTTCTGGTTAGAGCTAATGTGTTGTAAGGAATTTCCATAATCTTGCCTCGTTACTCGTTAGTTTGCATCTTTCTAATAAGTTAGTTGGTTTCTTCCATCTTAACGGGATTTTGTATACTTTTCATGTCCTGCTAGGTTGCCTACACGAAGGAAAATTGAAAAACACCGATTTGGAAATTTGGAATAAAATGAAAACAGAAAAAGATTGACATTGAGAATACTATGTCGTTAGAAAGGTAATCAAATTCCACATTTAATTCTATAAACAAAAATAGGGATTCCGATAGGAAAAAATCAAGTTATCTGCGATTGAAGTTTCCTTAATTAATCTACCATTTTTCCATGTATCACCTAAGATGACGCATTTCGCAAAGTCACAGGCTTCTAGGCTTTATATACAGGGTTATTCACGTTATTCGACACGGAGCATTATGGCTAAAGTATTTGATAAAAAGGAAAATAATAATTTGGTATGGTTAGAAACCCATAAAGGCTACATTTTAAAAATATTCTCATGTTATACAGGGTGTCCCAAAAACATGAAATGTATCAAAGTTATGTTTCTTTAAATGGAACACCCCATATATTATTGCACATCCAGATTTCTTAGTGAATTCTAGTGTGACTTTATGTATCATACATGGTACCTAAAGCAAACCGTTAATGTGTAAATCACCATTTTCGGTATAAGTAGATATCAGGAAAAAATTGAATATCGCAGAGATTACAAAATATGGAAGGCTGTGACTTTGCCGTATTACTAAGCATAAAATGCATCAGCTTTGATGAGACTGTCAAATTTAAATTACGTTTATGCTTGGAGAAATCGGTCGATGAATTAAGGAAACTTCGATCAGCGATAACTTGATTTTTTCAAATGGGAATGCCTAATTTTTTTTATACGGTTAAAAGTAGAATTTGATAACCTTTCTAATGATGTCAGGTTGTGCATATCAATCTCTGGTAGTTTTCATTTAATTTTAAATTTTCAAACAAATCGGCGTTTTTCAATTTGCCTACCTATAACCAACGCAGCAGGCCTTGAAATATAAACAAAAACCTGTTCAGGTAGAATAAAACAACTAACTTAGCTGAAAAATACACGCAAACTAGACTAAAGGGACAAGATTATAAAAATTACTCACAACAAACAAAGTCCAACCAGAAACAACGGCGGTAACATATCTTTGGTCAAAGAGAAGCTGGAGTATGGCAGAAATGGATTTTTTCACGGCCTCTAGCTACTGCAATGTACTAGAGATTGGCAATTTCCAAAGCCATTAAAAATTTTGAAATAAAGTAAAAACTACTAGAGAATGTTGTAAGCAGTTTATTATTTTCATAATAAAATTTCACATTTAATGATATAAAAAAGTATGCAATTCTGTTAAAACTCAAGTCACAAGTACCTCTGACTGGAGTTCTGAAAATTCTTCAGTACCTATTAGCAAGGTCGCAGAAAATGAAGAATGAATTAAAATTTGTTCAAATCATAAAACATAACTTAAATGGCAGAAAATTTAAATCTGATTTGTCAGTATTCCTTTTTTGCAATATTGCTAATAGACATTGAAAAATAGAAGGGCTCCAGTCAGAGGTATCGACTTCGATGCAAATTAGTACTTTTTTACACCATTACATATGATTGATAGTTGCGTGCTGGAGCAACAGTCGCTGGCTGTTTCTGTTTCATATGAGGGTTTTTGATTGCATTGGAAATTTTTAACCTCTAGTAAAGGTAGCCAGTAGACAGCAAAAATATCTATTACTGCCATACTCCAGCTTCTCTTTGACCTTACAGATGTTATCGCAGTTGTTTCTGGGAGAGTTGATTTGTTGTAAGGAATTTTTATAATCTTGTCCCTTTAGTCTAGTTAGTGTGTATTTTTCTGCTAAGTTAGTTGTTTTCTCCTACCTGAACAGATTTTTGTTTATATTTCATGGCCTGCTACGTTGCTTATAGGCAGGAAAGTTGAAAATCGCCGATTTGTTTGAAAATTTAAAATTAAATGAAAACTACGAGAGATTGATATTTACAACCTTATATCATTAGAAAGCCTATCAAATTCTACATTTAACTGTATAAAAAAAATTAGGCATTCCCATTTGAAAAGATCAAGTTATCGCTGATCGAAGTTTCCTTAATTCATCGACCGATTTCTCCAAGCATAACCGTAATTTAAATTTGACAGTCTCATCAAAGCTGATGCATTTTATGCTTACTAATACAGCAAAGTCACGGCCTTCCATATTTTGTAATCTCTGCGATATTCAATTTTTTCCCGATATCTATTTATACCGAAAATGGTGATTTACACATTAACGGTTCGCTTTAGGTACCATGTATGATACATAAAGTCACACTAAAATTCATCAAGGAATTTGAATATGCAATAATATATGGGGTGTTTCATTCAAAAAAACATAACTTTGATACATTTCGTGTTTTTGGGACACCCCGTATAACATGAAAATATTTTTCAAATGTAGCCTTTATGGGTCTCTATCCATTCCAAATTATTATTTTCTTTTTTATCAAATACTTTAGCCATAATGCTCCGTGTCGAATAACGTGAATAACCCTGTATAATCGCTGCGATATTCAATTTTTTTCTGATACCTACTTATACCAAAAACGGTGATTTGTGCTTCGTTTAATGTTCCATGTTTCACTAGAATTCACTATGGAATTCAAATATACAATAATATATAGCAATAATATATTCAAAAAACGTAAGTTTGATATGAATCACCCTGTATAAACGTCAAAATTTAAGTAAGCATATTTTATGTTATAGCCCACAATCTTCAGTCCGCTCACTATTCGCCAGCCCTGTATGTACCAGTACTCTTTGAATGCTGCAAATACCCAACAGAGAAGGGCAGAACTAAGGTGTAGGATGCCTGAAAACTTCTCGAAAAGTACAGAGAAACCGGGTGGCAAATCACAGCGAAAGCACCGTGGATTTGCGTCACAAATTCGGCCATCAAAGTCGCCGTCAGAATGAGCGATTACCCAAGAAATAGCGAGAGCGAATCGCAGTTGGCGCATCCCCATAAAACAATGGAAGAACTCTTTCATTGTTTTTGCGTCTGCGATTTCGCTCGCGCGCGACTGACAAGCGTTCGTCCTTTGTTATTTTTTCTTTGGGCACGGCTGACGCGCCGTGCCGCGCGGCGTATTTTTGATATGATAAATTCGGAGCTTTGTACGGTTTAATTATTCCCACTTTCAACATTTATCTACCTAATTGTGTTCGGCTCACAAAGGACCTCCTCAAGAGGTATCATAAATCAGGGAGACGCCAACGTCCGTACGTATCTCCAGACCGTTCCTGAAAAAATGCAATTCGGCCTTTGATTCAGGAACAATAGACAAAAAAAAGAAAGGCTACAATTTTATCTGCCAGATGTACCGCACTACGTTACTGCATACTGTGTGAATGAAAAAATATCCGGCTCGAAGGACCAATGCCAAATTGAAGAAAAATCTCACAGCATAGGATAAAAAGGCTGACGGAAATATACCTATATTATACTGTGCTCTTGGAATGCCCCCCTCATTTATTTTTTGAACGGGTCAACTCAAAAAACTGGGTCTTGGATTAATGAAATTTGTATTTTGGAGTAAAATTGACAGATAAAATTTTCAAGATGGAAACTAGGCATTATCTGGGAAAACAATTAAATTGAAAGGAGGGTCTTGTTATATACGAGTTTAAAGCTCTTAACGAATACTTCACGACCCTAGAATATAAAGTCAATACCTTCAGCTATTACAAAATGGCGGACAATTTAATAGTGGTGCTGTGTCATCTACTACCTGTTAGCATCTTTTAGGTGGGAGGGGTATACCGCTTAACGACATAATATGATCGTGACGTTCCCTTAGCTGACAGTATCCAATTACAGCACTGGTCACAAAGTGCATAGACAGGAATCTTTTTTAGTTATCTCTTCACTAGGGTATCTGAGACCTTTATCTTCTCTAGTGAGTAGGCAGAAGTCTAATTTTACGCATCCCTAAAGACTTTGTGGGTGAGCGCTCTTAGCAGTGTTGTCATAGCTTCGGAGGTCAAGATACAAGCAAGTTCTGATTTATGAGTTGCGCTTTATTAGGACTGCGAGATAAGAGATATCTACTGTTTTCCGAAATATATTATATACTTTATCCTCAAATTTTTCATAAGGTTCCGGGGTTCGATGTAAAAACAAAAATAATACATAACCAGATGCAGCTTAGTAACATTATGTATACACCATCCTTTAAGTACCTTTAGCTCTTGAATGAATCACTTTAGACCCCAAGTTTGCAGTCTGTTGGAATTTTTTTATCGGGAGCTACACAAAAAGTCACAAATATACAGGGCGTCCCATTAAAATTTTTGAATCGGACGTCACGTGATCAAAAACAAATACCTCATTGAGTGACACAGTAATAAAAAAAGATACTATATTTGCTCTAATCTAAGCCCCCAAAATTATAATTCCCTACTACTGCCCAGTCCCAACATATTGCTTGTCTTATCGTCGTGGGACACCCTGTACTTAGCATAACTTTAGCCACCCTTTTACTGTGAAATATAAACAGATGGACGTGATAAACTTTGTATCTAACCTTTTGCATTAGCAATTTTTTGTTTTGTGCTTTCTCTTAGATAAAACGCAGAGGTGGCACAAAAAATGAAAATCTAAAATTATAGCTCCTGGAGAGTACTCAAAAATGGTTGATCATCACTGCCACTGTACGGAGATAGTCTTTGCAGTTTACAATGGTAATTTTTTGACTCACTCTCAGCGAATTCTGCCGTCTTCTTTCTGGTAAAACCAGAGGCGTAGAGCTTCATGAGACTCAACACAAAATACGATATAATTTTGAAAAGAAAATTGAATCTAGATATATTCCCTGATTGTATAGAAACCAATAGAAGTAAGAAATAAAGCAAATAAAAAGAGGGAATTTAGATAGCTTACCTGATTGAATAGAATTAAGTTAAACCGATAAATTAAGAAGTAAGAGAAATAAAAGGACAAATCATGAACATATCCTAAAAGTAAAAATACAAAACAAAGTGATCGGTATGAAGAACAGACGGTGGCAGTTGTTTGTTTTGGTTTGGTCGTTTCTTGTTTATTAGCCGATTTTTGAGTAAATTTTGGATTTTATCAGTACATAAGTGACAAATAGACAATTTTAGACAATTCTAAGAGATGGTGAATTGCTGTACGATTTGCAAGAGATGATTTGAGCATGATGACTGTAGATGTTATTATCGTTAAGAATGTAAACACATAAGAAATAATAACATGTTCCTGCAAACAGTCACATGCCTGTTAGAGCGTGGGCTTAGCTTCTTCTAACGTATTCAAATTCGTTCGTCCGGACCTAACTGATGATTCAGTCAAATCGCAGATGACAAGTTTTTGAGCTTCGTGTATGCACAAAATATTTGAGCAAATACAGCGAAACTACTAGTAGAGTACCTATAGTATATCGCTGTAAAGAGTGACTGGTCTATTGGAGCTTTGACTTATTCATTGTAACCTGAACCGTCAAGGGACAGGGCACCGTGTCAAAAATATAACGTAGGGCCTCGAGTAGCGGATTAAATGGCCTTATATTTTTTGTTATCGATGTGGGGATTTTTTGGGAAGGGGCACGCTGAGATTTATTTTCACTGACACCGAAGTCGACCCAGATATGAGAGGGGAAAGTCATTAATTTTTTGACAGGCCTCCCGTTCGTTAGCAGGTACCCAAGCAACATATCGTAGATAAAAAGTATCGACTTTGCTTCAGGAATAATAAATGTTCGTGACCCGATGGCATTAGGTGTATCCCATATCTTCGGAAAAGGATCGAAATTTACTAAGACTTTCTGTCAGAATCCGTTAAAATAGGGTAGACTTAACAGAAAACAATTACATGCGGTGTGCAGCCAATCATATTCAACATCTCGCTCCAAAATTTACAGTTTCAACCGGTCAGATAGTCGAATACATACTGAAAAATCAAATGTATTATCAGCTGCTGGAGCCTGGTTATGCATAGAGGAAAAAATGAACGAATGATGACCGAAACCAATGGCCTCAGTAAGAATATACAACTAGTTGGATATTGTCAAAATGTAATGTGCATATCGTAATTATGCCAATACCTTCATACAAGGTATAACCTTTGTCTGCACTAACAGCAGGAATACCTCCACGCATTAGCCGAGGCTTCAGACAAAAACAATAATGTTCTGAGGTGGGTTAAAGGGCACAACAACTACAAAGGCGACCTCATAGCGGATAGTCTACCCAGGAAGGCTGCTGACCAAAGAATTTTAGGTCCAGTGACATTAATTTGTGGACTGTCGACAACCGCAATTGCTGAAATAGCCAAAGGGCACACTACCATGCCCAATTGAAAAGAAATGTAAAGCCGGCGCCACATATTATGCGGGTATTTGCCGAATATCAATATTCGCCGTTTTTTCCACCTTGCTCGCGGAATAGCGAGCACGTATCGCCCTTCAGCCGAATAGCGTATAATCGGGGTTCGTTGCTCGCCGAATACTGCATATGTGGCGCTGGCTTAAGGACAATGATTTGCCCAGGAAGCACCCTTGCAGGCTTTGGCATGGCAATATCCAAGAAGTACTTGGCGATGACCAGGTCAAACCTACGTCTCATAGTAGGATTCCTGACAGGTCATTGTCAACTCAAGAGGCATCTCCACATTATGGGATTAAGTGACACGGATGTGTAGAATGTGTGAACGCGAAGAGGAAACTATGGAACATGCCATATGTGAGTGTCATAGTTATCTTCTACTAGAGAGTGTGCGAAAGTAGCAAATCTTGGCCTAATACATCACCGCCCATATAAGGGAGATGTCCCCAAGCGACTAGTCTATCTTCTTAAAATTTCCAGGATGGAAGATGATCTGAGGAAACAACTCCTAGGAGTTGTGGCCTAAGTGCAGTTCCTCAATAATAACCGTCAGATTGATATTGGTCTTGATTTCAAAATTATCATCAATTTCAAAAATATCTAGATATTGTGTGATCACATGTACCAGTCCATTATTTATCTTCATTAACATCAGTCTTGATCATGATGTAGACTAACTGTGCGTTGTACTCCAATACATAGGTGAAAGAGTACCAACTTTTTATACTTATAAGAACTTTATGAATTGTAAATCTCCGAAACTTTTTTTTATCCATCCCAGTGTTTACTGATGATCCTCTGCGATCCTATTCTCGTAAATGGGTGTTCGGAGATATTCAATTAATCTACAATACTTTATAATGAAAAATCGAACTCCTGCCTATTTTAGATACCTAATGTCAAAGGTGCTAAGTACACGAAAAAGTGGTTGTGGTTGTATACCTATACCTACACACTTAAATGCTTTACATACTCTGTGCCCAAATTATCTCTTCGTTGCCCCGTTGCTACTGCTATATTCATGGAATTACTGAAACAGCAAACTCAAGTTTTCGGAATGAGAATATCTTATTCCAATCACGAAATAGCAGACCAAACAAAAACAGGCATCAAATTAATTTTGTATATATTCAACCGCCATCTTCTCCTCCGATTCCTCTTTCTCGAGAGGCAAGCCTGACATTCCATTCTTTCGGCTAAAGTCAAACAAAAACACCTAACACAGAAAGCCATTTCGTCGTTTTCCGCCTCCATTTGTGCGGTGTCAAGTTACGTGAAGAATTGCTTTGATTCCTCGACCTCGACGAGACAGAGGTATTCAGGTAGAAAAATGTCTGCTAAAGGTTTCTCGTTTCTAGGTAGAAACAAGATGGCAGGGCACACGTGGTGCAATGTTGCCATTGCCTTCAGTTGGACGCTTCTGGTCAAAAAATCCGAAGGCAACCAATTTGTGTAACGATTTTGGCCTGCTATGACGAACTGTTGCTATTTTTTTAGGATCAGGTCAGAAATAAAAAAAAACTTCTTATTTTTCTTGAAGCGACGTTTCGATTAATATGTAGCCATAATCAGGCATCTACAAACAATTAATGGTTTAAACTTTATAGCATTAACTGCTAATTGTTTAAACTTGAAATAAATTGAATTCAAGTTAAAAAAACGGAAGAAATAAACTGCCATTAATTATTTGATTGATAACATTAGATACCTCTTGCAAAAACAATAAATTTACTTTGGTCGAATAAGAATATAGGTGCCAGTTAAATGTATCTGAAGAACAAGAACAATCTAAAAATTATTTTTTTCACTACACTTACCAGAAAGTCTCAAAGTTTTCATTATATTGAAGGACATGGCAAGAGTATGGCTAGATATTGGTAAAAACATTGCCCACAGTGATAAAACTTAATGAACATTTTACACCACAGAACACAAAGGACAATCAAAATTTGATTTAAAAAATGAAGAAATGAGAGCAATATATATCTGCACTTACTCGACAGAAGAAAGTTAATGAACGAGCTGATGAAAATCGCCTGTTTTTTACCGTATAGATCATAAATTTACCGAGTGTTTTTCATCTGTGGTCCGCGGTACTGCGCATACATGCTTTACACGGAAAAACACCAAACGGTTTCAGTCAGCTTTCTTCTGTCGAGTGCAGATAATATCCTGTTCCCATTTTTTCGCTCATTTATAAATCAAATTTTGATTATGTGTTCTGTGCTTGTAAATTTTCGTTCGGTTTTACCACTATGGACAGTGTTTTTATCAATATCTAGCCATGCTCTTTGCATGTTCTTTAATACAATGAAAATTTCGACTTTCTGGTAAGTGTGGTGGAAAAAATAATTTCTAGATCATTCTTGTTCTTCAAGTATATAAATCATTTGGCATTATTCAACCAAAGTAAATTCATTACTTGTGCTTTTTGGCAAGTGGTATCTAACGTTATCAATCAAATAGTTACTGATAAGCTGATTTCCTCTTACTTCAATTTCAATTCAATTTGTTTCAAGTTTAATTGCTATAAAGTTTGTATCATCAGTTGTATCTAGATGCCTGATAATGACTACATATTGGTCGAAACGACGCCGACGCATACAGAAAAATAAGGAATGAGAGGTCAACCGGTAGAGGCTGCTTTACAAAAGCGAACTTATAGAAATGTAACCGGATATCTAGTATAATTATACCTGAAGATGGTTTAGATACAATAAACCCAAACATAGTGAAAAAGAATGTTAGTTTTGGTCGAAATCCACGAAAAACGGCCGTAACCTAAAATTGTATAAGGACTAAGGTATATAATCTTGTAGTGTAGATAAATGCGGACACGCGAATAATTATACACGAGTATAATGAAACTAAACTGTATACTCATTTCATTTACTGGAGAGTAAGAACTTTTTGATCCGGTGATTGTAAGGGTCAAACTCTCAAGAACCTCTCTGATGTCTGCGTCTTACCGTTCCCAATCTGTCCCCGCGATGAGCAAACGGTCCTCTGGGAAAATATTATTTTAGAAAGTTTCCCCCTTGTCCTCGTCACATAAAAATACGCAAACATCGATGGACCAAACATAGATGAACAGTGGCGTTTCGTGGCTCAATTTACAATCGCAAACAACTTCGTATGGCAATATTAAAGTTTACTTTAATATGAAGTCAATATCTTCATCTCCTTCAAAATGGCGGAACATTTAATAATTACCTGAGACGAACACGTTAATATCGATACTTACCTTTTATTTGTTGACAGGTCAACTCAAAAAATTGAAACTTGGGACAATGAAATTGCTGCACGGACACTATATTTTGAAATAAAATTTTTGGATGAAACTTCCAAGATAGCTGCTCGGCGCTATCTTGAAAAAAGCTCAAATTGAAACGGGAGTCTTGTGACACATGTTTTTATGCTCCTGACAAATCCGTCACAACCCTAAAACATGAAGTCAATATCTTTATCTCCTACAAAATATTGGAACATTTAATAATTACCCAATCAATCCTATCGCAATACTCTGGTTAGCAAGTGCTAAGCTATTTCGGAGATTTCTGGATATAATCCATGAGAGCTTAACTTAATGATTTACTCCAGGAAGCTTTAGCCCGCTGCCCCTTAAGAGATTTTATATGAGATTTTCTCAATTTTCAAGTCGACAGTTTTAATTATCGTTTATGTAAGTAGTAATAGTAATGACTATGCTATGAATACAGCTATTGATCAATAATGATTGTTCATCTTAATTACACAGTGTATTAATAAATACAGCTTAAAAAAGCTGCTTTATTGATAAAGCTAACAAAGACATTGAAAGTGTAGAAAAACCGTTTTTTGTTTTTGGATTTGCGCACTTTCAAAGAACATCGTGCTAAAATATCAAAAATAACTTTGAAAATAGGCTTTAAACAATATTATTCGTAAATCAAGCGCCCGATGCTCTTTTGATAATAATACTAATATTTTTCGTTCCCTATTATTTTGAGATTGTTTTAAAAATTAGTTTTACCCCTAATTCCATTTTTGATTCTCTATAATACAGTCATAAAAATTGCTGTCATGTTAGTGTAAATCTCAAACTCATTATCAATTCATCAGACCTGCCCCTTGGTGATTGGTAGAGCAGAAACTGACGCATACACCAGGGTTCTATTGGGTTCAGACAATAGGAAATACGTATGGACAAATAAATGGAGAGCAATGTTTTTCCACCAAGAAAAGATATAATTCCGGACAAGCAAAGAAGGAATACTTGAAAAGAAAATTAAAGCTGAAAGAGGCTGAAAGTCAGCTGGGTATAAGTAGAAGGAAAGACAAAAAGTACCTAAAGAAACTCGGGAAAGGAAAGAGAAAATAGTGGTCAACCTGCAAAGAGAAGCAAGTTGTGGTGAATAACACTTCAAACTTCACACGTGATACTATATCACCTTTATCTGATAATGAAGCTCATTAGAAGAATATTATAACACATCACATACAATCAGAAGAGCACAAGAGGTGAAAACAGGATATTAGAAATAATACCTATAATACAAAAGGATGATTACGGCACCAAAAAATTAAATAAAAACGCAACACAATTTGAGAAGGGTAACAAATTTTGAGCATGCCATCTTCATGCGTGGGAAAACAACATGCAGCACGACAGGGCGTATACTATGTAAGTAGCTAAAAACAACTAGTTTATCGATCGATGGTGGCGAAATTTTTACATAATACAAGCTATTTACAAACTATTTGCTGTTATGCGCTTATAGGGAAACGTTGTTGGTTTTTTGAGACAAGTTACGCCACTGGCGATAATGTTATTGTCATGTCCGCCGCGTCTTGTCGAACTTCTTGCCCCCAGTATGCACTCGCCGGCGGAGTGTTTTCAGTGGAAATATAATTCAATTCGATATCGATGTGTATGACATCAATATTCAAATTTCGGGTGGAGTTTACCTTCGGAAGTTGGCAGTAAGTTTGCTGCGGACGTTTCGTACTCCGCATCCTATCACAACCAAACACGGACGATATGCAAATGGAGGGATGCCTCTCCCCGACTCGCGAGTACCTGCATCGGTCAGCTACGTCAACAATCCATTACCAGCTGATGGATAGCAAACAACTCTATTCCCGACTCCCAATCTTCTTGGAGCAATTCTATTTCCATAATGTCTAGTGGGGTGGTCGAGTCCTTTTTTTTGTGTGATGGATAAAAGGAAAAGGTGAGACGTCCCCGTAATAAATTCCTCAAGGCGGTAGTTCTCAATCGAAGTGGCACATTGAGGTGATAAAATGGAGGACGCGTAGACGAGTTTTTCAAAACTATTTTATTAATTTATATGTGTATATAAACAAAAGGTCACCTCTCCCCCATTTGCTATATTTACCACCTTGAGAAACTTTGACCCATTCGATCTCAAATTCTATTGCTTAAAAAAGTAAGACTGAACAAAATATCAAGTGTCTACATCGCACACATTATCAGTGCTAACAAAAAATTTGGAGTTCCTCTATCCCTACACCATTCACATAGTCTCATCAAAAAAGTGAAAAATGATCAGGGATCTTTGAAATTATAGAAACGAAAAGAGTGTGAGCGATTTTTAGATATTTTGTGTTTTGTTGATTTCTCCTCCGCGACTGGCAAGAGTTCATGAAACGATATTCTGTTACCGTTTCCTCCACGGTAGTGCATGGTATCAAAATTTCATCACATATAAGATCGTTTCCAAGTTACATATTGCGATCATAATACATATGTATCTTACAAATTACTCCACAGATATAGGATTCAAAGGCTACAATCGGATATGTATAAAAAGCACAAGATACCACCAAAGTCAATTTTTTGCAGCGCAATAGAAAGTATTTTAAGAATACAACGAATGTTTGAGGTTTCAAATTCAAAAGAGGTGGAAAAGGATCAGGAACCTCTGAAACACCTAAAGACAAAGTTTGGAGGGGTGCTGATAATTTTTTGTTTTTTACCAATTTCTCGGCCGCCAAAGCTCCGATTTCCAAAATTATAGCAGCGTTACATACTACGACCGCACAACATATCGCTACCTAAATTTCATCACAATCCAACCAGCATTTACTGAAATTATGCGGCTAGAGGAACCTCATTAGATAGATACACCGACAGACATACGGGCAGACCGACGGAAATGAGTGACACGTGGATTTTCGTATGTAGATATCATCAAATGCCCAAAAAGCATTTATCTCACTAAAGTCATGCTCATAATATACTTCTCTATCACTGATCGGTGTGGGAAGTAAAATGTGGAAAAGATCTGGAACCTTCAAGTCACCTTAAAAGTTGGAGTTGCTTTCATATTTTTACTTTTTTGATTATTACTGCGCCGCCACTGACACGAAAAACTATATTTGTTTTACATTCTCACCAGAGTAGTAATACTCTGACAAAATTTCATTAAAATCAGTTCAATATTTTCCAGATTACGGAATACAGAATGATAGTGTACTAATACAATACTCGTAAGTATGCATTAGAAAATTCCCCTAGGTGTCTGTAATAGGCAAAACATTGTTCATATGGACCTAAATAAAAGTATTATACCATTAGGTCTTTCACAAGGCAGTAGAGAGCCTATTATGAGTACCAACAAACTTTTCAGTTTTACTACCACACCTCTCAACCGACCCGATTTCGCCCCTTATAAAAAAATAGGAAATGATCAGAAACCCCTAAGACGTCTAAAATCGCAGTCTGAGGAATATTTGTAATCTTTTTTGCTAAATATTCTTAATTACTGCAATCCACCGATATTCAAAGTTATCAAAGCATTGCCTACTACGACTCCAGAGAATATCGCTACCCAAATTTCGTCAAAATCCATGCACCTGTTACTGAGATTACGAGGCTAGCAAGACGCCAAGAGGCAGACAGATCGACGGAAATGACGTGGATTTTCCTTATTGTATATTATAGAACGCCCAGAAAGCGTATTAACTTAAAATCGAAGATTTTCCCGTATCGGTGCGAGAAGTATGTGTTGTATTAAGAAACTCCTATTTCAATGGTATATGCACTGAAACTATCAAAACAAAATACTGGCTTTTTAAAAGCAGTTGTCTCTATGTGCACACGATTTCAAATTCGAGATAGGTGTTGTAGTTGGAATCACCGAACTAACACCCAGCACTAAAAATTGAGGAATAAGTAAGTAATTATAGAATTAAACAAAATTAAAAAACAATCCCATCTAATTAAATGACAAGAAAAAAATAAGCAGCAGGGAAGAGTTTCCTCAGTAGGAAAATCTAACTAGCGATGTCTACAAAATTAATGAAAATCCGAAGAAAATCACCAATAAACTTATGTTATTTAAAACCAAGGGGTAGAAGCTTTCGGCCTTCATCTTCTATTTAAATATGATTTGTAGAACCTTTTAGTATTTGGTGCAAAATAGAATTTATGGGAATATAGAGTGCCTAGTAAAGAAACGTTATGTTTTGTGCAATCTCTGTGGAAGTGCAAGTGATGTTGTCATTTTCTGTACAATAATTGAACCCTTGGAAGGTGTTTTTAGACCGCTCGTTGGCTGACTGTTACCATCTCAGTTTATTTTGTATAGATCGTTGGTATAGACCTTTGCTCATTACCTGCCTGTTACATGTAGTAGTCCGTTCAGGCAGTTTGTATAAATCAATAAATAAATATAGTAGGTAAAGCAAACTATATGGACAGCAGTTTGCTTCGGTCAAAGAGACAGCTGTAGATGATGGAAACTAAGATTGGCTAAACTGCTTTGTAGTACTTATCAATATTCTTTGCTTTAGGTACAGGATGTGCCTATTTTCATTTTGAAACAGCTATGAGCATTCCAAGTCGCCAAACAATATTTAGTTTCCCTACCCGTTTAATTGAATGACAAGAATAAGCAAGTAGCAGAGCAGCGTTTCCTCAGTAGAAAATTCAAATCACTGATATTTACAAAATTTCCGAACGAAATCACCAATAAACTCACTTTATTTAAAACAAAGAGGTAAAAGCTTTTGGACTTCATCTTCTATTTAAATAAGATTTGTAGAACCTTTTAATATTTGGTGCAAAATGAAAATGTATGTATGGCACAATAGGCATCATAGAAAATTAATGAATCGTCTAGAAAAGCGTACGGGAGGTTAACACTGTGTCAGGGATGAGAATGGTTTACTAATTTTGAACATCAATCCAGTGACAGCAGAAGAATGATAAAAAATACAGAGACTTTAAAAGACTAATCATTATTCAAATAATTCACAAGGGAGTGAAATTGTGTTCAAAGACAATTTTAATTATGCTCAAGTTTCGCCTTTCAGCCTTGAAAATCCCTAATTTTTTTCCACGACTTAAACAATTTTTCCAAAATTTTGTGGAGCAGTTTGGAAAAAGGGAGAATATTTTACATATACTTTCAGATCTAGTTGGTTTTTTTTCAATACCTCTTTCTTTCAACTTCAGGTTACATAATTCAATTTATCTGACTTCATGGGCCCGTCTGTACTCTCTAGTCGTCCCAGACTTTTGTAAACTATTCAATGTGAGGATGCAATCTCGGACAGATTGAACAAAAAGAAAGACAAACTTTACTATTCATTTGACTTGAGAGCGAAGTGGTAAAATATTCGCGGGCATTTGAAACTGAGCTTTAAGTTATATCTATGGATAATATAGCTTGCACGACAAGAAATAAACTTGGAAAGGGACGATTTTTCCGTAACCAGTTGACCCTTGCGCGAGACGAAGTCGATTTTTTGTATCTCTATATCCTCGATGTAACAATGCAACACCAACAGGTATTGAAAGCATCAATAGCTGAATTATGTGTTTCATCTTCAAACGAATAAATCACCCAAAAAAGACGTTCTGACAATTGTAGTATGGAAAGAAAAAATCCTCGCTATATCCATCTGTATAGCTGTGTGATGGATGTTTACTACAATCATTTTCTGAAAAATATTAACTGGGTGAAATTCTTTAGTTTCCCTGAACCCGTCTAATTGAATGATTTAATAAGTAAGTAGCAGAGCAGATTTTCCTCAGTAGAAAATTCAAATCACCGATGTCTACAAAATCAATGAGAATCCGAAGGAAATCACCAATAAACTCACTTTATTTAAAACCAAGAGGTAGAAGCTTTCGACCTTCATCTTCTATTCAAATAAGATTTGTAGAACCTTTTAATATTTGGTGCAAAATGGAATAATTTATCGGAATCCGGAGTGCCGAGCAAAGAAACGGAATGAAATGAAAATGTATGCGGATCGATCCCGTTAAGAAACATGTGCAATGTAAATTCAAATAGCAATTCCTTCAAGTGGATCGTGAATAATTCTATTAAACTGATTCGATAGGATAAAATATGGTTCGTCGGTGTGGTGGTGGGACTCGATATATATTACCTCTGGTAATTGAGACGCAGAGACAGGTCTCTAGCGAAGTTTACAGAAACCACACAGCGTATTTTACCGCAATCCAATTCTGGAACTGCATAAACCAGGACTACCAATTAGGGAGATACATAGCTCACATGGATAAAGGACTTCGCTTCTCTCCTAGCCTCCTCGATTCAATACCGGCTAAAGGAAACGGTCGTGTTTCTCGCTAAATTAAATCTTCGCTTTCTACTTACGTTAATCAAAGGAAATTAGGGTACGTATACACAGGCGACCATTAAAGTTTGGTCGGGTTTACTCCAGTAGTGAATTTTCTCATTGTCCTGCTTTTACTCTAATCTAACACTCGGAGATTTTGAATCATACGCTGTACGCTGATTTGAAGCTATATTGTGGAATCTCTGATATAAATGATTACATCAGCTTTCAACAAGATTTGGATAGATTTTACAATTACTGCCTGTGAATGGGCTTATAACAAATGTAAAAAAACGTCACGTCAGACTCTTGTCTCCCAAGTTAAGGGACCTCCATTTGAGCATTTGCAAAATAACAACGATATAATTCCGTTATATCAACAAGCAAAAGATTTAGTCGTCATCTTGGATAGTCAATATTTGAACCACACATAGCTTATCACAAGGAAAGCGTTAAAATTACTAGGATTTTTATTAAGGAATACTAAAAATTTCAAACAAAATAGGTCAGTCATTAGGTCTGAAGTTGGTGAGATCAATATTAGATTACTCTAGTACGAGTTGGAATCCATACTACATATGATAAGTACGTGAGTAAAATTGAATCTGCACAGCGCTTACTAGTATAGGGACATCAAACTGTCGCTGCTTAAGATCTCGTTATAATTACTGCTTATATGACAGTAACTCCTCATTTTATAAGCTAAATGGGAAGGAGATCTAGTGACATATTATACCATCTGTCGCTCTGATATTGACATCTTTTTCTCCAGCCTAACCAACTAACAAGTTTTTATGGATGAGGGTAATTTACCATGATTTTGGTGCTAGCATAACTGGTAAGTGTTTTGTTTCTTCTGTCCAGTGTAGCTGTTAAAATATTTGTAGATGAATAACTACTTGTTCAGGTTATTTCTTTTAGGTTTTAAAACTTAGCTTGTAGCTTACTGTTTAAATTAACGCTGGGAAAATGTCCATTTTGACGAATACAAAGTCTGGATACTGTTCCATGAAATCACTGTTTATTAGATTAATAATGTTACTTTCAGCTCTAGCAAGCAGAATAAATGATGTCAGTCATTGGAGTCACTCTGTGACTATCTGTGACGACCTAGTAATCATCGAAGTCTACGTATAGCTTTTCATTTTTCAAAAATTAATTCAGTAGTGGTGAAGTAGAAGAAGCTTTTTTTTCGGTAGGGGAAAAATCTCTTCCTGACACCAGTCGTATGGCGAACGGAGCTCTCATCCGCTAAAAAAACACCCTACCCCTCACCTATCTCGGTACGAGGTTTCCATGGCGCTCCTACCCGAGTACAGTCTGTAAGACGTCTTTCTGCTCTTCCTACACCGGGTATCGTCGGGGTCGACATTCTTCGCAATGCAGGGCGAGGTAATGCGTAGTGCAATTCATGTTGGACGTCCTAGTCGATAGAACGCCGTTCTTCAGTTTCCTTAGCGCTCAGTATCTTGCGGATCATGGTGTGAATACACTTCCATGCTGCTTCACTGGCCACCACAGTTGGGATCATGTCGTCTGGGGTTATGCCCCTGTTGATTTCAGCCCTGACATCACTCTGGTAGTTGTGCCACCTAGCTCATACAAAAATCGCGTGCTCCACCGAATCGGTCTCTCCGCAGTGTCTGCAGGTCTCATCTGCAGCTCTGCCTATTCTGAATCTATAGGCTCGAAAAGGGCCATCTCCCGACAGCGCTTGGGTAAGGAAGTAACACGTGGTTCTGTGCCTACATTTCATCCACTTCCCTATCTCTAGTATTAACCTCTTGGTCCAATGCGCTACTTCAGTGGTTTCGGTCCATAGGTGCTGCCACTTCTCCATCGTCTTCTCTCGAGCAGCATGGCGTCTTGCTACCAGTTCTCCAGTGGACGAGTGGATTTCTTGCCTTTCGGCTGCCAGAAGGTGCAGTGGTGGTATTGCCGAAATCACTTGCAGGGCTTTCGTCAACACCGTACGGTAGGCACTTGCCACCCTTAACAGTGACTTTCGTTGCAGGCTATCTAGTGCATTCCTGTATTTTTTGCGCTGGAGTACTCTGTGCCACACTGGGGCACCATATAAAACTATAGATTGAATGACCCCATTCAGAACCGCTCTCTTGTTGCTGCTTGGTCCGCCTATGTTTGGCATTATGCGAGATAGAATTGCAGCTTTCTTTTCGGCCTTCTCAACAACTTTTTGGATGTGTATGCCAAAACATATCTCATTGTCAATGTGGATGCCCAAATAGACCAGAGACTTTGCTGGAACAATCTGCCGACCCTTGATCTGGAATATTACATTCTTCCTCTTTATCCTGTCTCCGCGAAGGATAACTGCCTCTGTTTTTTCCGGAGCGAGTGTCAGATGATGACCTTCGATCCACTGATCTATGTTCTCCAGTGTCCCGTTCACGACACGCCCCAGAATTAGGTCGTCATTTGCTGTTGCTACTAAAGCCAGGTCGCCTGCAAACCCGATAGTTCTGGCTCTGGGTAAACGTATCTCCAACACACCGTTGTAGAGTATATTCCACAACAGTGGATCCAGCGCAGATCCTTGTGGAACTCCTGACGTCACCGGAAAAATCTCTTTGGCTACCTTAATCGATCTGTTTTCCAAGTAGCTGCTGATGATGTTTCGCAGGTACTTGGGAATGTCACGCTTTTTAAGTTCATCCACGATGATTTTCCATGAGGCCGTATTGAACGCATTTCTGACATCGGGGGTTATGAGTGCACACCATTTCTCCCTTGTCTTCTCGACGATCTCCATCACAGTCTCCGGCGCGTCTATGGTACCTCTACCTGAGCGAAAACCAAACTGGTATTCAGATAGCCCGTTGTTTCCATCCAGTATACGCTGAAGTCTTTCACGAATCATGACTTCAAACAGCTTTCCGACCGTGTCCAACAAGCATATAGGCCGGTAGGATGAGGAGAGTTCCGGTGGCTTGCCACCTTTGTGCAGTAGAACTACCTTTGCCCTTTTCCACGTGTCAGGAAATAACTGCTTCGTCAGGAGTGAGTTTAGCAAGCTCAGCATAAGCTCTGGCGCATGGGAGACTATCTCCGGAATAACTTCCGGAGGGACGTTGTCGGGGCCGGGTACCTTGCCTCTTTTAAGCTTCCGAGCTGCCTCTTCCTGTTCTTCGGTGCTGAAAAGTTCTACTTCTTCTTCCAGAGTTTCTTTCTGCCAACAGTCTTGTCTAGCAGGAAACAACTCACGAGCTATTTCTACCTTCCTTGCATCGCTTACGTTGTAAGAGGGTGCCGTGCTTGTCAGTTGCTTCGTAACTATGCGATAACCTTCTCCCCAGATGTCGTTTTCAAGATTATCGCAGAGCGAGAAGTAGTAACCTTCTTTACTTTCAGAAATCTACCTAGTGGCAATAGAAAAACAATAATTGAAACCCAAACGTATGGAAAGTGTTCAAAATCCATTTTTAAGCATTCCATAGGTCACATATTACCAGGCCGACTACTCATTTATTAGTAAGCAGTTGCGTTTTCTTGTATATATGAAAATATATATGCGTAACCTCGATGTAAGAAGGAACCTCCAACAGGTTTTGAAAGCAACAATAGCTGAGTTATGCATTTTATCTGAAAATAAATCAATTTGATTGTCCTGATCATCCATAAAAGGCGTCTTGATAATAATTGTACCCCTTTTTGAATAAATAGAAAGAAATATCCAAACTTTCTGCATCTGAATAATTCAAAATCAAATAGCTCATTTTGTCCGGATATTCTTCTGTAAAATTGTGTGATGAATGTTAACTAGTTTTCTGAAACAGATTAACTGGGTGAAGCTATAGAATTCTTTCCTCATTATTGCAATCAGAATATGTATTCTTCCACCGTACGGATAACTTACCTTTTAATTTACGTTGGAACTCCTATGATCGGTTATGGGATCGTAGCTTTAAAATTAAATTGGATTATAAACGCTTCCAGGTTTAATTTCATGACATTGCCGCAGTTTTAAACCGTAAAAACAACCTCATAAGCACAATAAATGCAAGCGCGCCATTCCAACGCCATATTATCATAAATATTGGTTTATTGCATTAAAAGTGTGCATTATATGTTTGCTCGGTTGCTGTTATTGTTTAATTATATGTCGGTTATAAAATATTAATTTTGGGAAACATATTTATAACACGTAATGTTGTATAATAATATGATTATTATATTTAACGTTCGAAACTAATACCTCTCGCATAAAGCAGTGATAATGTGAAATTCCTGTAAAATCGCCGTATATGCAGAATTTATGACGGTATTCCGGAAAATT
Organism: Callosobruchus maculatus; assembly: GCA_951848785.1. NCBI lineage: Eukaryota > Metazoa > Arthropoda > Insecta > Coleoptera > Chrysomelidae > Callosobruchus > Callosobruchus maculatus. Next base: position 22,855,699 of record CATOUR010000014.1, on the reverse strand, counting down.
TGTATACATGGCCTGTTTTTAAATAACAATTAAACAGCTTCCAGATCGCAACAATCAAAATTCATTTCCTATCATAATATTCTACTTGGCTACCAAAATTAATTTAATCAATTAATTTATGAATTGCATATTTTAACGGTGCACTGAGTGTGATTTATAGCATATTATCTGCTGAAATAGTGTAAGGTTGACATATAACTAATATTTTTATACTGATCGTGCTGATATGCATGGTTTGAAACGAGGTAGAAGTAACAATAACATTTCAGTGCGTTTGAGCAGTGCATAAGATTATTTGGTTTGATGTTAGAATTATACTTATAGTGTAGCGTATTCGTATCGTGGCATCACTATATTTGCCAAATATCTGATGTAGTCACGCAAATATAAAAACCGAAAAGTGAACGAAAACGGGTATTTGGCTATTATATATATATATATATATATATATATATATATATATATATATATATATATATATATATATATATATATATATATATATATATATATATATATTTTTGGCCCGTGGTACAAGTGAGGCTAGCCCGTGCAAAATCTGCATAACAAGTGAGGACCGCGACCAAGTGAGGACCAATATACGGACCTCACAAGGACTTCGCTTGAAATTTTTGTGGTGAGTTGCGGATATGGTCTTGAGTCAAATTTGAAAATTTCAGCTGGTCCTCATTTTTTTCGTTTTATGGTAAATGTATACATTTTAGTTCACCACTTTGGCACCAGATGGTTTCTCGAGTTTGTATACCGCCACCCCATATACGTTACATACCAGTGCATGCGACAAGTGAGGACCTGAAATTCGGCAACGATGAAATACCGGCAGACTAATGCCTCTCACGATATTTCGCGTTCTCTTTGTGTACTTGATTGTTTAGCTTCCCATATTACACGTTGAGGTCTTTGAGGAAAAAATTAGGTGTTGCGAGTCGTGATTTTGTTCAGAAGTGCCCCATCATGAGGAACTTTTGGAATGATATCTAGGCGGCTTTTATGGCAGAAAAGTTTTAGATTGCAGGTCATCGCTCTATGCATGAAGGGTTTAATTCTTGAAAGGAGTAGGATCTTCGGTATAGCGATTACTAGACAGTTCTGAAATCATGAACCATGCCCTTATGCGAAAGAACTAGCAGGTGTTTCAATTAGTTTAATATCGAGTGATACAATTTTCGTTTGGAATCTAAGATGGTCAATTCAACTGACGTTTTAGATACCGTGTGATATGCCTTTTGAAATTATTAAAGCTCATCTTTGTACAACTGAGAGGCATATTTTAGACTTAGGTAAAAAATGGGAGAGAGTGTCTGGGAGAGTAGAGTGCTATCCGAGTCAAATCGTTCCGAGTTCGTCAGATTTTAACTGCTCCGATAAGCATCCTAAGAGTTTTTGGTCTGGCTTGACCCGATTTTACTCGTTTGATGTCAATCCAGCTTCAGCTTTAAAAATGCGATAACTTATAAAATACTTTTCTTTTCAAACATTCCAACAAAATATGTGAATTCCTCTCAGAGTACATATTATTATGTGATAGATGCAATACAGGGTGGGCCAATAGTGAGTAGACGGAGGATTGTTGACGAAGGATATTCCCAAAATCTGATAGTTGATCATGGTAGGGCCCATGAAGGCTATAACCTTAAAATACTTTCACTCAAACTTTAACGTTTGTATAGGCTGATTATCAAACTAACATTTTTTAATAGAACTGCCTATATATTATTGCATATTTGAATTGCTTAGTGAATTCTAGTGTGACTTCATGTATCTTATATGAAACTTTAAACAGACCGTTTAGGCGCAAATCACTTTTTTTTGGTATAAGTAGGTATAAAAAAAAAATTGAATATCTCGGCGATCATAAAACTTAGAAGGCCGTGACTTTGTGGTGTGACTAAGCATGAAATGTGTCATCTTAGCTCATACGATCAAATTTGAATTCTTTTTGTACTTGGAGAAATCAGTAGAATAATTAAGGAGATTTCAATCACAGGCACATTGATTATTTCAAATGGGGATGCCTAATTTTTCTTATACCATCGAATCTAAAACCTTATAACCTTTCCAACAATGTAGGATTGTTGGAATCAATCTTTTTTAGTTTTCATTTTATCCAAATTTTAAGTCAAATCGGTGTTTTACACCTTCCCAACTTATAAGCCATCTAGCAGTCCATAAAAAATAAACAAAGACCTGTCCAGATGGAAGAAACCAACTAACTTGGCATAAAAACGCAAACTAGATTAATGAGGCAAGATTATAAAAATTTCTTACAAGATATCAGCTCTAACCAGAAACGACAGCGGCAACAAGAAGGCTTACGTTTCACAGCCTATTAGCTATACCCAAATACCCAAAATCAGTAAAAAAATTAAATAAAAGACAAAATACCAGCGATTGTTACTGGCAGGAGAGTATCTATATTTTCAGAATAAATTTTCACATTTAGTACCATAAAATAGCCGTAAGTTAAAAGTGATGATGCCTTTGACTCGAGCCCTTCAAATTCTTCACTGGTACTTCTACTTATTAGCAAAATCGCAAAAAATGAAAACTGAATTGCAGTATGTTATATGATAAAACATTATTTACTTGGTAGGAGCATACATGAAATAAACACAGTTACAACATGGAGTAATAAAAAAATCTAACAATCACATCAATAGATGCTCAGAGTGCTCCAGTTAGAGATATCATTACTTTTGACTTAACAGAAATGACTACTTTTCTATCCCATTAAATGTGAAATTTCATTCTGACGATGCTAAACTGTCAGCAACAATCATTGGTAGTTTTTTTTTGTTTCAATATATTTAATCGTTTTTTATTATCAAGCTCTAGTAGATCTCAATAGCTGGTAGGCTGTGGAAAAATAACACTTCTGTCATACGCCAGCTGCTCATTGTCATTAGATTTCTTACCGCTGTTGTTAGATATTATGTGTTGTAAGGAATTTTCGTAATTATCCCCCGTTGCTCTAGTTTGTGTCTTTCTACTAAGTTAGTTGGCTTCTTCTATCTTAACGGGCTTTTGTTTGTCTTTCATGACTTGCTAGATTTCTTATAAGTAGGAAAACTGAAAAAAACTGATTTGACTGAAAATTTTAAATAAAATGGAAACTAAAAAGATTGAGATCGAGGTAATCAAATTCTGCATTTGATTCTGTAAACAAAAATGGGTATTCTTATTTGAACAAATCAAGCTCTCTGTATTGAAGTTTCCTTAATTAATCTACTGATTTCAAGTACAAAAAAAATCAAATTTAACCGTCTGACCTAAGGTGACGCATCTCATGCTTAGTCGTACCGCAATGTCACGGCCTTCTAAGATTTATAATCACTGCGATATTTAAATTTTTTCTGATACCTACTTATACCAAGAATGCTGATTTGTGCCTAAACGGTTCGTTAAAGTTATATATAAGATACATTGAGTCACACTAGAATTCACCAAGGAATTCAAATATGCAATAATGTATAGGGAGTCGCCTTCAAAAAAATGTAAGTTTGATATGAACCACCCTGTATAAACATCAAAATTTAAGTGAAAATATTTAACGTTATATCACAGGTCCCTACCATGACCAAGTGACAGATTTTTGAAATATGTTTTAGTAAATCAACAATCCTCCGTCTGCTCACTATTGGCCCACCCTGTATATGTGAATGAACGTCTCAAATGTCTCCTGGGTCAGTAACCGAATGAGTTGAAAAAGTATTTTATGTTTACAACAAATTTTCAAGGTTTCCCCCCTTCCCACCTTCCCAATTTCAGCCCCTCCCAAAAATGGTAGATGATTAACTCATAAAACGCTCAAAACGAAGTCTGAGGGGATTTGCCTTTCACTACGCCAACGCACAGCTTTTCATGAAATGAAGCTTTACCTGGTACTACCCAGCAGCATGCCGCTTTTCAAATTTCATTCACTTAAAAAACGCAACTTAGGCACACCTAAACCATATGACCAACTCTGTTTAATTAAAATGAGCTGTTCATTTAGATCGATAAAAAAATACTCGGGTGGTCCTCACTTTGTCGTATATATCACCCGGTCCTCGTTTATCAGTTCTAATAGTATGAACAGGTATACACTGCACACATGACGTGAAAAAATATAGGGTGTCTCATTTAAAAAAATGCATTGTTTGCATCACCACGTAATTTATTGGGCCTGCGGGTGTTGGCCTATTCATACATGACGCAGTACACTGCGTTAATAAACTTCCCCTAACATGATCTTTTCACGGTAGCCGCGGTACTCTGGTAGTTTGGTATTTAGGCTCTGCTTATGCGATCTGCTCAGTGGAGAAAAACAGGTCTTTTCTCTAAGGGTAAGTATTCAGATATGCAGATTGCGTCTATCGCTTCCATCAGTCAGTTTTTTCACAGTACTGATAATAATAATCTGGTGGTATTTCACCTTACTTTTTAAATAATTATTTAACCGGGAGATATCAATTGTATTATATTTACCTACCTATATGAAAATTTGTGAAAAAAGTTTGAGTCCTTTACGGCCGCCACTAGCCCTCGCTCATTCCTCCTACTCGTATAAAGATACATATGTATACTTATGTGCAGAGTGCAGCTGCGGCTTCAATAATCTCTGGTAGGATTTTTGTGTATTTTTTATTTAAGCTTTTGTGCGCCCCCTTTCAAAAATTCAGGAACCGCTGCTGTTCCACAGTTTAAAAAACATTCTCTGCCCACCTTTAAAGCTGAACTTCAGTAGTATTTAGTTGTTACATCGATTTTGCTAGTAGAAACGGCAGTTCTACGTGAACAGCAGATGTGTAGTCACCGAGGTATCAAGCCTTCAGATTACGTTACTGAGGACAAATTTTCATTTGATTTTATTTGTCAAGGAATAGGTAGGTATAAGGTAGGCACAGACAAGGCCTCAAAGTAACAGATTTATTTGGAGCTTGTCGGCAGATGTTCGTAATATCTGTTTCATATGTCATTGACAGCGAATTAATCGACACATCATGATACTTGAAAATCTTATAGTAAATAGAAGTCTATAATCGACCTTATGGATCGATTTACCTGGAGACACGTTTTAGGACGCTGTGCAGATAAATAACATTCACCGCAGCGGTAGTATTTCATCTAGACTAATCGAACAGGAGGACGAATGAATGGTAGCTTAGACAGAATAAGCAATCAGCAAGTATATCTCTGTACTAATAGGAGAGAACAAGTGATCACCCGTACAAAACGATCTGGCCATCTTAGTATTTAAAAAATAGTTGCACTTTTTCCATATTCTCTGTATATCTCTACGATTAGAACAAATATGCGAGGACCGGTAATGTATAACCGAGGTCCACATGCATATTAATCAATCGATACTACCCTACCATCTGAAATGCCTTTCGCGCCTTTTTATGACCTCTGCCTCTTTTTAGTTAATTTTATTTCCCACACCGATAGGAAATTGTGATAGGTATTGTGATCGCGAAAATTTTCGATGTTGAGGTAATACGCTTTTTTGGGCGTTTTATGATGTCTATATAACGTCGGTTTGTCTGTCTTTGCGTGTTTTTCTAGGCTAGTCATATCAGTAGCCATGGATTGTGATAAAATTTGGGTACCGGTATCCTATGGGGTCCTAGTAGGTATTGCTCCTATAATTTTAAAAATCGGTGCATTGGCAGCGGAGTAATTTGCAAAAAAACAAAAAGAATTGAATATTCCTCAAACCTCGTTTTTGAGCGTTTTAGGATTTCCTGATAATTTTCTACTTTTTTCGGGTGAGAGCGTGATTGGGGTCGCTGGGGGGGGGGGGGGAGGGGGGTCAAAAATATAAAAATAACTCAAACTTCGTTTTTAGGCGATTTGGGTGTTCCTGGTCGTTTCGTTTTATCCAGTTGAAGCTCGCAGAATAAAACCAGTGTCGATCTAGTTCCTACGGAGAGGAGTATCAAGAAGCTATTTACTAGTTTTTGTGTTGGATGTTTTTTGAGGGCAGGAGGGTGATGATTTGGTTGCAAGGGGATCTCAGACTGTAGCTTAATGCAAAGGGGAAATAATAAACTGATATCACTTTAATGTGTGGGAAGTACTAAGTCAGTCAGTTATCGTTCATATTGATTGAACCTCATATATAACTGTACAGTACAAATTCCTGAATTCATAAATGTTGTACCCCTGTCAAGCATCTACCCTTATCTAACAGTATATTCTCGTTACAGATTTGTTGCCTTTCTAGCTAACTTTATTGTATCACAGACATAGACTCGTTTTATGACGCCAAATGCCGATCGAAAGTGCAGTCAACTGATTCGCGCGTTAAATTAAATCAATTTTCGAATTACGCGTCTACAAATATTGAATAATTCCCAAAACATGGCCAGATATTAAAAAAATAGAAGTCAAGTTTATTGATTCAGTTCTTCTCAGGAATACTTGTTTTTCATAACGAAGGGCGATACCATTTTCAACATCAGCGATTTAGCAATTACGACTGTGAAGCAGAGTGAGTCATGTCCTATTTCAGTTGGCCCGATTAAAAAGTCTTGCTCCTGTAGTCGCAGTGCCTATAAGTTTGAGAACCCCTAGACTAGTCAATAGATGTTCAAAATAGATCCGTTGAACTAAGTTACCTGAATTCGCCGTTATTGACATGTTCAGATAATTAGCAAAATTTAGGTAATTAGAGGGGTCGTATTTTTCGCTATATGTGCCACGCGGTATCTACATCCCTATAACAGTCGAATTTTAATAGAGGTCTTATCTAAGAAACCAAATTACCTACATCGCTGAAAAGGTTAATTTTACATTTAGTTGCATTTATTTTCACTTAGCTGAAATCCGTAGTAGCACATGTTAATGAAGTATCATTTTACTGCATGAAAGCTGAATTAGTATATCTCTATACGAATAGGAGGAATAAGTGAGGACCGCTGGCGGTGGTGAATCACTCGTACATATTAGTATTGTTAAGCTAATTTCGACTTTTCTGCATGTCATGTTTACAGTGTTTACGTGTTTATGCTATTAGAACTGATAAACGAGGACCGGCTGGTGTACACGACAAACTGAGAACCACCTGAGTATTTTTTGCAAACGTCTTTGCTGCTCTTCTCATGTAAACGACAACTGCATTAAAACCAAATCGGCCGCATAACGAATACATCACATGAAAGTCACCTGTGCGCATGCCGAAAGTTGCGTTTTTAAGAGGACGATATTTTTATACATAGCATCATGGTGCTGGGTAGTAATAGGTAAAAATAGAGTCAAGTTGAATGACTCAGTACTTCCCACACATAATGATGATACCATTTTATTATTTCCCATTGCATGAAGCTGTAGTCTAAAATCCCCTTGCAACAAAATTATCGCCCATCCGCCTCCAAAAACAACATCCAACACAAAAACCCTCGTAAATAGTTTCTTGCATCTCCCTTCTTAGGAACTAGGGCGCCACAGTTTTTTTCTACTTGCTTGAACTGGTCTATGCGAAACGATCAAGAGCCTCCAACCCGTCTAAAAACGAAGTTTGGGCTGATTTTATGTTTTTGGTTTTTTGATTATTGCTGCGCCGCCTCTGACATGGTTTTTCAAAAACAGAGTCGTTTTCCATTCTCGCAGCGGTAATAAATTCTGTGTCAAAATTTTATTAAAATCAATTCAATAATTATCGCTTTTCGCGATATACATAGAACGAAATAAAGCAAAAATCGTATGTGCAGGTCACAAAATTGGTTTCTGTAATAGGCAAGCCAATGTTCGGATGGACCTAAAAAAGTGCAATATGCCGCTAGGTATTTCCCAACCGCCTCGATTTCACCCCACCCAAAAAAAAAATTGAAAATGATCAGGAACCCGTAAAATGCCTAAAAGCAAAGTTTGAGCTGTTTTCATATTTTTAGTTTTTTTATTATTGCTGCGCCGCCACTGACACTATTTTTCCAAAACATACGCGTTTTTCATCCTCGCCTTGGGAGCAATACTATGTCAAAATTTCATTAAAATCAATTGAATAATTTTCACGTTACGCGATACCGAACGATCTAAAACAATACTCGTATGTGTACATCATAAATTCTGATGAACATCAAGTCAGTAATTTCAACATTATAAAATACAGAACGATCTATTATGTATACAAGTTTGGGGCATATTTGACATATTTCATTTTTTTCTAATTATTCCACCCCCCGTATAACGATTTTCAAAATTATAGGAACATTACCTACTACGACCCCACAGCATAACGCTGCCCAAATTTCATAACAATCCATGCAGCGGTTATTGAGATTACGAGGGTAGAAAAACGCGACAGACAGACAGACCGACAGACAGACCGACCGACCGACAGACCGACAGTCAGACAGACCGACGGAAATGAGTGACGTGGATTTTCGTTATGTGCACATCATAAAACGCCCAAAAAGCGTATTATCTCAAAATCGAAAATTTTCGCGATCACAATACTCCCCTCACCTATCCGTGTGGCAAGTAAAAATTCATTTTATAAAAAGCTTCGCGTTGGAGTAGTGAGAGACAAAACCCCCCAGACTTATTTTTATAAGTTACCAATCATCTACTGTTTTTGGGAGGGGATGAAATTGGGAAGGTGGGGATGGGGGAGTCGAAATCTCGAAAATTTGTTGTAAACATAAAATACCCTCGATTGCCCTAAAAAATATGAAATTCTAGACTTTTCAGACTTATCCGAATACTGACCTAGAAGACATTTGATACGTTTATTTACCTATACAGGGTGGGCCAACACTGGACGGACGGAGGATTGTTGACTTACTAAAACATACTTAAAAAGTCTGTCATTTGGTGGGGGGTGGGAACCCTTGACTGCTATAACGTTAAAATATTTTCACTTAAATTTTTAAGTTTATACAGGGTGATTCATAATACATCTTTTAAATGAATGGAATATATTATTGCATATTTGGATTGCTTGGTAAAATCTAGTTTGACCCTATGTATTTTATACGGAACCTTAAATGAAATGAAATGAAATGACTTGGTATAAGTAGGTATCAAAAAAAATTGAGTATCACAGTGATTACTAATCTTAGAAGGCCATGACTTTTCGGTACGGCTAAGCATAAGGTGCGTCAGACGGTTGAATTTGAAATCTTTTTGAACTTGGAAAAATCAGTAGATTAATTAAAGAAACTTCAGTCATAGATAATTTGATTTTTTTCCCTATAATGGTCAAATTTTAACAGAGTTCTTATCTAAGAAACCAAATTACCTACATCCCTGCAAAGGTTAATTTTACATTCCGTTGTATTTATTTTCACTCAAATGAAATCCGTAGTAGCACATATTAATGAATGTTATTTTACTGCATGAACGTTGAATTAGTATACCTCTATACGAATAGGTGGAATAAGTGAGGACCGGTAGGCGGTGATGAATCACTCGAAGATATTAGTATTGTTAAGCAAAGTTCGCCTTTTCTACATGTCATGTATAATATACAGTGTTTACGTGTTTATACTATTAGAAGTGATAAACGAGGACCACCTGAGTATTTTTTGTAAGCGTCTTTCTTGCCCTTTTACTATTATTGTTCTTCAAGCAGGTATATTTTCGGATCGATCTGACATTCATCTAACCGTCAACCGTACTGAACCCGAATCGGCCGCAAAACGCACATACAGGGTGAGTCAAGCTCAACGCCTCGGACTCTTGTGACCAAACGGTACCACTTTTAGAAAAATCGACTTTGCGGGTGTATGTAGGTCGAGTTGGACTACATTTTAAAAATAATGACTTTTATACAGGGTGTCTAATAAAAGCGTGACATATCAAAGTTATGTTTTTAAATGGAATACCCTGTACATTATTGCATATTTAGGTTCCATTGCATTTTAGTGTGACTTTATGTATCACACATGGGACTTTAAGCGAACCGTTTAGGTACAAATCACAATTTTGGGTATAGGTAGATGTCAAAAAAAATTGAATATCGCAGCTATTATAAATCTTAGAGGGCTGTGACTTTGCTTACGTTAGACGGTCGAGTTCGAATTACATTTGTACTCGGAGAAACTGGTAGATCAATCAAAGGTAACTTGATTTTTTGAAATGGGAATGCATAATTTTTTTTATACCATCAAATGTGCAATTTGATAAGCCTTCTAATGATGGGCGATTGTAAATATCAATCTCTGGTAGTTATGATTTAATTTCAAATTTTCAGTAAAACCGGTGTTTTTCAATTTTTGGTGTTTTAGATGGAACAAAATAACTAACTTAGAAGATAGTTACGGACGAACTAAAGTAAAGGGACAAAGTTATAAAAGTAACTTACAGCAAATCAATTCTAACCAGAAATAGCAGACATAACACATCTAAGGTCAAAAAGCTGCTGGAGTACGACAGAAATGGGTATTTTTTACAGCATACCGGCTACTACAATATTCTAAAGATTGACGATTCACAAAACCATTGTGAGTTTTGAAATTAAAGGAAATCTACCACGTAATGTTGCTGGCAGCTTAATAGCTTTAGAATAAAATTTCACATTTCATGATTTAAAAAAATAGTAACCGATACCTCTGACCGGAGTTCTGCAAATTTTTCAATACTCATAGGCAAGATCGCCGAAAACGAAGAATACATTAAAAATCTGCTCAAATTATTAAACATAATTTACCTGGCAGAAAATTAAAATATGATTTGTCAGTATTCCTTTTTTTGTGATCTTGCTAATAGATACTGAAAAATTCAAAGGACGACAGTGAGAGGTATCATTACTTTTGACTTTGACGGAAATGACTACTGTTTTATGCCATTAAATGTGAAATTGCGTTCTGAAGATATTAGACTGACGGCAACGATCGCTGAAAGTTTTGCTTTCATTTCAAAGTGTTTAGTGATTTTGGAAATTTTTAATCTCTAGTACATTGCAGTCGCTAGTAGGCTGTAAAAATTATCCATTTCTGTCGTACTCCAGCTTCTCTTTAACCTTCGACATGTTACCGCCGTTGTTTCTGGTTAGAGTTGATTTGTTGTAGGGAATTTTTATAATCTTGTTCTTTTACTCTAGTTCTGCTGGATCTTTTTGCTAAGTTAGTTGTTTCCTTCCATCTGAATACTATTTTGTTTATATTTCATGGCCTGCTAGTTTGTTTATAGGTAGAGAAATTGAAAGACACTGATTTGATTGAAATCTCGAAATTTAATAAAAACTACCATAGACTGATATTAACAATCTGATATAATTAGAAAGCCTATCAAATTGCACATCTGATCATATAAAAAAATTATGCGTTCCCTTTGAAAAAATCAAGTTACATTTGATTGAAGTTTCCTTAATTGATCTATCGATTTGTCCAAGTACAATGTAATTCGAACTCGACCGTCTAACGTAAGCTGATACATTTCATGCTTAGTAACACGGCAAAGTCACAGCCCTCTAAGATTTATAATAGCTGCGATATTCAATTTTTTTCTGACATCTACCTATACCCAAAATTGTGATTTGCACCTAAACGGTTCGCTTAAAAAGTGTGATACGTAAAGTCACACTAACATTCACCCAGGAATCTAAATATGCAATAATATACAGGGTGTTCTATTTAAAAAACATAACTTTGATATGTCATGCTTATAGTAGACAGCCTGTATAAAAGTCATTGTTATTAAAATGTAGCCCAACTCGACCTACATACATTTGCAAAGTCGATTTTTCGAAAAGTAGTATCGTTTGGTCACAAGAGTCCGAGGCGTTGAGCTTGACTCACCCTGTGTAACCTTAAAATGACCTGTGCGCATGCTGAAAGTTGGAAATAATATAACAACGAAATGAGTTCTCGATCTAAAAGAATAGTGAAAACTTTAATTAAACAGAGCTGGTCATATAGCTTACAGTATATTCAATCCCAAGGTAGACTCCACATAAACTGTCGCAGGCAGCATTAGCGTGGTTACTGTCCGCTGCCATCTGCGAACACGCCAGCTATAGTCCAGTACAATTATGGAATTTTATATTACTATTTAAAAGAGTTGCCCTATTAATCCATTGCAACTTAAAAGCAGCCAGTTGCCAGTTTGAAATGATCATTTAGGCAATGAACACTTGACATCGCATATTTCGATCTGATTTCCAGTCAGTCTTGGGGGTTTTTACTTGCCGGATTATAACATACAATTCACACATAGTGTATTGGGCTATTAGGGACCCTACCGACACGAGCCGATCTCGCACGCCGGCTTGTTTTCATTTGGTCTAGCTTGGCTGTGAATACAGTATAGGTGCACCTACGTTGCATTTTGCATTTTTTAAATGGATGAGATTTGGATAGCAGTATGTTGCTGGGTAGTAGTAGGTAAAGCTGCACTTTATGAAAAGCTGGACGTAGGCGTAGTGAAAGATAAAACCCCTCGGCCTTTGTTTCAAGCTTTTTATGAGTTTTCAATTATCTATTATTTTTTAGGAGGGGATGAAATTGGGAAGGTGGGGAGAGAGGGAGATGAAATCTCGAAAAATTGTTGTTAACATAAAGTGCCCTCCATTGCCCTAAAAAATATTAAATTCTATGCTTTTCAGACCTACACGAAAACTGTCCTTGAACACTTACCTACATTCTTTTTTGATACCCATTCATTACACTTAGGGCTGGTTTCACCGCTCTCTGATGGTTTCGGATAGCGTATCTATCACATAGGTCCATATCATTTATATGACAGATAGGCTTTTGGTCTGTCGGTTTATCTGTCTGTTACACTTAAAACCGGTTTCACCGGTCTCTGATAAGTTTCAGATAGCGTATCTGTCAGATAGGCCCATAACATTTATATGGCATTATCGGACAGATAGGCTATCAGGCTGTCGGTTTATCTGCCTGTTGGCTTCTACCCTCGTAGTCTCAGTAAACTTTGCACGGAGCGATGTACTGCGGGATCGTAATAGGTAGTATGCTGCTATAATTTTGAAAATCCGTGCATGGGCGGTGAAGGAATTAGCAAAAAACAAAAAAAAATCAAATATTCCTCAAACTGCGTTTTTAGGATTTTTGGGGGTTCCTAATCATTTTGTACTACAGGATGGATGATGGAGGGCTATGAATAGAGACGGGCATATCGGGTCATTTTTAAGATGCGGATCAGCGGATCTAGAACACCTCAAAGATCCGGAACAGTGATCCGGTTCACGGGTCAGTCGGATCCCGACTAGCGAATGCAATCGTTCACCTTCGATCTTGACCGAAGCACGAGGGAACCGCCCAATCTGGGTACTCGGTGCAGACAGAAATGAGCGAGTACAGCACAGTACACTTCATGTATAATTTATTAATTTGTTTTATCTTTATATCAGATGATATTTATTTTTTTATAAATATGTACCTAGAAGATGTATATGTACTAATACCATTCTTTATAAATTTCGATTTGAGTAAATAATTATTCAGTTTTGAGTTTCTCGTATCCTGGCACGTAAAAGGAATTTTTTGTCTCTACTATAAACAGCCACAGCTCATCATACAAGAAAAATGTTCATTTATTATTCGCCCTAAAATATCTATCTAAATATTCCTTTAAATTCAGATCCCAGAACATTGAGCATTATGGCTATCATGTAGCTTCAGCAGAACACTGAACCGAAAACTGAACATCGCTAATCGTCAGATCGACTGACCGGCATATATCGCCGTGGCACGCACCATCCTGCTTTGTGATTCTGAATGAATAAGCGAACAAGCTGCCGGATTTGTGATCCGACTGACCCGTTGAGATTAAATTTAGGATTCGGTTCAGTTAGGTCACCTTAATGATCCGGATCAATGAATCGGATTAGAACCGTTCTACACATCTCTAGCTATGAAAATGAAAAAATTGTTGTATGCTGTCTAAAGCTTATCAAAAAATGGTCAAATATATGAAATTGTCAATCTTGGGTTAATTTTGCATACTGATGTAACATTTAATAATTTACCTACCTACACGCAAACACACTGACCTGTGAGAGAAAGACCTAATACACTTTTTTACGTCCATCCTAACAGTGCCTTGCGTATTGCAGAAAACAAGGGACTTCGAATACGAGTTTTGCTTTAGATCGTTCTGTATTGGGTGGAAACTTCTGTTTGATTTTAATGAAATTTTAACATAGTATTATTACTGTGTCGAGAAGGAAATGCGTATGGTTTTTAGAAATCGTATCAATGGCGGCGCAGCAATATTGAAAAAAACTAAAAATATAAAAACATCTCAAACATCGTTTTTAAGCGTTTGAGACGTGACTGACCATTTTCTACTTTTTTTGGTAAGGGAGAAATTGGGATCGTTGGGGGGTGAGGGGTTGTAAAACTGAAAAGCTTATTGTATTCATAATAGGCTGTCCATTGACCTGTGACACTTTTTGAGATCCATCCGAACATTGTCTAGCCTATTGCAGAAACCAAGAATTTTCTGATGTATATGTAATAATGGCATTGCTCTAGATCGTTCTGTATTCTATAGCGTGGAAAATATTGAACTGATATTGACGAAACCTCGACACAGTATTAGTAGCAAGAACTATTAGCTTAGCGAGGAGGGTAAACGCGTTTGTCTTTTAATTGAAAACCCCAGTTTTCTGTTGTATACATAAGGGTATTGCTTTAGACAGTTCTGTACTATATAACACAGTGTTATTTCCGTTGCAAGGTTGGAAAGCGCGTAAGGTTTTTAGAAATTGTGTCAGTAGCGGTGCAGTGTGTATTTGGTTGCAAAACGATGTCACATTATAGCTTCACGGTATGGGAAAACAATAAACTGGTATCACCGCAATCTGTGGGAAGCACTAACTCACTCAACTTGACTTAATTTTTTGTTCATAAATCCTCCATCACAAAGATGATATTTCAAAAGCATGCACCTTGTTCGATCCCGCCCTGGTAATAATAATCTGTCAAAGCTTTATTGCTAATGTTAGATACACACGTTAGATAAAAACTTTGAGTCCTCAAACTATGTAAAGGCAAGACAAGTACAGAACATTACAACGACCAAGTTTATTCAGTATCACGGAAAGTCCATTACCCAAATCTTAGCACCTTACTAAAAGAAAAAATATGAATCAGATCTTCTTAAAATTCACACAAAAATAACAAAAGCAAAGTCTATTCGCCTATAAATGGAAAAACAATGTAGTTACAAAGATCTATATAACACTGATTCTAAATCAATTATTTGGAGGATTCATGACCATATGTCTATGGGAGCAGAACATGATGTCAAAACATTTGTAAATTCGCACATCATTGAAGTCCATCAGGTCACACGTTACAACAACAGGGTAGTTGAAATTTAAAAAAACACCTATTCAGTAAAAGTCGTAGAACGGCTTATATCGCGGTGTCATTTTGGCAACACAGCTATGACCTCGCTTGGTGCGTTGTATACCGATTTCGGACCTCCGTTGTTCTCTGGGATAAAAAGCGGGTATATCGTGGCTCACTTAATTCTTTCATTGAAAGGTCCTCACTTGTCTCGATATACACGTATCAATTTTCTCATCGGTAAAATAGCTTTCATGTGTATATTTGAATGTTTCTTATCAAATGGCACATCTTCGTAGTATCTATCATAAAATGATGCCATTATCTCGTTGTCCTCACTTGGTCACCGATATGTATTGTCCTCACTTGGTGCGCCAGCCAAGTATATATATATATATATATATATATATATATATATATGTAAACCGTACTATGTGACTTCCAAAACAGATATCTATTTAGCGCTGTGACTTCATATATAACGTTCCGACTTCCACTTTCGGAAGTCACAACGTATCTAGTGTTTTTTGTCCAGATTCGTGATTAGGAAGTCACAGGACGCATTATATCAAAAAATGCTCTGGAAGTCACTACAACCCCTCTATGTCTTCAACATTTTGTTTTAGTGCAGGCTATATATCACTGGCGCTAGCATCGACATCGAACGTATAGTGGTCCGTACGATGTGACTTCTACATTTTCCGTCTCTGTTTAGCTTACTGTTTAACGCGTAATCTCTTCTCCTTCTAATTGTTGATGATTTTGCTTGGATTTTCGCGGTTTCAGAACGACAACAACGCACGATCGTATATGATTCATAACGTCTGGATCTTAAGAGGGGGTTATAGTACGTACATGAGAGCTGTGCTGTTTACAATGGTTCCGCTGTAACCATTTTTTGACTATTAATTTTTCCATGTATGAATCTGATTCAGTTTCTAAACTATGAAAAATTTACCAATTTTAATGCTGAATATGAAAATGCAATCCACTAACATCATTTCTAAGGGTTTGTATAGATATGTTTGTCAACCAACTTTTTATTCTCTTTTACTTCCCATGCTGATAGGTGAGGGAGGTATTGTGAACCCGAATATTTTCAATTTCAAGATGATACGCTTTTTGTCTGCCTGTAGGCGTTTTTAGCCTCGTAATCTCAATAATCGCTGCGTGGATTGTAATGAAGTTTGGGTAGATATATGCGGTGAAGTCGTAGTAGGTAATAATTTTGAAAATGGGTGCATGGGCGGCGGAGTACCTAATTAGCAAAAAACAATGGACTTCAAAAATTCCTCAAACTTCGTTTTTAGACGTTTTAGATGTTTCTTATTATTTTTTAATTTTGTTGGGTGGGGGTGAATTTGGGATGGGTTGAGGGTTGTAAAACTGAACATCCAAACATTGCCTTACTTATTACAGAAACTAAGGGACTTCATTTGATCATTACCTTGTGGAGGAACGACATAATACAGGGTGGGCCAATAGTGAGTGGACGGAAGGTTGAGGGGCTTACTAAAAAATATTTCAGAAATTTCTCATTTGATCATGGTTGGGACCCTTAAGGGCTGTAACGTAAAAATATTTTCACTTAAATTTTGACGTTTATACAGGGTGATTCATATCAACCTTAAATTTTTGAATGGAATTCCCTATATATTATTACATATTTAGATTCCTTGGTGATTCTAGTGTGACTTTACGTATCATACATGCAACTTTAAACGAACCGTTCAGTCGCAAATCACCATTTTTGGTATAAGTAGGAATCGGAAAAAATTGAATATCGTAGCGATTATAAAACTTGGAAGGGATTAACTGTGCGGTACGACTAAGCATGAAATACGTCACCTTTGATCGGACGGCTAAATTTGAAGTCTTTTTGTACTTGGAGAAATCAGTAGATTAATTAAGGAAACTTCATTCACAGAACTTGATTTTTTCAAATGGGAATGCCTATTTTTGTTTTATATAATCAAATGTCAAGTTTGATTATCTTTCTAACGATATAGGATTCTCAAAATCAATCTTTTTTAGTTTTCATTTTATTTCGGTTTTTGTGTCAAATCGATGTTTTTTTAATTTTCCTACATGTAAGCAACCTAGTAGGCCATGAAAGTAAACAAAAGCTCGTTACGATGGAAGAAACCAACTAACTTCCAAGTTTGATTGGAAAGCTATCTTTAGTTTTCATTCTGCCACGACAACAAAGACTCTTTGAGACAAACCCATGTAACGATATCTTTACTTTTCCGATATTCGCGATACATGTAACCATTATGTATTGCACAAGGTTTTCCTTTACTTGTAGAAATAACTTGAATTTTATTCTCCATGACTTTTGCTTTGGTATCTATACAACACGACATTATAATTGCATTCACAAAAGCAAATGCAACTGTGCACTTGTCAAACAACAACAGCAACTAATATATCTGCCCAGGTATGAACTCGTTAAGGTGTAATTAAAACAATATACCCCCGTATCCGTTGACCGGATCTCGTACTCGGTCTAGGTAATAAAAAAAAGGTGATCGCATGTCCCACTGACCGCATCTCGGAATGACCGAAAATCGCACGACACCGTCTTGAGCGCGCTCGGTTTGATTTTTACCTGTTTACAAAAAGGGTGCCTTGATCGGCGACAGATGTGCAATTGCGAACATATATGAAGATCAACAGCGTAAATATTCAACGTAAATTTACCAATTGTGAGTCATCTAAGCGCATGAAGTACGTTGCCGATTTGATTGAGATGTATAAAAATGGAGCTAATGCCCGATTTGATTTTGTTAAAGGTGTAAGCGATAATTATTATAAGAAATAAATTCTTTAATATGTATAAGAAGAATCAATTCGCTGGATTAAAAACATCTGTTTTATTTAAATACATTGGGTTTAATTAAATTTTCAACGTTTCAGGGAATATAGGCTTAAATTAACTTTTTCACTTAATTCTAAATGAATATTATCAGTACTCGAATCTGACCGCGGTGCGCTAGTGCCCCGTGGCTCATCTGGTGATCGAAATTTTGCGCGCTTCTTACCGGTGGGATTAGGCCCAATCTGACCGCGGCGCGCTGGTGTCCTGTGGCCGAAAGATGCACACTAACTAGAGTAACGAGGCAAGATTATGAAAATTCCTTACAACACATTAGCTATAACCAGAAACAATACCGGTAACAAGAATGCTCATTTTTCACAGCCTACTAGCTATTAACCAATTTCCAAGGTCAGTAAAAAATAGTTAATCAAAGAAAAACTACCAGCGATTGCTGCTGGCAGTAGAATATCTATGTCTTCTGAATTTCACATTTAATGCCATAAAAAAGTAGCTATTCCGTAAGTCAAATTTCCAAATGTTTAATAGTTTTGGAAAGTTGTTAAGCTCTAGTAGACCTCAATAGCTAGTAGGCTGTGAAGAACAAACACTTCTGTCATTACTCTGAGGTCATACCTCAGCTTTTCATTGGCATTAGATATCTTGGCGCTGATCTATCCGGTTAGAGCTGATGTGTTTTAAGGGATTTTTATAATCTTGCCTCGTTGCTCTAATTCTTTTGTATCTTTCTTATAAGTTAGTTGGTTCCTTCCATCTTAACGGACTTTTGTTTATTTTTCATAGGTTGCTTACACTCAGGAAAAGTGGAAAACACCGATTTCTCTAAAAATTTGAAATAAATTGAAAACCAAAAAAGATTGACATTGAGAATCCTATATCCTTATCGCCAAATTTGACATTTGGTTCTATAAACCAAAATACGCATTCTCATTTGAAAAAATCAAGTTATCTGTGATTGAAGTTTGCTCAATTAATCTACTGATTTCTCCAAGTACAAAAATAATTTAAATTCAGCCGTCGGACCTTAGGTGACGCATTACACGCTTAGTCGTACCGCAAAGTTACGGCTTGGTAGGTTTGATGATCGCTGCGATATTCAATTTTTTTCTGATACCTACTTATACCAAAATGGTGGCGATTTGCGCCTAAACGGTTCATTTAAAGTTCCATGTATGATACATAAAGTCACACTAGAATTTATCAGGAAATCCAAATATGCAATAATATATAGGGGGTTTCATTAAGAAAATGTAACTTTGATATGAAGCTCCCTGTATAATCTTCTAAATTTAAGTGAAAATATGTTTACGTTATAGCTCTCAAGGGTTCCTACCATGGTAAAGTACCAGATTTCTAAAATATTTCTTAATAAGCCCACAATCCTCCGTCTACTCACTATTGGCCCACCCTATAAATACCTTTCAGCTGTATCCGAATGCTGCTCTACCTCAGATAAAAAATAAATTTTCAAACCTGTAACGTGGGCTGTGGTAAAGATGGATAAAGTTTATGGCTTTCAAAAATTGTGTCACTGGCGTTGACACTAAATAAAAAAGTGGAGTCAAGTTGATTGACTCACTACTTCCCACACAGAATAATGATACCATTTTATTGTTGTCTCGCCAATAGTTTCTTGCGCCTCCCTCCTTAGGATCTACGAAGCCACACTTGTTTCTGCATGCTTCAACTGCACGATGCGAAGCGGTCAGGAAACGCGTTTGTATACATCACAAAATTGGATTCTATAATGGGCAAGTCAATGTTCAGATGGACCTAAAGAAGTGTAATATGCCGCTAATTATTTCTTCCTAATGTCAATGGATAGCATGAATACAACAAATTTTTCAGTTTTACAACCCCCAACCCCCAACCGCCCCAATTTAACCCCCACCCAAAAAAGAATGGAAAATCATCAGGAACCCCTAAAAAGCCTAAAAACGAAGTTTGAGCTGTTTTTATATTTTTAGTTTTTTTATTATTGCTGCGCCGCCACTGACACGATTTTTCCAAAACATACGCGTTTTCCAACCTCGCCGCGGTAGTAACTCTGTGCCAAAATTTTATTAAAATCAATTCGATAATTTTCACGTTACGCGATATAGAACGATCTAAAACAATACTCGTATGTATACATCACAAATTCCCCTGGTTTCTATAATTAGCAAGGCAATGTCCGGAGAAGGTCCTAAAAATGTTATTTATGACGCTAGATCTTCCTTCACAGGTCAGTGGACAGTCTATTACGAATACAACAAATTTTTCAATTTTACAACCCCCCCACCCCCCAACCACCCCAAATTTTACCCCCACAAAAAAACAGAAAATGATCAGGAACGCCTAAAACGCCTAAAAACGAAGTTTGGGGAATATTTGAATTTTTTGGCTTTTTGCCTATTACACCGCCGCCCATGCTCCGATTTTCAAAATTATAGCAGAATTACCTACTACGACCACACAGCATATTGCTGCCCAAGTTTCATCAAAATCCATGCAGCGGTTGCTGAGATTACGAGGCTCGAAAAACGCCAACAGACAGACAGATAGACAGACAGACAGTCCGACGGAATTGAGTGATGTGGATTTTCGTTATGTAGGCATCATAAAACGCCCAAAAAGTATATTATCTCAAAATCGAAAATTTCCGCGATCACAATACTCCCCTCACCTATCGGTGTGTAAGAAATAACTGTAAGCTACCGCAAGTCGTAAAAAGAGATGAAAGTTCGCAAGAATAAAAGGGATGTGGTCATTAGGAATAACCAAGCTTAATTTTCTTTCGGCGCGCAAGTGACCGGTGCCGATGAAGACACCCTTTTTGTAAACAGGTACAAATCAAACCGCGCGCGCTCGTGACCGATCACCGGATGGAGTCCCAGATAGGATTGTTGGGAAACCCCGGAACACTTTTCATTGACTGCTAATATGATGATCGTAGTCACAATGTCTTAACCGACATGTTGTGAACTCGTAAAATGTGACTGATAATATAATGTTTTTAAACGTCGGAAAATCGGCATGCCATGAAAAGGATATCAGTTGATATCAACGGCATATCCAAAATCTGTTCAGTGTGAACCACCCCGAATTCATCTGCCTTCCTCAGATTTTCCTATAATACGCACACGGCATAATATTATTATTCATACTTTTTGCACATTTTTCATACTCTTACCTTATTTTCCATTATATTTTGGTTCTTGTACATACGATAAATGTTTACTTCCTACACCGGTAGGTGTGATCGCGAAAATTTTCGATTTGTATCCAGCGAAAAGACGGTGTGCAAAAAATTCCTGCTGTTTACCTGCTCTCGATATTTGGGAGACCTGTTACACCGTCCATTCCACCAACGACGAATGGTCGGTGTTCAGCAATAAGGGTTTAGGCTAGCCGTCTGTTTTTAGATAATTAACGTGTTGTATAGCTGCCTTCTGACCTACACGTGTTGAGAAAACCTTTTGTCTCAATTCCTTAATCAATCAAAATATAGAAAGCATAAACACAAAGACCAAGACTTTTTTAATGTTTATTACATAACTACAATCAAATGTCGGATCATTTTGTGTTAACATGGGTTACAAGGATCGTTTTGCAAAAATGGACTATCTATTTAGATAAAATTGAAGTACGCTGATTTTAGCAAATGCACAGTCACCATACCATATTTTTTGTTCATTAATAAGTCTTCCAGTTCTTCAACGGCGCTTTGGCGCGTCAGTGAAAAGAGTATAGGTATACCTAAATACAGTATATGGAAGACTTATTAAGACCTTAAAGCTGCCGCTCTTCGGAAATGCCCACTTATAAAGTCCAGCATTTCAGATCATTAATACCACTGCGACTCCTACGACTTTTAATCACCCACCATTCACAAGTGCGTTTTCTGGAGGCCATGCCTCAAGCTGTTCATCTCTTTGAATACCTTTGATATTATCCTTTATCTGCATAGCCACCGAGTTATTTACAATGAAAACTGAACACGAACCACTATATGTTTTCAAATAATGGTGTATCCAACTTACTGAGCATTCGATCACTACTGTATTTATCCAGCGAAGAAATAGAGCAACTTTATATTATGAGAAAGTACCGACAAATAGCTGTGTATTTGATTTCTCGGGAAAGGTGCCATGTTCTTAAAATTGCTCGGTGTACAGGCGTGTGCTAGGAGATTAGCATCGGCAAGTGAGATGAGCGATGTCGTCTAAGCTTGGTTCTCACCAATTTGCAACAGTTTGCTTTGTGTTCACCTATATCACAAAATACAACAGTAATCAATCAAAAGAATAGCAGTACCTTACTGCATGACGCCATCCAAAAAATTCGTCGGCCTTGCCGCTCCGCTCCGTGCCTAGGCGTTGGTCAGGTCGTAGACTTCCACGTTTGAGGAAACACCGGCGAACAGAAGAAGATGGGTACGTATTTGGTTTTCAAGAGAAGGTGTTATGTTCTCATAATTTCGATTTGGTCACGCCCACTGTCTGCTCGACTTTTAACGGTTTTAAGGGTTCCCTTGATTCTCATCACAGGTTGAAAGAGTTTGTTTGTTGGATGTTTTTTTGCAGGCGGGTGGGCGATGATATGGTTGCAAATGGATTTCATGCAATGGGAAATAATAAAATGGTATGATCATTATGTGTGGGAAATACTGAGTCAATCAACTTGACTCCATTTTTTTCATAAGCATAACATAAATAAAATAAATATTTGTTCGAGGCGCAATATTTCCGTGATAAAAAAGGATAAAGACAATTGTTTTCGAAAGCATGTAGGTATTCAGTACCCTTAAAAAGCCACTTGCTTTTCCTTTATTCCTTTTTTTGCGTCAAAAAAGTCTTATTTATATTCTGCTCATGATTTCACGAAAAAACTAAGTTTGCGTATAACAACAAAAGTACCACAAGATTTTAAATAAAATAGGGATATCATTTATGTAGGAAAACCTATGGAATGCTATATGAAAAAAAGTTGAGGGTCAGTTTCAAGGGTTGAAGTACAAAAAATATGTTGTAAGCATGGTGTGATAGACACTATAGTACTTTCAGAAATTCTATTCAAGTTTTCGTTTGATCTTTGTTTTGTTACGAGAATATCACGTGTCAAGGAAATTAAGGGACATCCCGTATAGAATGATTTTGGCAAAATAATCCGGAGGAAAGGACGTAATTTCAAGCAGGTATAAAATAAAGATTATTCACAATTTCATATTTTATTTTTAATATAACGGCAAAATAATATCGACCGGATGTTGAGCTGTTTATCTTGAACACGAATGGAATTCCCTCTTTTCTTAATTTATTCACCTTTATGACATCGCTGTTGCGTCGCATGCTAACTACACTCTTGGATGATAGCATTTCCGATTTATAACATTTTCTGGATGCCGTTGTTTCAAATATTTTGGAGCACTGCTGCATATAAGTTCTGTTTCTTAGTTATAAATATAATGCATCAGTTGATTCTGACAGTGAAAATTATTATACCGGGTGTCCCAGAATTTCCTTGACACGTGATATTTTCGTAAACGGTTCAAGCAAAAACTGAGTGGTACTTTTGAAGGTACTATAGGGTCTATCATACCATGCATTCAAAGCATTTTTTTTTTGTACGTCAACCCCTAAAACTCACCCCCAACTTTTTTTTCAAATAGCACCTCATAGGTTTTCCTACATAAATGATATCCCCATTTTATTTGAAATCTTGTGGTACCTTTAATTTTATATGCAAACTTATTTTTTCCGTAAAATCATAAGCATACGACAAATGAAATGATAATTTGTTTGACGCCTGATATTTTTGTAACAAAAACGGATAAAAAAGACAAGTAAGTGGGTTTTTCAAGGGTAGTGAATGACCTATCATTCCTTGCTTATGAATCATTTTTTTCTTACTTAAACCCCCGGAATCCACCCATAGCTAGTTCTTTCAAATTTCAATCCACAATTTTGCCTGGAAAAATAAATTCTTTACTTGAATTTAGTTATCGCAGTGGCTTACTTTTTATGCCCCTACTGCATTTTATCATTAAATTTGACGCCCGTGTGCGGGGCACACCCTGCACACGGGGTTGGCGCGGCCCGATGTAACCATAAAACTTTTTCACGTTTTTGCACTTAGTTTTGTTGTCACATTTTTTTTATTAGTTGATTCATGATAAAAAAATATTTTCCATACATGTGTTTTAATTAAATTATGCTTACGGTTTCATGGATTAAACGAAACAATTAACGACGAATTGCAGTAGGGGCATAAAAGTAACGTACTGCGAAATTCAAGTAAAGAATTCATTTTCCAGGCAAAATTGTGGATTGAAATTTGAAAGAACAAGCTAGGGGTCGATTCCAGGGGTCTAAGTGAGAAAAAAATGGTTCATAAGCAAGGAATGATAGGTCATTCACTAACCTTGAAAAACCCTCTTTTTTATCCGTTTTTGTTACAAAAATATCAGGGGTCAAACAAATTATCATTTCATTTGTCTTATGCTTATGATTTCACGGAAAAAATAAGTTTGCATATAAAATTAAAGGTACCACAAGATTTTAAATAAAATGGGGATATCATTTATGTAGGAAAACCTATGTGGTGGTATTTGAAACAAAAAGTTGGGGGTGAGTTTTAGGGGTTGACGTACAAAAAAAATGTTTTGAATGCATGGTATGATAGACCCTATAGTACCTTCAAAAGTATCACTCAGTTCTTGCTTGAACCGTTTTTCGTTGCGAAAATATCACGTGTCAAGGAAATTCTGGGACACCGGGAGTAGCATTGCTAAAATAACGTGTATTTTCAGAGGACTTTTAACTTTTGAGATTCTATAAAACGCACCAGGAATCGGAATGAGTGTCTGCCGCTGAACTTTTGAATAAAAATGGTAGGTATATACTATATTAAAACGGCAGACTTACTAAGATCACGTTTTAGAAGCCACGTTTGATGCTGTTGAACTAGCACGACAGAGAGACATTATAGCGTCTGCCAGTATGTTTGAACTCGCTTAGGTGCCTTTCATTCAAAAACTACATTTATAATAATAATGTGATTAACATAATTATATCATTTTAATATTTGCTAAATTAACGTAAATTTTTATAAAATTTGCAGCTTTTGAAATTTCATAAAACACATTAGGAACCAGAATAGGTATCTGTCATTGTGCTTTTAAATAAAAAAGGCATATAGAACAATATATATTAAAAAGGCACACCTGCTAAAATGATGTTTTAGAACCCACTTTTTTGCGCTTTTGGACTTTCGCCCACTTCCAAAGGGACCGGCGCCGGTCGCCGGGAATAGTGAATCCCCATTTCACCTACGGCATGTAGCATTCCTTCCATTTGCACGTGCACTTTTTCAATTTGCACTTGCATTTTTCCATTTCCACGTGCACATTTTCCATTTATACGTGTATTTTTCCATTTACTCGTGCGTTTTTTTCCAATTGCAGGTGCAGTTTTTCCATTTGCACGTGCATTTTTTCCATTTGCACGTGCATTTTTCTCATTTGCACGTGCATTTTTTCCATTTGCACATGCATGTAGTAGAATATCTAGCATCAACATGAAGTTCGCTAAAATACCGTAAGTCTGCCGATCAGAGCAGGCTCCTAGGCTATCAGATTTTCAACTTCAATAGCGAGTCAAAGTAAAATAAATACTTACCACATGAAAACACACCGACCAACTGTACCTCCTGGTTTAGAAACAAGTTAAAATTGATATTTTCTTGTAACGTATTTGATTAAAAATTAAATGCGATACCTAGTTTGACTAATAAAGAATTATTGGTCGTAGATAATTTGTAGGTAGCGATGCGTTTAACATTATATTAGTCCAAATGCATATTAAATCGGGCATCTGCAGACTCATAAAATATAATTTTTTGAAAAGAAAAACGGCTCGATCATTTTTTGGTAGTGATGTTCATCTGTATCCATTCTGAATTTTTTCAAAATTATAAACCAACCCTCAACTTATACTGCAGAAATTGTGTTTCCGCCATATACCTATCATTTGGACTTGTTTTTGGTAGCTCTTGTCACACCGGTGACATTTTTCGAAAAGCACCGCGAAGCAGTTTTCACCTCTCCCCTCACCACCCTCATGCGGTAACCCACAGAGGTAAATCTAAATGCTTTTCTTTTTTATAATACCGAATGCGTGCGAGTTTAGGCAGCTGCAGATAATACAGAAATGAGAAAATATTATTCTTTCAGGAAAAAATGTTACAGATTGATCTTAATCCGCTTTGAAGTTCTGGTTTTAGTAAAAATCACAAATAAACTTCTAACTTTGGGAGTTTGTAGAATGGAAACTATTGACCACACACGAAAAATATAAATAGCAAAGTTGTGAAGAAAATTGTTCTCTCCATATGACATTTGATCTGTTTTCCGATAGCACTTACCACAATGGCGCAATTTGCCCAAAAGGGCCACGAAGCAGAGTTTTTAACCCCCTCCCCCCTCGAGAACAAAGGTCAAATCGCAGGTATAGTTTTAGGGAACCTACGTCTACCATCCCATCAAATTTCGTTTCTTTCTTATCTTTTGCGAACAAGAGCCTTTTTCTTTGGGACATAGCGATTGGCCTATAAGAAAATCCATACAAATCATTTGACAGATGTGACTACAAGTGGCTTCCAAACTAGAGAAGGATGGATGATTTATTAGGGAAAAACTTCATAATTATCAATATTTCTGAAGTTCTAAGCTCGATATTTTCACCCCAAGTTTTTGCCCCTATAATGTGTATCTACCATTAGTTAGCGGACTCTTGTTACAAATCCCCCATATGTCTTGAATTACTACGCTTTTACCGTTAATACCGGCGCCTTTTCATCACGATGTTGCCAAATGCTCAGGTATAGCGTTGGAGTTAACCGTATTTTATGGAAGTCACATCGTACTATATATATGAAATTATATAAAATTTATTTTTGAAAATAATTCATTCTCGTTTTGATTTTTCCGTTCTGCTCTTCCCCCTCCACCATGATTTAAAAATTCATACAAGTCTATTGCTTAGAAAGGGTGGATGTCAGAGCGACCGGTTTACATAACGGAAGTCACAGCTTACCAGACATCAATATATATATATATATATATATATATATTTGTCCTATTTGCGCAATTAAGGCAAATAAACCAAATAATTTCTCTACATACCGTCTTCTTCTTAAGGTACCGTCTCTCTTCGGAGTTTGGCAGTCATCAAGGCAACTCTAATTTTTGATGTAGCTGGCCTGAACTGGTCTAAAAATATAATGGGACCAGTCTCGGGCATTCTTCATGATATATGGGTCTTCTACTAACCAATCATCTTCCCTCAATTTTTCCCTGAATTATCAGCCTTAAAATTTCATACCTAGTTCCTCTCATCGTATGTCCTAGGTATTCGAGTTTTCTTTTCTGTATGTTAAATACCAATTCTGGATCTTTTCCTACTCACAGCAGTACCTCATGGTTGGCTATTTTGTTCGGCCACGGAATGCGGAGCATTTGTCTATACATCCATATCTCAGAAGCATGCAACTTTCTAATATTTTCTTTTTCGAGAGTTCATCCTTCAACTTCATACAATAATATAGAGAATAATAAAATCCTGCGGTACGCAGTTCTGTTTGATAGGTGTGACCTCATCTTCGTATTTGCTGTTCTTGCTATTTCTATGCGTCTAATTATTTCTACAGTCATTTTACTACAAGTCCATAAGAGGCAATTTTAAGATACACATAATTTTACCTTATTCTACCCTTTTCAAGGAAACAGCAACTCTTTTATGGATACAAAAGATTTTGGAGTTCCCGTACGTGGTGCCGGAAGAAAACAGATGTCCTGACTCAGAAACCTGAGGGATTGGACAGGCCTAGGAATAATTGGGGACCTTGTATACACAGCAACGAACAGGGAAGCGTTTGAAAATGTGATCGCCAACATCCAGTAAGAGTGGATAGGCAGCTGAAGAAGAAGAAGTACCAGTTTGGCCTCTTTAGCACCTCAATTTTACCTCTATTAAAGAACTAAAATGATCAGGAGCCCCTAAGATGCCTAAAAATCGATTCTGGAAGAGGAGCTATTTTGCTGCTACTTACGCTATCAATGCATTGACTATTAAAGATATACCAGATTTATCTACATTATACGCAGAGAGGTGAATCGACAGACAGACAGACATACAGACCGAAACGAATGACAACAATTAATATGGACCTTGGAAGACTCGCTGTATAAAAGAGCAATATGTGTAACCTGTTGATAACATTTAAAGGTCAGTGTGCATTGACTATCACCCTATTTTCACAAACAGCTAGTAATGCAAAATTTATGACTGCCATAAGATTAAAGAACCCAATGTATCTGACCATCAATATCTAAAGCGTTGAAAAACTTCAAAACCAATCAGCATATGTATATTATAAATCTAACGATTGTCTGACAAACCACATTTTACGATATTTATGAGTATGTTTTGATATTTACACCTCCAGTCGACCCTTAATGCTTGCTGTAACTAATGCTTTATTTTTAACAGACTGACATCGCCACAAGTGGTCCCTATATCTACGACGGGACGTGGGGCTGGTGGTTAGAAATATTGTTTTTATAGGCTGTTAGATTAGAAACACCGAAACGATCGCCAAATCTTGTCATACCAGATGTAGTAACTTATAATCTGATAAGAGTTAGCTGTTGTTTCATTTTTACTCCTCCCAAACAGTTCTGACCTGAATTGACGATTTTTAATAATTAAGTGTTTTTTACATGCAAATTTGTGACTCCTTCGACGTGGATCCACACTCTAAATTATACTTGCTCAAATACTACGACTTTTAGTATGCAGAAATAAAGTATTACCTACTGCTTCCTAGTGTGTTCACCCTTGACACCTTCTCAAAAGTAAATGATCCATTTTTTCAATGGAGTTTCTAAGACATTATATCGTTGTCAGAGAGCACCAAACTTCACCAAATTATCAATACCATGCACAAGCGCACTGACAATAGATCCACTGAAAGACTGGACACTCTGTGTATGAGAATTTGGCATGGCATTTTTGACTGACATCCGTGCCATCTATTCGGGTTGCGTGTGTCACTACAATGCATTCACGAATCGATTACAGGAAACTGTAGATATTCACGACCTAGGTCAATCTAAAAAGTTTGGTGTAGGTGACCGACGATAGGTGGGGTAGGTTACGAAAAGAGCGGGCTTTTTGAAATACCATATAAGCTTATTCAGCCTCCAGACAACGTGGTAACTTGTCATAACTTTTTACCTTACGCATTCATTACCCGTTTTGAAAATGGACCTGATTAAAAAAAAATTAAAGCATTAATTTAAAAAAATGGAATTGATAAGTGGCGTAATAATAAATAAAACTAATATTGTTCACGACACGTGCTCCATTTTTTTTAATTAGTGTTTTAACTTTTCTAATCGGTGCAATTTTCAAAACAGGTAATTAATGAGTTAGGTAAATTTTTGTGACAAGCTACCACGTTGTATAGGACATTCAACTGATTATGTAAGAGTGGGAATATATTAGATAAGCATTACTGTAATAAAGCCAAACAAACCCTTTTGTAATTTATTTCAATACGACAATTGCTTAAACAAAATCAGCTACACAAGGTACAAAAACAATTCATATAAAAGTAAAGCATGATTTATTCACTAGAATCACTATTTCATGATAATTACAATCCTTTGATGGCATATAATTTGAAGAGTAAAGAGGTAATATTCCTTAACTATTCATATTGATGCAGGCAAGATGTTTGTATATTTGTAGGTTTGGGTTGCCAATCCGTTCTAACTAGCGTCTCTGTATACGCTGATAAGATGGGATTTAATGTCTGAAATAAAAAAATGTAT
The DNA here is from genome assembly GCA_951848785.1 of Callosobruchus maculatus. Taxonomy (NCBI): domain Eukaryota; kingdom Metazoa; phylum Arthropoda; class Insecta; order Coleoptera; family Chrysomelidae; genus Callosobruchus; species Callosobruchus maculatus. The sequence continues at coordinate 22,825,722 of CATOUR010000014.1, read as the reverse complement.
TTTTAGACCATCGGACCTCACCTTCAATGCAATGGTTTGCCAAAGAGAGGGAATGCTGCACACCTTTATGGCAGCGTATGTGATTGTGAACAGTAATACAAGCTATATGAGTATGAGTAGTAGTGTTTAGTAATGCATTCATATGATATATGTATATTTCATGTAGAAATGACCAATCTTGTATTAATTTTGCATCAAAATTCACAATACAAAAATGAGGTGAGCGGTATAAATCAGGCAAATCACTTACCTTCGCGCATCCACATTCTTGCAATTTGGCGCAAGACAACGGCGTAAATATTTAGAACCCATTCCTAAATACATATAGACAACAATAGGCAGACAAAAATCTCAAAAGTAGTGCAAAATTGCAAAAAGACGCCAATCGACAAAAGCGACAATGTCAGTTACGACAATGGCTGTCAAAATGACGTTAAGCGTAACAATTGGGCCACTTCTATCGATGCATCTAGAAATCTGTTTAAAACAGAGTTGGCTGATCAATAGTTCACGCAACCCCGCTAGGTGTGCTAGGTGGCTAGCGCTAACGCCGCTACACAGGGTCCTCATTTGAGTTTCACACCCCTGCACAAGCGTTGAATGATTCGTTCATTGACGTGTCTGTCGCTTTTGTAGCCTTTATCAGGGTATCCAATATTTGAGAAAATATCAATTTTTAATTAGTGACGTAGCTTGACAGCTTCGGCAGAAAGCAGTTTTGCTTTTTGGGGACATCTCAAGACAGATTTAGACTATACGGTTTCTTGCAGTACAATGTGACTCAGCATGCTTGGAAAAATATCTGTGTTCAAATGAGATATGATTCTCTCTTGTCTTGGAGTTGCAGTGCGGTGTACCACATTATTCTCTCAAAGTATATAAATAATCTTGCAATTACTTATTAATTCTTTGTATATAAAACAGACATTTATGAAGTCTCAATATAAAAAAATCAATTGACTTGAATTAGATAATATTTTCATCTCATTGTGATTACTTAATCAATTTATCAATAGATAACACACGAACGGTAATCAACAAAACAGCTCAACCTGACCGAGGAACACTGCGCACTTGCGTCACTGCCACTGTGGCTTTCTGTGAAGAGAGAGAAGACTGTGAATTTGTAAAAGATTGCGCTGTTGCCAGATTTCAATATGGTCTTTTATTTACCAAAATTGTTTTAACTACCATGACTAAAATAACCAATATCTAATCAAAAGTTAGTCAACCCCATTTTTGAGTGCAATATTATAAACTAGGTACATATTCCAAAGAAAATTTTTAAATATTAATTAATTTTTTGTTTGTCTTTAAATACAAAAAAATCTAATCTGTCATAAGGGTCTATATAAATTCTGTTTTTTAATCCTTACCTAATAATTTTCTGAAATGATCGATATGAAGTGTTTGTGTTGTGAAACTTTTATCGTAGATACCTCTGTGATTCAACTTATAAAAAACGAAGAAAAAGTAATTTCATCTACTAAGCACTTTCGTGAGCAAGCGTTCTCAAAGAAAAATCAACTTGGTTAGAGAGCTACCTCTCAAAAAAGCTACTTCCTATTAAAGCCCTATAATAAAAGTTATAGGTGATCAATATGCTAACAAAATGGATAACTCTCAGCATATATGCTTTTGCCCCGTGTGGGGGAGGGTTAGAATATCTCCCATCGTATATCCGCGTGTCCGAAAAGGCCACTAAAAGGAACCAAACTACTGTCGGTATAAGCAGTAACCTCTTCTCAACCAACAGCTTTGGGTGGACGAATTGAGAAGAGTCAGGACACCTTCTTGTCCTTGGGGTGAGAAATTGCCCCTAAAGGCGGATGAACCAGTAGATACTAACTGGTCAATGGCATGAGAATGCAGAAAGCAAATGGGAAACTACTGCATTAAAGATCTCAAAGATATCCCAAGAGAAATTCGTAAAATAAGTAAATGCATTTTACGAGTTCACAACATGTCTGTTAAGATATTATGACTATGATGATGATGATGATATATGCTTTTACTGATGGATCAGTAAAGTATGTCTTTATTTATGGTTCGAAAAGATGAGGTGTACTCACCATCGGCTGAAACTCCCTACTTAATACTTTTTTATCAGCCAAGCCAAAATTTCGAACATTTTAAAATCAAGTCAAAGACCTGAAAAGGGACTGCAATTCGTAGATATAAATGTTTTACATAATTTTATGCTGTATCAGATATACAGGGTGTCCCACGACGATTAAGACAAGCAATAAATCGGAACTGGCCAGTAGTAGAGAATTATATCTTTTGGGGATGTAAATTAGAGCAAATATAGTATCTTTTCTTATTACTGTGTCACCCAACAAGGTACTTGTTTTTGATCACGCGACCTCCTATTCAAAGATTTTTATGGGACACCCTGTATATTTGTTACCTTTTATGTTCCTCCCGATAAGGCAATTCCAACAAACTAGCACACTTGGGGTCTAAAGTGATTAATTCAAGAGCTACAGGTACTTACCATTGATTATAACATGTTAAATACAGTTAATTACTTTGGTAGTGTTTCGTGATGGTATATAGTGGTACAGTCCTTTAAGTACCTGTAGCTCTTGAATTGGTCACTTTAGACTTCAAGTGTGCTAGTTTGTTGGAATTGTTTAATCGGCAGGAATACAAAAAGTCACAAATATACAGGGTGTCCCATTAAAAATTTTGAATCAGACGTCACGTGACTGAAAACAAATACCTCACTGGGTGACACAATAATAAGAAAAGATACTATATTTGCTCTAACTTACATCCCCAAAAATTGTAATTCTCTACTGCTGCCCAGTTCCGATATATTGCTTGTCTTAATCGTCGTGAGACACCCTGTATTTTCTTCACTCATTTTCATTATGTTGTGTATAATTCACAATGAACCTTGGCCGTTGTTGTGTTGTTCAAAATATCATAAACTCAGCTGCTGCTCAGTAGCTACTGATTTACGTGGAATTAAAACTCAAAGCTAAGTGCAAAATGTAGTGCTCTTTTTCCCCATCTCGACTAAACTATAAAGTAGACAGTGGAACGTTGACGTTAAAAGGAAGACCTTGGCCGTCGCCACACCGTAGACAGTCTTTTTCTAGTAATTAATTCGAAGCCACTTCAGAAAAACAAGTCGTCCATTAAGGCGGTAATATGAGGCTAGCACACATTGCCATTAACTAGTTTTAGTGAGGATTATCCTGGGCGATATTTGATCACAACACATGTCATCGCCCTCGCGTACCGGTGGCATTAGGAAAAGGAGAAGGGGGTGGAATAGGGTTAAGTACATATTCTGATAAATCTGTCAACCTCAAGGCGTTAAGAAGAGTAAACGCATGACGGGAGATATCTTGGTATAATTACTAAAAATTAGTCCCGCCATTAGGACAGTATTCTTTTTGATTTGTTGACCACTTAGTAGTTCGAAATCAGGCGTTCTTGTGGCCTGCTCAATGCTCACAAATTTGCATGCTCAATTTTATACATTCTACATTCAATTCTGTTCGAGTGACAGTTATAAATCCTAAATATTAATTTAACTGCTTCCTATTTATTAAAATAGGAAGCAGTTAACTGCTTCCTATTTATTAAAATAGGAAGCAGTTAACTATACCATACATCAATTAATTTTCTATTGAAAAATATTATATTTTATATACTACTTATTCCAAAAATCAAAATTATAGTATATCAAAAAATCCTTATATTGAGCTTTTCTAGAGTGGTATTATAATACAAATAATGATTGGCATTGTTTCCACATCTATTGTAAAATACTACTAATATCAGGGTTGTTTGGAAGGGTCTGTTTCGTTCAAATGTCTATATAATTTTTGTGAGTACAACGTTTCGATTCATCTACAATCTTCAACCGTCTTCAGGTGAACAGTCGAAAATGTTCGTTTTGTCGTTATTTATTCTCCTCTAGCTCACGTGACATTCTTTTTTGGCTTATTCTAATTGGTCGGCGCAGGATTCTGCCCACAGAATTAACATCTCAAGAGGGAATGTAAAACAACAAAATGCACAGGTTGCTGAGCAGCCAACATGTAACGGAAATTTTGACATATTGAGGTTCTGCTGATCTTGATGACGTATCGTTATTCGCGGCTCGTTCTGACTGATCGCCGTGGTATGCTGGTTCAGTGGAGTCAATTCTTACTAAGTGGTGGTTCGCTCAAGGTTTGTTTTGTCCTATTTTAGTTTTTCTGTATTTCGGATGAGAGGCTGCCATATTGGTCTAATTACCACACTGAGCTTGCTGCAAACGTTCTTGTTGCTGGCGATATAAGCTGCTTCTTTAAGTATACGATGCAAGTGAGGTTCTTTCGTAATAACCTTAGCGTCTTCGTAAATCTCAAATAATCTTGTGGTGTTCGGCCTATGCGTGATCTGCTATTTCGGACTTTCCCGTCTCTGCTCCCTGGCTGTGGAGTCGGTGCTCCTTAATTCGCTTCTAAAGGTCTTTTCGTTTCTCCAATGTATACTTTGCCTCATTTACATTGCACTTATACGGAGTTTTTGGTCTCTCGATATTCATTCTTGGGTTTTGTTTTCGTTGGTAGACTTCGGATAGTGATGCTTCTTGAGAATCTTGTATTAATTTTATATTCTTGCCCCATTCTTCTGATTGCACCTGGTAATGCTTTCACATATGGTATACTAAGTGAATGCCTATGTCCCTCAGGATCTATGTTTCTGCCAGAACCATTTTCTTGTACTGTTGCTTCCACTACCTTCTTGGGATATGCGTTCTTTGACATATTTTCATCAATATGACGTAGTTGTTCTTCTAGCCCCTGCTGTTTTATCATGAATGTTCTTGGCTTGATCGACCAATAACTCTGTTTTTCATTAATATTGGGTGGTTTGAGGTATAATACTGTGTGCGTTGGTTTTCTGTACACTTTGGTTTCTATTTGAGTATTGATTCTCGTTATCAAGGTATCCAAAAAAGGAAGGTTGCTGCTGTTCTCCTTTTCTTCTTTTGTGAATTTTATGGATGACTTCATGATGTTGAGAGGCTAAAGGAATGTTTGCAGTTGTTTGTCCCCATCATAATTCACGAGATAGGTTCCGACCTTTTCCAGACAATTAGAAACTAGTCTCGTTTTTATATAGACAATGCTTCAAGCTTCAGCGTATGTGCAACATTTTTGAGGAAACAATGAAGCGCCTTTTTAAAGCACATAAAGCAAACTTAGTTTCCATATGGAAAATTGGGATGCATATATAGGAATAATAGATCTTATTCCGTAATTTAAATCAGATTAGTTTCAATTTTTTTTTGTAAAAACACATAGCGAGTTAAAAAGGCGTTCATTATATTTGGCTGCTACGCCCGGTATGTGTTTTTGGTTGCTACCCACAAATATAGAAACAATAATTCTTGTTGATTCGTTGTTTTTATTGTATATTCAAGCTTAACACTTTTGCATCCATTACAAAAGAATTAATGGAAAAATGGTCAAGGTCGAAAAATGTCGTCTATTTTTAATGTGATGTCAAATTTTTTTAGTTTTTTATTGATATTATTTTAAGCTGGAAACTCAACCTATAATCATGAAAAACTTTCATTTGACATTTTACAACAAGTTTAAGTTATAACCGAGGTTATAACTCATTTTCTGTCAAATATTTTGTACCTTGGGAGGACCGAAAAGTGCGATCATAGAGTCGACGCCTGAAAAGTTTGAGAGGTTGGAATGAATGATTAGCATAATTATTTAGTCAGTATTCTTCACCTCTACCGTACTTCCATATAATGCTTATTAAACTAATTTTGTTGATAAGATCTAAGAGCTCTAACTTCTCTCAAAAATATCAATTCAATATGTTTTTACGGAGTACTGACTTACAATCCTATCACTGTGCAGGGGTTTAAAGAAAAGTATCATTAGGGCACAGACAAAGAACCATTTAGAAGCACACGTGTGCAGCTAAATATAGAAGAAACGTGGTAGTAAAAAATCATTTTAATATTTAGGTAGCTGCGTTCATTAATAACACTATTTTCGTTACGTCTAATGGACACCTATTAAAACATTCCTTGTAACAAAGAAAAACCTTCCGGCCTGAAAAAGTGATGCGCTGTCATCGTTTGGGGGTGCGCTACCAAAGGGATTAGGGCATATGCAAAAAATGTTCACCATAAACAGTTGTGGTATTCAGGCTATGGTGGTAAAATATCGAAAGTGATTATTCATTCCACATTTGTAATCTTTTTACTAATGGGCCTGTACCCAGGAAGTCTTGTGACGTTTCCTGAGGAATAATCAATCAGGCAATCAAAACAGGGTATACAAATGAGCCGATGAAGGGAAGTGAAATCTGAGTTACATGATATAGTCAAGTCAAGGGAAACCAATACCATGGTCCGACAAAATACTAGGCAGAGCTCAGCTCAGTTCATTTTATTGCTACAAAAAAAAACAAACATAAATTGTATATAAAATCTATTTTAGCAGTATGCACCCTCGGTATTCGAGAATGGCAGACTCTTTCTGAAAAAATCTCCTTTTTTATACGTTTGTCTCAGAAGGAACAACAACATCTGGTCATCGTAATTAGAAGCAACTAGTGAAATGCAGGGAAAGAGGGAAAGATCGAAGGACGACGAGGGATAGAACGAAAACAGTTCTCCTGGCTGCGGAACTTACGCCAGTGGTTTAATATCAGAGAGGCCTGCACAATCATTCGTTTAGCCCAAGACAGAGGAGAGTCCCAAATGATTTTCGCCAACCTCCGGTGAGGAGATGGTACTGGAAGAAGAAAAAGTGAAATGCAAATTATTAAGTAGTAAGTAATCCAGTGTTAGATGTGATATTTCGGTCGATCACTAAACTGGTACTCAAAAATATGTTAACTCACTTCAAGTATTCTTCAAGTAAGACAGCAGTTACCTTTACGAACTACAAATGGCTGCCGTTGGTTTAGCATTTGGATTAAAATTAAAAAATTATTTTATGGATTTTAGGCTGACCTCTATAATGCGTTGTATTACGGATAACGTAGAAATATCAGATTTAAATTAAACAGATGCATACATATTATGATATGAGAAAATCAGACTGTACACTCCAAAGATGGCGCTTCAATTGTTAAGTTAACCCCCTCGATAAATAATTGGTTCCTGAGCACTGTGTGAGGCATGAATGTTATTTTTAATACACACTAACCCCACATATATATCAGGACTCCAATGTTATTAGAGAACATTTGGAATGTAATACAACAAAAGATAACATTATAACATACAACTCACTTGAAATTGAAGAAGAAGCTATCTTAAGACAATATGTAAAAAAATATTCCAATTATATTCTCATCACAAATGATTTGTGCCAATCTGAAGAGAGCTGCTGGCTTCAATGGACTCGGTTTCTTTTATTGAGGATTGAGCGTTGTTAGATCATACACAATATATTTCGTTAGGCGTCTTATTATGTGTGATCAATTTTCCAGTTTACCACACGATGCCTTTCGTCTACGTATGCCATCCCTTAACACCTAAACCCATTAGCTTCTGAAAAAATATGAGTCTTTTTGATGCATCCCATCGGAAAAGATTGAAAAGAAATGTTAAAGTTCACCAAATGCAGATTGGTATATTTTGGACTTTAATGACCGGTGGAAGATAAGCGTAAGGAAGAAGTTGTTTTCCGACTTCAAAGTTTTAGTATAATATTAAAAATGTCACCGAGAAGCCTGGTAGCCCTATAACGTATAAATGTCTGCATTTGGCATTTATTCAACTAGATAAACTGATATCAGTTCAGGCAATGAGTGAAATTCTAGCAAGGGAATATCGGAACATAATGTCTGAATATAGACATGGGAAACATTCATCGTAGCTCCATGACAGAATTTAGCTGGAGGATTGGCTTCTTTGAACAGGAATCAGCTTAGACTAAAAAATGGTCTCTTTACACGACATTGTGGCCCGAAGGAACACCTGAAGAGAATGGGGCTGGCCTTCCATGTGTTATGTGAGTGCGAAGCGCTACATGACAAAAGACTACAATTCCTTGGGAAGCCTGGAATGGAAGCAATAGATTTTAACTCAGTACATAGACCAGAAGAGAAACTGTACAAAGTAATGCAGGGGTCTAGACTGCTGAAATCGCCACTTTAGGATATGCGAGTTAGAATACAATAAGTCCTAATGCTACAGTATCAGTTCTGTTGGACGGCTCTTATGAAAAGGGCTAGAGACATTCCAAATAGAAAATACCTCAACAGTTAGTTAGCATATGCATATTCAGAAAAACCCTATATTTTTATCAGTTACTGAATCTGAGCTCTTGAAACCAGTGAGGTTGTGGGCTGAGCAATCGCATAAACATTTTTACTAATTTTTACAATTAGCACTATAAATAGAGAATAATAAATTAGCAGTCATGTAAAACAATCGCAATAAAGAAGGATAGAAGTATTTTTGTTCGGTTCTTTCTAAGACCAGTATTCAAGTTGTACATTGTCTGCTATACAGATTTAGTACCGCCCTGTATCGGATATCATGGAACGGCGATATTGACGATGAAAGAGAGGGACGAGCAGCCTCATTTGACAGTTAGTTGCAGAACGCGAGATTCAAAATAGATTGAGGCCATTTTTAGAAGCCAAGCATAGTCAAGAATTTTGGTGATTCTTTTATCAAGAAAAGGCATAGAAATATCGTATTTTGTTATGCCTAGGGTTGTAACAGTCGTAAAGACCGCAGCGTACCTGGAATTGTCATTTCAAGCAGAAAAATCATCAACCGAGAAAGGTTTCGGAAATGATTTTGGAGGTTTTAGTAGTAACCGATTCTTCATTTCACACTAAAAGGCACTCTTTTTATAATACAAAATAATTCTACCCATTTATAATAAGAACTACCCATAAATATCCCTCTTGCAGCTTGTTAAAACTTACAAAATGGGATTATGTGGAACGAAAAAAGCTAAACTACTAGCCGGAGGACATAAAGGTAAATTTTCCGCTTTGTGGAGGAACTCCCAACGTGCCCATAAATATCCGTTAGAGGTGCTCTTATATAACTAAACCCTGCTCAGATTGTTCTTTGACCTGCAAGACTCGGTGTGACCGCCTCGAGGCGGCATATTCCTCGAGGTGTAATGTGTATCTGTTACAAGGCAGACTCTCAACCTCACCTCGAGAGATTACGTCTTCTAGGTCTCCACACTAATTCTTTATTAAAAGCTAACTTGGATGGGCCCCGCCGACAAAGCCCTTAATTTTAATAACCGTTTCACGGCTGTTGTTAATTAGAAAAATGTATGGTCTAGTAATTTATGTGAACAAGCATAATATAAAAGACTGTCCTGTTTAATATATTTGTTGTAGTCGTGCTCAGTGAAGACAAAAAGCGTTCAACTATTAGCTGCGGAGTTTTCTGGTTTTTGACGAATCGGGGTGGAATATTTACTTGTCTCTATCTACACCTGGCTAGGGTTTAGTATCTGAGGGCAAAGTAGGACCTTCTCTTGTTTGAAAAGTTAATTTTATAACCGAGATATCGATTTCTGCATTTAATATTCCATTTGACTTAGCTATGCATGCAATCAGGGAAGCTAGTTTTTGAAGAGAATTTCTTGGAACTAAATTTTATTGGATAAGGAGCATGAGCTTTTTTTATTTTAGTACACTCTTACTACTTCCTTTGAGGAAAATGACTCTTCTATGAAATCACGAGTTTTTTTTGTAGGCTTTGTGAAGTCGGCATCATCAGTGTAAAAAGGGTTCATCGGTAGCAAAACCTAATATTTATGTCTACATAACGAAAATCTACGTCACTCATTTCCATCGGTCTGTCTGTCGATCTGTCTGTCTTTTTTTCTACCTTCGTAATCTCAGTAACCGCGGCAATGATTGTGATGAAATTTGAGTAGCGATATGCTGTGGAGTCCTAATAGGTAATGCTGCTAAAATTTTGAAAATCGTTGTATTGGTGGCGGAGTAGTTAGCAAAAAACAAAAAAAATCTGCCTCAAACTTCGTTTTTAGGCGTTTTAGGAGTTCCTGATCTTTTTCTACTTTTTTTTGGGTGGGGGTGAATTTGGGGAAATGGGGGTGAGGGGTTGTAAAGCTGAAAAATTTGTTGTATTCATAATTGGCTGTCTATTGACTTTTGAATGAAAAACCTAGCGGCATAATACATTTTTTTAGGTCCATCCGAACTTTGCATTGCTTATTACAGAAACCAAGGGACTTAGAATTTTGTGATGTGTTTACATAATATACGAGTGTTACTTAATTTCGTTCTATGTATATCGTAAAGCAAAAATTATTCAATTGATGCTAATAAAATTTCGACACAGGATTTACTATCGCGGCAAGAATGGAAAACGCGTCAGTTTCTGGAAGATATCGGTGCCGGCGCAACAATAATAAAAAAACTAAAAATATAGAAACAGCCCACACTTCGTTTTTAGACGGTTTGGAGGCTCCTGATCGTTTCGCATCGTCCAGTTGAAGCATGCAGAATCAAAACTGTGGCGTCTTAGTTCCTAAGGAGGGAAACTATTTACGAGAGTTTTGTGTAGGATGTTTTTTTTTGTGGGCGGGTGGACAATGATTTGGTTGCAAGGAGTTTTCACACTATAGCTTCATGCAATGGGAAAACAATAAAATGGTATGATTATTTTGTGTGGTAAGTACTGAGTCAATCAACTTGACTCCATTTTTTGATTAATTGGGTCAATATTTTTTAAAAAGGAGTACGAAAATGATAGATGCATCAACAAATATACTTCTTCATGGATACGGTTTAAACAATTAGTAAAAAACAAAATGCCCAAGAAAAATTGAGCAAATGTGATTAGTCAACGCTGAAAATTTCTATAAACATCCTACTGGGCGTAAATGGGTACATATTCTGTCAGATTTGAGGCACTCGTTGGGCTTATATGAGATACACCACTCCCACGAGTATACTAAGCAGGATCGATGAGAGGTGGAATTATGTCGATGCTTAGAGGCGACGAATCTATTAAAATACCTAAAAATGTGAAAGGTCACCATCCGCACGCGACTGAGAAGACGGCTGGAGGTAGCACGTCAATGTGGTATCACCAACCAGTTCAATTGCTCTTCCTTGGACCACATCGAGTATGCAGAGTCATAGGGGGCATTATCAAGATATGTGAGCGATACTCCAAGGCAGGTCTTATTTGGACCTTGTACAATCTAAGAAGGTTGGCTGATAAGGCCTTTCTGTATCTGAATATGTACACGAGCCTTTAACCAGTAAGTGGTCTTGGAAGCATCGAGTCTTACCACATTCTTCACTTCCTAAACGGTTATGGTCTCACATCTATGGACAGAAACACAGCAGCTTCCAGACTTCTGTGACTACAAAGATCGGTCAATTGGGGTGGATGCCTGTGTGCAAAGTAACATCATCCACGAAACTGTCGATCAGTTTCAGCACATAAATGTGCATTGACCATATGGACGAGGACAACTAAAATTTGAAATGACAGATAACTATTAATTGCAACACAACACCACGCTACCCGCCATGAAGAAAAATATAACAAATATCATCATAGCGGACGACAAGTAATTCTGGTATGCCTCATACTTGAAAGTCACACACTCCGAACTTTTACGGCTGTTGACTGACCCCATAACTTAAAAAAAGTCGTGTGGAGGTAATACGTAAAACCCTATCTATTCCAATTCTCAGAGAGCATAAACTGTCCATAGCATACTTGTTGATCACCCACATGTACAGCACACACGTATATATTGCCTGGTGGGACTGATATATTGGACGCCGGGTGACGATCAACAATTATTTACCTGATCCGCCCGAATCTGGTCGTAACTTGCCACCAGATAACCGTTGCACTGGGAGGCGGTAACAAGCTCATCAACATTGAGCTTGATCGACCTTTGGCGACGCCCTCACGGTGCCAGCTCGCCTGTATACAGCCGCCCGATCACTGATTCTCTGCCCACCGGACATACGGCATGGACGTGGAGAGGTTTTTTTGGTAAGGGCTTCTGAAGGTTCCTTTTGGGAATTAGCAGTTGTGTATTCGCTAAAACACGAATCCGCATGTACCTGCCATCTCAACTGCCCAATTAGAAAGGATCATATTCTAAACTACTTTACTTAGTGCTAAGACGTATAGCTATTTTTTTAGGAAAGATCATGTGCTATTGCATAGAAATGAAGAAATTGTAGGTTAACAGCTCAGACTTTTTGAAAAAGTCAAAATTGTAAAAAACGCAAAAAATTACATAATTATTTTCTATATAAACAATTGTTTTGCCTTGATATGTAATAAAATTTAGAAAATGTCTACCATTAGAATATGGTCTACATGTTTCGCTATCGAATGAGACTTATCTCGTGTTTGTGAAGCTTCTACATAGGTAGCTTCGGCTAAATTAGTACAACACTCGTGCGTCAGTTAAACAAAAGACAAACGGGCTGCCATTTTATTATGGTGGGAGAAAAACTACTTTTGAGGGGTGATTTGTCGATAAAAATTAACGTATTTTGGCTCCGACACTGATGACCGGAAACATTGTATATGGATTTAATTTTCGTAAAAAGACAATAATATGGCCTGACTTCCCCTGTGTCTAACATTAAGATATCGCGACAGAGTTCTCAGGTACGATATAATAATAATAATAATACTTTATTGCCCTACAGATAAATCCAATTACAGGACAATTTAAGAGAACTTAAAGCTAACAGTTCCAACAAACGGACGTACTTATAACAAAAACCCGGAGGTAGCATAATAAATTTCAGAATATTTTAGTATAATTTATTTGATATGGTTATAGTTAATATCACAATGATCCGAAACCGAATTGAAGTTAGAGCACATTACATGCAGTGGCGCTTTGGCTGAAAGATTAGTTCTCGGCATGCTCATATAAAAAGTGCAACACCTACGCGAACTTTGTTTTGGCACATAAAAGTTTAATTTTGACAGCAAGAACATGGAATTTCATTATGTACTCATTTACAAAGAAACCTTAAACCAAAACTAATAAGTTTACATGGTTATATGTTATATAAATAGTTATAAACACCATCTTCTTTGAATGCAAGATATTTTAAAAACTTCCTCTGGACATTTTCCAAAGCTAGTGTGTGATAGCAAGGGTTCCATATAATTGATGCGTATTCCATCTTACAGCGTACTAGTGTGAAGTAGAATGTTTTTAAAGTACAAATATTGGAAAATGATTTATAGTTTCTTATTAGAAATCGAAGAGTTTTTGTTGCAGAGCTAACAATATTATCTATATGAGGCACAAATTCTAATTTAGCATGAAATGTTACCCCTAAATCCTTTACTTCAGATAGTCTAGTTAAACTAACATTGCCTAATTGATAATTGAAGTGTATAGGCTGCAACTTTTTTGTGAATGTACAGATTTTACGCTTATTCACATTCAAGTGCAGCTTGTTTTCATCACACCATTCAGTTAATGTCACAAGATTATTTTGCAGTGTAAGACAGTCGTTATTACTCTTCACTTCGACATAAATCTTCAAATCATCTGCAAACAATAGTTTGGAGCATGTCAAATGTTCAGAAAGATCGTTCATAAAATAAAGAAATAATAATGGCCCGAGGTTAGAACCCTGAGGTACTCCAGAAGTAACCCTGTACCTCAGAGTAACAACTGAACATAGAGGTAGTAAACAAACCGCTTCAGCATGGCGTGCTCAAGACCATCATCTTTTGACACTTCAGCCCCCAAACATTGCCAACTAACCTGAAAATTCTTCCAACGCAACCCATGTTACAAACACTGCTCTGCACTGTCCCATCTTGAAAAACTGTTAAACTACACTCGAATATAGCACAGCAAGTCCGTAAAGCTTCACTACAGTTACCAACAAATAGCTAATTCGATTTTACTGACCAAGCATAAAAGACACACCAACAAAACAAACGTTTGACAGTCGGGGTTTACCGCAAACAAATCGCAGGAATATTATAATATAGGCATTGCCGGCTCCTCAAAATTTATGTAAGACAGAATTTGCGTTTATGATGAAGAAACATGCAGTTACGCATTAGATGTCACCATATCTATTGATTTTGCTGTAATCATTCCTGAACCATCAAAATACCGTCTTTTTTAACGCAGAATGGAATATTTCTGGATACTATACAATTAAGACTATAGTAAACAATTATGATTACCGTATCTGGTGGTCAATATGACAACGTAAGAAAAGATGTTGGCCTATTACAATTAGTTGTTTACTACCTCTATGTTCCGTTGAGCCCTGTACTGTAAAGAACTGTATCCATTATAAAAAACGTATTGCATCCTATTTGATAGGTAGGATGATATCAACTTGATCAAATCATTGCCAAAGTAGGATAGTTTGCCGATTATAATAACAGATTATCCTTATAACTTGTTTGGTTAAATAAAAACTTTCAGATGTCCCTCCTCCCCCGTTTATTGGGTATATTGTCCATGTATTTCTGCCCATCGTCGCCGATGACATCGATTTACTTTGTACCGGACAACCGAATTAATTACCGCAATATTGCTCCATGTGTTTGCCTGGCCGGCCGGTCTGCTTGTCAATTATATCGCAAGCTCACAAACAATGGCCGCCGAGCGACGCGACGCACGGCGTCGAGTGGCTCCGGCGCGGCGTCGGCGTCACAATCTCGATCGCGACAAGATAATCGAAGCTAAACTGTTGCTAAATGAAGCACGGCATTGGCACGTGTGCATTCTGTTTTGAATGGTCTGCGATCTGCTTCCACTTTTTCGAAGCTGCTACACAAAAGGACTTCAAGCAAGGCTCGTCGCGTAGAAGTGGCAAAGAGTAACATTTTTTGTGTCTCAGTAAATATTTCTGACGGTTAATGTCGCCACTATAGCGTGTTTATTCTTCCGAGTGGTAATAACTTCAACGCAAATTGAATAACATCAAGGTTGTGACCTATAGTCGATAAGGTCAAAAACGGAATTAAACTTAGCTGAGTGATAAACGGGTGATCGCAACCTGATACTGTTAAGCCTCTTTATACCGCAAATTGACAAACCGCCGTTTATCCATGTGGAATAGAAAGTATATCACAGATATGCTTGCTTCCTTACTACCTTCCTTGGACGAACAGACTTGCGTCCTTTTTTCCTGTTGCGCGGATACTAATAAATAATTGGTCACTACCATCAAAACGTATTTCATGAAGGAACAATGAGTTTTTTATGGCCAGTCTCCCGTAAAGGTTGAAAGCCTATGGCGATGTAAAAAGCGCTGAGAGAGGATAAGTGTCAGTGCACGTTAGATTTGAAACGCTACAGGTTGTAGCTGTCGGGAAACAAATTCCCCGTCAGCTCATTCCATTCTCGATCCAGTAAGGATAAGCTCGCTGAGCCTCCCTAGTATTCCTCGATCGCCTTGGGTGTTATTATCTGGGAGAGCTCACTGGAACATCTTCCGTAATAGAGTCTGTAAAAGAACACATGCTTTCCTAAACTGAAAACCACCGTAAAAGGTTTTATTCCCTCTGAGTAGACATTTGTTGTTTTTGTTACTTCAGGAAGATTGAGCATAGATAGAAGAGGCTGATAACAGTCCAAACAGCTAAACCCATATTACTCAGACTTCATCTGGCTCTATCTAAGGCATATGTGGGATTCAAATGACTCAGTGGCTCCAGTCTAGCTACAGATCAACCCAAACTGCTCAGAAAATTTTCAGTAATTTGCTTACTTCCTTAGTTTAGAGGAGTTCACTTTTTCTAGGCAAGCTTGCACTCTTAACACTTTCTACACCTCACAACCTAAGTGGTATTTTTCCAGATCGAGGCAGTACATGTCGATTTAATAGAGGAAAAATGCTTACCGGTACCATATTCCATCAGTGCATAGAACAGATACATTAGGTCCTAAGATGTCGTAAGTACTTGCACGGGTCAATATTGTCCTAAATTACCTTATAGTTAAAAAATTTTGGTCCTGAGTATGAGGATGAGTCACAAAATTGTAAGGCTCTTATAATAATAAAATACTTATTTTAAAATATTCAACAACTGCCCTTATATACAATGTACATGTCCCATCGCTTTATCCACTTGTCATAAACTACGGACAAACCATTATTTTTTGATAGCCTGTTTAGTATACCCATCACAGCTCCGTTGAGTTCTAAATCTGACTCAAATTTTCGACGCCTCAATTTTGTGTATACGTCAGAAAACAAGTGGAAGTCACAAGAACCAGGACCGGGGGAATGAACCGTTATTTCTCATTAAAAAATCGCTGATCATGGGAGCCTGGGCATTGTCATGATGCAGCATCCAACCGAGGTCCTGATGAAGCGCAAAGTACTGCTTAGTTACTCTAGGTACTGTGTGATCGTAAGTAACTTCACATTTGTCAAAAAAAGATCTGGTGCACTTTATCAGCGCGTTTAACAGCTTTGACCTTCTGCGTCCTTGGGCTACCTTTATGGTTCAATTGCATACGTTGTGGCTTTAACTCAGAATCGCTATGATCCACACTATTCAAAAACTGTAAATTATACTGCATTTGCTTTTTTTCCTACTGACATATCGTCACTCGGTGCGGTTTTTGTTCACAGGTCATCGCTTTTGGAATCCATTTTGCCGCGACCTCCCGATATTTTAAATCTTCATGAAATTATCTAAGCAATCGCAATCAGCTTATTTCTTTAAAGGGTGAAATGTCAAACATTACGAAAATATACGTTTGATTTGCCTAAATCTGTGGAGAGCTCTGGTATTCAAACTTTTGCTAATAACACCCAGGTCCATTATACATTATTTTGATTCGGATGCTGCAAACGACGTATCCAAAGTATTGCAAACTGATTTGGATAAAATTTGCAAATTTTCCCATGACCATAATCTAGATATTAAACCCGACAAAACTAATGTGTTGATACAGAGAACATATTCGCGCCTACGCATGTTATGGTAATCGATACCTGTCATGTTTCAAGCTTAGTAAAATATTTATCTAGCTATAGCTATTGCGACATACTGTATTACCCTTGCTTGAACCAACAGACTTCAGATTCTACAAAATAATTGCATATACGGTTATACTTGGTCTAAGAAGGTATGATCACTATCTTATTTTTATCAAACAATTATTGACCGTAGCAAAACCAGAATATCTAAGGGAAAAGATAATTTCTACAACTGAAATCCATAACAGATCCCTGAGACGTCGTGAAGTTATAGGGATAGGTGTTTGTAGTGCTGCGTCCTCTTTACGATGTAGATAAAATGGATCGTCATCATGAAGGCAATGTCTGCTTTCGTTAATGGTATGAAATAGTAATAGTGTTACGAGGGTTGCTCTATGTCGGCGTTCATACGCAGCAGCGTATAGCACCCGCGTTCTTTGGTGGCCAAGCGGACGCGCCGTGGCGTCCTACCAAGAAATCTAATGCTGTTCAGCAGCGATTTCCTTGGTTTGCCGTTAGCTTCGGGTACCAGATGGCGCACCGGCAGAACCCTTCTGTCAGCTGCTACAGTAATAGTGTTTTTGTTAAACAGTCTAGAGACTTCGTCAAAAAATTACTTTTCAGCGCAGTTATTTTTTTCAGAAATTCGATTTTCAATTCATCTCGTTATACCCGTTCTACATCGACATTTTCTCCGCAAATTTATTCAATGATCAATCCATGGTCATATTCAAGGTCAAACTGATTGTGTTTTACATCTGTGAATAAAATCATGGATTTTTTGACAGCATCCAGTGCTGCCAACACTGTTGGTGTGATATGATTAGCGGTTTTCGCAAGATCTATTTAATTTTTATTTGCTTGTGGCCTTTTGACAGTAAAACTCTCAACTTTATTGCGAGTTTTCATTTAGAAAATGTTTAATAATATACAGAGATGGGTATGCAACATTCATGACATGCATCATATGATTTTTAAGGTTGTCACTACAGAATTTTACGTCAAACTTGACCACAGATTCTAAATCAATGAAGAAATCCAAGAAGAAATCCACTGCTTATTTGACGTCAAATTCCTGTTTTACATTTGTCAGTTTTGACCATGAACTGAATCCACGAATTAAAACCATGGATTTATTATTGATGTAAAACGGGTATAACACAGCGAACCCGCGCGGTCGTAGAGTGTCTGCCTGTCTAAGATATGTCACTTCAAAAAATCCGCAATTCCTTGACCACAGCAGCAGCTGATAAACAAGCCATGCCTTCTACCTCTTTATGGACCGCGTGCAGAAAAGAACAAATAAATTAAACCAATAAAAAAGCGTATAAGCCGGATTCGGCTTCGCAATGCCGGCAAAATATAAATCTGTATAAGCTTCGTGAGTGTGTGTGTGTGTGTATGTGGGGGAGAGAAAAGGGTATCAGAGCAGAGATACCTCGGAAACCGAAGTGCGGTTTCGCTTCGGCGAAAAAGACACTAAATTTGGGCGCGCCTTGCACGGGCAATTAACATTTATAAAGTAAATCCCTTATTGGGAGCTGGAACACGTGTTCCGCGCCAACCAAGATATTAAACAATTAATACGTTCGGCGATAAAGGATATTCTGCTTCCGCTTCGGATGTGGTTTCAGTGCTTTTTATTCGCCGATGGGATTTTATTCGGATTTTGGTTTAGAAATTAATCGAATTATTAACGATACAACGCTCCAGGACGTAGCGTATGGAATAAGCCAACAAAAAATAGTGTTTAAGGGGTATTAGCGCTGTTAGTAGTAACCTCAGAGTAACAACTGAACGTAGAGGAAGTAAACAACTAATTCTAATAGGCCAACATCTTTTCTTACGTTGTGATATCGACCACCAGATATGGCAATCATAATTGTTTACTATCGTCTTAATTGTGTCCAGAAATATTCAAATATTCCATTCTACGTTAAAAAAGATGGTACTTTGATGGTTGAGAAATGATTACAGCAAAATCAATAGATATGTTGACCTCTACTGCGTTAGTGCATGTTTCTTCATCATTAACGCAAATTCTGTCTTACATAAATTTTGAGGAGTTGGCAAGGCTTATGTAATTTTCTTGCAATTTGTTTACGGTAACCTCCGACGAACAAACGTTTGTTTTGTTTGTGCGTCTTTTATGCTTGGTCAGTAAAATTGAATTCGCTATTTGTTGGTAACTGTAGTGAAGCTTTACGGATTTTCTGTGCTATATTCGAGTGTAGTTTAAAAGTTTTTCGAGATGGGACAGTGCAGAGCAGTGTTTGTACCATGGGTTGCATTGGAAGAATTTTCAGGTTAGTTGGCAATATTTGGATCTGAAGTGTCAAAAGATGATGGCTTTGAGCAAGCCATGCTGAAGTGGTTTGTTTACTACCTCTATGTTCAGTTGTTACTCTGAGCTAGTAACAGAATTATACTCTGGCTGACCTAAGCTTTTGAACTCTTGGAGGTCACCATTAACAATAATAAACACAGAAAAACTTGAAGCTACTACCTTCCCCACCAATACAACATGAATGTCCCTGAATCAATGCTTGGTGATTATCAAACCATTTTGTCACTGATCCATGTACAGCAAACATGAAAAATAGTAATATCGTTGTTTCAGCGAATACTAAGACTTCGATTTTACGAAGCAATGCATCAATTTTGACAAGTCATAGCCGCCAGCAGCAACTGAGAATGGCTGCTTCGATTCGTCGTATTAGTAACAGAGGATTACAGAACCATGGTTACATTTTATTGATATAATTTACAGCGACCATAGGCTAATATATTTTATTTCTTCGTCTTAGGATGCCGTCTCTCTTCGGAGGTTGGCAATCATCAAGTCAATTATAATTTTTTATGTAGCTACTCTGAACAGGTCTATTGAGCTACAATGGGACCAGTCCTGGAGACATGATACGCGTCGTCTTGCAACCGATCTTTTTCCGTCAATTTTTCCCTGCATTATCAGTTTCAGAATTTCATACCTATTTCCTCTAATCACATGTCCTAAGTATTCGAGTTTTCTTTTTTGAATGTTAAAGGCCAATTCTGGATCTTTTCCTACTCGCACCAGCACCTCATGGGTGGTTATTTTGTCCGTTCATGGAATACCGAGCATGCGTCTATATATCCATATCTCAGAGGCATGCAGCTTTCTTATATTTTCTTTTTTGAGGGTCCAGGCCATACAATAATAAAGACAACATATAGCATCGTACGGTAAGTAGTCTTACGCTCTTGTCAAGGTTTCTATTTGATAAGAAATTTTGACATTTTATTTAATTGTGTTAAAAATGGATGCAATAACCTTCAAGTCATCGGAGCAAATCGATTATGTGATTCCTTGATTTGGCCTTTTTTATAAATATCACATATTTTTTTGTGCAATACGACCTGATAACCTGATAACGATTTTTGTCAGAGCTAATTGAAATTCTAACAAAATTTTATGAACTCAATCTGAAAAAATATACTTATAATAATATAAAAGTTTTCCCACCAATTTCCAGGACAAGAGGGTTGGGCATATTTTAGCTCATAGATTCCAAACTTCAACTACAAATGGAGTATTTTTCTGATGGGCGAAAAATTTAATATAATTTTTAAAACTACTTTTTTGCATTCTATGCTATTTAATCCACATAATTAGATATCATTCACACCATTCGTTGTGTATGTCGATCTGTCGCCACTTTTCAACTGGAGTATTCTCAGTAGCCGCTGAACCAATTGCTATGAGATTAGGAGAAAGGTGTACTGTCGTTTCGTAGAATTTTCTCAAACCAATGCATTAGCGATGGAGTGATTGGAAAAAAGTATCAGAACCCCTTCAAGCTTCGCTCTTAGGCTATATATAGTCCTTTTCGTTTCCTTTCTTTTCTGGAGCGAAATTAGGCAGTGGAGGTGGTGGGGGATGAGAGAACAGCACGGTTTTATGTTCATTAATATAATCATAAGATAATTTCAGTTGTTTCGAAAGAATAAGACCTGAAACATAAGAAAATTGTGGAGTCAATATTTTGCAATACCTATATTACTGGTAGTAGTACTTGTACTTGTAATAATATTAACATTTCAAGTCATAATTTGAAAATACCATTGAGTAAATGTTAACAAAGCCTGAAACGATGCTTTTACCACGGCGAATATGGGCATATGGAAAGAATTTCCCGAAGCACCTAGACTCAATTTAAGTCTTGCAAGTCTGTCCATATTTTGTACAGGGTGTTCCTGAGTATCATGTACAAACGAAATTACGAGATTCTTTGGCTTTTTTTATAAGTTTAATTTCAATATTTCAATATTTTTCCAGTTTTTTGTTAATAACTCTCTCATCTTTTGAGGTATTCAGCTCAAATTTTGAATACTGAAATGCAATACGAGTTAAACAATTGCACATGTCAAGCTGTTACCGATGGTAGACTCAAAAAAACAAATTCGTTCTTCCATATTATTTAGAAACTTTTTATCATCTTGCAGTTTTTTCGTATCTCCGATCCTTCTCGAGAAAACAATAAAACACTATGCTTTGTAATTGACTGGTCTCAATGTAGGTAAGTGTGTTTTGGTAGTTGAAGGTTTTATTCTTAACATACATGGTGGCAGAAGAACTGGAAAAAAAACATTGAAATTTCAACACCCTGTAGATCGTTTGCAGACCTATCTTGATTTTAAATTTTAGTCACTAAAACACCAAAAATCTTCTCCCTTCGTTTGTACAGGATATGTAGGAGCACCCTGTATATTTAATGATGAATTTCACTATTAGGGGAGACCGGGGCAAAACGAGGTCTGGGGCAGAACGGGAAAAGTGCTCCTATGCATGATTGATACACTGAAATGCGCTGGCAACAGTGTTATTAGTTCGACCTTTAGTTGGCTTACGTCGGTCAACCAATGAGGAACGTGGCGCTGCTCGTATTGGCTGCAGTGTGAGAAAAAATTGAATTTCCTCCTCATTTTAAAAAGTTTTGTCATAAACATCGATGTGCTATTAGGTGAGTAGCAAAGTTTTAGCAGTATGTTTAATCAGAAGCCGTAGCGGTAGGATCGAGTTTTGGTATTAGATACCGTTTGTAGCCTTAACTGGTTTAGGTTAGAAATTCTTGAATTTACCATATTATATGTTTGTTGGGGCAAAACGGACGGGGCATGACGGGATACTATACCGTCTTGCCCCGTACTATATATGCTATGTATTTCTTATCTGGTCTTTAATTTTTTTCAGTCGAAAATCAAGTGCATCAACTTCTCAAACAAAATCTCAGCCTAATGCTTCAACTTTATCTATTAACAGCCATTGTAGTGAAACGGAACCTCTCTCTAACCCTACTATTTTTCCTGGCACAGCCATAGTTGATCATAAAAGACCTCCATTATCACTATTTATTGAAGAATGAGAAAGCAAATGGCATATTCCTCGTTTTTGGTTAGCCCGGCAGATATTATATTTGTACCAAAAGAAATTAGAACTGAAGAAACAAAGACAAGGAAACGAGGTAAGATTGAGACGACGAATTTTCCATCTAAGAATTAACTTAGAAGAAAATTAGAAACAAACAGTAAAAAAAAGAAGACTGAAGAACTAAAGACTAAGAAAAAGAAATCTGGCAACAACACTAATGAAAGAAAGACCAAAAGATGAATCTGGGGAAAAAGCAAATGCTAAGAAACCTAAACGGGGTAAAATTAAGAGGACTAAAAGAGAAACTGAGACAGATACTGACTTATCACAAGAAGATTGTGGTGACTGTGCTCGGATTTACAGTGAATACTTATATTCGCAGTCACAGGATCGGTGATGTATAGCATGCTTGGGCCCATAATTCCTGCGCTGGAGTTGATGACGAGCACGATAAAGCACATACTTGTGAACGTTTTCAGCCGTACTGAAGTATGCTCCCATTTTGCCCCGTGTCATTTCCCATTATGCCCCAATGGCGGGGCATAATGGGAAAAAAAAGTTATACTGATTTTTGCTACTTTTCGCCAAAGTCTGAATGGTTTAGTTGCTAAAAAAAGTTGCATTACTTAATTTAAACCCTTATGTTCCTACCTGACTAAAGTTTAATACAATAAAACATTTAATTTTCTTTATATGATGTGCTTTTCTTTAAGTATCCCATTCTGCCCCGGTCTCCCCTAATTCTCATCATATCTGTAGTTAAAAAGGTACTCAAATTTACCTTTCGATATGGTACCCCCTTCAAAACGTCTTAGTAATAAGTCAGATGTAGAAATCTTTATCTAATATAATACCAGTTCCTCTACAACTTTAATAGTACCTATATGGAGAATATCGCAGTGTAAAAATGATGCTGCCCTTTTCTGAATGACCAAAGAGATATATAACTTTAAACCAATAGTGAAATAATTCAACAAATGAATTGGCGCCAATGGCAGCTTACAGAATTGAGCATACTATAGGTAACATAACTGCTGATTGACTGATATAGTCACTTCACAACAAATTCCAGAAACAACAGTTTTTGGTCAACGGCACGACACCGATCGATAACGTGATAGTTATATGCTAATACCGATCTATCTCGATAATTGCGATTCATCAGAAAATGTAAGATTTCTAGCAGTATTGAAGGAAAATGCATGAACAAGTCTGGCAACACTGCCACCACCTGTGAGTGCCAATGCGGTGTCATACCTAACCTTTCAACCACGTCTGGAGATTCGTTCCCGCCAACCATCGGAGAATGTTACCTCCGACAGAGCCATTAGATGCACAACACATGTGTCCAACACCTTTTTGTGCCTGGTAGTTTCTCTCGTCTCGACAACGACAAACAAGTGTCTGTCCCCGCAGTCAGATGCTCCTTTTTACGACCTGGGATTCGTTTATTTGGGATGATCGTTGATTTGCCTAATGGCCTTCTGTCACGGCTCATTATGAGCGAGGTATATGGGAACGATTCCAATGAGCCCTTTCTTTGTGACCACAAGAACCATATGACACTGTTACTGGCGCACATGCTTCAAGGTCCTCGGTATGTCTGGAACGCTGGAGATAAAGTAAGGTAGGCAGTACCGTTCAATAATTAAAAGTAAGAGCTCACGCAGTTGAAGTAAATTTTTACCATTACTGCAAGTTCAATACTATACCTTATCTACGACTGTAGCAATAAATAGTACGATTTATTTATAGATACATTGTAATTACAAATTATCGGTGTTTGGTTGATAAATTTTCACATTTGAAGAATGTATGATTTTGCATTGTTTTTTGGACACTAAAAAACTTTTTTGAAAAAATAATTCTGTACTGTCCTTCACTAAAGTCATAGCTATCACCTTCTAAAAATTTATGTAAGTAGTTTGAAAAACAACTGAGTTGTGCGCGTGCGTGCGAATCCGCCATGCCAAATACATAGGTATAAATGTGTGTAAACCAGTGGGTGCATTCACAGCACCTAAAATACTGGCAATCACATCCAAACCTCAGACACAGCAAGCTGATGGTGAAACAACCCACACCAAAACTAACTGAAGAGATCCTAAAACTAAATAGGAAAGAAACTAGGCTAATAACCGGCCTCCTAACCGGACACTGCGGCCTAAGAAAACATCTACACACATTAGGGATTTTCAAAGAAAACCCAATATGCAGACTATGTGACGAGGACGACGAAACAGCCCCTCACATAATCTTTGAATGTGAGGGCCTACGCTGGTGGAGATTCAGACTGATAGGGCCAAATAACCCCAAATCACTCCCCAATCGAGATATCGTGAAGAGACTCTTGGATCTTATCAAGGTCACAAAACTCTTCACGGATTAACAAACGCACAGGACAATACAATAAGCCAATGGCTGCAGTGTTGGGGCTACCTAACCCGGCCTGTACGTTTGACCCCCCTAACCTAACCTAACCCAGGGCCCCTTAAGCCACTAAAGTATTTTCTTGGACTTTTAGACTCTAGTGCAGCTAGAACATATCCAGACCATTTTATTTAGTTTCCACACCTTACGTGTGGGAGATAATATGTTTTTGAACTTATGGTGGTGTTTCTTTTACGTAAAACGATGTCACCCATTTTCGTCGATCTGTTTACCTGTCCCTCTGTAGCCATATTTATATCCACATAATCTCAATAACTGTTGCACCGATTTTATATAATACAGACGCATTAATGGGCTGTTCCAAGATTTTCTTCGATTATACGAGTATATCATACAACCACATTATAATCCTACATCCTGAAACCTGTAAACTGGTAGCTTGGCTGGGTAGTACGTGACGCCATTCTCGAGAATGGTTAAAAACAGTGTAGATCGTTACAAATTTATAAAGTTAATGCCGCTTAAAAACCCATACTTGAACATCGATTTGCCATCCTAGCCCGGCATCTTGGCTCATTTGTTGAATGCAACTCTCGAACATATTTACAGTTTCTCGGAAAACAACTTTCAGTGGTAGTTCCTGAATTACCATTCATGCACCATCGTATTTAAACACGCTTGACTCTATATCATAGATAGAGCATGAGGTATGGAGATGGTAAGCAGGGCAAGGAATTTAGTATCTTCAAAGCTTTTATTATTACCGAGAATACGTGGTAAGTACTGCGGCAAGCCACTTGGTATTGTAGAAGTCAGATATACATGAGCTGTTTACATTTTTTTCAGGTCTCAATCAGTGTCGATGCTTCTATAGTGCAGTTACGATATTATGTAGACCTGAGTAATGATAAAACTGTAATCATCTCTACAAAATCTGTAATCATCTCTACAAAATATGTATTATAACAATTCAGAAAGTGATAGGAGATCAAAATAGTCGAAAATACCAATATACAATAGATAAAAACAAAATAAATTGATCTATTTATTGTATATTAACATCTGATCTGACATATACAATGTTGACTACACTAATGACGGTGCCAGCTTTATCGTCAGGGCAATAAAACATGCCGAAAGGGATAACGGTCACCACACTCGTCGGGCTTCTTTTGAACGTTTAAGGGATCCTTTGTAGTGTCGGCACTCGGTGTAAACAGCTCGTATATTTCTGATGCGTACAATAATATTATCTAATACACTCTTACCAATACCAATACCTTCGTCTATCGCCAAGTCCTCGCTACGTCCAATTCATCTCCAGCATTAGTTCTTGGAGATTATCAAACGTGTTGAAATATTTACGTGTAACAATTGAAAGCCATCAGATAAGTCTATCTTTACATAAAGATCCAGATATAGAATCAACAGAAATAATTGAAATGTCTCTACATAACAAAAAATGTGGTGATATTTCATGGCAATTAACCATAATAGCATGTTTAGCAAGCTAATGAGTAGCTTATTTGTCTCTGACGAGGCATTGATGGCTGACACATTTGTAGTTTGACTGCACCCCACGAACAAAAAAAGTGAAGCAGACATGCTGTTTTCTAACCACAAGGGGACGTACGACATTATGTACTCGTTTCGCTATTGTTGTTCCCAAGCTACAATACCATCTCATGGGGTAATTAGATAGTGCAACCTTAGATGCAATAAAATTTTGGGAGCGTATTTAATAAGTTTTTTAGAGGTATAGTAGATTTTGTAGATGGAGCTATGTCATTCCAAGCATACTGCCTCACCGTCTGCCTACAAGATCCTGACATGACTTTTTCAACTAAAGTGTTGGATTCTATAGTACTCTCACCTTGCTTGGTGCCTATACTTTTAGATTTATGTTAGATTAATTATTATCGACAAAACATTTACTTATAAAAATAGCGCATCAGTAAATTAATACAGTAGACTGTAATTCAAATGTACCTATGCGTGACGTTCAGTAGCCTCTTCGGGGGCCCCCTCGCAATTGTTTTCACGGGGCCCACCTCTATATAAAAAATAATATTTAAAATCGGTTTATAGATAAAAACATTTGGTGTGATCCCAACTCTATATGTTTATTTTTTTCTTTCGAGTTTTTGAAGAACAAGAATTCATAGACCTGAGGTCAAAATGATTATACATCGATTATTCACATAAATGTAGCAAACTCCACCTATATTATATTCCACTATGAATTTTAGGTTTAGAAAACTACAGAATTTGAGATATAATTTTATTTAATAAACTTTACTAGAACACAACACAAAACTATAACAAAATGAAAAATAGACAAATAAAACATTTATAACACACAAGAACGTAACAAAAATAAATAAAACACCTTAACTCTTGCCTTTTTGGATTCTACGTTCGACTACGTTGTCGTGTTGTCAAATTTTGCCATAAAATAAGTCCTGACAAGGCAAAATATGGCAAAATATGTTTCATTTGATTCTGGAAAAATATGATTCCATCTCTATAAGTTAAGTATAATTATGTATTACAGTTATTACTATGTACAAAGCTTGCTCGAGGTAGTCGAGGTCGAGGCTGAGCGGGGGCCCCCTGGTTGCCCGGGGCCCCCCGCACCGCGGACCCTTTCGGCTCGCCACTGGTGACGTTGTTCTTTTGTCTTGAGTTAGTGAATCGCACTATGTAATACTTATTTTTTGTATGACATTGTATTTCCCGAAATTTATCTCATAAATGTAACTTCTCAGCTATTTGTCAGTTGATCACGGTGGGATCCTTAAAGGCTATACCATTAATGTGTTTCCGCTTATCTTGGTTTATACAAGGTGATTCATATCAAAGTCAAACGTCTTTAATAGAAGCCCCTGTTGAAACAAAAATATACTTTTCTTGGTTCAAATTGAACATAATTTACTCTTCAAGTATATTATGTTCTTAGAGCGAAAAGATATGTTCTTGTGGCAACTATATCATTACAAGAATATAAGAATTCTTGAATTTCTTTTTATG
The DNA here is from genome assembly GCA_951848785.1 of Callosobruchus maculatus. NCBI lineage: Eukaryota > Metazoa > Arthropoda > Insecta > Coleoptera > Chrysomelidae > Callosobruchus > Callosobruchus maculatus. The sequence goes on along the minus strand of CATOUR010000014.1, from coordinate 22,797,938 downwards.
TGTGTATGGCATTGTATTCGATAAGTATAAATAAATAAATAAACAGCGCAGCTTTTCTTTGTAGGTGCAAGGACAAGGCATCCAAAATGGAACAAAACCTCCTCGAGTAACATAATCCCCCACAGCATCGCATCAACTCACAATTAATGTTTCAGTTCCAGCAGCGACAGTAAACCAATATGATATTCTTTCTAGGGAGCGGACCCAATTGTTTGTGTACAATAAACTTTAATACAAGACAATTGTGTATCTGCGGGCATTCAATTTAGGGTGGCCGACCGAACCGCCGTAGCTAGCTGGCTGAAGTAATAAAGACCTTCGGTTTTAATTGTCCGTAAGTGGAGGTAATGGACCACACCTGCCTCGCATCCCGCATCCAAGAGACAATGAACCTTTTATGCCGGCAACGCGGACGAAACAACGATAACTTTTAGACGAGGGCATCAAGGTATTCATTTAACCTGAGGGTCATATTCATCAACGGTACAGGATCCTGACACAGTGGCGTAGGCGAGGCATTTCAATGGACTAGCTGAAACTGAGCCTGTTCCGTTCTGTTAGGAATATAAATGGATAACGTCTTTAAGATAATGATTTCTACCTTACCCAAAGTGAGCTCAAGGATACCACATTCCTTGTTTTAAACATGTCCTGAATCGCATTAGGCACGATATCCCCAGTCTTAGGGTCTTATCAGGTGAACTTGGGTATAGCCCGGTATGAGGCTGATACGAAAACAGTGTATATATACAGAAACAACACTCCGAGGGCAAATAGCCGTACCAACATTGAATTAAAATATTAGCTCGAGTGCTTCCTTTGCGGAAATATCAAGATAATGATTACCATGTGACCCAAAGTGAGCCCAAAAATATCACAATGTTTGCCTAGAATATGTCCTGAATAGCATGAGGCACGATGTTTCCAACCCACAACACCGCTAATTCGATCTTTAGGATCACATCAGGTGGATCTGGGTAAAGCCCAGTATCAGGCTGATATGGAAGTAGTGAACCAGCAGAAACAACTACTTCAAATACTAATACCCCTACTGGCATTGAATTGACACTATTGACTCAAGTGCTCTCTTTGTGGAGATAATGATTTCCAAATTACCCAAAGTGAGCTTAAGTATATCACAATCTTTGATGTTCTCTCTCTCAGTGTATTTGTTTCTGTTGGTTCACAGCTTTGAATAACGTCTCTATTGATACAGCTGAGTGTAGCCATAGCCCATAGCCCATTCATACTTAACTATTACCTAAAGCTTAACTCAACTCAACATATCTTAAGTACAAAGTTACTCATATAATATTATGTGAAATAATGTAATAACTTCTTATTTTTGTTTTGTCCAATATGACGCATGATATTCTTGGAAAAGTTAGCCTTCCACATGATGATTGTTTCATATTGTATGGAAAATGGTTTATGCAGAGTAATCAACTTATTCTTCATTGTTTTAAGAGACTCGAAAAATAATTTAAATAATAGTTACAGACAGAGTCAAGTTCCATATTCTGAAACTATTTTGAGATACAGGCTTCAGCATTCCAAATTTATATGTTTCTTAACGGAACATAGGTTCTGTGGGATACGTACTGAAATACTGAAATTTTACAGAGCTATTTAAATTTTTAATAAAAGAACAATATCTTTAATTGAAATGAAATTGAAACACCTACAAATTAATCTTTTGACGACAAATATGTATCAGACCTATTGTAGAAAAATATGTGAATAATTGTTCCAAACTATACCGACATTTTTCCAAACTTATACTATACGGACAGCCTTGCAACATATCCATCAACAGAGGCTTTTTGGCTTTTTGGAAGACAGTTATGGTAAAAAATAGTCTCAACTTAAGCTACACAACATACAAATCAATGTTATTCTATTTTCTAGCATAGAGCATTATTGTATTTTTTAGCATAAAGTATTATTCAAACCTCTGTGACCTCCTGACCATAACAATGGCTGTTTCGTGATGAACTATGAATGCTGATGGTTGATGGAAATAAATTGTTTGGTTAAGAAATTCAGGTGAACACTGGCTGCCCCACCGTAAAGCTACACCACTGATGTACTAAATTGGCTCTATTGTTGCACGTTACGTTAACCGCGTACCTTTTGTTACCGTAAGCAGGCCCGGATTATCCATAAGGCCAACCTAGGCCATGGCCTAGGGCGCAATCGTACGGGGGCGCAGGTCATGAAAAAACGACAATCTTTTTTACTTCTAATCCACACATTACATGATTAGCTATAAAACGCAATGAATCCAAAACAAAAAGGTCAAGTCAACCCACTCAATATATCTATGATTACTTCATATGCATTAATAGTCTTCTTTTTTAGTAATTACTACGGTAAGTAGTATTATTTGTTTGTTAGTGTCCAACTCAATCGCATCGTGTTTAAGGCCATTTCCTATTAGAAAAAGATCAAGCATAACCATAGATCACATATGATTCAAACAAAGCTCATCGCCTCCGCTCTTCCAAGCATTGAAAATGAAAAAAAGTCCACCAGCACAATTTAATCATTTACGTGGGTCAAAGCAAGAAAGAAGAAATTTTAAAACTATGTAATGTTCAATATCTTTTTTACTAAATATCTGCTTACTACAAATTGCAAGTACATATTGGGATTTTACATAGGTACATATTTTAAAATGTCATTGACTAGTATTGTGCTAGAACGACATTAACTATCCTTTTGGAAAAAGCTAAAAAAAACGTTTTAGTAGCATAAATAGTTCAAAAGAAACTATAAAACGAAACGAGTTATACAGATAATATAGCACAAAGATTTGGTGATCGGTCACAAGCGCGTAGGGTTTGATTTTTACCTGTTTTCGAAAAGGGTGCCTCAATCGGCGCCGATCACTTGCGCGCCGGAAGAAAATTAAGCTTGGATGTCCTTAATGACAACCCACCTTTTATTCGTCATAATAAATAATTACCATCTTAACCTATAGTTGTATTTTCTTGCGAAACAAATTCAAAATTTCTGTGATCCTGCAATAAAGGTATACGTTGATGACACTTATGATTACTGTACAAAAATTTTTATGAATTATTTACAATCCACGCTTTCAAAAATGGTCATTACATACCAGTATAGTGTTTATATTGCTACCTAACAAATTAAGTTCTACCATTGATTAACATATTGTATACACATGTTTAAGGTTTTAAATTGTTAGTCGATTATTGTGGAGAAAACTATTTATCTTTTAACCATTTACAAATAATTTGTGATTTTGAAATCGCCATTCCTATAGGAATAAAGCAAGTTTCGCCTAACTGTACAATAATGGATGTAGATTTCATCTAATACAAGCCTGGTTCGAAAAAAGGTAAGTTTAATTGTAGCATATAAAGACGCTAATTCTGAAGTTGGGCGTTAGTTGCGATGGACTTTCGGTTTATTATTTCTAGATCATGACAGGTTGCTGAATGCTTTGTAAAATACTTTTATGCCATTATTCACTGGATCCAAAACATTTATTATCTATTCAAATACATTGAATATTACCAGCATTCGACAAGTTCGCAAAAAAACCACGTGATGCAGTTCAATGCAAATATAACGCTGTAAAAGTAAACGAGCGCCGACTCGCACGCTTGTGTCCACATACCTACCTCTTTTCCGAAATATATTGCGCGGTGGGATTAGGACCAATCTGAGCGCGGCGCGCTAGTGTCCTACAGCCAAAAATTTCACAACCACGAAGCTACCCGGAAAGGGGCGTAGTTTAGGACTGTGGCCTAGGGCGTAAATTGATGATAATCCGGTCCTGACCGTAAGATTGCTTAAACGAGATAAATTGGTGACAAAGGTATTCAAGGTGGAATGTCCGTTGTTGTGGGAGGTTAGAAGGTCAACGGTACATCCTCAGGCAGACCAGACCCAAGCAAGATCACCAAACTCCTACGTTAGACAAAATTGTAAGCTGCTGCAGGGCAAAGCAAAATGCCATTAACATACCATTATTATTCGTTGTTAAAATATGCCAAAACTTTGTTTTTAGTCGATTTGAAGGTTTCTGATCGTTTTGCACATTTTACTTTCCACCGAAATAGGGGCTAGGGGAGTATTGTGACCGGGAAAATTCTCCATTTTGAGATAACACGCTTTTTCCATCGATCTGTCGGTCTGTCTGTTTATCTGTTCGCGTTCTCCTGACCTTGTAATCTTAGTAACCTCTACATGGATCGTGGTGAAATTTAGGTAGTGATATGCTGTGGGGTCGTAGTAGGTAATGCTGCTATAGTTTTGAAAATCGGTGCATGAGCAAAAAACAAAATATTCTAAATATTCCTCAAAATTCGTTTTTAGGCACTTTAGGAGTTCCTGATGATTTTCTACTTCCTTATTGGGTGGGAATGAAATTGTGATAATAAGCTTTTTGGGCATTTTATGATATATACAAATGAAAATTCATGTCACTCATTTCTGTCGGTCTGTCTGTCTATTGGAGTTCTTCTAAGCGCGTAATCTCAGTAACCGCTGCTTGGATTGAGATGAAATTTGGGCAGCGATATTCTGTGGGGTAGAAGCAGATAACGCTGCTATATTGTTGAAAACCGGCGGCGCAAAAATTGGTGAGAATCAAAAAATTATCAGAAACCCTGCAGATATCGTTTTTGGGACTTAGGGGGTTCTGATCCTTTTCAGGCATTTGGTAATACAGGTTCACAAGTAGAAGGCTACCTTGGAGGAAGAATGCGCCTCTGGGGCGCCTAGCTTAGGTAGAGGTCTTCGACGCAAAGTTAGCTATTGCTGGACTTAGGCTTGCCTATAAGGTCTTCGACGCTCTAGTAAGACTAACACAAGGTATGACGTCCAGCAACTTTGTCATCGAAGGGCGGTCCAGTAATATCCTGTACATATGAACTCTTCTCCATTACTGTACCCCAATTTGTGTTTGTTGCACATATCTTCTTCCAATATCAGCATCAATAAATTGGATCAAAAAACAGTATTAAATGCTCTATGTTGACTGACTTGTTACAAAAAGTGAAGGGCATTGTCGTATCTTTCCTTCTGCACCGAATAACTGGAGTACATTAAACAAGTTATCCTTAAACATCTTAAAATGTAACTTCACCCGTAAGCAAGCTTTTGTTGAATTCAGGTACAGAATTGTTCACGCCAACCTATCCAGATCGGAAGTTGAATATTTAGGCATATTGCTTGACTCAAAATTAGAGTTTTCCACTCACATCCATAATGCTATTTCATCTGCTACCAAAAGTTTAGGATTTATAACAAGAAACTGTAGATCTTTTTCCAATCTGTAAGCGTTGAAAACTCCTTAAATTTCCGATGTGCGCACCTATTAAAATATGGGTCAATTGTTTGGAATGTTTGGTAAAAAAATGGAGTCAAGTTGATTGACTCGGTACTTCCCACACATAATAATGATACCACTTTATTGTTTTCCCATTGCTAGAGCTATAGACCTAAGTCCTGTTGTAACCGAACCATCGCCCACCCGTCCGCAAAAAACATCCAACACAAAAAATCTCGTAAACGGTTTCTTGCGTCTTCCTCCTTAGGAACTAGGACGCCACAGTTTTTATTCTGCATGCTTCAACTGGACAACGCGGAACGATCACGAGCCTCCAAACCATCTAAAAACGAAGTATGAGCTATTTTTTATTTATTATTATTTATTTATTATTATTTTTACTTTTTTGATTATTGTTGCGCGGCCACTGATACGATCTTTCAGAAACTGGTGCGTCTTCCATTATCGCTGCGATAAGTTCTGTGTCGAAATTCAATTCAATTCAATAGCTTTCGCTTTACGCAATATACATAGAACAAAATTATGCAACACTCGTATATGTATACATCACAAAATTCTAAGCCCCTTGGTTTCTGTAATAGGCAAGCCAATGTTCAGATGGACTTTTACAACCCCCCACCCCGACCGCCCCAATTTCGCCCCCACCCAAAGAAGTAGAAAACGATCAGGAACCCCTAAAATGCTTAAAAACAAAGTTTGAGTTGTTTTTATAGTTTTTTATTATTGCTGCGCCGCCGCTGACACGATTTTTCCAATACATGCCCGTTTTCCATCCTCGCCACGATAGTAATACTGTGTCAATATTTCATTAAAATCAATTCAATAATGTTCGCGTTATGAATATAGGACGACCTAAAACAACTCGTGTGTATACATCGCAAATTCTAAGTCCCTTGGTTTCTACAATAAGCAAGGCAGTGTTCGAATGGCCCTAAAAAAGTTTACTATGCCGCTAGGTTTTCCATTCACAGGTCATTGGATAGCCCATTATGAATACAATAAATTTTTCAGATTTACAATCGCCCACCCCCCAACCACCCCAAATTCACAAAGTAGGAAATGAGCAGGAACTCCCAAAACGCCCAAAAACGAAGTTTGAGGAATATTTAAATTTTTTTGTTTTTTGCTAATGATAATTAATCTGCCGCCCATGCACTGATCTTCAAAATTTTAGCAGCATTACCTACTAGGACCCCATCACAGCATATCGCCACCCAAATTTCATCAAAATATACATGCAGCGGTTACTGAGATTACGAGGGTAGAAAAACGCGACAGGCAGACAGACAGACCGACAGACAGACCGACAAATAGACAGACCGACAGAAATAAGTGACGTGGATTTTCGTTATGTAGACGTCATAAAACGCCCAAAAAGCATATTATCTCAAAGTCGAAAATTTTCGCGATCACAATACTCCCCTCACCTATCGGTGTGGGAAGTAAAAAGCCGAGTCGAATCAATAGTACGTATGCCACGCCAGTTTCTTATCTCTTGGAAAGCACACAAAACATATTTATGTCGAGTCAGTTAATCTGTATCCCTAAAGAGGTTTGAGGTAGAACCTTTAGATGGATATTATAAGGATAAACAGTGGTTTAAGGGCCCTGGGTCACACATTTATAGATATGTATTTGCTATGTAAAATACGGGACGCAAGTTTCCGCACAGTTCACTTGTTTTTCAAACTTTATACATAAAATTTCAGAATGTGATAGTTAAGACCTTAATGACTGACAACTTGGAGCGAATTTTTCAAAAAAGTTTTTAAGAGTGCATAAAAAACTCGCAATGCAAAATCATACATTTTTCAAATGCCTGTAATTAAAGAACCAAACACGATATCAAAATACGGCCACCAAGCTGACATAGCGCAAGCCTTCTTCTTCAATTTGCTATTTGAATCATTACTGTAAGTTTAAAGGCAGCATCAGGAATTTCGAAATGCGAAATTAATTTTTATGACGACCTTCGGACCTTTTGACCTTACCTTTCGACTTTTGGACTTACTTTTCCTCATCTAACAACATACAACTATAAAACTTAGAACTTAATATATAACATTTTGGTTCCCCATATTTGCTACACAGCTTAATCTTTGCGAACCTAAACCTGACACAAGAATGTCGCTTGCTTTGCCTCCTATGCCTACAACTAAAGACGGGTTCTCAAGATTCAGTTTCGCTGAATCAGTTTGACTGATTCAGTAATACTGAACAGATAATGAACGTGAGAACACCTTTTCAGTGAAACTGATCAGTGGGTTTGTGCTTTCAGTCAAACTGAAAGCCAGTCCTACTTTTCATTCAGTTTGACTGAATCAGTATTGAAATATGAATGCAAACGTTACTGTTATTAATGCTAAATAGATTAAATTGATTCATGAAAACTGAACGTCGCTTTCAGTAATACTGAACCAGTCAAACTGATTCAGCGAAACTGAATCGTGAGAACCCGTCTTAAATCCTATGTATAGTAGAGCCCAGAGATATACCATTTGTGTACGTTTTGCGCTATATAAAAACTGCATTCCATCTCTTAGTACAGTTCATCATTTGGAATAGATACAGTTTTGATAATATTCAATGGTTACCATTTTTTTACTTTCGTACTCGTAACCAATTCATGGAATGTGCTTCTAACCAATTTTCTAACATAACGTAACCTTTTAGAATGGTGAAAATGAAACACTAAGTTGTATTTGAACGTAAATCTGTCGGATGACGTTCACGATGTATATTTTGACTGAACTATGATAAGACCGACACATTTTAGGATTATTAGGGACTCCATCGATGAAGAGGACCGGACTTAGTCAAATTGTTTAGGCAGGTATTGCTACCGTTATTGATAGCAACGCCAATCTGCTTTTACTTTTGTGCGTTACTTTTCTGTCTGAATCGGACGTTTTTTTTTGGAAGTGTGACAGCTAGAGTATGTTTCGGCCTTGGGAAGATAATGGGATTTCACAGCGATGTGAATTACCCTGCAGCAGTGAAGCTACGTCGGCGGTTTGTCATTACGGTGGTGAAAGTAGTGACTATAGTACGGACACTGATAATGAATTTGAACAGAGGGAGGTGGAGGTAGACCAATTAAAACCTCACAAAAGGTCACATCTTAGCGCAGATGCAAAACAAATAGTACTAAATGATAATGAACTAACGAAGGATCCGGAGAATGAAAATAAGGAGAGTATGATCAAAAAGACGTCAATTCTAACAGACGTTCCATATACAACAGTATGTGAAATTTTGAGAAATGGGCCACAAAAGAGGAAGCGTAGGTTTGATGCTGGTGTTTCAAAAGAACTAGATCCCACGATCACAAAATTATTGAGGAATATTGTGTACGAAAAGTACAAAATTAATGAACTACCCACAATCGAATCCGTTCAAAGACAATTGGCTAGAATGGGGTAACAGTATCCAAGGAGTACATTGCAGCGATGGATTAGGAAGATTGGGTTTAGGTACAGAACTGTGAACAAACGAATGGCTATAATGGAAAGTGCAAGGATTGTGGAATGGCGGCACGATTACTTGAGAGCAATACCGGAACGAGCAGGGGAGGTCAGTGTACTACCTTGACGAGACCTGGTATGATCCCCATGATACCGCGTATACTTATCTTACACTGCGGATCATCTGAGGGCTAGGTCGAAAACGCACTCAAATTATGCGGAAAGAAAATTGAAGACTGCAATATAGACTACCACAAAAACATGGACTCGGGAATATTTGAGCAATGGTTTGAGTATACACTTATTCCCAATTTAAAGCCATTTGGAGTCATCGTAATGGACAACGCAAGCTATCACTCCAGACAAAGGTACAAAATTCCGAATTCAGCGTTATCGAAGGCGGAAATACAAGATTTTCTCATAAAACAGGATTTGTACTTTGAAGAAACTTACAAAAAAACTGAATTATTGAAAGTCCTCCACACTGAACAGTTTGAGAAACAATATGTCATAGAAAGCATAGCTAAAAAGTATGGTCATGATGTCTTAAGGTTGCCTCCCTATTTTTGCATTTTCAGTCCTATAGAATTGATTTGGGGACAACTAAAACAACGAATCGAACATTAAAATTGAGTGTAGAAAGGAATAATTTACCATATGGTTTATACGGTTATATTGAAATGTCTCTACCATATATTTATCAACAGATAATAAAGTTTCAAACATCTTGTTCAACCAACTGATGTATGAGCACTTTATTGGATGGAACGAACATTTTCGTTGTTGCCCACTCCATCGAATTCGAACGCCCAGTCCGACCCCGTTTCCTTTCTCTGTCGGCACTTTTTGCGGAGATCCTCACTTTGTAAACAAATGGTATATCTCTGGGCTTTACTATACGAGTATGTACCAAGTTCAGCACGATCTCGGATACATCAGATACAAACTTTACTCGAAGTACTGTCAAATACATATTCCACTCATTATCATTTAATTACAAACTTGGGTTAGTTATAGGGCTTTGTTTCTTTTTTTACTTTCTAAGCTACATCTTTTATATTCTGTACGATTTTCTTGTATATTGTCCTTTAATTGGATATTTTTATCTTTTATCTGCAACAAATTACTGCTGTTCCTCATCCTAATACTGAGAACGACTTCTTAACTTTGGTTTCATAGCAGTCCCGGTACATCAGTATTTGGATATAGTATATCATCTGTAGATATTGTCCCATCTCTACATTATCTGAAATGTTTGAAGTACGGCGAGTGGAAAAGAAAGAAAAACATGCACCGTAGTCGCCCCTCTTCGACGTCCGTCGCCGGCGGTATCCTCTCACGTATATGTCCGGCTGGCCACACTGGAGGCAATAAAGGCGGCCAATAATATCCGGAGGACACTACCTTCGCCGCCGCACGGCGGCCGCAGATGGCGTCCGGATATTATTGTAACTTCCACCAAGATCCACGGTCTACGGCGAACATAAACGGAAACCGGTTCATCTTGGACCGATGCTGATATATACGCCCATATAGGGTGATCTTTGTATAGGGTCAAAAACAGTATGGGGTTTTTTATACACGATTGGCAAACCGGGCTCTAGAATGCCGATATAAGCGCATCGGACGCAGATAGCCGATCGCCTTTAACAGGTTGAAGAGAGAACACAATATCCCCTAACCCCCACTTCCATTCTTTGGAAGACACATTACTAGATTTGCTGTTATAGTGGCGATTTAGAGCATAACTTTTGGTGGCGCCAAACATACACTGATTTGGCGACTTTTGAGTATTTCTAACTTCCATTTTAATGATTTCACACTCAAAAATAAGCGCTAGCTGCATAAAGTGGTGATATTGTCAGTTGTTTTACAACTGACACTTGGTCAATAGTGACTCTTCAAAGAGGGAGAGGGAGAGAGAGGGAGAGAGAGAGAGAGAGAGAGAGAGAGAGAGACAGACAGACAGACAGACAGAGAGAGCATTCAAGTAAGATTGGTCTATTTTCTTTATAGTTATTTGATTCTAGTTCAGAAGATAACGACGTTATGAAGTAATATGTTGAGAACGAATTTAATTCTAATGTTTTGCTTTTGAGCTTTTGGATCCCGCAGAAATATATGCAATTATAAAGTATGTGAAATCAGAAGCCAAAGGGGTCGATAATCTCAGCCTCTCAATGGTCAAGTCTGCACTCCAGGTTATGCAGCCATTTAACACACATATTATCAATACATCTTTAGAGTCAGGTTATTTTCCAAAAGTCTGGAGATAGGCTCTTGTTGTACCTATTGCTAAGGCACGGCTCAACAAACAATCAGCTGTCATTCTCAAGGTTTGGGGATGCTTTGTACCGATCCTTTTGCGGATCGCCATTTTGGATTAGATTTGTTCTGATTTCAACAGCTGCCGCATGGCAGTGTCATGGCAACCTAGGTTTCACGTTTAACGAGGCGTAGTGACAGTGGATGCGTCACTAATAAAATTGCTTCATTTGATGTTTAGTCGTAGTGTTTTGTGTATGGCTAAGGTGACGGAAAATTGAAAGCCTGACATGTTTGTGCTACAATAATCTGCTCTTCAAAAAGCTACTCTAATGCAAATGTAAGTTATTTTAGGTTTCCTAAAGATCCCTCAAGGTACGAATTAACATTTATTAGTACAGGTGAGGTAGACAGCGATTTTCAAAAACTAAGAAATAAGACTTTATTCAGATCTTTTGTTTTAACAGTTTTGTGATATGTAGTGTGGAGTAATGGTTTAATAAATTAACGTATTTTCCACGCAGTAATAATTTTATATTTTCCTAGAGATAGAACGTAGCTCTTAGAGAGTCAAAGATAAGATTTGTATGGCCTGAATGTTAACAGATTGTGTCAAAATTATAGGCTATGCAGTATGCAGCTTGAGCCAATAATGTTGTACAATGTACATATAGTACATGCAAACGGTTGAAATTGAACGCTATTATTCCAACAATATCCAGCCATTAGAAGGTTGTTCTGGAGGTTTTCGTACAACTCATGAGTATGAATGTCATTCTTTGAAACCAGTAAGCGTGCCTGTTCCAGAGGAAATTCCATCCAAAAAGGTAATGGTTATATTACGTATCACTATTATTCCAGGTACATATTATTTATTTTGTTCGCCATAGAGTTTGATATTATGGCGCTAGCTATAATCAGATATTCTTCACTTCACTACATTTTTTAATTCTACCCTGTTGTGCTGATAACACTTTTTTCTACTCCGCCCCTGTCATTTTGAATGAAACTAACCCAAAATGGCAGCGCTGACTCAGATATTTGCAATATGTCTTCACAAAGGAACCGACACTGAGTAAGGATTGTTGAGCCGTGGCTAAGGTTCTGACTCCAAAGATTCGAAACATATCAGCCTTCTCTCTATCTTATCTAAGATATTGGAAAAGACTATCTATTGGCTACTGCTAACCTATTTTGATGCAAACTCTATTATTCTATTGAGCCAGTCTGGTTTTTGAAAGTTTTTCAGCATAGCTACGGCCTTAATAAATATCTCTGACAATAATATCACAGCTTTGGATAAAAAGCATTATGTAGCTTTAGTCTCCATTGACTACTCTAAAGCCTTCGATAAACTCAATCACCATCTATTGATATCTATATTAAAATACTATAGTATGGATAAGTTGCTCTTCGGTTTTTTTTCTAGTAATCTCACAGATCGGAGTCAGTGTGTGTGTTCGTTTCGACAGTTCTCAGACGTTCACTTTTATGCTGACGACACACAAATCATTCATTGCTTTCAGTCCTTTAACTTACCACAAGCCGAGGCTGAATTGAACGAATTGCAAATTTGCAGAGTCAGAACCTTACTTATATCAATCCTGTATAATTATTGTTTTGCTTCCTTCTAGACGCCAAAGCCTTGGTTCAAACTTGTATATCTTATCCAGTAATTGACGATACCAAAACTTTTCTAACACTGGACATATAACAGCTACGTCAATTTGCTCATTAAAATCATAGAAGGATAATTACTTGTGTAACGAAAGTTGGTATTAAGCTACTCTAACCGAAGTTAAGCGGAACAAGAAGCAGGCCATATAGTGACCTGATTAAAAATGACCCACTGGTCGTAAATAAGAGCCAAACAGGTAGTCAATAACTATTTTGCGTGACCTGATGTCCACGTATAAATAAGGCCATTTATTTTGTGAACAAGAACCCTTATATGTTCATTCGGAGTCAGTCAATAACTACTACTACTACCGAAAGCATGCATCCAACCAGATCTATCGTACGAGTATTCTGGATAAAGTAGGTAATATTCAGGCAAAAGGGTCTCGGCAGGAAACAAAGTTTATTTAAACAGTCCCACATCGCACAAGAATAACCTCCGCACATACACACCTTTCGCTTAGCATTTGTCTTAGCTAAAAGTAGGCATTTGTTTTGGTTAAAAAATAAATAGACAAAGGTTGGATGAAGGAAGAACCTGGACCGGGTGGGATCCATCACAAACAGCGGATCCGCATGTTTATGTCTTTAGGAGATAGACTTTTGATGATACCGTTTGTTTAAGTTACTTCTGAGAATACTCTTAGACAGGTGATGAGGATTTGTTATTCATATCGCTGTTACTCTAAGAAGAATAAATTTACGAAGTTATGTGACTGATATTGCAGGAACAGATTTGATAATAACATTTTTTCAAATACACAACGTAGAGGAAACAAGTTGTTGGCTTTACAGTATGATAGAGATATATGTATAGATAGTAAACATTCACGCTGATTTAGAAAAAAATATCGTCATCATCATACTGCGTTTAGAATATTGTCCATACATAAAATAAGTTAAACTGTCAATTCTTTTTTGAATGTTATTTTGTGCCTATTTTATTCCAATTGTTATTTTTGTTTTGTTATTTTGTTTATAAGTTGTAATGATGAAGAACAGACCATAAATGAATGTCTAATGATAATAACTAATGGCTGCAAGTATCGCATACAGGTATTCGTCGTGTCTTGGTCCTCACAGGCCCTCAGAATAAACTCCCTGGCGGTGTGTAGAATATTTTGGATGTTGTCGCCATAATTGATCCGACCCCACTTATAGGCATTATAGGTAATCAGTAAAGTAGTTTTTATGATTTTTTTGGAAAAGGAAGCAGGATACAAAAAAGCTTAAAAAATAAATAAAGTTGTTATATTAGTTGTTCCCTCAAAAGAAAAATAATGGATTCGAAACTCAGTCAATGACGTATATTTTTTCTTGATAACATTTACCATAACTCCAGACTATATCACCAAATTTCAACAAAACTGGTCAAATAATATGACCGTAATTGCACTATTCCGTTTGGAAACGGCTACATTAATATTCAAAAATAAAACAAAATTTGAGACCATAAATATAGAATATAATATAAGACAAAAGAATGATTTTAAATTAATCACCCCCAAATAAGCACTGGTTAAAGATTCAGTTATATACAATGGATTGAAGATTTACAACAAACTTCCTAATTCTTTTAAAATTCAAAAAGATTTTAAAGTTTTTCGTAAAAAACTTAAAAATTTCCTATTTCAAAAACCTTATTACACACTAGATGAGTTCTATGACGAGTGTTAGTGCTATTCCACATTTTGTTGTTACAGCTTTGTCAATAAGAAATTTGTAAATTCTTAGATAATAAAGCATATTTATCTATCTATCTATCTAATAGTCATAAAATAAAATGAAATAATAAACGGATTTTAAAATAAATTTTCATGACCCTGTATTTTGATAACTGAGTAACGATAAAACTTAATTCCACATTATTGTTATAACTAAGGAAACAAATACATCTCTTTTATTTTGTCAGAAAGGTTAGGAAATACCCTATACAAAATTTAGGCTTGTTATTATTATTATCGTTGACTGCAAATTTATTTCATGTAGGTACAGTAGATTCCGCTTATCACCGACCCTGTTATAAGGGACATCCGGCTATAACGCACTTATCTCGTGGTCCGTTTAAAATCCTATGCATGGCCTATAAAAACATTTCTGTTATAACAGACTCTCTATAACAGACACTTCGGGTATAACAGACACGTTTTTTCGACGCGAACTGGTTATAACCGGATATACGGACATCGGAAATTCCTTCAGACATGAAAACCGTTGGCGAAGTTCAGAATCAAGATGATCAAAACAGTGGTAGTGGAAATGGAAGTAACTAAACTTACGCTTCGATATTCAGAGTCGCTCGAAAGTGTTTCTGATAATATTTATAATGTCGGGATACAAGTTTATAACTTCTTAGACCGTAAAAGACCAGTTGCAAAAAGGCAAACAACAATTACTGAGTAATTCATGTAGAGTCTTTAATTTAGGGCGTACATACATAGTACGAATTTTTGTGACAAATTTTTGAGTTTTGTTTATATACTTTTCAGAATCTATACTTACTGCTAGTCTGTTTTAAACTTTTTCACAGTTTATATCACCATGTATTTCAGTTATTAATAGTTTTTTGGAAACTCTTTTTTTTGTTTACTTACTTATACTATAACGGACATCGGTTATAACCGACTCAAATAAGGTTCCCTAGAGGGTCCGCTATAAGCGGAGTCTACTGTATGTTAATTTGTTCTATCAAAATATGATCACTAAATTCATATTTCAAAATTCATATACACATTTATATTTATATATAATTTAATGTTTTTTTATTATTAAATACACAATTTTTTATCATCTATGTATGACACCTGATGATGGTTTAAGTATAATAAATTGAAACGTCGTGAAGAAAAGTGTAGTTTAAATAATTGACCGTAATCCATGAAAAACAGCCATATATCAGTTAAACCATGTGAAAGAGTCCTAATACTCGAGAACATATAAAAAGCGATTTGAATGAGAATCCACTTCATTCGAATAACCGAGACCTCCACAAGCATTAATTTCTTTTATTTACCTGACCCCTCCCATTCGTCCTTTAATAAATATGTCCCGTTTCTCGTTGCCCTCTTATAAATGGCCCATTTATACGTAGCCCATTTGAGATATTGATAGGAAGAATCCATTTAGAACGTATAGGAACAAGTTCGGAAAGGGAGATCTAGGCATAGATACGTAGCTATAACGGCGAATGACTCATTGCATAATAAGCCAAGCACCATATACTTTCAAAGGGATACTGCTTTCGAACCATTTACTTATGAATAGAGGTAAGCAAAAAACAAACACTAACAGCGAACTTACTAAATTACAAACCTTTTTTTGTGAAATCCGAAGTTCTTGTCGTATCCTTAGATCAAGGAAGTTTTAGTACAGTTTCTTTCAGAAGCCCTTCGAGCAATAGATATATGAAGCAAGAAAAGAATCGTTGCATGCAGAAAGAAATATTTATGTTTGAGCTTGGTGTCGATATGAAGGATTTCATTAAATCTAGTACTCTGCGTGAAAAAATTAGTAATAGTACGTAATAATAACAAATAAACAAAATGTAGAAACAAATACATAAAATACATCACCTCACACATTAAACTATTCTTAAAAAAAGAGTAATTTCACAATAGATCCGCAACAGAAGTATATAAAGCAGGTATTACTCACTAAATATTGTCTTCCAAAAAATCATTGGTACGGTAATAAGCCTTAGTCACAAGCAGATCAGTGATCTGTTTCTTATATGACTTAATTGAAGAAGATAATTTTATTGTAGATGGTTGTCTGTTATAAAAAGTGATGCAGTAAAGTGGTGATTTTTAAAAATATTCTGTTTTATATTTTGGAATTTGTATGAGACTGCGGTGTTTAGTATTGCGATTGTGGTGTGTAAAATGGTTTCCAAAATACGTATTTTCTTGAATTCTCAAGTTTGCGCGCTACACCCTAGCCCCTTGAATAGACTTAAATCTTAGGCACAGCATAAGGAGTAAACCAGCAGCGCAACAAAATTGATGCGAGAACTATGTACAAATTCCCGATGCGTTCACTATGCACAGGATTAGGTCACTTTCAGTATACGCTTTGCCGTTGTCGAGTGTACATCTGCATCTCAGGGCCATATTCAGTTGTTTTATTAGGTTGTTGCCGGTTTTGCGGGATTGTCGAGTTATTATCTGCTCAAATTGTTTATGTATTATCTATTCATAGTTGTCTTTTAATGGTTATCCGGACCATTGTACCTGGGCGTGCATATAATTATAATCAATATGGATTTTTTTACGGATATAATATTCCACTCAGGTCCTGTATGAATCGCTTCTCTAACGCGATGGGCGACGCGACACCCGAAAAATTCAATGTCGTCAAAATCTCCTCAAACATTTGGTTTCAGTTGCGCTGCTGGTTACTCTTTATGCTGTGTCTTAGGCGCTATACGTAACGACTATGGAAAACGTATGGCGGGGTCTGGTTAGACCTATAGAATTTTTGTGCAAAAAATGACAACAGGTATGAATGTAAAAAAAAGTTGTATTGTATTCTAATGTTGCTGCTAAAAGAACAAAAAAAAATCCATTCCAGACATCCGCTTGGGAAAAATACAGGGTACATTTGAAAAGTAGTTGAAGGACAAACCTTCCACTGATAAAAGCTAAAAAGTGTGTTTTTGTATCAAAAATGAACAAGCCTTGTTTAAGTATACAAAATCAGTTGGGAAACAAAAGAAAACAAACCTTTTTCAAGAAAATAAAGATTCTGACAAACAAGTTTGGCAACGTAGATTTTTAGTCGTTACATCTGCTTCAAATGCTTGTTTTTATACAATGTACAAATATGTTTATGACATTTGCAACACATGAATCATTGTTTATCATCGTTTCGTGGGCAAATATAACACCTTGTAGTCCTCGTACGTTTAAGGGCTCTTCCAATACGCCTGTTTTCGTTTTCGTTCTCTTCAGGAATGTTACCAACTCAACAAATAAGAGCTCTCACTTCAATAGTGGGGGCATCAGAAATGTCATCTTCACTAACAAATGAATCAACAATCTGTTGTAACCCTTGTTGGGTCAGAGGTCTTTTATCACTGTTTGGATTAGCCATTTCTTCTCACAAATAAGACATACAAAATTACATTTAAGGTATGACGGAGTCAATTTTGACCCAAGGGACGTGTATGACCTGACTGGGCGAAACGTTGACAGCAACTCCAATACGTAGGTGCTTTAATTGCAGTTTTAAGGGAATAGCTAGACGGTGGGGTTGCCAGGTCGTTCTGCTTTTCTGTAATTTCATTAATTATTTCGGCTGGGGTCAGAATTGACCCCGCCATACCAGATAAGGGTTAAGCTTGGTTTAGATTAGTATAATTAGTAGTAGAGTACGCTGGTAGAGTGCTTATTATTCCCCTACTACAATAACATAAACATATTGTAATAGTAACAGTAGAGTACTAGAGATAGTCCAGGAGAGAGTAAAGTGGAAGTGGAAGTGGCACGTGTAGTCTGGTACACTCGACTATCCCACACCCTCTTCCATAATCTTAGGATGTAGACACAGTGGAGCGGTTTCCTGTTTGCAGATCCCCGCAAGCAGGCAGACTGCTTTCACGTACGTACAAATCAGGGAACCCGCGCCGACCGGCGCTGAAAGTGGCTTATAAATGCATGTACAAATTTTATTTTAAGGTTCTCCGCTTCGTCTGCTTCTACCTGCAAGCGGTTCGGCGCTGGATAAAGCAGGCTATCCGCTTTCACTGTGCATGCATACTTGCTCTACTGATTTGTTCCTTGGCTATATCCATGCAAACAAACACAAGTTTTTAGCGCAGGATAGTGTGTACCTATGTTGGGCTGCTTGCGAGGCTGATTTTTATAGTAGCGTAATCTCGCCAAGATAGTAACACTGTGCCAAAATTTCATTATCATCAACTCAATAATTACCTCGCCATGCAAGATGATATATACGATACAAATATGAACGATATAATGCCATACTCATCGTGTGTATGCATCAGAAAATTCCTGTGGTCCCTTGGTTTCTGTAACATACAATGCAATGTTCGGATGGACCTAAAAAGTGTATTATGCCACTAGGTCTTTCTTTCACAGGTCAATGGACAGCCTATCATAAATACCACACATTATTCAGTTTTGCAACCCCCACCCCCTAACCGGTACATCTTGCACGTACTTTAATAAAATTTGTGACATAATTTTTAGATGCTTTAGACGTTAAGGAGTAGCCTTTCCTTCTTTTGGGTGTTTGAATTAGAGAATCTAGGATTTCTTCTGTATTTAAAAAGTTTACCGCTACCCTGCGAAAATCTTATCCTTGTATTATCCTTTACATTTCAGCTCTGGTCGAAGATAGGTACAGCTTCACCTATATCTATTAAATGATGTCAACTAAGCAACATAATCATTAGCTGTGGACACAGCCGAGACTTTACCGATGATTTAAACCTTTTTTTAATTAAACATTTTGGCGAAAAAAGACTACACTCAACGTAATATGGCGGGGTCTGGTTAGACCTATAGAATTTTTGTGCAAAAAAATGACAACAGGTATGAATGTAAAAAAAAGTTGTATTGTATTCTAATGTTGCTGCTAAAAGAACAAAAAAAATCCATTCCAGACATCCGCTTGGGAAAAATACAGGGTACATTTGAAAAGTAGTTGAAGGACAAACATTCCAATGATAAAAGCTAAAAAGTGTTTTTTTGTATCAAAAATGAACAAGCTTTGTTTAATGATTTTTATAGTATCGTAATCTCGCCAAGATAGTAACACTGTGTCAAAATTTCATTAACATCAATTCAATAATTACCTCGTTATACAAGATGATATACAATACAAATATGAACGATATAATGCAATACTCATCCTATGTATGCATCAGAAAATTCCTGTGCTACCTTGGTTTCTGTAACATGCAATGCAATGTTCGGATGGACCCAAAAAAGTGTATTATGTCACTAGGTCTTTCTTTCACAGGTCAATAGACAGCCTAACATAAATACAACACATCATTCAGCTTTGTAACCCGCCACCCCCTAACCGGTACATCTTGCACGTACTTTGATAAAATTTGTGACATAATTTTTAGATACTTTAGAGGTTAAGGAGTAGCCTTTCCTTCTTTTGGGAGTGTGGATTAGAGAACCTAGGATTTTTTCTGTATTTAAACGGTTTTCCGCTACCCTCCGAAAATCTGATTCTTGTATTATCCTTTACTTTTCAGCTCTGGTCGAAGATAGGTACAGATGCACCTATATCTATTAAATAATGTCAACTAAGCAACATATGCATTAGCTATGGACAGGGCCGAGACTTTACCGATGATTTAAATCTTATTTTGATTAAATTTTTTTTCGATTTAAATCGTTTGATTTAAAATCTTTTGCCAGCTTAGTGATTTATGATTTGTGACTTAAATATTTTTCGACATAGAAATTTAACAAAAACATTTAAAATCATTTGCTATTCAGCATACATGATTTTAAATCATTTTTTGATTTAAAATCGTTTTCAAATGATTTAAAATCATTTTCAAGTGATCTTAAATCATTTTTTGGATTCAAAATCATTTGCTAATTATTTACAATACTTTCTGATTTAAATATCTGCAAATGATTTTATATCACCTTTGGTTTAAATCTCTTCACAATTCAAAATCATTTTACTGGTTAGATAGTAGGTGCTTACTTACTTAGTACTAACGTTTGTTACTTACTTGTTACCGCAATGTTACCTGACATATTTTTTACAAATTATATAAAATACTTTTGTTTTCTATTTATATTTTGTATTTTATATCTCCAAGCTTGTTCGAAGAATAATGACTTAAATGTTTTCAGTTCTTAATTTATTCTCAAGCTTGTGTAGTATGACCAGTGTTTGGTGAGAATGAATGATGCCTGAGAAAGGATTTTTAATCATCAAAATGATTCACAATTCAAAAACGATTTAAATCATAAAATGTTACTTACATCCCAAAAAACGATTTAAATCATAAAAAATCGAGTCAAGTTGATTGACTTTCCACACATAACAGTGATATTATTTTATTATTTTCCCTTTGCATGAAGCTATAGCCTGAGATCCTTTGCAACCAAGTAATAGTTCGCATGTCCTCAAAAAACATCCAACACAAAACTAGTAATAGTTTCCTAGTCTCTCTGTAGGAACTAAAACGACACAATTTTTAATTCTGCCAGCTTCAACTGGACGAAACAAAACAATCAGGAACCCTCAAATTGCTTAAAAACGGAGTTTGAGCTACTACTATATTTTTAGTATTTTTATGATTCATGCGCCGCCACTGACAAGATTTTTGAAAACCATACGCATTTTTCATCCTCGCCACGGTAATAATACCATGTAAAATTAAACTAAATTTCATTAAAATCAATTCTATAATTTCTATAATAAAGGCAATGTTCGGGTGGGCCTAAAAAGTATATTGTGCCGCTAGGTTTTTCATTCATAGGTCAATGGACAACCCATTATGAATACAACGAATTTTTCAGTTTTAGAACTCCCAAACACCCCAAATTCAACCTCACCAAAAAAAAAAAAAAGGTAGAAAATGGTGAAGAACCGCTAAAACGCCTAAAAACGAAGTTTGAGGAATATTTGAAATTTTTCGTTTTTTGCTAATTACTCCTCCCCCGTACAATGATTTCCAAAATTATCGGAAAATTACCTACTACGACACCACAACATATCGTTACCCAAATTTCATCACAGTCTATGCGGCGGTTACTGAAATTACGACGTTATAAAACGCCAACAGACAGACAAACAGACCGACAGACAGACAGACCGACGGAAACGGGTGACGTGGATTTTCGTTATGTAGACATCATAACACGCCTAAAAAGCGTATTATCTCAAAATCGAAAATTTCCGCGATCACAATACTCCCCTCACCTATCGGTGTGGGAAGCAAAAGGGATACAAATATGGTTAAAATCATATTATGATTTTAGATTTAAATCAATTTCTTCCCTCAAAAGGATTTAAGATTTAAATACTTTTTTAAAATTATAATGATCTGTGATTTATGAGTGAATCTCTTTGAAAAGGATTTGTTTCAGCTCTGGCTATGGATCTCTATCAAAATATCTCGCCTTGGAAAAATATCTCCCAATCTACCTAACAGAAAAACGCTTCCACTCGATTCGCTCACAAAAAGGCGGCTAAATTGGACTATTAGACGCTCCAATCTTCGGCCATCCACCGCTTCATTACCCATGGCAAGATTGCGCATACCGCGAATTTCTTCGAGGTACGGGATTATATTTGTACCGTTAGCGATGTATGGGTTTAATTCGATACCAGTCCGAAGAATTTCATTTGCGATTAATTTAAAAGGCCGCCGCTACGTCTTCAAAGCCCTCGGCCGCTCCGTCGATAAAGAAGGTATTTATAAGTTGAAAGCAACAATGCACTCTCAAATGGAGCGGCCCGATCGAGCTTCATAAGCGCCTGATAATACGGTTGTTTTTCCGCTTCAGAGGTACGCGCGGACCGACCAAGATGATTGGGTTCGAATATTGGATATTGCAGAAACAGTGACGCAGTTTGGTCTTATTTAAAGGTACGCAATAGTCGAGAAGATAAGTTAGCTTTTAAAAGGCTGAACAGAGACTAATCACCTACCTCCCACTTCCATTCTTTAGGAAACGCCGCGTAGGGCTGCCAAGTGTGGCAATTTTCCGCCAAAGTAGCGATTTCAAAACAGAGTTGGCGACCACAAGTTGCTATTGGAGACTTTTGGCTTTTTTTAACTTCTATTTCATTGATTCCCCTCAAAAATAAGGGCTTGCCGCATGAAGCGGGAATACTGTCGATTGTTTTATAATTGACACTTTGATCATAGTGACTCTTCTTGTTTGTGTGTTTCTTTGGTATTCAGTTTGGTTTATGTTTCTTTCATTAAATAAAGCATATTATTTAAATATTTATCACCTTTGTCCTAACAACATTTGTAAAAGCTACTAAGTGTCTAGCTCAGATGCAGAACTAGGTTAGATAAAATGTCAACTGCAAAAATCCGTCCATAAATTTTGAAATACATTTCTCTCAAAATATTAAAGTCACCAGACGTCTTTTTAGGGACTTGTGACAGAAATTCCTTTCCCTTTGCTTTAAAATAATTCAATTCAATTTTATTTGTATCCATTAATGGGTTACGAAAACAATGCTTGTATGAAGTATAGGCCTATACACATCCGATAACTTAGCTAAAGTGATAAACTACAAAAAACTATTTTTCTGTGTTTAGCGCTAAACTGTAAAAAAGTCAAGCCAGGTGTTCTGCGTTTACTGATCACTCACCAAACCGATACCTATTTTAAAATTCAACACATTTGTTGTATATGTCATTAAAATTTGGTCTCTTAATCTTTCCCTTAAGTGAGTACCGTAAACATCTCAAGCAAAACATTACAGGTATGTACCAAATTTTAAAATAAGGTATAAGGTTCCTTTAAAGACTGTATTATATACTTTGCTGTAAGTATTGGGCACGTGCAACAAAGGATTCTAATATAATAATTTATCGTGAGTTTGGGCAAATGGTAAAAAATTTGTCAATAAAATCAAGACATCAACAACCTTAAAAAAGTAATTTTCAAACCGTCTGTAGTTGCAGTCTTAGACCAGATGAATAAAGAAATTAATCTACCCTGAGTTAAACAGGCAAACTACTTCTGAAAAGGTGATACTACCTATAAACAAACAGCGTGAATTATTTTTCATAGCACAAGGGCCGTGAGTTATGAACACCGCCTACTGGATACCATTACTGATCTCTTGGAAATAATTAAGATTAGATAGATGCTACAATAACTGCAAATGTCGCTATGAAACTCAAACACTAATTCGAATGCTGACAGTATTTATTTTAGTGACAGATGTAAGGTTGAATTGTCATTGTTGTGTAATTATTATGTATTTAAATCATACTATTCATAGCTTCGGTCATATAGTATTCAATTGGCGGTACCTAATGGTGGTGACTCACCGCTTGATTTACAGCAAACTGCAAACTTCAACTGCTTGCGTTAATGCAGTCATTACCATTCGTTGAACAACATACTACTAATATGACTGCTTCTTATTATTACACGACTTTTTTGCTAGACTATGATACTATCCCGTATAAATTATAAATCATCTCCCGACAAATGTCGCTATGAAACTCAAACACTAATTCGAATGCTGACAGTATTTATTTTAGTGACAGATGTAAGGTTGAATTGTCATTGTTGTGTAATTATTATGTATTTAAATCATACTATTCATAGCTTCGGTCATATAGTATTCAATTGGCGGTACCTAATGGTGGTGACTCACCGCTTGATTTACAGCAAACTGCAAACTTCAACTGCTTGCGTTAATGCAGTCATTACCATTCGTTGAACAACATACTATTAATATGACTGCTTCTTATTATTACACGACTTTTTTGCTAGACTATGATACTATCCCGTATAAATTATAAATCATCTCCCGCACTGTCCAAGAACCGGTGACCAAGCCGCGGTACGCGCGGCGGCAAGCGGCTGACGCAATAAAGGACCTGAGTTCCTTTCGCCCCACATACATACATATACATACGAGTATCAACTCGACCCTTGTCCGGCTACCGACCAGGGCCCGCGGCCTTTGAGGCGACCCTGGGAGACATTGCCTAATAAAAATACCGATATTACATCAAGGGTGTAGGACTCTTTCGTTTTGACAGATAAATGTTCATGAAAGTACTGTTATTGTCTTTTGGAGACCATGAGTATGGTCATTCAGAGGCATCAACTCAATGGAACTATTTTCCAGCTTTTGCTTCATACCTACTGATACCGAAACTAAACACAATCAGTAAAGGCTACTAAAAAATCCGCCCTCAATGTTATTTCCTCGTTCAATCTCTGATGGTGTTGATTCCCAGCACAACAGAATGCCTCTGTGAATAAAAGAGGTATTAAATCGGATCACTGATTGAATCGGTGAGTGGAAAAACAGTATACCTAAGTCCATAATTGACAGTTTTTAACTGAGATGGCCAAAGTCATATTTCAGCGCGATCCTTTCTGATGAGTTGAGAAACAGTATAATTAACACACCGCGTACGCGTTTACGAGGGTACCTGTTACTGGATTGAGCGAAAGAACGATACAACTCTGGTTGTTATATCGTTTTTCCACTCAATATCAGATTTCCATCCTTGCAATCGACATGCGACAAGCTGGTGGCAAGGGACTATAAAAAAAGGAAGTCAAGTTGATTGAGTCAGTACTTCCCACACATTACGGTAGACATCAAATTATTATTTGCCCATAGCATGAAGCTACAGTTTGAGATTCACCCCTTGCAACCAAATCATCGCCCGCCCGCAAGAAAGTGTATTATGCCGGTCTTTCTTTCACAGGTCAATGGATAGTCAATTATGAATACAACAGATTTTTCAGTTTTAAAATCCCACACCCCCTAACCACCCCAATTTCATCCCCACTCAAGAAAAGATAGATAATGATCAGGAACTTCTAAAACGCCTAAAGATGAAGTTGAAGGAATATTTGAACTTTTTTATTTTTTCAAAACTATAGGTGCATTACTTTCTCTTGTGATTAGGAGGCTCGAACATGCCAACAGACAGACAGACCGACGGGAATGAGTGACGTGTATTTTCGTTATGTAGATACTATAAAACGCCAAAAAATCGTATTATCTCGAAATCACATGTCGGTGTGGAAAGTAATAACCTGTACGTTGGTCGTTAAAGGAGATAATGAAACCTCAGTTTCAACTTGTCATCAGTTGATCTATGACTGTTCTACACCAGGGTATGTTTCCACTAGTGTTTTCATTGGACGACTAGGTATAAATATGTTCAAACTACTTAAGCCTAATGGCATCCCTGTTTCTCCAAAGTATCCTACAAGAAACTATTACTAATCAATGCAAAGAAAATCATTGATTTAAAAAGATTTAAAGGACATGGAAGGTGAAAATTATTACCCCTTGGGAGACAGTCTAAAGCTGATATAAATTGTAGACATACATTAATAAATGCATCTCAATTTGGAATATTTACATTTTTTATGTTTATTAAATATTGAGTGGAAAAATAGTATAACTCCCGGTTCTTTTTTTTGCTTTACAGCCCTTCAGAACACATTTATAGGAACCTGCTCAGAAGGTTCTTATAGAGGAAGCCATCCTTTATATTATTTCTGTATACTTCATTGCTGTAAAATGAAAATTTTAGAGTCAAAACATTTATGTTTTTCTCAAAACAAGGATTTTGGAGTTGTATTGTTTTTCCACTCACTGATTCGATTGTGGGAACCAGTTCAAAGAATCAACGCTATGACTACAAGTAATCTACAGAATAGCTAGAAATTTTGCCAATGGCAAAATGTGTTATAAACACAGATTGTGCTGCGTTCAATCCAAAGATGAAACGATTCACCTCAAAGATTTGGTTCTCTTTGCGCTGTTGCCACGTCCTAGTTTGAATTTGTCTGATATTAGTTAACCCCGGATAGATTTGCGCAGGTGAAAGGGACATTAATCTAATTGCAAATAAAGTGAGCTGATTAATTTTATCTAGGATTAGGTAATTCGAAATTAGTATGGGCCAGGCTTCAACCTGGCCTAAGGGTTTCTTCTTATATTGTCTGTGTGCTGTGTAATCCGAGAATAACAAAAATGACAAGAAACAATGGAATAATTTCAATCCTGTATATGCTGTTCTACAGTCAGTCCGACATCAGCCGAAAATATTTGTTAGTTCCGGGTGTCAGTACTACAAATGTCAGCAACACAATGTGTCGTTTCAACGTCAAACGAGGGCATTCAAGGTCATCGAAATTGGTTCCTTCGACATCAAAGGAAGATCTAATACGCCGTCCGTCGTCGGCTGTCGCTTCTCATCAGTTTTGCTATTCTGGATGCTACTGTATACTTTCGCTGAGTGGTGACTCGTGCGAGTATCAAATAGTGCTTCCAAAATCCAGAACCTGATCACATTACCGCGCCTTCTGACTTAGTCAAAATTGAAAATGTTGAGGTCTCGCTCCTTGATTTTTATCAAAGGTAGTGTAGTATTGTCACAAATAAGCAGAATTCACATTTTTTTTCTAATGCATAATATTATGTGGTAGGATGATCTGAAATTCTACACAAAGCTTGGAAGCCATGCTTGGATATTATGTTTTTTTACCTCCCATACCGATAGGTGAGGGGAGTTTTGTAATCGCGAACATTTTCGATTTTGAGACAATAAAACAACTGATTTCCCTCTGTCTGTCTTTCGGTTTCTCTGTCTGTCTGTCTGTTTGCGTTTTTCTAGTCTCGTAATCTCATTAACCACTGTATGGATTGTGGTGAAATTTGGGCAGCGATATGCTGTGGAGTCGTAGTAGGTAATGCTGCTATAAATTCGAAAATCGGTGCATGGGCGGCGGAGTGATTAGAAAAAAAACAAATAAATCAAATATTCCTCAAACTTCATTTTTAGGCGTTTTAGGGGTTCCTGGTCATTTTCTACTTTTTTGAGTAAGGGTGAAATTGGGGTGGTTGGGAGTTGGGGGGTTTTAAAACTGAAAAGTTTATTGTATTCATAGGCTGTCCATTGAACTGTGAAAGAAAGACCTAACGGCATAATACGCTAAGGTGAAGTGTGGGAAGTACTGATTCAATAAACTTGACTTCATCCTTTTATTTATTATTCAATCGTAAATGATTACACTGCACTTTACTGACCCATAAATAAAGATCACATACGGTAGCTTACCAATGTTTCAGCTGCTTTTCTCTAAGTATAAAATGTATGACAAGAAACAGTATCGTCATCTCAAATAATTTGTTACCAATCACCATCATGGTTCTTGAGTTAACAGGTATTTTTGATACTGTGGGTCATGAAACACTGACTTAAAAGTTGCATTATGTCGGGGCAAGCAGCGTGCCTAACAAATGATTAGCAGGGTAATTTTAGAATAAAGAACAGTCAGTCATTCCTCACGATGTAAGACCTCAATGCAAAATAGTCCGCACTGGGCACCTCAAGGACCAGTCTTAGTTCCTACATTGTTTGTAATATTTGTAGAAAAACTGAAATTCTACTGATTTGAAAATATTATTTGCAGTAGAGTGCAAAATGTAAAATTTGCATTACAAATAGGTTGAGTTAAATGGGACTACAAATAACTCCAACTATGAACAAACTGAAACAAGTCTATTTTAGGCTGGCGCAACTAGCCCTCAGTTACAGACTTTGTTGCAGATAAAAACGAGTCAGTCAGTATATGATCAGAATAACTCCAACAGCTCATTGCAAAACATTATTTGAAAGCTGAAAATGGTGACTATGCCACTACTTTATCATGTATGTACTGATAACAAATTATAAAATGCCTCTATGATCTCGTAAGCGTTTCACAATAATCTTTAAGTCAAAATTTTCATATATTTCGCCAGGGATAACATTGAAATAATTTAAGCTACTATTTTGAGAAATCGGTAACATAAACAGGACGGATTTTATTACGATCTGAAGTAGTTTCCTTATAATCGCTGACTTCAACGGATACTGCTTTATGTATGGACCAGAAAATCGCCACACCTATGGCAATTCTGGGTACGCGTCTTCTAAACAATGGGAGTGTGGGGTAGGGGATATTGTGTTCTCTCTTTAACTGTTAAAGGGATCAGCGTCTGATGCATTTATATCGGCATTCTAGAACCCGGTTTGCCAATCATATACAGGGTGTTTACGATCTTAATGCCGTTATGTAAAGTACGAATATTACACATCATTGTAATGCTTGTACCACAAAATTTAATACGAATATCCCAAATTTGAAGTGTCAAAAAAAATCGCAACATTTTCTGATAACACAGAATATGCGGCAACAATAGCATTTGTTTAGGTGAATATCTCCAAAAGGACCTGACAGAAACTAGGGCGAATACTGGGCAATGTTGTCGGATTGTGATTCTGCAGTTATACTTTTTTAATTTTTTTCTGTTTAACTATGCGTTAACTAGTGAAATGGTACTGGGGTTTCAGGTTCGAAATATCATGGTCTATCGTTTCTCCAAATTAATGCACTGAGATCGTAAAAACTCTATATACTTGCGTTATTACGATTTTCACACATTTCGACAAAAGCAAGTTTTAAATAAAAAGTTACATCTTGTTAAGTAGCTTCACACTACGCCCTTGTCTAAAACTCTCAGACGCCGGCTGGACATAGGTTGCAACTTATATGCGTATATAAGGTAGGGGTAGGAGGTACCTCTCTGGGGAAGAGGAGGGTTAGTAGCTCATATTCGCTCCCTTTGGAAAAACTGCCGCACACGTGATGCTACTATTTCTTTTTCCCAGTGCCGCTGAAAGGATGCCTGAAGAGTATTTTCTGAAGGGTTTTCTTCATGCTATCGGGTTATTATGATAAGTTTATTATGATAGAAATAGGGTTGAAGCCATGGAAATTCTGAATAAAAATTGATCTTATTTGGTAAAATTCTTTCGCTGTCCAGATCCAAGAGGTGCATATCCAGCATATCCTAGGAATATGAGTATGTATTTTTTGAGCAACATATCGTTGTTCACATCAAGAAAGTGATTATCACTTATTTCTTTCAATCTGTTAATTTCTTCGACTGCTTACCTGTATGACTGTTTTATGTCAGTGAATTTTGAATAACCACAGAGATTGAATATTAATTTAGGTAGCCTACGTTTTATCACCATAGTGCATAAGAATGGTATATATTTGAAAGTAATTAGTAACTGAGTGAGCAAAAACATGTATACATCGCGAAAGCTCTGCTTTTAGTCAGTTTCGAGATCTTCTATCGCACTTTATATTTTCGTTGTCAGTCGAGGACAGAACTGCAATGAGAGAGTGAGTGCCGTAAATTTCCAAAAATGTATACGGTAACAAAAGGCTTACTATTTATTATCTATAGAATTTAGAAATGTTCTTTACAAATCTATCCGCGCATGCGTTCATTTGTTTTGAAAGAACCAACATGAAGTCATTCTGAGTACACTAATGTGCGTTTCAATAATCCACATCAACTTTAGACTCAATAACAGCTGAGCTTAAAATAAAGCTCATTAACAAAAGGCACCTAATAACCTTCTGATGCACTTTATCAGCATTAAAAGCTTTGAGTGCTTAAGGTTTACATCAAGGCTCTTTCTGCAATAATAAAAGGCCTTGAATGACATTTTGGCAAGACATCAGGTGTCACTTATGTGGGTGCCCAGTCATGCTGGAGTTTGGGGCAATGAAATGGCGAACAAACACGCAACGTGAGAGTCGAGGAATAAGTCGAGGAATAATTTCCTGAGTCCTTAACGGGCTGTGGGGCTGGCAGAAGGTACCATTAGAAGGAAAACAAAAGTGTAGTTGCGAAGTCAGCATCTCATGAGATGGAGAGATATATCTGGAAATCTCCGTCAAGCTATAGAAGACTTACTTAAGAGTCCTTGTCACACGGTCTATGTCACTGTGAAGCCCTTGGGTAACATAGGCAGATCATGCTAGGTTCAAAAGTTCTTGAACCTGGGGATATAAGATGGACAGGTGCCAAGGCCATTCTTACCTTTACGATGAGGGTTAGACTTGGGAACTAGGGTTAGGAGAGGTGCATTAGAGCCATTTACGCTGGTAGTTCTGGCCATCAGAAAGCCTCTTTCCCTCTTTCATTAATTCTGGTGTACTTATGTAAGGAATTTCAAAATTACCTTATTTATGTAACTTTTACGGTACCATGACGATCTAACGATCAACCAAGTGATGGTAATAGACTTGACCCCATTCCTTAAACAGTTTCATAAGTATTTTTGCTATATCCAATTGATTGTAAGGAATGGCTCAAACGATCTCCAAATATTTACTTCGGCAAGCACCTTGACTCACTGGATGCTCAGCAATGGAAGGTTCAACAAAAATTAATTAGTCAATGAAAAATCGAAAAACGGATGATTCCTCAGCATATAGTGGCACTGACACGGAAGACAAGTCAGGAAAATAGGCCACCTTTTAAACTTTGTGCCGAACCCACGGAAACGTTATGGAGAACTCACTTTTGGCGAATCTATCACATACTGGTGAAGGTCAGTAAATCAAATCAACACAGAGTAAGCTTTATTAACATGATTCAAACAGCATGTACATCTTTGTGAAATAATTTTTTTATGGTCAACCTCCCGCAAACGCTAAAATCCTATGACGCTATATAAGCCTTGCGAGAGGACAAGTGTCGGCGCACGTTAGATTTGAAACGCTGCAGGTTGTAGCTGTCGGGAAATAAACTCCCCGGCAGCTCAGTCTATAGCGTCGGAGTTCTCCAAAAGAATAAATGCTGGAGGAGACTGATTCGGGGAGTAGGGATGTCGACCTGGCAAGGATGCGCTCGCAGAGCCTCTCCAGTGTTCCTCGTTCGGCTGGCCTTTGGTGGTATTATCTGGGAGAGCTCACTCGAAACACCTTCCGTGATAGAATCTGTAGAACAGGGACAGGTCGGCCACCCTTCTTCGATGTTCCAGGTTGCCGAGGTCCTTTGTGAGATTAGGCGTATCGATTAGCCTAAATCTCAATCTTCTTCCAAGCATTTGGAGCAGGTGGGATTTCTTACAACTGTGGGAATCCTCACCAGAAGGTTGAGCAACTTTCCATCTTGTTCAAACCTGTAGCGTCTTCACTTGCCGCAGTCATCTTAATCTAATCAAATTCTCACGAATTCATTATAGGTCCATTCATCCAAGACAACATTGAGCCTAGCATTAGATCAGTGCTAGTGCAGGAACCTCCATACCTATTTTAGTTAGGTCACACTGATCACCAAGCATTTAATTGTTGCAACAGGGTGAATGTATCCAAATAGGATATTATCCAGAAAATAAAATTCTCAATTATTGTAGTTATGGTAAAGTAGCGTCAAGTTTACTCAAGTCTTAAGCTTAAGACACTTCATGAAATATATCAGCGATTTTTAAAACTGCACCCTCGCAATATACTTCCTAGGATAGAACCAGGACACGTTCTTTGAAAGTAACAGAGGAGTAGATAACGATTCAATAGAAAGAAAAACAGTTCCAGATTAAACCCGCTCTACAACGCCTTTCGAATTCCGCACTCCACCAAAGGTGTTATTTTATTCATTGCAAAAAGTATTAGCGACAGTCTGCAATCTGAAAAATTCAAATATCCCGTCTGGCTGTAGAGGAGGAGGATCCCTCGGCATTCAAATGAAAATCAGCAGAAAATAAAAGTAATCCGCCTCTAAATGTGTCAGTGTAAAGTCTTCTTTGTGTCGTTCGACTCCTGGGGCCGATGTCGGGCCCAATAACAATCGGCGATCGTACGTTCCCCTCCCTCTTCCTATCCTCCAACCACCCGCTCCTCCCAGCGATACGTGATATATGTGACACGGCAAGGGGGAAATTAGTTTTTCGAACGGAAGATTGCGCATACCGACGTCTTGTTGCATACCGACCCCCCTCACCCTTACTTTGTGATAATACTGTGGATTATTTTATACTTCTATGTAATATATCGTTTGAATATTTTACTATATTTGTGATCTCATTCTGGTCGCAACCGTATAGCCTACAGTTTTCGGGACAGAAGGTATAAATAAAAAAAAACACCGCAGAAGATGTGCAGCAAAAATAAAAAAGGAAATAACTCAGTGTGCATGAATTGCACTATATGAAAAAGTACTTGAAAGACCAAGGCTTTTTTTTACCATCATAGAACTAGAAACGAATTTTTAAAGCAGACACATGTACTCTATAAGGTGTTAATATTTTACAGTGAGGGGCTGTGGAAAGAAAAGGCTGGATACGATGGTGATATGGATCTGAAGGAGAACGTCAAGCATGGATAGAAACAACAAGTGGCAATAGGGTTATCAGTGATGAGGAGCAAAATCAAACTAGTTTATATACCAGTAATTGCTTTTGCCTTGGAAGAAAAATAAGCTAAAAGACGATCAAAAAGATGGCTTGGAAAATCTTACTCTAGAGAAACTAAGAGGTTTTTCCAAAAGAAGACTCAAGTCAATGGTTGCATCCCAAGCCATTGCTGCTAGACAATTCTGGAGATGCCTAGTTAGCAAAACTGCTTGCTTTATGGAGTATAGAGGACGTCTATCTGCACCGACTGTGTTGCCGAGAAAATACCCACTGTTGCTTTTCTCAATAGTGAATCCGTCGAGAATGTATCGAAAAGTGCGCCGAAAAGTTTGAAGAATATGAAAAGTAAATTTTAATGGAAAATCATCTAATTGCTATGAACTAACAAGTTGAAGGAATTATTTTGATTTTACAGTGGGCGTTTCAGTGTCATACATTCCTACACATTGAAGTGCATTTATTATAATATCAACTAAAGAATGTGTGGCTTAATCACAGATAACACAAATATTAAGCAGTATTTTGACTAATAGAATATGAAGCAATGGAGAGCTGAACACATGCGTTATTTGTTTATTTATCATGTTGCATTTTGCACATCTTACTTGTACAAAAATGTACAGCATGCTATTGTTTTACTGTTTTACTGTTGGCGTCCATCGTATCGATGAGATGGTATTCGTCCACACTTAACCAGATTGCATTTCAAGTTATTAGATACGGATTTTCCCACCCATCGAGTCAATGCTGCCGTGGTTGCCTCGATCGAAACCACAAAATAAAATAAAAAAATAGTATATGACAAGAGCTCATTTGGCAACGATGATACAGGCAATCGCTGACTCCGCCACCAGTACTGATTCACTGCTGTTAGTTTTTTTTTTTTAGTTGTTACTGAATGTCTTTAAAGTATAGTATTATTTAAAGTTTTCAGTTTTATACAATATTTGCATAGATTTTTGTAGATGAGATCATATGAGAAACAGCAGGAATCAATTTACAAGTAAATGGTGGAGTATCTGGATTTGGAGAAAAGTGAAGATGAGCTTCAAGATTTGACGGAAAAGCCATTCGATGACGAAGAAGATCTAACTGAAATAGGTTCGTTAGCCTTTTTACTTAGAAAATCATAGCTCTGATACAGAACAGAACATATGAGATGGTGAAGAGATTGAAGATATTTCTAACAGCCCCTGTATGTCGGAGAAGATAAGCCATTTAAATGGCCAAACCACATTCTGCGTTCTATCGAGACTATAGTGCCAAAAACATGATAACTCATCTACCCAGACCAAAAGCTGCGGTATCAAATTTGAAAGAGTCAGAATAAAAACTATTTGGTAATACTTACACAATCTGTTACAGAGTTCTTTTTAAAGTGAGATATAAGTTTTTTATTAATAAATGATAATACAAACAGTCTAAAGTTTAGAAAAAAAACCATGACTAATTGACTAAAATCATTGATTAACGCATTTAACGGGAAGATGGACAACCCCATTGAAAAAAGGCACGGCACGGCTTTTGTTTCTTCTGGACGGCGGCCACCTATACGAGCACAAATGTACCTCTACCAATACAACTTTGATAGTATAAGAACCATCGACTTGTAAATCTACAAAGTACCCTACTTGCTACTATTTAATCCACCGTCTGTAAACCCTACTTGCTAAAATTTACTACAGGTGTCGCCATTCGTTACGTGTCACGTGGTTTTGACAGATCGGCTGTTATGTTTAGCCGTTTAGCCTGAGGGGCAAACAAGCTTTTGTTTATTACCTGTTTTGCATACGATTTCGTTGCACGTTGTACTTGTAAAGTGATTTTTGAGCTATTTTCTTTTAATTTCTGGTGATAATGTCTCGTAGTGAGTATTATTCATCGCTTAGTGGCGACATCAAACTTCGTTATGATGAGAAAATGAAATTAACGATGGTGTTGACCCCTATGCTCTGAGGATTGATGAACTTTCGGAAGAGGTTAGCTTTTTACCAGCAGTGAAAATCGTGGATCTGATGAATTACTTGGTGCTAACGCATAGTTTTTATACTGGATAGCAGATGAAGGCATACAGATCTTTGCAGGCTTTCAAATATTATGAAGCAGGGTATGTCCAACAAACGATGGCAAAAATGATGAACACAAACTGCTATGTTGTCATGGGCAAGGTAAGCTAGTTTGCATATTTAACTGTTTCTTTCACGTGTACTGCTGTAAAATTCACTGTAGATTCTAGTGTATGTGAGATGATGAGCATGTTGATGATTTTTTTAT
Organism: Callosobruchus maculatus; assembly: GCA_951848785.1. Classification (NCBI taxonomy): domain Eukaryota; kingdom Metazoa; phylum Arthropoda; class Insecta; order Coleoptera; family Chrysomelidae; genus Callosobruchus; species Callosobruchus maculatus. The sequence continues at coordinate 22,762,999 of CATOUR010000014.1, read as the reverse complement.
ATACCTACCTACCTGCTGAAATACATGTTCACAAGACTTGGTTTCATCATCACTATGTTGAGGAGAGTTGAAAGCTATCATGTACAGAGTATTGCTTAAAATATTTTAATCTATCAAAAAAAAAATAGTTTTAGAGATTAGAAAGAACCATCCATCCTGTTTTCGCCCATAAAAGCAAACTATACCTACTAAAACAGCCCTTATTTTGTTACAGGTTATGCACTCACAAAGAAGAAATGATAAACCACTACAGGTATGGATTATCGTACTGTCAGATGGTGCTATATCATGTGCTCATTGCACTTGTATGGCAGGATTAAGTGAAGTTTGCAGCCACGTAGCAGCAGTTCTTTTCTTCCTTAAAGCACGTCCTAAAAGTGTCGGCCAACAAAAGCTATATATACATATTCTAAAAAAAAGTTGGCATACACAGACTTGAAGTATTATATTATTATACATAACAAAATGACAAGAATTTCTGAAACATTAAAAACATTGTTATAGTATATAGCTACTTCTAGTATAATTAGGGACGCTATTGTATGATTTAGCTACATTATATGAGAATCATCTATCAAAAACTGCATTTTTTGTTTAGGCATTGTTAGTTTCACAGAATTCCTAGTAATTGTGAGGATATAATTTACATATATCTAGTATAAACTTATGTGAACAATATAAATGCATTGGAATATGATGTACAGTTGTGTAAAAAATATTGAGACTAATCAAGTGGAATTTGAGATGGACATAAATTTATTAAAGCACTGCATACAACTAAAACTTTGTCAAGAGCACATTTATCGTCAGTAAACACAGACAACATGCTAATAGGTATCGGACCTTGAAGTATTTTGTATTTCTTCTTAAGAAGACCAATGACCCGTTCTACATGAATTCTAACTCTAGCAATACTACGAGTGCTTTCTATCTCTACTGGGTGAAGTTGCGTCTTACCTTTTGTAAATGCTGGACATATGTAAGTGACCTCCTAGAACTTCAACTGAGTCTCTAATTAAAAAACCTCTATCTGCTAATATTATGTCACCAGGTATAATTGAATTTAAAAAGCCACAATTTTCTGTTAGATGCTTGTCACTTGTCCTTCCACCATAACCATCGGAAATGTAATTTATGGTACCTTGTGGTGTGATTCCAATCAAAAATTTCACAGTTTGATGATGTTTGTAGTTAGACCAGCAACGAGCCATATTAACTAAACCAGATGGTTTTTCTGTGAAAATTTCAAAAAAATCTATTGTCACTGCTAGACGATTACCAAAATTTTCTTTGAAGCATGCAGGCATATTTTTCCTCAATATCTCTCTGTCTGGCCAGATGACTAGCTTTTTAAATTTTTGATATAATATATCAATGCATTTGTAAAAAGTATCTGAAGCTGTTGCTGGTTTAAACACAAAATCTATAAGATAGAAATTTGAATGGCAGATTAAGACGCAATCTTATCAGTGTCAATAGAAATTGTTTGAAAGGACATAGCAAACTTTATGTAGATAAATGAGGCCTTACAATATCGAATATTCGAAACAACATAAATGATTTTGGAAATCCGGTAAAATACAAAGCTTTTGAATCATTTTCTTTGAATTATTCCTCAGAGATGTCCACAACATTCAATCTTTTTTGTAGGTTTTCTATTTTTTCTGTACAAAAATTAAGGTCTGAGTGTAATTTGTTCATATAATCCATGTTGAACTCAGTTTGCACTTCTACATTAATTTTGTGAGTGAGTGAGACATGCTCAAAATAAATGGGCGAAAACAAGGTGACATAATTATGGTGTCACATGAAGGACACAGGCTTTTAATGACACTTCAATGAAATAACTGGCAGACAGCTTTTAAGGCAAATGATGAACTCAGCATGTCAGTCCCGAGATGTATTATCTGTGGTTGTTAAGAATGAAACAAAAATTGTAAAGAAATATTCAACTGTTTATCATTTAGAATAATAAAATTTTTGAAATGTATCCTGTTTCGTTACCTCATCGATACGTTTACGGTTAGTTATAATAATAACATTTAAAATTATGAAGTAATGTGATTATTAAGAACATCATTTAAAATCAAATTTGTTAGCAACATCAGACATGAAATGTGTTTTGAATAAACATAACTAAAATATGTGCACAGACAATTACTCTTATGTAAATTATATAGGGATTTTGACATCACTGAATGGTGTTTCACTCATTGCCCTTCGATACACTGAATTTATACTGTTCGGAACAAGCCTTAATACATTGAAGAAATATATATATATATAATAAATACATAGGAAAATATAACTAATAGTTTTTTATTCAATAATCCTTTAGCTTCTGGTGTGTGCAACTTAACAATCATCCAATGAGTGTTTTTTAGATAGTCACCCTGTTTGATAAGATACAAATTAATCACACTATGTTAAGCAAAGTGCCATTTGAAATACATATTTTCACCTCTCTGTAGCTAGACACCATTTCATGTTACATTTGGAAAAAAAGTATGAATGTGGGTATAAGCTAATTATATGAAATATTTTCATTTTGATTATGTGAGAAGCATACCCTATAATAATAAATAATTCATTTTAACTCCACCATTTATTAAAAAATATATGGATAGATAACTTGAGCATTTATTGGTGCTGTTAGTATACACAGTATGTGGAATAAAGTCAGCACACTCTTCGCCTCCTGGTATCGGTCTGCCTCTTCTGTCTCGAATGCTTGGGAAGCTGGAGAATTTTTTCCACACCCATAATGACAAAAAGGAAGCATTTTGAAATAGTGCGCAAATTATTCGAATAGAGAAGTGAATAGTCATAATGTACCTATTTTTTTGGTGCATATTTACATAATTAATATTCTTAATCCAGAAACTCAACTTTTAGGTTATGTCAAAAGATGAATGTATTAAATGATCCATTTTTTGAACTTGCCTATATGTATATAGGTATACAACTAGCAATTATTACCTACGGATGGATGTTTTTGCTACCTTAACATAATCCACCAAAGGTTGGCCACTACAACTTCATTACTTCTATATACTTCACAGATAAAATTTCAAGTAAGAAATGCATTATTTTGGAGTATCAAGTGACAAAGATGCAGTATGACTATAACAACTATCGCTCTAGTGAATGTGATAACTCATGGGATAACTGTAATTGGCGAATAAACGTTTTTTTTTCTTTGCTGTTTTCAATATGCATTCAAGTTTTCATCATGCATTATCTCATGAATTACATCATTTTAATTAACAGATGAGCTTACCTGACAAAAAAGGTTCCTTAAAAAACACATCACAACAACAATTATGGTGAAAATGTCCAAGAAGTTGTAAAAAACAAATAAAATACGGACAACAAGGTCAACAACCGCTGTCAGCTGATCGCTGATCATTCCGAAGTTCGGAACACAAAACATATTTCGAATGTTAGGTCCACCGACGAACCGTATTTTTTTATGTCGGTGGTTAGGTCATTAGCACTTCAAGGTCGTATTTTTATAGCTGGATACTCCATTGCTCCATCTATTGGGCATATTTATAAATAATTCAGGAACTTGCGAAATTTATTTCAGAGGGCGCCAGGTGACGGTGATCGCTAAAGGATGAAAGAGTGAGTGAGATAGAACTAGAGTGAGTGAGATAGACTGCGAGCGCGCGATCTTAGCATCTGGTTGCCCATCTTCCCGTTAATACCTTAAACAATGCTAAAATGGACATCGTCATCAGAGCGCCAGTCCTGGGAGGCTAATAACGGAGTCTGCCATGTTCGGTTCTGCTCCTGTCGATACTTGTTTATAATTCTCAGAGAAATAGAAACCAGGGGGGTTTTCAACTACACACTATCAGTTGGTACTGTTCCTGGGCTCTCTCTCCATTTAATGTGTTTAGAAGAATGGATCTCTGGGATGGAGATTGTTATGTGGTGTCCATAATGTATAATGTCCTGTGCCCCTACTAGTAACTGTTTCCAACAATTACTAGTTAAGGGCAATAAGAATAGGCAGTTTTTGTTACTTACAAAGTGATGTTCCGTTTAACGCTATTTGACAACTTTGACATTTGCATTTCGTTTTACGTATATCGTAACCGCTAAATGCCGGTATTGTACGGACTATAGCCATAGCGATTAACGAAGCGACATGCTTGCGCAGCACGAGTAAAAATTAGACCATAACCTGTTTTGGTTTTGACAGTGACACTGGTTTTGACTTTTGAGTAGATCTGCAACAATTATTATCCGTCGTTTTACAAAAATGCTTCCAGATTCGTCAAGCTCAAAGAGTGTGTTACAAACAATAAAAAGAATCAGAGTTCGTTTTACCGAGGAAGACGACCAAATTTTATTTACAGAAATAAGAATAAAATCAACTTGCCCATCATGGGGGCCCCCCTCTATATAAAAAATAATATTTAAAATCGGTTTATAGATAAAAAAATTAGTGTGACCTCAAGTTTATATTTTTATTTTTTTTCTTTCGAGTTTTTTTAAGGACAATAATTCATAGACCTTAGGTACAATACATCGATTAATCACATAAATATAACAAACTCCATCTATATTATATTCCACTATGAGTTTTAGGTTTAGAAAACTACAGAATTTGAGATATAATTTTATTTAATAAACATTACTAATGCACAACATAAAACTATAACAAAATGAAAAATAAACAAATAAAACATTTATAACACACTAGAATGTAACAAAATAAATACAACACCTTAACTCTTGCCTCTTTGGATCCTACGTTCGGCTACGTTGTCCTGTTGTCAAATTTTGCCACAAAATAAGTCCTGAAAAGGCAAAATATGGCAAAATATATTTAATTTGATTTTTGAAAGATATGATCCCATCGCTATAAAGTTAGGTACAATTATGGACTATTGTCGAGGCTGAGCGGGGGCCCTCCCGCACCGCTGGCCCTGCGGGCCCTTTCGGCACGCCACTGGAATTATGATTTTTCTTCAAACAACAACTTTTACAATACTCATCTGCTATTTTGACGTTATGGTGTCAAAGTTGTAGCTCAAAATAGGGTTAGGGGGCATCTTACAGTGGTGTCTTGCTCCGAAAACTATTTATTTATTTGTCAAATAGCGGTTCAGACGACGTATTTGTTAACCGAAGCGGTAAGATTAATTAACAACAACGAAAACTACCTTTTTTTATAACTGAGCAGACCGCGCAGGCAGAGCCTAAATACCAGAGTATCGCGGCTGTTATTATAGAGTATAAAAATTACCGATTTCCATGGACCCACTTCCTGTCAATACTAGTGAAAAAAATCTTGAGAATCCTGATCACTTACCTGTAATCCAGTCCTGTATTCACTTGAGTGATCCGAGAGGCTGTAAGAGGCTCCCCAAGGGAGGGCGCAACGCCCTTCGCAAATCGTTCCCCGCAACAAAGCCAATTCAGACTCCCTGCTAATGGCATATTACATTGTTACCTTCTTTGCATCATTCTAGATCTGGAGGTTCGCCGGCTCACCTACCCCAAAGGATTACATACACTCAGACAAGTGTATGTTACGAAATATGAACTTCAGTACCAGCTATCGAACAAGATTGAGAGGTATTGTTTTCTAATTTCCGATCCGTTGACATTTCATGACTGTTGCTTAAGATAATGATATGCCCCAACCATCTCATTCTTCGCTCCTTAAACACCGGAGTTATCGAGTTATTTGTACAGCGTGGTCTAATAAGAATGGACGTCGGTAACAGGTACGCCCCCTAGCGGTTACTTGCGTAACTTGAAAATAATTTCCAGCGATTTCTCTTAGCAGATTTACTTTAACATTTTTTGCTAGAAGTTATATGACTAACGGTTACCGAGATATTGCCGGCATCCGTTCTTGTCAGGCCACCCTGTGCATAGCCTGTAGTTCTTAGTTTGATCTCCTTTTCCAAAAGTCGCCCACTTTTGTTCCTCCAAAAATTTTCCTCAGTACATTTCTTTCTTATATTTGGTGCATATTAATATCCGCATGTGTGAGGACCCAGAACTTAGATGCGTATGTTACTACTGGACGAATTAGTGTTTTGTATATATGCACTTTAAAACCTCTAGAAATAAGCTTACCCTTCAGTAGACCTTTTAGGCTATGAAGGCATTTGTTTCCTTTCATTCATCATCATCATAGTCACAACGTCTTAACAGACATTTTACGAGTTTCTCAGGGATATCTTTAAGATCTTTAATGCAGTAGTTTCCCATTTTCTTTCTGCATTCTCATGCCGTTGACTAGATAGTATCTACTGGTTCATCCGCCTTTAGGGGCAATTTCTCACCCCAAAGACAAGAAGATGTCCTGACTCTTCTCAACTCGTCCACCCGAAGCTGTTCGTTGAGAAGAGGTTACTGCTTATACCGACAGTAGTTCGGTGTTCCTTTTAGTCGCCTTTTACGACACGCAGGATGTACGATGGGAGATATTCTAGCCCGCCCCCACACGGGTGTGTTGCCTTTATTTCTGCACTCACATTCGACTTCCCTTTGAATTCTGTCTCCAAGCATACGAATCTAGCGACCTCCTCGAAGGTCAACTCTCTTCGAGAACTTGTTCCCACTTTTAGATATTACCCCTCATACCTACAACATACCTCGCCTTTTCTTCTATAGCTGCTATTACTCCCAGTAGTTTCGATTTACTCCTTGATCTTATTGCAATATCGTCCGCGTAGGCTAAGAATTGATGTCTCTTGTGATAAAGCAAACCAATGCGGTTTATTTTTGCTGCTCTTATGATCTTTTACAGGACTGCATTGAATAGTATTAGGGACAAATTGTCACCCTGTCTCAGACCTCCTTTTACTGTAAATTTCTGTGATATGGCCCTGCTTAACTTTATTTGATTTTCAGTTTGCTGTACAGTCGTTCTTACAAGCCTTATTAACTTTTAACATACTGACAGTCCCTCACAGCACTATACAGGGCGGGTCTTTAAATTGTATCTTAAGGATGGGGGCTGAACATGCATCCCTGATGTCGAATCTTATACAATCAAGTTGACCCTGTTTCTCAGTGTATCCGTCTTGCGAGTACGTCACCCAAGCTGCTCGGCTTGTCAGCTGTTCCGATATGATGGATAGCGGTGTGCGGGGCATCAATTAAGATTAGCCCTGGAACAATACCTACATCCAGAGTGCCGTACCGTGCTCTCTCAGAGACAGCCGGGGTGCACATACGGTTATTCCAGACACGGCAGCCAGGTCTTGCTTGCTTTAGTTCAGTAAAACTATCAAACTTATGTGGAACAGTCAAGTAACGAAATTTAGTTCCACTCGAGCATCAGAATACGACTTCTATCGAAAACAGAGGGGCATTTAATATAGAGGCGAATATTAACGGTGCTGCGGGACCCCTGACATTCGTACTGTTCCGCCCCGTGCAGGCCTTATGTGATGAGAGAAGCTAATATTTAAGTTGGTAGTAACATGTGATCCAACATCGCAATAATAAATAAAAACACTAGGCCCAGTTGCTTATTGATATAAAGTAATCAAGTTATTTGCGATTAATAAATATTAGAAAGTATAATGACAAGCAAACAATTGAACAGTCAATCTGTCACTGACTAAAAAATTGAAGTTCGAAGAAAATCAGGTATTTGTGTTAGTGGTTTAAACAAAAGCGAAGAAATCTGCAAAACAAAATAATCTCCCGCAGTAAGAAGAAACACCACAAGCGTGCAATAATTATCAGCTGACCGTTTTGATTCGGGAAAGCGCACAACCAGCAACAACTTTGAACTTCAACTCTTTTCTTTCCTCCATACTTCTAGCATTAATTAGTTATAGCAGTGTTAGCTTGGAAAACCTACGCAATCAAGAAATTAAAGTATAGAGCTTTATATCCAATGCATTCATAGAATCAACGACTAACAGGCGGAATAAAGACAACAATTATCTAGGCAATACAATGGAAGCAGTTTGAAGAGAAGCAATGCAAATAACAAATACACTTAGGCCTCATCTCAACTCTTCCGATACAATTATTATGTACTTAATTTCTTGTTTTGATTTCCGGTGGAATTAGAATCATTGCACCCATTCAAACTGATTTTTGTGTATAAAAGATAACACCGAAATATACGATAAATCTACTGATACATAGACATCTGAAAAGGAGTATCGCCATAAACTTAAATTAGAATTCGCAAAACGCTCAAAAATAATTTATCTTTCAATTGCAAACAAATTCTTCATTATTCATTTCTGCCTAACAACTTTCATACTTATTCCAACCGCATCTGGGGCTATACTATTATTAGTTTTGAATCTAGATCACACATTACTGGGATTGCTGCGAATTTATTAAATATAAATCCCGGCAACTTTTTAATCGGTAGAATGTGTAGCGAAGATTGATAGATTTTTGTGGACATTGATACTATTGATAGATCTACCAAAAAAGTTAATAGAAGTGATTATGAAAATGGTTCAGTTGATTCAATCTCCTTGCTATGGTACCAATATCATGCACCTGTTGTGCTTCTCCTATTACGAAACAAAAGGCAAAGGGACAAACATATGACATCACAAATATCAGTATCTAGTACTTCTGCTCAATACTCCAAAGGCTTTGCGGTACAACGTGGTGTAATTTGGCTGCGACTCTGTCATAATTAGGTCTGGTACTAGTGTACCCTCCTGCTGGATACTATGCTGAAGCCTGAGTAGGTCATTCTAACAGAAAACGGATCGATAGCTGACTCAAACTATAACTTGTCTCGAGCAATTCAGTGACTCTCTTACCGCTTTATGTAGGTACATAATGTGGGAGTCGAAAGAGTAAGAGAGTACAAACACCTGGGTACCATTTTGAACGAGACTGGAGGACACTCTCGAGAAATAAGGTCCAGAGTAGGTTAAGCTAGATCTGCATTCACAAATTCAATATGCGGAGAGTATCTGCTCTAGAGATCTGAACATCGAACTTAAGGTCAGATTGGTCACATGTTACGTTTTCTCTATCCTTCTCTATGGGACGGAGTTGTAGGCAACGAACAAAGTTGATTTAAAAAGACCTGAAAATTTCGAGATGTGTATATAGAAGATTACTTAGAGTTTCTTGGACGGAAAGAGTCACAAATGTTAAAATATTAAGGCCACAAGAAAGTACCTTATTCTACAACTAATAATCCAAGAGAACAAGGAAAAAGGATTTCGCGGTGAAGGCGCACTTTATGACTGAAAAACGAAAAAACGAGTGTGGTATCACATTATATTAATAGAACTATTCCGAGCAGCCGCATCTAAAGCAAGAATCGGCATGATGATAGCCGACTTTCTTAGAGGCAACACCACATAAAGAAGTAGTGAAGTGACATTTTTTAGAGTTGCCATCTACAAAATGCCATATACGACAAATAAAAAGGGATGCCTAATTTTCACCTAATTTGACTCGAGCAACTCAGTGACTCTCTCACCGCTTGAAGCACTTTACTGTATTGAATTTGGGCGTGCCGTGTAGCGAGGTTTTTGCCCATCTAGCCTAGGAAATATATATTGCCCGTCTCCTCGACAAAAACTCTTTTATACACGGTGATATTTACGGCGCGGTGACGGGGAAAGTGGAAGGGAAATGGGGGACGTTGGGATGTGGGAAGCAATGTGGGATCTTGGGAGGCGCGGTGAGTTGTTTACGACGCATCGGAGGTGAATTTGAGACGGGTGGGAAGGAGCTAGAGGAAATATCCGAAGATCCTAATAAGAGGTGCTCTATAAAAACAAGCTTTAAAATAATAAATTATGTTTGATTAAAATACACTAGAAAGTCAATCCTATCCCATCCTATCCGAAGAAAAGGTTCTTCGGATTTTGGGATAAATACTGCAGAAGTTTTTTGACTTAAAAAGCCGACGTTTCGGCGTTTATTTAGTGTACAGCAGGAAATACGAAAAATCAGGTGTACAGGTACAAATTTGATTAAAACATTAGATGAAATTCATGGAAGAGAGATCGGTACCATTGCGTGATGTGCAATCCCTATCATAATCTTCTAGACGGATCCCTATAATCTCTATGAACTACTTGTAGATCCATCGTAGATAAAGTTGTCACCCGATCAGGGACATTGACGCTAGAGAAACAAAATTACAAATTGCTCTTCTGTAGCTTAAAATTGACTATGTAGTTATATAGCATGTAGCAAAATCGGCTTGGTGCTCTCATTTCAAGGCGTAAATGTAAGTTTTGGAGTTCTTGGAAAGAGTTTTTTTATGAAAGTTGTTACTATCCTATCAGATTTTCAAGTTTGTAATACAAGTATTTATGTATCGAATAGCCACCTACACACCTACATACAGGGTGTCCCACGACGATTAAGACAAGCAATATATCGGAACTGGGCAGTAGTAGAGAATTATAATTTTGGGGGTGTAAATTAGAGCAAATGCTTTGTCTTTTCTGGTTATTGCGTTATCCAATAAGGTATTTGTTTTTGGTCACGTGGCGTCCGATTCAAAAAATTTAATGGTACACCCTGTATAATAGTGCATTTCTGTGTTTCTCCCGGTAAAACAATTCCAACAAACTAGCACACTTGTTGTCTAAAGTGATCCATTCAAGAGGTACTTAAAGGATTGTACCACTATCATTATAAAACATTTTAGCAAAATAATTTTGACTAGAGAGGTACTAATCGTGGTGGTACAATCCTTTAAGTACCTGTAGCCCGTAGCTCTTGAATGGATCACTTTAGACTCCAAGTGTGTTGTTTGTTGGAATTGTTTTATCGGGAGGAACACAGAAATGCACTATTATACAGGGTGTACCATTAAAATCTTTGAATAGGACGTCACGCAACCAAAAACAAATACCTCATTGGATAACACAATAACAAGAAAAGACAAAGAATTTGCTCTAATTTACACCCCTACAATCATAATTCTCTACTACTGCCCAGTTCAGATATATTGCTTGTCTTAATCGTCGTAGGACACCCTGTATATATAGTACTTGCAAGTGAAATCTGAACACCTAGAAAAAAGGGATTTTCGCATCAAAAGTTGGCACTACCCTATTTAGTACGGATCTAACACTTGTTGTTCATTCAGATGCTACTTACGAAGGGCGAATGCAGCGAGCTAGAGGTTCTGGAGCACGTAGGTGAACCAGAGGCTGGCAAGATCGTCATCTACGACTACTGGCCCTTCGAGACAGAATGCGATCCACTCGAGCTGTTTATTGCTGACGTTTGGTGTGCAGCTATAGATAGGCCGATTCGAATCCGCACGGTAAACCACAGATTGCGTGAAATTGGTTTAAGATCATATTGTCCCATTTTAGTGCTTCCACTCTCTGCAAATCATCATCGCTGACTTTAGATTGATGCCAAAAACACCAATAATGGCATAATGAGTGGCGCTTCATTAAACGCCATATTTTTAAATGCTTTGTTTCTTGGTCTCGCTCTTCCTTCTTTAATTCCTTACCTAATTGTCTGCTGAAAACAGAGACAATCACAAAGTAACTTTGCAAAGGCACACTTAAGATACAGTATTTGAGATACACATTCTGATGCAGATTTCAAGAAAAATGAGCATACTCGTAAATACTACAAAACACTAGTGCACTATTTAGAGATTTGTAATATCTATCTACAACGAGTAACATTATGCTACCTGTCCTTTCTTGTCATAGACAAATACTTGAAAATGTCACATGCATTTGACGCAACTGGTACCAATTCTTCTCACCCGACATAGTTGAAGTTGTTTCACCCCATCAGCTGCAGTAGTATACCAAATACTTGATTGAATACATGCCATCTCCAGATTTACGTTTCACGTACAGTGAGAGGGGACGTCGTCAGCCCATATCGACATTATGCAGGAATCAAGGCGCGACAAAGACAGCATCACCAATATTGGCTCCATTCCTAACGATTCTGATTGAACACACGCGTGCTGGGAGATACCGAATGCACTTCTACGTTGTTTTCTCTTTCTGCACCTCTACAACTGGCCATACACTTGCAAGTTTCGGTAAGGGTTCGTTTTAGCGAAACCCGAAACGGGCGTTGAGATTGGTGTCAATCGACGCGGATTGACGCCCTGAGTCGAACGATACCGCCCCCAGGCTGAGAAAACGCTCCTGTGAAAAACTACAGCACTTTGACGATTCCAAACCAAACCTAACTTAACCAAACTAGTTGAATAGTTGAAGCTGAAATGGGTCCTAATCGACTCGGCTTGAAGTCCTGAGACGAACTAAACCGTTACCAGCGCGAGAAAACATTTTGGTGAAAGTCTACGCTACTTTGAAATTCACAAATTCCAATAGCTTACCTAATATAAAGTAAGCAAGTCGGTTGAGGTAAAAAGGTGTGTCTAGCGACTCAACCTGATATCTTGACTTAAATTGTACCAAATCTAGATTGTACAACCGTTTATTTTGATTATCAATTGGAAATTAATCAAAATAAGTTCCTCTGGGCCCTACCCCTGCATGCTATGGAAAAACCTAACAGGTGAGAGTCCTACTTATGTTGCTTAGACTATTCAAAATATGCAAAGACAGTGACGTCTGGGGGGGCCAGCCCAGAAACTTAATTTAATATAAACTAACCTGGTTTTCGGTTATTCATATTTCCTCAATAGCTTTAACATTAAACATTTAAAGTATCATAACTTTTTTATTCTCCATTTTAGGATGATGCGACTGGTGGCGTTGTGTTGTACTCATCTAGCGCTTTCACACGATATATAATTTGACCACATATTTCATGAAAGATCAGCGAAATATCAAAGTAATTTTGAGGTTAGGTTTGAAATTTTAAAGTGGCGCAGATTTTCATCGGAGCGTTTCCTCAGCCTTGGAGAGGCCTAATTCGACTCACGACATCAAGCAGAATCGATTAACACTTACTTAACGACCAAATAAACCGAATTTTACCTCAATAAGTTGACTATTTGGCATAAGTGAGGTTAGGTACTGAAACTTTAAAGTTTCATAGAATTTTGCCAGGGTGTTTCCTCAGTCTAGAGGAGTGATGTCGTTCGACTCAGGGGTCAATCCGCGTCGATTGACACCAATCTGAACGCCCCTTTCGAGTTTCGCTAAAACGAACTCCAATCCTAATTTTCTGTAGTAATTCATATTTGTGATGAGATGTCATTAAGGGTCTAGGGTACAGCGCGCGAGATTGAGAATCCAAGAGAAGACGTATTCCCGTGTTAGCGAGGAGGCGTGGCCGCCTGTTCCCTTTCTCCAATGTGTGTGTCTAAGATGAGGGGAGATAAGTCCAAAAATCCAAAGGTAAGCTCCAAAGGTCAATATGAAAAGGAATTTCGCACTTCCAAGCTGCTGACGTTAGTTTTAAACTTACAGTAATCATTCAAAAAGCAGATTAAAGAAAAAAGCTTGGCTTTGTCACCTATTTGGCCTTTTTTTGATATCGTGTTTGGTTGTTGAATTCCAGACATTTTAAGAATGTATGATTTTGCAATGCGAGTTTTTTTGCACACTAAAAAACTTTTTTGAGAAAATCGCAAATAGGTAGTTGTCATTCATTAAGGTCTTAACTATCACTTTCTGAAATGCTGTGTATGTAGTTATAGAAAGAAGTGAGTTCTGTTCGAAATGGGAATCCGTGTTTTAATATGGCAAATACATATGTATAACTGTGTATACCCAGGCCCCTTAAGGGAAACGCTTTTGAAGGCCGCGAAGGTCAACTGATGTAGCAAACATAAACTCAAACATTGTGAACTTTACTACATGAAGCGACAATAAATTAACTTAGTTCGCTGATCATAAGAATATAATCAACACAAATGACTGTTTTGGAGAAATCAGGATAAGAACAGAAACATCTAGAAGCGCATTCAACATTATGAGAAAACTATTTTGCAGTAGAGATTTAAGTTTAAGTTTGATAGTAAGGATGCTTAAATTCTACGTTTTCTCGGTCCTCTTGTATATGATCTAGGGGCTTGGACTAAACAATATATGAACAGACTGGAAGCCTTCGAGATGTGGGCATTCGGATAATTTCAAAAATCTCAAGGAAGGTTGTAATAAACGAAAATGTATAGATGAAGTCAGAAATACATGAGTTGTTTACATTTTTTGTGCTCCTACCGAGTGCCGACACTACAAAATATGCCTTATGCCGTCACAACGCGACCGACAAGTCCGGTGACCGTAATCCCTTTCGGCATTCTTGCTGGGCTGGCCAGGGAGCTGGTGAGGTCATTAGCGTAGTCAAAAATCTGTATTGTCTGTGTAAAATCAGATGTCAATATGCAATAAATATAGTTCAATTTATTTTGTTTTTATATATTGCAAATTGGTATTTGCGATTATTTTGATCTCCTACCATTTTCTGAAATATTATAATATTTATATTTGTATAGATAATTACGTTTCTGTCATTACTCAGGTCTACATAATAACGTAACTGCACTATTGAAGTGTCGACACTGATTGAGACCTGAAGAAAATGTAAACGAATCATTTATATTTCTGATTTCATCTATAACTCCTTTCACGATTAGCTGGATCTAGGAAAATGTAATGGTATGTAGGTATAGGACGTCGCTGGTAGAAACTAATATTCTGACGTCACACCCGCTTGGTTTTGTCCGGGAGCTGTAGGCGCATCTTCTGCACTGGATTCAAAAATCACTTTTTATATTGATATAACTTTGGAATTAATGCGAAAAAAAGAAAATAGGTCAGCTTTGTTACAAAACTTATATATCTTTCCATTTATCACACACTTTTTTTCTCAAAAATCAAATTAGATAGAATTGTAATGGGACTCATGCTGAGATCTCACGTTTTGCGCTCAGTCTGTATGGTGTAAGGCTTTCGCGGTCATAGACCGATGAGCTGGTGGCTCTTGAGATGCTTGGCCGACGTCGACACGCTCCGCCACCTCGGCATCGACGCGCTTCGCTGCTTGACGTTTCGCCAAGACGAGCGGTTGACATCCTCAGAGAAATCTAGTCGTGTTAGCGAAACGTCAAGCAGCAAAGCATTCCGATGCCGAGGTGGCGGAGCGTGTCGACACCGGCCATGCAGCCCAAGAACCAAGCCCGTATTCACATCGGACACGCCTCGCTTGGAGTTTCGCGCTTTGCTTAGCGCCTAGCGTAAAGCGAAGAGAAACAATCCAATACACTTAGATGCAGCCGCTCACATCGGGTGCATAGCGCTTAGCAGTACGCGTAGCGCTATGCCATATGAAGCGCCAGGTAACGCGCAATGTCGGTTCTTGATGGACGCTTGCCTTCACTTGTTCGAAAGATTTCATTGGTCAAATTGATTAGGTGTGGTGGGAATATTAAGATTTTTACTTTTAAAATCATGTAGTACCTTTTATTTACCTGAATGTTATCGTTATTCGCTGTTCCGCTGAAATTCCGTCTCAAATGTAGTTTCCATAACCAGTTAAGTAGCGTTTCAGATGGTGAAGGAGCAGGTCGAATGATTCTTTTGAAATTCTAAATATTCGGAAAATTTTTGCGGATAGGTTCCAGCATCTCAGTGCACATATCGATTCCATGCATCCACACACGTTTTCCACGCCTTTTCCTTATTCTTGCAAGCTAAACCGAATTTTTCAATAAAAATATTTTGCGAATAAGTTATGACGATGCCTTGATGAGGCGCGGACTGAGCGAGCAGCAAAACGCGTCTGATGTGAACGGTTCGATAGCGTGGCGCTTCGCTTGGTGTTAAAGTAAAGCGCGATACTCCAAGCGGGCGCGTCCGATGTGAACGTGGACCAACAGTTCATCGGCACGTCTGTAGCCGGCTTTACCCAAGTCAAGTCCGTGTTCATGTATGGCCCGCCGTCGTGCTTTCACATTATGCTGGCGAATATATTCAGCGTTGTTTTCAGCTCCGATACCTCGATAGTGGCACGTCGTCCGTTGTCGTTTGATTAAATTCTGGATGCCGCCCGTGCGCGTTCCTTTCCTCCCCTTGCCGCTCTTCCTATACTCCGGGCATCACTCGGGAATCCGGAATCGGATTTTTATCGCCCAATAAAAGGCGATTCGCGTACCTTCAGACAATGCGATGCTAATAATGGCCGTTCCCGAACGGGTGATTTGCGTTCTGTTGGTCCTCGGCCGTTTGGCACATAGTGTGACCACGGTTAGTTGACTTCTACGTTTTTCAATAGAGTTACGGTAACTGCGAGGAAATTCTAGTCAAGGATTTTTTAGTAATTTTCAGCAAATAATAGCCAAAAGGCTGTCTGCTCATCTATAACAAAATCCGTAAATAGCCAGGGTTTACATGCGACAAAAGCCTCGTCTTCAAACCATAATTTTTAATGATGTTGCTAACGTGCTAGACATGCTTTTACTTCCCACACCGATAGGTGAGGGGAGTATTGTGATCGCGAAAATGTTCGATTCGGCGATAATACGTCACTCATTTCCGTCTGTCTGTCTGTCTGTCTGTTGGCGTTCTTCTAGCCTCCTAATCTCAGTAACCGCTGCATAGATTCTGATGAAATTTGGGTAGCGATATGGTGTGGGATCGTAGTAGGTAATGTCGCTACAATTTTGGAAATCGGTGCATGAGCGGCGGAGTAATTAGCAAAAAACGAAAAATTTCAAATATTCTCTAAACTTCGTTTTTATGCGTTTTAGGGGTTCCTGATCATTTTCTGCTTCTTTGGGTGAGGACGAAATCGGGGTGGTTGGGGGGTGGGGGTTGCAAACCTGAAAAATTTGTTGTATTCATAATAGGCGGTCCATTGACCTGAGAGAAAAAGACCTAGTGGCATAATACACCCTTTTAGGTCCATCCGAACATTGCCTTGTCTATTACAGGAACCAAGGGAAAAGGGAAAATTTTCCAATGTACCTATACGTACGAGTATTGCTTTAGATCGTTCTGTATTTTATAATGTGGAAACTACTGAACTGATGTTATGAAATTGCGGCACAATATTACTACTCTGACGAGGATGGAAATCGCGTATGATTTTAGAAATCATCTCAGTGGCGGCGCACCAATATTAAAAAAAATAAAAAAATGAAAACAGCTCAGACTTCGTTTTTAGGCGTCTCAGGTGTCCCTAATCATTTTATACTTCGGGGGGGGATGAAACTGGGGTGGTTGATGGGTAGGAGGGTTGTAAAAGTTAAATTGTTTTGTATTTATAATAGGCTGTCCTTTGACCCGTGAAGGAAAGACCTAGCGGTATATAATACACTTTTTTTAGGTCCATCCGAACATTGCCTTGCCGATTATTATAGAAACTAAGGGGCTTAGAGAATTTTCTGATGTATTACGACAAAATTCATATGAGTATTCCTTTAGATTTAGATCGTTCTGTATTGTGTAACATGGTACCTTTTAAATCGAATTTAATGACATTTTGACACAGATTTATTACCGTGACGAGGACGGAAGACGCGTATGGTTTTTGGAAATCGTGTCAGTGGCCGCGCGGCAATAATAAAAAATAACAATATAAAAACACCTCAAACTTCATTTTTAGACGTTTTAGGGGTTCCTGATCATTTTCAATTTTTTTTGGGCGATGGGGGCGAAATTGGGGTGGTTCGGGGGTGGTAGGCTGTAAAACTCAAAAATTTGTTGTAATCATGACAGATTGTCAAAGAAGTACTCATAGTAGAATAACACACTTTTTTTGCGGTCGGGCGAGCGATGATTTGATTGCAAGGGGATCTAGACTGTAGCTTCATGCTATGCGAAAATAATAAAACTGGTATCATCGGAATGTGTGGGAAGTACTGAGTCAACTAACTTGACTACATTTTTTGGGTGGGGGTGAAATTGGGGTAGTTGTGGGGTGGGGGGTTGTAAAACTGAAAAGTTTGTAGCACTGAATGTCAGACACTAAAGAGAAAATGAAAGCAATATCCAGAATCTATTATGAATAAGATATAAAATCAAGGCAGACATGTATTTAAATTTATATGAATTTTATTTTTTAGTAAAAAGGCTAAAATTTATTTAACAGACGAGAAGACTCTTTAGCGCTATAAAAATTTATCAAATACAATGTATATTCTTCAAGGGTGACCACAATTTGTAAAACAGCTACAACTGAAGAATGAAAATAAATGAAGATAAGTCAAATGTGTCCTAAAAGTACCTTGAAAGGACAGTGCTGTATACATATAAACCTCAAAATTTAAGTGAAAATATTTTTACACTATACCCTTCAAGTGTTCCTACCATGATCAAGTGACCGATTTCTGAAGTACTTTTTAGTAAGCCCACGATCTTCTGTTCACTCACTATTGGCCCACCCTGTATAGCGCGAGGAGGTTAGATGGTGAGAAATGTCTGACTCTGCAAGCCTGGCTCAGCCAGATAATATTTCTAGGGGTCCCGGCTTGCGTTGATGCGTTTTGTTGTCAGATCAGATTTTGTGTAATGTTGAATCCTAAGAGCTTGGATGAGTTACTTCTTATTTGATAGCGTACAGTACTGGATCTTGGAAGCATTAAATTTTACCATATTCTTAAGCCCGCAAGCGGCGATCCTTTGACAGTGAAGCAGCCGCTGCTAGCCTTTGACGAGACCACAGAGATCGGGCTATTGCTCATGATGCCTACGTGCTGTACTGTCATCTGCAAAACCATCAATTGGGTTTTTACTGCTGCAAAGTAGGTCACTGATGAGGAGCAGAAACAATATAGGAGCCAATGCCGATCCCTGTGGAACATCGACGTTGATGTTATGGAACGAAGAGGAGAGCCGCTTACCACGACAGAGATTTTTTGACGTAAGAGAAAGTCTGCGATCCATCCACAAAGTTCAGCAGGGAGGCTTTAGGACGCGGGCTCCTTTAAGAGAGCATCTTGAATAACCATGCACTTTGTTATATGGAGAAGTGTTATAAATACAAGGAAAAAAAGGCTTTAATTTGTACCATAAAAATAAATACGTATCACACAAATGTTTGCAATGTACAGAGTGTTACGCGCGAACTGTTCTCTCCAATTGCACAAGGTACAAGAGGTGCGCTTTGATTTTCAACAAAATTCCGACGTTCCTATGTTTAATTTGGACCTTTTAAAAATAAATATGTTCATGGAAAAGTATGCTCAAACCCTGTTGTAATTAATAAGCTGTAAACAAAAAGTTAAGAGGAGGGCTCAAAAATTCAAAACACTGAAATAAAAAAATAACTACCTATACAAATTTTTGTGAGTAAACACGTATTGCCTAATAAAAGCTACAATATCATGAAAACTATATGCGAAAAAATTTTAGAATTTATAACCAGTTGCATAGTAAATATGAAAATTATTCCAAATCTGTACTATTAACTATTAACAAAGGGTAGCATATCCCTTCAAATCAAAATATAGGTCAAAAGTCCATCAGACGGAGGACAAAATAAACAGTCAGCAAATTTGTGAGAACAGTACTAAAGTCATCATCATCATAGTCACAATGTCTTAACACACATCTTGTGAACTCGTAAAATGCATTAAGTCGGGGCTAGAGTATTGCCGACATGAATATTATCAATAGTTTTGAGTACTGTAGCTCGCCATCGTTCGCGATTTGTTGTCAGTTTAGTGGCGCTCTTGACACTCATATCCAGCAACTGTTTCGTCGTATCCACCCAGCGTGTAGGGGGCGGCCACGGCGTCGCCCACTCGGGGCATCACCCTGAACTACAAGTTTCTCCATATTATCGCTTCTGTGTATATGTCCGAAGAATGTAAGCATTCTCGTCGACACAATGGAGGATAGTCTCTTTGGATTACCGTACCATTTACCAAATGAACGACATTAAATCATCAGATATAATATGATTGTAGCACTGTAGGCGGATTTGAATGCAATAACGTTTTAGTCGACAATTCTCTATTAGATCGAGAGTGTCAGTTTTCTCATTGACAACCTTATCATGCTTACTACATGCATCATAGTTAATCTCAATATTGAGGTTGATGGAATGAAATTTAAAATTATGATTATAGTCAGACGGTAGAATGGCAAAGTGTTGTATGATAGTTCATGGCTTTTATGAGGCTTATGGGATAAAGTCCTTTTCTTTTAAATTTTGTTTTGTTTGTCCTAAGTATGTGCAAAGCCCAGATAAGACCTGGCGTGAAATATTGCTCTAATATCTAGTATAGACAAGGGCAATTCGGCGTTAACGCGCCAGCTCCAACCGATTTCTTACCGGCGCGGCGTGTGGTTGGTGACCTCTAACACTTCTAGAGATGTTCAAAGGGAGTCTGCTTCTAATACAGTAGCCGCGGCATATGGACGTATTTGGAAAATCTTAAGGGGCCTGGATACACACATTTTATACATGCGTATTTCCCATGTAAAACACGGATTCACAGTTTCTCGCATAACACACTCTATTTTCAAACTACATACAGGGTTCGCTTTTTTCGCTATCTTCTACAGTAGTATAGTTATCAACAGAGTCGGTACTAAAAACTCACCCTGTATATAATATTTCAGAAGGCGAAAGTTAAGACCTTAATGAATGACAACTATTTTCGATTTTCTCAAAAAAGTTTTTCAATGTGCAAAAAAACTCGCAATGCATAATCATACATTCTATAAATGCCTGTGATTTAACAACCAAACACGATATCAAAAAAAGGCTAAATAGTTGCACAAGCGCAAGCTTTCTTCTTCAATTTGCTCTTTGAGTCTTTTCTGGTCCACACATAAAGCAGTATCCGTTGAAGCCAGCGGTTATAAGGAAACTACTTCAGATCATAATAAAATCCGTCCTGTCTCTGTTACCGATCTCTCAAAATAGTAGCATAAATTTTTTCAATGTTATCCCTGGCGGAATGTATGGCAATTTTGACTTAAGGGGCGATACACACATTTATACATACGTATTTGCCATGTAAAACACGGACTGACAATTTCTCGCATAACTCACTCTATTTTCAAGCTACATATATAATATTTCAGAAGGCGATAGTTAAGACCTTAGTGAATTACAACTATTTTCGATTTTCTCAAAAAAGTTTTTTAATGTGCAAAAAAACTCGCAATCCAAAATCATACATTCTATAAATGCCTGTAATTTAACAACCAAACACGATATCAAAAAAAGCGAAATAGTTGCACAAGTGCAAGCTTTCTTCTTCAGTTTGCTCTTTGAGTCATTACTGTAAGTTTAAAGGTAACTTCAGGAGCTTGGAAATGCGAAATTCATTTTTATAGTGACCTTTGGACCTTACCTTTGGACCTTTTGACCTGACTTCTGGATTTCTGGACTTATCTGCCCTCATCTTAGGCACACACAATGAAGAAAGGGAACAGGTGGCCATGCCTCCTCGCTAACACGGGAATACGTCTTTTCTTGGAGTCTCAATTTCGCGTGCTATACCCTCGACCCTTAAGTTCTTCATATAGTTAAAGTAAACACTACGACGATACCGTTTTCAGTTACCCGAGCTAGTCAGGATACGAAAGGTCTCTTAAATAACAATAGTACTTGTATATATCAGTAAAGAGTAGAAGATGATTATAATCTGTACCGAGATCTGTACTTAGTGATCGGGACGGTTCTGAATTATGCAATCATTTCTGCTTCCATTATGAATCCAGTATAGAAATTGTGAGCAATTAAGGACGATAGACATCTACGTTTTCATTCAATCATGAGCAAGGCTTCTTGATGACACCATTTTCAACGACCGACAGTACACGGGCCAGTTAGAGTGATTTATAGCGACGAGAGGTTGCCTAAATAGCGAGCGCTCTATATAAATCAGCGGAGAGGACGTAATGTGATTATTTGTGTTTAATGTGATTTGTCGATCTGGTGTGATGCACCTCTCTCCTCCTTCCCACATCCACCCTGGTCGCCGGGGTGGTGACAGTTGCCTGTCGAGCGTGTCGTGACGTCATCAGAAGCCGGTCCACCGGAACTGTCACTGCCGGATGACGAATGCACACTCGCAGTCGGTCGACGTGTCGCAGGCCTTGAAGGGCAGCTCATTCGGGTGCACTAGCTATGTAAAATGCGGTAATTGGATCAGCCGATGCGATTAACGGCAGTGTTGCCATACATATACGTATTAAGGGTTGTATACAGCTAGTGCAGTCTCGCTTCCATCAGCCAGATCTTCGCGGTCTTCCCAGTCTCCGCCTTCCAGCCCTTTTCTTCTCATGGCTTCGTCGGCATCATCTTTCTAGGATCTTTCTCTGGGACTCCATTCTCCAACCTTATTTATCCATGTGTTTTCTGCTCTACGTACGAAGCCGTACCATATATGAGTATTTTTTCCTCTATACAGGGTGTTCTATGACAAGTGGAAGATACTTTAGGAGAAAACTGTACACGGACAACTCATTTCCAACAAAAAAGTCATATAAAGTAGATTTTCAACTGCTTTTTTCTCATTATTTGATTTCCAACGACTTTGGCGCATGTTTGGTAAATTTACGACCGACCAATGTTATGTAGCAACAAAATACTAGATACAATATAGAAACAGAAAGGGATACAATTTTTCAACGGTACTTTAATAGCACTGTAGCATTGTCTTACAAGAGACTGAATTGACAAATAACTGCTTCTGGTAGCTCGTGCCTGATAACTTTTATGAATGTATACTGGTAAGCTTAAAGCCAAAACTTCAGCAAAATACAGAAGAAATATATGTAAAGCGTATTCGGTCTTAGAAAACGGGACTGTAAATTTTTATTTGTAGTTAAAGAAGCTCCTTTTTATAAGGATACTTGAAATAGAGGAAAATTGTTTCTCGTTTGCTGAATCGTTTCCAGTAAAGACATAGTTGGGGTGTGTGATGTTGGCAGAGTTATGATTAATTGGAATGACATTTATGTTGTAGTTGTAGTTAGGCAGTTGAAAATCGGACCCTACTTTACACAACCGTTTTCCTTGGAAAAGAGCTGTGCGGTTCTGTCCTAAAGTATCTTCTACTCATCCTATATATTGTAAAGCGTTTTTTCCACCTTCATTCTCCTCTTTATACTTCCATTCTCCATCTCTCTCATCTTCGCCAGTATTCCATTTCGGTTGCTCGTTTGGTTTTTATTGTTAATTATCCACATCTCCGCTGCATATATCATGATACTTCTTATTACTGTTTGATGGCCAACCTTCGCAAACATAATAGACCATGATATACCCCAACAACTTCATAACAGGCCACGCTTCCTTGAGAATTAAATACAAAATGTGTCCGTTCATGTGTTAGTCGCCACATATCTTAATAAGCATTTAATCCTCTTGGGCCACTAATTTTCATATGAAGCTCATGCGTGAACATAAATGGCAAATTGGACTGTCAAGGTAGAAATCTTAGAAATGCTAGTTCTTTATGGACAATTTACAGGAATATAAATATATAAAAGGCATTCCCGCAAATTGTCCGGATGAAAGTCGACTTTAATAATTAAAATGAGGTATTGCTTCTCGCTATCTGTCACAAGAAATTTGGGTTCAAAAATCCTAAAGCAACAAATGGCGAAAGGAGACAAAGCAAAGGTAGAAAATATAGACAATAATATTATACGACCTGTTGAACTATCCCGTACTAAGCAAGGCGTATGTGTAAACTAAACTATATTTATGATGAATTGTTATATTCTTTCGAGGTGCGACATCTCCAGACCTTTCGGTCAAATTTCCCCAAATATAAAATTTAACGATATTCCTTAAAATAGGTTGAACCCTAATATCCCGTATACTTCGCCAAATAAAATGGCCTACTCTCTCCCATCCTCATCACACAATTGAATTCTCCATAAATAATTTCAAGATGGTGACCTTAGATACAATCAGCGTTTAATTACTCATTCTAACTGTTAATTATTAATAATTTTCAACTATAAGGGTCTGACCTAAAAAATTTACGCCGAAACAGGAGTATTGCAAAGAAATTGGATACTGAATCATCAGAAAACTTTAGATTTTCGAATGCGGAACACAAGTATGATGGGATACATTGGAATTCCTTTGCATTAAGATTTTGGTTATTTAAAGTTATTCATACGGACTCGTATATAAGATTACAACAACTTTAAACGACACTCAGGAATTAAATGACAGTGATTGTACATGTGAAAACATTTTATCAGCCTAGTGCCACATATGATGCAATAACTAATTATATTATTATATGTTTTATAAAAAACAACATCATACTGATGCAGGTTAAATGGCATAAAATATGCTGAGACCAGTTTTAGGTGACATGAAATGAAATTATGTTTTTAATATAAGCTGAACCGTAAATTCTACTTCAGCAGAAGGTTATTTTCAGTTATAAAGCGATTCAAGTTACACCTCAGAGTATAATGAGACGGAAACCAGTAATTCATGTTATTTAAATAATTATTTAATATGAAATTATATCGGAAAGCATAATATTCAAAATTAAGCTTAAAACATGCTATTATGTTGCAGGAATGGGGAGGCAACCCTTTTATGTTTCTTACCACACCATAGAAGATGCAGTCTCAACTAACAGGTATGCCGGAGATATTTATACTCCCATTTATATTGTAAGCAAAGAGATAACATTAAGGCGTGTATCTGATGTTCTGAGAAGTTGAATCTTTAGCAATAGGTAAGTATGGTTGCAACAGTGTCTGAAATAGATTATGCCTTGCGGTAGGTTTACGACCATTTTTGCTTTCCAGTTGAGCGGACTTCAGTTTGCATCTTGAATTACCTATCGTAAAGTGTGTTTGAAACAACCGGCAGTGATAAATTGTCTGATTTATTGATGAACTAATAGTGTACTCACTTAAAATAACATTCTAAGAAAACATCCGCCAGCCTCCTGGTATCAGTTGTAAAGAGTATGTTTTACTACCTACAATGTTTGTGAAAACAACGTTCCGGTTGCGGTTTTGCAACATTTGCTTGCAAGTAGATGCAGCAATGGTCCTAGAGGCCATTATAGAAGTTTTAACTAACTTAAGGTGAACGCATCAGCTGGCAAGCTCCTTTATAACATGCACTATACTTGTCTGGTAGAGTCTTAAGTTGCATCTCAGAAGTAAAAAATGCACTAACGAGTTTGTTTGCAGATTGCAAAAAGCCTCATCAAAATTCCGTATACAAAATATATGTCTGTAATATGTCATTTATTGCCTTGTAGCTACTTCTAATCTTGACGAACTTGTTCAAGGTTTTTTGCTGATGGCCAAGTAAACGTACAAATTACAGAAATGATATAAAATGTGAAGTAAATATGTTGGACCACTAGTAAGGAGATCAGAAATGCAGACAATTTATTACGAGTATAACAATGTCGTCTACGAAAAATATTTGATATGAGGCGATATACGAGGGTTGCTCTATATCTCCGTCAATCCACCAATACGCAGACAGCTGTTTCATGCTTATTAGCGAACATCAGTGCGGCATAGGTCGGATGCCAGATGGCGCACAGGCAGATCTTTTCTGTCACCTGCCCTCACATGCCTCGCATGTCTGGTAGACATGAAAATTCTGATGCAGCAGCATATAGAACCCGCGTTCTTCTGGTTGGCCAAGCGAACGCGCCGTGGCGTTCCACCAAGAAAAGAAGCTGCTGTTCAGCAGCGATTTTCTTTGGTTTGCCGTCACCTTCGGGTACCAGATGGCGCACAGGCTCTATTCTGTCGCTTGCTCTCACATTTGATATGAGAGTCATACCTTTCTGATGGAAAATGATCTAGTATCATCCGAACGGGAAAGAGGAGATTTGGGAACCTAGTATTTATCTGTAATTGTAATATATGTATCTTACATGTTTTTTACTGCACTGACGATTTTCAAAAACATTCGTATAATCGGATGATTTTCTGATGATAGTGTTGTTAGAGATAATTTTATAAAATCTAAGTGAAAAGTGCATCGTCTGCTGGATTTGACTTCCAAAATCCTAAAATTCTTGCACAGGAAAAAAATTATTATAAAAGAAATATAAAGGAAATGATTTATATTAGAAATAACGATAAAGCTATAAACTTTAGGTCTGATGTTGACAGGTTAGGAAATATTTACAACAGCTTATTAAAATGAGGTTGCTGCATCTCATCTAAATCAACAAATTCATTAATACAGATATGTATGTTAAGTTACCACCCTACATCTACTCTCTAGCTTTTGTCACCACCACTTTATAAACATCTGGTATTTTATGGCATCTTATAATTCCAAAATTTAAGGTCATTCCGTTCCCTGAACCCTCAGAGACGGTTTCGCTCTATATAATGCTTAAAAAGTATGTAACAAACTAAAGCAAAATGTAAGTAGTGTTTTTATTTTATCTTCTTTTAGTCCAAAAAATCTTTCACTGTATATTGTTCTGTTATATTGTTAAATAATATTTAACTTCCATTTTTACTAGATGTTTTCCTATATATATATATATATACAGTTCATCTACTAGGCAAAATATTTACCTGTTTTTATAATTCTTTATAGACACCTGATGATGGTTTAGATATAATAAACCGAAACGTCGTGGAAAGGAAAAGTTTTCCATTTAATTGACCGCAATGCCACTAGAAAAAATCAAGTTGGAAATCCCAACAGAATGAGGATCCTACTCGAAAAGTATTGCCCATCATTAAACAACTGTTATCTGCTACATAATATTTAGCATCTTTCAAAAGAGTGTTTTCGACATTTGGTTGGATATATTCGAAACTCCAAATCGCCTGGGAACCGAAAAAGCCGCTAAATTAGTTTTGCTGCATGAAAATTTCAATAGTTAACAAATTATGTGTTTAGGGAGTGTGTTTGTGTTTTCTTAATATTTTGTATACGTATGTATATCTAGTTTTATATAAATCATCTTTTGCATTTTCTGATCTAAAGTACCCTGCATGCTAGCTCAAATTACTTCACAGTTCCCCAATTTATGAACATATTAGTAAGACCTCAATTTATATAGTACCCATATTATACATGATGCTGTGAATCGTATAACTGATAATATTTAGGGTACTTAAAGTAGAAGAAACACGCCTACATGGGATCCTGTCTTTAAATGTGTAAATTTAAATTTACGCTACACCAAATTTGCTGTCAAAAGAAGATCTAGCTTGTTGAGGACGTCAGCGGTTACAGTATTCCAAATTGGATGAAAATACGGAAGCCTGCTTTCAAAAACAATTTTGCGGAGTCAAGACGTGTTAATCCATCGGAATGGGCGAGTAATAAATTGGCCGATAAAAGGTTTTCACCTAGGCTTTTTTTACAAGAAAATTCCATTAAACGGGGCACGTAGCCGTAATGAAAGCATCCCATTTCCTCAACGATTCCGAAGGACTCTCCTCATTGTCACGCAAAGACACTAAAGGCGCCTCTTGATTGAAAAACCTCCTTTTTTAAATCGAGCCACCTTTCTTCCAAACATTGGCGTACACTAAGGTGCGGCATAAGGTTACACCAAACTCTCTCTCAGCAGTAGTTCAACGTTGCATTATAATTAAGTTCAATTCAAAGACATACAACAGGCATCCTCACGTCACAATAGGGAGTTTTTGTACTACCAGAAATAACGAATTTTCTGGCTATTGTTATTTTGAGCATACGCAGTCATAAGAAATAGGTAAATTATTCCCAATAACGATAACGAAGGTCCATTGTTTACAGCGAATAAAAATAACAATTTTTGTCGTTAGGTATTTTTAACATAAAACATTAAATGTTTTGCACAAGACAGACAATCGTACTCATTGCTTTGAAGTACCGCTCATATCTAACCTCCAATCCAAATAGCCACCTGCATCGGTACTCTCTAACTTAATAGATAGAAACATGTTTCTATCACCATGACGACCATGACGATCGGGCAGTTTCGGGTGCCTATCACGTGTCTACTACGCTGGCACGTCACGCTGTCATATTTACGAGGCCACCCGATCCCATAGTACATAGTACATAGAAACGCGTTTCTAAGTTACAGAGTACCGGCGCAGTGGCTGTTTGATGTTTTTGTGGAAAAATGAATCGGTGAGCGCTGTCTCGTGACTCAAATGGATCAAACAGTCTCGCTCTCACAAATCATCCAAATTAAAAGTTACTTGAGACTGTGGTTCCAGCTCATGCTCTTGACAGTCAAAATGTCTCTCAAAAGCTGAGTGGAACACACTATAATTTCAAATGTACAATAGTCAGAAGTGCGCAGACTATGTAGAAAAAAAGTAGGAAAAGAATATATAAAAAAGGTATGCTATATAGAAGTTGTTTCCTAATTGGGCACATTTCTTCATAGGGCATCTAGTACCCGCCAAAAGGAGCCATTTTACACAGTATTAAATATGAAATATTTAAGGCATTGACCGATAATGAAATGCTCATATGTATAGTTCCGTCCCTTTGCGATCAGAGAAAAACAGACAATAAACGCAGTTGGCCACGAGTGTATGTAGCAACACGCGTTTGAGGTCTATCGAATCGTTGACGAGCTACATCGGACTTCAAAACAACAAAAATGGTGCACCGTTATAACTATAAATGAACTGGCGAACTTAATTTTAGTGTGCGGTGGTGTAATGTGGTGGAAATACCTCTGACACTTTGCGAGCGTATAGGCTAATCGTTTCCTCGACCGTATTCACCCTGCACAGGACCTTTGGATCCACGTCATGGTGGACACGCTAGACATTGACCTTGACCTTGAATGGCCCAAATTGGAAAAGACATACTTGCGCTTTTCAGTCTCGCGGCACGAACTAATAACCGTATCTATAAGACTCATGTGACAGGACCGCACCGAACGAAAGTACTTTCTTACCTAATCTTTTATTCTTCTCCTGCTGATTAGTTTTGTCATTTTAATGTCGGTTGCTTCTGAAAAGGAAAGCCCAACTTCAAAACACACTGCATATCACTATGAGATACACCACCTGTCAGATTTGTTTTTAGAACTGCTGATTATACTCTCACAACGTACAGAGTAAGATGATTCCATGCATCAAAAGCAGGATTAGACAGGAAGTACTGGCGGATCTATGTTTTGAAGGCAAGGAGTTCTATGGCGGCTACTCTGTGTCTGCCTGACATGTGTATTGCAACCTTTGGCCCCTTCTGCAATTTGTAAGGTACAGATAAGGGCAAAAAAACTATAATTTTGAAAATTCATCGAGTGGCTGTGGTGTAATTTACTGAAACCACGAGCCTGCTTTGGCTTTTTTATAACTTTGGCAGGATTGATATGATATCAGTAAAATCTTCTCACTACTGATGAGGAATGGAAAAAGTGTATGTTACTTGAGGATAGGTCCAGAAAGGCAGAGTAAGTAAAACGAAAACTTAAAAAATTCCATAAATCTGCTTTTGGAGGCATCCGTGGTTTCTGACTCCTTTCATCTAGCAAAGTATCTTCAAACTTCATTTCGTGCACCTGCCGAGTGAGTTCGTAATTCCTTCGAACGCATTTTATATTTCCTTACACCTAGTCTACAGGCCTCATAACCCAAATCCTAAATCTTGATAACTCCTATAATTGAACCACACTCCTGGATATACAGTCCAAACATTTCTATGCTATTTTTTATGTAACTCGAAAATGTGTATATGAAAAGTAGCGCTTCTAGTAACTACTTGACAATTTTTCTATTGAAAATCTCATAAAGCTAAGGGGCCGTCCATTAATCACGTGATCTTTCATTTAGCTTCTTTCAACCCCCACTCCCCTTTGGTGATATGAGGTAAGAAGATGTCTAGACCGAAAGGTTGCAGGTTGCTTTTGATTGGCATACAAGTAATAATAATGTGTTTGATGAAAAAATAGATACACGTGATATCTTACTAGACCCCCTCCACCCTTGTGATATTTCGTGATTTTTATCAAACCCCTACCCCTCCCTCCACCCTTTCAAGCCCCACGTGTAGAATGGGCGGCCCCTAAAACGTAATAGACCGCCGCAGTGTTATTCGCATTTCTTCTTTGTTTAAGGAATGATTGATGAATCGAAAATAAGTCATGTTCCTGAAATTTAGGCAAGAAAACTACTCCTGTTTAAAGAAGCCTTGCCTCCCTCCCTGTTTTCCTGTGCTCGCCCATGCTCCAAAGTAATTGCGTCTCAATAAAAAATGCTCTACATTTGATACCTTTAAGTCACTTTAAACAAACGACAGCGATTCGAAGGGGATTCTTATTTAATTTTTTAAAAGGTTCCGCTAATTGGTCTTCGTGAAAAAAACAGGGAAAAGTGTACACAGTGTCGATTTCTAATCAGGAAACCGTTGAAAAGGGACGGTAGGTATTGTTTTTGGATTCACAATCTTCCTTGACAAATATTAATTTGTAAGTAGAGATTATGCAGCTTTTAATGGAGTCAAGGCAATTATAATGGATTTTCGTTTACGAAAAGCAATGCATGCAGCGTGGGGGAAAGTGATCAAGTCGATTGGCGGTTCGTCTTATTTTGTAGTATTTAAATTAATGTTCGACGGGAAACGATGAATAAGTAATTTCATTCAAGTTCCACTCATGTGACCATTATATTCTGTGTCCTATACATGCTAGAAGTCATTGTTCATACTGTTTTCGCTTCTCAAAACCGGTAACGCCTCTATAGAGGTCTGTAATGCAGTATGTCCGATTAATTTGACTATTTTAATGGAATACGTGTAACTTAGCTAACGAAGCTTATAGCAACAAGTTGAAAACCATAAAGTTATTCATTTATTAGACACCATCGAAAAAATAATCGAGGAATAAAGTCAGTAGGCCGTTGTGAAGTAGTTCAATGCTTTGTGAACCTGGGTTGTTTGATCGACAATTCGGCTGGCTGTGAAAATGAGGTTCGACGGCGCATTCAACAGGCACGCATAGCCATGAGAAAGCTTATGGCGTCACCATAACATCACAAAAGCTACCAAAATGTCACTGATTCACTCTCTTGTGTTCTTCGTATTTCTGATGTAGGCCTCGAAAACTTGGAGTGTCAAAAATGCAGATCGAGCTCACATAGATGCTTTTGAAATGTGCTTGGATGCGCTCGGTAATACAAAGAGACTATCCTCCATTTTGTCGACGAGAATGCTCACATTCTTCGAGCTTATTCACAGAAACGATAATATGGAGAAACTTGCAGTTCAGGGTCGTGGCTCGAGTAGGCGGCGCCGTAGCCGTTCCACAACACGCTGAGTGGATACTACGGAACAGTTGCTGGATATGAGTACCAGGAGCACCACTGAACTAACTCTAGATCGCGAACGATGGCGAGCTACAATTTTCAGAACTATTGATAATACTTGTGTCAGCAGTACTACAGCTCCGACTGAATGCATTTTACAAGTTCCCAACATGTCTGTTAAGACACTGTGACTATGACGATGACCAAAAGAGGTATTGGCACTGATGAGGTCAGCAAGATCCAGTTGAAACTTATTTACCTCAGTGCATAATTATTTAGATTAGATGGTATAGAGAGCCCAGGCTCCAAAACCAGGGTGTTTTGTTGAGTGCACAAATTTTAAAGGAAAACATATTTTTAACCAAGAAACCTCTTTTTAACGTAAACTCCTTTTAGGTAAATACATTCAGTCCAACGTATCATTCCCGCTGAATAATAAGATACTACCAACCCCCGAAAACAATTGTTTGTTTTAAGCATGACATTCGTTACACCCGAATGTCTTAACATCTAGCCATTTCTTCATGTTTGGAACCAGAAAACAGTCAGAGATGGCTAAATCTAGATAATATGGTGGATGGTTCGTAGCACAGATCATGAATTTTCAACACATTTTTTTGTTTTTCCAATGTAATAGTTTCCCCTTCAAAATAGTCCTAGGCCTGTCTATTAGCTGCAAATATTGCGCTCCAGCTATACACCTCACAACACAAACAATCGCAGTACCAGTCGCTAAGAGAGCTTTGGTATACCTAAATATTAATTTATAAAGTGATGCACCCGCTGAGTTTGGATTCCTACAGCCTCGGTCACGCAATCAGTGATCTTCTAAGGAATTTATCGACATTACATGTCGTTGTACTATAGTGCGGCCACTACAAACCACAGCAAACTACTTAATTAACCACTGAAATTGATAATTCAGAGTCACTATGATACATTTGGAGCATCTTCTTGGTGTCATCAACCTTTCTTGCCAAAAAAGCTCAATCAGCTTATGTAATTCACGTTTCTCCATTTTGACTATATCACACTAGTCTAACGCAGAGGGCAGCTAACAACAGCAGTATTGCCACCAATCATCGATAATGAAGTTGTGTAATCTAACATAAATTATGTAGTTTTCTACCCGTAATGGAACTTGACAAACGCAAACTTGATTAACCTTAAAACTTACCTCCTTTTCTTATCTACCATCTTGCCGTGTCCTAATATTCAAAGAAATTAAGGTGATGCAGATCAGGACAAAACAAGTAGGAAAGAATTTACTTGAGTAAATTCAAACAGCGCCCTCAGAATGCAATTTGTTGGTATAAAAATTTTATTTTTTTAATATACTGTTATATTGACAAAACCGGATTTTTCCCGGATTAGTAATCAACAAACTTAACATTAAAATCTTAAAAAAAAGAAAAAAAAGCTGTTGACCAAGATGAGATTCGAACCCACGCCCTTTCGGACTGGTGCCTAGCGTCTTGACCGTTCGGCTACGCTACCTGTGCTTCAGGAATATCAATACACCGTACATAATAAGTCCTTAGTTACCTGTCGTGATTTAGTTCAGTTTTTTTTAACCGGAAGCGATATTGACAAAACTGGATTTTTCCCGGACTAGTTTTTTCATGCTGATTCCGAATCTGTATTTGGTTTTTCTCTAGCACCTGTAGTTTTGGCTATCTTTTGTATACGGATAGACGGACGGACAGATGGACGGACGAACGGACGGACAGACAGAGGCTCTGCATAAGCTCTTTTAAGTGACGAGTAAGAAGGGGGCCAGATACTTTACAGATCCCTGTAATTGCCATAAAACACTTGCATTATACAAAATGAGAGTCGAAAGCTAGGATGTAATAAATGCATTTGCCAATATGTATCCTTTTTAGAAGCTTCCTGGTACTCTCCACCGCAAATACACCCAAACAACCTATAAATAATATTACAACCAACTTGGCATCTATATATTGTATGTATAGAAATATTTCCAGTTCACTAGGCGTAAAACACCACACATCGTCGTAACAAAAGTACTTTACCCTCATGATACATTTTCATACAATAAATAAACGTCCGTGCGCCGAGTGTTGCTGTATCGAAATATATACAATAGAAAAGCCGAAGTGGGTTGCTAGCAACTCCCCTGCATCTAGCTGACTTTCGTTGCACGGATATTAACCCCAAATGATGAAATAGACCTCCTATATATCTAATGTATCACTTTCAGTGACTGCAGAGAAGCTCTGTTGCCAAAATTGCTGATTGACGTTACAACCAGCTTTTCATACAGATGTTCCATAATATGTACATAAGATTGGTTTTGACCTTCTAAGACAATCAGAAGAAATAACACAATCAACAACAAATTGCATTTGGCAGTGCCTTCTATAAAGCCTTTAGCCTGTCCACAATGGGACCAAAATCTAATGCGATATATGTTCCAGAAGAAAATTATTTTAGATTTGTTCCACAGAATATAAAATATATTTTTGTGACATATGTGAAATTTTTATATGATAAGACGAGGTAACTCGAATTCAATTTAGAGTGAGTTTTCAGTACCGGCTCGGAGGGTAACTCCGCTAGTGTAGAAGATAGCGAAAAAAGTGGTATATTAAAGTTGTATCCACGGATATGCTCCTTGCTCAGAAAATATTTTGATTTATACAGGGTGATCCATAACTACGTGGTGATGCAAACATGCATTTTTTTAAATGAGACTCCCTATATATTATTCTTTACTCAAATTCTACTAATGATTTCCGTTCTTCTAATATAGGGTAATTTACATTGTACAAGGCATTTCAAAAGTTACGACCATTTTTATATCCAAATCTCTGTCAAATGATATATAAAAACAGTGATGAATCAAAAATGTTTTTTTTAAACGGATGGATAAAAAATATCCTTTAGTTTTCAAATCGGCTATAAAAAAGCCCGCGTCGCATATTCGTATACAGGGTGATGTAGAATGCAAAATCTAGATTTTCTCTCCTTTTTTAGATATAACCTCCAATATTTTATTATACCAAAGAATTGCTTTTAATATACTCTTTCATCTTTGTATAGCACCTGTTATGGCTGCATCCATTGGTTTCTAAGATATTTCGATTTTTCTACAAATTTCAAATATACCTTCTATTTGTTTATCAAAATTTACTTATTTTGAGAAAATACTATTGAATTTTTTTTTCTTAACAAACAACTAAAATATAAGGCCATAATAGTACTTGATCAAGTCAAAATACTGAATTAATGAGATGATATAGGTCAAGTGTGCTGAGGAAACAATTTTATAGACGTCATGCATAATTATCCAGCAGATCTATCAGGTAGGCTATGAAATATTAAACGATACAGTCCAAATAAAGAGTGCCTCCGTTCTGGATATTGATGTCCATAGCTGATACATTCTAGAGGCAAGTAGACATTTTCTCAAAGATTCTCCTAAATACCCTCAATTGAATAATTAATTTTTAAAGCTGGTTTTTCACACAGTACGGAATTATTGAGCAGTTTATGAAAACTGTCAATTTTTCAAAGCCTACCTGATAAATATGTTTGATAATTATGCATCACGCCTACAAAATTGTTTCCTCAGCACACTTGACTTTATTATCTCGTTGATTTAGGGTTTTGACTTTGTCAAATATTATCATGACTTTATAATTTAGTTGTTCGTTAAACAAAACACAAATTTGATAAATAAGTTTCAGTACATAAATAGAAGCTATATTTCAAATTTACCAAAAAATCGAAATATCTCGGAAACTGTTGGACGTAGGTACAACAAGTGCTATGCAAAGATGAAAGAGCATATTAAAAGCAATTCTTTGAGATAACAAAATATTGGGGGTTACATTTAAAAAAAATAGAAAATCTGGATTTTGCATTCTACACCACCCGTATACGAATATACGTCGCGGGCTTTTTTATAGCCGATTTTAAAACTAGAGGATATTCTTAATCTTATCTTATCTCGGAAACTGTTGGACGTAGGTACAACAAGTGCTATGCAAAGATGAAAGAGCATATTAAAAGCAATTCTTTGAGATAATAAAATATTGGGGGTTACATTTAAAAAAAAACTGAAAATCTGCATTTTGCATTCTACACCACCCTGTATACGAATATATGTCGCGGGCTTTTTTATAGCCGATTTTAAAACTAGAGGATATTTTTAATCTTTTCATGTAAAAAAAATTTTTTGATTCATTACTTTTTGGTATACAGTACGTTCATTTAACCGCGATTTGGATATAAAAATGGTCATAACTTTTGAAATACCCTATATAATGTAACAATACCCGATATTGGAAGAACGAAAATCATCAGTAGAATTTAAATATGGAATAATATATTGGGTGTCTCATTTAAAAAAATGCATGTTTGCATCACCACGTAGTTATGGATCACCCTGTATAAATCTAAATATTTCCTGAGCAAGGAGCATATCTGTAGCTACAATTTTTATATACAACTTTTTTCGATATCTTCTACAGTAGTGGAGTTATCGACCGAGCCGGTACTAAAAACTCACCCTGTATATATTGAACGCATAGTAGAGAAAAAAAGCTTGTGTACTGGTTTTCTAACAAAAAGGGCTGAAAGAAAGGCTGCAGCGTGTTACCTTGTCGTTAAAGCCTGTAGCAATAAAATAAGATCTCACTACAGGGTAAGAGATTAGATTAAAAGGAGAGAAAACAAGAGTGTAACGGCAACATTATCACAAGAATTAGAAGGGAGTGATAAAGTATGTGATAAGAACTTTCTTCGAACGTCTAATGCCGTATTTGCTAGGAAGAATAATTTTCGAGACGCAACTTTGTACACCGTTAAATCACGTGTAGTATGTGAAATAAGCTTTGATGCTTTTTTATCAAACGAATTTCTCATAAAATATTGTTTCGTGATGACACCTTTAAAAATATTTAATGCTTCGCATACCCATTCCCAGTACGAATCTTGAAACTTTTGACTCGTGATATATATTCTCATGAAAAAGTTTTAAGCACTAACCTGTCATCTGTCAGACGACGGGTAATTTTTAAACTTCCGAATCAAGTTATCAACAACTTTTCTAGATTTTAGCTTTGTCTACTCTCATGTATTTGGTAAGGCCTTTTAATGGCTGCTTAAGTATAATGACAGGGGCAGAAATAAAATTAATCGGAAATAAATAATAAATTTGAAGATTTTCTGGTGAGCGACACTTCAGTACGAGCGTAACTATTTACGAATATATGTGCCTGGAACGATTTGAATGAAAATAGGGTTTACAGAACGACAAATGAAGAGGACTGAAACGAATCCACACATTTTCAAAAAGATAAAATCTTGCATACGGCGATTTTTGAAATGGTGTGGTTCCTGGTACTGTATTAGAAAAAAGCAACATGACGTGTCCAGTATGTCCAAACCAAACTAGTGTAGGAATGGCAAAATATCTTTGCCATCTCTAGAAAAACACCATTTTTTCTGTAATGCACAATGAAAAATCTGCATTCGATGTGTGAAGGAGCTTTAGTAAGAATAAAGGCAGCAAGACGCTTAACCTTTTGGTGGGGGTCCTCACTAGCCATTGCAGGCTGTGTAGACACTATTTTGTCACTCATGAGAATGGTAGGGGCCACGTCTGAAGGACGAGACAGCGTTTCACTTCCCGATGTGCTATGTATTGGAACCTCAAGGTTCAGATATATACTTGGCACGATGGAGTTCAGTGAGATGGTCGGACATACTGATTTTCATCAAGAGGTCTGGTAGATTCGACTAGGAGATTTCTAGGATGTAGGCGTTTAGTGTTGTCAGTGTTGGTTCAATGGGGTTGGCACAAAGGGCCAAAGGTGGCTTACATACATACTATAGGTATAGCTGGGACTTTATAGAACAAACAAGAGGAATCATCAGTCACACTCTGTCAGCTAAGTGTGTTATCAGAAAGTTTCTGTCATTTCAAGCAATTAAGTCGTTTTTCTCCATCTCGTAACCCTTTTACGTGATTTCTAATTTATTCAACTGTTATTTTTATTGACAAAATCCCCAGAATCCCTCAGTTGCCACTACGGACAGAAAAATAATTTTCCTCTCCTTAATTGTCCAGAACACGCTACTAATTGCCCGGGTGCCTTTTTGTGCCGCGCACTCGGAGCGAAAGAACGGCGTCCGCGTTGCCTGAGTTTTCTTACTTTTTATCCCGGTAGGCTGCGCCGTCAGTATTTATGTCTGCCAACTGGAAAAAGAATAGCAACACACGGGATTAGTTCGCAATTGCCGTTGAGCTTTCTCTCCTGGTCCTCATGGGTGGAGCTGCAGGGTTGAAAGCTTCAAATTAAATCATAAAACCTAATTCTACGAGGATATAGTGATCAGTAGGTATATAAAGAGACTGGTGTTGTAATTCCTTTCAAAGTTAGAAATTTGTAACACACAAGATGATGTACAAAAACCTCATCGTTAGTGTTTTTTTGCTCAAGTAGGCTTTGATTTGTATTGTGTAAGACTGTCGCAGTCATGATCCGATGAACTGTTGGCTCTTGGGCTGTTCGGCCGGCGTCGACACGCTCGCCGCCTTGGCGTCGGCACTTATGTACTCCGAATTAAGAGTGAGGGCGGCTGCGCTGTGCACCGCCGATACCTGCGGAACTCCTGCGTATCCCAAAATCTTTGCGTCTCTTATAGGGGGTATCCAATGGGGTATTTTCCAACTTGCTAATATTGCCTGTTTAATGGCTGAAATGGATTGTTTGTATCTAATTTGTAATGATGGCAGTGTTTGCTCAATTTTTTCTGCCCACGTGGAGTAAAGATAGACTTTGAAAATCATCCCTTTGAAAAGAGCTCATTTAAATCTCTTAAACCTCCCGCCTAAGGAATCAACCAATCAAAAGCGATTTTTATGCCGGATGTAGATAGGATGTGATTATTTTAATTTGAATTGAGCGTAGATTTAGGGTAGTCACGTTGTTAGTATTTTGCATAATTTTTTTATAAAGGATGTAAACTTTATTTTATGTTCATTTAGTTTCCATCTTTTGGTAGACTATAAATGTTATATTGCACAGCTTCCACTTTTTGCATTGTTATGTAATTAGTTTACTCTGAGAATGTTTCATAGTTACTTTTCCCAACTTTACTACTAATTCGGCAACACTCGTCTTTAACAGCCTGTCACCAGTGTCATGCATACATAATCTCCCCTGGTGTCACGACTGCCACTGTATCTCATTTAACCAAGACAGATCATGAAATGATGTAAACAAACGTCTGTCAATATCAATACGAAGTGGAGGTTATGTCTGTAGATGGAGAAAAGGAGGTCAGACGACAAAGTAGTCACACTCTAAGGATAGCTCCACGATAGACTTATTACGTCACGCTTAGATTTATTACGTCACAGCTTTGGCGCGAAATTTTATGTTTGAACTTTGCAGGTGTTTTTAACCCACTTCGCGTTCACAGTAAAAAGTAAAAATGTTAGTTGCATGGTTTTTGGGGACGTAACATCAATATTCCGTCATAAAATTTTGTTCGAAGAATACCCCATTAGCCATACTTTCTTGTATGCTTCTTCTTTGCTGTTGAAACTGTTTTTATGTTTATAAATGTCGATGGACTCCCTGTACAATCTGGCGTAATTAGAGGAGGTCGTACCCAGAACCTGTGTCTCATCTAACTTTATCTTGTGGTCACCGCTTTCCTGGAGTTCATGCTTAGCTACTGCAGATTTTTACGTCCGGCCGAAACTGCAATTTGATTTGTGTTTCAGAAATAGAATTTCGGATATAGCAAGCCAGAAATATATTTATGAATATCGAGGAGGTGCTAACTAGTCAGGATCTAAGTTCTGCTCGTGGACAATAAAGAAACTATATACCAAACGTCTCAAGACAAGTATTGCTGCCTATAAAAAAAAAGAAAACTACAGTGCCTGGGACACATTTAGATAGGAAAGAAATATCATCTACTTCAGCTAATAATAGAAGAAGAAATCGTATAGGAAAAGATACAATAGGGATAAGAACAATCAGCTGTTCAGAGCGGCGGCTTCCAAAATTCTAATTGCCTTAATGATTGCCAACTTCTAGAATAGGAATGTCACCTAATTAAGAAGAAGCTCCCACAGGCCAGAAAATTCGATAATGTTTCGAGAGTTAGCGAATATTATTATGTTACGTAAATTACTATACAGAAATAAACAATGTTTTCAAACAGAAAACAAAATTCTATTATTTTATAATGATTTCGGATCAATTGATTAATTTACAACGTATGAATATTATTTGAATTTGCAATTCTCCATTAATAGGATTTCAACGTATATATTCTCTTGAAACTATTTCTCAGCGGCTTCAGAACGCCGAAATTAAATCGTTGCAGTACATATAAGGCGCTTGTTAGACAGAGGCAGAGGAAAATAATAATTTCAGTTTCAGAAATTAAAAATATAGACCAAGGTTGCATAGGAATTTCAGAAATATCGCAGTTTTTTATTAAATAACCCCTGAAGTGTCCGATTGTCTATAGTATTAGATCATATATTCAATACCATGACATGATATGATATTAGTGAACCTACACAGGAAAAAATAATTACATAACTTAACGGTGGTAATTTGTATCCAACGTTAAGTTATGTAATTTAACAGTCCTCCTGTAAAGACATTCTCCAACACTTGTTCTGTGTTGGAATAAGTAACAAGTTATGGAAAAACTATGCATTCTTTGCCGTTTTCCATAATATATTATGGTTGTTGCTACATAATATTATATTGTGTTTCGTGCATAATTTTTATTGCTATTGTACGTAGTTTATTATGGAATATATTATACAGGATGTGCCACTTATACCTATGAATGCGGGTTCATATTTTGGGCATTGCTGAAGGGATTTTTCAATATTTTTTTTTCGAAATGTTTTTCCACAAAAAGACAGAATCTTGTTTTGCCATTTGTTTCTGTTAAATCTGTAAAATAAAGCACACTGTAAGTGTAATGTGAATAAACATGTAAAAGAAGTGCGATAAGATAATAACGGAATCGAACTATTATACAACATAATTATAAAATGGGACAGATTACTTTTTGCGCTATTAAAAATAAGGATTTGGACTGTAGATATATTAGAATTCAGTCAAAATATTTCTGTAAATTCTCTAGATTTAAAAGTTTACGTAGGACATTTTATCCCAACTTATCCTAACCTTAGTGCCAATAGCAAGCAGCATTATGTTGCGTTCGTTTTACAAGTGACACATTCCAAACCGAGGTGATATTTTTACATCAGTTAATTATTTAAACGGCACTCTGTTACATTTCATTGCAGGCAAATAAATTGTACGCCTTGCCAGTTCCTATGGACATACTGGTGGCTGTTATATTTCGACAGCGTATATGGCATTTGAACTGGCAAGTACAGCAAATAAACATGATGCTAATAAGCTTACCATCAAAAACACAACCTTCGTCCTTCACAAAATACGTTAAATACACAACTACACTCCTATAAATCACCAAAACAGGTTGCAAAAGGTGGGTGGCGTCTGTTGTACGTTCTTTACGCGAAACCTGAGATTTTAGGTTAGTGTTCATAACCTATGAATAGATGGCGTGCTTAGACGGCACGAAGGCGCTTCCTGAATATGTTATGTGATTTCACATAATCTATGGAGATTCACAGTGTTTGTGTGAATTTAAAGTGGACAGTTAATAATACTTTGTAACTTTATTTTTATTACATATTTTCTAATGTAAAAATACTTGTTGACATATTAATAGTACATGATATCTGTCATAACACAGTATTATGTAAACGCACATGATAAACAGTGTAATGTCATGAAAAACATGATATATTATGCAAAGTTTACATAATACAGAATGTGATTTTACCCCCATTTTTTGCAGTGTATCTCAAACTACAGATCATCGTGAAGGCTTTCCTTAGCTAATTTCGCGGGATTAGTTTGATATTTGGATTTGACAAACAACAAAACTTTCCAATCTCCGACCATGCTTTCCCTGCTCCTCTAAATGAGACAACTTTTGCTGTTGCTTTCCGCCTGACCTCTCACAAATGAACTTTTTTCAAATGGCGGCAAAGTCTCTTGACTAAGGCCCACCTATACATCACAGGACCAAATAGCCTCTTGTTATTTATCCCGTCTTCTGTTACCCTTTCTGATTTCTACCAGCATACTTATTCTACCGAAGCTAAATGGTTCCTTTTTATTTCGTTTACTACAATGACTTCGTCCTTGACAGAGAAATAACATAGTGTCGAGCTTTAATTGCAATTAGAGCTACTTTCTAACATATAGTCTCGACAATAAATCCAGGAAAGTTGAACATAGCTAGTAAAATATTTGTGACTTTTATCCACCAAAGGTGTATTATTCTAAAGGTGCCAAGGACAGCAAAATCATTTTATTTTCTATTAGGGATCGTTTTAATGATTAATATTTGAAGGAGCTTTGTTTCGTTTCTTTTCAGATGAATCAAAATATAACACACAAACCGTAATCAACAAAGCAGTCTATGTAACCGAGTTTAGTTTTCCAAGCAGTATCAACTACCATGACTAAAATAATTAATAACGAATTCAAACGGTCCTCAATCGTATTTTTTAATACAGCACTGTAAATTGCATGTTCTAAAGAACATTCTTAAATATCATTTATTTTTGTATCTACTATTAAAATATGTTTATTCTATCTTTAAATACAAAAAAACCATTGATTTGTCATATGGGCGCAATTCCGACATTTAAACCTTTAACTTTGAAATGATCGATTAAGAAGTTTTGAATGTTTGAGGGGAGATTAAACTTATCAAAGCTGCTCAGCCTCAAAAACCTGTCACTACTTTTTCTTCCTTCGTTATTCCCCTCGACAGACATACCTTCATCTCCCAAAATTTATCTTCCAAAGACACAGCCATATGCGATATGTTTCATGTGCGTGCTTTTAGTTGCTTTTGAGCCTCAGTATTTTTTCAAAATCTTACTTAGACCGGGTAGTTTTTGTTTCGACTTTATAGGATGATTAAGCGTGGTAGCAGAATTTATTTATTTGCTCTTTTTATCGGTGATTTTGACGATGACAGTTATTTGTTTATTTATTTGAGTTTTGTTCCATTCTTATTTTTTATTTTTAATACTAATTGAAATACGTCCTAGGGAATAAGCATCCAAAACAACTTCTCCAATCCAACTTTTTACTTAATATGAACTTAACAGAATAATTTTAAACATTTAGAGTCAAGTGTAACACGTTTTCTGAAGCTGTGATGAAAACGTGTGATTTCTATTAATACCTGCATAATTAGCTTTCAAGTAACCGGTGACTTTCAAGCCCAGGGACAAGGCAAAATTAGACATCACCTGCAGGTTCCATTTTTAATTTATATTACGAAATACTTAGGGAAGGATTTTTTCTAAAAGGCAATCATTGAAACAGAACTGAGCAAATATTTAACAGTTAGTATAGCAACTTACACTGTGACATTGCAGCAAAGCCTCAAACGTCTACAAAGTTACCGCACGAACTGAATGCACAAAGAGGATAAGAAAACGTTGATCCCGATAAAAGGAATCCTCAGAACTTTGTAAGGTGCTCGCTAGCCTTTATTTACCTCCTTCAAGAAGGTGAAGCGAATCGTTAGCAGTGCGTTCCAGATCTCAGGAGTCTTTTATAAAACGCTCGACCCTCATAATCCCCCGTAAATACTGGCGAGTTCAGTTTTAACGAACCTTTGCAAGAAAGTCCTAAAGAAACAAACAACATTAACAAACTGAACCGGTGGAGGCGACATTCTAGAAAAGGCCGCCACCCATTTCCTAATTGACAAAGAAGCTGAATTCTATGAGGCACAAATGTTAAAAACATCCATTATGTTGCAAATTATAATATATTCTTAAGTAATATATATAATTTTCTTCAGCTCAAAAGTTATATGTATATTACACGTTTAACCAAACTTCCTTCCAAAGTTGGAAGACATATTTTCTCTTTTTTCTTGTAATTTATGTTCGATCTATAATTTTCAATACCCGCAGGCTATTAAAAAGATTCCTAGCAGACATTAGCTATCATTTCCAGGAAGTTTAAATGAAACGGAGGTCATAAAATTCTGTTACGGAATATGCATGAAGAATGAACGGCAAAGTTTCTAGACATTACGGGTTTTGCTAATGTTCAAAGTCCAATGTACAAGACAATGTATCGCCTAACCTTATACAGCTTAGCTGCTTAGAGTTTATGTTTGTACTACTGTAATTATTCCACTCGTGGTGTTATAAAATTAGATTAGGTATACCGGGTATTCTACGACGAATAGAAAATACTTTAGGAGAAGAAAAAAGTCATATAAAGCAGGGACCCCTCTTCAACTGTTTCAGAGATAAATTGATTCTTAGAGATTTTCATTAAAATGCAGACCTCCAAATGGAAACCCTAATGAAACAAAATGTTATTGTCGGAGTTTGGAATTTGTGGTATTTTGTCCTTAATATGCCATTGCATCGTTGTGGACTAAAAGAAAGTGATCTTGTGTCAAACAATTCGCGAGATAGTGTAATATCAGCATGG
Source organism: Callosobruchus maculatus (assembly GCA_951848785.1). Lineage (NCBI taxonomy): Eukaryota > Metazoa > Arthropoda > Insecta > Coleoptera > Chrysomelidae > Callosobruchus > Callosobruchus maculatus. The sequence continues at coordinate 22,719,336 of CATOUR010000014.1, read as the reverse complement.
CATGTGTTGAAAAGTGACTTCAGGTTACAAAAAATTAAATTATATTAAAATGTCACCAAATAAATAACCCTGCACTTTACGGTAAAAGCATGCCCCAGTTACCCTCTGGTTTCACAAACTTGTTGTAAATGTGGTAAATACATGCAATAAGATTCCATTTAAGCTCTAAAATCATAGTTTGTGGTACCAATGGACATCCAGGAAGATGAATATGTTCCTACCGTAAGGTGCATGGTTAGTTATTTATTTATAAATTCATTTTCTTGTAACGTTTCTTGAAGTGATAGCATATTTTTTAAGGACTAGTACCAAAAATTCCAAAATCCGACAATAAAATTTTGTTTTATTAGGATTTTCGGTTGGAGGTCTGCATTTTATGACCAATTTTGTTGGTAATGAGCTGTCCAGTCTTCTCCCTGAAGTATTTCACGTTCCATTCTACACTACTTAGCCTTAGACCAAAATTGTACGTAACTCTGCTATCGACAATATCGATATCGATCAAACGAAAAATCATTCGAAGAAACTGTATCGGCGAAAGGATTATTGAAAACTGAAACCTCATAACTATGATGGTATCAATACTTTTATAAGAAAATCCTACGTGATTCCTGATGCTATTATTCGATATCGCGACGTGAGCAGAGCACAGTTCCCCCTACATAGGGGCCATTATGCAGCAGTCGTCAAGAGTAATTTGGATGTAGGTAGACGTGAATGCTTCACCTGTTAACCACAGGATGTAACCGATTCAGTTCGTTTAAGGTAATTTTGGTGTCTTTCTGTAGGTTTAATTCACAAAGTGATTTAAGTATGCTTTGATTAGTTTCCCGGTGTAACAGAGCAAGTAGGCATAATCGCTTAATGTTCAGGAAACGAGTTTTAGTGATGCGGTGAATAGATTTGATGAGTCCAACGATGTCAGGCAAACCTGCACATATTCAGTAATATAAGCGTATATGGGACAAGTCGTTGCTTGATAAAGATACATTTTTTAAAATACCTTACAATCTTTTTAATTGATTACTCCTTTATCAGAATCTTCAAGTTTGAAGTTTACAACTGAACAATCCTTCGACAACAATCAGGACTCCTGAGACAATCTTGTGTCGTGTCTAAAACTAATATTCGTAAAATCAATAAATAGCACATAGACCGGCTGTTTTCTCATACTCCTCCACCCCTCTTATGTTTTTTATTTCAAGAGATAGAAAACAGTTTTTGTATGAAAATTTTATAATTTTTTTGACATTCTGAATTTGACAAAAAAACGAAAAAAGAAAACGATAAGAAATAATTTTTTCATATAAAGTTATATTTTTTAAATAGGAAACCCTATATATTATGTCACGGCAAGAAATATATTTTTCTCTTGTTTTCAAAAATATAGGGTTCGTTTGCCTTATTTTGAACGATTCTTGAAATATAGCCTCAAAGTTAGACATGGAATATCTTTGAGACATGATGTGCGTTTGTGGGGGGAAAATGCAACGAATTTTATTTTTGAAATATTTAAACTGAGATAATTGATTGCGATTCAGTTTCTGACATCATCTGTACTTTTTTGTCACTTAAAGAGCTTCATCCCAAGTAGCGTTCCTACGTAATTCAAGTCGATATCATCAGTACATGACATAAGAGTACAACTCTTATAGTTCATAAGCTCATCAATCAAAATTAAAAACAAAATAGGCACAAGGATAGACCCTTGAGCGTCGCCCATTCTTACTGTCTTCACCTCGCTTGTTTCCTTACTCAAAGTATTTTGTTAGCATGCCGCGTTTTTTTTCTATTTACTTATTCATAAAGCAGGTTCTGTTCAAAATGATGTTGTACTGTTCCAATTATGTTCATCGTACAGCCTAAATATGTTGGGCCTAATAAAGAAAATACTTCTTCCATGATGTTAAAAAATAGAATATGAATATCTCACTGTGAAACACATGTTGATTGAGCATCCGTTATTGGTATACTATCGAAGCGTAGCATTCTATACATACAGCGCATATATATATATAGTATGTTGTTCTATTGGCTATTTTGACATAAACTTTACGTAGCGTCAAAGATGCTTCTTTTAGATCTTTGTTCACATTAAATGAATCGTTGGCCTTGATAAAACTTGCCGTAGCTGACAAATAGGTAAAGTGCTGTTGCCGAGGTATTCCAGACGATGCCAGCTGTCAGCCGACAATATGCCAATTGAAAATGTTTGCTGGAGGGCGTTCTTCAAGATGTCAAAGCTGTAGACCGATTTTAGTTTTCAAAACAAAAGCCATGGCCGTTAATCAAATATTGTTCCAGGTTATTTTCATCCTAACGCTCGGCTCTTCATCCATGATCCAGCGAAACCCGGTGAATATAAACCGCATCTCTAATTCTAGACATAAAGCGACCACAGGCTTCGCGTGCGGCTATCGATACCCAGCCCTTCTATCCCTACCTCCTTTTCCTGCGGGAGCGGGCTATCGTCTGATGGTCTGGAACGGTCTGGTCGCTGGAAGAACGCAGGCTACGCTACAATCGATTCGTAGCGACATCTGGCGGATGGATAGCAGATTTCGTGGCTCGCCAGAGGGTGGCGCACTCGATACATTTCAGAAGAAAAGTGGAGTTCTTTTGGAAAGTATACAAAGATGCAAGGCCAAGGGCGTATCTAGTGTTCTGTCTATAGAAGGATTTGAGGTACACATTTGGAGTGTGGTGAGTCGCAGGCCCACCGTGAATAGGAGGATTATCTTTTCTTCCGGGTGCAAGTATTACACTGAGAGAAAACTTTAATCGCTGCGATTGAAATTTTAATCACCGCAATTAAATTTTGCATCAAAACACGTGACAATTAAACTGTCCAATTGCTGCAATTGAATAGTGAATTCTGTTTAGGATTAATTGTGGTAGCGAGCAATATCACATCAGTGGTAGAAAAAATCAGAAAAATGTCACTGTCACAGTAGCTTGATTTAATAGTTACAATTAAACTACGTCTCCAAGATTATTCACTTGTTTAGCACCCTAAATTAAACAGGATTATTTATTACCTCAGTTATTTGTGACATTCTTTTTGTCATTGTACTACAGATACCTAATGAATTCAGCTGGTATAATGAAAAGCTTTAATACCAATACTGATTTTTTTTTAATTGGATACGGGTAATCCCTATACTCAATTAGAGGGATTAATAAAGCTTATAGATTCAAAACAATCGTTATTCCTGGTAAAATAAGTAACATTCATTATAACAAAAATTAGAATCTTGAGTATGTTATAACAAGAAAGTTACTATTGCACATAAAACGTCTATCACACCTACGAGGACATAATATCATTGGGAAATTGTTACATATTTTGATCTTACAGCAAAGTTACCGAAAATGTACGACTCGGTTACTCCAAAGCCATATTTTACCATGTAGGTACCTATTCTGTTCCACACACAAGGACACAGCAAGCATAAAACTTACAGGAACACAAAATAGTATGTGATACTAAAACCGAACAGCGAATGCACATCACACCTGTAACTGCATGCTGTAACCACTAACGACTAACTCAAATGCAAAAAAACAGCGCAGAGCATCTATCTCTATCGCACTCGCTTGCCCTCTGGAAGAAAAGAGATGGAGCATGGTAAACATCCCCCACCTCGGAAAACGGCCGTTATGCGTATTTCGTGACTTATCACAGCTGTAATATCCTTTAGCTCTTAAAAATAAAAATTTTCAATTGAAAACCGCAGTACTTCAACCAGTTTAATTGCCATTGTAACCTGTAGTGTCTACGATAGGAATACTCATAACGACAGTTACTGATTTATTTTGATAGTAACTCTCGTTAATCATTACTATTAAAATGTTTAATTGAAAGCAGTAGTACTTAAACCTGTTTAATTGTTGCAATAATATGCGTTTTCTGTGACAAAATCGAAGTATTAGAATTCAGTTTTTATGCCTGATTATGAAGCTACATTTCAGAAACAGCATGCAACCTTAATGTACACTATTAAAAATGTACCAGTAAATGCTTTAACAGGACTGGTTGTCTCAGTGTATATAGTAAAAGAGTTCCTCTTTAAATTTTAGCGTTGCAACTGTCACTTGAAGAACTTCGATGTATCGACGACAATGCAGAACAGTATTCTGTAGTGTAAAATAGATGTGTGTGGTGCTTACTTTATACATATAATTGAAGATATATATGAACTAATTTATGTTATATATTTGAATCAACAATAAAGATAAGTAAATTGTATCTCTAGTCCTAATTGGAATTGGATAAAAAACATTCGAACATCACCTCAAAGGAAAACCTGCCATAAGCGTCACATTTTATTCATATGGTTGAATAAGAAAATAATGTTTCTCATGGGTAATTATCATAATTAAGTATTTTTTATCAAAGTTTCAAATAAGAGTATGGTGGTTCTCAACTTTCTGTATGTGGCTCCGTATAAAGCTGTCTCCAAAACGCTCTTTTCCGTGCACTTTTCTAAATAATACGGATAACCTATATCCGCTCTACGGTTCACCCAGAGCGGCTGTCCTAAGAACCGCAATGCTGGGCAGAGACCACCGGCCTGCGGCCGTATAGAAACATATAATTTAATGCTTTGCGGCAACAGCTCTTTAACTTTAACAGATATTAAATATTTCTTCCTATCTCCATTGCGTTGGTTACCATGTAGGTGGTCGATTGTGAACAGCTCCATGCAGAAATAAATACTAGGTGTCATTTAGTGGTTTTAAGATGGATCATTTTACCTATTCATGATTTATGGAACTGACCCGGTAATTTCTTTAGTTTAAATTAGGATTAGAAAGACCATAGGGATGATTCTTTTCATTCATCGAAAACTTCCGGGTTTCGGAGTCCCTATAGGAGTAATTGTGGAAAGGATTCTACTTCATTTGGCTGTACTATATTGGTTTACTAACATACTTACCTTGTAAGGTGTATCAGGTAAGATTTGCAGGTTACTAAGGGCCAGTAACTCACCTGTAAGAAACAAAATCATATTGTTGAACATAATTATTACGTAATGTAAACTGTAAACCATTATTTTCTAGATGAGAGAGCCAATAATTCAATATGTCGGCGCCATATTTTCCTGTGACTTTGAGTCCCTCTTATAGTACGTTTTGTGGCTATATACAGGGTGTTTCCTGAGTTGGGACTTTTATTCATGGGGCACACAGTACTCGCCAAAAAGGTGTGTTTTTTGCTAGTGACATATAAACGAAATGTATACGGATATCAATATATTGAATGAAATTCTCATTTCTAATTCCGTCTCTGTGCGATTAGATTAAAACAGACACAAAAAAGCACTTTACTATATGCAGCATGAAACGCTGAAACGTGTACATCCCAAAAAACAGGATCAAAATTTAAAACATGGTTGAAATGTCAATTTTCAAATTCTGCGTAGCAACATGACACATAAAAGTGAGAAGTGTAGTTAAATAAAATAGATATAAAAATATTATAATATAAAAATATATTATATAGTAGAAAGGCTAAATGCGAGTGGTTATTCTAAAAAGAAGTACATATATTTAAAAAAGTTGACGGCTCTCTGCTTCAATTTGGGCCCGCAGTAATATCCTATATACTTAAAGCTTCGACTGAATATGGCAGTTTGATGTAGTGTCATTGAAAAACACTTCTCTCTTGAACATTGAGTGCTCTAAATTTGAAAGACCATACTTAAACAGATTTCCTACGTGCAGCCATCTAAGGTCAGTGACGTATGTGGAATGAATGGGGTTACACTTCCTGATTTTATTTATAAATCTACTGCAGATATTTTGCATCGCAATACCTTATGAGATCTTATATAGCACTAAAACTGTGACAGGGGTTTTTTAGCTGCAAGAAATTTGCATCTTTAATACTTCGTATTCTTTAAATTCTCATAACTTCTTGCTAGGATGTGGCGAGCCGACACAAACTTACAGTTGTGGAAAAACTAGTAAAACAGAGACAGTATGAAAATTAAACCAAGAGGCTTAACTAAGTTCTATAGAGAAGAAATATAATAAATTAGTCAAACCATTAATGAAAGGCTGTTTTCCTGAAAAAGGATAGATCATGCATTATATGCAGAACTAGAGCATAACTTTTAGAGGTTCCATTAAATCAAGCCTTCGAGAGGTATTCAGATATATGTATATATATGAAGTACTGTCGATTCTCCGAAACATCAGACTTAAATATTTGCCTTTAACCAATATTTGTCGAAACCGGGAGATACCTCACCTCCATACTCTAAAATTGGTGCTTGCTTTGTTCGGTAAATTCACAGAGTGAGTTTCATTTGTTTGCACCGACTTACACGGGAAGGAAGCTGCTCATAGCCGAAAGGTATTCCAATATTATAGAGCAGCAGCTTATTGAAAGTTCAGAAAAGGTAAGCAGTGTGTATTGTACGGAAAACTGTAATTTCCTATCCGAGCTTCTGTTTGTCTTCGGATTAGCAGTTTGTGAATTATCATCCAGGGATGCAACGTGAAGGTGGCTCATAACATGAGCTCTGCATGTTTTTAAAAATCTCCTACTTTAGTGACCCTTTTAGGCGGAATTTAAATGATATCTTAGGAAAATCACTATTCAGACGAAACGTCTTATCGAAAGTTAATTATAAAGCAGGAAAGTGAAATTGAAGAAAGTAGCAAAAGACCAGACTTACGAACTCAGAGTGCTGCCAAATATATTGCCTGTAAACGTATATGGTTGATAACAAAGCAGGCCTTAAACATAATTTAAGTAGAAAAATAACTATAACGAGTTTACTCAAGTCCACCTGTTTTACAGAATCATATTCAAATATGCGTATACAACTTCGATATAATAGCCATGTATTTGACCTATGGCTTAATAAATTCAGATTTACCCAATTACGTAGGCTGCTATAAGTTTATAAACATGTGAAGTCCAGTTACGCTGAAGAAAGTATAAGCGTGTTTGCTATATACGTTCTGAATGAGTTGCAGTTTTGTCCCAAAGGTTTACTGTACGTGTGAAACTATATCCAATCAAATATTTCTTCCGGTATTACTTTACATAGGGAGACCGTCTGCTGGGAAAGCAACAAGCAGTTTAAACATCTCAAAAGATTCTACTAGGTCCTGAAACGGCCAGTCTTAAAAAACAAAAGCAAAAAAAATAAATTTTAAAATTTTTCAATTGGTAATTAAATGCAAAGGTGGTGGGATAACTGAATATTGAATAATGTTAGCTTTCTTGAAGCAAAATTCGTATGGCTGTTCAAGACAGAAAATGAATGGTCCTACTGCGGAGACGTGCAAATTTAATTACTTATGTAACTCTAAGAATTATTGAAGCTTTCTGGAATAGAATAAATACTTATTTCTAACTACAATAGTACTGGTGCCTTCAAGAGGCTGATGAATTTTAACATGCGATCTATGGATCTCCCCTATAATCCAGAAAAAAATCTTTCTTTGAAGTGTTCTCTAATAACGTTTTTCTTTTTTCCTCATCAAAGGTTCCATAAAAAGTAAAAGAAATAGTAGGATATATGTAGTAATCTTCCGTATCGACACTTTACTAAATATATACCAAGCTCATTTGAATTCGTTTTAAAATACCTAAAAAAATGTGTCACTCGGAAATGCTTCACAAAGACTTGATCATCGTATTTTGCTTTTTTCAAATAGATTTCATACATGGGATGAAGTAGGACCGCTAATTAACTGGAACTGGATGACCAATGTCAGTAATAATTTCTTTCCGAAACTAGATGCGCGCGTTCGCACTATGCAAATAATTATAAACAGCATTGGATTTTTGAAATTTTAGAAATGTTATCAACTCAGTCCGTTTTTTTTTTCAGGTCCAGGACTTGTAATATTCTAGCGTTTGACTGGAAAGCAATCAGATTTGGAAGACGAATCAAACGACATTGCTAGACTGCTTAGTCCAACTGGAGACGAGGGTGAAGGATAGCCTTCTGCTCTCTTACAGTGATTGAACAATGGATATTTGGAGCTGGCGTTAACTGAGTTTTTCCTATTTTGTCGGAGCTATACAAAATTCACCAAATAACAGTTTGCCGCCATAACAAAAACATCTAAACGGAAAAATACTTCAAAATAAAAGCAAGCTGACACATTTTTCCGATAACAATTTAGATATGAACAATTTACAATAACAAGTTCATTCTGTTCTGAAGTTGCGGGCAACTTATCTAAATATGTATACCTGGGCGTTCAAGTTATTCAGTTAAAAGGAGCAGTGCAAGACAAGATTAATGGCGTTACATTTCAGCCGCATGCCTGGCTACAACGCTGACAAATGTTATTTCCTTGGTAAATTCTGAGAAATTATCAGAATTTGTGAAATTACGTGCAATTACATTTGAATAATATCATAACGGAAAGGTGTACAGCAGATTTATGGAAAGGTATGTGGCATTGGCGTGGGTGCACTGCTTTGCCTAAGCTTCTAAAGCCGGCGCCACTTATGCGGGTATTTACTGAATATCAATATTCGCCGTTTTTTCAACCTTGCTCGCCGAATAACGAGCACGTATCGCCCTTTAGCCGAATAGCATATAATCGGGGTTCGCTGCTCGCCCAATACCACATATGTGGCGCCGGCTTTATTAGCCGAATAACAAATAATCGGGGTTCGTTGCTCGCCGAATACCGCATATGTGGCGCCGGCTTAATAATAGTACAAAACTGGAATTATCATAGTAACACAATATAGTGTAATACTACAAACATGCTTGCAGTCTCATCGTTACTATACACCTTTGGTGCCAATCACCGGACGGTGGAAGACCCACAAAAGGATGAATATGGAGAGAGTCCAACATCCTTAGTCCTCTATCCCGCGAATGTACCTTCCGCGACACCTAAGAGGGCGTGGACTATTGAGTTAGGAGCGTCTGCACAACAGGGTAGCATTGGCCACTGCCTGCTATGTGACAAGGAGCATTGATCCGCCGATCCGATTTGTGCGAGATGTCGAGAATGTGGGTAAAGGAGCTCTCGTTTTTAGAGTGGCAACACGAGCAGCCGAGAAGCTCAGCCTGACACTCGACTTCACGCATAGGTGTTAGCAGTCCATTGCTGAACTTGCTTCCCTACAACTAAAAGCTCTAATTTCAGCTGCCTAAGCGAACTTTCTTTTAAAACTTCATATCGCATCACTAACTGACCACCACTCAGCGCATGTCAGCTTAGCTGTTTGCTTAACTGGGCGTGCATCAACTAATTACAATGCAAGTTACAATACATAAAATTATAATAGAAATTGCTACATGTAACAATTTACTCAACAACAGTTTTAAATTCATATTCACATAACCCATTAGAATGTACAATATCAAATAGCAATGTCTGTTAAGTGCATAAGGTGCCCTAAAGGCCAAATGGATTCCAAAGTTCATATAACAACCAATAAATTCAATTATTCACGAACAAATCTAAATAATCTAGCATCTAAACAAGTACTGCTTATATTTGTGTTCAAAAGCTGCGTATGACAAAGATTTTAAACCAAATGGAACAATAAATTGCTGTCCCATTATAGGTAAAAGATCTTTTATATAAATAACGAAGTTTTGTGGCTCGGAATATCCAAAAGGTGATTTGAGGTGGTGCTCGTATCATGATCTGATTGATTGAGGTTTAGTTTTCTCGTGGTTTTTCTGTGATAATTAATTTATGTCACAGTGATTTTTCCTTGTGTTTGCCAAAATGTATATGTAAAAACTTAGTGACCTCAAATTTGCATGACCCTATCCTATAGCTTCATTATTGATTGATAATGATATACAGGAATGCAGGTTTTCTCCCTGCTGTGAAATCGGTGTTTTGCTCACGTTTAGAAATAATTTGTTTTCTATAAACCAAGCGTTAATCTTCTATAGTGCATCATTACATTTTATGTTTCAATGATTCGTCGTCCTTATGCATATATGGTAAAGAAGCATCTAATTTGCCCAGGTGGTTGACATATAGAACGAAGAGGAACGGACCAAGAACTGAGCCCCGTGGCACACCTGTGTTTACACCTAGCCTTTCAGAAAGAGTATCCTATTTATGCACTCAAACTGTGGCCGATTTATTAGGAGTAGATCTATCCATCTCAAAACGTTTCGTCCTACTACACGTAGATAAGTTGGTTAAGTAACTTTCCGTGATCCACACAGCCAAACGCGTTGTTCTTATCTCAAAAGTAAGGGTCATTGGCATTCATTTTCCATGCAAATTTAATATATATTCTTAGAATACTGCTAGAAATACAAATAGCTCCAATAAAATTAAATGGCGTAATTAGTTATGTAATATCCCCTGGTAGAATCATCTAACCCGCCATTGCATAGAAGCGATGAAAGCATCTCGTGCGTGGCTGGTGAAATGTGATGGATAGCGTTGGCAAACCTACATGATGTGATGTAGGTGGCACTTCCGAACTAACAGAACACGACTTACATGCTTATGGTGATGGAAATTCCTAGACTCACCGTTGATTTATGTATCTTGACACTTTGCACAAATATCAATTATAGAGATCTAACAAATACTAACGAGACTGCGATTATAGTTGGGCAACAATGGGCGATTTCTTAAGCAATCTTCTACCTAGAATATAAGTTGGTTCATAGCTTTGTAGCTTCAGGACGTCTGAGCCTACGTACACGGAAACTTGGTATTTGAGTTATTCTTAAGGTATATATACATATATTACGGTCAAAGATGATATTTCGGTCTTTAACGATATTGGCCGGTCCTTGTCGTGAATGTTCTATTACAGCGGGACGTCCTGATAATGACCGGCCAATAGCGTGAATATCCATGTAAACTGGGCACTGTTGATAAACTGGGAATGGATTTACGTTTTTACGACTTTGCCCGGGCAATCTCGTTAATGTCCGCTCAAGAGTGAGCTGTCAAGGTTTGAATAAAACATAGGTTATTTTATTCCCATTTTGCCATGTTTGGAAAAGTTCATATTGTTGGAAAATCTCAGTGACGATATCAAACGGAAAGAAATTTCCCTTAGAGAAGCTGTAACACAGAATACAATTTTTGGAAGCCAAGGATATAAGCGTTGCTATTGTAAGGGCGGCTGAAAGAACAAAAAATGTGAGTGCCGTGCCAATGACAAAATCTGCAATTCAAAGTGCCACGGCTCATTACCATGTTGTAATAAAAATGCTTAATCGATGCTTTGATCTTGTTTTTATAGACATGTTTTAATATTTTAATTTGTCATATTTAACGATTAGGTATTTTAAGTTTCCTTCCAATTTTTTTGTGAAGCGATGAAAATATATATATATTTTTTAAAATGGTCCTCATATTTTATCAAACAGCTGCCCTAATCTGTAATATCAACTTTGGCCATGCATTGATGGTCGATGCCGTGAATGGCCGGACAAAGATGCAAAAACTAAAATACTTTCAACCTTGTCCACGACAGATGGGCATTCTCGTTATAGCCTGGGCAATAACGATATTGGCCTGCATATTTGGCTTCTGACGTTAATGCCCGGCCAATGTCTTCAATGCCCAATTTACAACAGTGGCCGTAACATATATATGATATAGGGTCCAAAGCATTTCGTATTGTTTTTATGTCTATAGGAACACTACGTAATACGCTTGCCATTTAAAGAGTTAAGTATGCATAGTAGTAATAGTAGCATAGTAGTAATTGCGTACGGGAAATCCTCCATCAGCTAAGTACTTAGATGAACAATACTAAAGTCACCCACAACTAGCTAGCGTAAATTTGACTTCCATTCCAGATTCGTGACCAATGATATCGAAAACCCGTAAACCAATCCGGTAGATTCAAAGAAGCCTCCGTCACTAGTTGAATCCGCTATTGAAAGCCTCAAAAATATGATCGTCGATTCATACTCAACGAACTCAAAAGCCTGTGTTCTTGATAGAACAAGTTGTATTCAACTCAGCATATGCTTTTTATCTCATAACGTTACCTTCAAAATACCGAAATATCTCTAATTAAATAAAACGTAATGCTAGATAACATAATAGAAGCTTAACATTGCAAAAATGTTGGAGAGCCTAAGTGCAAGTACAGCCTTCAGTTAATTATACAGCAGTCTACAACTTTTTTTACCAAGAAAAATGATATTCATCCTGAGGGTATCTAACCAAGTAATAGAGAGAATATATACATACAAATATCTCGGAATAATTATCAACTGTAATAATGACTCATATGTAGAAATAAAAACAAGGATAGAAATCGCCCGGAATGCCTTCATAGAAATGAAACAGTTTTTCTGTAATAAGTCTCTGAGCAAGGAACTCAAGATTCGTATGCTGAGATGCTATGTGTTGTCTGTCATGTTATATGGTATAGAGGCAGCCACACTAACAGAAACCATGCTGAAACGAATAGAAGCTTTTGAAATGTGGCTTTATAGGCGAATATTGAGAATATTGTACATAGATCATGTTACCAAAGAGGAAATTTTAAGACAGCTGTCCAAGACGAAAGAACTGGTCACAGAAATTAAAACAAGAAATTTACAATACCTGGGCCATATAAAGAGAGGTGAAATATATCAAATTCTCCATGTCATTGTGCAAGGAAAAATCGATGGCAAACGCAATGCAGAAAGAAGACGCACCTCGTGGCTTCGTAACTTGAGGGAGTGGTATAACTGCTCCACAACACAATTATTCAGAGCCGCAGTTAATAAAGTGAAAATTGTCATGATGATCGCCAACCTTCGTAAGAAGATGGCACCCTAAGAAGTCTACAACTGTATTCATTAGGTAAATCCTTGGTATTTTATTAAACATTCACAAAGCAGATTCAATCCCAGTAAATCGAAAATGCCTCTACACGGCGGCTAACTCATACTGGGTTACCCTCAAATTAAATATGGGAGTCCTTCCAATTTTATCGTTTCGACTACTAAAATACGCCTCTTGTGTAATATTATACCTTTCCGTGCAGCAATTTGCACAAATACGGTTTTGAAATATATAATACATTAATCCTTCTAACCATTCTATCTACTTCTTATTTTTCTCTGAATGTATTGTAATTTTAGTTCTGTCTTCCGATTTTCCCAAAATCAATAAATCATATTTTACTGAAAAATGTATTGACACACCTGTTGTACTCAATGATAACGGCTAATATGTTGGGGAGTCAGAGCTTCCGAAACACACAACAATATAGAGTAGCCAAGAACATTTATCTAACAGCTACTGAGGTAATCGGGGATTACGCTATTGAAGCTGAACTTTCGGTAAGGAAAGCCTTGTATGAAAATCTTTCCAAGAGCAACTTCATCAACCAATGAACGCCGTTAACTGACGACCTTCAGTTTTAGTAAGGACAGACATTTGTCCTAAACTTAAATATTCTTTAGATATTATAGAAATTCTGGAAGTGTCACAACCATGATACTACGACACTGACAGATACGATAACTTTGTTTCTGTGATCTGTGGATATGATCACTTGGCGGACAGATTTCGAACCGGTCTGCGCATGACGTCACCGCGTGACAAAAGTGTGCAAGCACATGGCGCCAAAGCATTGATTTTTGAAAGTTTTATTTCGTTCCCTGTTATATCTGTCTTAGATATTTAATATAATAATACAAAATGAAAATAGCTCATGCACGGTATAATATAAACGATACATATTGCTCTGTATCTGAATAAAAAATTGGTGAAATAGTTATACAGAGAATTGATATTAATCGACGCCTGACCCGTTTGCAGTAGCTCCGAGCGTTCTGAATTTCAGATACAAAAATTTGAATCTATGTACTCCAAAAAAAATTTACATTGTGGAAAAAGAACAGAGCCAGAGCGGTCTGGACGTATTTTTCTGAAATCTCATATAAGAGGTTGATTGGAGTGCCTAGTGAAACCATCTTTTTGTGGGAAAAGTTCTCGGGTAGGGGGTGGAATTTTTATATACTCCATTCAGGATCCTTTGATTACCGTTCTTATTTTTTATATATAGATTATGATGTTGCGTCACCAGCTCTTCAAGCCAATTTGCATATGTATTTACTGTATAATTCTCTTAATAAAAGGTAGACAAGAAATAAATAACATGATTTTGTCATTAGAGGTTTTTAAAAATCATGAACAAGCATAATGGCATTATGTTTATGGCGAATGAATATTGACTTTTTTCTGCTAATGATTGGTGGAAAAATGCATTCCCAAATTTTCTTATTTTTTATTTATTCAAATATATGTCACAACCGCGTATATGTTAAACATAAAATAAAAACATCACAATACAACAATACAATATCTTTTTGGGCATTGTATTTAGCTAGTACAGGTGAATTCTCGTATACTAAAGATTCCTAGTAATAACAGGTTTTTCCTCAATTTTTTTCAAAATGTTTTCACACGATGTATCTGTTTAATAATATGTTTGAATTAAAAAGTTTGATCCAGTGAGGGTTTCTGATGGCCTGGGCACATTATTTGTTGCTCTCTTGTGTTGTAGTTAGGTATTGATTCTGTATATATATGAGTCTATGGGGAAATATATTTTGGACAGACAATAAGAACTGAAAAAGGGGTGAATAAGAGCATATAGAACTAGCCTTTCTCTATATGAACTGAAAATGAAATATCAAAATACGTTCTGCAACCTGTAAATCTCCAACCATCTTTTAGCGCATTTTTATTTTATGTAGCATTTTTTTTATTCCAAATAGGAAAGGCGCTAGGAAAGCTGGATACACCGTCGCAGGACCCTGTATGCTTATTACTTTATACTATTTTACAATGTTAGTGAATTTCAGTTTTCTAATATTCGAGGTCTCTCTAATTCCCCTATCAATAATTCGTATTCTGAAATACATTTTGCATCTAGAAAACAAGCTCATCTTTGCTTCATCAGTCACATATACATTCTCTGATAATTTGTTTAAATTCGCAAGATAGTTTTTTTTTCAATTTTCAAAGCGTTTTCATTATAGTTGGAAAATATATGGCCGAGCTCATTACATTTTGCCAAGAACTGTATGTTTTTGTAGTCCACCTTCTGTTAAATGGTTGACCCAACTGAGAGAAGTATCTGTGCAATCTGGAATATAACCCAGTTTCTCCTTGTTTTTCAACTTAAATGCAGTGAAACCTGCCAAATTTTCCAAACCATCCCAAGTAGCGGTAGTGTGACGAATAGTTTTTACTTTTTTACTATTACGTCCCACAACCACACAGTAAACCATTGTTCAAACATGTGTTAAACTCCAGAATCGCAAATAATTAATGTTTTATCAAACTTTACTACGGTAAACGAGTAAACTCAAGAAAATAAACTGAAAATGTTCGGCTATAACTTGTAACTAAACGAGTAAACAAACCCCGTTTGTCACACGCTGACGTCACAGGTGGAAGCGAGACGGAAGACATCATGCGCGTGAGCATACCTTCTAAAGTCGTAGTATCATGTGTCACAACATTCTGACCGCTCTGTCAAAAGAGGTGGAGGTTACTGCACATGAGTATTTTGATAATACTTAAACTGTCAATTACAATAAGTATTGACGCTTGTTTAGAGCCAGGATGTGTATGTGCCCAGCTATTTATTATCTGATAGTGGGGCGTAAATTCCAGATTAAATAATATCACATCGGTTGACACACCTGCTACTTTTCCGTATCAACTGCATAGGTTACACTTGTTGTCGATCACAAGAAAACGATTTAACTAACATCCTTCTTAAAGACAAAGTACTGTATAAAGTAGCACCTTTCGATACCGACATCCCAATATTATTTCACTGTTATATCTTTCATGTTTTTTATTTTATACTTTAAATAACAAGCATTAAACACAACAATATTTAGTTTTTGGGTTGAATTGAAAAACAACCTTGTTGGTTGACATTCCGCCTTTTGTCATTCTGATTATGAATTTGGAAGGTTTTATGTAAATTTCCATGTAGGCCCAATTGTGGCAGGTGTGGTGTAAATTTGTTTGGAGTAAGGCCTGAGACCGACATAATGATGGGGACAATAACAACTTTATTATTATTATTCTAAGTTCCTCTATTATTATTGTTATTAATTACAAACTGGAGATGTCCAAAGTAATGATCACTGCATTAAAAGCAATCTTCTATGCAGATTATATCCAGGCTTGCTTGGGACTCCGTAGAAACTTTCAGTGGACTGTAAGAAAATGAAAAGGCATCAAAAGTCAAACCGAAATAAATTATCCACTTCATAAATATGGCATTCCATTCAAAATTATGACGTAAAATTGGTAAACCTGACAACACTGACGTTAGCATTTTTGAATTCTGTATGTTTAAAGAAGCCCAAGTATTGAATTTCACCGTTCCAGCTGTGGTAGTTGTAGAAATGTTTAAGCGTTCCGGTTCTGTTTACTGAAAAAGCGGTGTTACCGTATCTCAGTAATTAATAGAAACAAAATTTTGAAATTGTGAGATCTTACTAAATTCAACGTGCGCAATTTATTGCAATAAAAATAAGTGGAGTATTCTATTTAAAATAAATTAAAATAGGGGACATTTGTTTAATCATTTAGAAGAATAATTTATAACTTGGCAACGTCGCAAACGCAAAAAATATCACAAGGCGAGATAGGGTATTAGTAGCTATTCCGATTTGAAATAAAAAATACAGGGTGTTACATTTAAAAAAACAAAGTAAAATGACCTTCAGGTTGCCGTAATTTAAAATTCGTAACCAAATAACTTTTGTATTTGACATTTTCTCCTATCAGGTATACCTTGTGAGACATCGAAGAATTACACACTAAATGGACCCGCTGTATATCACACATTAGGTAATGATGAATAAATGGACCTGCAAGAAATCTTTTTGATGATGGACGAGCCAACCAAGGATGAAACAGGTGAAACAATTTATTGCAGAACGGAAACCAAAATTCACGAGAACTCTATTAAGGTGTACAACAGGACGGCTGTGAGAGCCTTAGTACGCGTAGGTCTGTTGTCGGATAAACCGTCAATGTTGCTCAAGGAATTAATAGCAGAAGTAGCCATATTTAGGTTATAGAGCGAATACGATGAGGAACCATTAACGCATCTTCTGTGCACCGTAAGGAAACTATTCACTCCATAATAGTGCCATGTTGAAATAGAAGATTTTTGCAACTATACTAGAATATACAAACAATGAAGCTCAGAAAAACGGCCTACTGCGGCCCATGCTTGTAAAAGTGCTACAAAATCGTATTTTATTCCAAATTTCTCAACTTGTGAAGACACTGAAATCAGACAGTGTATATCTATGAAAAATACAAGCAAGGTTCAACAAGAATCTCAAAGTGACGAAGAGTAGACTTCTCACTTTTCAGTTTAGTTGAATCTGTTTGACTAATTCAGTGACACTGTACTGATAATGAACACATTTTCATTAAAACTGATCTGTGGGTGTGTACTTTCAATCAAAGTGAAAACCAGTCTTACTTTTCATCCCTTTTGGCTGATCAGTATTAAAAAAGATGAATACAAACTGAAGTGCGAGATCTACTGATACAATGATCCAGACCAGCTGATGTATTCAGAAAAACATAAAGTGTGTGAACAAACATCATCTTCAATACTGCCGAATCAGTTAAAATTATTGATTTAAACTGAATAGTGAGAACCCATCTTGTGCCACCAATATATTTGTCATTGAGATCTCTTTAGTATTATTGAATGATACCAAACTATGTGCCAAATGTGCCCTCATTTTTGTATAGCATTTATCCAAAAAGTAGTAAGCACATTTATGTAAAATTTTAGAGCGCAGAGTATGCAGAGGAGAGCGGCTGTATGCAAATCCGCGGATTCGATCGTCAGCCAGTGGACCGTTTTACTGTTTCGATTGTGCACGTCAACTGGCATGGCATCGTGTGCAGACAAAATCCGTTTATGACTTCCACCTAATGCACACTCAAAAACAATCAAATCCTGTTACGCAAAAGCAATAACAGAATGAATTTATAGGTGCGTTGAATAGCAACGATCTTGATTAAATCGCGCCGCAATAGATGTTGAAGTGCTACATTCGCCTGATTACGTACACAAAAACGGATATGTGTTTTCAACTCTTAACAGGTACTATAAAATTAGTTGGCCAGTTTAAACTGGAGAACAACGTTAAACATAGCACAGAATGCCTCTTTGAAAATAATGTTAGAAAACACCTCCACCTATTCAGAATAATTATGGATGCATTGGTATATATGTATAAATGTTCCAAACAAAATGTTCCAAAATTTCAAACATTTTGTTTAATATCTATAAACATCTATGAGAATAAAATTTTATGCTCGCCTGAGTTAAAGTATAACTAAGGTTTTCTAAATATGACTAACAATAACAGTAGATTTAAGGATAGAGGAAAACATTTAAGGCTTGTTGGCAATGTCTGAGTAAAGTTTAAAGAATTGAAAGTTTCAGAGAGTTTGATAATTTTCAAATGTTCACACGTCTCAGATCAGTTTGACTATATCCTAAAAGGATGGGACATAGTACAAACTACACCCTTTCATGCATTATGCTTTGGTTTTAAGATATATCTGTAACAGGATAACAAGTAAAACGGTTGTGCTGTGTCTGTGTGTGCATATAATATCCTTGCAGAAATAGGAATGCTGTAATTAATATGAAGATCTTATAAACGTTTATCTCAGAAACTACAGGGGAGAGTTTTTACATCGAAGAACGTAGCACAGCATGGATTTTGTTTCGAGATCCTCTACATTTCAACAATGAATTTTAATGAAAGGAACGTTATTATAGCTCGTAATGTAGGAAAACCAGACTTCAATTCCATAAATCATTGTATAAGTTGATCCGACAGGCGAACCAACAAGTGGCGGTGCCTACTATATAACGGTATTACTTAATTAAAACATGAATTTGAATTACCTTTACATCAGGAGACGGAGTGTATGAACTACCGTCTTGGCATGGAGCAGTGCCGTAGTTAGTAAGGTATACTAAGGTGTGACTACTGGTTATTTATTTATTTATTCTGATAGTATTTTGTTGTATTCCTTCACCAGTTTATCCTGTCTACGAATATGAGGACGAGTGATATGGCACAGAACGGGCAGCCACGGTAGGGGGGTAGTTTTTAGACAGCCACTAATTATTCTCATTGTCATACTGACCTAGATGATGCAGATCTTCGGAGGTTGAAATCTAGAAATCCCCCATTACCATTTGCAGAACGGCTCTTGCGGGATGGCTTCCAAGTTGATGAGCACTGGAGGAGGGATTGGGAAGTCCAGAAGCCGGTACAGGCTCCACCAACTATGGACCCCACTTTAACCCTGCCAGGAATGGAATTGCCTCGCCATACATGGAAAACCCTTAATCGAGTCAGAACGTCGCATGGCATCTGTCGTGACTCGTTCTTTAAATGGGGGATATCTGAATCACCGTCCTGTGACTGTGGAGAGCCCCGGCAGACTGTTCAGCATATTGTCACCGAATGCCCGATTACCGCATATGCTGGACAACAGTCGGATTTCTTCGAAGCCTCGAAGTCTGTAGTTGACTGGATAAATGGTCTTAATTTTTAAATCTAAAAACTATTTATTTTTGTTTGTTTTAAATTTAATATTTGTATTTTATTATATTGTTTAAGACTTATTACCAATTAATCCATGTAGCCATACGCTAAATAAATAATAAATATTTATTCTGAACAGGTATAACCCAATTATAGGAAATTTGCAAAAGTGCATTGAAGTACGATGAGATTATGCTTCATAATAGTTTAAAACAATGTTAAAGGAGTCATTGAATATATCACATTTGTCACAGATTGTGTTAAATAGTCTGTACATTCTGTTAACAGGAGCACTTTGTAATAAGTTGGTTCGACCTGATTTAAAATAAATCCTGATGTGATGCCAATTTCCTAGTATAGTTACACTGAAATTTATTTTTGGCTAAATAATACAGGACAATATATTTGGGAATTTAGAAGTTTGTAAAAAGGACAAAGCAAGAAGGTTGCGACTCAATAGCAGAGATTCCATAAGGAATGGTTCTAATAATATTTGGTTATGAATTCTACGTGGAGGACAGTAACAATTACATTTAAAGTAGGTATAACCAGTATTTACCGCTATACAGACAAGACACGTATTTGTTGTAATTATCTAAGCGGAAGTAAAAAATTGGTAACAAGGTGGTTGCTTATTCCCAAAAATTGGTCTAAATGAATCCCTCTTACCGAAAGTAGGAGAAATGTAGGGAATACTAGGTAAAGATATTCTCTAGAACGGGTACTCAGTTGAAGATGATAACTATATATTCAAGGACAAAATGGCTGACAAAATTTCTGCTTGTTTAAAGTATAATTTGACCCCGGTGCCGCGAGTATATGATAATTATGATACTTCGAAAAAACAAGCGCGCCTTTGAAATTCTGCAGCTTAATAGTAATTGCCGGCAATAAAAACTAAAACTAAACACAATGCAATTTGGTTAAATGCGAAAATGTTAAAATAATGATTTAACTATGAATTCTTGAAGGATTGTAAATCATTTGTCTTTTTGTCTGCTAAATTTAAACTATTCACATAAATAGTATATTAAATATGGCTGACAATAAAAATTAGCAATTAATTTTGAGCCTTCGAGTTCAAACTCCAGAATTACAGTTTCCAAGGCTCTATTCCTGAGACAAGAGAAAAAGGTCAGCACTTTTTATTCCCAAAGTTCTCAACCCTTATTTATGGACAGTATTACTAATAAGGTTGAAGTTAAAATCTGGTTGAAATTAGATTGATGTTTAGTTGTGGTACACCCAATTTATACTTATAAATTGTATTTTCAGTGTTGCAACTATCAGGACAAAGATAGGGTAACAAATTACTTCATATTCCTTGGCGTATAAAGGATTTTTCTGGTGTTATATTGAATTAAAGTTTAACTAAGAACTATAACTTAAATATATCATCTTTGAAGTCGATGACTTTGAATGCGATATCTAAGTACTACCAGCTTTTAAGAAGGAAAATTACTTTTGGAATCATTTTTATCATGAGGCTGTCTTTTTTTAAGAAAAAAGCTCGTAATGTTCTACGCCAGTGGGTAAATTTTCATAGAAAACTACGACTTTCGAATCAATTTGTCGTTGAAATGAATGATGAAGGAACGCCTTTTGACACAAGACGCCACTGTCCCCCAGCAAAGTTAATCTGGCAGAAGGTAACGTCGAACTTCCCACAGAATTAATTGGAACTGGATTATTCCAATTAGTGCTTGGGGAGCTTTTGCCTGCCGACGCTGCCGTTACCACACCGCCTTTATAAATATTCCAACTTTGTTTAAATCTCGAAGATGCATACTAAACTTCTTTAGCAACTACAGATCACGGCTCGTTGAATAAACTTAGGGTACGAAAGTGTTCCGTAAAATTCACGAGAATGCTTCTGGAAGGACACCAATTTGTTTGAGGCAGAATAGCTATAATGTGGTTTTGTTGTAGTACTAAAATTGAATGTGATGTTCCTCATATTGGCTATCCATGGCTAGAACTATAATTATCCAGAGACCAGACAGTGGGATAAACGTAAGTTAGCTGTAGTTGTACCTTGTACCGGAAATATTTTTCATTTTTCATATGTGCGATCTGCCTCTTTAGGTGGCGGTGAAATGACGTCTCAGTGTGGATGTGCATGTACATCCCAAGAGACTATCCCTAGGGCCTATAATAAAGGGAGGAGTCATTAGTAAAAGGTTTGGACATTCGTTTGTAATTATGTTGTTATCTAGTACCCAATATCAGAAAACCATAACACCGATAGGAATAAACAAAAATAAAATAAAAGCAAATAAAAATAAATCAAAATCTTTAACAAATAACTTTATTTTATGCACTAGTAATGGTTTTGTAATAGTTGTGGGTCTGTGAAAACGGAAATCTATAAAAGGAATTTAATCAGTCATCCTTCATAGTTAAGCACACCTTTTAGCTTCTGTATGGAGTATGTAGTTAATCGACAATATTTTATAAGTTATGTGGAAAAGCTTTCGAGATATTTAAAAGTTCATTTTGAACGCCCAGTTATAGAGGAAATATTTTTATGGACTGGTACTTGTTTAACTTAAGACTAATCATGTTGAGAGAAAAGAAAAGGAAAGGATGAACTGAACTGAAATACATAGCGTGGTAAAAGGTATTTGCTGAGGCCAGTGGGCTACTAGCGCTTAAACTCCCTCAGCCCAAACGAAATAGAACAGTACGTTTAAAATGCTCTATACTCTCAAAGCAAAGTCCTATAAGCCGACGAAATTCTGAAAAATTGAAATCTAAATTGGGGTTGCGGCGCCTACGTTTCTTAAATCTATGTGCATTAGTAATAATTCATTTCATTAGCATCGCTACCCAACTAACGACAATACCATCCTCTTCTTTCTTCTTTTAGTACCGTCTCCTAAGCGGAGGTTGGCGACCATCATTTGGAATTCTTCTCTATCTTGTGCTTAACAGATGATTGTGCAGGCCTTCCGAAGCCAGGAGAACTTTTTACGCCCGATCCCTCGTCATCCTTCAACCTTTCCCTCAACGTTCAGTTGTACAAAATCGTATTTACTGTTCCTAAAAATATCTCGAAAAAAAAAAGAAAAAATATGCTTCCCTTGTCCGTCCTATAATTATCATTATCTCTATCGAGGTTGGATTTATAATTATACAGGTTTGGTATAGTGCTAGGGGTAGACTTAGTTTATAGTGCCCTGAGGATTTCCCGTACAACAAAAGCTCGGAATTATGCTTAAATCAGATGCAGGATCCATTTGAAGTAAAGAATAAGGGTTGAGTGGAGTACCTGCAAACCACTTCTCTGTGATCTGGTGATTCCGTGCCTTTTGAAATACATTTTTATTTTTTTTTTGTATATTCCAATGAAGTTTAGTACTACTACTAATTTTCTGATAAAAAGTCCTGTGAAAATTTCCAAATCGAACTAAGTAAATAGTTGGTTTTTATTAAATTTTATATATTCACTTTGTGAATAGCTACGAATATTCGTAGCCAATAATAAATAATTCGACAATGATGGGGGACCTTTGAAACATCTATAAACGAAGTCGGAGCTGTTTTCATATTTTTATTGTTGCTCTGCCACTGACACGACTTCTAAAGATCATACGCGTCATCTCCATCACAGTCCTAATACTGTGTCAAAAGTTCACTGAAAGTCCCCGGGTTTCTGTGCAGGTTTCTGTAATAGGCAATGTTCGGGTGGGCCTAAAAGTCTTTCTTCAAAAAAGTAGAAAATGGTCAAAAACTCATAAAACGAAGTTTGAGCAATATTTGATATTTTTTTGTTTTTTGCTAATTACTACAACCCCACAGGATATCGGTGCCCAAGTTTGATCACAAGGCATGCAGTAATTACTGAGGTTACGAGGCTATAAAAACGCCTACAGGCAGACTGACCAAAATAGGTGACGTCGATTTTCGCAATCGCAATACTCTCCTCACCTATCGCTATGGGAAGTAAAAATCGGAATCATCTAAGAGTCTAAAACATAGCGATAATACTGCAAACCTTCGTGTGCCATTTTCTAAACGACTCTTTTTCGCATATTATTATAATCATCACCAATATAAACAGTCATGTATCCTCTGTCCCAGCTAGCTTCGCATAGCCGATTATCATCAGACATCCAGCGTTGCTAGGGTGTTATTTAAACAAAACGTGTAGGACTAATAAATAGCCCCCCATACCTCATTTGAATCTGATTCTACCTCCAACTATCATTTCGCTAATGAATTTTGTTATTAAGCCAGCGCAAGCGGCTGCCACGTTCGTTGCCGTTACATCATTTATACTCCCGATAATGCATTATCAAAATAATACGGATTCGTGTTTCTGAAAACGATGCGACAAGTCCGCAGGGGCTGCTATGGGGCCAGTAGCGTTATTCGTGCGTGTTAATGGGATATAATAATGAAGAACTCATTTTTGTGTGGCCACAACTTACTGTGCGTCTTACCGCAGAGTTTTATGTTGTATTTAAGACCAATATGGCAAAGTTATGCTTAACTTAAAGGCCGTTTCCATTCCATTTGTCAAGTAATTAAGTTCCGTAGTCGATTCCATACTAGGTTTTTGTATTACCGGGGGTTTAGGAAAATTGACTTGATTGCAAGGACAGAGCACAGGTGCACCTGGAAGTGTGAGGCAGGGTCGAGATGTCTGATGTCGTGTTCAACGGATGCAAACCACGTCCATCCGACATGTCACCACGGCCCGATCGGCTGAAAACCGTTCCCTCTTTTCTTACCTCCACACCTTAATACCACTCACAGAACCTTCGTCGAACGACATAACAACATGAGTGTAGGCTTGGTCCAAGCTCGTGGATCTTGTAGTTCTAATCACCGCTTCCGCGTTCTTCACTTTCTCTGCGATCAGGATTTTACTCACCATGCAGTGGATGGTCCTCCAATAAATTTTATGGCATCCAGATTTTGCGGTAGGCTTGCACAGACTTCTTCTCTATGCGAGCCATCTCTCACACTCGAAGAGCGTGTGCTCTGCCGTGTCTAGTGGCGACACTTGTCGGCGGTAGCTCTTCCTACGCTTTTTTGACAGCCATGTGTCGTTACAGTCTGCGTGAGGAAATAGCAACTAGTCCTATACTCGCAGTCAACCCACTCAGTCTTTTCGTCTACTGCGCAACCTCCTCCTGCGCCTCGTTTGAGGCAATAGGTGCTGCCACTTCTCTATGGTCCGTTGTCTGCAGTCTTTCTGCCTCGTCTCTGTGTTCCCTTGTAAGACGTAGATCCCTCTTCTCTCTTCAGTAGACGCAACGGTGGTGTCTCCTGTCAGCGCAAGAGTTTGCCAGATACTCTGCGGTAGGCACTGGCCACATGCAGCAGTGACTTCCCTTGCAATCGGTCCAGCTCCTGCTGTTTTTTACTTCCCACACCGATAGGTGAGGGGAGTATTGTGATCGCGAAAATTTTCGATTTTGAGATAATACTTTTTTTGGGCGTTTTATGATGTGTACATAACGAAAATCCACGTCACTCATTTCCGTCGGTCTGTCTGTCGGTCTGTCGGTCTGTCTGTCTGTCTGTCTGTCTGTCTGTCGCGTTTTTCTACCCTCGTAATCTCAGTAACCGCTGCATGGATTGTGATGAAATTTGGGCAGCGGTATGATGTGGGGTCGTAGTAGGTAATGTTCGTATAATTTTGAAAATCGGTGCATAGGCGGCGGAGTAATTAGCAAAAAACAAAAAAAATTAAATATTGCTGAAACTTCGTTTTTAGGCGTTTTAGGGGTCCCTGATCATTTTCTACTTTTTTTTTGGTGGGGGTGAAATTGGGGTGGTTGGGGGTTGGGGGGGGGGTGTAAAATTGAAAAATTTGTTGTATTCATAATAGACTACCCACTGACCTATGAAGGAAGACCTAGCGACATAAATAACTTTTTTAGGTCTATCCGAACATTGCCTTATGCCTATTACAGAAACTAAAGGACTTAGAATTTTTTCCGATGTATACAGGCTGTCCATTTAGTGTGTAATTCTTCGATATCTCGCAAGGTATAGCTGATAGAAGAAAATCTCAAATACAAAAGTTATTTGGTTACTTGAGATGCATATCCTAAAAATATTTCGAAATATACAGGGTGTTGCGGGAAAGTAAGGTAGAGATCAACTTGATTTTTTTATATGGAACTATAACTTTCTCTCAAGTTCTTCTAGTGTCCGTTATTGATCTCTATCCAACCCTAAAATATTTTTGGAATCGGTTGCGACGTTGCCAAGTAATAATTTATTTTCTATTAATTTCCGCATTTGCAAGGTCGCAAGTAATACGTTCAAATTGATATATTCCTTTAACTTTTCTCAATAATATTACACAGCGAGTTACTTGAATATTAAGCGGATATTATTCTGGATGCTACCAGCAATTTGTATCTACAGGGTGTTTTTGGCAGAATTTTAAATTCCGGCAACTTAAAGGTCGTTTTACTTTGTTTTTTTAAATGTAACACCCTGTCTTATTTATTTTAAATCGAAATATCTACAAATACTCTATCTCGCCTTGTAATATTTTTTTTGCGTTTTCGACGTTGCCAAGTTATAAATTATTTTCCCAAATTTTTAAAACAAGTAGCCCCGATTTTAATTTATTTTAAATAGAATCCTCTACTTATTTTTATTGCAATGAATTGCGCATGCCGAATTTAGTAAGATCTCACAATTTCAAAATTTTGTTTGTATTAATTAATGAGATACGGCAACACCGCTTTTTCAGTAGACGGTACCGGAACGCTTAAATTTTTCCAAAACTGCCACAGCTGAAGAGGTGAAATTCAATACAAAAGTTTGTATTATTGATAATAGGCTGTTCATTGACCTGTGCAGGAAAGACCTAGCGGCATATGACAATAATTTGGGGGGGGGGTTACTGGCGATGATTTTGTTGCAAGGGGATCTCACACTAAATCTTTATGCTATGGGAAAATAATAAACTGGTATCACCGTAATGTGTGGGAAGTACTGAGTCAATCAACTTGACTCCATTTTTTTATTTTGAAGTGCCCAGTGCCATACTGGCACGGCGGTCCGAAGAGGTGAATCGACTGGACGATTCCGTTCAGAAGTGCTCTTTCTCTAATGCTGGGTCCCGCGAGTTTCGGCATCAGTCTAGACAGCATTGCTATTCTAGCTCCTGCCTTCTGGATCGACTTCTTAGTGTGGTACGAGAAGCACCTCTCGTTAACTATATAGACTCCTAAATACCCTACGTATGTACTGGGGACTATTCTCTAAGTTGAAAGTTCGCCTCCTTTCTTTTAAGTCTATGTCCCTGTAGTATCACTAACTCAGTCTTTTCTGAAGCTAAATCTAGCTGGTGATCCTTGATCCAGTCGTCGACCTTCTGCAAGGCCCAGGAGTCAATACTATGCGTACACACGTCAGTAAAATTTAGTTCAGTTGAGTAGTGGTTTAGCCAAGTAGACCAAATAACAAAAAAGTTTCATTTCAGATCTTGAAATCTCTTTTATTCTAAAATAAAACGATTTTAGTAGTTTTCATGTATGATAAAATGTTAGAATTCTCTGTCCTTGCAATTTTCTCATAATCGTGAAGAAAGAATCGACAAAACGTTTTCGCTAGATACTCCGTAGACGGTGCAGTTTCCAGAATTTCGAAAATACAGCAGCATTGCCACCGCAAAGCATACATAGGTCGCTTCCAAATTTTCATCTCAAGTGGTGTAATAGCTCCTAATATTAGAAGAATTGCAACAGGCAGGGAGAGCTATAGTGAGGCTGGCGAGAATTAGAGGATTTTTGTAGCTGATGAGTTTTCTTATGTAGACATCGTAAAATAAAGAGACATATCATGGTAAATTGGATATTTTTGCCATAATAGGGTATTTTGGACCACTTAAAATAAGTTCCACAATAACAAAAATCCTCGATAATGTTATTTACGATAGTTGTAACTACTGCTGGACAAGAGTGACTCTTTGGATCAATAGAAATTGGCACATTTTTCGTTATTTCACGTTTCAATTGTTGTGTTGGTGTATAACCTTTAAAGAGTTGAGCAATCCTCGCTGCCTACTAATGGATGAAATCTTCTAAAATATTATTGGAAGAGAAGACTCATTCGTGTTACTACCGCACATTTGGGGTGGAAGAATGGAAGGTGAACCTTCAAAGCATAGAATTGTACAATACTCTGTCGAGTGCAAAACATTTTTTGTTCCATGACAAACATTTTTATCATTATTCGCCATAAATAACAGACATTTGTTATCGTTATTAGGAACCATATTTATTGAGACTCGCCCACCAACTTTGGCTTCCATATAAAAATATGTTTACGGCTATTCTAAGATTCCATAAGAAACAAACTTTGCAACGTTGATATATGTCAATGTCTCATAATGCACTGTGTAAGTCTTGCATGGCCGTCCTTCAATGAATTTGTGGCTCCTTCCGTTTTTAGGCCGGCGAGCATTGAGGCATGACGTTTCGCCATCATGAGTGGATGACATGTTCAGGAGCTTTTTCACTTCGGCGACTTCCTACATACTGTATTTCTGCTGATATCTAAAAATGGATATATCTCATATCTGTCTGTGACCGGGCGAGGCCTCATTATAATAACAGCGAGGATATCTCCACGTGCTCCGATGTTCTGCCACTGACCAATCTATTATGAGTATGATGTATTCATAAACGTATTTCTGAAACCGTAGCGCAAACATCGTTTCTGCTGGAACCGTTCCCGTTCTGCTGCCCATTAGTTATGTGTGTGTATTCCTGTTCAATATATTCATCCGTATTTAGGATAAATTGGATTTGTCTGTGCAGAGGATACAAAGCGTAAACCGTTTGATTGGCGTCGTTATGCTGGACGCTTGCTGTCCTTTCGGCAGGTCGCTTTCAGCCATTACTGACGCAGCCGACGCACCAGACGGATGGTTTGTTACAGGTCTGCCGTTTGATGAAGTTTGCAAATTGTGTCAATCAATCCCAGTGAGCTTGGTGAGAGAGATAATAATACAAAAAGCTTCTTATGCTTTTATTTCTATAGATACCACCAACAGTTACATAACCAATTACAGGTGGGAAAAGCCGGTAGTTATACAATACATAAACTAAAATTCTAAAACTTATATAACATTTCTACATACTTTCTTAATATGATATACAGAGGTACAAACTACTTATGTCAAATTGATTTTGATAACTATTATATCAGTTACACTTAAGGTCGGTTGTACAAACACAGTTTAACTCGAGTTCAACTTTGAACCGAGTTCATTTCTAATTTGCAGTTGTACCAACGAAGTTCAAGCGTTGACTTCAGTTCAACCTGGGATCACGTCGAACGGCCACCGAGGAGCGTTTAAGGCGGTTCAAGGTTTAAAA
The DNA here is from genome assembly GCA_951848785.1 of Callosobruchus maculatus. Classification (NCBI taxonomy): domain Eukaryota; kingdom Metazoa; phylum Arthropoda; class Insecta; order Coleoptera; family Chrysomelidae; genus Callosobruchus; species Callosobruchus maculatus. The sequence continues at coordinate 22,690,421 of CATOUR010000014.1, read as the reverse complement.
TGGCGATGTTTACGACTAGCTGATCAGTTTCTAACCTGAATATCCGACGTGAGTGACAGTCAAATGCGATATTTTCACTTGAGTTACATGATGGAGTACTTTGACGAACCTTTGACCGAGGATGACATTGTTAGAAAAAACGAATCGGAAAATGCCCAATGAAATTTGTACCTAATGTATCGTGAGCAGATTCTCCATTAATTGTAGGCACATCAGCAATAAAAGTTTCCGCATCATCGTCGAATATAGATGTGAATCCTGTTATTTGGGGTCCGATTATTTCTTTTATTGATATGTCCAAGTCCTGTATTTTGAAACCCAGCGAAGGCCCACCGCCGGTACTATGGATGTACTGTTTCTCTTTGGCAAATTTTTGTTTTGTCCTTTTTTTAAATTTTCGTTTTTGCTTTTCAGTACCTTTGCTTCACGAAATATCACTCCACGCAAACACAAGTTCATTCTTATATTTTTTCACCAATTCTATTAATACGGCCTCCTCTTTCGCCGTAAAATTAGTAACCCTTTTTTTGGATTCCATTATAAAATTGCAAAATACTTCTTGACTGACAACAAAGTTTGATGAATGTCAGAATTTGACATTCATAGACGTGACATTAACATAACCTGCATAACTCTAAACAATAAAAACGAAAAGTAACTAGTCTCGCCAGCAAATACCCTATATCCATTGCTACCAATCCTCTTTTGATCCAGTTCAGCTGATCCTTCCCAGAACCGAGTTTGTACAACGCGTCAACCGTTGAACCGTGTTCATCGCTGAACTTAAGGTTACATGATCGGGAGTTCACTGAGCGTTTGTACAACCGGCCCTTAGGGAGTTCAACGTTGATCATCCCTAATTTGCTGTTGAACCAACAAAGTTCAAGCGTTGACTTCAGTTCAACCTCAGATCAAGTTGAACGGCCACCGGAGAGCGTTTAACGGTGGTTCAAGGTTTAAAATGGCGATGATTATGACAAGCTGATCAGTTTTTAACATGATTATGCGACGTGAGTGACATAGTCAAATGAGATATTTTCACTTGAGTTGCATCACCGACTGGAGTACTTTGTCGAAACTTTGACCGAGGATGACAATATTAGAAAAAACGAACTGAAAAATGCCCAATGATATTTGTACCTAATCGTCGTAGAATGTCGATGTGAATTCTGTTATTTGGTGTCCGATTATTTCTTTATTGATATGTCCAAGACCTGTATTTTGAAATCCTGCGAAGGCCAACCTTCCAGTTTAACCGGAAGTACCGTCAACTTTTTTAATTTGAATGGGACACCCTGTATATTTCTGCAGATTTTAATACATTTTTTCCGAATACGTCCATAGTGAGTTTAGTATTAGTTTCTGTAAAAACGGGAAAGATAAAGCTTCTTTATCATTTCATATGTTTAAAATGCCGGCCGTTTGATGATCGGTTTTGGCGATCGCGTGAGAACTGACAAAGAAGTGTGTCAACTTTTCAATGATTTACATCCCGACAGGGGTCTTATAACACGTTCGGCGGTGACTAAAACACTAAAACGTTTCAATTTAACTGGAAATATTAAAAATTTACCTAAAACGGCAAGACCCCAGACCACCACGGACGAATTTGTGAGACAAATAAAAAAGGTTTATCTTTCCCATTTTTACAGAAACAAATACTTAACCCACTATGGACGTATTCGGAAAAAAAAATGCATTAAAATCTGAAAAAATGTACAGTGTGTCCCATTTAAATTAAAAAAGTTTATGGTACTTGCGGTTAGACCGGAAGTACATTAATAGCTAACATAATGTCTTCGGATGCATTATGCGTCACTACATTTACCTGCAAATTTTCAGCAATATCACCCTTTCCTTTCCAAGATATCTGCTTGGTTCCATACCTTGTCCCAACCCTGTGGATTGAAACTTAGTTTACTGTCAAATATCACACCAAGATCTTGTTATATCTGTACTTAGAGGGGCCAATAGGCAGTTAATGTTGTTACGCGATATTTACAATACAATTATTATTGATTTGCCGTGTGTCGAAAATATCTGAAGCCTGTAAGATTTTCTCAAATAATTAATCTGGAAAGTACGGCCAGCTGTTGACAAAATAGCTGGGAATCATAAATATTCCCTCGATATTTTTTTAGTAGTGAGGGGGTTGGGGTTCGGTTAACCTAATAGTTACCGCTCAGCCTTAAAGTTATTGTGCACCCATCTTAAGTTTTTTGAGAACATTCAGATACAAGTTCATGCTTTCTATCAAGACAAGATTGTTTAGACGTCTGCCGTTTGATGTGATTCAAATCCCAGTGGGCTTGGTGAGTGAGATAACGGTAAACGAAGCTCACTATACCTTGTTATATCTTTACTTGCAGAGGCCATTACACAGTCAATGTTGTTAGGTAATACGCTTTATTCTCTCCACATAGTTCAATTGACTGTACAAACCAAACTGATGTGTATAATTTTGCAGCTCTATTAGCTGGATTACAGAGGAGTTGAATCCAGATGTCGAATTAAGAACAAGAATCGAAATGGCCCTAACAACGTTCGTAAAAATGCGTAGTCTGCTAAGCGATAGAAGTCTGAATGCCCAAAAGATAGTTTCGTAAATGTTATATTTTTTCGGTGCTTCTGGATACAGTCGAAGCGTGGACGATAAAGGTCAATACAATGGAGGCTTTTGAGGTGTGTCTTAGACATATCACGAAGAACAATAAATATGCCTTCTGAAACTAATAATAGAAGGCAAAATAAGGCCGGAGCGCAGGGAAAGCTAGGTTGAAACATGTCAGAGACTGGAAGGGGTTGGATTCTCATACTTTACTCAGGACAGCATAAGGCAAAAAAATTTGCCAAAATTGTTACCGATGTTCACTGAATGGAGTTGGTATCTTAAGAAGAGGATAATTAGCATTTAACAAGGACAACAAAATAGTGTGCAATTCAAATTTCTAAATGTTTAGGACGTGTTCCAAGTACTCCGATATTTACCATAATGATGGTGGGACGCTCATTAAAGGTTAAACTGTCCTGCATACATTGGTGCACTGGAGGGCTAGGTAACTCAAATCATTTGGATCTGCTTTACCAGCTCCAAAGCCATGCCAAATATCAGTAGGTTCCAGATGTAAAAATATTGATTGCAGTCCTGATCAAGTGTTCAGGTATTTGGCACAGCAATGTTTCAAGACGAATCATGGAGCCCAGTATACTGATCAGACATACTGATCTTGATCAGGAGGTCCGTTAGACTCGACAAAAAGGAGTTCAGTGATTTCTGAGGAGAGCCTGAAGGTCCCTTCTCTTGGATTGTTCCTTTGGAGTTGACAAATAGACTCTAGGCTAGCTTACTTGCCGGGCTTCAACTCCACATTACTATAGTAGTAGCCATATAATTGCGAACGAGTTTAAAGGAACTACTACTGTAGTGTACTACCAGAATTTATAAGGCAAAAAAGTGTATTCAAATGTTCTGTTGTTTTTTGGGTGTAGAGCTCAAAGTAACAAAAATTCTGATTGGTTCGAGCTATCTTCAAATTTTGATGCGTCTAACTCCTCATGTGCTTCGACTCAGAGTAGCTTGAAATTTTGAAAATATTGGCAGTTTTGTCAAAAACGTTTTTGTGCAATCCTTGTAAGTATATGCGCGGTACAAATCAAGCTGATATGTAGGCATTGCTGAAATGTATGCGTATCTAATCAACGTGTTACATGTGTCACATTTCTTGAAACACAAACTCTTTACTAACCTTTCAACAACATTTGTAGCTGTTATAAGATATTTTTGAAAACTTGAAAAGATGTGGTTTTAATTATTGGCTAGTGAAACGCGATAAATCGCAGAGGAACCACATGATATGTTCCAGAAATTACGTCACAGATCATCATAAAATCTTGTCAAATGCATTCACGACCAAAAGTCATCCTTTCAACGTCACGTATCAGGCCCTGTAAAATTCTACAGGATGTAAAGGAATATTGAAAGTCCCTGAATAACTATAGTCAAAAGCACACAAACATAAATTTCGACTCGACGTTGACCATTACTCTGAAAATCATGTCAATATGCTTTTATCAACTGTCCAAGGACCAGTAAACTATCTAGATGTTCAGTTGATCACTGAAAGGTGACAGCACGCTCAAGATATTGTATAACTCATAAAACTCATTTTTAGTACTCAAGTACTTAACCCTAACGAAAAATCAGTTTCAAATAGCGGGATTTACGATTTCGTCGATTAAGCGAACATCTAACAAATCGCAAGTAGCATTAAGAACACAAAACAGATGGTTAAGCAAAACAGCTACTGAACTGAATAAGCCGTGTGCGATCACCTTCTGCACAACAGTGAACTGATCCTAGAGCCCTTTCCGAACCTCAAGATTACTAATCCTTGTATTCGGGTTTACCTAAGTATAGTTTCCGTAAGTACTTGATACTAACATCAACACGAAGGTTTTAGGACCCTTTAAGGTTGACTTGTATGTAACAATATAAGCGTTGCTTGGTGCTGAGACACCAACCAACATATTGCTCATAGCAACCAGCAGCTCAATTGGTTCGCATGAGACAAGGGTATGTGGGTGCGTGCGTGTGTGCGTGAGTCTAGCTAGCCGCCAAGAAATGAAAAGTAGGAAAACAACGGTTTAATAAAGATTTATTTCAGTATATATGAATGCAGTACATTCTATCTGTTTTTTTTTAAATAATGACTTGGCTTCGGAGGGAAGTCCTCGTGGTGCCCTTCCGAAGAGAAGGTGGTGCTCCAAAGAAGGCTGGCTTCTTCAGAAGGAGTTCTGGTGGTGTCACCCCGAAAAAGTGTTCATGATGGTGGCATGGAAGAGGTGTGGTGCCTTTCCAAAGAAGTGTGGTTTTCCTTGGTGGCACCCCGAAGAAAGTGGTCTTGATGGTGGCACCCCGAGAAAAAGGTGGTCTTGATGGTGGCACCCCGAGAAAAAGTGGTATTCCTTGGTTAAGACCTGTTGCACACATACAAAAGATTGTCTTAGAGAGACATAATTATATTAGGTGTTAACTGTTAAATATGAAAAAGGGTGAGTGATGTATCGCCACCCATTTTTATAGAGGTTAATGTCGGTAGTCAGAGAGAGGGCATACTCCCCACTCGTTAGATCTTTCCCAAAATTTGTGCGCACTTGCGCAGTGTGTATAATTAATAATATTTCCAACTGAATGAAGTAAAGATGGGAAAAGGTAGAGGTGAGAAGCAAAATAGTTATAAAATGTACTAGTATAATGAGGAATTAGTTGCTAAAAATGGAAGTTGTAAACTACTTGTACATAGTAGCCAAGTAAATAATATAAAAATAATTTTGAAAACGGGTGAACCGTTACATGTATAATAGTTAATTATTAATTTACTTGTGCACTAACAAAGTCCTACTTGTACAGATAGTGAATATCAATACATTTCCAGTGCTATCCGTACAGCTAAAAAGTTTGAGAATCGCTGACCTAAAGAGAAGCACATAGCTCACTACTTCAGTTACGTCTATATAACTACTGACTAATTTGTTCGAAAGGCGAAAACAAACTCATTTCTGTGAGATATTGAAGTGCATTATTTCTGTATTTCTCGGTATAGTCGCAACTGAGAAGTGTAAACTGTCGGTCGTTCGTTACAGCAGCAAACGCTGGTAAATGAGACAAATGAGGACTCATCGCATCGGTGGGAATTTAATGACGAATATTAGTTGCAGCGCGTAAGGCTTCTTTTTGCACAAACCTGTCATCTGGAAACTGGACCAGATATATGGAAAGGAACATGCATTTTATTCTGTATCGACAGAAAGCATTTCAATAAGTACAGATTATTAGCGTTTATTAGATGCATATGCTTATATGAAACATAAGCATGACAGCAAACTTTGAGAGGTGAAAGAATACTACAAATATAGAGACATCATCTAAACATACCGCTGTGCCGTTCATGAGAATGTCCATGATTTTACTTCCCACACCGATAGGTGAGGGGAGTATTGTGATCGCGAAAATTTTCGATTTTGAGATAATACGTTTTTTGGGCGTTTTATGATGTGTATTACAGAAAGCAAAGGACAGACTTTTTTTTTGATGTAAACATACGAGAGTATTGCGTCAGATCGTTGCAACGAGGAAACTGTTGAATTGATTTTAATGAAATTTTGAAACGGCATTACTACCATGGCGAAGATGGAAAACGCGTATGGTTTTGATAAATCGTGCCAGTGGCGGCACAGGAATAATAAAAAAACTAAAAATATAAAAACAGCTCAAACTTCATTTTAAAGCGTTTTAGAGGTTCCTGATCATTTTATGCGTTTTTTTTTTGGTGGGGGTGAAATTGGGGTGGTTGGGGGGTTAGGGGTTGAAAAATTAAAAAAATTTTTGTACTCATAATAGGCTGTCCACTAACCTGTGAAGGAAGATCTAGCGACACAAATCACCTTTTTAGGTGCATCCAAACATTGCCTAGCTTATTACAGAAACTAAGGGACTTAGAATTTTCTGTATACTATACGAGAATTGATTGGTCTAAATCGTTTTGTATTTTGTAACGTGGACACTATTAAATTGATTCTAATGAAATTTTGACACAGTATGTTGTTACCGTGGTGAGAATGGAAAACGCGTATGTTTGCTAAAAATCTTTTCAGTGGCAGCGTAGCAATAATCAAAGAAAGCGACAAGCATGAAAGCAACTCAAATTCGGTTTTTAGACGTTTTAGGGGTTCCTGATCATTTTCTACCAGTTTTTTGGGTGGGGGTGAAAGTGAGGTGGTTGGGGGAGTGGGGGTTGTAAAACTGAGAAGCTTGTGGTACCGATAATAGGCTGTCCATTGACCTGTGAAGGAAAGTCCTAGCGGCATAAGACAATTTTAGGGGGGGGGGGGGTGGCAACTATTTGGTTGCAAGGGATCTTAGACTAAAGCTTCATGCTATGGGAAAATAATAAACTGGTATCAGCGTAATGTGTAGGAAGTACTGAGTCAATCAACTTGACTTCATTTTTTTCTCAGTAGACACTAAAGAAGAGGAATTTTAAGTTTAAAGAATGAGGCGAGGGCATGATTATCTTCCAACGGAGACTCCAAAAACAACGGCTAGAAACTTTGGCAAAAACTGGTTGGAAATTTGCGTACCCGAAATCATTTCTAAAATCTTTGTACATAATATCTAGTATTCGTTCATTTTGAGACCTGTTAATTTCCCCGCATTTTATAGGACACATCTAGGTAATTCAAGCAGTAATCGAACAATAGTTCAGGATTCTACTTCATACCGATTTCTCCATGACTGCTATACAACTATGAAAACGCTTTACATTATAGCTCACTGATAATTTACCTTCGTAAGACTTCGTTTCAACGGAAACCGAAATGGGGGTCGAGGGTGGTGTCAACCGATTCGGTTTGACGTCCTGAGTTGAACGACACCACTCCCAGACGGAGGAAACGTTCTGCCTATACCTGACTTAACCAAACCGGTTGATTTGTTCTGGTAAAAAAAGGTGTTATTCGACTCGTCTGGAGGTCTTGAGTTAAACTTGACCACTCCCAGAGTGAGAAAACGTTCCGGAGAAAATCTGCACTACTTTGAAGTTTGATGGAAATACACAACCTATACCAAATTGGTCAAGGTAAGAACGAGTGTTAGTCGTCTCTGTTTGGTGTGCTTACCAGATTGTAATAACATCCACAATATGTGTTATATGGGATACATAGCATGGTGATCCGCATCTTGAGACGAAGTTTTGAAGTGAAACGCTTATACCACCATATCAGGAAATATCAGCGAAGAAAGGGTTATTGTTAGACTTGAGTTCTGAATCAGAATTATATGACGCTAAAGAGGACATATTGCGTTATGCCTTGTTGAAAAAGAAATTTAAACTCGATTCTTCATATAGTTAACATTTTCCGTATCGTACAGCTCTTTGTGTGCTCTTACTGCCTCTATCAACTTCTTCTGTCATCTTTATCGAAATAAATGAAAAACACTTGGTGCCACCACTGTACACATACATATTATGTAAAAATGCTAGACTCTGGATTTGAAAGATTTTTTCAATAGCAAAAAAACTAATATCTGATGCCAAAGGTTCAAGGAAAAAATAGTAAACATAGTAAATATGATGTAAACCTTTGCATAACATTCAGATCTTTGCAGTGACTGGATCTGTGCAGATCTCTCAAAAATTAAGGAATTTTAACGAGCCGTGGGTGCTCGCGACAAAACAAAATTCTATTCTGAAAATTTGCGCGCTAAGTGGTGGTATGCTTATTAGGCACCCTGCTTGGCATCCGGACAAATGAGATAGAACAATGCGCGCGATATATCAAGCTGTCCGTACGTGGCTCGTTTGTTTCTTTTTTTCTCTCTCTCTCGATTCAGGTCGTCACCGTGCGCAATTATTTATAAGACGTAACGGGCTTCTTGGCTTACGAACAGAAAAAGAAGCCATCGTGAGAGGTGAAGCGTAAATATCTCCAGAGGTAATGGTGTGAGTCTTCAATGAACTTTAGTTCTATTAAAATCTTTAACAGTCCGCTCTGTTCATTTGTCTTTGAAAATACAAGCATTCATGCTAGCTTAAATTGTTGTCCGATAGATTTAAGACTTTTGCTACAATAAAGCAGAAATTATAAACATGATAACAAGGAACATTATTTAACTAACTAAAACATTTTAAAAACTGTAAAATATCAGTGTTTTAACAAATATAGGCCAGCACACACAATAAATACATCATATGGAGCGTCCATTTGAAAACTTATCATCACATATTTATCGAAAACCACTGATTCAAAGTAAAAACGCCTATTAGATACGTCAAAAGGTTCGTTAAGGGGGACAACTTTTCAACTAAAAACTACTTCATCCCTTGTATACCCTCTGCCCGCCAAGGCATCCCCTTAATAACGTCAAATGACAAGGGGCATCGAGTATTATCCTATTTCAAAGGCATTTCGAAATGTTTTATTCTAACGTTTAATTCCTTAAAACAGATTAATTCGTTTTCAAGAAAATCTTAATTTGTTCCAAGAAACAAAAACACATGAGAATTTAACTTTTTATTGCAATAGATGTTCAAAATATTTCCCGTTATTTGCAAAACAGTGGTGACATTCAAATTACTGACGTACAGTTGCAATAACAGAGGAAATAATTCCAATTTATGATGCCGCAAATCATTGTGGTCGTTCGTTTAACGCTAGACATACAAACGGAGTTTTGGATGAAGCCGCTCATGTTAAAATTTTGGGTCATTTTGGCATACATACTTCATTACGCAAAATTACGGATGCGACTGATATTTGATTTCGTTCTACACAGACAGTTTTTTTCCTCTGGGAGCCGTCGGCACTTAAGCCTTTAAGGCCTATTGTACTATCACTTCCCAGAGGGGGGACGGTGCACGGCCAACACCGTTGGAATGATTACACCATCATTCCGGACGATCCGATGGGGGTCCCCCGTCCGGGCCTTCCGGTCGATCATCCAAAGTGCCGGCCGCGTGATATGCTCCGCTCAGCGCTCGTGTGGGCGACACAGACACAGTTACTAAACTCCATAAATTGTATCCATTCAAAATGAAAAAAGTGCAGGAGCTAGCCTAAGAAGATTTCGATCGGCCAGTTGGGTTTTGTGATTTCAGTTCAATTAAATACCTATGTAAACCTCATGATAAGCGTTCATGACCATATAAAATGTATATAATAAGGCTATAAGTTGATAGTTCAAATTTTAAGGGATATATAGTTTTTTATTTCTCGAGCATTTAAATGAAATATTTTTTTAAAAAAAGGTTTTTGTCTTTTGATTTATTTTCTACCATTTTAGTTATCGCTGACTGGTTTCTGTGTCTGTTTTGTTGTAAGGTCGTTTGACAGTTAGCCTAGCCTAGTTTTATTGGAGACCTTCTATGGTAATTTTATCTGTGATTTTACCCTACTTAAGGTCCCGTATGCTTGACTAGCAGCAAAGATTATACTTCGCAAGCCCATTTGATAACCACATTGTAGAAATGCATTAAAAATAACTATTCCGTTATCTTAAATGGTCCTCTATATTGGATTTAGAATGATGTCATACAGCTTTTCGTGTATTGTAATACAAACTAAACCTATACCTATACAAAATTTCAGCTCGATAGGTTAAAGATATCTACTTCAAAACTGAGTAGTAAGATTCCACCCGAACAAATATACATTTCAAGTTAAACAAAAGCTTTTAATTTAAAAAGCATTAATATACTCCATATTTTAGATCGAGCAAGTTTTGTAGCAGACAAATAAGCGTGTCATCCTACAGAATAAGCAGCATCCATTGACACTACAAGAATTAGTAAAATTACTAGGGAAGAAGTGTATAAGCCTCTTCACCTCGTAATCGCCATCACAATAAAAGTCCCAAGTGTAATTCTTTTAAGGCAACATATTCTGTTTCCGGAAGTAGTTTATATAAGATGGGTGTGGGGTTCTCCCAGATACACATTCTGTATTCGATATAATATAAAATTTCGTCTGCCATATCCCACTTTACCTCTCTTTCATCGAGAATGGAAGAACTGGGGTTGTATGATAAAGTAGTATCAACATGGCGCATACATACACCTAACGCTCCCGAATCAATCTACCTTATTAAAAACAGGCGTAGTGGCAACAATAACCTGCGCTCTTCCTGCTGTAATAATTCTTCCTGCAAACTGCTTCGCGGCGTACGGTATAGCAGGAAAGCAGGAACTTTTTATTATTATAGGTAGAAATTGAATACATTAGCGAAATTGGTTTTCCTTTCTATATTTTTTGTATACCTCACTGCGTTCACCTGGAGCCTATTACACTCAGAAAAAGAAACAAAAATCTCGGGGATTGTTCAGCTAAGGTATGTTTTTATTATTAACTATATTTTATTTTTAAGTGACATCAACTATTCACTTGAATGAACAGTCAAAACTTGGCGTTACTAGTTTACAGCAAATGTAAGGTATCGCTTGAAAGAGAGAAAACAGATTTTTTTCACACCGCAAGGCACGTTTAGTAGACTCAGAAAAATCTAACAGTATCATGTTGTCGATACAACGGTAGGGTACCATAACATTTTAGTGAGTGCTTAAAATACTGTCATTTGCAAGAAGAAACCATTTTTTTCGTTAGGATGCTTGATATTGTCGTATGAAGAACGGCTGTATGGCTTTGTTGAATTTCGAAGTATTTGAACATATTAAGCTTTCATGATTGCAGTGATATCATGTGCATTCAAAATAGCCGTAAAAAATAATTGCTAAAATAATTGACTATTGGTAGAGCTTACTGCATTTTTATAAATATGTTGTCTATACAATGACGATGTTGTATTTTGAAGCAGAATTTGTATTTTTATATTATATGCTATACCTAATCGACATATTTTTTAAAGTGGTCATCTCAAATTGATATGGAGATATTGCAATATAAGTAACTTCTACATTTTTAAACAAATCATGGAAAAAGATAATTATTTACACTAAAATTTCGATTCTGTGACATCAATCACTAGCATATGTTGTGATACTTACCCGGAAGTCAAGAAACAGGTGCATAAAAGTTATAAAACGGTTATGGTATCTTAGAGCTCGATTCGAGGGCCTTCATTATTCTCTTTTTGTCCTTAGCTTACAAACCACACATAATTATTAGTATACAATGAGGAATATAAAAAAGAATTATTGAGGATCCTTATAAAATATTATCTTAGATGGCTGTATTCTGATAAATTTTAAAAAAAGTCGACAAAATCAAGTTTATAATACTTAAACAATAAAACAAATTAGCGAGCGAACTAGATTAAAAACAATTGTTCATTAGAAAAAGTAAGGTAGTAGCAAGTGACAGAAGGTTCTGCCGGTGCGCCATCTAGTACCCGAAGGTAAAGGCAAGCCAAGGAACCGCTGAACATCAGCACAGATTTCCTTGGCGGGACGCCACGGTGCATCCGCTTGGCCACTAGAGAGCGCGGGTTTTTTATACGCTACTGCGTATGAAAGCCGATATACGAGGGTTGCTCTATACCTCCGTCAATCCACCAGTACGCAGACAGCTGTTTCACGCTTATTAGCGATCATCAGTGCGCCATAGGTCGATTGACGGAAATAGAGAGCATCAATTCTTTCATGTCACCCAGACATGTGAAGCATGTTGTAGCAAGTGACAGAAGGTTCTGCCGGTGCGCCATCTAGTACCCGAAGGTAAAGGCAAACCAAGGAACCGCTGAACATCAGCACAGATTTCCTTGGCGGGACGCCACGGTGCATCCGCTTGGCCACTAGAGAGCGCGGGTTTTTTATACGCTACTGCGTATGAAAGCCGATATACATCGTATAAAGTAAGGTAGCTTAAAAATTTAGGTGTGATGGTAAATAAGTTGTTAAAACCAAATGGATATTAATTAATAAACCGTTATTCTAAAATAACTCTGAAAATATTAGTACGACATACTACTAGTCAACAACACTTAATTTATAGGTTACACAGGGTGTCCCACGACGATTAAGACGAGCAATATATCGGAGCTGGGCAGTAGTAGCGAATTATAATTTTGGGGGCGTAAATTAGAGCAAATATAGTATCCTTTCTTATTATTATGTCACCCAATGAGGTATTTGTTTTTGGTCACGTGACGTCGGATTCAAAAATTTTAATGGGACACCCTGTATATTTGTGATTTTTTGTGTTCTTCCCGATAAAGCAATTCCAACAAAGTAGCACCACTGTGTACCACTACCATTATGAAACACTACCAAAGTGACTTAACTGTAGGGGTACATGTTCATAATCAATGATAGTGGTACCATACTTTCAGTACCTGTAGCTCTTGAATTAATCACTTTAGATCCCAAGTATGCTAGTCTGTTGGAATCGTTTTATCGGGAGGAACACAAAAAGCCATAAATATACAGGGTGTCCCATTAAAAATTTTGAATCGGACGTCACGTGATCAAAAACAAATACCTAGCTATTACTCGTTGTTATATTGCATTGTTAAAGTTGTTTCAAAAAAAGTTGTATATCCTTCTCTTTGCAAAAAAATAGTCCAAATCGTTAAGGAAGGAAACCTATTTATCTAAAAATGAGTGACAGTCTAACTTAACACATCACTACTATAGATAGATAAGTATTTTAAGTTTTCATTAACAAGAAAGCGGTATTGTGGATATAAGGAAAAAATCGTAAGATGTATCAAATGCGACGGTGCTAGTCGCAATTTTTATCAGTGTATTCAACAATTCAATCTCGCGAAGATAGAAATGTGTAAGTGAATTTTAGTCATAAAGAATTTTAGCTGAACCCATAACGCTTACGGCTTCCACCTGTTCTCGCTCCCCGACTTCCAGTTAAATCGTTCCCAGAAGATGAACACACATCCCAGAGAAATGTCTTCCGCAACTTGCCAGTAAATGTACCTATTTACAAAATAATGTGTTCTGTACGGAGTAGAAGGTATTTTGAACTTGTTTTATATGGACGCTATGAACGATGTAGAAGTAAAGTTCGGATTATTTGACCCTGAAAGTTTATTCTTTTAGCTTTCCTTGTTACAAATTGACGTACAATTAAGAAAAAGTTCGAGACTTACTTTTTGATAAATTTCTAATGGGTGAGTCCTTACATTTTGTTTCACAAATTTTTCTGCATAAAGTTGGAAGATTTGTGCGTGCAACACTCACATCTAATAGTAATCAGACTATTTATAAACCTTTTCATAAAGCTAATAATACTATCTAATTTAGCAGTGGTATTTAAAAAATAGTATGAAACACAATCTGTATATGGATCTGAGGGGCTATCTGCTGTTATTGCCTTAGATAACGTGGTCTCTTTTTCATCAGAGGAAGTGAAGTCAATTTAAAAAATAATAATACCAGTTTAGTATTTTCTCGTAGCATGAAGCTATAGTCCGTGCAATCAAATCATCGTCAGCCCGCCCGCAAAAAAATGTCACAGATCAATGGATAGCACATTACGAGTACAACGAATTTTTCAGTTTTACTACGCCTCACCTCTCAACAACCCCAATTTAATCCTCACCAAAAAAAAAGAAGACATTGTCAAGAACCCCTGAAATGCCTAAAAACAAAGTTTGAGGAATATTTGAATACTTTTTTGCTAATAACTCCTCAGCCCATGCACCGATTTCCAAAATTATAACAGCATTACCTACTATGACCCCACTGTAATATCGCTGCCCAAATTTCATCCATGGAGTGGTTACTGAGTTACGAGGCTAGCAAGATGCCAAGAGACAGACAGATGGAAACGAGTGACGTGGATTTTCGTTATGTAGATATCATAAAGCTCCCCTCATCTATCGGTGTGGGAAGTAAAGGACCTTATAAGTCTATTATATCAACAATTTGTTACTAAATTGGTCTATCGAAATATACAAAACGTTCTGTGATTCTCAATATGAGTTATCATGATCACATAGACATGAATAAAAGTAAATTTTTGGCGTTTCCATAGGTTATCGCTGGAGAACCAGTTTTTTCAGGTACTGTAGAAATGACTTCGTTTTAGCGGAAACCGATATGGGGGCTGCGAGTAGTGTCAATCGACTCGGTTTGACGTCCTGAGTCAAACGAGATCATTCTCAGATCGAGAAAATGCTCCGGTTAAAAACTACGCCACTACAGTACCTAACCTAACTTAATTCGACTGGTCAAGTTGTTGAGGTCAGAATGGGTTAAATGAAATTTAAAGAAGTGTTAGTTGACTCGATTTGATCCCTTGAATGCGATGAGACCATTTTCAGCCTGAGAAAGTGGCCCGATGAAAATCTACGCCTCTTTGAAATTTCAAACCTAACCTAAAAACGAAATTATGATACGTGTTTAACAAGCTATATGGTCAGTGCGAAAATACTTGACGAGCAGAGTACAACCACACCAGAAGCAACACCAAGAAATGGAAAATAAAAAGTTATGATCCTAGCAATTTTTCTTAATGTTCCTAGAAATTGGGTAAGTTTAAGTTAAATTAGGTAACGAACCTTACCATGGATTTTTTGTAATTAGCTTGGTACCTTCGAATTAAAATGGATGGACTGAATCAATATATTCTGCAATAATAAAAATAAAGACTGCGGCATATACCTTCAAAATACCTGGAAAATCATGTTTGTCAGCGTTAATCTAGGATGACAACCAACTAACTATCAATCAATTCTTTTGAAGGTAGGTACACATACACAGATTAGATATCAATATGCAGTATGGCAGTATCGCTTGTGTTGGTGCGATGAGATTCTTTCATGCTCTTGTTTTACGCAAACCAGCAGGTGCAGCTTATATCCGGAAGTAAAGAGTTTTCAGGAAATATGGATGTTGAATTTAAGCCTTTTCCAAATGAAAACCAGTTAAGTCAAATCAAGTGATCGCATCATTACCAAACCATTTTAATAGATTCTATCACAGACTATCTAAATATTCTAGCATTCCTGTACTTGTTACTACTGGGTAAGATCAGTAAACAATGTTGGGTTCCAGCAGAGCTCCCATTGGGCCAATTCTACTCCACTCAGAATGTTTTTCAGTCCCTAGTAGCCTTTCCTTCTCTGTTCCAGCTAAAGAAGAACCTCCGCATCTACATGGACATCTACCAAGAGCCTTATACCTTAAGTACCTCTCAGGAAGCTGCAAGCCTTCAGTGTGTGGCCAAAGATAGTCCCTCTCGTAGGTGCTCATGAAATGGAGATTAACCATCTTGTGCATATTTACAATAATTTTTTGGTAAACATCAAATTTGAAATCAAAGGTCTACATATTGACAGCAGGATTGTCATTTTAGAAGATGAATGAATAATAGGAAATAGCCGAGATTGCTATTTCATCTAATATAGTTCCTAATGCAAGTGACCTAATCCAAAAAAAAGGGATAGATTTTTTGAAGGCTTTTTAGTACCTCTACAAACGCAAAGATACTAGAAAGAGGAATGGAACATATTATGCAGAACTGCACTCGTCCACAAATGACCCAAACTGGCCTAAGTCAATCATTATCCTTGAAGTGGATATATGTACATGTACAGGGTTTAATGTAATTCCTGTCAGGGAATGATAGTAGGTATAAAATGCAACAAAATTAGCTCAATATACAGGGTATTTATGATCTTAGAGCATTAATTTGGAGGAACGATAGATCATGATATTTTGAACCTGAAACCTCAGTACCATTTCACTAGTTAATGCATAGTTAAACAGAAGAAAATTAAAAAAGTATGACTGCAAAATCACAATCCGACAGTATTCGCCCTAGTTTTTGGAGATATTTACTATGTAAACAAATGTTATTGTCCCTAGCCTTGTTGCCGCATATTCTGTGTTATCAGAAAATGTTGCAATTTTTTCTGAAACTTCAAATTTGGGATATTCGTATTATATTTGTGCTACAAGCATTACAATGATGTGTAATATTCGTACTTTACATAACGGCATTAAGATCGTAAACACCCTGTATATGTATGCACAAAAACCAACAGTTCTTGAAATTTTTCAGTTAAGGAAAGGAATTTTAATAATTTACCCAACACGAGTGGCCGGCATCCTCAGAAGCTGATGTCACCTGTTTGGCGTGTTCCGAGAGACTGAGATAGCGTCACAGGGTTCGCACTCATAATACTACGACCTGGCACTTATATTCCCCGGATTAGGAGTGGGGGCGGCTGCGATGTGCACCGCCGATGTGGAGCTCCTGCGCATCCCAGAATTTTTGGGTCTCTTAAGGCGGGTATCCATATTCTGTTGAGCTTTAATGCTTCTTATTTGTTATTGAAGTTGTTCTTATGTTTATAAGTAATAGTAATTAATAATAATTACCCAAGATCTAGCATTTTTGCCTAAACAATAAAAAAGATACGTTGAAAATCAGCATCGTGTTCACCTATTTTAGTTGAATACGCTTGCACTAATTTAATATCATCATAAATAGGCGAGAAGGTACGATACATTGAAGAAAAAGAGATAATGAGAAAAACTCTGATTTTCGTTTTCATTTCAAAATATGACAGACCACTGGAAAAAGTTGACCATAATATCAGCTTCTCAAAAAGGTATCAATGTCGCATTGAAAACCTACATCCAGGAGCATAGTCAGGATTTAAATACGGGGAAATGAGTCTAGTGGTTGAGTCATCCACCACCTATTATCCTTATGGTGATAAATATTTTTCTGGAGGGGGTGTAATACATCATAAATACAACGAAAATAGTTCGAGAAGCTGAAGTACCTCAAGATTCTTTGGTTATGCAAGGTGTTTGGTAAAGATGCGACAAAAATTTTAAGGGTGATCCTACTTTAGGAATATTTTATTTGATGATTTTTAAGAAACCGCACGATTTCGAAGATGCAGGATGAAGAGGAATTAATTGCGACAGCTACATTTTATTATCAAAAGTCACATGGTTAGTTGCTTAATCTAATAGCGTTTTTCACTGGTTGTACTCGGGCTGCACTGGATTTCTGTTTTGCATTTCACTGGCAGTTCCAGTGCAAAATTTTTTAAGAGCACGCATTTCAGTGGCATTTCTGCACTCGGAGCGGTCCAACTGAGTGCAATAATTTCGCACCGATTTCAAAGTGAGTGTCGTGGAAGTGAACCAAGGAAATGGCAGTGGGTTTGAGCGGGAAACTTCAAATCATAGAATTGTGTTTCATCTGTTTACACTTTCGGTCTTTGAATACAGTGATACCTATTTGATTTTTACTATTTTCAGTCGGAATGAGTAGAGTGAACAAAAAAATTGTTCCTTGTTTGAATTGGCAAAATCCAGCTCATCTTCTGAGGATGAACAAATATGTATGTAGGAAGAAATTCGGGAGAAAAAATTCCCAGAATTAGCACTTACACGGAAACTATTGAACAGTTTTCAGACAAACGAGTAAGTAGTATAGTATAGTAGTAGTAATATATGCAAGGATTGTTGCAAAACAAGTTGATGTTTCTTGGCGTGTATTCCGCTGGAAGAACCCAGTGCAAAAGTATGGTGAACTTTTTCAGTATTCTGTACTCGCACGGAGTGCACAAAAATGTGCCCTAAAATGAATGTTCAAAATGTCCATCTGTCAACCACACAAGTGACATGTGCATGTATTCTTATCTGGGACATACGACACCACTCATTACACAACTATAATATTTGCGATGTTGCCAACCATTTGCAATACTTAGATAACCGTCAGTTAAGATGACAATGATGCAAACCATCTTCAACTTAAGGTTCACATTAATAGCGTTTTCGACTTATTGCCCTATCACTGCACTCATAGGAACTGAGTGTCAAAATTATGTTCGTCTTACATTTGAGTGCAAAAATAGTGTGGTTTTTTGTTTTCGACTTATCCGCTCAATTGCACTTGAGTGCAAATTATTGCCACGGACTCTCTGAGCTCGTGGAGAGTTCAGTGCATTTTTGACGTCTATAAAATATTACTTATAACCTATTTTACTTGTTAAAGAAAATTATTTTTTGAATCAAGGACTGGGTAGTGGGGTAGTATACATAGTAGTGTGGATGCTAGGATAGGTTACGGAAGGTACAGGAAGTGTAGTTGAAAGAACTGCGAACATCGTCATCTTCGGATGATGAAGAAATTGAAGCATATATAGTTAAATTGCAAACAACGGCTGCGTGCGTCCCAAAAATACCAATGTTTGTTGAGTATGTTGTTCATAAACTGACGGAAGAAGAGATATAATAAGATACACATAAGTATTTACCGATATAGAAAGATATTCATTTTTAGTGGGCAAACCCTAGGCTGGTGTAAAAGCCATATTGCACAAAACTCTGTTAGGTTTTATGTCGATAAATCAATACCTGATTGAACAAGGCGGATTCAAACTACTCAAATTCCAAAACCAACACAGAATGGAATTGAGCTCTCGGGATGCAAAATGACATCAAACTGTCATCAGTTGGTGACAGAACAGTTAATCAATTGCACTGAAATTTGGTGTATCTTCGACTTACCAGTTCAGATTTATTGCACTTCTGGGCACCAGACAAGTTTTCAATGCGCACTGTAGTGCAATCGTGGTTAAAATCAGTGCAGTAAGTCGAAAACGCTATACGATAAGCCTCGTCATAATTTAGTTTCATAATATATTAAGAGTAAACGGTATGTCATTCTGGGATATTGTAAATACAACCTTAACCTTTTGTCACTACCCTGGAGGCACGTGTGTGTGATAGAACATGACGTAGCCTCTCTGAATGAGAAGGCCAGTCAACAACTTCAAGCACAAACCCCGTGCAATAAAATCCAGACTGGTGGAAAACAATTCCAGTCCGTTTCGAGCCATGTATGCACCTCTATTTCGAGCCAGACATACAGGCACATCAATCTTTTCCCATGTGTTCAGGTCGGAAAATAGGTTGGGAGTGCGTCCCAGGTGTTTGATCAATCTGCCGGTAAAACACTTTGTGATTGCTTCCGTGTCGCTTTGTGCTCAGAGGCGTCTCATCAGCCCCTTTGAACACTTGGTTTTATATCTGTGGAGTATTCGTTATCCATTTTATCATTATATTACAGTGATATTGATAGAAATGTTTTTTTTCAAATGGCCTACTTGTAGGAAATAATTCTAAAGATGGTGGATATCCGGATATACTCTCATCTACTTCCTTATTTAGGTTTTGTATTTTTGAATTCGGCATCGATTTTTAAATCCATAATTTATATATGCGGGACCTATTTACGGAGTTATTGTGTTGTGTTTCAGTGAGATTATTGTTTCAAAAGCGCATTAAATCAATAGACTAGCAATTTTTGAATTTGAGAATCTTAAAAAGTAAAAAAAAATCTTTTTTATTAAATGGGTTGGTATGATAAGTTTCACGTCAGTAGATACAAAATTAAATTATCTTTCCCTTTTATCTGGGCAGATGTGGTTCTATCTTGGTGGACTTCAAGATATTTATGATTTTGTAAGTATTACATAGCAATAGGAAACGTCATAGGTGGTGTGACTCATGGACAAAACAATAGCTCACTTACACCAGATCAGATGAGACTATTATAGTGATACTTTATTTAATTTGTGAAAATGCATTTTTAACAACCCGTAATGAGGGCCCTCTAGTAACGAATAGAATTCCATACGACGTACATCATCATCATCATAGTCACAATGTCTTAAAAGACGTGTTGTGAACTCGTAAAATGCATTTAGACATTTTAAGAGTTTCTCTTGGGATATCTTTAAGATCTTTAATGCAGTAGTTTCCCATTTGCTTTCTGCATCCTCATGCCGTTGACCAGATGGTATCTATTCCGCCGCCTTTGGGGGCAATTTCTCACCCCAAGGACCAGAAGGTGTCCTGACTCTTCTCAACTCGTCCACCCGAAGCTGTTGGTTGAGAAGAGGTCACTGCTTATACTGACAGTAGTTCGCCCCACACGGGCGACGACGTACATATGTTGGAACAAAATGAGAGTGCCACTTTTAAAAATGTTTGCAGCAGAGCCATTTAAATAATCGTTACTTAATAGTTAATGCTCACCAACGAAAAGGTTTGATATTCGGAAATTATTTCAAGTAAGAAATATTTCGTTTTTGATTTCCTTTTGCGATAATTCTATCATGTCTTCAAAAATGCTAGCTATTAGGCCAAAATTTTATGAAATTTTAAATGTCAGTTTTCTTGAAAAAATGGAGTCAAGTTGATTGACTCAGTACTTCCCACACATTACGGTGATACCAGTTTATTATTTTCCCATAGCATAAAGATTTAGTGTGAGATCCCCTTGCAACAAAATCATCGCCAGTAACCCCCCCCCCAAATTATTGTCATATGCCGCTAGGTCTTTCCTGCACAGGTCAATGAACAGCCTATTATCAATAATACAAACTTTTGTATTGAATTTCACCTCTTCAGCTGTGGCAGTTTTGGAAAAATTTAAGCGTTCCGGTACCGTCTACTGAAAAAGCGGTGTTGCCGTATCTCATTAATTAATACAAACAAAATTTTGAAATTGTGAGATCTTACTAAATTCGGCATGCGCAATTCATTGCAATAAAAATAAGTAGAGGATTCTATTTAAAATAAATTAAAATCGGGGCTACTTGTTTTAAAAATTTGGGAAAATAATTTATAACTTGGCAACGTCGAAAACGCAAAAAAAATATTACAAGGCGAGATAGAGTATTTGTAGATATTTCGATTTAAAATAAATAAGACAGGGTGTTACATTTAAAAAAACAAAGTAAAACGACCTTTAAGTTGCCGGAATTTAAAATTCTGCCAAAAACACCCTGTAGATACAAATTGCTGGTAGCATCCAGAATAATATCCGCTTAATATTCAAGTAACTCGCTGTGTAATATTATTGAGAAAAGTTAAAGGAATATATCAATTTGAACGTATTACTTGCGACCTTGCAAATGCGGAAATTAATAGAAAATAAATTATTACTTGGCAACGTCGCAACCGATTCCAAAAATATTTTAGGGTTGGATAGAGATCAATAACGGACACTAGAAGAACTTGAGAGAAAGTTATAGTTCTATATAAAAAAATCAAGTTGATCTCTACCTTACTTTCCCGCAACACCCTTTCGAAATATTTTTAGGATATGCATCTCAAGTAACCAAATAACTTTTGTATTTGAGATTTTCTTCTATCAGCTATACCTTGCGAGATATCGAAGAATTACACACTAAATGGACAGCCTGTATACATCGGAAAAAATTCTAAGTCCTTTAGTTTCTGTAATAGGCATAAGGCAATGTTCGGATAGACCTAAAAAAGTTATTTATGTCGCTAGGTCTTCCTTCATAGGTCAGTGGGTAGTCTATTATGAATACAACAAATTTTTCAATTTTACACCCCCCCCCCCCCCAACCCCCAACCACCCCAATTTCACCCCCACCAAAAAAAAAGTAGAAAATGATCAGGGACCCCTAAAACGCCTAAAAACGAAGTTTCAGCAATATTTAATTTTTTTTGTTTTTTGCTAATTACTCCGCCGCCTATGCACCGATTTTCAAAATTATACGAACATTACCTACTACGACCCCACATCATACCGCTGCCCAAATTTCATCACAATCCATGCAGCGGTTACTGAGATTACGAGGGTAGAAAAACGCGACAGACAGACAGACAGACAGACAGACAGACCGACAGACCGACAGACAGACCGACGGAAATGAGTGACGTGGATTTTCGTTATGTACACATCATAAAACGCCCAAAAAAAGTATTATCTCAAAATCGAAAATTTTCGCGATCACAATACTCCCCTCACCTATCGGTGTGGGAAGTAAAAAAAGCCAAAAGAAAAGGTTTTTTTGCATTCATGGCTGTCAGAAAATACAAAAGAAGTCATTTTTCTAGACAATTACTGAAGCGTACGGACCGCTAAATACAAAAAAGATCACTTTTCTGTAAAGCTTGCGCCAACTACCTCGATCTATCCGAGGAGACACTACAACTCATAATACGTCGGAAAAACGACACTGATTCCATCTCTGAGTCAATATAAGTGATACCACTGTGACAATTTTTCTGACAAAAACCAGACCCGACACCCGATCTGTGTACTCTTGAGTCCAAAAACATGGATTTTTGACTCACTTTTATTGTGCACAGACGGTATGTAAGCGTTCCATAACATGAGACAAAGTATACATATTCCTCGATTACCTCCAGGACATTCAAATCTTAATTCAAAATCTGTATCCAGCTTACCTATACGCTATTCTTATGTCATCCACTGATATAATCTCCTCCATACTCGAGCAGCGCTTTTTCATTTTTTCCTTTCGGTCCGAATGACATATTCCATCATAAAAATCCCATAAAATCCTCGGTTCCCCTCGACTCGGTTCCGCACCGAGACTCTAAACTCCAAACTCCGCTTGCAATAAACATGACAACCAATTAAGATGTAGATTGAAGCAACGACTTTATTTACATGGTGTAGGTGTGTGTACAACCGGGTGTTTGTTCTGGAACCGTGTGTTCGGGATAAAACGAGAAAAGCGGTATTTTCTCCAACCAGAGGCGGTGACGTAAGGAAAAAGGCACTGCTGCTATTGCTGCTAATATCTGAACGCACACAGCCTCTGATGTAACTAGTGGAACTTATATAAAAGGGACGCATCTCAACAGGAAAATCACAGTTCATATAAAGGGAGGAGCAATTGAAGTGCCCAAGTCACATTTTGGAGTTTTTGAGGAAATCGCTTTTAGAGTTTGTATTTATCTCTTCTCTCTTTCCGATTAATCATTTTATTTGTTATAATCTTGTATTTTGTTACTTTTAGGCCCGATTTTATCAACATGCACATTTTATAAAAGACTTTGACCAATCAGAGCAGCCCTTTCAAAAACATGCATCTGGCAAAGTACTCTGAAAATTTTTGATTTCTCTTGAATTTTACCTCAAAAAAGGTCAAAACGAAATAACTTATATGCAATCGATCATTGTCGATCAGTATCTTTTCAAGTCTGATTTTCCATCCTAAATGGGTGAAAAATTGCATTTTCTTGTTTAACAAAAAGTTTAACAATTGTTAATCTCAACCAGTCAGAGTCCAGAGAAGCCGTACTGCAGTATTTGGATAAAACAACAATTTACTATCGATAATAATTATGCATACCTGCAATATATCTATGTTTTATAGTAAAAAGAGTTAAAAATAGCATTTTGTTACATTTCAAAATTTACAGCTATTTCCCAAATGTGCGTACGCATTACTGGTTGCCTGTCCAGAACCTCAGGAGGGCAAAACTTGCTATCTTATAGCTAAGTATAGCCCTATTTTATGTACAATGTGTACGCTGCACTTGTGAATATTTCTATAAGAAGGTCTATAACAAACATGCATCCAGTAAATGAAAGATTGATTCTTCATAAAGGTATGTATTTTCATATAATCCATCTGACTGATGGACGTGGGATTTGTAGTTATTAAATAAGGTAGGTATTTGCTGTGATTGATATAGGTAGCTACTACTTTTATCACAAATTATCGCAGTTTCCAATTAGTAATCATACAATAATTATAATGTAAACATGGAAAATGTGGCAATGATTTGCAAATCAATCGCTTTGTTCTGATATCCTGCTATGATTTTGATCCATATTGATAAAATACTATTGGATGATACTTATTAACATAGCCCTCAATACCCGATAGAAAGCTTTTGCTAAATAACATCCAAAAGAAAGCTTTTTCTAAGTCTTTGCTAAATATGCATGTTGATAAAATCGGACCTTAGAGTGAAAGACTTTAAGTAAAAGCTAGCTTAGTGGCCCCCAATTTCCTTAAAAAATAGACTTATTGGTGTCAGAGTCTATTGCTTCATCAAAAACTTCATTTTATGAGCCAGGACGCATATCAGATGTATTATCTGTAGGTCATATAATATGTGATATTTATCAGAGAGAAATGTGCTAAAATTAACAGTTTTGCTTTATGTGATAATTTTTTTTAAGTTTCCTCGGCATAAAGGCATTTCTCCACAATTTTTCAACTATAAACTATTAGGTAAATTGGGAGAAATAATAAATCACTAGGAGCATGCTTATATCAGTGAATGGACAAACGAATGGTGAACCACAAACTACGCATAAATGATATGCTAGTGGACTAAAGCAATTTTTGCGTTGAAGTGATCGTTCATAGTGACTAACACACTGTGTACGTAGGCTTATCTTCCATTGAATATATTTTATCTAATATTTGGCTAGATATGTTGCACTGAACTGAGAACTATTTGAAAAAAGTTATATGCTCATAATAATCACTTAGGTGGATCTTACAACAATTTCAGATATACTACCAGAGAGCTAACAAAAAGTTCGCATAAATGGCACTGGTAGTCTATGATTGATGAAAATGTGACTTAAGCACTTCTTGCATTGGACCCTTCAATTCGTACAGCACGTCATACTTAGTAGTTCCAATAAAAGGTTGGATATATGAACAACAATGAACACTTCTCTCACGTCACTCATGATGAATGAAAGTATATAATTGCGTTTAGGACCACTTGAGCACAGAGAGAGATTTTTACAAAAAAAACTAGATGGAATTGTTCTAACCATCTTTCCTACCCGAACTGTGAGACTCTCCATATGTTCACATGGGTCGTTCGGTATGTATCTAAGGTTCTTATTCTTAATGCATTTTAACGCAGTAGGTAGCATCCTACTGTAATTTACTCCGGTTTGGTTTTTGCGTTCCTCCAATTGAACCGGGTGTTCAGATAAGATTGCAAAGTGTTGTATCTCGGTCTTGGAACTATTCGCCATAGATACTTGCGGTAAAAAATTATTACTAAAGTGGCTATAGAAGACCTTGAAAACTATTTTCAAATTTCCGAGATAGTCACCAGAGGGCGTAACCGCCGTCTTAAACGTTTAAAGTGATTTTTCACCAACATCCAACTAATAAATGTTACAAACAAGTATGTGCTTTTAATAAATGGACGCCTTTGAAATGTACATTTATCGCCGTATACTCAGAATATCATGGATTCAAAGGATAACGAACAAGGAAGTCCTTAATCATACAAAGAAACAAAAAGTACTCATTCTTACCATCAAGGAACGAAAAACGGCTTGTATAGGTCATATCAGCGAGGGGAAAAATATGAACTTCTGCGACTGATTATAGGAGGAAAAGTCCAAGGTAAAAGGTCTGTCGGCAGACGCCAAAATACTTCGTTGAAAGACATCCGAAGATGGTTTGGTTGCTCATCGCTTGACATTTTTCGCATGGCCGTATCTAGAACTACGTTAGCTATTTGGATCGCCATCTTTCGAAAGAAGACGGCGTCGTAAGAAGAAGGATGTGCTTTTTAACGCTAGGATTTACTGGAGTACTTTTTGATGTATCTATTAAGATACAGTTTGAGCGTAATTCAATGTTTTTTAACTACTATAACTCCTATGTGACTGAACGGATTATAACAGACTTGATTTTATTGGAAAAAGCATTTATTATTCCATCATTCCCATCTTACCTAAGATATGTCTAATTCCTAGTCGCACAGTTAGAGCGTGTGTTCTGATATAATAACACAATAACTGCAAAATACTCTAAAATCATCACACAAAATGATGTGACACTTTTCACCAGAATCTAGCCAAGTAATACCTGAATAGGTCCGCGAAAACCGTATGTCGATGTTTTTACTTCCCACACCGATAGGTGAGGGGAGTATTGTGATCGCGAAAATTTTCGATTTTGAGATAATACTTTTTTTGGGCGTTTTATGATGTGTACATAACGAAAATCCACGTCACTCATTTCCGTCGGTCTGTCTGTCGGTCTGTCGGTCTGTCTGTCTGTCTGTCTGTCTGTCTGTCGCGTTTTTCTACCCTCGTAATCTCAGTAACCGCTGCATGGATTGTGATGAAATTTGGGCAGCGGTATGATGTGGGGTCGTAGTAGGTAATGTTCGTATAATTTTGAAAATCGGTGCATAGGCGGCGGAGTAATTAGCAAAAAACAAAAAAATTAAATATTGCTGAAACTTCGTTTTTAGGCGTTTTAGGGGTCCCTGATCATTTTCTACTTTTTTTTTGGTGGGGGTGAAATTGGGGTGGTTGGGGGTTGGGGGGGGGGTGTAAAATTGAAAAATTTGTTGTATTCATAATAGACTACCCACTGACCTATGAAGGAAGACCTAGCGACATAAATAACTTTTTTAGGTCTATCCGAACATTGCCTTATGCCTATTACAGAAACTAAAGGACTTAGAATTTTTTCCGATGTATACAGGCTGTCCATTTAGTGTGTAATTCTTCGATATCTCGCAAGGTATAGCTGATAGAAGAAAATCTCAAATACAAAAGTTATTTGGTTACTTGAGATGCATATCCTAAAAATATTTCGAAATATACAGGGTGTTGCGGGAAAGTAAGGTAGAGATCAACTTGATTTTTTTATATGGAACTATAACTTTCTCTCAAGTTCTTCTAGTGTCCGTTATTGATCTCTATCCAACCCTAAAATATTTTTGGAATCGGTTGCGACGTTGCCAAGTAATAATTTATTTTCTATTAATTTCCGCATTTGCAAGGTCGCAAGTAATACGTTCAAATTGATATATTCCTTTAACTTTTCTCAATAATATTACACAGCGAGTTACTTGAATATTAAGCGGATATTATTCTGGATGCTACCAGCAATTTGTATCTACAGGGTGTTTTTGGCAGAATTTTAAATTCCGGCAACTTAAAGGTCGTTTTACTTTGTTTTTTTAAATGTAACACCCTGTCTTATTTATTTTAAATCGAAATATCTACAAATACTCTATCTCGCCTTGTAATATTTTTTTTGCGTTTTCGACGTTGCCAAGTTATAAATTATTTTCCCAAATTTTTAAAACAAGTAGCCCCGATTTTAATTTATTTTAAATAGAATCCTCTACTTATTTTTATTGCAATGAATTGCGCATGCCGAATTTAGTAAGATCTCACAATTTCAAAATTTTGTTTGTATTAATTAATGAGATACGGCAACACCGCTTTTTCAGTAGACGGTACCGGAACGCTTAAATTTTTCCAAAACTGCCACAGCTGAAGAGGTGAAATTCAATACAAAAGTTTGTATTATTGATAATAGGCTGTTCATTGACCTGTGCAGGAAAGACCTAGCGGCATATGACAATAATTTGGGGGGGGGGGGGGTTACTGGCGATGATTTTGTTGCAAGGGGATCTCACACTAAATCTTTATGCTATGGGAAAATAATAAACTGGTATCACCGTAATGTGTGGGAAGTACTGAGTCAATCAACTTGACTCCATTTTTTTATTCCTAACCCGAAATATCAAAGAAATAATTAGTCATCGTATAGTTAAAAAGACGCGCTATTATGCTAAACCTTACCCACCGAACAAATGGAGTAACCATGCACAATACAGGGTGTTAATTAAGTATGTTAACAAACTTTAACCACGAATAGTACTACGAAAAATAGAAAGAAAATGTCATATGACCCTGAAGACGGTTTTCCCTCGATATTCTCGAAACCATTCATAACAAAATTACGAAGTTATAGGTACGATGGGTAAACTTTTGACGCTGAATCTGATTCTGAATTCAGAATTTCATAATTTTAATCAGAGGCGTATCATACGGGATGAGTTAAGGGTAAAAATAACCCCATTTTCTAAATGGTAACTTTTTGACATTTTGATTTTAGAATATGGTATTTCAGAGATTCCTACGTAAAAATGGTCTCTTGGTATATCTCGATAGGGCTAACCGTTTTCGAGAAAAATGCAAATTATTGAATCGATGCAGGCTATTGTAAATAAATAAATGTTCATGTTCATCTACTTAGTAAGTGTGCTGTGTGTGTGAGCTGTGCATGTGCTAAGATACTTAACTAACACCCTGTATATGTAAATTTTTACTGTATGGTCAAGGGTTATATGCACACCATCTACAAAACTGTATACTGAGAGCAGTGATGTTATTATAAACAGAAAAATTAAGTTCAATTTATCCGAGTAAAGCCCCAAAATATGGGTTTGAAATCATTTATTACTCCTTTTCTTCAGTGGACAGACTATAGTACGTATTTTAAGGCTTACCTTAGAGATAAGCTTCATGGAACAATAAATACTTTTTCTCCAATAAGACCAAGTTTGTTCAAATGCGTTCAGTCGTATAGGAGTTACAGCTGTTTAATTAAGTAAACATGGAATTACACTGACCACTTCATCTCAATAGATACGTCAAAAATTGTGAAAAATTTACAGCAGTAAATCCCAGCTTTGGAAAGTTTTTTGGTAACATTTACTAGGTGGATTTAAGTGAAAAGCCGCTTTAAATATTTGTGGATCCGTGGAATAATTCCATCAAGTTTTTTGGATGATAACCCCTCTCTGTACGCAAGTAGTCTTTAATAGAATCTTTATTTCATCCATCGCATTGTATATGGATTTAACAACAAAATACGAATTCAGTTGAAGAAAATAGTGAACCAGCTTAGGGACTATCATATCACCACCCTGATCCTGCTATTGCTGACAAATATTCTGAGATTGAGCAGATAAATGTGCAGCTAACTTTTGACAAAGGTAGGTTATGTAAATATATATACTTATATTTCAAAAACGTGGACTTCAGATTTTGCAATCATTGCGTGGATCCAGATACTTGCTGATAAAAGATAATCTTCATGTACTCAGGCTGAGGCGAAAATTAGATTGTTTTTTTGAAACTTTTAATAACTAGAGTCGTTAACGCATTTGAGTGGCCTCCTTCTACAAAGTTTCACCTAAGACTCTGGTAATATATTCTTGGCATTTCTCGCATCCTTCCGTTGAGAAGGGAGAACTTTGTTAACCGTACAACATTCGTTACGTTCTTGTTGATGTTTATCGACTTACACAATCGTCTAAATTAGACGAGTTCGTCATGGCAATATTTACTTTTGGTTATCTTTACAAGGTACGACGTCTTTATGAAGTTACAGTTTGTCAGCTCCGATGCGACGTAGCTTCACCAGTGACGTTCATACCACTTTACTACTTGGGATAATATGATAGTTCCGAAACTTCACACATTCCATGTTGCTGTTTTGGAAGGCACCGGAAAAATTCAGGACGCTCTTCTTCCTAGCCATTCGTAAACGAAATAGGTAGTAGAAACCAATTAACTACTCGAATAGTCAGAAAAGCGTACTCTGTTCACTGTATCGAGTATAAAAAATGTTTTACAGCAGCTCTCTATCGGATATGGAAGGTGTTTTATGGCATACAACGTAGAAAGATTGGAATATTTCTAGCACTGAAAAAATATATAAAAAAATTCTAACAGCTATTGGAATTGATGAAAAGTGTTCATGCCTGTGAGCGATCTGCACTTTAATCCTAGTTCCCAGTATAAGCAGAAACTGAGTCTTTAAAGTATCAAATCTGAGCACATTCTTTAGTAACACGGATCTCCAGATTCTTATAAGCTAGAACACTTTTTGGCAGAGCTTTGTTGTTTGTAGCAACTGTAGTCGTTTGAAACAGTGTGCAATATTGGAATTTAGAAGTATGGCATTTTACTATATTCTCTAGCCTCTATGTAATTATGATATCCAAAATCCAAGTCCAAGTCCAAGTCTGAACTTCTGACTGTTTGCTAAAAGGTAGGTAATTCGTGTTGAGAAGAAACAAGGACGGAACCAAGACTAATTCTTTGTGGAATCCTCACATTGATAGAACCCCTTGATAGAGAAGCAGGTGATAAGAAGTATCACCCGCGCATCTGCAGGTAATGTTCATTTTTCTAGTAGAGGATCAACATACTCATAATTCTTAGATACTCATAACCTTGGACGTATGACCTATTTGCAGAGGGCGACAGTTCGCATAACCCCTTGGGTATATAATATTGAATCCTACAGGTATGCAATTCGATCACACATTTGAGCTCCAAGTTAGTGTCTCTAGATCCTTATAGGCTTGAATTTGTTGGCATAGCTTGATTATTCATAATTATCAGGTACCTCCGGATAGTGATGATCTTTAGATACTTGTAAGTTTGAATGTATGATATGAATGTGCATCATAAACAGATACTCACTTGAGAATGGACTAAAATATTGGTTCTATGATGCCTCTAGGTAGCAATAAGTTCCAGATCTCTTTTAAGCTTGAACGTGTGACTTTTTGGATTTATTTATTATCTTGGGTTATTTACCAGCACTGTGCGTAGAGTAGAACGTTGAGTCACGAAGTATATGGTTAGTGACGATTTCCATACCCTTTGACGAAGACAAAGTTCTAGCTTTCTAAGGGCGGTCACTGTGGAATCACCGTATTGATAGTTTGAAAGACATTTGGTTCTATGAAGTTGTAATAGAGTTGCTTCTCAGCTCAGTCACCTACTCCATGTCTTGTAATCGAAACTGAATATCATAGGTGAAATTCCTAGATACAAAATATCGAAATTTATTTTATCTTGGTCCGGACCCGAGCCCCAACCCCAAGCAACAATAGGTGGTCATCCCATTTAAACGATTAGATTAGTACCTTTATTTATGGTCCGCCTCTCACGAAGGCTGAAAGTCTATGGCGCTGTAGAAGCGCTGCGAGAGGATAAGTGTAGGCGCATGTTAGATTTGGAACGCTGTAGGTTGTAGCTGTCGGGAAACAAAGTCCCCTGTAGCTCATTCCACAGCGTCGAAGTTCTCCAAAAGAAGGAATGCTGGAGGAGAGTGGTTCGGGGAGTAGGGACGTCGACCTGGTAAGGATGAGCTCGCAAAGCTTCTCTAGTATTCCACATTCGGACTGCCTTTGGTGTTATTATCTGGGAGAGCTCACTCGAACATCTTCTGTGATAGAATCTGTAGAACATGGATAGGTCAGCCACACTTCTCCGCTGTTCCAGGCTGTGGAGGTTCTTTGTGAGGTCAGGCGTATCGATTAATCCAACTGATCTCATCCGGATAGTATCAAGACGCTTTAAAGAGTGCTTTGGAGCGCATCCTCTCGCATGGGAGCAATACTTCAGCGATAGTCGGATCTGTGCCTTGTAGAGCAGCAGCTCTGGTGTGTATAGCTTCCTACAGCGGAACGCTGAAAGCTGAAAGCTCCAAGCTTCTGGGATGCCGTTTTAGTAATACTGTCAACCTGGTCATGCCAGGACATGGTATTGTTGATGTTGATCTCCAAAAGCTTAACGGAAGGTGAGTCGACTATGGGCTAACCATCCATTTCTACAGTTGATAAGCCAACGTGAGACTTCTTTGTAAGTGTTGTAAGACAGGCAATCACTACCATGATTGGAGCACCAATCAAGTAATTATAGTTTCAATTTGAATACTATATGCTTTAGATCCGATATTTAATCCTAATATCGTGATGAGGTCGAGATTCCGGCAAGCAACAGGTGGCGAAGTCAATGAAAAAAACATGTTCCATTTATCCAACCACTCTTGGAAGAAGGGCTGCGACGACGCTACCACGATACGATGTTTGCAAGTGTACATGAAAGGGAATTTAATTATTACGGTTATCTTTGCAGAACAAGGTAGACGAGAATAAAGTAAGTGCCTTGGTCGTGATGTATAATCCGGGAATAATTCACGGGGAGATACCTTCCTCTTCATTTAGATTCCTCTTTCAGCTTTGTTGCCCGGATTTATACAATTGTTTACATTACGAGTTAATTTGGAATTTAAATTTCTAATTTATCAGATGCTCTTATACGTTTGCCTGCTCATTTCTTCCGCAGTTGCTTAATTCTCGGTCGGTTGTTGTTTTCTTGAACCTCTTGTCTGAAGTTTCCGATGTATATTTTGGATTATTATGTAAAAGAGAATTTTCGAGTTACGTATTATGTGATCTCACGGAGTCAATTGATACATTTGATATCACATGTGGATGTGATATCAAAATCAGGTGCTACAGGAGTCGAAATCGGGAGAATCAGTCATCCATTTTATACATACATAGTCTATTGTTCCAGTGAAAATCTACCAACATTTATGTCATACAAGCCACAGTATAGCAAGTTGATTCTTAGAAGTCTAAGGCCCAGTTTCACAATCACTGGTAACCTCTGGTAGTCACTTAACCGACAGATGGAAGTTAACCAGTAGTTATCGGGGAGTTCTGTTTCACAGAGGAAGCCAGTGGTAAAGCTTATTTATCTTTATGTTGGCACCACGTATTGGTCTCAGAGCACTGCCATAATGGTGTTCCGTGAATGCAACCTAACCCTTTGACAAAGAAACCTAACCTTTCTTTTCATATTTTTCATTCATGTCATTACAGAGTATAATCAAAATCCATCGACGTCTTAGACGTCAGTGTCAAAATCCAAGCTTTTATAACCCCCAAAGCTGTCATCCGTTGACTACAACAAACGTAAAGATAACCCATACCTTGTCCTTGGGTTAACATAACTACTAGTTGACCGGAGCTTTTGACATAAACTGTCGAATATGAAATGGAATATTTTCGTTAACCACTAGTTTTCTTTTGGCCACTAGTTAACTAACGATTGTGAAACTGGACCTTAGATGTTAAATAACCCAATTAAGCTCAAGTTTTTCAATTCAGGTGGTAGCAAGCTGTGAAAGTAGATTCCCGCTATCACAGGAGATTTGGAGTAGAAATGTGGTAAAATTTAGGCCTAACAATGTCATTTTTAACACGCTTTTATTAGCTTTACCTGTATGTGGGTGGGTGAGCTTGTAACATCCTATGAACAATTTATTTATTTCTCTAACATTTATTCAAAAATATTATTATATTGGACAAAGCTCGGCAGGAGCTGTAGTTGCTTTAGTTTTCGTATTGTATCTTAAATCTTTCCAAAGTATAGGATTGTTGAGCAGCTTGATAGACAGGCTAAGGAGAATGAGAGAAAAATTTTTTTGTAGCGTCCGACGTCCGCGTGAGACGAGCACATGTCGACTTTTTTCAATACGAATAATTTTCTCGTAAAAAATGGTGTCAAGTTGATTGACTCAGTACTTCCCACACATAACGGTGACACTGTTTTATTATTTCCCATTGCATAAGGCTATAGTTTGAGATCTCTTGCAAGCAAATCATCGCCCGCTCTCCGCAAAAGAACATCCAACACAAAAACTCTCGTAAATAGTTTCTTTCGTCTCCATCTCCCTCCATATCCATGGAAGTCAGACGACACAGTTTTTATTCTGAAAGCTTCAAGTGGACGAATCGAAGCGGTCAGGGACTTCCAAACTGCTTAAAAACGAAGTTTGAGCTGTTTTTATATTATTTGTTATTTTCTTATCGCTGCGCCGCGCCGCCATGGACCCAATTTCTAAAAACCATACGATCTTTCCATACACGCCTGGCAATAATACTGTTTCAAAATTTCATTAAAATCCAATTTACGCAATATAGAACGACCAAAAGCAATACCCGGATGTATTCATCAGAAATAAATTCTAACTCTCTTGGTTTCTGTAATAAGCAGGTAATGTTCGGATGGACCTAAAAAAGTAGGTTATGGTCCTATGTCCTTCTATCACAGATGAATGGACAGCCTATTATGAATACAATTCTTTTCAGTTTTACAACCTCCCACCCCCAACCACCCCAAATTTACCCCCCCCCCCCCAAAAGAAAAAGTAGAAAATGATCAGGAACGTCTAAAACGAAGTTAGAGCTGTTTTTATGTTTCTAGTTTTTTATTATTGCTGCGTCACCACAATTTCTAGAAACGATACGCGTTTTCCATCCTCGTCGTAGAAATGCTGTGTCAAAGGTTCATTAAAATCAATTCAATGGTTTCCAAAAAACACAATACAAAACAATCTAAATCAATACTCGTATATATACATAAGAAAATTCTAAGTCCCTTGGTTTCTATAATACGCAAGGCAATGTTCTGATGGACCTAAAAGAGTGTATCATGCCGCTAAGTCTTTCTTTCACAGGTCAATGGATAGCCTGTTATGAATACAACACATTTTTCGGTTTCACAACCTCCCATCCCCCAACCACCCCAATTTCACCCCCATCCAAGAAAAGTAGAAAATGATCAGGAAATCCTAAAACAATCCATGCAGCGATCACTGAGATTACGAGACTAGAAAAACGCCAACAGACAGACAGGCAGACAGACCGACTGAAATGAGTGACGTGGATTTTCGTTATGTAGGTGTCACAAGACGCCCAAAAAGCGTGTTATCTCAAAATCGAAAATTTTTGCGATCACAATACTCCCCTTACCTATCGGTGTGGGAAGTAAAAATGCAGTCTGAACCCTACCTTAAGGATGCTAACAACGTTAGACAGTAGCAGTTGGGTTTGAAAACATTAAATTGTCGAGTAGTTAGACTAAGTTGTGCATAGTTGTAACGCCAAAGGAACTACTATCACATTTTCATGAATATTTACAACATCGATGAAGGAAGTGGTTAGTGATTAAATCCAAGACGCTTTAAAAGTTAGTCGTGACAGTCCAAACAGTGCTTTAAAAAAATAAAAAGCTGTAACCAAAAATAACTACGTTTTTGTTGTGAAACTTTGTTTTTCAGTCATGTCGATGGAGATGAGAGCTCCTGCAACCTACGACTTTCCCAAAGTTGTTTAAGAAGCCTTGAAATGAAATTCATTCTCTTAACATGGACACGAATGCTCGCTGAACTCCTAACTGGCAACATCCTTCCGTTTAACACGATTAGTGCGTTAGAGAAGTGCATACAAGTCTGGCTGTCAACGAGGTTGAATGTGCCTCGGAACGTCTACGTCGCACAGACCCGCGTCCTGCTTTTGACAAAAACCATTAAGCTGCAACTCCCATTTTACCGCTTTCTTGGTTAAAGTCGTTCAGCTAATTAATAAATGTCACGGGAACATCATTTACCTTGACTAACCCACACGCTCTCACATACTCGCGCAAGACGCTCCTATGAAGCTTGGACAAAGACCTAGCCAGGGGCGGCACACAGAGTGATAGACGTTCTTCTTTCTTCTTTGGGCGCCTTACGCTTTGCAGCGTGTAGGTGGTTATCTGCTTTCTTGGACGACGATGTGTAGAGTACCGTCTTCTGCTCTCCTCAATATTGTTGGGGTGTCGTTGACGTGACACCTCTTCAGGCACGTATCCAGGATTTAGTTTTGGGGGGTCCAGATTATGGGTGTCACTTGGTTGGCCTTTCGGGGGGGGGGGGGTCCAGATTAGAGTTGCCATCTTAAATCCTTAAATTTGCGGGGGGGGTGGGTCAAATTTGTGGATTCCATTTTTTAGACGGCAATTTTATAACGTTTCGGAGGGGGGGGGGGTCCGGATCCCTGGACCCCTTCCCTAAATACGTGCCTGCACCACTTTCTAATATCTCGGACAAACTAATAAATGCAGCCATAACAAGTGCAATACAAAGATGAAAGAGCATATTAAAGGCAATTCTTTGGTATAATAAAATTTGGGGGTTACATTTAAAAAAAGAGAGAAAATCTAGATTTTGCGTTCTACATCACCCTGTATACGAATATGCGTCGCGGGCTTTTCTTATAGCTGATTTTAAAACTAGAGCATATTTTTTATCCATCCATGTAAAAAAAATTATTTTTGATTTATAAGTTTTTGATGTACAGTACGTTCATTTGATAGCGATTTGGATATAAAAATGGTCATAACTTTTGAAATACCCTGTATAATGTAACAATACCCTATATTGAAAGAACGGAAATCATTAGTAGAATTTGAATATGGAATAACGTATAGGGCGCCTCATTTAAAAAAATGCATGTTTGCATCACCACGGAGTTGTGGAGCACCCTGTATAAATCTAAATATCTTCTGAGCAAGGAGCATATCCGTGGCTATAATTTCTGTGTACAACTTTTTTCGATATCTTCTATAGTAGTGGATTTATCGACCGAGCCGGTACTAAAAACTCACCCTGTATGTTAGTAGTTTAAGTTAACATGTAAAGGTAGTCGTATGTGTTTGTAATTTTACACTTATATGTTGTTTGTTCCTGACCTGTTTGTGGAAGACACCATAATAGCTTAGTAAAATTTTTTAAAATTGTGACGATTACTGTAACTGGCATTTGAAAGTCGTTGCACTCAATGCAGTTGCTGTTTTTTACATTGGCAGAGCTCAATGTTAAAGCCCTGAAGATGGCAACAAGCATTGCCGAAAGCATGGCAGTTAACACCAGAGTCTCCTTTATGCAGCGACCCAGTGATTTTTCAAAATTTTGGCCACAACCCCAAGATTTTATCACTTGGATTAAGTTTTTTGGCCACAAGCTCCCTTGGTACTAGTAGTTTAATATATTAATAGTTAAATTGATTAAATAATGAAACTGGAAATACCGAAGTACTCAAGGCCGTATGGCCCATTCTACTCAAAAATTCTGGACAGTTGACTAAAAAGATTAAAATTTTGAACAGAAACGTCAGAGTCATGTTAACGTCAGTTTATCCATAGTAGTGTTGCTTCAGTTACTAGAAATTAGGCTAAACTATAGACAACCGCTTAATTTTTGATTTAATTTAAATAGTGAGACCACACTGTTATATTCCAGACTTGATCTGACCAGGTTGTTGAGGAAGTGGGCAACACTGAACGAGATAGCTGTGCCAAATTCATAAGAATAGAAAAAAAAAACGTTGCTTGGAACCTCTGTCAACTAATCAATATAATTATTTTAGGTAAGGCTGGTATCGAAAAAATCCCTACATCTTTGAGGGTATGCTTTTGCGGTCGATTGTTTTCCTCAGCATACAATTTTACATAGGTCATTCACGCTGCATGTAGCATTCACACAATCTCATCAAATATTTCAAGAGTATTACAGTAAACGTACACGTGGCATACTGGCAAGTTATTTTTTTTAAAGAATAATGTTGTTTTCAAATGAAAAATTATGAAAGCATATCTGACAACACAGTTTCAGCATAATCAGGAAAGTGAACGTGATTTTAATGTTGTGTAACATTTAAAACAAATTCCTACGTGTTTTGGCAAACATCGTTCTAGACAAATTGCCATGAAGGTAGGTACGTGGTACGTATGACAGATGAGAGCTGTCACATTCCTTGGAGTCACTTGGAAATACTTTCCGAGACGCGACTGTGCTCAAAACACGCCCAGATTTTCCACGTAACTAAAGGCGTGGTCACAAGCATCAAAAGCAAAAACAGACCTTCGTTGAAAGAAACAAATGCAGAGACAGAGACAGTAAGCATGTCTGGATGACTCGATTAATTATGTTGACAGTTCGCGGGCCTGAGCGGTGAAACAAAACATTTGGCAAGGCATCACCTACCTGGATACACGAGGTGCATACTCAAAATTGCCAGACATCTTGCTGGCACGTAACTTAGAATACCTTACAATACAAGCAGCAAGGCGTGAGATAGATTTTGGATATCACATCAATCAGGTTTTATGTTAAGTGATGCATACCCAAGTAACAATTTAGGTTCTCAATAGGTTACAAATAACGCCCAGAACCTGTTCTTGAAGATATTTCCGCCAGTACCACTTAGCACAAACAACGTTATCTATCGGGCTACATAACCTCAAGTAGTACAAAAAAGGCCCAGCCCTGAAGACGTTGTCGTTGCCAATAGTCACTGACTCATTTAAAACCAAATTGATCATTGCAAAACCTGTTAGCAAACAAAATAACCTTTATTCAACCTAAAAATGCCTTAAAATGACCATTATAGAACCTCTAAGCACGCCAATCTGTGTAGAACCTAAGTGTTATCCTTACGTGGTTATAGTTTGGCCTGAAAAAAGCTTGTTTGCCGGCTTTTGGCACTCCGTGAACATGGGAAGGATAAATAGGTACAACTGCATCAAAATTGCATCGCTTATGTAAGGAATTTGCGAAAGAACAAAATATAGCATTGGCCTCAGAACGTCAGTATAGAGATATTTTGAATACTAAGAAAACAGATGAGGTCATAGCATTATAACAGAAATCATCCACCGAAAAAAAAAAATAGTCAGGCAGGCTATATGTTTTCCCATTTTTCCGTTTGGTGCTTCTATCTGCAAAACAAGAGAAGAGAGGCAAACGAGATAAGTAACTGCTACGACAACTCGATAGTTGAAAGACACAGAGCTTCAATTTGCCATCGATTTTTAAAATCATGTCAACTCAAAATGAAAATGACAGTACTTATGCTGCCATTGAAAGAATATACCATACGCCAGGTCAATTCACACAACTTGTAGAAATGATCAAGGATAGCTCTACATGGTAACTGAAATGGACCAGCATGACTTTCTAGATCTCAATTTCTTTTGAAGTTTCAACAACTTCACTGAGGATCAAACAAATAAAAATATAAACTGGTCTGAGATCAAAAAAGCTGTGACTGAAAAACAAGATATGGAAGTATCTGTATAGCCCTTCACCGGAAAAAAAGCCTGACTCAATGTTTCAAAAGTGCTACGGAGAAAAAATACCTCTATCGAGAAAGAAATACGGTCATACAATCATACGTATTAAGAGCACCCGCAGACCATAGACTTTCTATCGGCCGATAGTTTAGCAACCCAACACGATCAAACTATCGACCGACTGAAAAGTATGTGGTTTGCGGGGGCCCTTAAACAATAGTACTTGACACGTACGCATATTTATATGAATAGCTCACTACTTTTTGCGAAGACTAGCGTTAAGTCCTGCATCCAGTTTGATTAGTGCGAGTGCAGCTGATTAGTAATTAAGGTTGAGCAGTGCAGTTGAGTATAATTCTTTTTTAGTGACTGCTCAGTAAATTCAGTGGTTATCCACCGACCAGCAAGCATGGACGTTAGAGAAGCGCGCTTGTAAGTGGAAAAACTACTGAACGAAATATTAATCTCGGTAGTATCTGAAACCGAAGTACTTTTGGAAGCTGAACTTGCAAGACCAAGAAAAGTATAGGTCGGAAAACTGATAAATAGAAGACTCATTCATGGCGCAAGCTACCAACTATTTAAAAAAATTGCTGCTGAAGATACGACAGAATATTACTTTGCTCTAACGTTGAATGAGTGCCCCCGTCATCCAGATATGCGATACCATGTACATATGAAACACTAAATAGGCTCAGCATATTTTTATTATTGCATATTCTAAAAGGGCGTATTGAGTTTAGCAGCTGTGCAAAATTTCAGAATTTTCTGAGCTCGATTTCATATTCTAATAAATTATCAAAGTGCTGCAAAATGAAAACGCGCGGCACTTGCGAGTGTGCGACGGTGACGTCACTACACCTCTCCGACCGGCGCGGCGCGGCATCTTGGCCACGCATTGTACGGGTGCTTGGTAAATAATAATGCTGCAGCGCATCCTACTTGCTATGCAAGCTTTGCGAACTACATACGCGTGTATTGGATAATTTATTTAATTGTTCCATCGACACTGAATACTTACCAAGCTATTTGAATTTGTTGATACTGAGTATAATAATGGAAGGAGGACAGATGAAGAAAAATTATAAATATTGTATGGTTCTCCAATGTGAAAATACGACAGTGATCACTCCTGATGAATTTTTTATTGGTTTGCCACGAAATATAAAAATCAGGAAATTGTGGCAGAGAGCTATGCGTAGGAATGAATTTGTGAGCGATAAGTCAACAAAGTACTCTGTGAGGACCATTTCAACATAAGTATTTTTATAACTAAGTCCGACGTACACATCGATTGCGAATAGACAATCTCCGTCTTATTGTTCTTATTTATTTATTACGTGTCGTTTTGCCCTTATATACTTTTTTTATACTACATGTGCCTTTTCACCATATTTGACTCAAGGAGTCTATCACTGATTGCCCTGAAGATGGCCTAATAAAGGCCGAAACGTCGGCAAAACAGTAAAAGAGACTTCCTCTTTTTGTTGACCTAAACCCAACCATCTGTTTCCTGAATTGTATTATTATCAAGAATCCGCATTTGTGAATGCCATTCTAAAGGTATGTTGACGTCAGTTGTTAGCAGATTTTGCTGGTACTGGTACACTAAAACGTAAGAGATACAAGTAGATTATTTTAATCCAAATACTGAACTAATCATATACATAACAATTTTAAAAGCATTGGAGAAATCAATTCTCGTTGATATGTGGAACGTGTAAAAGGCTGTTTTCAGTCCTTTGATGTAACCAAAATTCATATGTATTTTGATGTAGAAAAAATTGTTTTATATTATATTATCTAGTTCTGTATTTTGGGTAGAAAATCGTGGATACTTAGCCTACAAAATATCCCTACTCTAAATGTGTATCTCAGTCTTGTATATCTTGTTTAAATTTGAGGAAGATGTTGAAAATTACATGTGTTACAAATAAATTAATGAAAGATGTAAAACTCAAGATGAAACCGGAAGTAGTTCCGCACATTTTTGTTTGTCAAAAAGACCAACAAGCCTTACACGCTAGAGATCCTCGGAAATGAGATTTATCTGATGAACCTAGTACCAGCACAAAAAAATTCGATGTTCACCAAGCAGCGAATCTATTATAGCACCAACGTTTTGCAAGTAGAACTAGAATGTACTGAAGACAACGAGAGAGGGAACGTTGGAAGACAGATAAGTGAGTCCAAGTCAATATAAAGGCCAAAGTTATATCAAAATATGTCGAATGTAATATACTAAGGCAGCCACTAAAGGACGGCAGAAACAAATGCCATTAAAACATATCCCAAAATAATGTTACTCCTTAACCAGTGGTTCGAGTTCGGATCATCCAACAAGGAACTTGTAGAAAAGCGAACTGCTTTTCTTATACAAAATAATCCGAAAATTTATATCGGGATACCCAGTCGGCAGTCACTTATTTTGAGAACTACCGATAAAATGACTGTAGAAGAATCTGGATTTTTGAATGTGTTAGAAAAAACCACCCGATCAAACAAAACATAGCGTCAACCAAAGCACTTGAACGTATTATAAACGTATGCTGGGCGCTGTCGCTGTACAGCCGCCAGCCGGTCTGGGCTCGCCGGCAGACCCAATGACGTCACAACGATGAATTTTGAGCGCATAAAATATTTTAATCTTTGAAGGCGCGTAACTTTTTCAATTCTCATCCAATTAAGTTGAAATTTTTTCTGTATGTTGCGCATAAATATGGTTACTGGAATTTCACTGAACGACCCTATTGTCTGTTCAGACGCGTTTACTGACGGGCACGCTCCGAGTGCACTCACAATCCACTCGCAAAAAGATAGAACACGCTGCTAATCACCTTCTTACTACCCAGCTAACTAAGCTCTTGCACTAAGCGGTCGCAGTTCACTTTTATTTTCTTCTCATCACTAATCGCCTGCAGTAATCACTAATCAAAGCTAATACAGGTCTTAATACGGTGGTGTCAGTATTTAAATATTATTATTATATAACCAACCTTTTGTCTTATTACGTTTTGATAAGATGATTTAACTTTGTTGTTCAAGTAAATTACAATTTTATTTTATTAGCCCCACTTTTTCAATATTTTCAAGTCAAGCCCATACATTGTAAAGTACGTTGCAATTCGTTCTGTCCCCAGATCATACGAGACCTCAAAATTGTAACGTATGATGCCATGCTTGTTTTCATAATTTTCCGTGCATAAGATTTGTAACTGCCAATACTTTTACCGATAATGAGGACATTTTTATAATTTATAATCGTATTACGGGCGCCTTATGTTAGAACAAGTCTAATTGCACTTTTCATTACGGAATTTAATATAAATAAACAGTTTGCCAATTATTCAAAGGTATCAATTTGTTGGAACAAATTTACTAGGTTATACCTATTTTTCTCTAGATATGCAGAATTGCAGAGCGTACCGTAAAGCGAGAATCTCCCTGTAGATTTTACCTTGAGGATAACTCTGAGGAAGGCGCCAAAAATAACCCTCCAGGTGACGGGCGAGTGTCGGCTTTTTTACGATTATTACCAGCAGATATTTTTAAAACAAAGGCATTAACGGGGACTGTAAAGTGTTAGCGGTCGAAATATTTTGTTTTGGAATCGACTTCGGGCGCGAGCTAAGATCGTAAGGCAGTTTCAGTGTTTCACTATTACCTTGTAAAATGGAAACATGCAACAAAGCACGCAGTTAGTGTTGTTTATTTGTTTACGTTTGACGATTTCGATGTCTTTGTAGGTGCTTGAAAGGTTAAGATAGCTG
Source organism: Callosobruchus maculatus (assembly GCA_951848785.1). NCBI lineage: Eukaryota > Metazoa > Arthropoda > Insecta > Coleoptera > Chrysomelidae > Callosobruchus > Callosobruchus maculatus. The sequence continues at coordinate 22,647,795 of CATOUR010000014.1, read as the reverse complement.
TTGTCTTGACGGCACTAGTATCTCGACGTGTATTTTTAGGGAGCTTTTACGAGCATGCTTCCGTGAGCTTGCGGTGTCGCTACAAAACAAAGCAAAACTTAACAGAAATCAGAGCCACAGTTGCTTTCAGCTTTCATTCTTATTTCACTTTATTTGATCCAGAGATTCAACAATAATATCAATAGAAGACGTCTTTTTTATTGGCGCGACATTTAGTCATAGGTTAGTTACTATTCTTACATTTAACCCTATAGTAACGTTGAATTTTATCTACAAAAATAGTAAGTTGTGAAAATTGAGCAAAAAATAATATAGAAATTGGACAAAAAGGTAGCTTTTCATCCAAGCGGCCTCGCATTTTAGGTACTCCCTACACCGTCAGGTGACGAGAGTATTGTGATCACGAGAATTTTCGATTTCGAAATAATACGCTTGTAGGGCGTTTTATCATAAATACATAACGAAAATGCACGTCATGCATTTCCGACGGTCTGCTGGCGTTTTTCCAGTCTCGCAATCTCAGTAACCGCTCCATTAAAAAGAAATAATTTAAAGTATTCCTCAAGCGTCCTTTTTGGGCGTTTTAGAGGTTCCTGATAATTTTTTTATATTATATTATTGCGGCGGTTGGGTGGTGAAGGCTTATATAACTCAAAAATTTGTGGTATTTATAATAAGCTATGCATTGGCCTGTGAAAGGAAGAAGTAGCAGCATAATACACTTTTTTAGGTCCATTCAAACATTGCTTTTCCTATTATAGAAACTAAGAGACTGACATGTTCTGTTTAAGATATACATACGGGTATTGCTTTAGATTGTTCTGTATTGTGTAACCCAGACATTATTGAATTGCTTTTAATGAAACTTCAACACAGTATTATTACCTTGACGAGGATGGAAACGCGTATGGCTTATAGAAATCGTGTTTGTGGCGGCGCAGTAATAATAAAAAAATTTAAGAACAGCTCAATCTTCATTTTTAGGTTTTTTATGGGCTCTCTCATTTTCTACCTTTCCTCTTAATATCAGCACTTAGCCGATTATACAGCTGCGTACGAGAATGAAGTACTTTCTAACTCTGTCTAAATGCCTTTCTTCAAAAGCTGTTGCAAATGACTAAAGCTGTTAATGCCAGACCAGGTTTCCTGCAATCTTTACTCCTATAACGGGGAGTAGTGCGATTCTGTTCATTCCTTAGGTCCGAGGATTGTGCATTTCTATAAGCTTTTCAAACAGATCATATGTTTTCATACGTAAATTTTCTGGTCAACAAATATAACATTGGAATTAAAGGCTATTTATTCACTTACGTTTCGGCTGACCGAAGAAATCTTTGGCAAGGTTTAAATTGCTTGATAAAAAAAAACATTCAGTATTTAAAATAATAGTGGTGGTGGTTAATTCAATATATCTTGTACCACCACTGACTTGTGAGGAAATTGCGACAATGCCGATAAGGAACATCACAGGGCAGCGGAAGAGTATCGGTATAGAAGAAGGTATAAGAAGGTTAAAGGAAGGCCGAGAGCCTGCGAAGTAATTAAAAGCGGTTTATTTTCCCCGGCACAATTCTCCGATTAATTCATTATCATGACTGGGCGATTAGAATCTCAATTTATAAAATACACAGAGTTATAATTAGCAATTAGAAAGATTTTGCAGATCAACGTCTATTTCCAGAGGCGGGGAGGTTCTTTCTGCTATATTTGTTATGTTATTTTCCAAGCCAATAAGAAAAAAATACTGTTATCGTGAAAAATTTCTGACTTCTGATGTGAATTGGATATCTTACGGCATTGACTTGTTAAGAACTACGTATTATACTTCTGATGGTCTGTCTGTCGACTGTCCGTAATCCGTGACGCCTCTACTATAACTTAAAAAGTACTGAACTAATGTGGCTGAAGGTTTCACAGTCGGCTACTCTTGCAGCAAGGCCGGAAAAGGTTTGTAGTTTTAGAAACTTCATCCAGAAAAAGCAGAAGAATAATGAAAACGGGCACTTATTGACTCCTCTATAATATGGATGTTTGCTTTTTTGTGTTCTAGACACCATTGATTATTTTTTAAAATATTTAAGAGGGACAAAACTGGGTTTATAAATGGCTCTGCGTTACCTCCAAAGCTATGCGGACGCCCTGTCATTTGGTCATTTGCATTCAAACAAAGAAATTGGAGGGAGAAGTTCCAGTACCTGTGGACTATTTCATATATTTTATATACGCTAATAATCGTAACACACGAAACTCTTAGTTAAACTGTAAAAAACTGGCCCATTTTTACTACCCCAGAAAGGATGGAAAAAGTATATTATGGTCTTTGAACAAAGCGTAATTATTTTCAAATATGGAGATGGAGAAGCTTGGAAGGAAATACTTCTGGGAAGGATGATGCCAGCAAAACATCATCAAGTTTTATTTTTTATGCCTCCCATGTTCGTAATTTATTTGAGATCTCCGGAAGTTTTGCATTAATTATTGAATTATGATTGCATTTCAAATATTCTTCTGCATAGTCAATAAACTGATCAAGATTTATGTTATTGCTATAACTAATAGAAAAATTCTTTAGGATGTTGCAGGAACTGTTTTTAAGTACTCTTGAGTCTTGAGGATGAGGATTGTATTTTTTACCTAATGGGTAAATCATCACCAATCGACCGGATACAGATTATATAGGTATACATATTAATATACATATTCCAGAATGTGTGCTAGCCTCTGAGGGTTAGGCAGCGGGTATTTTCTCTTATGACCGTTGTAACACTGTGGGCATGGGGATTTACTACTGTATCGACTCTATGTGTACAGCGCTTTATTATTTCATAGGATGTAATATTATGTAAAGTTACTATTGAATTATGGAGCTAAATCTGAAAGATGTATGTGACTGACGTTACATCAGAATCAGCGATGGCAATAAAGGCCGCTCCAAATTAATGGTGTTGGTGAAAAGGTGCCCCCAAGTTAATCTACATCCATCCCAAAGGTGTGTCAAGAGATATCAGAGTGTGACGCCACTGAGCAGTAAGCGCCGTTTAACTTCTTAGATAAACGTTCTTCTTCGTCGGAAATTTTATAACTTATTCGTAGCTAGAGACAAACAAGGTGTATCTTGAGATTTGCATTAATTTTATGCCGCCATAAATGTAGCTTTCGCAGAGGAGAGCTCGGCAGTTGAAACAGGGGGGATCCCCGATTCCTACTTTTTCGTGACAGAGGCGCAGCATCCTCAAGAGCGTCAGAATTGTCAGAAAGAAACGTATGCAGGGGTTTCATAATAGGACGCTAATTTTTAAGGGTCTGAATGCTTATGTAATAAATACGTAATAACAAGGCGATCTAAGATTTGATCTACTGCTATTCACTATGAATCGGCGAGCTAATGTCAAATCTGTATCCTTTTGACTCTCGTTTTGACTATATATTCCAACCTTTCGGAAACTTACCCTTCCATCATCAGAGGAAATTCGGTGAGACAGAACCGTAACTAATGGTTCCGATTATAGTAAAATGTTACAAAAATAGAGAAGTAAAATTCATTAGACTAGAAAAATCATCATTAGGAATTAGTTGAACACATTGTTAAAAGTTAGGGTACATGACCTGGGGCTGGAGTATAATTGTCCGTTTTTCACTTTGCGAAATTTATCACTCTATAAAGATAAGTAATTCGTTCTCATGTTAGCTAATATCAGTTTTATATTAAAATGTTAAAACTTGTCAATGGTGCTGTAGGTTGCAAGCTTTATTGCCCTTTTACAAATTTGTATGTTGATCACAAAACAGTCTTTTTCCTAGATCCGAACGCACCTGGATAATTTGAGTTCCGCCTAGGCTGATAAGTTGGGAGTTACCCCAAGCAGCATAAGACCATCTCAAATTGCACATAAGTGACTTTAAACATCAGCGTTATGTAGTGTTTTTCAAAATTTTTGGTGAAAAATACCATTACCACAGAATATAAAAAACATGTACCTGTACTTTTGAAATAGAAGAATGTTACGCGTATACGTATGTTCATATTCCATTCACAACTACTTCCATAAATATAGCATATTAGACTTGGTACTTGCATACGAACATCTGTATGAGGTCCCCATAACCCCAACTCCGCAACAATCCTTTTATGCGGGTATATCACACAGATACTGGTAAAACTATGAATTGTTAACAAATGACTATAAGGCCTATGTGAATGAACCAAGATTATCGTAGTTTCAATAGAGGTGCTCCACAATTTTCAGGCTGTTTGTATTCTTGATCGAAGTAGGAAAATATGATATCCTTACTAAAACTTTATGAAACACCTACTTTGTCAAAAAGTATTGAAATTTTAGTTGTGAAGATTATATTATATTCTTAGTCAGAGCATATTGCTTTAGAATGTGTAATGAAATCGAAAATATTTTTTTCTTGATTCAAATTTACCAAAAATTTCACATCAAAAAAAATATTTTCGGAGCGAAACAGATTTTATTGTCGTTAGTATATCTTTACAAGATTATCGGAATTCCTGAAGTGAGAATACCTCTGAGAATGCCTTCTTATGAGTGCGCCAAGCCAATCATACCTCACTATGTTGGCATCTTCAGGGGAATATTTATAAACACTAGATATGGACAGATATGCTGTTTATTGAAACACCAAAGTTCAGATATTTAGCACGGATTTGAAGAAAAGTAATTCGACTCACTGAACTCGTCGGTCGTGTTTACATTTAGGGGGTCTGGTGGGTTCCAGGAGTCAATTAATGTTCTTAGTGATGTTATCATTATGGAGTCAGAAAAAGGGTCAAACGCGGCCTAGTTGCCTATCTTCGCCACCCCATCGCTACTACTACAAGTGTTTTTAGATTATAGTTTTTTAGGATTATCACTAGATATTCGTTGTATGAAACATACTACAGCACAACTATTAGATGTGTCTGTACACTCTAATATTTTGTACATGAACTTGATACGACATGCTGGCTCTGTCGCTTCAAAGAACATCTATTTGTAGGCGCCACTTCCTTTTGGGCTGCGCCAATGATCCCGACCGCACTTTCCGGTTAAGCTTTTCCCTCACTTCGAGAATGCGGTAATCAAAAAGGTAAATCAAAGCGAGCAGGCTTTGAAGTTAAAGTGGAGAGCGCCCAGGTTTTTGTTTATTCGTTCCGGGGATTTTTATCCTCTATACCTAGTTCTCCTGAGTAAATTGAATTTGCACATCTCCTTTGTTATTTTCCATCCTCTCATTCCATTTGCGGCTTAATCTCTCTTTCTGTGTGTGAGGAGAGTGAAGTGCGCCCATCTAATCAGGAGCTGATGCCGTTCACTTTTCTGGGGCGCGGCGCATATTTTAGTGTTCTACCAGAGGGTGGTCTGGTTTTATTCCGATTGCTTTACTATCCGTGCGCGTTACGACGGATCGGATGAGAATTACATAGAAATACAAAGTTGTACGTGTACAGCCGATTAGTTGGGATCAATTCGGCTATTGGACAGCTATTTTTAAATAAATTGCGCTATGTGATACACAGAGTGTTCAAACCTATCTGTGAAATATGTAAATATTTAATTGAAGGAAACAAACAAAAACTGGTTGCAGGTTGCTTGCCTCAGGGTCAGTGTATCTCAAATATGGTAGTTAGCAGCCTGGCAGTTAGAGATAACTATCAGCTAAAGTTGCTAAGACGAATTGTAAAGGGTTTTTCTATTAGAACGGGTCGACCTTGGCAGTCTGTTGTTGACTATGTTGTTTTGGCAAGTCTGTAAAATCTGGTTATTTATTATTAGTCACTGATGCCAAATCACTATAAGTTACATAGTTGAGCGATATGTACAAATGATAAAAATCTACTATCAGAATGAGTAACCACGATTTCAATCGCAGTGCGCATTGCGCCTATTTTATACGGAACACGCGGTAGTCCTTCAAAGTCGAGTCTGCAACGTTTGGTTGGTGGCTCAAAGGTTTTCACGTAATCATTTAAAAATTTATTTTTTATTAATTTGAGACAACCTGCTTATTAAACAATCTGCCGACAGCCGTACGTCAAAGAAGTTGCAGATTAGCCAAGAGCATCATCGCTGTCCGCGAAAGGGTCCAGAAGCACCCAAGACAGTCAATTGCTCGCCGTGCACAAGAACTCGGCACTTGGCGAATGTTGCGCCAGGATTTAGACTTACATCCAAACAAAATCCGAGTACCCAAGAACTCAAAGATGATTACCACAGACAACGCCGTTTGTCCGCTCACTCGGCTTCGGGGCATTTGGAGGAGGGCCCCAATATCGACCAAAAAATCATCTTTAGCGACGAGGCGCATTTTTGGATGAATGGCAAACAAAATTGCCATACATGGGACAACGCTAACCCTCATGAGTTTCATTAGATAACAATGCATCCACAAAAAGTTACCGTTTGGTGCGACTTCTGGGCTGGCAGGTTATTGTTCCAAAACGACGTTGGTGAAGCCACCATCGTCACTAGCGAACGCTATAAGGCGATGATAACGGCCCAAAATGAACGACATGGAAGTGGACGACATCGACATGTGGATCCAGCAGGATGGCGCTACCTGCCACAAAGCGGACGCCACGTTGACTCTTCTGCATAAACGATTTGAGAGTCGAGTTATCTCAGGTGGTGGTGATACAAATTGACCACCAAGATCTTGCGATTTGACTCCACTAAAGTCTATCCAAGTAATAGATAGACCAAAACATAAACAAGTTCGATCGTAATCATTACGTAAACGCCATGTTGCAGGTGGACAGAATAGCTCCTTTGGCCTATTTGGGTGGATGTAGTGGCGCCCACCCCAATCGATCAATAGGAGTTGTTCTGTCCACCTGCACAGCGGCGTTTACGTAAGGATCACAATTGACTTTGTTCATGTTTTGGTCCATCTCTTATTTGGATAGACTGTAGACATTTTCTTGTGGGAGTTTCTGAAGTCACAAGTCTATGACAGTAAGCCGAAAATTACCAATGGCGTTAAAGTCAACATAATCCAGGCCCTGGCTCAAAATCATCCAGATTTATGAGCCAAAGTCATTCAAAATTGGACCACCCGGATCTGTGCCCTCGTGAGAAACCGCGGCGGACATATGAACGATGTAATATTCCACACATAATGGATGGACCTTCCAAACAAAAACAAACATTCTTTGATACCTCACAACCTCGCACATAGCTTGTTTTATTTCACTCCAACATTGTCCCGTCCTTAATGAGCAGCCCTTTATTTGTCAATTACATAATCTAACTTTTAGTTTTGAAACTGTCGGTTTAGTGAAGGTTGATAACAGTGCTTCGTAAATCGATGTCAGTGATTTTCTGGGAATTCGATCGCGTGTTTTTAGTGTCTTTTGTTTGTTGTCACTGTTCTGTGCTGTGCCTTAACCGTAACTGACAGATTGACTGCTGTTTTCAAGTCTCATTTTAATAAAAAAATATTGGGTATCTTCTACGTTCCTTCAATTTAAGTTTATCCCAGAATTCGATCGGGAAACAGAACATTTGAAAACAGAGTTTGGCCGATTCTAGCATGCTTGGTTTATCGATAATTAGTGCACTGTATAGGTGGGTTGGCACATTGGATAGAGCTTAGGGCTCCGCCACTGTTATGACTTTGGAGTTCTGCCTCTTCCACCCGTTCCACCAACCCTCGTTCATTTCTCTCGAAAGAATTATAAGTTATATTCCCTAAGATACCTAAGGACGAAGTCCAGCCACTAATGCTCCTATTTTCAAAAGTAGGTATAACACGATTATCCGCTATGAACCCCAAAGCCCAGAGTATACTGAGATTATATGCTGTTATGAAAAATTACTCTTTACTTCCAACACTATCGGTTACAACAAAAAGTTCCTTTATCCCTACACCACCCTTATCAAAAAAGTAGACAATAACCTCTGAAACATAAAAACAGTGTTTGAGCGATTTTGAAATTTCTCGTTCTTTGTTGATTCCTCGTTCGCCACTGCGTCTTCTAACAACGATACACTGTTACCATTCCTTACACGGTATAATACGCCGGTGCGGTGTCACAACTGCATTACAATCTAGTTCGTAGTTTCCTAGTTACTCGTTATAGGATTATAATATGTATCTATCAAATTATCTCACAGATATAAAATTGATAGGCAATATTCGGTTACCACCATCCCAATTTCATCCACTTTCAAAAAAAAAATGGAAAATACGGAACTTCTGAAACGCCTAAACACAAACTTTGGAGGGGTTCTGATAATTTTTTGTTTTATCAATTTCTCTGCCGCCTATGCACCGATTTTCAAAATTATAGCAGCATTACGTATACCTACTTCGACCTCACAGCATTCGCAAATGTCATCACAATCCAGCCAGCGGTTACTGAGTTTATGCGGCTAGAACAACGCCAATACACAGACATACCGACAGACAGACCGACGGAAATGAGTGACGAGAATTTACGTTATGTAGACCCCAAAAAAGCATATTAAGTAGGTACGTCAAAATCTAAAATTTTCAAGATCAGAATACCTAGCGGTGTGGGAAGCAAAAGGGCAACAGTCGAACAGATAAACAGACTGACAGATTGAAGGAGATGAAAGGAGGTGACATAATTATATTTTCGTCATGTGGATATATGTAGATATTATAAACCGACTATAAAAAGCTTATTATCTCGAAATCAAAAAGTTGCACGATTAGGGTACCTATAGAGTGACAGTATACCTACATCATCAGGCGCTTAGACGGTATGAAAAATGTTTGCTGGGAAAAAACAAAAAACTATAGGCAACACTTCACAATTCAATAGTAAAAACAAGAGTGCCATACCTAAGTGGTCAACGTGGGAGAGTCATACTGAAATTATTTGTTTATATGTACCTACCTACCTAATTCATGAAACTGCTTTAAAAAACTTTTTTACTAACCTGATATGATAAGCACACCTAATAATATTAGGTGTATATTATAATATATTAGGTGTGCTAGTAATATTATTACTATAACTTAAATTTTGTTCCTTCAGGTTTTACTCACCTACGCCACTGTTATCGATCTCTTTCCAAACATTGAGAACCGTCGAGGCAACGTTGTATATAACGCTACCCGAAACTAAAAGTACAACGGCGCCGTGGCTTAGTTGGTTAAAGCGCCTGTCTAGTAAACAGGAGATCGCGAGTTCGAATCTCGCCGGGGCCTATGACAATATTTTTTTTTCAATTTATATCGCCATGTACAACTATTACAGTAATTCTTTTTGGGTGGAATTATGTTTTTATGTAATCTCGTTCATGCCATCGTAATACTTCTATTAATAATAGAATATAAATAATAATTATAGAATCTAGAATTTCCAATTCAAAGGATTTGTATGTATGAACATTTGAAAATGAAAGAGATATGAAAAGTGACTTATCATGGTCCAGGTTACAGTCTCAATACAAAATAGCATGTTATTTCTTAAAGTTTAGTGTCGCGCATGTAAAAATATAACAAAATGTTTTTCGATAGCGATAAAGTATTACCTCGAGTATTACCAAACTTTGCTGAAACCATAAAACACCTGTCATTGGGGATACTTCAAATACTTATAAAATGTAATTGAACTGGATCGTTTAAACAAAAGTGGCTACTACTTGCTTGTTCATGTTTGCCATTGCCCTCTTTGAAACTTACAGCAGCTGCTTTTTGTATGCACCAAGATTTAGTTGAAATGTCAATATAATTGTAAAGCTTGGAATTTAGAATCCAACAATAGAAATAATTTTAAATTCTCTCGCCCATGTATTGACAACCTTCAGTCTCCCTGTCAAAGTAGAGTCAGTGTCAAAAGTAAGAACTTTTCATATGGTTCGGAATTTGTGAGAAGCACCAATTCGATCCAGTTGATGCTGTTTTTTCCTATAACTAACTCTAATTTTTGGTTATGGACTAAATAATTTTATGACGATCAGAAAGTCTTCTATACCAATGCATATACCTACTACTTGCAAGTGAAATCCGAACTCTGAGAAAAAAAGGGGTGCGGTTGATGAAATGCGGTAGGACTGGATACAATAATAAACGAACTCATTTGCCATAATTAGTTGATAAAAGAATGCAACAGATCAATAATGGGTTGGCCCTCCATGTTGACGAATGCGCTCCTCTAGCCTGCGCGGCATGCTCGTAATCTGGTTGTTGATAAAATCTAGAGTGTAGAGGTACATCCTCCTAAGCTGCCCTCACAGCATGTTCCAGTTCGTCCAGCGTGGTCGGATGATTGGGTAAATCGCCTATGTGTTCACCCATCCAGTCCCATACTTCTTCGATTGGCGATGAATCGGGTGATCGTGGAGGCCAGTACCCTAACCCCAGCTTCCTCTAGGAACCTCAACGATACCTTTGAAATATGAGGACGTGCATCATCTTGCTGGAAGAAACTCTGTTCGAGGCCTCGGGCATATGGAACGGCAATTGGTTTTAACACCTCATTCACATGAAGGTGATCTGCTGTTGAATGCAATGGCACCCCAAAAACCATCAAACATGTGTGTGTACGTGTACATGGCCCTCAGCAGCAAACTAGGAATTACGTCCTTCACCCCGTCGTCGTCTTACGCGTTGGCGTCCGTCATGTGCCCCCAGACAAAACCTGGACTCGTTGGAAAAGGCCGTCTGATGCCACTCAGCATGCCTTTGTCGGTGTTCTTGGCACCAACCTAACTGTTGGCCACGATGATCTGCAGTGAGTGGAAGCACTAGATGCGGACGATATGATCCTAAGTCCATTTCACTCAATCTGTGGAATACACCGTGCGGATTCGAATGGGCCTCGCTATAGCTGCACACCAAGCGTCAGCATCAGCTAGAGTGGATCGCATTCTGTCTTGAAGGGCCATATATAGTCCGCAGATGACGATCTTGATGTTCTGTAGTTCTTTTACGTGCTCCAGAACCTCTAGTTCGGTGCATTCGCCCTTCTGCGATCCATGATGCGCGCCATGCTACTACAACTGTAGCCACGCTACGCTCCATGGTTACAGCAGTTACTCTGAAAGCAGCACCACGTTCTCGATATCCTATACAATCCGACCCCGTTGAAAGGGGCTTGACTGCATAAACTGGGGCTGTCGTCTTCTAGGGGACATCTTTGCATAACCAATTCATCTCTTTTACACAACAAACTGGTCTCGTGCCACATTTGCAACAGATATCCTATTTTGGAATCGACGAAAAACCATATGCTTTGTTTTTAGAGTCTTTTTAGAGGTGCCATGTAGGTAAATAGCAGCTGAATGAACAAAAAGTGTATACTAGAGATGGTACTGCCAAGCTGTGTACACATTTTCAATGCAAATATCCCTTTTTTTCTAGATGTTTGCACTTGCGAGTAGTATATTGTAACACGAAAATGTGTGATGGTTAATACCAAGTCAGACTACTTCACGCAGTTTTCTATGAAGCAGATATATTAACACGTTGAAGGACAGTTACGCCGATTGCCGTCTTCTATGGCGTGCTGATTTTGACAGAACGCCGTATGACGTCTAAACATGTACCATTTAAAAACGACTGTACGTTCATCGGCGTTCCATTTTCCATAAGAAATGTTCAGGGTCGATAGTTACTGCCACATATCCGACCGATCATATCTAAATACCGCCACTTAAAATGCACCAAAACTTTCTCCCCCTCTCGATGTCTCCCCCACTACTAAGTAAAAATGGAAATTCGTACACAACGCCGATAGACGTTTGGTGCTCCATATAAATCCAATTAGTACCAATTTTGCCGTCGACCTGTACGCATATCGTTCACGTGACATCGCCTTGTTTTACGCAGGAAAGAAGCACGTGCTCACTATTTGGATAATTTATTAGTGCAGTGCATTTTTATGGCAATGTAAGTAACCTTTTATTATCTTATGGTATATTATCAACTTTTGTAATGAAATTATGAGGCTCTTGCGAAGATATTTAGAATTATAGCTAGGCTTCGATGCCAACACACTAAACATATTTTTGATATTGTTTGTTCATTGCAGATGAGCGGCCCCAATGACCCCTATGAAAGGGAACGGAGGAGACTACTCCAGATCTACAGTGAATTGTCTAGTGATGAGGAAGTGGATCCATTCCATGACAGCGAAGGTGGGTCAGATCCGGACCACAGGCCCAACGAATCATCTGACACAAATTCAGATAAGGAAGGCTCGAGTAATATCCAACCAAAAAATGTATTACTCACTCAATCGTCATCATCTGAGGATAGTGATGACCAGAGCTCCAGCTCATCCAACGATGTAGTGCAGAACAACAACGGCCCTATATCAGAAGACGATGAAGCTTGGAAAACCACAACAGCCCCAATTCCCGATTTTGATTTTGATGAAGCTAATGTAGGAGTCAAAATACATATTGATGAAAATTCTACACCCCTTGATGTTTTTGAATCTCTTTTTACGCCGCAAATCTTGGAATACTTGGTGCAGTGCTCCAACGATTATGGAGAGGACCTTACCAATATGAATAGGCCAAAACCAAAGCATAGTAGGTCAGCAGTTTACCGACCAATAACCATCGACGAAATGAAAGCCTTTTTTGGCCTCTGCCTTCTTCAAGGACAGATATCAACGAGCAACGTTCGACGACTGTTTTCGTACAGAGACGTTCTTTATTATCACCCAGTATTTCCTTTTATTATGTCTGCAAGAAGATATGAATATATACTAAGAGTTTTGTGCTGTTCAGCACCAAAATCAAAAGGAAAAGAAAAAATTCAAACATTTTTAGATATGCTCATAGCTCAATACCAAAACACCTATGGGCCTACTAGAGAGCTATCTTTAGACGAATCCCTGCTGCATTTCCGAGGTCGGCTGCGATTTAGGGTATATATCAAAAATAAAAAAGACCGCTATGGGATTAAGTTCTACGAATTAACTACATCTAACGGGTACGTATTAAACATGGAGATGTACATTGGACACAGCACTGGAAATGACGGTAAAAATGCCAACGACGAAAACGATGGCGGTACTACTACAGAAAAGTTAGTTCTACGGCTGATGCGACCTTACTTATTGAAAGGCCATGATTTATTTATGGATAATTACTATAATAGTGTTTCATTATCTGAAAAACTACTGAAATTAAAGACGCACACTAATGGTACCCCTCAGATCGAATCGTCGTGGTAATCCAAAGCATTTAGTGACGAAAAAGTTGAAGCGCGGCGAACATTTTTGGGTCCGTAAAAAGCATGTATATGTATCCAAATGGAAAGATAAACGGGATGTGCTAGTGATTACTGCCAGGAATCACCCACGTATGATCACAGTGAAGAATAGATATGGGAAAGAAAAATTGAAACCCGAAGAAGTTTCCAGTTACAACGATCACATGTCGGGTATTGATCGATGTGATCAGATGACAGCTATGTATGCCACGACACGGAAAACTATTAGATGGTATAAAAAGGCTATATTGTATTTACTCGATGTGACCACTTGGAACTCTTTTTTCCTATATAGAAAGTATTCTAAACGCAATTCACGCAAATACCATTATTTGAAGTTCAGAGACCATCTAATTAAATCTTTAATTAAGTTGCCCCCGAATGTACAAGGAATAGATATCGTTCGTCCACAAAAGCACGATAGTCGTCGTTCTGAAAATCGTAACCAAGTCCAAAATAATGCTCCAGAACTACAAGGGCATTGGCCTGAAAAGATTCCCGGTACCCCTGGAAGCAAGTCTCAGAAAAAATCTGTTTTCCTGAAGTGTAGGATGTGCTCAAAGAAAAATATACGACGCGAGACCAGTTATAGATGTAAAGGTTGCTGCGATAAACCACCCCTGTGTCCTATTTGTTTTGAAGAATGGCATCTACCAGTGAACGAATAAAGTATTTAGCTTTAGATTTTCTTTTGTGTTGTTGCTTTTGTTACAAATCTGTCTTTTTCTAAATAAAGTCGTCCATTTCTACGTTTTTGTTTTTTCTACCACATAGTTACGTATGCCGTCTACCGGCGTCCTGGCAATATCTAACAAATATTTTAGTTAAAAAATGACAGAACGTCTATCGGCGTCATGACGTCTACCGGCGTCTTGGCAATACCTAACAAATATTTCACTTAAAAAATGACAGAACGTCTATTGGCGTCGAGTTGAAAACTCCATAAAAATAAACAAAGTAATTTTTTTTACAATTATAACATATTTTCTATACAGCAAAATTTATTTTGAGGTATAATTTACTAAAAACTATATGTGCCAATTTTGGTCACTTTCAGATATTCTTACTGTCCTTCAACGTGTTAAATTATAAACCTACATAGGTACCTACAATACTCTTGGTATCATCTCAAAACACCTCCTTCTACTTCTGAGCTCTCAATATAAAACGGTGATTTTCGTTTCACTTTTTATGACGCAGAATCCATTTTGCTTATTTCTGATAATTTTTGTTAAGATAATTAATTCAGTTAACAACCATAAATGCTTATTGTATATAAGGCTTTCGTGACCATGGTCCGATGAATTGCTGCTTCCCGGGCTGTTCGGCCGGCGTAGACGCGCTTCGCTGTCCGACTTTCGTCAACACGAGTGGGTGGCAAGTTGTACCTGTTCAGCGAGTTCCGAGGAACCGAGACCCAGTCAGCGGGTTCAGCACTAAGCACTTATACTATAATTAAGTAGTTTTTAGCATCATTCTCTCGCGAAGAATGTCGCACTTCAATACTAGTTTTTGGACGTTCTGTGACAAGAAGCATAAGGTTCATGGTCTCTCCATCGCATAGTCTGTCTGGTAATACGTTATATAACCCGGAAAGTGCTGATGCAGGACCTTTGGTCCAATAAATTGGGTTGTTTCAACTTTCTGTATCATCAATTCTTCACAATTAGAGCTGTGAAGGATGTATTGTAACGCAAGTACATCATCAGTGCAGTTATGTGGTCTTAAAAGAAAGATATCTGTTACGGTTAAAGTGTTTACTTTGTTAGTTTATATACTAGCTGGATAGTATACAAACCATCCAAATGTCTCGTTATTTTGATGGAAACTCATATTTCAACTAAAATAGCTGTGAATATTGGTTGGTTTGTATACTAGCCAGCTTGTTTATAAACTATACAAGATATCCCGCTAAAGTATATACCACAAAGATATCACACATATTAACCAGTGTTTCTGGTCAGTTTACAAACTATCCACATCATTTGGATAAGATATGCACCTAATATCTCTAGTAACACATAATAACCAACTCATTGGTTAGTATGTAAACTAACCAATCCTCTTTGGTGTAAACTAACAATTTTCTTTGGTCAATTTAACAGAAAAGTGAGGTTATGTTTGTGGCAAGTACAGGTGTGACGTGTTTACTGTCGTGCCTTGTAAAATTTGTTCAAGAACAGGTATCTAGTTACCAAAAATGGATCAGCAACAGCAATTTGAAAAGTTACTATTAGAATGTTACGAGAAAAAGTCCCAAAATTCAAAATTAATGAACGACAGTGATTATATTGTACTTCTGCAACATATAAAGAAAATACGCGAACACCAGATTTATTTTATATGAATATTTTGTCACACAAGTAGTATTTCCGTTTGTCTTACTTGTCTTTAGGTAGTTATAGCAATTGTATGTTGTATCTATGAATAAACCTTACTTTTGATTAAACATTTTTTTCTAAACTAAAGTAACCAAAGAGGATTGGTTAGTTTACATACTAACCAACGAGTTGGATATTATGTAGTACTAGAGATATTAGGTGCATACTTTATCCAAATGATGTGGATAGTTTGTAAACTGACCAGAAACACTATGTGTGATACCTTTGTGGTATATACTTTAGCGGCTTATCTTGTATAGTTTATAAACTAGCTGAATAGTATACAAACCAACCAATATTCATAGCTATTTTAGTAGGAATATGATTTTCCATCAAAATAACGAGACATTTGGATAGTTTGTATACTAGCCAGCTAGTATATAAACTATCTAAGTAAACACTTTAACCGTAACATATCTACTGAACATAAGGCTAAGTTTGGATCCGGGCCTACCACAGACTACTAAAGGGCGTAACTAACCCCGCTCCCATCCTCTTATATTCGTTGGTGGCGTGGCACCAGGTCAAAAGCTAAGTCTGGTAGTAGTCAGTGGATGTGTCGTATGTGGTAGTGGTACTACCGTACTACCACACCATAAAGAACCAACGATAACGAGTACTCAAGTAGTACCGCTCGAATATTAAAGGGAGACTAATATTCGAAGGTAGTACTGTATACCTGATACGGCTTCCACTTCACAGACGTCTCCGTCATTCTGCCATCCTAATACAAATCGAGTGAAATGTCGATATTTGTTTATCGTATAAATTCGGATTAGTTTGTTGAGCTAATTTTACACTTAATTTCATGTAGTATATAAATAAAAAAAAGCTCATAAGCAGTCAGTGTCTATTCGAAGGTATTGTTATCTAATTTGTTTGACTTGTTCTTTGTACTTTCTGTTTAAATATTTATGGGTTAACACTCAAACTAGAACTTTGAAAGGAGGGATTCCTTTCTTTTAGTTGCAGGATATCAATCAGTCTATGATATCATATTTATTTGATGACAATGTTATTTTTAAAACAGTACGGGAAAGAAATTCTCTTAAAAGACGGTTGATCTAACTAAATACATGGTATTTAAATCCCTAGTTCCAACTCTTCGCTATTAGGGTCACATGTTTTCAAGGCATGTCTGATACACCAAAAACAAAATCTTATCTGCCTATATTGTGGACGAACGGGACGACACGTCTCGTACCGAAAAAATATGGTATAGATAAGTGATTGAGTACGACGAACCTCATGGGGAGGGTTACTAAACTCAGTTTTAGTTACATACATTCCATAATAATCAAGGAACTTTTTCACAAAAAAGAACATTGTGAGCTTACAAGAGAGCATTAATTGTTAATGTGTCGAAACTACATAAATATTACTATTCTACTTCTACTACCGGGACTGAAAGATCCGGAAAGATCTCTCGAATCTCGAGTCGGGATTCACCTGTCGCATTGGCAACACTGCTTCTAACCATCGAAGGTAAGCCGCTTCTGGAGAAAAATATTTCGACCTACTTAATGACATGGTAGCCTGGTATCTAAGACGTTCAATCAATCAATGAATGCTGGCATCAGGGTAGCAGGAATTAATCGATCTTATTTCTTGTTGGTCAGCAAAGGATGGAAAGTATTTGAATAGAGACAGCTTTACGTGCTGCTACTGGGCAAAAAACATTTCAGGCCTTTCAAAAATTGTGCAATCGATAAAAATTTACTTTAAAGAAGCTAACTGTTTGCGCTTTTTTGGCAACATTTTTACAAAGTTGGTAAGGAGTTTATATTTCTACCGAGATTTCTACAAATGTTCTAGTTATTGACCAATGAAACGAGATCAATTATAAAAAAGCGGATTGCATGATATATTTTTTATTGCAAATGTGTCGATGACATATTTATTTGGGTTTTTTCTTTACGTCTGGATCATAATTATCAATTTTGTGATTAGGTATGTATGGTTCTAAATTGATCAACCCAAAGAAAGTTCTTAGCAAATAGCTAGTTAGAGGTTAGATTAGAGGTTAAATATCAAACAATAGAAATATAATTTATACACCAAAGCAATAATATATAGGGATTATGCAACTCAACAAATATGAGTAGCAATATTGTATGAAATATTTTTATTGTCCTTTTAATAATATCCAAATAATGTTTTTTTTATTTCATTTTTTTTTTCGTTAGCTGCGGTACCTTAAGTTCTGTTCAGTACACAATAATTTTTGTTCGATCAAAATGGAGCTCCCTTGATATAATACACTTGCTCACTGAGAACGGCGTAGTAAAAGGTCTGCCGATTCCTATCCAGTTGTATCGTCCTGTATATACCTGACTAAATGCTTTTATTTATAAACAGGCACGAGTTTCACCTGGACCAAATGCCGCCAATTTTATTTTAAGGCCGGAAATACACCGTGTGAGGTTCGTGCATAAATTGATACTGTTGTTACACACAAGCTTTTTAACTACCTATACACGAAAATAGAAATCGTAGAGGTACGCTGTACACATTTTACATTGTAGAGTGTTTAAAATGTTTCAGTACTGTAAGGTAGGTACTACAAGTTGGACGCTTGGATACAAAATCAATCAGGGGCGGATTTAGGATTTCTTCTACGGGGAGGGGGGACCAGTGTCGCTCGAATTGCATGACGAGCTATACTTTTCTGAAGAGCAAAAAAGCCCTCAACCCTACTTTTGCTGTTGTTCATATTATTCCGTGTTTCATTAGGTACACTTCTCATTGCAGGCCGCGGTCTGAAGAGCAATAAAAAAAGCTTAGCTTGGGTATTTATATAAATATAATATTCTTCCGTACAGCTCTAGGGGGGGGCCTACGCCCCTCTCGCCCCCCTCTAATTCCGCCATTGAAATCAACAAAGTAGAAGCCGTTACTTTCAATTATTAATTGGTATTTGTTCTAATTATTAATTAATCAGCAGCTGTCCTAAATATCTTTATGATTCAAGTTCTTGTATGGTGTAGATTTTAACTACACAGAAGGAAAGGTTTGTTTCAGAGAAACAAAATTTCTTTCAAGCTAACAAATATTCTTTTGTATATTGCCCGGAAAAATGTTGCTAACATAGAATTTAGCAATTAGCTCCGTTTTGAAAATCAGTATACTA
Organism: Callosobruchus maculatus; assembly: GCA_951848785.1. Classification (NCBI taxonomy): domain Eukaryota; kingdom Metazoa; phylum Arthropoda; class Insecta; order Coleoptera; family Chrysomelidae; genus Callosobruchus; species Callosobruchus maculatus. Next base: position 22,629,081 of record CATOUR010000014.1, on the reverse strand, counting down.
TATTTTGAGCGATTTCTTTCAAATCTGAATAAACGATTTGATTATAGAGGAAGTTTATAAATTTGTTCATAGGAGATAATTATAGTATGTAGAGTTAGTTGCGTGAAAAAGTGAAGAGCTTTCGAGTGATATCCATTCTTCTTGTTCTTTACGTGGAATATAGTAACTTTGTTTTCTACAAATAAATCATATTGGCGCACCTACTGTATCGCTGTGAATGTATTAGATAGCATATGTCATATGTATATGAAAAAATCAAATGTATTGGAAAATGTATTTTTTTTTGTACGTGTGAATTGCTATCAAATAATAATCGGTCGATAATCAGGAAAATATTCAAGGTACTGAAAAAAGTTTTAAGTAATGGCAATTTCTATTACGGAAGGATGATCATAAATATTGATTTGTGTAGGTCAGCCACGTTGCGTATTATTAGCTATTTCAATTTCTCTTGAAATTTTAAGCAAACACTATGTTCTCTCATACCAAATCCTGCTGTTAGGAGGTTCATGGGTCTATGGGAGTAACGTCAAAAATCACAATGTATCCTAGAGCTTGAGTTTAGCATTTGGATGTAAGGTTTTTATTGCAAAACGGTTAGTTTTTATTTAAATTCATATCTATTAATTGACTGTCTTGGCAACGCAGCTGTAGCGTGTGAACATCTATCTTCTCATTGCAATATAAATCGTGAACAGGCGAATAAAGAGACTAAACGAAAAAATAAAATCACCGAAGTGAAACTAAAACTTTGAAGGAAGGCACTAAAACACATTCCACAGATTGTCCAAATGGAAGCTGTTTCAGTGGATATAGATTACACAGCGTCGTGTCGGGTCAAAATCATTATGTTTCTAATGCGTATGCGCTAGTCCTAGGAATAGTGTGGAAGTAGAATATTTTTCTAGTTTCGACACAACTTTTGATCCAATCTGCAATTGTGAAACAATAGGTTTTATGATGAATGAATGAACGAGAGAGGCTTTCTTGTGACCAGAGCCACCAGTCCAAGTGGGACCTTATGCACCTCTCCTTACTCTAATTCTTAACTCCAGCCATCATCGCAAAGGGGAGGATGGCATTGGGTTTTGCCCAAGAACCGTTGAACCTAGTATATAGACTGCCTGTGAATGCTGTGATACCTAAAGGCTGCACAGCGATATGCCGCACCGTGTACACGATAGATCGCTTGCCACCCCCATCACATAAGCGTGACGTTTGAAGATGTAATGTCCAGATAGCAGGCCAACAAGTAACCTTAGCCGGCTTCTGTCCATAGAGAGACAGAACCGTTCCACCTTGGCCAAAGGTCCTAAAATAAGTTCTCTAGCTTGACGGACATGTCCAGATATTACTCTCCATCTCATAAGTGTTGATTTTGCAACCATACTTCTGTTTTCCTTCCAATAGTACCTGTTTCCAGCCCCACAGCCGGCTTATAGGACTCACGAAATTATTCCTCAACCCTCGCCATGTGAGAGTTGAGTAATAATTTATTATTACCCGTTTCATTAGCCCAACTCCAGCTTGATTCCGCACCCACATAAGTGACACCTGATGCCTTGCCGAAATGTCATTCAAGATCTTTCTACATTGCAAAACGAGCCTTGATGTAAACCTACAAGCACTCAATGATTTTAATGCTGCCTGGCTGTCAGAGCAGATGATAATCCGCCTCGTAGGCCCCTGAATTTCGTAAATACGAGAGGCACAACCTAAAATCGCTGGCCGGATGCAAATTGCAGCCGCGGTTAGGGTATAATCTTATAAATCTCAAATGTGACCATAGAAGATGTTGAAAATTGCAGCGAGGATCCCTTGTCGGCTTATCGGCGTAGCCGCAGGGAGTTGATTAGGTTAGTCTACCTGTTTGGAGGTATTCTAAAAATTAATTTGGATTTGTATAGCAAAATATTATATAAAAATAATATGTGCCAGGTCAAATTAATTTTCATCTAAAGCAACAATTTGGTGGCATTTACTTACCTACTTCTGTTAGTGATCTTGAAAACTATATAACATCATAATTACTTTTTTAAATTACAAACCCAAAATTTCATTCGCACTTATTGCTATAGAGATTTTGCAATTCTCTACTTAACTAACTAGAACTTAACTAGAAAAGTTAATTTGTTGATACAGATTTCCATTATTTCAGGCAATTTCGACACTATCAACAATTGTTGTGACAATTTTGATACTTTTTTGTAATTTTCGGAAGGCGATATTATACCCAATGTGCGGCTTTTTTTAGACTGAAACTAATAAGTTACCTTTTTTGTTAGAGAAGTTAATAATAAAACAAAAACTATTGACATTGAAGGAAAATTATATTTTTCTAAATTGTTAAACATGTTCTTAAATTGTCTTACATAAATATATACATAAAAACCATAATTACTAACCAAGGCTCTCACCATAAAAATGACATAGACTCTTTATATATTCTAATCTACTTATCCTATCTTCATTGAGTAAACCTATTCTAAGATTCAAAAAATCTTGCTTCTTTTTACTGGTTGCATTTGGAGCGTGCTTTATTCTGACACTATTCATTTTAATGTGTGTGTCTGTTTGAGTATTTATCAAAGACTCTACAAAAATAAACAGTGATGGATGGCTGTTATAAAAGCTCTTATTAAAGTGCGCATGAAATGATTCACAGGCATTGGTAGTGCGAGATCTGTTGGCAGAGTGTTCTGCCCAAATTTCTGGAAGAAACTCAGAGTCCCCCGATATATAATTTTCGACTAAATAGTCTGCATGTTTACCTGAAATGGAAAAATAACCAGCCGCTGCAATTTTCATATCCCGGATTGAGAATACTTGACCATCGCTGCAATTTACAATCGCCGAAACCGCATATATTTCTGCTTCGAATACTATGGTATATCCCACACATACCCCAGCGCTAGAACCTTTATCGTTAAGCGAGCCCTCTGTGTACCAGACTGGCCCTCTTTCCTCAAAAGACCGCCTGCTGCTTGACCCCTATTTTACCATAGCCTATGTGGGCTTTATGATACTAGTATACTTATATTGTTCAAAAAAATTAAACTAAATCTTGCACAAGAAACTGTGTAGTCTAAAGCGGTCTTTAGAGACACCGCTTCCACTTTGTTCCAACCTGGTTACGCCATTGAGTTTGATGTGTTGCAGCTGCCAATGGTATTTCGAAATTACATGCGAAAAATAATCGAAAGTCTAGGTTAAAATAAATCGCAGAAATTTCGAAAACAAACATCCAGGTAGCAACTGTCGGCGATGCAGCCATTATATATAAATTAAAATGTTTTAGTTTACGGCTCCAGCAACGTGAAACCAGCCGTGTGTGATATACGTGTCGGGCCCCCCACAGTTAGATTCGAAACTAGAGCGAAATGATGTTGAACAGGAGCATTCCAGCAGGTTTACAGGAATAACGAAGGAAAACATAATTTATTGCTGCTACGTGGATGTTGTTTCTGGGCAGAGATATACTATTTCATCACCTGCACAGACCAACATAGAACCGGTGCTGGATTTAGGCTTGCCAGCACCTTCCGGTTAGCCTACTTTGATCCTTAACATATCCCATACCTTTAGTAATCTAGGCAATGGATTCAAGTTTATTGGTGGATAAAAGGGGGTTGTGCTATCAATCGAACTGAAATAAATTGCCTACAGAATTTTCGGACATGCAAGAATAATCATTTTATAAAAATTCTAAAAAATTGACCCCCACTCTCCCCTCGAGTGCCTGAATCTACATACGGTTAAATTTTTCATCATCTTTGTTTTTAATGAAGGTGAAGTTGGGATGGTGGTGAAGGTGGGACTAAACAACTTACTTAGTCCATTCAGATTCTGAGCTGTTTGGAATCGTGTCAAATGAGACACAATAATATTGTGTATATATAAATTATGTAGAAAAACATCTCTTGTTAGAGCGCCTACTCTGTGTATTAGAGATCTTTTTCGAATATTATGCATTTTCCCTTTAGAGGATCAGTTAAAAATTATACCTAACATTCTCTGTACCTATGTGAATACATATCGATCAACGTCAATTGCAAAACCTTTTGGCATGTCAGTGAAATATATTTTATAGATATAAAAGAGACTGAAAAAGAGCGGCGAAGTGTGCCGACGCCAAGGTCGCGGAGCGTGTCGACGCTGACCGAACAGCCCAATAACCAACTCATCGTATCATGGCCGCGAAAGCCTTGCACAATACATAAAGAAGACTAATTTCTGCTACTCGTCAGCTTTCCCGAACCCCAACCTGATTTCTCAAAAAAACTTCTAAATCATCGTAAAAGAAATTTTGGGCATTCACTAGCATAATTTACCAAAACTATAAATATTTTCAGCCTCCGTCATGGTGATTAGCAAGATGTGGACATCTTATTACAGTTAAGTTATAGATTACAGGATTACCAAATATACTCTGTATCATAGAAGTCCACCGCTATATGTCTTGATACTCGATTCCTATTGGCCAATAATTGCTATGGACGTTAACTGCAATGTGAACTAAATACAATTCACAAAGCTTGTTACCTTAGAGGCCGCGCGCATCAAATACAATTCCAGAATGTATTTTAAATCCACGCTTTGTGCATGATACACGATTCATGATTGTGTTGATTGTCTATAGTATATCCAACAGCTTGGCCTGAGGGGTATCCTTCCATGATGGGCCGAGTGCTACAATACAGTTTTGCGTAGATATCGATCGCTTAACATATACATAATACATAAAAATTATATAAAAGCTTAGTGGCCCACGACTCCCACGAGGCTAATTGTTTGTAAGTGTGGCAATCATAATGCTGGTGTTTCCCAACCATCAGTTCAACTACTATGTCCTTAAAGAAATGCTTTTCCATTCGTTTCACGTTTACCTCAACTTTCTACCCTTCCAAAACAACTACTAATAATTTTTCTGGAGACTACCACGGCAATAGAACATTTTATTGGAGTATTCCATCCTTCTAACCTACTCCCACCGCGGATTTGCTCCCACTCATAATTTTAGAATAATAGTCACGGACTTGTAAAATGCTTAAAAAAAGTTCGAGTTCTTTTTATCTTTTCAGACTTATTTTTAAAGCATTCCATATACATTTTGTTAATGCTTATAGCAGATCCATCTTATACAAATTATACATAGAGGGATCAAGAAATACCAGTTTTTTTGTTGTGCCATTGCGAACACTGGATAGAGGATAGGTTTTTGAGAACTATCAAGCTTTTCAATGCTGCAAATGATTCCATCAATATTGCTTTACTGCTTTTCGAGATATGAAGGGTTAGGCACTACCGGACGTTCTGAAATGGAGGACTTAGTTGTCCTGGGTAACTAAAGACCCTTTTGTTTGCCGTTTTTATAGTACCTAACCTGCTACTATGCTTAGAGTGTGCTTTCTAGAAATGAGACTTTGTATGTGTCTTCACAATAACCCTGCAAATGATTTGTTTATTTGGATATAAAGAAGATAACCAGGCATTTATGCTCTTAGGAAAGAAGAGAGTGATATCTTAAAGGTGAACTTAAAATGTGACTGATTCGGTAACACAGAGAAATATATTTCTGGCAATGTTCAAAATTTGGAAGACATTTGTCACAAAAGATGCTGAAATATTTGTTGATGAATATCTAAAAAGAAGGAAGAGAGGGTGGGACAAAATAGCGATTTTTAAACCTTTAAGACACCGTTGTAAAACTGGATACTTTGATGCAGTACTAACAGATAATACACAGCCTAGCCGTTCCCTAAACCAATTTCATACGAGTCTGGTTGGGAAAAGTTTGGCTTGGCATGTGTTAAGACCTAGCAATAATTGATGACGTTTTAATTCGATAAATTACCGCTTCTCGTTGAAAAAATGTGTATTTAAATAGCAATTTTTGTAGAAAATTCATGGCCAACCGATATTTGTGAGATACTTTTGAACTGTGGCCATTGAGATCTCAGACATACCTTGTATTTTATATTGAAAACGGGGGGATCTGCCAAGATCGCAGCCCCATTGGACTCACTGTACATCCTTCCAAAGATCCTGTTCAACCATCCCAACCTAGTGAGAAAGGTCGTGATGCTTAACAGTATAATCCTCCTGTTGACATCCCTTGGACAAGGGTGCATCGAAGGAATGAAGGGTGAAAGGATTCCTGTTGACTAGAACCACCAGTGCAAAGGCCTAAATAGGGCCTTTATGAGCCTCTCCTCACCCTTGTTGCCAAGTCCAGCCCTCATCGCAAAGGTGAGGATGGCCTTGCTTCATGCCCTTTTTTTATCTTCAAGGGCTGATGAACCTAGTATAGTCTGAGCTGCCCAAGAGCTTCACAGCGACACATAATGTATGCCTTGCTACGTGGTGCAGGTGAGGTCGCTTACCTCCCTCATCATATACAAGTGCCGTTTGAATGTGTTATGGCCAGATAGCAGGCCCACAAGTAACGATAGCCTTTCTTCTGTCCAGTGAGAGGCAGAACCGACTCGCCTTGGCCAGAGGTCCAAAGATAAGTTGTCTAACTTGACTGAGATGTCCAGAGACTCCTCTCCATCTCATAAGATGTTGAAGGGTGTGTAACTTAACCTCATATCGTAAAGGTGTTTTTTTTTTTAGCTGACACTACCAATAACAGTACCAGTCCCAAAGCGATGTTGCCTGGGCATGAACAGGTAGGATTTGAGCTACCTCCTCACTAGGGTGGCTAGTTCTTAGCAGTTGAGCAGTTAGAAGTAACACGACTCTACAGGCTTTGTGGGTGCGCTTTCTTAACAGATTGTCACAGCTCAAGATACAAAGAGAATTTGGTCTTAAAACTTATTTTTTTCCTGTGCCAGATCGGGCCATCCTATCGGGTAACACTATGCCAGCGGTCTTGGAAGGTGTACACTTGCAGGCGCCACAATCCCTTTTTATATACGTCATCACGTCGAAGCGCTTGAGACTAAAGGAGATTTATATAGGTGATTTCTGGGTTATTATTCAATAAATTACCACTGACCGGGCCTCGCTGGATATAATGAACAGACCCCCCTCTTAATTAGCTGCGCAACCTGATCCTTGCTAACGGACGTTGCCCAGTTATACGGTCACTTGATTAGTTTAATTTGTATCCGAGATGCTGGAAATAAAGGAGGGGAGGGCTTACAGCGGCCATTTTGAATTTTGTCGTATTTCTGATATGCACACCCTCATTAATAAGCGACTGATGTAATGCAGGTTTTGTCACTATTTGGGAGACTTCACGAAAAATTGGATTATTTCACATTCGACAAAAATAATTATCAAACCAAAAACATGAGTATAAATTAAGTAAGTAATAAGCTAAACATTTTTTTGTTAACAACAAAAAAATAAGGAGCCTGATGAAGCATATTGAAAGCAGCAACGTCGTTTCAGATATCTGCTGCTTTTGCACGAGCATCCAAAATGTATGTTACGCATCTCCATCAGTCTGTCTGTCTGTGTCTGTCGATCTGTTGCCGTTTTTATCACTGTGTGATCCCAGTAACTGCCGTAGCGATGTTTGTGAAATTTGGGATGCTGTGGGGTCATAGCAGTTAGTGCTATTTGTAAATATTCGTGTATTGACGGCGAAGTAATTCCCAAAAAACGAAAATATATTAGAAGTCATCCAAGTGCTTAGGAGTTCTTGATTATTTTTTTTTAATTTTATAAACGGGGGATGGGAGAAGTGGAGAGATATAAGAAACTCCAAAATTCTTTGTATTTCTTAAATAGGTTTCATTGTTCTGAATAAATTCGATCCTAAACGTCCTCCTCGAAAATATACCTATTAAACACCATAATCCTATAAGCTGTAACTTGGAATGGAGACCAAAATTGATATAGCTAGTCTATAGATATTTTAATGTTTTATATTCTGTAGCCAAAATGACTGGCTGATAAATACAGTGCTCATCTTTAACGTCACCCCTCCTTGTAAGCTGCCGGGCCGCCGTCTTGGAAGTTTCATTCGTCAATTTTAGTCCAAAACATAGTATTCGTGCATCAATTTTATTATCACAAGTTTTAGTTTTTTAAGTTGACCCGTTCAAAAAATAAAAGGGGGGGCATTAAAGAAAAGCGCATTTTTATTTTTTTCAAGATGGAGCCGAGGCGCCATATTGAAAGCTTCAGCTGTCAGTTTTACTCCAAAGTATAGTATTCGTGCATCAATTTCATTAGCTCAAGCCTCAATTTTTTAGTTGACTCGTTCAAAAAATAAAAGGAGAGAGGGACATCAAAGAAAAGCGCTGTATGTACTTAAAGCTTGATTGTATGATCTGCAGTTATTTGTTTGGAGACCAAGTAGGTATTTAGTGTTATACTGAAGGTTATAGCCACACCTCGAAAATGCAAAAACGGCTGTATCTATTTACTTCTGCAAGTCCACATATATGCAGCACTCTAAATACACATATATTATGAAGCTGCAGGTTACAAAGAGATATCCAAATCAGCTTATACATACGTATAAAAGTTGTACCGCCGAATGGCAGCAATACTGTCACGTCCTATGTGACTTGGGAGTAGTGAGCTCCTACCAGAGCGACTCGCTTTACTTAAAATTGGGCTTAGGGAGTGAAACTCAAGAATAGTTAGGAAGCGAAACTCAAGAATAGTTACACGATTCTATATTAGGTAAAATAAAAGTACACATCGAACATCAGAAAAAAAAACTGAAATAAAATGCAAAAGAAAAATAAACGATAACAAAAATAAGGAATAATACTTACATTATTGGACACTGGTAGGCACAGCGCTCGCGGGGGGAGAATAATTTTGACTCAAGAGGAAAATGAGTTTCCGCGATCCCCGTCAGGAAACGAGTGTCCCTTTCAATAATCTTTCCCTCTTCCATCGTTACCATATCCCCTCTATTGATCACCGATAGGTGCTGATACAGCTCTATGCATACGCGTGGCCGGAAATTAACTAGATGCTCCGTGATCAATTATACACCTTGTTGAGGCGATATGAGGCTTACAGGCACTTGTGACAATACCTTGGCCACACTGTGCAACAAATATCGAAGTCTTGCGGCAAATGCACATGGAACGTGATCTCTTAACCACCATAAAGAAGAGAAAAGCCGCTTATCTTGGACATATCATGGGAAATAATAAATAGAAGACAAAATCGAACGCAAAAGGGGGCCGGGGGCGCAGACAAAACTGATGGTTGAAAAACGTCAGAGATTGGATGGAAATGGATTGTCATACTCATTTGCCAAAATCGTTGCCAATCTTCATTGAATGATGAGCTGTTACCCTAATAAGAAGAAGAAGGCTACATAGGCCTCCGGTATGCTTTAAGCGATCTAATGATATAGTGAAATACAAAACAGTAATCCCAATCAACATTTTGTATTTAAAATCGCATTATCTTCTTCAATGCAGTACCCTATCCAACACGCTAATTATATTAAAACTCTGTCAATTCAACGTTTGTCGTTATGCCAAAGCCTCCTTGGGTATTGTCTGTTATAGATACGAATACATTGGATAACCAGCAACTAGGTTATATTCTTTTAACTTAATACTTGTACCTTGCAGATATATGTTCAATGCACCGAAGTATCTAACCCGACGTGTCAATAAACCCATTATTTTTCATTTTCCTTTGTCGAAATGCTTACGTCGCAACATCTCGTTGGTGCCACCAGCGTTTCAGTCTTGTTTTAGGTCATAGTTTATCTGCTATCATTCTGCTTGGTTACATTGACATTACCTGTAACTATCCTTCTGGTGACTTGCTGCTTGAACCTCATCTTGGAAGATGCAGTAAACCTCTGGATCGAACAAACTCTAGTTTTCGTCACTAATCACAAAGCGATCCACAAAGCACATGTAGCATCACAGAACACACGTACACAGGTCACATAAACGCAAACAACCGAGTCGGGTCAAGAACGCGTACCGAACTGATCTCGGCTCGCCATGGAGTTGTTGGAGACACTGGCTACTGATAAACCTTTACCAGATAAGTTTCACTAAAATTCTTTATCGCACAATAAATTATGGTGGAGATGTTAATTAACAACTATCTTAACCTAGTTAGTCGAATCAAGGTTTGACGTTGTTTATAGCCATTGTTCGATAGAATCGTTCTAGCAATTGCTTCAGATATCAAACGGTACCGCGAACTTAGGTGGTGCTTTTACTTTATGTGACGTTTCAGTTAACATCATGATCAGCACCATCATAATTTTTCTCTTGATAAGTATACATGTATAGCCATGATACTACGACTTTAGAAGGTATGCTCACGCGCATGATGTTTTCCGTCTCGCTTCCACCTGTGACGTCAGCGTGTGACAAACGGGGTTTGTTTACTCGTTTAGTTACAGGTTATAGCCGAACATTTTCAGTTTATTTTCTTGAGTTTACTCATTTGCCGTAGTAAAGTTTGATAAAACATTAATTATTTTCGATTCTGGAGTTTACCACATATTTGAACAATGGTTTATTGTGTGGTTGTGGGATGTAATAATAAAAAAGTAAAAACTATTCGTCACACTACCGCTACTTGGGATGGTTTGAAAAATTTGGCAGGTTTCATTGCATTTAAGTTGAAAAATAAGGAGAAACTGGGTTATATCCCAGATTGCACAGATACTTCTCTCAGTTGGGTCAACCATTTAACAGAAGGTGGACTACAAAAACATACAGATGAGTTCTTGGCAAAATGTAATGAGCTCGGCCATATATTTTCCAACTATAATGGAAACGCTTTGAGAATTGAAAAAACCTATCTTGCGAATTTAAACAAATTATCAGAGAATGTATATGTGACTGATGAAGCAAAGATGAGCTTGTTTTCTAGATGCAAAATGTATTTCAGAATACGAATTCTTGATAGGGGAATTAGAGAGACCTCGAATATTAGAAAACTGAAATTCACTAACATTGTAAAATAGTATAAAGTAATAAGTATACAGGTTCCTGCGACGGTATATCCAGCTTTCCTAGCGCCTTTCCTATTTGGAATAAAAAAAAACTACATAAAATAAAAATGCGCTAAAAGATGGTTGGAGATTTACAGGTTGCAGAACGTATTTTACTTTTTAATTTTTAACTTTTTAATTCAAACATATTATTAAACAGATACATCGTGTGAAAACATTTTGAAAAAAATTGAGGAAAAACCTGTTATTGCTAGGAATCTTTAGTATACGAGAATTCACCTGTACTAGCTAAATACAATGCCCAGAAAGATATTGTATTGTTGTATTGTGATATGTTTTTATTTTATGTTTAACATATACGCGGTTGTGACATATATTTGAATAAATAAAAAATTAGAAAATTTGGTAATGTATTTTTCCACCAATCATTAGCAGAAAAAAGTCAATATTCATTCGCCATAAACATAATGCTATTATGCTTGCTCATGATTTTTAAAAACCTCTAATGACAAAATCATGTTATTTATTTCTTGTCTACCTTTTATTAAGAGAATTATACAGAATTATACAGTAAATTGGCTTGAAGAGCTGGTGACGCAACATTATAATCTATATATAAAAAATAAGAACGGTAATCAAAGGCTCCTGAATGGAGTATATAAAAATTCCACCCCCTACCCGAGAAATTTTCCCAAAAAAAGATGGTTTCACTAGGCACTCCAATGAACCTCTTATGTGAGATTTCAGAAGAATACGTCCAGACCGCTCTGGCTCTGTTCTTTTTCCTCAATGTAAATTTTGTTTGAGTACATACATTCAAATTTTTGGATCTGAAATTCAGAACGCTCGGAACTACTGCGAACGGGTCAGGCGTTGATTAATATCAATTCTCTGTATAACTATTTCACCAATTTTTTATTCAGATACAGAGCAATATGTATCGTTTATATTATACTGTGCATGAGCTATTTTCATTTTGTATGAATATTGAATATTTAAGACAGATGTAACAGGAAACGAAATAAAACTTTCAAAAATCAATGCTTTGGCGCCATGTGCTTGTACACTTTTGTCACACGGTGACGTCATGCGCAGATCGGTTCGAAATCTGTCCGCCAAGTGATCATATCTGTCAGTGTCGTAGTATCATGATGTATAGCATAAATTTAGTTGTCAATTTTGGTCAATCTTTATGACACTGTTATCATCTAGCTGCCTTAAAACTAAATTTCTAAAGTACCTACGTGCGAAGTACAACTACTAAGTATTATTGAAAGTAAGGAGTTTCCTCTGAATTTAAGAAACTGTTGTGAGCTTCATTGAGCTACAGCTATTGTTGGCTATCAGTATTCATAACTGAACAATCTAATATTGTAATATTCATAACTGAACAATCTAATATTGTAATATTGTAAGCGAGAAACAATAATTTATTAACTTCTTTGCAAATAGCTTTCTCTGTCTGAATGAACTTGACTAGTAGCATTAAGTAGTTGTTCAGTGGAAATAGTCGTCGGTAAGACAGACGTGAATTTAAGGGTAACCTTTCTCTTTGCAAGCTTGGCTCCGATAAGTAGCCTTCTTAACTTGTGATAAGTTATTACCATCACCTACCCAGCAAAACGACACTTCTTCGCTTGAAGGATAGTGCTTCGAGGGCGTCCGATCGCAGCGCCAAATCCATCGAATTTAGTTTCAGTTTCGGCAGTAGTTTCGGCTGGATGGTAGCCGAAAACAGATTTCGCGGGGCAAATAACTGTGTGTTGCGCAGAGCTCTTTAAGATCCAGACATTTGTCTATTACGAGGTCTAAAAATTCAACACTCTTGGAACCCTTTATTTTTATACAGAGAGACAGCTAATTGTGGAATGCTAGAGTTTCTCTGTGATTAGGTACGAAAACTTGTTCGTGAAATAGTGATTTCAATGTTTCATCAGATAATTACAGCATCTCTGGTATTACTATAACAGGTGTCGTCCACATAAAGATTGTATGCTGCAGTACATAGGATTGGTACCAGGTGTGAACCCCAAAATAATGTTTACGCTGTCAGACATTGTCTTCCCTTATTTTTATGCTGAGAGATGGCGAGTTGTAAATTATTAGAGTTTTGCTTTGATTAGGTACAAACAATTGTTCGTGAAATAGTGATTATAATCCACACTATCTCTGCTATTCGATGCTATAACATATGTCGTCTACATAAAGGGTGTATACTGCATTAGGGAACCTTTCACGACGACAATGTAAATAGCGAATAGGATTGGCCCTAGTATTGATCCCTGTCGAGTCCCCAAATTAATGTCTACGCTGTTAGACATTATCGTGTTGTTAGATCCTCAGCCATCAGAAACAACTGAAATATGCAGCAAAATTGAAAACTTATACTTTCACTTTACCCAAAGTGGCACTTCAGAAAACGCGAGGCTTAAAATATCCTACAAGGTTTGGTTATCGCTTTCCAATTTATAGGACACAGTATATAATATAGAGCGTATCAAAAAAAATTCGCATTGAGGCTGGCTTCGATTGTGCTCCATTTCTACCAGAATAATGGGACCTTCCGCATTTGATGTTCATTTCTTCCTCGTTGATTTTCCTGCGATCTGATGACTGTTACATATGTGAACTGGTTGATTCTGAACGGTCTTCCACCCTGGTTTGCTGGCTTTGTGTCTCAGCCTAAGGTGTTTTGAGAGCAAAAGCGTTCAAACTGTCATCAAAAAACGTCAAACGTGCATAGGATGGCGGACTTGGCGGTGCGCTATGACTTTCAGATTAGTGAAACTGTGTCCAATGGTTTTCACCCTTGCTATCATTACTCTTTTTAGAAGCATCTGCTAATTCGAGGTCTTCTAATGTACAGAAATCATCGTTTATCTGCAATTTATTACCTCTAATTTTTGCAGACGTGTTCTTAGCTCTAGCTTCTTTTATGTGTTGACATAGTTGCTTATGAATTTGCTGATCATGGTGGTTTAATTCATCAGCTATATACATACCAGAACCCTTCAGTTTTTTGGCATCCTTCATTGCTTTACCTTAATTTATAAAGTTCAAAATAACGAACCTTTACCATCCATTTTTCATTTGTTTTGAACTTTTGTTCAATGCTAATGTCGTGCTCACTTTATCTTAAATCTAGCTTTGTATTTAACAACTCCAACACAAAAGGTAATAACTCATCACGTTGCTTGGGTGGCCTTATGCCAGATAAAATTATGTTGTTTTTTCGCAACAAGCCGTCTAGATTTGTACACTTATTCTCAATATTTTTGCACCTTTTTTCTAGTTTGTCGATTTTTTTTGTGAGCATTTATCAATTTTCTGTAATATCCTCTGGTTTTCTTGAACTATTGTCGTGGTTACCTCCTTTTTAAGGCTCTCCCCCGCATCTTGTATTGCTTTTAATATCTCGCTGTTTGTCACTGATTCTGCCATATTATAATAATTATGTTTGTCATTAGTTTTCTGGCTTCGCGAAGAAAATACTGTACGATCAGACTATAGCACTAGATAAGTTAAGAATTTGTTGTTGCTTTTGTGCAGGTTCTTACTATAATGCTGTGTTATTTCTTTCCTACGGTCTTTACCACAAACTAAACAAATGCACTGTTATCTTCTTCTTTATCACATTTTCAAAACAGCCAATAAAATGCACTGAATTTTCACGCTATTGCATATAGATTTCAAATTGTTGATACTACTTTTGACTACTTAACTTTTATTTTTATTAGAGACGATATATATCAAAATGAAAAAAAAACATGATAGTGGTTTCACTCATTTTTAAAGTAAGTGAAGAATGATCCCAAATAGTTCACGAAAAGTAACATAACATTTTTTCTTTGAAACTAAAACAATAACTCTCATTCCAACGGTGCACCCTCATCAAAATAAAAATTCTACAGGTACAGTTTATCGAATAGTGGAGATTTTACGGGTACTATAACCATATAATTAAATAACGTTGCAGAAAATAGATGCGCATAATTGATATTTATTTATTGTACATTATTAACAGTATCGCATGAGAACAGAAAGTGAATTGACTCTCTAGAAAAATACATACCGTACTTTATACCGTCAACTAATAAGCTTATCTTTCAAAGGTTAAGTTATGTGTTAGACCTCGAAATAATTCATCAAGATCTTTCACAACAGCCACGTATTTGTATCGTTAGTTTTGTTTTGATAATGTACAATTTGAGAAAATGATTAACGTGTATCAGGTCACTAACATTTCATAATTAATAAATTTATATTCGAGGTTTGTTTAATAATCCACCTTTGGTGAAAGCATTACGTACGTCTTTTCGGGTTTTAGATTATTTTTTTCTACAGAACAGTTATTCCCTCCGTTATTCCATACTAAGTTAAATTTATGTTTTGTGTGTTTATCTGAAATGCATTTCCTAGGAACTAGTATGTCAGTATGTGTGTCTGCAATAATGTCACCGCATAATTTCAGTAGCAACAGATCATTCGGTTTTTACAAAAACTCATTTTTCGCACTATTCACGTTACTGATATATTTCATCCTAGCTTATCTCCTGGCGTTTTTAGCTGTTCTGATAAAAAGACTGAAAGGGGACCGTGGGCAAATATTAGAAATTCTGGTTTAATCTGAGCTCCTTTTTGAAATTATCGTCCTCTACTATTGATATTTGGAACTTCTTTAGGTTCACCATAAACTTCGCAATTCATTTGGGGTATACCCAAATAATATCTTCTAGCCTACCTTTTCAAATACTCGATCGAGATCTATGAACTCCGCAACTTTTTTGACTTCTTCCCATTACTGTATATTATCAATGTTTGTATGAATTTTGGATTGTTTTTCTAGATATCTAAATATCGCTAGATGCATTGATCATCTAGTTTCGCCTGTATTTTTTGCCTGTCTGTCTGTCTGTCTGTCTGTTGGCGTCTTGGCCTCGTAATCTCAGTAACCTCTGCGTGGATTGCGATGAAATCTGGGTGGGTTGTATGATGCTATAATTTTGAAAATCGGTCCATGGGCGGCGGAGTAATTAGCAAAAAATAAAAAAAAACTAATATTTCTCAAACTTAGTTCTTACGCGTTTTAGGGGCCTCTGATCATTTGTTACCTTTTTTATAAAATAGAAAAATTTTTTGTATTCATTATAGGTTGTCCATTGGCATGCGAAAGAAAGACTTGTGGACATAATACACTCTTTAGGACAATCCGAACGTTGCGTAGCCTATAGTAGAAACCGAGTGCCTTAGCATTTTCTGAGTATTGATTTACTTGTGTTTTGTGTGATACAGAGATAGGCTAAGCGGTAGGGGTTTCTTGACATCATAAAGTCGGACAGGAATAAAATTGGGTGGGATGGTAGACATTGGTCCTCTGAACCTACGCCTAAGTTTGTGACCTCGAAGGGTAGCCGCTGGAGGGATGAAGGGGCAAAAACTCTGCTTTGTGACGATTTTCGAAAAATAGCTTCGTTTTGGCAAGTGATTTCGAAAAACGCTTCAAATGACTTTTAGGGAGAACATAATTCTGCATAACTCCTCCCTCCTTCCTCGAGCGGCAACCACCAGATGTCGCAAACTGAATTCTCTCATTTGGACTTTCTTTTCATAGCACTTACAAAAACGACGCTTTTTTCTAAAATCGCGAAGTAGGGTTTTCTCCTTCCCACCCCCGACGTTGCAAACTTCTGTCTGTCCATTGACATTCTTCTAGCCGAGTAAGCTCAGTAACTACTTCTTGGATTGTGATGAAATTTAGGTACCTATAAACTGTGGGCTTAGTAGATAAAGCTGCTATAATTTTAATAAGCGATGCATTGGAGGCGGAGTGAACAAAAAAGTATCAGAACCCCTTCGAATGTTGTTTGTAGGTATTTCTGGGGTTCCTGACTCTTTTCCGTTTTTTGAGAGGTTTAAATCGGGGTGGTGGGGGCGGGTGGGGGCGGGTGGGGGTTTGAAAATTCAAACATTTCTTGTGTTCATAAAATCTCTACATTGCGCTGAAAAAATTGACGTTGGTGATATCTTGTGATGCTTGACGCCATTTTTTATAATGATGGTTGGAAAAACCTATAAAATCGCCGGGGCTACTTGTAAGTTGATTGTTGTAGTGTCACATTTCAGTCTACTTTCTACTTTATGATACATCAAGTGATCTGTCGTTGCCTGAACCGGATTGTTGGTCGTGAAGGGTTAAACCCTATAGCGTCACCGTATTACCGAGACTTCTAGTTTTCCGCAAACCCTTCCTTCTCCCTTCAAGCCTTGTGTAAGTTAGGTGTATCAGAGAGTCCTTTACGGTCCATAATACGGCAGTTTGGCAGCTCGGATGCAAGAACTTTCGGCTCGTAACAAATTCAACTGATGCTAACTGAGCAGAAGTCGAAGGTCGTAGGCAGCATGTTAGAACACATGACTGGATATCACAGTGACCGCCGAAACACCGTCGACCGCTGCTTCCTTCAACTTCCACACACCATGCTGAGTTGGCGTTTCAACACCGCAAGCAGGGCAGGACTCAGATGTTCCGCACGGGTCACATGTTGATGGTTCGTATTTACGATTCTGACCGCAACAGCGGAAGTGCAAATTTTGAACATTATGTTACACAGTATATCCACTCGCTTAGCATTTTCTAGCCCAACAATATGTTAGCATCAAGGGGAAATTTAGACTAAATTTTAACTCCTAACTATATACCTAATATGTGCAACCAATTGTAATATTCGCTACCTGTGAACCTGTGTTACTTGTCAGAAGGTCACGTCGGATAAGGATATAATATTTAAGAAGCCAAACCCAGTAAACACTCATACGTTAGTTAAACGTTTTTTAATCCCTGACACCTTTTCATTTTTACGTTACTTTTTTACGTACAATCAACTTAAAAATGTCGCGGTTTCTAACGTTACAAGTAACGTATAAATATACGTTTTATCTCGGTTTTAAAAAAGCGATCATTTAACGTTTAAAAAAATTCAATCTGTAACCCTTTTCGAAAACGTTTAAAAATCGTGTATTTGCAACGTTAATAAGATATTATTTTTGCCCCAATTAAAACATTATTCTGAGGTAGTATTTGAATTGCTATTAATAGTGCCTATAATTTTAAAAGGTATCATAAATAACACGCAACGGTTGTTTTTTTAACGTATTTATTGAACTTTCATTAATAAGTGGATATATCAAATTAGAAGGCTGCTTATAAAGGAATATACATATAATATATAACTTAAAATAAAGTATATACACAACTTTAAGGGCGCTTATAAAAAACGCAATGTAAAATTTTTGTTTCGTTAAAGTTGCTCATTTTGTTACTTTTCTTTGTACTTGACGTTTCGAGAGAATCTTAAAATGTGGCACAATTGACAATTACCTAAAAGTAGAGCATTTCCACTAAATCTAGAACAACCCTAACTATTTATTTTTCATGACCGCCACCACAATATGTCCGGCGTTAATAAAAATTAGGAGATCACAGTTTCAATTTTGCGTTAATCCAAATCATTATAAATACATGAAAACAAACCAATACAGATTTATTCCTTCAACAGTATGAAACAAAATGTAAAAAAGCCAAGTCAATAATCAGGAAGCATGATAATTACAGTGCTACTATTAATAAACGGTTATAGGTACTCCGTATGAGTTGAGAAGAAAAACCAGAACAAACGCACGCCACCAAGCGACGAGTTGTAATAGCATCATTTGCATCTCTGAGGTGTACAGCAAAATTTTATCATTAGGGACATTCGGACCTGCACTAAACAGCTGAAAATGGCCGCCGCCAGTACTGATGTCACGACATTCGCGCACAGCCTGGCTCTTTTGGACCAATCAAATTGCTCCGTTTAGAAACTACGTTATTATAACGTTGTACCTGAACGAGCAATGCACGTTATTTTCATCTGCTATCATAACGTTTTGTATAGCTTATAGCGGATTAGCAAAATTATGTATTTTGTTTGTTGTTAGACGCTTGACCAGATTTCGCTCCTAATTTAAAAATGAAGAACTTTTGAAAAACCAGTTGCTCATATGGTTAATAAAATGGTTTAGCCAAACGTTACTTCAACATTGAAACTCTATGGATTGCAGAATGGTTATGAATCAGAACGTTATATTAACGTCTGAATACATCATTTTTGTCACACTTTATTTGTGGAGTACACAACGTTACTCTAACGTGAAAGTGAGCCACCGTAGAATTATGTATTTAATTAAACGTTATTATGACGCTTTAATCAAACGGTATAATTTTACACCAAAATCAAACCGTTAACATTCTAACGTAAACGTTTTATCAACCGCTCACACGTTTAAATTACGTTTAAGTAACGTATATGTGTTTACTGGGAAGCAAATAGCAAGATGTTTGCTATTTGGTCTGTATCCCTGTTGATTAAATTATTTGGTTGCTTTGCTATTTCTCTAGCCTTCATGTGAGTCCAGCTTTTCAAGGTTTACACAGAATCTCAATTTATGTGTAAATAAATATTTGTTTACACATTTCAAAAGATTTCGTTTATTTAAAATTATAAAAGCTACTGATACAATAATGCCCATCTGTTTGGTGACCACTGTTAAACCTATTTCGATTACCTAACATAATTATAGCATTTTATACAAAGAATACAATTTCTGCATTAAAAAAAATGACCTCGTCATTATATCAAATACATGCCTATATGCAAAAAAGTCTTTGAGTCAAAAATCAGTTTCCATTGATTTTGTCTTACTTATCTGTGGATTCAATTATAGCTTGTAGTATAAAAGTTTAGTTTGAAATGAAAGTGTTTCAGACTCAATTATAAAACGTTGGCCCAATTCAACGAAAGGTTGTAACTGAATTGTCAATGAAATTCTATGACACCTTGTCATTGGATCAGCAACATGATATAATTACTTTAAGACCTACTGGTCAGCCACTATACAATAGTCCATGCATTTGAGGTCAACAACAAACCATCCTCAGCGTTACAAGGATATTCAGGTGTCTATGATTGAGGCAGGAAGCCGTCCTGTAAGCGACTTCAGTGGCCATTAGTTGTTATGTATAGAGCTTGGACATGTATTTGTAACTACTTGGCTTATAGTTCATTATTTAAGATGTGAGATAGACATTAAATAGGCAATAAGACAGAAGTAATATGTATTGTAAAAAATATCTCAACAATAAAACGTAAAACAGATACGTAAGGAAATGGACTCCGTACTTCAAAGACATTATGGTGATATCTCTTTATAATTTTTCCATAGGATGAATTGTCTGAAATCCTAAACAACCAGATCATCTTTCGCCGCAAAAGAGTCGCAGGTCAATGGACAGTATCTTATGAATATAACAAATGTTTCGGCTTTACAGCCTCCTACCTCTCAACTACCCCAATCTCACCCCCACCAAAAAGGTAGAAAAAATTTTGAGGTTCTTATATTTGTACTTTTTTCATGATTGTTGCGTCGCCACTGACACAATTTCTCAAAGTGATACGCGTTTTCCATCCACGCCATGGAAGTAACACTGTGCCAAAATTTTGTTAAAATCGATCAATATTTCGCGTTTTACAATACAGGACGAAGTAATACCATTCCAACATGATGTATACTTCAGAAAATTCTGTCCCTTGGTTTCTGTAATGTTCATATGGACCTAGAAAAGTGCGTTCTGCCGCTAGATCCTCCTTTCACAGGTAACGGACTTGCTTAGTATGAATGCAACAAATTTTTCAACTTAACCCACCACCCCTCCAACCGCCCCAATTTCGCCCCACCCCAAAAAAGTAGAAAATTATATGGATGACCTAAGATGCCTAAAAAGGAGGTTTCATAAAGATTATAATTTTTTTATTTTTTGCTACTAGGCCACCCATACACCGATTTTAAAATTCACAGCAGCATTACCTACCTCACAGCATATCGCTACTCAAATTTCATCATAAACCATCTAGCGGTTACTGAGGTTATGAGACTAGAAAAATGCCGACAGACAGACAGACCGACAGATCGACAGACAGACCGACGGAGATGAGTGACCTAGATATTCGTTGTGTAGGTACCATAAAAGACCCAAGTAGCGTATTACCTCGAAATCTAAAATTTTCTCGATCACAACACTTCCCTCACCTATCGGTCTGGGGAATAAAATCCTAAAATGATACGTATGACACGTATGATATGCAAAATGCCATACGACCAAAAAAAATCATAGAATGGCCCTATTGTGCATAGAGGTTTCAATTACTGTTTAGCTATTGCAGGCAACCAACGGTAACTAAAAAACATATAAAATGGACAAACAGGTTAGTTTTATGATACCACATAGAGAAAAAGGTACATTGCAGTAGTACTATTAGAACTGAGGTACCTAGCGCGGCGTTCCGCTAGGTAACTGACATTTTTTTATGTTATTCACCACAGTTTGTCACAGTGGACAGTAAATGGTACCATTTATCTTTATTGTAAAATTGGATATTGCCATAAATCTCTGGTCGCTTCTGTTAAGAAAGATTTTTCAATTCATATTAAATAGGTAAGTACTATATCTTGGTTGTTGTCAAACTCAGTTACCGATGCATATCATTTTCTGTTTCATCGTGATTTATTTTATGGACAGTACCTACGGAGTAACAATTTCTAGTGTCCCGCATAATTATTCCTTTATCGTCCGTAATCCGTTGTAAGCCACCCTAAATCAATATCTTTCCCTTGCAAATCGCGTCCTGTTCCAGATCAACCGCCTATTAATATTCATTTCCTGTCGGCCAGGTTAACACAGGAAGCCGATAGTTAATTACGTCTCCTCTTCGAAGGACGACGATTTCCTATCCTTCCTGAGCTCCAGTAACGGACGGAGGGGGAACCATGGACCGTCAGAACATTGTCATGATATCAGCAGTTTGCACGGCTAATGAGTGAACAGCTGACAGTTTTTAAGATCTGATATCGTGGTTATCAGGTGCCTGAAAAATAATAATAAACCGAAACGGTGGCTTCGATGATTGCGTAGTACCAACAATTATACATTCTTTATTGTAAGGGTACAAATTTTTGATGTTTTGTAACTTTAAATTCTGATCAGTCTGCTAGAAAAGGATGGCCGTAGACCTCATAGGCCTCTAAAAGTTGTTATATTTTGGACGAAAAAGGAACGTCTTTGTCACTACAAAAAGCTAATAGTTGCATTCTCCAGGAAAATGGTAGAGGAGCTAGGATCTCTACAACTTTTTAGTAGTCCAATACACCTGCCGAGAGATGTTAAATACTTAGGGGTGATCTAAGTTCAAACAAGTGGAAAGAAGAATCAAGATAACATAATGACATAATTATATTACCAAGGCACTCTCATGGTAAAACGTGCGGTTCAAGCATCTCCTACAGACGAGCAAGGTGCTATCGAAAAACTTCGAACCGTTTTGCAAACTGCAACATAGTGTGTAGAGATAGATAAGAAAAAATGCCAGTTTGAGAGGAGAACAGTTGAATTTTCAGGTCATAGAGTAGAGGAAAGAAACATTCATCCAACAGAAAAGAAGACTACTGCTCGATATTCTTAACCGAGGAGTAGGAGTAAGTACAGTACTGTTGTATTACTCACTTAACGAAGAAATGTAAAGATTTTAACCTTGGACTATCCACGGATATACACGACGCTACGCCGACGGTGGGAATATCCATGTTAACATACAGGGTGAGTTTTTAGTACCGGATCGGTCGATAACTCCACTACTGCAGCAGATAGAGAAAAAAGCTGTATATGAAAGATGCAGCCAAGGACATGCTTCTGGCTTAAAAAAAATTCAATTCATACAGGGTGATCCATATCTACGTGACGATGCAAAAAAACATTTTTTTAAAGGGGCACCCTATATACGATTCTATATTTAGATTCTACTAAGAATTTCCGTTCCTAAAACATAAAGTACTGTAACATTATACAGGGTATTTCATCAGGGTGTCCATCCTTTCTCTCATCCTATTCATTGCAGCCCTCTGCAATTCCTGGAAGTCGCTTATTCCTGTCCAATGACGGATGTTTCTCAGTATTTAGCGGCAGTATCTGGGAATTTGGTTTTCTCCAGATTTGTTCGCCACAATTTTTCTTAGTTTAGATCAAGAATGTCATTAGCATAGATAGCTTCTGTGGACAATTTAGGCATACTTTTAGGCAGTTTTTCTAATTTTCCTTATTACATTCTTTTATGTGGGTACTTATAATTTTCTCATAAATTCTCATAAAACAATAGACAACACAAAATTTCTTAGGACCACAAAAAAGGAGCAGTTTTCGGAATATATTCTATGCCACTGTAAGGCCTTACGGTACCATAGGCAGACCAATTTGAGATTCAGATCTCTGCAACTAGAAGTCGAATGAAGGATAGCATCCAAGGTTTTACTAGTCTCTAGAAAGGTGGCTCTTTGGCAGAGAAATAGCCATTTGCTCCTAAAAATTAGTTGATATAATCAAAGTTTTGATGGGGCGTATTTGGCACATAACTGTAACATTTGTGAACAAAATAGTCAAATCTATCGTAATACATAAAATCGTAGTTTCTTGTTACCACATTGTTGAGTTGTACAATTCATTTGCTTCTTACTTTAGACTAATGTATTTACCCTATTTAAATAAGCACGTCCTAAACTGTTCAATCAATCAGCTCTACAACTAAACCTTGCCTTCTATGATGTGCCAACGAGAAATTAATATCTAGATGCCACTCCAATGTTGCCCTTCATATCTCAGGACCGGTTTTTCAATATCCAGTTAAATATTTATCTGCAAGGTAACAGCAACTGTTAGATAAATTGTTTAAACAATTGAAGGCTAAACTTACGAAGTCACGTAAATCTTATCTGACAGTTGTATCTATAGCAACGCTATCTGGCAGATACCTATCTGACACTTTAACTGGACATTGAGAAACCGGCCCTTAGAAGGTGAATTGGAGTTCATAATAAAAGTTTTGGAAGAATAGAAGAATATTACCAAAAATACTTATATGTGTATGGTATTGTTAATACCAAATGTTTATAATATACAGGGAAATGCATCTGATGGGTATGCCACGTCGGCTCCGGTCCTGCAGAGATCCTCCTTCGTCCGGAAACTCAATAATACTCTGCAGCAGGTGCAAAGGAGAGGTGTCAGCGTCAGGGGTCGCACACCCTTACCTAATAAATGAGGTAATTTCCACACTTCGAGGCGAGGCCGCAAGGCGTCACTCGTTCCGCACTCTCTGCCGACGACGGCACACGCCGCGTCGAGACGCGCGGTGCCACGTCGCGACGCCTTTGCCGAGGGCAGTTTATTGAAATAATAATAATAATAATAATAATAGCGTTTATTGTAAATATAAAATAAATAAAATACAATAAACAACAAGTGACCCAAAAAAAGTTAAAAACTTGTGCTTGGGTATAAGTAGTTATTATAAAATGGAAACAACAAATAAGGGTCAATTCAGGAATATTTATATTTAAATATTATGTATTCTATATATATCAGTAATAATAGGTATTGCATATGTCTACAAGTTGGTGAATTTTAATGCGCTTATTATTTACTATCCATTGTTTTAAACCACACTTGAATGAATTTAGAGGCACTAGACATTTTATGCTTTCTGGTATCTCATTGTATAGTATTGGAGCAAGAAATGTATGACATCGCAATAAAGTATTTTTTCTTGCTTTTGGTACAACATTACATGCAAATCTTATGTCATATTTATGTTCGTGTTTTGTCGAGTTTGATTTATTTTTATATTGGTAAATACCTAATGACATGAAAAATGTTTGGCGGATATCTAGAATTTTTGTTTTAGAAAATAACAAGTCACTAGGATATGTACATTTCACTTTATATAAAATTTTTATTAAATGTGTACAAGTACATGCTGCTCCCAAATCCAAGCTTATGTTAAATGTAAAATCCCATACGTGGACGTAAAGATCATAGGTGGTGATGAAATACCGCGCTAACCACCTGCTGTCGTTCTTTATTTTCCACCAAATAATAATAATAATCCGCATTGAGAGTAGGCAACAGAAAAGATCTATCTGCCTGTGAGCCATCTGGTACCTGAAGGTAACGGCAAACCAAAGAAGGTCGCTGCTAAACAGCAGCAGACTTCTTGGCGGAACGCCACGGCGCGTTCGCTTGACCTGACCAGAAGAGCGCGCTTCTATGCAAACTGCATATAAGAGTCGATGTACGAGGGTTGCTCTATTTGCTCTATATCTCCGTCAATCCACCAGTACGCAGACAGCTATTTCACGTTTATTAGCGATCAGCAGTGCGCCATAGATCGATTGACGGAGATAGACAGTATCAGAATTTTCATGTCTACCAGACTTGTAAAGCACGTCAAAGTAGGCGACAGAAAAGATCTGCCTGTGCGCCATCTGGTACCCGGAGGTAACGGCAAACCAAAGAAGGTCGCTGCTAAACAGCAGCAGACTTCTTGGTGGAACGCCACGGCGCGTTCGCTTGACCTGACCAGAAGAGCGCGCTTCTATGCAAACTGCATATAAGAGTCGATGTACGAGGGTTGCTCTATTTGCTCTATATCTCCGTCAATCCACCAGTACGCAGACAGCTATTTCACGTTTATTAGCGATCAGCAGTGCGCCATAGATCGATTGACGGAGATAGACAGTATCAGAATTTTCATGTCTACCAGACTTGTAAAGCACGTCAAAGTAGGCGACAGAAAAGATCTGCCTGTGCGCCATCTGGTACCCGGAGGTAACGGCAAACCAAAGAAGGTCGCTGCTAAACAGCAGCAGACTTCTTGGTGGAACGCCACGGCGCGTTCGCTTGACCTGACCAGAAGAGCGCGCTTCTATGCAAACTGCATATAAGAGTCGATGTACGAGGGTTGCTCTATTTGCTCTATATCTCCGTCAATCCACCAGTACGCAGACAGCTATTTCACGTTTATTAGCGATCAGCAGTGCGCCATAGATCGATTGACGGAGATAGACAGTATCAGAATTTTCATGTCTACCAGACTTGTAAAGCACGTCAAAGTAGGCGACAGAAAAGATCTGCCTGTGCGCCATCTGGTACCCGGAGGTAACGGCAAACCAAAGAAGGTCGCTGCTAAACAGCAGCAGACTTCTTGGTGGAACGCCGCGGCGCGTTCGCTTGGCCTGACCAGAAGAGCGCGCTTCTATGCCAACTGCAAATGAGAGTCGATATACGGGGGTTGCTCTAATCCCCATTGTTATTATGCACCTGGGGCTATCCACTGGACAGTAAACAAACTGCGAGAAATTGACACGAAGTCCCATAAAAGAATGCATATGGAGAAAAGCCTACAACCAAGTCCACTGTCTCGTGAGTATGTCGTCGCTTTCCTTACCAACGGGCTTATCTCAATTTTAGTGATTTTTCAGGAGAGCGAAAAGAAGTTTTTTGCAAACATTTGGGATTCTACTACAGCCAAAATGTAGTCAATTGTAGGATTTCAATACAGTGGAGTTATTAGGGAGTAATAGAGTTAGACTTTGTTAAATATAATTATGTTTCATACTTTTGAGCCACTTTTTTAGATTCTGTACATGTCAAATCAGAGGTAAGACGTAATACTTAAAATGTCATGTTCTCTAGGCTATCCATATTTGTAAACAAGTTACAATTTTGATCACACCCAAGGGTCTAACTCATTTCAGCCATTGATTGAGATAGGTTTTATAAGGAGGGCGACGATATCTCCCGCGGCACCTGGGAAGGCGTAGACTATTGAGTTTGGAGCGTCGGCACAACAGGTATTGGCCACTGCCTGCTATGTGACGAGGAGCACCGATCCCCTGATCCGCTGTGGGTGAGAGCACGAGAATGTGAGCCTTCGTTTTAAGCGCAGCAAAACAAGCAGCCGAGGAGCTCAGTCTCACACTCGACTTCACTCGGAGGTGTTTATTACAGACCTTGCTCTCGCACAATTAAAATCACACATTAAATCTGTCGAAGTCGACTTCCTTCTAAGACTTCATAAGTATAATCCGATGCATGAAATCTTCTACAAAAATCTAGAAGAACATGGATTGTTTGAGCAGTGATCTTCTCCTTTTTCTAAGATCTAGCGGGTTGAAGTCTGAGACTGAGGGCTTTATAATGGCTTGCCAAGCCTGTGTATTTAACACCTTGGCGAACCGTAGCGGGGTTATAGGTGTAGATCTACTCGACACCCGTTTTAGAGCCTGTCGAGAGGCTGGCGCCAGAGAGCGAGAGATGTCGGATTTACTGGAACTCATTCCCCACGATCGAGCTTGTACAGGCAAATAAACCCGATATAGTCCTCCTCGACCATCAATAGAAGACCATGTTCATCATAGAGTTTTCGGCACCTGTCGAGGTGCCTACCGCCTCTAAGAAGTAGGAAAATCGGACCAAATATCAGGAGTTGCTCGGAAAACTTCGCAGGATGGCCAGACCACACTGTAAGTCTGCCGATTATGGTGATTGGATCCCTAGGTGGAATGAGGACTACGCTGCTTTCTACACTGCGCGCAAGGGCGGTGTGCCGTGCGGCAGCGCGCATCTTAGCCGCCAGAATGCAGGAGGCTGTTATCCTTGGGCCCCTTCATCGATTTAGGGCGCACGATGCGCGGACCCACTGATCGCTCACCTCATAATGTGAGTAGTCACTGAGCAAAGGAACAGTAGCTCGGTGTATCGGGGTACAAGCTGCACCTTTTTGTTTAAAAAAATATAATAATAAACCACTGCTGTGCTCATAAAAATTGTCTTTTGATTTAATTGATTTTGCTAGGAGTGACTACACTATCGGATCCTGTCTGATTTACAGCAGTAGTTCTCAGCGACTGCACTCATAATCTGCCACTTTTATGATCATGAATTTTAAATTAACTACCATAAACAGAAAGTGACTACTGCACTAATTATTGGTACAATGCCTGATCAATAAGACAAAATTCCAAGCAAACAGCTAAACATAAACAGACTAAGTACATCTTGATACACAAGCCCAGATTTAGTTTGTTTGCTCCATATCGTATCGTTTATTTTTGATTTTCTGAAAAAAGTTATTTGAAGAAGCAATTTAGTCAAACAGGTTATACATAGATACAGAAAAAGGACCAAATTGGTATTCAAACTCAAAGATATATGAAAAGCAATTAAACTCTTATAACGGAATACACTTTCACTTCCAATAACTTTTTTGACAGTATATTTATATTTATATTTCGAACTCATAATTCAATAAAAATTGAGAACAAAGGTCCATGAAAAGGCGCTTCTAATATTTAGTTTCGTTTTCTAATGATATTTGTTGATGTGCAGTGTAACCAATTCATCAAAAAATATTTAATATATACGTAATATGCTACATTAGAAAATTTAACAAGAAAAAAATTTTACATTTAAAAAAATTTTACATTTTTTTCATATTTCCTTTTCGAAACTTGATGGCAGCAGGACCCCTCACTCTTCGCTTGAACAAAGTAGTTTCTCTTAATGCTTAGTATGATCATACGAAAGCTACTACACGTGACACACACAAATGTAACACTCACCCTCAGTAGGATAGTGTTACCGGGTGCAGCAAATCCCCCAGATTAGGCCCATTTTGCAGAGATCAACCCGTCCCAGGCGGCAAGTTGGTTGGCGTCCCTCTGGGACACGTCAAATGAGCACCCGTCCACCGTTTCCAATTTCGATAAATGTACCGAAGCGATGATAAAATCAATTGACGGCGCGCGGTGGTGGAAGTCTGCTCTTTGTTCCTTTGCTCTGGACACTGGTAGGTGAGTACACAAGATTTACGTTTCAAGCAGGGCCGCCCACAGTAGGGGTTAGGGGGTCGCGTGATCCGTGAGGTAAGAGTTTAAGCTTTTACCAAAATCTAGAAATTAATGTTCTCATATGTCAATTGATTGACAGTAAAAGCTCTAACAATTAGGCTGCAAAATCGTTTTTGATTTCAAGACATAGAGTAGATAAATATTCTATCGGGTGAAATTTTTTAGATAGCCCGTACCGAGACCTATCCAAAACACCCCCATTTATGTGTAGCGATCATTGATAGTTTTCGAGTTATGTTTTTTTTTTGAAAACAGAGATTTTCCAGTTTTTCCAAGAAATCGTCAAAAACAAAAACAAAAATGCTTTTTTGCTTTTGTTTTTCCTGTGACTATACTCAGTATTAAGCCTATTTTAATACCCAATAAAGAAAAGCTGTAGAATCCCCAAGAGTTAAGTACATTTTGGGTCCAAAGTTTAAAATCACTGTGTTTCGTCAGGAGACCAAAACTTTAGAAATAAAATTAAAAATACTTATGCCTGATTCTTGGTGGATTGGTCATACTGGGCCGATCAGTTGGCCCCCTCGTAGTCCAGATTTAAATCCCACTGACTTCTTCATCTGGGGCTATTACAAGGAAACCGTCTAAGCTCTCGACAGTAACGCCGTGGAAGAGTTCAGACAAAAATTATTAGTACAAAGCAAAATCACGTCAAAAATCACAATTTGGTATTAGCTTTTTTTTTAATTAAAAGTCATTAACGATCAACGATTATCGTGTTTATTAGTTGTTACGAATCTGTTTCTCTTCAATTTGTCATAATAAAGTACAATAATAGTATTTTAAATTCATTTTGCAAATTCGTGAATTATCACCTTTTTACCTTTAGCAGTCACGTACGGCGCAAAATGCCCCCATCAGTGCTATTTTTTCATTATTATTCCGAAAGTGTAATGTCTTGCAACATTTTTGAGACTAGTTTGGAACTCCAGAACCAGGAATAAGTATTTTTAATTTTATTTTGAAAGTTTTGGTCTCCTGACTAAAAACAGCGATTTCAGACTGGGCCCAAAATGTAAATATATTGATCGGATACACAGGTTTTCTTTATTGGATACTAAAATAGGCTTAATACTGAATATAATTTCAGAAAAAATAAAAGCCAAACAGCATTTTTGTTTTTGACGATTTCTTGGAAAGACTGGAAAATCTCAAGGTTTTTAAAAAAATCATAATTTGAAAACTATCATTAATCGCTACACATACATGGGAATGTTTTGGATAGATCTCGGTACGGACTATCTGTGGTAGCCTCCCCTTCATCCAATCACTAAAACTCCGAATTGGTTCAATCGTCTATTAGCACAAAAGAATGTAAACAATACGTAATGTAAACTACAATATAACATGAGAATAATGAGCGTCGGACCGTACCGCTGCGCTGCCGGTCGGTTACCCACGGATCCCCAAAAATAGATACTCTTATCAGTTCGGTTCTTCGACGTTGCCGCCTTCACCAGTTGATCCACCCGGCACCGGTCTCCACACTCCCTCCTTCTTTTTCAGTCTTAGAGGCTTCATCCTTTTCATCTCGGTTGATGATTCCTTCTCGTGCTCGTCCGCTACTGTAGATGGTCTCCCTGGAGACTGCGTAGGGGAAAGGGGTAGTTGGGGGTCAAGATTGTGCGACTCGTCTGGAGTTGTTTGAGCTTCGGTCGTGTCCACGAGCATGTTAGGCAACTTC
Source organism: Callosobruchus maculatus (assembly GCA_951848785.1). Classification (NCBI taxonomy): domain Eukaryota; kingdom Metazoa; phylum Arthropoda; class Insecta; order Coleoptera; family Chrysomelidae; genus Callosobruchus; species Callosobruchus maculatus. The sequence continues at coordinate 22,598,656 of CATOUR010000014.1, read as the reverse complement.
TTCAGGTGGCTGATATGTCGCTTCACGGTGTGTCCATCTGCACCTCTAATTGTGATTTCATTTCCCTCTCTGTTCACGACTGTGTATTCTTCCTTTCCATATGGACAGGTTCGAGTTGTCTCCATAAATTCAAAATATTACCTGTCCTCAAAAAGGTGACATCCGATTTCCCTCCCTATTGATATCGATCCCCTCCAACTAATAAGGGTCTAATCGCTCTTTAATTACCTCGTTTACATGATGTGGTATCTGTTGTCGCAAAATATAAAAACAAATAAAGATGAAAATTTTCTCATCAAAAATTGTGAAATTAGTCAAATTGTAATATTCTCTTGTGAAACTAATTTGAAGTTTTTGTCATCCGTATCACATCTGTACGTAGATGGCACTTTTAACTACTGCCCAAAATATTATTTGCAACTTTTTACGATACATGGATGTAAAAATGGACACTACGTTCCACTCGTCTTCTGTTTGTTACCCAATAAAACAACGTCTTCATACAAACAAATGTTTGCATTTGTCAGGGAAGAAGTAGAAAAGCTAGGCTGCACTTTAACCCCAAGTGTTATAACAGCCGATTTTGAAAGTGCGATTCACACCAGTTTGGCTGAAATTTTCCCACAATCCAAAATCAAAGGATGTCGATTCCATCTTGGTCAATCTTGGTATCGAAAGATCCAGGAATTAGGTCTATCATCCGAATACAAGAAGCAAAAGGAAGATGAAACCGATACAACAAGATGTCTGACATATGTATTTGGACTACCATTCTTACGGCCAGAAAGTGTTGGTGACTGTTTTGCTATGGACCTTTATGAGTTAAAACCAAATTGTGATCGTGTAGATAAATTTTGTGATTATTTAGTAGAAAATTATATCGATGACAATTCAAAATTCCCTCCTCATGTATGGGCTGAACATTCATCTTCTTTATTAAGAACAACAAATGGCTGCGAATCATTTCATGCCAAATATAACCAATCATTTTATTCACCTCATCCAAATGTTAATCAGTTTTTAAATGTATTATTAAATTTTCAAATAGACAGTTATGTCAAAATGAGAAGTTGTGATAATATAATTAAAATTTATGATGGTAGTGTATTACACAGACAAAATTTTGTAAATAAAAAAATTGAAGAACTAAAAAACAAACCAAATTTCAAAGATATACATTTTGTAAAAGCAGTTTCATATCATTTTAGAGCATGTAATAGGAAATAGAATAGTTGTATGTAAAATGCCATATAATGCAAATAAATTACGCAATAATTTGTTTCTCATTATCTACATTTAGTTTTATTCTATCAACCCATCCCAATGTGTGAAAAAAATATGTGTATACAAGTCGTCAAAAAGTCTGGAACAGAGGCTTTTTTGGCGAAACTATAGCAACTTTTTGAAAAAAGTAAACCTGCTCCAGACTTTTTGGTGACTTGTATAACTAATTAACCGAAAATTTACCTGCAATCTGGTAAGGGAGACAAGTCGACCCCACCGGGGAGAGAATTCGGCCCACAAGAAAACGACATTCTCTACCGCGGGGACAATTCGACTCAACCCTTCCATATTTGGTAGTGAGTTTATGTGGAGTCACTACATTTTTCATTAACACCTTGTCTCCTTGTTTGATTTCAGTTTCTTTAGCCCTTCTAGCTCTATCTTCTCTCTCTTTTCCTTTCTGCTTATTTTTTTGTTTTGGTTTATTTTTTTTTATTTGTGTTTTATTTTTTTTTCATTGTTTTTACATTTTTTTCTTTTTTTTCTTTGTTATTTTTTTTTATTTTGTTTTTTTATTTTATTTTTTTATTTTTTTTCTTTATTTTTTTTTTATTGTTTTTTTTTTATTATTTTTTTTCTTCTTTTTTTTTGTTTTTTTTCTCTTTTTCAACCATTATCTATGTAATCCGTCAACTACTACTATTATTCGGTGTCACTAGCGTCATGGATTACATTCCAGTACAAAACAGTTTTTCTATATGGATAATCGTGTACGCGTCTGTATCTATGCAACCACACTTTCGATTTGATTTTTTTTTTAAAATATATACCTATATACATATATGGCTAAAGGCCTCACTTCTTCCCCCAGGGCTCTAAGCCTATACTTTTGGCTCAAAGCCTCTCTTTTCTTTTTCTTGGCTCGAAGCCTATCTCTCTTTTTTTTTGTTTTGGCTCAAAGCCTCCTTTTTTTTCCTTCTTGGCTCGAAGCCTATCTCTCTTTTTTTTGTTTTGGCTCAAAGCCTCCTCTTTTTTTTCCTTCTTGGCTCGAAGCCTATCTCTCTTTTTTTTTGTTTTGGCTCAAAGCCTCCTCTTTTTTTCCCTTCTTGGCTCGAAGCCTATCTCTCTTTTTTTTTTGTTTTGGCTCAAAGCCTCCTCCTTTTTTTCCTTCTTGGCTCGAAGCCTATCTCTCTTTTTTTTTTGTTTTGGCTCAAAGCCTCCTCTTTTTTTTCCTTCTTGGCTCGAAGCCTATCTCTCTTTTTTTTTTTGTTTTGGCTCACAGCCTTCTCTATTTTTTTTTCCAAAGCCTATTACCCACCATTGTTAGTGACGCTATAATTCTCAATGCTTGTACCTACCAATTTTTGATTCGATACACATTTTTACGCAGTATGTACTAATAAACTAATATCTCTATTTTTAATTGCTATGTAGATGCACTGGATTTTGTGACCTTTACTCCTCGTCGCCAGTTGTGGTAGCCTCCCCTTCATCCAATCACTAAAACTCCGAATTGGTTCAATCGTCTATTAGCACAAAAGAATGTAAACAATACGTAATGTAAACTACAATATAACATGAGAATAATGAGCGTCGGACCGTACCGCTGCGCTGCCGGTCGGTTACCCACTGATCCCCAAAAATAGATATTCTTATCAGTTCGGTTCTTCGACGTTGCCGCCTTCACCAGCTGATCCACCCGGCACCGGTCTCCACACTATCTAAAAACAATAATAACATCACCTGATTGGCCACCCTGTATATAAACTAACAGCTATTTATACACGTCTGTGGGCGGACTTGTTTGAAGTTCAACAGGACTGACTACTGAAAATCGATAAGCTTGTATTGAGTAGAGGTAGGTAAGATTTGGATAAATCAATTTTGTTTTTAGTAGCCTAATCAGACAGTCTCTGGCGTCTCGTGTTAGTTGTGTTTTTATTTGAGTGTGGTCGATAATAATGTTCTGATTGAAGCCCAGGTACTTAACATTTGTTCGTGTCCATGTTTCTAGCGTTTGGCCAGTTACTATGTCCTGTTCGGGATGGTTCCTCCATTGGCCCTTATTAATGTCGCTGTGGAGTACCTTGCATTTATTCATACCCCTTTGCGGTAGAAGCTTCTTTTATTCTGAGTAATTCTCTCAGTTGTATTGAGTAGAGGTGTGTAGTGCCTTCATCCAGCAATTTAATAAGGATTTGACAATTCGTTCTTACAAAACAAAATTATCATAACTGAAAATAACTAAAAAAATCAGGACTTATGATCTAAACTCATGAGAACAGTCCAGTTTACTTAGTAAAGCAGTTACATCAACACAACATTTTTTATAAACCTACCCAGGACGTTTTAGCTTTGACGAATGTGTGGGGTCAAAAGACTAATAAATTATTCGGTTTGCTTTTGTCAAAAAATGATAACCGCAAAATTTCCTCAACACTATATATATATATATATATATATATACACATTGAAGAAGATTCAGCAATCAAACTCACTAATGTCAAAAAAAGAGCCTTAACGCCAGATCCAAATTTTTAGTTTAAAATGATAAGGTCATTAATAAAATTGAATAAAAACGAATGACGCTGGGGAAATGGATCCAATGAAGGTCATGAAGAGCATATCATTGAAACACGAACAAATTATAGAACAAACATAGCAGCCCAAAGACAGGCAGCAGTGAGGTTAGGCTGGCTGAATTTTAATGTATATTTTCAACGCGTCAATGCCAACACTCCATGTAAAGTATTTCCTTCGTCGAGGTGGCACTATTTATATTGTATAATACAAATAAATGATGATTTGGATAATACCATAATGCATGGTGGGGAACGAGTTTGGGAACAACTTTTATATTTATATGAACTTGCGCAGTTCATTTTAGTATGATGGCACATTGTTTCCGGAAGGTCGGGCACGTAGACATGGTTACAGTTTACTAAAAGTAGTTTTAGTACCTTTTCTTTTCATTTCTTATGGGATTTTTTTATATTATAAGTTATGAATTAACAAAAAGACATCGAAAAAGTAACCATAAGAATTTCGATGATATTTCATTACTATTATTGTCCGTCCGTGTGCCATCGTGCCGTCTCATTTATTTACTGCCATATCGCGTCTACATAGCATACCATATTTAATGTACGAAATTCTTACACAGCACAGCGAGGTACACTATCAGCCTATTTGGCGATATGCTTATGACAATTATCGAAAACTAGTAGAGTTTCTTCCTGATCTAATCATAATTTTATCTACACGGCTCAATAAATTGTTCTGTTCAGCTATGTTGCACATTGGCTATCTATCTACCGTAAGGCGGCCATTCGGTGTGAAACCGCCAGTTCAGGCTTTGACGGTGCTTTCATTTTCTTTATCTGAAATTGATTTTTCATCCAATTTCCCGTAATTTCTTCCTGCTCGCACCTTTCACGGCGAATATCGTCCGTACAGCTATGAGGCTTTAATGGTACAGCAGACGTAGTTCAGCAGATAAGTACAATTCATATGATTTGCCTGAATAGCTGATGATTAGAGACACTTTTACACAATATCAACAACTTCTAGCACCATTCAAAAGTAAACGTATAGTCTAGAGTTTGATAATGTGGAAGCAGAATGATCGCTACATGAAATAGCCTAGAGTGAATAAACATCTTCGAAACAAACAAAAGAAATAATGAAGCCAAGTAGTTTCTATGTATCTATATATCTAACTGAGGGTACTATTGGTTTATTGGTTAGCTCATTCCTGGCAAAGGCAAACATCTATTTGTTACCTTTTGGAAATGATAAAGCATTTGAGTTTTTGGGAACATTTGAGAGTAGCACAATTTTACGTAAGGTTCTAAGAAAACGATGTCTATTGTGTAATCTGTAACTAGTATATTTAATGAAATCGCAGGATTGTAGGGTTTAGTAGTTCATCAGTCAATAAGCTTCAAGCTAAGAGGCTCTCAAAATTAAGCAGTACCTATTGAAAGTACCATCACTTTTGAAAATAAGAAGACTATAAAATTCTTCAATTCTGGATAGAACCTCCATTTGATCTGCATTAAACGCCAAGCTTTCGTCAACCATTGCGCGGGACATCCCAGAGTACTATCACGACGCTATACGACTGAGACTAACCTTAGCACTTACCTAACCTGTACATGTACCAAACCTCGGTAGTGACAAAGAGGATTAGCCAGCTGGTATGGTCAGATGTCACTAAGTGGGCACCGATATGGATGACTTGGATTACTATCTATGAACAGGATTTACCAGAAAAATATGTAGGTAGACACAAGAGTCCCGATTAATCTTTGTCAAGTTGAATATGATTTTTGTGGCTCATGGCAAAATGATGCTTTGCAAAAGCAAATACTGTTGGGTTCCTAAGGGCCAGTTTCACCACCTACTGATAAGTGTCAGAAACTGCTATGGTCTTACCTTACCTTACCACAAGAACACAGTATTCTGCACATACCTTCCGAAGTTAAGAGGAATTTGATCCTTGACGGATCTGTAATGTTAATACAATTTGGGCATGCTTTTTAAATATCTAGTCAAAATGTTGTCTTTCTTTAGACCTCCTGATATTTTACGGTACATGTTGGATATAGGATAGGAATGCAAATTTTGAGGGTGGATTACTGGCAACATAGGCGATAGACTTGGGAGAATTGAACCTGTTTGTTGCTCGTTGACCTTCACGGTATGAATAGCTATTAGTAAAAGGACTGTTGTCACATGCTGGAGATCGGCTTTAAGAGAATTGGTATCAGATCGGTGTGGCGGCTTTATGCACAAGTTAGTTAATCATTGCATGTTTCTATGCTGGGTGATCGTGTCACAAACCATTGAGTGGGTTTCCTGTAAACGGAATATCCTAAACGCTCAGCTGATCGATATGAAACCAAATGGTCCAAAACAGAAAGACATCCATCTTTTAATAATTATTCCATTGCGACTTTTACCTTGACGTGAAGTGAGTTTGGATAAATGAGAAAAGTGTCTAAAGCGGCCCACAGACGCTCCGGAAATCCCCAGATGAACAACTGCACGGTCCTGGCCTCAAGGATTATCGGAGCGTATGAGGAGGTTCGCCGGACTGTACAGAGCGCTGGATGTGGAATTGAAAAACCATTCGATCGCCTGCGCAAGCCGTCTTTTGATGCCATTCTTGCTAGAACTTAACTGAACTGAAAGGTTTCCTGAGTGTCTGTGAAGGAGTGTGTGTTCAACCCAAAGTGCAAGGGCCTTCAGGCCAAGACTGTGCAGTTTTTCCTCTGAGGATATCCGGGGCGTCTGTGGGCCTCTTAAGAAACCTCTTCCATGAGGTCAAATCACGGAAGTGTCATCGGCATATCGAAACCAGCTTTTAGGTTTTACGGTATTGTAATTTAATGCTTTTTGTTCAAAAGTTTGCTCAAAACTTGTCCTTCGTAGACGAAGAAGGTAGCTTCAGCACAAAGCTGGATTAATTTAGTAAGTTTAAATTCATGTAATGGGTTTCCAAAAGATTTCCAACTATGGGTAGTCATTCATGAATAGGGACTCAACATAAAAACTAACCAAAACATCCTCCGACTTAACAGTGGTTGACGTGATTTTTCCTACAAAATGGGCAGAATTCCTGATAAAAGCGTCTGGTTGACCAGAGAGGGGCTCCAGAAGGGAAGCAAGGTACCTGCCTAACTCATATACTGGAGAAGGTACTTGCCACAGGACGCAATGTGTTGTTGGGATTATGAGTTTTTGGAAGACCATCGAATACGGGAATCGTGAGCAAAAATATATCTTTTAATAAATTCTTCGTCAGAGGAAGATTCAATAAGCTCGTCAACACATATTTCTACGGAGTCGGTTGGATTTCTGTCTAACGGTTTATGTTATGTTATGTTCAAAATAGTGCTTACTTTGATCTATCATCGACCCCTTTCGTTGAAGATACAACAAAATGATGTCGATTTGGTGGAGATGGTAGAGAGGGATGGGAGAACTCCTTAAGAGAGTTTCCATTACTATGAGTAAAAGTGACATTGATATTTTTTATACCTACTTGAAGGCATAACTATAATAAATTCATGTACACTAGCCAGTATACACTATACATAACAAACAGTTGTTTTGTGCTTCTAGTTTAGTTTATGATCCGCTAAGAACCAGGCTAAAGTTGGAGAATCAGCAATTTCGGCATTTTTTGAATCCTAGATCTGATACAGTACACTGCAGCAGTCGACCAGACTAAGAAATGATCGTGATGGAGAAAGTGCCTTGAGAGGCTGCCGTTTGACAGGCGCGTCCCGCACGCGGTCACCGGAGTGTGAAGACCGTGCATGGGGCTGGCCTGGCGCTTTCTGATAACCGGGAATAACCGGGAACGACGGGAATTACAGACCGGAACAGAACACTGGACGCAGAAGGATTAGCGGCTGCGAGGTAGAAGCGACACCAAAGGCTGAGCTGTTCACCTTCTCTCGCTGGATGTCGCACCAGCGTCGGTAGATAAGACGAACACCAGAGGCGTAGACATCATGTTGGACGATTCTTAGAAGGGTGCGGGGACTATTTTGAAAGCAAAGTGATACAAAATGCCATCACGGAGATGGAAATGTCGACTATAGATCATCTGGCACAGGACGTTAGTCGATCTTCTACATCCTCTGTGAACCACAAGATGATGTAGATAGCTATTTGGATATTATAGGCTAGAAGTACTGTAGTTGAGTAGGGTCCTGGTAGGGAAACTACACGTGCAAGTGTGTGGTTCTAGATTACTGATGTAGATAACTAAAATAATTTGCTATAAAGGCTGTAAAACTGTCACAACTGAGACACGGAAGTGACGTGGTGAGCTACTACAGTTTCCTAAAAACCCCTTAGATAGAAAACGAATAACTTTAGCGTCAGAGGTACGAATTTGAGAAGAAAACTGAATATAATTGCGAGGTTTTCGTGGAAGCTTCTCTGTATGACTTTCTTGAACTATAAGAATACTAAAAAATGTGCAAGCCTGTAAAAAAGTTTTTCGGAGGTCTTTTACTTCACTCTCTAAAGGGCACGGAGCTCATTATAATCAATATGGTATAGAAAAAAATCCTAACGTTTTCCGAACTAAACTGTATCCTTTTCTATCACGATTTGGTGTAAAAAACTATTTTCTGATGCAAAAACCATCTTGTCTAAGAGGATACTGAGGAGACCCTCGTGTTTTTATACCGCAGAAAGTCTCAGATTGAGCAGGAAGAAACTAGGAAAGGCGGTTCGATTTATAACTGGCCATTGGACGTGCGGTGAGTCAAAGGAAACAGCCAAGCATGTTTTTCTGACTCTTCTGCCCTGAGTGAAAGCAGGAATTCCTATATGAATGTAGGCCAGGAAGGAAGACAGGAGAGCATAGTCCAATGAATCTCAAAGTTTGCAAAGAATTTAGGGTGGAACTCTGTTTGATCCCTTCGACTGGGGCGCAAAATAATCCTTGAGGCCAAGCGGCAACTATTAGAACAACTCAAACCTCCTCACTACAAAAAAAAACTACGCCCCAGCGTCGGTACTCTCTAACTTAAGAGATAGAAACATGTTTCTATCACCATGACGATCGGGAAGTTTCGGGTGCCTATCACGTGTCTACTACGCTGTCACGGCACGCTGTCATATTCACGAGGTCACCCGATCCCATAGCACATAGTGCACAGAAACACGTTTCTAAGTTACAGAGTACCGGCGCTGATGTAGAGAAAAGGTCGAACACAATATACGAGTATTTTTGAGCTATTCAATGGCCCAAAATGTTCAGGGTTATTCAAATCATTCGCACTTTTTATTTTATTTTTGAAGCTTTTCAAATTATCGTTTGTTTTTAAATTTGCGAAATTCCTCAAACTTCTTCCGAATTTTAGTGATTCTCAAAAACTTTCGAAAGTTTAGTGACTTTTCAAAATTCTTAGAAAATTAGAATTGAAAACTGTGAAACAAACTTTGAGATTTTGCAGAAGCGTTGCATTTATTTATGGTTTCAAAAATTTTCGAAGGTTCTGATATTTTTCGACTTATTCCAAAATTTTTGATTTGACATGACGGATCTATGACACTGCGTTGCTGCCCTATTAACGAACACCACCCTATAGAGACAAAATTATAATGCTTTCTGACGACGAACATATAAATTTTAACTTCCGCAATGGTAGAAGGACAAATTGATTTAAAGCTCAATTGCATAAAGCACACAGTGCATAATATGCAAAATGTAACTGACCTAACTGACCTAATGGCTCAATATTTTAAGTCAGCAGATAATGTTCAATAAATTTTCAATCTTGCTTTTCTCAGAACTGACTCTAGGAAACTTTGGTATGCAAACGCTAGTAAGGAAGCACGAAAGGTGCCGCCAATTTTGAGAAAATTTTGGTCACCCCTTTGGCGTAAGCTTGACTTTTGGAAAATAGCTATAGCATAATATAGGTTTATTGAACTTGGAATTTTGTTTGATAAGGCATTAAGGTCTTCTCAAAGTCAAAATATAGTAAACTAAGGTATGAGCCAACCTTAAGATCATCTATCCATAACTTGTGAACTGAAATATCAAAAAATGTAAAAAAAACTAGCTCTATTGGCAGTTGAACAGCGATTGAATCTGAGAAGAGTACATATCGTTTCTCTTCTCTAATAAGCCATATATGATCGGAGTACTTTTGTAGAATGAAGAAGTTTCGAGTAGAAATTTGGATTTAGACCAAGTTTTTCATTTTAGTATATCTATCAAATGGCTCTGATCCTATGATCCATCTAGCTTAACACAAAGTGACGTTGTAAATATTTAGAACTATTTCCCAAAAGACTCCAGGTATATGTTGGGAAACCTCTAGGAAAGGGATAGTTCCGGGGAAAATTCCAAAGTACCCGGCAATGTCCAGATTTATCCTTTAGACCGAAAGGTAAACGAGCGGCTTCGGGGGCAGGCAAAGGATACTCTCATCCGCAAAAGGAGGCGATATAGCCTCCTTAAAAACCGGTTTTATGAGGCAGTAGCTGGGACGCGGCTAATCCGTTTACGCTGAAGCTGGAGATCCTAATGACAGTTATCATTTGAGTTAATCGCCGCAGTAGGCCTTGACCAAATGGGAAAGTTATGTCCGGTGAGGTCAAACAGGATTACGCGGGTCGAGAGTTTGCCGAAAAATTGTTTCATTACACTTTACGACCACATATGGGGTGCTTCACGTAAGTCGTAAAGTACATGGGGACATCCAGATAGAAGTGATTAAAGCTACGGTGCAAGATAGTATCTGATTATTCTTCTCTACTTATCCTGGCGATGATACCGCCTCAACGCCTACGTATTTTGAAATATACTGATTTATTATAGTTTCAGCTTGGATATTCCACTACTAACCAAATAGGTGGATAACCACCATTACAGTATATTTTATGCGGTGTCGTGCGATTTCCGGTCATTCCGAGATGCGGCCGTAAACTTTGGATGCGGTCAGTGGGAGATGTGATCACCTTTTTTTCTTGCCTAGATCACAGCATAAAGAGTTTGCTCTTTGGCTGTGATCTAGGCGGCATAAAGAGTTTGCTCTTTAGCTGTGATCTAGCCATGATCGAGTACGAGATTCGGTCAAAGGATACGGGGGTATATTGTTTTAACTACACTTTAACGAGTTCATACCTGGGCAGATATATTAGTTGCTGTTGTTGGTTGACAAGTGAACAGTTGCATTTACTTCTGTGGATGCAATTATAATGTCGAGTTACATAGATACTAAAGCAAAAGTCATGGAGAATAAAATTCAAGTTATTTCTACAAGTAAAGGGAGACATTGTGCAATACATAACGGTTACATGTATCGCGAATATCGGAAAAGTAAAGATATCGTTACATGGGTTTGTCTCAGACATAATCGACAGAAATACTACCAAGTACGAGCGAGACGGAAATGTCAAGATTTTTGTCTATTATTTTTAATATTGTTAATATAGAATAAAGTTTGAAAAAAGAATTGAAAAAATATAAAAAATGTAGCATGTAGTACTTGCGCAGAAAACTAAAAAAATTCTGACCCTGCAGTAAATGCAGAGTGGAATTTTTTTCTTCCTTGGTATAAAATGCTGAAATTGACAATAATTTATCTTTCAATTCATCCATAAATAGCACAAGAATTACCGTATGGATTTGTACAATTTTTCGTCGACCGCATCTCTCACTGCCTCCGCTTATACGCCTAATAAAAACGACCGCAAGTCCCACTGTATTCAGCTTTGACCGGATTTCCCACGACCGTAAGTCCCACAGGTCCATATATGCGCTCCCGTATATTGTTCAATTTTTAAGATATAATTTAATTTCGCAATTATAACATGATCATCGTATGTCATACTTTATTTAATGATTACTTCCGGTCTAACTAGAAATGGCGCCATTTTTGTTATTTATTGCTTTTTTTAATTCTGGTAACCATATGAAATTTTATGTTTCTGTATGAAACCTGTATATGTCTCTAATTTTCCGTTTTTGTGAGAAATATATCTTGAACAGAATTTTACGTTCATTCGCCGTAGGCCATTGACACGACTTACAGCAATCATAACAAGATTAGCATAGAATTTGATGAAGTGTATAATGTTGAAGAGCAATGAATTGATGTACCTTTTGTTACTATCACGTACTTTTACCGTTCTGTCTTCCTGTAATAACTCTTCAGTTACAACATATGTTTCAAAATAAAAGTTCTAAATCACAAAACACCGCCCACTAACAATAGAACAATACAGGATATAGCAAAACCCTATTGGTAGTGCAAGGTGTGCCAGATGATCCTTTTCACTCACCCCACACCCCACATCCAAAACAATGGAACTCTGGTCTAGGGAGGCACATGCAAAGACTGATTACTTAGATAAACGGTCCATTAATCAAGTTAGTGAGTGGAAAAAGCACCAGCGACAACCCCTTTGGGTGTGGACACGGATGTAGAGAATAGATTTTACGGTTCAAACGGCTAGTGCTTTTAACGCGTCGGAAAAAGGTCACTATTCGTCCTGGAAAGAGACAGGGATGCACCGTATTAGTGATTACAGAGCTGAAAAAGCAGCAGCTGGCCGACATCCATGCGAGGTGAAATATATGATATTTGTAACCATTAATACTTCCGCAATGGAATTTTATAACGCCCTGTGTTTAAGAGTTGAATCTTGCTCAGTTTGGGAAAAAAACCTATACACGCATAAGGAAAATCAAAATCTTTTGATAGCAGACAGAAAGAATTCTGCCGGTGCGCCATCTGGCACCCGAAGGTAACGGCAAACCAAGGAAATCGCTGCTGAACAGCAGTAGACTTCTTGGTGGGACGCCAAGGTGCGTCCGCTTGGCCACCAGAGAGCGCGGGTTCTGTACGCCGCTGCGTATGAAAGCCGATATACGAGGGCTGCTCTATACCTCCGTCAATCCACAACGGCAAACCAAGGAAACGCTGCTGAACAGCAGTAGACTTCTATCTTTATCTCTAGTCGACTTTTAGTTACTGTGATACTATCTACCATCCAGGACTGAATAAACAAAGAATATATTTGCCATTGCGCAGAATAATTTATATTGATCGCACTTCTCATATCCTTTTTCCATAGATAGATGGACACAATACAAATTTATCAATTTTCTACATACAATTATGTGAAAGATCGTCCATGTTTTGTTCAGGAGAACCTAATATTCAAATTTATCATTCATGGAATGTAAATATATTCCCTATACCACCAGCACTTACACATCTACTGTGTATTGCAGCGCCTTTCAGGTTGTAATTGGTTAAGTCAGTTGATTAATTAAGGATGCTGCATTCATAAATAAGTAGATTTTTTTATACGTTCAAATGTAAATTTTATTTCTAATACCTTTAGTGGGTCGAAAACTGATCCGGGTCGTACCTTGTCGTCGACCAGGACATCGTTGCGAATACTATTGACTATACCCGGAAGGATTGTATGTCCGCAATGAGGCAGTAGAGAGAGTACAAATACCAGGGTTATTGAACTTGACAACGTTGTCAATAGAAAATGAAATTTCTGAAAACATCGACTTCGATACATTAATAAAAATGGAGTCAAGTTGATTGGCTCAGTACTTACCACACATAATGATGATAACATTTTATTATTTCCCATTGCATGACCTATAGTCTGAAATCTCATTGCGACTAAATTATCGCCCACCCGCCCGCAAAAACAACATCCAACACAAAAACCCTGGTAAATACTTTCTGGCGTCTCCCTCCTTAGGAGCTAGGATGCCACAGTTTTTTTCTAAATGCTTCAACTGGACGATGCGAAACGATCAAGAGCCTCCAACCCGTCTAAAAACGAAGTTTGAGCTGATTTAATGTTTTTGGTTTTTTGATTATGGCTGCGCCGCCACTGACATGGTTTTTCGAAAACAGAGTCGTTTTCCATTCTCGCCGCGGCAATAAATTCTGTGTCAAAATTTTATTAAAATCAATTCAATAATTTTCGCTTTACGCAATATACATAGAACGAAATAAAGCAAAACTCGTATGTTCAGAAGGGCGGATGCAAATTGCAGCCGCGGTTAGGGTACAATCTTATAAATCTCAAATGTGACCAAAAAAGATGTTGAAAATTGCAGCGAGGATCCCTTATCGGCTTATCGGCGTAGCCGTAGTGGGTGGATTAGGGTTGGTCTACCTGTTTGAAGGTATTCTAAAAATTAATTTGGATTTGTATAGCAAAATATTAGAAAAACATAATATTATGTGAGAGGTCAAATTAATTTTTATCTGAAGCAACAATTTGGTGGCATTTACTTACTTACTTCTGTTAGTGATCTTGAAAACTACATGACATCATAATGACTTTTTTAAATTACAAACCCAAAATTTTATTCGCACTTCTTGTTATAAAGATAATGTAAATTACCAATGTAATATAAATAAATAAACAAACAAATAAATAAGTAAACAAATAAAAATGAACTTTAGCGTCAGATAGTATAGTAATTTGAATAAGAGGCTTTTAACTAATTTGCAGAAAATATGTTATTCTCCTAATCATTGTATGTACTTACTTCACATTTGTTACATCAAAATCTTGGACATCAATGGATCCGTTTCGTTAAGAACCTTGTGATCCTGTGAAAGATATCGTCCGTTGCTATTCGCTTCCCAGATGCACTAGCAAACTGACTTGAAAGTTTTTTTTGTCACTATCACTAATAATGTGATTATGGGTCTCCTCATTTCTTGAAATAATTCTGTCTTCTTTGTCGCCGATGGTATATAGTTTTGCAAGGCAACCTCTCTTTGTACAACACCACATTGTGTCACTGGTTTGTAGTACATTTTTGAAATAAAACTTAGCACTCTCAAGTAACAACATTATTTTATTATTTTCAATAATAACGATTTGGATATTCGCCACTTTCGCACCTATTATCGAGCTACCAACACCGGCGAATACCTCAACTATTATTAAAAGGGTGAACATATCGTTACGCCCAAAGTAATATTTGTTCGGATGAATTGTCCAATGAGATTATTGCAAATATAAATAGAAAGAAACACATTTAAGCTCTAGCTTCCTCCCATAATCGGAAATTATCTAGAAACGGTGGAAATAAGTAATTGCTATCTCATCTATCCCTAAGAGAGGGTCGTCCGCTGCAATTTCCATGTTTATCTGAAATGGAAAAATAACCAGCCGCTGCAATTTTCATATCCCGGATTAAGAATACTTGACCATCGCTGCAATTTGCAGTTGCCGGTACAGATCACAAGATTGGTTCCTGTAATAGGCAAGCCAATGTTCGGATGGACCTAAATAAGCCGTACAATCAAATAGATTAACAGCTAGCTAAAAACAACAGAAAGCGTGCAGATAACAGCGATAAACAAGAGAAAACGACTAAATACAGCCGAATACAGCATATAAGAACATAAAACAGCTCAAAACAACAATAAGCAAACAGCTAACAACCGTGAATGATAGAAAACGACCAAATACAACCAAATAGATTCATAACTAGCACAAAACGATAGAAAGCCGCTAGGTATTTCTTCTACAGGTCAATGGACAGACTATTACGAATACAACAAATTTTTCAGTTTTACAACCATCCACCCCACCAAAAAAAATTGAAAATGATCAGGAACCCGTAAAACGCCTAAAAACAAAGTCTGAGCTGTTTTTATGTTTTTAGTTTTTTTAGTATTGCTGCGCCGCAACTGACCCGCGTTTTCCACCCTCGCCGCGGTAGTAATACTGTGTCAAAATTTCAATTTAATAATTTTCGCATTA
Organism: Callosobruchus maculatus; assembly: GCA_951848785.1. NCBI lineage: Eukaryota > Metazoa > Arthropoda > Insecta > Coleoptera > Chrysomelidae > Callosobruchus > Callosobruchus maculatus. Next base: position 22,583,134 of record CATOUR010000014.1, on the reverse strand, counting down.
CGCAACATAAAACGATCTAAAACAATACTCATATGTATACATCACAAATTCTAAGTCCCTTGGTTTCTACAGCAAGCAAGGCAATGTTCGAATGTACGTAAAAGCGGTATTAGGTGCCGCTAGGTTTTTCATTCAAAGATCAATGGATAACCCATTATGAGTTCAACAAAGTTTTCAGTTTTACAACCCCCACCCTCCAACCACCCCAAATTCACCCTCACCCAAAAGACGTAGAAAATGATCAGAAACCCCTTAAGCGCCTAAAAACAAAGTTTCCTCGCCGCGGTAGTAATACTGTGTTAAAATTTAATAAAACGCCTAAAAAAGAGGTTTGAGGCATATTTGAAATTTTTCCTTTTTTGCTAATTACTCCGCCCCCCGTCTAAGTATTTTCAAAATTATAGGAACATTACCTACAACGACCCCACAGCATACCGCTGCCAAAATTTCGTCACAATCCATGCAGCGGTTACTGAGATTACGAGGCTAGAAAAACGCCAGCAGACAGACAGACCGACAGACAGACAGGCCGACGGAAATGAGTGACGTGGATTTTCGTTATGTAGACATCATAGGACGCCCAAAAAACGTCTTATCTCAAAATCGAAAATTTTCGCGATCGCAATACTCCTCTCACCTATCGGTGTAGGAAATAAAAGGGTTCGCAGATAGAAAGCCTAGAAAAGTACAATTTTTATCAGATTGTTTTTGAATAAATGGTTATTTTTTAATAGACCGTTATTCCATTATATCACGCTTAGGGCGCTGAAGTGCTAAAACCGACACTGCTTGTCAATGTACTTGGGTAATTTTATATATCCAATAAGAATATCCAAACTTGTTTGATTTTTCATTCTATCATCATATGAAGGGCTCACCTTAATCAATGATTTTGTCGCCACCACACCGCTGGAACCCTTACCCGCGTTAACACTAAACGCCCTTACGGCAGACTTGCGACAGAATGCGCCCGGAATAAAACAGTAGCTGAGCATCAATCTTGGTAGTCTCTCCGTAGCACAGTAGGAAGGTAAGTTAGGTAAGGATAATGCAAGTTTAATCCTTGCTAGGAACATTGATTGGAACGAGTAAAGTTTCCGGAGCTTAATACCGAACAATCAAGTCCAGTTTAATCCTTAATCTCTTTAGTTACATCCATGGTGGAAGTTTAAACGACCTTCGGTGTAGGTGTAAGTTAAATTGAAACCGAAATGGAGGAATGTTGGGTTAATTGATTTTTTCTCTCTCCAGCTGTATGTACCTTACAGGCGAAGCCCAACCTAGCTGAGGCGGAAAATGACCATACTTTTTTTTAATTGGCTTAAAGTTTTATATGCATGGACCCATAACAACTTAAAACTACGTCGGGCATCATTTGGGACACATTAATGAGATACTCATGTAGGGCGTATTTAATAAGATTCTTATGTACAAAATGGGTTTTGTCCAATTCTCCTCCTACAATCTATTATATATAAACGTATTGATACCCAAGACTACAATACAAGCAAAAAATACTATTAGAGCCAAATTTAATCGTAGATTTTTATCTAAATTTTCCGTTACAGAAACTACTCACTACGTTCAATATCATCATCATGTTCATAGCCACAATCTCTTAACAGACGTGTTGTGAACTCGTAAAATGCATTAAGTCGGAGTTAGAGTATTACCGACACGAATATTGTCAATAGGTTTGAGAACTATAGCTCGCCATGACACCATAAATTAAGGATTCAAGGATGAATGGACTATTTAAAAGGTATTAAGAAGTAATATGTCAGACTGAATATGTTCTTAAGTATTTAGGTAGCATTTTTTAATCTACCGATCCCCTTATGTATCTTTTAAAATTTCGTGTACATTCATATTAGATCTACTTTGTACAGTATACAGGGTCAGTCCAGCTCAACGCCTCGGACTCTTGTCGTCGCCTGGCCGCCCGCAAAAAAAATTGTGTTATGCCGCCCTGTCTTTCTGTCAACAAGTTTTGAGTATTACAATCGTCCACAGCCACCCCAATTTCGCTCCCACCCCAAAATAATTAGAAAATGATCAGAAAACCCTAAAACGCCTAAAACGAGTTTTGCACTGTTTTAATATTTTTAGTTTTTGATTATTGCTGCGCCGCCACTGAGCCGATTTCTAAATACTCTATGTGCTTTCCAATAGCGTCATGGTAATAATTTTGTGTTAACCATAATACATAACGATCTAAAACAATACATCAGAAAGTCCTAAACCCCTTGCTTTCTGTAATAGGCAAGGTCATGTACGGATGGACCTAAAAATGTTTGTTATCTTTCTTTCACAGGTCAATGGACAGTCTATTATGAATGCAACCAAATTTTCGTTTTACACCCCCCATTCTCCTACCTTTCCAATTTCACCCTCTCCCAAAAAAGTAAAAAGTGATCAGGAATCCCCATAATACAGGCAACAACACTTACAAAGGAGTCTCACGTTGGCCTACCAACTGTAGAAATGGAGGGTCACGCCAAAGTCGAGTCACCTTTTGTTAAGCCTTTGGGGATCAACCTCAACAGTAACATGTCCTGGCACGACCACGTCGTCAGTATTGCTAAACCGGCATCCCAGAAGCTTGTAGTTTTGTTCCGTTGTAGGAAGCTGTATACACAAGAGCAATTACTGCTGCTCTACAAGGCACAGATCCGACTATCGCTGGAGTAATGCTCCCATGTGTGGGGATGCGCTCCGAAGCACTCTCTAAAACTTCTGGAAACTATCCAGAAGAGAGCAATTAGATTAATCGATACACCTAACCCCACAAGGACCTCCGCAGTCTAAAGCATCGAAGCAGGATGGCTGACCTATCCTTTTTTACAGATTCTATCACGGAAGATGTTCGAGTGAGCCCTCCCAGATAATAACACCAAAGGCCGTCGTCCGATCCAGAAACACTAGAGAGGCTCTGTGAGCGCATCCTTACCAGATCGAGGTTCCTACTCCCCGAACCAGTCTCCTTCAACATTCTTTCTTTTCTAGAGCTTCGACGCTGTTGAATGAGCTGCCGGGGAATTTGTTTCCCGACGGCTACGACCTGCAGCGTTTCAAATCTAACGTGCACCGGCACTTATCCTTTCGCAGGGCTTCTACAGCGCCATAGGCTTTCAGGCTTTGCGGGAGGCTAACTATAAAAAAATGACACCGAAAAACGAAGTTGGAGGAATGTTTGACATTTTTTGTTTTTTGCTAATTACGCCTCCAGCTATGCACCGATTTTCAAAATTATGGTCGCCTTACCTCACGTTGATCGAACATTGCTACTAAGTGCAGCGAGGATAGATCTTCAATATTTTTTGGAACACTTATAACTAATATAACGCTATTTCAATGTTCAGAAATAAATTCAACCGGAACGCTTAAGAAAATCGAGAGGTAAAAGAAATTAAAAAAGCTTGGAGCTACTGTCACTGAAAAGATCTTAACAGCAGCGTGGAAATTGGTATACACCGCTTGGCTGTAATACAACGAGAGCCGGGCTGAATGTTTCTGAAGCGGGATTTGTAGAGTGATTGATTACCCCGCTATTAGGTAGGCAGATAGGTAGCTTGTAAACGTTGTATAAACGCCGGTGCGTATCATAATCTACACCTTTATACCCCGCCTTTATGCTCCTGCCGCCTTTTCAACGATCCACCCCGAAAATTCACTCGTTTAGCCTCGACAAGCAACCGCTTTATAAATTAAACGTGTCACTCTTGACGTACGATGCTCTGTTTATTTTCCCATTTTCCCTCTTGTTGTCTGGTTGGTATGTGCCCGGAAAAATGCCTCTGCGCTATTAGTTAATATTTATCTTTTACGGTACTCCAACAAGGTTAGAACGTGTGCTTTTTCTACAGTAAAACAGAATAGAAGTCGTATCAGTATCGTAGCTCACTTATTTTCCTTTTTTTTTTTAGCTTTAACTCATACTAGGCAGTAGCAAGCATCAAGTCAATGTGTCCTAGATTGGTAGTAGACTAGCATAGGCTATTGGTGGTTGAAGAGACATTTGGCACTCATGAAAATTCTATCTAAATCCGACACAAATCTTCGACCTCTCAGTTAGAATTTTGAAAAGAAAATAAAAATGATTGAATTTTTTCGTGTACTTTAAAAATTCATTATTATTAATGCTGATATTTAATTCGAAAAACTTAGAAATCATTTTTTTATTTAATTGTAAGTAGTTAAAAATAGATAAACTTTGAAACAAAATTACGTGACTATGAACGCGTCACGATTGGTCATCGTAGTTGTGACGTCACAATGTTTAAGCTATTTTATAACAGTACAAATCCGTCATCGTAGGTATTTTGATGTTGACTTTAAACCTCTTGGGACGCAAAAATAAAGAAAACTATTTCTGTGTACCACAAAAAAATCTACAAATTTCAATACAATCCTGAGACATCCGGCAACACCAGCACGACAACAGTCAAAATGTCTAAGGTGAGTGACAGATACCAGTTGACAGTTTGAGAAAGCTCATCTGCTTTTACTCAAAAACCGTTTTCAGTAACTGTTAGTCATTGTATCTTATCATTTTTTAATTTAGTGTGATTATTTCGTTATTTTAGACGATCACCTAGGCAGCTTGTCTTTGCTGTAACAGAACCTAGTATCAGAACACAGTGAAAAAACATCAGTAACTTAGCTACCTTAATCATAATTCACGGCAACCTTTTTCATTCAAAAAGTTGCTTTCTTGAAATTTCTCTATATACATAGAACGTTTGTTAATTGGCATAGTATACGCGGCTGCTGATTTTTATTTTTATAGTCGCACAACTACTGTTGTTTTGTAGACTAGCACTGCCAATATCAGCCTGCGCTTGAACGTTTTCGAGCGCTGATTACAAATCCTGTCGCCGTCTTGAGTTTCAGTTTCTCTTGACAAAACTAAAAAATTCCAGTTTCTTCAAATCTTCAGGTTTTCAAAAAAAAAATCGAAAACCTTTATTTGTATTTCTGTCAAGCCGAAACCTCAAGTTCCAGATCACTTGAGGACACTTATCGCAAATTCGGTCGCTATTTTGGGTTTCAGTCCCGTTTGAATAAAATAGAAAATTTCATACCCCTCAGACCTTTAGGTTTTATCTAAAAAGTCTTCTATAAAAAACTTCGTGTTCTGGATAGTTTAAGGGCGCTGATTATAAATCGGGTCGCTGTTCTGACTCGGTATGGGATTGTGACACATCGATATGTAGAACGTGTGAAAGCGAAGACAAAGCTGTGGAACACATCATAATATGTGAGTGCCCAGAGTTATCCTCAATTAGAGGGTGTGTGTTCGCCAAGTCTTGGCCTACAGTTGCCCACATAAGAGAGATGTTCTCTTGCGACTTGTGCACCTTCTTAAAATTGGTAGTATGAAGACGACCTGAGGACACAGCTCCCTGGGAGGAAGCACAATGGGCCAGTTGTGGCCTAAGTGCAGCGGGACTATTCACTCTCCCCACTCTACAGATAGAGATACAGAAGGGAGAGGGCATGGTATCAACATCAACGAAAGTCAAACAGAAACTTGATGAATTTTCCATGACCTCCCGCTGTCAATAGAGATACAGAAGGGAGAGGGCATGGTATCAACATCAACGAAAATCAAACAGAAACTTGATGAATTTTCCATGACCTCCCGCTGTCAACTAAGCTATGACAGCCAGTGTAATAGACTGGAATCTATTTGGCTTATTTTTCCAAAGCAAAGAAACATTTTGGCATCTAGCTGGCTTATTCCTCCAGCATTCCTTCTTTTGGATAACTTCGACGCTGTGGAATGAGCTGCGGGGGAATTTGTTTCCCGACGGCTACAACCTGCAGCGTTTCAATATAATGTGCACGGATACTAACGCTATGGTCAAAGTGCATCCGTCGTTCATCGAAATTTAATGAAGTTGCGCCGTTCTGCATTGGCGTACACGGACTTGTTTGGCTGTTTCACCAAATTGCGCTAATTTTGATATTGTTTTCTGACAAGTAACTGGCAACATATCTGCCACTGAGAGAAAGATGGCGGCTGTTTATCTTGGCAATGTTCAGAATGACGTTTCATGGATGAATAGAAAAGTCTATGTTTCTTATTGTGGTTAAACAGAAAGTGTCAGTTTGCACTCTGAAATGAAAAAAATAGTTTTCTTAATTCAGCAGCTTTGGAATTAACGTAAAACTCTCATTTTCTTGAAAAATGGAACTTACCCATACACTCTTCCCGCCACTTTAATAGTATACATATGTACTTATGGTATTCCATACTACAATAGTTCTTCCCCGTCCACGTGCAGTATGACCACAAATTCGTCAGGCGTCAGAGTTAGTCGGCCGATTGGGTCGCCCGTCGCCCGCTTATGCCAGTGTAAAAAATTGGTCAAGAACGGATGCAGTCTGACCGTAGCCTTATCCTCTAGCAGCGCTTCTACTTTATGCTTATTTTTCTAGTGACCGAGACTATAGATTATGGTTGTTTTTCATGGGTTTCGGTCAACGATTGAAACTATAACTTTCCTTCACTATGTTTTGGTTTATTTTAATCTAAACCATCTTCAGGTGTCTATAAATGAATAGGAAATGATCTGTATATAATAAAAATAAGAATAAAAATACAAAAAAAACAACAACAAAAAAAACGAATTAAATAAAAGGATTATAAATTTTATGTGTAAAGTAGAAATATAACTAACTATAAATGTATATGCTCAATTGTTTAGTGACCTGCTGTATACTATCCAGGAAACAGATGGTTGGGTTTAGGTCAAGAAAAAGAGGGAGCTTCTTTTACTGTTTTGCCGACGTTTCGGCCTTTATTAGGCCATCTTCAGGGCAACCAGTGATGGACTCCTTGAGTCAAATATGGTGAAAAGGCACATGCATTATAAACAAGGCATATTAGGGCAAACAACGACACTTAATAAATAAATAAGACCGTAAGACGGAGATTGTCTATTCACAATCGATGTGTCACACATCGATGTGTGACACATCGATTTTACGGTCTTATTTATTTATTAAGTGTCGTTGTTTGCCCTAATATACCTTGTTTATACTACGTGTGCCTTTTCACCATATTTGACTCAAGGAGTCCATCACTATAAATGTATATATAAAACTTTTAAACATAAACTAGAGCTACAGCCGTATCAAAACATAGCTTAGATACAGGATATAAATTTAATTTCGGCAATCCAAAAATATTGACTCGTGAATGTAACCAATACAACAGAAATATAAAGGAAATAATTCATATTAAGAAGCTCCCAAATTCAATAAATTTCAAAACAGATATAAATCAATTAGGCGATATACATAATAGTTTAATAAAGTCGGGTTTCTGCATCTTGGAATAATCTGACAAACCATATTATGTATACATAGATAGATACAAAAGCTTTCACCCCTATTGTTCCTTCAATCTTTTACCACCACTTTAAGAACATCTGTGTATTTTACAATATCCTAAAAACGCCGTGCAGGTCATTCAGCTCTCTCAGTCCGTAGAGGCTGCTTCACAAACAAACAAAAATGACAGTAATGTAACCGACATCCGAAATCCGAAATTAACGTAAGTATGTTTGTTAGTATGATTTAATTTAATTCTTTTATATTCATTCTCAATAAACAAAAATAAAGTCACTAAGTTCATGTTAAAAAGTTTTATATATACATTTATAGTTAGTTATATTTCTACTTTACACATACAATTTATAATCCTTTCGCTTAATTCGTTTGTTTTTGTTGTTTTTTGTATTTTTATTCTTATTTTTATTATACACAGATCATTTCCTACTCATTTATAGACACCTGAAGATGGTTTTAGGTTAAAATAAACCGAAACGTAGTGGTAAGGCAAGTTATAGTTTCAATCGTTGACCGAGACCCATGAAAGACAACCATAAGCAGTGCTTCTACAGCGTTAGCAAATAAATATTTGGCATTTCAATAGCATAGCATGCGTATAAAATTGGCCTGTTGGCTTGCACAATTCTCCATCACCATTTAGTAGATACCGGCTGCGTTGCCAGTGATTACCGAGATGAAGTAAATAAGGTGTCGAGACTTGAACGGCGAGCGGCGTACCACGCCGCGTCGTTTTCAAAATAAACGGCACGAAATACGGGCGCTGCGAACACTTTACCTTTCATCAAAGCAGCCGCAGGGGAGCCAACAGAAAAACAAATTAACACAGGAAAGGTGCAAAATGATTAATTAGCTTTCGCAGCTAACAAGAAGAGACTTTGTGTACGGTGTTGCTTTCAGGTTTGCAGCATCGCAATGTTATGGTGCGAGAGCGCTTTGCAAGCTCATGTGGCAAATTAAGAGTTTGCACCTGTTTGAGGCAAATACTAGACAATTTAATCATCATAGTGGGATAACAAATAGAAATGAGTATTAGTAGTAGCATTTGGAACACTTCCTATGACTAATGTTTCTCATTTTCATAAATTACCGTTCTTCACAAATAGATTGCACACACTTGATGTTTGCGAATGATCTTAAACTCTTACCCACGTTGATAATTGCGTAATGCTTCAAAACTCGTTAACTAAAATTAATGAGTTGTTCACTCATAATATCTTAAAATTAAATATCTCCAAATATAAAGTTAATTCATTCACTCGTTGTAATAATCCCAAATTGTATAATTATTCTGTAGACAACAAATCGCTAGAAAGCTGTGAAACAAAAAGATCTAGGTGTTCGCTTTGACGTTAAATTCACATTTAAAGAACATATTGATGACTTCACTGCTGCAGCGTCGAGATTGTTGGGATATTGTGTACGCAATTGTTCGAGTTTTGCCGCCGTTGCAACTTCAAAATTATTATATATTAGTTTCGTTAGAAGTTGGAGTATTGTAACATAGTGTGGGCACCAGTCTACCACAGTTCCATACAAGCTTTGGAAGCTGTTCAAAGGAAATTCCTCACGTATTCATATTACAAAAGTCACGGTCATTACCCGTATAGAGGATTTAGTCATTCGGTTTTACTTAAAGCATATGATATGGAGCTGCTGGTAGAAAGACGGAACTTAACCTCGCTTCCCTTTCTGTATAAGTTGGTTAACAACATAGTCGTTTGTCAATACCTGATATCAAAACTAAACTTCTCTATGCCGTGGATTGAGTCCCGTAATGAAATTATTTTTTATACTCATTTCTGTAGAACAAGCGTACTATCTAAATTACCCGTAATTCGTATGTTTTAATATATAATAAGGTATGCCAATTCTGTGACATCAATTTTGACAGCCTTTGGTCACTTTTGAATGTTTATAAGGACCCGTGTGCTAGTTAATTTTTATTTTATACTGTCTTATTTTGATTTAGTTTCTTATTCCGTTTTGTATTATTATCTGTTTTTGGGGGTAAATCTTTACCAGACGAAGGTAACACCGTCCTTGAAGATATATGGAATATATGGATATATGGATTGGGCGAGTGTGTAGGAGAACCGCTGGTGGACCTGTCGGGCAATAGGAGGTATCAAAATGTATTATTTATCAGCCAGTACCCTATACAAGGTGTACCTTCAAGGGTGGAATTTATTTTTACTAGCTTGTGCGAATAAATAGTAATAATAATAATAATAAACATAACCCCCCATCAGGTGCTAGAACGTTGACGCTCGTTTGGGGGCTTAGAAAGTGACTTTTTGATGGGCAAGCTATGTCGGTTGATGGTTCATCGGAGGCTTTGATACCACCGCGGAATTATGCCGACAGGGCTTGTGATCAAAGGGTCACTTCAACCAAGGCTAGCACACCCAGGAAGCTGGGTGCTAAGTAGACTTTACATACCCTACCGAGCACAAAGCTCCTTTCCCCAAGCTATTCTGACCTCGGTCAGATAGGGATTTGGCAAATCCGGGGAGAAATGCCACAGAAGGCTGAGCGCCGGTCCTTCTGTCACATACCGTTATTGCGCCCGACACTTCAACGACCTCAACAGGGCGTGGCTGGGGAACGTTGTGAGGGGTACTCAACCGGGGGGCTCGCCTTAACCGGCCGGCCTGCGAGGAGAAAGCCTCAACAAAACCGGACAGTAAAGTCGTAAATCCTCCGGAGCACCTTGGGCCAACTTCGGAGTAAATATAAGTCCCTTCTCTCCTGGAATGGGCGTCACCCGGGAGAGCGACATTTAGATCGTCCCTACTCGTGGGAACACGATGGATAGAGTTAATTTTATGAATAACCAACGACGGCCTAGGGTACGTCGATTAAACTCACCCGAACCCCAAACCCAAACAGAACAACCCATAGAACACAACCCAGCTGCGGATGTTTTGCCGACGCAGCCGGCAACCACCAAAGCTGGTAAACCAAGACAGCGATTACAATGGACCACAGAAAAGAACAAATCTGTAATGCGCTGTTACTATACTGCCACAAAACTAGAAACCATCTCTACAGGCTACAGGCACGAGCTGCACAGACTATTTACGACACAATACCCACATCTCTCAACACGTGTAACAGAACAAAGACTTATCGACCAAAAACGCGTCATCACAAAGAACAACCGTCTTACACCCCAAGAACTGCAAGATATAAAAAATCTTGTATCCAACGAAATGAATATCGTCCAACCAAATGACTCCCTAACCACTGAACAGATTGTGGAAACCCAAAACAGTGACACCCAAACTAGCCAGACTTCAAACACAGCAAAAACTAACAACACCAGCATACACTCAGAACTAGGTCCAGAACATGACCAGGCACTAGATAGACCAGATACAACAATCACTAACCTACCTTCCACAATCATACAAATCCAAAACATCACTCGACCATTTGCCGTGACACAATCTGTCGAGCAAGTGATGAGTACGCAGTATAACAAATGGTGCGGCACCAATCCTGCACTACGAGATCCCCTGCCCAGACTAATTTTTAAAAATAACACTCAACAAATATTACATACAGTAAATGCTAACGTAATACCACAATTCATAAGGGACGACACTAACCTGGAGGACATCCACACAGTTATATATGCTGCCGCAGCAACCACTCTCATAGTTAATGGCCAAAAACTCTCAAAGCGGTCTAAACACCAGACAAGCAATAGGACTAAGCATAAATGGCAAATAAGAATCGAAAACAAAATTAGCACAATCAGAAAGGATCTGGCACATCTCGCACAATACACCATCAATAACAACCATCCTTCAAGGCACATACAGAGAACAATAAATATACTGAAATCCAAGTCACCACAACAAACAATACCAGAAATTACTGATACACTTAAACAGAAACTTGCAGTTTATGCAGCTAGACTCCGCAGATACCACGAGTCCAATGCCAGAAAGGATGCTAACAGCCTTTTTCAGAAAAGTGAGAAACAGTTCTATCAAAAGATAACAGCCGTCAACCAGATCACAACAATAGAACCTCCCAGTAAACAAGAGTTAACCGAGTTTTGGGGAAGCCTGTGGTCTGAGCCCAAAACACATAATGAAGACGCTCCATGGATCAGAGAGGAAGAGGAAAAACATCAACATATAGCAGAACAGGGAGACGTTAGTAGTATGGATATGCCGGTTCTGATCCTCCCTGAAGGTCATTCAAATGGGGTGGGGATGACCTTGGTTTCCATATTTCATGAGGTGTATTGACGTGGGTTTTTCTTATAGGTGCCGGTTCTGATCCTCCCTGAAGGTCATTTTGTAACGTTGTCTTTCCAAAAGTGATCGTATCTTAATGGGGCTTTTTAAATGGGGTGTTGGGTAACCTTGAGAGTTCCAGTTCACATTGACTGATTGTGAAATATTTGTTATTAGTGTTTGTATTGGTTGTTTGTATAACCTTGAAATTAGTTGTATGATTTTCCTATGAGGATCGATAGTGATCCTCCCTGAATGTTATTAAAATGGGGTGGGGATAGCCTTGAGCTTGGTCTTACAAAAGAACGTGTTTTGCTAACGTCGGGCCTTGCATGATAAGCGAATGAGTGGAGGTGGGGGTACGATGCCCTTGAGTATCTAGCTATAAATCGAGGAGGCTCGATCATCGATGCTACAGTTGCTTGACAGACAGTGATCAAGATATAGTCTAATAAGATGCATACATGTAGTGATTGCGGTGATAATTTTACGCGTTCGGACAATTTGCGTCGACATCAGAGAAATGTTTGCAGTGGCAGTTCCACAAGTGGACCACAAGCTAAAAAAATTAAATTGGATAGTACACCTCCGAATATGATATGTCCGTGCTGCAATGTTTCACTTCCGAAAAATCGAATGACTGCCCACGCAAGGACATTACAACATAGAACAAATTCATCGATCCCGATCACTGATGGTGTGAGACTTATAAAAAGTGCATTCAAATGTAGAATTGCCAGCTATAGATTTAGCCCATCAGAATTGTATACCGACTTTAAAGAGTTTTTCGATAACATCAAGCAAAATACTCTAGATGTAATAGAAGAGAAACTTCGAGTGCACAGAGCCCTGAAAGTGAACATGGAAGTATTCGGGAAGTATGTATTACAAACGAGTGATGTGGCAGACGTCAAATCCTTCAATACGGTTAATAAAGTAATAGACGAGAGCACAGACCTATCTGATGTTTATCAACGGTTTGCTGATGAAATTACATCCCAATCATCTGAGTTTGAGGAGAAGGATTCTGGTATGTTAGGTATTTAGAGAAGTGCATAAATTGAGATAGTAACCTTTGTTGTTTTATTTTCAGGGTGGGCGATCGAATGTATCCTTTATGCTGAAGTGAACATTAACAAGTTTTCACCATTGGGTGGATCGTCTTATATAAAGTTACCATACTTTATAGAGAAAAAGAAGGCAGTGGTAAATGTGCGAAATCAAGACCAGTGTTGCTTTGCTTGGGCCGTCACATCAGCGCTACTACCAGCAAGCACCCGAGTTTTTTTTTTTTTTTTTTATTATAGAGGGTTTAGGAAATCGGCTTGATCGCAAGGACAGAAAACACTCGCACACTCGGAAGTGTGAGAGAGAGTCTGCCCGCCCGACGTTGAACCAGCTTGAGTCCTCTGATCACATGTCCAATGGACGCAACCACGTCCATCCGACATGTCATCACGGCCCGACCGGCTAAAACCCGTTCCCTCTTCCTTACCTCTGATGTTATATCTCCATCTGCACCGGGCATCATCGTGAACGATATTCTTCGCAGTGCAAGATGAGGCAATGATTAAAATACATTTATGAATAACTTCCAGTCCTCATTTATCCTTGAAGCCGCTCCTCTTTCTCCTTTACAGAGAGTATTTTATTGACCATCTCATGTATGGTGTTCCATGCCTCTACGCTGGACAACATAAGCGGGACCATAGTCTCTGGAGTCAGCTCCCCATCCAGTTTTTGACTTGCCTCCTGTCTGTACGCCCCCCATCGATCGCACAGAAACAGGGCATGCTCGGCCGTATCTTCCGCCTCGCAGTGCAAGCATCTTTCGTCCATCACCCGTCCTATCCGTTTCCTATACACTCGAAAAGGCCCGTGCCCAGACAGCGCCTGCGTTAGGAAATAGGACGTCTGCCGATGACTGCATTCCGCCCATTCTTTTATCGACGGTATTAGTCGTTTCGTCCACTGCCCAACATCAGTGGTCTCGTTCCATATGCTTTGCCACTTACTTGCTGTCAGCCTTTTAGCTTCAGCGCGGCTTATAGCATTGCCTACTTGACCATGGCGGATCAGTGTCCTCTCTTCGGCCAGCAAGTATAATGGTGGTATCGCCGTTATAACTTGCAAGGCTCTTGTGGATACCGTGCGATAAGCACTGGCCACCCTCAGCAGAGACTTTCTTTGCAAGCTGTCTAAGACCTTCTGATACCTTTTCCTTTTCGTGGCTTTACACCACACAGGAGCTCCGTATAGGACGACCGACTGTACAACCTGGCACAGTAGTGCCCTTTTGTTGCTACTGGGCCCTCCTACATTTGGCATCAGTCGCGAAAGTATTGCCGCCTTCTTCTCAGCCTTTGTCACTACTCGTTTAAGGTGTTCTCCATAACACCTCTCGTTATCCAGTGTGACTCCAAGGTACACTATGGACTTGCTTGGTGTGACCTGCACCCCCTTTAGTTGGAACACCACGTTAGCTCTCTTGCTCCTTGGGCCGCGCATTATAACTGCCTCCGTTTTCTCAGGAGCCAACTTAAGCTTGTGATCGCACATCCATCTGTCAATCTTGCACAGCGATGCATTGGCTTTATGAACCAGCTCTGCCTGTTCATTTGCCACGATAACAAGTGCCAGATCGTCGGCATATGCTATCGTCTTTACGCCGCTGGGCAGCGAAAGCTTCAGCACCCCATCATACAGGATGTTCCAGAGTAACGGCCCTAAAGCAGATCCTTGAGGCACCCCTGTTGTCATAGAGATTTCGGTTCCGGCAATGCAAATTGATCTGGAGTCTAGGTAGCTGCTTATAAGATTCCTTAGGTATTTTGAAATCTTCAGCTTTCCTAGTTCCTCCATAATCATGCTCCACGAGGCTGTATTAAAAGCATTGCGGACATCCAGCGTCACCAGCGCACACCATTTCTTCTTGGTATCTTCCGCAATCCTCGTTACCGTTTCCAGGGCATCGATGGTGGACCTCCCCGAGCGGAAACCGAATTGGCATGGCGAGAGTCCTCCTGCCTTTTCGATCTCTTTCTCCAGCCTCTGCCTTATCAGGATTTCGTACAGCTTTCCGATGGTATCTAACAGGCAAATTGGCCTGTATGAAGAGGAAAGTTCTGGCGGTTTTCCGATCTTGCTAAGCAATACCACGTCGGCCCTTTTCCATGCCTTTGGTACGGTTTGCGTACTCAGAAGGTGGTTGAAAAGACCTGATAGAAGCTGTGGTGCTGTAGATGCTATCACCTTGATGGCCTCCGGAGGGACACCATCCGGCCCAGGAGCTTTACCATTTTTCATCTTCCCCGCAGCCGCCTTAATCTCTTCCACCGTAAAGATCTCCGGATTCTTTTCGGTGCTGTCCGTCTCCCAAGCTTCTGAAATACTTGGGAAGAGCTCTCTCACTATCTCTACCCTTCTTTCGTTACTTAGTAGACACGGTGACGACTGCTTGATCATCCTTTTGGTGACCAACTTGTACCCTTCACCCCAGATGTCCTGTTCTAAGTCTTCACATAGTTCTTTCCAGTGTTTGGATTTTGAGGTACAGATCAGACCTTTTATCAGCTTTTTCTTAGCGGCGTATTCTGCCTGTAGTGCATTTATGGCTGCTTGCGGCTGGTGGTTTCCACGTCGTGTGCGCGATAGCTTACGCCGTACTTGAAGGCAGTCCGCCCTAGCAGATTCGATTTCCGAGTTCCACCAGTACGGTACCTTGGCGGTCTTTGCACCCCTTTTTATGGTACTTTCTTTCAGAACGGCTTGTATCAGCCCCGTGTACCGCTGTTCAGTGACGCTTTCCATGGTATGCAAGGACTCAAGTCTACGGGTAAGTGCCTCTTGGAATTTGCTGACATCAACAAAAGGCGTGTGGCGCTCCGTTGATCTCCTTTTAACTTTGAGTTTCATGTCCATCTCAACATAGATGTACCTATGGTCACTCAAAGTTTCGTCTTCCAAGACCTTCCACATTTGAATGCACTTAGCTACCTCCTGCGATGCTAGAGTGACGTCGATGAACGAACACGAATCTCTTCTGCAGAAGGTAGGCATCAAGCCATCATTCAACACTACCATATCCATCGCCGCTATCCACTCGCATAGGACTCTCCCCCTCTTATCTGTGATTGGTGACCCCCAATCTGCAGCTTTAGCATTTAAATCACCAAGAACAAGAACGTCTCGGCCCGCCGTAGCTACATCGTCCCAGAGCGTCTCCATATACTTTTCGTATGTCTCCATGCTTATATTTGGAGAGCAGTAACAACAGAAGATCGTCAGTTTATCGAGGTTTAGGCGTATATAGCCATCTCCACTAACCACCGAAGTTACGACGATATTCCTATTTCGAATATACGCCGCTACGTCGTTGTTGTTGTCGGTGTACCACCTGGATTGACTGCAGATTTTCCGATTTGGCTCCGATACTAATATTAGGTCAATGTTCTTCTCCATGGCCAGCGCATGAGCCATGTCATGCGCTGCACGTGACCTGTTTAAGTTAGCTTGAAGTATCGTCACCATTTACTGTTCCATAGTTTCTGCCTCGCAGTCCGAGAGATCGCCTTCGGTCGCTACGGACTCCAAAGGTTTCGTCCGCGGTTTTCTCTTTTGTTTGGCTTTTAATGCCTTTTTGTATACAGGGCAGGCAAAAGAACCTGCTCTGTGTCCTTCGACAGCACATATTGGGCAGAATGCCGGGCTTTTGCATTCGGCCTTCTTGTGCCCCGTCTTGCCGCAATTTAGGCATAAATTCTGCCTATTTTCTCCCCTGCATGTGCTGGCTTTGTGTCCGACGCCCCAGCACTTTCTGCACTTTTCGATAGAGACTCTTTCTTGGACCGTGCACATCACGATCCCCAGCTTGAAACGACCCTTACTGGCCAATTCATCAGCCAGTTTCCTTGAAGCGAGGACAGTGGCTACCTGATTGCCATTTCTTGTAGGCCTCAAGGCTTTTACCTGTAAGTCGTCGCTTCCGCCGTTAACTATCTCGCGAAGCGCGCTTTCCACTTCTGCTCCGGAGGTAGCACCATCTATGCCTCGCACATGCAGGGCAACCCTCCCGGAATGCCTGGTGTGGATTCCTTCTATTGGAAGTTTTCCAATAGCGTCTCTTAGTTTCTCAGCTCCCCCACCCATCTTCGGAACCGTGAGCAATAGTTCTCCATTTTTTGTTTGCCTGATGGTTTGAACAGTCATCTGGAGGTCGCTTTTCTTCGCCTCCTCTTTGACTTTCCTCAGCAGCTGCAAGTAATCCATGTCTTTCGCAGAGACTATTACAGCTTCTGTATTGCTCCTCTGCCTGTTCCTTTCGTTCGTTTGCGATGAATCCTTGGCTTCATTGGCCCGTCTTCTTGGGGGTGAATATATTCCTATATTCACGTTCGTTCCCGCAAAAACAAACTCAACGAGCTTACGGAATCTGCTCGCCGTTGGGAGGTCGGGGGCTGGAATCGCAATATCTAGCCGCTGCTCTTTAGTGGCGAAATCCCTCAATTCCATAAAGTTATGGAACGTTTTACGCTCATCGTCGTCATCCATAAGTACTTTATAGACGTACTTCTTGTTTATCTGCTGCGGCCCTTTACTTTTGGCGACACAAGTTTCGTACTTCAGGTACGAAAAACCGTCGGCCTCACCTTCCTCTTCTCCGAGGGTCACGACTTCTGGGTATCTGGACCTAAAGTGCCAGTTTATCCCTTTGTCGTAGCTGTGTCGTGGCTTGGTACCTAGTACGAGGTCACTTTGGCACGTTTGGCCCCATACCGGGTTACCTATTACCTCTTTGGTATTTAGGTAGGTTTTTTCTGGCCATTGCTTCTTTACAACTTCTACAAAAACGTTGTAGTCGTCGTGACCTCTAGTTATGGTCGAACGTAGCTGCCTTGCCAGTTCGTCTTCCCCGCTTTTTCTGCTGTGCCACACACCCTCCGTCTGTGTGGACACACATGCTGTTGCACGTGCTGCAGTCTGAATCCCCTGCGTCGCTTTCTCTACAGGGAGCTTTATACAGCCAGCCGTCGGGTCTATACCCTTCAACCTTTCAACTAGCCTTCCGATTTAGCAAGCACCCGAGTAGCGGAAGTGTCATCCTACCCGCATTTTTCAACCATATTGAATGTCCACGGTATGAACTTTCCTATTACTTTTAAAGATATCTCATTGTTCGAGAGAAACAATAATATATCTATAAACGTGTACGGAATTGAAAAAATAATCAAAGATGGTAATATCACATACGAAATAGTTGGTCCATTGAGATATGCTCAAAAGAAATTAGCTTTACATGTCAATCTGCTCTATTTAACGGATGATAAGGGGAATGGTCACTATTGTTGGATAAGAGATCTTTCACGGTTAGTTGCACATCAGTTAAGTTCAAACGAGCATAAGCGGTACTTTTGTGACGGTTGTTTGTTATATTTTTCAACTAAGGCGTATCTAGATATTCACCAAAGGAACGATTGTAATCATATATTCACGATAACACCCACAGAAAAATTACGAATTGATAAGTTTGGTAATCAGGTTCCAGAAAACATACTTAAATTCGAGAATTTTGAAAAGCAAATGCCGGTCCCCTTTGTTGTGTATGCGGATTTTGAGTCATTATTAAAACCAATCGATAACTGTGAACCCAACCCAGAATATTCGTATACAAACGAAACCCACACACATGAACCATATTCATTTTCATATTTTATTAAATCTTCATTTGATTCTGACTTATCCAAATTTGTCTTGTATCGAGGTAAAGACGCGGCGAAAGAATTCGTGACAAGGCTAGAAGCTGATCTTAAAGAACTATATTTCAAATATTTGAAAGATGTAACTCCCATGATCCCTTTAACGCCGGAAGAGCAGATTGAATTTGATACTTCAACGAAATGTAACATCTGTGAGAAACCATTTTCAGGATCCGATATTAAAGTTCGCGATCATTGCCACATAACTGGTAAAGTTAGATTCGGGGCTGCACATTCGAAATGTAATTTAAATTTCAAATTACCAAATTTTATACCAATTATAACGCACAATTTAAGTGGGTTCGATTGTCACCTATTTATCAAACAACTATCTTCTCATGGAGATAAGATAGACGTGGTAGCCCAGAATAAGGAAAAATACATTTCATTTACAAAAAGTCTGTATATGCATGACTATGTGGACCGAACCGGTAGAATAAGGAGGAAGTTTTTACAAATGAGATTTATCGATAGTTGTCGTTTTCTACCTGGATCTTTACAAGCATTATCAGACAGTTTGACTAGTAGGGATT
This sequence comes from Callosobruchus maculatus, assembly GCA_951848785.1. Classification (NCBI taxonomy): domain Eukaryota; kingdom Metazoa; phylum Arthropoda; class Insecta; order Coleoptera; family Chrysomelidae; genus Callosobruchus; species Callosobruchus maculatus. The sequence goes on along the minus strand of CATOUR010000014.1, from coordinate 22,564,234 downwards.
TTCTGGAGAGTAAAAAGTATTTTTCAGACCCTAGAGTCTTTAATTTAATTAGACAGAAAGGTGTATTTCCTTACAATTATGTGGATGATGTAAAGAAATTGGATCAAGAATATTTACCGTCAAAGGCAGAGTTTTATGATAAGTTGAATGAGAAAGATATATCTGAGGAGGAATATTCGAGGGCAATAACTGTATGGAGAACGTTCAACTGTAGGAATCTAGGTGAATATTCTGATATTTATTTACGGACAGACGTGCTTCTCTTGTGTGATGTCTTTGAAAGGTTTAGGAGAAATAGTATGAATATTTACAAATTGGATCCAGCACACTATTTTACATCTCCTGGATTGTCTTGGGATGCCATGTTAGAGTATACCAAAGTTAATCTCCAGCTCCTTACGGACATAGATATGATTGGGTTCTTTAAGAATGGTATTCGCGGGGGGATAAGTCAATGCAGCGATAGAATGCACGAAGCAAATAATAAATATTTACCAAATTATGATCCATCTAAAGAATCGACATTTATATCATATCTCGATGCCACGAATCTTTACGGGCATACAATGTCGTCACCTCTTCCTACGGGAGGTTTTGAATGGATGGGGGATTCAGAAATGTCTACATTCGATTTAGAAAATGCCAAAATAGACGGTGAGAATGGCTATGTCTTGGAAGTTGATGTGCGATATCCTGAAGGGTTACACGATTCACATAGCGACCTTCCGTTTTTGGTGGAAAGTATGATCCCACCAAATGCCAAGACAAAGATTCCGAAATTAATCCCAAATCTGTACGACAAGAAAAAATATATTGTACATTATCGCGTACTACAACAAGCTGTACGGTATGGTTTGCAAGTAACCAAGGTTCACAGGATCCTTAAGTTCAAACAATCGTTCTGGTTGAAGGAATATATCGATCTCAATACGGCAATGCGTAATAAAGCAAACAATAAATTTGAAAGGGACTTTTATAAGCTTCTAAATAATGCAATTTTTGGAAAAACTATGGAAAATGTAGATAATAGAAGAGATATAAAGTTGGTCACACATTGGGAAAATCTTCGTAATAGCATCGGTGTCGGAGCACTAGTAGCTCGTCCAAATTTCAAGAGTTGTTTCATATTCAACGAAAATCTTGCAGCTATCCATTTAGGAAAAGTTAGAGTACATTATTTTAAGCCAATATACGTGGGATTCTGTATACTGGACATATCTAAAATAGTAATGTATGATTTTTTTTATGGGTTTCTTAAAAAGCAGTTCAACGATAAAGTATCTATGCTTTACTGTGATACAGATTCGCAAATTTTGAAAACTCATACAGATGACTTCTATGAATTTATGAGAAATAATATTAGCGAGTTTGATACTTCAAATTATAAACAAAACAATGAGTTCAACATTCCAGTCAATGACTCTATTCTGGGTAAAATGAAAGACGAATTTCCAGAAGATCCTATAATAAGTTTTTACGGAACAGGTGCGAAGGCATACTATATCAAGTCAGTTAAGGGAGAAATGAAAAAAGCAAAGGGTGTTAAAAAAGCAGTAATACAAAATCAGTTATGTGGTAATGATTATAAGCATATACTAGAGAATGGTGGTCTCATTTTAAGAAAAATGAATACATTCAAAAGCAGGTTGCATGATGTATATACAGAAGTCAAAAATAAAGTAGCTTTAGCACACAACGATGATAAAAGGTTTATAATTCCAAATACAACAAAAACTTTACCCTGGGGGCACTCTGACATTCAATTTTACCAAACAGACCCCGCATCGAATGTAAAATATGCTATCGATGCCATTAATCAGATCACCGCGCGAGATGAGGCTCCTGAAGATGGTAATTTAGATCTACTTATACAATTAATGTTAGCCGAAGTTTCTAAATATTAGATTTAAGTTACTGTAAGCTTGTAAAGTGTGATAGTATTAAATATATGTTTGCAGAATAAAGTTGGCACATTTTATTTAACCTAAACTCAGACTACCCACAATCTACATCAGATTCATTGTGAGACTTCAAAAATGACTATAGTTGTTCTAGATATCCAAGGATATAATATCCAGTCTACGTTTGTTCCAAAAGAGATAGGGTTTAAGAAAAGTGGAAGTTTATTTCATTATGTGCTTAAACCCGTCATTAAATTCAATGAACTGAGCGTAAAAGATCAAAGAAGCGTCAAGTTTTTGGAAAAATATAATCATGGCATCAGATACAGTAGTGGAAATACAAATGCGCAACAAATCATGAAAATAATTAAACAACATATCAGGAACAGCGATAAAATCTTTCTTAAGGGCCATCAGAAGTATGAGTATGTAGTGAGAGCTGTAGCTATGTTAAACTTGAAAAACATACAGATAGTGAACATTGAGGCTATAGATCATAGTATCTGTCTTAACGTGGGCATGAGCAGAGCAGAGCAGAGTGTTCATAGCAAAAAGTGTGACTACCATTCCGAAAACACGAATGGGAGATGTGCATTGAGAGTTTGTGAGGCTATTGATTCGTGGATTAGGACACCGCCTCCGTCACATCCGCAACCACATATGAAAGTTCTGAAAGACGAGTCGTTAGCCGAAAGAGCAGATCATAATTTTCATTAATACATAGAGTGTCTTTCTTTTAGATTCATAGTTTTAGATTCAAGTTGTCTGTTCATAATTTTTTGGTTGTTGCAGAATTTAATATCTTAAATAGTTGTTAGTGGAGTCTTGGAATTTTAAGTTGCTTTCAACGTATTATATTTGTAGTTTTAGAATTGATATTTAAATCTTTGTGTATTGCAGTTACTTTTATTTGGTATGTTAATATATACATAAGAAAATTTCAAATTGTATTAATCAATAAATATATCCACAAGAAAGCTTTGAGATATTTATTTAAACGAGTATAATTATAGAAAAGGCGAGCTGTCCCTAGCAGTCGGAGTGTTTCGGGGAATGAGACTCTTTGGGTCTCGTAAACTCATAATACAGTTTATTTCTTTAATCCCTAAGTCCATAACAAACTTTATTACCACCCCATGTTTAAGATTAGGTTATTCCACGAAGAGAGGTAAGCCTCTATATAATCCCTAAGCCATTAACAAAAATTTTTATTGCCACCTCATCTTTAAGATTAGATTATTCCACGAAGAGAGGTAAGCCTCTATATAATCCCTAAGCCATTAACAAAATTTGTTATTGCCACCCCATCTTTAAGATTAGGTTATTCCATGAAGAAAGGTAAGCCTCTATAAATACCCATTTAAAATTTAATGGTGCCCCATGGCTACCCTCTTTAAGGCATACACATCTATTAATACATACTTAAAAAATCATTACCGCTCCAGATATTCAAACTCATGAAATATTTCATAAGTTCTAGATACACATTGATGTAGAAAGAGACAAAAAAAAACATGGCGACATTGGAGTTGATAGGGTAGGGATGTGGGCTGTCTTTCATCCCCATTGGAGGAGTGGGCGTACACCTCTGCCTCTACCCCTACTCTCGAACTATCTGATTGGTGGATTGAGGTCTTAAAAGTGCAGGCGAGGACAGGTAGAAATCATTCTGTCCAGCTTTTGCCGCCAGAATACATCTCACTACCAGCCACCAACTAACCAGCTACGAACCATGTCTCTGAAGAGAAGTGTAAGTAAAAATAATTTTATCCTAACTTGGGAGACCGCTCTACCAACTACCCTCATGGATATGTTTCTAAATATGGTTTTCTCTTTATTGTTACAGATGCCCATCGAATACGACTCAGAAGATGAGTTTCAAAGCTCACCGAAGCGATCGACGCTGCTATCGCGATCGCCTGTTGCCAAGGCTGGTCCCTCGCAAGTACGCGCAAGTCCTACCACCAGGAAAAGGACGGCGCCTATGAAGATGATGACGGGTACCAAACGCCCCAAGAAGGTAGATGGTGATGAATCGCAAAAAAAAGTGGTTGCGATGCAAAAAGAGCCGCGAAAGAAGGTTGTAAGAGTACCGTCGAGTTCGGCAATGCAGCGGAAGCGAAATGAGGGTGCCAAATTTAAGCTGTGTAAGTCGGCATGCAAGACTTACACAGCTCGATTTCGGCAACCTGTACCCCAGTTTGCCACTTCCGCTGCTGTACCGGAGTCGACGGTAGACTTCTCCGTATTGCACGAGGCTCCGACTGTAACGGAACCACCTTTTACTTCCCACACCGATAGGTGAGGGGAGTATTGTGATCGCGAAAATTTTCGATTTTGAGATAACACGTTTTTTGGGCGTGTTATGATGTGTACATAACGAAAATCCACGTCACTCATTTCCGTCGGTCTGTCTGTCGGTCTGTCGGTCTGTCTGTCTGTCTGTCTGTCTGTCTGTCGCGTTTTTCTACCCTCGTAATCTCAGTAACCGCTACATGGATTGTGATGAAATTTGGACAGCGTTATGCTGTGGGGTCGTAGTAGGTAATGTTCCTATAATTTTGAAAATTGTTATACAGGGGGCGGAGTAATTAGCAAAAAACGAAAAATTTCAAATACGCTTCAAACTTCGTTTTTAGACGTTTTAGGGGTTCCTGATCATTTTCTACTTTTTTTTGGGTGGGGGTGAATTTGGGGTGGTTGGGGGGGTGGGGGGTTGTAAAATTGAAAAATTTGTTGTATTCATAATAGACTACCCACTGACCTATGAAGGAAGACCTAGCGACATAAATAACTTTTTTAGGTCTATCCGAACATTGCCTTATGCCTATTACAGAAACTAAAGGACTTAGAATTTTTTCCGATGTATACAGGCTGTCCATTTAGTGTGTAATTCTTCGATATCTCGCAAGGTATAGCTGATAGAAGAAAATCTCAAATACAAAAGTTATTTGGTTACTTGAGATGCATATCCTAAAAATATTTTGAAATATACAGGGTGTTGCGGGAAGGTAGGATAGAGATCAACTTGATTTTACTTCCCACACCGATAGGTGAGGGGAGTATTGTGATCGCGAAAATTTTCGATTTTGAGATAACACGTTTTTTTGGGCGTGTTATGATGTGTACATAACGAAAATCCACGTCACTCATTTCCGTCGGTCTGTCTGTCGGTCTGTCGGTCTGTCTGTCTGTCTGTCTGTCTGTCTGTCGCGTTTTTCTACCCTCGTAATCTCAGTAACCGCTACATGGATTGTGATGAAATTTGGACAGCGTTATGCTGTGGGGTCGTAGTAGGTAATGTTCCTATAATTTTGAAAATTGTTATACAGGGGGCGGAGTAATTAGCAAAAAACGAAAAATTTCAAATACGCTTCAAACTTCGTTTTTAGACGTTTTAGGGGTTCCTGATCATTTTCTACTTTTTTTTGGGTGGGGGTGAATTTGGGGTGGTTGGGGGGGTGGGGGGTTGTAAAATTGAAAAATTTGTTGTATTCATAATAGACTACCCACTGACCTATGAAGGAAGACCTAGCGACATAAATAACTTTTTTAGGTCTATCCGAACATTGCCTTATGCCTATTACAGAAACTAAAGGACAGAATTTTTTCCGATGTATACAGGCTGTCCATTTAGTGTGTAATTCTTCGATATCTCGCAAGGTATAGCTGATAGAAGAAAATCTCAAATACAAAAGTTATTTGGTTACTTGAGATGCATATCCTAAAAATATTTTGAAATATACAGGGTGTTGCGGGAAGGTAGGATAGAGATCAACTTGATTTTTTTATATGGAACTACAACTTTCTCTCAAATTCTTCTAGTGTCCATCATTGATCTCTATTCAACCCTAAAATATTTTTGGAATCGGTTGCGACGTTGCCAAGTAATAATTTATTTTCTATTAATTTCCGCATTTGCAAGGTCGCAAGTAATACGTTCAAATTGATATATTTCTTTAACTTTTCTCAATAATATTAAACAGCGAGTTACTTGAATATTAAGCGGATATTATTCTGAATGCTACCATCAATTTGTGTCTACAGGGTGTTTTTGGCAGAATTTTAAATTCCGGCAACTTAAAGGTCGTTTTACTTTGTTTTTTTTTTAATGTAACACCCTGTCTTTTTTATTTTAAATCGAAATATCTACAAATACTCTATCTCGTATATCTTGTAATATTTTTGTTCGCGTTTTCGACGTTGCCAAGTTATAAATTATTTTCCCAAATTTTTAAACAAGTATCCCCGATTTTAATTTATTTTAAATAGAATCCTCTACTTATTTTTATTGCAATGAATTGCGCATGTCGAATTTCGTAAGATCTCACAATTTCAAAATTTTTTTTGTATTAATGAATGAGATACGGCAACACCGCTTTTTCAGTAAACGGTATCGGAACGCTTAAATTTTTCCAAAACTGCCACAGCTGAAGAGGTGAAATTCAATACAAAAGTTTGTATTATTGATAATAGGCTGTTAATTGACCTGTGCAGCAAAGACCTTGCGGCATATGACAATAACTTGGGGGGGGGGGGTACTAGCGATGATTTTGTTGCAAGGGAATCTCAGACTAAATCTTTATGCTATGGGAAAATAATAAACTAGTATCACCGTAATGTGTGGGAAGTACTGAGTCAATCAACTTGACTCCATTTTTTTGCGAGAGTCACCCGTCCGGACTTCGGCGGTTGTTGAGGAAGCTACCCCGACATTGCCGTTGTCGATTACTCCACCGGATCAGAATCAAGCACACAAAATTATAGTGCATCAGAATGTGCTTGTTACTGCTCCAGTGGAGTCATCGACGACGACATCTTCGGAGCTTCATCAGGCAAGTCGAAGCCCGGAACCTCTTGCGGTTAATGATGCCCAGTCATCATTTTCACCGGCACCGGCTGACATCCTGGAGGCCTTGCCGCGTACACCCAGGACACCGCGGATATCAGCGACTCAATCGTCCCTCGAGTCGCTGACATCGCACGAGGCCAGTCAACGTAGCAGCGGTAGCGGAAGCAGTGGCGGAAGCAGTAGCGGAAGCAGTAGCGGCAGCAGCAGCCAGACCAGTAGTGGGAGCAGCCAGACTGTGGAGGAGGATCCTGGCTCGCTGCTTGCCAAGGCGACTGCTAAGATGAGAAAGGAACTGCAGGACGCAAGGGTGAGGGTGCAGGAACTGAAGGAGGACCAGTTCCCGCAGCGCTTATCGGCCGCCAGGGAGGAAAAGCGAACCGCCGAAGAGTCGAGCCGGCAACTTTGGGGCGACGTTCTGCTGCAGGAGGTGGAGTTGCAGCAACTTCGGGAGGAAGTACTGTCGAGGGAATCGAAGTTGCAGCAACGTCGGGAAGAAGCTCAGCAGCAGGACGTGAAGTTGCGGCAAGCCGGCGGTAAGCTTGAAGGCCTGGAGGAGAGAGCCTCCAAGATAGAAAATTATGAGGCGAAGATAGCAAAGCTGGAGGGACAGATAGCGACGATCGAATCCGTGGATTACCATCCGATCTGTCTGTCCCAAAACCAGAAGGGTGTGTAGTATATATATATATATATAGTATATATATAGATATATACTACACTTTCCCTTATAGTTAGAATTAGGGTTTTATATGTATATATTTAGAGTTAGATATTTGTATAGCATCTTTATTTTATAATTATAGTATTGTATAAATGTATATTTTAACTAATAAATTTTTCATGTATATATAATTGTTATTAAATATATATTTTTTAATTTTAACAAATTTTCATTGAATATATAAAAATCTTATTATATAAATGTATTTTTTAATTTTAATAAAATTTCATGTGTATATAAAAATATTACTGTTTAAATGTATATTTTATTTTTTTATAAATCTTCATGTACAATAATTACAAAAAATGTATTACTCAATTTTAATAAAATTTCATGTATGTATAAAAATATTATTGTTAAAATATATATTTTATAATTAATAACTTTTCATGTATAATAATTACAGAAAATAAATTATACTTGTTCTCAAATTTAGTGTTTCAGTTAATAATATTTTTATAGAATAGTAGCAATGTACAAATGTAATTTTATGTATATCTTATAATTGAAAAAAAATATATAAATATATCGATTATGAGATTATTTAATAAATGAGTAACAAAAAAAATATGTGAACAAAAACTTTTAATTTTGTATTTATTTGTATGCAGGTGTTAGATATTTGTGTAAAATTTTCTAAGATAGTAGTAATGTACAAATGTGTTTTTTTATTACAATATTTTTTATGTATGTCTTATAATTAAAAATAAATAAATTCAAATATATATATATATATATATATATATATATATATATATATATATATATATACGTATTGCTTGAATCTAACAGCACCCATATAAATGGTGTACAATCTGACACCCACAGCTATATACATATAAAATGCTGGAAGTATGTGCCTTTGTATCGGCACCCATATAAACCTTGACTTTATGGCACCAAAATGCATGAACTTGAGATATTGCACGTCAAACTAGCACCCTACAGTGTTGCCTAGATATTTTGCCGTTTTATATATATAAAATAAAAGTGTTGAAGGTTTCGTGTATTGGCACCCTCATTAGTCTTGGTACAAATGACACCTAAATGTATGAACTTGAGATAATATAGGTTAAAGAGGCATCAAATGTAACTTGTAATATTTCAGGTCAAAATAGCACCCTTTGGATTTTTATTATAATGACACCACACATGACACTTTATCCACTTATATATTTAATTAGTATGAGTGCAGGTAGGGCACAAATGATTTAGATATGTCAAGTTTTGAATCTTTCCAAATCCTGATCAGGCACGTTTCATGTTTTTTAAAACAAAGTTCATTAAGATATTATATGGAAATAGGCCTTCGTTTTAGCGGAAACTAAAATATAGATAGTGGAAGGTTTGACGTCCTGAGTCGAACGTCACCGTTCCCAGACCGAGTAACAGTTTTGGTGAAAAACTACTGCACTTGAAAACTCAGTACCTAACCTAACTTAACCCGACCGGTTGAGTTATTGCGGACAAAATGGATTAAATGGGGTTTCATCGAATGTCAGTTGGCACGTCTTCACGTCCTGGGTCGAAGACGACTACCAGACTATGGAACATTGAATTTTTAATATAAATAATTAAAATTAGGTTGAATAAGGTTTGCCCAGGCGCGTAACTAGAAGACATTTACTTCCCACACCGATAGGTGTGAAAAGCTGAAAAATTTGTTGTATTCATAACAGGCTGTACACTAACCTGTAAAGGAAGGCCTAGCGACATAAATCACCTTTTTAGGTCCATCCAAACATTGCCTAACCTATTATCGAAGCTAAGGGACTTAGAATTTTCTGAATAAATACGAGTATTTATTGCTTTAGATCGTTTTGTATTTTGTAACGTGGAAACTATTAAATTGGTTCTAATGAAATTTTGACACAGAATTACTACCATGGTGAGGTTGGAAACCGCGTGTGGCTGTTAGAAAGCGTGTCAGTGGCAGGGTAGCAATAATCAAAAACTAAAAATATGAAAATAGCTCAAACTTCGTTTTTAGATGTTTTAGGGGTTCCTGATAATTTTCTACCTATTTTTTGGGTGGGGATGAATTTGGGTGGTTTGGGGGTGGGTGGTTGTAAAACTAAAAAGTCTGTAGCATTGATAATAGACTGTCCATTGACCTGAGAAGGAAAGACATAAGGCATAAGGCAATTTTAGGGGGGGGGGGGGCTGCCGATAAATATTATTTGCAAGGGGATCTCAGACTAAAGCTTCATGCTATGGGAAAATAATAAACTGGTATCACAGTAATGTGTGGAAAGTACTGAGTCAATCAACTTGACTTCATTTTTTTGTTTAATTTTGAGAATTGAGATCAAAATAAACGTTTCTTCAGTCTACTATTGATACAACTGGAGTTAGGACGTCAAGCAAAGTCGATTGGTACAACTTCAAAATTTACTAGTTTTCCATCAGAGTTTTCTCAGTCTGGGAGTGATCTCGTTGGACTTAGGATGTCAAACCCAGTCATTTGTGATCATTCTCGGCTCTGATCTCGTTTTGCGCTAAAACGAAGGCTTGCCGGAAATAGTGTTCCTCAGTATACTATAAAACGTAGTAAAATACCTTATCAACATAAAACAATAGGTAAATGGGATCATCACTAATCTTACGATTATCGAATATTGAAGTCTAATGAGTTTGGGATCGAAAAAATGTACCTTTTCATGATCTAAATATGAATAGCGATTTCATTTGGGATTTAGGATGATTTGCAGTTACAAATATCGAGCCATAATTCAAAATTTCGAAGAGTATCTGTATGATTCTGTGTCGAAACAGAGGTAAATATATCGACTCTAATGGTCTACGCTCTTTATCACACAGATTTTTTAGTGCATAAAATTTTACTAAGGTTCGGGTGTCATTCAAATGTTAACAATTCGAAATATAAAAATAGCGCTGTTTGGCGTTTTTTTTTCTAAATTTTAATAAAACATCACAATTTCCGGGACAGTTTTATAGACCCTTTCTTTGTTTTACTTTAGATTTTAGAAAAACGCTACATATTGAAACCTGCCGTGCTCAACTTCTCGAAACTGACAAACGTTTCCAGAAATTGAAAAAGACATGTCAATAACAGTTTTAAATGGAATACATTTAATAGACATATACAATCATTTTTTGGACTTGACCTCACAAAAGGTAAAATACAACGGCGAGATGGGAGGTCTTTATTGCCACTGCAACCACTAAGCTTATTCAAGTCGATACTTGGTGATAATGACAATCATCAATAGCAATCAACGTGAATTCTAAATTTCAAACTAACCATAAGAGCGACCAAACCTTGCACGTCAGGCAAAATTATATTTAAAAATATATTAGAGTCTAAAAAGCACGTTTTAGTGGTAAGCTGAATTGGAAAAAATTATGACAAATACGAATTAAGTCATTATCTAAAAAAATAATTTCATTGTAATAAATCGCGAAGTGTTCGATACCAACTGTTTTGAACGTTCTATTGGTCCTGTTTCTATACGTAGAATACAATAACGTTAATGTTCTCAATCATCACTTTATCGCTTATATTTAAAATGCAAAATATCTGTACTTTTTAGTCCGTTTTACCTTTATAAGCATATATTCTGATTTTTTAAACCTTTGTTGATTTTTTATTCCTGAGTCCAATCCGCCAAAAACACGTTATAGGAAGGAGATATCTTCATGTCTACATCAAGGAAGTCCATGTCTCACATTGTTGTCGGCCTACGGACATGCGTTTCAGCAAGTTTGCGTTTTTCAAACTATCAAATATTCATTAGCGAATGATCATATTTAATGGATACTGCTTAGTTCCTCATTCACTAGTATAATTTGATTGTGCTTCACCCATAAGCAATCCAGGTGACCTTAGATTCATATCCGTTCCTATGGGACGCTTTAATTCGGTTATTATCTTGTATCGGTCCTTGACAAATGCGCAAGTTTCACTTCAATAAGGTAGACGGAAAGAGCGTTAAAATAATCCGTTACGTACATGCAAGATAGATATAGGGAAAATTTCGAGATTACACATTTTTGGTATTGTATTCCTAATCCAACCCATATTCATAGGCTGAGAAAACAAACGCAAAATGATTTCCAGGTGCACAACGCATTAAGGGTGCCATAAGGTCAACAAATGAGAATTGATCGATATTTAAAAATGTAATACCGCATTTCGCACTAGGAAAAGAAAGGTCGTGGAGAAATCAGTGTTGCCAGATTTATGGTGCCGCATGGACGTTCATTTAGGGGGTGCCACTTTGACATCAGTTGCACATTTACATACACTTGTATAAAATTTGGCGCCCCCCAGCGGCAGTCAGCCGAACTAATCAATATGTTCGTTCATAATTTTGGTCAATCTGGCACCCAGCCAATATTCCGTCAACCGCTTCTAAATGCTTAATAATGCCGTAGGAATTTTTTTCAGGGCAAAACGTATCGGCACCCGAAACCGGGTGCCAGAACGTAAAAATTGGTGCCGTAAAGACAAAATTTATCTTATATGGTGCCACAATGACAAAAGTTATGTATATATATATATATATATATATATATATATATATATATATATATATATATATATCGATTTTGAAATCTAGTTCTTTTCTGGTTAATAAAATGAGAAATAAAAAAAATATGAAAAAAAGTTTAGTCTATAAAAAAATATCTGCGAAAAAATTCATAAGGAAAGTATTCGTCAAAAAATAGGTTAGTTTATCAAAAATATTTGTGAAAAAAAAAACTATACAACTAACATCGACACGGGCGGTGGGTCGACGGCGGAGCATACAAAGGCTCGGCGGAGGCCCATTTTGACGCATTTTGAGGGCCAAATGTGATCTTCAACGGTCCTTCAAAACGGTGGTTTTTCAGAAAAAAAGAGTGAAAAAAAAACGTTAGAAGCATGAAAAAATCGAGATAGACAAAATTGGAAGACTGATAAAAAATGAGAAAATAAAGTACACCACTGAATAAAATTTTTAGAAAGATCGTTTGTTGGCAAAGCCGCCCACGCTCGATGAATTTTTTTCTGTCACGATGGTAAGGTTTTTTGAAAAAAGGTACGATTTAAAAAAAAAACAAGTTTATTGGTTAATACAAAAAAAAATCTCTTTATAATTTAATAATAGCACCTCATGTCTCCTCCTCGCTATCTATGAGAAAAGGCAGTTCTATCCGCGCACCTCTAAGGTTTGATGGACCATCTGGACGATAAGGATCAGCAACATCATCATCATCGCTGTTATCTGATGAGCTGTCTATAGTAGACAACAGGAACCCCAGCGGCTGTACTGTGGAGTCGCATGGTCCATGGTCCATCGGTGGTCTCGCCACCGCCCAATGAGATTGGTCGGGTGTCTCATCATCCGATACCGCAGTCTCCATACTCCATATGCTGGAACTGTCCTCTTGATCCTGCATCCAAGACGTGGAGTCGCAAGGTCCGTTTGACTCTGTAGTGAAGTCCATTTCGCTGCTAGTTGTATTACTGTACCAGTTGACTCTGCACTATGTTTTTCATTGACAAGAACTCTGCCTTTTATGTTCTAAGCTCCCCACACTAAAGCCCCCTCCATACCTCCCCACCTCTTCATTTTATTTGTGGAACATCGGTGGCGTTGGGTGGTGGGTACTGTAAAGCCACACCCTAATCCACAAGGTATATTTACCGTTTCTGTTAGCCCGCTGGTACTTACACAATATACCATCATCAAATAAAAGATCATACCTTTTTTTTATTTTTATTCAATATTCGTAATATGAGGCAAATCGATACATATAATGTATATAAATATATATATAATATTTTGCTGTTTATTTTACAACTCAAAGAAAGATACAATACGTTCCTTCTCTTCAGTCAGCTTGCATCTTTTTTGAGTTGATGTCACTCGTAGGGTGTCGATTCTCTTCTTGCAATCATCCAACTGTCGCTTTCTCCTCGTCTTGGTTTCTTTTACACGCTTCCTTTCATCGTCTAGCTGTTTCAACTTTTGCTCATCGATAACTTGTGCTGCTTGGAGACTATCGTTCAGTGCCAGCTCCTCTACCAGTTGCCGCTCATTATTTGCTATTTCATCCTTGATGCGTTGAACAGTACTCCTCAACGCTTCCGTCTGGTCTTCGATCTCTGTTTTTGGAGGTTTATTTGATTTTTCCAATGTCTGCCGCAATAATGCTCCAAAAGGCTTGGAAGGTGCCTTTTTTATTTTTCTACTCGTTATCGCAGGCACTGTACTTGTGGACGCTTGCATCGCATCCACGCCAGCTCCTATAGCTACAGGAGTATTCACACTGGTTGCCAGGACAGGCACTGCACTTGCGGCTGCTTCCGTTGCATCCACGCCAGCTCCTATTGCTGCAGGGGTGTTCACACTGGTGTTGTTTTCAGCTGGTGGGTTCACATGGACGAATTCTTCAAGTTCTTCTTGGACATCTGCAGCCAGCTGCGTAAAAGGCAACCCCTCATCTTCGAACTCCTGCAGGATGGCCCGTAAGTCGTCCCCGACGACTATAACATCTTGATTATTGGTTGCGGCCATAATGTTGGTGATATAGGTATGATATACAATATTTTTCTGCGGAACGGTACGATTTTCTGAAGAACGTAGAACTGAAAAGCCTTACAGAATGAAGCTGTATTTATACCCAAAAATTCACAACATAATTCAGTTGTAAAATCAGAGCGGAGGGGACGAATACTTGGATGGGGAGGATGGGCGAAACAATCACAACCAATAAGCTTTAGATGGGTGGGTTGGGTGAAACTATCGCATCCAATAAGGTTATATTGGTGGGAGCATCCACAATTCTTGTTGGTTTCAGATATCGATATAGTGGTACACAGATCTAAATTAGCATGGTTGGGGTTGGGCGACAAAGTATTTCAGGAGCAGGTGATGACGTGCGAATGTGTTGCCAAAGCATATAACATTTCCACCAATAGGGATTTATGGTCTATACGCCGATTGGCTGGTGGGTTGGTCGTTCTATATTCCCGTTTCAATAGCAGTTGGTGACGTACGAATGCGTTGCCAAAGCATATAACATTTCCACCAATAGGGATTTATGGTCTATACGCCGATTGGCTGGTGGGTTGATCTTTCTATATTCCCGTTTCAATAGCAGTTGATGACGTGCGAATGCGTTGCCAAAGCATATAACGTACTTAATGGTCTATACGCCGATTGGCTGGTGGGTTGGTCTTTCTATATTCCTGAAACGACGTACCCTAAGAGAGGATTGAAGCGGAGGAGGGGAAGCGTTAGTCCCCTAATATCGTATAAATACGGTGGCTGAACGAGAATTACTTAGTGAAGTTCGTGATTCAGTTCTTCAGTTATAGCAAGATTACAGCAAGATAATCAAGAGGAAGAACGAGAATGGAAGCCATAGGATTAAACATCTTGGACCTGGAGCACCTGAGTCAAGGTAAACATTATTCTGCCATTGTATACATTGCGTACAAGTAACAAGTCAAAATACAGCAAGTCTGTTTTCGCTAGTATCCACTCATATGTATTTCTACAATGTACTCTTCTTTTCTTTTCAGCACCAGAGGTCATTCCGGGTGATAGCCGATACAGCGGCTTCACAGAGGTGGCGAGGCGGCTGCGGGAGACAGCATGTCAGGGTGGTGTGGCAGCAGCGACCACAGATCACCGGACATTTGGTCTGCGGCAATGTCCGCTGATCGCGGACCATCTAGTGAAGCCGTCGTCGATGGCGAATCACCTGGTGCGGTGTCGGCGAAGATTGGCAGAGGGTCATGCACCATCTGAAGGTACCTATGTAGTTTGTTTATGAGTAATTATTTCCGAGTTTATGAAATGCTACCTTTATTGATGACACTAAAAATTTATCAAAAACAGTTTATCTTTCTATGTTTTTACTTTTTTTGCGAAGCAAACGTATTCTATTACAAACTAACCATATACTCATCGATAATTCTTTCTTTTTACAGCTTCTGACAACCGTGGGGTAAAAGGAAGAGAGCAGGGTGATGAAGTCGCCACCACCAATGTAGAGGTGCAGATTGAAGGTATAAAATGTGTTCATTAAATGCGAAAAAATCAAACCACCACCAACTTAGCATCTTTTTTTTTGTTTTGTACCAATCCTATGATATTGATACTTTCAACATGCGCCAACATAGCAATTTTTTATTATTTTTTGTTGTGTATTGATAATATGATATTGATACTTTCAACGTGTGTACCCATCATTCCTGAAAAATCTAAATTTAATGAAACCTCGTAAGATTTAGCAATATATCCTTATACACCTTTCACCTTTTGCATCTTGCAATCTTCGCACGCATTACAAAACAACACTTTTTTGTTTCAGAAAACTGGGATAGCGATAACTACCAGAGCTATAAACCGAACTTAGAAAACAGGGCGGTCCTGCGGATGCCCCCACCGTTCTTGTCCAAGAAGGAGAGACGCAGGTGGAGAGCGAGCGAGGTCGCCCGATTTAATAATCTAACAAATTAATGAATGATTATTATTGTAAATATATATATGCGAAAAAATAAAACTACAGTTAGTCCAAACCACTGTTTTATTTATAAACGAATCTAAAAATCATCCAAACAAAAAATAATGAAATAAGTTTACACAGTTATCGAGAAACCATTCAAATATATTATTGAATCATTACAATACATCTTTTACGTCTATCCACGAATTTTTTTCTTTCGGGAAACCTAACCACTTAACGAAGAGCTTGGTTCCTCTTTTCTTCAAGACCCTTTCAATCAGATACTCATCTGGAAACTGCGTCTTTTTTAGCTCAGCTTCGTAGAAACAGCCGCTTATCGGTTGCCCAACCATATCATCTAACATATATGTGACTGGATTTGTAATGTTAACGTTGCGTATTTTAAACAATTCCGTAGAATAGTTGGGGGTGTAACCTTTTTCAAATACACCTTTATATCTGCTTACTGTCACAATGTCCCCAAGTTTAAGCTTACTTCTGCCTGCTACCTTTGGATTGCGATACACATTCAATCGTGTATGAAAATCGACTTCGATGGGGGCCAATCCTGTTGTTCGATGTTTCCTGTTGTTATAGAAGTTAGTGACATTTTGCAGAATTGTAATCCATTTGTAACTACCTCTTGCAGAAAATTCCTTGTACAACAAGTGTTTCAGTGAACGAATAGCTCTTTCGGCAATTGCTGCTTTTTTCGTAGAGAACGTGGAGTAATGGTTAATTCCATACCTTTGCATCAGATCAAAAAATTTGCGATTGTAAAACTCAGATCCGTTATCTGTTTGCAGATTGGTTGGATGATAGCTAGCGTCCTGCAGGATATCATGCATTGCAGCCGTCACGTTTTGCATATCTTTATTCTTAATTGCTCTACACCATAAGAACTTAGAGTAGCAGTCAATGATTACCAATATGTATCTATAGCCATTATTTTCCTTATGAAAAGGTTGCATTTCCGCTAAATCGGCTTGCCATAAGTCAGCGAAACCTTTTATGATAGTTTTTCGACGGCGAAAGTTCTTCCGAACTGCCTTGTGTAATTCTTCTGCTATGCCACGTTTTGTTGCGCTGTTAACTGACATATCTACATGTAGAGGTCTGACTCAGGTGATTGTAGAAAAGAAACTGATCATTAATCATGAAAAATCAACCGATCTATGGTCTGAGTTGATTTAAAGTGTAGCCTGCAAGCCACGCTGGTAAAACAGGGCCACCTTCAGCATCGAATTCCCTGTTGACTCCACTAGCTAATTTCTGGCAAAAATTATATAGAACCTCTAGTTGCTCTAAAATGGATATCAAATTGGTTGTTAATACATCAATCTTTTTCTCAAGGCCATCACTCAATTCTAGCGTTTTGCTATTCACTATACTTTCAAGCATATCAGCGGTACTTTTTAGTTTTTTTTCAACATACTTTATATGAACAGAGTCATTTTCATCTGTAGGATCACCAACATTCTTTAACTGCTTTCCATTGATATCATAATTTCCAGTTTGTGTAAGTTTAAAACCAATACCTGGAATACCACGTACAGTTGTATGCTTAGAACTGCGACGACCAAACTTATCTATCGTATTGTGCATCGCTACGAAAGCGTTATACTATTAGTGGGATCTTTCAACTCGCAAATATATATACCCCAAATTAGCGTATTACGCCCTCTTCACGCAATTCTTCTATTATAGATAAAATTTCGTTGTCGTGGTTTGTATGACCAGCTGATTTTGAGCTGTATAGCAATTTCAATCGATCAATCAGCTCGTTGATGTCGTTCCAGTACACAAAGTCGCGTTTATTAGTGTTAAATATCTTATACTTAGGTATCTTCGTTTGTGTATGTCCCCTACCAACTCTGGCTCTCAAATGCATGGGGGATGATGTAGATAGGATATTAAATAATTTATTGAAATACTCAGATCCGTCGACATTGTAAATATTAAGAGGTGTGTAATCTTTGCGAAGTACATTAGTTAGATTCAATATGGACCTGAATGTGTGTAGAGTTTTTGAGTTGGAGTTTCGTGTATCTCCTACAAACATCATATCTAGTAAGTCTGGGGATAGTTTGAATTTAGTAGTCTTATCACCCGACGATAAATAAACCGCCTTATCATCAAATTCCACTTCATGTACACCCATTAACAGCTTCTGTGATTGTGGGTTGATCCTCACATTATAAACACTTCCATAGGCCGGATGTCCTGCTCTCAAATTATCTATATGACTTTTCAGCACCTCAGCAACTGCCTCTCTGTCCACACTTGAATTAGCTGTAGATACATACTGAGTAACTGAATCTCTTTCCCTCTCATTAATTGATGATGGTGTATCAGGTAACTCCTTTATTGGTGTTATACCGGAAAAAGCAGCGGAAGTCAATTCTTCGAATCTCGCCCCTTTTGGTGTACTAGTAGAGGGAAGGGTTTGATTTGGATATGTAGATGGTGGTCTTTTAGGAGTGCTTGTATGACCAACGTTTTGCATTGGTTGTTTCGATTGTGTATGAACTGATGCATTCGCTATTGTCTTCAGCTGTTTCGTAATAGGTTCATATATCCGTTCCAATGCTGTGTTATCGATGTCGCGACCTTTCTTTACAGCATTAAATTTTTTTTGGACAGACTCTGTTGCTTCCACTAATTCTTTTTTGAGAGCAATCTCAATGCTGCTCTGGTGCTGCTTCATACTTGTTATGGTAATGCTACAGCTGCGATGTACATTGATTGCAGTCTCACATTCAATTGATGATATTCCTAGTCTACCAGTGGATTTATGAAACTATCGAATCCTTTCCTGTACCGACCATCTTTTAGTTCTCTATCTTTATCAATTACTAGAAACCCATATTTCTCCCTCCAGCACATTGCACACATATCTTGGAACTGCTTAAAGGTTACGTCGGGTGCCACAGGATCTGAAAAAACATGTGAGAGGTTAGTGTTGTCAACTTTGAACAACACAATCAGATTTGCGTTATCTCTAATCACCCTTTTTGGTATCCAACTGTAGCTTTGCACGCAATAAAAGCAATCCACACCTTTGTGTCGACCCATACTGAAGTATTCTCGGATAACATTTTGATTTTCACATATAACGTCATCGAAAATGAAAACTGAATTTGGTTTGGCTTCTGATGGTGGTAGAATATCAGAGTTATTGGTAAATGCATGATATCCCAATCCATCAATCGACTTCATTACTTTTTCTATGAATGTATACTTGGGTTGATTAAGCGATTTTGAAAATATATAGATATTTTCGAAGAAAAGCCCATCAGGATGCAACAACAAAGATATCAGCACATTGGTTTTTCCGCAGTTTGATGGGCCAACAATAATACAGCGAATCGTGGATGGTAGTAGTATACCATGTCGATGATGAGAAGTATTATTTTCCAAATCCGTGACCTTTACATCAATATTGCTAATACTTAATTCCTGATCTTGTTTTGTCACCTTCATCGTGCAACGACTTAACCGTATATAAGCCGCAGTTGTTTATATATGTTTTATTTAAATGCCGATACTTCTTGGGAGAAGGTGTAGCAGCATTTCCAAAACTGGTGGTGGAATTGTTAACAAGTTGATAGATAAGTTGCCATTCGAAGCACATTTACCCTTTTATCAGTTTTGTGGGCCGGGCACGCGCGTGGAGGAAAGGCTAGCTCTTGGTCAAAAAGGAATCAATAAATTAGACGCGGCTTGCTTACAGCACGACCTTGCATACCGCAAATCTGACTTGGCTACAAGACACTCGGCTGACTACCTGCTTCAACAAGAAGCCTGGAAACGAGTCAAATCAGCTGATGCAAACTTCGGAGAAAAAGCAGCTGCCTGGTTAGTTACAAATATTATGAAAGTAAAACGTCACACTGGAATGGGTCTTGCATCACGACGTGGGCGCAGTAGGAAAAAATGCATGCGTAAAAAATTGTGGAATGCATTACGTGTAAAACATCATGCGGGAATGGGTTATGGATCACGACGTAGAAGGAATAAGAAAAAATGTGTGCGTAGGAAAATGAGGAAGGCTACAAAGAAGGTGCATTTTGGTTCAGGGATACTAAACAGAGTTCGCAAAAATATGAAGAGATTTTCGAACCATAAGCAAGATAATAACGTGCTACGAAAAGCAACTTCTGCAGCATTATTAGCCGCCCGGAAGCATATCAAGTCTCTGGGAGGGAAACGACGTATTCGCCTTCCGCGAGTTATACCTATTCCAAAAGTAGGTGGAACTCTACCCTTGATACCAATTTTTGCAGGTCTCTCAGCATTAGGCAGTCTCGCTGGGGGTATTGCAAATATTGTTAGGACCTCTAAAGCAATAAATTCAGCACGAGAAAAAAATTCTACATCTATCTCCGGTATGAATAAAATTGGCAGTGGTTTATATTTGAAACCATACCGCAAAGGATTGGGTTTGTTTATCAAAGCTCGGACTTCAAAAAACTTTTAAAAACCCTACCCCAACGACCGCTGACAGACAACGACCTTGTTTATTATGCCAAACAGCTAAAAATACCGTATTTCAGAGGAGTTTTTATGCGTGATGATCTACCTAAACAAGGTCCATTCTGGAATGAGTCAGCCATTATCAACTTAGATAGCAAGAGTGGGGGTGGGTCACATTGGGTATCATATATAAAACGGGGAATGGTGGTGTTGTATTATGATAGTTTCGGCAACCTACCACCAACGAACGAGCTAGTGAAGTATTTATTCGATCAATCAAGGAAAATTAAGATCTTGTATAATCTCAGACGACAGCAGAACTTCAATACTTTTTGGTGTGGACATTTGTGTCTACGATTCCTTTCCGAGGAAAAGCAGAAAGCTAATAAAAATGGATCGTGAAACAATTAGAAAAATGAGTTATTCCCTGAAAGCATTCTCAAAGGAAAGAAGTCTGTTGAACATGACAGAAGAGGAACTTGCTCACATACCAAAAGAAGTACTCATAGCATGCGCACCTAATGAAATAGCACATGTATGGTACAAACTACCATTACACTTGAAGGAAGACCCGGACATGCAGCGATTCCAATTCTGCTGGGAGCATTATGATACACATCAGAGTGGCGATCAAGCAGATGGGCCGCCGCCAAGAAAAATATTTTGTTGTTATTGTAATTTACATGATATTACTTTAAAGAATAATAATCAAAAAAACAATTGCTGTTTTCAATAAATGTTGCTGTTTGGATATATAAAGTGTTACCTTTTTTTGCACCCCATCAGTCATGTCTTACACATTTACGTTGACGGGTTATGACAGCGAGTTGTCGGCTAATTTCTATCCACCAATTGAGCTAGATACTAGCGCCCAGTATGGTTTGGGTCTAATAGGTTTTTACTCCTACAACTCAATATTCAACGTACACGAAGAAAATAATCTAATCGCTTTGAGGTATCCAACAGATAACACCAAATTCAAAATTATATATATTCCGCCAGGTACCTACGAAATCGATGAACTAAATAAATATTTACAAAGGACAATAAAGCCCATCAGTATACACCCACCTAAGCCCACAACTGATGAGTTGTTCTCTCTCAAAGCTAACAACAATACATTAAAGTGTGAGCTATACTCAGCGTATGATGTTGACTTATCTTTTCCTAACTCAATCGCATCTTTGATTGGGTTTGAACCGAAGATTTTTGGACATGACGAAATACATGTGTCAACTTAACCGGTTAATATAACTACAGTTTGATTGATAAGAATCGACTGTGGACTGATATCTGGCGCGTACCACAATGGAAATGAAATGCACACTCTTTACGAGTTTGACATAGACGTCGAGCCAGGATTCAAACTAACAAAGGAGCCACAGAATGTAATATATATGAGCGTAAAGCCAAGCGGACGTCAGTTTATCGACAACATCACACTTAAAATTTTGGATGACGATGGGAATCTAATCAACTTCCGTGGTGAAAAAGTAATCGTTAAATTGGAATTGCGACGTTTAACTTAAAACAAGCTTCATAATTCAGCAAGATGGGTTTTTTGTACAACGTAGGTTCATACCAATTGAAAAATGTCAAGAAAGTTCACACATGTAGACATAAAATACGACGAAATCAGAGAATTGACGTTATTTGTCGTTCGTCTGCCGCCAAGGATACAGCATCGAAAATTTCTCTACTGAATCGTAAGTTCCTCGAATCTATAGGACTGCAACTTACCAAAAAAAATGGTTCTGCACGTATCAAGTGAGACGTTGGATGTTTTTGAGGAACCTATCATGGACCGTTCCTTAGCCAGCCTTCATGAATACACATACAAGCCGTACGGTTCGCCGTATTTCAAGAACTCCGATATTGTTCATATACCGATAAATTTCCAAGATCTCATTTTAAATATTGCTGACAGTTACATTTACATTGAAGGAACGTTTACCCCAGCAGATGCAACGAAGACGTGCTACCTATCTAATAATGCTCTATCCTTTTTATTTGATGAAATTTCTCTGCATATGGGTGGTGAAAAAGTTGTTGTCGTGCGGAATCCTGGAATAACTTCAACAATGAAAACAATGATTTCACATGGTAAAAGTGCAGCCCATACACTTTTATGTACCGGATGGGGCCTGAATGCTGATAATTTAGCGATATGGGATTTAAACAGCAAAGTATTCAGTGGTAGGATACCTCTAAAGCATATAATGGGATTCGCAGAGGACTACAAAAAAGGAATTCTGAATATAAAACAAGAGCTCGTCTTGGTAATTGCAAGATCTTTCAAAAACTGCTTTGTTGGTGAATGTGACGCTCAGTTAACAATATCGAAGATTGAATGGAAGGTTCAACATATTGTTCCTGAAGATCGATACAAGGTAAAACTTCTACAGCGATTGAATAAAAACAGTCTCAATTCAAGGATTAAGGTAGCATTTCGCTCTTGGGATTTGTATGAACTGCCATCACTTCGCTCAACATCATCAGACGTCTGGGCAATTCGAACAACCAACAAACTGGAGAGGCCTTTGTTTGTTATCGTTGGATTTCAAGACTCAAAATTAGCAGAAAATCCTAAAGAGGATATCACTAAGTTCATTCATGCCAACATAAATTCAATTCGATTAAAGTTGAATAATCAGGTATATCCGTATGAACGATGGAACCTAGATTTCAACAGAAAGCTAAATACTGCAGCTTACTATGCATTTGAGAGCTTCCAAAGAACATTTTATAACAAGGACATTCCAGAACCAATTCTTAACATAAAGGAGTTTAGTGACAATCCTCTATTTGTGATTGACTGCAGTCATCAACCTGATAACCTTCAGCTCTCAACTGTGGATATATCATTGGAATTTGAAACCAGATCTTCTTTCCCAGCGAATACGAAGGTGTATGCATTGATAATTCATGATTCGTGCATTAGTTACAACGCCTTTGATGGATCTA
The DNA here is from genome assembly GCA_951848785.1 of Callosobruchus maculatus. Lineage (NCBI taxonomy): Eukaryota > Metazoa > Arthropoda > Insecta > Coleoptera > Chrysomelidae > Callosobruchus > Callosobruchus maculatus. Next base: position 22,540,854 of record CATOUR010000014.1, on the reverse strand, counting down.
TTCAAAATGGACTTATTCATTCCTACTAAGTGTCTCTGATTTTTTATTATATCTAACTCGCAGAAATAAAACAGCTTTTTAGTACATTTAGTTTTTTATTTATACATATAAAACGACACACGGTTTATACAGTTATCATTCCTTATCTAGAAGGCGATATTTGATAATAATATCTTGAGGTAAGTATTTAACTATTTCGTACAAAAATGGTTTGAGTTGATTATTAATCATTCCATCACATAGTTGGTCGACGGTACATTCTTCACGTAAATACTGTCTGCATAACTTTTCCCCTGCTTCATATTTCCTTATTAGTATCCTCTTTCGTTCGACCTCTTCATCATCCCAGCAGATACTTAAGTCATACGCTGTGGAATGTTCCTCATCGAAAATCAAATCCACCAACTGGCATGCAATTCTCTGGATGGCACTACGTAGATCTTTTGCTTCAGGCCACCCCATTGCCGAATACTGCATCCACATTATATAATGGGAATGGAGAGTTAGTCTGCTTCTGAAACAAACGGAACGTCTAATATCAGCTACAAACAAATGTTTTTTTTATCTCGAATTTACCTTCCATATATCGGGGTCCAATACATGGGAGTAACCATTATATTATTTATACCCAACACAATCTGTACTACCTCATCACCAAATATATTATTGTTGAATATAATCAAATTTCATCAAACATTTGGAGCGAGTGCCTGGTGTTTTAGGTGAACTTTGACCTATATATGATAGTGAATATTTATTTTGTGATTCATTTATCTCTTTGATCACCGCTTCAGACATATGTTCCGTTACTCTTTTCGGTAACCATACTTTGAACTCATCAGCATTATCTTCTAATAGTGTTGCTACTAGACATTCACCAAATTTTGATTTGACTGGTGACAGATTCTTAATTGTATGGGCTTTGTTTACAGTTAATGAAGATAAAGTTCTGAACGGTATTTTGTTATTGAGTTCACAGTTGATTTTATTGTTAATTTCATGCAATTCAGAGGTAGTGACAGACATTGTTTAAAGAAAAACAAATAATGTTACTGTTGGATAAATAATATAAAAGGGTGCTCACCAATTTATATCTGTACACAATATACTTCGGGAATATACTCCGATCGTCTCTCGACTTTTACTGATCACTAGCACCGTTAGTACACTATTTATACAGATACCATCAAGGTGAAGATACGTCACCGTGCATTCTTCTCAAAACCGCAAAGAAATATCAGTCTCAATAATCACATTCAAGGACGTTCAAAATAAGCAGCTATACAATAACACAAAAAAACCTCAAGGTTACGCAAATAACCAATACAAACACTAATGACAAATATTTCAAAATCAGTGTCTATAAGCACAATGTGAACTGGAACTCTCAAGGTTACCCAACACCCCATTTAAAAAGCCCCATTAAGATACGATCACTTTTGGAAAGACAACGTTACAAAATGACCTTCAGGGAGGATCAGAACCGGCACCTATAAGAAAAACCCACGTCAATACACCTCATGAAATATGGAAACCAAGGTCATCCCCACCCCATTTGAATGACCTTCAGGGAGGATCAGAACCGGCATATCCATACTACTGACGTTATTCTTTCAAAAGAGGAAATAGTCGAAACAATAAAACAACCCACGACTGGAAGTGCCCAGGCGTGGACAACGTGCAAAATTTTTGGTACAAACATTTCAGCTCAACATACGAAGTGCTCACAAACCAAATCAATAAAGCCATACGTCAACCTGATAGGCTTCCCAAATTCCTCACTCAAGGAATAACGTATATAAAACCCAAAAATGCAGATACCAAGAACCCTGCGAATTACCGCCCAATCACTTGCCTTCCTACCTTGTATAAGATCATCACCGCAACATTATGCAGGAGGATTGAACAACACCTCACGCAAAACAACATCCTCACTGAAGAACAGAAAGGATGTAGAAAACAAAGCCAAGGTTGCAAGGAACAACTTATAATTGATAGTGTGATCATGGAGCAAACTAGAAAAGAACATAGAAACCTTCATACCTGTTTCATAGATTATAAAAAAGCATTCGATTCTGTACCACATAGCTGGCTAACGAAAATTCTGCAAATATATAAAATTAACCCAGGGCTTCGTCAGTTTCTTGCAAAAACCATGAAGACATGGCGAACCAACATACACCTTACAACTCAGGACGGCCATATCCAAACCGAGGAACTACACATACGACGTGGTATCTTCCAGGGTGATTCCCTCAGTTCACTTTGGTTCTGCCTCTGTCTAAATCCACTCTCCAACGCACTGAACAACACAAACTATGGTTTCAACATCAGACATCAGAAAGTAAATCAACACAGAATCAATCATCTCCTCTACATGGACGATATAAAACTATATGCTGCCACTGACGTGCAACTGAGAGAATTACTCAGAATAACAGAGGTTTATACGTCAGATGTCAGGATGGAGTTCGGGATGAACAAATGCAAGGTGCTACACATAAACAAAGGCCAATGGAAGAACCATCCCGAACAGGAAATAGTAACAGGCCAGACGTTGGATAACATGGACAAGGAAGAAACGTACAAGTACCTGGGTTTCAATCAGAGTGTTAAGATCGACCACACACAAATCAAAGCAGAACTTAGACAAGTGTTTAGAGACCGCCTCATTAAGCTTCTGAAAACAAAACTGAATTCTAGAAACCTTACAAAAGCTATTAATACATTTGCAATACCAATCCTCACGTATTCATTTGGCATCATCAAGTGGTCACACACTGATATAGAAAACATCCACATCCTCATACGGACAGAACTCACGAAACACCGAATGTCACATCCAAACGCATGCAAAGAAAGGCTCACCATAGACAGGACACAAGGAGGCCGAGGGATTACAGATATACAGTCGCTTCGCACAAGACAGATAAAGACACTCAGACATTTCTTCCAAAACAAACAAACAAATTTACATCGAGCAATAGTAAAAGCAGACAAAAACTATACAGCACTCAACCTATCATGTCCAGACCACGTCGCAGACACACACAATCCCACCCAATCACAACAAGAAAAAATAAGCACCTGGTCGCAGAAACCACTCCATGGCAAACATAGATACCGTGTCACCCAAGACCACATTAACAAAAAACAGTCATACACCTGGTTGCAGGATGGCCAGCTGTTCCCAGAAACGGAGGGTTTCATGCTTGCTATCCAGGACCAAGTGATTGCAACACGAAACTACAAAAAATATATAATGAAAGATCCATCCATAACTGACGATAATTGCAGAAAATGCCAACAACAAAAAGAAACAATAGATCACATAACAAGCGGGTGCAAAACTCTTGCCGGTACCGAATACACAGCCAGACATAACTCTGCGGCCAAAGTCATCCACCAAGCATTAGCCACAACAAACAAACTAATAGAAAACACAGATCCGTATTACAATTACACTCCGACATCAGTACTCGAAAACGATCAATACAAAACTATACTGGGACGTTCAAATACATACAGACAAGACTATCCCAGCCAATAGACCAGATATAGTTTTCCAGTCAAAGCTTGACAAAGTTACATACCTGATAGACATTGCTATTCCCAATGATGTGAATATACAAAACACCTACTCTGGGAAAATATCTAAGTACACGGACCTTGCCATGGAAATAAAATGCCTTTGGAAGCAGGACAAAGTTACTATTGTTCCCCTCATTATGTCAGTCTCAGGCCTCACACCAAACACATTTACACCACACCTGCAACAGTTAGGCCTGGACGAAAAGTTACACAAAACATTCCAAAAGTCTGTAATTCTGAAGACCTGTAACATCGTACGATCCTTCCTAAATTCCGATCAATAATAGTCCGGGTGTTGACTTGGCTCAGCCCGTCAACACTTGTTGCTACCGCAATTATGCGAGAGGAACTTAGAAAGATGGATAATAATAAACATAACCAGAGGCACAAGGTCTGTTTTATATGGATGACCTAAAACTTTATGCCTCCGGTCAACGCGAACTACAACAATCGCGAATACGCGAGAATGGCGACCAACAATAAGTCGTGCGAAAATCAGCTCTCGACAAAAGTGTGTAAAAGATGCAAATGTACAGCGCAAAGCGGCATGAAATGCATCAAATGTGATACAGTGATACATACGGGATGTGTAAAGTACTTAAAGAATGTTAAAGTACTGGATAATGAACAGATTATATGCTGCAATGGTATAACCTCTGAGAAACTAGATCCTGACAGCGATTCGGAACTCTTCGATGGGCTAGAAGAACAGGCAGTAGATTCCAAGGTAGATATCCGAATCTTCAATTATATCATAAAACAGAAAGACCAGTTAATCCGAGAATTATATGATAAGATTGATATATTAAAAACCCATATTAAATTGCTAGAAGATAAGGATTCCAAAATACCATCCACAAAACATAATATAGAAAATTCCAAGAATGTACAGACAAAAAATTCTACGAAAATCAGGAAGAATATACCTACCGTTACTTATGCTGAAAAGGAGATCCCACCAACAGATTTACAGGGTGTCTCAAACAAAATTGTAGCATCGGCAATATTAAACGGGCAAACAAAATTGAAATTCAATGAAATAATTAACTTAACCAAGGACCAAAGAGATGGAAAAATAGCCTCAGAACCTGGATCCTCGTCGATGGTGCAGACAGTTCCTGCAGGAGTAGAAGACGATGCAGATGGAAATTGGAAGAAGGTGGAAAGGAAACCAAGAAGAAGAAACGTGGTTATTGGTAACAGAGATGATACTAACATTAAGGGTGTTCCAAAATATACTTATTTGCATGTTTATAGAATAAACAAAGAAACAACTGTAGAGTCACTGACTGAGCTACTTGCTAGTCAATTCCCTGAAGTAGTTTGTGAAAGTATAACTGCAAAACATCCAGACATGTATTCCTCATTCCGAATAGGTATCTATGATCGTAATTTCCGGAAGGCAATGGATCCTGATATCTGGCCGTCTGGGGCTTGCGTAAGCCGGTTTTTATTCCTAAAGAGGAAGAGCAACGAAAACACCTAAGCTTTAATCCTACATTTCTTCTTATTAATATACAGTGCGCTAATGAATATAAATTAAATAATTTACTTACAGACCTTTGGTATACTAACATTAATGTAATATGTATAACAGAAGTATGGTGTACGCCTGATATGATCTCTTTGCTCCATATTACTAATTTTACACTAGCAAGTAGCTATTCTAGAAGTAATTCTAAAGGTGGCGGCACTGCAATTTATATTAAATCGGGCCTACCGTTTGAGGAATTAGATTTATATGATATCTGCTTAGAAAAAGAATTCGAAATTTGTGGAATCTCATCAGAAATTGACGGCACAGGAAAAGCAATTATTTTGTGTTGTTATAGATCACCAAACTCAAACTGTAATGTGTTCATTGATTGTCTTACTGACTTACTTTATGACGTATATAAGACTAATCATACTATATTCTTGTTAGGGGACTTCAATATTGATCCGACTAGAAATAAGCGTGAATACGCAAAACTATGTAATGCGTTAAACGTTTTCGGCCTTACGCCAAGAGTTAAGTGGCCTACACGGGTGACTCATAGTACAGCATCAACAATTGATAACATATTCAGCAATTGCTCAACGGATTCAGCTTCTCTTGCAATTGATAATAATATTTCAGATCATCGCACTGTACTGTTTGATTGCGGGGACAGCGCGCAGATGGCTCCCTCTCATACTATGAATTTTGTCAGGTCTTTCACTGATCAGGCCATTGCAAATTTCATATCCGACATATCAACGGAAGATTGGCTCCAGGTATACGATTCAAACGATATAAACACAGCATACAGTCAGTTTCATAGAATATTCTCTTATTACTTCGAAAAAAACTTCCCCAAACGCAAAAAAAATTGTCGTCCTGCGAATAGAAATCCCTGGATCAACGAAAAAATTATTGAATCAGGTGAAAAATTAAAAGATCTACATTATATAAAATTAGATAATCCAGATTTGTACGACTACTATAAAAGAGAAAAATTAAAACACAAAAAACTAATAAATTTTACAAGAAAACAATTTTATCAGGAAAAAATCACCCAGTCAGATAATCCGACAAAAACTGCCTGGCACACCATTCACCACCTGTTGAATAAAAATAAAAATAAACAAAGAAAGACCATATCCATCGTACAGAATGGCAACCTTATCAGCAACGATGAAGAAATAGCTGAATTATTCAATGAACATTTTTCTTCTGGCACCAATAAATATCTCAAATCAAATAAACTCAAATATAAATCATAATGGCATTAGTAAGGGAACGATTCCAGCCACAAATTCAGTATGTAATTCTATCTTTCTCCATACTTATAACAATGCTGAACTATATTCACTCCTTTACAATAAAATAAAAAACAAATACTCTAGTGGTTACGATGACGTTCCAATGTTTTTGATAAGGAAAGTTCTCCACATCGTTATAGATCCTCTTGTATATTTAGTGAATCTATCTTTCATGACTGGAGCCTTCCCTGAGCGCTTGAAACTTGGAAAATTAGTACCGATACATAAAAAAGGAAATGTTAAAACTACCGACCAATTATAATACCTTCTGTTTTTTCCAAAGTATTTGAATATGGATTTTTACATCGACTTTTAGGGTACCTAGAGAAGTACGCCGTTTTCTCAAATAATCAGCATGGCTTTATAAATAATCGATCCACTAGTACAGCATTATACTCGTATTATGAGCGCATAGTCAGCTTTATAGAGGATGGAGAATGTCCAGTAGGTATATTTTGCGATTTGAGCAAAGCCTTCGACTGCGTGAATCATTCAATACTTTTAGATAAGCTAGTTAGATACGGCACTCGAGGAAATGCTTCCTGCTGGTTAAGTTCTTTCCTAACTGATAGACAACAATATGTATACATTAATGACTCTGCGGTATCAAAAAGCATAACAATCAACATTGGCATTGCCCAAGGTTCAATTCTAGGGCCATTTTTATTTTTGCTATACATTAACGACCTGGACAATCTACAAGTACCAGCAGCCTTAACTATGTATGCCGACGATACGTCGATCATTGTCTCGGATAAATCGGACCTGTCTTTGAATATAAAATGTAATACAGTAACCAATACGGTAAATCAATGGTTTTGTGATAACGGTTTATTTCTGAATGCCGAAAAGACGGCCGTACTGCGCTTCCATAATCGGCAGAAACAGTGTGATAATATTTGCATTACTATTAACAACCATACCGTAACCACTGATGATTCAAACTTCACAACATTTTTAGGGCTACGTATTGACTGTTGTTTTACATGGAAATATCACTGCGAGTTCTTGACATCAAAACTAAATTCCTCAGCTTTCATGTTTATTAACCTTAGGAATATCTTAGAAGTAGACCAATTATTGATGTTGTACTATGCTCAGGTAGAAAGCAGACTGAGGTACGGCATCTGCATATGGGGTACGAGTGCATCCATACATGATGTCTTCATTGCACAAAAAAGAGTAGTACGATGTATAGCCGGTCTTTCCAGGAGGGACTCCTGTAGGGATACATTTCGTAATCTTAATATTCTAACTGTCACCAGTTTATTTATAATTGAAATGTGCACATTTGTATATAAAAACAAACAAAATTACAGTCGTGTCTGTGATATACATCAAAAAAGTACCAGACAACAATCTGATATATATGTGCCCTTCAGAAAGTACCTACTCGGTTTTAATGCACCCAGCTGTCTAGGCCTTAAACTTTTTAACAAGTTACCAGATGACATAAAAAATCAGCGAGGTTTGCATAGTTTTAGAGCGAAAATTAAGAACTTCTTAGTGAACAAATGTATATACAATCTAAATGAATTTTTGTAACATTTCATAGTCCAAGTTTTATGCTCGCAGTATAATAGTTCCTTAATATTGTATATATATATATATATATATATATATATATATATATATATGTATATGTGTGTATATATAGGAGTCTATATAGGTGTATATATGTATGTTTCCTTAATTATTATTGTACTACTCTTAATTTTTCAATCTCTGTATTTATTATTCTCAATTATTGTATTTCCAGTTTTTTTTTCTCTTGCTGTTTTCTTATGACGATTCCAACACGATCTTGTATTGTCTTCTGGAAAATAAATATTGTATTGTATTGTATTGCAATCGCTGAGGGTGGTGCAGGAGTACAGTCATACTATCGGAATGGAGTTCGGGACAGACAAATATGCATTGGTTCAGCTCAAGAAAGGACGAAGCGGAGATAGTGGAGATGAGGAACAGCTCGCTGATGGGAGCATTTTGCGACAACTGCATGCCGGAGATACTTATACCTACCTTGGAGTGGCGCAGCGTCACATCCAAGAGGCAGAATTGGTCAAAGACTGTCTCCGCCGCAAGTATTTGCACCGACTCCGGCAGATCTGGTCATCAGAACTGTCGGACAAGAACAAAGTCGCTGCCACAAACATGTTTGCGGTCCCATTGTTATTATACACCTTTGGTGCTATACACTGGAAAGTGAACGAGCTGAAGGAAATCGACACGAAGACCTGCAAAAAGCTGAACATGGAGAGAGGTCTGCATCCTAAGTCCTCTGTTCCGCGAATATACCTCCCGCGACACCTGGGAGGGCGTGGACTATTGAGTTTGGTGCGTCTACACAACAGGGTAGTATTGGCCACTGCCTGCTATCTAACGAACAGCACCGATCCCTTGATCCGCTTTGTACGAGATCACGAGAATGCGGGTAAAGGAGCCTTTCTTTTTAGCGCAGCGAAACGAGCAGCCGAGAAGCTCAGCCTCATACTCGACTTCAAGCGGAGGTGTCAGCAGTCCATGACGGAACTTGCTGCCGCAGAATTAAAATCCCACATTAAAACTGCCGAAGTCGACTTCTTCTTAAGACTTCATAAAGATAAGCCAATGCGTGGAATCTTCTACAAACATCTAGAAGATCATGGCATGTCTGAGCAGATGACCCTCTCTTTCCTAAGGTCTAGTGGGTTGAAGTCGGAGACTGAGGGGTTCATAATGGCTTGCCAGGACGGTGTCTTCAACACCTTGGTGTACCGTAAAACGGTTATGGGTGTAGACGTACCCGACACCCGTTATAGAGCTTGCCGACAGGCGCCAGAGACGCTTATGCATCTCTTGTCGGCGTGTAAGACGTACGCTGGGACGGCTTACGTCCATCGGCACGACGCGGCTCTACGAGTGCTCTACTATCATTTAAGGTACTCATACGGTATCGAAGAGACACCGGTGCTGCCATACGCTCCAGGGGATATAGAGTCCGTTGTGGAGAAAGAGAGATGCCGGATTTACTGGAACTACTCATTCCCCACGCTCGATCTTGTACAAGCAAACAAGCCCGACATAGTCCTTCTCGAGCAACAACAGAAGATGATGTTCGTTATTGAGTTTTCGGCACCTGCCGAGGTGAACATCGTCTCTAAGGAGGAGGAAAAGTGGACCAAATATCAGGAGATATCAGTCGGACAACTTCGCAGGCTCTGGCCAGACTACACTGTAAGTCTGCTGGTTATGATCATTGGATCCCTAGGTGGAATGAGGAATAATGCTGCTCTCTGCACTGCGCAAAATACCGGTGTGCCGTGCGGCGGCGCACATCTTAGCCGCCAGAATGCAGAAGGCAGTCATCCTTGGGTCCCTTCGTCTACTTAGGGCGCACGATTCGCGGACCCAGTGAGTGCTCACCTCACGGTGTGAGGAGTAGTCATTGGGTAATGGAACAGCAGCTTGGTGTGTCGGAGCCCGGGTTGCACTTTTTTATTTTTCCATATAATAATAAACATAACTATCTATCTATCTAACCTATGTCATGATCACACCTCTGTTTCAGTGTAGAGTGCCCTGAACCTAATTTTTTCCACGGCTATTAGTGACTATAATCATTTCGAAATATTATAAATGGTACAAGAAATTTTCCTGTATTCATTCAATAACGGATGGTCTGTATTTTCCAGGTTTCACTAGAATTCAGCGGAAGTTTCAGGCTTTGCATTTTTTAAATATATCAATATTTCTTGAACATTATATTTTTTGTTGTAAAGGGTTTTGGCAGTTTGGACTTTAATGTCAGCTATTTGAGTATAGTCTCAAATGCCACAGTGTATCGCGAACACTGCAGTCTATACCGAAGGTCTTGTTGCGCCAATTTTTTAGTCTTTTTTTGTACATGCCCTCATTCAAGTATAAATTACGCCTGTGTGTTTGAATTTACAATTGACGAATTGGAAATCAACTTGACCGTTTTGAATTATCATTTGACGCTTTAGAAGCTACAGTTGGAGAAGGTGTAGTAAGCACCATGTGAATGCTAATCTGGATTACTAAGTTAATAATGAACAGGCAAAAGCTACTCTTATTTTTGAATAGTTGTTAAGTGGTTTCTATGTATTCATATGTCGTAGCTTTCGGGGTTTTTACATAGCTTAGTGAATTTGTGAGTTTTGGGCCTTTAGGCCGACGTCTTTGAGCCTTGAGGCTTAACGTTTCGTCAACACGAGTGGGCGGCATCTTCAGGAGCTATTTCGCGTCGGTGGCTTCCGCAATAGCTTCTAAAGATGCCATCCACTCGTGTTGGCGAAATGTCTAGCCTCAACATTCAACTACGTTGGCCTAAAAGCCCGGACACCACAACTTCATTGGACGATGGCCGCGAAAGCCTTACACAGTTCATTTACATAGCTTAGTTTGACAATACATTTATGCTGTATATTACTAGATAATAGGTGGATATTGTTATGGATCAGTGATGGGCTCACAGCGAACTGGTGAAAACATGACTGGAGGCAAATGACCGCACGAGAGCCAAAAAGTTCTAGACAAATTCAGACTAAAAATGCAGTACGGACAATAGCTTAACCCACTTGTAAAATTGTCTGGGAGAACTGTAAGCTGAGCAGACACTATGATTCGTGAAAGTGCAAAAATACACCTCTTGCTCGAAATTCTAAAGAGGGGACGAAACAGCTCCTGAAGAGGTGTGCCGTGTATCGCAACTTCATCGCAGTACCTGGCCTCACGTACCGACATTTATCCATAGGTAGTTTAGACAACATAGGAGGATATGTTGGGGACGTTGGTTCTACGTGGTCGACAAAAAGGATAAAAGGTTCTTCTTTTCATCGCCAGCAGCACTTCTACTACTACATCTCAATTGTTACGTGTATTATTTTATTCCTTGAGCTATAGATTTTTCCAAAATCTGTCGTGGTCTGTATATCATGAACTGTCGGTGCTTGGGCTGTTCGGTTGACGTCGACAAGCTCCGCTGCTTTGGCGACGCAAAAGATCCACAGGGATCGGCGCTGCACCCCACTACCAACCCGGGGTATATAAGTGCTCAACCCGGTAACGCAGCCTCAATTTCTCAGAACACGCCGAAGGAATAAAGCTTCTGAGGATATCAACCACTTGCATTGGCTGGCTGAACAGCCCAAAAACCGACACTTTATCGGACCATGGCCGCGAAAGCCTTACACAATACATTGGTCTGTATATCACCTACCCTTCCTCTAACCCCTGATAAAAGTACCTGCGCGTCACTGGTCTCATTTTCGACGCCATAAAAGTTATGTCGGGGTCGCCTACCTATCACTTACGATGTAAATTAAATAATTACAAAGTAGGTAGAGCCGCGTCGGATGTAACGTTCACTTCAAAGTGTACTCTCCCGAGTTACTCCACGTCGTACGTTGGCTAATATTAGAGCTCAGACCTTTCTTGCTAAACTTTTATAATTATCAGAGCCTGCGGCAAACTTTTCTATAAATATTTTAATGTATTTTTTAGCGCAACAACTTCCTGACAGGCACCTCCGTGCGTCGTCTTCATTTATTAAAACTTTAATCTGATTAATTAGAAGGGAGAGTATCCAGGTTGTTATCATGCAAATTTTTTTGACACCTTGGATGATCTGCCAAGTCTGTAAAGCATCAAATTATTGTGAGGCTATACATACATTCTCGAAAATGGAATAGGTCGCATGGGTTTTCACAGGACAAAAAATGTAAATGATATTGAAGAGATACATCAAATTAACAGGAGTCAAAAAACGATGACCATGAATCTATGTTTGCTGGTCATAAATATTACAAAGAACAGCAATTGTGCAAGCTTTAAGTCTAGGGCGTATTCTGGAAGTCGGTGTTAATCTTTAACTGTAATTTTAAATTTACTTAAGATGTTTTTTATTAAAAGCTTTTACTTAACTTGCAATGTATGTATGTATCTATGTTTGTTCGGGTGTAATCTTGCTTCTTAATTTTGAAGCAGATATCTTCAACCGATTGAGTTGAAATTTTGTATCCACGTTTAGTTTGGATGACAGTGCACGAGATACGCTAGCGTTCTAAGTCCAATATGTCGGAATAGTTATTTTTTATGCACTTCTACCATATGGGCATCAAATGAAAGGGCTTTTCGAGAGTAACTCGAAAACAATTGTGATGTCATTCTAAATCCAGTATGGCGGACCATCCAGGATGGCGGAATAATTATTTTTTATTCACTTCTACAATATGGGTATCAAATAAAAGGGCCTTTCGAGAATAGCTCGAAAACAAATGTGACTTCATCCTAAATCCAATATGGCGGACTATCCAACATGGCGGAATAGTTATTTTTTATGCACTTCTACAATATGGGTATCAAATGAAAGGGATTTTTGAGTATAACTCGAAAGCAAGTGTGATGTCATTCTAAATATAATATAACGAATCATCCAGGATCGCGGAACAATTATATTTAATGCACTTCTACAATATGGGTATCAAATGGAAGGCGCTTGTTGAGAGTAACTGGAAAAATGATGTGACGTCATTCTAAATTCAAGATGGCGAAATAGTTATTTTTAATACACTTCTACAATATGGGTATCCAATGTAAAGTCTTGTTGATAGTGACTCGAAAAATAATGTGACGTGATTCTAGATCCAACATGGTGGACCAAGATGATGGAGTAGTTATTTTTTATGCACTTCTGCAATATGGGTACCAAATAAAAGGGCTTGCCGAGAATAATTAAAAAAATATTTTGACATCGCCCTTAATCCATTATAATAGAGTTTTATTGAAGTCTTTTATACTTTCCTGCAGTATGGAGAATATAACAGATGGAAGTTAATGACTAAAAAGTAAAGAATGAATTAAAACAAAAACAACTTTTTTAAAAACCTTTTATTTAAATGCTGTAAAAAGAAGAAAATAAAATTTTCCACTAAAATGTTAATGTTAACTTATAGCCTCATTATATGCAATTTATATTATCATAAAATCTTGTTGCGCGATTTAGTTGTGTAAATGAATTAGTACCTATTCAATTGACTAACTTAAGTTTAATTGGGTTAAAATTTCAGTTTAACTAAATGCTTATAGGTATTTACGTAAACCTCGCGACAATTTTCTGTGATCATATAATTATGTATAATGAGGCTATAAGTTGATAGTTAATATTTTGAAGGACAATTTTATTTACTTCTTCTTAGAGCGTTTAAACAATAGCCTTTTTAAAAAAGTTTTTTTTTGTTTTAATTTTTTTATGAAGCTTAGAAATTTATTATAGCTATATGCGTCGTATACATTTTTCAAGAAGATTGCAGAATTTGCGATTAACTATACATATGAATACCTCCATCATTAAAAATCTAGAGTGGGGTAGGAACATGTAGCATCCAACGTAATTGTGGTACAAATTATCCAGCCTGACAGACAAGAAAACATGGGAGACCCCCAGCATTAGCATGAGCATGACTGTTTCTTGTGTAGCTTTGATCCTATCTCATCCAATTCCTTAATTGTATTCCAATCAAAGCCTTCTTGTTCCTACTTACCGCCATACGAGACTATCGTCGCAGGGGTTGAGGAGTGTTTAGGGGGTTAGATAGAGGTGAGGGGATCGGCGGTAGATTGCAATCACCCCCGAATTGGATTGAATCCGCGTGTGCGGAACGGGAGAATAGGGGGTGGGGGCACCGGTGACTGGCAGATGGCAGATACACAGCCAGGAGGGTTACTTTAAGGTAGGATACAATGCATATGCATCCCCGCGCACAAAGGGAGAGCTTTAATTCCGTTCCTGCGTCGTACATGCGCTCACCTCTACGTGGATCAGCGGCGTAACGTGTTTCGGGACACATGAGGAGCAAAGCTATGAACTATATGAGCAAATAGTTAATAATACTTTAACTTTCCAACCATGATTTGGCTTTAAATCAGAGGCGTCATATGCACCATTACCTTCAGCTTGGTTTGAAAATTTCTACAGGCACTGTCACTAGAAAATTTGTCAATGCTGGATGGAATCTGCGTCTTATTGGCGTTAAAGGGCTTTATCACGACTGAAACTAACGTTAGTAGTTACCTCCCAAACTCGGGAGAGGATTAGCAGACCGGTATGGTCAACTGTCATTACATAGATATCGGTATAGATGACCTGAAAGAACAAGCAAATTCAGTTATTACGGAGGTAAACACCATAACAATCCCAACTTAGACAATTTGAATTCTTCGGAATTTCAGTGGCTTCTAAAACGTTCCTAGGATTTTGTCGATATGATGTTCCACAAGAGCAGACCCTGTCGGGTTTCCAGGCCTAGTAGGCTGGATTCATCTTCATTTGAACGAGGTTGTTACGGTCCTACCTCTCTCGCCAATATATGATACGTTCCCATAAAAACACAGTGTTTTGTACACACCTTCTGAAACTCGCGGAATTTGATTATTAACCGATCTGTAATGTTGAAGCAATTTAGCCGTGCTTGAAAACCTGGTGGAGATATATGTTCTAAGAAATCACGATATTTTTTTCTGTCACATCATAGATACAAGATAAGAAGGCAAATTTTGAATGTGAATAACTCTCAGAATGCTACCGAAGTTGAAGAATTTTCGACCATTGTTTTATTTTTTGTTGCGATACTGCGAAATATATCCCTCAATCTTAAAGTCACGCACTCCCTCGAAAAATGCCTAGACCTGAAACTCGTGGCTTAACCCTTTTAGAGTTAAACAACAAAAGCCACATAAACTTGAGACTAACTTTTTGAAGTTTCGGGCAATTTTGTGGCTTTCATCAAAGTATAAAGTAAAATAAAAGAAAATTAATTTCGAATGACATTGTTTGACAGCTGCTCCAAGAGACAGCTTTCGTTTTTTAACCAACTTCCTAACTAACGGCGATTTTGAAATCTTAAAGACCGCAGAGTCTTGTATTCGTAGTTCTCACAAATCCAAAGTGATACCAGTAACACATGAATGTCGTAGGCTGTCGAACTATTTGCATTTCGTTGCAGAGAAGTAAATCGTCCTGTACGAGCGGTACACTTTTGATTAAATTTCCGTGTATTTTCTCATTAAATTTTTTATCTAGACGTCAGTCATGATCACTCTAGGATAATCCCCAAAAGACTTTAGAAACAACTTTTAAAGTAGATCTTTAAACAAAAAGTTCCTTAGTCCTTGGAGAATCGGAGTGTATACCTTCCATCTCTATATGCTTTGCTTCTGGCTCATAAAAGTGAATTTGACTATAGCGAAAACCTGTCTAAGTCTGCTCCTTTATCAAACCGAGCACAGATCAAACAACTGGGATACTTTAAGTGCAATTCAACGATCTCGTAGAATGATGTGATCAACTGCATCGTATGTCCGGGTCGGACACAAAATCTGACCTTCCCGATCACCTTTTCTCTTTAAATCAAAGTTTACCTCTTTTAAAGCTTGCAATCAAGTTTTTTGTTTTTGACCGTAAGGTCGCATACCAGGAACATTGACCAAGCATGCCTTCTTAACTCTGCTTATCCTTTGATCCCTAATCATTTAGGTACATGATAATCGCTCAATACACCAATTTGTTTATTCCTTTACGAGAACTGGTTTAGATTTTTCTTATTTTACATTGACACTTCTAAAAAATTAGACAAGGTTTGTTCACCTGTCTTATTCTCAAGTAGATAGCTAAAGCCAGAGGGTTAGCAAAACAGGTGTTGCTCCATAGAAAGCTAAAGGGAAAGTTCTCTTTCTTGAATGAACAAATAAAAGTAGAGAGAGGTTTTCTGGTGACCAGAACCATAACTGCATATGATTACCAGCGGGCACTCATGCACCTCTTCCTACCGTAGTTCCTAAGTCCAGACCTCATCGCAAATGTGAGGGTAGCCTTGGTTCCTGCCTATTATATATCCTCAGGTTCAAGGGTTTTAGTATAGTCTGCCTCGCCACAACTTGTACACGTCGGGTCGTTTCACATACAACTGGCCAACAAGTAACGTTAGCCAACTTCTGTCCGGTCATAGAACCAGCCCAGCTTGGCCAGAAGTTCTAACCTCAACTACACGCGCTGGTGTACCGTGTACACCATGGGATTTAAGTACGTTGAATTTCCTGAAAGATGTAAGGTATCGCCTCTGCCGTTCTACCTAATCCTCAAAGATGGTATTTACTTAAAGCTTGCTTATTAACGAACTTATTCAGTTGGTTCTGGGATTTTTATAAATATACCTTTTAATGCCTATAATCCTTTTTAATAAAATAGCTATAGAAATGTAATGATGACAAGATTTTAGCTAATTCTGCTTCGTCGCTTGTAGCTAAAGGTTAAATAAGTTCTCTGGCTTGATGGTCCAGAGATTCCCCTCCATATCTCATTAGATGTTGATTTTGCAACCACAGTTCTGTTTCTGTCCAGTGGTACTTGCTGCCAGCCTTACAGCCGCCTAAGGACCCAGGAAATTATTCCTTGATCTTCGCCTTGCGAGCGCGTTCGCTGATTTATTACCGCAAACTCCAGCATAACTCAGCACCCAAACAAGTGACAACTGATGTCTTATCGAAACCTAATGTCATCCAAGACCTTCCTACATTGCAATTGCAATGCTTTTAATGCTGCCTGGCTGTCGGAGCAGACAACAATCCTCCTCGCAGGTCCCTCAGTTTTGTGAATACGAGAGGGATAAGCTAAAATCGCATATATTTCTGCTTGGAATACCGTGATGTATCCCCTAAGAGAGGGAGAAAGTTCTCACTCTTGTGCTATCTCAGTTTGAATGACTATGACAACTTGTAAACCTTCGTTATTTCATATATATATATATATATCTCCCAAGAGAGAAATACTTATGGTCCGAGTTACTTAAATGAAAAGGTATGTCTATATGCATAATAAAAAAGATCCGGTAGACCAAAGAACTGTAGAAAATCCCCGTAAATGCATGGACCGAACGCATATGTGCCCGTCCTTGCTAGCATCCCTCACCAGGTACCGGTGACGCGGCGTATGTGCACCCTCACCCTTCACGTGTAATTTAACCCTTGCCGCTGCCACCACCGCTCCGCTTTTGTCTCTTTGAAAGCGTCGCGTACGGTGGCGTATGGCGTACCTTTCTACGCGCGTGATTTAATCCGACCTAACGCCGACACCTGAGTACATTGGCCACGGGCTAAATGGCCACTAAAACTAAATAGAATTGTCCGTTAGGTCCCCCGGGTTGATAACGTGAAGAGAAACGGCCTGGCACATCTGGCGAGTTTGCGATGCAAAGGGGGTGCAAAGTCGCCGGTTCAATTTATATTGTACGAAGATTGACCAAAGTAATGAGAGTTGACTGAGGCGTACTTTGGGCAGGAGGATTACAGTAGTATGGGCACATATGGCCCATAATCATCAAAATATTATATTTTTACACGTTTATGTAGCTACTTTAAGGGGCCTGGGTAGACACCTTTATGCGTATGTATTTGCCATGTAAAACACGGACTCACAATTTCCCGCACAACTCCCTTTATTTTCAAACTATATATTTAATATTTCAGAAGGCGATAGTTAAGTGCTTAATGACAACTATCTTCGATTTTCTCAAAAAAGTTTTTTAATGAGCAAAAAAACTCGCAGTGCAAAATCATACATTCTATAAATGCCTGTAATTTAACAGCCAAACACGATATCAAAGAAAGGCTAAATAGTTGCACAAGCGCAAGCTTTCTTCTTCAATTTGCTTTTTGAATCATTACTGCAAGTTTAAGCCCGTGTTCACATCGGACGCGCCTCGCTTGGAGCATCGCGCTTTGCTTAGCGCTACGCTATGCGCCCGATGTGAACGGCTGCATCTAAACGTATGGGTTATTGGTTCCCCTCGCTTTACGCTAGGCGGTAAGCGTAGCGCTATGCGCTCGATGTGAACGGCTGCATCTAAATGTATGGGTTGGTTTCCCCTCGCTTTACGCTAGGCGGTAAGCAAAGCGCGATGCTCCATGCGAGGCGCGTCCGATGTGAACGGGGGCTAAAGGTAACGTCAGGAGCTTGAAAATGCGAAATTCATTTTTATAGTGACCTTTAGACCTTACCTTTGGACCTTTTGGCCTTACCTTTGGATTTTTGGACTTATCTCCCCTCATCCTAGACACACACACTGGAGAAAGGGGACAGGCGGCCACGCCTCCTCGCTAACACGGAAATACGTCTTATCTTGGTTTCTCAATTTCGCACGCTATACCCTACACCCTTAACAATTGGAGCTAACCGCGTAAGTGCGAAGAAATTAGCTAAGCGCTTATCTATTCATACTTATTGTTGAGTTATAAGTACTTAATACTCAGCATGCTTCAGTAGAAGTAACAGGTGCGAACCAAATCAGGAAAAGCAATGCAGGTGATGCTAAATTTATCACTATTAGAAATATATCTGGAAAAAAGGATTTTGCAGACAATGCTATGAACTAGGTGCTATGAAGTCAACATTGAATTAAGATTAGGAACTTTTGAAAACAGCGACCGACCCACAAGCAGCATTATGGTTAGCTGGTTGGGTCAGTGACCCTCCAAAGGCCAGCTGACAAAAAAGGATTTTTGAGAGTTCCCAGAAAATATCCTGCGCTGCGTCGGTACTCTCTAACTTAAGAGACAGAAACATGTTTCTATCACCATGACGACCATGACGATCGGGCAGCTTCGGGTGTCTACTACGCTGTCACGGCACGCTGTCATATTTACGAGGCCACCCGATCCCATAGCACATAGTGCATAGAAACACGTTTCTAGGTTACAGAGTACCGGCGCAGGTACTCTGTAAATTAAGAGATAGAAACATGTTTCTATCACCATGAAGACCATTACGATCGGGCAATTTCCGGTGCCTACCACAATGTGGCTACTACGCTGACATATTTACGAAAGCCACCCGATTCTATAGCATATAGTGCTTACAAAAACATTTCTAAGTTACAGAGTTACCGGTGCTGGGTCCCCTTTATATTTTCTTCACCGAAGTTATAGGGGTGGACTCATAAAGTATCCAGAAACAAGTACAATTATGAAGTAATGAGAGTTGACTGTGGCGTAGTTTGGGTAGGAGCATGTAGGAGGATTACGGTGTGGGCACATAGGGCCCATAATAATCTGGAAATTATATCTTTATACGTTTATGTCGTTACTTCAACAATTGAAGAAAATCGAAATTGCAAAGAAATGGCGCCATACTCGTACTCATTTTAATATCATCATATATTCTCCTCTGTTCATCAGTTTCAAAATTCTCATACATTGTTACTGGTGTGACGGTAATTATGAAAAAGGTACCTACAAAACAAGATCATTATATTCTTGAACTTCACCTTCAGCCATTCGTGAGATTGTGTCATTCTTCAGGACAACTGTGAAGGAAGTTGGAGTAGTCAGACGCGCATCTAGGGAGCTAGGGGGAACGGCTACCACCAGATGTCGCTATACCCCCCCCCCCCCCACAGGAAAGACCTTTTACCCGTTACAATTTTATCACATTACTAAATTTGCAATAGAAATATGTATGTGTCATTTTAGCCTAGAAATGTTACGAAATATCAATACTTATAGTAATTGAGGTTCATCTCTCGGCGTTTTATCATAAAATATAGTTTGCACTTCTTACAGTCAACATCTATTAACATTTTTAAAAAATTCCAAGTAACAATAACAGATCCTCCAATCCTCCTCTAGCTCAGGTCAGATAGCTGGTTACACCAATAAGTGAAAAGAGTATATTGGAAGATTTGGAAGGGCGCCCTCGGGCTGTTTCCAGAATGATGTCTCCTCTATAAACCAAACTATGCGGTGAACAAATATGAATTATTTTGTGCTCGTGTTGAATATATTGCACATTTAGGATTCTTTTTTTCAAGTTAAACTTTTAGGGTAGTATCATTTTATTAGCTCACAGCTTTCGTACCATTTATTGTTGGTACTGTGGTCTTTCTGGGATTTAGCTGCCACAATTGTTTATGCGTGTACCTTGAAAAGGTGTGGAAGTATCCAGTCATTCTAGTTGACGCCATTCTATCTGGATATCGGATAATGGCTCGTTTTAGTCAACTGGAAACTATTATTTCCCTTTCTGGGGAAAAAAGCAATTTGGAATGACCCATGTTTTGTTTGCTACGGCCTCCTTATATTTTGCCTGATTGCATAGAGAGTAATTATTTATACATCCATAAACATAAAAACACCTTCAGCAACAAATACAAAGCATATACAAGCTGAGCAAGATATGGATACCCGCCCTAAAGGACAAAGAGGTACTAAGATGCGAAACAGAGGTACAGGGATCGGCACACCCCTGTGTGGTCGCCCCCAGTTCTGACCTTGGGCATATAGGTGCTGATGTTCTATGTCAATCAAGCACACCGCCGTCAAGGCGATGGAGCGTGTCGACGCCGGCCAAACAGCCCAAGAACCAGCCGTTTATCGTGGAATTAATATTATTTGAATTTCATTCTACCTAATTTCAGTTATTTCTAGTTCTACTTTTTCAGTAGTGAGCTTTAAATTCCACACAACCTGGGTGGCCAAGTGGCAACCATATTTTGGGAGACCATTCGGTGGTTTTCTATGGACCATGCAATCCATACCCTGTAAGAAACTGTCAGTTTCAGCAACAGTTGATGTGCCTACTGGTTTAGATTTTTTCTTGCACCGGCAATATCTATAAGTGAGGAAAGTATTGTAATCGCCAACAGACTCTAATCTTATGAAGAGGCGGATTCAAGCTGCTAAGACTAAAAACCTCAGTTGATGGAAATACTGAAGTCGAAGTAATTGATTCGGCAATTAATGGAAAGCTGCAAAGCCCCGTTGCTGTCAGTTTTAGGTCATTGATTGTTGTTGGTTTGAGATACTAGTGATAACGTGTATAAGAAAAGGTCGTTTCGGACTTGATATTGTAGTAGTTGTCTGATTTTCTATAAAGCTAACAAACCTGTCAAATTCAGATTCGATTCAAAAAGAAGAGAAGGTATGACTTTTAATAACTGTAGACCATATTGATGCATCAGACTTGCTGGAGCAAGGATGAACAGACATTGTACTTAATAGAAAAATACTGAATCAAAAGCAGTGTGTATATTGTAGTAGTTGTCTGATTTTCTATAAACCTAACAAAACCTGTCAAATTCAGATTCGATTCAAAAAGAAGAGAAGGTATGACTTTTAATAACTGTAGACCATATTGATGCATCAGACTTGCTGGAGCAAGGATGAACAGACATTGTACTTAATAGAAAAATACTGAATCAAAAGCAATGTGCTCTTTTGAAGCACCTCTTCCCTGCATAGCGTAATATAGGAAAGCAAGTTAAACTTGCAAACACAGTATAAACAGCAATCTATATATAATAAATCACCATAGTGAACAGCTGTCAAAATCACGTAAGCATTATAATGTAGTCGATGTATTATTTATTGAGAGCGACTTTTGTAGGCGCGTAAACCGTTCGTTGCTTTTGGTACTTAGTATGCATTGGAACGACGCACCGACATCACCCCAAAATAATAACAATTCTAAATATATAGCTGCTGGTTCTCCTGAGGTATACTGATAGACACAAAAGACAAACGGTAGGACTGAACGCCGAATAAGAGTTCGTGTTTAATTTTACATCCTTCTGGAGGAGTTTCAACTGGTGCAACAGCAGATTACCAAAATGTGTCTCTATCACTGGTCAAAATCTACAGGTCAAAAGTAGATAATTAGAACTTTTAAACTGTGTCTAAGTCCCATTTTAATGCCAACAGGAGCCACGAAAGTAAACGTTAAATAAAACAGGACGATATAAAGGCAGTAATAAAACTATAAGTATAATGCTCTTGATATTACGGAACCTCCTTCATAGCTGATTTATTATATTAATTTAAATCCGGAGTTATTTAAGGGTCTAGGGTATAGCGCGCGAAATTGAGAATCCAAGAAAAGACTTATTCACGTGTTAGCGAGGAGGCGTGGCCGCCTGTTTCCTTTCTCCAGTGTGTGTGTCTAAGATGAGGGGAGATAAGTCCAGAAATCCAAAGATAAGGTCAAAAGGTCCAAAGGTCACTATAAAAATGAGCTCCTGAAGTTACCTTTAAACTCACAGTAATGGCTCAAAGAGCGAGTTGAAGAAGAAAACTTGCGCTTGTGCAGCTATTTAGCCTTTTTTTGATATCGTGTTTGGTTTTTAAATTACAGGCATTATAGAATGTATGATTTTGCATTGCGAGTTTTTTTACACATTAAAAAACGTTATTGAGAAAACCGAATATAGTTGTCATTCACTAAGGTCTTAACTATCGCCTCCTGAAATATTATGTATGTAGTTTGAAAATAGAGTGTGTTATGCGAGGAATTGTGAGTCCGTGTTTTACATGGCAAATATGGATTTTTTTGTATAATTGGTGAAATATAGCCTTCTGATTATTAATACTCAATCGTACTCATTAATTTTCTTTCCTTGTGTCATCGGCATCGACTGCTCTGGTCATTGGCCTCGTGTTCTGTGTAGGCTTTGTTACTGTTTCCCGGCGCCACTCTACGAAAGGCAGTCAGCATCAGTGAAGGCCTAGGTGAGGATTCTCTCTGAGCTTTTTAATGGATATTTATTTTTGAAAAAACCAGAAATAAATTTCCGCCTCTAACGAGAATCGAACCCCGGACCTTCTGGTCCACGAGCCCTTGACTCTAACCACTGAGCCACCTCACCTCGCCCCCCCCCGTACTTATTAATTATAAATGAAACTAATTCAAATAAACTAAATAACTCTTTAAAAGTTGTATCAAATAGATATCCAGCGAATTAAAGTTTTTAGCAACAATTCATACTTCCATAAATCAAAATTTAGATGTGCAAAAAATTTTGTTGTAAATGTAAGACACTATACTAATGTCAAAATTACAATACTCGGCTTTCAAGCAGGTACTAAGAATCCTAGAAGCAGTTCGAGCATAATCTCTGATATGTAGGTATGTCAAATATTGTATATTTTTTCTGCAGCTATAGCAAAAGAAATTTATTTTATTTAAAATTTAAGGTATTCAGTACATGATATCTTGCTCTAAGACAGTCTAAGATATCCATGGTTGCGATTTATCATTAACGAAATAGCACTACAGAGATTCTGCAAACACAAAGCAGTAGCGGCACAAAGATATCCCACCAGTTGCGTGCATAATAATTCTCACACAGATGTTTTATAACAACATTAAAATGCTGCTACTTACATTGGCTTGCCTTGAGCTGTGACAGTTAGAGGTGGCTTTGCACTAAGTTATACAGATCCCGAAAAATTAACGGACGGTACTGTCAGTATTACTACTAACACTTTTAAAAAATATATGTCACTTAACGATAGCAGTACTCCTACCAATGAGCAAGCTCCTTGATAAAAAGTAGTAGGGTGGGCCGTACTAACAGGTCTGATATGGTGTCAAAAACTACGGCATTTGAGTGTCCGTAAAATCAACACTCTATAAGTAACTTTGAAGTTACAGTAGGTATCTTTTATGGATAAGTTGCCTTCATGAAACTTGCTAAGTTCTAAACAAAAAGCTTGCAAAGTTTGATCAAATCTGCTTGGCACCATATTAAAAACGGCTTTTGGTGCGCACCCTAACGTTTTGCTAACTTTGTTATCCTACAATTACAGTACGCTATTTTTAATGGACTTGATTTGAGGTAATTCCATTTTCGCTGACGTCACAAAGTCAAACAAGCGTTTGTTCGATGGTAGAACAGCAAGGTATGTCAGTATCTTTTGCGAGCTATGGGTAGGGATGAGATTTCAATTCACTCGGAATTTAAACGAGTTTTACGGCGAGCAGTATACTTATCCAAAATCCCGGGTTCCATTGAATTATTTGTTCCGTGATAGGGCTCGCGCGGCGGCTAAGTTTCAACTTCTCGTAAATAGTTTCTAAGTAGGTACGGTGGGCATGGCGCTGAACGATTGCATGTGGGCGATATTTGTGCATTTAATTTCCGCCATACGGACATATACATTGTACACCCAACGCCTCTAGTTTGCTAAACTGTTCAGTATTTATATTATACACCAATGGCGTAGATTGGAGGTGCCTTGATAGTGACGAAATTTTATATACTTGGCAAGCAGCAACATAACTTTGTAAATGCTGAACAGAAGATTCACTGTGGAGATATATTTAAGGAATTTTTATAGAAAATTGACATTGGTACCTTCACACCGCTCCCACAAAACTTTTAAGGCAGGCTAGGATGAAACTTCTGGCTGCTCAACTGCCAAAGAGCTTCTTAGCTATCCTTGTATTAAATGTAGCTAAATACTACCTGCCCATGGCCAAAGAATAGCCCAGGTAACACCTCCACAGTGTGACTGATGCTGGTACGGGCACTGTCACCTAAGGCAACAACTCTACAGTTTATGAGGTTCAGTAGCACACTCATGTGCAAGCGATGTGATAAAGAAGCAGAAGAATCTTTTCTTAAGGAATTCTGGCCTTCTATGGCCTATTAAGGGGAACCTCATTTAGCAGCATCACTACATTCCTTACCAGGTTGGGGTGGCTGAACAGTCAGTTCTGAGGGATCCTTATGAGAATGTACAAGGGTCTAATGAGGCCTAAGTGCTGCGATTTTGACATATATAACCCTCCCTCCAATACAGAATACAGAATACTTTCACACACCTACCTTGTTTTTCGATACTCTCTGTAAAAGCTCAACGGTTTGACTTCCTGAATCGAACTCCCAGACCAAGGAAACGTTCTGGTGAAAAACTGTGGCAATTTGAAATTTAAACATTCCAATACCTTACCTAGCATAACCTAACCAAACCGGTCGAGATAATAAGGGGCTATCGACTCGATTTGATATCCTGACTCGATTTGAATTAACCAATAGACTTAAGAAACGTTAATTTCTTCCTGGAGCTTATCCTGACACACTATGAAAAAAACCAAACGGGTGACAAACCTACGTGATGGGCTATGTTGCTATGTTATTCAAAATATTCAAAGCCAACGACGTCTGGGGGACCCAGGTCCTCATATTTGCGCAACTGCACAAACCTAATTTAACCTAAACTAACCTAATTTGTAGGTATGGACATTCCAAAGTCTTGCTTGCAAATTATGATGTCTTTTCTACTGTACTCTTCACTGTCTTTATCAATCATGGGAGCGGTCTAATTTGACTCACGACGTCAAGCAGAGTCAACTGACACCTCTCTAAACTTTCTTTAACCCATTTTTATCTCAACAACTCGACAGGCCGGGGTAAGTTTTTCACCGGAGCGCTTCCTCAGTCTGGCAGTGGTTTCGTTTGACTCAGGACGTAAAACAGAGTCAACTGACACCACTTTCAACCCCCATGTCGGTTTCCGCTAAAACTAAGTCAAGCGAAAAAAAGTAACTTGCTTTTTGCTTATCTAGTAAAATCACCTCATGCATCTCCTAAAACTAGCTAAAATCAGTGTTATTCGAGTTTTCAAGAAATCCAAGAATACCTCTTGAGAAAAATGCATGTTGTGCTTTATATTTCTACACAGAGAAATCACTGCTAAAAAATGTGATATTTTGATTTGTGGCGTCCACGGGCGAGCGGACTATATTTCATAAGACACGCCGCGCCGCAAAGTCTTCCCAGGTTAAGTGCACATTTTTCCTCATGAAAAGCAAAGTTGATGTTCCTTTCCTAAACAATCACTCATCTTCTAATAAATGTACGTCCGAAAATAGCTACCCGCCTGAAAGCACTTTTTAAGACCTTGGAGAAATATTTTCCCGCTAAAATCCATAAACAAAATATGACAGCACCGCGCTAAGTGAGAAGCTGTTTAACGCTGGCGCTGTGATAGAATTCTATAAGGAATCTTTGCGGAAAAGGATCAGATTTGAGGAAATAATTTTATAGTTTGTGACTGATATTCACCTGCGCACTTAGACAGTGCTATGAGGGCAAATTATGATTTGTCTACTTCCCAAAACGTATACTGTCCTTGTCTGTCTGATTTGTTGAGCTGTATCTACTGACAAGAACTTTATAATAACGTTTCGGCTGCGTCTGTAGGCTTTAACGACTTATAGGCTTTAGCAAAATATAATGTAGAATAACTGACATTACTGATTCTTATTTTTGGCAGAAATTCGCAAGCCACAAGAAGGTGACCCTGTTGTGGGTCCCCGAATACATTGGCGTACCGGGTAACGAGAGAGTGGATCGTTTAGCTAGGATAGAAGCCAGCAGCCCCTGATGCATCAGCCTAGAACCAAAGCTTGGAATTAGCAGACGCCAGGTCAATGTTGCTCTGGACGGCTGGGCCTTCAAAGAGCTGGTAAAAGCCTGGTTGGGTAGAGACGATTGCAGGCAAGGTAAAGAATTCATAGCGGGTCCTAACAAGTGCCAAACGACGCTCAACCTTCTGGTGGGGGTTATCAGTGGCCACTACCGGTTGAATAGACATTTGTCACCCATGAGAGTGGTAGGAGACGCCCAGATGCTGGGAGGAGGACGAGACAGCGTTCCACTTCCTGGGAAGATGTGATATGTATCGCAAACTGATGTTTCAGACATTCGGCACGACGGCGACGGAGTTACGGGAGGAGTCAGTATATTCAGCGAGATGGTCGGACATACCGACTTTCAAAATAAGCCTTATGTCTGGGCTGCAACTATCAGCATTAGGATCAGGATTTTAGTTTTTTCAGTGATGGTTCGGTGGGGTTGGCAAAAAGGCCAAAAGTGGTCTACTTACCAGGCTTCGCTTCCTTCTTTACAAAATAACAAAAACTGATTACTGCTGAACATATCAATCGATGGTACTGATTTGTGAAACGTTGTACTTTGATGAAAGGTACAGAGGCTCGTACAGAGGTTCGTACAGAGGTGATCGGAACGTAGTAAGTACTTTCTATGTCAACAAGACGCTGCAGTTGCCGACCACTAACGCGCGGTTATTCGTTCGATTTATGGACGCTGTACTGGATTGATTTTTTTAACTGAAATTAATACATTCATAATCCGGAAGTAATGGATAAACTACCTTAATTATTAATTAATCTTGTTTTAGGTTGACACCACAGTAGATTCTTATCGCAAAAGCGATCTTTGTGCATTAGTTTGGTAAACACTTTTCAGGTCATGAGTTAACTAGCATGCGGTATTAAGCGCCATTTGTAAGTTTCCAGTAATGAGAATTTTGTTTATGAATGCCCAGAAGTAAAGTTTTCTGGTTTTTCTCATATTTTTTCATCATTCCTCTACAACAACTAGATCGTCAAGCTTTTTCCTCCATGCTACAGTTAGTAGTGGCCTGCTATAAAACAAATAATTTATATTAAGTCATAATTTTCGAACTGTAGGTGGACCAAAGAAATATTTGTTCCACCGTGTTCCACTGGCCTATCAACCAAAGTCCACATATACAAGATAAACTTCTTTCTTTAATGAAACACAATTTGAGCAAAATTTTCGGTCCCTCCTACTTTGCTTCGTGGCATACAAAATACTTTCGCATACTTGAAGAAGAATTATTTGTTGAACCATTTATCATATTATTATGGTAGTTAGTAATCCAGTAGGAATAAGAAAACGATTTCATGAAACAAAGACTTCAACACACGGAAAGTGAGTCTTTTAAGAATTGCGCCAATCTCCCCCAATTGTGCCTCCTTTCATCCCCCATAAGTGGAACGAAGTGTACAGGTCGTGTGAGTTCTCTCTTTGTACTGATCACCGTTCTGGCCCCAGGTTTATTACCGAACTATGAAAGGGGGCTTATAGCCGATCTAATCCATAAGTAAATTTGCACGAATTGAATTTTATTCACTATTCTTTGTGGGCCCTATGCAGAGCTTTCCTTTGTCGGGAACAAGAGCATAATTATAAATAACGCCTAATTGGATGTTTTTAGAGCTGCCGGCAATGATAAAGTTCGGACCACAATAAAAAATCACATCCTATGATTCATAGTTTTAATCCTATCCTGCCCTGGGAAGAGGTGTTGTCTCAAAATTGCGATCGGCACTAAAAATTCACTCAAATAGCCAATAGTTATTTTTGGAATACCCCCAAAATAGGAAAATGACTTCACTTTGAGCACCAGGTCATAGTCATACTTTAAGACCTTAGATAATGAGACTGAGCTAATGTCAGTGGACTTACATATGTATTATCGAATCATCTATTCAAAAAAGGTCATTGGGTGCTCCTTTAAAATAGGGGTCGAAATTGAGAATTGAGAAGCGTTTATTTGAAATCAAGTCATCTACCAAATGAAACAATTATACTAGACGTTCGGATTTTTATCACAGTACAGTAGTAAGTACAGTTACCGATACTTCAATCTATTTATCACACGTTACCCATCAACTTCAAATCAAATTTCACTATTACATACCAGAAACGGTAAAAAATGTTTTGATCCCTAACATTGAATACATCAATAAAGTATGATACTATAATAGTACAGTACGGCCCTTATACACTGCGAGACAAAACATAAAATTTCCAAGCCGCCAGCAGATATTGCCATGCTGCATTCACCAGACTTGACTATTTGATCTGTAAAGAATCGTCTTTATCACAAGATGTTCAATACTCGTAATTATTTTGTATGCACGTGCTCAATATCTACCAACTGGATAACGATAAACGTTCAATGATTCTGTAGTTCTGCAAATATATGTGGTGTAGTGGTAGTGGATGTATATTTTTGATATATCAACAGCAGAGACCTACCCAGAAAAACTCAGAGAAGAGGTAAGTATAGAAAAAGAAAATTAAAGTTTCTTCTTGTAAATTCGACGTGAGGACCTAGGTTCCTTAGTCTTTAAACACTATACCAAAATCTCCACTAGAAACGTCTGAATACTAATAGTTGAGTATCAGGCCATGACTAATGATTAAAATATTCCTTGTTTACCTATACTGAATAGAAAGTCACTATCTTCTAGGTGATGTCAATTATGCTGCTTAGTAGCTGCTTGTTTGAAAACTTCACTAATATGTACTTAAATATCTACAAATAAGAACATCTGCATTCATATGTATATAAACCTTCTTTTAATAGAACCTACTCCATGTTTCTATCACGATGATTTCTGTGAATGGCTACCATTACTTCTCTAGCTATGTAGCTGTTCAGTATATTCGTATCACTATGTGTTTGTTGGATGGCTGTTCTTGGCAGCCTCTGGTGATCTAACGTCCACCCTTTTTCATTTAAAACCAGATGCTACGGCATGTGTCCTCATCTAGATGTATCGCCCAAATTATTATTCTTCTTTAATGTATTATTCTCCTCTGCTTTGGCTTCTTGTGGTTATGCTCGTGAGGAGCAGACTTTTAAATTGCATTTTGTTGACTATTTCAAATTTTCAGGAGAAGCACAAAATCAGTTCACAGAAAACAAATCATAGAAAAAAAAATGGAATCATATGATATGGGGCCTATGAAACTCAGTCGGTACAAGAAAGTTGAAAAACGATTAACAAAAATTTAAAAAAAATCGTTGTACATAATGCAGTTTGTTTGACTCAGTAGTTATAATGCAGTTAATTTGTCACTACTGGACAAAACGTGATTTGAGCTTCATTGTTAAGTAGCAGAGAAAAAATTGAAAATATTTCGAAAAAAAGTTTACCATGAAGCGTATTAGAATGAAACAACATAATATAATATTAGTATAATAGTAATTCTAGATGATTATTAATTTTTTTTAAATGAAGTCATTCTGATCATTCCCAAACCAGCCAACACCTAGTTCCATTCTAGTTCCATACATCAATACTTTGCCACAGTTTTCTCACGTATTGTAGCTATTATTTCTGCTTCCGAACTGTGTTGCACAATATACGAGGATAAAGTCCCAATCAAAATGCATTTTGTCCATGGTCTTAAATCAGCTTGTCTATATATGATTTCCTACCGAATAGCATGAAGACTAATAATGCATTTTGTCTGTCTTATTGTTCATAAAGAGAAAGTATTTTCTCATACGAATACAGCGCCACCTCTATCTCAAATATGGAAAATTTAGACAAAATGCATTTAGAAATTCTGCTCCTCCCGTGATTTTCGATTATAGTACCACTATTAGCTGTATACTTTAGGGCGTCCTATTCCGCAGTTGCGTGGAAATAAACTGTGTTCCATTTTCCTACGGTTCACCTTCATTTGCGGGCATTACAATAATGGAAAACAATCTGGCAGGGTATAAAATCCGGATGACATTGACTGCCCATTTCTAGTAAAATGATCGTCTCATAAACTGGGTCATCCCATTTCCAATTTGGGACATTTCGCTAGCTGTAGTATTTTACTGAAATGCTTTTGGCAACCAGAACGAAACACACGTGAAAAATTGCGGACGCCAGACATGACATAAAGTGAGCTATAAACATTCAAGAAAAATATCCGCGACAAACCGACCTTTATTTTTGTTGTACAGGTATAGAAAGACCAACTGGAGTGTCGCGACTTATTGAAAAATGGTATTTAATAAAAGGTTTAATCCTGAAAAATGGATTCACCTGTCACGTGCGTTTCTCTTGAATGGTGTAATGACCTACGGGTGACAAGACATTATTTTTATGTACGCGTATACCACATCATTGGCGTTACATCGCATTTCTAAAATGGGGTCCTACAATTACTGCGAAAGCTTAGACATCTCCCAGGAAATTTCACTTGGTAAAATTTACACTAGTATTGTAGCTCAGAGATTGTTCGCATATCACTACACAAATACCACTGTATCTTCAGCATCCGAATTACACACAAACGATGTTGTAGAAAATGCGGTTTTTATTTTTCTATTTGGAAGATAATTATAAACAACTGAACACTTAAAGTGTTTTAAAACGAAATTCAGAGGCTCATGATAATAATTTGCTCTTACAGCCAATTGGTCCGCAGACAATGTATCAATTTGCAAAAGCTATACACCTTTCCGTCACTGCTTCGTCTACTGTCGGTGTCAGAATACTATTACAAGCAGACTATAAGTTAAAGGCTTATAAAATTATCAAGTGAAAAGGGCGCAGGTATGTCTTCTAGGACAGTATTTGGGTTGTTCTGTTAAGTATACATAAATGTAGTGCAATGGAAACTGCTACCCCAATTTCGCTCCCATCAAAGTAAAACCGCAGATGATGAGAAACTATGTAATAAAATGCCTGAAAACGAAGCCTAAAGCGACCTAGTATATCCTTGACTTTTTGTTATTAACGAAAATTATTTTATGAGTAAAAAAAGAATTTTGGCGTTCATCCGTCTCTTCTTCCAATCCACCCTATTTTCAAAAAAAAGAAAACGACCAGGAGCTCCTAAAATGCCCGAAAACAAGACTTGGAATGGCTCTGACTTTTTTGTTACACTCAGACTTTGAGGTGAGAAACATGGAGATAGACAAACCGACCAATATAAGTCAGGTACATAAATTTTCATCTCAAAAAAGAAAGTGTTTGAGATCTGATATGCAGCAAGAATCTACAGATATGACTTCAAAGCAATATTCGTTTGGATCTGTAAGGTAGAGTACCACCAATTTCACTCCCTCCGCAAGAGATAGGAAAATGAGCGGGAACTTCTAAAATGCCCAAATCCTAAACTTGGTTTGGCTTGATCCAATAGGATTTCACAACACCTCGTACCCAAATTCCTCACAACTTCATGCAGCGGTTACTGAGATTACGATTAAAGAATATGGCATGCATGACGACAAACAGACAGCTAGACGAAAATGTACGACAAACATTTTCGTGATCTATATATCATTGAATATAAAAAGACCCTATTACCTTTTCCTAGAATATTTTTCTTACATTTATTTAACTAGAAAGTAAGTATATATCCTTCGCTATCTGATATATTGTTTTTTGTTGTATAATAAACGGTTTTACGCTAGTTGCACACACATCGATTTTGGAGGGTCGGTTTTATTCCGGCCGTCCAAATTCCAATAGTGAACTACTGGATGGAATGGGACTCTGCACACACGCCGACTGTCAAATAATACCGGTAAAATATCGGCCGATATTTTACCGACCGTCCAAAATCGGTGTGTGTGCAGCTAGCGTTAATCTTGCGGCGTTTGATACGATGATACAGTAACCACATTGCATGGACTCGTTTGGGATTCATTAAAGAAAATTATAATCAAACTTAATGGACGACGATAACCAATCAACTGTTCATTTGGCCGGCAATAATCCGGTTTGTGTGAAAACAATGCTCCACCGATAAAATATCGGCCGATATTTTACCGGCCATCCAAAATCGGAGAGTGTGCAACTAGCGTAAGAGTACCACTTCTAAGCTAATGCTTTTGTAAAGTCATGAAAGTATTAGAACACTGTAACTCAGAACAGAGGCAACAGAAAACTATTGGAGATATATTCTCTTGTTCTTTACCAGCTCAGAATTCCTTTACAAGGCAGTGATGTGCTTGTGGATAAGCAAATGTTGAACAAGGAAACAGCACTTGGTTGCTGTTGCCACGCAATCTGGACTCAACTCATTTATCTCTGTACAGTTTTAAAAAATTAACTTGAATTGGTTTCAATAAAATACATGTCTCAGTTTGTCAACTTTAGAACCAAATAATCAGAAAAAAAGGCTGATCTGTTGTACATCTAACATGTTAGAAATTGTAGAGAAAATTTGTGTGTCTCAGGAATAAAAACCATTCCAGTTCCATTTGTAGTACAAGAAATCACTGAACAAGAAGTAGTTAATTGAATCATACTGCTGAAAAATGGCAAAACACCTGGAATAGACAATTTAACTGCTGAAACACTCAAAATCGTAGCACATCTTATTTAGAAACCATTCACTAGAATAATTAACTGTTGTCTGGAAAAGGGTATTTTTCCATCTATACTCAAAAGTGCGACAGTGATGCCTATACATAAAACTGGTGATGAATATGATTTATCCAATTATAGACCTATCTCACTTATCTCCTGTTTGGCAAAGGTATTTGAAAATATAATAAAGAACAAACTGACAGAATTCTTAGAGAAATATAACATACCTTCTGATAAACAGTTCGGTTTCAAAAAAAAATAAATCTACTGAAGATGCGGTGTCATATGTAATAGGAGAACTATGCAAAAATGTGGACAGAAATATTCCAACATTATGTGTCTTTGTGGACCTAGCAAAAGCATTTGACACAGTTGATCATATGATATTCATGAAAACTTTGCAAAATTATGGTATACGGGGTCAAATCTATCATCTAATTAAAAGATACTTAAGTAATAGAACACAAACTGTTGTCATTAATAAATGTTCTAGTTCTCAATTGCCTATAACATGCGGTGTTCCTCAAGGAACGGTACTGGGACCATTATTCTTCAACATATATATAAATGACCTATTTGCGGTTGGTGTGAGTGGAGATGTGGTGAGCTTTGCAGACGATACAGCTGTTATATTTTCTGCTGAAGGTTGGGAAATATTAAAATCAAAGGCTGAAAATGGTTTTAAAAGAATGTTCAACTGGTTCAGTAAGCGACTTTTAACAGTCAATTTCAACAAGACTCACTTTATTCCATTCGCGTCGTTCGCAAACGGCTTTCCGTAATACACCAACTTACAAATCAGTTGTAGACAGGTAACTCCTATATCAATGGTCACCAGTATCAAGTACTTAGGAATATATCTGGATTGCCATATCAAATGGAAGGAGCATACGGAATATGTTGTCAAAAAGATACGTTACGTTATAAGCAAATTTAAACTCCTTTCCACTATACTTACCTATGAACAGATGATCATTGTATACAAAGCACTTGCTGACAGTCATATACGATATTGTATTGCGGTGTGGGGCGCAGCATGTAAAAATAATATAAAAGCAATAGAAATTATACAAAAACGTGTAATAAAAATTTTATATAAAGTGAAATGTACAGATCCTAGTGACTTGTTATTTTCTAAAACAAAAATTCTAGATATCCGCCAAACATTTTTCATGTCATTAAGTATTTACCAATATAAAAATAAATCAAACTTGACAAAGCACGAACATAAATATGACATAGGATATGCATCTAATGTTGTACCAAAAGCAAGGAAAAATACTTTATTACGCTGTCATACATTTCTTGCTCCAAGACTATACAATGAGATACCAGAAAGCATAAAATGTCTAGTGCCTTTAAATTCATTCAAGTGTGGTTTAAGACAATGGATAGTGAATAATAATCGTATTAAAATTCACCAAATTGTTGACATGTGTAATACCTATTATTACTAATATCTATAGAATGCGTAATATTTAAATATAAATATTCCTGAATTAACCCTTATTTGTTGCTTTTATTTTATAATAATTACTTTGTACCCAAGGACAAGTTTTTAACTTTTTTGGGGCACTTTTGTTGTTTATTGTATTTTATTTATACTTACAATAAACGCTATACAACATACAACATTTTTATGTTCGTAGTATGAAATAACATTCCATCGGCATCCAATTTCTCACGGTCGGCTGTTTCAAAAATTAAGTGTTTACTTTGACCTCTTCATGTAAGTTAGATCCCCACTCACCCCTACAACATGAGTCGGAATAGTCCCGTTATCGTTCATTGTACGGTGCGTCGAGTGCGTAGGTCGTGGGAACGTCGTGCGTCCACCTGGCCTCATCTGTGGCACGTGCCTCACGTGCCTACCTCGATGCCACGACACGTGATCACATAAGCACCGATGCTGATTGACCTGCGGCCAGACGGCCGACCTATTATCGCCTGCCTCATGAGGAATCATTATTTGCTATGGCGATATGTTAATTGGTTTCAACTTATGTGGTCAGTTGAGGGTCAAATGTGGTCAATGTAGTCAAATGTCACAAAGACCGCTTTACAGTTTGCAATTTTACGAATATGGCAAGACATTATACCCTCATGATCTGTAAATGGTTGTAAAAATTTGAAGATGATTCTTTTGAAAGTAATTTAATTACTTATTTTTGGTGATGGTATGTCGTGCTGGGATCTCAAAAATGCTACTGAAACCCCCATTCAGTTGAGCTATTGAAGATAGGAAGAATTATAGCAACGAAATGGAGCAGAAGGAGATGATCGAGCTTCGAAGCTAAAGAAGGTTATGAAATATTTTAGTTAGTATCTACTAGTCGGTATTCGCGCACAAAGCCTAGCTTTCTGCGAACTATGACTAATATTTATTTGTATACTCAGCAAATAAATATACTGATTGATTGATTGATCTACAAAAAATAGAAAAAATAAAAGACAAATGTTTGAGGCTCTGTGTTGGATACTTATCAAGTACTGCAATCAATGAGGTAGAGTGCAATGAACCTCCCTTGTGTCTAAGAAGACAAAAACTAAGTACAAGAGCAGTACGAAAGCAGATTAGCAAAGGCAAGATTGCATCTGTTCATAAACTTTTCATTTTGAGGATGTCTAGCGGCATAAAAAACTCCCTTTACCTATAGAAAGCTGTGAATACTTATTACCAATCAGAGACAAAGTATATTCCAACGTATTACACCCCTACTTTACCACAGATACAAGACTTACAACTTACAACTAGGAATAGAATATACGAACTTTCATCAAGCTGGCCCTGTCACATTCATCAAGCTTAAACAGCCAATAGTAGAAACATGGGATCAGTGTGAACACATATACACAGACGGTTCAAAGGCAATAAGCGGCGTGGGCTGCACTTTCTACTATGAAAATAAAACCTATCAAGAAT
This sequence comes from Callosobruchus maculatus, assembly GCA_951848785.1. Taxonomy (NCBI): domain Eukaryota; kingdom Metazoa; phylum Arthropoda; class Insecta; order Coleoptera; family Chrysomelidae; genus Callosobruchus; species Callosobruchus maculatus. The sequence goes on along the minus strand of CATOUR010000014.1, from coordinate 22,504,783 downwards.
TATACGAACTACCTCCAGATTGTTCAATATATACCGCTGTCACTGCGAGGTCACAGCTGAACAATGTTTGGAGGCTGAAGTGTCAAAGATGATGGCTTTGAGCACGCCATGCTGAGGTGGTTTGTTTCCTACCTCTATGTTCAGTTGTTACTCTGAGGTTGTGGGATAACCACACATAAGTGTTAAGTTTTTATATTTAGCTGAACGTTTAAGGTTAAGTAAGATAGAATAAAATAATTTTGGATAAATCTCGCATTTTTATAATTTACTTGTAGATAATAAAGCCACCTATTTTCTCGGAGATAACAATTTTATTTCATAGACCGACTATTTCTTTTTTTGCTTCTAAAAAACTGTTTCCACCCCAATTATATGCAGAGAATCCGTGATGAATTAGAACAATCAGTACAAAACATTTTCACGTACAGTAAAATCGAGCGAATGGATATAACTTAAAAATTGTAATTCAGAAATCCAAAAATAACTGCCTAATCTCGATGAAAAATATCACAACATTATTGCACTACTCTCAAAATTTACTCTATTTACTAGATATATCGCGTCCATTAAAGCTACTGCAACCCAATTACGCTTCTTCATTCGATTACTCATCAGTATTGCTAAGCCGACCCTGTGCTGAAAACGTGAATCGCGGCTAGTGCTGAGGAGCCGACGTGGGGTTATGAGAGGTCATTTTTCCGGAGACAAATTGTCTGCATTATATCTATGGAGTTGCGCTACTGTATAATAACATGGATATACTATGCTTATACTGCTTATAGCGTTAAGCTTCTAGTGCAGGGAGAAATAGTTATCGGTAGGTAAGGAACTCTTTAGCCGTTTTCCTTCATAAAAAGTGAAGATCAAATGAACCGAATGTAGCTTTTATCTTATATTTTTTTGTGATCAACACAATCCCCAAATTCATGACCAACTTTTCGGGAACTTTACAAAAAGTCAAACAGTTTGTCACATTTTGATTCTCCTTGATTCCTTCTGTTACTATGGCAAATTGCTGAAACGCAATATCAAACAAAATGCCTATGAAATTTCATGTTTGCTTCGTCCAGCTGCATTATCAACATAAACACAGTGCTTCTAATAACTCATATAGCTTGACGCCTGAAGCAATGAAAATACAAACTGATTCATCGGCCACATGTTTACCTTTCATGCAAATCTGGTAATTTGGCAAGAGCTTCCAGACTACTTCAAGTCCGCTCGGACATAAAATACATAGTTCAAGTCCCCCGTATCCGAGGTAATAAACAGCATGGGAAATGGCCCATCTCACTGCTTTATGGACAGGTATTAGGTATAGCAAATGACGTCAATAAAAAAATCGTAAAACTCCTCTTACAGATCGAGAAGTGAATTACGTATTCACCTGTTTCGCTTATTTTTATTTTGTTGTTGCCGGTTTACAGCTAGAGGTAGTCTCGAAAATAAGCATAAATTAAAAGTAAATCGTCATAAAATGGGTAACAGACTGCTGAAAGTTTTTAGTATACATTGAACGTCAGTATAAAACTAGATATCCTTGTGATTAAGAATCTAGTAGAAGGAGCAGAAAATAACTTTACACGTATAATACGTGAGTTTGTGAAGAAATAACTTTATTTGATAGAAACGTCTCGCACTGAATGACTAATAGTAATACAGTTATGCCCACTGTCCAAGTTAATATCGTGTTTCCTTTAACACGACAGTGTTCAGTTGTTTTTGTTTCGGAAAACAAATAAGTAACGAAAAATGTCTGATTTTTTTGAATAGCAATACAGGGTGGCCAATCGGGTGACGATAATAATTTTTTTTTAGATAGCCCGTACCGAGACATATCCAAAACACCCCCATGTATGTGTACCGATTATTGATAGTTTTCGAGTTATGATTTTTTTTTTGAAAACCTAGAGATTTTCCAATTTTTCCAAGAAATCTTCAGAAACAAAAACAAGAATGCTTTTTGGCTTTTATTTTTTTCTGCAGTGTACTCAGTATTAAGCCTATTTTAATATCCAATAAAGAGAACCTGTACATCCGAACAATAATTAAGTACATTTTGGGCGCAAAGTTTGAAATCTCTGTTTTTAGTCAGGAGACCAAAACCTTCAAAATAAAATTAAAAATACTTACGCCTGGTTCTGGAGCTTCAAACTAACCTTAAAAACTTTGCAAGACTTTGCACTTTCGAAATAATAATGAGAAAGTAGCACTTATGGGGACATTTTGCGCCGTACGTGAGTGTTAAAGGTAAAAAGGTGATAATTCACGAATTTCCAAAATGATTTAAAAAACCATTATTTTGCTTTATTATGACAAATTAAAGAAAGAAAACTCGTAGCAACTAATAAACCCGATAATCATTGATGTTTTGATGACTTTTAATAAAAAAACTAATACCGAAATTGTGATTTTTGAAGTGTTCTTGCTATGTATTATTGAACTTCTGCTAAATTAAGTTATATGGAAAGTTAACAAAGGAAAGGAATAATAAAACAATAATCTCACTTACAATTTCATGGCAGAATTACCTGGGAAGCGATGTCGGAGCATACGCCATCCCTTTCTTCCAGAGTAGCTTTTTGCGAGCTCATGTCGGCGAAGCGCAGTTGTGTTAATTAATTTTCGGTAATAGGCAAGGCAAGGTTCGGATGGACCTAAAAAGGTGATTTATATTGCTAGGTCTTTCTCGACCGGTAAATAGACAGCCTATCATGAGTACAACAAGTTTTTCGGTTTTTCAACCCCCCCACCCGCCAAACCCCCAAATTTCAGCCCCACCAAAAAAAAAAAACGCAGAAAATTATCAAGAACCTCTAGAACGCCTAAAAACGAAGTTTGAGGAATATTTGGAGTTTTTGTTTTAATTACTCCGCCGCCCATGTACCGATTTCCAAAATTATAGCAGCATTACCTAATACAACCCCATAGCATATTGCTGCCCAAATTTCATCACAATCCATGCAGCGGTTACTGAGATTACGAGGCTAGAAAAACGCGTACAGACATACCGACAGGTAGACCGACAGGCAGAACGACTGAAATGAGTGACGCGGATTTTCGTTATGTAGACATTATAAAACGCCCAAAAACCTATGATCTCAAAATCGAACATTTTTACGATCACAATCCTCCCCTCACCTATCGGTGTGGGAAGTAAAAGGGATGGCGTATGCTACGATAACGCTTCCCAGGTAATTCCGCCATGGAATTAAAAGTCAGATTGTTGTTTTATTATTCCTTTCCTTTGTTAACTTTCCATACAACTTAATTTAGCAGAAGTTCAATAGTACACAACAAAAAGCACAGGTATTAATTTTTTTTATTAAAAGTGATTCAAACATCAATGATTATCGTGTTTATTAGTTGTTATGAGTTTTTTCTTTAATTTGTCATAATAAAGTAAAATAATAGTTTTTTAAATCATTTTGGAAATTCGTGAATTATCACCTTTTTACCTTTAACAGTCACGTACGGCGCAAAATGCCCCCATAAGTGCTATTTTTTCTTTATTATTTCGAAAGTGCAATGTCTTGCAGAGTTTTTAAGATTAGATTGGAGCTCCAGAATGAGGCATAAGTATTTTTAATTTTATTTTGAAGGTTTTGGTCTTCTGACTAAAAACAGAGATTTCAAACCTTGGGCCCAAAATGTACTTAATTATTGTTTGGATGTACCGGTTCTCCTTATTGGATATTAAAACAGAATTAATACTGAGTATAATTGCAGAAAAAAATATACGCCAAAAAGCAGTCTTTTTTCGTTTTTGACGATTTGTTGGAAAAACTGGAAAATCTCTAAGTTTTCAAAAAAAAAATCATAACTCGAAAACTATCAATAATCGGTACATATACATGGGGGTGTTTTGGATAGGTCTCGGTACGGGCTATCTAAAAAAAAATTATTATCGTCACCCGATTGGCCACCCTGTATATCTTCTCATCGGGCTCATTTAATACAGAGGGTATCCCACGACGATTAAGACAAGCAACGGAACCGGGTACAGAATTATAATTTTGAGGCTTTAAGTTGGAGCAAATATAGTATCTTTTCTTATTATTGTGTCGCCCAATGAGGTATTTGTTTTTGGTCACGTGACGTCCGATTCAAAAATGTTAATGGGACACCCTGTATATTTGTGACTTTCCGTGTTCCTCTCGATAAGACTATTCCAACAAACTACACACTTGGAGTCTAAAGTGATTAGTTCAAGAGATACAGGTACTTAAAGGATTGTACCACTACCATTGATTATAACATGTACCCCTACAGTTAAATTAGCTTGGTAATGTTTCATAATGATAGTGGTAAAGTCGTTTAAGTACCTGTAGCTCTTTACCTGTACCTTTACCTGTAGACTTTAGACTCCAAGTGTGTTAGTTTGTTGGAATAGTCTTATCGAGTGGAATACAAAAAGTCACGAATATACATGGTGTCTCATTAAATTTTTGAATCGGACGTCACATGACCAAAAATAATTACCTCATTGAGCGAGACAATGATAAGAAAAATACTATATTTGCTCTGATTTACACCCCCAAAATTATAATTCGTTACTACTGCCCAGTACCGATATATTGCTTGTCTTAATCGTCGTGGGACACCCTGTATATTATTTTTCTCTTTTGAATGACATAACACGCCCGTACTGAAACACAAGGCAATGTTCAATAACTGCATTAGTTTTATTACATCAATTATTTTGATATAAATACCTGAGATCTGTCATATGTCAAGACGTTTGACATTGTTAGTTGATGAGCGAAAATTAAAAATGGTTTGTTCAAAGAATCTGGACAAATAGAAGTTTTGACTATAGTCAGTTGTGGGCTGGGAAATGGACACAAGTAGAAACATGTAAAATTTTCCATGAGTGTCATCCAAACATAAAAAAGTTTTAATTTTTTTCAACATTTTCTTGTATTTTGGTACTGACATTTCACGTCGTTGGAAAGAGGAGAAAGAACTATATCAAACAAGCCTAATGAATAGCTGTTTTTCGTTACACATTTTGTTTTCTGAAAAATAAACAACTGGCTACTGTCGTATTATGTGAAGTAGAATATTAAACCACTTTTATATAAAAAGTCTGTAATATAATCATTATTCATTGAGAGATATCCTATATTCCATACATAATGGGAACCCTGTATAACCTTATTGAAGATACCATGAATCGGAAAAATCTAAAAAAAAAAACAGCCATCCCCTGCAAGAGATCCTGGGTCGAATTAGGTGGGTCCTTTTGGATTTTTGACTGCTAGCTGCTCAACTTACGGCTATAACGACATCTAGGGGATGGTCGGTATTCACAGTAAGGTCGGTATTCATAGTAAGTTGATCTGGCGATCTGGCGAAAGGCTTGGTCATGTTTGTATCATGCTCAGCTAGAAGACAAGGGGTCGTGGGTTCGAATGCCACAGAGGCCTGAGTTTTTTCAGATATTATTATAGGTGAGAGAGAGAGAGAGAGAGAGAGAAGAGAGAGAGAGAGAAAAAGAGAGACAGAGACAGAGACAGAGACAGAGACAGAGAGAGAGAGAGACAGATAGCGAGAGAGAGACAGAGAGAGAGAGAGAGAGAGAGACAGAGAGAGAGACAGAGAGAGAGAGAGAGAGACAGACACAGAGAGAGAGATAGAGATAGAGATAGAGATAGAGATAGAGATAGAGATAGAGACGGAGACGGAGACGGAGACGGAGACGGAGACGGAGACGGAGACGGAGACGGAGACGGAGACGGAGACGGAGACGGAGACGGAGACGGAGACGGAGACGGAGACGGAGACGGAGACGGAGACGGAGACGGAGACGGAGACGGAGACGGAGACGGAGACGGAGACGGAGACGGAGACGGAGACGGAGACGGAGACGGAGACGGAGACGGAGACGGAGACGGAGACGGAGACGGAGACGGAGACGGAGACGGAGACGGAGACGGAGACGGAGACGGAGACGGAGACGGAGACGGAGACGGAGACGGAGACGGAGACGGAGACGGAGACGGAGACGGAGACGGAGACGGAGACGGAGACGGAGACGGAGACGGAGACGGAGACGGAGACGGAGACGGAGACGGAGACGGAGACGGAGACGGAGACGGAGACGGAGACGGAGACGGAGACGGAGACGGAGACGGAGACGGAGACGGAGACGGAGACGGAGACGGAGACGGAGACGGAGACGGAGACGGAGACGGAGACGGAGACGGAGACGGAGACGGAGACGGAGACGGAGACGGAGACGGAGACGGAGACGGAGACGGAGACGGAGACGGAGACGGAGACGGAGACGGAGACGGAGACGGAGACGGAGACGGAGACGGAGACGGAGACGGAGACGGAGACGGAGACGGAGACGGAGACGGAGACGGAGACGGAGACGGAGACGGAGACGGAGACGGAGACGGAGACGGAGACGGAGACGGAGACGGAGACGGAGACGGAGACGGAGACGGAGACGGAGACGGAGACGGAGACGGAGACGGAGACGGAGACGGAGACGGAGACGGAGACGGAGACGGAGACGGAGACGGAGACGGAGACGGAGACGGAGACGGAGACGGAGACGGAGACGGAGACGGAGACGGAGACGGAGACGGAGACGGAGACGGAGACGGAGACGGAGACGGAGACGGAGACGGAGACGGAGACGGAGACGGAGACGGAGACGGAGACGGAGACGGAGACGGAGACGGAGACGGAGACGGAGACGGAGACGGAGACGGAGACGGAGACGGAGACGGAGACGGAGACGGAGACGGAGACGGAGACGGAGACGGAGACGGAGACGGAGACGGAGACGGAGACGGAGACGGAGACGGAGACGGAGACGGAGACGGAGACGGAGACGGAGACGGAGACGGAGACGGAGACGGAGACGGAGACGGAGACGGAGACGGAGACGGAGACGGAGACGGAGACGGAGACGGAGACGGAGACGGAGACGGAGACGGAGACGGAGACGGAGACGGAGACGGAGACGGAGACGGAGACGGAGACGGAGACGGAGACGGAGACGGAGACGGAGACGGAGACGGAGACGGAGACGGAGACGGAGACGGAGACGGAGACGGAGACGGAGACGGAGACGGAGACGGAGACGGAGACGGAGACGGAGACGGAGACGGAGACGGAGACGGAGACGGAGACGGAGACGGAGACGGAGACGGAGACGGAGACGGAGACGGAGACGGAGACGGAGACGGAGACGGAGACGGAGACGGAGACGGAGACGGAGACGGAGACGGAGACGGAGACGGAGACGGAGACGGAGACGGAGACGGAGACGGAGACGGAGACGGAGACGGAGACGGAGACGGAGACGGAGACGGAGACGGAGACGGAGACGGAGACGGAGACGGAGACGGAGACGGAGACGGAGACGGAGACGGAGACGGAGACGGAGACGGAGACGGAGACGGAGACGGAGACGGAGACGGAGACGGAGACGGAGACGGAGACGGAGACGGAGACGGAGACGGAGACGGAGACGGAGACGGAGACGGAGACGGAGACGGAGACGGAGACGGAGACGGAGACGGAGACGGAGACGGAGACGGAGACGGAGACGGAGACGGAGACGGAGACGGAGACGGAGACGGAGACGGAGACGGAGACGGAGACGGAGACGGAGACGGAGACGGAGACGGAGACGGAGACGGAGACGGAGACAGAGAATGGACATAAATACGTTTATAATTTGTGTAATGAATTGGTATCGTCGAAGGAGGCGTAGATTACTTAACAGAAAACTTCACCCTACTTTAAGTCATTTGGGTGCTTACCGCCGATTGGGTTTTATTCCAGAATCAGCTATTCCATTCTGCTTTCGGTGACAACACGCGACCGAAGCGACGAAATTGCCGTACGCGCTTCGCAGGCTCACCAGGCGAAAAATGACCGAAACGGTGATTTCGTCGCATTGTGTGAACGGGCTGTAACGCCGATCTTAAAACTGAACCGTAACGAAGACCTTATGAACAAATTACTGTTCCATCACACTAAAGTATGAAGCGACAAACATTTCGAGATATCTCAGTGATAGCAAAACTATTTCGCAAATGAGTTTGGTATATATCGTTGTATCAAAAGGTCTTTGTTGGTTCACGAGGATTAATAGAATATTCTATCATATATATTATACATTTATTTTAAGCACCGCCAGTATCATATTTATATTGTCACAAGATATTATGATAGTCGCTGGAACCCGCTCCCATGGCTTTGATAGATCCTGATATTGTTTTTACCATAAACATAGCACATATTACTTAATAAATATAGTTTAAAAAGAAATTAAAAAACACGCTTTTAAAGAACATCGGACTAAAAATATAAAAATAATTTTTAAAACAATAATGAGCGAAAAATACTAGTGATTGAAAAAAGGCTCCCACGCTGTTCATAGTTGTATTTTAGTATATTATTGTTTTTAGGTAATTTTAAAAGTTACATTTAACTTTTTAGTCCAATGTTCTACAAGAGCATGTTTTTTAGTCTTTTCAAGCTGTATTTATTAACATTCTTTGTAATGAAGATGAACTACTGTTTTGACCAGTACTCATAGCATAATCCGTACCAGTACAAAAAACAGTTAGATGATTACGCTTTTTAAGCTCTCGTCCCTACGCCTCTGTGTGATATTAACAAACTGTAAGGAGTTTGCGCTATGTCTTAGTCAGCGCATACGACTGCTGATCCAACCGATTTGAAGCCGTCAAAGTCGTGTTCGCGGTAAATTTGGAGCGTTCAATAGTCGGACCAACCGCACCTTAATCTAAAGGAGCGTTACCAGCTCACAAACAAACAGACATGCAGGTGAAGCTAAAAAAAAAACGACCCATCCTGTTTTAAACTTCCGCTTTCTGTTTCGTTAAATGATGTATAAAATATTGCATTGCGATATTAACGATCCTTCAGTTCAGTGGAGCGTTGAATGGTCGGACCAACCGCACCTTAATCTAAAGGAGCGTTACCAGCTCACAAACAAACAGACATGCAGATGAAGCTATAAAACGACCCATCCTGTTTAAAACTTCCGCTTTCTGTTTCGTTAAATGATGTATAAAGTATTGCATTGCGATATTAACGATCCTTCATTCGGTGGAGAAAGTAACAATTTCAACTTAACTTTATATTATAATACTTATAATTAAATTTTCTGTCCTTCTTCACAGCCCTGCGTGTACAAGCACACCACATTGATTCGGCATGCCTTAATCCCGCGACTTCGAAAATAAAATCATTCGTCTCATTAATAACTAAAATGTAGTTTCATTTTTCAACCAACTATGTGCATCCGGTAGCCTTCAGAGCTAATCTAGCTATTCCATCTGCTTCTGTGTACACCGAAGGTATTTATAAATCCAGCATCCAGTCCAATTCATCTTTCTCATACAAAAGCGTCATCTTGAGACCAGCTGATCCCCACTGGCCGCTTTAAAATAGGGGGATCCACCTGTCCGGCAACAACGTAATCCAGCCGGGATCACGACTTCATAGAATGGACCGGGAGTTTCTTACGTGGCCACGGTAAAAACCTCGTTTTGATAAAGCGGCATCCATTAATCACTGGCCTCTTTCGGACGTGACATGAAAGGGCACAACACGTCACGTGCGCACGATGCAACGCAATCCGCGTATCTTGGTCAGCATCTACCTCTGAGTGCGGCTGTGCCGACATTTTTTAACACTTTTTTTTGTGGCCTAAACTGTGGGAAATCCTTACCTCCGTGAGATTCCCTTACCCCTTAGTATTTCTCATACAGCAACTCTATGAGTCTAGCTCAGCTCATGTAGGAATTGATGGTAACCTGTCTGGTCAAACAGCAACCAGAAATGGAGTTCGACAGAGATGCGTATTATCTCTGATGTTATTTAACAGTTACTCTGAATTTGTGATGAGACAGGTATTGGACAACTGGAATGGCGGTATAACTATTGGCGGAAGCAAAATATCTAACTTAAGATTTGCTGAAGATACAACCCTTATTGCTGCTTCTCAGGAAGAACTAGTAGCTCTATTGAACGTTTAAGAACAACACAGTGCAGCATATGGCCTTGGTATTAACTACAACAAGACCAAAGTTATTATCGTAGATAGCGAGCATGACAATCATCAAGATATAAAGTCAATAGGCCGTTGTGAGGTAGTTCAAGGTTTTGTGTACCTCGGTTCCTTGATCGACAATTCAGGTAGCTGTGAGAATGAGATTCGACGGCGCATTCAACAGGCTCGGGCGGCCATGACAAAGCTTACTAAAATATGGCGTGACCGTAACATCACTAAAGCTACCAAAATGTCACTGGTTCAGTCTCTTGTGTTCTCCATATTTTTGTATGCCTCGGAAACTTGGACTGTTAAAAAGGCAGATCGAGCTGGCATAGATGCTTTTGAGATGTGGACGTGGAGGAGAATGCTGAGAATTCCTTATACCGTCCATCGAACTAATGTTTCCATACTGGATGAGCTCGGTAATCCAAAGAAAGTATCCTCCATTGTGTCGATGAGACTGCTTACTTTTTTCGGACATATTCACAGAAGCGACAATATGGAGAAACTTGTAGTTAAGGGTCACGCCCCGAGTGGGTGGCACCGTGGCCGTTCCCCTACACGCTGGGTGGATACGACGAAACAGTTGATAGATATGAGTATCAAGAGCGCCACTGAACTGACAGTAAATCGCGAACGATGGCGAGCTACATTTCTCAAAACTATTGATAATATTCGTGTCGACAATACTCTAGCTCCGACTTAATGCATTTTGCGAGTTCACAACATGTCTGTTAAGACACTGTGACTATGATGATAATTTTTTTATTTTTACTAACACACTTTTTTATTTTATTATTATTTTATTTACTGATTAGCTTCACTTGCATGTGGATTTGTAAGCTTGTAGCTCTGCTTTGACTTACTACTGTTATTCCGTTTCTACTTACAGCGAACGCCAGACAAGTGTCCTTGAGTATCCTTTCCAATGCTTCGAGAAAGATAGGTGTTGAATTTATCGGTCATGTGATAGTAACTGCAATACAGTGCCATCTGTTGTCTTAAACTGTAATGTGTATTGTGCATATAGCTGGGTTCGTGTTATATTCACTTACAACTGACGGTGCGGAACTTTGACGCTACCTTCGCCTGAGCTGGGATTTGCATTAATAATTCACAATGTCTTCTAACATAACATAACATACTACACAATTTAGATGGCATAATTCTCAGTCGGGGTATAGTCTGTGTTCTCGACCCTTTTAAATACAAAAAAACATTAGCAAAATTCGTCTTCCATGTTCGCGTACCCAAATAAACATTTGTTCAAAAAAGTCTGGTTTTAGGGATATAGGGTGTCAAAGTTTGGAAAAACTGCATTGTACGCCTCTGACAAAAAAATGAAACAGATAAAAACACAACTTTTTTTTCTCTTGATCTTGCTTTGTATTACACTGTTTTGGAGGTGTGGAGATCACCGCTTCTACGTTCTTCGCTTTATTTCGCCTCACCATACAGTGGATGGTCTTTCAATAAATCTTATGGAATATCATCAGGTATATTTGCACAGGTTTTTTGTCTGTATGTAAGCAACCTCTCACACTCGAAGGGCTATGTCACGCCGTGGCAAGCTGTCCGCAGTGGCGGCACTTGTAGTTGGTAGCTCTTCCTACCCTTTTCTGACGGACGCGGAATAGGCCATGTGCCGTTCGAGCCTGTGTCAGCAAATCGCTTGCAGTTTACCGATTCTCCTACTAATGGTTTTAGTCTTTTTGTCCACTGCGCAAGCTCTGTCGTTCCTGCAGTCTTTGCGCATTGTCTCTGTATCCCCTTGTGAAACGTAGATGTCTTCTCTCTCTTCAGTAGCAGATACAAGGGTGTGTCGCTGTCACCACTTGCAAGGCTTTACTAGAAACTTGCTGTAGGCACCTGCTACCTTCAGCAGTGACTTCCTTTGTAGCCTGTCCAGCTCCTGTTGATGGTTGATGTTTTTTGTTTTTTCCTTTTGAGCGCCATGTGCCAAACTGGTGCTCTTTCAAGGGCGATCGGACGATTCCATTTAGGAGTACTCTTATTCTACTGCTGGGTCCCCCAATATTCGGCATCAGTCTAGAGAGTGCGCCTTCTGGGTTGACTTCTTAATGTAGTCTGAGAAGCACCTCTCGTTATCTATAATTATAGACTACCAAGTAGGTACCTCACGGATTTACTGGGGAATCTCATCCTGCCTCTAAGCTGGAAATTACGTTCTTTTTTAACCTCTCTCCTTTATCCTCGTAGTATCTCTACCACAGTCTTTTCTAGGTGAGGGTCCCTCATCCAGTCGTCAATTTTCTCTGAGGTCCAGTTTACCTTATATGAGAGGGATACGTAGTCCTTAACTGTCGTGGCTAAGGCTAAGTCATCTGCGAAACCTATCATTTTCTAACGCTACCGAGTAGTGGTAGCTTCAATATCCTATGGTACAGGATATTCCAGAGGATGGGCCCTAGTGCCGACCCTTGTGAAACCCCAGCAGAGATTGGCAGATCTACATTGGATGCAGATATCGTCTTGTCATCGAAATAACTGCTTATTATATTTCGAGATGCCGTGTCTGCGCAGTTCACTCGTTATGATGCCCCAGGAGGCAGCACTAAATCCTGACGTCAAGAGTAACTAGTGTTTTGTCTTTGGAATTTTCCACTATTCCAACTATTCTCAAGAGCATTGACGGTAGACCTGCCGGTAAGGAAACCAAAGGAAAGCCTCTGACGGATCATTATCTCAAATAGCTTCCCTGTAGTGGGCTAGGAGGCCTACCGCCCTTATTGAGCAATATCACGTTGGTTCTCTTCCAGACCTCTGAAAAGGTCCACTGTAGAAGTACTAGCATTAACTGTTAGTTCCAGTCCATAAGTAGACATTTTCTATCGCGTCTGCTAAACAACTGAACACTATTGTTTTAACTATGCAAACGACAGCGTCATACTATCAAAGAGCGCCTTGTTTTTGAAGAATATCTTCCGAATGCAAATATAAATTCCATCCTCGATTGATTTCGCCTTTTATTCCGGACACCACCGTTTTCCGACTTTCACTCCGGTGCGGTTGCTTTCAGAGGTCAACATTTGCTCGGATCCGGGGAAAATACCGGCAAAACATCGGAAATAAAAACATCATTATCATACGAATACGCGGGGACACCAACACAATATACGACTCTACAGAGCGGTTCGTCTCAAAATATTTGGTACGTTTTCCGTGATACTAGGCTTAGATCCTTCAGTAACAATAATGCGTTTCGTAAACCTGTAGTGATCCAGACTTGAGATTTTTAGATAATGGATTATTTTGAATATTATGATTATTGAACAAGAAGGGTAATAGACGAAAATACCCAAGGATGACTGCTTTCTGCATTCTGGTGGCTAAGATCTGAGCCGCCGCACAGACTGCGAGGCTGCCTGAGGACCTCCTGATATTTGGTCCGCTTTTCCTCCTCTTTAGATACGATTTTCATCTCGAGAGGAGCCGAAGACTCAATAACGAAAATAGTTGGAAGTCTAGAAGGATTCTAGCATCTATACCACATGAGTTCCTTAAATGATAGTAGATCACCTGCACAGCCGTATGCCGTCCTGGCGTATGTCTTTCACGCCAAGAGATGTTTAAGCATCTTTCATTATTATTATTGTTGAAACATATAGAACAATTAACCTAAAACCTAGAAACATAAACAGTAATAGAATACAGTTATTGTAATGAGCACTGGGTTAATTGCTTTCCTTGCAGCATACAGGTACCAACCGTATAAGTTCCTGAAACTGCTAAATGATGACGCTTGCAGTAGGATGAGGGGTAGCCTGTTCCAAACATCGAAAAGTCTATTAGATAGGAATAATTGACTGAGGCACGGTCCGGAACTTGTCTTTCATTAGCTTAAGGTTATGAACGCGTAACGTAGTTGGTGTTTAGGGGCAAAAATGAAGAAAGTTGAAATAGACTATGCAATGAACGATATGTAATAATAAGGTCCTATCTGAGACGTCGGTCACAGGAATGCATTAATGCTAATAGTATTACTTTTTCTTAGTAGCTAGGGTAGATAGTATGTTTAGGGGCAAAAATGAAGAAAGTTGAAATAGACTATGCAATGAACGATATGTAATAATAAGGTCCTATCTGAGACGTCGGTCACAGGAATGCATTAATGCTAATAGTATTACTTTTTCTTAGTAGCTAGGGTAAATAGTAAGTAGCCACGCAAACTATAATTAGCCTTAGGTAGATCTGGTATCATAGAGTAACGGTAGAGATGTGATAGCTTTTGCATTCCCCTTCTATAAATTCCTGAACCTGTTTACTGGTGTCGTGTCTAAAATGATAAGTGGCAGCCAATTTCCAACATCGAAAAGCCTATAAGATAGGAAGACTGAAAAGGTAAAGGCTTATTTTGGCTTTAAGCGTTGGATGTTGTGTATGGCCTGACCACGGAAAATTTTCACTAACAGTAACTCCTAGATTGCAGTGGATAGACGGTAGCCTGATTGCCAAAACTTTGTTGCATTATGGGGTTGTTTTTTTCTATACTTAGTTAAAACGTAACAACCATTTTCTTGACTACTCATAAATTATTTTGAGATCACACTGAAAACTATTGCCTATCGAATGTCGTGTATTTCGATGTCATCAGCTTAGGATGGTAAGGTTGGTGGTGCAATGCGTGAGAAGTCAGATTTATTAATTAAAAGAAACAGTGTAGGGCTTATAACGGATACCTGAAGGAGAAGAGATGTGACTTCCGTGCCGCAGCTGCAAAATAATTGTTAAGCTCCGATATGTCACTGAATGACCGTTAGAACTACTCAACTGCTCATTTCTTTCAAAATTAATCAATTCCCACAGGCTTCTGTGTTCGTAAGTAGATATAGATATCTGTCAGGATGTAAAGTAATTGTTCTGGAATGAAATACCCACAGAAATATAAATCCCGGGCGTTGGATGAAGTCATACCTCGAAAATCAAGTCAGCGATCTGATGCTGCTCTGCAGAAGAGGAGCAGCGTGAAAAGTCCAACGCTTACAAAAACTGTTTTGGGAAGTGCAGAGCAATCTACTTTGATGTATCCAGCTTCAAGCACATATAGCCACAATGCATTGGTCGGCAGGGGGCAGTGCTGTAACCATCTGATTTAATAAAAATGTATAGTTTGGAACAGGCTAAGACGATATGATTAAAGATGCCTGTGGATTGGATTTGTTACGGTTATCTTAACCTTCTTTTTGACCATTGTGCGTGTAATTTATGTTAGCTAACAAGTAACGATGCCTCGGCAGACATTTGATCTCATTTTCCCCTACAGCCCTACACAATTAGGTCTTTGTCCTACCCAAAATGCTTCAATGGCCTATCGTCATCTTTTCTGCTTATGCAGCTCCTAGTCTTTTCTTTTACACCATTCCATTGTCCAAGTTTCCAACGGTATCCTTGATTTTATGGGTCTTAATGGATTTGTTGTTATACTTAGGTTTTTGTTGTGTACTTCTGTCTTGATTTCTTTATATGATAGTGTTAGAGATTATTTGTATTTGTCTGTCGTTATTTTAAATGTGGTAAGGTATTTGTTCTTGTTGATCTGGAATATAAGGACGTTAACAACGTATGTGCAAATGAGTTGTCTGCTGAAGCAGCAATAACGGATTTGTGGTTCTTGGGCTTTTTCACTTCGGCGACATCCGAAATTTCGGCACTAACCTGAAGTAAAATAGCTTCTGAAGATGCCATTCGCTCATGTTGGCGAAACCTCAACGCTCAACAACGCTGGCCTAAGAGCACAAGAACCACAAATTCCTTGGAAGATAGCCGCGAAAACCTTACACAGTACATGCAGCAATAATGGTTCACGAAAATATCCAAATATTTTAATCATTGATCGAACCGCCCTGTATGTACCTAGAAAGAAACGTCCTAGGTGGGTTTTCCGCATGATTTATACGCAAATACGAAACAATAACCGTAAAAGTGTAGGTGAACCGTGAGAGCGGTGCCGGAAGAAAAAGAGTGAAAACACGAACACAATGGGTTTGCATCCGGACAATGGTTTACATCGACAAGAGGGAGATTTTCCGGAATGGCGGTGGAACGTTTCTATAATGAAAACATGTTGTAGATGACAAAAACTGAATACGCGATGTACGAATTGTGATTTAATACGCGGCTTTTGGAGCTGAATAGAAAGGTGGTCTAAAGTAGTGAAAATAAATCCCTTGGAGAGATATTGTAAATAATGTATCTTACCGTATGAAGCGTATACAAAATGGAATAATTCAATTCACCGAAATGAGCTAAAGTTAGTTTTTTATGTCTGAATCTAGACCAGTAAGTTGTAAGTATATCTATAGGCTAAGATACTGGCAGAATTAAGAGTGAACTAAGAGCAACATGTTATATCATAATATCTGTAGAAAAGTAATAGGTCGCCTAACGCCCTCATATACGAAAGAGATTAAAGCTACACTGTCAAAGGCTATCTCCGTCAGTCAAACGGACTTCTCTTCTCTGGTTTGAAGTATCACGACATTTCCACCAATTGACTGTCTTCAGTCATCTTTGAACAGACTATATTATCCTGTGACTAACGTATTTTTGTCTATGGCTTGATGAATGCAGATATATGGTTGAGTGGTGTCGGTTTTTGCTGACGTGGCGGTTTGATGGTCGTTGCCTTTCACGTTTATGCTCATCTTTGATATAAGTACAGATTTCAACCAAATTAAGGCATTACATATTCTTTTATACATGAACCCCCCCTAAGGTCACCATGAACCCCCTAGCAACGCCTAGCTACGGCCCTGCTAATGTAGCTACACTCTAAGGGCCGATTTTATCAACATGCATATTTAACAAAGAATTTAACAAAGTTTTTCTATTGGATGTTATTTAGCAAAAGCTTTCTATTGGGTATTGAGGGTTATGTTAATAAGTATCATCCAATAGTATCTTATCAATATTGAAAACAACACGTCAAAGCTGGATGACACTTTTGTCAAAGATATTTTAGAAATTCATGGATCAAAATCGTAGCAGGATATCAGAACAAAGCGATTGATTTGCAAATTAATGCCACGTTTTCCATGTTTACATTATAATTATTGTATAATTACTAATTGCAAACTGAAACAATTTGTGATAAAAGTAGTAGGTACCTATATCAATCACAGCAACTACCTACCTTATTTAATAATTAAAAATCCCACGTCAGTCAGTCAAATGGATTATATGAAAATACGTACTTTTATTAAGAATCAATCTTTCATTTACTGTATGCATGTTTGTTATAGATCTTCCTATAGAAGTATTCACAGGTGCATTGTACATCAAATAGGGGATAGGCAACCAGTAATGCACCTACGTGTGGGAAGTAGCTGTAACCTTTGAAATGTAACCTCTTTTTACTATAAAACAAAGATATATTGCAGGTATTCATAATTCTTATCGATAATAAATTATTGTTTTATCCAAATAATGCAATGAGTGAAATTCTTGTCATCATAGCATTTAATACAGTATGAAACCAGCGATTAAATGGAAATGGAATCTGGAATCTGATTGGTTGAAATTAGCAATTGCTAAGCTTTTGATTAAACAAGAAAATGCTATTTTTCACCGACTTGGGATGGACAATCAGACTGGAAAAGATGCTAGATGATTTACAATGCTCGATTGTATATAAAGTATGTCATTTTTGAGCTTTTTGAGGTCAACTTCAAGAAAAATCAATAATTTTCAGAGTACTTTGACAGATGCCTGTCCTTAAAAGGGCTGCTCTGATTGGTCAAAGTCTTTGTTAAAATGTGCATGTTGATAAAATCGGGCCTAAGTATAAAAGTAATGTTTATGGCAGGATCTAACAGGTTGACGAAATAAATAATACACAAACACGCGATACAAAAAAGGGTCATTCAGGAACTTGCACATGGGCTGCAGTAGTAGAGTAAGATAATAATTATTATTATAACTGAAAAGTAGCTATACAGTATGAACCAAAATCTTCTAAGACAGTGTTGGCTAGATTTGTATTTTCAGTTATACATAAACTATTTATTGTTGTATTTCTCTCTGAACTACATTTAACGTCAAGATTTTCTTCAAATTTCTGTAGACATGTTCCATGTAATGCAGTTGGTAACTATTGCGGTTGAATGAATGATATAGCTTTTTTAGTATAACTCATTTGATAGATTTTAAGTTTAGATGAAAACTTAGTGTTTGAATAAAGTTACATATTTTAGGGCATAAGAAAATGCTGTATAATTTAGGTATTCTTGCTGAATTGTGCATAATTTTTTATAAATCATCATAAAAGGAGGTTTGGTCTTTAATTCATATACATGATGGCTAAGTATTTCACAGAATCAGTTATTTCTCTACATAACCCTGCGCTTGATACGAGGCAGAGTAATATTTAAGTCAGGTTTTTTTATTCTTTTCATCCCACCTTAGATGGTTACCTTAATTAGTCTCTCATATTTCATCTTCTCTTCTGAGTTCGTTCCAATGCTTCATTAGTAACAGGTACATTCAAAACCGTTATTTTTGTGTGTGGGAGGGTACCTCTCGTCAGAAGAAAAAGTAATTCACTGGTGAATTGTCTGTTGTTGGATAAACACAGTTTAAAAAACTGAAACATGCGCTTTTAAAGGACATTGGACTAAAAAGTTGAAAGTAATTTTTAAAATAAGCTTGAAAGGATGATGAGCGAAAAATACTGGTATTATTGTAAAAAAGCGTCGGGCGCTCGATTTATGAATAATATGGCTCAAAGCGCCTACGCTTTTTTTACAACCATACGAGCATTTTTCGCTCATATTGTTTAGGCTTATTTTAAAAATCATTGTTAACTTTTTCGTCCAATATTTTTCAGAAGCGTGTTATTTAGTTTTCTTAAACTATATTCATTCTTAGTTTCTTGGTTAACTTTATTATTAAAGCGCATTTTCTTAGTTTTTTACTTTATTTATTACCACTCTGTGTGATGAAGATAAACAATGTTTGTGATCAATATTCATTACCATTACTGCATAAACGGTAATTAAAACTGTCGGCTTTCCTGAATAAATTTCACAAAACCTTCCAAACAGTTGGATGTCATGCCTTTTAAGCCCTCGTGGCTACGTCTTTGCGTAATATTAACAAACTTTGAGGTGTCTGCGCCATCTCTTAGTCGGCGCAAAAACTGCTGGTCCGACGGATTTGCAGCCATCAAAATCATTTTCGCGGCAAACTTGGAGCGTTCAATGTTCGGTCCGACCTCTTAATCCAAAGGAGAGTTACAAGCGCACAAACAAACAGGTGAAGCTAACGAAAGCGTGTTAAAAAGTCTATTTTCTAAGTAACTCCACGACATTCAAATTAAGACTCACTCACTCACTCACAATCACTAAACAGTGACTAAAAAAAAAATTGGCAAGTGAACGAATCACTTATATAAAGTAAATTAGTTAAGTAATAAACATGCGTGCGATAAGCTAATGTCAAGGGTTATGATTTTCGCTACAGCTAAGGTAAAAAGACTAAGCGAAAATGATGTAATTGTAATCGGGAAGGCTATCACATGTTCCTAAAAATTTGAAAATAGCCCATGATCTACTGCTGCAACCGTATCCCATTTATTTTCGTACATCTTCCTGTCCGATCTCTGAATGCGCAACATCCAGCCTCCAGACAGGATAATTCAGTAAATCAGCAGTGGCTCAGCCAAGACCTCCTGCAGCGGGTCTCGCAGGAACACCGGTCGCAGGAGTCCCGCAGGAATCTATCCGACAGATGTCTCCGGGACTTGCTCCATACTAATGTCAAACAACAGTGGGGGTGCTGAAAGGATAAGATATCGTCCAGGAACTTGTTTATCTAATAAAAAGTGAGAAGAATACGCGAAGGCGCTGAGTGTTATACTGCAGCAGGATATTTATTTCAATGATAAATTAAAGCTGTTAGTCTTATACCGGGTAGCTGAAAGGTTGATATACGAGGGTGCTTTGGTAAGTCCGTAAATCATCATTGTATTATTCTTCATAATCTGTTATTTGGCTAAAGGCAGGCCTATATTATTTATAATATGTCGTTATCTGACAGATAGACTACACGAAACTTATCAGGGACCGGTGAAACTGGCCCTTAAGGGAACAGACTTCGTTTCTGAGTAACAAGACTCGTCAGGGCCCTAAGAGTAAGAGTTAGTTTGGAAACAAGAAATAATCGGGATGTGATATACAGGGTTATTCACTTTATTCGACACGGAGCATTATGGCTAAAGTATTTGATAAAAAAGAAAATAATAATTTCGGATGGATAGAGAGCTATAAAGGCTACATTTTAAAAATATTTTCATGTTATACAGGGTGTTATAAAAACACGAAATGTATCAAAGTTATGTTTTTTAAATGGAACACCCCGTATATTATTGCGTATTCAGATCCTTGGTGAATTCTAGTGTGACTTTACGTATCATACATGGGACTTAAAGCGAACCATTTAGGTGTAAATCACCATTTTCGGTATCAGTAGATATCAAGAAAAAAATGAATATCGCAGAGGTTATAAAACTTGGAAGGCTGTGACTTTGCCGTATTACTAAGCATAAAATGCATCAGCTTTGATGAGACTGTCAAATTAAAATTACGTTTATGCTTGAAGAAATCGGACGATTAATTAAGGAAACTTCAATCAACGATAACTTGATTTCTCCAAATGGGAATGCCTAATTTCTTTATACGGTTAAACGTAGAATTTGATAACCTTTCTAATGGTATATGATTATGGGTATCAATCTCTGTTAGTTTTTATTTAATTTTAAATTTTCAAACAAATCGGCGTTTTTCAATTTTCCTACCTATAAGCAACGTAGCAGGTCACGAAATATAAACAAAAATCTGTTCAGGTAGAAGAAAACAACTAACTTAGCAGAAAATTACACACGAACTAGACTAAGGGGGCAAGATTATAAAAATTACTCACAACAAACAGAAACAGCTGCGGTAACATCGCTAAGGTCAAAGAGAAGCTGGAGTACGGCAGTAATAGATATATTTTACAGTCTACTGGCTACCGCAATCTAGTAGAGGTTAAAAATTTCCAAGACAGTTAGAAACCCTGATATGAAACAAAAACAACCAGCGACTGCTGCTCCAGCGCGCAATTATCAATCATATGTAATGGTGTAAAAAAATAGTAATTTGTCGAAGTCCATACCTCTGAATGGAGCCCTTCTATTTTTCAATATCTATTAGCAATATTGCAAAAAGGGACACTGACAAATCAGATCCAAATTTTCTGCCATTTAAGATATGTTTTATAATTTGAACAAATTTTAACTCATTCTTCATTTTCTGCGATCTTGCTAATAGGTACTGAAGAGTTTTCAGAACTCCAGTCAGAGGTACTTTTGACTTGAGTTTTGACAGGATTGCATACTTTTTTATACCATTGAATGTGAAATTTTATTATGAAAATAATAAACTGCCTACAACATTGTCTAGTAGTTTTCGTTTCATTTCAAAATTTTTAATGGTTTTGGAAATTGCCAATCTCTAGTACATTGCAGTAGCTAGTAAGCCGTGAAAAAATCCATTTCTGCCATACTCCGGCTTCTCTTTGACCAAAGATATGTTACCGCCGTTGTTTCTGGTTAGACTTTGTTTGTCGTGAGTAATTTTTATAATCTTGCCCCTTTAGTCTAGTTCGTGTGTAATTTTCTGCTAAGTTAGTTGTTTTCTTCTACCTGAACAGATTTTTGTTTATATTTCATGGCCTGCTACGTTGCTTACAGGTATAAAAATTGAAAAACGCGGAAAACGCCGATTTGTTAGAAAAGTTATCAAATTCTACGTTTAACTGTATAAAAAAATTATGCATTCCCATTTGAAAAAATCACGTTATCGTTGATCGAAGTTTCCTTAATTAATCGACCGATTTCTCCAAGCATGAACGTAATTCAAAGTTGACAGTCTCATCAAAGTTGACGCATTTTATGCTTAGTAATAAGGCAAAGTCACAGCCTTCCATACTTTATAATCTCTGCGATATTCAATTTTCTTCCTGATGTCTACTTATACCGAAAATGATGATTTACGCCTAAACGGTTCGCTTTAAGTCCCATGTATGATACATAAAGTCACACTAGAATACACCAAGAAATCTGAATATGCAATAATATATGGGGTGTTCCATTTAAAAACAACATAACTTTGATACATTTCGTGTTTCTGGGACACCCCGTATAACATGAAATTATTTTTAGAATGTAGCCCTTATAGGTCTGTATCCATCCGAAATTATTGTTTTCTTTTTTATCAAATATTTCAGCCATAATGTTCCGTGTCGAATAACGTGAATAACCCTGTATACATAACGAAAATCCACAACACTCATTTATGTCGGTCTGTCGATCTGTCTGTCTGTCTGTTGAGGTTCGTTGGCCTCGTAACCTCAGAAACCGCTGTATGGACTGTGATGAAATTTGGATAGCGATGTGCTGTGGAGGCATAGTAGGAAAGCTGCTATAATTTTGAAAACTGTGGCGGAGTAATTATCAGAAAAAGTAATCCTCAAACTTCGTTTTTAGGCGCATTTTGAATGTGGTTGCGTTCGCTACTACCTTACAAGCAAATAATAGGAAAATTCCAAATTTAAAGAGTTGGTAGAGAAATGTGCTGTCTGTACTTGCAAGCCAAAATTTACAAGTTCGCGTCTTAAATTTGAAGAGTGTTCCTTTATAATGAAATGTGGTTCCCTATTATTCCTAAAATATTTTTCCTGGTTAAAGCTTATATCCCGATTATCATAAAGTTGCAACACTAGAATTTGTAATGAAACTATAGCTTCACAAAACTACTGTTATTTACCTGCAGCTCAAACGATAAATATCGGCAACGTCGCTTATTCGTATTTGTTCTTCACCAACACACCATTTGTGACTAAACACCGATAACCTTTCACACGATGTGACGCAAATAGAACTATGAGAGGTAATCCATCCACGTGACCCAATATCCAAAGGTGTAGGTTATCTTCTGTTGTTTGTCCATTCCGCGCAAGTTACATTAAAAAGAAGCGTGTTCGGGAAATAAAGTGAAGTAAATTAGGACATTTGAAATGATAAGTTAATTAGTCCAGCAATTATTTGTATGGATAGGTTGAGTCATATTATCATACTGATTGGCCAATGAAGACATCAAATTTCAAAACAGAGGCACCTAAGATTGTGAATGAAGTCCTATGTATATCATATAAGGTTAATCTAATCTACTACAGTCTAACAACATTAGCCGTCAAAAAATGCGTTATTACTAATATTACTGAACACGCTTCCTGAAATATATTGAAAGCATATGCCTCGCTAAGACTGTTGTATCCTCACAAAAATTTTCTGTCAGTCCACCTCAAGAAGATGCTAAGCAAATCACTAGTTTCATCACAATTTACGTATTGTTCAACTGTGTATTGCCCAAGCATACATAAAGGCTGTGAGAATAGGATACAGATCGTACACAATGATTGCATTCGTGTCATATTTGGAATATGACCATGTCATATACAACTTGGAAACCCTAGTCGTGGTTTAGATTAAAGTTTAGTCGTAGGTTTATGTTTTCACCACAGAAAAACATATTTTGTGCAAGATCTGAGTGGAAGAGCACTTCGTGTGAACTACCTCTTGAGATTTCCCTTGATATTTACTGTTCTGTATATTTTTAGCTTCAGTATTAATTTGTACTGATGAGAAATGAAGTATTTATTGCTAATTCTTACTTATAGCTAAAGAAACCCATACCAGAACTCCGATAGGCTTTATAACAGAATTATGTCTTTTTCTATAACAAAAACAACAAGATTATTTCAATAGTCTCAGTGTGGCCTCGTCTATTCTCTTACTCAGATATTATACGTGGAACATCTGGAACCCAGAAGCTTGTATATCAAAGTTATGTTTTTTTTTAGTTGAGTACTTTGTACATTATTGCATATTAAGCTTCCTTGGTGAATTCTACTGTGACTTTATGTACTATATTGGGACTTAAAGACTTAAAACTAACCGTTTCAAAAAAGGTACGACTTTGGCGTATGACTAAGCATATCAAATGCCTCAGCTGAGGTTGAATGATCAAATTTGAATTGTTTTTGTATTTGGAGAATTCGGTATATTATTTAATGAAACTTCGTTAAGGGGCCTGGATACACAGTTATACATACGTATTTGCCATGTCAAATACGAATTCCCATTTCCAACAGAACTCCCTTGCTTTTCAAACTACATACACAGTAGATATTTCAGAGGTGTTAGGTAAGACCTTAATGAATGGCATCTAAGAGCAATTTTTCCAAAAAAGTTCGTGAGTGTGGAAAAAGACTCGTAATGCAAAATCACACACTTCTAAAATGTCTGTAATTTAACAACCAAACACGATATCAAAAAAAGGCCACAACGGTGACAAGCATTCTCCTTCAATCTGCTTTTTGAATCATTACTCTAAGTTCAAAGGTAACGTCAGGAGCTTCGAAATGCGAAATTCATCTTTATGGTGACCTTTAGATCTTACCTTTGAACCTTTTGATCTTGCCTTTGGATTTTTAGACTTATCTCCCCTTATCTTAGACACAGACACTGGTGAAAAAGAACTGGCGGCCACGCCTCCTCGCTAACACGGGAATACGTATTTTCTTGCAATCTCAATTTCGCGCGCTATGCCCTACAACCTTAAGAAACTACTTGATTTTTTTTGTAATGATATAAGGTTCTGAATATTAATCTCCAGTAGTTTCTATTTAATTCAACGTTTTTAAAGAAATCGGCGTTTTTCAAATTTCAAGGCAATTTAGAGGGCTTAAATAATATATTTCACAGATCCTACAGTATCTGCACATCCTTGAATAAAATTCACCAACTAATTCAGCTCAGTGGTTTAACAAACAGGTAATCGGAACACATTCTTTTAGACAGTCCTCATCTTGTGTACCGTGGTCCTCCCTTCCATCGTACGTCAAGACGCACTTACCTGTCGTTCCAACACCCCCGAACACACGAAATTTATTTTAATAACTTCTATACACAGTGATGTACCCATAAACCCAAAACAATAGTTTTTAAAATTATTCATTGACAGTTAACGTATTCCGAGGTTTTTATATTTCAGGCGCTGAAGATACTTTTCTTTATGGTCAACCTCCCGCAAAGGCTAAAAGCCTATGGCGCTGTAGAAGCGCTGCGAGAGGATAAGTGTCGATGCACGTTAGATTTGAAACGCTGCATGTTGTAGCCGATGGAAAATAAATTCCCCGACAGATCGTTCCACAGCGTCGAAGTTCTCCAAAAGAAGGAATGCTGGAGGAGAGTGGTTCGTGGAGTAGGGACATCGACCTGGTAAGGATGAGCTTGTAGAGCCTCTCTAGTGTTCTAGTGTTCATTCGGACGGCCTTTGCTGTTGTTACCTGGGAGAGCTCACTCGAGCATCTTCCGTGATAGAATCTGTAGAACAGGGACAGGCCAGCCACCCTTCTTCGATGTTCCAGGCCACGGAGGTCCTTTGTGAGGTTAGGCGTATCGATTAGTCTAATTGCTCTGGATAGTGCCCAGAAGCTTTAGAGAGTACTTCGGAGCACATCCCTAAACATGGCAGCAATACTCCAGCGATGGTCGGATGTATGCCTTGTAGAGGAGCAGTAGTTGCTCTGGTATGTACAGCTTCCTACAGCGGAACAAAACTCCAAGCTTCTGGGATGCCGTTTTAGCAATACTGACGACGTGGTCGTGCCACATGTTGTTGTTGATGTTGATCCCCAAAAACTTGACGGAAGATGACTCGTCTATGGGGTGATCCTCCATTTCCACTGTTGGTAAGCCAACGTGAGACTTCGTTGTAAGTATTGTGGCCTGAGTTTTCTGTACGTTGAACTGTACTTTATTTACTAATCCCCACTCGACAATTATCTTGGTATCTGCGTTGACCTGTGAGGCACGCTGCTGTCGCGGACGTACCGTCTCCTGGGATGATAGTGGCTTGCCTGGTTCCAAAACATGTCTGATGAACAGCCTTCGACTACAACAAACAGGCCAGGTGGTAGTCCATACGCAGCAAGCTTGACTAGAAGTCCCTCATGCCACACCCTGTCGAAGGCTTTCGATGTGTGAAGTGCAACAACACGAAATTCGCCATGATTTTCAATTGCTCAGGATGTCACTCGTAGACCTGTGCTTACGGAAGCCATACTGGCGATCACTTGTGATTTTATTATTGTCCAGGTATTGTGTGTTAATGACAGTCTCCATAACCTTAGACATGATGTTGAGAAGAGCCACAGGTCTATAGTTAGTATGGGATCGGTTTTTTGCCTTTCCTAGGGATGGGTTGTACGCAGCCAGTTGTACCAGTATTTGATCCCCCTAAAGGCTTCGATACCGATGTTTTACTCTTTACATATATGTCCTTTATATCCCTCTTAAATTCAAGAGTTATAGTGTATCTAGGTTTAAGTCTGTATTTTATTATATTCTAACCCTACGACCTTAGAATAATTTGTACAGTAATTAGCAATATTTAGCAATAGTTATTTGGTGATCCACCGTCTTGTCACAGCACAAAATTTGACCTTGGGAGGGTTTATGGATGATTTTACGGCTGTGAAGTTTGGGTAGAGATGCGAAAATGAAAATATCGATACCGGTACCAACTCGATATTTTTTAGTCTCATAGGCGCGTTTGGTTCGTAAAGAGAATTTTGAGATATTGATTACACCCCTCAATAATTATATACCGATATACCTACAAAAGTATCAAAGTACCGTTACCATCCCTACAAAAAATCATCCAAATGTGGGGATGCGCGTGTAATTTCCGCCAACTTGAGTTATTGTGCTGGTTGTTTACTATGCTGTGGTTTTGCTTTAGTATGTAGGTTAGGTCAAGTGATAAATGTCACACTCTTAGGCCCGATTTTATCAACATGGAATGGTTTGACGGGGGTTTCCTATTGGGTCTTGTTTGACGCTCGGTTTCTATTGGGTATTGAGGTCTATAGTTAATAAGTATCATCAAATAATATTTTATCAATATTAAAAACAAAACGTCAAAGCTGGATGACACCTTTGTCAAAAATATTTAGAATTCATGTATCAGAATCATAGCAGAAAACCAAAACATAGCGATTGATTTGAAGATTAATGCCAGAATAATCATTTTTTCACATCAAGCGCGATGCTCCATGCGAGGCGCGTCCGATGTGAACGGGGACTTATTGTTTTCCGCAAAACAGTTGTTTTCTTTTTCTTTTTTCTCCTTTCGTCGGTTTGTCCTTTCGTTTCTGTCTAGTGATGGGACAACTTGAGTGAAAATGTACTGGAGTACTTGACTATTGGTATAACCGATTAACCGACGTCACTCGATGATCAGCGAACGATGTGATTTACGAGTGCAAGCAGCAACCAAAACGTGAAACTGAAACATTTTTATTCATTCTGAACTAAACTCCGTACTAACGGCAAATATCGTTCCGTCGCCGTCGCGCCGTATCGAGAGACAAGCGAATGAAACAGAATCTGCTAGACAGTGATGTAAGAATCGTAGTTAACAAATTAATATGGATTAACAATGAAACAAATTAGATATAAATATATTATATGTGTAATTATATTTTAATTTAGTTGTGAGTCGTTGAGGAAATAATAACGTAACCATATTTTTTAATTAACAAAAGTTCTTCGACAAACTGGACACACTAGTATAGGGTAAAACAGTAAACATAAATAGATTAATAATTGAAAACTTACCACAAACTGAACATTTCAAAATAATATTGATGAGATATTATATTTTCGCATTATTTTGAACAAAATAGAAATCTATAATAAATAAAAATTAAAACTCGTTCTACAAACAAGGTACCTTGGAATAAAATAAAAAATTCACAGAAAGAGGGATTACAAAAATTACATCATTAACAAAAATTAAACCTCTCATTCTAGAAATTAGGTAACTTTGACCAAAATATCAAATGATAGAATCTCGCAGAAAAGAATTCGTAAAAATAATAATTACCAGATTTTTAGGTGATAGTCTCTGTTTACTTCTTAAATTTGGGGGTTGAGCTGCTCCAGAAAAAAGTGTTTTCGATGCTACCGACGTACTTGGCACGCATAAATATGTACTGACAAGTTCATGCTGTTCATATTGATTGGAACTTAACTCGAGTGATCACTTGATTATAAAAATTGGTAGGTTTTCCCCATCACTATTTCTGTCTGCTCAAAAGGCTTAAAAGCAACTGTCAAGTTGGCGGTGCCGTGTTGCCGGATGAATATTTTACTCGTAGAACAGAGCAACAGTGCTGCGTTGTTGAAATGTACTGGTTGAAAGTAATAAAATATACGAGATTGTACTGAATTGTACTAAAACCCGTGACCTGTGCATTTCTTTATGAACTGGTAATGGACAACACATGTACGCTCATTATTTTGTGAAGAGCAAAAAAACAAAAAAAAACTCTCAAACCTCGGCATGCTTGCATCTTGCATTATACATCCATTTGAGAAGCTACAACGTATGAAATGAAGATTTTGAATGATTTTTTGAAAACTGAAGGTGTACTAGAATTGAGCCTCCGTGTAGGTACTTTTGTATTTTGACGTCTAAAATGAACTAGAAATAGTACGAATGTACTAAAATAGTGCAATACTGCAAAACAAGACCTGTTGACCTATCTCGCTGCTGCGTTTTCAGCAACCCCATTTGAGAGAATACTCGATGTTATCTAACGAATGAAGAAAGCATAAGAAAAATTCAAAATTGGACTCGTGGGAGATTTCTTTCAAAAGCACATTTTAAAGCTGTAATCCTAATGCTTATTATCCTCAAAGGGCACTGTGGGTGTAAGGTGTAACAGCTTATAATCAAGACATTATGTAACAGGATAGGAAATTTCAGTGTAAAAAGCTCAGAGCTAAAAGTAGGAGATCTGGCAACGCTGTGACCGCTGCGTCATAGACAAAACTCTTCTAGTTGTTCTTCTTTTTAATCTATC
This sequence comes from Callosobruchus maculatus, assembly GCA_951848785.1. Lineage (NCBI taxonomy): Eukaryota > Metazoa > Arthropoda > Insecta > Coleoptera > Chrysomelidae > Callosobruchus > Callosobruchus maculatus. The sequence goes on along the minus strand of CATOUR010000014.1, from coordinate 22,475,739 downwards.
TCAATCTTTGTTCTATGCTCTACGATTGCCCACAAACGCGAGTTTAACAAGATCAAAACACAGAATAGGTTGTTCTGTAGAATATATATATGAAGATGCAATGCCACAGAAACTGATCAAAAGGAAAACGAGGGTTGTCTTACATAGTGATGAGCTTTAAAAATATGTTTGTAATTGGTATTGTTGGCATCATATTATTATTTTATTATTATTGTGCAACGATCTAGGTAGGTGAGGTATTTGAAACGAATATACTTGCCATGCCATCTGCATAGTGGAAGCACTGGCTGCGTTAGTAATATTATTATGCAGATGTTTGTCTAAATTTTATTCTTCAGGTTTCATTATTTACTTGCTTCAGAATAATTATATTATTTTTATTAGTAGTTATTTATGCCCTACCCACCGACTGTATGATATAAACTATATTGTAACTACTTTTTCATGTAATTGAATTTTATAGAATGTTATATAAGATTAAAATATGAAATCACTTTATTTGACTTACATATATTTTGTTTCTCCAGTTTATATCATATTTGTTATAAGCTGTAGTATCTTAAGCAAGTCTTATTTTTTACGGATAAGGAAAATTGATCTGTGAAGCATCGACATCGGGTTATTTAGTACATACACTCATCACTACTAGTTAAATTTTGTATCAAAGCGAGAGCTGCAAATAAATAGCAGGATCTTCAGTACCCGTATATATTCTTTAGCTTTACTTCTCTTTGGAATATTCATTAGCAACTTTGTGATATACGAATTTGTTGTTTATTACAAATAATACCGTATCACGATTATGTAACTAACATAATTATACTTTATATATAAATGACCCACAAATAGGGCACGACGAACACAAATATATTTTGAACCACAGTTCTGTGTACCTTGTACCGACAACATCCCATCTCTAGTAAAAAAACTTGCAATCTGAGACGTTAGTATTTTGTGCTTGTGTTTTGTTTTTGTTTGGATTGGATATTGTGATTTGAGTTTGATTTTAAATTTTTTCATTGAAATAGTTATTTATCAAATTAAAAACAGCTATATAAGTTTTCAGCAAGGCTTTGCATATCCACGGATTATCTATTGAGATGTCAACACCCTCTAAACATAAATATTATTTTGTGTAAACCAGTTTATGGTACAAAAGTAGGCTGTTGGATATAATACGAGAAACAGGAATTGGTGAACTACCTCCATAATATATCCTTTTTTATTATAATACAAAGGTATTGTATCTCACAGGTATTTATAATTATTTTTATAATTTTTATAGATAGTAACAGTCTTGTTTTTGCCAGGATGGTGCAGTAATTATTGTTCATATGAAAGTTATATCAAATTGTACTGCTTTTCTGGGCCGCCAAATAGTTAAGTTATGTGTTTAGCTTTGTGAAGTGCAACAAAATGTTATTTTTACCCCTTATTACTATAACACAGGGGTATATTGCAAGCATTTATAATTATTATAGTTAGTAACATCTTTTTATCCAAATAATGGAGTCATTGAATGCCTTCTCTTCATTATTAGTTGTTTGATACAATATCAAATCAGTGATCAAAAGTTTTGGTTTCCTGGATTCTGATTAGACATGCTAAGCGAAGCATTTAAGTTACCGTCAAACACCAATATGCAATTTTTCACCCATTTAGGATGGAAAATCAGACTAGAAAAGATACAAGATGGTTCATAATGGTTGATTGCATATAAAGCATTTTTTTAACCTTTTTGCGGTAAATTTCAAGAGAAATCAATAATTTTCAGAGAACTGACAGATGGATGTTTTTGAATGGGCTGCTCTGATTGGTCAAAGCCTTTGTTAAAATGCGCGTGTTGATAAAATCGGGCCTTAGTTTACTTTTTAATATGCAAGGGTAAGTGGAAGGACACCTCGTCGTGAACTCTCCTTTGAGGTTTTTTCTGTAATACCGATAAACCATCTTCAATAATTCAAGAACAAGCAAATAGTTATTGTCTGCTTGTTCTTTGCAGGAAAAATAAAGGCATTCTTATTATAATCCAGCTCCAAACAGATAATCGGAACACATTCTCTTAGACATCCCTCACCTTGTGCACCGTAATCCTCCCTTCCATCGTGCGTCATCGGTTTTTGCCCCCCAGCGCCCCAGAAGGTATCCGACGTAGCAAAAAGACGCGCTTACCCGTCGTTCCAACACCCCCGAACACACGAAATCAATTCCTCCCTGGCCGAGCAAAAAGGCCGGGCATTGTGCACGACGTCGGTGACGTATTGTGGAGGGCCCGCACACCTTAATCAGCGCCCTAATCTGCCTATGCACGGGCTGCGGCGCGGGGACAATGCCCAGCCGCACTTTCGCCAGCTTGGTGGGATTATCGCCACCCCAGGAACTCCAAATGGATACGAGTTTAGTTGGAATGGAGTTTGTCAGGTGGACTGATTCACCGTTGCGTTTGATATCAGAGTGGAAATGTGGAGCCGAAAGCTCTACCGCGAAATCGCAGGGATAAGGCAATCGGACCATAACGGACAATCGTGACCGCCATATACAAGACAGGTGACAATGTAGGAAAAAATGGCGTCAAATGGCGTAAGACTCAGTACTTCCCAAACATCATCGATTCTAACAAAAGAATTGGAGTTCTTACACCATTGTCGTCAAAAAAGTAGGCAACGAGCGATACTGAAATGTTTAGTTTTTTGTTGATTTCTCCTCCGCCACTGACAAGAGTTCCAACAACGATACACTGCTACTATTTAACCCTTGTTAGTATTACGCTGTCACAACTTCATCACAATCAAGTTCGTAGTTTCCATGTTACAGTTATAGGATTCTCATATGTATACATATCAAATTATTCCACAGATATGAAATTCGAAGGTAACATTCGTATCATTAAATTTATGCATTTTTAAGCTAGACTGATGACGTTCTGCCGTTGCCAACTATCTACATACATTTACCTCTTTGATCCTGCATTGTAATGTGCAGCTGGTTTTCTGGGTCATTTTAGGCGACGAAGTGCTCAAATTGAATTCGTGCTCTCCTAAATTGAACCCGCTCAGAGATGTTGATAAAGTAGAGATAATACTTCCAGGAAAATAAATTAAAGTGAACTAATGTCTCTTTAAGAAAAGCTGGTAAGTACGGAAACATATTTTTTTCCTAATATTTGTTAACCAAATATGTAAGAACATTCTGTAGAGATGAACACTTGAATATTTTTTTTCTTGGTACAAGACCAAAACATTTCCAATGAAACCAAGTATGGCAGTGCAGGCACTGAATTATTTCAAGTTGGTCTTCAGTCTTGCGTTCAGTACAGAACCACGAGAGTTCAGGTTCAGCAGCGTCAGAAACTTAGAATGGCGTTAATTGAACCGGGTTTCATTTGGAGTTTTCTTAAGTGATTCAATATGAGCATCTAGCTCCAAAATCAAACCTAACCCTATATTTAAATAAGTTTTTGACACTGCTATTGTTATTTAGCGCTATAAAACACTGCTATCTGATAAACAAATTATAAAATTGGAAGAACAAAACTACATTGCTTTAGTTAAATTTGAAGCCCTTCCCAAGTTCATAAAGTATTACGAGTACATTGCGCGGTCGAAATCTTCAGCACTTCACAGATCTGTATTCATAATACAACATAGTTATCCTAATCTAAATATACTGAGTGGCAAGAAGGTTCAAAGGTGTGGTGTCGAATACCCGATGGCGACATTGCCAAGTTTCACGGGAAGTAACAAAACCGGCAAAGGTTGAATTTGGGAGACAGTTCAATATTGTTTTGCTAGAAGTTTACAAAAGAAAGTATGGTGATTTTGGCCTTCTGTGACTGACTGCACAATTGTCCATGCCAGTGCTTCCTTTCAGTCATTAATTACTTCAGCTTTATGGTTTCCACTACTTAGTGATTATTTCGTTGTACCTATCCTTAGATACATCTTTCATTCATATATACTTTGTTAGTGATCTAGGCACCTTACTGTATTTCTGAAACCATCCCCGTATCCAGATTCCATTCAGGAATATCTCGTATGGGCCTCCACAACATTTTTTGGTCCCGGGAGTCTAGGTTTATCAATTTTAATCCACTACAAATCTATCCGCATTAATACCCCTACATCTACAGTGTCTTCGCCAGAAGGATCAACCTTAGAGTTATGGTATACGGATGCTATTTAAAGCGCATATTCAGCAGCAATACAAAGACTAGATGAATTTGTGGTTCTTGTGTTTTCAGGCCAGCATCGTTGAGCGTTTTGCGATATACAATATTTGGGAATTACCCAAAGAGAAATAGCTTCTCAAAATGTCATCCGCTCGTGGTGGCGATTCGTCAAGCCTCAATGCTCAACGACGCCTAAAAACCCAAGAACCACATTTCCGTATTGCTGCTGAATATGCGCTTTAAATAACATCCCTATACCATAAATGTGAGGTCTTTGATCCAGATGAGTTGTAAGTAATGAGTTTGTGATTCTTGGGTTTTTAGGCCGGCGAAGTTTAGCATTGAGGCTTGACCTTTCGCCACCACGAGTGCATACCATTTTCAGAAGCTATTTCACTTCGGTGACTTCCAAAACACTGAAGGCTGGTGGATCTGCACCTGTATTTATACCTGTTAATGATGACGTGGCCCAACCAGGTAGCGTTGGTAGCCCCGCCCCCTTGCGATATGGCACCGTCTTCAGGTGCTTTAGGAGGGGTACCCATGTGCGGTTGACTTTCTGTGTTTCTTCTTTTCTATAGAGATTATTGTGGTATTTTTGTATTTCGATGGCTTTTGTGTAGAGTCTGGCATAGTACTAAGACGTTGCGGCAAGAACTTGAGTTTATTCAAACTTGATCCTATGGCACCCTTCTTTAATCGCATGTTCGGCTACCGCTGATTGGTCCGTATAACCTAGTCGATAGCTGCCTATGTTCTGCAATCCTTGTGTTTATCGTTGTTCCTGTGTACACATTCCCACATGTGCATGGTTTGAGATAAACCCCCGGGGTTGTGTGGGTCTCATTTATCTTTCACGGTTATCAAACACCCTTGTACCTTTCTTGTGGGCTTGTAGATGGTCTTGACGTTTTCCTTTCGTAACATTTTTCCTATTCTTCTCATTGTGCTTGTTATTTTTTTTTCTGTATAGCCGTTTGCCTTAATAGCGTTCTTTAGGTGTTCCAGTTCGATGTCGAGTTCCCCTGGTTCACACACTTTTTCTAGCCCGTCCTGTCAAACTTCTAATAATTCCGTACTTTTGAGATGGGTGGTGGTTTGATTCATTGTGTAAGTACCGGTGAGTATGAGTTCGCTACTACTGGGCTTTGAGGGCTTCCCATGGCTACACCTTCAATTTGCTCGTGCATTTTGGTGTCTCAGACGAAGTAGGTTGTTGTTAGCACGTGCCTGAAAAGCTTTTCTATGTCTCCTAGAAATGTGCTCTTGTTGTGTTCAATTGCATCGCTTAATGGCACCTTTGTGAATAATGACACTGTCGAAGCTGACCAACAACCTGCTATATTTCTTTGTTTCTCGAGATGAAGTGGGCTGAGTCCTTGATATACGAGACGGTTTTTTAAACGTATGGCTGTAATAAAGTGTTTTGCTAATTCGTAAGTAGGCGAACCTATTACTCTAACGATCGAGCAAAGCGGAACGTTGGGCTTGTGAACTTTTGGCAATCCATAAAGCCTAGGTCAGTGCCTCTTTTTTGCGTACCTTCTTCTTGGTTTCGTCGAGGCTTGAATTCTTCACCATGGTCTTAGTTTTTCTTACTATGGTCTTCGTCGAGTGTTTTGCTAGAGTGTGGTACGTACCTGGATATAGCAATGCCTCTATTTTATTTTTGTAATTTTCGGTGTCCATCACGACCGTAGCGTTGCCCTTATCCGCAGGTAGAACACTGACACTTGCTTCCCTATTGACGTCCTTCAATGCTTTTAACTCCTTCACCTTCAGATAATTTTTTGGCGGTTTGGCTTTTTTCTAATAATTTTTACCGATTATGGCCGGATTTCCGGTGCTTTTTCAGTTGCTATTTCTTTTGACGTAATTTCAAAGTTCAAAGAGATTTTATCTTCAGACAGGTTACGTTTGCTTATGTTGGCTACTGTTCTTTTGGTGTCCAGTCCGGCTGTAGATTTCTTGTTATTTGCTCTCTAACTTGTTCTGGATGTTTGTGTATTTCTCTCGTTCATTCTCCATATATTTTTTGTTGACAGTAAGTTGAAATTAATAAACAGATCCAGACAGAAAATGAAACCACCTCCTTATAGGTGAACTTCCTTTAATCTGGCAAATCCCATTGTCAACGTTTCACTCGAAGTTTTATTACGGCGCATTGTTTTTGACGTTCGCATTAAAAAAGCGGGGCTAAGGTGCTAATGTGCCCGTTGTGCTGTTTATAGGGAGAGACTCGACAGGAAATTAAATTTTGGCGGCAATGGCTCTGAGGAAAGGTGTTGCTTACGGTGTCTGGAGGTGACAGATCCCCCTACCAGATTTGCCTCAAGTGAGTCGCCTGTTTTACAATGAAATGGGGGTTGAAGACGGGAATGAGCAATTCGGGTTTTAATTTTCGCAGGTGCCTGGTTTTTCTTTAAGAAGGTGCTTCACATTCATGTGGAAGTTTTTAGCATCTTGAAACTTTCAGAGAACAGAGACGGTCGCGTCATAATCAGTGAGATTTACAGTGGTCAAATATTCGTTCATTACCGTTCAACTACACGCGCTGGTGTACTGTGTACACCATTACATTTAAGTATGTTGAATTCCCTGAAAGATGTAAGGTGTCGCCTGCGCCATTCTATCTAACCATCAAAGATGGTATTTACCTAAAACTTGCTTCGCCGTCAGTCGTCAGTTGTGTCGCAAACATTGTTGTAACATGTAAAGTTTGACCGCTAGTCCGTCTTATGCCTAGAATACCCCGTGCATCTAGTTGTGAAAAAAGTATATTATTATTGTTATTTAACAAACTTGTTTAGTTGTTTTGGGTTTTTTATAAATACCTAAAATACCTTTTAATAAAATGGGTATATAAATGTAATGATGACAATATTTTTGCTTAAGCTGCTTCGTCTGGTAATAGTGAAACAGAAACATATTTAGTCCGATGTATTATTCACTACGTTGATCCTTTTTTCCAGGGATTAGGTAAGAGTGCTTTTTTGTAGTAAAACCGTTAATAGTGTTAATACTAGTTTTGCAATTAGTTTGTTGGCATTTATTACCTAAGATATAATATACAAGGTGTCCCACGACGACTAGGACAAGCAATATATCGGAACTGGGCAGCAGTAGCGAATTATAGCTTTGGGGGTGTAAATTAGAGCAAATATAGTATTTTCTCTTATTTTTGTGTCAGCCAATGGGGTATTTGTTTTTGGTCACGTGATGTCCGATTCAAAATATTTAATGGGACACCATATATATTTGTGACTTTTTGTGTTCCTCCCGATAAAGTGATTCCAACAGACTAGCACACATGGAGTCTAAAGTGATTAATTCAAGAGCTACAGGTACTTGAAGGCAGTGGCGGCCCACTAATGAGAGCAAGTGAGCAATTGCACCCCCTTGAATTTTTGAATCAAACAAAATAATCAAAGGCTGTAGTGTCTGCTGTGTTTATGCAAATATTGTTAGGTCGTGATTCACCGTCTGCGCACACACATGGATCGCTGCGCCGGCGCCGCAGGCCGTTCGCCGCGGCCCGCAGTTCCTATGAGCATAAACAAGGCGTTGCTACATTCAGCCATATAAGTTCCATTAGAGGTGGGGGTAGCTAACATTTCTAGCGTTTCCAATGCGGCCTAAGCGTAGCAATGGAGCAAGAATTTAGTCTGCTCATGATAGTGTTTACTGTCTACGATAGTACAGTCGTTGTTGGTCTACGTCGCGTCGTGACTTTGTATCCGCAGCGAAAAAATAGGCGTAGTATAATAGTTTTACACGGTTTGAAAATGAATTTTGCCGGGTTTTTGATAAACAATGCGTTTTCACGGCTAACCTACGATGAGAAAATTGGAGTAAAAAGTCTTAAACGCCCGATGCCTCAGTTATGTTTAGAAAATAAACAGACTGTGAAAGGTAAAGACATTATACGGAAATTCAATCCGACTATTTACCAAAAAAATGACCGGATTTGTGGATGCCATGCTAAAAATGCCTTCTTTTGTTTCCCGTGCCTTTTATTTGGTGGTGAGCCGTCTTGGTCAAAAAACGGAATAAGAGACTTGGTTCATCTTAGTGCTAAGATCAATAAACATAAAAATTCATAAAGACATCTTAAAAATACGTTTAGTTTGAGAATGTTAGGGAAAAATAACATTCAAAATGTTTTGGACTCGTAATATAGAAGGTTGATTCAGAAACATAATGAAGATGTAACAAAAAATAGACATGCTTTGAATTTGATAATAAATTGCATCAGGTTTTGTGGCGCATATGAGCTGGCTCTTAGAGGTCATGATGAACGGCAAATGTCAAACAGCAAGGGGATTTTCAGAGAATTAATAGATTTTACTGCAGAGTTGGATAAAACACTCAAAGATCACATAGAATCTGCACCAGTTTTTAAGGGATTGTCAAAAACAATTCAGAATGAGTTGCTGGATGCAATGTTGAGGGTGTATCATCAACAAGTTGGGAACGAAATGAAAATAAATGAAAAAAATGACTACGTAGCTGTGATGGCAGATGAAACTACCGATGTATCAAATCAGTTTCAGCTGGTACTTGTTTTCAGATACATAGTCGACGGAAGACCGGTCGAAAGATTTTGGAAGTTTCTACGGGCGAAGTGGACATGATTCGAATGCTATTTCTGCCTGCATATTGAACGAAATTAGTTTGCTTGTTGATGACCCTGAAAAACTTATTGCACAGAGTTATGATGGAGCGGCAGTCATGAGAGGTGCTATTAATGGCGTGCACAAACAGGTCCAAGAGCGGTATCCAAGAGCTAATTTTGTACATTGCTATGCTCATCAAGCAAATCTGATCAAGTCACATGCTACCTCAAGTAATAGTGACTGCAGAATCTTCTTTGCTAATTTGACAGGACTGTGCACGTTTTTCTCTACATCACCACAACGAGCTGCACGACTGGAAGAGTTTCTCCACAAAAAGGGCTTACCTCGTTCCTCAAAAATAAAATGGAACTTCAATTCAAGAACGGTGAATGCTGTGTATGAGCACTGAGAAGATATAATTGGAGCCCTAGAAAAAATTGAGAGAGAGGCAACTTCCCAAACAACCATTCAGCAAGCTGGTGCTCACTTGCGAATTTTAGAGGACGAGAGTTTCATCTACTGGTTGACCTTATTTCATAAAATTATGCCTCATGTGGACATATTGTTCAATCAATTACAAAAAGTTACCACAGATGCATTAAAAATCCATAATAATATAGGTGACTTTGAACGATCCATTGACAAAATAAGAACCGAAATCGGCAACACAGAAACTCTACCTGTCGATCAAAATAATTCGGAACTGACTCCCCCACCATCGAAGCGACGAAGAACAGCTGATAAGACCGAACGAGGAAGACAATCTATTGAAGTGTGCGATAGTATTTTATTGGAAATTAAAACTAGATTTCAGTTTATCGGGCATTTAATATTATCAAAATTGGTTTCTTTCAATCAGTTCCCGTTATTTTAGAAAGAGTTTTCAGAAGATTTTCTCAAATAAGCAATAAAATTTTATCCATGCCTCAATGGGGGCCGACTACGGACTGAACTAAGCGTTTCATATTCTAGAGAAGAATTTAGGCAAAGTTCGGAAACTAGTGCTGTAAGACTGCTGGGTCTTCTGCAAGATGGTTTAAGTAACAGCTTTCATGAGGTGATAAAGCTTTTAAAAATCATAATAACAATCCCGATGACAACTTCTGAAGCGGAACGCCAGTTTTCTAGGCTGAAGAGAATCAAAACCTTCCTAAGGAATACCATGAAAGAAGACAGATTAAATGCCCTCACCATGTTGTCGTGCGAGAAGGAATTCATTAATGACTTTCCAAACTTTAATGAAAAAGTGATAGAACTAGTCTGTACATTAAAAACGCGCAAAATGGACTTTATTTATCGTCAACTATCATTGGAATGTGAAGTGCAACATTTAAAACTATTTAAAATAAACTGTAAAACGAATAGGTTGTCGACGAATCATATAAATTATACTTAAGGATTGGGTAAGTGTTTCTTTATATCGCTTTCACCAATTTTTGCAATTATGCACCCCCTATCTGAACCTCCTAGAGCCGCCACTGCTTGAAGGACTGTACCACTACCATTCCAAAGTAATTTAACTGTAGGGGTAGGTACATACATATTATAATCAATGGTAGTGGTACAGTCCTTTAACTACCTGTAGCTCTTGAATAACTTTAGACCCCAAGTGTGCTAGTTTGTTAGAATTGTTTTATCGGGTGGAAAGCAAAAGGTCACAAATATACAGGGTGTTCCATTAAAAATTCTGAATCTGGCGTCACGTGACCAAAAAAACGTGTGGAATTTATCCTCAAAAAGTCAGTGTTTTTCGGCAGTAGTTGTGGTGCTATAAAAATGAAAAACATTTCAAAGTGATGAGAAATGCATTTCTAAGTTGACGGATAATAAATTGGTTACGATCAGCTGTGACTGCAACGAAATTTGAATATGTCCAACTTCTGTGGAAAATGCGATCTTTCGGTAACAAGGAAATCTGCTGGTGTTTTTTGCGGCGGCCTGTGCAAAAAACAGTTCCATATCTCTTGTATACAAGGGGCATCTGCTGATCTGTCTGAACGACTGGCTAAAATACCAGGGCTAGTCTGGAAATGCACTGAATGCAGTAATAGATGTGTTGTACTTGATGTTACGGAGTTGAAAGAAGTGATAGCTAGAGGTATCAAGGATGCTATCGCTGATATTTCTGCGGAGTTGGAGTGTCTGAAGAAGGAAGTGCGTGATATTTCGCTGACCGATATTCCGCAGCCTAGAACAGTTGTTGCTCCTCCTAAATACTCAGACATACTGAAAAATAAAACTACTCCAGCTATCATCATTGAACCAACTGAGGAAATGGACTCTCGGGCAACTAAATCTCTTATTATGCAAAACATCGATCCAGTTGACAACGACATACATTTATCAAAGGTGAACAACACAAAAAACGGTGGCATACTAGTCGCCTGCAAGAGCAGAGAGGAAAATTCACGTTTTAAAAGAATGGCTGAGGAGAAACTACCGGAGGGATTTCGCATTCGTGAGTTCAACGGCATTAACCCAAGAATCAGAATATCAAATCTTTCAGTGAAATACAGTGAAGATTATCTTTTGAGACAGTTGAAAAATCTAGACAAAAGTATAGCCAACAACATAATGAACTTTAAATTGATAAGCATGCAGCCAACTAAAAAAGATAAAAATGTATTTCAGGCAGTTCTCCAGGTGGATAAGTACTTCTATGAAAAGGTCATTCATTGAGGTAATATTCTCATTGGTTTTGATAGCTGTCCAGTTTATGATGCAATTGATGTCTACCGCTGTTTTAATTGTAACGAATTCCAGCATTCGTCAAAAACATGTAAAAAAAATCAAACTTGTTCGCGCTGTGCTGAAAATCATTTAATTAAGGACTGTAAGTCTAAGAACGTCCGTTGTGTTAACTGTGTTAAATTAGTAGATGCTGGTGAATCGGGTATACCTGTGGATCATGCAGCGTGGGACACTCATACTTGTACGTCGTATGCTAGAGCAAAAGACAAGCTTAGGTCTGACATCCTGTGTATACAATAGCAACTACAGGTTACCTCTAATCATGTCAAAGTAGGCAATTGTTTAACTCAGTAGCAGATTCTTTTTATACAGGTATCGCATTAACTGAAACCTGGTTAAATCCATCTGTTTTCAGTAGCGAATTATTTGGTGATTCCTATACTGTATTTAGAAAAGACCGAGATTCAGTAGCAACAGGTAAGTCACGTGGTGTTGGTGTGTTACTTGCTTTAAAAAATTGTATTGTTGCGGAACAGGTGGACATCTCATCATATGGCATGCAAGATGAGCTATGCCATATCGATGTTTTGGCTGTCTTAATCAAAGCGTGTTATAAAAGTTTACTAGTTATTGTCGTTTACGTGCCACCAGATACTTCTACTTCAGGTTATGAAAAGCTCTTCGAGTTTCTCTGCTTCAGTAATTGTATATCGGTTGACGGCGTACTTATTTTAGGTGACTTCAATATCCCATCCTATACTTCAGCTGACACACATGATCGCCAATCGTCGCAATCGTCCTTGCTATGTAATTTCCTAGAGTTAATGAATTTCTCTCAATACAATGAGGTTCATAACTGCAGCAATAGGTTGTTAGATTTAGTTCTCTCTGACTTTGACTGTACTGTAACATCTTCCTCTAACCTCGTACGTGAGGATCCATATCATCCTAGTTTATGTATATTGTTCCAGTTAAAATTTAATTCTTCAGTAAATTTCAAAGGTGATCGCCGAGGAGAGTTCAACTTCAGGAAAGCAAATTTTCATCTCTTGTATGAACAGTTAGCATATATTGATTGGTCTTTTTTGTTGGATATTAGCGACCCTGACGAAGCATGTAATCGTTTTTATGAAACTCTGGAATCAGTTTTCATAATGTCAGTGCCTACTTATAAAAAACCTCAGAATAATCGCAACTTTCCGGTTTGGTTTGATGGTCATATAATAAAGAGCATCCGACATAAAGAGCAGATGCTTAAGGCTTACAATAAGTCCGGTTGTGCCAACTATCTGGATGAGTTCAGGCGTCTCAGGTCGGAAATAAAGGCTGATATTGGACGTGCTTTTAAAAGATACGTGGAAAATATAGAAAACAATATCAAAAACAATCCTAAGCAGTTCTGGTCTTATGTTAATCTCAAAAAAGGTACTTCTCGAATTCCGGGGACTATGTCTTACGAAGGGCATATTTTAGATAAGCCGACGGATATAGTAAATGGTTTTGCGTCACATTTTCAGAAGTCCTTCCAGTCTTGCTACGATGGCAGAAACAGTTCGAATCCGGATATTCCAAATGACTCTGCCAGCAGTTTAAATGTCACAGTGAACAGTTTCACTGAAGCGACCGTACTTTATGCAATGAAGTCCTTCAAGCCCAAAATGACTGCTGGACCAGATGGAATTCCAGCATTTTTGCTAAAAGACTGCTCAAGTATCCTTGCTAAACCACTTCAAATAATTTTCAACCTGTCACTCAAGCACTCGCGATTCCCCTTGTTATGGAAAAGGTCCAGAATCTGCCCAGTATTCAAAAATAAAGGTGAAAGATCTGACGTATCGAATTATCGGCCCATTACTATTATATGCAATTTTTGTAAGCTATTCGAAATATTATTACATTCTGAAATATACTCTCAGGTGAAAAATACTATATCAGAGCAGCAACATGGTTTCATGAGAGGTCGCTCAACAAATACCAACCTTGTATGTACTACACAGTTTATTTCTGAGTCACTGGATTGCCAACTGCAGACAGACATTGTCTATACCGACTTTTCCAAAGCATTTGATAGGCTAGATCACTATATTTTGCTGGAAAAATTAACCTCTCATGGATTCTCAAATCCCCTTCTAGCTTTTATAGCATCATACCTAACGAACAGGACTCAATACGTAACCTATAACAATGTTTCCTCTGATACATTTGTAGTAAAATCTGGTGTACCTCAGGGATCCGTGCTGGGACCTTTGTTGTTTGTGCTCTTCATAGATGACATTGGAGATAAATTTACTGTTCCATATTTGCTATATGCTGACGATCTTAAACTGTTCTGCAGAGTGCGTGATTTAAATGACTGCTTGCTGTTGCAGGGTAATCTAAACATCTTATACTCTTGGTGTGAGCGTAATAAACTTGAGCTGAATATTAGCAAGTGCAGTGTAATGACCTTCAGTCATAAGATAACTGACCTCACATATGACTACAACCTGAATGGCACAATCATAGCAAGACAAAGTGAGATTATGGATTTAGGAGTTACTTTCGACAGCAAGTTGTCGTTTAGTACCCACATAGATAATATTAGCGCTGCTGCAGGTAGACTGTTAGGCTTTGTTATACGTAATGGAAGGGATATGTCTGATGTTTACACTCTAAAACTCTTGTACTTCTCATTAGTCAGATCTAAGCTTGAGTATGCTTCATGTGTCTGGAATCCCCACCATAATAAATATATCAACCAGATCGAGTCGATACAACGACAGTTTCTGAAATTCTTACATTTTAAATCTAACGGAGTCTATCCATCTACTGGATTTCCACAGGAAGGTTTACTAGAAATGTTCTCTGTCACTGCTCTGAAACATAGACGGGATATACACGGACTACGCTTTCTTCATAAACTGGTCAACAGCACTACTGACTGTAGGGAACTATTACATAGATTGCATTTTCATGTACCTAGGATAAATTCGCGTCTTACTCGAACTTTTTATCTTGACACACCTCGTACAGATTGCCTGAAATACTCTCCCTTATATTGTATGTGTAACATCTGTAATGATAATCAAATTGACATTTTTTGTAAAAATGTTGCTTTATGAAGTAATTACTTATTTTTCATGTGCTTTGTATTATCGTTCTGTTTTTGTACTAAATCTATTTTAATTAGTATTATCGACATTTTTTTTTAAATTGCTTTATGATGTAATTACTTATTTCATGTGCTTTGTATTATCGTAGGTATGTTTTTGTACTGAAATTTTCTAATTAGCATTTTGTGTTTTGTGATTCACGTTTTGTCCCATCCTGTAAATGGATGTTTATCTGTTGGATGGTGTAGATAAAATAAAATAAAATAAAATAAAAAATAAAATAAAAAAAATACCTCATTGGGTAACACAATAATAAGAAAAGATACTATATTTGCTCTAATTTATACCTCCCAAAATTATAATTGGCTACTACTACCCAGTTCCGATATATTGCTTGTCTTAGTCGTCGTGTGACACCCTGTAGATGTTGTACAGAATACACCACGCGTGTACTTATGTTTTAAAACAAGGCGCGTGTAGCTAAAGGTTAACGCTGCTACCAATTGGTGTTGAAAAAGCTATAACCACAGACCCCCAAGGCTTCCCAGGTACAGGAATACTCATGACACCCGTATACGGTCGGTAGTGACTTTTGTAGGTGCTGTTTTTTTAAATGTGAATCAAAATATTACTATTACTGGGTTGATTGCATAAACAAATTATTTTTTCTAATTTGAGTTGTTTGTCCGTCTGTCGGTCTGGTCTGCTTGGATCGTGATGAAATTCGGCTAGCGTTACGTTGTTCGATCTTAGTAGGAATGCTGCTATAATTTTGAATATCGGTGTATTGGTGGCGAAGAAATTGGTAAAAAACAAAAATTTACCAGAACCCCTCCAAACTCGTTTTCAGCCATTTCAGGGATTCCTCATCCCTTTTCATCTTTGTTTTTGTTCCGTGTGACAATCTGAGAGGTTGATTGGCCTAACGGGATCTCGAATTTCACAAAAATAGGACTAACTCGTTGAAGACTGAACATACCACCACAATATAGTACAAGTGATTTTCAGCAGACGTCTCTTACGTTTACCTAATTAATTTATGTGATTAAAAACTAAGTGCATCCGACTACACTGACGTTTTCTTTGCTGCAACTGGTCTATTATACGCACGTTCTGTCACAGATGCACACAACCGGTTCTGCATTTACCAGCTACAACTGCCAGGGCATAAAACCACAGTGAATACTTTGCATTGCCAATAACAGCGATACGATTTTTCTCCGTATACCACTTCCGGTACTGTAAAAATAGAAGAGCATGAACAGAAACTTACCTATTTAAATATGCAACGGTGAACATGTTGCAGAGCGACCCATAAATATCCTTGCTTATGCAATTGCAAGTAATTTTGATAAATTGCATGTTTTCCCAACGAGCTTTTTGCACCATCAACGTTCACGGTGGTTGAGGAACGCCACGTTGTGTGCACGTCGACTCACAGAACTTTACAAGGAAGTTTGGGTTTATACACATTGCCAGTACACCGATTCATGTAATAAAAATACGCGGAACTTCTTTTTAGACGATGGAGCTGGCTTAACTGATACGACTTTTATATTACGTGTTGGCTATTTATCCATTTATCACAGCTTCTTAGGGCTAGTATTAATTTTATTCTGATCCTACGAAAAATGACAAGTAACATATATCAGTATTTACCTTACACTCTGGGTACTATATAGTATTACAATTTCCAGGTAGCTGGTTCAATAATCAAGGCCGAAAGGGTGATCATTAATCAAAGAATGTAGGCGTACTTTCCACACATCCTAATTTGATCTCTTCAACGGCAAGTATGTAAGAATACTATCAATGATTTCTGAAGCACCTACAAACGAAGTTGCTAAAGCTAATATCTTCGCTATAGTCACAAATTGTACACAACAAATTATTGATTTCTCAATCTGTCAGAGTTCAAATTATACAAAAACTGGTTTTCGTTTCCTCAGGTGTTTTTGAGCAATACACTGGTTTTCAGTCAGCAACATTAGTACAAATATTTACATCGACATCTTGGATGAACAGGCTATGTACATCCCTTATCAGAGCTCTTACTCCAAGCGTCTTAAGGAACACCAACCAACTACATGTCAATAGCTTTGCTACATCTGCAATAATCATCCATGGATCTCGTTGAAAATTTGTAGAGCAAACTTATCCATATGTTTTGAGAGACTCGCCTTATCGCTTTTTATATTTCAAAGACATTCCACTAGCTGCCAAGGGCGACGCTCCGATCATAAAAGTTCTAATGTTGAAGATATCTTCTCCTAAAGTCACAACATCAATTTATTTTTTTATTTATCTATTTGTAATATACTGCAGTAGATACAAATAGCCACCGTTGAAGGTTATACCTTGTATAAGGGTATTGGCTGGGGAATTATTATTACCATTAAATTTTGACATTAGATTTTGATGACCTGTCAATGTGGGGGTTCCTAATTTCCAGCAATATAAACATGATCCCTAGCACCCTATTGTCAAAGCTGACAGGTATTCAAAGGAATATACGAATTTTATTATTTATTTATATATTTATATATTTTATTGGTCGAGCTGAAATGCAGAAGGCTGTCAGCTGCAGCTTGTCTATCAGAGAATCTTGAGGTCGTAACAGCTTGAAGACTGAAGAATATATAGTTTAACTAAACACTTCTAAGACTATGTAGTGTATTCTAGATCAAGCAAGACGTGCCCAAACGATCACCAGTTTCTAATCAATAATCAGGCTTTACTAATGGGTCAAGAATACCGAAAACATGTTAGGTCAATTGAAACGGCTGCTGAGAAAAAGGTTAGTTATTGATTTAAAGCTCTAGAGTGCTTTTAACCACAAAGCCTTCATGCATTTTATAAAGACGGGTGAGAGCTGACCTGGGATTGTTGCTTACAATTCTGGGGAGTGGCTACTTCCACAGAGCTTCGAACGGTCTAGCAAGCCATGATTTTCTCAATCTTATGTTGCTTTAAAGCCTGCATTAGCAAATTTTTCCTAACCCAGCGTCTTTGTAGTACTCTGCAGCAGTACTGTGAAATTTGCGTTAATAAGTATTCAATTTAATACGGGATGAACGACGTGATCTCCAGTTTGATGTTGAGTGCCATGTTCTTATTGGTTTGAGGATTTAGGTTGTTATATAGCATTTAACAGCAAGTCACCTTTACTCATGATTCATGACGCAATGTCCGCCCAACGTTATGTGAGTGACGCGTTAGAAGATAATGTGCGTCCGCATATTACAAGGGTGTCGATTAAGGTTCCTGCATGAAGCTCAGGTCAGCGTGGTTCCCTAACTTACAAGATCACCCGATACATCGCCATTTGAGGATGTATGGGATTAGATAGGTGACTATCCTCCGACCACGCTGGCCGAACTGGAATATGCTTTGAAGGCAGCTTCGGAGCTCGTAACTCAAGAGTTAAATAACAACCAGATTACGACCATGCCGCGTAGGCTACCCAACAAACAAATACAGCCGCAATTTTCAATTCTTTGTAGAAAATAATATAGTGAAGTAATAAGCTACTACATTTTGCGGTACGAAAATGCCATGATAATTAAAATTCCCTACTAGTCTTTTTAGTATCAATAAATTAGAAATTTCTAACCGCCTTTGAAGGCAATGGTCCTCAAAGTTATAGTGTTTGGTTCCAAATTACTTGATTTTGACATAGTTTTTATTTTCATATGCCAAGAAAATGTTTGGTGAAATCCTCTGACATAATTTTACTCCACCGTAGCATTAAAAAATTTCAAGGACAGAGTAAAGAGCCATTCAGGTCATTAAAAGGTAATTTTTTAACCAACTCTTTGCTTAACAGTTAAAACGCAGAGAAGGAGAATTGTGGGTTTAAAATAGCAAACTTATTACTAACATTTGACTTACTGGGTCCCTTATAGTAAATGTCCAAATTTGATATTTTGTTTAATCTGAGAAGACCGCATGTGAGAAAAAAATTGGTTAACTTTAACTCTATAGAGAAACATCGGCTTGCGTGCAGTTAAAACGGATGCCCCTCTATTTTTCATAACAGCGACTACTTTAAACGTATCCATTTCTTAAAGGACCTAGATATTCTTACAGCAAAATAAAAACCAAAACATTAGGCACGCCAAGCGTCAAAAGCAAAAATATCTGAGGATTGTGAGGTTAGTTTCTCCGAATAGAGTTGGTAGTGTTAGTACAAAAATATCGAATGTTGATAGTTGCGTTTTCGATATTCAACGATACTTTGAGTTCAGCTTCAATGTTAATAAATAATTAATGTAGAATATTGGCTTTGAAATGAGTCAATAGTTATTTAAAGATAAAGGAAACTTCATTACAATCTATTTATAATAAAAATACGATCACTGCGTATGTCTCTAAAATTCGCATCGAACATCGATCGTGTAGGTATGATGTCACCATCGCTGAAGCGTTTCTTTACCTTCTGTTACCAAATTTCGACCTAATTCTAACTAGGCATAATTCACTGAGCTTTGTGACCAGATTTTTCCTTAATTGAAGGAATAGGGAACTTTAAGGGCAAAATTATGTTGTCGGTTATCATTTGTTTGAGAAAGAGTGGCCTGAAATTAAAAAAATAGGTGAATTTGAACTACAAGGTTGACAAATATTTCCTCGTCACTTTTCATTTATGGGAGTCATATTGACACCAAAAAGTTTCATAAATATTCAACATTTACACTAAATAGTAGTATCCAAGTTATGGCACCGAGCTGAGAAAAATTGAAACAATGGAATTCAAGGCCGTCATTCATAATGTTGTTATAATTTATATTATTAATAAATATGCCGATTTTTTAAGGCCCGTTCGTTTTTTCGTAGTATCGTATCCAACATTCACAATAAATTTTGCTGTGCAACGAAATTTTGGTTTGTAGAACGGATATGGAGATCTAGTTATTGTTTATACCTAGGTGTGTATCGGGCATATTGTCGACCAAGTTGGAAACTTCATAATACGAACAGCGTTGATATTCATTTCATGCTTTATTGGTGTACCCATCTATAAACGAAATTCTTATGACCTATTATCAACCACATTCAGTATACGTTCCATTATAGGTCTATATTTTGGCCTATTTAGGGCGTTAACGACCACATTTTTACCAATTATTTACCTCTGTCTAGACAATTAGCACCAAAATAGGCTTTGTCTTTATGATCCAGAAAACTATCATTACCTATTTTTGACCTCTAAATTACGTTGATTTCATTCCTCACTTTGGGAAGACCAATGCTGAAAAAAGGTAAACTTGACTTAATGCAACAGGGTATGGGTCTAGCTTGGAAGGAAAAAAGAGGTAAATTCAACTTTAAATGCTTGTTTGGTAGCGGACTGCTTTCTGTAACACGGATGGCACACGTTATTATATTGTTCATCAACCGATTATGGCAAATGAGTTCGTCTATCATTGCTGTTAATCCTGCCGCATTTCATGAACTGCATGCATTTCTTTCCGTGTTCAGGTCTCACTTGCGAGTAGTATATTATGTAGATACTATGTAAGGTGGGGCTAGAAAAATCAATTTATGTCTTAATCTACTATCATAGTGGGTTATTCTAAGGTTAAATATAGGATGCGTGGCAGCCCCGGTAGAGCCATTCATTATTCAACAATAAAAATCATTCGCTCGTGTCTCCACGCCTTTTAAGGGAAAACAAGCCTAGCGCTGTAACCGGAAAGAGAAAATTTTTAATTTTCACCGACGTAATTCATCTTCTTTTTCTAAACTGTTGTCAATTTCGCTGTCATCTCTAATACATCAAGGTAGCGCTGTGCTGCGACGACACGGGACGTGACTAAAATTAATACACGACGAGGACGACGTCGAAGATCACCAGAACAGAAAGTCGTTTGTAAAGTAAACATTGTATTAACATATTTTTTACCCAGGTTATTAATGAGCGCCGTCGACTGACGGTGAGCTCGGGTTGACAGCCAGTCTGCGAAAAAATCGAAAAATAACTTAATATATTCCTAGGCCGCAATTTGTCTCAGGTTGTTGTGTGGAGATCTGAAATAGGATCAATACAGGCTTTTTTATATAACTAAGCAGACCACGTAGGCAGAGCTTAAATATCAGGATACCGCGCTGCTGTGGAAAGGTTATGTTAGGGGAAAAGGTTAGGTTAGGGCAGGGGTCGGCAACCTTTTGAGACTAAAGAGCCAAAAGTTGTAATTTACAATATTTCCCGGTTTTTAAAGAGCCACTACAATTATTGTTTCAAGTATTACATTTGATTAGGTTGCGGTATATAAATTTGATTTTTGATTCAAAATAAATAGCTTTATCTATAAAATAATATGTATTCTTATAAAAGTATACAAATGTATCGCACAAAACATATAACGTATTTTAGGTACCTCTCCTAGAATGATAAGATAGTTCATCAAATAAATGATCTCCGAACCGTCGTACAAAAACTAAACGGTGCTAAAGGGTGCCTTTATCGGCACCGGTTCCTTGTGCGCCGAAAGAAAATTAAGCTTCGATGTTCCTCATGACAGGGTACCTTTCATTGTTAATCATTAATAATTACGACCATAACCTAGCTGTATCTTCTTGCGAAAAAAAATCAAATTTGCTGTTCTACTGTAATAAGGTATACGTAGATGACACTTTTGATTATTGTAGAAAAATTTTTTATCAATTATTCATAATTCACGCTTTTAAAAATGGCCCTTATATACCTGTGGTGCTTATGTTACTACCTAAGAAATTAAGTTCTACATATTTTTTAGGTTTTAAATAATCGTTATTCCATTATTGCGGAGAAAAAAAATCGTCTTTTAACCCCTCACAAATAATTTGTGATTTTGAAGTCGCCATCCATTTAAAAATAAAGCAAGTTTGGCCAGCTGTACAATAATAGGGTGTAGATTTCATAATACAAGCCTGGTTCAAAAAAATACAGAAATTAAGTAAGTTTAATTGTAGCATATAAAGATGCTAATTTTGAAATTGGGCGTTGGTTGAGAAGCAGTTTCGGTTTACATTTCTAGATCACGAGTAGGTTGCGGAATGCTTTGAAGAAGACTCGAGAAATATAGGTTCAAATGAACTTTTTAGCTTATTTTCTAAATTCTAAATTACTAGCACTCGAGAAGTTAGAAAAAAATACGTGATGCAGTTCAATGAAGATTTATTGCTGACAGAAAGTGCTGTTAATCTATGCTGTATTACCATTAATTTCAATCAGCGGTACTACGACAGAAGTAAACGAGTGCCACCCTGTGCGCTTGGGTCCACATACCTGCCTCTTATCCGAAATATTTTGCGCGCTTTTGACCGGTGGGATTAGGACCAATCTGACCGCGGCGCGCTTGTGTCCTACGGCCAACTAAACAACAGTTGCAAAAATTATGGGCTGAACTTGAGTCTAAAGAAAAACAAATCCATGGTTTTCACAAAAAAACAACATAATCAGAAATCGGAAAAGCACATTTGTAAAACTGAAGAAAGTTCTTTGCAGTAGAGATATAAATTTAAAACTTAAAGTACGAATGCTGAGGTGTTGTGTTTTTCGACTCTTCAACATGGTTCCGAGGCTTGGCCGTTTGAGAAGGCTGAAATGGATAGACTGGAGGCTTTCGAAAGATGGTGTTATCGAAGGATGCTGGAACTGGAGGGCAGGGCCGGGCCGGAACTTAACATCAAAAGAGCCGCAGGTTGTCAAACCCTAGGTTAGAGGCAAAGGTTACGTTAGGGAAAGTTTGTTCTCGGAACAATAAATACATCTCCTGGCTGTCCATACCCAGCCTTGGACACCCTGGAAATAAATGTGCAATCCTACCGCTCAGTTCTTGAGATGTGAAAGACGAGATTTAGTGGAGGGGAAGACACGTTTTTCAACTGAAATCTTTTTTTTTTAATTCACATACTATAACATATATACAGATCCACTGAAATGAGAGACTGATGTATCAAAAAGACTTAGTTCTTTGAATTCTTTCGCCACATGTACGACTCCTGTGACAGTTTCGTTCATACCATAATTAGTGGGGGAAAATGTAGCAACAAATAAATCGGTATTTCTGGTTCTTTTTACACCTAAATTAAACCTAACTAACTCTAGAATTTCAGGACAATTAATATAATTACTAATTAAGTTGTATAAAAATGTCAAGTCCATTTCTAAACGGCGATACTTTAGTGAAGCTGTATTGAGTGAAGACATGACATAGGTATTTATATTGGAGTCATCTGAAAGTCCCATCTTATATGCATAACGCTGTACTCTCTCAATCAATCAATATACTATTATCGTAAGAGGGTGACCAAATGATTGAATAGGGTACTTGCAGAAAAAAATATTATGTCATTTACGCGTTCCTTAGAGCCTAGTAAACATGACATAAAAATTATCCAAAAATTATTTCAAATGCCGGAAAATCCCGAGTAAACAACCTCTGACGTCAGTAATATCGTATAGTGATCGGATGTAAAGTAATGATATTCGATATCGATAGCCAGTGCTAACCTAACATTTTGACATTGATCATTATAACCACAAAACACAGTCATACACAAAAGTCAAAAGAATAAAAGTTAGGCTAGATTACTAATTCGCTTTGTAGGGATGGGCTTGAATTGGATTCTTTGGATTCATTCATAATGGGATGCGCCGAAATAAAATGATGGCTTCGATTAGTTGCGAATCTCAGTCACAAACAGGATGAACTGTAATACCTATCAGATATAAAAATGTATTGGAACGAAAATGCTAGTGGGTTAGTTGCCTGATTGAAATATGTTTAAGTATCAATAAATTCAGTCGCATTGTTAAAGAATTCAGATCATCTCTAGTCGAATGCGCAGTTAAATCTCACCGACCTGCGCTGTAGCAGTATCGATTGTCGATATCGATAAGATATCTGTGACGTCAGCTCTTGTTTTAAGTCACGTCGAAAAATTTGAATATATCCTTATTTTATTTTGCAAATATCTTGTTTTGGCCGTCAGTAAAATCATGTTTTTTGTTTCCTACTGCTTCTTGATATGGTTTTCATTACGCTATGTATACTCCCGAGGCGATTTCACGACCTCTGTAAGTACCCTATTCAAGAAGCGAACAATATACTATCTTGAATGTCTGAATTCAGTCATCTATCAATGAAGACTAACATTTTTAAACTATATTTCGTAACAGTTGATCTTGAAATCATTTTTCAAATAAAGCTCTAGACATCTGTCTGGTAGCCAGCATTTCAACCCTCACTTGCTTTTGCTGATATAAACATTCCGTTATTAATCTTTTAATATAAAAGTTGTTGCAGTACTACCATGGACAGAGAACGTTCTACAGTAAGGGTTGATTAATGTATAACCACGTATAACTGTCATTTTTGGAGATCCAGGTCCAGTTTCACTGGTTCCTGATAAGTGTTAGATAGCCTGTCTGCCAGATAGGCTTATGCTAATTTACACTGAAAAAAACGTGGGTGTTTTTACAAAACAATTACAAGCATTATTGGAGCGATTTTACTATGTCATGTTGTAAAACCACAGTGAAGTTTAACAAAAATACAATAGTTTTGTAGATTTACTAGATTTTGTAAAAGTGGTTGAGCATTTTACAGAAAAAATACAAATAATTCATTTTTTCACAAAATATTTGTAAAATTACAAAACTGTGTTGCATTTTTGTAAGACAAAATTACAATATAAGTGCCATTATACAAAACGTTTGTTTTTTTTACAATCTTCTTTTGTAAATTTATGATTATTTTAGGAAAACACTTCAATAATGTTAGTAAAATAATTGATTTCTTAGGTTGGTATCAATGGTAATTTGACTGAAACGCTTTATATGGCCACTTGCCCTCAGTACAGGTTACGCGTTGCCGATGAAAGGTAGCACTGGCGGGCGAAAAGAATCAGCTTGTGTGAATAGAGAAACAGCGGACGGGTCGTTATTATATGGATTTTGTTTTAAGAGTGCCGGTGTATAACGTGTAGTGGTGCTATTTGTGTTTGAAGTTTGAAGACTCATTGCGTAAAATGAATACAAAGTGTATTTAAACAAGGTAAGCCGCCATCTTGGAAATATGGCCATCCTGTACACCAAATTTATTTAGGGATGCATTCATTTTTATTTTTATTCGATATGATATGGTTAATTAATGAAAAAGTTTTCGAATCATAATATTTACTTTACTTTAAGAACAATATTTTCTTTAATTTCAGATGAAGAAGGGAAAAAGAAAATTTCCATTTACAATGAAAAGATCCAGCTCATCAATGCAAGTTCCTTTGAAGAAGCAATAAAATTACTATTTGTCATATATTTCAATTCTAACCGGATTAATCCAAAAAATGTTTCGGGAACTTTGGAAATGACTCAAACATATTTTATTAAAGTGCATCTTGACTTTGACTTTGGGTCACACTCCCAATAGGAAAACAGTAATTTCTTTTATTAGTAAACTGGCACGTTAACTAGCTGTTTGCCTGGCCAACAAGCTGATATAATATCCCTTTTTGTCAGCCGATAAGACTGAAACAGTTGATTTTCTATTTTGTGTTTGTATAGAATTTTAATGTCGTGTTACCTTATTTTCATACATAAAATAAAAATATGTTTATAATGACAGCCTTTTCTTAAAACCTATTATAATAGGTTTTTTGTAAGACTACAAGGTCATTTTATAAAATGAGGTAAAATTACAAAATAAATCATTAAAAGATTTGTAATAAAACTCATAATGGTTTTACTAGTGATATTACAAGTAAATTATGTGAAATTACATATCTTATAAAATAGTTTTACAAAACATATATGTAAAAAACCAATATGATATTCTTAAAATTGTGTAGAGTCGCATAATAATTTTACAAATTATCATGTTAAATCACAGACAAATGTTGTGATATTACAAAAACGCGTTTTTGCTAATTTACAATATTAGAAAATTGCTAAATGGAATTACAGATCAGATTTGTAATATTACTAACAAAATCGGTGGCACTAAATAACCTACGATTTTGTTAGTAATTTTACAAAACAATTTTTAGAGGGTATATGGCGTTATCTGACAGATAGGCCTATATTATTTATATGGCGTCATCTTCTGGCAGATAGGCTATCTGACGCTTATCAGGAATGGGTGAAACCGGCACTAACTTTTTGAGAGATTTGTGCCATAAAATTAGCTGTCTGGTATATTTCGAACGCTGTAACTGTACATACCAATACTCACTGGTCTATAACACCTCGAACATAGGGAGAACGTTCCGAATACATACATGTAAATTTTATTTAAATTTATTCGATACAAGATTGTTCTCGGATTATTATGGATACGTGATTTTCGGATGTTTGGGTATGTATTGGGTTATCAATTTGAATAAGCGGAAATGACGACTCCGCTGGTTTCGTCAGGTATACCATGAGTGAATAAATGTAAATGTGGATTGATTTTATTGTATATTTCAAGACACACCGTGGTGAATAGCAAAGCTAAAATTCTGACGGAGATCGATAAACAACATCAGTTTACGACTTCTACCCCTGAGAAGAAAAATACTTCATCCTCGCCTTGATGACCATGTTTTTAGATCTGCTGATTATCACCGTACCCGTATGAACTTGTTTCTTATGCAGGAATCAAGGCTTGCTCTAGTAGTAATTTATGTATTGATACTTCCTACATACGCACGAAGGTGTAGCATTCACATGTAATAGTAGTAATTTAATGCAATAATTTTATTGATATCATAGTGTGCTACCAATGGTGACAGACAGACAGACAGGACAATTTTAGAGACCTCTAAACTATTTTTCTTTTTAAATAAGTAGTAGTAACAATGTATTCTGAGGATTAGACCTAAAACGCTGTCTCTTTTTGTTCACTATCCTTCTTTGAGTTTTACCCTACCAAATAATGTTAAACATGTTGGATTGTTCTCAAATATAAATAGAATGTACCATTCTCCATGGGACGCAATGAAGATTAAATTAAATTGGATTAGATTTTCGATTTTGAGGATCCCTCTCTCTCTCTGCATCTTTCTTCATCATCGACAAATGTATCAGTATTAACTGATCAATAAAACCCAAAGGGAAGAGCTATAATGCACCTCCTAATAAAATACAGGTTAAGAATTTTTGCAGTTTTGCTGTCTTTTCGTTCTTGATGCAGTCATGATGAATTTATACCCTAAAACTTGACTTTTCAAGAAATAAAAAAAGAAAGTAGCTATTTGAGCACCATTTGACTTATGCAGAGCTCCTGGTTAAATATGGCTTAATTATATGGTAAACTCGTATAAAAAAAGGAACCCCATTTAAGTATTTTAGGTGCGACAATTAGTTATCTTTCCAAAGAAGTCATAACAATCCAAAAAATATCCTTTCTAACAATTCACTGGCTATGACACCTTTGATACTTGAAGAGGTAGTCAGGAAATGAAATGTGAATGTTTATCCTCAGAGCTTTCGAGATGTGATTTATGGTCGTGAGTCGACAATAAGGACAATAAGAAAATGCCATCATTGGAAAATGAGGGATCATTAAATTTACGAAGACAGAATCCTGAAAGTATAATAAATAGGTGTCTTGAATTTATAAAATGTCATACACGTTATTTGTGTTTTACTCTTATCTTATATTGTGGAGTGTACAGTATCTGTGGGACATTATATGATCCTTAAAAGAATATATGCAACCGAGACGTTCCGACCGAAAACATTAAGTATATAGTAAGTATAAAGCGTCACCAAGGAATTGTCCATTATTTGCCTTTATCAGTACCTCTGTTCAAATATCTAGTATCTATAACATGTCAATATAACTCGATGGAGTATAGCTCCGATAATAACAAAACTCACGAGAAACGACAGCATAATTTCAATGCACAGGCGCTAAATATGATGTCATACAGTCAGCTGCTTATTTATAGTCCAGTGTCAGCCGAGAATACTTGTTAGTCTCGCATATCAGTATTCCTGTCAGTTCAAACTTCATTCAGGGCTACACTCTCAGCAGCATAATATGCTTTCAACGTTCAACAAGAGCATTCAAGGTCATCGAAAATGGCGCATGCGACAACAAAAAAAGATCAAATACGCCGCTGCCGGCTGTCGCTCCTCGTTAGTTTTGCTATTCTCGCTATAGGTCACTAAATGTTTGGCAGTTGCATGATGAGCTCTTGTAACAGGATCTTATTGATATTTAAGTTACTTAATCATATTCTTTTTTGGACCAGGTTGCTCAATCCCGCGTTTCTGGTTGAAAATTTTGTTAGCTAGCATGCCTTCCACATTTTAGCATAGGTCTCAATGATGAATTTTTAGTTTTTTTTTTGTGCGAGGTTTGGCATCGGAATGAGTCCATTTGCCACAGATATACAGGGTGTAACTTTTATGGATGTCCACACCTATATTACCGTGTAGATCTTGCTGAGCTGATCAATTTTCAATAAGCAACATGGGTCCGGAAACGAACCGTTTCGGAGATAGCGCTACCGGAAGTAGTCCTTTCTGACGCCTGAAGTTAGGCAATTAATTCGACGCCTTGCGGCCAGTAGCGTGGCCGGCGCGGTCTGCGGATCTCAATCCCCTGGATTTTTTCCTCTGAAGTCACCTGGAAGCACTTGTCTACCAAAGGGGTGCACCGCACACAGCAGAAGAGCTGATTGCACGCATCATTGCAGCAGCTGGAGACGTCAGGGAGCAGCCATAGGTAATCAACGATGCCACTGCATCGGTCATCCATCGAGCCAGATTGTGCGAGCAAGAAGGCGATGGCCATGTGGAGCCTCTCCTTCACTGATTTTTGACTGATCTCGGTGTTTTTTGTTGTTGTTTTTTTGCAATGTTTTTTTGTTTTGTTTGTTTGGTTTACTTTTGACATTTTGGCCATGACGATTAAATGTTGACAAGCCGAATCTGTCTTAGCAGCTGATCTGTAACCCCCTCTCTCCTCTGCCAATTACGAGGCGTTGAATGAATTGCCTAACTTCAAGCGTCAGCAAGGATAACTTTCGGTAGCGTTATCTCCGTAACGGTTCGTTTTTGGACCCATGTTGCTTATCGAAAAATGATCAGCTCAGCGAGATCTACATGGTGGTATAGGTGTGGACATCCTTAAAAGTTACACCCTGTATAGGGTGCCCCAATAAGAACGATAGAAAAAGAAAACTAAACAAAACAACAACGGTTTGAGATATCAAATTGGTTTTGACTTTATTTTGAAGCTAAATCCATGACAATATGTACGAAATAGAACATCATTCAAATATCCGCCTCGGGCTCGCTAGCAGTGCTTCAAGCGGTCGGTCCCATTTCGGATGACATTTTCGAGCATTTGCGCGTTATGGCATTGATGGCCACTCGAATATTGTTTTCCAGAGCATCCAAAGTGCTTGGTTTGTTGGAGTAGACCAATGATTTGACTTACCCCCCCAGAAAATAATCGAGAGGTGTCAAATCACACGATCGTGGTGGCGAATCAATAAACGCTCGTGTGGTGATGATCCAGTCGCCAACTTCTGTCGAATAACTTCGAGCGTTCCGTCGGATATGTGGCTCGTGGCTTCATCCTGTTGGAACCACATGTCGGTAATATCGATGTTGTTGAGCTCTAGTCACAGAAATTCTTCTAGTATCGCTCGGTAGCGTGGTCCATTGGTTGTAATAGTCTGTCCTTCCTCATTTCGAAAGCCACCATGCTACAATCCACTCCACACATTCAATTTTTTCCGGCTCTGTACCACTTCTTCGGTCATTTTTCGATTGTTTACAGCCCGGTAATGACAATTCTGCTTGTTAATACAGCCACTGAGGTAAAAATTGGCTTCGTCTGAGAAGATGATTTTTTGGCCAAAATGAGGATCTTCGTCCAACATTTGTAGCGCCCAGTTTGTGAACTCACGGCGACGGCTATGGTCATCAGGCTTTAATTATTGCATCAAAACGATCTTATATAGGTGCAGTCCCAAATCCAAACGCAAAATTCGCCAAGTGATCTCTTGGGAGAGGCCTAATTCTGCGGCTCGGCGCCGATACTACAAATTTTGATCACCGTGAACACTGGCCGTTACGGCGGCGACATTTTCTTCACGTCAACCAGTTCACATTCGGTTGGTTTCCTTAGGTCCAATAAAGTGTACCCACGCTCAAACCTTTTCACGGTGCGACGAATTTCCTGCTCACTGAAGCCATGATGGGGGCCGAGTTCCCGACGAAATGCGCGTTGCGTATTTACAATTGAGCGGGAATTTCCGTAGTACTTTTTAATAATTTAAAAACGATCGGCAAACGTAAAACGATTCCACGATAAATTGTCAAACCTTACTGCGTATTTTGACAGCTAGACGACGTTTGTACTTTTGACTACTGTCTAGATATTCCTATTAGAAAACCTATCACCTCTATTGGGGCACCCTATATATGACTAGTGTTAAGTAGCCCACTCATTAAATCGGTAGTTACGTTCGTATGTCTGAGTGTAAGTTTGGATATGTCTAGTTGAACACTACGCATCACCTACTTTAGATGGTATTAAACCGACGCGACCGACCTATGGGGAGAGAGGAAACAGTAGCCCGTAGCGCTCCGCACGTATCCGCAAGTGTACCCACGTTAAACAAGTGCATCTTGATTGCTTTGATCTGCCGTGGAGGAGAATGTGCACGCGCACAGATGCTGCAGTATCCGGTAACTTTAATAGGAAAAAGGTAACGGGAGCGCCCCCTTCATCGCAGGACAGCAGCCGCCGGTGAGTCACTCTGCAATCAGGGGGTGCGTTGACGAGGTGAACGACCAAGGAGTATAATACGAAGCGGAGTGAGAAAACATTACGATGAGCCAGTAGATTCTCGATTTTCCGAGCTCACGTATGCTGTACTCTAGCCTTTATAATCTAGATATATTATTTTCATTTGATTTTCTACACCTTTTTTAGTACTACTGCAGCAGTGGGATTAAACTCCGTACATCCATGAGCAGTTTGACTGTGATGATCTCTATGTCCTTGGTCTGAAATATCATATCAGAGATAGAATAAAGCTTCCGATTCAAGTTTGCTGTTTATTGGCATTTACTATATGTCGTGCATCTATCAGTCTACTACAATCCATTTTTTGAGGACTCTGCGCAACAGGGAATATGTAAGTACCTAGAATTAGTCCGGGAAACATCAAGAGTAGTTAGGAAAATAAGAGAAATTCCAGATATACTTCCCTAGTGTTAAAACTACAAATATTCAAACACGGTGGCCCATGTGTCATGTCATCACACCACGAATCATCTCCTGTATAAACTAATTCAAAAATGATTCCAAAAACCTTACTCCTTTCTCGTAGGAAGGAAATCAAAATCAGCAATATTATTTCTCGACATTACGGCCCATAAAGGCTGGTATCCCTCATGATTCATTCGTTAGGCAATCCTTTATTCACTGTTTTCTTTTGACGATACTGCGATTGTAGCTCATTTGCGCATTGCAGATCTAGTCCGCGATGGGCTGCAGCTTGCAATGGATGAAGCGTTAGAGTGAGTGGATCGGTGGCTCATCAAAATCATTCTAAAGCGCAGGCTATTATATCGTACCAAAAGCGTCGTGGTGCCCCCTAAAAGGCCTTAGTCAAGAATGCTCGGACGCCATGTGAAAATTCTGCCAAATTCCTAAGAATTAGCCTGGTCGGACAAGGGTATGGCTTGGAAGAAAACAGTTAAAAACAAAATTCGAAATTACGTTTCGTCAACTCTACTCTATATTATGTAGAACTTCAAAAACAATTTTGGTGAATAAAACACGACTATGCAAGACGTGCGACTTGGTGTTTCTTCACTGACACTCTGATGCAAAGCTTGCAGGTTCTACAGAGTAGGAAATTGCGCACAATCACTAATACTCCATGGAATGATTTTAACGATACTCTTTACAGAGAGCTTGACATTTCTTACTTGATAGATAACATTACACAGCGGGCGCAATGGAGTTATAGTCAAGCGAAATCGCACAGCAACCGTCTGTTGCGCGAGTCAGTGGGCTACACACCCGAGCATGTCCGCAAGCACATAAGGCCACCCTTTTGATTAAACCCAAAAATTACTGAAATCTAACCAACTATGTCGAGCTATAATTTCTTCTTGGATCTCCTCATTCCTTCCTTTCCATTTCTTCCCTAACTTCTTCCTAACTCTGTATGGGTAACTAGACCGACAAAACCGTAGCTAAGGGCAAAGGTCCACTGGACGGCTCTGACAAGAAATAACGATTTGAGAATGGAGACCACGAATAGTCTAGGTTGACATGGAGCCTAGACATGTATTAATTCTTTTACGATATACTAAACGGCTGGATCCGAACCAGCATTTTCGGCATACTAGGCTAGGCTAAAGGTACCGTTTGTGATCCTTACAATTTGAGTACTACGAAGCACAAAGATTAGGTGCTGGTATTTTTATATCCAAATGCGTAATTTTAGTGGATCAATGGTAAAAATGTTAGCTGGCATTTGTGTTTGAAGTTATGAGTATGTTCACTTTTCGACAGTTTTTTAAGGAAATTGTACAGCCATTCTTTAGGCTGTACTGTATATGCTCAACGTTAGAGTCTTTTATTAATACTATGACAAGTTTAAATTGAAGGCAAAATTGATATATAGGATTATATTAATTAAGCCACTCCTATCTATACCGCTCCAGACCCAGCAGCCAGCGTTCACAGTGCGAATAGTATACCTTACTTGTATTTGGAGTCTGGAAGATTATAGTGGTTTGAAGTTGAATTACATTTTTCGGATGAAAAATAACAGCACCGGAGTGAAAAATATTTTCTTCTCAAATATAGTCCTATCATTATGCTTCGTGTAAAAAGAGTTAAGCATATAAGTACCATCAACTCTACGGATAGGAAGCTTCTTACAAAGCAGGAGCATCCTTGATATAAATAAGATTGGTAATATGCCTATATAACAAAATATGTGGATCGACGACACGAGTATAGTCGTACTCATTTGACCTCTAGTTGGTTAGCCGTCCACTTCCGTCTATCATCCTTGGCGTCAAACACAAAGTGCATCTAATGGCTCACGGCTACCGTCTGACAAGTGGATCTCGATTAAACGAAAGAGGTTATTAATGAACAGATATGCATCACTGCGGATTTAGGTACGGTCCTCCTCTATTCTAAAATGTAAACACGCTTTAAATTGCAAACGAAAAAGGGTGCCTTGAAACAGTTGCGAACAAGATAGCGGAACAAATGCCTGCTCCGCGCCGCTGGTGATGGCGATATTGGACCATGTGGTGGATTACCTTCACGCTTTTGTTATGGAAAGTAGGCGCTGAGATATTGGTCCCAGATGGAGGAAGCGGTAAATGGTGAATGCAATGGATTCATGTCGCTTTCACTTTCAGTGCGTGTAAACATTTGCAGTCAATTTTTTTTATATTTCAGATCTATAGATGGATTTAGAAATGCATGAAACCTTGATAGAAGTAAGTTTTATTAACACGCTTTCATTATGGAATGGAAGATGTCTGCTTACCCAGCAAGAAGGAGACAATTCAAATCATTTGCTTCACTGAAAAGTCGGAAAAATGTTGGGCACCGGCTGGATTCGAACCAGCATCCTCGGCATTCTAGGCCGACGCGATACCAACTACACCACGGAGCCCCGTGGTGGAATTGATACACAGCGCCGATGACTTGGTATCGACTCAATCGACACTCACCACTCCCCCGCATCTCTCTGAAAACCATGTGCTTTATTAGCTTCACACCTGTATGATTTGTTTATTCGGTCGGACCGATCATTGAACGCTCCAACTTTATCACGAAAATAATTTTGACTGCTTCAAATCCGTCGGACTAGCGGTAAACCTAGATTAGATTATTTGTTTACTATGCACCGGAACCTGACAATTTTGATGCTGTCACTGTCAAAACAATCTTGCGAACACAACCTCACCGTATCTCCAATCTGGATTAGTTAATCTCTTGACGGTGCATGGCTAGATGCCAAAGATTAACAAAACGTGATTGGGGAACTAGGATTTGTTCCCAGCCAAACGGTGCATATGGGTGTAAGAGATGGCGCAGACATCTTAAAGTTTGTTAGTATTGCACAGAGGCGTAGCGATGGGGGGAAAAGGCATGACATCCAACAAGCGAGTTGATGTTTTTGTGAAATTTATCCAGGAAAATCGACAGCTTTAGTTATCGTTTATGCAGTAATGGTGATGAGTATGCTATAAATATTGATCAAAAACAACTGTTCACTGTAATTATACAATATATATAATATTAATAAACATAGTATGAAAAAAACTAATTCCTGCAAGCCTCGTCATTTAGTCGACGTTTGTCAGTCATTGAAAGCAACGAATCTCATGAACCTCCATAAAAATGGCAAAAAGTGCATTAAGCAGGTTAGAGTTATGTCAGAAACAATCGATAAAATGATATGATATTGGATGATCGAGGTTTCAAAGTGTGTGAGTTGTCTGAAGATGTAGTCTTCTTATCTGAGCAGGTATACTATTTTTCCCTCAGTCAAGGAAAGAGAACTAACAGCTGTTCGGCTAGCGGTAAAAAGAAATACTCCAAAATGTGTCTTGACAGCCTTGACTCATGCTCGGATTGAACACAGGGCTGTACTTGACTTTATCCTAGTACCGCTAATGACGAGTAATTAATGCTTGGTGATAGTTTTTAACAATATGCTACTTTGAATTTGTAGATATTGAAGCGATTTCTTGTAAAATAATAACCATTCAGTAAAAGTATTGGTAGGACCACCATGACTTCCCAACCATTGCTAAAAAATTGAGTCTAAGATGCACCTCTTAGTTAGCTTATAATACTCAAATGTCAAATAGACGTCAAGCCAGTAGAAAGTATCTATGGTATAACATTACATTTTGCATAAATACTTCCATGTGATTGCTTCAAAGGGTTGTTCAGAGGATTTAGATGAAACCCGAACAATTGTCCACGCTGTACCGCTATTTTAGAAAACACAGGGATTCATCACACCTCACCAGAGATCAATGAACTGTCAAACCCAATGGTTTCTGCAGACGAACGTGCTTCAAGAAGGCTAAGATGTGGGCCAGCGAAGACAATGCCACAGTTTTCTGGAATTCACGCGGAGTCAGTTCGATTATCATGAAGAGGGTCAAAATATTACGGATGAATATTACTTATAGCCGCTGAATAGATCTGAAACTGTACTGAAGAAGAAACGACAGCATTTAGAAAAGAAGTGTTTTTTCATCGAGACAATGCTCGGATACATACTTGTGTAGGCAAACATTGATCAATTGAGCAATGAACTGCTAAATTGTACAACATATTCTCCAGATTTACTCCCTTTCGTCCATTTTCTGTTTCCAGACCTGAAGAAATGCTTACCTGGTCTTGAAAAACCTTAGTTCAGTTGAAAGAACATTATGTCTAAAAGTTGTTGTGCTGAAAAGGAAGTCCTTTACAAGTTATCGACCTACGAAGCTAACCTGTGTATGTATTTTCTATGGATTTTTAAGCAATCTGAGAAGCAAGAAGGTGCTACAGACTGAATCATAATAGGAATTGGATACGACTAGTTTTCGGTTGTTAAAACACATGGTCTGAAATTCAGCTAATTAAGCTATGAGTGCAGAGGTATCTGTTTAAATTATTTTACTAGGACACAGTGTTACTAAAACGATAATATGCTTCAAACAAATCAATATTTGTGATGTGGCTTGTAGTTGCTTCATCGAAAGGACATAACCGAGAATAGATAGATCAAGTACAGTTTAGTCAATAGGCATAACTATGTTGATTCTCCGAAATTAAACCAAACGGCTCTTTGCTAAGCAAGTGATTAAAAAAAGCAAACAGCCTTTAGGAGGCACCTGACTCGACATTTTGACCAGGAGTTGGTTCACAGCGAGTGAGAAGAAAAATGTCATTTATCCAGTTGAAAAGGAAAAGAAAAGCAACCCTGGAGCGTCGATGACTGGTGGAGATAAAAGAAAACTTTCCCGTATATGTGAAGGCTGGACAATAGTTGGGTAATAACAGGAGCAACAATAGAACGCAATATACGGTTGGCAGGCCAATTGTTTGACGCTTAAGTAGGTAAAGATATATAAAAGGGAGAAATATAATATAGAGCAGGATATTGTCGTTATTCAAGCTGTGCGGTGGTACAGAATATATGAAATTAAACCTCGCGCTACGCTGTGCTGAATCCAACACGACGGTTGGTTGTCTCAAGAACACTTCACTGTTACGCGATCTTAGAGTGGAAATAAATTTGCACAAAAATCATTAGGTATCTCATTATCTACAATCATTTTGTCTATTATGTATTTCATCACAGTCGTTGTTGTTTCAACATCAGGCAGTCTTTTCTCAGCATCATGTTTAAGGTTATGGAGACTGTCATTAACATACAGCTCTTGAAATACATGGCCACAGTAATATCATAAATCATCGCCAGTATGGCTTCTGTAAGCATAAGTGTACGGGTGACCTCCTGGCCTACGTCACACACTTGCGGAACAGAGCAATTAAAAATCATGGCGATTCCCATTTTGTTGCACTCGATATATCGAAAGCCTTCGATAGACTGGCATGAGGGACTTCTTGTCAAGCTTGCTGCTTATCGACTACCACCTGGCCTGTGCCAGTCGCTGAGTAGCCTTTTGAACGACCGATCTCTGTTCGTTGTAGTCGAAGGCGGTTCATCATACATATTTTCAATAAACGGCGGTGTGCCTCAGGGATCTGTCCTATTCCCTGTTTCACTGTACATCAATAAGCTGATAGAAACTACATGCCATCCAATCTACAACTCCGAATCATCATCATAGTCACAATGTCTTAACAGACATATTGTGAATTCGTAAAATGCATTAAGTCGGTGCTATAATATTACCGACACGAATATTATCAATAGTTTTGAGAACTGTAGCTCGCCACCGTTCGCCATTTACTGTCAGTTCAGTGGCGCTCTTGATACTCATATCTAGCAACTGTTTCGTCGTATCCACCCAGCGCGTGGGGAAACGGCCACGGCGCCGCCCACTCGGGGCGTGACCCTGAACTACAAGTTTCTCCATATTATCGCTTCTGTGAATATGTCCGAAGAGTATAAGCATTCTCATCGACACAATGGAGGTTTGTCTCTTTGGATTACCGAGCTCATCCAGTATGGAAACATTAGTTCAATGGGCGGTATCAGGAATTCTCAGCATTCTCCTCCACGTCCACATTTCAAAAGCATCTATGCGAGCTCGATCTGCCTTTTTAACAGTCCAAGTTTCCGAGGCGTACAAAAATATGGAGAACACAAAAGACTGAATCAGTGACATTTTGGTAGCTTTAGTGATGTTATGGTTACGCCACATTTTAGTAAGCTTTGTCATGGCCACCCGTGCCTGTTGAATGCGCCGTCGAATCTCATTCTCACTGCTATCTGAATTGTCGATCAAAGAACCGAGGTACACAAAACTTTGAACTACCTCGCAACAGCCTATTGACTTTATTTCTCAATGATTGTCATACTCTCTATCTACGATAATGACCTTGGTCTTGTTTTAGTTAATACCAAGACCATATGCTGCACTGTGTTGTTCTAAAACGTTCAATAGAGCTACTAGTTCTTCCTGAGAAGCAGCAATTGGGTTGTATCGTCAGAAAATCTTAAGATATTTTGCTTCCGCCAATGGTTATACCACCACCAGTTGTCCAATACCTGTCTCATTACAAATTCAGAGTAAACGTTAAATAACATCGGAGATAATACGCATTTACCGACGAACTCTGCTGTTTGACCAGACAGGTTACCATCAATTCTTACACGAGCTGAGCTAGACTCATAGAGTTGCCGTATGAGAAATACTAAGTAGTAAGGGACTCCCATGGAGATAACGATTTCCCACAGTTTAGGCCACTTCATGTTATCAAACGCCTTAGAATAGTCCACAAAGCAGATAAAAACGGGAAAATAATGCTCAACTTCGCAGACGACAGTATATTAATATCGTGCATGGAACCAGACAAGCTACTATCATCCCAGTAGACGGTACGTCGGCGACAGCAACATGCCTCACAGATTAAAGTAGATATCAAAACAATGGGGATTATTAAATAAAGTACAGCTTTACGCACAGAACACTCAGGCAACAACACTGACAAAGAAGTCTGACGTTGGCTTACCAACTGTGGAATTGGAGGGTCACCCAATAGTCGAGTCACCTTCCGTCAAGCTTTTGGGGATCAACATCAACAATAGCATGTTCTGGCACGACGACGTCGTCAGTATCGCCAAAATGGCATTCCAGAAGCCTAGAGTTTTGTTCCGCTGTAGGAGGCTGTATATACCAAAGCAACTACTGCTGCTCTACAAGGCACAGATCCGACCATCAATGGAGTATTGCTCCCATATGTGGATATGCGCTTCTGGGCACTATACTGAAGAAAGCAAACAGATTAATCAATACGTCTAACCTCACAAAGGTCCTCAACAGCCTGGAACATCGAAGAAGGGTGGCTGACCTGTCCCTGTCTTACAGATTCTATCACGGAAGATGTTCGTCACGTTTCACAACGAAAATGTCGCCCAAGCGTCTTTTTGGCACTCCAAGTGACTTATAAGACACTATACATGTTTTATAAGCAAGTTCATAACTTTTAAAAGATACCCCAGATAGCAGAAGAGCCCTTTCCAGAACCAGGTAGCTAAAATAACAAAAATACTTTCTGATCTCTCTGTATAATTTTCTCCAAACCTTTCCACCTAACTGGATCTAATACCCTCGTATGTTCAGTTAACGTCAGTGGCTTTTAACCGCGTCGGGAAAACTAATGGATGCCACCCGCCAGGCCATTTCACCGCTCTACCTTGTTCTCTGAGAGCCATTGTGGAAGGTAAGCTAAAAACGTGAGCTACTACCTAGCTCTATTATTCTTTTCTGAAAATCGATCCCGGCATGCCTTTTGACGTGGAGAACCTTGTGTTTTTGCCCTGAATGCTAATTTTCAGTTTCCAGCGCACCAACGGCACGGCATATGAAGGACTCGACGGAGCCGTTGAGTGCTCTGGAAACAATGAAGCGCACGGATTGGCGTGCGGTAACAGCTTAGGAGTTAGGTGAGGTAATTTGAGTAGTATCTTGAAGGATAACTACGTATTGAGTCGAAACCTTTCGTTAATTCTTGATTACAAACAGTAACGGCTAAACCAAAAAAATAGTTACGAATTTATAACTGAAATGTGTTTTCTATGCATTGGTCAAATATTTTACAAATTCTGTTCAAAAGTTTTCCATTATGCTAAAAGCATAATGTAGAATCGCGGATCATAGTCTAACAATTTCTTCCAAATAAAAACCTACCCAAAGTGAGTGTGTGAGTGACATCAGCATCCTTGTAGTCCTTGTTGTCCTAGTCCACGTCTGCGCTCTGTTTTTTACGTTCCGGATCTGATCAGATGTTCCTGGGTAAAACCCGAAATTATGTGAAAGCAGTGAACCAATTAAAACAACTACCTCGTAGGCTTCTTCTTCCTTTCACTTCATTTAGTTTTATTTTCTTTTATTTTTTCGTTTATTTCTAATTCCGCTCGTATATCTCTGTTTCGTAATCTGTCTAATTTTGTGCAACCTCTCACTCTTTTAAGAAATTTCATATCTTGTGTTTGCATCCTATTTTCTCCTTTTTTGTTGTTGTCCATGTTTCACTATCGTATAAGAGAGTTGAAACAGCTATCGTGTGATAAAATTTCATTCGAGTATCTTTCCTTGTTTTATTTTTTAATGCTCTGCTTTCTCAAAATGAATGAATTTCAGTACACAAATAGAAGGTATATTTAAAATTTGCAGAATAATCCCAATATCTCGGAAATTGATGAACGTAATTATATGAAATGCTACATAAATATAAACAGCATATTGAATGCAACTTTTGGTATAATAAAATATGAAGTTTACATTTAAGGAAAAAGAGAAAATCTAGTTCTTGTATTCTACCTCACCCTGTACACGAATATGCGTCGGCGAATCTTTTTGCAGCCTGTTTTAAAACTAGAAGATATTTCTTATCTTTCCATGTAAAAAAAAAATATTTTTGACTCGTTAATTTTGAATATGCAGTACGTTTATTTGCCAGCGATTTGCATATAAAAATGGTTATAACTTTTGAAATACCCTATATAATATTACAATACTTTATATTTTAAGAATGGGAATCATTAGAAGAATCTAAATGTGGAATAACGTATAGGGTATCTAATTAAAAAAATGCATGCAGTAGTGTAGTTATCGATCGATCCGGTACTAAAAACTCACCCTGTATAGAATCTACATGTTTGCGAGAGGTTAATAGGTGGTCATATATTTGTGTCCCTTAGTGCATTAAATCTGAATCTTATTAGTAGAAGATCCGAATATAAAACGACCTTCACCGAACTGGTTAATGGATGAAAGGCACTTTATATTAATAATAATAATAATAATAATAATGCTTTTATTTTTCCTGCAAAGAGCAAGTAAAACAATTTAAGATGGCTTAAAAGAAGTACAGGAAAAACCTCAAGGGTGAGTTCACAACGAGGTGCTCTTCCACTCACCCTTGCTAACATTAAAAAGTAAACAAAGAGCATGACATTATCACTTAACCTAACCTACAGACTAAAGACGAGACGGTGGGTCACCGAATAACTATTGCTAACTACTGCTAACTATTGCTAACTATTGCTAATTACTGCACAAATCATTCTAAGGTTGTAGGGCCAGAAGATAATCGAATACATATTTCTTAAATCTCGGTACACTATAGCTCTTAAATCTAGGAGGGACAGAATTATAAAGGGAATATATGCAAAAAGTAAAACATCTTTCGAACAACGCTGTTTTGTGGCGAGGAGCTGCAATTAAATCTTTGTTCCTGGTATTGAGGCAGTGTACATTGGAATGGAAAGATATTTTGTTATACAGATAGAGGGGGGTCTTCGATAACAGGATTTTATGGAACATGCACAGTGAGAAATACTTAAATCTACTTGCCATTGACAACCATCTTAATTCTCTTAACTTATGAGAAACGTGGTCATACTTCCTGATCCCATATATAAAACGAATACAAGAATTTTGAACACGTTGTATGCGGTCCAAGCATTCCCTATCTAAACATGGTGCATATAGAGTAGAACAAAAGTTGAACTGTGATAAAACCAACGACTGACATAAGGATTTCTTTGTTGGTATAGATAAATATTCTCTATGGGGATAGAGTAACCTAAGGGCTGCATATGCTCTCTGAATACTGACAGAAATATGGTCACGGAATCTCAAGCCGTCATCTATGATCAAACCTAAATTTTTTGCCTTATCAACAGTACTTATGCTATCATCTTTGACTTTAATTTGAAGCTGGGATTGTAAACCAGGTTTAAGGGATTTCTTCGAAAAAAGCAAAATAGAAGTCTTTTTCGGATTTAATACCAGTGAATGCATCTCAGATTGTGTAGATATTTGTTTTATGTCATAATTGATTTCTTCGACTGCTCTTTTGGCTGCATCTGCTGCAAACGAATGATACATTTGGGTATCATCCGCATACATGTGCGTTGAGCAGTACTTAGTCGACTTTGTGAGTTGACAGGTGTATACAGAAAAGAGCAAAGGCCCCAAAACCGACCCTTGAGGTATACCGGATGACAGTATTCTTGACTGAGATACCTTACCTTCTAGTTTGACAACTTGGGTTCGATTCGTTAAGTATAACTCTAATAAATTTAAAGGGTCGACACACATTCCGCAGGATTTAAGGATTGCTAGCAGTGTCTTGTGATTGATGGTATCGAACGCCTTACTATAATCCAACATCACCAACAAAGTACATTTATCATTATCTAGCTCTTTGATTATGTCATCTGTAACACAAAGCAAAGCAGAAGTACAGCTGTGTCCAGCCCGAAAGCCCGATTGTACAGATGGCAAAATATTGTTACTCTCTAGATAATCAGATAGTTGCTTCCACCAAATTTTTTCAGTCAACTTAGACAGTGCACATAAAATACTTATAGGCCTTAAATCTGAGTAATCCTTTGGGCTACTAGTTTTGGGAACGGGCGTAACATGAGAAACTTTCCATATAGAGGGAAAAGTTTTAGTGACAATTATACTGTTAATGATATTTTGCAAAAAGGGTAGTATGTAGGGACAACACAGCTTGATCATAGAGATGCTTAATCCATCAGCACCTGGAGAGGTATTTCTCATAGTGCAAAGGACATTAAATATTGTTATTGTAGATACAAGATCAAAACGAAACTCATTATCACATATTCTGTTAGTATTATAATAATCATCAACAGTATTTATACAGTTTTGCTGCGGGACACTATCTACGAAGTAGTTGTTTATCG
The DNA here is from genome assembly GCA_951848785.1 of Callosobruchus maculatus. Lineage (NCBI taxonomy): Eukaryota > Metazoa > Arthropoda > Insecta > Coleoptera > Chrysomelidae > Callosobruchus > Callosobruchus maculatus. Next base: position 22,433,782 of record CATOUR010000014.1, on the reverse strand, counting down.
AATCCGGGTCACTAAACAAGGAAACAATGCTACTGTTTGTTTTATTCTTAATATTTAGTGATTTCAATTCCCTCCACAATTCTTTGCTATTTTTACCATTAGATAATCTATCAAAATATAGCTGTTTCAGCTGCGAAATCTTATGATTTATTGAATTCTTGATGCGTTTATATTCCTGCCAGTTTTGAGTAGAACGGTTTTTCCTGAGCTTTGCCTTGATCTTGTCTCTATCAGCCATCATCTGCTTCACTTCGCTATTCACCCAAGGTGCTTTATTCCTTGATACCTTAACTGTTTTGAGGGGAGCATGTTTGTTAAATACATCTAGAAGGGTTTTATTGAACAGTTCAACTTTGTCATCTATATCATTAATAAAAAGTATTTTATCTAGGTCTGAGTGAACAAGATCATTAATAAATTCTTCATCATTGAATTTTTTATAGTCTCGGTAGGTTACAGTTCTAGGTGTAGCCTTTACTTTGTCACACTTAACTACGCAACATATGCACTCATGATAAGAAAAGTGTGAGCTTTCAATATAAGCAGAATCGGTTAGAGTAGTGTCACTGCATACAATAACATCAATTAGAGATTCAGAATTAGGAGTAATATGAGTAGCCTCAGCCACTAGCTGCACCATCCCAAGTGAACTTAACATAGCATCAAAATACTTAACTGCAGATGAATTATTATCTAAAAAATTTATATTAACATCACCCAGACATATAATCCTATCACTATAGTTCATCGCAATGGCGAAAGATGTTTCTAATGAATCTATGAAACATTTATAGTTAACGGTAGGTGGCTTATAAGTTACACCTATTACAAAACTATGATTGTGGCATGATAGTTTAACAAATAGTTGTTCTATGTCGCTAGATGTTCCAATTATTTCATATTTGAACATACAGCTTATGTACAATAAGACCCCACCACCTTTACCGCTATCCCTATCCTTCCTTACAAGATGGTATCCATCTATCATTAGACAGTTGGAACTAATCCCTTCAGATAACCAGGTTTCTGAAATTGCTAGAATATCGAAACCCTTACTCTCCACATAATCTCTTAAGTCAACAATTTTTGGTAAAAGTGATTGTATATTCAGGTGACCCACTAAACAGCTTTTGATCATAATATGAATACTATATAAAAATTAAAAAAGAAACAAAAGAATTAATCAAAAATAAATCAAAAAAAAGTCACTCAACACTTAATTTCTCTCCGCACCACAGTGTCTGATTCAGTTTGTATGGAGTTTTTCTATCCCCGCTTCAGTTTTGACAAATACACTGCCATTAAACGTCCAAACATTCTTGAACCCGTACCGCTCAGATGCTTGTTTCACCATTTTCAGGCGTGGTATGGTGAGGTCCTCCTTCATAACGATTCCTGAACCTTTTAGCATCCTCTTTTTATTATATATACTAGTTTTCAGAGTATTATTATTCAGCATAATCAAGATGTGTCTGGGACGTTTGTCAGAGTTTTGTCCGACCCTGTATGCTGCCATTATATCGGAGTCTTGTATATCTATCGTCAGTTTGTTTTTAATAATTTCTGTTACTCTAGGGAGTAAATTTTCGTTCGGAATTTCTTTTACTCCTATGAGCCTGAGATTATTGTTTTTTTTTTAAATTTAATATGTTAAAAAAAATATGGCGAGTGGGTTGGCTGAAAAATTTCAGTCCAGGATATGATTAATAAAATATTAAAGAACTAATTTTTTTTAAACATTTCACTGGTTTGGTTAATAGACAAATCTCATACCAATCGAAAGTATGAAGCCCATAGAATATCCAAACGTTAGGTTAGCTACGTTTTTCCCGTCCCAACTATAGGGTAGGCAGGTATAAACATGTAAATCAATAATAGCAATTTGCACCGGTGTGGTTAATGAATGAAACTTATATCAAGATAAAAATAATTTTATTGCAAACAAGTTGAGGGTTGTCTGCAAAAAATCAGTCTGGAATTCCGGTTGTCGAATTTTAAAGGTCAAAATATTGCTGCCAGTGAATACGTGAGTTTAATAACTTTCCTGGTGAGAATACGGTAAGTGCATAATAATTTAACCTTCAAAACTATCTTAGTAAATACATCCTTTAAATTTTTTTGATTGTGAAATAATGACATGGAAGATTCATAAATTTATATACATTTTTGATTATGTTTTATTCAAATAAATCATTTCAAAAACAATTCTTTAAAATATTCTCCGAAGTTGAAGATCGAACTCTTACTTCAGATGAATCTGATGCAGATTAATGTTCATTCATTTTTTTATTTTTTTTAACTAAAATACCTCTGTATTTATATTTAATTAGAATAAAATTTTTGTATACAACAAAACTTATTTGTTATTGGTGTAAATATACATTTGTTAATTTATTATTTATTTATTTATTCGTTTTAGTTTTTTGATGACTTTGAACTTTTGCCATTTTGGTTTTTATTTACGCAGGTGATAGAACAAACACAATTTTTGAGATAAATATTATATATGTATCACTATCACTTTTTGGTTTAAAAAATATGAATATACTTTAATATCACGTGCAATATATACATACATATGCAAGTTATTAATTAATGAAAAAAATATTTATAACATTCATATATTTTGATTTTATGAATGTTACACATTTCATATACCTTAGTAATAACTAAATTTACTATTAATAAATTATTAGTGCTCCAAAATATTGCACAGCTTTTATGAGTGTATCGTTATCCTTTTCAATTTCACGGACACATGACATGCACACTCTCTTTCATTCAATGGCTGAGCTACACGTAGCTGCTATACTGCGTACTTTGTTAATACACGGGATAGCTCGCTCGGACCTCTCTGGCGCACGTATTCACTGACAGCAATATTTTGATCTTTAAAATTCGACAACCGGAATTCCAGACTGATTTTTTGTAGACAACCCTATATCGACGTGTTTGCAATAAAATTATCTTTATTCTGATATGTTTCATGCATTAACCACATCGGTGTAAATTACTATTATTGATTTACCGGTTTATACCTGCCTACCCTATAGTTGAGACGGGAAAAACGTAGCCAACCTAACGCTTGCATATTCTATGGGCTTCATACTTTCGGTTGGTATGTGATTTGTCTATTAACCAAACCAGTGAAATGTTTAAAAAAAAATTAATTTTTCAATATTTAATTAATCATATCCTGGACTGAAATTTTTCAGCCAACCCACTCGCGATATGTTTTTTATATTAAATTTAATATAAGATGCTTTTCATCCATTAACCAGTTCGGTGAAGGTCGTTTTATATTCGTATCTTAGACTATATATACGTTTAGTGGCATATGAATGTCTACCAGGAAATATATAATGCCACAACATTGAGAAAATTATGAGTGAGCACTGATCTGGAATTTCTTCCTGAGAGAACTAGATTCCCGGTAAAAGGATTTTAAGATTTAACCAATTTCCCTCATGAGAAATCTGGGAAATTATAAAAAGTATGTTAGTTTATTACCCCAAACACGGATAATCAATTGATGCTAGTTTTGTTGTCAAATCCATGGGAATGTTTAGTAAACAACGCTAAGAGAAATGTACAATTGCTAATGCTTTAACTAACACTTGTAGGTAGGACCAAAGTCCATTTTTTCAAAAAACTTTTGGTCTTAGCGCCTCTGCACACAGATCGAGTGACTATGTATATGACGCGACTCCCGAGCGTTGCAGCGCCACTAGCGGGTCGTTTGATGGTCGTCGCAAGACGTGCGTTTGCAATGTCCTCGTTTTCAATCGCATGCGATCAGAATATCAGAATGTAAATGTCGTTCGAGTGGTTCGTGTCTGTTGCGCATCTTGAGTCGGTAAACGTTTGAGATTAGACTGCCAAATCTGTCTTGATTTTATGCAGTAACATTCTTATGTTACATGCTTCTGAGCTCCAGAGGTGCCAATGTAATCATTCTATAAGATAAAGGTCTAGAATAAGCCGAAATTTATGGATAATTGATCCACCCGTGTGCGGATGGCAGATGCGTCAGTCCTATTAAGATCGAGCAGAACGAGCATCTTGTACTCACGACTATAAAGCGCTTAAACTTTCAACAGAATTAATCTTTTTATGTCATAAAAGCAAACTAACATCTTATTCTTAGAGTTATTTTTTTATTTCGCGTCCCAGCTAACCACAACTCAGTCAAACAACTGTATGACACGTGCGCTGGTTCGAACCAAATTTTAAAGTCGACCCAGATAAACCTGTCACAATATTTTCAAGTCATCATATATAATACGCAAAAACACGAAAATCCACTTGGAACAGGTACATAGTATTTTTCCTGGGCTGATAAGTAAATTTGGTTTGTTTATTAGCTTGAATGGAAGCCAAAGCCGTTTCCTGTACCGTACGTTCTTTTGAACTGGCATATAAATATGAAAATGTCATAAAGAGTGTAAAAATTAATATGTTACGTGGAGACGACCAGTCATAAAGATGACAACCAGGAAATCTGGAAATAAACGGTAATCCAATGCGTGCACGTATCCGCTAAATTCAATAATTCAATGAGAATTCTAATTTTCCCAAAATAAACATCCATAAAATGTTTATGTTGCAGATCAGGTTAGTAAAACCTTGTGTACAGATATATCAATTAGATTTACAGGTTGTACAGCGCACGTATAATTGGCAAATAGCTGTTCATAAGAATGGGCTGCGTTGCGTAATTTTTTGAAAATTATGTAACAATTATTTTATATATTCACGTTTTAGGACACTCAACGGCTTTAAAAAACATCCGTCAATATATTTTTCGTCACTTTATCAATCCAGCAGTGTACCTATACATAGGTGGTATTTTAAAAGTTGTAGTAAAGATATTATACCACCGGTAATACCTAAGACAGTCAGCATATTAGATGTGTGACGAACCTCTCAATCAAGTAAACGGTAAATATTTTCCAAATTTCATCTCATATCAGGGCAAAAAAAATGTTAAAAGAAAATAGTTATGTAATTTTTTGCATTTGTTTTACAATTTTAGCTTTTTTAAAAAATCTGGGATGTTACCCTATAATTTCTTTTATTTCTAAGCTTATGTTAACATAAAACTATCACGCCGGCGCCGGCGTCAGTAAATTGATTTATTTTATTTATTTAGCTGCATCAACATATATTGGTTATAAACAGCGGAGTGGTTGGTTACAATTTGTTTACAGAACCAGATACTATAATAAAACTTATTAGATCTATAAGATTACATAGTGGACTTAAAAAATACTATTTGGTGTTTTTAATATTACATATAACTGGTTTTGCAAGTCTCTACTATAGGACATTACAGCAAGTATGTGCTTCACTCTTCGAGCAACATTGAAGAATTCACTGGAGAACGCGTGTTTTGGGGCTAGAAGAAAATGTCCGTGTCGATTGTGTCTTGCATCTAATAAATCTCACTTAAAAAACCAAAGTATAATTCATGTATGAACATTGAGCTGACATTATGTTAATATCTGAAACTTAATGTTGCACTTGAGTGGCGAAAAGTCAGCATATACAGGGTGTCCCACGACGACTAAGACAAGTAATATATCGGAACTGGGCAGTAGTAGCGAATTAGAATTTGGGGGTTTCAATTGGAGCAAATATAGTATATTTTCTTATTACTGCGACATCCAATGAGGTATTTGTTTTTGATCACGTGACATCCGATTCAAAGTTTTTAATGGGACATCCTGTATATTTGTGTTTTTTTGTGTCCTTCCCTGTAAAACAATTCCAACAAACTAGCACACCTGGGGTCTAAAGTTATTAGTTCAAGAGCTACAGGTACTTAAATGATGGTACCACTACCATACTACCAAAGATACTGTATTTGCTCTAATTTACACCCCTAAAAATATAATTCGCTACTACTGCCCAGTTTTGATATATTGCTTGTCTTAGTCGACATGGGACACCCTGTATAACACTGATACCATCAGTAGGTAACTAAAATTTTCATATTGCACACTGCATTTTGTCTCATGATTGATACAGTTAAACTACAAATGGTATTTCAAAAGTAATCTTGCGAAAAAAAAATCCTGTTTGGAGAATAACTTGAGCAATTTACTTTGACAGTCTAGCACAATAATTATGAGATAGATGATGAGCCTCCTGTTTGGTCATATCTAAAATTTTTAGTCCTTCAGTACCATTATGTCTCCAGATATTTGAAATTTTGGGATCCTGATTCGCACGCCAAAGCGTGACTGCAAAAAAAGATGCTTCCTAGCGTATTCTTTAGGTGCCCGTGACTTAGTTAAGGAATGAAAAAATTAAATACGACACCTAAATTTTGAATTTAGGCCACAATGCAAGATTATGTTGTTATAGGTAGTAGTTATTAACTTATTGTATACAAAATGGTATTTAAGGCATTTACTCGTATATACCTAAATATCTTTTATTGCTCTACTTTACCTATTATTTGTTTAGTTCTTCATATTAGAGCTCGAAGTAATCAAAAATTAATCATAAACTTAAGGGTGAACTCTGCCCATACAAATATAAGTATATTATTCAGCCAGCAGATTAATATGCAATAGTAACTTAAAGGGCATGAGGTTTTTTTATATATTTCTCACTCCTTTCCCCTTTAGTACTATTTTGCCCCTAACTGCTACTATCTTGGCACTTTCTCAACCACAAGAGATAGTCTCTTTTTAAATCATTCCATCCTATAATCCGTGCCACCAAACTACCAATAATCCCACAAAAAACAAATTTATGTGACACCGCTCATTATATTGACATTATGATTGGTGTGCTTCTTCAACAAATAGTGAGTCACCAATATTTTAATTGAACTCATAATTTTTCAGGCTTTTACTCACTGTCCCAATATTGTCACCTTAAAAGTGACTCCCATTAATTTACCGGGACATTCTAATTTAATGGCACCTAAACACGTCTCGGGCTTGTAAAAAGTAGGCCGATAAACATTTATGATGACAGATAGTGCTACAGTAAATAGAATCTGCTGGTCCGCGTTGGAGATACGAAAGTATGTAACATTAAAGCATATGTCACGAAGCTGTGAACGGATCGCTTCACTAATGTACCGTAGACATGATATTTTGTGCAAGGGGATTTTGCTGTTTTCTAGCACTAGATATAACATGAAAATGGTTGTTTAAAGTAGAATTATACTTCAATACGTGATAGGGAAGCATGACCCCTATCCACTCTAGTAGAGATGTGTGAAGATTTCATTACAATTCGGTCGTGTTGTCTAAAGCATGTAATATGTATTGAAAGCACTAAAAATGGTTCCTCTTGGTATCTACCATTTTTTCTTCAAATGTATTAATAAATGAGACTATACTCGTCTACGTTCGGAAGCACAGAGTGTGTTACCAGGATCATATTCCCATACGACAAAAGAAACTGCTTTGTGATCACTCCCTATCCCTATTCTAGCCGACCCAATTTCTTGTTCTAGCTGACCTAATTGCCTACTATTACTACTACTACTGTCTATTGGACACAATGAGCTGATCTGTTCAGAAATTTAAGCAGCTCATTTTGATAGAGCACACGACGTTGCACATTCCCTCCCATCCTCATTGATACTGATTCGCAGTAACTGTACTATGTATTAGGCTCTCAACCAAGCGGCAAATTTACCCCACTGATGAGATGGAGAACAAATAGGGTAATTAAAATCTTATAGGCGTAATATATTTTTTTAACAAAATATATAACCGCTATATTTAAGGTGCGACATGTATGTGCTGAATAAAAAAAAGGTTAAGAGGAGGGTCGTTGATTAATAAAGCAGTCAGGGTGGTTGAGTTGCTATGTCTTCAGGTTTTACTAAATTTAGCATTTGCCAAAGCAAAGATATATTCCTTAGGAGAATGGAAGACAGTACAAATGGAATACAGTATAAAATATATCTTACCGTAACATTGATAGTGTTGGCGACGGGATGAGCATACCTGGAATGAATAACATTAAATTATTTATCTAGCATATCGTTGTATATACAAGGTGAAATAAGCTCAACGCCTCAAGCTCTTGGGATCAAACGTTATCTCTTTTCAGGAAAGTAATTATATGGGTGTACGTATGTCTAGTTGGACTATACTTGAAAAATAATGAATTTAATACAGGTTATCTAATAAAAGCGTGGCGTATATCCATTTTCAAATTCTTTCATCAATTCCAGTGCAACTTCATGTACCTATCACATATGGGACTTACAACGAAAAGTTTAGACGCAAAACACAATTTTTGGTATAAGTAGGTATCACAAAAAAATGAATATCGCAGCGATTATAAAACTTAGAAGGCTGTGATTCTGCCGTATTACTAAGTATGAAATGCAGTCAGGTAATGTTGGACGGTCAGATTTGAATCATCGTTTGTACTTCGAATAATTGTTAGATTAATTAAGAAACACTTAATTAGAGATAAATTGATTTTTTGGAAAGGAAATGCCTAATTTTTTTATACAATCAAATGTAAAACTTGATAGCCTTTCTAAAGATATAAGGTTATGAATACTAACACCTGAAAGTTTTTGTTTGATTTCATCTTTTCAATCAATTTTCAAAACTAAATAATACACATACTTAAGAAGATTAAAAGAATTGGACGTTGAATGAGGTAGACCTCATTTTAGGACCTTTCCCGACTCAAGTAGTTGTTGTTCATACATTCAAGTGTTCCAATTTATTTATTTTTTTTAGCCTCCGTTTCAGAAAAAAGTAATATGTAATACATCGTTTTATACATAAAGGCACATTCTCTTTCAACTGCTGCTATCAAATTTACATGCTGTATTTAATTTTTTTTGTGCACCCCCATCATTTTCCACCCCCATTGTCCGATCGGCACCAAAACCTTTTTAACCCAAAAGGATCTTTACTAATTAAAGTTGGCCAAATTTGGAATCGTCAGAGAACGAAATCGCGGACGTAAGACACACAGGATATCAAATACCATCAAGTTTTCCGATTTTCTTCAAACTTCGTCACTATAACAAGTTTATCATTAGAAACAGAAATCTACTTTTTAGTCCCACTGCGATGATAAAAAAGAGAAGGTAACTCAAAAAATCATGTCACGTCATGAAATTATATTGTTACCAAAATAAAGAACATGTTTTCTTACGTCGAAAACGCTACCACGCATGTTGCAAAATGTTCAAAATGGCGGAATAAAGATTCATAAAAGGTAGCAAATTTCCGAAGATTAAAATGTCAGTAACTGTCACAAAAATCATCCAAATAATTTCAAACTTCACTATCATAGCCCGTGTGGGGGCGGGTTAGAATATCTCCCATTGTATATCCTGCGTGTCGTAAAAGGCGACTAAAAGGAATACCGAACTACCGTCGGTATAAGCAGTAACCTCTTCTCAACCAACAGCTTCGGGTGGACGAGTTGAGAAGAGTCAGGACACCTTCTTGTCCTTGGGGTGAGAAATTGCCCCTGAAGGCGGATGAACCAGTAGGTACCATCTGGTCAACGGCATGAGGATGCAGAAAGCAAATGGGAAACTACTGCATTAAAGATCTTAAAGATATCACAAGAGAAACTCGTAAAATGTGTAAATGCATTTTACGAGTTCACAACATGTCTGTTAAGACATTGTGACTATGATGATGATTACTATCATAAAGAAATGTTTGTTCTCTTTTGGTCCAAATCTACAATTTAGTAGTGGGGGTGGTGGTGGTGAAAAATAATAATACAATATAGAGTTTTCTTTTCATTTGAAAATTGAGTCAGGGGGTGATTCTACCTTGGAAGTGATACCTCGTACGTTGATTTCGGTGAAATCTGCGAAAACGGGTCGATTCTAGTAACTTATCTTACCTTGGTCGGGGAAGATAAAAGATTGAATTTTGACGAGCCCCACTTACAATTTCCTAACTTAAAGGCGAGCGAGAACAAAATCTTCTAAGGAGCTAAACTAACAACTGTCTTTATAATTAGGAACCTGCCTTAGAACCTCCTGAACTTCTATCTATTTTCTCAAAATTGTTACTAGTATCTGCAACCACCTAGAACTACTAGGATGCATAAAACTGTAATATGTGTACACAAACAGTTTATATAATCATGCAACAAAACGAAAACTGATGGGTAGTAAACAATTTACGCTTCTCGTAGGGCATCTATGTATATCGCTGAGGGTAACACCTCCTCACTATCGAGGAGCCGCATGCGAAGACATCAGTGAATAGCGTAATTAGCCGTATAAGCTAAGATAACATAGTTAGGAGGGAAGGGGAACTAATTGAAAGCGGCGCCAGTTATCTCATCAAGGTGAATTATTCCCAGACACATAGATGAGATGCTCGTGACACACGATCGCTCACCTATAATTTACTTGATATTATTCGAACTTGCTTGCTTACGCCAGACAATAAAGGGGAGTCTACACCTGCTGTTCGGGCCGAGGAAAATACTACGCGACATCATGTGACAAAACAACAATTTCGAAGATCATTGACATTTGTCTGAAAATCACTGTGACCTGTAACGGCGAATTTGATCACCAATAGCAACAAAGGTATACGTTAGGTTAGGATGATTGTAAGTGGGGTGATTGAACATCTTCCACTGCGACTCTACTGTATCTATTGTTGCTCACACCTATTTACACACTGTACAATCCACGCCTTTTGACGAAGGCGAGAATTGTGTTGGGTGAAGCTCCTTAGAATTCAGTAGGTTTCAGATGGATGAATCCGGAAGTCTGAAACCTACCTCTTTCAGGTAGTGGCCAATTGCACAAGATGACAATGTACAGCAACAGACCAACCAGAATGCGCAGATTATTCCTGCTCCATTCTAGGATCCTTGGTGGAGTCTGACTAGAAGTGTATGGAAATAACACCATCGAGTGCAGTAACCCCAGTGCATCTCGCCAGTCCATGAGTGCTTTCCTCTTTGCCCATTCTGAGATGGTCTTATTCCACTATTTTCTTTAAATAGTTCTTTGAAAATGAATGGTAAACTACGCATTAAAAACCGATACTTAGGAAATTCAACACAATACTCAAAACAAACTAAACGGAAAGCAAGGTAGTGGAGGAGAAGGAGGATGAGGTGGAGGCGGAGGCGGAGGTGGAGGCGGAGGCGGAGGCGGAGGCGGAGGCGGTTGCGGAGGCGGAGGCGGAGGCGGAGGCGGAGGCGGAGGCGGGGGCGGAGGCGGAGGCGGAGGCGGAGGCGGAGGCGGAGGCGGAGGCGGAGGCGGAGGCGGAGGCGGAGGCGGAGGCGGAGGCGGAGGCGGAGGCGGAGGCGGAGGCGGAGGCGGAGGCGGAGGCGGAGGCGGAGGCGGAGGCGGAGGCGGAGGCGGAGGCGGAGGCGGAGGCGGAGGCGGAGGCGGAGGCGGAGGCGGAGGCGGAGGCGGAGGCGGAGGCGGAGGCGGAGGCGGAGGCGGAGGCGGAGGCGGAGGCGGAGGCGGAGGCGGAGGCGGAGGCGGAGGCGGAGGCGGAGGCGGAGGCGGAGGCGGAGGCGGAGGCGGAGGCGGAGGCGGAGGCGGAGGCGGAGGCGGAGGCGGAGGCGGAGGCGGAGGCGGAGGCGGAGGTGGAGGCGGAGGTGGAGGTGGAGGTGGAGGTGGAGGTGGAGGTGGAGGTGGAGGTGGAGGTGGAGGTGGAGGTGGAGGTGGAGGTGGAGGTGGAGGTGGAGGTGGAGGTGGAGGTGGAGGAAGCGGAGGCTGAAGGGTTAAGAGGATGAGGAGGAGGAGAGGGCAGACTAAATTAGGGGAAAACTGTGGACGCGGTCTTTGTATACGTCAAAGTTCGCAGGCTCAGTAGAGAGGTCTCTAGATTGTTCGCTGCGAGACCTGGACACCCTGGAATAAAGGTTTGGTCATATCGATCGGTTTTTGATGTATAACCAACGACCGCCTTGGGATGGGGTGCAGCAGTCTCGCGGGTGCAGCAAACAGACTCGATGAGCGAAATCATATGTAGGATATATCAGAAGACCAGGAACTGTTTGAATATCGATAGAACAGTGAGAGGTCACCAACCACACGCCAGTGACAAAGCGTCTGGGGGAAGCGTGTTAAGGTCGGATTACTGATTAATTGAATTACTGTTCTCAGCTGGGTCTTATCTGGGCTTTATACAACACAAGAAGGTTGTATGGAGATAAGTATCTTCTGACTCACTATAGATAGCCGAGCTTTTTTGCAGATGCGGTTGCAATAGCCGTGTATAACGTGTTTATGCCAGATCATGTTTTCCCTAACGTTGACTGCTAAAAGCTTGAATGAATGACTTCTTGACAGAGCCTGGTAAAAAGATGCTAAACAAAACGAGAAAAACAAAAAAAAACCGTAAAATTTAAATGCTAACAATGCGTTGATATTGTAGAGTAATTTAAATTTCCTGTAGTTCTTATAATCCTCATCCGTTTTTTGGACGATCTTCTAATATTATTTAGTTCCTATTTATTTAACAGAAGTCAATACGTGGAATATGAGGGCTATTGTTCGCCTACCTACCTCAGGTATTCCACAAGGTTCGAATTTAGGACCATTATTATTTTTATTATACATTAGTGATCTTATTTTTGACTTGCGATATTCAAAATTATTGTACGCGGATGACCTAAAAATCTATTTCAACATTAACTCTATGTGCGACTGCATTGTTCTACAGCGAGACATTGATGCAGTATCTACATGGTCCACTTACAACCATCTCGAACTGAATGTGGGCAAATGCTATATTGTGTCCTACGCGCGAAAAAATAACACTATAATGTTTCCATATAGTACAGGTAATCATAACCTAAAACGTCAGGAGCAAATGCGCGACTTAGGAATTCTCTTTGACCAAAAAATGACTTTTGCTGCTCATATTGAGAGTATTGTATCCGCAGCCAACAGGATGTTGGGATTTATGCTACGAAATGGAAGGGAGTTCTCAATCTCAGTTATCACCACAATATATATGCTATGTGCGTAGCAAGCTGGAGTATGCTGTCCTGATTTGGTACCCTTTGGTACCTGAGCGAAGCTTTGATTATGCTTTATTGTTAGATGAGGCCAAATTTATTTCTTTAAATACACGAAGAATTTTCCTAACCATAACGTTCTTGTATAAGCTGTTACATGGTAATATAGTGTGTGAGTATTTGTTGGGTAAAGTTCCATTCACTGTTCCGCGACTTAGCAATAGAAATATAAGGATATTTTATTGTGAATACGCGCATACAAATATTATGAATAAGTCGCCCGTGTCAATTATATGTAACAACTTTAATCGTATATGTAATAATTGTGACATCAACTTCTCCACATTGTCAGATATCTTCGAATGTATCCTACAGCTTAGTTCTAATATGTAGCTATCATATAATGTTTTCTTTTTGATACATACCTTTTCTTCTTTTTTTTATTTTTTATTTTATATTAGTTAATTCACTTTATTCATGTTTTTTTTGGCTTATCCTGTTATTGGGTGCGTACACCTGCTGGATATTGATAAAGATCTATCGATCTATCTATCCTCATATTATGTGTACCATTATTAGACAAATCCCTATACAATACTGAAACAGAGCCTTTCTAAAATAAGAAGTACAATGCCTTCTATAATTATTTTATAAATCCGATTTTTGGGCAGATTGATAGAGTTTTGCCCTCCACGATGTTCCCAGTGTAATTTCTTCAATAAGCAAGTATGTTCTCGTTCTACTACATAGATCTCAGATGAAAGATGTATCACAAACAAACGTAGCGTCTCTTAGAATATAAAAAAGTGTGGGAATGTTATCCTGATTGAAAACCTTTTTGCATGGTTCCGAAAATCTGATGTTAAATTGCTCTCATATCTGGGTAGCTGCTGCACCTACTACCTTGGTTTTACTTGATGCGATCTGGTCAAGGAGAAATCAACTGTTCGGTGATCCAACGATAACGCATTACCTCCAGCCTCTTTCACATCGGCGTACGGTTGGCGATCTCTTACTTTTCTACCGGTATGCCTCTATAATTCTGCCGCCAAGGTGGTCGTTCTTCGTACATCAAAAACGGTTCGGTACGACCGCACCTTTTTGACAAAGTGTCTCGGGCTTTAAAGAGACGGCCAGGAGATGCATTTATTGAGCCTACGAGTATTAGCATGTTCAAGTCCCACTTCAATAAATTTCCCCTAACATAACATTTTCATCGCAGCCGCGGTATTCTGGTATCTAGGCTTTGCCTTCGCAGTCTATCCATTTATAAAAGATATGTCAACAAATAAATTCAGAACTATGTAGACCTATCTTCCTCTACATGTTCTGTCAAATCTCCCAAACCTGATTGTAAAAAAATCCCCCTGTACGTACGTGCATCGGGCAAGGGTAGCAGCAAACGCTAGTCCACATTTTTGTATAATTTTCTCAAATCATAAATTTTGGCATGTTAGGTATTAAACACAGACAGTTTATCTTGATTGAAAACCTTGCTGCACGATTCCGAAGATCTCATGTTAATCTTTAGCTACACGCGCCTTGTTTTAAAACACGCGTGTAGCTAAAGCCACCTACATACATATGTTATATTATTGGTATCAAGACTATTAAAGATTTTATTACGCAAAAAATACTCATACCTTATCCCTGGAAAAAAAGGTTCAACGTAGTGAATATTATATGTCGATTATATGCATATCCTTGAGGGTCAGGTAGAACGGTATAGGCGGCACCTTACATCTTTCCTTACATCTTTCAGGAAATTCAACGTACTTAAGGGGCCTGAGTACACACATTTATACATATTATTATGTATGTGTCATGTAAACTACGAATTTGCATGTAGAACAGAACTCTCTCGTTCTTTAAACCACATACATAAAGTTTTATTTCCATTTTGTTTTTTTCAAAAAAAGTTCTTTAGTGTGCAAAAAAACTCGCAATGCAAAATCATACATTCTTCAAATATTTGTAATTAAATAACCAAACTCGGTATCAAAATAAGGCTACTGTGGTGCCCTAGCGCAAGCTTTATTCTTAATTTGCTTCTTGGATCATGACTTAAGTATAAAGGCTAACGTCAGAAGCTTCTGCATGGATTTTTGTTTTGGTGCTTTGGACCTTACTTTTGGATCTCTGGACATCTCCCTTTATCTTGGACACTTCGCTAATACGTATTTTCTTGGATTTATAAGTTCGCGCGCTATATCCTATACCCTTCAATCCGATGGTGCACACTGTACACTAGCTTCTGTTGTTAAAGGTTAAATATTAACGGTCAAGCGCTTGTGCATAAATGCACTGAATGATTTCCGTGTTGCCTTAGACTATTTGATATCAACAAATAGATACAGAACTATCTAGATCTATCTCCCTCCACATGTGCTATCAAACCCCCCAAACCTGATTGTAAAAAAATCCCCCTGTACGTACGTGCATCGGGCAGGGGTAGCAGCAAACGCTAGTATAATGAATGCGTCGGCCTGCCTCGCAATTACATAGTTTAATTCGAATGTAATTTATAATTCCGCATTGTCATGCATGTGATGTGCACGGCTTGCTAAATGGGCGAACGTTTTGCAGCGTCCGACATAGGTAAATTGGAGGTACGCGACGCCAGCGTCGCGGGCAAAAACGCCGACGCGGACACGGACGCGGCCTGTTTGGCCGACCGTGAAGCTACGTGATCGAATCGCACGCAGACAAGCCCTTCATTTGCACGTGCACGGGTGCGACGTGCGATAGCCGCCGAGTTATGGTTCGTACGGTGTCGCTCAACGCAACGTGTTTGCATTGTTATGCTTCCGCAGCGTCCGGAGGCAGCTTTAATTACGACTTGCCGAGAAGAAATGCGTCAGCTGATTAATTATTGTTCCTGGAATTTGAATAATTCACCTAGAGTGCTATTTTTCAGTTACTCCGAATGTATCACCATACTGTACCATAATTTCGATTGGGTGAATGACAAAGCATGCGACGCCAGCGGTCAACATGGTTTTCAAAAGATATTCACAAAGCCGTTTGTACATAATTTCTTTTATACATGCTCTTATTAGCTTCACCTGTATGTTTGTTTCTTTATGAGCTTGTAACTTTCCATTGCATTAAGAGGTCGGACCGAATATTGGCCGCTCCAATTTTGCCACGAGATCGATCTTGTCGGCTTCAAATCCATCAGACCATGAGTACTTCGAGAGTAATAGTAAATACAATTTAAAAAAGTAGGAAATAATTGACTTGAATAAATTCAAATGGCGATTTCACTGTGGAACCGGAAACGATATTGACAAAACCGGATTTTTCCCGGACTAGTTTTCTCATGCTGGGTGCTGTTTTTCAGTCATTAATTATTTTTTTATCTATTATCCCGCCTAATCAAGAAAAAAATCATCTAGCTTGGGAATCGAACTCCCAACCGCTGCACTCAAATGCCTCAGCGCAAATTACTAACTGGTTGATTTCACCAAAACGTTTTACATTATTAGTACCTACTTATTTTCATCTTCAGTGTCCTGTGAAGATTTGGCCTAAGTTCATCTTAAGCAATGCGTTCACCTGATTGTCTATTTTAAATAATGGGTTAATAGGTTAGAAACGGCGATGTAAACAGCACGCAGCCGCTTAGACAGGGAAGATGACTGATTTCGTGTCTGCAGAGGTGACTTCTATTCGCACATCACCTGTAACTCTCGGGTTTTCATTGCTCATTTCAAAAGTCGACTGATATGCGATTGACCAATAAGAGCACTCAACTGACCATTAGCAGCGCTATTGTTGGTCCGCTACCAGTTCCTTAGCCTTCAGTCAATCACGTGACGTGACACTGGTTATAGGTAGCTCAGTGTGCTGCGAGTCTCAGTTTTACTTCCTACACCGATAGGTGAGGGGAGTATTGTGATCGCGAAAATTTTCGATTTTGAGATAATACGCATTTTGGGCGTTTTATGATGTCTACATAACGAAAATCCACGTCACCCATTTCCGTCGGTCTGTCTGTCTGTCTTTTGGTCTGTCTGTCTGTCTGTCTGTTGGCGTTCTTCTAGCCTCGTAATCTCAGTAACCGCTGGATGTGTTGTGATGAAATTTGGACAGCGATATACAGTGGTGTCGTAGTAGGTAATGCTCCTATAATTTTGGAAATCGTTGTACGGGGGGGGGGGAGTAATTAGCAAAAAACAAAAATTTACAAATATTCCTCAAACTTCGTTTTTAGGCGTTTTAAGGGTTCCTGACCATTTTCTACTTTTTTTGGGTGGGGGTGAATTTTGGGATGGTTGAGGGTGGGTCGTTGTAAAACTGGAAAATTTGTTGTATTTTTAATAGGCCATTGACCTGTAACTGAAAACCTAGCGGCATAATACACTTTTTTAGGTCCATCTGAACATCGCCTTGCTTATTATAAAAACCAAGGGACTTAGAATTTGTGGTGTATATATTAGGAGCAAACACCGATTTTGGCCAATGGACGGAAAATATGGTCAAAACGCGTTTTGGCTGCTACCGTTTTGCCAATGCCCGAATTATCGCTTTCCGGCTGTTCAATGTAGCCCAGAACGCGTTTTGGGTCAGCTACGATTGCCAGAACACGTTCTATATTCTACTACGAATAAATAAATTTCAATTATTTGCCGTGTTGTGTTACAATATTTCCTCTGAGCTTAGATTCCATAACTAAAATGAACAAAAAGCACTTGTAGATCTTAGGTCCGTGAAAAAGAAAACTGAAAGAAACATACCTCACAATCTCTTAGGTTCAGCTCCCACATGAGCGGAATTAATAATGTCAAATAACTCGTGGGTCATGCAAAAATAACGCAGTTCGGCTGTATCGTCTGTCCTTCTTTTTCAATTAGCTTTTCGATATAGCCAAATTTTAAAATATCATACCTTTTCAATCGTTGTCTTTGTTTCGAAGATATTGTATCACCGTTACTTTAACAAGCTTTTGCCGCCTTTACCTCTGTGAGTGTTTGGTCGTATCTTTTTCTTGTACAAATATTACTACGATCATTGCTACCACTTATGACTTTTTGCAGTTCGTCATTAAAACATAACCTTAGGTCCTCCATGGCACTCTTTAGCTACTGTCTAACCCGCACAAAGATCAAATACTAAATGAATACACTAGCTCCAGGTATCGTTTACAAGCTGAGACACACAAAATCCACCACGCGTTATGGCAATCGCAGTAGAACAGGACGCGTTTTGGCAATCACAGTTGAGCCAAAACACGTTCTGGGCTACATTAAACAGTCGGAAAGCGATAATTCGGACATTGGTAAAATGGTAGCAGCCAAAACGCGTTTTGGTCATATTTTTCGTCCATTGGCCGAAATCGGTGTTTGCTCTTAACATATACATACGAGTGTTATTTTAGATCGTTATATTATTATATTGCGTAACGCAAAAATTATTGAATTGATTTTAATGAAATTTTGACACGGTATTACTACCGCGGCGGAGATAGAAAAGGCGTATGTTTTGTAAAAATCATGTCAGTGGCGGCGCAGCAATAGTAAAAAAACAAAAAATATGAAAACACCTCAAACTTTGTTTTTTGGCGTTTTAGGGGTTCCTGGTCATTTTCTACTTTTTTGTGTGAGGGTGAAATTGGGGCGGTTGTGGGGTGGGCGACTGTAAAACTGAAAAAATTTGTTGCATTCATAATAGTTTGTCCATTGATCTGTGGAGGAAATACCTAGCGGCATATCACACTTTTTTAGGTCCATCTGAATATTGGCTTGCCTATTATAGAAACGAATTTTGTGATGTATCTATACATACGAGTTTTGCTTTATTTCGTTCTATGTATATTGCGCAAAGCGAAAATTATTGAATTGATTTTGATGAAATTTTGACACGGGATTTAGTGCCGCGGCGAGAATGGAAAACGCGTCTGTTTTTGGAAAATAGTCGGCGGCGGCGTAGCAATAATAAAAAATATATATAAAAACAGCCCAAACTTCATTTTTAGATGGTTTGGAGGCTCCTGATCGTTTCGCATCGTTCAGTCGGAACATGCAGAAAAAAACAATCTGTGGCGTCCTAGCTTCTAAGGAGGGAGACGCAAGAAACTATTTACGAGAGTTTTTGTGTTGGATGTTTTTTTGAGGGCAGGTGGGCGATGATTTGGTTGCAAACTATAGCTTCATGCAATGGGAAAGTAATAAAATGGTATCATCATTTTGTGTAAGAAGTACTGAGTCAATCAACTTGACTCCATTTTTCATAGTCTGAGCACTGTGTGCTGCGTACAAATCAGGCAACTGATTGTAGTTGCAGTGCATACAGATCTACTGAAATATATTTTCTTCTCTTTTGCTGAGGGGGGCGCGCGGCATTGCGCCTCAAGGATGAACAGCCCTTGTTGGATGGTG
This sequence comes from Callosobruchus maculatus, assembly GCA_951848785.1. Classification (NCBI taxonomy): domain Eukaryota; kingdom Metazoa; phylum Arthropoda; class Insecta; order Coleoptera; family Chrysomelidae; genus Callosobruchus; species Callosobruchus maculatus. The sequence goes on along the minus strand of CATOUR010000014.1, from coordinate 22,414,442 downwards.
ACTAAATTTGGGTAGCGATATACTGGGAGCCCGATGTAGGCAATACTGCTATAATTTCAAAAATCGGTGCGCTGCGGTGGTGCCATAGAAATCGGTAAAAAACGAAAAATTATCAGAACCCTCCGAATCTTTGTTTTTAGGGGCGCCAAGGGTTCCAGAGCTTTTTCCATTTTTCAGGTGGATCGGTTTGAAGACTCAAACAATTATATGCGGCCACCAACTTAGTGTCAAGAATGTCAAGTTTTACATGAATCTTCTTGATAATCGTTAACCCATGGTTTAGCCATCCATAGATGTAATTGTAGGTGTTTCTTATAATTGATTACCTTTGACCTTTTCGAACTCTCTATAAAAATTTTCCGACCTCAAATATTGACACATACATGCATCGTTGACATTCCATTTTTTTTAATCTATATATTTAGGAGACTGTGCTTCAGGCTACATGACGTGATATCTACGAGTTTTCAGGCTCAAGCATAATAAATGCAAGTAGCAATAGCAAGACCTTCTTTGGTGTTTGCAAAGACGCGTTCTGAAGAACAGCTTGCACCTTTTGAGCTCGTGCAGCACAAGTGTATTGATAAAAAGAGTTATCTGCTCTTTAGAGAAGTAGAAAGTATAGAAAACGGCACGATAATTAAGAATTTACACCAATACCATTACCAATATTTTATTCATGTTGATACAATATAAAAGCTCACATACGTCATTATTCAAAAAACAAAAGTGACGCATCTTTGAGCTTTGGTGCAACGGCGGCTTTTATATTACGCTGCTACAAGTCACCTATTTGGAAATTTCCTTTAAAACAGATAAACATTATTTTTGGTAGGTATAAGGTTTGTATGGGATCTTTTCACAAAATACACCGCTTCGAAAATTTGCACCAGCTGATACTGCGGTGGATAATACAAATACCTTCTGCATCATCTGCCTTGCATTTAACTCTGGATACATCTATCACTTGCAGACAACAATGACATACACTAAAAATATTTCACTCCGCTTTTTTCCAATTATAAAACTGCACGGTATCACCTAATTGAGTGTAAACATTGCCGTTGTTGTTCTTGACGTTTGCCAGTAAATGCAAAATTCAACGAAAATTCGAAATCAAACAGGGCAGTAAATAAAATTGTCCACAATACATAAAATTAAAACCGACTGCCACGGCTAATCCCGACAGGTTTGGAATGTGCGGCAATTTTCCAGTTTTAGGTGTACACCTATACAGATAAATGAGTGGTGGTGGAATTACCTTTCTATTTTCAAATAATGTGCATTATGTTTTTCCACTCTCATACTTCAATAATAGATGTTATTATATACTCGGCCTTTCAGCACTTGAATATCAACGATACTGTATCATAATGGATTTCTCTATTGTCTTGTGATCATACTCTTAAGGGTATGATGTAAGACTAATCTTAAGTAACAGCAAAAATATAGATACTAAACTTATAGAAAATAAATATAGAATCATCAAGGATAAATAAGGATAATTGTTCTGGTAAAATAAGAGTTAAAAACTATGTGTGAAACATTAATCATCGCTTCCTCAAATGTCTTCTAAATAACATAATAGGGCTCAAACATCTCAATTCCGCAAGGGTATTACCTAACTATTATGTTTAGTGTGTTCATAAACTTTGTTTGGAGTGACTATGATAGGCTTGAAAACTAAGCAGGACATGTTAGTAGCTCCCGAATTATAGGGCTGGTAAATAGAATGAGTATTATTTGTCACATAACCCACTTGACTGTCAAACATAGTAATTTCTTTGAGTACAACTACAAAACTTATATCCAAATCCCATCTTCGCTCGAAAAAAAAAGCGAAAAGGACAATCGAGAGCCCTTAAAATACCTAAGACGATGACTCCGCTGGCTGGATTTTCATGAGCCACACTCTTTTCGTCTTTGCCATGGTAGTAATGAGAAGTCAAAATTTTATTAGTCACGTTGGTTGTTCTCAAGATAGACATGTAAATGCACTTATATGATATCTTTGGGAAAAATTGGTACTGTAAAACAAATCCAGTTTCGCGGACGACATCTTTGCCCGCAACTTCTCTGACAAGAGTTTTGAGGATCAGAACCTTTTTTAGGCTCCATAATATGGTAAAACGAATAGTACCTAAATGGGTATTCAAGGTTATGAAGTCAAGTTTACAGAAAATATGAATTGTCGGCAAGACATCTGGGCAATCGTGACAGCTTCTGATCCAGAGCCAGAAGTTGCTTTTTACCTGCGGGACTGTTCCACCTTATTTCATGGCCATCGTTTCTAGTTCATAGATTACTAAGCAGTACTACTTGTACCGTTGCTCACAGCGTATCTAGTGCACGGAACACAGTAACAAACATCTCTACTTAGTAGCTACGGATATATGGTATTGAAGTTTCGCCTTCGTGGCAGTTTACTTATAAAGAATGACTTGTATTTCTAACGTGTTAGAAATAAGTAGTTCAAAAACATAATCAAAATTTATTTCTTTGGGTAGTTCAAGCCGTGGTTTGGTGCCTAATAAACTAGACTTCTTTCTGGGTTCCGATACTCCCAGTGTTACTAGTTCTTGATTACATCTAAATATGCCACCAATCAAAAATAATTATTGATTCTATTTTAAAAGTGAAGTTTCAATACGGCTACTTAAAAAATTGAAACTGTGGTATAATTCTGAGCCAATATCCTTATACAAGATATAACCTTCAAAGATAGCCAGTATTTGTATCTACTATAGTATGTTACAAATAAATAATAATAATATTAATAATTTTACTCAGAACTGAACTACGTAACTACAGGTAGCAACACAGAACTCCCCTCGTAAAGGCACCTAAAGTCTCAGATTACAAGTTCCGATTACCCTTATAAGTCGTCCTTTTTTAATTTTTCTCTGCCTTTTGAAAATTACGAACGTCAGCTTTCCCCGAGATCTCGGGAATTATGTTTTTCTTGCGGTGGCATGTCATTAGCTCCTTTTGATAAATGCGCCTTATTAGCCAACCTTGCAATGAAATCTCTCAGAACTGAAACAGGTAATTTTCAGAGCAATTTGCTCCTGTTTGTTCAGTAGCTGAGTAATTTATTTGCGTCGGTCTGCTCTTCCAGTCACCTGATCCAGGATGTGAGTCGATATTTTTGGCCTGGTAATGTCTACGGATCTATCCGCCTGTTGGTACACCTCGGCTAATAAGCGTAGGTGATGCCGCTAATTAACCTGGTTCCAAACGGTCGGAATCAGTATATACATCTTAGCAAATTTGTCGCCGGCAGGTCCAGGTATTAATATATTTATGGATATTGCCACATTAAAGCTGGCTCCACGTTACTCGGTGGACTAGATGAATGACTAATGTTAGTGATTCGCTAATTTTTTGCCAAGTGTGTCATTTAGTTAAGCAGTTAGTAGAGAAATATACAGGGTGAGTTTTTAGTACCGGCTCGGTCGATAACACCACTACTATAGAAGATAGCAAAAAAAAGTTGTAGATAAGAATTGTAGCCACGGATACGCTCCTTGCTCAGATAATATTTTGATTTATACAGGGTGATCCAGAACTGCGTGGTGATGCAAACATGCATTTTTTTAAATGAGACACCCTATATATTATTCTATATTCAAATTCTACTAATAATTTCCGTTCTTCCAATACAGGGTATTGTTACATTATACAGGGTATTTCAAAAGTTATGACCTTTTTATGTCCAAATCGCTGTCAAATGAACATACTGTATATCAAAAAGTAAGAAATCAAAAATATTTTTTTTACACGGATGGATAACAAATATCATCTAGTTTTAAAATCGGCTATAAAAAAAACCCGCGACGCATATTCGTATACAGGGTGATGTAGAATACAAAATCTAGATTTTCTGTCTTTTTTTAAATATAACCCCCAATATTTTATTATACCAAAAAATTGCTTTTAATATGGTCTTTCATCTTTGTATGGCACTTGTTATGGCTGCGTTCATTAGTTTTTGAGATATTTCGATTTTTCTACAAATTTTAAATATAGCTTCTATTTGTTTACTAAAATTTATTTATTTTGAGAAAATATTATTAAATTTTATTTTTGTTTAACAAAAAACTAAAATATAAGGCCATAATAGTACTTGATCAAGTCAAAATACTGGATTAACGAGATAATATAGGTCAAGTGTGCTTAGGAAACAATTTTACAGACGTCATGCATAATTATCAAGCAGATCTATCGGGTAGGCTATGAAATATTAAACGACACCGTCCAAATAAAACGATTCTTTAGTCTTCAAGCACGTTAGTTTTAGAGTGCCTCCGTTCTGGATGTTACTGTTCGTAGTTGATATATTCTAGAGGCAAGTAGGCAATTTCTCAAAGATTCTCCTGAATACCCTCAATGAAAAAATTAATTTTTAAGGATCGTTTTTCACACAATACGGCATTATTTGAAATCCGTCAATTTCTGGAAGCCAACCTGATAAATCTGCTTGATAATTATGCATTACGCCTACAAAATTGTTTGCTCAGCACACTTTACTTTATTATCTCGATAATTCAGGGTTCTTATTTCATCAAATACTATCATGACCTTATAAGCTAGTTGTTCGTTAAAAAAAGAACAAATTCGATAGTACTTTCTCAAAATAAATAAATTTCAGCATATAAATAGAAGCTATATTTTAAATTTACCGAAAAATCGAAATATCTCGGAAACTGATGGACGTAGGTACAACATGTGCTATACAAAGACGAAAGAGCATATTAAAAGTAATTCTTTGGTGTAATAAAATTTTGGGGGTTACATTTGGAAAAAAAAGAGAAAATCTGGATTTTGCATTCTACATCACCCTGTATACGAATGTGCGTCGTGGGCTTTTTTTATAGCCGATTTTAAAACTAAATGATATTTTTTATCTATCCATGTAAAAAAAAAGATGTTTGATTCATCACTTTTTGATATACAATACGTCCATTTCACAGCGATTTGGAGATAGAAATTGATTGAAGTACCCTGTATAATGCAACAATACCCTATACTGAAGAATGGAAATTATTAGTAGAATTTGAATACGAAATAATATACATATAGGGTGCTTATTTAAAAAAATGCATATTTGCATCACCACGTCGTTATGGATCACCCCGTATAAATCTAAATATTTTCTGAGCAAGGACCATATCCGTGGCTACAACTTTTATATACAACTTGTGTCGCTATCTTCTACAGTAGTGGAGTTATCGACCGAGCCGGTACTAAAAACTCACCCTGTATAGAAAGGTAGATATTTATTATACCAGTGAATGTATCAAACCTTATTAGCGAGTCAGGTTGAACATACATACTGTATAAGTATGACTATTTTGTAGACTTTGTATACCTCTATCATGGTAAGGATCATAATAAAAGTACACTGACACAAATCAAAAGCAATAAAATAAACAGTTACAGATTAAGACACAGTTAAAACATAGACGAAAATTATTTTTAACTACAAATAAAATTTCTGAAAATTTTCTTTGAACTCACTAAAATTGTGGGGAGCGATTTCTAATAAAATGGATCTAACCTTTCTTTTGAAAGCATTTAGTGGCAGGTTGCTGACACTCTCAGGAAGTATGTTAAGTCTACTTCTTGGTGTTACCAGTTTGTTTTTGCCGCGAGTATTGTACCCATGAATTTCTGATAGGGTGCAGTATTTAGTTAACTGTTTTTTATATACGTATATTAAATGCTGGTACAAGATTACAGCGAAAAATGTCATAATTTTGAGATTAATAAAAATTGCAATGCTCGTCATATCTAGCCCTCGTTATGTCACGTACCGCTGTCTTCTGTAACAAAAAAATTCTCTGCAGTTGGAAATGTGGAACATTACTCCAAGCAAGTACTTCATAATTTAATGCAGAGTGAAACATATCGTAGTAGGCTGTTAAGGCGGCACCGGAGTCAATTATAGACGAAATTTTTCGGATAGCATACAAAACCTTGGATAGATTGGTGCATATGTTGCCTATATGTGATGACCAGGATATACGCGAATCAAACTGAACACCAAGGGATTTCGTATACTGAACTTCTGAGGTTTTTTGAGACGTGAATAAACAGTAGTTCTTTAGCACCCTGCAATAGCTGCAACCTAAGCAGACTGTCGGTCAACTAGTTAGTGGGTAGTGTGGTCGAGTATATTTGCCACGGACTCATGGAAAAAATCATTATAACGGAGTTTCTATAAGTTGTAATCGATAAGAAAGTCACAAACACCGCCAAATTGCTGAAGAGTCATTGCAAATATCATAGGCTGCGGACAAGCTACAGCAAAATCCGCATTGGACGTTTTCAGTAGGGTGTATTGGAGTTCGAGATCACGTCCAAATTGAAAAGAACGAAGAACGAACAGGAAGCTTTGTCTAAGAAAACCATCAGGCCCATAATGCGTTTTAGGTCGTTGAATCTAAGTCTGGAGGCTATGGTATCCTATAGCATTAGGGATACTATCAAATCAAGGTTAAACGAGGATAACCAGAACACGTATATCTATAACTCAGATGTAAGGGACACTGTATACAACTCATTGATACGATACGAAGATAACTTACCGTGGATAAATACCTTTCGATTCAATGAAAATAAAGCATAATGTGACATTCTGGTTTAACAATTGTCTCCAAATTTCAAATAGCATTCAAGTAATCACTAGTTGGAGATCAAAAATGATACCAATTACTTTCCTTAATATTGGCTAAATGTAACATATTGTCCTTCACATCAGAGGTACAGATATCTTCTTAAGGGAGCTAACTACAAACAATGCTCCTAGTCTGGTTGATGACGCTTTCTACGAACCCATGAAAAATGGTTATAAAACTGAAAAATAAGTTGTATTCATAGAAGGCTATCCAATGACCTAGCGGCATAACACATCTTTTTGCGAGCGGGTGGACTGGCGACGCGATGATTCGTTTGCAAGGGAAAATAGTAGACTGCTATCTCCGTAAAGTGTGGGAAGTGCTAAGTCAATCAACTTGACTTAATTTTTTTTTTGAGAGCTGTATCTGTACCTACCCTCATTATATTAGGGTCAAGGTTTAAAACCTTCTAAACCGAGCAAACCTAGACATCTGTACCTTTTTCAGGAAGTTAGGATCGATTGGACCCAATAGCGTCGGGGTCAAGGTCAATCTGTAAAGAACCGTCTCCTGAAAAGTTCTTCTTTGTTTCCAATAACCGCATAAATATGTTGGTGAGTGCTGCTTTTTGCACAGTAAAGTTTTTACTCGATGTAACTGAGACACATCAAATGGAGATACCGTAGATGGGATAATTATGTGTATATATTATTATCACGGAACCAAAATATACATTTCTCAGCATTTCGCTACTGAGATACCTATGCATGGGTTTGGATTACAGGTAGTCGATGCACAAATACCAGCCTGGCACCCAGAATCACCCCTAATTCCTTTGAACATTCTTGCTATGAACCCCACCTTTCAGACGTAAATCTACCTATCTAATCACTATAACGTCAACTGCTGCTTATTCAAGGATTTTCACAGTTGTATTCTCCTAGAAAGTGGCGTAGTCACATCGTGTATGCTCTGAGGGTAGATTCTTAATGTATGTATAATATGAGAAACAATATGAGATCGGCAGCTGGTCCCTGCGACACAGAGCAAATGTCATGCCCCTTGTTTATAATCTTGGAAAAATTCGCTTGAACCATCGTATTTTTTACTTCCCACACCTGTCTGCAGGTTGTAACAGAAAAAAAATAAATCTACCGGCAGCTCATTCCACAGCGTCGACGTTCTCCATAAGAAGAAATGCTAGATGAGACTGGTTCGGGGAGTAGGGACCTCGACCAGATAAGGACGAGCTCGCAGAATCTCTCTAGTGTTCCTCGTTCGGACGGCCCTTCGGAATTGTTATTATCTGAGAGAGCTCACTCTAACATCTTCTTTGATAGAATTTGTAAAACAGGGAAAGGTCAGTCACCCTTCTTCGATATTCTAGGTTGTGGAAGTCCTTGGTGATGTTAGGCGTATCGATCAGTCTAATAGTTCTTAAAGAGTGCTTCGGAGTACATCCCCACACATGACGATGGTCGGATTCTGCCTTGTAGAGCAGCAGTAGTTGCTCTGGAGTATACAGCTTCCTACAGCCGCACAAAACTCCAAGCCTCTGGGATGCTGTTTTAGCAATATTGACGAGGCGGTCGTGCTAAAACATGTTATTGTTGATGCTGATCCCCAAAAGCTTGACGGAAGGTGACTCTACTGTTGGATGACTCTCCATTTCCACAGTTGGTAAGCCAATGTTAGACTTCTTTGTCAGTGTTGTTGCCCGAGTTTCCTGTACGTTAAACTGTACTTTATTTACTAATCGCCACTCGACAATTGTTTTGATATCCACGTTGATCGTGCTTTTCACCTTATTTTTTCACATTTCGCGTAATCACCATATTTTTTATTTTAAAATATTATCTGTGCTTTTAGCATATTTAGACGGCCAAACAGTATTTTTTTCTGGTATATCTTCTGCAAAAGCACTGTTTTTGATATACGTTGTATTTTCTTCTCTTCAGGACATACTATAGACCTTTAAACTTGTGATCGTCGTAGAATCTACAAATTTTATTTTATGTGCCATATATTCAGTCAACTTTGGATTGCTTTGGCTTTAGGATTTGAGTGGTAGGTAACCTACACTAGTCCTATTGACTTTTATTTCACGTTGGAATCCCCAAGAGGAACTTCATTAACTCCGCAATCCGTATTTATTCGCCTTGCATCGCTCTGCTACGAGACTTCGTCTTAACCGTAATCCCGTCCGCTACATTTGAGCAGTAATTTTGAGATTGCGGGGAATTACAAAGGTTCGATGGGATCAACGGGACAAAGCTCACCTCTCTTCTTATCTACGTTGGCTGAAGCGTCCGAAGAGTTCAAAGTACACGCGACATCAAACCTATGATTGTAATGGATTAAGCGAATATCTGCCGCAGAATCTTTACACCGGACAAACCCCAAGGATACCGAGGACGTCCATTAACCGTTGGATCTGTTGTGGTGCAATAAGAAAACGGCAAAGATGGTTGCATCGCAGTTTGTAGGAAATGTCGTGTCAGTAGTGGAGAAACGAAGATTTTTAACTAAGAGAATTTGAGCGATGAATGATGAACATACACCTTTATACGATGCGACAATAATATAGCTTAATAGGAAGTTTTTTGCGGTAAGTATTGAGCTAAGATAAGGCCCGTATATCGTATATCCTGCTTGTCGTAAAAGGCGACTAAAAGGAACCGAACTACTGTCGGTATAAGCAGTAACCTCTTCTCAAACAACAGCTTTGGGTGGACGAGTTGAGAAGAGACTTCTTGTCCTTGGGGTAAGAAATTGTCCCTAAAGGCGGATGAACCAGTAGATACATCTGCTCAGCGGCATGAGGCATGACCAATTCTGGACCTTTTTTTACTCGCAGCAGTACATCAAGGTCGGTAATTTTGTACGTCCACGGAATACGGAGCATGCGTCTCAAAGGCATGCAGCTTTCTTATATTTTCTTTTTTGAGGACCCAGGCTTCAATTCCATATAATATAGCATCGTACGGTACGAAGTCTTACCTTTAAATCAAGGTTTCTATTTGACAGGAGTGACCTCACCTTCGTATAGGCTGATCTTGCTATTTTCTATGTGTCTATTTATTTCTGCAGTTTGATCATTCTCTTCATTGATAATTATACCCAAGTATTGATATTTTGCAACTCTTTCAACGGTGGTATTATTTACGATCAACGTTTGTCGGTTCCTTATTTATTTAGTGATGTTCGTATATAAAATCTCTTTCAGATTCAAGGTGATTCCGTATTCATTGCTACACGTATTGATCAGTTCCATAAGGTTTTGCAAGTCTTTGATACTGGTTGTAATTATAGCAGTTACATCTGCTTCATCATCATCATAGCCACAATGTCTTAACAGACATGTTGTGAACTCGTAAAATGCATTTACACATTTTATGAGTTTCTCTTGGGATATCTTTAAGATCTTTAATGCAGTAGTTTCCCATTTGCTTTCTGCATCCTCATGCCGTTGACCAGATGGTATCTACTGGTTCATCCACCTTTAGGGGTAATTTCTCACCCCAAGGACAGGAAGGTGCCCTGACTCTTCTCAACTTGTCCACCCGAAGCTGTTGGTTGAGAAGAGGTTACTGCTTATACCGACAGTAGTTCAGTGTTCCTTTTAGTCGCCTTTTACGACACGCAGGATATACGATGGGAGATATTCTAACCCGTCCCCACACGGGATCTGCTTACCTGAGATTATTTATATTTTTCCCGTTTATCACTGCCCAGCTTCCGTGTTTGCGAGTGCTTGACTGAAAATTTCTTCCGAGTAGATATTAAGCAGTAATGGCGAAAGTACGCATCCTTGCCTAACTGCTGTCCGGAGAGTTCAAAAGTTCATTATTACAGAAGTTCCAGGAGGTGAGATGAAATTGCTATTACTCAAATTTTAATGACAGCGATATGGCTCCTATCATTTTACCTTAAATATGATATAAATCAACGTCCACTGAAATGAGCGAATGAATGAACATTCTACTATACTCAGTAAACTGGTCAAACATTCATCAACAGGTCGAATAGGCTCGACAAGGAGGAGTTTAAATCTGTGGAGTCGGTAAAAAGGTCAAACGTGGCCTACTTGCCTAGTATCGCCTCCTCATCACTACCACTACTACTTGATAGGGATGGATTTCCTGAATATTTAACCCCTAGTTACCCAGGTGTTATTACTCAACACGTACGGTTTTCAAAATTTGAGATCCCGAAAGGGTAGTAAAAGTTTATTTACACAGCCTACACAGAACACGAGGCTAATGACCAAAGTAGTCGATGCCGATGACACAGAAGTAAAAAGAAAGTGAGATGAATTTGGTATTCCTCAAATTTCAACGACAAAGATATGGCTTTTGTTATTTTACTTTTGATATGCTTTACATCAACATCCACCGAATGAATGAACATTTTACTATACTCAGTAAACTGGTATTCGTAAGTATTCATCAGGAGTTTCGCCTCTCCATCTCTACTACCGCTACTTGATACTGATGAAATTTCCGAAAGTTTCAACCCTAGTTGCCCCAGGTGGTACTACTCAACAACTACCATTTTCAAAATTTGAGATCCCCGAAAGGGCAATAAAAAGCTTATTCGCATGGATGCGATGTGGAGGGCAATGAAATGTATGTATATCTCAATATAATAGACTGGTTTACTTAAAAATTCTTCAGATTGCTGGTGTGGAGACGTAATCTCCGATCAGCAGTATACACACCCACTAAGCATTTAGGGTCTGGCCCTTGCACTGAATATGTTGCATCCTCATTTACATTTGGTATAGTATAGTATAGTATATTTCATCCAAGGATCTAATTCCATAGATATAAGACACGTCAGAATACAGGTAAAACAAGTAAAACAAATAAATAAAATAAATAAACGAGCACAACGTTTAAAAATAGATAATATTACAATACCAACTTCAAATTCAAATTTATGAATCAAAAAATTCTTTTAAGGAATAAAAGGGATTTTCAGCCAGCAAGCATTTCAAGTCTGTTCTAAATTGCCTCTGGTTTTTGGTTTTAAGATGCGCGTTCTTTAAGTGGTTATAAACTTTAATTCCCATTATGGTAGGACCAGGACTAGGATTAATGTAAAGGTGCTTGTTTCGGTGTACAAGACATGCCACTTCTAAAATATATAAGTGACGGTTAAAATGTTTAGTTTTTTAAGCAGCGGTTTACAGTCTGCTATATATGTATATTTCGCCCCTAACATGTTACGAATTTTTTTTTTCAAAAAAACTCTCTCGCAGTGAGCAGAAGCTCCCCAAAATTGGATTCCATACCGTAATCTTGATTCAATATCTCCATAGTAGTATTGTTTTAAGGAATGTAGATTTAAATATAATTTCAACGTTCTTATAAGATATCCTTTTTTATTGAGTGTATTGTTTAGGCCAATACAATGCACTTCCCAAGAAAGAGTTTCGTTTAGGGTTGAGTATTTTAGTGTTAGACGAGCGCTCAATATGCACTTCATTAATGTCAAGATCAGGGATATCATCGATGTTTTTTTGATATGGATGGAAAATTGTGAATTTAGTTTTAGAAGAATTGAGGAACAATTTATTTCCAGAGAACCAGGTATGCCAGATTTTCAGTGCATCTGTGGTTTTTTGACACTTAACTGTTTCCTCTTTGTCAGATACTATCACCGTTCAGTCATCTGCAAATGATGTAATATCATGAATAAAATTGGGAAGATCATTTGTATAGATTGCAACTATAATAGTATAAATTCCTTAGCATAAGTCGTTCCTGTACTGCAGAAACTATGTGCTTCGTCGTACTATATGCAACTCCAGATACCGGCTGTTGTCCGACGAAAGAAGTATCAGGTTTTCTTTTAGCAGTTAGCCTTAGCTTTAAAATTTACAAGCACGCCTTGTAGATAATACTAAGTACTTCTTAGCTAAAGTATGTACAACGTTTTCTTTTCATACAAAATCGTCTACGTATTTTTTCAAAAGCTATATTGCTGCCACATATACCTACTTCTGTTAAAGCTGCACTTCAAGGTGGTCGGACATACTTAGAATAAGATGATAAGAGTGAACTTTTGTGAACCTTTTTTTAACGAGTCTACTGGTACAAGCTATAAAGCCACTTTACCTTGCTATCAACTGTAATTAACCTCCTTTAGCCCCGAGTACTCCAATATAAGGAGCTTTGATGGTCTCGCCATCAGGTTAAGTTTCCGATAAATAAGTAATATCCAAGATTCACAAAAGAGAAGCTTTCGAATACACCATTAAAGACCTTTCGGCATCCGCTTTTTCCGTAAGATTTTTGTTCCGACGGCCCTAATGGCAGCCATGCTCAAATATTGACTCCGGGGATCAAACATTCGGCGGATTCTCCGGGCAGGAATCCGGATGGGAATATGATGAACAGATTGCATAATAAGTTTGAGGTGCTCTTCACGTCGATAAACAACGGGAGGATTGGAAAAACTTAAGAAAGGTATGAAGGGCGGAAAAAAGCTTTTCGTAGCATCATTCCTGTAATAGCTAATACAAACTTTAGAAGGTGAGTTAGCTGTATTGGAATATGCGTCAGTTAAGACAACAGGGGAAGCTGTTGATAATCCACGATTAAGAATAAGCTTTGATTATACAGGGTGATCCAATAAGCGCGCGGTGCTCTCTAGCGGCCAAACCGTTTAAGTTAGACAAAAATGTTTTAAATAAAAACGTTTCTTTTCAAATGCCCTACATCTGTAAAATAATTTCAAAGATGGCGGACTTCCTGATATGCCGGAAGTAGGACTCAACTTGCTTATTTTAATGCTTAATCTTAAATTTATTTTAAGTATTTATTTTAAATAGAACACCCTGTATATTATTACATTTTTGAATTCAGCATCAATTTTTAGGTCCAGTTTGTTAGCCATAGTTTATGTCTGCGAAGCCTACTTTCGGAGTTATTCAGCAATTTTCATAAAATTTGACGTTTGTAGTATTTTACAAAAAAGTTAATATCTCGGAAACTGAACGCGACAGAAAGATGCGGTCTTCGGTTTTTGAAACAAGCGGGAAACGTACTTGTGTTTCAGTAGTATCATTTTTTCAAAAGAACATTAAATCAATAGACTAGCAATTTTCAAATTTGAAAATTCAAAAACGTTAAAAACTTTTTTTTTCAAATGGGATGGTATGGTGAGTTTCACAGCAGTAGATGCGAAATTAAGTTCTCTTTCACTTTTATCTAGACATACGTGGTTTTATCTTTGACGGTTTTCAAGATATTTACGGTTTTGTAATTATGGTGTAGGAATTGGAAAAATCGTAGGAGACCTGGCTCGCAGACGAAACAATTGGCAGGAAACCTTTCATCCAAAGTGTTTCGGCATCTAACACTAAAATGTGCTTTCGCTCCATCTAACTGTAACCACATTATTCTTAAAACCTCCAGTGGTAAGTTTTCCAACAGGTTTTCCAAATTTTCATTTAGAAGATTTTGGAAATGTGATTTCCAATAATACCGCTTAAACTCCATGCTGGTTGTGAACAAAACTCTCAAAATTTGGATTCACGTCGGTCTGAAAATGTAAATTATGCCAGTTTACATGGCTGTTAATGATAACGCTGAAGCTAAATTTCATAAGGAAGAAAATGAAAGCATTTTATAAACAATGTAGCTTCATTCGTAAACAACACACTGTTAAAATGGAGTGCATCTTCTTGGACTCGAGCTCAACCCCAGTTACAGAAATTCGTTCAGTTTTCAAAGTCTCATCTATCAACTGCTTGATTTAGCTGCACGTAATAAGGATGCTATAAGTATGTATGTATGTAAGTACTCCATTAAGATCATGTTCACGGATGTTTGAACAATGCCCAAATACTGACTAATTTCTGCTGTAGTACTGCTATGCGGATCTTCAACAATAAGAATGATATTTGGATGCTGAGATGGCCCACCAGATGAAGGTAACACCGACCATGACGGTATAAGGAACTATATGGATTGGGCGAGTGTGTAGGAGAACCGCTGGTGGATCTGTCAGGCAATGGGGAGTGTCAAAATTTAATGTATTATTTTATCAGCCAATACCCTTATACAAGTAGTACTTTCAAGGATGGCATTAGTTTGTATCAGTTTGTACGACTAAATAAATAAAATAAATAAATAAATTGCGAGAACGTCAAACTCACTACCTTCATTAACTACATGTTTCCTTCTCTCATACTTTACACCAACGTAAATCCAAATTTTGAGAGGTATTATTGGAAACCGCATAATGAACTAATGTATTCCAAAATTGTCTAAATGAAAATTTGGAAAACCTGTTGGAAAATTTACTGCTGGAGCTTTTAAGAATAATGTGGTTACAGTTAGATGGAGCGAAAGTACATTTTAGTATTAGAGGCCGAAAAACTTTGGATGAAAAGTGCCTCCTGCGGTTTTTCTAATGCCTACGCCATAACTACAAAACCGTAAATATCTTGAAAACCATCAAAGATAGAACCACATGTGTCTGGATGAAATTGAAAAAGAATTTAATTTCGTATCTACTGATATAAAACTCACCATACCATCCCATTTGAAAAAAAAGTTTTTAACGTTTTTAACTTTTCAAACTTGAAAATTGTCAGTCTATTGATTTAATGTTATCTTGAAAAAATGATCTCACTGAGACACAAGCACGTTTCCTGTCTGTTTCAAAAACCAAGACCGCATCTTTCTGTCGCGATTGGTTTCCAAGATAGTAACTTTTTTTGTAAAGTACTACAAACGTCAAATTCTGTATAAATTGCTGAATAACTCCGAAAATAGGCTTCATAGACATAAACTATGGTTAACAAACTGAACCTAAAAATCGATGCTGAATTCAAAAACGTAATAATATACAGTGTGTTCTATTTAAAATAAGCAAGTTGATGCCTACTTCCGGTATATCTGCAAGTCCGCCATCTTTGAAATTATTTTCCAAATATAGAGCATTTGAAAAGAATCGTTTTTTATTTAAAACATTTTCGTCTAATTTAAACTGTATAGCCGCTAGGGAGCACCGCGCGCTTATTGAACCATCCTGTATATCGCTGT
This sequence comes from Callosobruchus maculatus, assembly GCA_951848785.1. Classification (NCBI taxonomy): domain Eukaryota; kingdom Metazoa; phylum Arthropoda; class Insecta; order Coleoptera; family Chrysomelidae; genus Callosobruchus; species Callosobruchus maculatus. The sequence continues at coordinate 22,398,763 of CATOUR010000014.1, read as the reverse complement.
AGTCTGAATATTTTGCAAGAAATTTAGTATTCAGGTTTTTTTGTTAAAAGAAAAAATCATATCAAGGTGTAGTTTATGGTAGAGTAGAGATGGGCTATATTAAACTTGTTTAAGGATATTTTTTTTTCACGGAAAGTGATAACAAAATATTTGTACAGTTTATGGATTACAGATTTGGAGAACCCACCTTTTGGCAGCCCATTTCAAGCTTAAGAATGACGATGGGGTCGTACTTGATATATGGCGGGTGACGTCAGGGGAATGAAGAGCAGATGTACGGGTACATCAACGGATGCAACAAGGAAGAAGCATTCGTCACATCCTAAAAGTCTCTTCCAGTCTCATTCTGATCTTCCGCGCCGTACTGCCCTTAGTTTTCGCAAGCATTGCAAAATCTGTTATATTGACTCATAGTTTCCCCAATGCAGCAATTTGTGAGCTAAAAACGTCGTTACAGCTTAGTGGACTTTATATACCTGGAACGGTTTGGACTATTTGTTGAACAATTTTTTTCGATACTATGTTACCTGTTTGGCATCAGCGATGTGCGATGGAGACCGAATGGTGGCCGAACTCAGATGGACGTTTGCACCACCTTGACTACCTGAGGGTTAATGTTAGCTTTCGGTGGACCTTATGCCAAAAATAAGAATTACACTGCTTTCCCCCAGAATTTTTGTTGTAGATTCAAGGCCAAAAATTAAGCCCAAGATGTCTTTGGGTTTGTGGGAAAGGCTCTCTTAATACGTCACGTAAGGCTCCCTTGAGTAATACTCAACAAAATGTTAAAGTGACATGCCAACATGACATTTCGCTGCAGTCAAAACGATTTTGTAGGTTAACCGTGTTGTCAGTTTCTGACACATCCGGAAAAATGTCCGGCACAAAACACGAAATATTGGCACAAAACAAAAAAAGATAACAGAACAAACCAAAATGCGTAGGCATATACATAACAAATTGATTTATATTTGAAATTTGACAATGTCGCCAAATGAATCCCACCATATCGTGGATGTTGCCTAGTAAACAGATACACATGAAAAACCACACTTGAAGGTCCCTCAAGTATCCCTTGCATATTACTTAAGGGACGACTCTGAATACGGTCCTTAAGAACCTGCCCTAATCACACTAGACGAAATAGAAATACATCTTGAATATCCGTATAACTTACTGTCTTTCGTTCTTGGCTAACCAACCCTCTGGTCTCTTACAATTAAATGTTTGTTATACTCTCTCAAGCTTCTTCTTTTTCTGGCCTTGTAACAGAATTCGTTTTATTTTCTATAATTCGTCGTTAAGCCTACATTTACTAAAAGATATTTTTTATTCAAACTGAAACTCCTTGCTCCTTTACGTTGCTTGTCTGCTTCCATATTTAAAATGTATCAATTCACCTAATAAAAATTTCTAGGCTTTAGATTATAATGTTACGCAAAACAGTGGCAATCTTACAGACATTCGACAGTGCTAACGCTTAGCGACTAGGCCTTTACGGAAGCTATGATCGGGTTAACCCGATCACTTGGATCACTGATCCTGATGTTCAAAAAGTGATCTAGGATCAGTCATAAATATGGTCAATTCTCTCTTGTACGGTAAGTGATCCCAATTGGGTTATACAGATCAATAGCTAAACATCTGTTTTTTATTCTTAAACCAAGTTTTTCGTTATTCGATAACCGTTAAATCCATGGAATCATAAATCCCACTTGACAGCTGTTTGAGTTGTTTGACAGATAACTCCTATCCGGATCCAGATCACTGTTTCCGTAAAGGCATTTGTCTATCTTACAACACATTACCAAATTTGACATAAATCGGCGCTGTTGCCAGCTCAATCTGATGCTTAGCATAGTGCTCCTTAAGTGGTGATGGTGCAGACAAAATTAATTTGAGTGACAGATTTAAGCGAAACGGTGCAAAGGGCCATCAAGAAGGTTTCGTTTTTAAGGCAGGGCCGGTGAAGCACAATGGAGTTAAAGCTTCGGGTCAGAGTTTTTCGTCATTTCTAGATGATGCTTAGACGTTACCATTTTTCGTATATACCTTAATAATCAAAAAGTTTATCCCACACATTTCATTTTCTCTGGGAGATACTAGGTGGAGTATACGCTTTGATGTAAGACTCATGGGAACTAACAACTGGGACAAACCTTGAACTGTAACGTATCCTCTTCTCGTCTGTCGCAATCAACTCCACGTGAACAATACACTGGCACTCAAAACAAAAACACAGTGATTCGGTGGCGTCAGTCGGTCCACTCCGCGATAATTAAAACAGCTTAATTCGCGTGTTCCGTCACCCGCCCACAACATTTAGAGGCGACTAATAGCCTCCTGACACAGACGACGCAGGATTGATACGCCGCACAGGTAACTTGATGTGTTATTTTCAGGAACGGTACACACAACAGCCTAGTTAAAAATAACGACCGACATCAGGATGCTGCTGGAAAACCTGACAGAGACGCGCTAGCCAATAGATTTGTTGACATGCTAAACAAAACGTAAACAGGAAGCATTAAAGTGTGCAGTCTTAGAACTCACTAAATTTGCCGCCCCGTGGACGGCTGTTAGACTATTTTCGTTCACTTGGTGGCTTTTTCAGTTACTGATAAATATGTGCTTTAGTGAAGGGGTTTTTCCCGATGCCTTCAAACTAACTAAACTTATTCCTATATTTAAAAACGGCAAAGATCTGGCTGAAAACTATAGGTCAATCTCAATTATTTGCACATTTTAGGTAAACAAACTGAGTAGGTACTTATAGTAGGCGGTAGAAAAGATCTTCCTGAGTGCCATCTAGTACCCGGAGATAATAATAATAAACCGACTTTTTATTAATCATTAGCTACAGTACAAAAATTAATACGTTAGAATGATGGCGAAGTCTAGCTTCCCGCTATTCCACTTAGCCATCATCTGGCGAATGCCCAAACTAAACTAAGATTACAAATTAAAGGTATTATGTCAACACCGAGGTGATTATAGATGATGATCTTAGCTTAGAGAGAAAACCGTGAACAAAACATAAAGGCAACTTATCTTTACGTTATAACGACTATTGAATTTTAAACTATCTACAAATAATTACTACTACAAACACTTTCGCATAATTACATGAACAGTAAGGGTGCATGATCAAACAGTGAACAAAGATATAATATATGTATAATATAATATAGAAAAAAAACTGCCAGTGGACTTACTGCTTCTCCAATAACAACCGTTTTACTTTATATTTGAATTTGTTTATGTTATAAATCTTAAATTCTTCTGGCAGCGAGTTGTATACATTTATAGAATTAAAAATAAAAGATCTTTAGAATAAAGATGTTCTATGCTGAGGCATGGTCAGACGACTACCATAACGTAATTTCCTAGAACGAGCCTCTCTGCGAGGGATAAACTTTTCGACAAGGTCTGGGGGATTGGCTTCCAGGAGAACTTTATGTGTATATGTAGCTAAGTGAAGTGTTCTTCTATTTTCCATATTAAGCCAACCACATTCCTTAATCTTATGGGATATATGATCAAATTTTCTGATGTTGTAAATTAACCTGCAACAACTATTCTGCAATTTCTGTATACGATTTTTATCTGCTACTGTTAGACAAGGACCATAGATGAAATCCGAGTAGTTGAAGTGGCTCAAAACTAGCGATTCGCATAGAGTTCTCTTCAGTTGGTAATTATATATATGCCTATTGCTGTAAATACATTTAAGTGATGAATACGCCCTACTCACTAATTTTTGTACATGCTGAGAAAATCGCATATCAGAATCTATTATTAATCCTAGGTTACGAGCAGAGTCCACTATTTCCACTACACTACTATCTATTTTTAAAGATATTCTACTTTTTAAATGACTTTTATTGGTTTTATTCCCAAAATATAATACTTTGGATTTTTCTGGATTCAGTTTTAAGTTATGTTGCTTGGACAAATCACTAATTTTCTGTAACTCCCTATTCAAAATAAATTCAGCATCGTTTACGTTATTGAAATTGAAACTATAATACAACTGAATATCGTCGGCGTAGGCCTGAATTTTGCAGTGCTGTATGTTATTTAATATATCAGCAGAATAAATTATGAAAAATAAAGGACCTAGGATGGACCCTTGCGGCACACCCGACAATATATCTATAGATGCCGATATATCTCCATTGATCTTAATGCTCTGATTCCTCCCAAGAAAATAGTCCCATATTAGAAGAAGTGATTTTTCATCAAAACCATAATACTTGAGCTTAGAACAAAGTAGCTCATGACTAATGGTATCAAACGCCTTGGAAAAGTCAAGAAGTACCAAAGCGCTTGATAGCCCTTGATCATAAGCAGTCAATATGTCGGACGTAACAATAGCTAATGGAGTAACTGTACCTCTACCAGGCCGGAATCCCGATCGACATTCTGGCAAAAGATTATGTTTAGAAAAGTATTCAAAAACTTGCACGAATAAAAATTTTTCAAATATCTTAGAGACCGCTGGAAGTATGATTATTAAACGTAAGTCTGAAAAATCTTTAGGTTTTTTATTTTTGGGGATAGCAATCCCAATAGCTGACTTCCATAACGATGGAAATAGAGAATTTTCAATGCAGTAATTTATTATATGAGCTATATATTTTTCTATAAACGGGCTACAATACATAAGCAGTTTCTTATTGATATTATCCACACCATAAGCGTCAGATTTGATGTCATTTAAGAACGCGTGCACTTCTTCAATAGTAATTAGCCGGAATGAAAATCTTAAATGATTATTGACAATCGAAGAACTGTAAAATTCAATTTTCTCATCGCAGTTATTTGTAACAGTTTGAAGATAATATATGTGGAAAAGTATGAATTTATTGCATTTACATCTGACAAATTCTCTGGAATTGCATTATTTTTAGTAGATGTTGCATTCAATTTTTTTAGTGCGTTCCAGGTGACCTTGGAATTTCCTTGTTGAGTAACATAATTAAGATAATTTCTTTTTTCACTTCTAGTAACGGACAATGTGTGATTGCGAATTTCTTTGTATGATTGAAAATCTTCCGTTTTTCTTGATTTCCTAAATTTTTGCAGGGCCTTGTCTCTTTCTTTTTTTAAAATGCGCAAGTTATCTGTAATCCAAGGCGCATGCCGCTTGGTGACCTTCCTACGAATAAGAGGTGCACTCTTATCGAGGGCTGTCATAATATGTTCATTGAATAAATCGACTTTTTTATTCACATCTTTTTCCCGTAAGAGTTTATGCCAGGGAAGAGAAGATAATTCCTCAAGGAAAACATCCTTATCAAAACTTCTGAAAGATCGGAATTCGATGAATTTAGTATTACTGTTGTAGGTACAAAACCCGATTTCAGCATATATTAAATCGTGGTCTGAAATACTATGTACCGGGATGGTCCCAGAGTTAGTGACTATGTTGGTATCAGAGATAAAAATGGCATCAAGCAAAGAGGAAGTCGAACTCGTAGTTCGAGTAGCTACATCTATGATTTGAGTGAAACCAAAGGAATTGAAACAATCCACGAGGGGATTATGTAGATTAAATAAATTTACGTTAAAGTCTCCCATAAATGCCATCCAGTCAACCGTATGATACATTACAGACAAAATATCATCAATTTCTGTGATGACATCAATAATACGAATGCTAGGCGGTTTGTAAAATACACCCACAACACCTGTGTGCCGTGAAACTTTTATTTTAAATAACATATATTCTAAGCCACTGTTACCTGCATGATCATCAATCTAAATAGTTTCGCAATTTAGTGCTGTCCTGATATATGCTCCAACACCTCCACCTCTGCCAATTCGATCTTTCCGAAAGAAATCGTATCCAGGAATTGCAATCAGATCATCATCAAACTCTGCATCTAACCATGTCTCAGATAGCAATACAATATCGGAATCGTTGTCTAAAATAATTTCTCTAAAATCATTAAAGTGAGCGCATACTGACCTTACATTTAAATGTGCAATCTTCATTTCCTTTGAAATTATCTATCAAATTTAAACTAATATAAATATACTTGCTTACAGTAGAAATGCTAAAAAGTTGTTATAAGTAACCCTCGACAAGTTGCCTATGTAACACAAAAAAGAAACTTAGCTAAAATAATAATATATATACAAAGTACCTAACACCAAAAGAACACAAGGTTGTGTGCAGCTCCCGTGGAATTGAGCCTTTACTATACTACTAATAAAATAAAAATTACCGCCATGATTCCAGTATTACATTAAAATAAGCTACAACTTATCTAAGTCAGATTCACTGCTGATTAAATGTCTTTTGTTGTTTTTATAAATATATACATTTCCATTGTAAGACCAAACGTATCTAAGAGAGTTTTTTTCAATTGCAAGTTCCATCAACTTTAGGCGGTTACCTGCGAGGTCCTCTTTAATCACCACACCACTACCTTTCAACAGCTTCTTCTTATCGTAAATCTGGTTCTTCAAAGATATACTTGCTAATTCGAGAAGGATACCTCTCGTTTTGTTCCCCTCTCTTTTCCCCGTTCTAATACATGATAAGATTTCTTCATTCCTTAGCCTGATTCCCATTTTGCTTTGAAACAGGTCTGTCACTTTATCGATCAACACTTCGTTATCGGTCTCCTTTAATTTGAAAATCCTGATATTTTTCAGTCTCGCTCCTTGATCGAGTGCATCTACTTTCCGCATTAACTGTTCATTCTCCGTACGAAGAATTGTTGTTTCATCCTTCAAATCCTTAATGACTGTATCATTTTTCAGACTCATTTCTTGTAGCTTTTGCTCTATTCCGGCTATTCGATCGTTTTTGCTACAGTGTCTGACACTTTTTGTACGATACGGGTTAAAAAGTCGTCATCTGCTAATATGGAAGTGATACAGGAACTCACCGTATTTTTGATTTCATCACGAATCTCCCTTGTTATCACCATTTTAGAGATTTTGATACGGTACACTATGAGTAACAACAGTTATATACAGGCTGTGAAAATCTCACTCCAATAACTTCGAAATTAACCACCTATTTTTGCTGTGGAATCGGGAGCGTACAACCGAACGTGTTTACTCAGTGCTGTACATATAAAAGATAGTGGTAAACCAAAGGAAGTCACTGCTGAAAAGCAGCGGACTCCTTGGCGGAACTCAAAGGCGCATCCGCTTCACCTAACCAGAAGAGCGCCCTTCTATGCCAACTGCGTACGAGAGTTGATATACGAGGGTTGCTCTGTATTTGCGTCAATCCACCAGTATGCAGGCAGCTGTTTTACTCGATTCTCATATGCAGTTGGCATAGAAGCGCGCTCTTCTGGTTAGGTGAAGCGAATGCGCCTTTGCTTTCAGCCAAGGAGTCTGCTTTTTCGTTTTTTGGCGGTGACTTCCTTTGGTTTGCCGTTACCTCCGGGTACCAGATGGCACACAGGCAGATCTTTTCGGTCGCCTACTCTCACATGCTTTAGATGTCCGGTTTCACGCTTATTAGTGATCATCAGTGTACCATAGGTCGATTGACGGAGATAGAGAGCATCATAGTTTTCATGTCTACCGGACATCTAAAGCATGTGAGAGTAGGCGACCGAAAAGATCTGCCTGTGTGCCATCTGGTACCCGGAGGTAACGGCAAACCAAAGGAAGTCACCGCCAAAAAACGAAAAAGCAGACTCCTTGGCTGAACGCAAAGGCGCATTCGCTTCACCTAACCAGAAGAGCGCGCTTCTATGCCAACTGCATATGAGAGTCGAGTAAAACAGCTGTCTGCGTACTGGTGGATTGACGGAGATATAGAGCAACCCTTGTAAGTAGTTAGATCTTGCAAATGCTTTTGATTGCCTTTTTCATGGAATCCTTATTAAAAAACTTGAATACTATGTCATTCGTGGCCGACCTTTGTAACTGCTTAAGTTATATTTATTCGAATAAAGACAATATTTAACGGCCAAGAATGAGGCATCGTCTGTCAACTATGTGAAAGCTGGTATTCCAAAAGGCCCTGTTTTAAAGCACTTATTATTCAATTATTAATGTGTTGATGATGCAACTACTTATCATCCAGACAAAATGGATCAAACCTTTCCAAATCCATAATGACCACAACTGGTAACGCCAAAGGAGGGTTTTACCAAAATAACCTCAAGTTGAACCTAAATAAAACACAAACCTTAGCTATATCCAGCAATAGTATAGGAATTCCGAGTCGCTAAAGTTGCTTGGAGCCTATATTATAGAATCATCATTGAGCTGGTCTTGCCACACAGATTAATTTTGTTCTAAAATATATTCAGAAATGTTCCCCTTAAGACAGTTGAATCATTAAATTCAAACTACAGCATAATATTATGGGGAAACTGTAGTGCAGCGGAACAAGCCTTTAAACTGCAGAAGCACCAGATATGCTAATCTATTAAGGGAGCCAGGGCATAGACCAAAAGTGACTGTAGAAAATCACTTTCAGGCACCCTATACAATAAGCTACCTGATTCTTTAAAAATCTTAGATACCTCAAGTGTACCTTGAAGGCATTCTGGAAGAGGAACTGTTTCACAGTATCAAAGAATTCCTTTATCTCAATTGGCCCCGCAATTTTTTTATGTGGCGAGAGATGGTTTTATGTCGAAGGTTTTGTCTAATATTATATGTACGTGAGGACACTTATACCCTTTCATTATGTAATCTACGGTACATACAACAGTCTAGTTAAAAATAACGACCGACATCAGGAAGCTGGAAAACATGACAGAGACGCGCTAGCTAGGTTTGTTGACATGCTAAACAAAACGGAAGCACCAAACGTGTCTTGGAACTCACTAAAATTGCTGGCCCGTGAACTTCGTTGCGTTTACCTGCCCCTTTTTCGTCAGTATCTGGAATTATCTGTAGTCCTTTTTCATTACAGAGGATTTAGAAAACCGGATTTATTGCAAGGACAGAAAACACTCGACTACCAGGAAGTGTGAGACAGAGTTTGTCCGCCTGACGTTGAACCAGCTTGAGTCCGCTGGTCATATGTCCAACGGATGCAAACGCATCCATCTGACATGCTACCACGGCCTGACCGGCTAAAACCTGTTCCCCCTTTCTCACCTCTGATGCTATATCCCCATCTGCACCGGGTATCATCGTGAACAATATTTTCCGCGGAGAGAGGATGTACTAATTAAATTTTTTGGGAATAACTTGTAATCTTTATTTGCCCTTAAATTCCTTTCTCTTTCGCCTTTGCTGAGAGTATTTTGTTGATCATCCCATGTATGACGTTCCATGCCTCTATGCTGGAGATCAGCGGGACCACAGTCACTGGGGTTAGCTCATCCAGTTTTTGACTTGCCTCCTGACTTTGTGGCCCCCATCTATTGCACAGCAATAAAGCATGCTCGACCGTATCCTCCGCCTCGCAGTGCAAGCATCTCTCTTCCATCATCCACCTTAACGTTTTCCTATACACACGAGTCCCATGCCTAGACAGTGCCTGCGCCTGCGTTAAGAAATAGTACGTCTGTCGATTACTTCAATCCGCCCATTCTTTTATCGACGGTATTAGTCGTTCATACACTGTGCGACATCACAGTGGTCTCTTTCCACATTCTTTGCCACTTACTTGCTGTTAGCCCTTCAGCTTCAGTGCGGCATATCGCACTGACTGCTTGACTGAGGCAAATTAGTTCCCTATCTTCAGTCAGCAAGTATAACGGTGATATTGTCGTTATCACTTGCAAGGCAATTATCTGTGGTCTAGAGGAAACCGAGGAAGTAATACTATCACCCAGGAGGAAGGTGAAATTTCCGGTAGCTGATAACACCAAGCCACTCCAGCCACTCAATCTTGAGGTGTGGCTTAGCACTAAACTGTCTTTTGCAGATCATATACGCAAAAAGGTCCAGAAGTCCACAAATACGTTTCTTGATTTAGCCAAACCTATGCCAAACTGCAGTGGGCCCAGAGCCAGCAAAAAATGTATTATCCACTGCAGCACTTTCGTCCCTTTATGCAGTTCCAATATGGCACACCGCATCAAATCGCAGCATTGAAACTGGAATCACTGGGTACAATAATAACGTTGCGTGTGTGCACTGCTTATCGCACAGTCTCCCATGAATCTGTCAGAGCTATCGCAGAATTTCCGCCGACAGAACTCCAAATTCAAGATCGATCATAAATGTAACACTCAAAAGAGAAAAAAGATACTTCTCTCATCAAGCACAGCTTTGGCACTGGTCGTACTTTTACCTTCAATGGCACAATGGTAAAAAAGGCTGACAAGACAAAAACAAGGGGGGATAGCCCTCGTCCTGAAATTAACAAACTACAGGTGGATAAAATTGATAAAAATTTAATTAAATAGAATAAAAAGTAACGCATTGCATCATCTAAGAATAGTAATATAAACGACATTATTGTATTAATCGGCACAATTATCACAATTTTTCAAGGGGCAACGGTACGAGTCTTACATCTAGCCCCTGAATACAAAATAACTCAAAAGTGTACGAATGTACAGCATAAAGGAATCAGGTGTACAACAAATATAAACAATACTAACAACAGGATGATGAAGATATAAAATAATTTTTCCGCAAAACAGCTTATGGCATAAAATATAATAAAAAAATAACGTCAGTAGAGAAGTGGTAAAAGATGTAACACATAATTAGATATGAACGAGCAAGGATACTCCTGGTGATAATATTAGTATCAATTTGAATTCCATTTTGAAAACCACAATAGATGCTTCTTTAAAATGAAGAGGCAACACATTTTAATGTGTCACAGCGTTAAATGAGTAGCAGAAAACAGTACATTGACAAGGTAGCTGCAAAATGCATTTTTTCCTGAAGCTTACATTATCAAGAAATTGAAATTTTTCGGGCAAGTAGGATGGTCTATTGCCATGTAGAACTGTATGAAGCAATAAAAGCAGATTGCAAGTGAACATTTTTTTATATTCAGCTAGTTTAGTTCTTGGATGGGTCTGGTTATGTATTCGAATCTATAGCAAGTATTTTCAATCATTTGGATTCTTCTGAAACTGTGTGCATCAAGGGCAGGGTAATACGATGTAGTGCAATATAATATCCGAGAAAATATCAAACTTTCACACATCCTCTGTTTTATATTTTAACTGAGCGCGTCTTTATTTACACTAAACAACCTGATTACAGCATAGCATTATCTAATAACAGTATTACAATGATTCAATTTTGAACCTTTTGCTTTAATGACAAAGCACTAAGATAGATAGATTTAGAAACATTTAATTGCAGATTATGCGAAAATGTATAATAGTTGATTTTTTCGAGACCTTCGCTAATAACAGCGGTGATAATATCAGGTAAAAAACTATAATGAATTTGACTATCATCTGCAGAGAACTGAAGGCTAACATGGTTTACTTGCTCATATAGGTCAGCAGTGTGGATAAGAAAAGGGGCCTAAAATAGAACCCCGGGGGACGCCTGAAAGTAAAGTCTGATACATACACGTTTGTGTGTGTATTTTTAGAGTTACCAGATATCAGATTAAATCCATTTAATATAGTGACTTTCCATAGTCATGAATTTTTTTTTATTGATTTATATAACGCTTGACAACAACGTCAGCATGTACCTATGTACCTGCACTTTTATAAAAAGGAGTATACAATAAATACTGTAAAGCCTTGAGGGGTAACTTTGCGCCAAAGTTGGAAAAAGTATACACTCCATCTATGAGAAAAACATGAACCGTTTTCTAGATATGCTCGGTTTTTTCTGATAGGTGGAAGCACCGTTCATAACCTGTTGGCAGTAAACTATATCGTCCACAATTTTGCAATTTTGCTCAACGTGCGGTAAGCCCAAAGTTTACGTCTCAACTTTTATACGAAATGTATACTGGCAAAGTGCTATTTTTCTCATTGAAAACCCATTGATTTGAAGGTAAGTGATATGTGTTGATATTGAAAATATATTATTCTTCCCAACTATAACATTTACAGTACAATTGCTTCGTTATTTATCAGTTCACCATCCATAAACGCTCAAGTGTATTTTACGTGTGTAAACAGGGGTTACGTTGCACCAGCTCATATGTGGTGCAATATAACCCCGCACATATATTTACATATTTTTTTGAATAAGTTATCATATACTAAAGCTTTTTTCATTTAGTCCATAAATACAATCTTGGGAGGCCTTCTCTATTTTTATTGCTTGTCTTGCAATTGTTGTTCATGTCATGTAACAAAAACTTCCTATAGTTGAACTGCAAATAGTTTGGTGTTGTTTCAGAACGGTACGAGTCTACAAGCGGAAGCTAGGATCTCGTCGATACGCAGATTATTCGAACGAAAAACTTGAAGAATGCCTAAAATCGATCAGAAATGGGACTTTCACCCAACGTAAAGCTGAGGCTCACTTCAATATACCAAGAAGAACAATAAATTATAAACTGTAACAAAAACATGTCAAGGTGCCAGGTAAACAGCCTGTGTTTTCCAGAGAGGAAGAAGAAACATTCGTTTCTTACATAGAAGCAATGAGTGACTACGGCTTTCCCTTGACTCATCAAGATCTCACAGTCGTCATCACTTGTTATTTAAACAAAATTGATAGAACAGTCAAGCAGTTCTCGAACAACGTTCCCGGAAAATATTGGATTAGATCTTTCTTGTTGCGTTTCCCTAGATTGACAGAACGTTTCGCGTCAAGTATTAAACGTAGCAGGGCTGCTATTGATGAAAAAACCGTACAAGAATACATAGATAACTTGAAAGATGTTGCTGAAGACGTACCTGCGGAGAACACGTCGAACTTGGATGAAACCAATCTAAGTGACGACCCCGGAAAATTAGAAAGAAAAGTCATTTTTCGCCGTGGAACAAAATATCCCGAAAAAGTTTGTAATTTTTCTAAGTCTAGTACCTACTTCACTCATGATGTGTGGTACTGCTGCTGGAGAACTTCTGCCACCTTCTGTAGTTTATAAAGCTACTCAACTATGGAATACTCGGATGGAGGGAGGTCCAAAGCATTGTCACTACCAAAGCACTAAATCTGGTTGGTTTGATGGAGTGGCATTCAATGAGTGGTTTGAGAGTCTTATGTTGCCTAGACTGAAAAAAATGACGGGAAGAAAGGTTGTCATAGCCGATAATCTATCAACACACCTCAATGTGGCGATTTTCAAGAAACGCAACGACGAGGATATACATATCATCTGTTTGCCGCCAAACAGTACACACCTCACGCAACCTTTGGACGTTGCATTTTTCCGCCCTATGAAAGTAGTTTGAAGAAAAGTTTTAATAGACTGGAAAACAACTCCTAAAGCATGAGTTGTACTATTCTATCAAAGCAACACTTTCCACCTCTATTGAAACGTCTCCTTGAGAACCTAAAGCCAAATTTCAAAAAAAACTTAGAAAGTGGTTTTAGAAAGTGTGGCATTTATCCATGTGATGTACAACCACTGCTTGATAGAATAGCACACAAACAGCTGGAGCATTCAGCTATTTGCTCAGCTTTCGTGGATGTTTTGCATTCTACCCGAGAGGCATGTAGTAAAGCCGAAACTTTCGAGAAAAAAGAAAATTTCTTTGCCAGCAGGAAAGAGTTTGTCTCACGAAGAGCTGCTGCTAAACGGGGGTCCATTGAGGATGACCGTCAACCGCAATCCACCAAACAACAGCCTATCAATAATAACTCACAGCCTGGTACCAGTGGTATTCGAAAACAAAAGTTGAAATCTTTGAAAGGAACAAAGAATCTAAAGTCTCATTACTCTGAGGATGAGGAGTCAGAAGATGATTTTGAACCTAGTTTTCATGACAGTTCAGATAATGATAACGACTGGGACACATATAGGGCCAAGCAAATAGAGAAGTTAAATGCATCAGTTGACCAAGAAGAGGAAGTTCCATTTTTAGCAAGGACAAAACCACTCATGAAGCAGACTGATACATTTGTAGTTGTACAGTATGAAGGTAATTACTACCCAGGCATCATTGAACGTGTGAAAGAAGATGGTACATATGTGAGTGCCATGCTTAAGTCAGTTAAGAACTGGAAGCGGCCTGTACGTAAAGATGTACTTTTCTATGGATGGGATAAAATTATTGGAAGTATAGATCCCACCAAAATATTAAGTAAAGGATGCGTATTTTCAGTAGTAGAGTTGGACGGCAATGTGGCCTAAACGATGTGTGGTATAGAAATCCGAATTTTTTGTCTATCGCTTATAAGGTTATTCTACGTTTATGTTTTTTCCGCGTATAAAATACAACTTTTGATATTTAGTCATGTTAAAATTATTTTCTCTTGATCAGCCGGAAATAGTCAGACGTTTTCAGTTTCCTGCGGTCGTGGGAGGTTCCACAGTGATCCTGAATGCTGATTACTTTGCACCAAACTATTTTTTCGCTCAAAATAATTTTATTTTCGAGACAGTGCAAATTAACCCGTCTAAATGGTATACTTTGCACTATTTTTTAATAATCAATGTACAGTGAAATACCGTAAACGAGATTTATTCATTTGCTTATATGTGTTAAATAACTAAAAATGATAACATACAAACCATTTATTGAATTCAATTCACAAGACTTGATTTCTTACATGCTTGTCTCAATGGGGACTGCCCAAACTGGTGCAAAGTATCACGGTACGTGAAGATGGCTTGGTCATTAGGAAGCCTAAATTTCACTCTTTTTCCCTGTCTGACCAAAAACCAGAAAATAATCTAGCAGTATTTCGTAAGACTAATCGCCTGCGTAATCACAAATTTGAGCAGCTAAGTAGGAGTTTGCATCCAAGGTCACAATTCTCGAGCTTTCAACACAGATGTTTTAAGCTAATTAACCAAATTCTCACACAGACAGAGTTTTTCCGGTATGGCAGCGGCTTCGAATCGATCAAAGCTGTAACAAAGGTGAATGAGCGTTAACGCGCAGTTGTCGTCCCGTGTTTTGACGTACCTTAGACTGATTTATAGTGGCTTACCTGGAATTCTAAACAGTCTTTGATGTCACAGATCGCGATCATTTTTCATAGGCCGAGGAGGTGGCGTGACGCATCACTGAAGCATTCAAGGTGTGTAAACAGGGGTTATTTATACATAATTACGTTGTTATAAATCTAGGTATAATCGTTTATAAGCAGCAGTTCATAGGCGATGTTTTAATTGAGAATTTTATTTTAATTTATGGTACACGTGGAGAATACAGCGCGTGTGTAGTCTATTCAAAAACTTGTGTCATAACTGATCCTTCCCACTCAGTGTCTTTCGTCCTATAAATAATTAATATTGAAACACAGCTATTCCAAAAATACAATAAATCAATTTTTAAATAGAAATATACTTTTGCTTCAGGTGAGAAATTTTATTGTACAGTTGAAAAGGCTACGTTGCAAAATAAGGTGCACTTGGACAAATTACTTCTCACAGACTCTATTGTTATAAAATTTTCTTAATAATTCTTCTTTCAAAGACTAAATACCTTTTTCATCAAAAATCAGAATTATATGTTGTATTTGAGTGATAGGTTACCGACAGGAAAAATCAAAAACAGCAATTTATAACCTTACATTCTCTTCACAGTGCATAGATATGTACAAAATAATATTTTCATTATTTTCCAATATAGAAGATTACAAAAAGAAAACGAAAAGCAATACAGGGTGTCCCAAAAAATAGTGTCAAGCGGAAGTCCAGAGATAGAGCACATCTAGAAGTATCTGAATCACCCCCATATATGTTATGCAATTTTCTGTGGTTTCCGAGTTATGAATTTTTTTCTGAATTTTAGAGAATTCTCTACCTCGACAACTTAAAACTGTTCCAAAAGAAAAACTAAAAGACTTTTCCAAATGATCTTTTTTGCTAATTAATCCCCAAGAGTTTAATGTTTATACGTGAAATAATCGGCTTCGTAACTTTGATGAAAGTTATAAAAATTTTAGTGTAAAGTGAAAAATTTACGATCTGATAATTATGACTTAAATCTTCAACTCTAAATTAATAATCCAAAGAGGTGATTTCATAGTTTCTAAGTAGGTCTAGAAACTTCTTCAGACTCTCAGCTATCACAGTCATTGAAAAAAAGTAGTACTTAATGGGGCTACTTTCGCTCCAATCGACCTTCAAAGACAATAGGCGAAGATTTCTTGAAATTAGCGATGTGACCTTCAATTCATCAATAGCTTACGTTAACGCGCTAATAGCAGAATGGTTGTCAGTACCGCAATAATAAACGTTAAAAACGTTCCATAAATTAAACATTTGTTAAAAAAGATCCTATTTCTTGCTAAAAAACCACAAGGAGCGCATTCTTCAAAACCGGTTTTTACCTGAGCGACAAAAAAGGAGCTAACGCTAACGCAGTAAACGATGTTAGAAAGAGATAGCTATGATATTGTTGTGATGTCTTTTCAAAATGTGTCATTGTGCATAAGTTGCTTTCGTTGTCTTTATTCAGTCGTCTGTCTGTCTTTGCGGCTTTAAAACGATACGCTCTTGTTTGGTGAATTATTTTAACAATTGGGATTTCTTTGCGGACTATTGAGTGCACGCAGATTCGAAATTTGGCTTTCCCTACGGACTCTGAGTGCTATCGGTTTGGATTGGTGTTGCTTCTGTTGTCTGACTACTTGGCTATTCCTACGGAGCTTGAGTGCACCACAACTGGATTTAACAATGCTGTTTTCTGCAAGAGACTATGCAACAAATGGATAGGTCGTGGTGGACCCACTGAATGGCCGCCACGGTCACCTGACTTAATCCGATAGTTTTTGTTTGGGGCTACTACAAAGAACTAGTTTATGCTAAAGAGTGTTGAAACATCAGCAAATTACGCAACAAATTAACACAGGCTGAAGAAACAATAAAAAACAATCGAAGAGCTTTTGTTAATTTAAAAAACAATTTTTTCGAAGATGTAGATTATGCATCGAACAAGAAGGTGTGAAAATTTCTTGTGAAATTTAATAAAATTAGTGAAGAAATCTGATAATTTCGTTTCGTTTTACAATTTCCCACTTACAAAGAAGAAGTCGTACTTGTAAAAATGTGACACAGGTGGTCATCTGTCGATATTCTGATCGCACTGAATGTTTTTTATTGCGGCACTGACAATCATTCTGCTATTAGTGCCCTAAAATTAGTTATTGTTTCGTTTAAAGTCCCATCGCTAATTTCAAGAAATCTCCGCCTCTTGTCGTTGAAGGTCGATTGGTGCCAAAGTAGCCCCATTAAGTACTACTTTTGTTTAATGGTTATGATAGCTGAGAGTCTGAAGAAGTTTTTAGGCCTGCTTAGATATCATGAAATCACCTCTTTAGTTTTTTAATTGCGCGTCGAAAATTTGAGTCATAATTAACAGAACGTGAATTTTTCACTTTACACTATAATTTTCATGACTTTCATCAGATTTACTAAGCCGATTCCTTTATGTATGAATAGTGAATTCTTGAAGATTAATTAGCAAAGAAGATAATTTGGAAAAGTGTTTTGATTTTCTTTTTAGAACAGTTTTAAGTTGTCGAGGTAGAGAATTCTCTAAAACTCAGAAAAAAATTCATAACTCAAAAACTACAAAATATTGCATAACATATATGGGGGTGATTCAGATACTTCTAGGTGTGCTCTATCTCTGGACTTCCGCTTGACACTATTTTTTGGGACACCCTGTATATCAAGAGAGCCAAATTCAGAACGCGGTGCCAAAGCACTGCCTCTGGTTTTTTATTTGACTCACATACATTGATTTCTAGTACAACAAAAAATATATCATAATCGCCAAACTATGAGTAGGTAAGTATATATATAAAAAAACAAAGAAAGTTCACTACATAGAAAATTTTGTACTGGTTGAGCTGGAATTCTAAATTGTTTATAAGTGAAAGCATAAATAAATCAATGACTAAATGGATTACCTTGCTTTATATACCATACATATAACCATAGACGGGTATATCTTTTGAAAGCATGAGCTTTGAGTGCCTGAAGCTTAACAGGTAATATATTGTATAGACATGCCCCAGAATAACTGGAAGACCTTTCAAATAGCACAGTCATTATTTAGGTATACAATAGGTTCATTGGGGAAACGTAGCCTAGAGGTTCATACATATTTCTGGACTACCCACCTCCCTATTCTACAAATTTAATTATCCCCCTGTAACCCATAAAAGTGATCTAAAGCTTCGAACACAGCTAATAGAAAAGTTTAAGTCTATTTAATATGTTCTTTGTGCCTTTTTAAGGATTTCTTCACTAACACTCGAGAGCTTGTTTAATTCACACATTTTGCCACCGTCACACTAATATAAACATATCAAATGTTAGTTGTTATACACCCTACATCCTGTAGATTCGGTTTTTATGTACTATCTTTCTTTTAAGCTACATGGTAGCATGTTCGACTAGATTTGAAAAGTACATAGTTTTACCAATCGATATACAGGATGTTCTCAAAGCTGGGACGTTCCGTTTCAGAAGCAACTGCCTTCGAAACGATAAAGCTGATGTGCGGTGAATCAGTAGCAGAAGAGTAAAATAAAATTGTAAATAAATACTTAATATTCGTTCGCTGCAAAGTTTTAAGTGCGGCCTTGCCACATGAATTTTATAGATGCAGTTCAAAATTCGCGCCACAAAACTGAAAAACGCAAGTGTTTCTTCTTCAATTTGGACCATTCGAAGCTATGTTGGCCTTCCAGAGAAACCACGATGCGATACAAACATACTGTGTCTCTAGCTTCTTGCACGAGGTAGTCAACTTGACATGGTGCAAGATAAATACGGTCAGGGGTCAGCATACATTCGCGAAGTCTGAGAGGGATTTGTACTATATTCACTGTACACTAAAATCACAACCATCAGTTCATTACGGTTATAACGGTTGCACAATGTTTGTTGTTTTTAAAGTCCGATGTAGCACGTCTATAACAACTGGAGAAGCGTCACTGGTAAGTATGGTTTTGGCGAGTACTATGAGAAAAAGTCCCAGCTTAAGAAACACCCTGTATTTAGGATTATTGAAACCGTTTCCAGGGTATAATAAGGTATCTAAGACGAGGTTAGATATTTTTTCTATATTTGCGAGTGTATTTGTATTCTGATCATTCCTTTCTACGTCAGAACCGTCATGAGCAGAACATAAACTTTCCAAGCTACGGAATCTACATCCAGCTCAATTTTGCCCCATCAAGGTTGTCTTGAAACGCGTGTTTTCAACCTCCTCCTGATGGAGGCAAAAGTTTGAGGTTATACCGCTAAATCAATCTTGATTTTGTAATTGTATGAGGTCACCTAAATGATATATTTCACTATCTTGCACCTATCAAATGTATATGTTTCGCTGACGATACCACCCTCATTCAATCTCATTCTAGTTTAACAGTTTTGAATAGCTTAGTTGCAATTGCTGAAAATAAAGCCGAACAGTGGTTCACCACCAATAGACTGAAATTAAATAGAGAGAAGTCGCAAAAACTTGTTTTGTCGACTAACAGAAATACCGTGATAAAAGCCTCAGTTACACTGCTCGGTATAACAATCGATGAGTCACTCAGATGGGAAACTCACATTGAAGTCCTTCGCAAAAAGCTAAGCACCAGTCCATTTGTAATTCGGCAACCTAAACGGATGACCTTACTTGAAGGCTTACTTAATGCTTACTATGGTTACTATGGTAGTTTATGGTATTGCTATATGAGGTGCCGCAAGTCACGTAACAAGAGCATTTAAACTGCAAAAGAAGGCACTCAGAATTATAACTGGTGCTCCTTTTAATAGTCACTATTAGCCAATCTTTAAAATACTTCACATCTTGCCAGTTCCATGTTTATATATCCTGTACTCACTAATTTCTATTTATGAAAATTTAAATAAGACTTCCGTTCAGTCTGATTTGCATGATTATAATACCAGAGGATCTGAATCACTGAGACCTCCACGATACAGGCTTACAACATCTGAAAGAAATTCTATGGACTTCAGATTCTACAACAAATTGCATCGTGAATATAGGGATTGCAATGCATACTATATATATATATATATATAAACAAAACAAAAACAAAAAAGGTGCAACCCGGGCTCCGACACACCGGGCTGCTGTTCCATTCCCCAGCGACTACTCCTCACACCGTGAGGTGAGCAATCACTGGGTCCGCGTATCGTGCGTCCTAAGCAGACGAAGGGACCCATGGATGACTGCCTTCTGCATTCTGGCGGCTAAGATGTGCGCCGCCGCACGGCACACCGGCATTTTGCGCAGTGCAGAGAGCAGCGTATCCCTCATACCACCTAGGGATCCAATGACCATTACTAGCAGACTCACAGTGTAGTCCGGCCAGAGCCTGCGAAGTTGTCCGAGGAGCTCCTGATACTTGGTCCGCTTTTCCTCCTCCTTAGAGACGATGTTCCCCTCGGCAGGTGCCGAGAACTCGATAACGAACATCGTCTTTTGTTGGTAGTCGAGGAGGACTATGTCGGGCTTATTTGCATGTATAAGCTCGAGCGTGGAGAATGAGTAGTTCCAGTAAATTCGGCACCTCTCGTTCTCCACAACGGACTCAATGTCCCCTGGAGCGTATGGCAGCACCGGTGTCTCATCTATACCGTATGAGTGCCTTAAATGGTAGTATAGCACTCGTAGAGCCGCATTGTGCCGATAGATGTAGGCTGTGCCAGCGTACACCTTACACGCCGACAAGAGGTGCGTAAGGGTCTCTGGCGCCTGCAGGCAGGCTCTACAGCGGATATCGGGCACATCCATACCCATAATCCGGCTACGGTATACTAAGGTGTTGAAGACACCGTCTTGGCAAGCCATTATAGAGCTCTCAGTCTCCGACTTCAACCCATTAGACCTTAGGAAGGAGAAGGTCAACTGCTCAGATAAACCATGCTCTTCTAGATGTTTGTAGAAGATTCCGTGCATTGGTTTATCTTTGTGAAGTCTTAAAAGCAATTGGACTTCAGCAGTTTTAATCCGGGCTTTTAATTGTGCGGGAGCAAGTTCCGTAACGGACTGCTGACACCTCCGCGTGAAGTCGAGCGTGAGACTAAGTTCTTCGGCTGCCCGTGTTGCTGCTCTAAAAAGGAAGGCTCCTTTACCCGCAATCTCGTGCTCTCGCACAAAGCGGATCAGGGGATCGGTGCTCGTCGTAACATAGCAGGCAGTGGCCAGTACTACTCTGTTGTGCAGATGCTCCAAACTCAATAGTCCACGCCCTCCCAGGTGTCGCGGGAGGTATATTCGCGGGACAGAGGATCTAGGATGTAGACTTCCCTCCATATTCATCCTTTTGCGAGTCTTTATGTCGATTTGTCGCAGCTCTTCCACGTTCCAGTGGATAGCACCAAAGCTGTATAGCAACAATGGGACCGCAAGCATGTTTGTGGCAGCGACTTTGTTTTTGCCGGACAGTTCTGACGACCAGATCTGCCGGAGTCGGTGCAAATACTTGCGGCGGAGACACTCTTTGACCAATTCTGCCTCTTGGATGTGACGCTGCGCCACTCCAAGGTAGGTATAAGTATCTCCGGCATGCAGTTGTCGCAAGATGCTCCCATCAACGAGCTGCTCCTCATCTTCACTATCTCCGCAACGTCCTCTTTTGAGATGAACCATGGCACATTTGTCTATCCCGAACTCCATACCAATAGCTTGACTGTAATCCTGCACTACCCTCAGCGACTGCTCTAAATCGCGTTGTCCGGAGGCATAGAGTTTCAGGTCATCCATGTAAAATAAGTGGGTGACCTTGTGCCTCCGGTAATTGGGCTTGCCACAGCTGTATCCCTTAGTATTTTTCAGCGCTATGGACAAAGGCAGTAGCGAGATGCAAAAGAGCAAGGGACTCAAGGAGTCTCCTTGGAAGACCCCTCTTTTAAATGATACCAACTCTGTTCGAACCCTGGTTTCACCCGATGTTATGGTGAACCGAGTCTTCCAGAGCGGCATCAGTTGTTTGATGCATCCCACTATTTGATCATCTACCGAAAGACATTCCAACAGCCGCACAATCAGTTCATGAGACGTAGTGTCGAATGCCTTCCGATAGTCGATCCAGGCCATAGAAAGGTTTCGCAGGTAATGCACGGAGTCCTGTGTGACACAGCGGTCAATCAACAGGTTATCCCTGCAGCCAGCTACTCCTTTCTTAGACCCTCTTTGTTCATATACGCTGAGAAATACGGGATTTACAGCTTGAAGGATACGCATGTACAAGATTCTGGTGAAGAGCTTGTAACATGCGTTCAGACATGTTATTGGCCTGTAGTTTTTAGGATCAGACAAATCTCCGGTCTTCGGGAGAAGCACGGTTCGACCCTCGACAAACCAAGCCGGAATTGGCTGCTCCTGATTTAGCCACGAGTTAAAAACTCTAGCTAAATGCCGGTGGCAACTGGGAAACTTTTTCAACCAGTAGGTGTTTATGCCATCCGGGCCAGGAGCTGCGAAATTCTTTGCGCCTCGTAAGGCACCAAGAATTTCTTCCGTGTTTATCGGGTGACGCAGTACATTCAGGTTTGGAGTCCTCCTACAAACGGACTCGAACTGCGCCAAGGCCGGAGTGTCTGCTTGGAGAGGTTTGGGGCGTTCGTAAATGCCCCTCCAGAAAGTCTCCACGCGATCAGCAGTTGGCGGCTGCTCTATGACTGGTGGTCGCTGTTGGAAGAGACGAGCAGGCTTTTCGGAAAACAATCTGTTTTCCTCCAAACCTCTCGCCCGCGTCACCAGTGATCGTTTAGCAGCGATTAGCGTCCGTATCCTGTCAAGACAATGCTGCTTGACAACAACCAGTACCGCTTGACTGAGCGTGTGATGGTCGCGCCTTAGCTCTCGGGCTATCTGGCGCACGCGGCGCGTAAAAGGCCTACCGGCCGCTCTATATTCCATCACACACTGGATACGGGATGCTTCTTGGCGAGCCAACTGGATTTTCGCTTCCATTTGGCGCACCCGCCTCTGTGCTCTCTCGACAGGAGAGTCTCTCACTCTCCCCTGTCCAGCCAGCCTCAGAGCCGCAGCGTAAATTTCGCAATTGATGCTCCAAATGTCAGAGACCTCCGATAGACGTTCACTCAGCGCCTCATCCTCTCTCTTTAAATCTGCCAGCTTGAAGGACCTCCTGTTGTTATGCAAGGCCCTTCGGTCACTGAAATCTCCAGGTGAGACGGCTTCGTCGATTTCCCTCTCAGCGGGCCTCATCGGCGACCTTTCAGCCTGGTTAACAGGCCTTTCAGTCGCCGGAGGGGCAGGCTGAGCTGGAGCACGAACGTATCCCTGCCCCCGAAGGTAAAATACCTGGTTCCGCAAGCTCTGGGAGGTAATTGTGCTATGCTCTGGATGCATTTCACACCACCTCCCATGCATGCGGGCCATGTATCTCCTACGGCGCGGGCTACTGCTCTCGTAGCAGCTCAGCAGGTCATCCTTCAGTTCCGTCGTCCACCTAAAACAGTCCATGTCGTTGCGTGTGTCGTCGTCAGGGCGATCCGAGGCACCGCCACCTTGCCCAGAGCCGGCTTCCGATACCGGCCTGGTGTGGGTGCTCTTCTTCTGGGGCGGTCGAACCAGAAGATAGGGCCCCTCCGGTGGTTAGCCTTAGGGCCCCCAGCCGACATTTCAGAGGCAGCCGACCACATTGCCTCCTAGGGATGACCTGTACAGGTTGCCGGCCGGCTTTCATCCCTGGCTTGGGTTATCCCCGCAGTGTCGCCACGCACCGAATAGCCGTTTGATGTTGGTCGGCTTCCTGGGGGCGCATTTTATACCTACTGCCAGGTTTGCTATCAGCCGCCCCTAACCTGGGGTCAGACGCTGTCGGGAAGCCGTCCTTAACATAGGTGCAGCCGCTTCCTCACTATGGTGGTTCATACGCCTGCTTTCACAGCCGGTGACCACCATAGGCCCTTTTAAGGCAAGGACTACCAATCTTTTAGTCGCCTCTTACGACAGGCAGATTAAACCCTGGGAACATTCTAAACCCGGACCCAGACGGGTATATATATATATATATATATATATATTTATTTACAGCGGATCACCCAGCGTCCGGACCAAAAGCGTTTTACCCAGCGTCTGGCGTATATAACTGTATATAAGTAAGTTTCAGTAACAGGTCGCTTGGCGTCATAGTTCACCGTTAGCTCCACTGGGCGTCCATATTTTTTATGCCTGTCTATTAATAGAATTTATATACAGACTTTTTGTAAATTCAGCGCTGATGTTACTAGGCGTCCACCCTTGAATGGCTTATTGCCACGAGGCAAGGGTTCTGAGAGCCGTTAGAATGAGTGGAACTTTGAGCGTGTTGATTAGAAGCGTAATGGCTAATGAGAGAAGAGTCACTGCCCAAGAACTATGATACAGCTATGCAGTTATTGTGGTACAATACTACAGGGTGTCTCAAAACGACCCGACTGTTTGAGGTAGGGAAAAACCAAAACCGGCTTATTGTAAATACCATTGATTAGTGCCAATGAAGAGATGAAGGAAGAAATTTTACTTTTTCAAAATAACATTCTTTAAATGACGCCCATTTTTTTGAAGGCGTTTTTCAAACCGTTTGTGCACATTTTATCAAAAACTGTTCCAGGGAGTTGCTGAGTTGCTATCGATCTGATGCATTCTTCAATATTGTGGCAACTAAACATGCATCCTGGCAACTAAAAGTGCAATATCTAACCAGTGTTCTTACCGAGCGAGCGGTGCGGGCTTACTCCCTCCACCACGCTTTATTTGCGTCTCGTGCACTCTAAGTAGTTGGACCGTTTTGATAATGTGCATAAACGCTTTGAAGAATACTGTCAACAAAATGGGCGTCATTTTAAGGATGTTATTTTGAAAAAGTAAAAAACGTAAAATTTCTTCCTTTATCTCTCCATTTGGTTTCTCCCTACCTCAAATAGTCGGGTCCTTTCGAGACACCCTGTATATGGTTACGGAGATTTGAGCACAGAATATGTATAGAACTTTTCATCGCGTACTGCAACTTAAACTAAAGTCACTATAGCCCAAAAATTGCCTTTGAGTGTATTATATTGTTGGTACACTACACTTACACGGAAATGGAATATACTGAAGAATTGCATTAGCATATTATGGAGGAAATGTGTTCATAGGCTTTTCGGTATAGCCTAAACGCTCAACTCCTAAGTTCTTAGCATGCTATTAAGTACTGTACCCATGCAAGAAACACAAATCTGCAAGTACGTCGTGAGCAGAGAATATTTGATAGCTGGGAAAGACGCTATTATCTCAAGGAATTTCGGTACTTTGCACATTTCAGGGGCAAGATTCAGCGACAGACGCTGGGTAAACCGCTGCAAAACACAAAGAATATGATGATACTAAAAATAGATTTACTTTACAATAGGGGAGCATAGTAAACCTGTACACTGGATTTTTTATGAAATAAACAATGACCTTTAACATTTTATATGGATTTCCCTTCTGGACACCCCCCATTTATCTCACAAATTATTTTATGTTCACAAAAAAGCTTATGAGAGTTGAATGATTATTTATATGGATGTCGAGGGTGAACAAAACAAAATTACAGCATGTACAGGAAAGTGGGGCGCAACTAAAACAGATTCTTTAGGTGCGCTGCCCTGGATAATTTCATACCATTATATTATTTTATATTTACAGTATAATCTTAATATGTGGCGTTATCAAATTTTTCAGAGGTGGTCGATAGTTGGGTAAACTAGAAAGGTATCGAAAAAAGTTTAACAAGGGTTTGTAGGAGCAGTCATCAGCAGTCTCATTTTTAATTATACACAGTGACTCCATAAATTCGGCAAACCAAAGTTGTATTTGTTACATGAATCAAGCTGCATATAACTGATTTTCACGTAAAACATGAAGACTGGATTTTGCCTATTTCGCTCCCAGATCATATGAAAATCTCTAAGAAAAATTCAAACTTTTAAAATAGTTTCTTTTTGACAAAAACTGAGAACTTCTGAAAAAAACGTAAAGTTTAGAAACTTTGTGAAATAATTATGAAATTTTCGAAAAAAATTTGACTTCCTAAAGAACTATAAAATTTTCAAAAAAAAAATATAAAAATTTTGAGATATCCGACTTCAAGATAATCACGTGAAATTTGAGTTTTTTGGAAAGAGTTGGATATTCAAAACAGAAACCTCAAGAAAATTATGATCTTAATAAACGAGATGATTCCAAAACAAGTGAAATTTTCCACCAATTTTGCAACTTTTCGAAATTTTGAAAAATAAACATTTTAAATTACTAGGGTACTTGCAGAAAAAAATATTATGTCATTTACGCGTTCCTTAGAGCCTAGTAAACATGACAAAATCACTTGTTTGGTTTTTTGGTGTCGGATGTGAGAGATATTCCAAAAATTATTTCAAATGCCGGAAAATGCCGCGCAAACAACCTCTGACGTCAGTGATATCCTATAGTGATGGGACGTAAAGTATTGATATTCGATATCGATAGCCAATGCTAACCTAACATTTTGACATTGATCATTATAATCACAAGACAGGCACACACAAAAGTACAAAAGTCAAAAGAATAAAAGTTAGGCTAGATTACTAATTCACCTTGTAGGGATGGGCTTGAATTAGATTCTATCTTTGAATTCATTCATAATGGGATGCGTCGAAATAAGATGATGGCTTCGATTAGTTGCGAATCTCGGTCACAAAGAGGATGAACTGTGATACCTATCAGATATAAAAATGTATTGCAACAAAAATGCTAGTGGGTTAATTGCCTGTTTCAAATATGTTTAAGTATCAATAAATTGAGTCGCATTGTTTCATCTCTAGTCGAATGCGCAGTTGGCAAACCACAAATAAAATGTGGTTGCGTTCGAACAGCTGATATGATTTCGTTTTGCATTTTGCATCTCGCAGTATTACTCAACGAGGAACTACGGCTGTAGTAGGATAAAAGAGAAGTCTTATTTAATTTGGGAATATGTATACCCATATAACAAAACTCGCTCGTAAATTAAATTATTGATATATGGCCAACGTAAATATTTAAAAAGAAATTTGGCAACATCAGAAATAGTTTGCAGTTGAATCTCACTGACCTGCGCTGTAGCAGTATCGATTGTCGATATCGATAAGATACCTGTGACGTCAGCCCTTGTTTTAAGTCACGAGGAAAAATTTGAATATATCCTTATTTTATTTTGTAAATATCTTTTTTGGCCGTCCGTAAAATCATGTTTTTTGTTTCCTACTGCTTCTTGATATGGTTTTCTTTACGCTATGTATACTCCCGAGGCGATTTCACGACCTCTGCAAGTACCCTAACGATATTGTCAAAAATTACTCACATTTTGATTATTTTTTGTATTTTAAAAATGTTTACTTTTTCAAACCAATGACCCTTTCGATAAAATTCAAAACTTTTTGGAAAATTCCGAGATATTTATAACAAAAACAAACAAAGAAGCAGGATTTATTCGAAAAATGAGGTTTTTAGAACGAATTAATTTTTAGACCAATTTTGGAAATTTGAGAAACTTCAAGATTGAATAAATATTTTGAAATTTTACTAGTCTGCATCTTTTTACTAAGTTAGTTGCTTTCTTCCATATTAATGAGCTTTTGTTTATTTTTCATGGCCTGCTAGGTTGCTTGCACGCAGGAAAATTGAAAAACGCCGATTTGACTGAAAATTTGAAATAAAATGAAAACGAAAAAAAATTGATGTCAAGAATGCTATATCATTAGAAAAGTAATCAAATTTTAGATTTGATTATTTAAACCAAAATAGGCATTCCCATTTGAAAAAATCAAGTTATCTGTGATTGAAGTTTCCTTAATTTATCCTCTGATTTCTCAAAGTACAAAAAGAATTCAAATTTAGCCGTCTAACCTAAGGTGACGCATTTCATGCTTAATCGTACCGCGAGGTCAGGGCCTTCTAGGTATTATAATCGCTGCGATATTCAATTTTTTTCTGATACCTACTTATACCAAAAATGGTGATTTGCGCCTAAACGGTTTAAAGTTCCATGTGTGATGCATAAAGTCACATTAGAATTGACCAAGGAATCCAAATATGCAATAATATATAGGGGGTTCCATTCAAAAAAATGTAGGTTTGATATGAATCACCCTGTATAAACGTCAAAATTCAAGTGAAAGTATTTTAACGTTATAGCCCTTAAGGATCCCTACCATGATCAAGTGACAGATTTTTGAAATATTTTTTAGTAAGCCCGCAATTCTCCGTCCACGCACTATTAGCCCACCCTGTATGTATCATCTAAATCATTGTAAATCTTGATGGCATTGTAGGTGTATGATCTGCGATATAGAACAGTTTTATACATGGGATAAAATTGATGTCTAAATTACTACGTCTAAATACAAATTTTTCGTAAAGGGGGGAGCGAGAAGAAACATTTTATGTGTAAATGTTGCTAAGTAATATTTACACGCATTTTATATGCCTAACCAACCATGCTGATTTCTCTTCAAAGAGATATGATCGTATTTTTTCAAAGAAAATACAACACGTTTTGCAGTTTTTGTAATATGTTCTTAGTAACCGAATCTAAACAAAAATAGTATACACTGCTACAATAAAATATGCTAGGAAATATGAGAGACTCACATAGTTTTTTCTTATTTTAAAATTCAAAATTGAACGATTCACATATAAAGACTTCAAATTAATATAACATTTTTTCAAAACATTTGTAATTTCTTTGAAACGCAGAGTATCAGTATCAATGGTCAATCCCAAATTTTTGGCAGTATTTACCATATTCAAAGAGTCGTTGTCAATTTTGACATCAAAGTGATTGGTTATAAAATGATGTTTAGGGCCTGGGCAAAATAACATTACAGAACACTTGTCTTTATTAAGTTTTAAATTATTATTTTGAGAGTAGTTTGCAATGGCATTTAGATCATTATTAATCTGAAGGAGTGCACTATCCATGGAGTTGGTGCTGAAGCTTTTGTAAATTTGTGTATCGTCAGCATAACACATTACTGACGAGTTTTCTACGGAGTTGGACATATCAATTGTGTAAATTAAATACAAGAGTGGTCCCAGGACTGACCCTTGAGGAACACCTGAGGATATTTCAATTGGGTTGGATAAACAGCTATCGATCATTACTGATTTCCACATAAAACATGAAAACTGGAGTTTGGTCTATTTCGCTCCCATATCATATGGAAGTCTCTAAGAAAAGTTCAAACTTTTAAAATAGTTTCCTTTTGACAAAAACTGAGGTCTTCTGAAAAAACGTAAAGTTTTGAAACTTTGTGGAATAATTATGAAATTTTCGAAAAAGATTTGCCTTCCTAAAAAACTATAAAATTTTCAAAAAAATATAAAAATTTTGAGATATCCGACTTCAAGATAATCACGTGAAATTTTAGTTTCCTGGAAAGATTTGGATCTTCAACAGAAACCTTAAGAAAATTATGATTTTGGTAAACGAGATGATTCCAAAACAAGTGAAATTTTCGACCAATTTTGCAACTTTTCGAAATTTTGAAAAATAAACGTTTTAAATTACACCAAATTATGATATTGTCGAAAATTACTCACATATTGATTATTTTTTGTATTTTAAAAATTTTTACTTTTGCAAAGCAATGACCCTTGCGATAAAATTCAAAGCTTTTTGGAAAATTCCGAGATATTTATAACGAAAACAACCAAAGAAGCAGGATTTATTCGAAAAATGAGGTTTTTTAAATGAATGGACTTTTCGACCAATTTTGGAAATTTGAGAAACTTCAAGATGCAATAAACATTTTGAAATTTTACTAGTCTGTGATACTCTCGGAAATAACCGATGTTAAGAAACATTTTGTGTAAACAATGGGACGTTTTTTGAAAAATTATGAAATTTTTGAAAAATTCAGACTTCAAAACATTAGATTTTGGAATAAAATTTTTGGAAGATTGCGTCTCGCCCTTAGAGAATTATTTCGACTAGATGAAATATTTGAAAGCTACTGATAATCGTAGTAACCAATTTTCAAAAATCTCATATCCGAGCACAAGAATAGCAATATTAGTTGCAGGCACTGTAGTTGCATAAATCAATGAATCGAACTACATTTCTCTTTTAAACTTCATAGAAGTAAAACATAAAACTGTTATCTATGCACATTTGTTCGTTATTATTCCGACTTTAGAGTAAACCTAGAGTTTAGCTCCAACGGTAGCTACTGAATTAAATCCAAAACAATCCTCCAATGTATTAGAAGAGACAATATTCAATGACAACAAACGACGGCAGTCGCCGAGTAAACCGCTGCAGTGTACGTAGTATAGTTATTCTAAAAATAGATTAATATAAAAAATTGGCGCCGGGTAAACCCGTGCACTGGATTCTGTATACGGCGCCGGGTAAACCCCTGCACTGGATTCTGTATACGGTAAGTATATAAATGAGGACCCCCAGCGCAGCAGGTGGTAGAAGCTTGAACTTCGATTTTGTACGCAAATCAGTATTAGGTGCCAGTGGGCGTCCAGCCGATTTTAACGGTTTTGGAATCTACACATGTTATAAGTATCGAAAACAAGGTTTTAAGGGGGTGGTTACTGGGCGTCCGTATATCCGGACGCCCAGTGACCTCGGACGCCGAGTGAACCTAAGATTTTGCATTGGAGACGCACAGTGGTACCGTGTAGATATATATATATATATATATATATATATATATATATATATATATATATATATATATATATATATATATAGACAAAACAAAAACAAAAAAGGTGCAACCCGGGCTCCGACACACCGGGCTGCTGTTCCATTCCCCAGCGACTACTCCTCACACCGTGAGGTGAGCAATCACTGGGTCCGCGTATCGTGCGTCCTAAGCAGACGAAGGGACCCATGGATGACTGCCTTCTGCATTCTGGCGGCTAAGATGTGCGCCGCCGCACGGCACACCGGCATTTTGCGCAGTGCAGAGAGCAGCGTATCCCTCATACCACCTAGGGATCCAATGACCATTACTAGCAGACTCACAGTGTAGTCCGGCCAGAGCCTGCGAAGTTGTCCGAGGAGCTCCTGATACTTGGTCCGCTTTTCCTCCTCCTTAGAGACGATGTTCCCCTCGGCAGGTGCCGAGAACTCGATAACGAACATCGTCTTTTGTTGGTAGTCGAGGAGGACTATGTCGGGCTTATTTGCATGTATAAGCTCGAGCGTGGAGAATGAGTAGTTCCAGTAAATTCGGCACCTCTCGTTCTCCACAACGGACTCAATGTTCCCTGGAGCGTATGGCAGCACCGGTGTCTCATCTATACCGTATGAGTGCCTTAAATGGTAGTATAGCACTCGTAGAGCCGCGTTGTGCCGATAGACGTAGGCTGTGCTAGCGTACACCTTACACGCCGACAACAGGTGCGTAAGGGTCTCTGGCGCCTGCAGGCAGGCTCTACAGCGGATATCGGGCACATCCATACCCATAATCCGGCTACGGTATACTAAGGTGTTGAAGACACCGTCTTGGCAAGCCATTATAGAGCTCTCAGTCTCCGACTTCAACCCATTAGACCTTAGGAAGGAGAAGGTCAACTGCTCAGATAAACCATGCTCTTCTAGATGTTTGTAGAAGATTCCGTGCATTGGTTTATCTTTGTGAAGTCTTAAAAGCAATTGGACTTCAGCAGTTTTAATCCGGGTTTTTAATTGTGCGGGAGCAAGTTCCGTAACGGACTGCTGACACCTCCGCGTGAAGTCGAGCGTGAGACTAAGTTCTTCGGCTGCCCGTGTTGCTGCTTTAAAAAGGAAGGCTCCTTTACCCGCAATCTCGTGCTCTCGCACAAAGCGGATCAGGGGATCGGTGCTCGTCGTAACATAGCAGGCAGTGGCCAGTACTACTCTGTTGTGCAGATGCTCCAAACTCAATAGTCCACGCCCTCCCAGGTGTCGCGGGAGGTATATTCGCGGGACAGAGGATCTAGGATGTAGACTTCCCTCCATATTCATCCTTTTGCGGGTCTTTATGTCGATTTGTCGCAGCTCTTCCACGTTCCAGTGGATAGCACCAAAGCTGTATAGCAACAATGGGACCGCAAGCATGTTTGTGGCAGCGACTTTGTTTTTGCCGGACAGTTCTGACGACCAGATCTGCCGGAGTCGGTGCAAATACTTGCGGCGGAGACACTCTTTGACCAATTCTGCCTCTTGGATGTGACGCTGCGCCACTCCAAGGTAGGTATAGGTATCTCCGGCATGCAGTTGTCGCAAGATGCTCCCATCAACGAGCTGCTCCTCATCTTCACTATCTCCGCAACGTCCTCTTTTGAGATGAACCATGGCACATTTGTCTATCCCGAACTCCATACCAATAGCTTGACTGTAATCCTGCACTACCCTAAGCGACTGCTCTAAATCGCGTTGTCCGGAGGCATAGAGTTTCAGGTCATCCATGTAAAATAAGTGGGTGACCTTGTGCCTCCGGTAATTGGGCTTGCCACAGCTGTATCCCTTAGTATTTTTCAGCGCTATGGACAAAGGCAGTAGCGAGATGCAAAAGAGCAAGGGACTCAAGGAGTCTCCTTGGAAGACCCCTCTTTTAAATGATACCAACTCTGTTCGAACCCTGGTTTCACCCGATGTTATAGTGAACCGAGTCTTCCAGAGCGGCATCAGTTGTTTGATGCATCCCACTATTTGATCATCTACCGAAAGACATTCCAACAGCCGCACAATCAGTTCATGAGACGTAGTGTCGAATGCCTTCCGATAGTCGATCCAGGCCATAGAAAGGTTTCGCAGGTAATGCACGGAGTCCTGTGTGACACAGCGGTCAATCAACAGGTTATCCCTGCAGCCAGCTACTCCTTTCTTAGACCCTCTTTGTTCATATACGCTGAGAAATACGGGATTTACAGCTTGAAGGATACGCATGTACAAGATTCTGGTGAAGAGCTTGTAACATGCGTTCAGACATGTTATTGGCCTGTAGTTTTTAGGATCAGACAAATCTCCGGTCTTCGGGAGAAGCACGGTTCGACCCTCGACAAACCAAGCCGGAATTGGCTGCTCCTGATTTAGCCACGAGTTAAAAACTCTAGCTAAATGCCGGTGGCAACTGGGAAACTTTTTCAACCAGTAGGTGTTTATGCCATCCGGGCCAGGAGCTGCGAAATTCTTTGCGCCTCGTAAGGCACCAAGAATTTCTTCCGTGTTTATCGGGTGACGCAGTACATTCAGGTTTGGAGTCCTCCTACAAACGGACTCGAACTGCGCCAAGGCCGGAGTGTCTGCTTGGAGAGGTTTGGGGTGTTCGTAAATGCCCCTCCAGAAAGTCTCCACGCGATCAGCAGTTGGCGGCTGCTCTATGACTGGTGGTCGCTGTTGGAAGAGACGAGCAGGCTTTTCGGAAAACAATCTGTTTTCCTCCAAACCTCCCGCCCGCGTCACCAGTGATCGTTTAGCAGCGATTAGCGTCCGTATCCTGTCAAGACAATGCTGCTTGACAACAACCAGTACCGCTTGACTGAGCGTGTGATGGTCGCGTCTTAGCTCTCGGGCTATCTGGCGCACGCGGCGCGTAAAAGGCCTACCGGCCGCTCTATATTCCATCACACACTGGATACGGGATGCTTCTTGGCGAGCCAACTGGATTTTCGCTTCCATCTGGCGCACCCGCCTCTGTGCTCTCTCGACAGGAGAGTCTCTCACTCTCCCCTGTCCAGCCAGCCTCAGAGCCGCAGCGTAAATTTCGCAATTGATGCTCCAAATGTCAGAGACCTCCGATAGACGTTCACTCAACGCCTCATCCTCTCTCTTTAAATCTGCCAGCTTGAAGGACCTCTTGTTGTTATGCAAGGCCCTTCGGTCACTGAAATCTCCAGGTGAGACGGCTTCGTCGATTTCCCTCTCAGCGGGCCTCATCGGCGACCTTCCAGCCTGGTTAACAGGCCTTTCAGTCGCCGGAGGGGCAGGCTGAGCTGGAGCACGAACGTATCCCTGCCCCCGAAGGTAAAATACCTGGTTCCGCAAGCTCTGGGAGGTAATTGTGCTATGCTCTGGATGCATTTCACACCACCTCCCATGCATGCGGGACATGTATCCCCTACGGCGCGGGCTACTGCTCTCGTAGCAGCTCAGCAGGTCATCCTTCAGTTCCGTCGTCCACCTAAAACGGTCCATGTCGATGCGTGTGTCGTCGTCAGGGCGATCCGAGGCACCGCCACCTTGCCCAGAGCCGGCTTCCGATACCGGCCTGGTGTGGGTGCTCTTCTTCTGGGGCGGTCGAACCAGAAGGTAGGGCCCGTCCGGTGGTTAGCCTTAGGGCCCCCAGCCGACATTTCGGAGGCAGCCGACCACATTGCCTCCTAGGGATGACCTGTACAGGTTGCCGGCCGGCTTCCATCCCTGGCTTGGGTTATCCCCACAGTGTCGCCACGCACCGAATAGCCGTTTGATGTTGGTCGGCTTCCTGGGGGCGCATTTTATACCTACTGCCAGGTTTGCTATCAGCCGCCCCTAACCTGGGGTCAGACGCTGTCGGGAAGCCGTCCTTAACATAGGTGCAGCCGCTTCCTCACTATGGTGGTTCATACGCCTGCTTTCACAGCCGGTGACCACCATAGGCCCTTTTAAGGCAAGGACTACCAATCTTTTAGTCGCCTCTTACGACAGGCAGATTAAACCCTGGGAACATTCTAAACCCGGACCCAGACGTATATATATATATATATATATATATATATATATATATATACATCATTATAACAAACCTGAGCCAATTGGAAAGTGACCATATACTGAGCCACCTACTTAGAGATGTGCTAGATAAATAATAGTTTTATTTTCATCTCCAGATATATTGTGTTGTATCTAAAAACCGTAATATACATAAGAAATTATTTAAAATAAATATTTTTGAAAATGCTCATATATTAATATTTATAGTACATACATGAGCCATGCATACATTTAATACCATTGTGAGCCTTTGATATACAAGTTTATGTAAATTATCGAATCTTCCTGAGCCAAGCAATGTTGCCAAGATTACAGCTGGGTTTAGGCTCAGAATAGTTAGCAATCAAATATATACAAATAACACGCCCACTTGACCTTGACTGGGTGGAATTATTACTCCTGATGTACTGTGTGAGGCTTTCCCGGCCACCGTCGAGTAAATTTGTGGTTCTTGGGTTGTTAAGCCGGCGTCGTTTAGCGTTAAGGCTTGACGTTTCGCCACCACGAGTGGATGGCATATTCAGAATCTATTTCACTTTGGCGACTTCCAAAATACTGTAATTTGGATTTTGGATACTGTAATTTGTATTGGTCAATATGGTCAAGTCATTCTCACGTGATGCCGTGACCAAGGGAAAAGGGATTCATTTTTATTCAGGGTGTTAATTAAGTATGTTAACAAACTTTAACCACGAATAGTGCTCTGAAAAATAGAAAGAAAATGTCATATGAACATGGGTCCGGAAATGCTTCCTAAGGGAGCTACGCTCCTTTGCATGGGGCACCCTGAAGACGGTTTTCCCTCGATATTCTCGAAACCATTCATAACAAAATTACGAAATTAGGTACGATGGGTAAACTTTTGACGCTGAATCTGATTCTGAATTCAGAATTTCATAATTTCAATCAGAGGCGTATCATACGGGAGGAGTTAGGGGTAAAAATAACCCCATTTTCTAAATGGTAATTTTTTGACATTTTGATTTTAGAATATGGTGTTTCAGAGTTTGTTGTCAAGTAGAAGTGTACTGATATTCAGCTGGTGGCGGTCACTTCCACTATAAGAAAACATTCTCTATTTGTCTTAGTATTTTATTTCTTATTTGATCAAACTCTTATTAGATAATGAAACTTCGATCAGCGATAACTTGATTTTTTCAAATGCGTATGCCTAATTTTTTTATACGGTTAAACGTAGAATTTGATAACCTTTCTAATGATATAAGGTTGTGAATATCAATCTCTGGTAGTTTTCATAACTTTGATACATTTCGTGTTTTTGGGACACCCTGTATAACATGAAAATATTTTTAAAATGTAGCCTTTATGGGTCTCTATCCATCCGCCAGATATCAATCCTTTGGATTAATTCTTATGGGGATACATTAAGTCATTAGTGTACAAAACCCCTGTTCAAAATGAAGAAGACCTCAGAAATAGAATAGTTGATTCATGCTTGATAATCAAAAACACACCACATATTTTTGAAAGAGTCCGTCATTCAATGATAAGGTGACTGAACCGTTGCGTTGTATTGAAACTGGTGGCGGTCACTTCCAACATTTACTTTAAGAAAACATTCTCTATTTGTCTTAGTGTTTTATTTCTTATTTGCTCAAACTCTTATTAAATAATGTTACTTTAAAAATAATACCTAAATGTTTTGTAATAACTCTAAACTGAATAAACTGACAGTTCTTAAGTTGTTTATCAATTATTTCAATTGTTTTTCACAGCATACTTATTAAATAAATGAACATTTATTTATTTACAATAGCCTGCATCGATTCAATGCTTTGCATTTTTCTCGAAAATGGTTAGCCCTATCGAGATGTACCAAAAAACCATTTGTACGTAGAAATCTCGGAAATGTCTGTCTGTTGGCGTTTTTATAGCCTCCCAATCTCAGTAACCGCT
Source organism: Callosobruchus maculatus (assembly GCA_951848785.1). Taxonomy (NCBI): domain Eukaryota; kingdom Metazoa; phylum Arthropoda; class Insecta; order Coleoptera; family Chrysomelidae; genus Callosobruchus; species Callosobruchus maculatus. Next base: position 22,362,145 of record CATOUR010000014.1, on the reverse strand, counting down.
ACATGGATTGTGATGAAATTTGGGCAGCGTTATGCTGTGGGGTCGTAGTAGGTAATGTTTCTATAATTTTGAAAATCGTTATACGGGGGGCGGAGTAATTAGCAAAAAACGAAAAATTTCAAATACGTCTCAAACTTCGTTTTTAGGCGTTTTAGGGGTTCCTGATCATTTTCTACTTTTTTTTGGGTGGGGGTGAATTTGGGGTGATTGGGGGGTGGGGGGTTGTAGTACTGAAAAATTTGTTGTATTCACAATGGGCTCTCTAATGACCTGTAAATGAAAGACCTAGCGCCATAATACAATTTTTTAGGTCCATCCAAACATTGCCTTCCTTATAATAGAAACCAAGGGACTTGGAATAATTTGTGATGTATATATCCGAGTGTTGTTTTAGTTTTAGATCGTTCTTTATTGCATAACGCCAAAATTATCGAATGGATTTTAATTAAATTTTGACACAGTATTACTGCCACGGCGAGGATGGAAAACGCGCATGTTTTGGAAAAATCGTGTCAGTGGCGGCGCAGCAACAATAAGAAAACTAAAAATGTAAAAATAGCTCAAACTTTGTTTTTCGGCGTTTTAGGGGTTTCTGATCATTTTTTACTTTTTTTGGGTGGGGGTGAAATTGGGGTGCTTAGTGGGTGGGGGGTTGTAAAACTCAAAAATGTATTCCATTTATAACAGTGTCCATTGACCTGTGAAAGAAATACCTAGCGGCATAATAGACGTTTGTTAGGTCCATCCGAACATTGCCTTGGCTATTACAGAAATCAAGGGATTTGGTATTGGTAGGGGTAGGTATTGATTTAGGTCGTTCTGAATTTAGTAACATGGAAATTATGGAATTAATTTTAATGAAATTTAGACACAGTATTGTTACCGCGGCAAGGATGAAAAATGCGTATGGTTTTAAAAAATCGTGTCAGTGGCGGCGCAGCAATAATAAAAAAACTAAAAATATAAAAATAGCTCAAACTTCGTTTTTAAGCAATTTGGGGGTTCCTGATTGTTTCGTTTCGTCCAGTTGGGGCTGAATTGTGTCGCCTACGGAGAGATTTAGGAAACTATTTACTAGTTTTTGTGTTGGATGTTTTTTGACGACAGGCGGGCGATGATTTGGTTGCAACTGTTATGTGTGGGAAGTACTGAGTCAATCAACTTGACTTCATTTTTTTTGTTTAACAGAGAGTTTAACAATTGCTAATCTCAACCAATCAGATTCCACAGAAGCGGAACATTTGATCACTGGATTATTTGATAATGATATAATGATGACAAGAAATTAGGGTTTTGAATTGAATACATTTTTTAGTGATGCATGGAAATAACATTTAAGTTTTATAACAAAACTATTTTTGTTTTTTTCACAATAATTCAAAAGTTATTTCAAAATAAAAATGGGCTTTTGTATCCAGTACTGAAAACACGCCCAAAGCTCCCGTACCCACGTGTCGTCAAGTATGGTTCGTTGAAGCGATCCGTTCTGCAGAGGGTCACATGACGTAGTGGTAAAATTTGATTCAAAAACATATTCATGTCGATGGTACAAAACAAAATGTGTGTAACATGAGTGAAAAGCATATCAATATATTTTTTGGTTAAAAAAAAATAAAAAAAAAGTTGCAAGCGTGTGTTTCGAGCCAACACCCGCTTGAACACAGCAATTTGCTGCATAACACTATACCACTACGCCACCCGACCCACCACTGCTGAGCGAATCGCTTCAACGAAACATATTGACTTCACATGGGTTCGGGAGCCATCGGAGTGTTTTCGGTACTGGACTGAAAAGCCCATTTTTGTTTTGTTACAACTTTTTAATTATTGCGAAAAAAAGAAAACGAAAATAGTTTTGATACAAAACTTATATATGATATGATCAAAAGTGACATCCAGCTTTGACGTTTGTTCCCAATATTAATAAAATGCTATTGGATGATATTTATTAACTTATCTCTCGATACCCAATAGAAAGCCAAATGTGAAAATAAGCGCGGTAAAAAGAAAATAACTATAATACCCATATATCCCTAATGAGAATCACTCGGAGGTGACGTCATGCGCACAGCAGGCGAAAAACCGGACAGCGGAGCATCTAGCCCTGATAAAATAGCATGGACCTGATGATCGGTGTTGCCAAATCCTCTGGCTCATGTTTATAACAATTTCCGGTATATACTTGTATATAAATTATGAAATCGCAGCGCCATTTGTGGAAATTCTGTGAACTATATTTCCTAGCAATGGTATTAACCTGAGCCACCACATTATGACGTTTATTACCTTTCTGACATTAGAGCACGGAACATGTTTTCGTTATTTACAATCTGTGACATTTGATCTACCAAAGCTTTGTCTGAAATTGACTGTAGTAGGCCAAATGTACCGAGAAACAAAGGCAAACGGACCTGAGCCGTCTATATGGCTCACATCCGTCAGAGTGGCTCAGGTTAATACGCTCAAGTTCCTATTAGTGGATCAGGTTAGTATCAAAGAGGAAAATATATATATATATATATAAACCCGTCTGGGTCCGGGTTTAGAATGTTCCCAGGGTTTAATCTGCCTGTCGTAAGAGGCGACTAAAAGATTGGTAGTCCTTGCCTTAAAAGGGCCTATGGTGGTCACCGGCTGTGAAAGCAGGCGTATGAACCACCATAGTGAGGAAGCGGCTGCACCTATGTTAAGGACGGCTTCCCGACAGCGTCTGACCCCAGGTTAGGGGCGGCTGATAGCAAACCTGGCAGTAGGTATAAAATGCGCCCCCAGGAAGCCGACCAACATCAAACGGCTATTCGGTGCGTGGCGACACTGTGGGGATAACCCAAGCCAGGGATGAAAGCCGGCCGGCAACCTCTACAGGTCATCCCTAGGAGGCAATGTGGTCGGCTGCCTCCGAAATGTCGGCTGGGGGCCCTAAGGCTAACCACCGGACGGGCCCTACCTTCTGGTTCGACCGCCCCAGAAGAAGAGCACCCACACCAGGCCGGTATCGGAAGCCGGCTCTGGGCAAGGTGGCGGTGCCTCGGATCGCCCTGACGACGACACACGCAACGACATGGACCGTTTTAGGTGGACGACGGAACTGAAGGATGACCTGCTGAGCTGCTACGAGAGCAGTAGCCCGCGCCGTAGGGGATACATGTCCCGCATGCATGGGAGATGGTGTGAAATGCATCCAGAGCATAGCACAATTACCTCCCAGAGCTTGCGGAACCAGGTATTTTACCTTCGGGGGCAGGGATACGTTCGTGCTCCAGCTCAGCCTGCCCCTCCGGCGACTGAAAGGCCTGTTAACCAGGCTGAAAGGTCGCCGATGAGGCCCGCTGAGAGGGAAATCGACGAAGCCGTCTCACCTGGAGATTTCAGTGACCGAAGGGCCTTGCATAACAACAAGAGGTCCTTCAAGCTGGCAGATTTAAAGAGAGAGGATGAGGCGTTGAGTGAACGTCTATCGGAGGTCTCTGACATTTGGAGCATCAATTGCGAAATTTACGCTGCGGCTCTGAGGCTGGCTGGACAGGGGAGAGTGAGAGACTCTCCTGTCGAGAGAGCACAGAGGCGGGTGCGCCAGATGGAAGCGAAAATCCAGTTGGCTCGCCAAGAAGCATCCCGTATCCAGTGTGTGATGGAATATAGAGCGGCCGGTAGGCCTTTTACGCGCCGCGTGCGCCAGATAGCCCGAGAGCTAAGACGCGACCATCACACGCTCAGTCAAGCGGTACTGGTTGTTGTCAAGCAGCATTGTCTTGACAGGATACGGACGCTAATCGCTGCTAAACGATCACTGGTGACGCGGGCGAGAGGTTTGGAGGAAAACAGATTGTTTTCCGAAAAGCCTGCTCGTCTCTTCCAACAGCGACCACCAGTCATAGAGCAGCCGCCAACTGCTGATCGCGTGGAGACTTTCTGGAGGGGCATTTACGAACACCCCAAACCTCTCCAAGCAGACACTCCGGCCTTGGCGCAGTTCGAGTCCGTTTGTAGGAGGACTCCAAACCTGAATGTACTGCGTCACCCGATAAACACGGAAGAAATTCTTGGTGCCTTACGAGGCGCAAAGAATTTCGCAGCTCCTGGCCCGGATGGCATAAACACCTACTGGTTGAAAAAGTTTCCCAGTTGCCACCGGCATTTAGCTAGAGTTTTTAACTCGTGGCTAAATCAGGAGCAGCCAATTCCGGCTTGGTTTGTCGAGGGTCGAACCGTGCTTCTCCCGAAGACCGGAGATTTGTCTGATCCTAAAAACTACAGGCCAATAACATGTCTGAACGCATGTTACAAGCTCTTCACCAGAATCTTGTACATGCGTATCCTTCAAGCTGTAAATCCCGTATTTCTCAGCGTATATGAACAAAGAGGGTCTAAGAAAGGAGTAGCTGGCTGCAGGGATAACCTGTTGATTGACCGCTGTGTCACACAGGACTCCGTGCATTACCTGCGAAACCTTTCTATGGCCTGGATCGACTATCGGAAGGCATTCGACACTACGTCTCATGAACTGATTGTGCGGCTGTTGGAATGTCTTTCGGTAGATGATCAAATAGTGGGATGCATCAAACAACTGATGCCGCTCTGGAAGACTCGGTTCACTATAACATCGGGTGAAACCAGGGTTCGAACAGAGTTGGTATCATTTAAAAGAGGGGTCTTCCAAGGAGACTCCTTGAGTCCCTTGCTCTTTTGCATCTCGCTACTGCCTTTGTCCATAGCGCTGAAAAATACTAAGGGATACAGCTGTGGCAAACCCAATTACCGGAGGCACAAGGTCACCCACTTATTTTACATGGATGACCTGAAACTCTATGCCTCCGGACAACGCGATTTAGAGCAGTCGCTGAGGGTAGTGCAGGATTACAGTCAAGCTATTGGTATGGAGTTCGGGATAGACAAATGTGCCATGGTTCATCTCAAAAGAGGACGTTGCGGAGATAGTGAAGATGAGGAGCAGCTCGTTGATGGGAGCATCTTGCGACAACTGCATGCCGGAGATACCTATACCTACCTTGGAGTGGCGCAGCGTCACATCCAAGAGGCAGAATTGGTCAAAGAGTGTCTCCGCCGCAAGTATTTGCACCGACTCCGGCAGATCTGGTCGTCAGAACTGTCCGGCAAAAACAAAGTCGCTGCCACAAACATGCTTGCGATCCCACTGTTGCTATACAGCTTTGGTGCTGTCCACTGGAACGTGGAAGAGCTGCGACAAATCGACATAAAGACCCGCAAAAGGATGAATATGGAGGGAAGTCTACATCCTAGATCCTCTGTCCCGCGAATATACCTCCCGCGACACCTGGGAGGGCGTGGACTATTGAGTTTGGAGCATCTGCACAACAGAGTAGTACTGGCCACTGCCTGCTATGTTACGACGAGCACCGATCCCCTGATCCGCTTTGTGCGAGAGCACGAGATTGCGGGTAAAGGAGCCTTCCTTTTTAAAGCAGCAACACGGGCAGCCGAAGAACTTAGTCTCACGCTCGACTTCACGCGGAGGTGTCAGCAGTCCGTTACGGAACTTGCTCCCGCACAATTAAAAACCCGGATTAAAACTGCTGAAGTCCAATTGCTTTTAAGACTTCACAAAGATAAACCAATGCACGGAATCTTCTACAAACATCTAGAAGAGCATGGTTTATCTGAGCAGTTGACCTTCTCCTTCCTAAGGTCTAATGGGTTGAAGTCGGAGACTGAGAGCTCTATAATGGCTTGCCAAGACGGTGTCTTCAACACCTTAGTATACCGTAGCCGGATTATGGGTATGGATGTGCCCGATATCCGCTGTAGAGCCTGCCTGCAGGCGCCAGAGACCCTTACGCACCTCTTGTCGGCGTGTAAGGTGTACGCTGGCACAGCCTACGTCTATCGGCACAACGCGGCTCTACGAGTGCTATACTACCATTTAAGGCACTCATACGGTATAGATGAGACACCGGTGCTGCCATACGCTCCAGGGGACATTGAGTCCGTTGTGGAGAACGAGAGGTGCCGAATTTACTGGAACTACTCATTCTCCACGCTCGAGCTTATACATGCAAATAAGCCCGACATAGTCCTCCTCGACTACCAACAAAAGACGATGTTCGTTATCGAGTTCTCGGCACCCGCCGAGGGGAACATCGTCTCTAAGGAGGAGGAAAAGCGGACCAAGTATCAGGAGCTCCTCGGACAACTTCGCAGGCTCTGGCCGGACTACACTGTGAGTCTGCTAGTAATGGTCATTGGATCCCTAGGTGGTATGAGGGATACGCTGCTCTCTGCACTGCGCAAAATGCCGGTGTGCCGTGCGGCGGCGCACATCTTAGCCGCCAGAATGCAGAAGGCAGTCATCCATGGGTCCCTTCGTCTGCTTAGGACGCACGATACGCGGACCCAGTGATTGCTCACCTCACGGTGTGAGGAGTAGTCGCTGGGGAATGGAACAGCAGCCCGGTGTGTCGGAGCCCGGGTTGCACCTTTTTTGTTTTTGTTTTGTTTATATATATATATATATATATATATATATATATATATATATATATATTGTAACATACTGTATATTATGGTATTCTGTATTTGTATTAGTTGTCATTGGTTGTCATACATGATGTAAAGTCAAAGTGCTAGGTTAGATGTTTTGAAGTATAAACGTCATCGAATCGTCTAGAGTTTTCGAGAATGACGGATGGATTCTAGAAATGTCATCGAATGCTCTAGATGGTTCGATGAAGTATATGTAAGGTGCTACGGGTACCGTAGGAGTCAGTTGAATTGAGATCTAGTTGAGATAAGGTTAAGAGATATTGTATTAAGTTCTGAAGTAAAACGCTGAAAGTTACGTCGAGTTTGATTCCCTGGGTGAAGAAAAAGAGGCCGTCGTGACAATATATATATAGGCTGTCTGCAGACCTTTTAGGTCCATAGCCTTGTGATTTCCCTCCATTTCTTCCTGTCTTTTGCCTGTTGCCTCCAGTTCTGGATTTTCTTCTCTTCTAGATCTTCCTCCACTGCCTCTCTCCATCGTTTCTTTGGTCTTCCTCTCTTTCTTTTTCCTTCCGGTATTTTCCATGCGATTCGTTTCACTTCTCTTTCCTGTTCCATCCTCTCCAAGTGTCCAAGCCACTGCAATCTTCTTAATTTCACAAAATTACTTATCGGTGTTTCATTGAATAGCTCATACAATTCTATATTCATTCTTCTCTCCCATCCTAGCTCTGTATGCTTGCCTCCAAAGATTCTTCTTAATATTTTCCTCTCCTTAAATTTCCAATTTTTGTTTTATTTTGTTTGTCATAACCCAGGTTTCACATGAATAGGTGAGGGTTGGTCTTAATATTGTTTTATAGATTCCTATTTTTGTCTGTCTGGACACTTCCTTTGATTTAAGGATTCTTCTTAAACCTCCTGCACAGTTATTACTCTTAGCTATTCTTAAATCTATTTCTTTTTCTTCCTGTCCCTTATTGTCAATTAATACACCTAAATACATAAAATTATCCACCTCCTCGAATTCTACCTTTGTCCCATCTTGCTTTTGAACTTTCAAACTGGTGTTAATTCTGCTTCCGCTTTTGCCTTTTATTTCCATAAATTTCGTTTTACTGTTATTAAATTCCATTCCTACTTCTTCTGCTGCATTCATTAATTGTAGGGTTATTTCTTCTAGCTCTTTCCGATTTCTTGCTATTGAGACCACATCATCCGCATAGGCCAAACATTGGTGGCTTCTGTTGAATACTATCCCCTTCCTGTTGATACCAGCTGTACGGGTCTATGAAACGTGGTGGACTGTATTTAGAAAACTTATATTACGAATAGTGACTTATAATAGATGCAATTTGATAGTCTTTACGGAGTACAAAAATTCACGTGTGCATCCCGGCGATGCTTCGATGCGTCTTGTCTTTTCGCGGTGTTGCCGGGTCCTTCTTCAGTGCGCACCAACGCCAACACTGCACTGAACATACACCCCCCTGTTGAAAGCGCTGCTTACAACACCTTCACTGACTGGATGCTGCAGGAACCTCATCTGGGACTGGTACAGGCAAAATACAAATTTTGGTGAAGTTCCTCTGGACGATTCCATGGCTGGTCTGGATTTCAGCTACTCTAGCAACTCCGTCCCTTCCAGGAATTAAACGTATAATTCTACCTTTGCGCCATTCTGTAGGTAGAGTAGCGTCATCCATAATCAAGACTAAATCGCCTTGTTTGAGCTTATGCTTACTGGTTTTCCACTTATTTCGCTGTTGTAGTTCAGACAAAAACTCTCTTGTCCATCGTTTCCAAAAATGCTGTACTGTTCTTTGGACAAGCTGATAACGGTTTAGATAATTTAACTGAACTTCAGTTAATGACTCGTCGGAAACTGCGACTAACGGTCTTCCTACTAGGAAGTGAGCCGGCGTAAGGACGGAAAAATCGTGGGGGTCACAGGAAAGTGGACACAGAGGACGGGAATTCAGGATGGCCTCGATCTGAGCCAATAAAGTCGAAAATTCCTCAAACGTTAATCTTAGATCATTTGATACGCGTTTTAGATGATGTTTAACTGAACGAACCCCGGCTTCCCATAGACCACCGAAATGTGGTGAGTATGGTGGAAGAAAATGCCAATCAATTTCCTCGTTTGAGGCTGCCTCTAACAGTTCTGTTCGGGAGTTCAAAAGATAGCTACTTAATTCTCTGGACGCACCTACGAAATTTTTTCCGTTGTCTGAATACATTTTTCTTGGCTTTCCACGGCGAGAAACGAAACGCCTCAGTGCAAGAACAAAATCGTCCGTAGAAAGACTGGACACTACCTCAAGGTGTATAGCCTTTGTACTAAAGCATATAAATAAACATACGTAGCATTTAGACTGCTTAGAGCATCGACCCTTTCTTTCTTTGATCCAAAATGGCCCGGCGAAGTCGACACCACTAACTGTAAAAGGATTGGAAGGCACAACGCGATCTACTGGCAAATCACCCATTATAGGCTTTGCTGTAACTGGTCTGAACTTAATGCAATCCAAGCATCCTCGACTTATCTTTCTCGACAACTCGCGACCCTTAATGACCCAAAACGTGTCTCTGATAATGGCTAGCAATGCCTGTGGGCCTACATGCATGTTTCGTCGATGCTCGTACTCAAATAATAATCTTGTGACGTAATGATCTGCGTGCAGTAACATCGGGTGTCTTTTGTCAACTTGGTAAGGCGCATTTTTTAAACGACCACCCACACGCAGGATTTCGCACTCATCTAGGAAGGGACTCAAACTGATCAGTCTATTACTTGACTCTATCTCTCCCTTGGACTTCAGGAATTTTAGTTCTACGGGGAAGGATTCTTGCTGAACTATACGCACTAATACTTTTAACGCACTATTTTTCTCCGTATTAGTTAAAGAGCCTAACTGACGTCCTGAAATTGGCAACTTGGAATTATTTTTGAAACGCAATATCCAAGCTAAGGTACGCTTTAAACGGTTGAAATTTGAAAATGTTTCGTATGGAAAACTTAATGTAGGCTTTAAAGTTGCTACACTAGTTTGAACCTTTACTTCCGGTAAATCCTCCACTCGTGGAGTCGAACTTAGCCAATTTTCAGAATTCTCCAGTAGCCAGTTGGGACCTTTCCACCAGAGTTTACAATTTACGATTTCCGAGGGGTACAGACCGCGCGATACATGATCTGCGGGATTTTCACGCGTTGATACGTGTCCCCATTGATGACCCTTTGTTAACGCTTGTATCTCTGTAACGCGATTCGCGACGAATGTCTTCAATATACTAGGAGATGTTTGTATCCACGCCAATACTATGTTAGAGTCGGACCACAAAAATACTTTCTTAAAACTAGCACGAAATGTCTTCAATACCTTATCGCATAACTTAGCTAATAAAAGCGCGGCTAACAATTCTAATCTAGGGATAGTTAACTTCTTTATTGGTGCTAACTTGGACTTCGCGCAAAGTAAATTGGTTTGCTTATGGCCATTAAATTCGCTCAAAACGTAAATGCATGCACCATAAGCCTTCTCTGAGGCATCTGCGAACCCTATGAGTGTCACTTGTGCATTACTATCGCAAACTACTTGACGCGGTATGGATAAATCTTCAAGGTAACTCAATTCACCTTTGTACCGTTCCCATACACGCATTGTATTTTCGGGCGCTACTTCATCCCAGTCGCACCTTTCAACCCATAGACTTTGCATTACCATTTTTGCCAAGCCAACACATGGTGCTAAAAGTCCTAGCGGATCAAATATTTTTGCTATACTCGACAATATTGACCGCTTCGTATTTCGCGAGCACATTTGCTCCTTATCGATTGTATAGAGCAACCTGTCGTCATGCCCCGACCAAGTCAAACCTAGAATTTTGGTGGTTTTGTCGTCCTCAATTCTTATAACGCTATGTTCAACAGTTTGATTACCGACAAAAGCCTCGACATCGCGGTGATTTGACTGCCACTTCCGTAACGTAAATCCATATTGCTCTAAAACACGTGAGACGTCACTCGCTAATATTTTGGCTTGTTCTACGCTCCCCACGCCTGTAAGCATATCATCTACGTAAAAGTCGCTCCGTATAACGCCACTGACCTGCGGATACATTTTTTCACATCTGTTTGCTATTTCTAGGAGACACCGAGTCGCTAGATAAGACGAACTAGCCTGGCCATATGTAACCGTTGACAACTCAAAAACCTCGATGTCATCAAGTGGATCCTCGCGCCATATGATACGTTGCAGCTTTCGGTGCTCCGGGTTTATCAATACCATGCGGTACATTTTTGCGATATCTGCTGCCATGACAATGTTATGCTTTCTAAAACGTAAAATAATCGAAAATAACTCATCTTGAATAATTGGACCTACACTTTGGATGTCATTTAACGATAATCCCGTGCTACTACACGCGCTTGCGTCAAATACTACACGTAACTTTGTGGTTTTAGATTCGGTTTTAATCACCGCGTGATGTGGCAGGTAGTAAGTTGGAACGGAGGGGTCTTCCCTTTCCAACACTTGCTTCGGCACTAATGACATGTGTCCCATTTCTTTGTACTCGCGCATGAATTGACAATAATAGTTGTGCAATTCCGAATTTCGTTTGAATTTTCTTTCCAAGCCCGAGAACCTTTGCATGGCCTGATTGTACGAATCGCCTAAACTTTCTGCCGATTGCTTTAATGGCATTGACACAATAAACTTACCGCTAGTGTCTCTTCGCGTGTTTTCCTTAAAATGCCTTTCGCAAAATACTTCTTCCTCTGATAGAGGCTTCTCGTTATCTAACTCTTCAATTTCCCAAAATCTTTGAACTTGTTTACTTAACTCGACGCTTACGCACACGTTTGCCTTGACTTGACGAGACTGGCGACACTCTACATGTCCTGCGATTACCCACCCTAACGCGGTTTCTCTTAGAATCGGCTTGTTCAACCCCAGAGATATCTTACCGTCGCAAATCAAGTCCCAGAATAATTCGCCACCTATAAGTACGTCTACAGGTCCAGGGACATGAAATTCCGGGTCAGCCAATACTATTTGGTTAGGTATTTTTAACTCTGCTAAACTTATTGGGAAACACGGTGTGTAGCTTGTTATTTCCGGTAAAACGTAACAATTTAACTTGCTGCAAAGTCGCCCGTTCTGGCTTTAACTTCGATGCTACACTCTTGCTCGCTTAAAGCCGTTACGTTATTTATCCCGAAAATAGACAATTTTGACTTTGTTCCCTTTATGCCTAATTTTTCGCAAAGACTACTTGTAATGAACGACGCTTGTGAGCCACTGTCAAGAAGAACTCTCGCCTTCACAACTCGTTCATCGTTGCACTTGATCAAAACGCTTGCGGTCGACAGTAAAACTTGCGTGCCCGAAACTGACAGTGATGTAAGATTTGCTGATAAATTTTGACTCGATTCACCCTCTTGACTTACTTGACTTACAGACGTGTCATGCTCAACTTGCTTAGAGGTATTGAAAGCTTCATGGATTAACGAATTATGAAACTTCCTACACTTGCGGCACGGTCCATGTTTACAACTTCGTGAGGTATGACCACTTAACAGACAAACTTTACACAAATTTGACTTACGCACAAAACTCAATCTGTCTTCGGGTTTTAGTTCGGCAAACGCTTTGCAACTGTAAATGCTATGGCTTTGTTTGCAGTAGTTACAAGAAAATGCGGGTCTTGTTGCTACGAAACTATCTACGCTATCGCCTGTGCTACTTACGAAACTTCTAGACATCTGTTTCTTGTCCTTAAATTTGTTGAGCCTATCTTTACTATCTGTGTTACAACGTACTTGTGTCGTTTTCAATAGTGACGCCCTTTCCTTTAAAAACTCTTTCATTTCTTCCCATGACAAACCACCGCTTTGTTCATTTAGACGTACCTGTGCACCTATTACTTGTTGTGCCCTTTTTCGCTTTGTTACTTTGTTTACGTATTTTTCCCACTCCTGAGCTGTACTATTGTCGAGCTTGGTTTTAATCAAATGTGTCAAAAGAAGATTGCCTAAGTTTTGCCTACCTTCCCCCAACATTTCCAAACACGTTAAGTGTTGCGATACTTGATTAATTAATGTCTTTAACTCTGCCGCATTTTCCCTTTGAATTGGGTTTAGGTGGAACAACGAACGCACATGCTCGTGAATCAAAACCTTCGAATTATCGTATTCATCACATAATGCGTTCCACGCAATACTATAGTTTTCAGTGATAAATGGGGTTGGTTTAACTAACTGCGCAGCTATGCCTCCCAAAGACGCTTTCAGATAGTGGAATTTCTGCAAATCGTTTAAACTATCATTCGTATGAATTAAATTTTCAAAGGTAGCTCGATATTCTAACCAGTCTTCTGGTGCACCGTTAAACCTTGGCAACTCTATTTGAGGTAAAACTACAGACGGTTTCATTCCTGCACATTGCTTGGAAGAATTTGCTGAACAAACTGAGTTAGCATCACTATTTTTATCGTTACAGTAATTATTTCTTTCGAGAATGTCGGTGGCTAAACCGATCGCCGCTTCAAACTTATGTTCGAACTCTTCGCGTTCACAAAATTCCTCATCTAAATTTTCACACAAAGATTCTATTTCGATCTGAATTTCGTTAAATGCGTCTATTAAAGTTTGATTTCTGTTTAGCCTTCTGTCTAGTTCGCGTAAATTACTGTTACTTACTTCGTCTTGACCTTGTAATGACTCGATAAATTTGGAAAAAACTGTAAGGGTTGACTTGAGTGACGCTCGTTTACGGATCGCTTTATCCATTTTTTTTCAAATTGGCTCTCTGGGATAATAGGAATAGTAAGGATACAGAACGACTCACCCCTTATTCTATTATCTGTTACCTCGCTTTACTTCGCTTTTCTAACTTGTGCGAGCTCTGACGCTACCACTGGAATTCTGGAATGTTGCCCTTGACGTCCCTATTTGCCTGTACGTGTGCTGCTGCCGCTGCCTCCTGCCGTTCGCCACTTGCCTGCGCCACTGAGCTGTCGGCCTTCGGTTCGCTGGCGCCGCTGCTGCTTCGTCGCCGTACCTGCTTTTCCTGGATGGGCTGGATACTCGAATCCCCGAATTCCTTGCCGTTATGGATGCACTATTGCACTTGCTTTCTCGGTCACTTAATTGCAGTTTTAACGCGTTAACCGATCACTATCCGGTTCGATTGGACCATGTACGGGTCTATGAAACGTGGTGGACTGTATTTAGAAAACTTATATTACGAATAGTGACTTATAATAGATGCAATTTGATAGTCTTTACGGAGTACAAAAATTCACGTGTGCATCCCGGCGATGCTTCGATGCGTCTTGTCTTTTCACGGTGTTGCCGGGTCCTTCTTCAGTGCGCACCAACGCCAACACTGCACTGAACACCAGCTCTCCATATTACCCTCTCGAACACTAAATTGAAGAGGGTTGTCGACAGGGGATCGCCTTGACGTAGGCCTTGGTGTGTTCTGAAGCTATCACTTTTACTATCTTTCACCTTTACTGTGTTCTGTGTGTCCTCTAATGTCATTTTAATTAATCTTACCAGCTTGTCTGGGATTTCTAACTGCTTTAATATTTTAATAAGTTCATACCTTTTGACACTGTCATATGCTCTTTTAAAATCCACAAACAATATTTGGACCGGTATGTCATATTCATAGCATCCTGCGACAATTTGCTTTAGCATAAACACATGGTCTGTTGTCCTTCTGCCTTTTCTGAAGCCCCATTGATATTCACCCAGCAGTCTCTCCATGAATATCTCTAACCTTCTCTTTATAATTGATGCACAGATTTTATACGTCACGTCAAGTAGAGAGATCCCTCTGTAATTTTCACAGGCTGTTCTGTCTCCCTTCTTATATATAGGTAGTATAACTGCTTTTTTCCACGCATCCGGCATTATTTCTGACTTCCAAATTTGACATATTAGCTTGTAGATTTCTTCTTTTAATTTCTCACCACCCTATTTTATGTTTTCTTTTGTTACTCCGTTTTCTCCAGGGCTCTTATTATTTTTCATCATTTCTATCACTTCGTCCACTTCTTCTCTTGATGGGGTTGCTGTATTGTCATTACAACTTTGTATTGCTCTGTCCTCTGTTGACTCTTGTTTTACATCAAGGTCCTTTTCATTTGTCCCTGCATTTAATATTTCCTCAAAGTATTCTTTCCACCTTTTGATTTTTTCTTCCTCGTCTCCTATAAGATTACCCTCTTTATCTCTTATATATGTAAATGTGGTTCGAAAATCTTTCCTTATGTCTTTTACGTCTTTATAGAAGTTTTTGATTTCTTTTTGCTGATACTCTTCTTCTATTTTCACTATTTTGTCTTCTAAGAATGTCCGCTTTTTTTCCTACACAGTTGTTTTACTTTTTTTCTTTGCTTATTATATCCTCTGATGATACTGTCGTCCCTGTTTTGAAGCATTTTTTGCCTAAGCCGCATTTTTTGTTGTACCTCTTTATCGCATTCACCATCGAGCCATTTTTTCGTTCCTTGTGGTTTCCTTTTCGTCAAATTCCTTTTTGTGGCGCCTACAATTCCTTGTTCAATTCTCCTCCAGTTTTCTTCTATGGTTAAATTCTTGTTTTCTGCACCTTCATAGAGATACTCTTCTATATATGTGTCGCATACTGTCTCTCAATGTTTTCCATCTTCAACTCATCTATGTTATCAAATGTCTGCTTACCTGTTTTTCCTTTTCTTTTTTCTGTTTTTTTATATCTTATTTTGACCCCTACCAAGAAGTGATCTGAGTCTATGTCAGCGCCTCGATACGTTCTTACGTTTGTTATTAATTTATCATATTTTTCTTGTATCAATACGTGGTCTATTTGATTTGTGTCATTTCTGCCAGGGATTATCCATGTACCTTTATAAATGTCTTTTCTTGGGAAGCGGGTGCTCATTATATTCATATTTCTTTCTATAGCAAATTCGATTAATCTTAGTCCATTTTCGTTTGTTTCATCGTGTTTACTCTGCCCTGCTGTTATTTTTTTGTATATGTCTTCTTTCCCTACTTTTGCATTTGCATCCCCAATGACAATTATTATATCTGTGCCTGGTATATTATCCATTACTTTTTCCATCTCTTCGTAATAAATGTCTTTAGTTTCTTCATCTTTCTCCTCTGTTGGTGCATGAATATTTACAATTGACATGTTTTCATTCTCTCCTTTTATCCTAATGCTACATAACCTGTCTGACCTCGGTACAAAATCTATAACACTATCTTTCCAATTCTTATGTATTAAAAAACCTGTTCCAAAAGTCCTAGTATGACTTCCACTTTTGAAGAGGATATAATTATCTACTTCCTGTATTCCATTGCCCGGTAGATGCGTCTCCTGTAGCGCCACTATGTCCATTTTATATACATTCATTTCCTTAATAAGGGTTTTGATCGCTCCTTCCTCATAAATCCCTCTTACATTCCATGTTCCTAGATTAATTTGTATTTTTCCTTGTTCTGTCTCATTTAATGTTTGTAGTTTTATATGTTCATTAACCTTTTTCGTTGCCATGTTCATTTTATCTTTTGTTTCCGATTCCCCTGTTGCTATTATTAGTTTTTTGGGATAAGAACTAACTGTTGTAATTCTGTATCCCATTTCCATTCTTCGTCTCCCACGTATAATTTCCTGTAACCTATTTTTGCTCGCTTTCCTTTTTGTCCTTCTTCGTTTGCTTTAACCCTTATTTGCTTCGCTATACCTCTATCACTCTTTGACAGATCGTTATTTATAAAATATTTTGCTTGATGCTTTTCTCTTAGCTTATTTTTATTCTGCATAACCTTTGTCTTTGCTGACTCATTTTATAGCTTTATTAAGCATGTTTTTTCCGATAATTTTATGGCCTCGGTAACATTTACTCTTATTCCTAGCTCTCGTTCTATAAAATTTTCCATGTTTATTTTCAGCGTTTCTTTATCGTTTGTGTCTATTTCTAAGCCCTGTAATACAACGTTATTTCGTCTTTTTTCATTTTCGATTCTTTCCAGCCTTTCGTCCATGTCCGTTAGCATTTTTTTCAACTGGATGTTTTCCTGCTTTAACTTTCCATTTTCTTCTTTCATGTCTTTAATTTCTTTTGCATATTCTTTTTGGTCTTGTCGCATATCCTTTACTTCCTTTGATAGATTTTCCATAGTTTTACACATTTGCTCCATCATTTTCATCATCTTTTCTAGATTGTCATCCATATTTCTTTTTGGAAGTTTTAGTGGCGATCTAAATATTTTTTTGCTTTTCCTAAATGCGTTATCACCTTCTTTTTCTTCCTCCTCCCTGTCGCTTTTCCTTTTTCTATCTTCTGAGCTATCTCTGTCCATGTATTTTCTCCGTAATATTTTTATTTGTATTTAAACCTTACTCCGACCCTGTTTCTCCTTTCTAGCCTAGCCTGACTCTTGCCGTATTTGTTGGAATTCTTTGGTACTTTTTGTTACCTTATCAGCACCGCGGAAAAAACCTGGCCCCGGTCGACCCGTCGGAAGCCTTGTTTTTATCGGTGTGATTTTATTTATATCGTTTATTAATTATAATCTATTATTATTTTATCCTACCTTAGTTGCTTTTTACTTCAGTTAGCTTGTTGCACTTTAATTCGTTGAATTCGTGTTCAGTTAGGTATTAAACGCTCGTAATCTTCCGGAATTTTGAATTTAATTACGGAGCTCATTCACACCACACGTTACTTCACACTCACCAGAACCGGACTCAATGCATACACTTTCAAGAAAAAGATAAAAAATCTCTTACTCGACCACTGTTTTTACACCACAGAAGAATTTTTGAACTGCCGAATAGACAGTTCTCATTGAGGCATATAGGACGATGTCTTGTTCAGTACTCAATGTGAATGTGATTCTGTATTTTTATAAACACGTTGGACATTCCATGTAATGGATTAGCTGTACACTTCAATACTTTCAAGCTCAGACCCGCCTTTGTAAGTATACAAAGGCGGGTCATAGTAATGTTTGATGCTTTTCTTCCTAATGACTTGCCATACATGCACCTGCATGTATAATATGGTTAAATAAGTACTACTACTACTACTACTATTACAAGCATCTAGGGTTCAGACGTTCCACGTGTAATAATTAAATGAGATAAACGTCTAGGGTAAACTAATATTTATGAATTACTAATCGACCCGTGTGCGCAGGTGCTAAGCATCCTTTTATGGTGAATTCGACTAAACCGAGGATGAGAAACAAAAAAAAAAAATTTGCGAACAGATATTCGTAAAGCGATATTAGGAAGATAATTAGGCATGCATAACTCGACGTGCGTGACAGTCGATGATATGTAACTCGTATGGTTCAAAAAATTAGTTATTTGGTAAGACGAATAACACAGCAATCCTTGGACACGTGCACCTACAGTCCTGGCACTGCATCACATGGCTCACATCTTCTCTTTTCTATTTTGTAAAGCACTTTATGTGCAGAGGTGTTGAAAATTTGTTAATATTTCCATTTAACACGCGGTCAATAAATGACGAACGATGCTTTCTATTTGAAATGCTTTCAGGTGTGAGCGCTCATTCAAGCTTTATATTTAGACCAGCTCCCATGAAAGTAGGGTAATGCCTCGCTATAAATTTAACCAGTCGTTGGTCAACATACAGACTTTGTATCAAATTGTAGCTTGTTGGTAAATAAACATCTGTCTTTACATATCGCGCAATATACTTGTATCTTTACCTTTAAACTGTGAATGGTTTTGTACTGTGTTGCCATGGATGGCTGTCAGTATTTCCTCATCTTGCTCTATCTGCTATGCTTTGGATCTGTATACGTAGGGAGGGAGTACCTTCCAGATAAATAAGCGTAGATCCCCAACCTGACAAATCCATATGTGGGTCCATTTAGATGATCGATAGAAAGTTGTTAGGATTGCATTTTATTTTCTGCGATAGTAAACGAATTGTAGCCACGAAAAACTGTCTCTTTCAAATAGATCGTCCTTAAGTGTCCTGTGGTGTTGGTATCACATATTTTGTATCACTTGTTTCTGTTATTTTTTCATTTTGTCTCCCTACTTGTCATCTGTCTAGTAGTAATTTTTAGACCCTCTATAACTCCTAAAAATGGTAATGTCATCTAATTGTCCATCGTTTTGTCAATTTTTCATTGTATGTTAGCACCACCAGTACCACTATAATAAGGGTTGGGGGGGGGGGTCCTAAGAATAGATATAGTAGTGAGATAATCTTCAAACACGAGTATCAATTAATTCGTTCCGGTATAATTCTAAAAGTAAAAAATTGAAGCGGATGTAGTTTTCATACTAATGTAGCTTTTGAAATTAACGCCAGGAGCTTCGAAATGCGAAATTTATTTTTATAGCGACCTTTGTACCGTTTGATCACATGTTTGAATATTTGGACTAACCTCCCTTCATGTTAGACACACATACTGGAGAAAGGTAACAGGCGGCCACGCCTCCTCGCTGACACGGGAATACGTAAATACGTATTCCCGTCTCAGCGTTCTTGGATTCTCAATTTCGCGCACTATACCCTAGGCTCTTAAGGGTTTTTGTTAAATGTTCGGGACATATTACTAAAGACCGACTTAGTTCCAAGACACCGATGTATTAGTGGCTCTTATTTTGGATTTGTTAACAATCCAAACGGATCTCTGTCTGTTTTTTTTTAAGATTTCAGAATCACCGACTTATGGTCAGGAAGTTAGTATCCAAAAGAAACAAATGCTGCCTCCTGGAACAGTTGTCAATCATTATTTCAAAATAATTTTTTGTAGTAACCCATCTAAAAGTAAATTACTTTCACAAACTAATCTTTCTACAGAATTCAATTCAAAATTATCAGCAAGTCGTAAACAAATGTAGCGACCTTGTTGCGTTTTTTTTATAACTGAGCAAACCAGGTAAACAGAGCCTAAGTACCAGAGTACCGCGACTGCTGTGAAGAGGTTATATTTGTTAAGTTTGTAAACACTGGACCTGAATAGGCCAACACCAACAAGAGGATAGCTCAGAGGAGCAGACTCCTTTGAATATCCGTAGAAAAGTGAGAGATCGCCAACCGCACGCCGGTCAAAAAGTGGCTGGAGGTGGCGCGTTAAGGTCGGCTCATCAACTAGTCGAACTGCCCTGGACGGCATCAAGTGTAGACAGGAGAGTAGGGGCAGCAGCTATCCAGATATGAGAGCAATGCTCCAGGTCATGTCTTATCTGGGCCTTATACAGCGTGGCGAGGTTTGATAGTGAGAAGTACTTTCTGGCTCCCAATAGGTAGCCAAGTTGCTTCCTAGGAGCTGTTGCAATTGACGCAACGTGTTCGTGCCAGATTAGGTTTACTGTAACGTAACCTAAAATCTCTCAATTATTGTGACTTCTTGGCAATGCGTGATTATTCGTTGGAACCGAATGCTACCTTGGCCACTTCTTATTTGATGGCGTACAATACTGGGTCTTGGTAATGGTCTCCAGATCCTTTAAAACCGAAGCAGCCGCTGCCAACCTTCTGCGTTCGAGCTTGACCACACAGCTTGGTCTATTGCTCATGACGAGTAGATCATTACTGTGAAGCACAGACAATATCGAAGACGATACCGATCCCTGCGGAACCCCAGCGTTAATGTTATGGAAGAAAGAGAAGAAGTCCACCATGATAGAGATTTTTCGCCCTGAGAGGAAGTCTGCGGTGATCGTACTGCAAAGCTTAACAGGGAAGCTGTAGGAGGAACCTTTGAAGTCAGGATCCATATTATCTGTCATAGTTTAAGTGATTGAGCTCAAAGTGTTTCGAAACTTTTACCTTTTTAACTACAGTTTTGGTAAATATACTAGTGGATATGGATAGAATACAGCGCACTACTTGGTTAGAAAGAAAAATCAATCCACTTTTCGGCCTCTCACACTTGATAAAGCTTGCTCAGGTATGTTCAACTCCTTTAAAAGTTTCATTTAAGTCTCATTTTACCACTTACTATACTCATAGCTTCCTTTACCCTACCAATTTCAAAAGTACATTATACAGTATTCACGTTATTCGACACGGAGCATTATGGCTAAATTATTTGATAAAAAAGAAAATAATAATTTCGGATGAATAGAGACCCATAAAGGCTACATTTTAAAAACATTTTCATGTTATACAGGGTGTCCTAAAAACACGAAATGTATTAAAGCTATGTTTTTTTAAATGGAACATCCTGCATATTATTGAATATTTAGATTCCTTGGTGAATTCTAGTGCGACCTTATGTATCATACATGGGACTTAAAGCGAACCGTTTAGGTGTAAATCACAATTTTCGGTATAAGTTGATATCAGGAAAAAATTGAATATCGCAGAGATTATAAAATTTGGAAAGCTGTGCCGTATAACTATGCATAAAATGCATCAGCTTTGATGAGGCTGTCAAATTTAAATTACGTTTATGCTTGGAGATATCGGTCGATTAATTAAGGAAACTTCGATCAGGGACAACTTGATTTTTTCAAATGGAAATTCCTAATTTTTCTTATACGGTTAAACGTAGAATTTGATAGCCTTTCTAATGATATGAGGTTGTGTATATCAATCTCTGGTAGTTTTTATTTAACTTCAAATTTTCAACCAAATCGGTGTTTTTGGATTTTCCAACCTGTAAGCAACCTAGCAGACCATGAAATATAAACAAAGTAGAAGAAAACAACTAACTTAGCAGAAAAATACACACGAACTAGACTAAAGGGACAAGATTATAAAAATTACTCGCAACAAAGTCTAACCAGAAACAACAGCGGTAACATATCTTTGATCAAAGAGAAGCTGGAGTATGGCAGAAATGGATATTTTCACGACCTACTAGCTACTGCCATGTACCAGAGATTGGCAATTTCCAAAACCATAAAAAATTTTAAATGAAACAAAAACGACCAGACAATGTTGTAGGCAGTTTATTATTTTCATAATACTATTTCACATTTAAAGATATAAAAAAGTATGCAATTCTGTCAAAATTCAAGTCAAGTACCTCTGACTGGAGTTCTGAAAATCCTCCAGTACAGCTATTAGCAAGATCGCAGAAAATGCCGAGGTATTGAAACATGTGCTAAGTGTGGCCACGGACATGCCGCTGAAGCATGTGAAGTTAACTGTTTTAAATGTGTTAATTGTACAAACGCTAATAGTAAGTACAAAACAAATTATGATATAAATCATTCGCCTACAGACAAAAATTGCCCTACTTATAAGTACTTTCAGGAGCAGTATTTGTCTAAGATAATCTTTTGAGCACATACTGCTCTTGTTACTCATCTTACAATAGTTCTTTTTTACATAATGAATAGTTATATAAACACTTTTCAAAATCATTCTGTTAAAACAAATATCATTCAAGACGCGAATAAATTTAATGAGTGGTTAGATGTTGCTAATGTAAAGCTTAGCATATCAGAAGCTTAAAGCATAATTTTGATTATCTTATGATATTTTTAAGGCGCATAAAACGTGATTTTGGTATTATAGTATTAACTGAGACATGGAACATTTCAGATATGTCACTATTTAATTTAAGGGGGTACAATATGATTTATAATAATGCTTCATACAACCAGAATGATGGGATTGTTGTATATATTAGCGATAAATTCAACTATCAATATGATATCATCACGTTGAGTAATAGTGTTACAGCTTTAGATTTAACCGTAACAGTGGATAGCAAATCTCTCAAAATTACATGTATATATCGGTCACCATCAACGGACTCATATATGTTTGTTCACAGCTTAGAAAAATTTTTACAAAGTAAGAAAATTGCTATCCACAAACACCACATTATTCTAGGTGATATAAACATTAATATATCACGAAATACCAAATTGTCCAATGAATACTTAAATTTAATGGCGAGTATGGGTTTTCTGTCCCATATTAACGAACCAATAAGAATTAGTAATAGTGTAAGTACTTGTATTGATCATTGCTTTATAAAAGATTCTTCAAATAACTTCAAACATATACCTTTTATTATCAAAACTGATATAACCGACCATTTTCCTACAGCCATTCTTCTATGTGCAACACAACTTGATCAAAATCAGTTTTACTCAAGTAATTCTGAAAGGTATAAATATTTTGTAGATAACAAAAAATTAATGTTAAACGTTCTGTTGGAAACATGGATGGAAGTATACTCAACTAATGATATAGACGATGCTACAAATTTACTCATAAAGAAAATTCAGTGTTTGATAGCAGCTAGTACAAACAAAGTCAAAATTAAACGGCATGAAAAAGCTAGAAATCCTTGGATAACAACAGGGCTAATAAAATCTGCGAACAAAAAGGATCACCTATATAAAATTATCAAAACGTCTCCAACCACGACTAACTCTGATGCCTACAATCAATACAAGAATGTTTTTATTAAATTAACAAGAGAAGCAAAACGGAATTATTATTTAAAAAAAATACATAACAATAAATCAGATCCAAGAAAACTTTGGTCAGTAGTGGATGATTTGACTAAACAAACTGATAAGAGAAATAACATTTCTGAAATCAGAAACGTTAATGGAACATTAACAAAGGATATGCAAGAAATATCTGATGAGTTTGTTAGTTTTTTTACTAGTGTAGGTGAAAACTTGGCGGATGATATTATAAAAAAGGGAGTCAGGGAAAAGTTTCCACAAAAACGAGTAATGAGCTCCTTTTTTTTAGAAAACGTCAGTTCTTCAGAAGTACAACATGCTATATTTTCTCTAAAAAATAAGAAAAGCCCTGGTTTAGATGGGATTAGAGCTGAACATCTAAAACTAATTGCACAGCATTTGGCAGACCCACATATTTAATAAATCGTTGCTTCCAGCTAGGTAAATGTCCAATAGCATTTAAAACATCAGTCATAGCACCTGTATATAAAAATGGAGATAAATTAGACGTATCTAACTACAGACCGATATCTCTGTTATCAAATCTAGGAAAAATTTTTGAAAAACTAATTCATTATAGAATATTACAATTCTTAAATAAAAACAACATTATGAGTTCAAACCAGTATGGATTTACAAGAGGCAAATCAACAACAGACGCAATTTTGTCGGCTACGAATGAAATTATCTCCAATATTGATAGAAAAATGCCTACTATTGGTATCTTTGTTGACTTAAAAAATGCGTTCGATACGGTGAGCCACAGTGAACTTTTAAAGGTGATGGAAAGATTGGGATTTAGAGGAACATCACAATTATTATTAAAAAATTATCTTTCAAACCGTACTCAAATGGTAAGAATTTCGAACAGTTATAGCAAGGAAATGTTGATTAAATATGGTGTCCCACAGGGAACAGTACTGGGCCCGCTTCTATTTAACTTGTACCTGAATGATTTATTTGAAATTGACAGTGTTGGAAAACTAATATGTTTTGCGGATGACACCCTCATACTATATAAAGCTGACGACTGGACAATATTAAAAGAAATTATTGAAAAAGATTTTGTTACGATTATTCAATGGTTTGATACCAAAATCTTAACAGTAAATGTCAAAAAAACCAATTTCGTTGCCTTCACTTCCTATGCTAGATTTTTACCTTGCTATGAACACCTCTCCATTAAATACCATGCAAAAAAGACTGACATTAGTAGGGTGGATAGTATGAAATATCTTGGAGTATATCTAGATTCACATTTAAAGTGGGATAAGCAAATTTTACATGTGATGAAAAAAATAAGATGTGTAGCATATAAACTAAAAATTCTATCCAATATTCTAACAGATAATTTCCTTAAATTATTATATCATGCTTTAATTGAAACACATCTAACATATGGATTACCAGCTTGGGGATCTGCCTGCAAGACATATATTTCTGAATTAGATATATTACAAAAATATGTGCTCTATCCGTCAAACGATTTATACCAAGAAACAAAGATACTCGATACTAGGCAACTTTATTTCTTGCATATCAGCAATTTATTCCACAAAATCTGTGTTGATGAAATGAAACATAAGCATATACATGTATATAGCACGAGGCACAAAATATCGTCATCAAACTTAGTTCGACCACACAAAACAATACTCCAACGATCATTTATGTACCTAGCTCCGAAATTGTATTGTGCAGTACCATCAACCATAAAGTCCCTCAAATTTGGCAAACATTTTAAACAAAAACTAAAGGAATGGATTTACTCTGTAGAGCGAATGATTATACATAATATTATTAGTCAATAAAAATTGTCCTAGTAATACTGTGATATGTATATTTGAAAACATTTAATTTTTTTTTATATCATATTGTATATCCACGCACAGGCAGCGCCTACTGTGGATTTATTTATATTTATTTACTACACTGTAATTATGGTGAATAAATATTATTATGATTATTATTATTATAAAACAACTTAAATGGCAGAAAATTTAAATCTGATTTGTCGGTATTACTTTTTTGCAATATTGCTGATAGATATTGAAAAATAGAAGGGCTCGAGTCAGAGGTATCGACTTCGACGCAAATTACTACTTTTTTACACCATTACATATGACTGATAATTACGTGCTGGGCCAGAGTCGCTGTTTTTTTTTGTTTCATATCAGGGTTTTAATTGTCTTGGAAATTTTTAACCTCTAGTAAATTGCGGTAGCCAGTAGACTGTAAAAAGATGTCTATTACTGCCATACCCCAGCTTCTGTTTAACCTTAGCAATGTTATCGCAGTTGTTTCTGGGAGAGTTGATTTGTTGTAAGAAATTTTTATAATCTTGTCCCTTTAGACTAGTTCGTGTGTATTTTTCTGCTATCTTAGTTGCTTTCTTCTACCTGAACAGGTTTTTGTTTATATTTCATGGCCTGCTACGTTGCTTATAGGTAGGAAAATTGCAAAACTCCGATTTGTTCTAAAATTTAAAATTAAATGAAAACTACCAGAGATTGGTATTCACAACCTTACATCGTTAGAAAGGCTATCAAATTCTACGTTTAACCGAATAGAAAAAATTAGGCATTCCCATTTGAAAAAATCAAGTTTTCGCTGATCGAAGTTTCCTTAATTAATCGACCGATTTCTCCAAGCATAAACGTAACCTAAATTTGATAGTCTCATCAAAGCTGACACATTTTATGCTTAGTGATATGGCAAAGTCACAGCCTTCCATTATAATCTCTGCGATATTCAATTTTTCCTGATATCTACATATACCGACAATGGTGATTTACACCTAAACGGTTCGCTTTAAGTCCCATGTATGATACATAAAGACACACTACAATTCACCAGGGAATCTGAATATGCAATAATATACAGGGTGTTCCATTTAAAAAAACATAACTTTGATACATTTCGTGTTTTTGGGACACCCTGTATAACATAAAAATATTTTTAAAATGTAGCCTTTATGGGTCTCTATCCATCCGACGCCATTATTTTCTTTTTTATCAAATACTTTAGCCATAATGCTCCGTGTCGAATAACGTGATTAACCCTGTATAATGTTAACAGCAAGGTAAGGGTAACCGGCCTTAAAATGCAGTGCATGTAAACGAAATTTAAATTACACGTAACAAAGTTTCTCTCAACGAAATTCTCCTGCTGCATTTATTTTCCGGCGTGTCATCCTTCTCTGCCGGCATCGGCATAAGCAGGAGTTCTATTTTAGTTACCGGTGGTGGAAATTTTATTATGCGCCTAAAAAGAAAGTCGAGCAGAACGTCTTGACAAGATTATGTATTCTCCGCTTGTTTCCTCCTGTAGTTCCAGACGATGACTGAAAATGTTAAAAGACTTCGATACTTGAATGTCTAATTAATTACATTTGCCTTTTTAGCATAAATTGGTTCAGCGGTCGCTTTCAACATCGCCGTGCTTAATATGGAGTACTGTTTACGTTACCTTTTATTCATTCATCATTGCTTGCTACTTATCATTCCAAAAGACAATAGGCACTCTGTAACTTAGAAACGCGTTTCTATGCACTATGTACAGGATTGGGTGGCTTCGTAAATATGTTAGCGTAGTAGACACTGTGTGGTAGGCACCCGAAACTGCCCGATCGTCATGGTCGAAACACGCTTCTATCTCTTGTGTTACAGAGTACCGGCGTAGATTTTATATTTTCTTATTAAGCTTCATTCAGATGCATACGACATCCGAATATACGACAGTAGGAAACTGTTCCTATTGGTTGAAATGTTCAAAATGATGTCAAATCAAAATATTTTAACCAATAGGAACAGTTTAGTACCGTCGTATCATCGGATGTCGTGTACACCTGAATTAAGCTTTATATTGAAAACAAAATGTATATTTGCCACTAATATTATATGACAGAGTTGCATGTTGCGACTTGTGGCTAGTATCTGTGTTACAGTTTGATGGAGAAAGATTACGCTATAAGTTCTGGGAACAATTAAAAATTCCTACATGCTCCTACAGGATAATGGCTGAAAATCCGGGCCTAAGAAAGGGGGTGCAAAATCCAGCTTTTCACGTAGGAAAAGTAATACACCTTTTTGAATATAAAAAACGATCGTCCATACCTATTTGAAAAGATGGTATCAAGTTGATTGACTCAGTACTTCCCACACATTACAGTGGTATCAGTTTCTTATTTTACCGTACCAAAAAGCTATAATCTGAGATCCCCTTGCAACCAAATCATCGCCCGTCCGACCAAAAAAAGTGTGTTATGCCGCTAGGTCTTCCTTTCACAGGCCAATGAAAAGCCTATTATGAATACAACAAATTTTTGAGTTTTGCTGTTTTATATTTTTAACTTTTTTATTATTACTTTGCCGCCACTAAAACGATTTCTAAAAACCATAGAAGTTTTCCATTCTCGTCACGGTAGTAATACTGTGTAAAAATTTCATTAAGATCAGTCCAATAGTTTCCACGTTACACAATACAGAAGGATCAGAAATAACAATCGTATGCATACATCAGAAAATTCTAAGTCCCTTGATGTCTGTAGTAGGCAAGGCTGTTCGGATGGACCTAAAAAAGTGTATTTGGATGCTAGCTCTTTCTTTCACAGATTAGTGGACATCCTATTATGAATACAACAAATTTTTCAGTTTTACAACCCCCCACCCCCAACCACGCCAATTTCACCCCGCCAAAAAGTAGTCAAAAATGACCAGGAACCTCTAAAATGCTTAAAAACAGAGTTTGAGGTGTTCTTAAGACTACTCAAATTCTATGTCTGGTCTGTGCTCTAATATGGTGCCGAGTCCTGGACGTTGACGGAAGCGTCTACGAGGAAAATTGAGGCTTTTGAGATGTGGGTATACAGGCGAATTCTCAGAATTTCCTGGGTTGACCACGTGTCCAACAACAGAATTCTAGAAAGGCTTCAAAAAGAGACCGAACTCGTGGGCATTACTAAAAAATCCAAATTGGAATACCTGGGACACATAATGAGGAACCAAAAGAGATACGGTCCGCTCCAGCTGATACTTCAGGGAAAGGTCTTCTGAAGGAGAGGACCCGGTAGGCTGAAAAACCTTAGAACTTGGTTCTCCCTGTCCACACGAGGATTGTTCAGAGCTGCAGCAAGTAAAGTTGAAATTGCTTTGCTTATCGCCAACGTCCGGAACGGATAGGCAAGAAGAGCTGTTTTTATATTTTTGTAGCAGTGTAGTTTTTTATTACTTCTGCGCCGCCACTGGCACGATTTGTAAAAACCATAAGCAATTTCCAACATCGCCACGCTAGCAATACTGCGTCAAAATTTCACCAAAATCATTTCAATAGTCTTCTCGTTACACAATACAGGACGATCTAAAGCAATACTCGTATGATTACTCCAGAAAACATTCTTAGTCCTTTGGTTTCTGTAATTGCAAGGCAATGTTCGAATGACCTAAAAAAGTTATTTATGCCGCTAGGTCTTCCATCACAGCTCAGTGGAAAGCCTATTATGAATACAACAAATTTTTCAGTTTTTCATCCTCCCACCCCCCAACCCCCCCAATTTGACCCCACCCAAAAAAAAAACTACAAAATGATCAAAAAGCCCTGAAACGCCTAAAAACAAAGTTTAAGTCATATTTATTTTTTTGTTTCTTGCCCATGCACCGATTTTCAAAATTCTAGGAACATTACCTACTACGACCCCACAGCATATCGCTGTCCAAATTTTATCGCAATCCATGCATCGGTTACTGAGATTACGAAGCTAAAAAAACGCGTACAGACAGACAGACCGACAGACAGACTAACAGACCGACAGACAGATCAACAGACCGACAGACAGATCGACGGAAATGACGTGACGTGGATTTTCGTTATGTAGACATCATAAAACGCTCAAAAAGTGTATTATCTCTAAATCGAAAAGTTTCGCAATCACACCTATCGGCGTGGGAAGTAAAAAGGCACTCTTTGTGAGACCTTCCGTTCGTGCAAAACTGGCCGACTTTGTATATTCTACATTCTTATTGTACCATCCTGTATACCTTATATACGCATCAGAACAAGGGTGACCTCGTCGTTACTTTCCCCGATCCCCGATTTCGTCCCCTGCTTTTGTTATTCCTTATTCATTTTGGCTCCCCGTAAACCTATTACCTTGTCGTCGAGGTATCAGCCATCCGCCAGCTTTTATATGAAGGCTCAGAGAAATATTCAACAAGCGACATGCTGAAAGATGCAATAAACACGTACAAAATATGACACTGAAGCGGAACAATCGAAATCACATTCCTAGGCTGTCACTAGCTGCATGTTGTCTTAAGTTTAATATAGCTGTTTTCATTCCAACAATGTTTTGCTGATAACTCGGAAATTATGAAATTTGGGTATTGAATAGAGGTGATACAAAATTATGAGTATTTTTGAAGGATTTCAAAAACAAAAGAATAAAGGTACAGGTTGATCCATTTGAAATAACAAAGTTCATTATATTATCAGAAAAATGGAACGACAAAGATGTGAATTGTACATAATATCGGCCTTATTGCCAAACCCCCATACACAAAAAGTCGTCCAAGCCGTTTCCGAAATGATTGAGGCGTTCCATACTTAAGACTCACTCTGTATATTATTCAACTGCGTCGCAATACCAGATTAGGTGCAACCTGAAAAACCTTCTTCTAAGTAATGCACATATACGCTTACACCTTATGTATTTCAAACGCTGAGTGTCCTTTAGGAGCTATTACTTAATTATGGGTAATTTTTTTTTTGAAATACTTATTGATCATTAAACATTTGCTCAGTTACTTATCATTTAAATTCCCTAAGCAGTGTATTAAAACACTGGTATCAGGAATAATAACTAGTTACAGTTACAACTACGTCAATACAGTATTTCAATCAATATGTATAAATAATTATAATGGATACCTAATTAAATGCTAGCTTAAACACATAAAACTAAGAGAACAATAGCAACTCTACCTAATGTGTTTTACAATTTTAGATATTCTTTAAGTTTTATTAGAAAGATATTATAATATGTTATATTTTTTATGCCGTCTGGTAAAAGATTATATGTAGTTATAGCCTGACTCAAAGGATTACTAAGTCCAATATTAGTTCTTACATTTTCCTGATAGATATATCTTTATTGTACTGAAGAATACAAATATTGCCACCTCGGAAGGCTCTGCCTTGTGTGAGGTATTGGCACCGACATTGAAATATACACTAAAATTTTGTCTAACCTAATTTCACTGCTGTCTCTCTTTGGACTGTTGTATCTGTTCGCTTTTCAATAACTTGTTTCTCCTTCTTCTCCTTGACCTTCTATGGATCTATTCTCAGCAGCAGGAGGACATTCTCTTCTATAATTTTTTTGATGATTTCATAATTTGAACGTAAAATTTGGATGGGATGTCCGATATTGCTTTGCATTCTAGTCTCATGTACATGGATATCTATATTGAAAGGTAGCGGTGTATTACACTTAAGATTCCTATTTACTACTTTATAGATATAGTTGCATTGTTCTAGTTCTAATAATCTGTCCAACTGAAGAACTCCTAATTCTACATACAGGTCCTGGGTATGTGTGAGCCAGTCATATGAAAACAATATTTTTAAAATCTCATTTTGTAAAACTTGCGCAGAACTAAATCTAACCACTACACAGCTACCCCATACATGTATCATATATCTAAAATGAGATAGAAAGTATTGAACTTACTTTTATGAGATAAATAATGTCTACATTTATACAGCACACTGATCATAGGCATTACCTTCTGTGATATGTAATGCAGATGTTCCCCAGAGTTCAAATTTTGATCTAATACATATCCTAAGTATTTAATGTATTCGACTCTTTCTATGCTTATATTATTTATTCTAATATTTGGAGTGGCGAAACTCTTATTCTTTTGCTTAAAAATCATGAATTTAGTTTTATTGATATTTAACTTTAATTTATTTAACGCAAGCCAATTAATATATATATGTTGAGATCATTATTCACAATATTCTCTAAATCATGATCACCCTCGTACACAAGTACTGGATCATCAGCAAATGTGAAGTACTGAGCTCTCAACCCTGCGATCTTTAGATTTAGAATATAGAGTGAATACAACAGTGGTCCTAGGACCGAGGCCTGGGGAACTCCATAATAACATACTTGCCTATCACTATATTGCTTGTTTAAGCACATTTAACTATTAGTTTGAGATAAATTAGCTATTGCTTCCTATACTTGAATATAATACTTATTACTTATTCTACTTCATATCACTACTTAGTAGACTTCGTAGCGACCACTGAGTATGTGCAGTCTGATACTAACTGACCTATCTATTCAATTCCTCGACGTGCTATAACCTCTAAAGTGTTCCTATCTATGTTCGAATAACGAAACGGTAAATTCTATCCCATCTATTCTATGAATGAAGCTGATCATGCCCAATTTTAGCCATCATTTGAATATCATATTATCGTTACTGCCATCCTAGCATGACGTCATTAGTCGTCCATACTTGACGATGAGGTGGGTGGTCAACATAACACAAAATGAAAGCCGTTCATAAAGGTAGCCAGGTAACAAACCAGGCACAGGTATGGCGCTCGCTGAATCGGCGACAGGTGCATTTTAGGGTGGGATAGAAGGGAGCAATGTGGGGGTGGAAGAGAAGGGTCGGCAGGTTCGAAAAGAAACGCCAAGGTGACACGCATTCAGACTGGCCGATCGATAACACACCCCCATTGTACCGGGTGAAACTGCTGACAGGTGAAACGAACTGTTGTGTGAGGGGTCATTCACATTTTTGTAACTTAGGATCCTAGCACCAATATCAGACACATTTTCGACAGTATTACATGTAAAGTTTAACAGAATTACTGTACAAACATGGAATAAACTTATCAGCAGTGTTGTGATAGTAAGTACTTCTTTACGAGCAAGTCCTAGCTACAAATGTCTTATATGTACAAATATAATTGCTCATTAAACGAAAAGAGAATACTTATTATAGAGACAAGAAACCTTAGTGGAAGTATGAAAATGCAGGTCTATTTGAGACAGTAATAATATATCGAGCTTCGTTGTGGATTTGGTATTCTGAATTAGCAAATGTATATGGGTAATGTCACAAAATACTAACAGAGTACCAAAAAATAAATATTCGTTCCTTGTATGCATTATGAATCTACTGTCACAGGGAATGCGCAGTGATCTTAGCGACTATTAATTCTGATGCATTTTTTTATTGTCTGGCTTATTTAAGTGACAATATCAAACCACCAAAATATCAAATCTATAACTGTTACTAACAGTAAGATGTCTTTAGAGCAAACTGTAGCATTTACAACTGCAACATTTATATAACATTCAAATATATGTACCATCCCAATTAGTATTCAAAAGAAATGTATTTATCATATTATCATCGCAGTGATTGAAATCATGATATCTTGGAATCAAAACAGAATTGAATATTCATCACACTGGGTTACAATCAATACACTTAGAATCATGCGTACTAAACACATACGTTCCTATTTCTTCTGATATCTTCTAGTTTATAAGTAATCATTCATTATTTTGACATTACTATTTGCGAACCTCTGATAGACTGTATCGTCTTGCTCTTCAGAATTTTCACTACATATGCACTTCATTCTTTGTCCCATTATCATTAGTAGTTACTGCATTACTAAGTTTATAGTTCATTTTTACACCAGCAGTCTTTTTTACCGTGGAAAACACAAAATTTTGCCAAGAAGAAAATGCTGTTCCATCATGAAAATGCACCGCCTTACACCTCCACCGTCGCCATGGCCAAACTAGTAGAATTAGGCTACAAACTGCTGCCCCATCCACCCTATTCTCCAGATTTGGCCCCATGCGACTTCCTTTTATTTCCAAACTTAAAACAGTTACTAGCCAGGCAGAAATTTGGTTCGAATGAATAGATTATCGTCGCCACGAAGGCCTACTTTGCAGGCCTCCTGAAACCGTTTTTTTTTTTCAGACGGGTCAGAGAGGTTGGAGAATCGCTAGATCAAGTGTATCTAACTAAAAGGAGACTGTGTTGGAAATTAGTCGCCATTTTTCAAAAATTTTCGTTATTCATTTTGTAGGCTAGGTACCCAGCGAACCGCCCACGTATATGAATGTAAGATACACGCAAAATTGAAAAGCTTCGGAATAAGGAAGAAGAACATACATACCGTTCCATGTCCTCCATGATTATATTATAATAACATTATGAATTTTAAGACAACGATTTCGTCGTTGTTTTGTCGCAAATCCAGTTTTGATTTGCGTATGTTTTGGTGTGATGATTTTACCTCAACGGATATCCAATTTTTTATTGATACTACACGGTTCCTAGATTACCCAGATTTTCTATCTACTCTTAAAGTTATATGCCACTACTATGTTTTCTGTCCAGCTTGTCTTGGTCGTATTGCTTTACAGTAACATCATTCACTATTGCCTTCAATAATCTTTCTGTGTCAAAACCTAAAATTATTTCACTTCCTCGAAAATGTCCAGTTCTATAACTGGCGCTATGGTTTTTAATACTGATACCATTAAATTTAATTTCGCTTAGTTTCTTAGTGTCACACTGTATGGGTGGTAGTGGACTAGCAGCGAGGGTGGAATCAAGTAGGGTCGCACGGGGACTGTGGTCCATACATCATGATGAGTGGGGTTGAATAGCATCGAATAGTAATGGACGAGAATGAGCAGAATTCTTATGTGCGTCGTTCCTGCAACTCAGTTAAACGACCAGCACCTCTTCTAACTCATGTTATTAGTTAGTTAAGGATTCGCTTATGGGGTCTGGATACACACATTTATACATACGTATTTGCCATGTAAAACACGGACTCACAATTTCTCGCATAACACACTCTATTTTCAAACTACATATATAATATTTCAGGAGGCGATAGTTAAGACCTTAATGAATGACAACTATTTTCGATTTTCTGCAAAAAGCTCGCAATGCAAAATCATACATTCTATAAATGTCTGTAATTTAACAACCAAACACGATATCAAAAAAGGCTAAGTAGTTGCAAAAGCGCAAGCTTTCTTCTTCAATTTGCTCTTTGAGCCATTACTGTAAGTTTAAAGGTGACGTCAGGAGCTTGGAAATACGAAATTCATCTTTATGGTGACCTTTGGACCTTACCTTTGGACCTTTTGACCTTACTTTTGGATTTTTGGACTTATCTGCCCTCATCTTAGACACACATACCTACTGGAGAAAGGGAACAGGCGGCCACGCCTCGCTAACATGGGAATACGTCTATTCTTGGTTCTCAATTTCGCGCGCTATACCCTAGACCCTTAACGTTCGAAATAATAATCTGTAAGTACAAAGGCTTTGACATAAACCAATGGGTGGTATAGACTCTACTCCTATATTGATTCAGTCAAGCGTCAAGCGTTGCGTGGTAAATTTACGGAAGACCTTTGGTATATACGGACGTTATAATACCTCCCTATCAAACGCACCATTGTTTTCGACAACGTAAAATATACTTTTAACGCGTAATTATTTATTAAGGAAAGCCTAAATCTGATGATAATACTTTGCTGTGATATGCCAGTTGGTCAGAAGGAGCTTTGTACCTATATGTGCACGTCACATCACGAATCTGCATACACGTGCGACGGCTACGATTTGTTAGCCCATTAATACTATGTGAGTATTGGCATCCTTGATTTTTTTATATAGAATCAAACTGTTTATATGAATATTCTTATAAGCACTTGATGAGGTGAAAATCATTAATTCATTTTTGGCGCAATCGCAAGATAAAACTTTGATCGAAAATTGGTCGTTTTATCCTTTAATGAAAAAAGCGGACACTAGAAGAAAACTACAATTTCGAATCATCATGTTCATGGTTAAAACTGTGCATAATAGAGCTTCGAAAGTGTTCAGCTTGAACTTATGACCATATGGACGCTACAAAAAATTCCTCCAAGATCCTCTTCATTCAGTTTGAATAAAATATTTCTTTGCTTATGCTACTGGGGAAATATACATAGCCAAAAAGCAGATAGGTTCACGTTGTATTAGGTTTGTACAAGTGCGTGACTAGGGGGGACTTGGGGGCTCCAGCCCCCCGCCTCCCCCTACTCTAGGTAACAACCCCCATGCATTGTGGTCACGTATTCGGTTTTTTTTAAAGCCTGGCTGGGTAAGCTCCAGAAGACCTTTTTTGAACGAATTTCCTATTGAATATAAAAATAAACGATTCTTCAGTCTACGATTGATGCAACTCGAGTCAAGCCGAGTCGACGACATAGTACTTACGAACGCTTTACAATTTAACCTCAATTCTGTCACTAAAACAAATACTTGACGTCTCATGCCAGTTTTAGAGTTATTATAGCGTGTGACCATATGCACTATCAAGAGATCAGTACTGCTACCTAGTAGACATTCGTCATAACCCATGACTGGAGCATGAGTTATGAAAATTAATTCTCAAAGTCTGTTTATAAGTTATATTACCTGTTCAAAGGTAATTTGGTAATCGCTATATGACCTAATGGTAGTAGATAAAATATTATTTTGTAATAGCGTCTCAC
This sequence comes from Callosobruchus maculatus, assembly GCA_951848785.1. Lineage (NCBI taxonomy): Eukaryota > Metazoa > Arthropoda > Insecta > Coleoptera > Chrysomelidae > Callosobruchus > Callosobruchus maculatus. The sequence continues at coordinate 22,326,640 of CATOUR010000014.1, read as the reverse complement.
AGTGTTCCGACTCAAATTGCATACAGACTGCAACGCTTTCCGCAGAGGACAAACATTTTCATTCATCAGATGCACGCAGCATTAGTGTCTCTTCCCTTCTCCTCCTCATCCTGCAATTTTCCCGGCGTGGCGGCCTGGACGACCGGGAACGTGCTTTTTCAATAACCTTCCAGGTTACTCGCCACTCAGGTATTCAAGTGGCCTAGTCAGCTTGATGAAAGACATGAAAGATCTCTTAGATTTCATACGTGGACGTAATTTCGATGCTAATGCTCCCCTGGATTTATTTCTGCTTCCAGCGTTTCCACAGGGGGAAAAGTGTGAAAAAAGGAGCACCGGTTCAAGGTAAGGATGAGTTATGGCTATGTCATAAGTAGTGTAAACACTTTCTCCTCAGACAAATCTTTAGGTAGTGTATCGCTCATTCGATGGAGAAAAATTCTTAGCACTTTTAGATGAAATGCATCAATTTCCTCACGGTTTATTATTCCATTGTCATTAGCGATATTCCAGTTTTCTAATAATCTTGCAACCAGCAATTAATTAGGTTATGTCTGGCGGGCGATCCTGGAGGTATGTTGTAAATCCGTTGTTAGTTAGTTATTTGTCTGGTCGGTACACACAGGGTGAGTTTTTAGTACCGGCTCGGTCGATAACTCCAATAATTTACAAGATAGCGAAAAAGGTTTGCTTCTTGCTCAGAAAATATTTAGATTTATACAGAGTGATCCATAACTACGTGGTGATGCAAACATGCATTTTTTAAATGAGACACCCTATATATTATTCCATATTCAAACTCTACTAATGATTTCCGTTCTTCCAATATATGGTATTGTTACAATATACAGGGTATTTCAAAAGTTATGACCATTTGTATATCCAAATCGCGGTCAAATGAACGTACTGTATATCAAAAAGTAGGGAATCAAAAATTATTTTTTTGACATGAAAAGACTAAAGGTGTCCTCTAGTCTTAAAACCGGCTATAAAAAAAGTCCGTGACGCATATTCATATACAGGGTGAGGTAAAATGCAAAATCTAGATTTTATCTCTTTTTTTAAAATGAAACCCCCAATATTTTATTATACCAGAGAATTGCTTTAAATATGCTCTTTCATCTTTGTATGGCACTTGCGATGGCTGCTTTCTTTAGTTTCTGAGATATTTCGATTTTTCTACAAATTTATTTATTTATTTTGAGAAAATACTATTGCTTAACAAACAACTAAAATATAAGGCCATAATAGTACTTGATCAAGTCAAAACACTGAATTACCGAGATAGTATAGGTCAAGTGTGCTGAGAAAACAATTTTATAGACGTCATGCATAATTATCAAGCAGATATATCAGATAGGCTATGAAATATTAAATGACACAATCCAAATAAAACGATTCTTCAATCTATCAAACGCATTAGTTTTAGAGTGCCTCCGTTCTGGGTATTGCTGTTCATAGTTGATATATTCTAGAAGCAAGTAGACAATTTCTCAAAGATTTTCCCAAATACCATCAATGGAAAAATTCATTTTTGAAGCTGGTTTTACACACGGTACGGAATTATTGAGCAGGTCATGAAAACTGCCGATGTTTCAAAGCCTACCTGATAAATCTGCTTGATCATTATGCATCACGCCTACAAAATTGTTTCCTCAGCATACTTGACTTTATTATCTCGATGATTTAGGGTTTTGACTTCATCAAATAGTATCATGACCTTATAATTTAGTTGTTCGTTGAATAAAAAACAAATTAGATAGTACTTCCTCAAAATGAATGAATTTCAGTACACAAATAGAAGCTATATTTTAAATTTATCAAAAAATCGAAATATCTCGGAAACTGATGGACCTAGGTACAACAAGTGCTATAGAAAGATGAAAGAGCATATTAAAAGCAATTCTTTGGGATAATAAAATATTGGGGGTTACATTTAAGAAAAAAGAGAAAATCTGGATTTTGCATTCTACATCACCCTGTATACGAATATGCGTCACGGTCTTTTTTTATAGCCGATTTTGAAACGAGAGGACATTTTTAATCTTCGCATGTAAAAAAATAATTTTTTACTTATTACTTTTTGATATACAGTACGTTCATTTGACTGCGATTTGGATATAAAAATGGTCATAACTTTTCAAATACCCTGTATAATGTAACAATAGCCTATATTGCAAGAAAGGAAGTCATTAGTAGAATTTGAATATGGAATAATATATAGGGTGTCTCATTCAAAAAAACGCATGCTTACATCACCACGTAGTTATGGATCACCCTGTATAAATTGAAATATTTTCTGAGCAAGGACCATATCCGTGGCTACAACTTTTATATACAACTTTTTTCGCTATCATCTACAGTAGTGGAGTTATCGACCGAGCCGTTACTAAAAACTCACCCTGTATATGATGGAATGTTCATTATTCACGTCTGTGAAAGTATGTATTTCCGGTTTAATCCAATTGTTGCGTGGTAAAAAAAGCTTTTGACAGCGAAATGTGGGAAACAAATGAAATTTTGTGGGATGGTAGAGATTGGTCCCCTGCATCTACACCTAAGTTTGCATCCTCGGGGGGTTGCCGCTCGAGGGAGGGGGGGAGGGACATAATTTGGTCTTTACATTTTTGTGTACGACCAATGGTACGTCAAAGTTACTGGTTGGTTGGTGATTTTCACTAAAATCAGGATTTCATCGATTAAGACGGAGAACTTTATCAAAAGGTCGTGTAGCATTTTTCCTTTCCTAAAAGAATAATATCTTTTCATATATCTTTATTGTCTGCAGCTGCCTGAACTCACGCATTTGGTTTTAAAAAAATTACGACATTTAGGAACACACCCGCTACCTACTACCGATATGTGCTGTCGTGGAAAATGTCATATTTGTGCATACTTTTAGTGGGAATGATACTTTGGTATTGTATAATTAAGACAAGATTGAATTTGCAACCTCTGGTGATTATCGCTCGAGGGCGGGGGGGGGGGAGGGGGTGAAAACTGTTTCGTGAAGCTTTTTACAGATATAGCGCCGTTGTGGTAACTGAAATTGAAAAAAGTTCAAATAATATATGAAGACAACAAAATTCTCCACAATTTTGCACTGTACGTTTTTCTTGTACGACCAACAGTTTCCATTCCACAGCGCCCCAAAGTTAGGAGGTGTTCTTTTATTTTCACTAAAATCACAATTTTATCGCGCAGTAAGCCGAAGAACCCTACCAAAAAGTTTTGGAGCAATCACGAAAAACGAAATCACATGTCAAGCCGATGTCAAAAAAAATTCTTAAATTGGTATTTGTTACAGAAAAATCAACGTTTGAAGATTTGTTGTAAAGATGATTGAAACGCGTGTCATCTCCTTAAAGAAAGGGAAACCACCTTCAATTTTGAAGCCAGAAATTTTAATGTCTTGTCCATTGTTTAACTCAACTATCAGATGTTCGCTCCGTACGAATGTGATACTAGCGCCCACACGCTGCTATTTTGAGATATAATTAAGGGCATTTAAACTTTGTAACTATTGAAGATGAACATATAATTTCAACATATTATAACATAAGTCGGTGTCAGGGAAATTCACTTAAAAATGTAAAATTTCGATAACAGTACAACCGAGATATTTACTGCTTAGTAGGAAATTAAAAATGCTAATAGTTTTATTTGTTTAGGTTAATAATCGAGCCGTTCCAACATTCTCCAAAAAACTATATGGAATTGGCAACTTGCTCATCTTTTGACGAGTACTATATGAAGAAAGGCCCCAAATATTGCATCATCACTAACTGGCTGACACAGTACAAAAAGAATAACACTCCATCGCTTCAAGAATAGTCTTGTCGAGGTGCTCATTCTTTTCGTTCCATTCCGGTGAAGTGGAATCATAAAATTCCCTGAAAATCGATACGCACCTGCCATAACGTTCATCCTGCCACATAAAAAAGAGGGAGCATTCACCCACAGCACAGGGAAGAAAACCAATAAGTACCAGATGACGCCATCCGATAACAACCGCCGATATTTACGATCGCTTCCCCTCCCTCTCACCCTCTTCTACCTCACAGTCTGTCCCGGAATCGCATTCCACCTCGTCCGGAGGCGCGCACCTGCTAAAAATCCGACGCCTCGCGTCACGACGGTCCGCGTCGCCGTCGCCGTCGTCGTCGCCGTCGTCGTGCTTTTCGCTTTCGAGGAAGGTAGATAACGCGCCATAACTCATCCCCCCAACATTTTTCCGGCTGTAATAAACTTAACCGACGAGTATTCCTCGATGCTCGTAAAACAGCTGACAATCAGGGTTTCGGGGGTGTCTTATAGGCCGAGACGAGTAAACAATTGCGTCATGAGGACTTACTCGGTCATCATATCTCATTAATGAGTAAATTATGAACAGTCAATACAGTAACAATAAATGAGCAACAACTTTTTTGGGGCACGAGGACTGCTGTATACCGCCGTCAATCCACCAGTACGCAGACAGCTGTTTCACAATTATTAGCGATCATCAGTGCGCCATAAGTCGATTGACGGAGACAGAGAGCATCAGAATTTTAATGTCTACCAGACATGTCATGCATGTGAGAGCAGGCGACAGAAAAGATCTGCCTATGCGCCATCTGGTACCCGAAGGTAACGGCAAACCAAAGAAAATCGCTGTTAAACAGCAGCTTCCTTTCTTGGTGGAACGCCACGGCGCGTTCGCTTGGCCAACCAGAAGAGCGCGAGTTCTATATGCTGCTGCATATGAAAGTCGATATAGGAGGGTTGCTCTATATCTCCGTCAATCCACCAGTACGCAGACAGCTGTTTTACGCTTATTAGCGATCATCAGTGCGCCATAGTTTGATTGACGGAGATAGATAGCATCAGAATTTTAATGTCTACCATACATGTAAAGCATGTGAGAGCAGGCGACAGAAAAGATCTGCCGGTGCGCCATCTGGTACCCGAAGGTAACGGCAAACCAAAGAAAATCGCTGTTAAACAGCAGCTTCCTTTCTTGGTGGAACGCCACGGCGCGTTCGCTTGGCCAACCAGAAGAGCGCGACTTATATATGCTGCTGCACATGAGAGTCTATATACGAGGGCTGCTTTATACCTTCGTCAATCCACCAGTACGCAGACAGCTGTTTCACACTTATTAGCGATCATCAGTGCGCAATAGTTCGATTGACGGAGATAGAGAGCATCAATTCTTGCATGTCTACCAGACATATGAAGCATGTTGTAGCAAGTGACAGGGCATTGACGTAAAACTATTTTTTTTATTCCATGTCATGCATTTTCAGAGTGGTGAGATTCTTGGACAGAAATTTAAACCTTTCAGGATTTATTAGAAAGGTAAATCTAGGTATAAATTCTTAAGACTTCGTTTTGTTTGAATTAAAATTACACATAGTGCAGTTTATAGCAATTTATTGATTGCACAGAAAAGGTTTGTAATGCAATTCGGTATCTAATATCTTTATCAATATGAACCGCGTATCAAGAATATTTTTTCTGTTTTATCGCTTCAAAAGAAAACTTAAATAGTGATAATTTTAATACTAAACTAAAAATTATATGAACAAGTTGAACACAAGGCATCTTCTTCATCTATGGCTGTTGTGTCTTCTTCTAGCGACAACATAACCTAATGCGTTATATCTGACTCTTTAAGTGAACAAAATATGTTTTGATGTGGGATTTATACATTGCACGTAAATTACATATGGACGAGCTGCTGTTTGAAGCATTATATTTATGTAGGAATGTAAAGTGTGACAAATCATTTCCAAATCTACAACGCAGCTTCTCATACAATGCAGCAGTTCTGTATAACAAATTAGATAATAGTTGCAAGCTTATGAATTTGTCCAGCTTTAAAAGATGTGTGAAACGGAAGTTGTTGTCTAATTTATTTTAATTTCTTATGTTTAAGTTTAAGCACTGTATATTCAAGATTGGTTATGATGTTTAGTCTCCTTTTCTTTCTTTTCCTGTAGTATATACTTGACGTAGTATAACATCGCTTGGGTTCACTCTTGCTTTGTTGACACATCTGGTTAAGTGTAAGAGTAGCTATGCTAAACTTCGCCAGATGTGTCCCACTTTTTGTGATACATTACATGTATTCACTTTTTTTGAATAAAGACGTTATTATTATTATTATTATATAGTAAGCGACTATCGGAGAAACATTATCAAAGGCCTATTAAATAGAACTAAATGAAGGACTGTAAATAAAGACTATAAATGAAGAAAAGTTTTTAAAATGACAGGTTTAATTATTTTTGGAAGCTTCTATTACTTTTCACTAGCAAGTTCCAAAACATTTCTTGTTTTGAATGGAACACCCTATACTAATTACAGAAAATCAGTTATAGTCCTGATTACTCTCAAAGTTCATTTTATGTTTAGTTGGGGCAATCTCAACAGCAATCTTCGATTAAGCCATGAACATTTAAAATGCATTTTGTTCGGTCTTCAATAGCGAAAATCACAAGTGCATCTTGTACACCCTATACATTTTTGTTCTGGCATGTGTTTATTTCAAATATTACTTTCCAATTAACTTTAACTCAGTTGAGTTTTAATCTTTATTTTCATATAAAGGTCAATATGTCCGAAAAGGCGTGTCTCAGCTATGCTTGTAATAATAATAATAATACCCACATTGATTTCGAAATACATAATAATATACACTGTGTCCATTAAAGTTTCAACAACTTTTATATGTTACCCTGTATACTGGGTATCCCAGAATTTGCATCCGTGATATTCTCGTAAAAAAAAGTTCAAACGAAAAATGACTGGTATTTCTTAAAGTACTGTAAGATCTATCATACTACGCTTTCAAATAATTTTTTTTGTACTTCAACCCTTAATTTTTCAAATAGCGCCTACATACAGGGTGAGTTTTTAGTACCGGCTCGGTCGATAACTCCACTACTGTAGAAGATAGCGAAAAAAATTGTATATAAAAATTGTAGCCACGGATATGCTCCTTGCTCAGAAAATACTTTGATTTATACAGGGTGATCCATAACTACGTGGTGATGCAAGCATTTTTTTGAATGAGACACCCTATATATTATTCCATATTTAAATTCTACTGATGATTTCCGTTCTTCCAATATAGGGTATTGTTACATTATACAGCGTGTTTCAAAAGTTGTGACCATTTTTGTATCCAAATCACGGTCAATTGAACGTATTGTATATCAAAAAGTAATTAATCAAAAATTACTTTTTTTTACATGAGAAGATTAGAAATATCCCCTAGTTTTAAAATAAGTTATAAAAAAATCCCGCGACGCATATTCGTATACAGGGTGATGTAGAATGCAAAATCTAGATTTTCTCTCTTTTTTTAAATGTAACCCCCAATATTTTATTATACCAAAGAATTGCTTTTAATATGCTCTTCCATCTTTGTATAGCACTTATTATGGCTGCATTCATTAGTTTCTGAGATATTTCGATTTTTCTACAAATTTTAAATATACCTTCTATTTGTTTAATAAAATTTATTTATTTTGAGAAAATACTACCAAATTTTGTTTTTGCTTAACAAACAACTAAAACATAAGGTGATAATAATACTTGATCAAGTCAAAACACTGAACTAACGATATAATATAGGTAGAGTGTGCCGAGGAAACAATTTTATAGACGTCATGCATAATTATCAAGCAGATGTATGTGGTAGGCTATGAAATATGAAACGACACAGTCTAAATAAAACGATTCTTCAATCTTTCAAACGCATTAGTTTTAGAGTGCCTCCGTTCTGGATATTGCTATTCATAGTTGATATATTCTAGAGGCAAGTAGACAATTTCTCAAAGATTCTCCTAAATACCCTCAATGGAAAAATTAATTTTCAAAGCTAGTTTTTCACACAGTACGGAATTATTGAGTAGGTTATGAAAAAAATTTTTCAAAGCCAACCTGATAAAACTACTTGATAATTATGCATGACGCCTACAAAATTGTTTCCTCAGCATACTTGACTTTATTATCTCGATGATTTAGGGTTTTGACTTCAACAAATACTATCAAGACGTTATAATTTAGTTGTTCGTCAAATAAAAAACAAATCAGATAGTACTTTCTCAAAATGAATACATTTCAGTACAAAAATAGAGGCTATATTTTAAATTTACCGAAAAATCGAAATATCTCGGAAACTGATGGACGTAGGTATAACAGGTGCTATACAAAGATGAAAGAGCATATTAAAAGCAATTCTTTGGGATAATAAAATATTGGGGGTTACATTTGAAAAAAAAGAGAAAATTTGGATTTTGCATTCTACATCACCCTGTATACGAATATGCGTCTCGGGCTTCTTTTATAGCCGATTTTAAAACTGGAGAATATTTTTAATCTTCTCAAAAAAAAAAATTATTTTTGATTCATTACTTTTTGATATACAGTACGTTCATTTGTCCGCGATTTGCATATAAAAATGGTCATAACTTTTGAAACACCCTGTATAATGTAACAATGCTCTATATTGGAAGAACGGAAATCATTAGTAGAATCTGAATATGGAATAATATATAGGGTGTCTCATCTAAAAAAATGCATGTTTGCATCACCACGTAGTTATGGATCACCCTGTATAAATCTAAATATTTTCTGAGCAAGTAGCATATCCGTGGCTACAACTTTCATATACAACTTTTTTCGCTGTCTCCTATAGTACTGGAGTTATCGACCGAGCCGGTACTAAAAACTCACCCTGTATGTAAAATAAATATTTTATTCAATATCTTTTGGTGCCTTTGATTTGAGACATCAACCAATTTTTTTTCTTAAGCCATAAGCATAAGGTAAAATAAAGACTTGTTTGAGGCGTGATATTTGCGTATAATGAAAAAGGATAAAAAAGACTTCGGGTTTTGAAAGCATAGGATGATAGTAGTATCGTACTCCTGAGAAACCACTTAGTTTTCTTTTATCTACTTCGTTCAAAGGTATTAAGAGCCAAACAAGTTCTTATCTTATTTATATTATGCTTATGAGTTTATGAAATAAATAGGTTTGCACATAGCGACAAAGGTACCACAAGATTTTAAGTAAAATAGGGATATCATTTATGGGGTGTTATTTGAAAACAAAAAGTTGGTGGTGGGTTTTTGGGGATGACGTACGAAAAAATCTTTTGAGTGCATGGTATAATATACTCTACAGTTACAACTCAGTTTCTGCTTGAGCTATACAAAAATATCAAGTGTCAATGGCATTCTAGAACACCCGGTATATAAAAATAGCCACGAAATGCCCTTCTGGTGAGCCTCTGTCGTTTAAAACAACTTCAAGTGGTTTCATAGCTGCTTGTGAAGGAAACCCGGAAAGAATCGGGCTTATTAGAGTGCACTGTCTATAATGTGTAGGTACTTGAATAGATACTTAGGTGTGTTTTATTCTGTATTTCGTATTGAAAGGGGGAGAATCTTCTACCAAAATCGCAGCAGTTCGACTCCTTTGAACCCCTTGTAGATCATGCTAAGGACCCCTCAGAACTGAGTGTTTAACCACCTCAACCTAGTGAGAAAGGTGGCGATGCGGCTAAGCGGGATTCCACTTAACCTGAACTTGGCGGAATAGCGTTCCTTCAGAATCATAAGAGCTGCTGGACAATCGCAGACAAAAAAGAAATAAAAGAGGACAGAAAAAACATAGAGGAAAAAGGAAAAAACGAAAAAAATGGGACCAAAAAAAGAGAACGGAAAAAAGACATGGGTGAAGAAGTATCCTCACTTCTTCCGCACTAATTTTTGGAAGGGGGAGACGTTGGGATTGCCTTGGTAGTGGTTTCGTTGAAAGGAGTAGGGTAGATACTCGGGAGTTCCAAGTTTAAGCCGAAAGGCAGATAGCAAAAAACCATTCAGCATGTCCCATATTTTGGTCCTGGAAAAAAGTTAAAAATGACCTACATTAAAACGTGAGACATTTTCTTCATCTTATTTTATGTTATTGCTTCTTGTTTCTTATCACCTGTAAACTACCGACCTTAATCTTATAGTAAGACGGACCAATAAGTTATTCCTAAACCTTAACGTATAATATTAAAACAAAAAAGAACAATTCCCCCATTCACAGTGATACTTTCTGCTTCGCCACTTTGTTATTATTACACCTCCACCCTTCATACAACGGCTTCGGAGCACTAAGCAAGACTCCCATCTCACCCTCATTTCCTCAAATCCGTGTCCCCGAAACAATTTTCTTCCATTAGAACCAAAGGGACTTTTCATTGCTCGTCGCCAGCTCCCGAGAAACTTTCGTTATTAACGCATTCTACCTTCCAACAAAAACTGCCGAGGCTCTAAAACAATCATCCCGAAATGAAACAATTCCACAGCAAAGTGAAAAAATAAAGGTGAGAGCTCTGTGGTCGCGAAGCGCGGGAATACAAATCAAATGGAGAGAGAACTACGGCAACGTTGCCACACCAACAAAAAATCACTTTATTCTACACCACAGGATAAATAAACAATTTACTCAACTGTGTTGTATACTGGTATCTAATTGGGTTTTTGAAAAAAAAATTCTTAAAAGTTGAATCAAAAGAAAAATTAACTTTTGAATCCAGTACCGAAGACACTCAGATATCTCCCGAAAGTGCAGCTTAAACTAAGATAACAACACAGTGTTTTGCCCAAATGATGAATGCATCTAGGGTTAGGCGACGTCGACAATGTCATGTCAACAATTCAGTTGTCTGCGCGTCAACTATGGTAATGACGTCGAATTTATAGATGAAGTTACAAGTATCGACAATGTTGACAATTAATTCAGTACAAAAACTATAACTATAGTCCTTTCGGTTGAACATGTTCTAACCAAACAGTGAAACAAATATTTTTATTTTCACTTTAAAGAGAAAAATCTAAAAGGACTAGCATTTTTGAATGTTCAAAGGACAGTCTCCTTCTAAGAGGCGTGTGAACATGACCTGAGTTTGAGAACAATCGCTCAAGACGGGCAGGAGATGCCGAAATTTTTAGTAACTTAAGCGCCAGCCTTCTTAATAGGTACTGAGCACTCCATTTGAGTCATCCTCCAAAGTATCAAAGGTTTGCGTACGTTTTTATCGAAAGGAGTAGTATTCCTGAAAAAACGTTAGTTATCAGTCTCACAATAAAGAAAAATGACGAAGCTTCAGTGGAGGTACTGACGCATTCTAATGATTTTATTGTAACTTTCAGTAAACTCAGTGATAATTTTTGGTAATGATAAGTCAAGTACGTTACTTGTTCTCGTATTGAATTTATCGTTCAAAAAGTTTGCGTTGCACTTCCTGCCACCAGTTTTTTAATGTTCACAATTCACGATCTAACACACCCAAAATAAGTAAATTGTTGACATTGTCGACGCATTGTCGACACGTCGGGGTCGACGATAAAGAATAAGAAAAATTAAAAAATCCCGCTAAACTCCCGCTAACTAATGCCACTTACCAAAAAGTAAGTTTTCATTGTATTACAGAACATGGCAAGAGTATGGGTAGATATTGGTGAAACACTGCCCACAGCAATAAAGTTCAACGACAATTTAAAAACACAGAACACAATACAAATAAATTTTATTAAAAAAAAATAAAAAAGGAAGAACATACTGTTCTTCCTGCTCTCGACAGAAGAAAGTCGAGAAATGAGTTTGTAGTCGAGAGTAGTTTGACGTTCCTTCGTATAGGCGGAGTATATAAAATATGTAAGAGTATATATAATCAACTAGTTCATCTTTTAGGTAACGTGTTAATTAAATTATTGAGATATGAATTGCTCAAGGCAATAATGTCCTGTGTGTAATTAATTGATTTATTTTTTAACGTGAATCACTTCACTGGTCAATATTTTGGACAATATCTTCTGAGTGCTATGAATTTTTGTGTTGTCCAAGTCAAAATGATGATCTGTGATGACGATTTTCATTCCTGGCAAGCCGTCCAGAGCGGCAAAAGGCTCCTACGTTCATCTCTTTTATGTTCAGCTATTCTGGTTTTTATATATCGACTTAACATTTATATAAGAAATTTTGTATATGGTACTTGATTTCAGCTATGAAGGGGTTTTGTTTTAATTCTGACCTAATCATAAAAAAATAACAACGAAGGCTGTAGATTAGTTGAAAGCGAGGTTAAAAGGTTACATTAAGAAGAATAGTGATTTCGTGTTCTGTCTAATTGCAATGATAAAATAGGAGTCAACCTTAAAAGCAGGTCAATATTGCTAAAAGTGCTAACAGTGCCATATGAAGATTACAGGGGAAGAACGACAATAGTCCATGCGGACAGATCTGAAGAAAATCGAAAGTATGAGTTTTACTTCTCATGTCACTCTTTCCGGGTATAGCCTATCTTGTAGCTGCGGACTCCAGCCGTTTTCACGATTTCGTTAACTTATAGCAAATACAATATGCCACGAGGAGAGACAGTCAGCCCAATTTAGCATAAACAAGGATTAGTGTTGTTTTTCCCCTGGACCCTTCGTATGATTTGGAGCTGGGAATTATGGAACGGCAACAGTGGGCGAGAGGTATAAAGGAATACGTAGCTGGAAGGGACACAAAGCGCGCGACTCTAAACTTAGCAGAAAACTTTTCTTTCATCAGCCGTAATGGTTTTCAATTCTTCTTCTCAGCCGAAGGCATGACCCCGAGACCGGAACCGTGCAGGTGGGGTGATGCACACAGAAGTAATCAAAGTTCCTTTTAGCACTTTACTGGCGTGTTACCTTCTCTTCTATGTCGATGATGTATAAGATCTACCAATCATATCTACTCAAGAAGTATCATATAGAGCATACACTCAGCTTTGACTTTATGTGATTCATCGAAAGCGTTTGGTTCAGTGTCTTTTGAGATTTTAGTATGCAAATTTGAACACTAAGTCGTTAGGGCCTTGAGTCTTGGATCATGGCCGCGAAAGCCTTATATTAACATTTTATTATAGCTTAAAGGCTCTAAAGTGGCTCGTGGGCTATGAAGTAACGTTTATGACATAGAAGTTTTTGTGTAGCTAATCGTTAATTTATGGTGCATCCGTGCATGAAAATGATCTACTGCCTTTAAGTTAAACACCATTTACCAAACTACTTTTGAACAGGTACTATTTAAAAACAAACAGCGTGCTTTATTTTTCATATAACTAACGCTACAATGACTGAGAGAGCGCTTTAGAAGAAAAGCGAGAAACCGGAAACGTAAATAAGGCTACAAATTTAATGCTTAGGTTTTCATGCGGTACCGATTTTATAAATTTTTATACTGCAATGACACCTGGAAGGAATATCTGGATACTAACGACAGTGCTGCTGTAACGTCGCTAAAGTGAAAAGAATGAAATATCGGTGTATTGCACATGTTTGGCTGTGTTTGGATAGTTTAAGGTTTTACTAGAATCAATTTTCTGTAGGTTATAAGATAGTAGTTCATAAACTAACCTTCCAAGACCGCTGGCTTCCCCCAGTCCTTCTTAAGAGAAGAATAGTGATCCGCAAGGTCCTGTACTTGAGACACTGCTGTCCATGTCGTACACTAGCGAGCTCAATAATTCTGGGGAGAGCTGTTTTGCCTATATATATGCTCACGAAACTCAGTTTTATGAATTTGTTTCAATTAACAGTTATGGACTAGCTAACATTTTCAACAAACATCCTCTCATAGGGAATCCAAAAAAATTAACCGCTTTGATATTTCCTGAGAAATAAGTCAGAATACCCATTCATTCGGACATCAGAATAATTATTAGTGTTGTAAATATATACAATATTGATACAGTAAAAACTTGGGCTTGGTTATGGATAATAAATAATTAAAGGTATCGGGAACAAGTATCTTAGCGGATGCAGATACCATACGCTTCTCTCAGGCTTTTACGGGGGCTTTTATATCCTCATAGGGCATATCGCTCCACTGACACTAAAGGAATGCTATGTGAAACTCTATCTCAGTTCGTTTATTGTTCAACCAGTTTATGCAGTTTCTCTAGATGGAAATAGCCTCAATAGAATACAGAGAGTAAGGAAAAAGCAGTGTCAGATTCACTAACGGTATTAAAAAAAACGATCATGTATTGTGTTTCTCAAGCTAAGAGACCTCAAGTGGAACAATAATATGGAACTAAGATTTAGACGAAGTATATGTTCTTTGTCAATTCTATAAGAAAATTTGTTTCAAGAGGCCGCCTTACCTCTACAATAAAATATCTTTCCACAAGAATATCCATAATGTTAATATCAGGAATAAATATATATAATATAATACAAAAGAGGATTTAGATTTGCCACCAGAAATGAAATTGTTCAACATTAGCAAATTTAGATTAGGAATCATGAGTTACATGTCGCTAACCTAATTTATAAGTAAAGCCTTAGAGTTAGTATTAGGTAGTCGTGTAGATATAAATTAAAAGCTTTTTGGGGCGAAATCGAATTTACTGAATTTAAAATAACAGAGTTGAATGCAGTTACACTTCATGTGAACTCCCCTTGAGATTTTTCCATGTATGATGTTTCTTCTATGAGTTTACTTTGTCAAATGATGAATGGGAAAATTAAGCGTATTTAGCAGAAAACCCTAAAACTCTTTGGATAGGTTTCCATTTTCAAAAATATGGTAGCATTACCTAACCGATGAGATTGCCAACGGTACTAATTAATATTCTTAAAAGTTACGGATTTACAATGGTAGAAGAAAATAGACATATACATGCCCTTCCGACATTGTCTTCCACCAAGACAGATGGTTCTACGCTTCACTATTATTGTATGCTAGGTCTGTTGACCTAAAAGCCACAAAAATACCGATTTTAAAAACCGTGGAAAGCAGCAATCATCTGCGTATGCGTACGATTCACGCACGAGCAAACCTATATAATCCGGTGAAAATATCCGCGCATATCCTGATCCGAGTTGTCAGTAACAACAATATCGCATCATCGGTGTACATCGCATGAATTTTCGCTCAGGTCTCATCGACTGGATGTGGCCGTTACAACGGCGGCCGTTTTAATTTTCACACCCAAATACACCCATACGGAATAAATTTCAAATTATTGCTGCAGCCACAGCCATCACTGGCGTAACTGGAATACCGTGACGATCCTTCACATAGATATTGAGAAGGGTTGCCAAATGTCCTAAAACATTGCTTATACCACAAGAGAACTTTGGTTTCTCCACATTCTTCTTAAAACGTGACAGCTCTTCGTAAAATTCAATAAAAATATTGTACTCATTAGTTCTTCCTTGTTTTCTGTAATATCGGGGTCAAATATCTCAAACTTATTCTAAGAGAAACTGAAGCAATAATGAGTGTCCAAATGTGTTACAAAATAATCTTTGTCATTGGAAGAAACGTTCTGTTTCAGTTAAAACTGTTACTGTATGTTCTCCAAAAACACAATACTTTCATGTGAATTGCAATCAAAATAAGATGTTTATTTCTTGTTTCTCTGCAATATTAAGTCTTGCAACCAAATTTCAGATTAAGGAAAACTGAAACAATTCTGAACGGGCTGCCAAAAGTCTTACAAATACTTCTTTAATCAACACCAAACCTCGCAATTGGGAGTCAAGGTACTTCAGTACAGACTTAGACCATACAAGGTGGTAATAGATATAGTGCTTTTAATTGATCCTTAGACTGTGACCTAGTGTGGTTGGGTATGCCTCAGAGAAATGTTTAATCAAGTTTCTTCAGGATTTCCTATGTCTGTTCTTATGTCCACTAATGGACCTTCTTTAATCATCCTCAATCTGGTCTTAGCATCGTGATTCACTATTACATTAGCCGCTCTCATTTTCTACGATTTATCTCGTTAGCTCTCAATATATAGGGTGTTTCAAAAAGGAGGTCCAAACTTAAGAAGTTTATAGGGACAAGTTTAGGGGACAATTCTGAGAACATTTTTTACATAAAGACCCCTAATATATTCCTTCATGACTAAAACAAGTCAATATCTCAGTACTTGTTGTTACCGAGAACGAAGGATGTTACAAAGATTCAAAATGACGACCACCCACGTCGCTAATAAATTGGTCCTTTGAATCATTGATTTGCGCACCCGTTGGAAGATCTGCGGAACTTGCTGTATGTACAGAGAGGCTGCCAATACTGTTGCTAATAATTTCTCTTGAGTCGCTACAGGTGTTGCATACACCATCGACTTTATGTAACCCCAGAGAAAAAAATCCAACGGGGTTAAGTCGTGACTTTGCGCTGGCCACCTTATAGGTCCTTCTCTGTCGCCCTGGAAAATGTTGAGTTAGATGATCCTGCACAATACGGGCAAAATATGCAGGTGCGCCGTCATGTTGGAATCACATTCTAGCTCGTATTACTATAGGAATGAGGTGCATGTCAGCATATTATTCAAATATAAGCTAGACCATTTTCACGTGCAACACCTTTTTTTAACAGAAACTTCAATAAGAATTCAGAAATCCACTGTTCATAAATTTATGTCAATGGACAAAAAGATTTTTATTGTTTCTTACCTTTTTTTCGTTCACCTCCAAAAAAACTTAAAGCTATTAATAGACCGCTAGATAATGAGTCACGATTTTAGTCTTGAGCAGGTAACAATACTTTGTGACCAGAAATGACTCTGTAGCCAAAACCACTCACGTCGGACTAGGGGTTATCATATAAAAAATTTTCTCCGAATTCTTCCCTATAAACATGTTAAGTTTGGCATCACCTTTTTGGAACATCCTGTATAATCTGCTATTTCAGGGCAGCTAGTTAACCCATAGGTGTCACTTATCTCAACTTACTTTTTGCCAAACATCTTGTACTTTAAGAAATCTACAAAGGTATAGCCAAAATGTAAACAAACTATTCATTTCAACGAATGTGGTTTCATTTATGCTCCACTTAAGCAAGATGAATCATAGCGATAACCTTTGATGTGATAGGATTTCTTGAATCCATATGTCTAAGTAACCTCTAAAACACAAAATCATTACATGTATTTCAACATGTCCATTAAACTTATGTAAATAACACGAAACATCTACGTCTCTATGTTATGACCGGAGATTTAGTCTATGTTTCATATTCTGACAATGGTATGTTAGACCAAAAACGTAGGTTGTCTCCACCAGTCAAACCAGTTCAATCAGAGCGAAAGAATATTTATGTTATGTTATGTTGTTATTACCTATGGTACTCGAAATTCGGAAAGAAGGTGAAACTGAAGACCTTCAGAGTTACGATTTGAGAAAGTTCCCTTTTTTGTACCGACAGGATGTATGCTAAATGTGCCTGTACCATCGGAACTAGCCTTCTAGCACACACCACTGGCCTAACCGCAATATTCGCATGCGTTGTTCAAAAACGGTGGTAATCGCATTACTTCCATCGGGATATTTATTTTATTATTGGACTATGTATGCTCTGTTATCCGCCAAATACGTATTAACAGATTGTAGTTTCGGATAAATCAAATTTTGTAGATTATTT
This sequence comes from Callosobruchus maculatus, assembly GCA_951848785.1. Classification (NCBI taxonomy): domain Eukaryota; kingdom Metazoa; phylum Arthropoda; class Insecta; order Coleoptera; family Chrysomelidae; genus Callosobruchus; species Callosobruchus maculatus. The sequence continues at coordinate 22,309,180 of CATOUR010000014.1, read as the reverse complement.
TCACATTTCAGTTACTTTCATTGTTTCCGGATATAGGTAGATGTTTTCGGTTTTGCGGGGATTTTGCATTCTCGATAAACCGATGGAAACACATACAGTCTAATCGGATCAATTGATACTAGTTTTATGGGTACTATTCACGTGCAAGCACGTATATGAAATGTGCGATTACGAAATTATGAGAAAGGTCCTTACACAGTCCTAGAGAAAACCACCAAAAATCAAACTGATGACAGGGGCCATTACACTTACTACAAGCTGCCAGTACTGCGTTATATATCACACATCACACGTTCGTAGTTAAAGCCTCATAATATGAAAATATAAAGAGATTGTTAGTAGCAACACAAGGACCTTAAGGTCCGCCTAGATTTGCGCACGCTCGCTCTGAATATTTCTGTGCGCGAATAGGCGCTAACGCGAGCCGGTTAGTGTCGGTCTCTGGTCGATGCTCAAAGGGATTCACGTGCTCTATTTAAACGTGATAGTGCATAGTGCTATCTTCTCGTTCTTTGCTATATCATGGAATAGTCCAACGATTTATCATTCTTATTGATACAAGAACACGAAAAGCTGCCTATTTTATGGGATGTAACGCATCCTCAGTACTATTCCAAAACAAAAAATATGACGCATGGGAAAAACTGTTTAATACAATGAATGTTGAACATCTAGACAAATGAAGCACAAGAAAAGATGGAGAGCCTACTAGGATCATTTAGGCGAGAAAAGTCTTGTATCCTCTTTGACAATTTTTGGCGTTGTTAAATTTATCAAAAACTCGAAATCGGTTTTGGTCATCCTTGCAAAATTTTTGAACTGATCATAGTCACTCTCCGACACTATGTAGAGTGTTTAGTAAATAAGGTCGTTTTGTAAAAATTTGTGTTTGCCACCAACGACGACGTTTTCGACAGTTCTTCTTAATTGAACTGTATTTTTTGTCGTTCATCGCTGTTCTTAATGACAACTGCACCGTTCGCGAACAAATGGATCAATCCGTTCGCCAAAAAAGGAATTTCAGTTTAAACAGTACCGGCGAGCATGAACGAATGCCGTGCACGTATACTCAGTGCGTGCGTGCTCAAATCTTAACACACCCTTACGCATCTATCGCATCGACAGATATTGGGTTCTAGGAACGCATCTCTAAAGGTACGGATCCACAATGAAACCACGAGACTTTGTGTCACGAGTTAGTAGTTGAAACGGGCGTGAGATACGTGAAATATTGTTCAAAATCTCACGAAACAATGTTTCGCGCGATATTCGTTTCATGATTACGTCATGCACGTCAGTAAACGGTGTTGTCTCTAAAGCAAAATCAGGATACCAGTGTGTTTACGTTTAAGTTTAGCTATTGTTTGAAGCCTCTCAGCTGGACGAATTGCATCTCGCATGTACACGGTGTCCAGTTAGTGTGTAATTCTTCGATATCTCGCAAAGTATATCTGACAGAAGAAAATGTCAAATACAGGAGTTATTTGGTTACTTAAGACGCATATTCTAAAAATATTTTTACATATACAGGGTGTTGCGAGAAAGTAGAATAGTGATCAACTTGATTTTTTTATATGGAACTATAACTTTTTCTTAAATTGATCTAGTTTCAATCATTGATCTCCATTCAACCCTGAAATATTTTTGGGATCGGTTGCGATGTTGCCAAGTCATAATTTATTTTCTATTAATTTCTGGATTTGCAAGGTCGCAAGTAATACGTCCAAATTGACATATTCCTTTAACTTCTCTCAATAATATTATACAGCGGGTTACTTGAATATTAAGTGGATATTATTTTGGATGTTACCAGCAATTTGTATCTTGGCAGAATTTTAAAATTACGGCAAATTCAAGGTCATTTTACCTTGTAACACCCTGTATGTCTTATTTTGAATCGAAATATGTACTAACACCCTATCTTACAAGTTACAATTTGCTGGTAACATTCAAACTAATATCCACTTAATATTCAAGTAACTCGCTGTATAATATTATTAAGAAAAATTAAAGGAGTATATCAATTTGGACGTATTACTTGCGACCTCGCAAATCCGGAAATTAATAGAAAATAAATTATAACTTGGCAACGTCGCAACCTATCCCAAAAATATTTTAGGGTTAAATAGAGATCAATGATTGAAACTAAAAGAATTTAAAAAAAGTTATAGTTCCATATAAAAAAATTAAGTTGGTCACTATCCTACTTTCCCGCAACACCCTGTATATTTCAAAATATTTTTAGAATATGCGTCTTAACCCTTAACCGGTAACGTGCAAGTTCGGGGCGTAGCTGGTAACGTGCAGTCTGTGAGACTGTAACCTCTTTGAAGCTTAAAAAATCAAATTCTCCTAATTATTTTTTGGAAAAAATTCATGAAGATTTGTTGGATATATATCCTTTAATAATAATTTTGTATAAAGTAGCAGAACATGTGACGTAAAGAAAAAAAATTATGATAATAATTATTAACTAGAACACAAATAGCAGCACAACTTTGAAGGACCAAGAAAATAAAAAATCATTTGACCACACTCAAATCTATATATTTTGTGATTGATAATAAGTAAAGCAATACACCTATAAAAATATTTTGGTAAAAAATGACGGACCTGCCATGACTACCAGGTGAGAAAAATTATAACGTAAACCGTAACGTTCCGTCTCGCAGACTGAACCAAACTAACAACTAAGCACATCTGGAATGTTGTTTATGCAAACTTATTGATAAACGGGATATAAAAGGGATACCAATGGCTGGTAGATTAGATGAGGTCATTTACCAGAAATGAGGTAAGGTTTTGTTGTAGGGTCGAATTTAAGATTGCTTGCAGTCTCACAGACGGCACGTTACCAGTTAAGGGTTAATAACTTTTGTATTTGACAGTTTCTTCTATCAGGTAAACCTTGCGAGACATCGAAGAATTACCCACTAACTGGACACCCTGTATATGGTTTACTTTTCTATAGCAAATTTTATTTGTTCTAGAAAATTATGGAGATCGACGTTCGAAAAAAGTACTTTGTCTAAAAATGTTGTCATGTTTTTATTTTCTGTCCTTCTAATCCAATCTCTTACCCAGCATCCGTGAAACCTTCTTATTTTATTACTACAGATTCTAACGATAAGGTCACACAGCGCCTGTGTTCTAACTCTGCTTATTGACATTTTGTTACTTTGTCCGCACACACGTGTTTTTCTCTTCTCTACAGCAGATGCAGAGGTACCTTGTTCCGTGAGATAAACACCTCATTACTCACGTGTTTCCACAGAGATACATCATGTTTCGTAGAAATATATCTGAAATAAATGTCTCATGAAACAAATATCTCATGAGATTTTAGTCTCATAGTGGATCCACTTTTAGAAGTAGATTATACCTAAATAAAATTGGATTCAATCTCATAATCACTTGAAACAGTAGACAAAAAGGTTCAGTATATCACGCAATGCCGTGTATGCTCAGAAGATCACTTAGTTTTGATATTTCCTAGGGAAAATGAGTTAGTCTTGATTTTTCGCATTCACGAATTCAGTGGCCTACCATCTGCTCTGAGAGCAAGGCAGCATTGAAAGTATTGGGTGTTTGTGGGTTTACATCAAGGCTCGTTCTACAAATGTGGAGTTTGCGGAAATGAAATAGTAGACGCGCTCGCAAGGCGAAGCTCGAGGATTCCCTGGGTCCTGAGCCGGCTGTGAAACCCAATTTTAAGGAATAGACTTTCTACAAGTTTATGCGTTACACTGTATCCCAGTCTGCGGAATCACGAACCTAAATTTTTTAACTGCTTCAGAAGTAAAGTTGACAAAGTACTTTGTGAATGAGGGAAAACTAGAATGGCAGAATAGAATGATCTGAATTGCTGTATTAACTGTAAACACCTATTATAAATAAAGCAGTACCAAAGACCTACCTAGTATTTTCTTTTTTTTTTCGGTATCATCGCATTCGCAAAACATTAGGACCAGTGCCTCGCAAGCGCCTTTTTTTGCCGTCTTATTTGAATATGATTTGGAATGCATGTTCCAAATCGTACGCCTCCTCTCAATTTCATCAATGAAAACATCTGTGTTGAATTCTTCTGTTTCCATATCAATAGCATACGTGAGAAATACATTTTTGCAGAGAGACCCCAGGTATGTCAACCGAACGCTAGAAAAGACGCGTGCCAACTGAACAGGCAATTGGAGCGTCCGTAATACGCGCCTCGCCGCTGACCGACGCGCGTATTGAGATTCTCTGCACTAAGCCTAATGCTTAATATGCTTAATATACTGTTTGCTAAACCTATGAATTAAAAAAAGTTTTGTGCAAAAGATGCTTGAATAGTCCACAGCTCTCAACATGTACTGTCTTGATCATATCTAAGGAGAAATACTGAATCTATCTAAAAAATGTTCATGTAGAGATATGACCTGAACTTCTTTTTTTGTGATATATGGTAATAAATGTTGCAAAATCTGAAATAGTGATGAAAACGTCTATGAAACTTGGTAAACACCAGTTATGTATTAATAGATAGTTTTTTCTGTATTTAAATATCAACTAGTAGGATTTATATCACCATATTTTCCTCTGCGAATTGTACTGTTTTGGATAGCCTCACTGGTTATATTTTTTACTTCTGCAGACAAATTGCGTCTTACGTTTCGACATCATATATGTGGTTCTTCATTAATACATGCGGCCAGATAAATTTTGGTCTAACTGGCACTAATAAATATAATAATGGTTTAATTTCCCACAAACCTTTTAAATTGTTGTTACTCACATGCTTGTATGAAATATTCGAATCCATCATCATCATAGTCACATCGTCTTAACAGACATGTTGTGAACTCGTAAAATGCACTCATTTTGCGAGTTTCCCTTGGATTGTCGTTAACCCTTAACTGGTATGGCGAAAAAAAAAAATACACGCAACGTATGGTGGGGTCTGGTTAGACCTATAAAATTTTTGTGCAAAAAAATTTAAACAACAGATAAGAATGTAAACAAAGTTGTTTTGTATTCTAATAGTGCTGCTATGAAAACAAAAAAAAATCCATTCCAGACATTCGCATGGAAGAGAATACAGGGTAAATTTGAAAAGTATTTGAAGGACAAACCTTTCAACGATAAAGCTAAAAAGTGTGCTTTTGTATCAAAAATGAACAAACCCTGTTTAAGTATACAAAATCAGTTGAGAAACAAAACAAAACAAACCTTTTTCAAGAAAATAAAAATTCTGACAAATAAGTTTGGCAACATGGATTTTAAACGTTACATCTGCTGCAAATGCTCGTCTTTATACAATTATTTCTACAAATATGTGTTTGTGTCATTTGTAGCACATGAGTCATTGTTTATTATCATTACGTGGGCAAATATAACACCTTGTACGCTTAGGGGCTCTTACAATACGCCTGTTTTGGTTTTCGTTCTCTTCATGCATGTTACCAACTCAACAAATACGAGCTCTCACTTCAATAGTGGGGGCATCAGAAATGTCATTTTCACTAACAAATGACTCAACAATCTGTAGTAACCCTTGTTTATCACTGTTTGGATTAGCCATTTCTTCTCACAAATAAGATACATAAAAAATTACATTTAAGGTATGACCGGGTCAATTTTGACCCAAGGGACATGGATGACCTGACTGGGCAAAAGGTTGACAGCAACTCCTATACATAGGTATTTTAGTTGTCGTTTTAAGGGAATAGCTAGACGGTGGGGTTGCCGGGTCGTTCTGATTTTCTGTAATTTCATTAATTATTTCGGCTGGGGTCAGAATTGACCCCGCCATACCAGTTAAGGGTTAAGATCTTTAATGCAGTAGTTTCCCATTTGTTTTCTGCATCCTCACGCAGTTGACCAGATGTATCTACTGGTTCATCCGCCTTTAGGGACAATTTCTCACTCCAAGGACAAGAAGGTGTCCTGACTCTTCTCAACTCGTCCACCCAAAGCTGTTGGTTGAGAAGAGGTTACTGCATAAGCGACAATAGTTCGGTTCCTTTAGTCGCCTTTTACGACACGCAGGATATACGATGGGAGATATTCTAACCCGCCCCCACACGGGGTATGTCCAGATAATATAAAATACAAAAATTGAATTGAATGAATATTTTTTTTTCTCAAAATTGATCCGAAAGTTATCTCCAGAAATAGCAGCATTTCATTGAAATACTGTTTATCGTAATGTCTATAAAATGTCGACCTACACTTTTGCTAATTCCTGAAATTGCACCGCAGCTACTTAACATAAATTAAAGCCGCATCAACATAAGCACATTATCTCGTCCAACACGTTTTCATTGAAATAAAAGCAACCAGATTCATAATAGAATGCCGTAGATGAGTTTGAGCTACCTTAGCATAATGGGCGATTCATTGGTAATTATCTGAGACACCGTTCCGCCTTATTGTAATATTTGAGGCGTATCACAGAAATATTGGCAGACTTATTACTTAAAGGTCTGTGTACATGCGTTAATTACAAGCACATTAAGCCAACGCGTTGTGGCGTAAAATAATATATCTCTCTAAAAAATGTAGATTTATGCACAAAGAGTAGGCGAGGATGTCTTAATTGCTGACAGAAATGTTAGTTTAGATAAATTGCTACAATGTTCCTTTACTTCCCACACCGATTGGTGAGAGGAGTATTATAAGCGAGATAATACGTCTTTAGGGCGTTTTATCATACCGAAAATCGACGTCACTTATTTCCGTCGGTCTGTTTTCTAGTCTCTTAATCTCAGTAACCGCTGCATGGATTGTGATGCTGTGTGGTTGTAATAGGCAATGCTGCTATAATTTTGAAAATCGGTCCATGGACGGCGGAGTTGTTAGCCAAAAAAACAAAGAATTCCAAATATTTCACAATTTTTTAATGCGTTTGAGGGATGGGGATGAAATTGGGGTGGCTCTAAAACTGAAAAATGTTTTGTGTCTATAATAGGATGTCCACTGACCTATGAAAGAAAGGCCTAGCGGCGTAATACACTTTTTTTCGGTCTATCCGAACATTGTCTTGCCTATGGTTTTTAGAAATCCTGGCTGCAGCGACGAAGTAATAGTCAAAAAGCTAAAAATATAAAAACAGCTTCCTTTTTTAGATGTTCGAAAGGTCGCTGATCATTGTCTAGTTTTTTGATTACCCGTTTATCATTATAGTATATTCAGGATTGAGGCAACTAGCTAGGTTTAACAATACATGCAGTCAATATTTATTGTTGGTAACCTGTCAATCTGTTGAATTAATTCCGCTTTTTTACGATTTCGGGTATACTGTTTAGTGTTCGATAAACTCTCAATATTTTTTTTCTTAAATGCTGTGCTTAAATGCCAGCCAGCCTGCAGAAAAAATGATATAAGTTGACTCAAGTTGACTGACTCAGTACACATAGTGATGGCGATACAACAACCGATTGGAGTCAACACTGTCGCTATGTTTGAGAAATTTTTCAATTGTTCCAAATTTTTCAAAAACTAGGATTAGAACTATTGCGCCGTAGGAGTGATATCTGCTCATGACTCTTCAAATAAGTACGATCCAAGTAGCTCTTCAGGTGACAATGCATGCCAGTGTGTAATACGTTTTGAATAAACTGCTTTTAGGTAAATCATGGATTATCTAAACCCTAAACGCGGCAGTTTTGCTAATAAGGTTCTTTACCCAAAAACAATGCTTCTAAGCATTTATTGCAACTGATTAGGCATCATAATTTTTTTTTATGAGACTTATTCCAACTATAAATTTGAACGGGTAAAAATGATGCGAAAACAACTCCGGCGTCACTAGAACATTATAGGGATGGGATGTGGGAGATGGTAATAATTTTTTTAGTCGATAGTTTTTGTTGTCACACTTAACGCACGTCATATTTTCGTTTAATTGAGGTCAGATGTCAGTCATTTTTAGCGTCAGCAAGTCAAAATGAAAATGGAAGATTGAGGTAAACGTCATGCTTTATGAGTTTGACGGAGGTGGTGTTTGACCAATACAATAATCATGCTACGGTTGTTCATATCTTGTTCAAAATTTGAATAAACCGTAAATTGTGATTCCAAATTCCTTTATTTCAACAGTAGCAGTGTAAGTTTTGTTCCAGACAGCCTTTATCACCACTGCAATGACCCTATTAACGGAGTCGACAACGAGTTATAATCATGTGTCGTTACGAACGTCAAATATTGCTGGCAATTGTTATTATATAATAAGTTATGTTGGTTTTCAAAAGCATGTCGGTTGGGCACATGATTTTGTTTTCATCTCACTGATACTGAATTATCCATTTCACCTAATAAACAGTTTGCCTGAAAACCTGATGACCATCCGAGGTGTAGAACTGCGAATTAGAAGGGCCTTTCCAAAGTTAAGGCAACTCGAATTCACCGACATACCGTCGCTTCTCTCAGGCGAACAAGGGTCAGGACTACTGACTTGATGGCCTTTAAAGGGAGCCACGTGGAATTACTAAATATCGAGACATTTAACGGCCCTTCTCCCCCTTTAACCTGCCGTTTCATTTAGAGGAAAGGTAGCTTAACTACTTTATCGACACTTTTGCCCCCATTCTGTTCGAGTTCCCTAATTGCATAACTTTTAGAGGACGGTTTCGAGGTACTTCGACGAAAACGATGAAGTGTGTTCACCACTGATAAATTTAAGGGACTATAATTTATGTGCTATTATATATAGTGTACTGACTAAAAGTAAATTTTATCTACTCTTTGTGGAGCAAAATACGGAGCAAGCTACAAAGCGATGACACTTAAGCAGTCAGATGACAAGCAGGTACTGGTCATTTTATTAAATTTTTAGGCATTTTCCATTTGCGTACCATCGCTAATACATAATGTGCATTTCATTGTATCAGTACTCATCTACAGGAAAGCATGATATTCAATGCATCGTATTTGTATATAATACTGAGATCAATAGCCTTATGAATTCCATACAGTTTATTACTGATCTTCTGAAATTTGATCTATTTATGGTTATTGCGCTAGGAAACGCCCGCACAAAGCAATCAGCAATTGTGACATATTTGGTTTGCTGCGTTTTTGACTGTTCAGCAACGAGGCACATACAGTGAAGCATAAGTCTTAGATGAAGAATTCTTCAAAAATGCTCAAAGCTTTCCAAGAAGTACCTACGGAATCTATATAACCTTATGCTTCGGAGTTAAAAAACTTTCATTGCTAAATATTCAAGTGAAATACCCTCTTCTAAAGACGACAAGCTACTTAACGTTATATAAATAAAGCTAGGACATTTTTCAACTATTAAAATGGCTTCCAAATTATCACATTGATAATGAAGCCGTGGATCGATTAGCAACAAAAGCTCTAACTGATGGAGAGTTTATAGCAAATTTCAAAATCCCTAGCTCAGACATAAATGCCCTCATTAAAAAAAGCAGAGAAGAGAGTGGCAAGAATGCTATACAAGTTGTCCTAAAGGAAACTTTTACAAATCGATACAACCATACATTAGAAAAAGTACTTGGTTTGAGAAGGAAATAAGAAGAAGTTATATTAGAACAATATGTCGTCTTAGAAGTAGTCACACCTTGGTCCCACAACATAAATCAAGAATAGGATTAGGAGGAGATTCGTTCTGCAGATGCGGTGAGGTCGGCACATTAGAACATTGTCTTCTGAAGTGTCTAAATACAACAGAAGAAACCACTCAAATGTATTTCAATCTCTCTTCGCATCTTGCACTTCCAACTAGTATAACTTTAATTCTGGGCTGCGAAAACCAGCAAATATATGAACTAATTTATAATTATTGTACTATAAAACTAAAACTTTTAATTTAGATAGAAAACTAAACAAGAAAAAATTGTATATAAAACGGCTCGACTCGACAATTGTAGTATATTAAGGGGCAGGAAAAGATTTAAAATTAAAAAAAAGTAGTAATAGCTAAACAAAAACAAAATTAAAAAAAACATAAAAAAAAAGAAAAGGTACAAGAAAACATAAAATGAAATACTAACTGCTGTTCCATAGCTATGATTTGTGTTCCACTGTCCTATATTTAAAACAGTTTAAAATTTCCCTTCCTTATACAAGGATGGGGAAAAGTGATCTGGCCTGTTGGTCTCTGACCAGAGTCATTATAATAGCAAAAAAAAAATTATCACAATTTAACATTCTGCCGAAAACATCCTGTAGACGCACATAGTTATTAACATCCAAAATAATATTCACTTAATATTCAAGTAACTATGTTTAAAACAATATTGAGAAAATTTAAAGGACTTTATCAATTTGGACGTTATTACTTTTTACCCTGCACATCCAGAAATTAAAACTTGGCAACGTCGCTACTGATCCCAGAAGTATGTTTGGTTTAAATAGGGATCAGTGATGCCAACTAAACAAGGCTAAAAGAGTTCGTGATTCCATTTAAAAAAAATCAAGTTGATCATTATCCCGCTTTCCTGCAAGACCCTGTATATTTGAAAACATTTCTAGAATATGCGTCATAAACAACCAAACAGCCCTTGAATTTGACATTTTCTTCTACCAGGTGTACTTTGCGACGTATGGAAGAATTACACACTAAATGGACACCCTGTACTAGAAATAAGGCGCGGTGGGTATTCTAACAGTTTCAAGTTATCATATAAAAGAAAATCACTCTCTTGAGGCATTGATATGTGTAAATTACATACCTCAAGCAAAAGGTCTCCACAATCAATAAATATTGAAGTAACCATACGTGTTCCAATCTGCATGACCTTTTTGGCGTATCTTTTATAAATTTTTAATTCTCTATTCCCGTGCTGGGGGGTTTTTATGGCAGTTTCGACCGATGTTTATGATGTAGAAAGGATATCTCGACACCTCCAGACATGACTAGCTTTCTAACCGGAATACAAATACAGACCATAGACGTGTAACAGGGTAGGCAAGACGGCCTACCCCTACGCCTACGCTGTTTACGCTTCAGACGGCAGAGGCCTAAATAGAAGTGACATTTTGTAACCCCAGTAATCTAAAAAAGCGCAGGTGTGGATGGAAATACGGATGTAGGTAGCCGAAAGCATATGCTTGATTATAACAGACAGCTTCAGGTGATAAGAATCGGATTTTGAGAAATATACAGGAAAAGCGTTCTACATTAGCTTTTATGTATTTTTTTATTTTTTAAACGTTTTAGTTTGTAAACCTCACTTCAAAAACAATACTAGCCCATCTGCTACTACTAAAACTATACCATTTCCAACAGTAGTTTCAAAATGATCAAACTACATTTCTAAAGCGTCAATTATGAATTCAAACTAACAGGTATAAATTAGACCTAATGTTTTGAATTTACAAATGACACTTTACAAATATAATTTTGTGCTTTTGAAACTGCAACTGAAATGGTAGAAAGCAGTGATGGGGAGACGGAGACGGTAGGCCACCTTCTTTGACCCCTTTGACCCCACAAAGAAACATCATTGCTAGATTTCCTGTTGAACGTCAGTTAATCCAACCAGTGTTCTGAGTATAATTATTCCTCCAACTCAAACGCCATTGTGCCAAGTATTTTATCCCAAGGTAGCCCATTGTTATACTAACTAAACCGTTTGTCTCCATTCCAGATCATTTTTATCGAGTTTGCAAACAGATTGACGGTTGACTAAGTAGTCATACTCGCATACTGTGATGGGGTGTCTGCAGTTCTTAGACTAGAAAGTGTGAAATGGGTAGAACCTAAGGCTACATTGGACGTTAGTGTTGAGAGCTAATGAAGGTTGAAGCGCAGAGGTGTTCAATTGCCAATGCATTTCTGAAATTTTCTTTTTTTATACAGTGACTAATTTACATATAACATATAATTCTTAGGACATTCTAGTATAGTCAATATTTTTTTAAATAAGTAAAATGATAAATAATAAATGCGTTTGTTTGCTTTTTAATGTACCTTCTAATAAGGCTAAAATAAAAAAATCAATCCTAATGACGTCTGTTTCGTGGAAGTGCAGCAAGTGTCTTCAGATGTCGCTTTTAATTGAGATTCAATTAGAGACAGAAGTCGTTCCTTCCCTATAATCTAGTATTTGAGATCGCTAAGTACAAGATCTGCTATCGACTGCAAAAGAAGAGGAATAGAACAGCCAAATTTTGTGCAAAATCAGGAAGGGTAGTCTGTCTAAAAAACAGAACAACTTAACAAATAGACTATGCCCGATGCCATTCCTCTTACAAAAAACAAGTTAACTACGTTCTTCTTATTTATTGGCCGTCAAAAGCGTATTTCTAGTCCAAATTGAATTAGAAAAGTTCATATAAATATTCCGGCGATTGCAAATTGCAGCGATGGTCAAGAATTCTCAATCCGGGATATGAAAATTGCAGCGGCTGGTTATTTTCCCATTTCAGGTAAACATGTAAATTGCAGCGGACGACCCTCTGTTAGGGATAGATGAGATAGTTATTACTTATTACTAATTTGACATTTTTATGCAGTGAATGCATATTTGCTGACGGTACTTTTCAGTACTGTACAAAATTCTTCAAGCAGCTGTTTACAGCTGTTTAAAATCCATGGACTAAAGAATGGACATTACATTCCATCGGTTTTCATATTGTTAAAAGATAAGTTATTAACATCTTATGAAAAATGTTTTGCTATTCTCAAATATTTGTTGTAAAAGGTTTAAATTTGGAACCAGCAACTGTAGTCATAGATTTTGAAAAAGCAATACACACTGCAGTAAAAAATGTTTGGCCTGAAGTTCAGATTGTTGGGTGTCGATTTCACTTAGGTCAAGCGTGGTGGTGTAAAATTCAAGGTCTAGCTTTAGCGAGTCAATACAAAAATTTGACCGATATTGGTAAAGGGTTAAAGTATACATTTGGCTTACAATTTTTGAATCCTAACGAAGTAGGTGATGCTTACGCTTTCGACTTTGCAGGAATTCAGCCTGCTGATGCAAGGGTGTTTTTATATGCAGACTATTTAGTCGAAGATTATATATCGGGAGATTCTGAGTTTCCTCCAGAAATTTGGGCAGAACACTCTCTGCCAATACATCTCGCACTACCAATGCCTGTGAATCATTTCATGCGCACTTTAACTAGAGTTTTTATAACAGCCATCCATCATTGTTTATTTTTGTAGAGTCTTTGATAAATACTCAAACAGACACATACATTAAAATGAATAGTGTCAGAATAAAGCACGCTCCAGATGCAACAACAAAAAAGAAGCAAGATTTTTTGAATCGCTAAAAGAAGTAGGTAAGTAAATGCCACCAAATTGTTGTTTCAGATAAAAATTAATTTGACCTGTCACATAATATTATTTTTATATAATATTTTGCTATACAGATCCAAATTAATTTTTAGAATACCTCCAAACAGGTAGACTAACCCTAATCCACCCCCTGCGGCGTCGCCGATAAGCCGATAAGGGATCCTCGCTGCAATTTTCAACATCTTTTATAGTCACGTTTAAGATTTATAAGATTATACCTCAACCGCGGCTGCAATTTGCATCTGCCCAAATATTCATGTGGTTTTTAAGATACAGGGTGTCAAAATCTTGAGAAAAAAATAATCTAATACTCATTACTCTACGGGAATTTTTGGAGCGATGGTGTACCAAGAGATACCATTCAAAATATCTCGAGGTTTCCTAGAGTCCATTCCCGTCAGTCATTCAAGTTGACCTTCAATGGGATATCAGTGTCCACGACTTTTGGCTTTATGTCAGGTGGCAGCTCAAGTATATCGAAACGCTAGTTGTCAAATATTGTGGTGTGTTTCATGGCGGGTGGTGAAACTAATTGCCAATGCACTGCATTCTATGTGCAGCCATTTTTGCCTCTTCCTCTATGTAAATATCAAGGTGGGAACCTCGTGGTCATGGTTTTTGCGTTGTGATGTAAATATTTCTGATGGAATTGATACTGAATAATACCATTCGAATTTTTGTCCTACGCCCTTGTCTCCGCATCTAACATGTATAATACGGAGTTGCGGGAAGCAGCAATCCGAATCGAATCCGGGAAAAATTCCGGATATGTATCGAACAGAAAGGAGGAACGAGCCAGGTGTACAAATCATCACGCGAGGGGAATGTGGGATGCGAACCGCCTTTGTTTCATTACTCTACGGGAATTTTTGCTGATTGCGACGCGTCTGTTGTGTGGCAGATTGTAAGAGCTGAAAAAATATATGTGCTACTGTTGTGGCAATATGCTCAAGACAGAAAACACCTGGGATCGATTTAGAAATTTTACATGAACTTGGATTAGAACCACGTGGAAATTCGAGGAAAGAGACCAGTTGCTGTCAGTTATTCAATTATATAGAAACCTTAGCATGGCTTAATACAGTAGAAAGACAATTCTGTCCCAGTTTATTAATATTAATACTATGTATTTCATAGAAAAGGTTCTTCGGATTTTGGGATAAAAAATGCAGAGGCTTTTTACTCAAAAAGCCGACGTTTCGGCGTTTACTTTACGCCCTCTTCAGAGCTATCGAGCACACCCCTAATAACACCAAAGAATAACATATCCCTTTGGGTCAAAAAAACAAAATACATTCTAGAGGATGGTTAAAAATAATACGGAATACCAGTTGTCAACACCTGATTTTTCTGCTGCTGTACAGCAGTATTATTTTTACCAATCTTCTAGAATGTATTTTGTTTTTTGACCCAAAGGGATATGTTGTCCTAAGGTGCTTAGGGATGTGCTCGAAAGCCCTGAAGGAGGTGTAAAATAAACACCGAAACGTCGGATTTTTGAGTAAAAAAACCTCTGCGTCCCTTATCCAAAAATCCGACGCAATTTTCTACGAAATATTCTTAGAATGGCTTTCAAAAAATGAAAGGGTGGTATTTTTCTGTGTGATATCTCTCTGACCATCGCGCTTCAGGGATAAATGTGATCAATATTCTCAAAAGCAAAGGGTGGACCATAAGCTTCAGAAGACCCGTTTGTTGTGTGGCAGACTGTAAGAGCACAAAAAATATATGTTCTTTTGTTAGGGTAATATGATCAAGATAGAAAGCACCGGATCTATTTAGAAATTTTACATGAACTTCGACTATAGAGCGATGCAAACATTCGAGGAAAGGGTTGTGCTGGAGATAAGGCCGAACCAATTGTTGTTATTCTCTTAGATGGGAACATTCGCATAAACATTGAAAAATGAATCATATCATTATCAAGTACATTGATCTACAAGTCAAATGTGTATGCTTCAATTGGAACACTTATTGGAAACAGGGTTTCTTATAATGTAACTGAAGATTATGCTGTGGTTATCTCTCTGATCCACGAGGCTACAAAAAAAAACTTTTCAACGTTCTCCAGTGGGATGTAACTCTTTCCCGGTCAGTCAGTGTGTCACAATGGATATGCGCATAATGATAACAGCATTATGAGGCTAAGACGCTGACATATTTTCAACTTATCAACAATGCAAATATACCTTCCTATGTTTTAGAGGCCGATTTAATTACGAAGTTTATTTGTAAAGGCTGCTTCCTGGTACAGAAAATTTATATAAGCTTATCTTGTAGCATTATGTTGTCTTGTTGATGGAGTGAACGGATCAGAGTATCTTCAAAAGCTTTTGAAATTAAAGCTTTATTATTATCTTTTGACTAACTGAACTTAAAAAACCTTTTGAAGAATGAGATGTACCTTGTGTCGCCTCAGAGTTGCAGATTGGTATGTCTAAGATGCAACCCATTATGCAATAGTGTATTATTTAAAATTTCCGAAATAGCGACCTAGAAAGGTAGTTTTCAAAAAACAAATGTTGCGCCATTTTTTCCAGATTGATCTTTTGTCACATACTTTTTTCTTTTCTAAAGGCCACAGAGACGATCAGAACGTTAGTAAATAGTTTATATTCCAATAGATATAGCTTTATCCCAGACTTTAACTATGGGCAACTAAAGTACGATGAATTATAGGAGGCTATTTAAATTGCCCGATTAAATGCAAAACTTGTGAAATAACTCACGTGCAAATATTAATGTATATATCCATCTGGCGCATTCACACAACGTATGCACAATGGAGGACTTGTTGAATATAATCAACAATGTTTTGCAGATAGTTCAATTGACCATCGCACAAACAGCGTATTATGTGTAACGATGTTTTATAATAACTGCTTGATGCACACTATATCCAAACTTTTACTTATTGGCGTGTCTGATTTCTTCAGTTTTTTGTTTTCTGTACAAGTGTACAGGTCGTTGTTCACTTTACAGCCCATTAAATAAAAAAAAATAATTTATTTGATATTACTTTTATCATTATATTGATCATATTGGTTGCACCTTTCGGTGTGGGAATGCGAAAATTTTCGATTTTGAGACAATACGCTTTTTGAGCTTTATGATATCTACATAACGAAAATCCACGTCACTCAATTACGTCGGTCTACCTGTCTATCGGCTTGTCGGCCTGTTTGTCGGTCTAGGCGTTTGTTGGCGTTCTTATAGTCTAGTAGTCTCAGTAACCGTTGCATGGATTATGATAAGATTTCAGCAGCGATATGCTGTGGAGGTGTAGCAGGTAATGCTACTATAATTTTGAAAATCGGTGCATTTTCGGCAGAGCAATTAGCAAACAATTTTTTTTAAAACTCCAAATTCTCCTTAGACTTCGTTATCAGGCGTTTTAGGGGTTCCTAATGGTTTTCTACTTTTTTGAGTGGGGTGAAATTGGGGTAGTTGGAGGGTGGGGGGGTTGTAAAACTGAATTTGTTGTAGCTGTGATAGGCTGTTCATTCAACTATTAAAGAAAAACCTAGCGGCATAATACACTTTTTTAGGTCCATCCCAGCATTGACTTGACTATTACAGGAACCAGTAATTTTCTAATGTATAGATACGAGTATTGCTTCAGATCGTTCTGCGTTTTCTGTATTGTGAAATCTTGAAACTATTGAATTGATTTTAGTAAACTTTTGGTACAGTACTGTTACCGTGGCGAGGATGGAAAACGGATATGATATTTATAAATCGTGTCTGTGACGGCGCAGCAATAATCGAGAAACTGGGAATATAAAAATCAGTCAAACTTCATACTTAGGCGATTGATTTTTTATTTCGGTCATAAGAAACACATTAACCAGTTATAATAACTTAGATCACTAGGAATCACATTAAACTTAAATTTGCCACAATCATGCAGAAATAAAATAAACATAGCTTGATCAAGTGACTAAAGTCCAAAATTTGGTTATAACGAAACACTTATTGAATACCTGTGGCATCTATAGATTGTTTTGGGTCTTTTTCCATAAATCTTTCAATTCTCCCAACCTCCTCCTTATAGATATACCTATACTGCTCAGGTAGTTTTCGTTCTATCATTTCTTAGCCTTCTAGGGGTGTTCCAGGGTCTATAAAGCCAATCTGTACCTTTCTTTAGGCCTACCACTTTTTATACCTACTGCTTACAGTCTTGACTGGTGTCCTCAGCTATTTTGTTTACGAAAGAGGGCATTTCCCACTCCACAGGAACTCGCAACAGTCTTCGAAACGAACTGCCATTCATCAGGTGAAAGTTCCCCCTTCGTCTAAATTAGAGTCGTTAGAATTCCGGGGCAAACCTCAAGTCTATAATTTTGAGAACGCGCGACGGTGAGGCTGACTCTGTTTACATATTCCTCGGTAATAAAGTGCGGGTAACAAATTGAGCCGGCTACGCAGCGACGCTATAGAATTAAAAGGGTGTCTTTTTGGCGAGCACCGCAGAAGCATGTAAAAACGAAAGGTTTATTAACTGGTTGAAATTCAGAGTGATACGTTAGAGGCGTCGTATAAACTGCTTTGAAAACGAGGTGTTGGACTTTAAGTACTGATGGTGTTTCATAAATTACTTTCCACAAAACTGCAATCTATTTTATCAAGTGTTAAAAGGCAGCCTTTGAATACCAGATTCAGGAAGTTCAGCTTATCTATAGAAATTGTACAGGGCGTGCTAAGTGACTTTGGAGGCTTTATTGTAACTAGCACAACATATGTATGAGCCGAAAATACAACCTTTTATGGAAATAATCCTTTTCCTCTGAAAGCTAGGTTGGAAAAGCTCCAACCGAATTTTGGGAAGTACTTTTAAGGAAACTCAAAAGAGAGTCCACCGCCAGTAGTCCGCACTATTGTTACTCGATTGCAAAGGCTGTATTTTAATTCAAATTTGTTTTCAACAGCTCAATTTTTGCATAGATCTTTGTAGATATGATCATATGAGAAATAGCAGGAATTACTTTATGAGTTAATGGTGGAGCGTCTGGAGGAAAGTGAAGAAGAGTTTCAAGGTTCAACGAAAAGTCATACGATGAACTAAATGAAACAAATACCTTCAACGAAAAGTCATACGATGAACTAAATGAAACAAATACCTTAGGGGCAAAGGATCATAATTATGTCTGATACAGAATGGAAAATATCAGATGGTCAAGAAAAAAAAGGAGATCTCTACACGGCTTGTTTTTGTCGGAGAAGATAAGTCATCTAAATGGCCAAACCCTGTTCTGCCTTCAACCAAAACTTAGAGCCGAAAGCTCGACAAATCATCTAACCGAACCAAAAGCTCCAGCAAAAGATCTAAGAGAGTTAAAGTAAAAAGTATTTGGGAACAATTATTCATTTTGTTACAGTGTTTTTCTTAAAGTGAGGTTTAAATTTTTTTATCGTTAAATGACATTTATAATCAATGAATGGGTAAAACAGCTTATTGTATAAATAAAAGCTAGCATTTAAAACAAAGAACGTTGACTGAAATGGACCTGTGGAGAAGCAAAGTCCACAGCGGTGACTGATCTCAAAGACAGGGTGCCGGTCTTTGAGAGTTAAAATGTCGGTCTTTGACATTCAACCCGTTGAATGGTAGCCATAGCCTCATGAATATACTGTGGTGAAACTGAATATTTAAGCATTCTTATATTTATCTCTTCATGCCCTCTCAGTAAGCGAATCCACAATATAACCACCAACAACCCTGCTCTTTAGCTAGCTTGTTGTTGGGTGATCTGCGAGATAATAAATTGACCTCCTAAACCACAAAACGTTATAAGTTGGATACCAAACGCTATGAATCTATCTATTTATTGATCATATTAGTTTGAGTGCCGTGAACGAAGAATCTCAGTAAGCCCAGAGTTTCTTGATCTCTGCAACGGAAGCTGTATGACCTGTTATCACGATAATCATTTTTATAATGGTCAGCCTCCCGCGAATGGATGCGCGGTGGGAGCACATTTTAAGTATCTGAGCACGTTAGATTTGCAACGCTGCAGGTTGAACCGTCGGAATACAAATTTCCCAAATACAAAACAAAGCTCATTCCACAGCGTCGAAGTTCTCTAAAAGAAGCAACGCTGGAGGAGACTGGGAGTAGGGACCTCGACCTGGTAAGGATGGGCTCGCAGAGCTCCTCTAGTGTTCCTCGTTCGGGCAGCCTTCAGTGTTATTGTCTGGGAGAGCTCACTCGAACATCTTCCTTGATAGAATCTGTGAAGCAGGGACATGTCAGCCATCCTTCTTTAATGTTCCAGCCTGTGGAGATCCTTTGTGAGGTAGGCGTATCGATTAGTCTAATTGCTCTCTTCGGAGTAGTGACCAGAAGCTTTAAAGGGTGCGTCGGAGCGCAATGTTCCTTGTAGAGCAGCAGTAGTTGGTCTAGTGTATACAGATTCCTACAGCGGAACAAAACTCCAAGCTTCTTGGATGCCGTTTTAGCAATGTTGATGAGGTGGTCAAGCCAGGACATGTTATTGTTGAAGTTGATCCCCAAAAGCTTGACAGAAGGTGACTCGACTACTGGGTGACACTCTATTTCCACAGTTGGTAAGCCAACGTGAGACTTCTTTGTCAGTGTTGTTTGCTGTACGGTAATCTGTACTTTATTACTACTACTATCACTATTATTACCAAGGACTCTTTAAAGTAAGGTCACATTAGTTCACGGACACCCTGTACAGTGAGTTGAATATACGGCGACATTCCCGTTAAGAGACGCTTCTCTGTAGGTGTATACGGATGTTCCTCGTCTGTTGGAGTAAGATTCCGAGATAGCAACTTATCCCGATTCCAACCCTTTGCCTCCCCTCTGCCTGTGCTGGAAAGAGGCTAAATGTATCCCGTTGGCAAGGTGAGCACAGCGAGCGTCGTCGAGTGGCGAGATAACATAATTACCGTCGCTGGAGGAGGCATTCTACTCCTGGCGTCTCCGTCGCGACGGTTAAATTAGGAGCATTGTTCTGCTACCGGCAATGTCGACGCCACCGCAGGCATTCTTACCTACAGAGCCGCCGCCAGCCTGCTGCTGCTTATCTTCTTATCGACGCGGCAGTAAATCCCGCGCGTCATCGTCATTAGTGCACGCACCCGGTTCTACCCGGTTACAAAATACCCGGTTCTACCCGGGTATTTCATCAGGCCACAGAACCGGTTCTGAAAAAGATGAGACCCGGGTTTCGGTTCCATAACGGTACCGCAAGAAATTTAAGTTTCGCGCGCCCAGATTCATGTTTTGTGACTAGATGTGCCCTGGGTTGCGATTGGCACGCCCGTAGTGACTAACACGTGTGCGGATTGCCCGACACAGCGTTCCAACCGGGACCGTCGAGAGCTACCGGGCCTATGGTGCTGCGTGTGACGTCACACCAGACGCCGCACATATCTGCAGGGATTAATAGGGAAATTCCGGCGCTGCGAGCATTTTTTTGAAATACTGAAAAAACGGTCAAATATACAAAAGTAATGCATAGGAATGAATTTATAGGAAATTAAATTTGTGATAAATGGAGCCAACTAATATCTATTTAACTAGAATCGTTTGAACGTGAGAAGGATAAAAGTTGGATTTAAACGCTCCCAAATGATATAAAATTATCTATTGTTCACAAAATGATGAACATAGTCAAATTATAGCTGTCATGATTGCAGTAGCAGTAGTAGTAAAAGAGGATATAGGAGCTGTAGTATACAGGGTGTCCCAGAATTTTCCTTGACACGTGATATTATTCTCCCAACAGAAAAAGATCAAACGAAAACAGTGGAATTTTTGAAAGTACTATAGGGGCAATCATGCTATGCTTTCAAAACATTTTCTTTGTACTTCAACCGTTAAAACTCCTCCCAACTTTTTGTTCGAATAGTGCTACACAAAAAAAGTATTTTATTTTATTTAAAATCTTATAGCTGCTTTGATTTTATACACAAACCTATTTTTGCGTAGTCATTACATAAATAAAATAAGGATTTGTTTGAGGCTTAATATTTATTTATAATAAAACAGATAAAAATGAAAACGTTTCAAGGGTACTGAAGGACATATAGGACATATCAAACTTTAAAAACAAATGTTTGTACTTGAACCCCTAAAACTCACCCCCAACACTTTTTTAGCTGTCCACAGCTTTTCCGACATAAATGAGGTCATTCTTTGTAGTGCCTTTGATTTAATACACAAAACAGTTTTTTTCGTAAATTCAAAGCATAAGATATATAAGGCTTTTTCGGGCGTAATATTTTCGCAATAAAAAATGATAAAAACACATTTTTCTTCGAAAGCATGTATGATAGGTCATTCAGTACCCTTAAAAACTCCTTAGTCTCCGTTTTCATCAGCTTTTCGTGTCAAAGAAATTCTTATTTTATTAATTTATATTATGCTTATAATTTTACGTATAAAATCAAAGTACCACAAGATTTTAAATAAAATAGGAGTATCGTTTATGTAGGAAAACTTATGGGGTGCTATTTGAAAACAAAAAGTTGGGGGCGAGTTTCTGGGCTTGACGTGCAAAAAAATGTTTTGATTGCGTGCACTTATAGTAATTGTTAAACAGTGTTTTACAAAATCTGTGAAGACAATTTAATCATACCTCGAGAAACTATTAAACTTATAGCAGTATCAGTGCGAATTACAAATCTCCCTTCGAAGTGTTTGATGCATATTACAGAAGAATCCTTTATCGTGAAGACATCTCGATGTATAGCGCATAACCACTGATTCTGTCTCATTATATCTTTTGGAAGTTACAACACAGGTATGTTCTCTGTATCTATATGACTACCATTGCAGAATGATGCACAGCAACTATAGATGGTATTCTTAGCTAGATACACGGAAAACGCAAAAATTTAATGACAAATCGGTCGCTAGGCGCCTCGCGTGACGTAGACGCTGTGGTGGGGATACACCATCAGGCCCGGTAGCTCTCGACGGTCCCGTTCCAACACAGCATAGTAATCAGCCAGCACAATAACTCAGGTTGGCGGCAATTACACGCGCGTCCCCATTTTTGGACGATTTTTTTGTAGGGTTGCTAACGATATTTCGATACTTGCACTTCTGCACTAATATCGAGTATTTTTATCTTACATACTTTTTGAGCAGTTCCAAGCTGGTATCGACACTTTTGTAGGGGTATCGGTGTCGAAAATAATTATATAATTATTGAGGGGTGTAATCATTCTCTGTACGAACCAAACGCGCCTATTTGGCTAAAAAATATCGAGTTGGTACCGGTATCGATATTTTCATTTTCGCATCTCTACCCAAACCTCACATCCGTGAAATCATCATAAATCATCCCAAGGTCAAATTTATTGGGAACCATTTTTATATAGGAAATCCTCAGAGATATTGTGCTGGTTGTTCACTATGCTGTGGTTTCAAGTTCGCATTCAATGCATTGCATGGGGCGATGCTGGAAAGCATAATACGGTCACAATATGATAATGAATCAGTGAATGCAAGCATCACCAATCTAGCACTTCCACAAGATCACCGTATTTTTAACAATTGAAAATAAGCTGAATAAAGAAATTCAAAAGGCAACCTCCAAACATCAGCTTGGCCACCCTGTAGCAGACGACATGACACAAGCCATGAGACTTGAAATGGCCCTCTACGAAAATGGCGGTCAAAGAGGAAGGTACTTGTCCTTAGCCTATGACAACCTTCTTACAATTCAGCCCACTAGTGTGGAGCAAGAGAGATTATTCTCATCAGCTGGGATTATCCGCGACAGATCGAAGTTTGGCGGCCATATCATTTTTACGGTCAGTCTATGATAATAAGAAAAAATCGGTGAAAAAGTAAACACACCGGTAAATTTTAGGAAAACTAAATATATAGGCTGAGACTTACGATTAGTGAGAGACTGATAACTTTTCGTTGATTATGTTATAGATTCAAAATTTATGTCCCGAGAACGATTTTATGTTTCTTTATGTTTAATTTCAAGTTCCTAACACTTACCTATGTTCCTAATAACTATGTTATATTATTTTCGTTATTTTTTTGAAATAAATGTTACTTCAATATGGATTAGTCCAGTTTTTTTAGTAGACACCCTAGAACCGGTTCGAAACCGGGTACCCGGGTAAAGTGCATTTAGAACCGGTTCTGAAAATTCGAGAACCGGACCGGTTTTGCATGCACTAATCGTCACCGCTGGTGAGGACCTTAGATGAATCTTGTTTTAAGTTATAGCAAAATTTGCATTTACAGTCACAGCCTCATCCTTTCTCTTTGAAACTGCCATAATTTGCAGAACCTCTCAGCGGGCCTTATCGGCGACCTTTCAACCTGGTTAGCAGGCCTTCCGTCCGCCGAAGGGACAGGCTGAGCTGGATCACAAACACGTCACTGCCTCCGAAGGTACGATACATAATCTCACAAATTCTGGAGGTAACCGTGCTCCAGGTGCATTGCACACCACCTGTCATGCAAGCGGGACATGTATGCCTTACGGTGTGGGTACTTCTCTCGTAGCAGTTTAGCAGGTCATCCCTGAGCATGTCATAGAAGGGGTCGTCAAGAAGGCGATCCGAAGCACCATCACCTTGCCCAGTGTCGGCTTCCAAAACCAGCTCAATGTGGGTGCTTTTGTCAAGGGTTATGAAACCCGAAGATCGTGCACATCAGGTGGTTAGCTTAGGGGCCCCCAGCCGAAATTTCCGGAGACAGCCATCTAAATTGCCTCCTCAGTATGCACCTGTTCGTCCTATTATTATTATTTTTTCATCAAACAAAAAAGTGCACCTCGGGCTCCCACACACCGGCTGCTGTTCCATTACCCAGTGACTACACCACACAGGGTGAATTGAGCAATCACTGAGTCCGCGAATCGTGCGTCCTAAGCAGACGAAGGGACCCAAGGATGACTGTTTTCCCCATTCTGGTGGCTAATATGTGCACCGCCGCGCGGCACACCGATATTTTGTGCAATGCAGAAAATAGCATAATCCTCATTCCACCTAGAGATTCAATGGCTATAACCAGCAGACTTACGATGTAGTCAGGCTAGAGCTTCGAATATTAAAGGTGGATAGAATTAGCGTTGCCCCAAAGCATAGGGGCAATGAGGGGGTATTGTTATTCCGTATCATTAACAAAGTCCTCGTATTTAAATTATGTGGATGTCGTCAGATTTTCCCATTAAACATCTCCTCACTCTTCAACATACACTCGTAGGCAGCGTTGGAAACAGAACAAAGTTTAACTCATTATATCACAATGTGGCAACGCCAACTGCAATGTTCACTTAAAACTGAGTGGAAACGTGATCGTTTCTCCATTTGTTCATTAGTAGGGTGCCGATGTTTTCCATCTGTAAACTATTAGTTAGTAGTATGTAAGCTATATAGTGTTAACCTTTATTTTACTAATAGCTCTGTAAATGGTGAAAAACTGTTGGGCAATAAATGCTTATTATCTGTTGATTGGTTACCAATATGATTCATGTTAATATGAATGGTGAATTGTTTTATGACACTTAACTAACGTTCATCATTTCCAGTGTATTTGCCACAAACATTGCACCGTTTAGTCACCGTTTTTCATCACAGATCAATCGAAATTTCAATAAAACGCATAATAACCGATACTCATCACAACACCGTCCGCCACCTTTAATATATTTTCACTGAATTCTACAACCGGCAACACTTAGACAAGGAAAGAGAGAGGACGGAACGCGCAACTGATATTTCTGTTACCAAATGGTACCAAAAATGTACCAAAGCCCTATTAAATTTACTTGTGATACTATGATTCCTAGCTCCTTCCTGCTGCTGTGGCTTTTACAACCGTAAGCTGCACTCCCTACCATTATGCACACCACAATATTTTACAATGATTGGTCTTAAAAACCCTAAATATCATAAACAAATATTTTGACAGCTGTCAAATAGCTATTCATTTTCGGTCACAGCTAATTCATATAGCATCAAACGGGCGTGCAGTATCCCCTCTCTTTCCTTATCTAAGAGGCAACACGTCGCTCCGACTCGTCGGTGATCGAAAGCCATGCTTACCCCTTGCCCCACCAAAATCGTACGGAATAACATGAGTTGTTTACTTTAATTCTATTCACATTTAATGTTCGAAGAGCCAGATCCTGCGAAGTTGTCCGACCAATACTTGATATGCTTCTCCTCCTTCATAGAAACGATCTTCACCTTGGCAGGTGCAAAAAACTGTATAACGAACATCGTCGTCTGTTGGTGGTATGTTAGACTTGTTTGCCTGTACAAGCTTGAGCGTAGAGAGCCTGTAGTTATAAGGCTCTCAGTCTCCGACTTCAACCCACTGGACCATATGACAGAGAAAGTCAACTACTCAGGCAAGCCATGCTCTTCTAGATGTTTGTAGACGATTCCATGCGTTGGCTTATCTTTACGAAGTCTTAAAGGAACTCGACTTCGGCAGCTTTAATGTGGAATTTCAATTGTGTGGGAGCAAGTTCCGTAATGGACTGCTGACACCGCCGCGCAAAATCGAGATACTCGTTTTGCTGTGTTAAAACAAAGGCTCATTTACCCGCATTCTTTTGCGCAACCAAAAAGCGGATCAGGGGATCGGTGCTCCTCGTCACCTAGCAGGCAGTAGCCAATACTACCCTGTTGTGCAGACGCTCCAAACTCATTAGTAACTACCCACATCTTTATTACTTACTTTGCTTATTTTGCTTGCTTGTATGATGTAATCCTTCATAGTAGCGTTGCCATTGAAACGTTTTTTGCCTTTTTATTAGGGATGTGTTGCACGTTTATAAATCCCTCTCGAATTCCTTCCTCAATTTCTCTCTCCCATCTGTCGAGATGAAACGCCCGATTCATTTTTCTTGGTTGTCATTTACTTTACCTGTCATTTTCCCGGTATAAAAAATCCATTTGTTATGCGTCGACATCACATCGTTGCCCCCACAACGATGACATATCGATATTGATGAGTGTCGCTGCACCATGCCGCAGCATTCCTGAAAGTTTATTTAAAACTTTCAAACAATTTAGTAAACTGATCCCGCGAAGGATATACTCCCCCTTATAAAGATCTCTTGAAAGTCTTCCCTATAAGAAATTTGCTTTACGAAGGGTGGGATTACTGTGTGCCTGTGTTGCCTAGTATAGTTCGTCAAATTGGAAGAAATAGTAGTGTATGGCCGCCGTAACGACAAAGGTATCATACGTATCATAAATCACGACTAAAAGTACTCACGGCACAGTTCCTAGGGTTCCCACAAAAGGAGATGTTTACAATTGCAGGCGCTCCTAGTAAAACATTTTTTTACTAGAGAAGTATAATAAGTTTACATTCAGTAAAGTGGGCCACACAACTTTCAATTATTTTCACAAGTAAACTGCAGACGTTCGTTTCTTAATACAAAACGTGAATTTAAAAATAATTCACCGTGTATAAAGACTATGAACTGCTGTCAACTCTTTGAACCATTTTAAGTTTCTTGATGTTTATTCTTGGGTTTTATTTTTGTTAGTGGACTTCGGAGAGTGGTGATTCTGGTGAATCGGATTTTGAATTAATTATCCCTGCCCTATCCTTCCGACTGCATCTGATGATGCTTTTACGGATGGTGTACTGAGTGAATTCCTGTGCTCTTCAGGACTTTTGTTTCTGCCAGTACCATTCCATTGTATTGTTGCTTCCACTAGCTTCGTGGGATATGCGTTCATTGACAGATCCATTCAATGTGACGTAGCTTTCTTCCATCCCCTGTTGTGTATCGCAAATGTCATTGGCTCAATCGGTCAAGGTTCGGATGACTCCTTTCTTCGTTGATGTTTGGATGGTTTGAAGCATAATGCACGAACTGTCCTGTGTTAGTTTTCTGTACACCTTGGTTTCTATTTGAGTATTTCTACTCATTATCAAGACATCCAAAAGAGGCAGGCTGCTGCTGTTCTCTCTTCTCTTCTTCTTTTGCCAACTTTATGAATAGTCACGGGTTGCTGAAATGCGGTAAGAACGTTTCCATTTTTTCGTCTCCACGGTTCCAGATTATGAACGTCTCATCAACATTGTGAAGCCATAACTTTAGTTTGACGTTTAAGCTTTGTCACACAATCGGTAATTTCGAATTACCGCAGTGCGGACAACCCCGTAGGTGGCGCTCGTGAAGTACGCAACACCTACGGATATCGTGGGTTCTATATGCTGTGTTCTGCGAAGGGAACGTTTTGAGTTGTTTGCTACGTTCTATTGTGGTTGTTCTGGGCCACTTGCCACTTGCCAGGAAAGATATGTTTTGTGCAGGAAAGTAAGGTTAGGGGGGTATCCAACACAAAAACAATGTTCAAAGGTCAAAACAATTTGCTATATTTACGGAATTTAGGCGAGATGAGAAGGTTTAGGAATGTAACGAATTGGTACCTTCGAGGGTTCACACCTACCTATATAGTATAGTCTCTAATCCTTAAAAAGACTTATCATAAACCTATCAACACCAAAGCCCTTACCGAAGAGCGATTACTACACTTTACCTCTAAAACATCGAGTGGACTACGATACTCGAGATGGGGCCCATTTAACTCATGGAACAACGTAAATATAGCTGAATACCAGGTAAATGAAACGCTTAAATGATTCTTATACTTAAAGCTTAACCAATTGTATGTTTCAGATGGTCCTGAGGGCGAGTAGTCTGATCTGATCACTAGAACTTATGGACTAATATCACCTGAATTCAACTTAGTACTCCCTTGGTTCCATCGGTGGCTTAGAACGGTGAGCGATGATTGGGCGAGGCATGGCCTAGTGTACGAAGGTTTCATGCAAGTGGTGGGGTTGGATGGCATGCAATATGGTAGCAAGCAGTGCATAATGCTGGTGTCGCCTCTAGATGGCAAGCTCTGTGATGAGGCCAGAACCCATGCAGCATATCAAGCAGAGGTAGAATTAGGCATATGAAATAAATAAATAAAAGCGTGTATAGAGAAGAATAATGGGGATTAAGCATGTTTTAAAGCATGGTGTATACAGGTTATATACTGACCTTGGATGTAAGGTGGCCGTAAAGAATTTCCTTTGTGTAATGAACTCAGCAGATTTCAGAATCCCAAAGTTTGGTTGCCAACAGGCTAATAACCTACAGGTTCTTACACAATTGGTTAATTTTTCCAGAAATAAATCCGCAAAATGCGTCGAACCAGCTTCCAGAAAAATTCCAAAAAGGAGAAGACAAAAACCCTCCTTTTGTTCAAATTGGCGGAAAATCCATGTCATAATTGACTGCTGTCAACACTGTCGAATAAGACAGATCGACAGGTGTCTGTCAAGGTAAATCCAACCTTACTTTCAATCAGATTGAAAATGTAAACAAAACAGATCATTCAGGGGATGATATAAATAAAGGGATGTCATGTAAAATATGATGTAAATCTACCATCATTAAGACCAAAACAACTTCTAATGAACTTTTCTGTTTCAGGGAATGCAAGAAGGACTGTGCGACTACTGTGAAGATGTTCTACAGGGGTCACCGAAACATACTTACAATTTATGTCTAAGAACTATTTTCTAGATTGGTAACAAATTACATATGAGTTACAGACTTACAGACTACTTAATCATATTATCCTTGTGAATGATGAGGACCCTAAAATTCATTCAGTACTATAATTTCTGGAATAATAAGGTCAGTAGCCTAATCTTACGTATCTAATGACATTTATCGAAGTATTGTAAATGTGAATCCTCGAAAGTGTAACAGCTTTCAATAGTAGTTGATTCGGACTATTCCATGTCAAGGTAGGCCCCGACTGGAGATAGCGGTGATCCCATGGGTAACCCTTCTTCTTGCATGTAAAACTTGTCCCTTTCTGGAAAATAATTGTTCTTCGTAATTTTTTTGGTACCCAAAAATTGTATTGACAGTGGATGTTCGAAAAAGACCTTTTGATATAACTTTGTTGCTATTGATCCATGAACGAGAGAAGGTATGCATTATTCTAATAAACACTAAGGTATTAATTTTATAAACCCATCCATTAACCTCCAGAAAACACGAAAAAGCAAGTTATATATCAACCTCCGTACACATTAATACTAGGAATAGCTGTTGCCGCTCGTAATATTAATAAATGTAAGATCCATAATCACTATTTGTTAATAAACAGCACATACACTTCAATTTGCTTTTTTATTCTAAACGGTTTAGGAAAATAGGTTTGACCGCAAGGACAGAAGCACTCGCACACCTGCAAGTGTAAGGAAGCATCTGCCTACTCGACCTTGTACCAGTTGTCTGACGTCATCTGCAATCGACGCAATTGCGTCCGTCGGACATGCCACCACGCCTCAACCGGTTAAATCCCGTTCCCTTTTTTCTTCCCTCCAAGCCCTTCTACCACTCAATAAGGAACTTTCGTCGAACAAAATAACAACATGAGTGTAGGGCTGGTACGAGCTAGTCGATCTTTTGGTTTTAATTATTATAGCTTTGACGTTCTTCGCCTTCTTTGGAGTTTTGGATTTTCCTCGCCATACAGTGGATGGTCCACCAATAAATTTTATGGGAAGTGATCAGTCTCATCACGTTATCTGCATTCAGATCTTCCGCTACGCTTGCATGGTATTGTGATCTGTATCTGAGCCACATCTCACACTCTTAGAGCGTATGTGCTGCCGTATTTAGCTATCCGCAATAGAAACACTGGAGATCGGCAGCTCTTCCTACCTTTTCCCATAGACGAGAAACGGGCCATCAGCTGTTAAAGTCTGTGTCAAGAAATAGCAGGTAGTCCTGTGCTCGCAGTTCACCAATTCGCCTGCAGCTGGTATCAGCCTTTTGTCCACTGCGCAATTTCCGTTGTTTGAGAGCATATTCACTGACACTTCTCTATGGTTGGTCTTTTTGCCTCGTAGGTTCCATGTGCTGTAGTCATTAACACAACGTAAGTACAACAACCTTGAGGAAAACGAATATTGGTCAACAACCTTTCAGTGTGTTAACAACTAATATCGTAGGCCCAGTATTATCAATGTTAAAATCGGTTGATTTTATGCACCTTTTTATTAGCATCACGTACTTCTTTCGTGAAGTGTAATGAAAAAATGGAGCCAAGTTGATTGACTCAATACTTCCCACACATAACAGTTGCAACCAAATCATCGCCCGCCTGTCGTCAAAAAAATATCCAACACAAAAACTAAAAAATACTTTCCTAAGTCTCTCTGTAGGAGCTAAAATGACACAATTCAACTTCAACAGGAACCCCCAAATTGCTTAAAAACTAAGTTTGAGCCATTTTTAGTTTCTTTATTATTGCTGCGCCGCCACTTTTCGCATCCTTGCCGCGGTGATAATACTGTGTCTAAATTGTATTAAAATCAATTCCATAATTTCCATGTTACTAAATTCAGAACGATCTAAAGCAATACTCGCATGTATACATCAGACAATACTAAGTCCCTTGATTTTTGTAATAGCCAAGGCAATATTCGGATGGACCTAACAAACGTCTATTATGCCGCTAGGTCGTCCTTTCACAGGTCAATGGACAGCCTACTATGAATGGAATACATTTTTGAGTCTTACAATCCCCCACTCCCTAACCACCCCAATTTCACCACCACCCAAAAAAAAGTAAAAAACGATCAGGAACTCCTAAAACGCCTAAAAACTAAGTTTGAGCTATTTTTATATTTTTAGTTTTTTTCTCATTGCTGCGCCGCCACTGACACGATTTTTCTAAAACATGCGCGTTTTCCATCCTCGCTGCGGCAGTAATACTGTGTCAAAATTTCATTAAATCAATTCGATAATTTTTGCGTTATGCAATATAGAACGATCTAAAACAACACTTGTATGTATTACATCACAAATTCTAAGTCCCTGGGTTTCTACTAGAAGCAAGGCAATGTTCGGATGGACCTAAAAAAGTGTATTATGCCGCTAGGTCTTTCATTCACAGGTCATTAGTCAGGCCATTATGAATACAACAAATTTTTCAGTTTTACAACCCCCCACCCACACCACCCCAAATTCACCCTCACCCAAAAAAAATTAGAAAATGATCAGGAACCCCTAAAACGCCTAAAAACGAAGTTTGAGGAATATTTGAAATTTTTCGATTTTGGTTAATTACTCCACCCTCCGTACAACGATTTCCAAAATTATCGGAACATTACCTACTACGACACCACAACATACTGCTGTCCAAATTTCATCACAATCCATGCAGCGGTTACTGAGATTACGACGTTAGAAAAACGTCAACAGACAGACCGGCAGACAGACAGACAGACCGACAGTCAGATAGACAGACAGACCGACAAGACAGACAGACAGGCAGACCGACAGACAGACCGACGGAAATGAGTGACGTGGATTTTCGTTATGTAGACATCATAACTTGCCCAAAAAGCGTATTATCTCGAAATCGAAAATTTTCGCGATCACAATACTCCCCTCACCCGACGGTGTGGGAAGTAAAAGGAGGCTACTATGACATTTGGTAAGTCGTCGCTCGTTAATCTTTACGACTTTGATGACTGCATTAAAAGCTTGTATTAAATCCCTGCCTCCAGTTTCATGCACTTTAATTACGATCTCAACAAATCTACCGAGTGCAGTTGTTGCGTAAAGCGCGTACTAGCAAGACATGAGAATTTATCGGGCGTGTGTACCGGCCTAGTTTTATAATACCAGATTCTCTTTGATGTTAATATTTTTCGCATAAATTCAATTAAATTTATTCGAGGCGCCCACTTTCGCTGCCCAACATTAAAGAGCGCACACTCTAACGTGAAACCTGGACATAAATTAGTGGGAATGGGATGAACTTGAAATTAAATGGGAGGTAATTTCATAATAAATTAATATAAGCCGCACAGTATATCAAAATAACGGAGCACTAAAAACATTTATACTCGCATTAATGCCAGTACGGGCAAGGAATATGCTACGAGTTTTCGGTTAAGTAACAATTATCAGGGTCGCACTGAGGCATAGCTTACATTTCTCTTTAACATATCTACTGGGTCGGCTACAGAATTTAGAAAGCAGTTGTGTCTAGAGCAGTGGTTTCCGCGGAACCTTAGTGTTGCGCGAACCCATCTCAAGTGCAGTACCGTGCCAGGGTCTTTGGGGCCCCCCGCAATTTTTGTCACGCCCCCCCTCCTTGTATAAAAATTAATATTTCAAATCGGTTTATAGATAGAAAAAATTCAGTGTGACCAATTTTTTTCTTTAGAGCTTTTGAAGAATAAGAATGCACTGGCCTTAGGTACAATGTTATTATACATGGATTAATCAGACTAATGTAACAAACTCCATCTATCACAACACAAAACTATAACAAAATGAAAAATAAACAAATAAAACATTTATAAAGCACAAGAATGTAACAAAAATAAACAAATAGAACACCTTATTTCTAAAAATTTTACCACTACTATTCGCATTTCATGTAAAGAAAAAGACTACATTTTTGAAGGTAAAGCAACAATTGTAACAACTATTTGGTCTAAGTCTATGCCGGTCTATGCCTCCTGCCCGTTATTCTTCTATAGAATTTAATGCCAAAGAACTTCTTTCAAAACGTTTTATTATTTTTAGTTTTGAAAATGATCGTTATGCTTGAACGAAACGTGAGCGCTAAGTCATCGGCATCAAATGTCTGAGAATCCCAGAAATAAATTGCCGGCACCAACGAATTCGAATAGGTTAGAAGAAGTAAACAATGCAAAGTAGTGATTCGGCGGCAGTTTGATGATGGTATTTATAGCATATATAGCGCTGATAAACCCATATATCCCTTGATTCTACACCCCCTTCGAGATAGCAGGTAAAGAACTCTAAAAATAATGGCACGAATAGTGGGACAATATAAATAGCAACCTGGTTTTCGTTGATCGTTCTGGAATTGAGGTTTTGAATCAATTTTTTTTTGTCATAAATCGAGAGATCATATATAAGTTTTATAATAAAACTGTACCGAGTACCGAAAACACGCCGACGGCTCCCGAACCCGTGTGACGTAATGATGGCGGTTAAGATGCTGCTTTGACCAACGACATCCTACATCGATACTAGATTCTAGATTCCCAACCAAACGTGAAAATACTTGCTAGTAACTAGTGTATATTTGTTGCAATATAGCCGATGAATGAAGTTTGCAGCTCAGGACGACCTCTACGATCGAAATAAATATCTTTTTGAATATTTGAAATCAGATTACAGATGCCAGTAAGTAAGTACCTAATCAAATATGTCTTATTGAAACTATCTGGTGCATGTTCGGCTGGCCTAGTGGTTAGAGTTTTGGCTAATGGATCCGTTGGTCCGGGTTCAAAGCTCAGCCTGTCTAATTTTTTTTTATTTTTTTTTTTGATCAAATAATTCATTCATGTGCTTTTTGCACTTGTTATGTACATTTCTTTCTACGATCAACATAAATATGTTTTTGAAACAAATTCTATCAGACATATTACTTGCACTGCATAGTGCAAAAACTAAGTACAGGACGCGGTGGACAATTCAAAAAATCAGTTCAAATGGTGTTTGTCCGTCAATATAAACCGCCAATATTTTTTTTAAATGTAATAGTTGGTTAATAAAACAAAATCCATTCATTTTTTAAGTTTTTAATATAAACATAAAGTAAGTCAAACTCGTAATCACAACAGTCTTCTGTTTATCACTTGGTATCTTTATTTATTTATTTAACTTTGAGCAATGAAGCTTAATAATTAAATTTTCATAAAAATTTAACAAATAAAAATATCAAAATGCAATGCAAACAAACAAAACTTATTTTTCTATGAGTTTCAATGTTATAATTATCTTCTTGACCAAAACTTAAAATAATTATTTTATTATTTAATATTATTATTGATAATAAATACTTATACGATAAATAAACTATAAGTATAATTATCTTACATAAGAGCTAGCACTTCAAGTAAACAAAAATAAAACTATATTTTTTAGTCCCGAACATAGAAAAAAGTATAAAGTATCTAGGAATATATTTAGACTCACACTTACGTTGGAATGTACATATTAATAATTTATTAAAAAAAATTGGATTCATTTCATATAAGATGAAATTACTAACAAATATTTTAACAGAAAAGCATCTACGTACAGTAAAGATAATTATAACATTGAAACTCATAGAAGAATAAGTTTTGTTTGTTTGCATTGCATTTTTATATTTTTATTTGTTAAATTTTTATGAAAATTTAATTATTAAGCTTCATTGCTCAAAGTTAAATAAATAAAGATACCAAGTGATAAACAGAAGACTGTTGTGATTACGAGTTTGACTTACTTTATGTTTATATTAAAAACTTAAAAAATGAATGGATTTTGTTTTATTAACCAACTATTACATTTAAAAGAAATATTGGCGGTTGATATTGACGGACAAACACCATTTGAACTGATTTTTTGAATTGTCCACCGCATCATGTACTTAGTTTTTGCACTATGCAGTGCAAGTAATATGTCTGATAGAATTTGTTTCAAAAACATATTTATGTTGATCGTAGAAAAAAAATGGAGTCAAGTTGATTGACTCAGTACTTCCCACACATTACGGTGATACCAGTTTATTATTTTCCCATAGCATAAAGATTGAGATGAGATCCCCTTGCAACAAATGCAACAAAATCATCGCCAGTAACCCCCCCCCCCAAATTATTATCATATGCCGCTAGGTTTTTCCTGCACAGGTCAATGAATAGCCTATTATCAATAATACAAACGTTTGTATTGAATTTCACCTCTTCAGCTGTGGCAGTTTTGGAAATATTTAAGCGTTCCGGTACCGTTTACTGAAAAAGCGGTGTTGCCGTATCTCATTAATTAATAGAAACAAAATTTTGAAATTGTGAGATCTTACTAAATTCGACATGCGCAATTCATTGCAATAAAAATAAGTAGAGGATTCTATTTAAAATAAATTAAAATCGGGGATACTTGTTTAAAAATTTGGGAAAATAATTTATAACTTGGCAACGTCAAAAACGCGAAAAAAATATTACAAGGCGAGATAGAGTATTAGTAGATATTTCGATTTAAAATAAAAAATACAGGGTGTTACATTTAAAAAAACAAAGTAAAACGACCTTTAAGTTGCCGGAATTTAAAATTCTGCCAAAAACACCCTGTAGATACAAATTGCTGGTAGCATCCAGAATAATATCCGCTTAATATTCAAGTAACTCGCTGTATAATATTATTGAGAAAAGTTAAAGGAATATATCAATTTGGACGTATTACTTGCGACCTTGCAAATGCGGAAATTAATAGAAAATAAATTATAACTTGGCAACGTCGCAACCGATTCCAAAAATATTTTAGGGTTGAATAGAGATCAATGATGGACACTAGAAGAACTTGAGAGAAAGTTATAGTTCCATATAAAAAAATCAAGTTGATCTCTATCCTACTTTCCCGCAACACCCTGTATATTTCGAAATATTTTTAGAATATGCGTCTCAAGTAACCAAATAACTTTTGTATTTGAGATTTTCTTCTATCAGCTATACCTTGCGAGATATCGAAGAATTACACACTAAATGGACAGCCTGTATACATCGGAAAAATTCTAAGTCCTTTAGTTTCTGTAATAGGAATAAGGCAATGTTCGGATAGACCTAAAAAAGTTATTTATGTCGCTAGGTCTTCCTTCACAGGTCAGTGGGTAGTATATTATAAAAGCAACAAATTTTTCAATTTTACAACCCCCCACCCCCAACCACCCCAATTTCACCCCCACCAAAAAAAAAGTAGAAAATGATCAGGAACCCCTAAAACGCCTAAAAACGAAGTTTCAGCAATATTTAATTTTTTTTGTTTTTTGCTAATTACTCCGCCGCCTATGCACCGATTTTCAAAATTATAGGAACATTACCTACTACGACCCCACAACATACCGCTGCCCAAATTTCATCACAATCCATGCAGCGGTTGCTGAGATTACGAGGCTAGAAAAAAGCGACAGACAGACAGACAGACCGACAGACAGACAGACAGACAGACAGACAGACAGACAGACAGACAGACAGACAGACCGACGGAAATGAGTGACGTGGTTTTTCGTTATGTAGACATCATAAAACGCCCAAAAAGCGTATTATCTCAAAATCGAAAATTTTCGCGATCACAATACTCCCCTCACCTATCGGTGTGGGAAGTAAAATGTACATAACAAGTGCAAAAAGCACATGAATGAATTATTTGATAAAAAAAAATAAAAAAAAAATTGGACAGCCTGAGCTTTGAACCCGGACCAACGGATCCATTAGCCAACACTCTAACCACTAGGCCAGCCGAACATGCACCAGATAGTTTCAATAAGACATATTTGATTAGGTACTTACTTACTTACTGGAATCTGTAATCTATTATTATTATTATTTATTTATACGTACCAGTACAAATAAAGGCCACCCTTGAAAGTAACAACTTGTATAAAGGTATTGGCCGATAATAATGAAACATTAAATTTTGTACACTTGGTGACGGATCTAGCAGCGCAGTGGTCTTCAGTTCTCCAGATTTACATCTCTTGTACGTCGATGTTACCCTCATCTGCCTGGCGATCATGGTACCCAGACATTTGGTTTATGGAGTCTTCCATGCATTCGGTCACTCGTAATATAATAATTCCTGCATATCCCTCTGACTGACAATTTCAAACATTCAAAAAGATATTTATTTCGATCGTAGAGGTCGTCCTGAGCTGCAAACTTCATTCATCGGCTATATTGCAACAAATATACACTAGTTACTAGCAAGTATTTTCACGTTTGGCTGGGAATCTAGAATCTAGTATCGATGTAGGATGTCGTTGGTCAAAGGAGCATCTTAACCTTATCTTAACCGCCATCATTACGTCACACGGGTTCGGGAGCCGTCGGCGTGTTTTCGGTACTCGATTAAAAAACCCATTTTTATTTTGATATAACTTTTGAATTATTGCGAAAAAAAAGAAAACAAAAACGGTTTTGTTATAAAACTTATATATGATCTTTCGATTTATCACAAAAAAAATATATTTTTTTCTTTATTCAAAACCTCAATTGTTGTTATAGTTTTGAGTAAATTTTGGGTTTTAACAGTGCAAAAGTTAAAAGACTATTTGAATGAATTCCACAAGATTTAAATACTGCTGATTTCTGTGTAAAATAACATCTTGCCTGTGAACACAGAAAATAATAACAACGGAATCCTGGCAGCACACACATGCCTTTTAGAGCATTTTTCTATAACCTATTCGAATTCGTTGGCACAGATACGCGTCGCGTCAGTGTAACGTTGCACTTATTCTTACCGTTTTGGATTCTAGGTTCGACTACGTTGTCGTATTGTCAAATTTTGCCATAAAATAAGTCCTGAAAATGCAAAATATGGCAAAATATATTTAATTTAATCTTGGAAAATTATCATTTCATCGCTATAAAGTTAAGTATATTTATTATAGTTATTACTACGTACACAGCTTGATCAAGTTAGTCGAGCTCGAGGATGAGCGGCGGCCCCCCGGAAACGCGCCCCCCCCCCCCCGCTCCACGAGCCCTTCAGCAAGCCCTTGCGGCACGCCACTGCTCAAGTGTTCCGTGAAATATTGAAATATTCAATATTAATTCATTCAAAAATGTACTGTTCATTAGTATGTTAGTATTAAGCACTAGACTAGTCAAATGGATTATTTTATATAAATAAATAAGTGAATACTAAACATTGTGTTCGCCTATTTTTTTAATTTTCATAGGTGCTCCGCGTCCACAAAAAAATTGAGAACCACTGGTCTAGAGTATCCTGTCATCTATCGCTGTTTGCAGTTTTTTTGAGGCGAATTAATGAATGAAAGAACTTTCTGATGACAAGAAGAGCCACCAGTGCAAAGGCTTATGAGTGGGCGCCTTTACACTTCTCCTTACTCTAGTTCCCAAGTCCAGCACTCATCGCAAAGGTGAGGATTGCCTTGGCTATCTCCTATCTTACTTCTTCAGGTTCTAGGACCCTTAGACACACAGACTGCACGCGTCAGGTCACTTGCCAGCCTCATCACATACAAGTGACGTCTGAAGGTGTTATAGCCAGATAGCAGGCCCACTAGTATCCTTAGCCGGCTTCTGTCCAGTGAGAGACAGCGCAGTGCCACCTTGGCCAGAGGTCTCCAAATAATTTTTCTAGCTCGACCAAGATGTCCAGGCGCTCATCTCTATCATATAAGTTGTTCATTTTGCAACTATACTTGCTTTCCTTCTAGTGGTATCTGCTGCCCACCCACAGCCCGCTTAAGACCCAGGAAATTATTTATCGACCCTCGCCTTACGATCGCCTCCACTGTTTCATCACCGCAAACTCTAGCATGACTCTGTCTTGCCGAAATGTCATCCAAGACCTTTCTACCTTGCAGAACGAGCCTTGATGTAAACCTACAGGTACTTAATGCTGTCTGGCTGTCAGAGCGGATAATAGTCCACCTTTTAGGTACCTGAATTTCGATAATACAGGAGGTACAAGCTGACATCGCATAAATTTCTGCTTAGAATATCGTAGGGTATCCTCCAAGAGAGAGGGATAGCTTTGATTTAGGCCCGCGGGCACCAGTATTGGAGCACTCGTCGATAAGAGATCCGTCTGTATATAAGACTAGCACTCCCTCCTCAATAGTCCGTCTGTCGCTGTACCCCCACTCTTCTCTTGTAGGATACTTTACCGTGAATTTGTAGATGAAGCAACATGTGAAGCAACATGTAGGAGAAGTGATATCAGTCCTCAAGTGTGTAGGTTAGGGTCATCCCTTTGCAGTTCCGAAAGGATGATATAGTGTCCCCTGCCAGTATTCGCAAAGGACCAAGTACCCTGACTCTTCAGGTGGAACGAGTGAGATAATTAGGAGTACTTCTAGCGGGTTCAACGGAATCCGGCGTACTGCACTTCTTATGCAATCACAATCGAAGCGTTGAATTTTATTTAGCATTGTATTTGATTGTTTCCATCATTACGCATTACGCATAGTATTAGTAAGGACGACCTCATGATTGCAGTGTAGAGCCAGGACGACACTTTGGGAGTCAGCCCCCAATTCACTCACAACTTTACAACCCTTCTACATGCCCATAACGAATTACGTGCCTCTTTGACTTTATGTTCTACATGTTGGCTCCAATTCAGCCTCGAGTCTAGGTTGACCTGATATATCCGTTCAGTTTCCTTCTTGTAGTATAAATACAGTTAGCTCCGTCTTCTCGCCATTAACCGATAGACCGACCACGTTACACTACGATTCTGCAAAGCGCAAGGGCCTTACATTATCTCTATGAGAGTACCTATGAATCGACGTCTGACTACTATGCTGAGATTATCGTCATAGGCCTGCACGTATACACCTGTATTGTACAGCCCGACAAGAATTCAACGGTGTACGAAATGTCATTCATTGTAGCAGTAGCCACGCGAGCCTCTAAGGTGGAGAGGATTCATTTTACGAGGAAGAACCTCATCCCATGCCTGTCTAAAGTATGCCTTATAGAATCAGAATTTTGTTGAGTTACATATGGCATTCGGACATTGTATTTATGTATTTTTTTCTTATTTTTCTTTTCATTTAGTTTCTGTGTTATGAATACTTGCTTATTCAGATTTTTTAAGAAAACCTCCCATAAATATACTTACCTGATTTGACTACCATCTTATTATCTGCCGAATAAAAAAAACTGAAATGTCTTCAACACTTCAACACAAGCTTTTCTGTGAGATACGCTTTCGTCTGTATAAGCATTGCTTACCTGCGCTCTCATCAAGTCACCTTCTCAGTTTTTTAAGAATAACAGGTACAATGTCTGATCTACAAGACAAAAATCTGCGCAAAAAACTAAACATTAACATAGTAGGTACAGCCTGACAAGTTAACAAGAGCCGTGAGAAATATAAAATAAGCAAGGATAGCAAGAGACGAGAGGATATGAAATGACGTGTGCGTGTGAGACAGCGGCGAAATCCCCAAGTCTCTTGCTACACTTGTCAGTTTGTATGTCTTGATACATGCTCCCATTTACTTGCTTTGATTGTGTCTCGCTTATTTTTCAGTTTTCGGAAAAAAGTTATTTGAAAAAGTTGTTTATTTTAACGACTTTTACACACAGTTTGAAAAAGTATCAACTTAGGACTCA
Source organism: Callosobruchus maculatus (assembly GCA_951848785.1). Taxonomy (NCBI): domain Eukaryota; kingdom Metazoa; phylum Arthropoda; class Insecta; order Coleoptera; family Chrysomelidae; genus Callosobruchus; species Callosobruchus maculatus. Next base: position 22,268,753 of record CATOUR010000014.1, on the reverse strand, counting down.
CATTGTATATAAACAAGTCTGTCATAAGATACCTCTTATTAGATCTATCAAGTTTTCGACATATTTAGTAAAACAATCTTGGGATACGGTCACTTATTATATTTCCAAAATATAAAATTTTACGACGTTTCGACGCTTCTATTAGGCGTCATCTTCAGGTATTAAAACTAAAATAAAATATCAGAATTGTCAAACAGATACAAATGACTAACATTTACAATTTTTTTTATAAACAATTAAATATCGAGGGAGGAAGGTAAATATTGATAAGATGTAAGAAAGTATAGGCTATGTTCCATTTATTAAATTTGTATATATGCATGAAAGATTGCTTGTATCTGTCCTGAAATTCATGCTGTTAGAACTTTTTTTATATGTATCATCTCTAAGATGTTTCTTTTATACCAATCTTTCTCTTTGCATAAAGTTTTAACGTTGTTAATATCGATGGTATGTTTATTTTCTATAGCATATTTGCTGAGGGTGGTAGAATTCAGGTTTATATTTTTAATATCATACTTGTGTTTATATATGCGTTTATTTAAATATTGTTTAGTTTGTCCTATGTATAAGTTGGGGCAATGTTTACAAGGTATTTCATAAACCAAATTGCTAAACACAAACACATCTAGAGGTCTGAAGTAGTGGCGAAATTCTGGAGTAGAATTCAGAAGAGCAGAATGGGCGGAATATCGCTAAAAACAAGCCAGGTCATTTGTTTTGAAGCGCTCTGTGTAGGAGATCGTATCTTATCCAAGAAGGTAGAACGTCTGATTCTAAATATCGTTAGAGAACTAAGTAATGTCGGACCAGACTCCCCATATCAGTTGGCATCGCACATTTAACTCTGTCTGCTACCGTTAATGAAACTAACTCCCCCTAATCTCAGCTGGCTGGGTCTTTTCTACCTGACGGCCCACGGCAATGAGGAAACTTTTAGACGGCGAAAGCAACTCCGAATCAGTGGAGTATAAAGGTGATAAGAGGAACCGGTGGCCCGGTCCTCCCGCCAAGGTAAATGACGCTAACCTGGAGTTGGGGCGCGGCAGGGCGGCTGCTATTTAGGAAGTTGCGGGTTACCGGAACACTTTATTAAGGCGTTTAAGCCTTCAGATGGTGGCGAAGGAGTCCGCGATATCAAACCTCCCGCTACTTTATGTCTCCCCACCTTACGCGTTGGTTCAACATCATTGTGCTGATTTGCTAGTTACTGACGAGGATGATGTTTATATATAATGATAATATTTAGAACGAAAGAATAGAAGTTAAAAAAATAGTTCAGCAGATCAATATATTTAAAAAGAACTTCGGTCAGAATGAACTAGTATCATGGGTTTGAAAACAATTATTAAATTATTGTAACCTCTTAGTGTATACAAAAATGGGTGTACTGTTGCATTTTGCTACTCTCTGTACCTTTTGTTTACTAGTAATTCCATTTTAAAGTTTAAATAAAGGAATTTAAATGAATCCAATGGGTGCGATGCACGCCATACAATAGCAGTGCATTGTTGCCTCGCGGTAGTGACGCAATTTTCACGGGGTGGTCGAGGCGAATGCCCGTGCGCTCGGTGCAATTCAGTCACTCACCCAAACGCTAACTGCGCACAAGGCTAGTGCTGCCACACTATCGAAGGTAGACGCTGTTCATCGCGCAGCCACGTGGGACGTGGGTCGCCTTTTTTGCCACTTACGCAGGCTCTTAAAATCTTAGATCATGGATCTGGACCAATATTAAGAAGCTCTACCTTAAAAAATCCAGCCTCACTGGCCGATTCATAAGCTTTCCGTTGCCGTTCCGTCTGCCGTTAGGCCTACTGTCCGACCTAACCATCTTTTAGCTTTTTCTGTTCGCCGTTCGTAGCCGGCGTATAAGCCAATCAAGGTCGTCGGTACTGGTCATGTGATATTGTTTCCGTGTAGCTGTCAAATGATTTTGGGTTTTTTCAAGTTTTCTGTATTAGTGATGGGTTCTGACTATATCCATTTTCACCAGGAAAATTCAAAGATCTTTCACATAGTCAAAAACACTGATGATAAATCGCGATAGAACATGTTTACAAACACGATGTGAAAACTAGGTTAACGACACAAACGGAAAATTTATGAATAGCAGCCTTGTGTTACGAACGGCGAACGTCAACGGCAACGGCAACGACAGAGGCAACGGCAAGGGCAACGGCAACGGCAACGGCAACGACAGAGGTAACGGCAACGGCAACGGCAACGGCAACGGCAACGGCAACGGCAACGGCAACGGCAACGGCAACGGCAACGGCAACGGCAACGGCAACGGCAACGACAGAGGCAACGGCAACGGCAACGGCAACGTCAACGACGACGGCAATGGCAACGAAAAGTTTATGAATCGGCCTTAATGGTCCGATGAAATTTGACGCCACCTCCTGGACCATATCGCGGCCACTGTTCGGCCTTCCACGATCATGAAGCTGCCGCTGAATCATTCCTTTTTAGGACTGCGCAAACAAACATAGTTGTTGTTCACCTTTTCTAACCTATCCAAATTCGTTGGCTTCACTGGCCATATATATCAAACTATCGAAAGAAGGGGGGGGGTGCCTTTGCCGAAACAAAAACCAGTTAGGTAATAAACGGTTAATAATTGGGACTGCGGCAAATAAACGCAAAAGTGGACTCTTTTAACTTTATTCCTTTTTTTTGGACTCTTTTAAAAAGCTTTCGGAAACCTACGATTCCATCTTCAGGGCTACAATAGACTTTTGAGTTACAATCTCAAAAAGGGATGTTAAATACAAAAGTTATTGAGATTGATGCGAAAAGGTGGATGGGAGAGTCTTCACAATAATAGCACAATTTGTGTAAATCACAAAATCGTTGTCACAAAACATTGGAAATTAGTACAAAGGACTTTAAACATTTGAAAACACATTAAAATCAGATATCTGTAGTAAAACCGGTTATTTTGTTCTTGAATAAACCACGTGGAAATGTCGTTTTAAAATGAATGACATTCAGAAACAATGACACTTGTGAAAATATTTTATTGGTTTTATGAATTGATAGGAATAGCCAATAAAGTTCATAAAGGAGTTAGTCAAAAACCCAAAAACCGTATAAAAATTATTGGAATAATTACAATTATTATAGAGAATAAGGGGGGAATACACATTAAAGGCTAATTAATCAGACATAAAAATATATCAATTTATGGAGAAATGTTAGTTTGCTTACTTATGTAGACGATAATTATCAATTATGGGGGGAATTGTTGTTATAGTTGTCTGTATATTGCAAAATTAATTAAAGGGGTAAGGTTGTACTCAAAATGTTGTTTTGTGGATTAGTTGTTAGTAGCAAAGTACGATTGTAATTTAGGTTTATTTTTATTTTTATTTGATTTTCTTATAACTTTATAATTGTTAAAAATTAATTAAGGGTGAATGAAATTAGAAGGACGGAGAGGTCTTAATTTTGGGCACACCAAAAATTGAGGAGGGTAATAGTGTGAGTATTAATTAATTTATTATTACTCTATATTATATATCTTTGACATAATTACAATTAAAGTGAAGATGGGGGGAGTCGGTAATTGAGTTATTACTAATATGGAGTTTCTCGCAATAAAGTAAGTATGAATATATTGAACAAAGTTGGTTGATGTTACTTCTTTTGTTCATATGGTGGTCACTTTGATATACATGTGCCATTTCTAAAAAGAGACGTTTAGATAATTTAGGCTCTTTCTCCAAAATTTTTGCATCTTGGAAATTTGCCGTGTGGCCTGTTTGGTTAATATGAGCTGCAAGAGCACATCTTCCTGTGTAGAGAATCACATAAAGGTATGCATTAAATGCTGGGATTTAAGTTACAACGGCAGCACTGCAAACATACCCGTCTTCCGATTGGCTGTTCACTTATAGTCCCATGACGTCACGCAACTAGAAAAACTCAAATATTTTCCTCATCTTCTCGACTTTCTCGTGCCCAAAAAACGAAGACTGATTTAACAGTATAGCTTCAAATATTTACCGCTATCAGAAGTGCAAGACGCACACTCGAACTGTACTCCGATCCTGACTGCATGCAGTTGAATGCGAGGAGATTGAAACCGTTCGCCTCGAGGCGACCATCAAACGACCCGTTAGTGGCGATCCTATGCTTTGCATGAAAAGCCGAGTAGACGTGCTTCGTGAATCGCGTCGACCACATAGCCAACCGACCCATGTGCGCAGGCGCTTACTGGGAAGAGTTGCCAGTTTGGTAGACTGCTGTAATATGCATTATGAAGGCGCAACGCAACTTTGACAATGCCCTGTATATACATATAACCTTCTTAATGAAAAGAGTAATATCTGTCTGTTCGTATTGCACCGAAAGCAAGAATAGCCGGACTCGACATCTAAAAATAGAAGTCTTTAATGCAAGGTGATTTATAAAAGTTGGCGGTATGGTGCAGTGTCCGTTTCTATATAATACTCGTGATTTACTGCCTCCAGTGATTTATAGAAGTGAAACACATTTCTCTGTTACCTGGCCCATTTTATTTCCAAGATTCATGTACCTATAAAAAGCACAGGATGTTTTACATGAATTTTGCATTAGTAGGTATGATTTATGTTGCAGACTCATCTAATCCTCTACATGCGAAACATGACTTTGCTTAATATTCAAAACAATTTCTGCCTCCATGTTACCTTCCAAACTAAATAAGTATAGGAATTTTTGTTGCCTGGAACTAGTTTGATTTGTAGATGTCAGCACCCCTCAACCTCAAGGACTAAATTGTGAATTATTTATGAGATAATTACTACAGAAGTTGTGTTGTTTTTGAGGCGGTGAATTTTTAAAGAACAATAAAAATAAAAACGTTTGAGAATTACCGTCTGATGGCGGTAATTGTTGAATGTGTTGTAACTAATAATATGATGACATCAAAAGCTTGTGTGATCGATGATTGATCGAATCACGCTTGACTAACATGTTGTCCTTATTGGTACTGCTTATTGAAAAGATTTTGAATAAAGGTGAGTTTGATAATATTTTTCCAATATAAAGAATACCAATAAAATCTCTTATTCAGTCAATTTCATTTTTTCGCAATACAGAATAGGCCAACGCTACATGGACAGAATATAGTCACCACTATGTTTGTTATTGGAAGATATTACAAAAAAATCAGCGATTAAGACTCTTAGAAATGTGTGATTTTGCAGTGCGACTAAGCATGAAATGAGACACGTGAGATACTCAATTTTCAATTTTTGGCCAAATCGGCGGATTAATAATCAGGGAAACTTCAACCAATTAGCAAGATCACAGCAGATGAAAACTGAGTTAAAACCTGTTAAGACTATAAATCACGCTTTACTTTCTAGAAAACCGCGAGACACAAACACAACTACAACGTGAAGTAGTACAAAAAGGCTGGAGTATTAGGTACTATTACTTTTTTCTAAATTAGGTACTACATTTTTATATCATTACATAAGAAAATTTAATTCTGGAGGTACTAGGCTGTCAGAGTTTGCTTTTCACTTCAAAATACTTAATCACTCTGGAAATAGTTTATTCTTTCTTTCATTCGTTTTAGTATATTCATATAAACAATATCTCTACAATCGTGGCGTCAAAAAATAACCACAATTACGCTACCAATTTGCCCTAAAGCACATACAAGAATACAGTTATGGTAGAGGATGTAACGTCATATTTTTATGGTGATTATACTGAGAGTTAAAAGTTCCTTGTCGATCATTTTCCGTATAAAGATGAACAAAGTGTATGCTGGCTACCGCGACCCCATGACCTAAGACTTTTACAGCCAGCATTTTACTGAAGTTGAAAATTTCCACATAGTTGATGAAATTTATATCATGAAATATGTTAGCTGCAAAATTTCTGTGACTCAACATATTAGCTGCGCGCATGATCATGTAGAGGGTGTATCAACGATGTGTGGGGGGGCAGTAGCTACTTCCCTATTTGAGATAGGAAAAAATATCTCAAATAAAGGATGTAGAGAGCAATAAAATCTATGTTATAAAAATGTTTACCATTGACATGTGAGGTACATAAAGTCATACTGTAATCTATCAACGAATCAAAATACTCACTAATATACAGGGGATTCTATTTAAAAAAATGTGACTTTGATAATCCGCACATTTATTAGACCTACGTCATTTGTTTGAGACATTTTTTCCTATCTCAAATAGGGAAGTAGTTATCTTTCACCCACCTCTACGTTATTATACGCACAGTTAACATATTAGGTTGCCTAAATTTTGCAGCTAACATAATTTTTCGTGATGAAAATGTCATCAACCAGATATCTGCAAATTTTGAACAGTAAAATACGCCGAAAACTTTTTTGCGACTTACGCGGGCTGTAAAATATTATTAGGTTACGGATCTGGACCAGCTAACACAGACACCTTTTTCTCATCAACATCAAAAAAACCTACACCAAAAAAATCTAGCCTCAGTGTAATAGTCCGGGAAATTTGACACCACCTTCCATACCAATCATTACGCCTATGACTGTAGCCAATAGACAGAGACAGATCAAAATGTGTTGCAAGAGTAAATCAGCGCTATGTAAATACCGCCTAACATTACTCAACCTATGCTTTGAAAACTGTTATGTTTATGCTTGGAGCTGGAAAAGTCTTGGGTGAACTAATAATATCGTTTTTCGCACCTTGCTGGATCTGTTGGCAATTCGCGAAAAATAAGACTCGACGTCGTCGTTTCAGATCAAAAGATGTACTGGATTATAGTATTAAAAGTAAACTTCGTGACCGCCGCTATTTACGAGGTTCTCCTATTCAGAAATAGGTTATGTGTGCGTATAAATAAAGTGGAGCGAAGAGCTGACATATCTGAACTAAGGTGTAAAGGATGTCTTTTTTAAGGTCTACGATTCCTTTTATTAACTCTAGGCAATGCTTGCTTGATTGGCACTTATTTCAGTGAGGTAAAATTTTTTTGTAAAATCATGCAAACATCCTGAAATGGGTGAAAATCCGTTTTAGGTAACAACGTACTTCGTCACATCGTGGTGGATCTGTGTAGTATTTGTTGGTACTGCTTTAAAGGATAACCATTGAGCCATCACACATAATACTTTTGAAGACCTTGTGTCTAAAGTTTCTAACAAAAAAAAATCCGCTAATTCGAATGCTTTGATAACTATGTGCGATTAGAGCTAGTTTTTCAACATATAGGTGTCCCCAAATCCTTAGCAGAGCTTTTCCATTGGTTGAGCGGTACCTAATTCTCTTCTTCTAAATAGTGACGAAACTAACTACATGCTTTGTAATTTTCGACAAAGGAACAGTATGGCCACGGCATAGTAAACAAGCAGCAGAATATCTCTGAGGATTTCCTATATAAAAATGGTTCCCACAGAATTTGACCTTGGGATGATTTTACGGGTGTGAAGTCTGAGTAGAGGTGCGAAAACGAAAATATCGACACCGGTACCAATTCGATATTTTTAGCCAAATAGGCGCGTTTGGTAGGTACAGAGAATTTTGTGCCATTGATTACATCCCTTAATAATTATATAATTATTTTCGATACCGACACCGCTACAAAACCAGCGATACCAGCTTGGAATCGCTCAAAAAGTATCTAAGATAAAAATACTCGATATTAGTGAAGAAGTATACCTAACTATCGAAGTATCGTTAGTATTCCTACAAAAAATCATCCAAAAGGGGGGATGCGCGTGAATAGCCGCCAACCTAAGATATTGTGCTGATTGTTTACTATGCTGTGGTATGGCCATATACATAAATAATTGCGGTAATATAATCTCAAGGACTGAAAGTACAAAGTTATTTAGGAATTTACCTTGATCGGACCTAAAACAATCTAACCCATTTTTAAAAACTGGTGAATCGGTTGAGTGCCTCTTGTTTTCAGTTAAGGTTATTAAGTAATGTTTCAACTATAGCTCAGCTGTTGAACATATATATTACAACGATCAACTACACTCAAGGCTATATGGCTTGAATTGTGGGGACCTAGTTCGGCAGATGTTTTTAAAATACAGAAACGTGCAATGAGGTGTATTTTTAATGTTAATCGGTATTTTGATACATCATAATTAATTTATTTGTACCAGTATACCGTAACAAGAATGAATATGTGAGAAGTTGTGATGTGCACACTTTTAACACTAGACAACATCACCTTAGGATTCCTAAATGTAGGTTGAACATGAAGCAATCTGCACTAGGGACTCTAATTAAATATTTACAATAAATTACCTCTCAATATAATATCCGAAGCGACATTTAGGAGATATATCTCAAACTGTTTCTCTATAACATGTTTCTATACGTAACAATGACCGGTATGTGTATTTTTTATGTGATATGTCCACTAAACATTTAACGGATGCTGTAAAGGGCATAGCTAGGAATTCATTTAGGGGGGCAGCGTGGGTTATTAATAACATCAAGGACGTAGCCAAGGCGGCATTTGGGAGGGTCAGAACCCCCCCATGGATACTTTTTTGACACTTTTCTTAAATAGGTGCGTAAGTTAATGTCAGTAGTAGTGGATATTGACAGGGGACAAATGGAGACGTTATTTGTATTTGAAAGACGTTTTTTATTTGCCGTTCAAAAGTCTTGACAGCTCTTTCGAAAGGTTGCACGGTACACAAATGTTTAGTATGAAAAAAACAGTCATTTTTTACACTCTTCAAAACCATTTCAATAGTTCACCTGCAATTTCATCTCCATTTTTGTGTATCACGTTTCTGTGTACATGGAAAAGTGTAGCGAAAGATCTCTTCTATGCTACATGTTGTGGAAGATTATGCCAAAGAAATTAGTATTGTATTTCTTGTTGTAGAAAACAATATATCTGCTTCCCTTAAGATCTAGTCCCCTAAGATTTTCTCTTGTCTTTATTATGCCACAGGTTATATATAGGTACCCTAGTTTGGCTACATTATCGAAAACTTTCAAATGGTGGTATTGGCAGAAAATTTGTGATTTCTATTTGATTTTAACCAGTGATATATTTAACATTACACTGGGATGTAGTGACATCAAATCAAAAGCAGGCAAATTTTTATCAGCAAAACGCTGGTCCAGTGTGCATATGATATAAGGGAGCTTAAATAAAGAAGAAATATCGATCGCTTCCAGAAATCTCCTGGAGACTCAGATCGGTAGTTGGAGCGATGTTGCCAAACTTGGAAATGAGTTCTGATGGCAGTTACAGCTCTGCCTGAACCGAACTAGCTTTGTGATATACTTTATATTCTTTTGATTTATTGAGGCATCCACATCGATAGTATTTGAGTGTAACGCAGGTTCCTATCAAACTCATGCATATAATGAACTACCTCCTCTCAACTGTTGACTATAGAACTCCTGGCTACATTTTGCCGTTCGTTCGGACCCGTAGTATGTGGTTACCCATAGCCTGCTAACGGGGGGACAACTGCCCTCCTCTGCCCGTACCTAGCTACCTACGCCCTTGAATGGTATACTATATTAAGTTGAAAGAAATAAAGTACATACAGGCACGTATCCAGGATTTGGTTTTTGGGAGGGGGGCAGATTATGGGTGTCACTTGCTTGACATTTCGGGGGGGGGTCCAGATTAGAGTTGCCATCTTAAATTTGCTCTCGTCCGGGAGGGACTGCAAACATTTGTGGATTCCATTTTTTAGACGGCATTATATAAGCTAGCTAACAACCTTGCTTATATTTAGATCTAACTTATTGCAGTAGCATCATACCGATGCAATTTAAATACAAATTTGTTGCATTTTTTAACTTTTAGCCAGCTTTTCAGGCAGAAAGTGTACTAACGAGTTCCATCACAACGCAACCTGTCCCGCTGTCTGCGTGTGTCCCTGAAGGCCCCAGGTGCTGATGGAGGCGACCACTCACCTCCAAGTGTGCGTCTCACGTAGCGAATACTCAGCGGGGAAGGGAAAAGCCCCTTCACCTACCGCCGTGAGCTGAAAGAAATCGCACCGGGACTGAAAATTGAGAGTAATAAAGTGCCGGCGCATATTTTATCCGGCCAACATGCGGACAGCCAGGGACGGAGGAAAATAGGGATATAGAAATTTTTTTCATAGTAAATCTAACTCTCCTCCATGTGCAACCCCAAGACCCACCTTTATCTAGACAATCACCATAGGTGCAATTCAGCGATTTGTACTTTCACCCCTCCTTTTAATCATTCACACATTATTGATTTGACGTTTTCTAGTTCACTCAGCAGGGACTTAGTAACAAATATTGATAAGGTAAACTATAGAGGTAAAATAATTGTGCAATGAAAATCGCCTGATTTTGTACACCGAATATGCTATAAAAATGTATTTCTTTGGCTACAGAACTGGGCTTTGGACAGGATGACAGGGTGACGTGACAGGTCAGACTGAGAGCAAAACCAAACAGTGTTGGGTTCAACCAACTTTTGTGTTCAGAACTCAGGATAAAAAAATTATTTTTGAAGCTATTATTCAACATCAAGGATGAATAATCGAATACCATCCTCCTTCAAGGCACTGACATTAACACATACTATAAAACAACGGTAACAGGGCACATTAATATATACCTCTTCACATATTATCAAAGTTTGAGTCAGTCTGTTTATGTCTGCGTTGAAATTTTTTGCAAGGTACCATCAACATTCAAGGAAGTTAAAAAATACCAGAAATGCGGAAAACATTTGGAAAAACTTTTATTAGAGAAACTACTTTACCGGGGTATCTGTGTATCTGAAACCATTGTGGTTAATTATATTCTGAACAAATCTTGTTAAGTACATTTGTGACCATATATATTTCTAAGCAAGAATTCCTTTTAAAATAGGATGTCGTTTATATTTTCTAGTATAATGCTCCACTGAAGAATACGCACCTACACATTGAACTATATTTTTTGCCTCCTTGATGGTTATATTGTATAATATTAAGCTTTATTTCGCCAGTTTTGTTTATAGTACATTTTCGGGAGACTTTTAGTAAGGTAAGGATACCAGTAATCTTCTTATCAGCCAAAGATCGCTTAGTTTTAGGAAAAGGAAGATCTTAAGGCGAAAAATACCTTGCGTTATGTTTAAGTCCTCCTTTCAACTCGTGAACCGCGTAATGCACTGGAAACACGAAGAAATGCATAAATGTGGACATACTTGGCTTAGTATTTTTCTGCAGATTGATGATAATGAAATATCTAAAGATTACTAACGATAACGAAATATGTCATGAAAAAGATTTTGGAGACTACTTTGATGTTCAAAACTGAAATTTCTACGCTTTTTTTTAGAAATCCGAAGCAAATTCAGAGCATCTTTAAATTTTTAATTTTTGCTTCTACCATACCATGACGAGTTTCGTTGCAAATAATTAAGTCGATTTTGAGTTACAGGTTTGACGTTTATAAATAAAAACTACGGCAAATTATGAAAAAGAATAGAAGAATGCGACATCTCAAAACTACCATTAGGTTGCTTGAACGTCTAGAGCCAGTGAAGAAGTCTGAAAAGTAGTGACACCAACCAAGCCACCGAAAAGTGTTTTAAAAATGATAGCATGTTCAAAAGAGCTGTAATGATGGCAACAACTCAGTTGAAGTTTACAGCACTAGTTGATTAACAGCACGATCAAAGTTTCACTATGTGAGTTATTACCATCATTACCTCTAATTGAACAATATACTATTATTCTTGCAATGAATCACCATCCGAATGTCTGCTCCTGTCAATATTCAGAGTATCTTTCTCGAAAAATCTTCATGAGTCTGTCAAAAAACGCATTTTTTTTCCAAAATACCATTGACACCGCAACCATCCTCTTCAAAATTGTTTTGAAAGCCTAAATCGCTTTTGGTAGTTTGTAGAGTAATATACGTACCATATCACTCGATTCTTCGTGTTCACTGGCTGATAAATAATACCACGGCAATTGGTCTGTACATCAGTATTTCCTTTCGTTGATTCCGTGAGATTAACTTAAAGTACTTTGTCAAATTATTTTTGACTCCACCTTGTAGTTCCCTTCGAAGTAAAATCTGACAATTTTTCTTTACGACGTTGGTGCTCCAGTGAAATACTACGCTGCTACTGGAACTGTACACCTAACCGGTATCTGTCAATTAGATGTGAATTACAGCACCGTGAATCAACCGTAAAATCTTAACTGTGATTATTTTCCTCCTCGAATTTATATTCCCTTATTAGAGTACGGATAAAAATCGCACAAAGTAGACTAATTAGGTAGGGTATGAAATTTTAAGAGTGAGATGGATTGCGTTTTACTCTTGTGAAGGAAGGTATCTCATTACTCGTTTAGAAGATAAAACTTATTTGGGTACATAGCTGCATCAGAGTGTTCTTGAGCTTCAAGTTATACTTTGGTCATCTTTAAACAAATGCGTCTTAGTTTATGTACCGTTTCTTGGATATGGTTATTTAAAACTTATTTAATATCTTCAGTCATAGGCATTATTTATTTATCGTATGGCTGAAAAACATGACTATAGTAAATATAGATTAAAAGAAAAACTATTATAACCTATACTAAAATAAAATATATACAGCTACAAACTAAGATACATAGTCTTTGGTATTTACAGGTTGATGTCAAGTTCTTTCAGCCACTTCAGCGCCAACGGTGTGGCTGTGAAGAACTCTTCTCGCGATCCCTGAAACGCACGCAGTTCACATTCGCTCGTAATATGGTTTATAGTTTGGCGGGGCGCGCCACAGTCACATAAGGGAGATTGCACATAGCCCCACTTGTAAAGGGAGTCGGCACATCTGCCGTGGCCTGTTCGGACTCTATTAAGTTTTACCCACTCTTTCCGGGGTAGTTCTGATCCTGGAAGTAAGGCTGCCCCCATAAACGCGCATCGCGAGTGGTGTTCCGCAAAACCTTCCCACTGAGAGCGCCATTGGTTTAAGGAGTCGAAGTTGTTGGTTTTAAGCCCTTCTGCATCCCTTATTGGTGGTTGTCGGGATTTAAGTCTGTTTATTTGCAACGGGGGTATTGCTCGGTGGATGGGCAGTTTGTTGTTGGCCGAAATCTTGTTATACTCCCTTAGAAGGGCGTCAGTCCTTCGCAGCTGCGGTGGGGCTATTCCAGAGAGTACAGGCAGCCATTGAGTTGGGGTTGTCTTAACTGCGCCTGTAATAAGTCTCATAGTGTGATTTAGTTGGACGTCAATTAGTCTGGTATGATGGCTGTTAATCCAGACAGGCGCACAGTACTCAGCACACGAATAGACAAGAGCTAGTGCACTGGTTCGTAGAGTTGGAGCAGTGGCACCCCACGTCGTTCCACACAGCTTTTGGATAATGTTGTTGCGTGTTCTGAGTTTTCCTGCAGTGTTTGCGAGATGTTTCTTATAGCAGAGGGTGCGATCCAACGTTACTCCAAGATATTTTGGGAAATGGTTATGCTTCAGGTGTTCGCCTGCAAAAAGTACCTGCAGTTCATATTTAGCTAGTTTGTTATTCAGGTGGAAGCAGGAAACTTCGGTTTTGTTGGGGCTCGGTACTAGTCTCCATTTCTTGAAGTAGTTGTTTAGAGCTAACAAGTCGTTAGAAAGAGTATGCTCAACGTTCTTGAAGCTCTTATCGGAAAAAGCTATGGCTATATCGTCCGCATAGCAAAACTTGTAACTGACTGTTTCTGGCATGTCAGATATATATAGATTGAAAAGTAAGGGGGCCAGTACTGAACCTTGTGGAAGTCCGTTGTTCAATTTGCGCTGCCTGCTTGCTTTCTCGTTTAGGATTACTTGGAACTTTCTGTCGCATAACATGTTGTTTATGAGTCTTGTAGTGGTCTGACAGGGAATCACCTGCAGCAACTTATATAGGAGACCCTCCCTCCAGACCGTATCGTATGCGGCAGTGAGGTCAACAAACGCCACTCCTGTCTTCATGTTTTGCTGGTAGCCTGCCTCTATATGCGTTGTGAGGGACAGTACTTGATCACAACAACTGCGACCCGGTCTGAAACCAGCCTGGGTTATCGGGACCCGGTCTAAGATAGTCGCGCTCAATCGGTTGTAGACGGCTCTTTCTAGCAATTTATAGGAGCAACTGAGCAAGGCTATAGGTCTGTAGCTGGCGGGTTGATCGTTCGGTTTACCGGGTTTTAATATTGATATGACCTTCGTTCTTTTGAATTCCCGTGGGAGGTTTCCCGTATTAAGGAGGTTCGTGAAGAAGAGAGATAGCCACACTCTTGTTTGCTGACCTGCGTGAATGAGAAATTCCGGCAGGACGCCGTCGAAACCAGGAGCCCTTCCAGGCCTAACATCTGATATGGCATTATTAATGTCTTCGATCGAGAAGGGTCGGGAAAACGTTGTTTGGGTAGGAGCGTTCCTCCTCAGTAAAGTCAATCCCTTCTTCACGCGTTTTGTATGCTCTCTATCAGAAGGTGCTCTTGACGTTTCTACAATATGCGCAGCAATCTTGTCTGGAGTTACTCCCGACGGTGCCCGTGTGCCCGTCATAGGCATTTCTGATATAGGACACAGGCACGACAACAGGCGTATTTTAACAAAGACTGTGACCAATCAGAGCAGCCCGATCAAGAACATGCATCTATCAGAGTTCTCTGAAAACTATTGATTTCTCTTGAAGTTTACCTCAAAAAGGTTAAAAATGACATACTTTATATACAATCGACCATTATGAACCATCTAATATATTTTCCAGTCTGATTTTCCATCCTAAATGGGTGAAAAATTGCATTTTCTTGTTTAACAAAGAGTTTAGCAATTGCTAATTTCAACCAATCGGATTCCGCAAAAACTGTACATTTGATCGCTAGCTTTTTCTTCTGCTTAATGATAATGGTGACAAAAAATTAGGTTTTTGAATATTTTTTTTTGTGATAAATGGAGAGATCAAATATAAGTTTTACAACAAAACTGTTTTTGTATTCTTTTTTTTTTCGTAATAATTCAAAAGTTATATCAAAATAAAGATGGGTTTTTGAATCCAGAACCGAAAACACGCCGGCGGCTCCCAAACCCGTGTGACGTACTTCGTGAAAATAATTGAAACAGATTAACTAAAATGTATATTTGTTGCAACATAGGAGTTGAATGAAGTTTGCAGCTCGAGACAAAGTATGGATTCATCCTCAGCAGCAGCATGAAGTCTTCCATAATTTTTTAAATGTTTGAAACGTAAAATTTGGATATGACGTCCCAAAGACGTTAAGATTCAAAACAAAGGTGAGTCTTAATGGAAATACGAAAAAAGTTTAGGGAGTTAAGCGTATGATTGAATCTATTGCATTAACTTATTGCTTGAGTTATGAGGAGAGTCCTTAAGCAACTGACTTCAAATTTACATTTTTTATATTCGTGCACTTTTATAACTTAGCCAAATAAATGTCATCCAACAGCTTCGTCTTTAGAAGCACCTGATAGTTCTTAAAAGAAATCGGATAGGAAAAAGTAGTTTGTACAGAGTCCACCAACTCAGACTCCGTTTAATTGTAGTCTACTGCATTAGCTCACATAGGTTTGAAAAGATTGTCATCTTTACAATATGATGGTGAAAATTAATTGTTCGTCACAGACTAAATTGAAAATCCTTAGCTCATTAGCAGCAAAAGAACTTCTTTTACTCTTAAAGTGAATAGAAAGAGTAGTAAGCCAAAGGAGTGTTACAAGCTCATAAGCTTACAAACTGACCTATCTGACAGATAGGCCTATCAGGGACCGGTAAAACTGGCCCTAAATATTGTAGTACAGCTCAGTAGAGGAAGAAAGAGTCAAATCTTTACCGAGTTATCTAGTGACAATATAAGAAAGAGACTTAAAGAGTGGACAGGTATTGATTTAAATCTGCGGTCCCTTCTCCATTCGTCTGAATTCCCTCTTTTTCACTGACGCGTCTCCCTATGGACTCCCCTGATTGCACCTGTCCATACACATCTCCCCATTTATTATGCCCGACCCTTATATACTCCAAGGGCCAGCGTATTTTATAACTGAGCATGGCATGAAAAAAGGATTTCTTAGGGATTCTTATGTTAGCAATCTTTTTCTAGTTCTTGTTAGTTCAAGATCCAGTGGTATTATATACTGAACATTACATGAAAAGAAGGAAAACCTTTTACATTGTTTTCAGTAGAAACTCAGACAGATTTGTTAAACTCAATCCTAGTCAAAAAAGGGGTATTTTAAAAGAAGGATATATCATAAAACCCTTCGAAAATGTAAATGGGAGATCAATAAGCTTGAGAACCTGCACATCTATTTTTCAGGTGGAACT
Organism: Callosobruchus maculatus; assembly: GCA_951848785.1. Lineage (NCBI taxonomy): Eukaryota > Metazoa > Arthropoda > Insecta > Coleoptera > Chrysomelidae > Callosobruchus > Callosobruchus maculatus. The sequence continues at coordinate 22,252,481 of CATOUR010000014.1, read as the reverse complement.
GTATGCCAGAATGATCACAAAACGACTACTGAATCATAACAAAGCAATAAAAATCTGTTCCGATATTCAAGCTGCTCAAAGCACTTGTATCAATTCTCCCTACATCCAAATTAATGTGGAATTTCAAGGAAGCTTTTCGTAGAACAAGGAACGGTAACAAAACCCATAAAGTATGAATACTGATATATGCTAAAATAGGAGGTAGCAGTTCCTTCATGGGGCCAGAGTTTTCCACTGGAGGCAATATGAACAGATGAATGGTACACTGCCCTGAATTGTAGTGGAGGGTTGATGATGATTGAGATAAAAAAAAGCAGTGGTACCCCAAACAAAAAACTCGAATTTCGGTAGACTCTCAACATAGTTTTTTATCGTATCAAAAGAGAGGAAGGTTTCACTGCTAATACTTCCTACTCTTGCACTATATTCAATCATTTGCTACTCCATGAAATTTAAATCACATAAATATAACTTTCATTGGCTAGCTCCCACACCATAGGGCGGGACATTACGGGTGTCTTTTTCGCTGAAACGGCAGAACCTGTCTCGTGTATAAGAGAGAATCGAAGAACAAAATTCCAGATAATGTCAGACTACCTTTAGATTTATTCAACCCTTCCGAAAAATATCTCAGCGAAATTATCAGGACTTCATGAAAATAATTGCTACCGAAGTTTTAATTACGATATCAGGAATTTTTGTCTTCTTGATTGCAATGTCGCTTATCAATATTTTAATGTGAAACGGTGATGTATATTTCACAAGCAAAAATAAGAAGCATATCAGATAAAATATCAATATTTTTGAATTGAGACTCCGTGATAATGCTACATGCATATGCGAAGGCATATGCAAACTCATTAAACAAAATGCTCAATAACTGTGCTACTTTATTCCACTGATTTGTTGTCTAATTTCGACCTGCAATAATTTAGTGATCACGAACTTGTTAGTTCTCATCATTCTGTGATTTCAGATAAAGCCACAGCCGCAAGTTCAAACAGGTTGAATCACAAGACCGCTGCAGCCACATGTCTTCAAGAGCAATATCTTCCAATTGAGACATATAAAACTGGATTATCGTAGCACTACCACAGTATATCCAATCATACAGTAGCGCAACTCCCTAGAAATCATGCAGATAATTTGTCTCCGAAAAACTGGCGTCTCATAACCCCACTCCGGCTCCTCAACACGAGCCACGAGTATTGCCGTTTACATTTTCAGCACAGGATCGGCTTAGCAATAGCGAGTGAAGAAGCGTAATTGAGATGCAATAACTTTAATGGACGTGATATATAACGTAAATAGAGTAAATTTTGAAAGCAGTGTAATAATGTTGTGATATTCATCGATATTAGGAATTCTGAATTACAATTTGTAAGTTATATCCATGCATTCGCATTTATTGTGCATGAAAATGTTTTGTACTAATTCTTCCAATTCATCATGGATTCTTTGCATATAATTAGGGTGTTTTTTTTAGAAGCAAAACAAGAAATAGTCGGTGTATGAAAGATAATTGTTAAATCCGAGAAAATAGGTGGCTTTATTGTTTGTAAGTTACAAAAATGCGAGATTTATTCAACTTTATTTTATCTTACTTAACCTTAAACATTTAAATAAATATAAACACTTTATAATATCTTATATTATTTAAATATGAGTATATGTAACGACGTAGCGTCCAAAATTATATATTTTTGAAACTAGCATGTTGATTCTTTTTATTGTAAACTCTCTATTTGAGCATTTATTAAAATGGACTTCACTTCCTGCTTAAGATTTCGTAATGTTGGAATGCATAATCACATTCATTTTGTTTGATGTGTATGTCATGAAAGATCTTTTGAACGTTGTGGTGCTGTGAGGAAACAGTGAGAAATTATTAGGAAAGCTAATATTAAATGGCTGTATGTCATGTTATGTATACTATTCGAAAATATATGATTTTCAAAATGCAATCCACACAGTTTGTATGATAGTTTGTACAGATCATCTTTTTCGAGATGCCATAATTCAAATTCTTGCCCTGTAAGGTCAAAATAGTACCAATATGAAACATTAATACTTAGACTAGAGAAATAAATAGTTCATGAAATTAGCTTTTAGAATAGGTCTACCATTTATTTTAGGTTCATAATCAAAGACCGAAAACACAAAAATTCATGTATGTTGAAGACACTTTATTTTTCTCGTCCAGCACGTTGAATCGGCGGACACAACGCGGCTAAATCCGCTATATCGGATGTCCCATTTCGAATTTTGTGATTCTGACTTTAGGCTCATAATTAAAGAACGATTTTCCGTAACCTCTATTCTAAAAACTGAAAAAAAACACAGCTACCATAATACCCGACAGACTTTGTTAGAGATAGATGGGGCTATGCTATCACACTTTAATATTATTAGGTAATAAAGGAGCATATTAAACATTGGAGGAATCACTTACCTGGTAGCATCTTGAGGAAGCTTGAAAAACTATAGTCACAGTTTTTGGAATGGTTAATACAGCCTACAGCGGCGCAATATTTGACTCCACGCGTCCCGATATTCATATCAGCGAATCAGCGTATCACCAAATTCCTTAATCCGGTTCTGTCAAAGACACTACCTTCACTCTCATAGCCTGAACACGACTCAGGCGATCGCCGTGCTGAACATCCTGCGAACGATGCGCGGGATGCTATGCGCGAACCACCAAAATTCTGGAGAGTCGCGCTACTGTCTAATTGAATATACTGTGGCACTACAGCCTTCACCATTCACTGTTATGAATTGCCTCTGTCATTTTCAGAGAAATGCGATTCAGTTATTCCAGACCACCTTGCGTACCAAGTAGTAACGAGTTTGTAATGAATTCTTTTATCTTGAGCAATTTTTCCGATGAAACTGGATAACTTGAAAGTGCGGATTACAAATCCGATTGCAATTTTGGGTTTCACTGTCGTTTGACGAAAATCAAAAATTTCAGATTTCTCAGATTTAATCAGGTTTGCCTAAAACTAAAACATCGAAAATCTTTATTTGGCTTTATTTTGAATAACTTTAGGGTGCTGATTACAAATGGCATTTTTCTGTGTCAGTATCGTATGACGAAAATAAAAAATTTCGCACCATTCAGATCTTGAGGTTTGCTTAAAAAACTAAACATTTTTATTTGGCTTTCTATTAAGATAGAACCTCGTCTTTTGAATAACTTGAGAGTGCTGAGTACAAATCCGATCGCAGTTTTGAGTTTCAGTATCGTGTGACGAAAATAAAAAATTTCAGATCTTTCAGATCTTCAGGTTTGCCTAAAAAATCGAAAATCTTTATTTGGCTTTCTATTAAGGTGAAACCTCGTATTTTGGATAACTTGAAGGTGCTGATTACAAATCCGGTCGCAATTCTGTGTCAATATGGTATGACAAAAATGAAGAATTTCAGATCTTTCGGATCTTGGGTTGTGCCTAAAAAATTATAAATCGTTATTTGGCTTTCTATTCAGATGATGAAAATCAGAAATTTCAGATCTTTCAGACCTGCAAGTTTGCCTAAAAAATAGAAAACCTTTATTTGGCTTTCTATTGTAAGGTGAAACCTCGTCTTAAGGATAACTTGAGGGTGCTAATTACAAATCCGGTATCAGTTTTGCGTGTCAGTCTCGTGTGACAAAAATGAAAAATTTCAGACCTTTCAGATCTTCAGGATTGCCCAAAAAACGAAAATGTTAATTTAGCTTTCTATTAAGCTACAACGTCGTGTTTCGGATAATTTGAGGGTGCTGATTACAAATCCGGTCGCAGTTCTGTGTTTCAGTATCGCATGACGAAAATAAAAAAATTCAGATCTTTCAGCTATTGAGGTTTGCCTAAAAAATGAAAAATCTTTATTTGGCTTTCTATTAAGGTAGAACATCGTTTTTTGGATTACTTGAGGGTGCTGAATATAAATTTTGTCGCAGTTTTGGGTTTCAGTATCGTTTGACGAAAATCGTAAATTTCAGATCTTTCAGATCTTCAGGTTAGCCTAAGAAATCGAAAACTTTTATATGACTTTCTATTAAGATGAAACTTCGTGTTCTGGATAATTTGAGGATGCTGATTACAAATCCGGTCGCAGCTTTGATTTTCAGTCTCGTGTTACGAAAATCCAAAATTTCGGGACTCTCAGATCTTCAGGTTTGCCTAAAAAATCGAAAATCTTTATTAGACTTTTTATTAAGGTCAGGCCTCGTCTTTTGGATAACCTAAGGGTGCTGATTACAAAAACCGTCGCAGTTTTGTGTTTCAGTCTCGTGTGACAAAAATAAAAATTTCAGGTCTTTGAAACCTTCAAGTTTGCCTAAAAAATCGAAAATCTTTATTTGACTTTGTATGAAGGTAAACCTCGTGTTTTGTATAATTTAGGGGTGCTGATTACAAACCTGGGAAAGATTTACGTGGAAGCTAGATGGCATGGTTGTACACGTAAAGAGATTTCTGTTAATCGACTTTCGCAGATATGGCCCATGAGGTTCAAACTGCGATACACGGTAACTCATTATGCGACTAGCTTTGTTCCTGACTCTTTATCCTTAACAGTGTAAGCACCAAATACATGATTTCGTATCTTTTTTTTTGATCTCGAAACATATCTGAAGCAAACTGCCGAAACCTCGCCAACCTAGATACCTGATTTGATCCGTGTCACTAACAAATCAGTCGAAGTTCGTTAATTTCAAACAGAGTCCACTTCTATGTTGTCAACATAAAATCTAATTAACTAGCTCCAACAAATGGATCAACAAATTTTAATTAACATTTAATTGAAGTATCCTTCGCACGTAGTTTGCGTGCACGCTCCAAAGTAAATACTAGGTTAAATGACAATTATATATTGTATTTGTGATAATGTTAATTATGAATGAGAATGTATATATGATATTTGCCCGATTAAATTAGATTGTTTCTGAGCGCTGCGCATTTGAATGGTGCACATTCAGCGACACTACCAAGGTCGGGGATATGAGGATGTTTCTTGGGGAGGTTGAGGTACCTATAAAAAATAACACTGGTCTGTATTACTGTATTTTTTCTGTACACTCCCGCATAGCTATAGATGCATATAATAGATACTGCATTTATTTGAGAAGACGTATACAGGTATCGGAAGAATCAGGACAATACCTTCAGTTTCAAAGCACATGAGAAAAATGATACTAAAAAAAACAAGCAGCTTTCTATAAAATCCGGGATAATTGAATAAATACAACTAACAGCATTAATAAAAGTTCAGTAATGAGATAGTAAGCATTTGTTGCGAATAGGTTAAATACCAATTTGTTGAATTTCACTGCGTCATGAACATTAAGAATGCTTACATCTACAGGTAGTGAGTGCCTTTTGAGTATATGGTGGATCTTTGGTGTAGTATGACTAGGCTACTATTATAATTGATATTCGTAAAAATCAGCATTTATAATGAATTTTCCGATATTACACACATAAACTATATCCAACAGTAAAATAGCAGCAAGGCAAAGTTAATAAGCAATTTTTTTAAAAGCTGGTTTGTACGAAGTTAAAAAATATTTCTTAAATATCTTTTTCGCAATCTAAACACTATTTCCGGATGACCTGAGGGATCCCAAAACAGTTCCATATTTTAAACAAGATTCTACTTGCGCATGAGAATATGATTGACCACAAATAAATATAAGACGTAACAGAGCATAACATAGTGGGTAAACTTTAGAGCACAAACCAGCAATATGCATTTCCGAATACATTGTCAACTGTCAGACCTATGAATGATGCACAACCTACTTGTCTTACCGACCTGTCGTGTAGGTATTCTAAGTGAACGGTTTTCATTCATAATTGTTGTTCTAGGTGCTAGAATAAGGCACATTTCGTTAGCGGAAAACCAAGCAATACATTTATCAATCATGTTCTGAAGCCCATGCATACATTCTAAGATGTTTGACATATCACATAAAATAGTGTTGTCATCTGCATATGTTGTTAAATCATCCTCAATGATGTTATGAACTTTGGCAAGGTCGTCTATAGGAATTGAGAACAACATAGGTTCTAATACGGACCCTTGTGGAACACCACTACCCTTAATTCGGGTGAAGTTACTCCGCAAACATCTACAACCTATCTTCTGTCTGAAAGCTATGACGTTATCCAATCCAAGATTTTTCATTGTAATCTTTAACCATATCAATATAAACACAACAGACAAACAGTAAACATATTGTCAGCAATGCATACTTAAAGTGAAATATTATGGTCTAACATTAAATTTAGCTACCTTTGCAAGTGTTTGGTGCGTGGGAATGAAGAAACCAATTATTGGGCTCTCACCATATGCCCTCAGCGTATAGTACTGGACGATATGTTGAACACTATTTTCTGGCACTGCAGTCACAACTCGGGCTAGGTTATTTTTCCAATTTGTGGAGGCTATATGCACACACGCCGTGTCCCATTCTACATATGCCCTGAAAGATCAAGGCCTTGCGGGTTTTTCACAGGATGCATAAGGTGACTTATGTTTGGGGAAGCATTTTCATACCACATTGCTTCAATATTAAAATCACTGCTAGCAAGCTTTTGATCTGTCTCAAAGGAGGATTTCTTGAGCGAAGTCTGATGTCCACTATCAGCATGTATGGGAAGTTGGTGGTTTCTCATAATTTTATTGTGATCTTTCACCAGGGCTTCTTTTCGCCGTAAGGTACATAAGCACATAAGGGGCCTATATGGTTGAGTGGTGACCGTCAGGCAATATTCTATTTTGCTGCATTGACTTTCCTGAAATGGCAGCTATTCATCCACAGCTTGAGCTCAACTTGTTCCATTTTTGAATGATGTTTCGGGCACTGATCTTATGGGACAGATTTTCAAGATGCTTCTTGAACGGCAGGGTCTAGGGTCTTGCCTAAAATGACCAAAAATGAAGTCAAGGCATTTTGCATATTGTAGATATGGAAGTACAATGTTGTTGAGATGCACCACCAGTTCCTTTAAATGGAAACCGGTAACAACATAATAATTTAATAAATTTGTCTCATTGTCCTGAACTAAAAAGTGAAATCGTAATATAAGCTGAAAATAATAATGAACGAAATATATTGGTATTATTGTGAGAAAAGCGAGGATTGCTAGATATACAAAAATATGGGCCAAAGGGCCCAAGGCTTTTTTCACAGTAATACAAGTGTTTTTTGTCCGTTAAAATTTTAAGTCTATATATCAATTTCAACAGGCACTTCTGGCCATGACAAAGCTTACCAAATATGGCGTAGCATCACTAAAGCTACCAAAATGTCCCTGGTTCAATCTCTTGTGTTCTCCATATTTTTGGATGCCTCGGAAACTTGGACTGTTAAAAAAGCAGATAAAAGCTCGCATAGATGCTTCTGAAATGCGGATGTAGAGAAGCATACCGCCCATAGAACTAACGTTTCCATACTGGACGAGCTAGACAATCCAAAGAGACTATCCTCCATTGTGCCGACGAGAATGCTTACATTCTTCGGACATACACACAGAAGCCATAATATGGAGAAACTTGTAGTTCAAGCTCAAGCCCCGAGTGGACGGCGCTGTGGCCGTGGCCCTACACGCTGGGTGGATACGACGAAACAATTACTGGACATGAGTATCAAGAGCGCCACTAATCTGACAGTAAATCGCGAATGATGGCGAGCTACAGTTCTCAAAACTATTGATAATATTCATGTCGGCAATACTCTAGCTCCGACTTAATGCATTTTATGAGTGCACAACGTGTCTGTTAACACATTGTGACTATGACGATGAACAATGATCAACTGTTATTTTTCAATTTTTAGTGTTTTTAGTTTTAGTTTTTTTAACTATATTTATTGGTTATTACCTAATCTAAACTTTTAAAAACGATTTCCAGCGGCCTTCGATATCGTACAAATTTGGCCACTTATTCCAGATAGTGTCCAAAGGTATGAGATTGAAATTGGGTTAGGGTGAGAAATACTGAGTCAAACCAGTGGATGGCAATTTTTCTGTGACGTGGTCTAGTCGATGTTGAAAAGACAGTCCACTGGATCTCTCGCAGCGCGTGCAAATTCGTTCGAGATATTTTACAGAAAGCAGTGCAAACATCATTTAAATCGGGCAGCGTGGATTCTGTACTGCAGCCGCCGAACTCCGCCGCACCCCCGCGCGCTGCACCCCGCATCTATTATTCCGTAAACATCACAAAACAATGCAGAATCGGTTGCGCATTACTTTACGTCCGAAATGTCTGATGGGATGGCGCAACGTTAAATTTACATGTAATGAGATATATACACACGGATAAACGTTACGTTTTATTGCTGCCAGCCAAGCAGAGGATTGCAGATCTGATGTCCACACTACATCGAGTGTACATGTATGAATACAAACACTGTTGATGGAATGGACATAGATATAACGATCAGTGGCGGATATTCATTAAGGTCGTTTGGCGAAAAAATTCGCAAATATCATCTTATTTCGCAAGAAGAAGGTTGTTGCACTAAGCGGCAATATGTCATTCGAAAAAAGATTAATACACCTCAAACTTATTGTCTAACGAAAATCTCATTGCAGTTGTGATAATAATCCAAGTGTTCTTGAAAAGCCGCTATCTGAAATACAAAGCCGCGTACAGATCATAAAACGTTCAAAAAAGCCGTCCTCCACCCTCTCTATCACACCAGTTTTAATCCTTGTGCAAAAACAAATGGAAAATAAATAAAAAAACGACGTTTCTAGCAGTCTGAGAATATTCGTTTCAATTTTCTAATTTCTTCGCTGCCAAATCACTCATTTTAATGAAATATATAGATGTTACCTACTATCGCTTCATTACAATTCTTACTATAAACTTGATAAAGGTCGGTGAATCTGTTATTGAGTTTACGCGGGTACATAAATTGGGTCAGTAGACAGACTGACGTAAATATGTGACAGATCGTCGTGATGTAGACATCAAGAAAGGAGTAGAGGACGAATTATCTCAAAATATGTTCTTCATGTTCACAAAGCTCTTCTTACTTCCTTACCTATAGGGTAGGAAGCAAAGAAGAGTTCTAGACAGTATATTTAAACAAAATTACGGTTTGGAATCTCGTTACAAGGGTAGTCAGATTCATTGTGGGTATATGATAGTACCTGATAGTACCAAATAGGTAACTAAATTAACTTTTCCCTCGAGACAGACTAATGATTAAATTACTGCATTTTTTCTTTCTAGGTATAACAACTGCACTCGGTTTATTTCTGTGGTGTTTATTGAATTATAAAGCATGAATAAATAGCCTTACAATCATAGATACGCGAATAGACTTATATGCTTAAGACATACCATGTAAGAGCACATTAATAACCTCAGGTATCTCTTCACTCCACCGAGTCTCAAAACAATTCTCAGTTTCTGCTTGAATAGTCTTCGTAAATCCCTGCTCGTAACACAGTTGTTTCTAACTGTGTATATACACCGCTGTTCTTGGTGAGAGTTATTCATAAATAATCTCATCATGTCAACTTTGAATCAAAATATCCCCTGCTTCTCCACGTAAGTTCATTGTGTTCTCGTTCCCAAACACTTGCAAACTTAATCCTTTCTTCGGGACCTCCATGGGTGTGCGCGACAAGATTTGAAAGGCGTAGGATTACGATTTCAATGCGCGAGTGTTCCACTCAAAATATGGAGGGAAAATGGATTTGTAGCAGAAGTCTGAGGATTGGTGTTTGATATAACAGCTATACAGATACTATACAGGGTGTTTCCTAAGTTGCAACTTTCCTCCGTAGGGCAGACAGTACCCGGCAAGAGGAGTGATTTTTTCCAATTACATAAACAAAATTTTTGGGGGTATAATGATATTGACCGATGATGACATACTTATTTCTAACTCCGTCCCTGTGCGATTTATGAAAACAGGCACAAAACCTCAGGTGGAACATACATACAGTAACGCGCTAGAGGTCGCTTTGTCTTTTGACGTCTCTCGATATTGTCGTGCTATATTGGACTTTTAGAACAACAAAAATGGTGCTACCGTCGCCGTCGTTATAACTACAAAGTGGTGGACATGACTTTTGTGTACTGCGAATGTGATCAAAATGCCTCTCAAACTTCACGAGTATATGTTGATCACTTTCTTGGCCATATTTACCCTGCACCCCGTCGATTTGTCTATCTCGTTCTAAGAGCTAGAGACACAGGATGTTTGTATCCACCTCCACATAGACAACTTCTAATGGTCCAACTTGAAGAAGTACTTGCGCTTTTCAATCTCGCGGAGCGGCGAACTGTATCTATAAAACTCATGTAACACTGTGACAGGGCCGCACTTAAAACTTCACAGCTAAGGAATTGTAAGTATCTTCACACAAAAATTTTTTATATTCTTTTGCTGCTGATTCACCGCACATTAGCTTTGCCATTTGAAAGGCTTTTGTTGCTGAAAAGGAAGGTCCCAACTTTTAAAACACCCTGTATAATAAATGACGTCATTCTATGTTCAATGCTAATATTTCCAGTTGTGTACGTCTTTGTCAAAATAAAGCCTCACAACAGTGATATCTGACGAATACATAGATACGTTCTAAAAAAAATAATTACGAAGATATGGCACTGGCGTGCGATTGGTCAACTCTCACTCTTCTACCGATATTCAAACGGAGTCTGCTCCTCTGAGATATCCTCCATAATTGCGACACTCAGCGAGCCTATTAGATGCATTGGTGGAACTACGCCATCCCATTTCAAGGTCCTTGTTCTTCGTGCATAAAAACCCGGTCAGTACCATCGCACTTTTGTTGCCAATATGTCCAGAGCTTGCAACGTTTCCATATCAGCCGCAGTGCTCTCGTTCAAGGCTTTGCCTTCGCAGTTTGCTCAGCTATAAAAAATACCTGCACAAAATATGTTCGAAAAATTCTACCTAGTGTTCGATCATCTAGAACCTAGTACCCATTTTTCCTACAAACTATTGGCGTCGATTTAAAATAATTAGCAAACCTGAAAATTAAAATTGATTTAAATGTACCTATTTAAGAGCACATATATCGTAGTGCTTCTATTGAAGTTTAGAACTATGATCAAGAAATTCAGTTTACAGCTTTTACCTGCTTTAGAAAGGGTTTTTTCAAGAAAACGCCTACTTGAAAGGTTTTCCAGGATAATATCTTTTTCTCACTTGTGGCTCTTCTGAGTAGGATAGAGGTCATACTGCTTTTTGGAGTCTTCAAAATATAACTGCTTTAGCTCCATCTTGATATTTTTCTACCCAGAAACCTTTCTAAGATATTGCTGATGATTTGACTATGCCTCACAGGTGCCAGGTTAGTTTCTGAGTTTTTCACTTCATCATTGGTGTTGCTAGCTTCCTATATCCCTTTTTTCTGACATACGAGTACTGCGTCTTCTTTATATCTCGATTCATACAGTCATTCTCAGCTGCACCTACACTGTCACCACTTACAGCGTTGCTGCTTCGTAGACTCTTTTTTTGACAAAGTTTTGTAGTCGTACTTAGGTTTTAACGAATCTCTTTGTAGTTGCTATTCTTGTGTCGTGTTTGAATTCCGATTCTTTCTTTGATTTACATAGTCTCTATATTTCCCTTTATGATTACAACTCGAATATAGGAGAGTTGCTTTACCTATTATGCCTTTTCGTTTTTGATTTTGTTGATATTTTGCCTTATACATTATGGTATGACTTTAGATTCATTTATATTTATCTTTGATTTGTATTTGATTTGCTTGACATCAAATTAGTTCGCCATGAGATTTTCTTCTGCTTTTTATTCTTGTAATAAAGCTATACTGATAGTGTACACATTTCTATTGTTGAAAGAGCGGTTTAATGCATTAAACTAAATTAAGTCTACAGACAACTCTTTACTCTTTAATAATTATTATTTGCAGCAGAAATACAGTCTAGAGGGACAAGTCTTCTACTGAGGTCTGCATTGATTGTCACAATAGACATTTTCAATGCACCATACTGAAATCAGGATGTCAAATAATATTTTAAAACCTTGCCTGATGGAGCAGTCTGATGTGTATTTTCTGAAGTTTCGTAATCATTATAAGTCCCGATATTTGCAAGTATTCGTGCTTCCGTTGTAAAATAGCTCCCCGGTTATTTCTTTCATGGTAGACTCTATTAGACATACTGGATGGTATTTTACTAAAGACCTATAGTGTGGAGAGTCCGTAAAATATTGGTTTTCGTTGAAAACGTTTTTTTCTGTTATGCTTAAGTAGCATTTCAAGGTACTACTGATTTGAATTTTATAATACTCATAATCGTATTCAATAGCAGTATGCAGCTCGCGTAAGGGGGGCTTACTCAGGTCCTTTCCCACTACCCGTGCCGAACGCTTGTGGAGTCTGTATATAATTTTATCTCTCGACACAAAGACACAGCACAAATCTCAGTCATTATTCCAGGTTAAACAGAGCCGCGACGGGAAGGGATGAGATGAGGAGGAATACCTACAATCTCTGGTATTGTTCGAGAGTCGAGTTTGTGTGGTGGCATGGTGGATTGCATCTTAGACGAACGCTATAAATCTCAGACGACTTCTGGCGGGGGTTAACTTCCAGTTTGACAAACTCCGCACATCGCGCGACTCCCGAAGCACTTGATCCAATTTGACGCAAAAGTCCTGGAGGAACAAGCAGGAGATTTGCGGGGATTTTGAGGAAGGTGCCGATTTTGCTAACGTTGATATACTAAACTGTGCATAGCTCTCTAGTCATTGTCCAATGAGTGGCAATTTGGAATGAAAGAGAAAGGTTTCTTTATCAGATGGGAGCTATCATAGCTTCTTTAAAGTTGTGAAATGCGTTTATTTAGTGAGATTTCGCTCAAGCCTCACATAAAACCTCTACAATGAATATGCTGGTGAGATATATTATATAACTCCTAATAACTCTTCTCTACAAAGGACACTAAACTGTTGGAAAAAAATTTAGTGAAATTATCTGATATGACAACATGCTGTGCTATAACCCAATTTGGAAAAAAACGGTGTAGTGTCTAAAAAATATTATTACCAGGCCAAACTATGGGAAGATAGTGAAAAATTCTATTAGAATATCTCACCATATTACCAATATTCGTATCTATGAAAGTTTTAGACATTCTAGCTGTGCAGAACGTACAATTGCTTTGAGATGAACGTTATTATTCCCAGATAGGCAGTGCTCTGCTTTGCCTATTTTATAACTAGTACGGCTCACTTGCTTTTGGCCTAAGCTTAATGCCTTGTAGCCGTGGGCTAATTATACCAGCGTTTTATTAGTGAATATCAATCCTTTGACGTTAAAGAAACTAGGAACATATGGAATTTCTTCCAAGCGTTTGTAGATGTTAGGAGAAAACTAGACATGTATGTATAATAACCCAGTAATAATGTATCATATAGTACTTATTATATGAAAAAAATTGTATAGCTGTTTAATACTATGTCTACTTCGAAATTTTTTAGTTCGGTTGACAAACTGGAAATTGATCTCATTTAGCATTAACCAAGATCTTTAGGACAAAAAAGCCCAGCATAAAGGCCATAAGCTCTCCTTTTACATATTTGAACGATGAATATTAGGCTTAGAGCTCTAAATGTGAATGTTATGAATTTGAGGTTCTTGGGTTTTCAGGCTGGCATCGCATCATTTAGAGTTTCGTCACCACGAGCAGATGGCATCTTCAGAAGCTATTTCACTTCGGCGACTTCCAATATACTGACGGCTGGTACATCTGCACCTTGTCCCAACCAGGTAGCGTTGGTAGTCCCGCCCCCTTCAGCTCTTTTAGGATGGGACCCATTACTGGTTGACTTTCTGTATTTCAATAAAAAAGAAGAAATACAGTGAGTCAACATGGGTATCCATCCTAAAGTACCTTAAGACACCTGCACCTGACGCTGCCTTATCGCAAGGGGGCGGGTTGACAACGCTACCTGGTTGGGCCATGTCACCGTTAACAGGGATAAATACAGGTGCAGATCCACCAGCCGTCAGTATTTTGGAAGTCGCCGAAGTGAAATAGCTTTTGAAGATGCCATCCACTCCTGATGGCGAAATATCAAGCTTTAACGCTGAACGATGCCGCCGCCGGCCTAAAAATCCAAGAACCCAAGAATTCATTTGACGATGGCCGCAAAAGCCTTACACAGTAGATGTGTATGTTATATTAATATGTACCGCATGTCTAGTTTTTTGACTTATTTGTAACTTGTTACAAACAAAAGGCGTTTTGTAATTTATTTATTATAAAAGTAAAATAAATTGGGAGAAGCGCAAGGATTCAACAAAACTGGTGTAGCAAACTAATAATTCTAGACAAAAATGTATGAAAAAAGGTACAAAATGATCAGGTAGAGGAAACGTATATCTCACGTAGAATATGCGTTTTCTATATCACCTTTTGACTAAAGTATAAGATGAGTCAAGGCTATAGGAAAAGACAAGATTTTAGATTTTCCTACTGAACTGTAGTCCATCCAGGACGCTTTGAAATTATCGATCGCCTGTAATTTCCGTTTTGAAAACCATAGGAGTTAACCGTCAAGTTTAAAAAAATCAACTTATTGGCTTAAAAAATATTAAAGGGGTGATCCACGTACGAACCTTAAGTACGCAGTTTTAAAGTTCGCGGACTTACTCGGCTCGACGTCAGTGACACACGTGAAGCTGAAATCACTCATTTTGATAATTTTCCTAAATAGACAGAACTTTTAACAAACGCCAAGCACAACAAGCGCTGCGCATCGATGGCCTGCCGAAACAAAGTGGTGGCTCGCCCCTCGCAGTACGAGCCGAGACAAGCTACGAGCAAGATTTCATACCAGTTGGATCGCCGGCGGTTTGCGCGGCGGTTTTAAAGTACGTGTACTTACGGTGACACACAGGCGAAAAAGGTCGTCGAGCCATAAGTACGCGTACTTGCTCGTACGTGTATCACCCCTTTCAGATGTTGACTTCAGCGAAAATATGAAGTACATCGCCTTTTTCGAGCCGCGTGTACTATTTCAGTCACTGTGACACGGAATTTTTTTCTTATGCCTGGTGTATAATATTTAATGAAATCCTTGTTTTTCCCACCCTGTTCGCTCTTTTCATCTTTTTAAAAGCAGCCACCTAATAATTCCTACGAGCCCAATAGCATCCCCGATGTGTCCTTTGGGCAGCTGCCTCCAAAGCGGAATCTCCGTTCCAGGAACAATATATATTCATCGCGGCCATTTTGGCGCTTACCTGAACTCCGGTGGAATGGGCTTCAGCGACCGGAGCGTTTAGGGAGTCCTTTCCTTGGAGGGTGTTTATTACCTGCGAGGGATCCCACGTTGAATGTTTAATTTTGGAGGACGCTGTCATACACTCTTGCACTGTAGTACATTTGGACGTTTGATGACTTGCTCAGTTATAACAGGACCTTACTAATTACATTTCAACTTACTCAATTTTTTTGGACTTTTCTTCTCCCCTTCTAAGCCCACAATAAGTACGAGAATAGTAAATAATATTATTACACAGTGCTTTTCTTTAATGTCCTGTCCCCCCTTTTAGTATTTCAACGAGTCAACTCTAAAAACTTAAACTTGGAACAATGAAATTGTTGCGTGGGAACTATACCTTGGAGTACAATTGACAGATGGAACTTTCAAGATGGCAACTGGACGCCATCTTAAAGAAATATCAAACAGATTGGAAGGTCTTGCGGCACATGTTTTTCATAACCCTAGAATAGTCCATATCTTCACCTACTACAAAATGGGAAAATATGTAATATTTGCCTCAATACGTAGTTACAGAAACATCATTGTAATTAAACATGTTGTTTTATTGGAATAAAAATAAAAATTTATCCTTAACATAAACTTTACATTCTCTTCTAAATTTCTACGTTTAACTTCAAACAAATATTTCTAGGTGTATCCATATTTATGTTTGCATCAGGTAATTATTCGCCATTTTGTATCAGGTGAAGATATTAATTTTATATTCTAAGGTTGTAAAGTATTCGTCAGAACCATCAAAAATATGTATCACAAGACCCTCCCTTCAATTTAGTTCTGGCGACTAGGCGCCATCTTGTGAGTTTCATCTATCTATTTAAAATTCAAATTAAAACTGACAAATTTGTTGTATCCAAAATAGGCTATCCAGTGTCCACTAACCTGTGAAAGAAAGACCTAGCCTCATAATACACCCTTTAGGTCCATCCCAACATCACTTTACCCATTACAGAAACTAAGGGACTTAAATTATCTGACGTATACATACAAGTATTGTTAGTGTTCAACGGGACTTAGCGGACGTCAGCGCTTTTGGGCGCTTTGCGCTAACTAACGGATGAACGACAGGCTGTCAGAAAAGCACCAGTCAGCCTGGTAAGCGCTTTAAAATAGCGCTGTTTGGTTAGCAAAGCAGCACATAACTGGAAAAACGTTATTTGTAGTTCTGAGAGAAGCAATTACCTTTGCTTAGTGTCAATTTAATATCAGGTTTTGTGATTTTTTAGCCTAGGTTTTTGACAATACAGATAATAAATATTAAAATATGGAAATGGATATGACAGTTTCATCACGTCAAAAGGAAAGTCGTTCAACGGTCACTCCTAGCGCCTGCAAGCGCTTCCATGCTAGCGCTTTTGCGCTAGGTCCCGTTGAACACACCCATTGCTTTAGCTCGTTCTTTATTGTGTAACGTGGAAACTATTGGATCGATTTTAATGAAACGAAATAATACTACGGTACTATTATCGTGGCGAGAATGGAAAACTTTATGGATTTTAGAAATCATGTCAGTGGCGGCGCCGGCGCAGCAATAATAAAGAAACTAAAAATTTAGAAACAGCTTAAACTTTGTTTTTAGGTATTTTAGGGGTTTCGTGATCATTCTCCACTTTGTTGGTTAGGGGTGAAATTGGGTTATTTGGTGGGTGGGAGATTATAAAACTCAATTTCTTTTTGCATTCATAATAGGCTATCCATTGACATGTGAACAGAAGATTTAGCGGCCTAACACACTTTTGTTGGCCGGGCGGGAGATGATTTCGTTGCAAGGAGATCTCATTCTATAGCTTCATGCTACGGGAATATAATATACTGGTATCATCGTAATATGCGGGAAGTACTGAGTCAATCAACTTGACTATATTTTTTTCTACTGTGAATGGACAACGATTATTTACTGGTGATGAGAATTTGCTTTAACCATACCGAAATTAAACTTGTTAATATATCCAGTGGACATAGGGGTAAGAGGTTAATATCATAGCAAGTGGTCTCATGAGCAAAAGCGAATGCTTTCCAATGACCTACTCAAACCTAGATAGGCAGATGGACAACATCTTTTAGTATATCAAATCAATAAGTACTGTTAACATACACTTAACAGTCATATTGGCCATTCGAAATAATTAACCTAACTTTGACACAAAGGCACATACTTTTAATAATAAAAAGTATATAACAACCTACTTTTAGATATGGGTAATGCACTTGAGGAAAATGTACATGAAAGGTAAGAATATTCGATTCGAGGTTTAAAGTCAAAACATACACATTCGAAAACAGGACTTTTGTGTCTGAAATTTAAAAGTGTATGTATTTCACGTCTAGAATGTCACGATCTTCCCTTCTGTATACCATATTACATCTCATAGAAGGTTTCGAGCTTTATCTTTCCTTCGATCTCTGTGCATAGCCTGGAAGTTATTTTTACTGACAAATCCAGAAAATCTTTGTCATATTTTTTGCTTTCCTGACTTTGTTCAGTATATCCGTGTCATCCCATCCATCTTCACAAAATATCGAGATATTCGTAAAGATGCAAATTACCTATGGTAAAGTCATCCCCATCTCTTCTTCTGGCAGTTGGATTATAATATGTGTAGAGTCCAAGTATGTTTAAGCCCTTCCGGCAGATTTCTATAAGAATATGATGCGGCCAGTAGGACCTGGCATCACATTTGTAACTCTAGGCATCGATATAAGAGGTCGCTGGCAATATGCAGCTACTAGCATTTTCCCAAGGGATCCAGTCGATCGTGCCGGATTCCGCACACTATTCTCGTGTTCTACATTGTTCCTCACACATTTAAACCCTACCGGGATACCTTGCGAACGGTTAATGTTGGGTTACATTGGCGTGGAAAGTGGAAAGGGAGCGAAAAACTGGAAAATACATAACACTAAGAGGGATTTTCGGCTGAGCGGCATTTTTCCTCTATCTCTGAGCTGTGTGAAAGATTTTTCAGGGACTGGACCTATAATCAAGCCAAAACCTTACATCAGATTTAAAGTCTGCGGCCATACATCACATATTGTCTAAATGACAAAAACATGTTCCTTAAGTAGGACTAGAGCAAAAATGAATTCGAGGAACGATGCTATTCGCAAGCTGGTCAACTTACAATGGAGGGCCCACCCTGGCGTAATTCGGACGATATCCCTTGCCATGTGATTTGCCGCAGCAGAATACGCATACCCTGTATGGTCTAGATCGACTCATGCTAACAAACTGGACCCTCACCGGAACGCCACCTGTAGGGGCTGTAGAATAATCACGGGCTGCCTAGAACTTACCAACCAACCAATCAAACAAGAAGTCTCATGTATGGTCCCCAGGTAAGTCCCCAGCATGCAGACTTAAATCCAGGGAGAATTCCATTATGCCAACGAAGCGACTGACAGACTCCTAATCAGCAACCAAAGAAGTCCTGTGGAAGCGACGGCTAACAGCGAACTGCATACCACCGTGGAACCCAACTGAAAGCTTCTCTGCTGAATCACAATTGGAATTGAGGACCTAGAAAAGTTTCAGCAGGATAAGACGCCACATGGGCAGGTCTGGGGATAACCCAATGAAATGGGGATACGCTGAGGATGGTTCATGTGCCTTCGGCGAGAACCAGACGATGGAACATCTCATATCTTGCCCATCCTTGAAAACCCCTTGCTTAATAAAGGACCTGTGGGAAGTGAACGACACGGCAGTGCAGTGTGCTAGACTCTGGAAAGGGATATGAGCAAATTCAGACAATCATATCCGACTTGTAACGTCTGTGATTGTGTGTTTTTTCATTTCTCTAATTAACTGATAGTATAAAAAATTAAAAAGTTAATAATACAAAATGAAAAAAGTATACAAAACCAACAAGTCAGTTTAAGTGTAGCTCAGAGACGATTCAATGAATAAATTGTGTAATTGGTGAGCCGTTCCTGGTACTAGGTAGTGGGAGTATTGGTTTGTATAGCTTTCCAAAAATAAAGATTGTTCACGTTAGCAAAGTGCGTTTCAAAATAACTGGAGCAGGGACAATGAGTTTAAACAGTTATTGTTTACACCTGCTACTGCCAAACTAGAATTACCACTTCCTATACCATTAGACCACTAACTACTGGGTGAGTCAAATTTAAATACATAGGGCGTAGTAGGGCTGACCCACTACCTTACCCCTTAATGAAGCTTCCAGTTCGGACAAAAAATTAAAACTGTAATGATTCTGTTAAGCATGGCCATCAAGTGTTTTTCAGCAAAAGGTGTACTTCAAAATTTTACGCATTTTGTTTAAGCTCTGCGACTGTGTAGGTCTTCTAGAGATATTGCAGTGGCTTCAAATCAAACATCGGAATTGTATTGCAATAGAGATGGATGTTTCCAACTTACAGGTTATACAATTATCAAAAGTAGTAACTAATAGAAAAAAAAGCTGACCCTCCACCAATCCCCTACTGATTTCTGACCACCGCAAAACACTTAAACTTTATGAGGGACTTGTACAGTGCCTGGAGGCTAAAGTCAGGAAGTTTTTATATTTTTCTTTGCCACTCGCACCGTTTTATAAAACTATAGATCTTTGCAACTGTACTATGGTAGTGACAGAGCATATGAGAAGTTTATTATAATTAAGTTGGTAGTTTGTAAGCTACTGGTTATGAAATGGTCATGTGTAAAGTTCACAGATACCTTTTCAAAGGCTACATCTGTAAGGCCTATGCTTTCGGGTAAGATCCTGTATTAGTACAAAATATTCTGTATATACCACCCTCCTTACAACATTAATCTCACCCGCTCCCCAAAGAGGTGAAAAAATTTACGAAACTCCGATGGTACGATGCATGTTGATCCACAAATTTCATTTCGGTACCTGCAAAAAAGGCACAGACATACCGACTGACTATACTTGATATGGATTTTCGTAGTGTACACTTGTTGAGGTGTTCAAAAAACGTATTACCTCAAAAATAAAAACAGCGATTACAGTACTCCCTCTTAAGTATATTATGCAAAAGAGCATGGTTCAAGTTTCTTCATTGCCATCCAGCAGAGTTAGAAAAAGTCATCCTTTTGATTTTTCTTTATAATCACTTGCCTATCAATAAAATGTATTAATAATCGGTACACTGGCTTGAAAAATTAAGAAATTAGATTTAGATTGCACATTCATTATTTCACTTTCTTTGGAACTGGATGTACTTGTATAATTTGTAGGCATTTATATACGAGAAAAAATAAGATGGGTCCACAAAATTAGATATCATCAAAAACCGATAAGATACTCTTACTGAGACACTTTTCACTGTTTGTCCATCAACGTACCACATGCAACATTGTGGCGTACTACTAGCGGTACGTATACCAATGGCTAAAATGCCATGTTCACACTACAAAGACAGCTACGTTTCTTTGCCTGGATCCAGCCGGGACCATATCCAGCATAGCGGGAAATAAGTTCAGATAGGAAGTACAAAGGTATAGGGCGACGTGTGTTATCGACCGGACTCGACTACTGCCCACCGTCCGAAGTAACAATATCATCTCCTCCCCCTCCCTCTCTTGCCCTCGATTTCCCCTTTGATCTAACGCGTCTCCCGAGCTGCTCTCGGATATGTGGGGTGAGAAAGCAGGATACCTGGCGCCTTTGCCAGAATCGGTTATAAGTTTCTCGAGTTGTTATAGACCGAAGGGCAATGTTGAGGGACAACTTATAGGAATAAACCTATTATATAACTTTTCCCAACGAATAGATGGGCAACCTAGCTAAGTCAGGCTTTACTAGTGGCGAGGGGATCTTAGTATACAGGAACACTGTTTCTTGTTTAAGACAAAGATATGGAAAAATGGTCCAGTCTATGGGATGAGTATTACTACACTAACCAGACACGTTATACGTTAATTCAACCCTTTATGCCTAAATCTTACTGGCATGATGACTTTAAGATCTCCATAAAATACATAACCTATATTGTACGTGCAAAAGTTGACCCCCTCCCCTGCCCATCTCGAATGACTCAATATTATTGACTCTAGCTTTGTGACAACGTACAAATTATTTTCTGGCTGTACGGAACACATAGATGATTGCAATAAATTATAGTCTAAATTGATACAATTAGGCTTGTCTGTCCCTTTCAACACCTTTTACATACTTTGAGCAGGAATGACATTTTGTCAGTTGTAATTACATTTACTAGTTTTTCTCGTATTAGGACTTAATTTAGGGTGCACCCTTTCCTTTATATTAACCCTTTGTTGAGATTTGCTGTTTTTCCCTTCCTCTAATTAACTAATAGTATAAAAAAATTAAAAAGTTAATAAAACAAAATGAAAAAAATGGAGTCAAGTTGATTGACTCAGTACTTCCCACACATAATTATGATACCATTTTATTATTTCCCATTGCATGAAGCTATAGTCTAAAATCCCCTTGCAACTAAACTATCGTCCATCCGCCCGCAAAAGTAACATCCAACACAAAAACCCTCGTAAATACTTTCTTGAGTCTGCCTCCTTAGGAACTGAGGCGCCACAGTTCTGTTCTGCATGCTTGAACTGGACGATGCGAAACGATCAAGAGCCTCCAACCCATCTAAAAACGAAGTTTGAGCTGATTTTATGTTTTTGATTTTTTGATTATTGCTGCGCCGCCACTGACACAGTTTTTCAAAAACAAAGTCGTTTTTCATTCTCGCAGCGGTAATAAATTCTGTGTCAAAACTTTATTAGCATCAATTTAATAATTTCCGTTTCACGCAATATACATAGAACGAAATAAAGCAAAACTCGTATGTATAGATCACAAAATTGGTTTCTGTAATAAGCAAGCCAATGTTCAGATGGACCTAACACAGTGTAATGCAGCTAGGTATTTCTTCAACAGGTCAATAGACGGACTATTATGAATACAACAAATTTTTCAGTTTTACTACCCCCCACCCCCGAACCGCCCCGATTTTACCCCTGCCAAAAAAAATTGAAAATTATCAGGAACCCGTTAAACGCCTGAAAATAAAGTTTGAGCTGTTTTCATATTTTTAGTTTTTTTATTATTGCTGCGCCGCCACTGACACTATATTTCCAAAACGTACGCGTTTTCCGTTTTCGCTGCGGTAGTAATACTGTGTCAAAATTTCATTAAAATCAATTCAATAATTTCGCGATACGCAATATAGAACGATCTAACACAATACTCGTGTGTATGCATCACAAATTCTAAGTCCCTTGGTTTTTATAATAAGCAAGGTAATGTTCGGATGTACGTAAAAAGTAAGTAAGTTCATGCAAAGATCAATGGACAACCCATTATGAGTACAACAAATTTTTCAGTTTTACAACCCCTCACCCTCCAACTACCTCACTCAAAAAAACGAAAAAATGGTCAGAAACCCCTAAAACGCCTAAAAACAAAGTTTGAGCTGTTTTTATATTTTTAGTCTTTTTATTATTGTCGCGCCGCCACTGACCCGGTTTTTCCAAAACATATGTGTTTTCCATCCTCGCCTTGGGAGTAATACTATGTCAAAGTTTCAATAAAATCAATTGAACAATTTTCGCGTTACGCGATATCGAACGATCTAAAACAATACTCCCACGTAGATATACATCACAAATTCCCGTGGTTTCTATAATAAGCATGCAACGTTCGGATGGGCCTAAAAAAGTGTATCATGCCGCTATGTTTTTCATTCACATATCAATGGACGGCCCATTACGAATACAATACATTTTTCAGTATTACAGCCCCCTACCCCCCCCCCCCAACTACCCCAAATTCACCCCCGCCCAAGAAAAAGTAGAAAATGACCTGGAACCCCTAAATGCCTAAACACGAAGTTTGAGGCATATTTGAAATTTTTCTTTTTTTGCTAATTACTCCGCCCTCCGTATAACGATTTTCAAAATTATAGGAACATTACCTACTACGACCCCACAGCATAACGCTGCCCAAATTTCATTACAATCCATGTAGCCGTTACTGAGATTACGAGGGTAGAAAAACGCGACAGACAGACAGACCGACAGACAGACAGACCGACAGACAGACCGACGGAAATGAGTGACGTGGATTTTCGTTATGTACACATCATAAAACGCCCAAAAAGCGTATTATCTCAAAATTGAAAATTTTCGCGATCATAATACTCCCCTCACCTATCGGTGTGGGAAGTAAAATATAAATTTTCAATGCATAATTTCAACAACAAATAGCTCCACTGCACTAGAGACCAGTTTAGAGTATCTAGACAATTTTTCGTACAATGTTTGGGTCAATTTCTTGAATTATATAAACACGTTCTAGGTCCAGTTCCAGTTTATGCTTATATATCACTTTTTGCTCGAAATCATATGTCGAATTATTTATACCTCTAGCTGCTCAGGTATTTTTCTGTCTTCTGATGAACCTCACACACGAAACGATAAAAAATAATTTGAGAACTAGTCATGCGCGACATCTTGTAACTCGACCTCATAGTTCGTTCAAGCGTAAGATATGGATCCTTTTATAACAGTTTTTGTCCCGGTTTTCTACATCCTTTTAGATGTAAATTTCAGTACTCCAAAGTTTTAAAAGAACTCCAGAAACAAAAAACGAAAATAACATACCAAGGGAGCTGCTTTATAAATGACTGTACAGGTTACCCTTAAAAGTTCCTCCTAAAATAAAAGTGCGAAATTACGAAGTTCTAATTCCTTTAACCTGAAGCCAAAAATATTATTAATGGACTTTCTAAGTAAAAACGCGCGTCCAATATCTTACACTTGCCAGGGAGTTTTTTCTCCTTTCTTCGCTCTCTCACCAAGGCTACTTCCGGAAGTTTCTTTTAGGTGAAGTCAGATACATTTGTCAAACCTTTCGCTGAAAGAAATAAGTCTGATACAAAGGTATCGAATTTTTGTTCGAGTGAACTAGGTAGAATTTTAACACTAGGTGAAAACAGAAAATTTATCTGCTACTTCAGAGGTATGATTTTTAAATAGATGAATTGCATTACGTCAGTGCTTCGATTGAGCATGATAAATATTACCAGTATAGTTCTGCAACCTCTAATATCATGTTTACGGACTACTTCTTGTAGCTTAAAGAAAACATAATATGATGAAAGAAACAAACACATACGTATTACACATATACATATACAGGGTGTACATTTAGTGTGTGATTCTTCGATATCTCGCAAGGTATACCTACCTGATAGAAGAAAATGTCAGATACAAAGTTATTTGGTTACTTAAGACGCATATCATAAATTATTTTGAAATATACAGGGTGTTGCGGGAAAGTAGGATAGTGATCAGCTTGATTTTTCTATAAGGAACCTTTTTGAAATTCTTCTAGTTTCCATCGCCGATCTCAATTCAACTCTGAAATGGTTTTGGGATCAGTTGCGATGTTGCCAAGTTATAATTAATCTTATATTAATTTCCGGATTTGCAAAGTTGGAAGTAATACGTCCAAATTGATATATTCTTTTACCTATTCTTGATAATATTATACAGCGAGTTACCCCAGTATCAGATGAATATTATTTTGGATGTTACCAGCAATGTGCATGTACAGGGTGTTTTTCGCAGAATTTTAAATGACGGCAACTTGAAGGTCGTTTTACTTTGTTTTTTAAATGTAATACCCTATATATTTTTTTTTTTAAATCGAAATATCTACTAATACCCTATCTCACCTTGTAATATTATTTTTCGCGTTTGCGACGTTGCCAAGTTATAAATTATTATCCCATATTTTCAAACAAATATCCCCGATTTTTATTAACAGAACACACTGTATATTTTGTTTAACACAGAAGTACTCCCTAGTAATGGATTACGGTGTAAACAAGTTTTAACTGGTGTTCTTAAAATAATAAAACTGTTTTCCTTGCTCCCACTATCTATTTTGAATTCTAGGTCAGTAAAAGGTACAGGAACGGTTAAATATCTTCAAAATTTGCATAGCTGGATCGAGAAAATCAATACCTGCAGGTTTTCGAACATGCAGAACAGCAGCCTTGTCAGATTTACCACTTTTACGTTACAGGTCGTAATTTTGTTATTTTAACTAGAATCCTCTATTTATTTTTATTGCACTTAATTGCGCATGTTGAATTTAGTAAGACCTCACAATTTCAAAATTTTGTTTCTATTAATTACTGAGATACGGCAACACCGCTTTTTCAGTAAACATTACCGGAATGCTTAAATATTTTCAAAACTGCCACAGCTGGAGCGGTGAAATTCAATACTTGGGGGTTTTTGAACAGAATTCAAAAATGCTAACATCAGTGTTGTCAGATTTACCACGTTTACGTTAGACTTCATAAATCGGGCATTCCATTCAAAATTATGACGTGAATGGTAAAATTGGTAAATCTGACAATGCCGATGCTAGTATTTTTGAATTCTGTATGTTCGAAAACCCCCAAGTATTGAATTTCACCGCTCCAGCTAAGGTAATTTCGGAAACATTTAAGCGTTCCGGTACTGTTTACTGAGAAACGGGGTTGCCGTATCTCAGTAATTAATAGAAACAAAATTTTGAAATTGTGAGATCATACTAAGTTCGACATGCGCAATTCATTGCAATAAAAATGAGTAGAAGATTCTCTTTAAATTAATAAAATTATGACGTGTAACGTAAAAGTGGTAGCTGTGCAAGTTTTGAAGATATTTAAGCGTTCCTGTACCTTTTACTGACCTGGTATTCGAAACAGATAGTATGTGCAAGAAAAACGGTTTTATTATTTTAGGAACACCAGTTAAAACTTAATCACACCGTAAACCATTACTGGGGAGTACTTCTATGTTAAATAAAATATACAGTGTGTTCTATTAATAAAAATCGGAGATATTTGTTTGAAAATTTGGAAAAATAATTTATAACTTGACAACGTCCCAAACGCGAAACAAAATATTACAGGGCGAGATAGGGTATTAGTTGATATTGAAAATAAAACATACAGGGTGTTAGATTTAAAAAAACAAAGTGAAATAACCTTCAAATTGCCGTAATTTAAAATTCTTCCAAAAACACCCTGTAGATGCACAACATCCAAAATAATATTGAATTAATATTCAAGTAATAGCAGTCCAGTCACTTTCCAAGAAGTTAAAAAATACTACACTGAGGCTATAAAAATTACTGGAGCGACAAATGGAAATCCTCCAGATCTCATCTCCATTCAATAAGGCCAAACATCCACTCGCCAAGACCATCCATCCCTTCAAATAGAAGAGACCAATGTACAATCACCAGGCTGAGAACTGGGCATATAAATGCTTCACATATTCATATCATCACAAAAGAAGAACCAAAAAAATGTCGACGCTGTGGACAAAATTTATCAGTGCTACACATTCTAGTGGAATGTACACACCTCACGCCAGCAAAAGAGCAGTTCAACATCCCAGAATCCGTGATCAGTAACCTAGAATCAACGGCCGATTGTCTAAGAACTCTTAAATTCATTAAAGCCATCAACGCTACTCAGTTTATACATATAATGTACCTTTGTTTGTTTTTTGTTGTCTTCCTTATAATGTCCTTGTACATTCATTTAAAATGTCGTCGCTAGAAACCTTGCTGTTATAAAACGACTTTAAATAAAAGATATACAAAAAATATTCAAGTAACTCGTTACTAAGAAAAATTAAAGGAATATATAAATTTGGACGTATTAATTGCAACCTTGCAAATCCGTAAATTAATAGAAAATAAATTATAACTTAGCAACGTCTCAACCGATCCCAAAAATATTTTAGGGTTAGAGACCCATGATGGAAACCAGAAGAATTTAAAAAAAAAGTTATAGTTCCATATAAAAAAATCAAGTTGATCACTATCCTACTTTGCCGTAACACCTTGTATATTTCAAAATATTTTTAGGATATGTGAGTAACCAAATAACTTCTGTATTTGACATTTTCTTCTATCAGGTATATGTACCTTGCGAGATATCGAAGGATTACACACTAAATGGACACCCTGTATATACGTGGTCACACGATGAGAAGGAACGGTGAAGAGCTCGCCACATCTGGCCAAATTTAAGGCGAACTTAAACACGATTGTCAAAACTGGATCTGGAGTGCGAAATCTCCAATGCAACCAATAGGGAAGGTACATACGTGCAAAGCCATCAGTTAAAAAGAGAAACTTAACCCCTAATACATCTTACATGCCCATTACATTAACAGCCAGGCGCAGTGAGAAAGCAGTTTTGGTGAAAACGCGTTGATGCTCTACTCAAAGCGAGTATCGCATGTTTCCAGGTTATAAGTATGCTTGTGGCCACCTTTTGACATAAAATAAACATCGCCAGAAATCGCAAATCTTTGCCATGCGTGAATAAAAACTACCAGATATGGCGACATCGCCGTTGCGAATGTGAAAGCTGTGAAAACCGAAACACCCGGTATGTGGGTGAAGGTGACCTCTGACCTACGGAACTGCAAACATATGTCAAACTGAAATAAATCTATGATTAACCTGTGGTCAAGGTCATATTTGTTGTACAGTTTAAGGCCTGTTATGATCCTCTCGGACTCCCAGGCCGGTTAAAGGGCCTTGGACTCCTGGAGGTGATTACATCAAAATGTGACTCTTTCAACTCTCTCAGCTTGCTAGCTTCAGGCCACGCTGCACATCTCAGTTGGGTACCAGGCGACGAAGACATTGGCGACAATGAGTGTACAGTTGAAAATACATAAACATTATTACTTATTTGTTTTTTTCCTCACTTCAATGAAAAACTATTTCAGTTTTAACACTATATCTATCAGATTGAAACTAAAACAACTTCCCAGTGAGACCAATTTATTTTAAAACGTCCAACCGCAGATTTTCAAATAATGTTTATTTTGAGACGTTGGGGCGTTTTTATACCACCAGAAATAACATATTTCAGAACTATCGTTATTTTGAGCCTCAACAGTAGTAAGAAATAAGTAAATGATGCCCAATAACGATAACTAAGGTCCAGCGATTTTACTTGCCTGCCCTCTTTCTTTGAAAACGACACTATTTTCAAAGTGTCAATTGTAAAACAACTGGAAATATTGTCGCTTTATGCTGATAGCCTTTATTTCCTAGGGAGAAAACCAATGAAATAGAAGTTAGAAATAGCCAGAAGTCGCCTGCTCACTCTGTGTTTTGCGCCAATTTTCTGCTACATTTTTTGGTCGCTAACTCTGTTATGGGCCCGTGTGGGGGCGGGTTAGAATATCTCCCATCGTATATCCTGCGTGTCGTAAAAGGCGACTAAAAGGAACACCGAACTACTGTCGGTATAAGCAGTAACCTCTTCTCAACCAACAGCTTCGGGTGGACGAGTTGAGAAGAGTCAGGACACCTTCTTGTCCTTGGGGTGAGAAATTGCCCCTAAAGGCGGATGAACCAGTAGATGCCATCTGGTCAACGCCATGAGGATGCAGAAAGCAAGTGGGAAACTACTGCATTAAAGATCTTAAAGATATCCCAAGAGAAACTCGTAAAATGTGTAAATGCATTTTACGAGTTCACAAAATGTCTGTTAAGACATTGTGACTATGATGATGAACTCTGTTATAAAATTGCCACTTTGGCGGAAAATCGGCACACCTGGCAACTTTGCGGAACGCATGTCCTAAAGAATGGAAGTTGGAAGTAGATGATGTTATGTTCTGTCTTCAACCTATTAAATGCTATCAGATATCTCCGGTCAATGCGACTACATCATCATTCTAGATCGTGGCTTGCCAATCGTGTGTAATATTTAGTTTCACAAATTCTCATAACCATGTTTGCCTATTAAAGTAAATTAATCCAAAATATGATGTATCAAATTCTACAAATATATCCGTGAGTACCTTTTTCAACTTCTGAATTGTTAAAGTAAAGGTTAAACAATTGGTATGAAAACATATTTTGAAGTTAAAAATAATGAAGGGGTACCAACTCAAAATAAACCAAGTAATACACAAAAAAATAATTATTCTTATTCTCACTGTTGCCATAAGGGAGGTTGCTTTATAAGGGGAAAAATGTATAAAATAATGGTTGGTTAATCATAAAGAGTAGCCTTCAACCATCATGCAAGATTCCGGGAAATTTGTTTCACGACGGCTATGACCTGCAGCATTTCAAATCTAACGTGCACCGACACTTATCCTCCCGAAGCGCTTTTACAGATTAGTTACCTAAATGAGGTAATACCATGTTTTTACCTAGTATACTGGACAAATGGACCCTGTCCCTTCAACTATTCTTCAAACTATACATTTTAGCATGATCCAATTAGATCACAATTATGTACTTCTCACCTTCTGCGTCAATCATAATTTTCTATAACAACCTGTAGTATCTATAAATGCTAGTTTTTACAGTTACTAACTACTATTACAGTTTACGGTTATCATAAGATGCTGAGATAGCTAATGAGACTAGATCCTATAGCCAAAAAGATAAACACGATTGTTTACATTTTCACCTCGTGAAAGGCGAACAGCAGCAAATAGGCAAAAATCCGGCAAATCCGCGGAAAAAAGAGGATTACTCCGGTGGAACACGTGCCCTAAAATAACAGCCGGACGCGAGGCTTTTTGAGAAACGTGCGTACATTGCAGATGAAAGCTCCGTTCATTATTCGACGGGTTTGGGCGATTGCTGATTGTTGCACCCCACCTATATATGTATATAAATGACAATGGGGCGCACGGCGGTTTGACAACTGGCACACATGAACGCCTCCCGGCAATGCCGAGCACTCGAGGGGACGCTTTAAATACCACCGATCACATAGGTGGCTCTGTCCATTCTTAAAACGAGGGTACCAAGCTCTACATATTAACCCGTAGTTGGTGAGGTCAACCTTTGCTTCTCCAGCCGTAGGAACTACAATAACACAGTTTTTATTCTACAAGCTTCAACTGGATGAAACGAAACGATCATGAACCGCCAAATTTCCTAAAAACCAAGTTTGGGCTTTATTTATACCTTCCTAGTCTTGTTATTATTTCTACGCCACAACTAACGCGATTTCTAAAATCCATACGCATTTTTCATCCCGCCACTAATGATACTGTGTCGAAATTTCATTAAAATCAATATCAGGTTACATAATACAGAACGATCTAATACTTGTATGTGTGGATATATCAGAAAATTCTAAGTCCCTTGGTTTCTGTAAGATAGTGCTCATGGACCTAAAATAAGGTATTATGCTGATTAGGTCTTTCTTTCACAGATCAATGGACAGACTATTACGAATACAACAATTTTTTTAGTTTTACAACCCCTCACCCATCAACCACTCCAATTCCACTCCGATCCAAAAAAGTAGAACATGATCAGGAGTTCTGAAAACCCTTTAAAACGAAGTTTGAGGAATATTTAAACTTCTTAGGTTCTTGCTAATTACTCCGCCACCCCTGCACCAATTTTCAAAATAGCAGCATTACCTACTAGAGCCTCACAGCATATCGGTACCAAAACTTCATCACAATCCATGTAATGGTTACTGAGATTACGAAGATAAAAGGACGCGAACAGACAGACAGACACTTTGACAGACCGACAGACCGACGAAAACAAGTGACGTGGATTTTCGTCGTGTAGGCACCATTTCCAGAAGGAGCAGTTTAGTCGCGTTTTGAAAATATATTTTGACACAAAAGTCTGAAAAACAAATAAAAAACACTCATGAGTAGCGGTGGGCGATAATTATCGATGTTAGGAAAACATCGATGTTTGACGTCCGATGATCGATGTTTTTAACTTGAACCATCGATGAATACATCGACGTTTTTAAAAATTTGCATCGATAATTTCTTAAAAGTTTCAATTTTACAAATTGAAAATATACAAAAAAGTAAATTAGCGAGTCTGCAGTTTTCTGGTCATCGGTTTTGCCCCATGATTTAAAATACCAATTGAAGGCGCTTTGGGTTCTTTTGTAGAGGTGTGTATTCTACTTCCATTCAGTGAACTAGTTACTACACTATTCTGTACCAAAACAACACCGACACGATGGTGACTGATTGAAGTCATTCGAATTAATGGAAGGGTGGTATAATCACAAGCTACTAGATTTGGCAAGTTGATAAAAACCTCGGCTCACATCTTCACAATGGAGATTTCTATGTGAATTGTTCTTTGTTTGTCCTATTTCAAAATCCTTTGAGATGACGTTCAGCATTGGTTGATCTCATCTTCTCAAATTAGCTAAAGTTGCAAAGCAATTTGAAAAAGGAAATAGACAACCAAAACTTATTTTTATTTTTTTATTAAAATTTAATAAAATTTGTTAGTTTAGCTAGTTTCTGGTCTTTATAATTTCCTGTTTACTATGCTGTGAAATTTGAAATAGTTAGCATTAGCAGTAAAATACATATCATTATTTATTTCTAACATTTAAATTGAAGAACACCAATACCCGAATATATCGACGTTTTTGCGATGTTCAAACATCGATGTTTTGAATACGATACTCGTATTTGTCGATGGCAGACCGTCGATGTTGATATCGATGTCCAACATCGATGTTTTCTTTCGATGTCCCATCCCTACTCATGAGTAACATAATTGGTGACGTAGGGTCTAATTGACCCCAAGCAGTATAAATAATTGAATAAGAAGAATAATACTTATACCCTA
Organism: Callosobruchus maculatus; assembly: GCA_951848785.1. Classification (NCBI taxonomy): domain Eukaryota; kingdom Metazoa; phylum Arthropoda; class Insecta; order Coleoptera; family Chrysomelidae; genus Callosobruchus; species Callosobruchus maculatus. The sequence goes on along the minus strand of CATOUR010000014.1, from coordinate 22,220,567 downwards.
AAATGCGAGAGAGAGAGAGAGTAAGTGTTTAGGCACAAAGATGACATGATCTGTTGAAGATAAACCTAAATAACTTAGAAATAGTGCCTACAAGGATCTTGTGCATTTTCAAAATTTTTCACGAAAACACCATAAATATGCAACATAGCAGTGGATGATATACTTTCTCACTTATAAACTATTTATTGGTTTTGAAAATGACGTACGCCTCTGCTCCCTCCTGTCAAAAAACCCGATCGGCACACCGCTCCCACATCTCTCACGTCGCGTCAGCGGGAATAGAGGGAAAGGTAGAGTCTGGAATCGGTGAAAACACGGGAACAGCTCCCGCATATGGCATGCAGCCACCCCTGCACTCGCGAATCGCCGATACTCTGGCTCTCGCACCTCTCCCCCTGACAATACGCCGGTGAACAATCGCTGTAATCATGGCACGATTTCCGATTTTAGTACGGGTGATTTTTGTACTTTCACCATTTTTATCAAACAGTTAAAACATGCAAGACTTACAAGGGATATCTAAGCGTACATTCAGTTCTAATAGGCATTATTGAAATAGTGCCATCCACTAATAGTGCCGTTCTAACATTAATAGTGACAGGCACTGCCTGACCTTAAAATTGTCTCTAAAACAGAGTTATTGATGCGTTGTGTCAAGCGCGGGTTTAATTCCAACCTAAAAAGAGACGGTCTAATTTTCTGTACTGTGTTTTGTGCACCGAAGTTCACCTGCGTTCAGCTATTTAGATGGTATATTTTCAATCTTATCATCATCATCAATATACTTATTTGTCAGGTATAGAAATAAATATTAGTCCTAGTTCCCAAGAACCTTATACGTTATGGCTACGTTCACCAGTGCATCTATGAAATATTAAATACTGTGTCTCAAAACAGCGAACTGAATCATATTATGTCAAAATAGTGCCTTGGCAGTGCCCTGATACAAGGCCTGCGTAAATAGTGGCAGGCACTAACTTTAATACTGCTAGGCAGTATTTTTGTTTTAGTGCGCACGCTTAGATGTCAAATACGGCCAGGAATTATTAGTACCTTATTGCATTGCGTCTTCAATAACTCCCTAATGAATAATCAAGCACTGCCATTCATCGGCAATTTGAGTAGCTGAAGCATTGTACGATACTTTTGTACAAAAATTCGATAATGCTTCAAGATTTTTTTTAACTGGCATATATTATTGTCATTTACAATAGACATTTCTTTTGATCTATGGCCAAACAAATACATGGTAACTTCTCGAGGGACACCTTCCCTCCGACCACAGGTGCAGATGGAACAATGGCAACTGCTTCCAAGAAGAAAGCCCCAGTATTTGCAATACTGATAAGGCGAATGGGCCCACTACTGTTGTGAAGTGCACACCGAGCTCGCTCCCATACTCACCCGCCTCTTTCGGATGTTGTATAGCTCCGGTATCTTCCCAAACTACTGGAAAACAGCTGGATGCAGCATCCAGCCGACCAGCAACAGGCCTATAGATCTGCTCTCTGTAATCAGTGAAGTGATGGTGAAATGCATCAACCAAGAGCTTATGAAGTACCTTGACCTCCATCACTTAATCAATCACAAATAACATAGATACCGGCTTCAAAGGCCAACCGGAGGTCTGCCGACTTACATCACACATGTGTGGAGCAAACTCGTCCATTCATTGGCGAGACTCACATCATTGCTCTCGATATTTCAAAGGCATTCGACCAACTGTGGCGTGCGGCTGCCCTAACCAAGCTTGCGTCTTATGGCCTCCCTGCTAAGCTTTACGGTTGGCTCGCAGACTTTTCAGGTCGAAAAATCTCGGTCCGGGTAGACGGCTTCTCCTGTTCCTTCCATAACATCAACGTTGGAGTTCCGCAGAGATCGGCACTGGCTCCGATATTATTTCTGCTTCATATCAATAACAGTTTGCGGATGACAGTACTTTACATACAGGCATCATGAGCGACAGCGGCTGCTTCACTTCCAAAGGATCTTAAGACCGTTACCGCTTAGGGGCCCACTAACATGGTGAAATTTAATGCTTCCAAGACTCAGTGTTCTATCGAATAATAAGTAGTCATTGCCAGCCGGTTCTAATAAACAGTCAGGCTACACCAAGAAATCACTTATTCAAGCTCTTAGTAGTCAACATTAGCTGCTCGATCTCATTATAAGGCGGCAGTTCTGCATACACCAAGAACAGAGCGGTATGGCCGCAAATTGTCCCCAGGGTTTCTAAAGCTTTAAATACTCTACTGACCTATTCAAGTCCCGCGTTAACAAACTTCCCCTAACATAACCTTAAAAAATAGACAATGTCATCCCCCAAAAATGTCCAAACTAAAACCTTAACCAGAAATGGGTCGGAATCTTGCATAAAAAATAGCGCAGCACAAAATTGCTTCGATTGAAGTGCTACCAGCTGCTTGAGTTGTGTCAGAAATAAATAGAACCAAATGTTGTTCAAATTGATCTAAGATTCCTGCTGGTTAATCCATTTGAGAGATGCTTGTGTATGCTACAGTGGAGAGCATTTTTCCTTACGTCTCTGTACGTTATGTCACAAACGATCATGGCACTGCATGGAGAATGGAAGATTGTACGTCCAAGTATCACACATACACAAAATATTTACTCATCTAGAGTACTATACCTCCTCTTGTCAGATACCTAAATTAGACAATTTCAAAACTTGTAGTCCTAGATGGCCTAGATACCACTTCTGTGAGTAAAATAAATTGCCGAGCGGATGTATGATATTTTAAAATTTCTACCATGTTAAACTCGACAATGGACTAGTATCATGGGTATGAAAACAATGATTAAATCATTATAATCTCTTAATGTATACAAAAATAGGGGCACTGATGCGTTTCGTTACTCTCTGCATCATTTTCTTTACTAGTAATTCCATTTTAAAGTGTAAAAAAGTGAATCGCGGTATTGACGCAATTTTCACAGAACAAACTACTTTTTGTGATTTTTTCTCTCTCTCTCTCAAGAGGATGCCCTGTGGGTTTCGTCGCTATGTCACATGAAGAAATGTTCTGAGATCTTATAATTTTATAGATTTTCTGTCTCGAATCGAGGCCTTTTGTGATTTAGTTATTATGCGGTGAATAATTTAGTCCGGTAACTTGAAAAGTCCACATGACTTTCGATTAGTGCATACTAATCACACGTTGTCCATATTATCTCTACCTGCCAAACACAAAACTTTGAACCAAGTATCAAGATTAATAAAGGTTGCTTCACTGGTCGCATATAATTATAAAGTAACGTATTTTTTCGAATACGTTATAAAGGACCACATAAAGTTATACATACATACATTGAGCTTTGGGTACTCATGTTAGAGCGGCATCACGGCACACACACTCGTCTTCCGATTGGCTTTTCTCCAAAAAATTGCGGAAAGGTATGAGAAGGCTCTTGTGTCATACTCTACCATATACAGTCATAAAAGATTCATGATACTAGTTCACTCTATAATATATCACAGCATATGAAAACATTTTTTGAATTTGATTAATTTAGTGTCTTAATATTGCTATTCAAACCAAACCAAAAGTTGCTGGTGTGTCCCCAACTGACGTTGCAGCTGGCTAGGTGGTCGTCTCGCCATCCGGTCCCCCCACACCGGTTTACTCCGGTTTCCAGCGCACACTCTGTTTACCTGCAACAAAATGTGTTTGCTTTAGTAAATAGCACCGGCAGCGGGGATTTGCACGGAGATTAAATTTAAAAAATGAAAGTAAATAGATGGAAGGGAGATTATTCGTTAAATCGAATCAACGCTGAGGATTTTATACGCTGCTAGCTGCCTGATGTGGAGCTTGATTGACAGTTTTAACTAGAATGCTGGACTGTTAGGTGCAACCGTAAACCCAGTTACAAGATTATTCTGATATATACCTTTTTTAAAAATTATGTCAACAGCTCTATGTCAAAGAAATTCGGTTGTCTAAATAATGATTTCTCAAATATGCTAAGCTGATATGACGTCCATTTCACTGCTGCAGAATTAATAACAATAGGGGAGTTGTAGACAAATAAATTATTACGTCGACTCTTTCATTATAACGTACATCATGAATTGAATATTAATCTTTTTGTTTTCGTTAAAACCCTCTATTTAACTCGTTTATGAGAAAAATTGTTTGAGTACAAAAAATGCTGCAAAAATTACCTTGATAAAAATTTCCGAGGAGCCTCTTTCTCTCTCTATAATGGTATTGCTGCTGCCAACCACAACGAGAACAGCTGAATAACTGAGGGCAAGTAACGTCCAGTTAAACAGCCAGTGGCGCGATATATAAAATCATGAAGCCGTCAACCTGTCAGAGACATCCCCGATATTAGCACTACCCCTCCAGGAAATCACCTGCCTGGGAGGGTGTGGTCCACTCTAACCAGAATAAGAACTGAGTACGGAAACTGTGAAAACTTCAGGTACAAGAGGAACCAAATTCAAAGTCTCGAATGTGACTGTGGAGCGGAGAATATGACAGAGACCCAAGAGACTTCCTTTACGCAACTGCAGTGTTGATGAATACATTCGGAATTTAGACATTACACTGTAATCTAGTAATTAATAAAATTAATGTACTGTGTATTTTTATGCCATGCGCTAGATAGATAGATAGGTTTCATCATTAATTAACGTATTGTACAATACTTTAATCAAAGGTTTCATATAGTGAGGGAATGTGGGGAAGATCGGTTAGAATCGTATCGTTGTCTGTTACTATTATATTATTATTAAGCCAACTAATTCCACCTGATTGACTTTTGTTCAAAAGATTCCCGTAGTGAGCCATCTGACTGTGTTTTAACAGATTCTGAGTCAGTCAAAAGCTTATGCTTAAATTTAACCATAACTTCTTACTGCAAAATAAATATCGGTTTCGATATTTTGCAATAATTCTACCAAAATTATGATGCAGTATCACACTGCAAGGGTACCAGGTATAGGGAAATGTTTAAGCTAACCATATTATGTAGAACGCATTGCTGACATCCGTGATTAGTAATTACACTATGTATGACTAAAATCAATCGTACACATTTTTTCAAACCCTTAGTAATGGGCCTATACCACATTTTTGGTTTATTGGCATAAACAAACCCTGACACCACGTAAATGCCATAAATAATTTTACAAAATGTTTCTATCGTATTTATAACCGAAAAAAATTGCTCTAAATATGGAATTTTTTGAATCCATACACTTATCGCCCAGGTCGTGACGTCACCTGTAGGGAACCAATAAGAGGTCACTGGTACAAAACAATAGCATCTGCTCGTAGTCATCGGACCACGAAAGGACGCTTCTCATTGGTTCCCTACAGAAAGGACGCTTCTCAATGGTTCCCTACAGGTGACGTCATCATCGGCTATTTCAAATCACAGTACAATTTTCTTTTTGGTGTTATTCTCATTTGGATCAAGTTTTCTGCTGACTTTTTACAGTAAACGGTCCTATGTATCATCAAAAATAATACCGCAGTAAGTAAATTGATCAATTTGAGATCACGGTATAGGCCCATTGTTTTGAAACTGTTTATCTCAATGCATGGCAACGTAATTCTGCATAGAAAAAACGTTAAGTCCAGGCATGGCCAACTTGTTTGCGATAACCCACAGAGTGGTAGTAGTATGCAGGGATCCAACATCGGATAGATAAATATTTCACGTGAACTGTGCTCGAAATAGAATTTCAATGAGTTGTGCAGTCACAAATCTCGGGGAATGCCTCCAGTATTATGCTTCATAAAATGCACACGTCCTACAAATCACGTTCCACCTGGCGAGTTGCTAGGGAAGGGGGATGAGAGGGACGGGGGGCGGATGGACGGTCGGACGCGAATATGCGCCATATTTAAATCATCCGTGAATCGTTAAACCGCCAGACGCCGGCAGTTAAGATGATGAGGTCTTTCCCAGCTAAAGGTGCCAGGTAAATTTAGCAGGCAGAAGCTGGAGAAAGGCTAAATTGGACTGGATCAATGTCAGGGAATCTTGAGGTGTTGGTGGATCGAATATAAGGGGTGTACTTTTTACGTTTGAAGCACTTTTGGTGGTTCTTTGTGCATTCATAGAGGACGCTACCTTACAGAATCAATCACTCACTTGAACAATAGGAAAAAAAATTGTGCGTGTGGAATTCGAACCAAAGTCACCACCGATAGTATACCTACCTTCGAGGCTATTGAAATTATTAGGTAAATCGGCTAAGAGAAACTGCTGTAAATTAATTTCAAGTTCGTCACGTAGCCGCTAGGGGACGCAACTGTTACGATCAATCAGAAAAAATGTTTTTTCTCAAAAAATATATGCGTAAAGGCATATTATAAATATTTATATCATATTATAGAGTGGACGGCTTTAGACTTTTTTCAGGTGTTTTCTGCTCTTGTAAGATACAGTGATGGGGGAACGTCAAATATGTTTTTTTGTTTAAATGCCAACAAATTTGATATCAGGTAACATAATTGAACAAGCTATGGGTCGTATTCATAGTCGTCTCTTGTCTCAAGTGTGGCTTTGCTTGTGTATCTGTCATATTTCAAGTATGACTCAACTTGTTATGCCTATGCCGACGCATTTTGATGACTTCTGTTATTTGTCCGGATGTGAAGAAGCTGACAAAACCATACTCCAAAATTAACCTACAAGATCGCTTTGACTGCAACGAAATGTCATGTTGACATGTTATGTTGACACTTCGTTACTTGAGTATTATTCAAGGGAGCCTTAAGTAGCTGTCGAAACACAAAACCTTACTTCAGGTATTAAGGAACTCTTAAGTATTGACTATGAATACGACTCTTTAGTATCTTTTGTATAAAAATGAACCGAGTTGATTTTTCCGGGGAATTCTGGGGGAGCTACTTGACGGCACTACAATTATTAGAAGAATTTTGAATCAATGAATAGAGGTCATAATGAGAATGACTATTCGAAACCTCAAAAGATGTAGATATGGATTCAACATATATTCAGCTAAGAAGCAGCTATAAATTAAATTTGCGAGGGCTTCTATCAACAATCAGAAGTCTCTCACCATCAGTGTAGTAAATATCATTAGGGAAATCAGAAGCACAATGCACTAGTAACTGTCTTGATGCTGCATTAACCAAGTTTCTGTAACTACCAGTGTCAGAGCCAAAGCTAAGGTACAACAAATAAAGGCAGTCCACTGCCTTGAACGTGTAACAAAAGCAACCAGAAAAGAGAAAAAATGGCGTCGTACGTCTTGACTCAGTACTTCCCAGAGATTATAGGTTCTAAGAAAAAATTTCAAGTTCTTTTATCCCTACACCGTCCTCACCAATAAATGGACAATGGCCAGGGACCACTGAAACATCAAATATCGAAAAACGAAGATTGGGCGATTTCTTAATTTTTCGTTTTTTGTTGATTCCTCATCCGCCACTTGCAAGAATTCCAACAACGATACACTGTTACCATTTTCTCTACGGTAGTACTACTATATCACAGTTTCATCACAATCAGGTTCACAGTTCTCAAGTTACACGTTATAGGATTATAATAAGTATGCATTAAATTACTCCACAGATATAAAATTCAAAGGCATTTTTCGAATAGTTCCAAGAAGTACAATTTTCAGAAATCATAGATTTTGTCGAGCCTTACCATGCCAATTTTTTCAGTGCAATGATTGTAATGTTTAAGAATACGATATACTTTTGCCTTTTTATCCCATCCAAAAGAAATGGAAAGGGATCAGGAACCTCTGAAGCAGCTATCGGCGTGAGAGGTGAAAGCAGACCTGCATTGTTCAATTAAGCCTTTGAAGAGAAATTATTCACCAAAAAATTTAGTCTTGGTAACTATAAATATGTTGGTCAAATCTCACATATTATCGAGTATGTTGGTACATAACTTTGATTCTTGCGCAACAGAAGGCTATAATATAGAACGACTCTAAGCATCAGAGAGAAGTGATTAAAACAAGATGGAAAATAAATAACATTAGGGATGAAGATAAAAATTAAACTCAGTTGGGTATTTACCGGGTACAACGACATCAAAAAAGACACCTTGGAGGTGAAACTGGACGGTAAGACAAGATTATTTGGGATCAATTAATAAATCAACAAGGCATTGCCACATGGAAACTTGGACGAAGATGGATGAAACCTATAGAAACCTAAGCACTCATAGTCGACCCTTAATAGTATGGAGTCTGCAATAATCGTTGTCAAACTGATATGGAGGTTATCTAAGTTTAGGTCCCACAGTGTACCAGATTTTTCAAGTTAGTGTTGATCTTTTATATTAATATTTCTATTATAATCCATAGCGCACGAAAATATTTATTCTCGTGTTAGCGAGGAGCCGTGGCCGCCTGTTCCCTTTTTCAAGTATGCGCGTCTAAAGTCTCAAGTTTTGAACCTTCGAAAAATTATAGTAATAATGGGTATGTACACATAAAGACGAATCAAATATGAAACATCTTGACTAAGGCATTTGACTTGGCATCTTTCACATATTATCTCCCTCCTTCTCTCTCAATGAACGTGTGCATAAGGAGTAACTAACTTTCGCCAATTCTAACAAGCATAGGTTTGTTTACGTGATAGAGAGCAGCACAAGGGCAAACCTCTACTTTTCTCTAGCACTGTAACTTTCGAGAACCTGTCACCGTAGATGTTACTCTTAGGAAACGTTATTCCGAGCTCTTCGTGGAGTATTTATCTGACAGGCCTTCACTGCTTGGTGCTGGATATTCTCGTAAACAAGCGATTGTCTTAAGACCCTTACCTTTTGCCGTAAGTAATCGCTACGCCTGTCTCGCCTGTCGGGGATGTCTCCAGAACGCGACCCGTTTGTTATTAGGAAAAGGGGAAAGAATTACAGACAGAGGCGGAGATTATAGACAGTGCTTCCTAGCTTTCCTGCATCAGGGTAAAGAAAACAAAGATGTACCACAATGATTATCAGAATTCTGCTTAGTTTTGAAGAATTATTTTTCAGTTTCAGGTACATCTCAATAAAATTTTATACGCAGAATAAATCTCATCTACAAACTGGTCTACATGAAACGTCAATGTTATACAGTTTATTCCTCTACTAATGCATTCACCGTATTCTGTGGTCACGCAAAATAACCAACCATGAGGTGCTACTGCGAGTAGGAAAAGATCCTGAATTGATATTTAACACTCAATGAAAAAAACTCGATACTTAGGACATGTGACGAGAGGAGATAAGTACAAAATTTTGCGTCTGACCATGCGAAGAAAAACTGAGGAAAAAAGGTCGGTTGAGAGACGACGCATATCATGATTGAAGAATTTCTGAGACTGGTTCCATTTTACTTCAGTAGACCTATTCAGAGGAGCTATATCAAAAATTATAATTGCCTTGATGGTTGTCAACCACCGAAGGGAGACGTCACCCTTAGAAGAAGAACTGAGTAGTCATACTCTCCTGGCTTCAAATACACCTTTTGCGGATGACCTGGTACTCAAAATAAAATCATCCAAACTGACATGATCATTATTTCATAACACCTACATTATACATTTCCTTGCAAGAACAGGCGCAAGCAATGTAATGCTTCAGTCAAGAAGGAAGCTGTGGCACAAGTAAGGCTACCGCCACAAGGTTATCAACCAATGATCCAACAAGGAACATCGCCAGCAATGGTAAATCTACCATGGAAAAGCTGCTTACAGGTCCAAATGAGCGGTTCACTAGCTAGTTAGTGAAGCTGGAAAGGAACTATGTTAGCCAAATTAGTTCTGCTATTACTGGACATGGCCAGTTGGCCACTTAAGATAACGTCTATATACTCTTGGAATCACCAACAAAGAACAGGACTATAGACTTTGCCGTCAGTCTCAAGAGCCTGCTCGCAGCCAGATAATGAAACTGACTATACTATTGGAAAGAAGTTCGTGGACCTGACCAACGGCATATATCTCATTTAGCTGCAACAACTAGGTACCTACATACTTTTTAACACCACATTTATATTAAAACTCTTAGCAGGTTTTACTTTTAAACTAGTTTTCACTTCATTCATCAAATTTTGTTGCATTGCATTAATTAAATTTTCATTTCAATGAGATAACTCATATCTCGTTACTTTAAGATTCGATCTTGGGGTGCAGGTGAAAACAGATGCTTGAACTATGAGATCTCAATGATATCTATCAATTGACATGACCTTTGGTTTGCCAAGGAACTTTCCCAAAGCCTCTCAAGGCGCTTTACAGAAATCGTGTTATATTTTTCTCGGCATTCCAAGGTGAAGCTCAAGAAGGATAGATTCATCGGGCCACAATACGAAGTATGCTGTAAGCAATCTTTCGGATACTAAAAATGCTGTTGGAACTTGTTATCCAAGAGTGACTAGGAACAAAAAAAACAAAGTTACTGACAACTAGATGTTGATTTATTAGATAGACTGGCAATTAAGGTAAAAATGTTCCTATTAATGAATTCCTTTGACCAGTATTTCTACTTTTTAAGTCTCTTTAAATCTTGGAGTGCTTTAGCTTTAAAAACAAAATATATTTCTTAATACAAAATCCTGTGAGATAACAGTTTTCATCGGTCTGAAGACATCAAATCTCTCATCAAATATAGACATCTGCCAAAAGGGCAAAGCGCTTTAAGTTCATTGAATCAAGGTGACTAGCCTGCCTTCTGTAGACACCGAATGTTACATAGTCTGGTTAGAGATGCTTCAAACATGGATCTAGTCAACTCTTGCGAACATACGATTGGGTATAAGTTATTTAATATTTCCTATGCTCAAATTGAGAAGCACCTAATCTCTCTATAAGGGTTTGGCACTGGTACTGATGATCCACACAGGACGGGACATCTGCTGTGCTGTGCTGCTCTCATTTCGAACTTATCAGCAATTCAGATAAACCACCCTCCCTGTTCTCAGTTTTGGAATCTTACAAGATTTTCGAGAGCAACACTCCGCACTAAAGCAGGAAATCAATATTACTGCCTGAAGAAATATTGTCTACGCACCCAAAGAGAAACAAGGCTAGCGGACGTGACGTGTCTCGGACCAATTGGACTTCACCAAGGCAGCAAGTCAAGGATATGAGGACTCCAGAAGATGATAATACCAGGATGTCGTAACAGACAATCAATGATAGATTTACAGTTTCGGCTGGAATCTCTGTTTAGAAGGAAAGAGTACCAGCGTGGCCACGGAGCCCAATATAATCCACCTGTATGTCGAATACTAAAGCCAGGAATAAGTACAGTAAACTGAAGAAACTCCTTTTTTAGTAAAACAATCTTGGGATACGGTCACTTATTATATTTCCAAAATATAAAATTTTACGACGTTTCGACGCTTCTATTAGGCGTCATCTTCAGGTATTAAAACTAAAATAAAACAGATACAAAATGACTAATATTCACAATTAGTTTTTTTTAAAAACAAAATTAAAATTTAAAATAAATAATTAAAATGCAACAGAAAACTTACATTATACCACACCAGTCACATGTATTATGCCGGGTGGTGTTGGCAATTTGGCTTTCAGTGAGAGACTGGCGTGGTGGAACAAAAATACCAAGCTGATAAAATATACGTTAAAAAATATATACAAGTACAAAACATAAGAAAACAATTAAATATCTAGGAAGGTAAATATTGATAAGATGTAAGAAAGTATAGGCTATGTTCCATTTATTAAATTTGCTTATATGCATGAAAGATTGCTTGTATCTGTCCTGAAATTCATGCTGTTAGAACTTCTTTTTGTATGTATCATCTCTAAGATGTTCCTTTTATACCAATCTTTCTCTTATACATAGGATAAACTAAGCAGTATTTAAATAAACGCATATACAAACATAAGCATGATATTAAAAATAAGAACCTGAATTCTACCGCCCTCAGCAAACATGCTATAGAAGATAAACCTACCATCGACTTTAACAACGTTAGAACTTTATGCAAAGAGAAAGATTGGTGTATATGTTTTGTACTTGTATATATTTTTTAACGTATATTTTATCAGCTTGGTATTTTTGTTCCACCACGCCAGTCTCTCACTGAAAACCAAATTGCCAACACCACCCGGCATAATACATATGACTGTTGTGGTATAATGTAAGTTTTCTGTTGCATTTTAATTATTTGCTTTAAATTGTAATTTTGTTTTTTAAAAAAATTAATTGTGAATGTTAATCATTTTGTATCTGTTTGACATCTCTGATATTTTATTTTAGTTTTAATACCTGAAGATGACGCCTAATAGAAGGGTCGAAAATTTTATATTTTGGTAATATAATAAGTGACCGTATCCCAAGATTGTTTTACTAAATATTCCTTTTGGGTACATAGCCAATATTTCTTCAATTATATTACTAGAATGTAGGCGTACGACCCCGTTCGTATTTGTTTCAATGTTACTGCCATTTTGATTTCAAAGAATTTGGGCAGCAAAAATCCCAGTTGAGCTTTTGTCTGCTACTATTCGTCTTTAGCCTCAAAATTCTTCTAACGAACAAAATAGTGAAAGATAGATAGGTCAAGGCTTCTATATTTTTGTACTATTTTTAATAAAAATGTCGAACCTATATGATATACTCAGATTGCTATATAAGTATATCTAACGCTTCCTCCATCATGTAAGATATTTTTCGACCCCTACCTCTGGAAGCCATTAGAAAGTTGACGTTGGCCGACAAGGGGGCGCCACCTGTCTACCATGTCTCCTTCCCCCTTTTTTACGAGCAGGAGTGAGGGGGTGGCCGATGTAATGAAAAGTGGGCCCGCTCCTTTTCGACTTTGATATATTTACAAATTCATACTAACTTCACGTCGATGAACTCTGAAAACTCATCTTTTCAAACGGCAATTTATCTTCGTTTCACGGTTCTTTCCTGGGAGTTCGAATGGGGCTTTTTTAGGAATCCGCAGCGAGAGTTTATTGTCAACAGACAGAGAACCGGGGCTCGTTACACAACCGGTGCGGTGGGTTTTTGCACTACATAGTTGCTAGAGTTCCAGCGCATTATTGAGTTTAGTTTTGGCTTTCCATACTTTTTCCATAATTATACAGGGTGTTTTCAAATTTCGGATTTTCCTTTTCAGAAACGACTGTCTTTAAAATGACAAAGCTAATGTGCGATGAATGAGCAGCAGAAAATTAAAAAAAAATCGTAAGAAAGTACTACTCGTTCGCTGCGAAGTTTCAAGCGCGGTCCTGTCACATGAGTTTTATAGGTACAGTTCGAAATTCGCGCCGCAGAACTGAAAAGCGCAAGTGTTTCTTCTTCAATTTTTTTATGGTCAGCCTCTCGCAAAGGCCGTTTAGGTCTTTCAGCGTGTCCACCATGATGTGATACAAACATCTTGTGTTTCTAGCTCTTTGCACGAGAGAACAAATGGACAGCATGCAATGCGAATCCGGACAGGGAAACGATCAGCATACACTCGCGAAATCTAAGAGTAATTTTCACCACATACGCCGTATACTAAAATCATGTCCACCAGTTCATTATGGTTTTAACGGTTGCATCATTTTTGTCACGTCAATAACTTGAGACATCAAACGCACCCTGCTACGTATGCTCCTTAACCACCTTCATTTTTTGTGTTTAATTTGATCCAGTTCTACAGGGACGGAATTAGAAATGCGGATTTCATTATTGGTCAATGTCTTGATATCCCTGAGCAATTCGTTTATATCTTATTAGCAAAAATCACTCCTTTTTTGCGAGTACTACATGCCCTATTAAGTCCCAACCTAGGAAACACCCTGTATTTATGCTACTAAGGATATGCATTCACGAGAGTTGTTGGTAGATCAAATTAATTTTTTTCAGTTTTGATAAGTTCAACCGCATAGATATACAGGGTGGGCCAATAGTGCGTGGACGGAGGATTGTGGGCTTACTAAAAAATATTTCAAAAATCTGTCACTTGATCATGGTAGGGACCCTTAAGAGCTATAACTTAAAAATATTTTCACTCAAATTTTGACGTTTATATAGGGTGATTCATATCAAACTTATATTTTTTTTAATGGAACCCCCTATATATTACTGCATATTTGGATTCCTTGGTTAATTCTAGTGTGACTTTATGTATCACACATGGAACTTTAGACGAACCGTTTAGGCGCAAATCACCATTTTTGGTATAAGTAGGTATCAGATAAAAATTGAATATCGCAGCGATTATAAAACTTAGAAGGCCGTGACTTTGCAGTACGACTAAGCATGGAATGCATCACCTTAGGTCAGAGGGCTAAATTTGAATTCTTTTTGCACTTGGAGAAATCAGTAGATTAATTAAGGAAACTTCAATCATAGATAACTTGATTTTTTCAAATGGGAATGCCTATTTAGGTTTAAAGAATCAAATGTAAAATTCGATTACCTTTCTAACGATATAGCATTCTCGATATCAGTCTTTTTTGGTTTTCATTTTATTTCAAATTTTCTGTCAAATCGGTGTTTTTCAATTTTCCTGCGTGTAAGCAACCTAGCAGGCCGTGAAAAATAAACAAAAGCTCGTTAATATGGAAGAAACCAACTAACTTTGTAGAAAGATGCAAACTAACTAGAGCAACGAGGCCAGATTATGCAAATTCCTTACAACATATTAGCTCTAACCGGATACAACAGCCGCAAGATATCTAATGCCAATGAGTAGCTGGGGTATGGCAGAAGTGTTTGTTTTTCACAGCATACTAGCTATTGATGTCTACTAGAGCTTGACAACCTTCCAAAATGATTAAAAATTTGGAAACAAAAGGAAAACTATCAGCGATTTTTGCTTACAGTCTTAACATCTTTAGTATGAAATTTCACTTTTAATGGGATAAAAAAATTAGTCATTTCCGTTTAGTTAAGTCAAAAGTGAAGATATCTCCAACTGGAGCATTCTGAACATCTATTGAAATAATGCTAGAATTTTTTAATTACGCTATGTTGTAATTGTGTTTATTTCATGTAGTTTTCTGCAAACTAAATTATATTTTACAATTCAAACAGACTGCAAATCAAGTTTCACTTTCCGCGATTTTGCTAATAAGTAACCTACTGAAGAATTTGAAGGGTTCCAGTCAGAGGTATCATTACTTTTGACTTACGGAAATGGCTACTTTTTTATAGCATTAAATGTGAAAATTTATTCAAAAGACATAAATATTCTACTGCCAGCAACAATCAGTAGTAGTTTTCCTTTGATTAAATATTTTTTTACTGACTTTGGAAATTGGCTAATAGCTAGTAGGCTGTGAAAAATGAGCGTTCTTGTTACCGCTATTGTTTCTGGTTAGAGCTAATATGTTGTGAGGAATTTTCATAATCTTGCCTCGTTGCTGTAGTTAGTTTGCATCTTTCTACTAATTTAGCTGGTTTCTTCCATATTAACGAGCTTTTGTTTATTTTTCACGGCCTGCTAGGTTGCTTGCATTCAGCAAAATTGAAAAACACCGATTTGACTGAAAATTTGAAATAAAATGAAAACTAAAAAGGATTAATATCGAGAATGCTATATCATTAGAAAGGTAATCAAATTTTACATTTGATTCTTTAAACCAAAATAGGCATTCCCATTTGAAAAAATTAAGTTATCTGTGATTGAAGTTTCCTTAATTAATCTACTGATTTCTCCAAGTACAAAAAGAATTCAAATTTGGCCCTCTGACCTAAGGTGACGCATTTCATGCTTAGTCGTATCGCAAAGTCACGGCCTTCTAAGTTTTATAATCGCTGCGATATTCAATTTTTTTCTGATACCTACTTATACCAAAAATGGTGATTTGCGTCTAAACGGTTCATTTAAAGTTCCATGTGTGATACATAAGGTCACTCTAGAATTGACCAAGGAATCCAAATATGTAATAATATATAGGGAGTTCCATTCAAAAAAATGTAACTTTGATATGAATCACCCTGTATAAACGTCAAAATTTAAGTGAAAATATTTTTACGTTATAGCCCTCAAGGGTCCCTACCATAATCAAGTGACAGATTTTTGAAATATTTTTCAGTAAGCTCACAATCCTCCGTCCACGCACTATTGGCCCACCCTGTATACCCTCAAAAATTCAAAACTCCTTCGATCTCTTCAGAAAATTATTAGCATTTAAAATCAGAACTTTAACATGGACTCTAATGACAGATTAGCATTTTTTCATCTTGAGGTTCTTTCGAATTCTTAATTTATATTATTGTATAAAAAATAGGGTTGACGATCGTTTGAATTAGTTATTCATTATTTTAGTCATGGTAGTTAAAACTGTTTCGGAAATTAAGATACAGTATCGAAAACTGGCAACACCGCGCTGATTTACAGACCTACAGCCTCTCTGTCTTCACAAAAAGCCATAGTTAGGTTGCTTTGTTGCTTATCGTTAAGGAATTACAATGGTGTTAAAATAATAACTAATTTAGGCCCGATTCTATCAACATGCATATTTAACAAAGATTTGGACAAAGCTTTTCTATTGGATGTCATTTAGCAAAAGCTTTTTATTGGGTATTGAGGGCTATGTTAATAAGTATCATTCAATAGTATTTTATCAATATTGAAAACAACACGTCAAAGCTGGATGACACTTTTGTCAAAGATATTTTAGAAATTCATGGATCAAAATCGTAGCAGGATATCAGAACATAGCGATTGATTTGCAAATTAATGCCACATTTTCCATGTTTACATTATAATTATTGTATAATTACTAATTGCAAACTGCGATAATTTGTGATAAAAGTAGTAGGTAGGTAATAACAGCAACTACCTACCTTATTTAATAGTTACAAATCCCACGTCCGTCAGTCAGATGGATTATATGAAAATACGTAATTTTATGAAGAATCAATCTTTCATTTACTGGATGCATGTTTAATATAGACTTTCTTATAGAAATATTCACTGGTGCAGCGTACACATTCACATTGTACATAAAATAGGGTTGGTGTTTACTATGCTGTGGTTATACATAGCTATAAAATGGCGAGCTTTGCCGTTCTGGGGTTCTGGATAGGCAACCAGTAATGCACATACACGTTTGGGAAATAGCTGTAACCTTTGAGATGTAACAAAATGCTATTTTTACCTCTTTTTACTATAAAACAAAGATATATTGCAGGTATTCATAATTATTATCGATAGTAAATTATTGTTTTATCCAAATATTGCAGTGAGTGAATTTCTTGTCATCATATCATTTGATACATCAAGAAACTAGTGATAAAATGCACGGCTTCTCTGGAATCTGATCGGTTGAGGTTAGCAGTTGTTAAACTTTTTGTTAAACAAGAAAATGCAATTTTTCACCCGTTTAGGATGGAAAGTCAGTCTTGAAAAGATACTAGATGGTTCACAATGGTCGATTGTATATAAATTATGTCATTTTGACCTTTTTTGAGGTAAACTTCAAGAGAAATCAATCATTTTCAGAGTACCTTGACAGATGCATGTTCTTGAAAGGGCTGCTCTGATTGGTCAAAGTCTTTGTTAAAATGTGCATTTTGATAAAATCGGGCTTTAGAATAACTGATATTCTAAAATAGAGACCTTATCAAAATCTAGCTTATACGAAAGGAATTTATAATATCTGAATTATACTTTGCAACTCTTCTAAAACCCCGAATACACTTTATACAAGGTTAGTGCTTATTTGACTTTAGCGTAGCGAACTAACGCCATTAAGGTTTGGAATTAGTTAGAGAAAACTGCTGTCTCATTCATGGTTCTAATCGGCACAAAGTAGCAAATTTGGCTGTTGCCACTTATGAGCGTCAAATTAATCGCCCTTTACTGCCCAGGTATGTTGTTACAGCCAGTAAAGGCCGAGGGGTCAAAGATACAACGACAGATTAAGTGTCAGAAATTTCGTGAACTGTTCAACGAGAGTTAATGATGGTAATAACTTACTGCAATTGAAGTTTGCAGCACGAGCCGTAGGCAAGTAGAAGAGAAAGAACGTATTGGGTTCATCCTTTTTTTCTAATACCGCAGACGCTCTCAGATTGTGCAGGACGCAACTACGAAAGGTGGTTTGATTTATAGTAAGTGGCATTGGCCATTCAGTGTATACCTGCAAAAGTTGGGAATCAAACTCGCACACTCCAAAATTCATGAAAATCGTGCAAACCATTTCCGAGATAATTGATGTGTTCCGTACTTAAGACTCACCCCGTATAAACGTGCGTGAACGCGTCCACGCGTGCTTATGATACCTCTGCGTTTAGCCGCATGCAGCGCGTGAAAAACGTTAAGCGCGTGAAGCCATATAGACAAGAGGTACCTACTATTTCTGGTTTCTAAAATGCCCCTCATCAAAACTAATCCTTACGCGTTTTTCTATTCTAAACAGTTTTAGCTTGGTTACGTTACTGATCACCAGCAGCACCTGAAATCGATAATCTAGATAACTCATAATTGGATGATTCCCTCAGTACTGCACATCACTATAAGTAATAGGAGTGATGTAGTACAAGCCAAACTGATTCATTACTCACAGTGACATTGTTTGACATACCTAGGAAGAGTGAAAAATGGCGAAAGTTTAAAAGCAATCATCGCTCTACACGTAGATGTCGATTATTAAAAATATGCCCGTACCTCTTTGAAAGCGAGACCGATCAATTAACATCCCCAATTACAGCCACTCGAAAATCTGCCGTCAGCCAAACCGTCCGTCGGCAGTTAAAAGCTCTTTAGCCTTCGTTACCGCAAAATCTCTTGTAATTCAATCGTGGTCGCTCAAAGCTGACCATCTTTACATCGCCATCGTCCTGCCAGACTTCTTAATAATTCACGGCCGTCGTCCTTCGGGCGTGACGGAAAACTTCGCAGTCCAGTCAACACCCTCTATAGTCCGGACGCATTGGCTATATGTGCGGAAAATTCAGTGAAATATAGGAACTCCTACAATACGAAAGAACCCTGTCCATTTTAGTCACAAGGCAAACACAATATTTATACATACAAACATTATTTTGGAATGGTTTGGAATCAGCCGATTATAAACTGGCAAGGCTTGGAAAAGGCTATTAAACAAGAGGTTCGATATTTTTAGTTGGCTATCCTTGGCAGAGACAATTTTTGTCTATACAGCGTTAGTTATCGTACCGCACTTAAGATTAATGAAGCACCCCTGTATGTTACGGAATGTTCCCTATCATGCTGTATGTAAAATAGGTATACTTCAAAAAAATCGCGCTTTTATACCACCAAACAGTGAAAAATACTTCTTAGTATAGGCTGAAAAAAATCGTGAAAAGGAAAACAGCAGTATTTTGTGGAAAAAACGTTGGGTGCTTCATGCCATATTTTTTCATATCGAACAGTCCACGCTTTTTTCAAAATAATACTAGTACTTTTTGTTCATTATTATTTTCAGCTTTTATTGAAAATTGCTTTTCACTTTTTATTGCTATAGAAGCGTGTTTTTTACTTTTTTGAAAATACGTTTATACTTCCTTTTTAGTTCATAATACCGAGGCATACTTAATAAAGTGTTATATTGTCATCTGTTCTAGACAAACGTACAAAGCTTACATCAAATCTGGTCGTTTAAAGGGGATCAAAATCGAGTCCAAAAGAGTAAGTTACAATCATACAAACAAACTTGCAGGCGAAGCTAGTATAAAAGCGTGTTAAAAATCACGAGATATGATATGCGTTACATCAAATCTGAAATAAAATTACAGTGGCTGAAAACTTTTAAAACGCTAAATCCTAAGGTAACGGAAGATATTGGTAAAGGCAATTTTATAATTATAATTCAATATATTTGTTTCAATATCTAGACCAGAAGTATCATGATTAAGGTTATAAATTTTTACCATTTTTTGAGCTGCGAAACGTCTCGCAACTGCAACTCTGGCAATCCCGATAAGGATTATCAGACAAACTCAATTTTGTCATCTTGCATTTATTCAATTTATTTCAGGACCCTGCTCCATCCTAAAATATGACTACGACAAAAACTGCATGAATTGATCTAGTTAATCTGTCTTAGGTTGCTCAAATCGTCGAAGTAATTTTTTTCAGACACTGGAGACCGATTTTATCAACATGTACGTTTGAAGACCTGATATCAAAGTAAGTTAGATGTTAGTGCTTACTTCAATGCACTATTAAAAACAAATAAAACAGAAAAAGTACTGAGCTCCTACTTTACTATCAATTTTGTCCACTCTGGTTGGCTAGATTAGATGCTTCGTTATATACTTTAAGAAATGCAATAGATTTAGGGTAGATCGTCAGACTCAGAGATATTGTATAGACGTTGGAAAAGGGCTTTTGTATATATTTCTGTTCAAAATGAATTCCGAAAACAATCAATGATTTTCGGACAACTTTGACAGCAGCGTATATTGAAATATGCTATCACCCTTAGCCTCGTTTCCATACTGGATGAGCTTGGTAACCGAAAGAGACTATCCTCCATTGTGTCGACGAGAATGCTTACATTCTTCGAACATATTCACAGAAGCGATAATATGGAGAAACTTGTAGGTCAGGGTCATGCCCCGAGTGGGCGGTGCCGTGGCCGTTCCCATACACGCTGGATAGGTGCGACGAAACAGTTGCTGAATATGAGTATCAAGAGCGCCACTGAACTGACCGTAAATCGCGAACGATGGCGAGCTACAGTTCTCAAAAGTGTTGATAATATTCGTGTCGGCAATATTCTAGCTCCGACGTAATGCATTTTACGAGTGCCTCTAAGACATTGTGACTATGATCACCCTTAGCCTAACTGCCCGTCCAATTCCATACCTTGTAAAATCGGTTTAATTTCTATGCCTCTCAGATGGCGCGTGAAGGCCAATTTGACTGGAGTATAGCTTGCCGCCTTATCACTCCACTCCCCTTATCCCCCCATTTCTGTATACGTGTTCAAAGGTTCCCGCAGGACAAAGTGGTGCCGGACAACAGCAATTAAGACCAACTGCGCGACCGTTTATGCATTTTAATCAAACAGAGACGGCCACTGGCCAAGTGGCCAACTTCACGCTTCGATCCAGATTTATAATTTATCAAAGGGATAATATTCCCGGACCCTTCTCGGTACGAAATCCATGGATCGTTTGTTTTCGGCAAAGGTATGAGTACCTCCACTCAAGAGCATTTTCGGCTGGGTTTATGATAAATTTCACTTTGAAGGTAATCATTATTTGGTACAATTGAATTTACTTTTCAGAGCTTTCTCATTCATATTCCTTTATTTCTCTGCTGGAACATTCATTGTGCTTTGCAGACATTATAGCTATTAACAAAAAGCAATTTGAATAAGTAACTCATCATGCGAATACAGGGTGTCCCTGAATTTCCTTGACACGTGATATTTTCGTAGCAAAAACATGTTCAAAAGAAAACTGAGTGGAATGTTTGAAATTACTAGAGGGTCTATCACACCATGCTTCCAAAAAATCTTTTTGTACTTCAACCCTTAAAACTCACCCCCAACTTTGTTTTTTAAAATGCCACCTAATAGTTTTTCCTACACAAAATAAGTCCTTATTTTTTTTTACTTCTGTGTCATCGGCATCGACTACTTTGGTCATTAGCCTCGTGTTCTGTGTAGGCTTTGTTACTGTTTCCCGGCGCCACTTAGGAACAGCACTGTTAATTAGAAGCCAACAGTGAATGCTCAGGTGGGGATTCTCGCTGAGCTTTTTTTATGGATATTTATTTTTGGTTGAAAAAACCAGAAATAAATTTCCGCCACTAACGAGAATCGAACCCGGGACCTTCCGGTCACGAGCCCTCGACCCTAACCACTGGGCCAACCCACCCCCCAAAGTCCTTATTTTATTCAAAATCTTGTAGTACCTTTGATTTTATACAAAAACCTATTTTTTCGTAAAGTCATAATAGATATTAATATTTGTTGGAGCAGAGATTTCCTTAACTTGTAAAACTTGAACAACTATCATTATGATTAGGAGACTGTATCAGACAAATCGCCTCGTAGCTTTTTTTTATTTCTAAGCAACCATTAGGGAGCTTTAAGTAGCTAACAGTATTTCTTATAAGTGCACAATTATTAGGTGAAAACATTGCATGGAAATTAGTGGCAGTTGGAGATGAAATTAGAGTATATAATATCCATCCTATCGTAATAATAGACAAACCCATGACAACGAGCAGCCCATTACCCAAGAAACAAAACCCAACACAGAACAACCGCTTTAGCTTAGATTCATGGAATGAACTAGGTGCAAAAAATGAACTATTAACTATTTATTTCTTTAAATATACGAAGAATTTTCCTGGCCATAACGTTCTTGTATAAGCCGTTACATGGTAATATTGGAGTATTTGGTGAGAAAAGTTCCATTCACTGTTCCGCAACTTAACAATAGAAATATAAGGATATTTTATTGTGTCTGTGCGCATACAAATATTATGAATAAGTCGCCCGTATCAATTATATGTAACAATTTGAATCGTACCTATATGTAATAACTGTGACATCAACTTCTCCACATTGTCAGATATCTTCAAATGTATCCTACAACTTACTTCTAATATGTAACTATCATATGATGTCTTCTTTTTGATACATAGCTTCTCTTCTTTTTTATTTTATATTAGGTAATTTAATTTATTCATGTTTTTTTTGGCTTATCCTGTTATTGGGTGCGTGCACCTGTTGGATATTAATAAAGATCTATACCATTCTATTCTATTCTATTAAGTAATTGTTTACTCTACTCATGATCTTACAGATAACAAAATATCTGAACAATATATGATGTATAATCATCAAATACGTTACTTATCTGAACTTCATCGAATAATTAATTACACTCATACACTTATGTTATAACATATTTTTATGAACCATACGTCACTGTCACTCCTCGGGCGTGTGACAGCCGAGAGCGCGTTCTTATAACGTATGTCAGCCGGGGCCGTGTTCCGGATCACCACAAGCTTCGGTCTTAGATAAGGTATAGCATGGCCGACTCTATACTCACTAGGCTGGAGCATTGAAATATGGCAACACTGAATAGCGGGCCGAGCTGGGCCGAGCTTTTATTTGTTTTTAAGTCATTAGTATAATCCTCCAGAGTAAAAAAGAAGATTGGAAGGTGATTTTTAATGTGTTTCTAATTATTTACCTGCACAAACGAAACTATAAAGATAACAAGATGCCTGCAAAGTGTGCAGCACCAGGTTGCACTAGCAATTGTGCTTAGCACAATTGCCAGCAATAAAGGACATATAAAGGACATATTAGTGTGTTCAATTTTCCTCAAGACGAGCATTTCAAACAGAAGTGGGTGAAAGGTAATCCTCGTAAGGGCTGGTTATATTTATAAGAATAAAGACAACAATTTACAAACATTTCCAAGGATAAGACCTATTTTAAAGCACAATGTGGTACCTACAATGTTTTCTGGACCTCCGAAATATCAAAAATACAGTTCTAATAGAACACATCTGGGCACATACGAAGATCTGATAGTGAAGGGGAATCAAGACCAGCAAGAATGGCTTCAAAGTGACCTAATAGTGAATTTTCCTAGCTTGAGTGAAAATTTAGAAAGTAAATTGAGTGATCATTTAAGTGGAAGTGGAAGTGGCAGCAGGAAACAGGTTGCATTTATTTTTATTTTGTAGCGTTTGACTACATCAGATGTAGGTGGTATTAGTATCAACGAATATAGACATTCCTTTAAATCAATAAATCATAATTTGTTGGTGATTTGAGTTAGATTTTACCACTATCATTAAGAATATCCTGTTGGTCTCAAATAGAAAATATCTTGGCACACTATTTTCAAATAGGTTTTCTGTTGATTTAGTGTTAAAACCTTTTCTATGTCCAGCCAAAGAAAGTTTACAATTTTGTGAGAGAGAATAAGTTGCCAATTTTACCACCATCCTAAATATTCCTCAAAACTTTGCAGTTGTTTAAAATTGCACCCGACAGAAGATATGCCTTACATTAAAACTGTTGCAGAGTGTTTATTATTCTCACAGAAGTAGGTACATTGTTTTACAAATTGATGAAATATCGGCCTGTATAAATATTCTTGTCATTACAAAAATTATAGGTAGAACATGAAGGACCAAATGATTTGATAGGTATATTAAATACATACAGCTTATAGTTGGTAGGCGTAACCCTTCCATCAGAGTATACAGCTCAAATTACAGTCCCTATTCACAATAGGTATTGTTAAAATTTTGATTTCAGACCAATAGGTATAAAAGTAAGTTTTTGGGAAATTGCACAAAGCAGTTTTAATGAAAATTGCAAAGGAATACATCAATATACATAGAGATGGGTTTGTTTTAGACACATTTCTTCATGTAATTAACCCCACACTGATGAAATTCTGCTTGAATTAATGTTGTTAATGTAGCAAATATTTTTATTAATAACTACTCTGAAACAGTTCAAGACAAAATACAGACTGACAAAACTAAAAAGAGGAAATCTAATGGAAATAGGAAATGTCTAACAGAAGGGAAAATCTCTAAATCTAAATACATGTACATTTTTGTACTGTTACTACATTTTTCACCATTCTTATTTTCCAAAGAGTACTTTTCTTAATTTATCAACCGAGATGAACTCTAATATATATAAAATGTAATAATTATTCTGAAACTATAAAACAATTTAAATATTCCGCGGAATTCCCGCCGTTCGGCCCACGGTAACCGGCCCACTATTTGACAGCTAAGCGACGTTGCCCCATCTAAGGCTAGTGTAGAGTCGGCCATGGGTATAGTATTCAACTCGCGGTAACGGTCATAGCTCGCGCAGTTGAAGTTTGCAACATAGTAATGCTAATAGTAAACCTAAGGCAAAGGGATACTTTAATGACTCGCCTTAACCGTCTACTCTTTACCATCCATTCTCCATTCGGGCCGGCCGGCCATCAAAAAGGAGTACACCGTTCAATAACACCTTGGTGGTATGGTGGCGCTTCCACCAACGACATCATCACCGGTGCCATCAGATCAGACAGTCTAGGTGCGTGCGGTGTGACCGCGTCCACGAGGTCTGCTAATGGCAGACGCGATGGTGCAACACTATTAATCACGTCAAGTGGTGGTGCGGTAATGCAACATGGCCGTGACCAAAGACCTCTTGCAACTAGAATGGGGGGCCATGCGGCCAGGCACGGATCTGGGAGGGGGCTTGGACGGAGCAGTCATTAAGGCTCGTTTCTGGGTAATCGAAAACAATAACAAGGCACAGTTCTGGCTTCTTGTGAAAATGTGTGTAAAGTGAAATTTTACACGAATATAACGAAAAACGAAAAAAATAAGATACAAACACAAGAAATGAAATTTCTAAGAGTGAAAGGAAGGAAATGAATGGAAAAAGAAACCTTGTAGGAAGATATCAGTAAAATAGGCTTCCAGCCAGAGTCAGGTTTTATCAGTGTTTTGGAAGTAGTGGTATCGGAAGGCCTAGAAGATGATGGGTCATAAAAATTAGACGAAAAAAGAGCTTTCAGTTTTCTCATCATTTTTTGCTGCTTGCATCACAGAAGAATTTTATCTTCTTTATATTTGGAGTTGTTTGGCGTGAAAGGCAAGGTATGTTTTAGATAGGAAAAATTTTTTTTGCCTTGAATAGTGTGGAATCTGTAACAATAAGAGTAGTCTCCAGTGCCCTCAGGCCTCACATATGCATCCCTTACTGTTCAGCATCTTCATAGCAGATATTAGAAACTGTTTTTCACATTTAAATTTTCTGCTGTACGCTAATGACCTCAATCTATATTGTGGTATCTCAAATTTCAACAAAATTTGGGTGGACTTTACGATTACTGTACTGTAAACAGGCTTATAATAAATGTAACAAAATGTCACCAGATCCTTTTCACCCACCATAAGCAACTTCCATTTGAGCATTTGCAAATTAACAATGACATATTCCTGTATGTCAACAAGTAGAAGATTTGGGCGTCATTTTGTATAGTTAACTACTATTTCAACCACACATGATGAATAAGCGAATAAAGTTGAAACCGTACAGCGCAAACTACTCAGGACGTTCAACTATCGTTTATTCGTATCTCGTTATAGTTACGGCTATGACAGTAACTTATCATTTTAAAAGCTGAGCACATCAGAAGAGAATATTTTATTCGTGTATGAGGTATTCAACAACTTTGTTGATTCTGAGTACTGTACTTGTCAGATTTGCTAAACTGGAGCTGTCCCATATACTAGATCAAGGCTGCTCTTTTATCTTCCTATTTATTCTAGCAACTATTATGGCGACTCCCTCTTGATGTGGTATATGAATGCTTATAATATCATCTGTAGCTCTGATATTAGCAGCTTTTCCTCCAGCTTGGAGGGTAGATAGGAAGTAATTCAAGTTTAAACCCTAGGACTGCATTTTTTGGAACAATGATCTTTACGTATTGATAGACTACGACTTTCTGCTTGCTAATATTGTACATGTATGTGTGTTTATATTTAAATACATATGCCATGTTTTGTAATAAATATTGATAATTCACATAATGTCCTCATTCCGGATTTTCCAGGGCTATCATTGGTTCTAGGTATTTACAGCAGATGTTTATTATATGGATAGAAAGAAAAACATATCTATTTTATTTCGTCTGATGACAAATTGGCAATATAATTTTTGAAACAATAATAATTATGACTCTTACGTATGTGTGTAACATTCGAAATTAACTAATATGACAAATTCACTTTAGAAAGCATCTACGGGATCCTTATATTTTCAAATCAAAGAATTTAATGAATATGTAACTGTTCGTGTCTACAAAATTATATTAATTTCGTAGCATCTATGAAGCTTAGCGTGTTCAAAAGAAATTTACTAAAAATACTAATAATAATAATAATAAGCGAGAGAAACTTGAAAAATCAGGATAATAATAATAAATAAAGGTTTTATGGATAAGGGTACTTTATCATGATTGTGGTACTATAATATCTAGTAAGTCTTTTGTTGCTTCTTAGCTAAGTGTAGCTATTAAAATATTGTAACATACATATTATGGTATTCGTATATTTGTATTAGTTGTCATTGGTTGTCATACATGATGTAAAGTCAAAGTGCTAGGTTAGATCTTTTGAAGTGTAAGCGATCTAAGGCGTCATCGAACCGTCTAGAGTTTTCGAGAATGACAGATGGATTCTAGAAATGTCATCGAATGTTCTAAATGGTTCGATGAAGTATATATAAGGTGCTTCGGGTAGCGTAGGGGTTCAGTTGAGTTGAGTTCTAGTTGAGATAAGGCTAAGAGATACTGTATCGAGTTGTGCAGTAAAACGGTGAAAGTTACGTCGAGTTTGATTCCCTGGGTGAAGAAAAAGAGGCCGTCGTGACAATATTTTTAGATCGTCTACTACATGGTCATGTTTTCTTCCTCTTAGGTTTTAGGAGTTAGCTTGTAGCTTATTGTTTAAATTCTTTGAATCCTTTGTCATTTTGTGTTACCTTGTCAATGGATCTGCAGTCTGTGTAGGTCTGTTGAGTGGCCGTGTTTACAAATAAATAAATAGATGAGTAGGTAAATATTTGTTTTTGATGAAAAATAAATACTCGTATATTTAAGTCTGACGTTGTCTTCGTCTGGATCACGTTTGACGTATCAGTGTGAATGTCTAAGAACGTCTCGCATCCCGCATTTCCAGGCCTGTTCCATTCCCGCAGTCCAGCACTGGTTTGAAGAGACCTTAAAAATCGTTCAAATACGGATGCACTCTCCGTAGCGTAACTGTAATAGTGTGCAAAGTAGGCCGATAGCGGTGTGTCGGTACAAATAAATCGGCGAGTTGCGCGGGCGTCTGATAAGGCCCACGCGAAGCGGCGTCCATTGCTGCCACCGTGACGCCCGGAATGCAGCAGCACACCTCTGCGGAATTGTTTATCGGTACACCGGATCCATACATAACGTGTTTATCTGGGATGGATGTTCACTGTTTGTAATGCTGCCCAACGAGCTGTTGCATCTAGAAGGGCCTTTTGCTACATATAATGCAAGGACATCTCTATGTTTGAGACTTTCTTTTTCCGAAACGACTACCCTCGTAGCAACGAAGCTAGTATACGAGGAAGAAACTATAAATATACCTACCACTAGTGACTGAAATCCGAATACTAAAAAAAAAATTGATGCGGTGCATGAAATTCAGCAGGAATAAAGACAATAATAAATAAACCCATTTGTCATAATTAGTACATAAAAAACACACCAAGTCAATAATGGGTGAGCCCTCCATGTTGACCAATCCACTCCTCTAGCCTACGTGGCATGATCGTAATCAGGCTGTTGATAAACTCAAAAGGTACAGCCTCCAAGCTGTCCTCACTGCACTGGAAGTAGAACAGGGAGATTGGGTAAATCGCGAAAGTACTAACCATTCTAATCCCATACTTTTACTTCCCACACCGATAGGTGTGATCGCTAAAATTTTCGATTTTGAGATAACACGCTTTCTGGGCGTTTTATACCTACATAACGAAAATCCACGTCACCCACTAAAGCTGTCCATTGCCTGTGAAAGAAAAATCTAGCCGCATAGTACGCTTTTTTAGGTCCTTCCTAAAGTTTCCTTCCCTATTACAGAAACCGAAGGACTTACAATTTTGTGATGTAGATACATACGAGTAACGCTTTAGATCGTTCTGTATCGTGTAACTTAGAAATGACCGAATTGATCTGAATGAAATTTCAACACAGTACCATTACCTTGGCAAGAATGGAAAACACGTATGGTTTTTAGAAACCGTGTCAGCAGTGGCGCTGCAGCACCACCAAACTATCAAACCAAGAGCATATGCCTTCAATGGTGTTCTTGACAACAATCTAATCGTTAGCGACGGTGATTTGGAGTGAAAGCACGAGATGCAATGATCTGAAGCCTATTTTACATAATCTGTCTTACACCTTGCGGATTCGAAAGGGCCTCCCTAGTCCCTATAGCTACATATCAAGCGTCCGCAACAGTGGATCGCATTCTGTCTCGGAGGGCCAGTAGTTGTAGATGACGATCTTGGCGGTCTGTAGTACTTTTACTTGCTACAGAACTTCTAGGTCGCTGCTTTAGCCCTTCATCGATCCATGCGCCAGCATGAATGTCATCTTTTATCTTTCCCAACCAACATTTAGAGAAGGTACTGTTAAGCTCTACACACGTATTTAATGTGAATCTCCCTTTTTTTTATAGCGAATATTATATAAGCAATAACTGTCACTACAAAGTTTTCATGGCTTGCAATGATAATCACCGCAGGAATTATATACAGGAAGCCACCCTGGCCTCCATAATGAGTATTCAGGAGTATCCTGTATTGTAGAGGATTATTTGGGTCTTAGTTCTTGAATAATGGGTATATGGGACTTTATCCCACATGAAGAGGGAGTCCCTATGCCTGTATTGAATTCTAACCCTGTTGAGGCTAGCCTTTGTTTTCTGAAAAAGATCTAGGTGTATACGTGGTATACAAGGCATTACGCGATACTGTTGCTGAGATCTCTCTGTCCATTTTGGTGCCCATGAGTCTTGAAGATTAATATCGGTGAACTGTAGGTGCATTGCTCATTGAAGGGGTGGTTTTTAGCAACTACTTCATATCGTTGATCAAAATTTTAGCTGGGTATCACAAAATAACATCTGGAGCACATCACGTTGAGCCGCAGAGCTTTCAAATTATGTTATTTCAAATTAAGCAGGTTGATTTCACCTATATATTGCTTCGGCTGCAAATATACACCACGGTATTCCAAGCAAAAATATACGTGGTTTTAGCTTGTGCCTGTCGTAGTCACGAAATTCATGTGCCTAGTAGGTGGATTGCTATTTGGTCTGACAATCAGGCAACATTAAAACCATTGAGTGCCTGTAGGTTTACATCAAGGCTCGTTCTGAAATATGAAAAGGTCTTGGATGAAATTTCGACAATGTGGGTGCCACCAGTGGGCACCGAGTCATGCTGGAGTCTGTGGTAATGAAACGTTGGACGCGCTTACAAGGCTAGGGTCGAGGAATTTATTATTTCTCTGGTCCTGAACCAAGCTGTGGAGCTGGCAATAGGTACCATTAGAAGGCAAATAGTAGTGTGGCGGCAAAATCAACATCTTACGAGATGGAAAAGGATCTCGGTCAAGCTAGAGAACTTATTTTAGGACCTCTGGTCAAAGTGGGGTGGTTCTGTCTGTAACTGGAGAAAATCCGGCCGAGGTAACGTGTGGGCCTGCAATTCAGCCAGAACACCTTCAATATATGTGATGGGGGTAGCAAGTGACCCAACGCGTCACTGTGGCGCTGTGAAGCCCTTAGGTATCACAGGCAGACTATACTTGGTTCAAGGGTCCTCGAACCTGAAAACATAAGATAAGCAGGACCGAAGGCCATCTCCACCTTTGCGATGAGAGCTGGACTTGGAAAATAGAGTAAGGAGAGGTTCACAAGGCCCGGCTTGTAGGTCTATGCCCCAGAAAGCCTTTTAACTTCTTTCACTCATTCAATTCAGCAACAGTTCTTGACGAAGGAAAGTGATTTGTCCTTAGGTAGTGAATTTTATTCCTAAACAACATTCAATATACATGAATACGTGATAAAACTAAAACTACCTCATGAAATATCAACAAGCCCCAGGAACAAGTAGCCAAATCACGCTTTTGAGTAATACCCAACAATCTACGTACAGAATACGCCAATTTAATTCCACTAACTCGACTGAACGTGTTCATTTACAAAACCCAGAACATTTCGCGGTTGTTCCTCATCAATCATCATTACTGTGATTCAAGCATTGCAAAGCACAGCTCTCGGAGAAACACCGTTCGCTTAAAACTTATTCGTTCCTACCTAACTTCTTAAAGGTATAATTATCTGAACGTAATTACACTTAAATATCATTTATTAGACTGTTTACCTCGTTAAAGATAGTTACGCCGGGTTGTTAGGCGAAATATACGGGCGGTGTGCTTATTTTGTTTATGGCATGTTTATGTTCTAGGTAATTTCTCCTTTGATAGGTGGAGGTATGACGGTAAGGAGAATGCGGTGCGAAATTGTTGCAGAGGCCATATTTCTGCTATGTAAAATGCGATGTTACAAATATGCATTAGATGGTTTGATCCGGTGCTTTTCTTGGATTGACTAAACACGAATTGTAGGAACACAGGGTACCTACGCCAACAGTGCGTTGATGGAAGATAGTGGGCTTACCACAACATCCTTAAAAATCCGTTATCGACTATGGAAGGGAGCCTTGAGGTATACAGCGTTAAAATATATAAGTTTTGACGTTTATTCGTACCAACTATACATCTTTTAATCACTAAATCCCGGGCTAAATCCCCTATATATTATTGCATATTTGGTTTCCTTGATGAATTTATTCAATTATGATAAATTAACTGTTCTTACAGTATTTCTAAACTTAGTGTAGTATTGGAGTTTGAGCAAATTAAATTAATTTACAAAATAATAAGCAAAATGCAGAAATCTAATATCAGTATTGTAATGACAAATGGTGTACACAGTTATAGTGCCCGGTTCCAAAATAATATTTATCAAGTAAATTCAAGAACAAATAAGGGTCTAAATAATCCGTTTCTACAAGCCAGTAAGGCATACAACAAAATTCCAGAGATCAAGAGAAACGTAAGAAAAATTATACAATGTTTGTCAAACAGGTTGAGATGTATTTAGGTGTAGTTAGTAAGTAAATTTATGTTTACGTGAATCTTTCCATCCCTCCAACACAGATATGAAATTTTAAGTATTTTCGAGGCCAGGGCTTTTTGCACTGTTTAGAGGATTTGTTTTTTGTAATGTAATGATTATGCGAAATAAAGAATAATTACTTCAATTAAACTGTGACTTTAAGTATCATACATGGAACTTTAAACGAACCGTTTATGCGCGAATTACCATTTTTGGTATAAGTAGAATATCGAAGCGACTATAAAATTTAGAAGGCTGTGACAGAGGCTGTTACTACGTTGTAAAATCCCATCTATCGAGGGAGCAGATGAACTTTCGAGGATAATCACGTGATTCCAGATGTTAGTGAGGTTGGAATATTTATGAAACGGCAAAGTCCTTTTTTTGACAATTTTGACATATCACATAACCTGTGCTGTTTTTTTCAGAGTCAGAGTGAGTGAGTAGTTTCAGTCACAGTTGTTACCATCTGAGCCCTGAGGCTGTTTTGCTTTTATGAAAATATTTTGTGGTGAAACTGAAAGGACATTCAAATGGATTAAAATATAAAATAAGAATGGATGAGCACTGCATCATTATAAGTACATCATGAAAATTGCATAGAGCTGCTAGCAGCTCTCTATAACAATAAAATTCCTTTCTCATGAAGTACCCACCTTCATTTACAACTAAAACTTTGTCAGTTTCGGCAATAATTTGATTATTTTCATGCAAACATATTGAACTCCGTTTTCCATTGTATTTACTTCTAGACCATAGATTAAAATAAAGGGACAGCCTCCAAATAAAGCAGAAGAGGCTATGTTGTTGTTAGCTGCCAAGTGAAAAATATCTCTTGACAGCCTTGACACAAAGGTCGCTAAAATCTCAATTTGATTTCCGAGTAAAACGATGACATCCATGGCCTCGGGAATGCAATAACGGAACACAGATTTTTGTTGACAGTTTGATGTTGAGTGAATACTGAAACGCTACAGAGCAAATCGAGGTCTTTGATGGGATTTTGAAACGTAGTATGTGACTTTACGATGCGACTAAGCATGGAACGCGACTATTAGGGAAGTGATCCCTAACCTCCTCACTGCCAAAGAAAAGCACGAAATGCGTCACCTTAAGCTGGATAGTTACATTTGAATTCTTTTTATATAGTTGGAGAAATCAATAGATTAATTAAGGAATCTTCAATCACAGACAACTTAATTTTTTCAAATACGAATGCCTAATATTTTTATATACATATATATTTTGTATTTTTATAGTTTTTATAATTAAATTTCTTTATAAGTATGATCATGGTTCCCTACCATGACCAAGTGATTTTTGAAATATGTTTTAATAAGCCCACCACCTTCCGTCCAAACACCCTGGATTTTTACAACTTGATTATTTTTTTATTACTCGTAAATAGTATATTGTTTAACTAGAGGCAATGAAGGCAATGACTCATGCAGATGAATGCTATAAATCATCAGGTGGGTATGTTCGATAGTCCATGGCCTCTCTATAAAACGGATGTTGATTGCAATTAAATTTTGGTACTGAGTTACATAGACGAAAACGAATTATACTTATAATCTAAAAAATGATTTCTATATGACGCCTTCATAATTTAAAATGTATTCTGGTATCAGTCAATTTTGCACAAGTAGCTTAAATTGTTCACAAAGACCATTACATCATATAAAATATCCTTATACTTTGTTTCCACTTCAGAGGACAGTAATATTATTCAGAGGCTGAATTGCACTAATAAAGTGATGGTGACGCGAAAAAGTCGAAAAGGAATTTGTGTTCTTAATGCATTTTCTATTGCCTTATAGAAATGTTTATTATTATCAAAAATACATTTTCATTAATATTAGGTACCTTTCCTTTCAGTGTCATTTCGTGTACTTGGGAATTATCTAGGTTTTCCATCACACCTGTTTGTGACAAATCTCCTGTACGTAGATCTTTATACAAGAGTACCACAAATATAACAGAATGGGCACGCCAAACGTTGAAGTACACAATAAGTGATATGGCCACATTTCCTGGGAAACCCAGTGTCTCAAAGACCATTAAATGAGCTAAAATATTCTGAAGCTTAGTTTCACTTCAAGGACCCCAATCATATTTGGAAAAAAATTAGAGGCTGAATTGCAGTAAGAAAGTTGTGGGGAGGCTTGGGAAAATCCAAAAGAATTTTGTGTTCCTAAAACAATGTCTATTACCTTATAGAAATTTGTATTATTTCAACCTATACTCTGAATTTTTTTCAAAGATAGAACTGTATGGAATAACTTTCAAGAGTTATGACTGATATTTGATAACACGAAGCTATATCCGTCCATCTCACTGCTTCAGGACACGTTTGGAATTAAATATTCACTGAAGTCAAATCTCAAATATGTAATGAACTTTATAAATTGTCTAAGTGGGTCCTAAATGTTATAAATTCATTTATTTTTAAGGTTTTTGTGTACGGACGTTTCTTAATAAGGCCATCTTGAAAGACAGCATGAACTACATAGAATCAGTACCAAAAACATAATCGCAGTTTAACTACAAGTACAGTTTTCTTATTAGGAAGGATTTGTAAATAGGTGTACCCAGTAATAATATATTTTATAGGATACTGTTGCTTTTATGGCTATAAGCCATTTGTATAACTAATAATTCAGTATCAAATAATCCAAGTCTAATTCCAGTTCAATCCTGATCATAGTACCTTCATGATTTGGCACTGGTAAGCCTGAAATATAGCGATGACAGACTTTCTCGGCAGGGCAATGTTAAAATAAGTAATTACTATTCAATATGTATATGGCTGTAAAGGCCAAACGTATTCTGTAAAGTTAAATTAGCGACCTACTCTCAAAGGTACATACGAAATGTTTGCTTGCGAGAAGTTGTAATTGCAATATCTAAAAAATCTGATTATTCGATGTTGCTCAGCTTTCTCTTTTTATAAGGGCTACTCTTTTAGCACACAATTTCTAACTAGTGACAAAAAAAGGATTTCTCCATTGATAAAAATATGGCGAACGAATGAATTAATGAGTAAAAAAGGGGTACTCAGATAACATAGCATATGGGTACCTGATGGCCCGTTTGCACTTCTATTGTCACGCTATCGCCCAAAACGTGCCTTCATTTCAAAAGCTTGTACAGCCTGGGGTACTATCCCCTTAGGCCTTGTGGTTCCAGTGTTGTTTTGGACCCCAAAAAGAACACAGCATCATGAGAGAACTGAATCAGTAACAACCCTTAATGTATTTAGACGACGTCTAAGGTTATTCTGGCCTAGGGACAGATACAATCCTCCATGTCAAGCTGCAGGCTTGAAGGGATGTTCTGAGACACTGCTCCGTCCAGAAAGTATTTACCTGTTTTACTTGGAGTTATTCTTGGAGATGGTTCTTTTTCCTCAAGTTTCATCACCTGGCGGAAATATAATCATGGCAATCCCAACTTTATTTGCAGCAGTTCTAAACAACTAATTTGACGTCATTCAAAATCAATCTTCAAAATTTTTCAGCCAACAGGTTCTTCATCTTTCTTGCCTTCTCTTGCGCTTGATATTCCCTTCCATAATGTTTTGTAGCAATACATATGTGGGTCTCCTTATAACATGACCAAGGTACTCTATTTTTTTCTCTTGAGGATGTTAATTACTTCTTCCTGTTCTTGTATCCTCTGTGATAACTCCACACTTGAGGCCTCCCTCAATCCAAGAAGTCCTCATCATTGTTCAATAACTCCACCTTTTGAAAGCCTCCAGTGTATCCACTTCCTCCTTCTTAAGCGTCCAAGCCTCAGCACTATATAGGAGAGTAGAAAAAATACAACAGAGCTAGTCGAGGGCTTAAAAAGTTGTTATCAGAATCCTACTTCTTAAGCGTCCAAGCCTCAGCACTATATAGGAGAGTAGAAAAAATACAACAGAGCTAGTCGAGGGCTTAAAAAGTTATTATCAGAATCCTACTTCGACATCCATCAGTTGCCATGTATTCTACCATAACCATATACATAGAGGCAAAGGAGCTTGGTGTCTGTTTAAGGATGCTTCTTTCGTATATTGTAGTCTAGACTTTCAGCCTGGCAGTCAGTGCAAATAGTTGATTGCCTCTTGGGCTTTAGAGATAATAATGAGTACCGGGAGAATATAAACTGAATGAAAAGTGTGACCTTTGACAGATATTTTCGTTGCCGATTATCGTCAATACGGAACTCTGTTTTTTTGTGACATCAGGTATGAATTCGCTAGTGAACCTATGTATGTGTCGTTATGCATTAATTACTACAGTAGGTGTAACAAAAACGGATAGACAATTTAAGTTCCGAACATCTCAAGTAGAGAAGGACCCACATAAAAGTACTGGCACGAAATCCTGTTCTCATCTGCAGACCTGTTCAGAGGACTCAATTCTAAAATCCGACTGTAAACAGTCTGCAGTATGTCGCATATTTACCGAAGATATCACGGGGTATTATTCAAAATCAATTCCTGCAGGTCCCCTTTAGCTGTAGGTAATACTCCGACGTATTTTTCAGAGGCACGCGCTGTTTATGAAAGGAGAGAGAGTAGCAGCTGATTCTGATTTAGAGGGAGCTGTGCGTGCCGTGTACACGTGGTGCATAGGTGGAGTAGCATGTGTCGCAAAATAAACAACGTTTTCATTGCCCCTCGATACCTGATCTCCCAGAAGTTGCCAGTTGTTACAGAAGAAGGGGACAGCAAAATTGCTCTTTTGCTACAGAGTGATTATTGAAATAGAAGGGCAATTCTGAAAGGTGAGAGCCGCATTCGTAAGAAATCAAATAAGAAAAATCTGAAGCTCAACGCTCAACGATACTTTCTTCTTAATATCGCGTATGGTTTTGGAATGATATATTCAAATATAACAGAAATTTTAGACCACTTAGCCAGGCTTTCTATGAACATTTGTATGTATAAAGTACAAAGGTACCCGGAAATGTTAGTATATCTAAACCAATTAATTTTATATATTTCACTATACTTGCAAAATATGCCGGACTGAGATAAGGTACTCATTTTATAAAATGTTTTATACAAAATGTCGATTTTATGAGCTGTTTTATGATATCCATCGATGAAAAAGCACATTTCAGTGGAATATTTTTGGTCCCCTTGTCCATAAAAAGTAATTATTTTGTAAATCTCGACCACAGCTAAATTTCATTACACGAAAATTTTGGAAACAGCTTCTGTGATATCTATGAAACAGACTGGTGTTTGACTGATGCCTGAAACTTTATTTTTCTATAATTTTTCATCATTTTCAATTGAAGAGAGCCAAAGACATCAGTTTTGAGATTGCGGCCCACAAATATAACCTCTACAAATAGCCTGATAAATCCGATTAGGGACTGTCGGTCTGTCGGTCTGTCGGTCTGTCGGTCTGTCGGTCTGTCGGTCTGTCGGTCTGTCGGTCTGTCGGTCTGTCGGTCTGTCGGTCTGTCGGTCTGTCGGTCTGTCGGTCTGTCGGTCTGTCGGTCTGTCGGTCTGTCGGTCTGTCGGTCTGTCGGTCGGTCGGTCTGTCGGTCTGTCGGTCTGTCGGTCTGTCGGTCTGTCGGTCTGTCGGTCTGTCGGTCTGTCGGTCTGTCGGTCTGTCGGTCTGTCGGTCTGTCGGTCTGTCGGTCTGTCGGTCTGTCGGTCTGTCGGTCTGTCGGTCTGTCGGTCTGTCGGTCTGTCGGTCTGTCGGTCTGTCGGTCTGTCGGTCTGTCGGTCTGTCGGTCTGTCGGTCTGTCGGTCTGTCGGTCTGTCGGTCTGTCGGTCTGTCGGTCTGTCGGTCTGTCGGTCTGTCGGTCTGTCGGTCTGTCGGTCTGTCGGTCTGTCGGTCTGTCGGTCTGTCGGTCTGTCGGTCTGTCGGTCTGTCGGTCTGTCGGTCTGTCGGTCTGTCGGTCTGTCGGTCTGTCGGTCTGTCGGTCTGTCGGTCTGTCGGTCTGTCGGTCTGTCGGTCTGTCGGTCTGTCGGTCTGTCGGTCTGTCGGTCTGTCGGTCTGTCGGTCTGTCGGTCTGTCGGTCTGTCGGTCTGTCGGTCTGTCGGTCTGTCGGTCTGTCGGTCTGTCGGTCTGTCGGTCTGTCGGTCTGTCGGTCTGTCGGTCTGTCGGTCTGTCGGTCTGTCGGTCTGTCGGTCTGTCGGTCTGTCGGTCTGTCGGTCTGTCGGTCTGTCGGTCTGTCGGTCTGTCGGTCTGTCGGTCTGTCGGTCTGTCGGTCTGTCGGTCTGTCGGTCTGTCGGTCTGTCGGTCTGTCGGTCTGTCGGTCTGTCGGTCTGTCGGTCTGTCGGTCTGTCGGTCTGTCGGTCTGTCGGTCTGTCGGTCTGTCGGTCTGTCGGTCTGTCGGTCTGTCGGTCTGTCGGTCTGTCGGTCTGTCGGTCTGTCGGTCTGTCGGTCTGTCGGTCTGTCGGCCTGTCGGCCTGTCGGCCTGTCGGCCTGTCGGTCTGTCGGTCTGTCGGTCTGTCGGTCTGTCGGTCTGTCGGTCTGTCGGTCTGTCGGCCTGTCGGCCTGTCGGCCTGTCGGTCTGTCGGTCTGTCGGTCTGTCGGTCTGTCGGCCTGTCGGCCTGTCGGCCTGTCGGTCTGTCGGTCTGTCGGTCTGTCGGTCTGTCGATCTGTCGGTCTGTCGGTCTGTCGGTCTGTCGGTTTGTCGGTCTGTCTGTCTGTCTGTTGACGTCCTTCAAGCCTCGTAATCTCGGTAACCGCTGCATGGATTGTGATAAAATTTGGACAGCGATATGATGTGGTAATGTAGGCAATGCTCCTAAAATTTTGAAAATCGGTGCATGGGCGGAGGAGTAATTATCAAAAAAACTAAAAATTTCAAATATTCCTCAAACTTTGTTTTTATGCGTTTTAGGTGTTCCTTATCGTTTTATACTTTTTTAGATAGGGGTGAAATTGGTGTGGTTAGAGAGTGGAGGGGTTGTAAAACTGAAACATGTTTTGTTGGTGTGGTTAGAGAGTGGAGGGGTTGTAAAACTGAAACATGTTTTGTATTCTAATAGTATATTCACTGACCTTAGAAAGAAAGACCTAGCGTCATAATACACTTTTTTAGGTCTATCCAAACATTGTCTTGCCTATATAACAAAAGCCAGAGGCCTTAGAATTTTGTGATGTATACATACGATTGTTCCTTCTGATCGTTCTGTATTGTGTAACGTGGAAACTATTGGATTGATTTTACTAAAATGTTTGCACAGTATTATTACCGAGGATGGAAAACGTTTATGGTTCTTAGAAATCGTGTCAGTTGCTGCGCAGCAGTAATAAAGAAACTAAAAACATAAAAAGAGGTGCCTGAGCATTTTCTAAATTTTTTGGGTGGTGGTGTAATTGGGGTTGTTGGAAGCTGGGGGATTGTATAACTCAAAAATTTGTTGTATTAATAAAAGGCCATCAATTGACCTGTGAAAGAAAGACCTAGCGGCATAACACACATTCTTTTCTGGTCGAGTGAGCGATGACTTGTATGCAAGGGGGAATCCCAGACTATAGCTTCATGCTATAGGAAAATGATAAACTAGTCACCATAATGTGTGGGAGGTATTGAGTCAATCAACTTGCCTCCATTTTTTAAATGTAAATACCTTTATATATTGTATAAAGATATTCAAGCCAAGGGCATTATATTCATTTTATTTTACATAGATTATACTCTTCAGGGTCTAGGGTATAGCGCGCGAAATTGAGAATCCAAGAAAAGACGTATTCCCATGTTAGCAAGGAGGCGTGGCCACCTGTTCCCTTTTTCCAGTGTGTGCGTCTAAGATGAGGGCTGATAAGTCCTAAAATCCAAAGGTAAGGTCAAAAGGTCCAAAGGTAAGGTCCAAGGGTCACTATAGAAATGAATTTCGCATTTCCAAGCTCCTGAAGTTACCTCTAAACTTACAATAATGACTCAAAGAGAAAATTGAAGAAGAAAGCTTGCGCTTGTGCAACTATTTAGCCTTTTTTTGATATCGTGGTTGGTTGTTGAATTACAGGCATTTATAGAATGTATGATTTTGATTTGCGAGTTTTTTTGCACATTAAAAAACTTTTTTGAGAAAATCTAAAACAGTTGTCATTCATTAAGGTCTTAACTATCGCCTTCTAAAATATTATATATGTAGTTTGAAAATAGAGTGTGTTATGCGAGAAATTATGAGTCCGTGTTTTACATGGCAAATACGTATGTATAAATGTGTATATCCAGGCCCCTTCAGACTGGCAGACCAACGCAACTGGGTTTTTGAAAAAAAAAATAATGGCCCCTGGATACGTAGTCTATCGGTGTGGGACATCGTTGATGAAAACTAACGTCCTGATGTCACATGCGCTTGGCTTTGTTCTCAGAAATCTATTTCTACTTTGATATAACTTTTGGATAATTATATAATCATTATCTTTCCATTTATCACAAGAAAAATATTTTTTTTCAAAAACCCAATTCAACGACCTATTTTGTTTATCTAAAAGATGAACATAGTAAGCAATTTTTGCTATTAGAATACTTCCTCCGCCTACGAAAGGATCAATGGAGTTGTTCGATGTCTCCATACTCACCTCAAAGGCATACCTCTCTCCGTATGTCCACATGTTCTGTTTATTGCAGGTCCAGGCGAGCCAGTGTAGAGCAGCAACTGCGAGGTAACTAAATTATCGGACCTGTCCTGCTGTCATGGCGCTAACTCTCCAGTAATTATCTTTCAAATTTGGTCGGGGACTTGGGGATTTGGGGAGCGTGTGTCCAGGCTCGCAGGAAGAAGACACCTTCATAGGTCAGGTGCTAAGCTGGAATAATGGACCCTCTATTGGGATTGCAGTAAATTTGCATTAGCTTCTAGCCAGCGACGTTATTATAGTTTCTAATGAAGTTACTCGGGGTCCTTCGCGTTAATATTCTCCGACGAAGTTCTTTGGGTGACGCGACGTACTTTGTTAGGTGAGTTGGAGGTAAGTAACTGGGGGTGGTATGTGTACTCTAAGGGTATAGCTGTGATATAGTTTGAGGAGAATTATCAGAATAGGTGTCATTAGTATGCGGTTTCCTAAATCTATTTATGCTCTCGAGAATCCATTAGGTAACTGTGGGCTGAATAGCAGACAAATCGGGTTGGAACTAGTTAATACGATCGCGTCCTGTAGGGCAATAAAATGGCTGGAGTCTTAGTAATAATAATAATAGCAACTTCTCAGGCTCTGGCCACTCTACTCCGCGCAATACCGGTATGCCGTGCGGCGGCGCACATCTCAGCCTCCAAGATGCCTTAGGTCCGTTCATCTACTTGGAGCGCATGATTTGTGGATCCATTGATTGCTCACCGAATGGTGTGAGGAGTAGTCGCTGGGTAATGGAACAGCAGTGCAGTGTGTCGGAGTCCGAACAGTACCTTTGTGTAATAAAAAAATAATAGTCGTGTTTATTTTGCTACAACTCTACAACTACATGGTAACAAAAATGTAGTGAAGTTTAACTAACGCTACTCTTGACACTTAACCAATGAGGTAAGCAACAATAATTAATAATTCCAGGTAATTTTGATAACAGCTTAGTTGCAGAAAACAAGAAATAAGTATAAATCTTACAATTCATCAACAGGGATAAAACATTAAAGCAAATATGATATAGTTTGCAAAATTATTCATGGTAAATATAATTGAGAATATAAAATAAAATATAAAGAATTATGGCAGATAGTAGAGTATCAAATTTGGTGGTCTCGAAGTTTGGATGAAGTATAGGAAGTTATATCAACTTGGTAAAAATTACGCGGTGAGACAACCAAAATCACATTATCAATCCACTTAAATCATTCAAGTTGTAAAAATCTACTCGGGGGAGGAGGGGGGGGGTATATCGAGAGGCGTCAGGGTGTACAAAAAATATTTTCTAAGATTGGCTATATGTAAAAGAGGTGGTGGTATACATTTATACTGCAGGTTATTTTAGAAAAAAGCAATTAACAGAGGTACTGAATATTGAGCGCAGGTATTTGAAAAGAAAAACTTGTGTCAAGTAGCTTGCCTCAGTACTTACTTCTTTGTTGTATTTCTCAGGTTTGCCTGTCTGAAATTTCTTCCGCACATACAAAGCTTCTTGCTTTTGAAGATAGTCTTACAAAATGTTGTCAATATTTCGAAAAACTTATGCTTAAGCCCCACAAAGACCGAGAGTGTATGTATAATATATAATTTGCACTACAGGCATAAAAATCCAACTTTTCCTGATACAAAAAGAACAACAGTGTAGTATGGGTGCCTTTTGACACCCAATATTCTCCACTTTTTATATTTATTCACGGTCATCAAAGGCTAAAAGCAAAATTTGGACAGTCTCACAAACTTCTTTTGTCCCATTGATGATTATTTCCATAGAAAACCTAAAGTGTCAAGTAATAACTCAAAAACGATACAGTTAATTTTCCAACTCGTCAATTGTAAATTCAAAATTGAAAGGTATAAATTACACCGAAGGTACATTTTTGAGTACATATTTTATTTGTATGTTATATGTACCTACGGGATCACTAGAAAGCCTCAAAAACTTTTTTCGCAGGTATTGTACTTATTTCTGCAATGTTTAGCAGCACACACACTTCCAGCACATTGTTTATCCATTTTAAAGATCATACACTGTACATACTTCTGCTGGTGTGTGGAGTGAAATAAATTATTATCTCCTTAACAAACTCCCTTTTGTGCATCTTAAAGGCAAATTATGAATTCCGCCAATAGAACTGCAGCTCTAGCTACATCATAAGCATATTCCCGCGTCATTTGCAGTCCTACTACTAGCGATTCACAAATCATTGAACACCGCTATCTCATACGCCATATAGCGATTCGCACAGACGATAGGAAGCATATTCCATTAGCAGAAATACACCTTATTTCTGCGGAGCAAATATCTTACCGATACACACCACCGGCATTGCCTCATTTATTCGCGAATCACCTTCCGATAGAGACGCCGAGAGCATTCCCAGAGTCATTCCGTACATTCAGGCGGACGTCTTTAACTCTATTTACGGCATTATGGGAAATGTCGGGACGTACAAGGAAAGTTGACTTTTTTGTAGCTTTCTGGTGTCTCACTGGCTGATAAAATCAATTCATGTATCTTAAGGTGAACTAGCCTTGATTCAACAACATTGTATAATGAGGTAGTTGAAGGTCAATGAGTGATACATAGGCCCGATTTTATCAACACGGGCATTTTAACAAAGGTTTTGACCAAACATAGCAGCCCATTCAAGACCTTGCATCTATCAAAATTCTCTGAAAATTATTGATTTTTCTTGAAATTTACTTCAAAAAGGTGAAAACGGACATGCTTTATATACAATCGACCATTGTGAACTCTCTCGTATCTTTTTAACTCTGATCTTCCATCCTAAATGGGTAAAAACTTGCATTTTCCTGTTTAACAAAGAGTTTAGCTATTGCTAATCTCAACCAATCAGATTCCACAAAACCGACACATTTGATCACTGGATAAAATGTACTGCTAATCTAATGATGATGATGACAAGAAATTCAAATTACTGCACTATTTTGATAAAACAATAATTTCCAATCGATGATAATAATTATAAATACCTCCAATATACCTTATAGTGAAAAAGGGTAAAAATAACATTTTACTGCATTTCACAAAGCTATTATAGACACACACGATGCAAGCGTGCATTACTGGTTGCCTATCCTGCTTAACAGCAAAGTGATCTGGCAAAAGTATAACGTATATCCTTATTTTTCCTAAACTAGAAACCTTTCGTATAGTCAGAAAGTGAATATGGTGCTTTAAATAAATGTGTTTCTGCGCTACGGTGCCTTTTACGCAGTGCCTACAATTTTTACATCCTCTATGAATATTTCTATAAGGTCTATTCTATAACAAACATGCATCCAGTCTATAGGTAATCAATCTGACTTCAAATGCAATTGGTAATTATACAACAATTATAAGGTAAACATTAAAAATCTAGCATTAATTTGCAAATCAATCACTTTGTTCTGATTTTCTGCTGTGATTTTGATCCTTGAATTCTAAAATATTTTTAATCAAAGTGTCATCCAGCTTTGACGTTTTGTTTCCAATATTGATAAAATACTATTGAATGATATTTATTAACCTAGCCCGCAATACTCAGTAGAAAGCTTTTGCTAAATAACATCCGATAGAAAAGCTTTGTCAAAGTCTTTGTTAAATATGCATGTTGATAAAATCGGGCCTTAGCTTGCTAATAGCGAATTGATACGCCTCCTCCGATAATTGCTGTACTTTAGATAGGCAAAACTAAGCACCTCCGTACACGGGTCGATTGGCTATGTGGTAGACGCACGTCTACACGGCTTCTCATGCTTCGCATGCGATCAGG
Organism: Callosobruchus maculatus; assembly: GCA_951848785.1. Classification (NCBI taxonomy): domain Eukaryota; kingdom Metazoa; phylum Arthropoda; class Insecta; order Coleoptera; family Chrysomelidae; genus Callosobruchus; species Callosobruchus maculatus. The sequence goes on along the minus strand of CATOUR010000014.1, from coordinate 22,176,516 downwards.
GGCCTGCTTCACGAAAGTTACAAGTTACATTATTCACTAATAAAACTCGGGAGACTTGCAATGTATTTAAGTTACATGTCTTCTTCGAAAACAAAGTCAAAAGTTTAGTTGTAACCGGTAAATTTTGACTCATTCACGAGTACAATTTTATACAGGGCAGTCCAATAAGGGCGCGGTGCTCTCTAGCGGCCTTACCATTTAAATTAAAAGAAAGTGGCTTGAACAAAAAACGTTTTTTCTCAAATGGTCTACCTGTAGAAAATAATTTAAAAAATGCCGGAAGTCCGGATATACCGGAAGTAGGTATCAATTTTCTTATTTTAAGTAAAACACGCTGTACATTATTACGTTTCTTAATTCACCATCAATTTTGAAGTCCATTTTGTTTATGTCTAAGGAGCCTACTTCCGAGACAAGTCATTAAAAAAACTGGAAGAAACAGCTATCAGCGCAAAATTCAGAACAACTTGAAACTGTATCAAATATATATGCTATACAAGGTAGATAATAGTTATAGCTAACGTGATAGCAATAATATCTTTAATCAAATGCGAACCATTTTTCTAAGTAATAAGACAAACCTCCTTAAACTTCCTTTAAAGTGAGCTTCAGTACATCTTTGATCCTAGTCATGTCCAAAATAAAAGGAGATGATAAGTTTTGACATGCGGGAGATGGGCAAACTTATGAAATTATTTTTATTTTAGTATTATCAGTCTTTTCTTGTGGGAGTTGCGAAGAAAGAAGAAATTTATTGTGAGGGAACTGAACTATTTTGAAAATTGCGAAATTATATTGCTTGGGCTATTTTTGTAATTTTTGCTCATTTCATACGAGGGTCGAAGTTGTTTTTGTTCACTTTAATCTTTTTTCCAGGATATGCACTCAGTCATGGGACAGGCAAAATCTTGTTATGCTATCTACGGGCAATGCTGGGGAAGAATCGAGTAATCGAAGATAATCTACATGATGTCATTTTCATACTCGTCTTAGTCTTTCTTAATTAAATTGGCTTGTTTGCTTTTAGCTCTCACTGAAGAGAGCTCATGCAGAGCCTGTCTGTCCGTATACAGAAGATAGCCAAAACTACAGGTGCTAGAAAAAGCTAAATACAGATTCCAAATCAGCATGAAAAAACTAGTCCGGGAAAAATCCGGTTTTGTCAATATCGCTTTCGGTTCCACAGTGAGAACGCCGTTTGAATTTACTCAAGTACATTATTACTTACTTCTTTTGTAATACGTTCGCAGTAGCATTTGTCCAAACCAGCTTGAAAACTCATCTTAAAACGACTGCCATTTTAAGTTTTTTGAAGCGGTTTTTTGTATGCCTACATCCCTCATCATTTATCTCTATAGTACTATCACATTTTTTGTAGCTTCTATAATTTTTTTTTTAGATTTTTACGTACACTTACCTACTTCTACTTCTCTTGTATTAATGTTCAAATAAATAGTCCTAACAAGCGCTCTTTTCGATATCACACACGTGTAGAGCAGTTCAATACTCTATTTTAGTTTCCGATGCTATCTGAAAGACTTTTCTATATATTGAATTAAGGTTCGAGGTTTGAGTAAACAAGCAATTACATTAAATCAAAAGCTAATTTTTCTCCAATATACTTTTATGTCGTTAATTATAAAGATAAGTTCTAGAACAGTCAAAACAAACATATTTACCAGGTCAACCGATTAATCTGGCAGAAAAAGTAAAGTTGTTGAATACGCCGATTCTAGCTTTCCAGGCTAAATGACCTGAATAGCCCATAAAACTATAACATCAAATTTTATAATTTGAAAATCGACTTTTTTGATACTCGAAATTGTGCTTTAGTTCTATTTAATTGCAATCGCAACGTGAGAGGTAAAATACCAAGGTAATTTATAGTTCTTGAGTTAAAAAACTAGTTGATTACAGTGAGAAGAATATATGGTGTAAATCCAAGGCTGTCTTCATATCTAGTACCTCAAGGACGAAGGAAAAAATGAGCTGACTCATCAGTTATATCAGAATTTAGTGTTTGAGGTTTTGAATAAATTTTTTTGTCATAAATGGAAAGATCATATACAGGGTGTCCCACGAGGACTAAGACAAGCAATATATCGGAACTGGGCAATAGTAGCGAATTATAATTTTGGGGGTGTAAATTAGAGCAAATATGGTATCTTTTCTTATTACTGTGTCACCCAATGAGGTATTTGTTTTTGATCACGTGACATCCGATTCAAAAATTTTTATGGGATGCCCTATATATTTGTGACTTTTTGTGTTCCTCCCGATAAAACAATTCCAACAAACTAGCACACTTGGGGTCCAAAATTATTTATTCAAGAGCTACAGGTACTTAAAGGATGGTGCCACTACCATTGATTATAACCATATACCCCTACAGTTAAATTACTTTGGCAGTGTTTCATAATGGTAGTGGTACAGTCCTTTAAGTACCTGTAACCTGTAGCTCTTGAACTAATCACTTTAGACCCCAACTGTGCTAGTTTGTTGGAAATGTTTTATCGGGAGGAACATAAAAAGTCACAAATATACAGGGTGTCCCATTAAAATTTTTGAATCGGAGGTCACGTGACCAAAAATAAATACCTCATCGGGTGACCCAATAATAAGAAAAGATACTACATTTGCTCTAATTTACAACCCCAAAATTATAATTCGCTACTACTGCTCAGCTCCGATACATTGCTTGTCTTAATTGCCGCGGGACACTCTGTATGAGTTTTATAACAAAACTGTTTTTGTTTTCTTTTTTTTCGCAATAATTCAAAAGTTATATCAAAATAAAAATGGGTTTTTGGATCCAGTACCGAAAACACGCCGATGGCTCCCGAACCCGTGTGACGTCACCATGGCGGTCAAGATGCTCCTTTGACCAACGACGTCCTACTCCGATACTAGATTCTAGATTCCCAACCAATCGCGAAAATACCTACTGGTAAACTGGTAACTAGTGGATATTTGTTGCAATACAGTCGATAAATGAAGATTTCAGCTCGAGACGAAGTCTAAGATAGAAATAAATATGTTTTTGAATGTTTGAAGTTGAAGTCAGATTACAGATTCCAGTAAGTAAGTACCTAATCAAATATGTTTCGTTGAAAAGATCTCCTCAATCCAAGGATGGCTCAGTGGTTAGAGAGTCCGGTAGTGGATCTCAGGGTCTTTGGATCGAAACCCAGGCCTTCCATCTTTTTTTTTTATTTTTTTTTTTATCAAAAAATTTATTGATTTGCTTTTTGCACTTGTTACGCACATTCTTTCTACGATCAACAAATATGTGTTTGAATCAAATTTTGTTAGACATATTACTTGCACTGCGTAGTGCTTGTTAAATTTTTATGAAAATTTAATCGTTTGTTTATCGACGGTATCGCAACAAATATCTACTAGTTACCAGTTTTCCAGTACGTATTTTCACGATTGGTTGGGAATCTAGAATCTAGTATCGGAGTAAGACGTCGTTGGTCAAAAGAGCATCTTGACCGCCATGGTGACGTCACACGGGCTCGGGAGCCGTCGGCGTGTTTTCGGTACTCGATTCAAAAACCCATTTTTATTTTGATATAACGTTTGAATTGTTTCGAAAAAAAAAATAAAACAAAAACAGTTTTGTTATAAAACTTATATATGATCTCCACATTTATCACAAAAAAAATATTTTTTTTCCTAATTCAAAACCTCAATAGAACCCAATAGTGAATGGTAAGGTGGAGAAGCTCGCTGAGGTTTATGAAAATTGACTTCTGATGGAAAAAAATTAGAAATAAACTTCTTCCTCTGACAAGACTCGAACCTGGGACCTTATGGTCACAGCCCTAAGCTCTATCCACTGTTACTAGTACCTAACTACACTTTGACGTAACTGGGTAAGATTTAATATATTCTTTTATAATCTGTATTTTTCCACAGGTCCCAAAATACGTCCAACATGAGAGCACTTTGTCTCTACTTTTGTACTTAGGAAGAGGTTTTGTTTATATCTTAAGTAAGCGAAATGTTGATGCATACTTCCGATATTTCAAGACCTCATATTCAAGGTAAATGCGTACCGGCTATAACTAGCTGTAGATCGCTCCTAAACTGTAGATGTATCAGCTACGTCTCTTATCGACTTTTCCCTCACTTATTCGCCCTATTCAGTTATTAGATGCTATCAGCCTCATAATAATAAACTTGTTTACTGGATCTACCCCCGTCTTTCTATATCGCCATTACTTATATACGCTCCATCGCACTAAAGTGTATTTCGAAGGTATAGGTAGAGGAATGATCAATCAAAGTCCCAATAAATCAGTCGGCAAAACTAGCGCCAATTCATCCAACACTCATAAATTCTAACGATGCACCGAATTTTGTATGGATTCACGAACACCTTTAAACCGAAACAGAAAAAGAGGAACATCTGTTTTTTTCACTGGATACAATATTTCGACCTCCAGTTTGACCTCTTGGCATGTAATAAAACAATCTCACGAGCAGTGGTCAACCGCCAGGTACTCGGTGTATAGGTTCTTGGGCATTAGTGGTCCCTGTATCTCCTTGACATGTGATATTCCCGTAACAAAAAAAACTTTAGACGAAAACTAAGTGGAGGTTCTATAGGGACTATCATACCATGCTTTCAAAACATTTTTTTTGTACTTCAACCCTAAAAACTGACCCATAACATTATTTTAAAATAGCACCCCATAGGTTTTCCTACATACATGCTATCCCTATTTTATTTAAAATCTTGTGATACCTTTGATTTTATAAACAAGCTGATGTTGGGAGTGAAATAATAAGCATAATACAAATAAAACAAGAACTTATTTGACGCAAAAAACGATAAAAAAACTACGTGGCTTTTCAAGGGTATATGCTTTCGAAAACAAAAATTTCCTTTTTTATCCTTTTGCATTGTGAAAGTATCACGCGTCAAACAAATTCTTATTTTATTAAATTTATCTTATGCTTATGACTTCACGAAAAAATAGGTTTGTGTATAAAATCAAAGGTAGTACAAGATTTGAAATAAAATAGGAACTTCATATGTGTGGGAAAATCGACTTGGTGCTATTTGAAAAAAGAGTTGGCGGTAAGTGGGAGTCGAAGTACAAACATTTTTTTTCTGGAAGCATGGTATGATTGACCCTATAATAGTTTCAAAAATTCCACTCAGTTTTTGTTTGGCCTACAGTGTAATTGAACTCTTGATCTCTGCCACGTAGTTTGATTCTCTTCATTATTGATACTATATACAGGGTTATTCACGTTATCCGACACGGAGCAATATGGCTAAAGTATTTGATAAAAAAGAAAATAATTATTTCGGATGGATAGGGACCCATAAAGGCTACATCCTAAAAATATTTTCATTGTATACAGGGTGTCCCAAAAACACGAAATGTATCAAAGTTATGTTTTTTTTTTTAAATGGAACACCCCGTATATTATTGCATATTCAGATTCCTTGGTGAATTCTAGTGTGACTCTATGTATCATACATGGGACTTAAAAAAAACGTTTACGTGTAAATCACCATTTTCGGTATAAGTAGATATCAGGAAAAAATTGAATATCGCAGAGATTATAAAATATGGAAGGCTGTGACTTTGCCGTATTACTGAGCATAAAATGCGTCAGCTTTGATGAGACTGTCAAATTTAAATTACTTTTATGCTTGGAGAAATCGGTCGATTAATTAAGGATACTTCGATCAGCGATAACTTGATTTTCTCAAATGGGAATGCCTAATTTTTTTTATACGGTTAAACGTAGAATTTGATAACCTTTCTAATGATACAAGGTTGTGCATATCAATCTCTGGTAGTTTTCAGTTAATTTTAAATTTTCAAACAAATCGGCGATTTTTAATTTTCCTACTTATAAGCAACGTAGCAGGCCATGAAATAGAAACAAAAACCTGTTCAGGTAGAAGAAAACAACTAACTTAGCTGACAAATACACACTAACTGGACTAAAGGTACAAGATTATGAAAATTTCTTACAACAAATCAATTCTCCCATAAACAATTGCGATAACATCTCTAAGGTCAAAGAGAAGCTGGAGTATGGCAATAATAGATATTTTTTACAGTCTACTGGCTACCGCACTTTACTAGAGGTTAAAAATTTCCAAGACAATTAAAAACGCTGATATGAAACAGAAACAACCAGCGACTGTTGCTCCAGCACGCAACTATCAATCATATGTAATGGTGTAAAAAAGTACTAATTTGCGTCGAAGTCGATACCTCTGACTGGATCTTTTCTATTTTTCAATATTTGTTAGCAATATTACAAAAACCGAATACTGACAAATCAGATTTAAATTTTCTGCCATTTAAGTTATGTTTTATAATTTGAACAAATTTTAGTTCATTCTTCATTTTCTGCGATCTTGCTAATAGGTGCTGAAGAATTTTCAGAATCCAGTCAGAGGTACTTTTAACTTGAGTTTTGACAGAATTGCATACTTTTTTATATCATTAAATGTGAAATTTTATTATGAAAATAATAAACTGCTTAAAACATTCTCTAGTAGTTTTTATTTTATTTCAAAAATTTTAATGGTTTTGGAAATTGCCAATCTCCAGTACATTGCAGTAGCTAGTAGGCCGTGAAAAAATCCATTTCTGCCATACTCCAGCGTCTCTTTGACCAAATATATGTTACCGCCGCTGTTTCTGGCTAGACTTTGTTTGCTGTGTCCCTTTAGTCTAGTTTGTGTATATGTTTCAGCTAAGTTAGTTGTTTCCTTCTACCTGAAGAGCTTTTGTTTATATTTCATGGCCTGCTATGTTGCTTATAGGTAGGAAAATTGAAAAACTCCGATTTGATTGAAAATTTAAAATTAAATGAAAACTACCAGAGATTGATACTCACAACCGTATATCATTAGAAAGGTTATCAAATTCTACGTTTAACCGTATAAAAAACATTAGGCATTCCCATTTGAAAAAATCAAGTTATCGCTGATCGAAGTTTCCTTAATTAATCGACCGATTGGTCCAAGCATAAACGTAATTTAAATTTGACAGTCTCATCAAAGATGATGCATTCTATGCTTAGTAATACAGCAAAGTCACAGCCTTCCAAATTTTATAATCTCTGCGATATTCAATTTTTTCCTGATATCTACTTATACTGAAAATGGTGATTTACACCTAAACGGTTCGCTTCAAGTCCCATGTATGATACATAGAGTCACACTAAAATTCACCAAGGAATCTGAATATGCAATAATATACGGGGTGTTCCATTTAAAAAAACATAGCTTTGATACATTTCGTGCTTTTGGGACACCCTGTATAACATGAAAATATTTTTAAAATGTAGCATTTATGGGTCTCTATCCACTTGAAATTATTATTTTCTTTTTTATCAAATACTTTAGCCATAATGCTCCGTGTCGAATAACGTGAATAACCCTGTATACTGCCCGTCCCATATCTAGTAAGAACCGTCATTTACTGTTTCTTCCTATACATGTAGGCAAAAATTGAGGGAAGGAGATCAGATGGCGAAAGCCGCATATCATGGTTGAAGAATCTCTTAGATGGGTTCCATTGTACTTCGATAGACTTGTACGGAGCAGCTACATCGAAAATTAGTATTGCCTTGATGATTCCCAACCTCCGAGATGAGAAGGCAGCCTAACAAGAAGAAGCTTTCTTCGTAATTCTGCTCCACATCTCTATTTTATCGGTTTGTAATGTACTCTTTGATCAACCTGTTTATAGTTGTGGTTATTTTTCGTACGTTTTTATTGATGAATATAGCATACTTCTCTTGCAGTGCTTCTTTGGATGCTAGAACTGAGTATCATCTGTGAAGTTTTAATTTTTATAGGGTTAGCCGTTAGAGGTGGGCAGCATGATGCTTATTTGTACTACTGAGTTCTTAATTACGACGTCAGTATTATAGGTCGTAATTAGTTGAATCCGAATCACTCTCATTGTCCAAACATGACTAGACGTATGCTGAAAGCATAGTCGTATTCCTCACTACGTTGCTAACTTTATTGGAAATATACGACCAGGTTCCCCTTTCATGACAATGCCTGCATTTATACAGCCAGTAACCACTCTGCCACCTACGTTTCAGGAGCCAGCCCGTCCCACTCTTGGCAATTATACCTTTTATTTGCTCGTCGAGTGGGTTTGTTTTACGGAAAGCTTTTAAAAGCATATGTGAGAGCGATAAATTTAATTGCTTTATGGTCTGCTGACATTGATTTCGGCTCTTTCTGCGCAATGGTCATTGATGCCAATCACCGCAGTGTTTGGCTGTTCAATTTGCTTTTAGTACTCTCCTGAATGTATTTGATTTATTCTATTGGGTCTATTTTGCTGTATCGACCTCACATTATAATGGAATGCGAAGTATTTTGATAAACTTCACTCGGCGCCATCCCGTATCGAAGTCATAAAAAGAACAAGGAAGCCGTCACGACTGCAGTCTTGATTGAAGCTTATTGTTTTATAACTCCCACATGAGGGACAATACACGATCAGCATTATCGGAACGGTGGTGAGTTTCCCGCACGGGTCTGATGCGAGCGGTACACTCGGTCGCCCATCCAACTGCTGACCGCACATATTGCTGCTGCGCTCCGATCGAAGGCCGACGCGGGTCCCCAGAGAGGTGTACTTTATTTAGTGTCAGTCTGGACATAAAAATTGGCCTGAAGCTCTAGGTCCTTTTTAGAAATTAACTGTTAAATCAGATTAATCAGGACCTTTAGCTGGTTATCCGTAACAAATGCGTCTAGAAGCTCTTTCATGCCCCAGAGAAACTAGTTGTTGCGTGTACTTCTTCACCTTTTTTGCTGCCTCGCCTGAGTACTTCTTGCAGTACTAATGCAATATCCTCAAAGTTCTCTATAGCTTAAACTTATCTTCTCTTGAAGCCTGCCACCGATCCCTCTTGATTGCAGTTAATTTCTCTTTAAGGTTCTCAAATTTATTTAGGCTTGCATACCTTGCAAACTATGACCCCAAAATCCAAGAGGCCTATTTCGGGCTTCCATTATCTAAACAGTTTTGAGTACAACCTTTTGACTGATCTGCTATCCTTAATCGCCTACAGGTAAACTGTTAAACGTGTTCCTTTCTTTGCTATTTATCCTCGTCCAGCTGACGTGTCGATTTGTTGGCCTGTTCTGAGTGGTAGGTGCCGCGTTCTGCTGAGTGAGTCAGTTCTTGATGACGTGGCTTGTTCTGATTGGTGACTGTTGGGTTCTGGTTCAGTGGCGTCGATTCTGATGATGACGTGACCGTTCGATGGTCACTGCATCCCACGTTTGTGTCCATGTTCTGTCCAGTTTTAGTTGTTCGATATTTCTTGTGAGGAACTGCCATATTGGTCTAATTTTCACACTTAGCTTGAGGTACACCTTGTTGTTGCTGGCGATATAAACTGCTTCTTTGAATTTCCGAAGATACCGTTGAGGTTATTTGTCAATAACCTTAGCGTCTTCCCAAATAGCTTTGTAGTGCTCGGTCTAAGTGTGATCTGCTATTCTGGACTTTCCTGACTCCGCTCTCTGGATGTTGAGTCCGTGCTCTTCAATTCTCGCTCCCAGGGGTCTTTCCGTTTCTCCTGTGTATACTCTGCCGCGTTCACATGGAAGTTTGTAGATGCAGTTTTAGTTTCTTGGTGTTCATCCTTGGGTTTTGGTTTTGTTAGCAGACTTTGGCGAGTGGTGCTTCTTGAGAATCATGTCTGAATTTTGTATTCTTGCCCTTTTCTTCTGACAGCATCTAATAATCCTCTTACGTATGGTATACTGAGTAACTGCCTGTGTAGCGAAACCACAACTTTAGTCTCAGATTTGAGCTTTCAATGGCAGTTGATTCGAAACATTTCATCTAAAGGTTAGCTACGACTGGAGGTAGCGATGATCCCAAGGATAACCCTGCTTGTTGCATGTAAAATATGTCCTTTTCTTGAAAATAGTTGTTCGTCGGACAGAATCTTAATAACCTGATTGATTTGCCTGAAAATCGTTGACTTTTAAGGCGACAATGCTGAGAAATTTGCTATTGATGAATTTATTAAGTAATTATAACGGCATCAAAATAATAACTAATTTATATTAACTGATATTTTAAAGAGGCCTTATAAATATCTAGTTTATATAAAAATAATTTGATCTGCAAGATTATTATTATACTTTACAATTTTTCTAAAGTTCCGACTAAAGTTCATGGAAAGTTAGTACTCATTTGACTCTAACCTAGCGAGTGAATGTCCCTAGGGCCGTATGAATAGTCGTCTCTCGCACTCTGCATAAGGGAACCTCAAGTGTGTCGTCTACGGGACGGCGGGCAAACATTTGGCGACGTTGTATATTTCAAATGTAAGTCAATTTGTTATGCCTATGCCCACGCATTTTGATGTTTTTTGTTTTGGTCCGGACATTTTTTCGGATGCGACCGAAACTAATAATATGTACCTTCCTCCAAAATTAAGCTACAAAATCGCTTTGACTGCAACGAAATGTCATGTTGACATTTCGTTACTTGAGTATTACTCAAGGAGGCTCACTTAAGGGATCCTCAGCATCAAGGGACCTAAGTATCAACCATGAATACCTGATTACCATTCAATATCTGAGGTTTCCGTGATTATGTCGTTGCGTGAATACTTGTCATACTGATTGAGATTTGTTTCGTTTACCAGATTTTTTAATGCCCTTTGTAGAAGTTCAAAATTTACGGGATCCGTTGCTATATTTTTGCTTAATGTCGAAATCAAAATTTGGGTACTCTCATATCTATAGTTACTATTCGAGTCAGTTGCATGACATTTTGCTGCTAAATAATTTTGTTTTGTACACATTTGTGTATTTTCTGGATATACCAGTATATAAACTTTTTCTCAATTTGTGGAACATTGATTTACTTTCACAGCTACCGCTGTTATGATTCGATTACCATTCAATATCTGAGGTTTCCGTGATTGTGTCATTGCTGAATAATTGTCATATTGATTGAGATTAGTTTCGTTTACCAGATTTTTTAATGCCCTTTGTAGAAGTTCAAAATTTACGGAATCAGTTGCTATATCTTTGCTTAATGTAGAAATCAAAACTTGGGTACTCTCATATCTATAGTTACTATTCGAGTCAGTTCCGTGACATTTTGCTGCTAAACAATTTTGTGGTAGTGCAATCGTGTATTATTATGTTCTATACATATATGCAAATATATGAGATACTACCTCATTTTTGATATGTGCCTTGTATTTGTTAAGTCTATATACCAAATAGGTCTCCAAAAAGAAATACGACTACGATAAGCAGGGAAACAGAACCAGTTCTCCGTAAATCAAACCAACTATACAGCCTCCATTAACAGGCCGAGTATAGATGAAGATGACAGCGCTGTAGCAAGCTTACGTGTACAAACATTTTCTTGCAATATGCCATGTATAAAAAGCTCCTACCGGATCGAGCTAACGATATCCTGCCATCGATGACTCCCCCACACCACTGCTGCTTAGCCTGCCGTGTGGCTTGAAAGAGGCCCTACATAGGTGACAGACACACCTCTGACTACAGCAGCTAACGACTGGCCGCGTTGCTATGGCGATCGTCGAGTAGGCGCTATCATAAACACTCATTGTTGTGATGCGGCGTAAGTGGCTGCAGGACGTCGCAGGATGAAAGACATCCTGCGGGAGACCGGCCGGGCTGGGGGCCGCGGGTCGGGGCAGGGAGAGGTGGGGAGGAATTGGATTTCTGAGGGAAGGTGAGAGATCCGACAATGAAGAGATGCTGGACCGGGAGCAAGAAATTTTATGGACGCTACAGGACCGTACCGCGACGTAATGGCTGCAGGACTACGAGGTTGAAGGACATCCTGCTACATCCTAGATTTCTGAGAGAAGATGAGAGATCTGACAAAGGGATGCTGGTTCTGTAGCAAGAAATTTTATCAACGCTACAGGACCGTAACACGAGGTAAGAGGCTGCAGGATTTCAAGGATGAACGACATCCTGATGCATCCTAGAGCTCCGAGGGAAGATGAGAGATCAGACAATGAAGAGATGCTAGACCGGGAGCAATAAATTTTATGGACGCTACAGTACCATACTGCGACGTAAATGGCTACAGGCTTTTGGGGATGAAGGTCATGCTGCGGCTGACCAAGAGTGACCGGTGCAGGGAGAGAGAGAGGGATAGAATTGGATTTTTGAGGAAAGCTGAGAGATCCGGCAATGAAGGGATGCTCATTGCTCGTCCTGAAGCAAGAAATCTTATGAATGCTATAGGACGGTACTTCGACGCAAGTAGATCTAGGACGTCCCAGGAGGAATAACATTCTGCGGCAGACCTGGCTGGTGGAGGATAGAATTGAATTTCTCAGCTAAGGTGAAATCCGGCATTGAAGAGATGCTGGACTGGAAGCAAGAAATTTTATGGACGCTAATAAGGACGGTGATACGACGGAAGTGGCTGCAGGACGCCACGAGATGAAGTGCATTCAGCTGAATATCAGCTGAGGAGTGGCCAAGGAGAGAGGCGATGTAAATTAAATGGATTTTTTTGCATCTCCTTATATCAAAAATGGTGATTTGCGTTTAACGGTTTGTTCTGAGTATCATGTGTGATATATAGAGTAACACTATAATCAACCAAGGCATTCAAATAAGCAATAAGCAATAATATAAGAAATGTAACTTTGATAAGTTACACATTTATTGGACCTTGTATAATGGTAAATACTTTCGTTACATAGATTTTTGCCCTCTACATTTTTTATTTGAGACATTTTTTCGTATCGCAAACAGGGCAGTAGGTGTAGTCCATTCACAAATCATTGGTATATCCTCTACATGATCACAGAAATTTTGCAGTTAACATATTTTTCATGGTTAAATGGAAATAATGGAGAACTGTTAAGTAAAATTGCGAAAAAGAACGGGAGAGGGTGTATACAAGCAATACCATGGTTCGCTGTGTTCCGAAAATTGGAGTACTGGAGTACTTCTACGGAATGTTGTTATTGTTGCAATATCTCGACCACTGGACTCGTTCATTAGATACAAACACCCCCGCCGACGTAGTTTATCTGGACTTTTCCAGTATTTGACAGTGTCTGGGATAAAATGCTCATTCAAAGACTCGAACAGTTCGGGATTAAAGGCAACTTGTTGTTACGGATCGAAAAATTCCTTACAGAAAGAACATTTTCCGTATGCGTTGGAGATAGACATTCATCTACTCACCATGACGCAAACATGGTTCTACAGGGAACAGTTCTAGGCCTGATAATTTCTCTCTTATATGCGAATTCTATCTATGTGTACAGCGTTTGCAGGTCTTTCACACTATCGTAAACTCTAAAGAGCTTCAAGAAGATCTAGAATTGGTTAATTGTTGATCGGAGCGGTGGCATCTAGTCATTTTTGCTCTAATCTTCCATTCAGCATGTTTGTAAAGTCATGTAGCTCGAACCATAGCCTCTTTGAATTTTTTCTGCATTAGATTCCTTCTTCTAGCTTCCACATTTGGGTTTGAATAAGTTTCATATGCTTTTTCTGGTAAAGTGAAATAGCTTTTTTTTCCTTTGCTAAGCTTTAGCAGGCTAGCTGGTTTTCTTGAACTATGCAGCCCAGCTCTTCTTTCGATTTGCTTGGATGCTTTATTGTCTTTTATGATTCTAGCTTCAAGATAAGTTAATTTTCCTATTTGATGTAGTTCTTCCCCTTCTTTCCATTTTTATATTAACGATTTTTGGTTCTGGTCTTCAGATATACCGTATGAATTTTCCCTAACTACTGTTCACCTTTTGGTTCCGGAATGAATGAATGAATAAGGACCAGAGGCTATCCAGCACGGAATGTGGCTGGTGCATAGGCCACACGATGGGCCCTTTTGCGCCTCTATCCGCGCTGGTTTCTAAGACCTGCCCTTTTGGCAAAGGCAAGTACATTCTTAGGTCCTATCCGTTTTATCTCTATTGGTTCCAAGGTTCTCGAGCCCAGCATAATCTGCCTGTGATAACCCAGGGTTTCACAGCGACACAAGATGTGTGCCGAGGATTCTTCCTCTTCACCACACCACGTGCACGTTGGGTCGTTGACCACTCTCATCACAAACAAGTGACGCCTGAAGGTGTTGTGACCCGTTAATAGGCATACTGGCAATCTCAAGTTGCTCCTATCCAGAGAGAGTCAAAATCGTCCTATTCTCTCTGCAGGCCCTGCTAATAGCTCCCGAGCCTGACGGAGATGACGAGAGATGTTGTTCCATCTCAGAGAGTGTTGATTCTGGATCCACTCTCCAGTTGTTTTCCTAATCAAGTTTGCAGACAGTCTTAAGGCTGGTTCCGGGCCCACAAAACTGTTGCCGGATCCCATCCTAGCCAGATGATCCGCCATTTCGTTACCCTTTACTCCAGCGTGCCCAGGTACCCACATCAGTGATACCTTGTGTTTAGCTGAAATGTCGTCAAGAGCCCTCCTGCACTCCAGAACCAGTCCCGACGTTATTTTCCAAGCACTCAGTGCTTTGATGGCTGCCTGACTGTCAGAGCAGATAGTAATCCGCCTCCTAGATCCGTCAATTTCCCGAATACGATTTACACAAGCAAGTATCGCATAGACCTCAGCCTGGAATACTGTGGTGTGCCCCCCAAGAGGGAATGAAAGTCTTGTATGGGGTCCGTAGACTCCCGAGCCCGAACCCTCTCTAGCGAGTGAACCGTCTGTGTACCAGACCTGTCCTCCTCCTTCGATGAGCTGTCTTTCCCTAGACTCCCACTCTTCCCTTGACGAAAACACCACCGTAAATTTGCGATTGAAGCGATGCGTAGAAGAAACTATATCGCTCCTCGCCAACAAAATAGGACTATTTTGGTTCCGGAAGATTTATACCTTTTGACATGCAACATATTAAATATTCTTAAGTAACTTGTGCTTTGTGGGATTCGCAAACTGAGCCATTACGTCATCGGATGTGGGCATAACCTACAAAAAAGTAGCTAATACTGATTACAGTGCATTGCTATGTGTTGCCCGTCCTATAGGTAGCGTCCGGCCCAGTAAATTGTGTCTGCTCTAAGGGGAATCCCTGCAATGAACGGTGGATAAAAGAGGCGCGCACGGTAAATGAGAAAGGTTAGGCCGTGATAGATTCCCGGAATTGGACGGAGGATTCCGGCGAGACCGTGGGGAAAACTAACTACACAGGTGCTGACGGATCGAAGGGGGAACACAAAAATCAAAGACCTTGTACTTGTGTTGGTAGTATGGTCGCACAAATGTATCTTTTATCACAGAACTGATATTAGTATTGTAATGATGACTATCAAACTCGCGAAAACATCAAAATCCAAAAAGCACAAAAATTTAAAAATCCAGATTTAATATAATAACTTTTGTTGTCAAAATTAGTTGTAGAGCTGTAGAACAAATAGTAGGATAAAGTGATAGTGCCGAATAACTTTAGTCAGAAACTTGTAGCTAAGCTATAGTGAGAGAGTTACAGATTTAGGAGCATTAACAACTATATCAATCGATTAATGGACTATAGGCCTGAATTGGCTTAATTATTTTTTCACAATGAAATTTTCTGGACCTAGAAAAGTAAAGCTTTTACGACCTACCTATATTTTTATTTGACTTGAAATATATTTATTTAGCGTGTTGCTTATTTGGGCATCCTGTTACTCTGGTCTGGATAGTAGCGCGTGGTAGAACTGAAAATATGCTAATTAAAGATGGTAAATATCTGTAGATTACCGGACTTACCATATCTTGTTATATTAAAATATGAAGGTACCAGTAAAATAGAGGCACAATACTGTAGTAGGTGCAGATCAAAATGAGAAAACCTTACAAAACTACAACAATACGACTATATCTACCTCTGCTTACAGAATAAGACTTGACTCACTAACTTTTTGTTACTCTAGCCTCTTAATCTCAGTAACATCTACCCGGATTATGCTGAAATTTGGGTAACGATATTATGTGAGGTCTTAGTAGGTAATGCTGCTATAATCTTGAAAATTTATGTATGGGCGGCAGAGTAATAATTAGCAAAAAAAAAACAAAAAAAATCGTTTTTAGGCATTTTAGGAGTATCATTGGAATTGGGGTGAAGGGTTGTAAAGCTAAATAGATGTTGTATTTTCAATAGGCTGTCCATTGATCTGCGAAAGAAAGACCTAAGGTCTTGAATTTTCTACGAGTATTGCTTTAGATCGTTCTGTATTGTGTAACGTGGAAAATATTGAATTGATTTGAATGGAATTTCGACACCTTATAGTAATGTGGTAGCAACCTTGGTGAGGATGGAAAACGCATATTTTACGGTTTTTAGAAATCGTGAAAATATAAAAACAGCTCAAACCCCGATTTTTTGTTTTTTTTTATTTGATGGGCATGAAAGTGGGGTGGTTGGAGGATAGGGAGCTGCAAAACTGAAAAATGTGTCGTACACATAATAGGCTAACCGATAAACTGTGATAGCAGGACCTAGCGGCATAACACACTATTTTATGGGTGAGGGCAATGGTTACAAAAGGGGGAAACAGACTATAGCTGCATGGTATAGGAAAATAATAAACTTGTGTCGCCATAATGTGTGGGAAGTACTGAGTCAATCAACTTGACTTCATTTTTTCTTCATTGCTTACAATCAACCTCGACAGCATCTCACTTGCTGACATCATATCAACCCTGTAGTATATGTATAGCCGGTGCCAATAATCGACATTGAAGGATATTTTGAACTCCATGTTCTAGTTGTTACTGAGTTATAGTGACTAGAAGGAATAGTGCAAAAATGTTCTCGGGACTTTTTTCAGTAATATAGTTTAAACCTCGGTTTAAATACGTAATTTAGAATAAAGATTCATACACTATGCTCTGCCACTCTACGTTGAAGAACAGCTTTTTGGGATGTTATAAAGGGACTTCAATGTCAAGGCACTTTAGAGGGATTCTGCCTGGTCTAGCTGGGAGTTCGTTGAACACGATCGCGTCCTGTTGTTGGGAATTTCATCACGTGCACGCACCTTGCAGGAAACAAGGCGCTAACGACGATTAAATAAAGAAGGATCTTCATCGCCCTTCGCAACACCGCCGGCACCTTCAGGGAAGCTCCGGAACAAGCACCAGACTGTTTATCTTTTTTTGATGAAGTTCTAATTAGTGAAGGATTCAGGAGCTGCTGGCAGTCTATCTGCTGCGACAAGAGGTTTTTATACAATGGAAGCAAGCATACTTTTGTCACAGTGATCGATCTTGCTGTTTCACGCAGTTTGCTACTCTAAAGCAGATAATCAGCTCACCTATCGATTCAAGCATTTTCATTTGTAGAAAATATATTTTAAGGCATATAATTTATTACATTTCGAGGAGGCTGCTAGGAGATAAGTTGGTGTCTTTCTCGAGCAAGCCTTATTCAGAAATCATTTTGAAGAAATAGAGCTCGTTTCCATATTTACGGTCTCCTAGGCATCGCAGAACGTTAGCCTGAAAGTCTGCGTTTCTATCGGTGCCAAGAAAAGGATCCAATTACAAATATAGGCTAATAGCTCTTGTAGAAAAATGCATCAATCTGGAAGTTCATATGTTGAACATTGTCACATTATTAATGACAGCTGGTGTTCTGAGACCTTAGATCAACGGCAGATATCTTGGCTTACGTCACACGTCAAGCTATTACATTTATCACGAAATTTGGAAATTATCGGTGCCTCAACACCTCAGTGGTTAAGCTTACAAATTCCTGCCAAAAAAGGTCGAGTTCGATGCCTGGACCTGACGGTTTTTTTATGTTAGCTACTTATTTTTTGCACCAGTGCAAAAAAACTTAAACAGTAGGATATAGTTCAAAAATGGTCACTTTTCCGTGATCGTAGAAAACCAAGATTTTAATATAGGAAAAGGTCGAGTGTCCCGGTATCTGTTTGTCAACGAAATTAATTTTAAATGATCCCTGAGACAGCATAGGATGGTCTAACGATAGGTTTGTTTTCAAGATTAGGCGCAATTACCTGTAATTAATTTTAGTGTGATTAATCCGCTAATATAACTTGCAACTATATGTCTTTTTAGTCATTTTTACGTCATTTGAAGCAAAATGATGTAAAGAATTGAAAAAAGTTCTCAGTCGGCCGCAGCGTTAGGGTTGCCAGGTGTGAACAGGTATATCACTGTTAGTTCCCTGCACTCACCTGTTTTTTTTTTATTTTGATACAAAATTGAAGTTTCATCCACATTAATTGCAAAAATCTATGGTTGGCATGGAAAATAGCCGCAAACAGGGGTTGCCATGAGTTTTATCAGCGATTCTCGCTCCAAGTAAGTGGAAGCACAAGGTAGAAGATGCACGCATTGTTATGTGTGATAAATAAGGAGAAAGCATGACAGCTGTGACACTTATACTATATGCGACAGTTTATGGATAGTACGCGTATGTCCGCGAACGAGAATTGCTAATAAAGATATTAGTAACTTCTGTTTGCGGCCATTTTCCAACTGGTATACATGGATTTTTTTAATTAATATGGATGAAGCTATCATTTTGTATCTTTTTTTTTAAACAAGTCAGTGTTGACAATTAACAGTAATATACCTGTTCACACCTCCAGGGGCAACCCCTAACGCTGCCGATGACTGAGAGCAAGGAACCGTTGTTTTCAATTCTTTACATCAGTTTCCCTCCAATGACATAAAAATGACTGAAAAAATATAAATAGTTGCAAGTTATATAAGCCAATTGATTACAATAAAATAAATTACAGATAATCGCGGCTATTTTTTAAAAAACAGCCTATTGTTAATCCATTCTATACCTTCTTAAGATTCATTTGAAATTCATTTTAGCAAAAAACAGATACATGCAGGGTCGAGCAGTGAGATCCTCTACTGGTAAGTTTTATTTTAGTTATAAGTCCGTTATCTGAATATAGAACGTATCTAATTCACCTGATGGTAATAAAGCTTGCAAGCGAACCAAATGCGAGAAACTGCCACATAAAATATGCTGGCACTCCAGGTAGATGACAATAATAAAGCAGTTAATTAGGCCATATTTATGTGCGGCCATGTAAGCAGCGTCGAGCAGTGCTGGTGCAAAATTAAGAGAAAATTTACATTAGAAACGCATTACAACCTGCGCTTACCGCTCTAGCGCTTCCACTCTAATTTATTTTCTGATTAATAACGGCGTCAAAACAGGTGCACACCATCAGGAGCGGCTCGTGCTAAATCGGGCAGTTATCTACAAAGCCTGTAAGGTCACAGTCAGATGTTTCATTTTGAATGTTACGCAACAAACATGACAAGAACTTAATAGTAATAGTTTGATAGTAATTGAACAGTTTTATTTGTTAGAACCTCCCCATATTTCAAGACACGAGTGCCAGATTCGTATACAATGAAAAATTATTGTAGATGTGAAAAAGCAATTTTCCTCATGCAGGAACGAGAATAACAACTTTAGTTTCTTGGCGTGAACTTCCAATTTAAAAAGTGTTATTACACTTTCATGAATAAACAATCATTACATCTAGCAACTGTTTTATGAAGAATATTAGTACCAGCTAGAATGTACAGTATACGTTAAAGTTGTGTTTTAAGCTTCAACATGATATTTTTTAGACTGGTTACCAGATCATATTTAAAACAATATTTACTGCGTTTACACGGCTCCGTAGACTATTTTTATTTTAAAACGGTTCAACTAAAACCGCATTACTTAAGGGTTTACACGTCAATTTTGAAAGCTGATCTAGATCAGCTGATTCAAAAGTGTAATAGTGTTGCCAACCTATAACTTGTTGAGCCAAAAACGTCAAAATGGAAATGCATTAACGAAAATAACCTCACTTTTTAGCATTATCCTCGGCATTATCCGTGCGAAAGTGAAAATAACCGTATCTGTTTTGTGGTGTAAAATTCGATTCTGGAAGTGCTATTGTCCTCATCGCATTTTGTTAAAGCTAAAACTAATTTAAATGTAGGGCAGGACGGAAGACAGGTGGGCATAGTTCTATGCTCTCAAATAAGTTACAATGGGACGTGGTCTGATTCCTGATTCCTTTAGTCGGGGATACAAAATAAGCCTTAAAGGGGTGATACACGTACGAGTAAGTACGCGTACTTGTGGCTCGACGACCTTCTTCGCCTGTGTGTCACCGTAAGTACGCGTACTTTAAAACCGTCGCGCAAACCGCTGGCAATCCAACTGGTTTGAAATCTTGCTCGTAGCTTGTCTCGGCTCGTACTGCGAGTCGCGAGCCACCACTTAGTTTCGATAGGCCATCGATGCGCAACGCTTGTTGTGTTTGGCGTTTGTTAAGAGTTTTGTTTATTTAGGAAAATTATCAAAATAAGTAATTTCAGCTTCACGTGTGTCACCACGTCGAGCCGAGTAAGTTCGCGAACTTAAAAACCACGTACTTAAAGTTCGTACGTGTGTCACCCCTTTTAGGGTTCAGCGGCACCTATTAGGACAACTGAACCCTTCACTATTAAAAAAACCTCAAAATGTTGAATTTATATAAAAGCTTAGAAATAGAAACAACGTCAAACAATACAAATAGAGATAAAGGCCCCGTTCCAAGCTGCTAGTTAAGGATTGCACGGTTGTCTGACGCGTCTTTTCAATAGGTAATAGACTCTCATAGGTAGATCATCATTCGGTTGACTGTATACATTGGGCATAGGGCAATAGTTTTTAATTAGATTCTGGTCTAAATCTTTCCCTTAAAGATACAAAAATTGTTAGCAACAGGGTCTTAAAAAAGAGTTTCGTGAGTGAGTTATTCTGTGAAGTGTTTTTTTGTTGCTGTGTCAAAGGATGTCGTGTCACATAGCCGCTGGATTTTAATGGAGATATGAATATTATTTAAAATCAGCTCCCCTTCTGTGAAGAGGAAGAATCTGCGGCAAACACGTTCTATCGACTTAGAAATGTTAGACATACCTCAGGGGGGAATTAATGAATCAATGAAGGAGGAAAGAGGCTTTCGAGTGACAAGAACCACCAGTACATCGGCCTATAAACGGGTTCGTCTTACTCTAGTTCCCAAGTCCAGCCTTCATCGCAAAAGTAAGGATGGCCTTGGGTCCGCCTATATTATGTCTTCAAGTTCAAGGACCCTTGAACCTATATCATGTTCACAGCGACATAGAATGAGTGCCAAGGGCTCTTCTTCTCCACTACAGTGAACACACGTCAGGTTGCTTGCAATCCCCATCACATACAAGTGCCGTCTGGGGTTGTTATGGCCTGGTTTCTTACCAGTGAGAGACAAAACCCCCTCAGCTACACCAGAGGTTCTAAAATAGGTTATCTAGTGTGACAGAGATACTCAGAGATACCTCACCATCTCATAAGATATTGTTTTTGCAACCACATCTCTGTTTTCCTTCTAGTGATACCTACTGCCAGCCCCACGGCCCGGTTAGAACCCAGGTAATTATTTACTGACCCTCGCCTTGCAAGCGCGTCCGCTGCTTGATTACCGCAAACTCCAGCATGTTACTCGCCACTCACATAACTGGCACCTGATGACTTGCAAAAATCTCAACCAAGACCTCTCTACATTGCAGAATGTCTTGATTTAAAACTATAACAACCCCAAAATGCTTTTAATTCCGCCTGACTGTATGAACGGATAGTAATCCCCCTCCTAGGCTCCTGAGTTTCGTGAATATGAGAGGCACGAGCTAAAATCGCATATATTTCTGCTTAGAATGCCGTGCTCTATTCTCCAAGGGAGAGGGAGAGCTTTGTTTTTGGCCCACAGAGCTCAGCGCCCGAGCAATCGTCGGTAAGCGAGTCTTCTGTATACCAGACTAGCTCATCAGGGAGTCATATTGACGTATAGGGTACTGAAACCAGGTGTAAGATGGGCAAGATTGAAGCTCATTCCAAATTTTTCCAGCTAATGCAAATATGTCGATAATAACACCGAAGGCCGTCCGAACGAGGAACACTAGAGAAGCTCTGCGAGCCCATCCTTACCAGGTCGAGATCCCTTCTCCCCGAACCAGCCTCCTCCAGCATTGTTTCTTCTGGAAAACCTCGATGCTGGGAAATGAGCTGCCGGGGAATTTGCTCCTCGACGGCTACAACCTGCAGCGCTTCAAATCTAACGTGAACAGGCACAGACGCACCGCTTCTACAGCGCCATAAGCTTTCGACCTTTGCAGGAGGCTGACCATAAAAAGAAAGACGCGCAGTAGAATACACATCCTGGTGACTTATGACACCGTATAACCTGTTTCTTCCATTCATTTTCTCGTCGACGGTTACGCGGACACCAGTATTGATGCAACTATACGCCAATGGCGGACGTTCCAGATTAAAATCGTATTTCGAGTTTTGCCGCCGACGCCAAAGTTGCGTCGGTTTCACGGCTGCGCGTGATTTTAAATCGTCTGTGCGAAAGCCACGACAAATTGCAAAATGACACTTTCTCGAACAGGTAAGCGTGGCTGAAGTTGCACCAACCGTGATTTTCGCGTAAATTGGATATACTCTGTCACAAGGCATCTATTATAATTGGAAAGCAGACCAGAGATCGCTCTGGCGCCAACACAAACGTCAAAACAACCTTCGCTGGTTTGTTACATTTTATTTGCAGCGTGCACCTTTTTGGGAAGTCGTTCCGTATTTATGCAAAAATGACAGCTTATACCTTGTTATCACAATGGCATGCATGCGTGGCAGCAAATGAATGCAAGCTGAGCAGCAGCATTGTTGTCACGTGTCCTTCTAGCAAATCAACTACAGGTCAGTGTATAAGCTGTGAATCACAGCATAGTAAACAACCAGCACAATATCTCAGGTTGGCAGCAATTACACGCGCATCCCCCTTTTGGATGATTTTTTGTAGGGATGCTAACGATACTTCGATACTTGTGCTTCTGCACTAATATCGAGTATTTTTGTCATCGATACTTTTTGAGGCATTCCAAGCTGGTATCGATACTTTTGTATCTGTATCGAAAATAATTATATAATTACTGAGGGCTGTAGTCAATGGCACAAAATTCGCTGTACGAACCAAACGCGCCTATTTGGCTAAAAAATATCGAGTTGGTACCGGTATCGATATTTGTATTTTCGCATCTCTACCCAAACTTCACATCCGTAAAATCATCCCAAGATCCAATTCCACAGAATTTGACCTTGGGATTCCCACAGGAACCATTTTCATATAGGAAATTCTCAGAGATATTATGCTGGTTGTTTACTATGCTGTGTTGTGAATGAGCGTATGTAATCCTCCATCTAGTCCCCAAATCACTTAAATATCCGCATACCGTTGGTGCCATCAATTGTGGTAACAAGGTATAGCCACTTCCATAGAATTCCATTGGCGCTCTAATAAATACAACATACACCTATTATAAACTTTTAATCACGTTTCGGCTACCTCAGTTGAATCTATCATTGTATAAAATTAAAAAAAAATATTTATTTCGTATGACATTATTTCACAGATGCTTGTTGCTTTGAAAAAATAAAATAATAAGGAAATGAGTAATAAAAAATCCTACTATAAACAAAAGGTATGTGATTGAAAATAAGTGGAAAATGAAAATATATCAGAAGATAGATCAGGAAGAAAATAAATAAGAATAAAATAAAAATTAGATTTGTAGAGGCATGATGCGCAATAGTTCTGAAGTCGTTGTTCTATGTATTAATACACAGTGTCAATCTGATACTTATCAATGTTCTCTTTGTGCCCGTAAGATCAGATGTTAGTAGTTAGAAGTATAGACATTTAAAATGCAAGGCAAGACACAAATTCGACGATTACATATTACGCACAAGAAGCAAATAAGCAAATAATTTTGAAAGCCTTATTAAGAACGAGCTCTTATGCCATTAGTGAAACAGTTTCGCTGGGCAGTGTTTGCAATAAAATAGCACCTAAATGGTTATTGACGAGGTATACGGTCACGAGATATAAAATGAAAAGTACCGGCTACCATTTGTGTTTGCTTACATTAAACAAGCTTATCCACTTCACTTGATTGATATAGCCTTGACGGTGATCAACTGATTTCAGCACAGAGAAAATATACCGGGAGAAGTGGGTAGGTATATAAAAAAGTTATAGAAACGCTTATAAGTTATTACCACATTAGACATATCTAATATACGAGTAAGACAGAAGGAATTCTGCCGGTATATCTAATATAGTCACAAACTGTTAATTAGAAGCCAACAGTGACACACAAGTGGGGATTCTCGCTGAAGTTTTGTTTAAGGAAATTTATTTGTTTGAACTAGAAATAAATTTCCGCCTCTGACGGGGATCGAACCCAGAACCATCTGATCACGAGAGATTAGAATAGTATAGTTGTTTGAAATACGGGCCTATTAGATTTTCGGATTTTACCTGCAGGTAAAACACATTTTGTAAAGAAAGTTATAATATAGAATTGGAAGACAACAACAGAGCGAATTTATAACAAATAGTGGCAGAAAAATGGTTTTTGTTGTCTTCCCTTAAATGAATAGTGTCTGTGTTCCATTTTTGGAATTTCGGGAGAGTTTCTTGGCGGAAAAGGCCTTCTACAGCTTCATCAAGTTATCTCTGATTAAAGTTTCTTTAGTAATTGATCGACCGATTGCTCCAAGCACAAACGTAATTCAAATTTGGCCTTCTAACGTAAGGTGACGCATTTCATGCTTAGTAACACGGCAAAGTCACAGACTTTTAGATTGTAATCTCTGTGAAATTCAATTTTTTTCTGTCATCTACTTATACCAAAAATGGTAATTTATACCTAAACGGTTCGTTCCAAGTCCCATGTGTGATACATAAAGTCACACTAGAAATCACCAAGAAACCTAAATATGCAATAATATACAGGGTGTTCTATCTAAAAAAGCATAACCTTGATACATTTTTTGTTTCGGGGACATCCTGTATAACATGAAAATATTTTTAAAATGTTGCCTTAATGGGTCCCTGTTCATCCAAAATTATTACTTTCCTTTTCTTAAAATACTTTAGGTGTAAAATTCTTTGCCTAATGCAACAGAATGTATTTTTATATATCTATGCTTAGAATTATAGTAATTTTAATCTGCTGTGTGTCTTTTACTTTCTTGTTTTGCTGTGTGTCACATCACTTAAGAAATATGAATAGTAATAAAAAGTGAAGAATTAAAAAATAAGTACGGCAAGTCTAAGGGTCGAAAAAATGGCAACTAAGGATAACGACCGCTTCTAGCTACTTATTTTAGTCCAACGTAAGGAGGACGCAGGCCATCGGTATAATAATCAAATCCTGACCTCAAGAAAACCAGAATCAATAGCTGCATTCGTTTCAAGTGAACTGAGATATTTCAAACTTAGGTGAGATCAAATCAGTAAATATTAGTTCTATTAGGCGTTCAAAAAATTAACAGTTTTCGTGAACGTCAAAAGTCAGGAAACTGAGGTTGTGCAACTGGCATAAGGGGGGAGGCAAGGACCTTACTTATTTGAATAAAAAGAACAAATATTGAACTGAGTGAGGTTGAGTGAGCTAAGATTATCTAAGATTTTGTGCAAAACGTATGTGGCTCATGTTTTCCATTTACAAGTCGTCATGCCATCGAAGCGACAACTGGAAAAACATCGCGTATGTCTAAAGTGACATTACGTCTACTCAACATCCACTGAGATATAAAACAGAACAAAAGTATCTGCCAATCTTCACGGCTGGTTGAAATATAGTCTACCATGTTCGGCCATACATACAGTCTAAATAACCCATGACAATTGTACTCGTTCTACCTTCACATTACAAAAGGCTTGGCAAGCAATCATTACTCCTTCAGATATCCAACAACGGACCGAAACCGACACTTACTTCATAATTCCCCTTTCCTTGTGAACCCTTTCGTTTCTCCCTGCGGTATTCTCGGTGACTGGCAGGCCGGCTATCTGCGAATTGGATCGTCTTGAGACCTGGCGTAATGAACACGTCAGGGAGGCAATCAACGGATCTCACCGTCGAGAGGTGAGAACCGACTTGACGTCCGCTCTGCGCCGATAGACCTGTGTCGCTGTCAAAGCTGGTGATAGATGTGCGAGTGGTTAGCTGCACACTATAAGGAGAATCTCCAGAGTCTTCCATGTGTGCGGTGTTGCTTGGTGGGCATGTCTTTAGAGATAGCCCTTAAGATTGGCAGTGGTTGCTCACTCATATAAAGCAAACAGATTCTTTGACTCAAACTAAATAATCTTCCTAGGTATAATTTGGGTGGTCTAACAATGAAATACAATTTCTTATTTAGGCCCTCTATATAATGTGTCCCAAATAGCCGATCTTTCATGTTTCAATCATCTCCAGTAGCTCTCTATACATATTCATTTTTCGTTCATTTCATTAGAAACATGTTCTATCTTACTCACTATCTATCTACATCTAGAATGCTTCTAATCGCCTCAGCGAACGGATTTCCAGTGTCCAGGCTTCAGTTCCTCAGTACAGAAGTATTGAGCATGTGTAGGTTTCCATGAATCTTTATCTAATATACATATAGTGACAGAGTGACAGTATGGAATTTATTAGTAGTTTTTTATTCTAATAGATGCACCGCTTGCATTTTCTGAACGACAGCTTATTTTAGTTTCACGACTCATGTCTCTTATTATCTAGCATCCTAGATGTTCATATGTGTCTACCTGCTTCATTGCTTTATTGTATATTTATGTTGCATAGTTATGTTGGTACTCTCATTTGAGTTTTTGACCACTGTTTTTGTTTTTTCCGTATTTATTTTAATGCCGAAAGAATCTCCCTGCTGTGTTATAATATTAACTAATTACAGTATTTTGGAGTCCTTTATAGCTATTAGCTATTATGGCGCTATCATCTGTATACCTTACATTATTTAATAACCTTACATTTACTTTTATACCATCCTGGCTGTGTTCTGGTGCTTCGTAATTTTATTTTTCACATTAAACGGGGCTGGGCTGAGTATGCAACCCTGTTTTACACCTGTTTTAATGGGAATAGAGAAGGCCAATTTATCTACTAGTCATATAGATGCTTTTTGCTCCCAGCACACGTTCTTAATTAAGTGTATGTCGTTGTAATCTAGTCCTTGTTTGTAAAATAAAGTAAATCCGTATACTTTAACTGATCGAAGGTTTTTTCATAGTTTCGTAGTTTATAAAGCACAACCATAAAATATAGGCATCTTTTGCTTGGTCTCTACAATTTTAAAGGAATACACTAAGCTCAACAAGACTTTTCTAGTTCCAAAGCTATGTAGAAACGAAAGCCACATTTTTGGTGTAGACGTGCAATTCTTAAAACTATTTTCACTACAAGGCTCATTAGACTAGTCAGTCGATATTTCAAGCACTTATTTGTTAAGATCTCTTTAGGTATTGAATAATCCTGATTTAGAAGATAGTTAACACGTAGAGGCTATCAACGTAGTTTGGGCATCTGTGTATATTATATATCTCTGATATTATCTTCTTCTGATGCTTTCGGTGTCTTTGGTAGTTTCTTTTGCATTTTCTATAATACGATTGTCTTTGGTTGGTCTTCTACTCTTTTTACCTTGGTATTGGTTCTACTCTATTGTCGTCAAAATAAATATGTAGTTATTTATGTATTAAGAGCGATTAAGAGCGTAAAGAGGCTTTTATGGCCCGAAGCCTTTTTTCAAGCCCGAAGAGTTAGCCAAGGGCAAAGAAAGGCTGTAGAGCAATCTGTCTATGAGGCAATCCTGTGGTTATGGTGTCGTTTGGAAAAGCCAATGAACTAAATTGAAGAAGCTGTTGAAAAATCAAGAAAGATGTGTACCAAAATGGTATGATTTGATATATATTTTTGGTGTTTGACATTTCATTATAGCTTAAGCACTATAAAAGGCGTATGGGTTGTAAAGTGCTAATGCTGGAGTATAATCGTTAATTTATGATACATCAATGCATAAAGTTATTTTGTGTCTATTTCGTCTGAATTTATTGTTTGTTATTTTCCTTGACTAGTATTCCCTATTGTTGAAATTTGTTTTTAGCACCAGTCCTAGTCAGCGATGTTCTAAACGAAATTAACAGCCATGGGGTATGAGTTCACAAGAGAGGAATCCATTGTGAGGATTATTGATCAAGTACAGCTACTCAAAGCAGGCAATAAACTTGTAGCCTTTATGTGGATTCCTAGTCACTGTGGTAATGAAAGGGCCGATCACTTACAAATGCAGCAGCAAATTGTGAACATCCCTACAAATTAGTACCAACTCCACTGGGGGGGACTTGGTTATTTACGTCAAGAGAAGGCTCTTGCAAGTATGGCACGATGAGTGGAACCAATACAGCGGCAATATGAGGCACACTAAACCTATACTTGGACGTTCAAATTATGCGAAAAAACTAACAGTGGGAGAACAGGTTGTCATCTGCAAATTTCGCATAGGAGATACCAACATTAACCACTCCCATCTATTTACAAGAGGTACCTGTCCGAGAGATACAAGCTGTGAAGAAGTACTTATAGTCTAAGATCCGAACTCGGATCCGAATATAAGACGACCTTCACCGAACTGGTTAATGGATAAAAACCATTTTATATTAAATTTAATATGTTAAAAAACATATCGCGAGTGGGTTGGCTGAAAAACTTCAGTCCAGGATATGATTGATTAAATATTGAAAAATTATTTCTTTTTAAACATTTGACTGGTTTGGTTAATAGACAAATCACATACCAATCGAAAGTATGAAGCCCATAGAATATGCAAACTTTAGGTTGGCTACGGCTATAGGGTAGGTAACCTACCTAGGTAACCTACCTACCCTATACCTGGAGTTTGTTTATACCTTAAACAGGTACATCAATAATAGAAGTTTGCACCGGTGTGGTTAATTCATGAAACTTATATCAAAATAAAGATAATTTTATTGCAAACACGTCGATATAGGATTGTCTGCCAAAAATCAGTCTGGAACTCCGATTGTCGAATTTTAAAGATCAAAATATTGCTGCCAGTGAAAACGTACGCCAGAGAGAGGTCAGAGCGAACTATCCCGTGTATTAACAAAGGACGCAGCATAGCAGCTGCGTGTAGCTCGGCCACTGAATGAAAGAGACTGCGCATGTCATGTGTCTGGAAATTGAAAAGGATAGCAATATACTCGTAAATGCTGTGCATCATTGTATTGGAACAGGTTGCCTCATTCTTCTGAACTGAAAAAGCGTGCTACTACTACTATACTGATTGTTGTTATTTATAAACATTAAATTGTGATAAAAAATGGCTAAAAAGTGTTTTCTATGTAACTCGGACGACGATGTTCTTGATTTTAACGATGAAACGTATAAGCACTATTCGTTGAAATTAAATCTTCGTAAAAAGAGAAACTTTAAATACAGTGGCGTTGAGTTAACCAATGCATCACTCGATTTTGTAGGTTATCATACCACGTGCTACAAAAAATTGACTGTTTTGGGTAAAAAATATAATGAAGAGTTTACTTTCTTGGTGAGAATACGGTAAGTGCAGAATGATTTAATAATTTCACCTTTAAAAATATTAATAAATTATTAGTGCTCCAAAATATTGCACATCTTTTACGAGTGTATCGCTATCCTTTTCAATTTTACGGACACATGACATATGCGCACTCCCTTTCATTCAATGGCCGAGCTACACGCAGCTGCTATGTTGCGTCCTTTAGTTAGTTAGTACACGGGATAGTTCGCTCGGACCTCTCTGGCACACGTATTCGCTGGCAGCAATATTTTGATCTTTAAAATTCGACAACCGGAACTCCAGACTGATTTTTGGCGGACAATCCTATATAGACGTGTTTGCAATACAATTATCTTTATTTTGATATAAGTTTCATGCATTAACCACACCGGTGCAAATTTACTATTATTGATGTACCTGTTTATACCTGCCTACCCTATAGTTAGGACGGGAAAAACGTAGCCAACCTAACGTTTGCATATTCTATGGGTTTCATACTTTCGACTGGTATGTGATTTGTCTATTAATCAAACCAGTGAAACGTTTAAAGAAAAATTAATTTTTCAATATTTAATTAATCATATCCTGGACTGAAATTTTTCAGCGAACCCACCCGCGATATATTTTTTAACATATTAAATTTAATATAAAATGGTTTTCATCCATTAACCAGTTCGGTGAAGGTCGTCTTATATTCGGATCTTCTACTATTACTGTACAACACTTTGTAGCAGCCTGTCCGTTTAGAGAAAAACTACACCTGAATACAGACCTGCCCCACATGCTAGGAACTACTCTATGAAACATTAAGACCCTGTTCAACTTTGCGAAACAGATGAACTTATATAACAAAATATAATTGAAAATAAAAGGCATACATGCAGAAAATGACCATAGCTATTTACGCTGCCTAAACAAAACAAAAAACAAATATTCTTACCTCCATCAGGAAAAGCTTTTAGCCCCCTTGAATGTTTTTCCGACGGCAATTGCGCTGTCAATGGGCAGTGGATGGAGTTTGCCGCGTCGAGCCGCGCCGCGGTTTCTCCTCCAGTGGGCGACCACCCTTACATTGCATGTTTTAAGCACTGGCGGTGTCGCTGACAAGATGCAGAGCAGAACGTTGTAGTCCAAAAGAAAAGAAGAGAACAAGGGAAGGAAACGGTGCCTGCGGGCGGGAAAATGCGTTGCACGTCGTGTGGCGCGGAATTGTGAGAATGTAGGTGACACGAACAGTCGCGGGTGTTAATTTAAGAGATTAATTTTGTAAGTGGCGCGACGAGGTAACAACCGAGCTAATTCCGCGAAACCGCACTTACCGTTAGACAGGTCGGGGTGGAGGAACCGCGAAGGCTGCCTCCACGTCAAGGCAGGGTCACACTGGGATAACTTTACAGGAAATTTAGCTGTTAAAGTTACTTTTACTTTTAAAGACCGTCAAACTGAAAAGTTAAAAATACATTTTTAAATAAGTTTAAAACCATGATAAACGAAATACTAGTATTATTGTGGGAAAAAGTAGGCGCCTTGTCCCATATTTTTTGCAAATCGAATGCCCGACGCCTTTTCAAAATAATACTACTTTTGTTCGTTATTATTTTAAACATATTTTAAATATTATTTTTAACTTTTTAATTCGATGTCCTTTGAAAGTGTGTTTTTTAGTTTTCTTAAACTATATTTACTTACAAATTATTCTGCCGCCCATGCATCTATTTTCGAAGTAACCTCATAATCATAATCGCATAATATATGTATATTTGATCAAAAATTAATGAACTAATTACAAATTTACAGGTGTGTCCAAGGCTATATATATACGGATATGTCTCAAAATACGTATAATAACCTATTATCAAGTTCATTATTTTTTTAGGGTAATGGAGCATCCTAGATGAGTAGGTACAAGTAATTCTCTAAATCAGCCTAATTTCACATATGCCCCAAAAAATTCAGGAATGTTCAGGTAACCTCTAAAATACCTAAAAATTAGATTCGAAGCAATAGGGTACTTGCAGAGGTCGAGAAGTCGCCTCGGGAGTATACATAGCGTAAAGAAAACCATATCAAGAAGCAGTAGGAAACAAAAAACATGATTTTACTGACGGCCAAAATAAAATAAGGATATATTCAAATTTTTCCACGTGACTTAAAACAAGGGCTGACGTCACAGATATCTTATCGATATCGACAATCGATACTGCTACAGGTTTGCCAACTGTGTATTCGATTAGAGATGATCTGAATTCTTTAACAATGCGACTCAATTTATTGATACTTAAACATATTTGAAACAGGCAATTAACCTACTAGCATTTTCGTTGCAATACATTTTTATAACTGATAGGTATCACAGTTCATCCTGTTTGTGACCGAGATTAGCAACTAATCGAAGCCATCATTTTATTTCGGCGCATCCCATTATGAATGAATCCAAAGATAGAATCTAATTCAAGCCCATCCCTACAGAGTGAATTAGTAATCTAGCCTAACTTTTATTCTTTTGACTTTTGTACTTTTGTTTGTGACTGTGTTTTGTGGTTATAATGATCAATGTCAAAATGTTAGGTTAGCACTGGCTATCGATATCGAATATCAATACTGTACATCCCATCACTATACGATATCACTGACGTCAGAGGTTGTTTGCGCGGCATTTTCCGGCATTTGAAATAATTTTTGAAATATCTCTCACAGCCGATTCCAAAAAATCAAACAAGTGATTTTGTCATGTGTAGGCTCTAGGGAATGCGTAAATGACATAATATTTTTTTCTGCAAGTACCCTATTCTGAGAATTTTAGTTTTTTTCTAATTACTCCACCTACAATGAAGCAGTTTAGTCCAAATTTCATGAAAATGTACGTTTGTCTGTCAACCAACTTCATAAGCCATCCAAAAAACATATAGTTCCAAAATCGAAAGAATTCGCGACTACAACACTCGCCTCGTCTACCATGTGGAAAGTAAAGTGACATAGCTGGGCATACAAGATGAATAGCTCATATATAATAAGTAGCATCATAATTTGTACTCCAGTGCACCGTTGGTGAAATAGGAAGATACATGGCCGTCCGCGTTGAAGAAACAAACAAAACAGCTGATGGTAATTAATTTGACAATGAGGCAAAACATTCACCGCACTAATAATACCGCTGCACCATTATATATCATCTTCAATTCCATTAGGATGATTTAGTGGCGTTTCGCAATCGATATGTTTGTTTATAACCGCGGTTGTCGTTCTAACTTAGAACGCGCACACCTTTTACTGGTACCACAGGACTAATAAAGCGTGTGGCGATGATTTACAGTATGCGGAACTGCACTACTTTGGCAAAAGACGTCTTCATTAAGCATGTACCTATAAATAAGGAATACACGTTGCAGCTATGACATCTTGCTTCAAACCATGACTGCTAACCACAGTACGTATATTATCATTCCTGCAAGACACATGGCGTTTTTAGAGATAGGACTTCATGCTAGTACTGTAGTATTCGGTAAATTGAAATTGAAAGCTAGCAGAGATTGATCTTCATAACATTATATCAATACAAACGCTATAGAATTTTGCATTTGGTCGTATAAAAAAATTATATATTGCCATTTGAAAAATCGAGTTATCCCTGATTGAAGCTTTCTTCATCACTCCACCGAGTACAAAAGCAAATCAAATTATTTAACCTAATCTGAGGTGACGCATTTCATGCTTAGTCATACGGCAAAGTCACATTATTTCACAGATGCTTGTTGCTTTGAAAAAATAAAATAATAAGGAAATGAGTAATAAAAAATCCTACTATAAACAAAAGGTATGTGATTGAAAATAAGTGGAAAATGAAAATATATCAGAAGATAGATCAGGAAGAAAATAAATAAGAATAAAATAAAAATTAGATTTGTAGAGGCATGATGCGCAATAGTTCTGAAGTCGTTGTTCTATGTATTAATACACAGTGTCAATCTGATACTTATCAATGTTCTCTTTGTGCCCGTAAGATCAGATGTTAGTAGTTAGAAGTATAGACATTTAAAATGCAAGGCAAGACACAAATTCGACGATTACATATTACGCACAAGAAGCAAATAAGCAAATAATTTTGAAAGCCTTATTAAGAACGAGCTCTTATGCCATTAGTGAAACAGTTTCGCTGGGCAGTGTTTGCAATAAAATAGCACCTAAATGGTTATTGACGAGGTATACGGTCACGAGATATAAAATGAAAAGTACCGGCTACCATTTGTGTTTGCTTACATTAAACAAGCTTATCCACTTCACTTGATTGATATAGCCTTGACGGTGATCAACTGATTTCAGCACAGAGAAAATATACCGGGAGAAGTGGGTAGGTATATAAAAAAGTTATAGAAACGCTTATAAGTTATTACCACATTAGACATATCTAATATACGAGTAAGACAGAAGGAATTCTGCCGGTATATCTAATATAGTCACAAACTGTTAATTAGAAGCCAACAGTGACACACAAGTGGGGATTCTCGCTGAAGTTTTGTTTAAGGAAATTTATTTGTTTGAACTAGAAATAAATTTCCGCCTCTGACGGGGATCGAACCCAGAACCATCTGATCACGAGAGATTAGAATAGTATAGTTGTTTGAAATACGGGCCTATTAGATTTTCGGATTTTACCTGCAGGTAAAACACATTTTGTAAAGAAAGTTATAATATAGAATTGGAAGACAACAACAGAGCGAATTTATAACAAATAGTGGCAGAAAAATGGTTTTTGTTGTCTTCCCTTAAATGAATAGTGTCTGTGTTCCATTTTTGGAATTTCGGGAGAGTTTCTTGGCGGAAAAGGCCTTCTACAGCTTCATCAAGTTATCTCTGATTAAAGTTTCTTTAGTAATTGATCGACCGATTGCTCCAAGCACAAACGTAATTCAAATTTGGCCTTCTAACGTAAGGTGACGCATTTCATGCTTAGTAACACGGCAAAGTCACAGACTTTTAGATTGTAATCTCTGTGAAATTCAATTTTTTTCTGTCATCTACTTATACCAAAAATGGTAATTTATACCTAAACGGTTCGTTCCAAGTCCCATGTGTGATACATAAAGTCACACTAGAAATCACCAAGAAACCTAAATATGCAATAATATACAGGGTGTTCTATCTAAAAAAGCATAACCTTGATACATTTTTTGTTTCGGGGACATCCTGTATAACATGAAAATATTTTTAAAATGTTGCCTTAATGGGTCCCTGTTCATCCAAAATTATTACTTTCCTTTTCTTAAAATACTTTAGGTGTAAAATTCTTTGCCTAATGCAACAGAATGTATTTTTATATATCTATGCTTAGAATTATAGTAATTTTAATCTGCTGTGTGTCTTTTACTTTCTTGTTTTGCTGTGTGTCACATCACTTAAGAAATATGAATAGTAATAAAAAGTGAAGAATTAAAAAATAAGTACGGCAAGTCTAAGGGTCGAAAAAATGGCAACTAAGGATAACGACCGCTTCTAGCTACTTATTTTAGTCCAACGTAAGGAGGACGCAGGCCATCGGTATAATAATCAAATCCTGACCTCAAGAAAACCAGAATCAATAGCTGCATTCGTTTCAAGTGAACTGAGATATTTCAAACTTAGGTGAGATCAAATCAGTAAATATTAGTTCTATTAGGCGTTCAAAAAATTAACAGTTTTCGTGAACGTCAAAAGTCAGGAAACTGAGGTTGTGCAACTGGCATAAGGGGGGAGGCAAGGACCTTACTTATTTGAATAAAAAGAACAAATATTGAACTGAGTGAGGTTGAGTGAGCTAAGATTATCTAAGATTTTGTGCAAAACGTATGTGGCTCACTATACTTGGACGTTCAAATTATGCGAAAAAACTAACAGTGGGAGAACAGGTTGTCATCTGCAAATTTCGCATAGGAGATACCAACATTAACCACTCCCATCTATTTACAAGAGGTACCTGTCCGAGAGATACAAGCTGTGAAGAAGTACTTATAGTCTAAGATCCGAACTCGGATCCGAATATAAGACGACCTTCACCGAACTGGTTAATGGATAAAAACCATTTTATATTAAATTTAATATGTTAAAAAACATATCGCGAGTGGGTTGGCTGAAAAACTTCAGTCCAGGATATGATTGATTAAATATTGAAAAATTATTTCTTTTTAAACATTTGACTGGTTTGGTTAATAGACAAATCACATACCAATCGAAAGTATGAAGCCCATAGAATATGCAAACTTTAGGTTGGCTACGGCTATAGGGTAGGTAACCTACCTAGGTAACCTACCTACCCTATACCTGGAGTTTGTTTATACCTTAAACAGGTACATCAATAATAGAAGTTTGCACCGGTGTGGTTAATTCATGAAACTTATATCAAAATAAAGATAATTTTATTGCAAACACGTCGATATAGGATTGTCTGCCAAAAATCAGTCTGGAACTCCGATTGTCGAATTTTAAAGATCAAAATATTGCTGCCAGTGAAAACGTACGCCAGAGAGAGGTCAGAGCGAACTATCCCGTGTATTAACAAAGGACGCAGCATAGCAGCTGCGTGTAGCTCGGCCACTGAATGAAAGAGACTGCGCATGTCATGTGTCTGGAAATTGAAAAGGATAGCAATATACTCGTAAATGCTGTGCATCATTGTATTGGAACAGGTTGCCTCATTCTTCTGAACTGAAAAAGCGTGCTACTACTACTATACTGATTGTTGTTATTTATAAACATTAAATTGTGATAAAAAATGGCTAAAAAGTGTTTTCTATGTAACTCGGACGACGATGTTCTTGATTTTAACGATGAAACGTATAAGCACTATTCGTTGAAATTAAATCTTCGTAAAAAGAGAAACTTTAAATACAGTGGCGTTGAGTTAACCAATGCATCACTCGATTTTGTAGGTTATCATACCACGTGCTACAAAAAATTGACTGTTTTGGGTAAAAAATATAATGAAGAGTTTACTTTCTTGGTGAGAATACGGTAAGTGCAGAATGATTTAATAATTTCACCTTTAAAAATATTAATAAATTATTAGTGCTCCAAAATATTGCACATCTTTTACGAGTGTATCGCTATCCTTTTCAATTTTACGGACACATGACATATGCGCACTCCCTTTCATTCAATGGCCGAGCTACACGCAGCTGCTATGTTGCGTCCTTTAGTTAGTTAGTACACGGGATAGTTCGCTCGGACCTCTCTGGCACACGTATTCGCTGGCAGCAATATTTTGATCTTTAAAATTCGACAACCGGAACTCCAGACTGATTTTTGGCGGACAATCCTATATAGACGTGTTTGCAATACAATTATCTTTATTTTGATATAAGTTTCATGCATTAACCACACCGGTGCAAATTTACTATTATTGATGTACCTGTTTATACCTGCCTACCCTATAGTTGGGACGGGAAAAACGTAGCCAACCTAACGTTTGCATATTCTATGGGTTTCATACTTTCGACTGGTATGTGATTTGTCTATTAATCAAACCAGTGAAACGTTTAAAGAAAAATTAATTTTTCAATATTTAATTAATCATATCCTGGACTGAAATTTTTCAGCGAACCCACCCGCGATATATTTTTTAACATATTAAATTTAATATAAAATGGTTTTCATCCATTAACCAGTTCGGTGAAGGTCGTCTTATATTCGGATCTTCTACTATTACTGTACAACACTTTGTAGCAGCCTGTCCGTTTAGAGAAAAACTACACCTGAATACAGACCTGCCCCACATGCTAGGAACTACTCTATGAAACATTAAGACCCTGTTCAACTTTGCGAAACAGATGAACTTATATAACAAAATATAATTGAAAATAAAAGGCATACATGCAGAAAATGACCATAGCTATTTACGCTGCCTAAACAAAACAAAAAACAAATATTCTTACCTCCATCAGGAAAAGCTTTTAGCCCCCTTGAATGTTTTTCCGACGGCAATTGCGCTGTCAATGGGCAGTGGATGGAGTTTGCCGCGTCGAGCCGCGCCGCGGTTTCTCCTCCAGTGGGCGACCACCCTTACATTGCATGTTTTAAGCACTGGCGGTGTCGCTGACAAGATGCAGAGCAGAACGTTGTAGTCCAAAAGAAAAGAAGAGAACAAGGGAAGGAAACGGTGCCTGCGGGCGGGAAAATGCGTTGCACGTCGTGTGGCGCGGAATTGTGAGAATGTAGGTGACACGAACAGTCGCGGGTGTTAATTTAAGAGATTAATTTTGTAAGTGGCGCGACGAGGTAACAACCGAGCTAATTCCGCGAAACCGCACTTACCGTTAGACAGGTCGGGGTGGAGGAACCGCGAAGGCTGCCTCCACGTCAAGGCAGGGTCACACTGGGATAACTTTACAGGAAATTTAGCTGTTAAAGTTACTTTTACTTTTAAAGACCGTCAAACTGAAAAGTTAAAAATACATTTTTAAATAAGTTTAAAACCATGATAAACGAAATACTAGTATTATTGTGGGAAAAAGTAGGCGCCTTGTCCCATATTTTTTGCAAATCGAATGCCCGACGCCTTTTCAAAATAATACTACTTTTGTTCGTTATTATTTTAAACATATTTTAAATATTATTTTTAACTTTTTAATTCGATGTCCTTTGAAAGTGTGTTTTTTAGTTTTCTTAAACTATATTTACTTACAAATTACTCTGCCGCCCATGCATCTATTTTCGAAGTAACCTCATAATCATAATCGCATAATATATGTATATTTGATCAAAAATTAATGAACTAATTACAAATTTACAGGTGTGTCCAAGGCTATATATATACGGATATGTCTCAAAATACGTATAATAACCTATTATCAAGTTCATTATTTTTTTAGGGTAATGGAGCATCCTAGATGAGTAGGTACAAGTAATTCTCTAAATCAGCCTAATTTCACATATGCCCCAAAAAATTCAGGAATGTTCAGGTAACCTCTAAAATACCTAAAAATTAGATTCGAAGCAATAGGGTACTTGCAGAGGTCGAGAAGTCGCCTCGGGAGTATACATAGCGTAAAGAAAACCATATCAAGAAGCAGTAGGAAACAAAAAACATGATTTTACTGACGGCCAAAATAAAATAAGGATATATTCAAATTTTTCCACGTGACTTAAAACAAGGGCTGACGTCACAGATATCTTATCGATATCGACAATCGATACTGCTACAGGTTTGCCAACTGTGTATTCGATTAGAGATGATCTGAATTCTTTAACAATGCGACTCAATTTATTGATACTTAAACATATTTGAAACAGGCAATTAACCTACTAGCATTTTCGTTGCAATACATTTTTATAACTGATAGGTATCACAGTTCATCCTGTTTGTGACCGAGATTAGCAACTAATCGAAGCCATCATTTTATTTCGGCGCATCCCATTATGAATGAATCCAAAGATAGAATCTAATTCAAGCCCATCCCTACAGAGTGAATTAGTAATCTAGCCTAACTTTTATTCTTTTGACTTTTGTACTTTTGTTTGTGACTGTGTTTTGTGGTTATAATGATCAATGTCAAAATGTTAGGTTAGCACTGGCTATCGATATCGAATATCAATACTGTACATCCCATCACTATACGATATCACTGACGTCAGAGGTTGTTTGCGCGGCATTTTCCGGCATTTGAAATAATTTTTGAAATATCTCTCACAGCCGATTCCAAAAAATCAAACAAGTGATTTTGTCATGTGTAGGCTCTAGGGAATGCGTAAATGACATAATATTTTTTTCTGCAAGTACCCTATTCTGAGAATTTTAGTTTTTTTCTAATTACTCCACCTACAATGAAGCAGTTTAGTCCAAATTTCATGAAAATGTACGTTTGTCTGTCAACCAACTTCATAAGCCATCCAAAAAACATATAGTTCCAAAATCGAAAGAATTCGCGACTACAACACTCGCCTCGTCTACCATGTGGAAAGTAAAGTGACATAGCTGGGCATACAAGATGAATAGCTCATATATAATAAGTAGCATCATAATTTGTACTCCAGTGCACCGTTGGTGAAATAGGAAGATACATGGCCGTCCGCGTTGAAGAAACAAACAAAACAGCTGATGGTAATTAATTTGACAATGAGGCAAAACATTCACCGCACTAATAATACCGCTGCACCATTATATATCATCTTCAATTCCATTAGGATGATTTAGTGGCGTTTCGCAATCGATATGTTTGTTTATAACCGCGGTTGTCGTTCTAACTTAGAACGCGCACACCTTTTACTGGTACCACAGGACTAATAAAGCGTGTGGCGATGATTTACAGTATGCGGAACTGCACTACTTTGGCAAAAGACGTCTTCATTAAGCATGTACCTATAAATAAGGAATACACGTTGCAGCTATGACATCTTGCTTCAAACCATGACTGCTAACCACAGTACGTATATTATCATTCCTGCAAGACACATGGCGTTTTTAGAG
The DNA here is from genome assembly GCA_951848785.1 of Callosobruchus maculatus. Classification (NCBI taxonomy): domain Eukaryota; kingdom Metazoa; phylum Arthropoda; class Insecta; order Coleoptera; family Chrysomelidae; genus Callosobruchus; species Callosobruchus maculatus. The sequence continues at coordinate 22,136,604 of CATOUR010000014.1, read as the reverse complement.
ATAGGACTTCATGCTAGTACTGTAGTATTCGGTAAATTGAAATTGAAAGCTAGCAGAGATTGATCTTCATAACATTATATCAATACAAACGCTATAGAATTTTGCATTTGGTCGTATAAAAAAATTATATATTGCCATTTGAAAAATCGAGTTATCCCTGATTGAAGCTTTCTTCATCACTCCACCGAGTACAAAAGCAAATCAAATTATTTAACCTAATCTGAGGTGACGCATTTCATGCTTAGTCATACGGCAAAGTCACAGCCTGCTAAGTGTTGTAATCCCTTCTCTGATATCTGCTTATACTATTTATGATAAAGTCACACTAGAACTGACCGAGGAATTTGGGTATTCAATAATATACAGGATATTTGATTTCAAAATCATAACTTTGATATGTCACGCTTTTATTAGATAAAAGTTATTATTTTCGAAATACAGTTCGACTCAACCTACATACATTCGCATAGCAATTTTTTTGAAAAAAGGTATCGTCTGGTTACAAGACTCCGGGGCGTAAAGCTTGACTCACCCTCTATACAAAGAACTCTTAGATCAATCAAGCGTTGTAATGCAAATCGCTTCTAATAACTGATTTTTTTCTGTGATCAAATTGATCTGATAAGTCTACGATGAACTAAAACAGATAATAGTGACATTATGATATTGCTGAACATGTTAACATTTTTAGCCATCCTAATAAGTCTACACCAACAATTTAGAATTTTTAGAAGTTTATAGTGTAAGATAGCAAAGGATGACAGAGCGTAATGGCACGACTTAAAATGGGAAACACTTAATACTCATACAACTTATTTTGCAGCCCAGCACTTAATATACCACTATTGCGATGGAGAAGCCTTAGTACAAGATAAGTTTTTTTAGTAAAAGTGTAAAATCATCTTACAGTTAAAAAATTACACCAAGGTCTTTTGCGCTCTTAACAACAGCAAGATACTCTCTTTCTATTCGGTAACACAGTGAAGAAAAAACAAGAACTTGATATTTATCGAAAATAATATTCAGGCTGTGCCTTGATGAGCATATGTGTATTTCCTCTAAATCCTGGGCAAATTTTGGATTAATTTGCAGGTACAGTTCAATATCGTCCACATGTCAATGCTACAATTATTTACAATTTCAGATGTATAATAACAGTACTAGTTCGATATGATAATGACGATCGCTACCTTAGGGAGCCTTCCGGTTCCCTGCCTCCCCTTCCTCATTCCGCAAGGTTCAATTTACGATGGCCACGCAGTAAATGATCTAGAATGGAACCTTGTGTTCGAGAAGCTAAAGTTTGGAAGTTAGAATAGACCAATCATCGCAGTGTTTCTCTAGTGTGAATGTGAATCCAACCACATCACAGGAGTATGTGTCATGAGGGCCTCGATTCAGGACAGGATTACTTCTTGTCCTACACAATGGTGCCCTCATATAGTCTGCCCAATATGTATGGAATATAGAATATAAATCCCAGTAAATAATGATTGTATAAGAAAAACTTCTATATAAAAGTTATTCAATATCGGATTTCCTATAGTACGACAGTATTCAGTTGTTTTTGTTTTAGAAAACAAATAAGGAAAAAAAAATTTTTTTTTATATACCTTTCAATAGACTCATTTGATAGACGTTTTTCTTTATCTTCTCAGTGACTAAAATACAAGAAAATGTTCGGAAAAAAATAAAAACTCATTAAATTTCTCACATCAGTAATATTAATCTAGATCTGAGATCTGTTATTAGGCCAGTCAATGTTACAAAAACTTATTGTCATATGTCAATACGTTTGACATTGTCAGTATGGTCTTCGAGAATTAGCAATAATTCATTTAACAGAATCTAAACGGATAGAAATTTTGGATTACAGTCGGTTAAGGGCTAGAAAACGAATACAAGTAGAAGTAGGTGAAATTTTCCATGAGTGTCACGTCCAGTTAGTAGAACGCAAGACATTGAAAATGTTTAGCGATACCGGATCTGCAGAAGCTAGGTGGATAGGTACTAAATTAATGTATTTGATGTAACTAACGTTGGGTTTCTAATTTTTTTAATGTATTTGGTTATTAAGGTGTTATGCCACTGGAAAGAGGCAAAACCCAATGAGCCTAATAAAAGGGTGTGTTGCTATTCTAAAAAAAATCAATTATTTTTCCATACTCATTTGTTTTCTGAATTATGCCGAATTATGAGAAATAGAATACGAAACAACTTTTGTATAAAATAGTTCTTTATACAATCATTGATTTTTGAAATATATACTATAATCCATACATAATGTTCACCCTGTATATCAGGATTCTGGATATTCATTCCCGTTTATGTTCTTTAATATGAAAATAAAAGATAAAAAACTAATCCAGTTAATGAAAATTAGTGAGATGAAAAAATGTATGCCGAGTGCGATAGTGTCATATAAAATTTAAATAGATATAGTTAAAAAACTAAAAAAACACACTTTTAAGGAACATCGGACTAAAAAATTAAAAATGAGTGTTAATATACGCTTAAAACAAATTATGAATGTAAAATGTTAGTATCATTGTAAAAAAAGCATTGGGCGCTCAATTTACGAATACTATGGTACAAAGCGCTTACGCTTTTTTCAAAATCGTACTAGTATTTTTTGTTCCTTGTTATGTTTAGCTTATTTTAAGAATTACGTTTAATTTTTTATTCCGACGTTCTTTAAAAGCGTATTTTTCAGTTTTTTTTTTGAACTGTGTTTATCAATACTAAACAATGTTTATTGATCAATATTCATAGCATAGTCATTAACATTACTCCATTAACGACAATTAAAGTTGTCGGCTCTCCTGAATAAATTTCGCAAAAATACCAACCCCCAAACAGTTGGATATCACGCCTTCTAAGTTCTTGACGCTACGCCTCTGTGTAATATTAACAAACTTTAAGATGTCTGCGCCAAAGTTGGAGCATTCAGTGTTCGGTTAGACCTCTTCATCTAAAGGAGAGTTACAGGCAACAAACATACAGGTTTTTTCAACATACTTTTATTAGGTGAAGCGAATAAAAGCATGCCGACAACAACATAAGATTATACCAGCGTAGCTATTATGGTATAACGTAAATCTGAACATTTGAATAAAGCACTATTAAATTATTTCATGCAAACATCCCTCTACAGCGGACAGGACATCAAATAAAGCTCTGGCTAATCATCGTTAAATATTTTTAGAGCTGGAGAGAGCAGTGTATTGCGTAGCAGTCTGGTCCATTATGCTCCTAATTAAGTAAATGTAAATGGGAGGCAGCAGCACGTGTTTGCGAAATTTAAACAACGGGGATCATCATCCGCAAATTAACTCAACAGGGAGAATTATCAGAGGTAGACAAGGTGGATAATGCCCCGAGTGTCCCGGTACGCTCGCTCTAATCTTGACTGATTGTCTACTGGAAGTTTGTTTGCTCCAAGGCAGTTTGGAGGATTTCTTCGGATTTCTACGAAATTAATGCTGTTACTGATTACGCAATTGACTTTTTGTTGGCTAGGCTGCTGTAGCGTAAGTGGTGTGTTTCTATGACGCAAGTGTTTTCTTGTTTTAATAATAGTAGCCTTATTGCCCGATAACAGAGCCATTTACAAGACAATTTTTGTTAATTCAGCTGAGAAAAGTACACTAATTATTATATAACCTTAAGCGAATACCGTGTTGTCGCACTTGACATACCGAAAGCCATCGATAGAATGTGGTATGAGGGACTTCTGGTTTAGCTTGCTACTTATGGACTACCACCTGGCCTGCGCCAGTGGCTGAATAGCTTTTTGACCGATCTCTGTTCTTTGTAGTCGAAGTCTGTTGATCAGAAGTATTTTCTATAAGCGCCGGTATTCCTCAGAGATCTGTCCTATCCCCTACACTGTTTCTGCTGTATATCAACGAGCTGCTGCAAATAACATCCAATCCAATCTACAGCTTCGCAGACCACAGTACATTAATATCGTGCATGGAACCAGGCAAGCCATTTAAAATAGCGGGTGGGTTGAATAAGTAAATACCTCAAATACTCATTATCTTAACACAAACTTATTGTTAGCTATTTTATTGTGGACACTGTTTACAGTACAGTAAGGGTAAAAAATATAACTTTATAAAAGCAAAACTCAAGGCAATATAGCAAGATCATGCTCAACTGTCCCAGATGTTAAAAAAAAATATATGACGGCATTGTATATAATCACCCTGGACTGTCTCTGAAACTTTACTTTAGTTCTCAAAAAGCATCCGAAATATAAGTGTATATAGGTTTTAGTATCATATCATATGTCATTTCATTGGCGGGTTAGTCTAAGCGCAAAGAATCAAAATATCTCACGTTATAGTTGATAAAACTAATTCCTTGGCACAAAATATGTCCTAAATCCAAAAATATTCCGATAGACAAATGCTTCCAATATGTCAATCGTCAACGTGTTTCATTTGTTCAAGCGTTCCGGTGAATTAATTGCACTTTTTATCTCGTCCTAAATCCGCTGAACCGTCCTCTATTTATGTACTGCAAATTAGCCACCGCAAACAAGAAATTATTGCTAACAATTAGTACACGCTGGGAGTGGTTCAGGACGCTTTCGAGTAATTGCTTAGTCAGTGTTATAAATGAAGTCGACTTCAGAATATTCTTTACCTATGTCGCAATCGGCTGCAATCTCTGGTCTATTGGCGCATCTATTTTTCAACTTATTTATTTACTGCTGTTATTTTGAAATGAGTGGACCAGGTGCAATAGAGTTAAGGCTGATTCGTACTGAAGCAGCACCAAGTTGCTTCCAGTTTTGTCGTCTAACCCACCAGATCCGAAATGTTTATATTAAAAGCTATTCGCGAGACACTCGAGTCTTGAAACATTCAAACATTTGGATCACACAAAAATCGAAAAAATGAGAAGTACCGGCTGGATTCGAACCAGCGTCCCCGGCATTCTAGGCCGACGCGTTACCAACTACACTACGGTCGCCCGTATTGCAGCCGACATACCGCGATCGAATCCGTCGACCCCCACCACTCCCCCACATTTCTCTGCGAACCTTCATTCCACGAAATCCTGGCCGACTGAGTAGTCGTTGTTCAGTAAGAAAGAGAGCTGACCTGCAAATAGCGGTGAGAGATTCACACTCACCCAACTGCCGACTAGGTCTCTCTGGATAACTGAAATGCATGGTTCGCAGAGAAATACGGGGGAGTGGTGGGGGTCGACGGATTCGATACCAAGTCGTCGACGCGGTATGTCGGCTGCAATACGGGCGATCGTAGTGTAGTTGGCAACGCGTCGGCCTAGAATGCCGGAGACGCTGGTTCGAATCCAGCCAGTACCCCTCATTTTTCCGATTCTTCTGTGAACCAAATGTTTGAATTTATCTCCCTCTTGCGGAGTAAGCAAGCACCTTCATTCCACTTGAGTCTTGTTTACGCCAATTGCTATGCTGCTAAACGTATTCCCGACCCCAGGTGTACTGATGGAGACCCCACTATAACCGGCATTTTATTGACGAGTAGATATGCTCGCTTTAACATTTACTCTGAATTTGTGATGAGACAGGCACTGGACAACCGGAATGGCGGTATAACTATTGGCGGAAGCAAAATATCCAACTTAAGATTTGCTGACGATACAACCCTTATTGCTGCTTCTCAGCAAGAACTAATAGCTCTATTGAACGTTTTAGAACAACACAGTGCAGCATATGGTCTTGGTATTAACTACAACAAGACCAAGGTTATTATCATAGATAGAGAGCATGACAATCATCGAGAAATACAGTCAATAGGCCGTTGTGAGGTAGTTCAAAGTTTTGTGTACCTTGGTTCTTTGATCGACAATTCAGATAGCTGTGAGGATGAGATTTGACGGCGCATTCAACAGGCACGGGTGGCCATGATAAAGCTTACTAAAATATGGCGTGACCATAATATCACTAAGGCTACCAAAATGTCACTGGTTCAGTCTCTTGTGTTCTCCATATTTTTGTATGCCTCGGAAACTTGGACTGTTAAAAAGGCAGACCGAGCTCGCATAGATCCTTTTGAAATGTGGACGTGGAGGAGAATGCTGAGAGTTCCCTATACCGCCCATCAAACTAATGTTTCCATACTGGATAAGCTCGGTAATCCAAAGAGACTATCCTCCATTGTGTCCATGAGAATGCTTACATTCTTCGGACGTATTCACAGAAGCGATAATATGGAGAAACTTGTAGTTCAGGGTCACGCCCCGAGTAGGCGGCGCTGTGGCCGTTTCCCTACACGCTGGGCGGATACGACGAAACAGCTGCTAGATATGAGTATCAAGAGCGCCACTGAACTGACAGTAAGTCGCGAACGATGGCGAGCTACAGGTTTCAAAACTATTGATAATATTCGTGACGACAATACTCTAGCTCCGACTTAATGCATTTTACGATTTCACAACATGTCTGTTAAGACATTGTGACTATGATGATGAGATATGCTCATTTTGAAGCAACTCAAATAATATTTGACGCCAGAATGATGTGTTGTTCTTCAAATACAGCATATTTTATTTTATGATAACTAGCGGTATTGTTAAGTAAACGATACATTATAGTAATGTTCGCTCTATGCTCCATACGGCAACGCTGTTCATTGATGCTTGCTAAAATAGTAACTATATAGTACCACGAAGTCGTCAATGTGCGTAACGGGTTGCTGTTAGGCTGTTTAGTGGCGGCATTTCCTTGTGCACTATGTCGCGGTGAGATTGACTGATTTTCTAGCCTTTGCCTGTATTTTAGGGACAAATAGTTTGAACTGTGCTGAGACGAGGTGTTACGTGTGTGTAAACTGGAAGCAGGAAAAGCACGAAGTGGAAAACTGTCCTTTCGTAGATAGGTTATATTGTTGTTAGTCATTGGCGTGGCGTCAGCATTTTCCGTTTACAAAATTTAACGTTCAACTATTCGTATTAAATTAATAAAACGTGTTTACAAAGGATACCAGGGTTTTTTTGACATATTGAAATACTGGAAGTTACATACCTGAACTATTTCTTAGATGACTCAAAATCGCAAATTTATATTTTTTATCCTCAATACTGTGCCTGTCATACAGTGCGATCAATTTACACCGAAGATAAATGCCTACGTTGTTATGGAAGATACAAAAAAAGAGTTCCGAATGAAAGTTATAGGTAAATTTTAAAATTATTGTATAATATATAAGGTTATTCGCAAAGTCACGGCATACCAAAGTTGTGTTTTTTTCAAATGGAACACCCTATATATTATCCCGAATTTGAATTGCGTCCATTTTTCCTATTCCGGAAATATAAGGTTTTATTTTAGGAAGCCGTAACAGGAAATCAATTATTAAACATTTGTAGCTTCTGCGTTTTTGATACGTTCACACATAAACCTTGTAATTACTAATACAGGCTTGTTAGAGGTTCTTTAGCTTTATTTTCAGATAATTTCTGTAATTGACAGGTGCTTTTCAATCTGCTAATTGCCAAATAATTGCCAATAATTGTTGCAATAATAATTGCAAATGATTGAAACCGAATTAAAACTAGAATACTAATTCCAATTATTTAACAAATACAACAACCCTTAATATGTTCTGTCAAGCACATCATGCATGGCATGACCAACTTAACGCCAGAATTTGTCAAAAATATTTTTTTACTACTTCAACTCGAAGCATGTCCATAACTGTTGCATATAGGAATAGAAAATGCTTAATAATACTGGAAGTTTTTTGTAAGAACTTTCTGACGATGCTATAAAATACAGAGTGCTCCATTTGAATTGACATAGAAAATTATGGTCATGAGTTTTGGTTCATCCTGTATACGAAATCAAAGATAGTAGCAAATTCGGGATAATATAGTATGGTATGTGGGATGAATTTAAGAGCAAATCGCAGTATTTGGAAATAAATCTAAATTGAGTATTTTTGAGAGAATAGCCAATATATGTTTAATATTAAGCAATACCTACCACAAACCTCGTTGTTTGCTGTAAATGTATTCTCACACTATTTTCACCTATACCCAATCACGATTGGAGAGTCGACATGACAGCGTCAATAGCTCACAGTTTTGACTTTGACATAAATCCTTAGAGAAGCTTACCTTTTTTCAATAAACAGTTAACAAAATTTGGTTACTAGCTGTATGTGTAACGTTTTAGTTTAATTTTCTCTAGACGAAATGAGTGCTCTCCCTGGAGGTTCTGAGTGTCTTATGTTCCCTTTAAAAGAAACATTTTTCTGTGTATTTAACAAACAGTGTGCAGTCCAACCACTCACTAAACCGATTTTTTCAAACACTAAATACGTGTACTTCGCTATGTTAGCACCTTCAGGGGAAGATTTAGTCTAAATCTATAGTGGTTATTAGTACTAGTTTATTAGTACTAAGGACATGACTTTGAATATTTCATTCAACAATTCTATGTTCCATTCTAACCCTAATTGGCGTACCTCATGATACGCCTATGTCACTTGAAATCTATTTGTTGACTTTCAACACTTGTTAGAGGAATCGGGGGCTAAGGTCGACCATATTTCCTAATTTATGAACGAATGTTCCTGTTTCGCGCCACAGATATGTATGAAAACAACAAACTAGTTATCTGTGAATGGATTGCCAGTTCTACAGCAAAAATATAATTCCTTCCTTAGCATTAGGACGTAGCAATACCAGCCTAAAACAAAATTCCTTAGATGAGCGATCAGAGTTAACTACAGAAAAAAAATCAGGAAATACTCATACTATATTACTGTTACATACCTGTATATATACAGGGTTATTCACGTTATTCGACACGGTGCATTATGGCTAAAGTATTTGATAAAAAAGAAAATAGTAATTTGGGATGGATAGAGACCCACAAAGGCTACATTTTAAAAATATTTTCATGTTATACAGGGTGTCCCAAAAACACGAAATGTATCAAAGTTGTGTTTTTTTCCATGTTCATTTCCATGCGGTTAAAGCAACAAATTGTAATAAAATAGATGCCTTAAGGGCTGAATATATCCAAAAAATTGCCATCAATGAAAAATGGTTGAAAAATTTAACTTCTGTTGAAATTCCCCACAAAGTCAAGTTTATTCTTTCACTTGGCCCCAAATTCTGCCTTCCCCCCTCAATCAGAGAGATAAATCTTCCCAAACTTCTTGCAGATCTGGAAAATATTATTTCACGTCAATCTGAAGATCAGAAAAATGTTTTCAGATCACAATATACAAATATTATAACAAATTTCCTTCATAAACATAATTTTTCTAAACATTTTTTAGCTGAATATGCTAAGGTTTGCAAAATTTTTTTCAAGGAACACCCTGAACTTATTGTTGTTCAGAGTGATAAAGGTAATGTCACGGTTATTATGTACAAAGATGACTATTTCAATCTCTCACAATCATTGGTAGATGACCAGAAATACTATAAAAAAATCAATAATGATCCCACAAGTTCTTTACAGCAGCGTGCCAACAAGTTGGTTTCTGTTCTAAAGAATGGTGGTTTGATCGATTCAACAGTTTCCAAGACTTTGACAATATATAATTCCATTGCCCCCCGTCTTTACACCTTACCAAAAATTCATAAACCTACTCTCTCAGTGAGACCAATTGTCTCCTCAATTAATTGCCCCAATAGTAACTTAGCTGCTTTTTTAACAAACATTTTAACCTCAGCTTACAATACAAACAATGATTTTTATGTCAAGGATTCTTTTGCCTTTAGCAACTTTATTAATGATTACAAGCTTCCAGAAAATTATGTCATTGTAAGTTTTGATGTAGTCTCTCTGTTTACAAATCTTCCCCTAGATGTTATCATCAATAGCTTACATAAACACTGGAATGAAATCTCTCAACATACAACCTTGGATTTTGAGTCTTTCTTAAAAATTCTAAAATTCATTTTCGATTCAAATTATTTTGTATTCAAAGATTGTTTTTTCAAACAGATTTTTGGAACCCCTATGGGATCAAAAATATCTCCCATTTTAGTAAATTATGTGCTTGATGACCTGGTTAGCGATTGTCTGACCAGCATCCCCTTCAATATACCATTTGTTAAAAGATATGTTGATGACTTACTTCTAGCCTTGCCAGTTGACAAGATTGAACAGGTGCTATCTACCTTTAACGGTTTTGATACAAACCTGCAGTTTACTGTGGAAAGGGAAACCGATCACAGTATCCCCTTTTTGGATATGGTTGTTATGAGAGATCCCGCTACCAACACTCTCTGTACGAAATGGTACAGAAAGCCAATGAGTAGTGGGCGTTACATAAACTTCCATTCCCACCACCACCCCCGTATGAAAAGAAATCTGGTTTTGGCTTTGAAAAATAGGGTATTACGTGTCACCCACCCAAGACACCGAAAAGAGTCACTTGATGCATTGAAGGTTTTGCTGTTAGAGAATTCCTATCCAGTTAAGTATGTAAATTTCTTGCTATATAATCAATTTCATCCTTTAAATGTTGTCACAAATAATCACAATCCTCAAAATTTAACAAATGAGCTACCACCACAAATTGGAGTACAAAACAACAGCAATAATGCTATTGCACTTCCTCATCCTCCAACTACTGAAATGTATTACAAAACATTACCTTTTATAGAAGACCTTACTCCAAGGCTGTTAAACATTTTCAAAACTTTACCGGTCAAGATTGCTTTATGCAATGTACTACCGGTCTCCACATTGTTTTCCAAATTAAAAACCCCCATTAAACCAATTGAAAACTCTAATGTCGTTTATTCGATACCATGTCTAAACTGCAACAGTTCCTACATTGGACAGACTTCTAGAAGCTTGAAGGCTCGTATCACATCGCATAAAAGTGACATTAATCGCAAGATTAACAGTTGTGCCTTGTCGGAACATGCAATTGAAACTGGACATAAAGTCAATTGGGATAGTGCCAGGGTTTTGGACACTGAAACTAATTTTGAAAAAAGACTTTTCCTAGAGATGGTCCACATCAATAATTGTGATAACAGTTTAAACAAAAGATCAGACATTAAAAATCTTAGCAGTATTTATTCTTATATTTTGAGATTAGATCAGGTGGGACTAACCAACACATCTATTTCCTCTATTTAAATAACATGGTGTGGGGAATAGCCCACTAGGCGTTTTTCTGCTGGATCCTTTGATACTGTCCCGGTCTCATTAGCTGGGTTTCTTTGTTTTAACTAAAACAGGATTGATGGATCCTGGGAAATTTTCCTCTTGGGTCTCCTAACAACATGTTTACTACATCTCCCCTTTTAAACCAGTATTTTGGCTAATAAACCAACTTTTCCAAAAAATATCATTAATTCAATAAAATTACCTTATTACATTATAACTATGAGCTTATTCATTAAGGTTCTCTCGTTCTCCCCCATCACCATTAACACAATGCATCTCTTCTCTCATTAATAAACACATATTATATGTCTATAGATGATAATTAAAATGGACCTTCCTAATAATATACAATAAATAATAATTTTTAAAAAAAAATGGCCCGTCTCAACTCACTGCCATTGTTTCTTTCCCCAAAAAATCAGTTAAAATCCGATAATTTCCACAAATATGAAAATCTCAATTTTAATTCATATTGCTTTGTGTCTATACCTTTTTTAACGACCCGCCTATGTTTTCCCTCTCAAAGTATTAACCTTTGTCAGGGACGTTCAAATCTAGTTACTTTTGAATATTAGCATTGTTTTACCTGATTGTCATTCGGTCTTTCATTGCGAATGATATATCTATCCTTCTTCCTCATTGGACTTGCTGCGCTTCCGTTTTCATTTTCATTCGACAGGTTACATTTTTAGCGGACATGTTGCATGCTCAACGCTGTTCTTCGAATTTTCCGACTTAATGTAAATTCTCATGATTTTCACCATTTTAATAATCATTTCATCGTTTATTGATCAATTTTTAACCTTGTGACCAGTCGTGTGCGTTTTAACTTGTATGTTTTTCGATGTAACCTTCATGCTTTTCGATAGTGTGACTCCTGAAGACAAAACCTACCGTTGTAAGTTTTTTTCTTGTTACTATTCTATATTGTTACTTTCAACCTGTATTTATATTGTAGCAAGCTCTGAAGAAGGAAATAAACATTTCCGAAAGCTTAGCATGAACAAATAGTTTCACTTTCTTCATTGGCCTCACCTTTTTTGCTACGGCTGCAACCCCAAGATTGAAGCCTGTACATTAACTAGTCAGCCAAGACTACCCTTCCTCTCTATATATATATATATATATATATATATATATCCCGTCTGGGTCCGGGTTTAGAATGTTCCCAGGGTTTAATCTGCCTGTCGTAAAAGGCGACTAAAAGATTGGTAGTCCTTGCCTTAAAAGGGCCTATGGTGGTCACCGGCTGTGAAAGCAGGCGTATGAACCACCATAGTGAGGAAGCGGCTGCACCTATGTTAAGGACGGCTTCCCGACAGCGTCTGACCCCAGGTTAGGGGCGGCTGATAGCACCTGGCAGTAGGTATAAAATGCGCCCCCAGGAAGCCGACCAACATCAAACGGCTATTCGGTGCGTGGCGACACTGTGGGGATAACCCAAGCCAGGGATGAAAGCCGGCCGGCAACCTGTACAGGTCATCCCTAGGAGGCAATGTGGTCGGCTGCCTCCGAAATGTCGGCTGGGGGCCCTAAGGCTAACCACCGGACGGGCCCTACCTTCTGGTTCGACCGCCCCAGAAGAAGAGCACCCACACCAGGCCGGTATCGGAAGCCGGCTCTGGGCAAGGTGGCGGTGCCTCGGATCGCCCTGACGACGACACACGCATCGACATGGACCGTTTTAGGTGGACGACGGAACTGAAGGATGACCTGCTGAGCTGCTACGAGAGCAGTAGCCCGCGCCGTAGGGGATACATGTCCCGCATGCATGGGAGGTGGTGTGAAATGCATCCAGAGCATAGCACAATTACCTCCCAGAGCTTGCGGAACCAGGTATTTTACCTTCGGGGGCAGGGATACGTTCGTGCTCCAGCTCAGCCTGCCCCTCCGGCGACTGAAAGGCCTGTTAACCAGGCTGGAAGGTCGCCGATGAGGCCCGCTGAGAGGGAAATCGACGAAGCCGTCTCACCTGGAGATTTCAGTGACCGAAGGGCCTTGCATAACAACAAGAGGTCCTTCAAGCTGGCAGATTTAAAGAGAGAGGATGAGGCGTTGAGTGAACGTCTATCGGAGGTCTCTGACATTTGGAGCATCAACTGCGAAATTTACGCTGCGGCTCTGAGGCTGGCTGGACAGGGGAGAGTGAGAGGCGGGTGCGCCAGATGGAAGCGAAAATCCAGTTGGCTCGCCAAGAAGCATCCCGTATCCAGTGTGTGATGGAATATAGAGCGGCCGGTAGGCCTTTTACGCGCCGCGTGCGCCAGATAGCCCGAGAGCTAAGGCGCGACCATCACACGCTCAGTCAAGCGGTACTGGTTGTTGTCAAGCAGCATTGTCTTGACAGGATACGGACGCTAATCGCTGCTAAACGATCACTGGTGACGCGGGCGAGAGGTTTGGAGGAAAACAGATTATTTTCCGAAAAGCCTGCTCGTCTCTTCCAACAGCGACCACCAGTCATAGAGCAGCCGCCAACTGCTGATCGCGTGGAGACTTTCTGGAGGGGCATTTACGAACACCCCAAACCTCTCCAAGCAGACACTCCGGCCTTGGCGCAGTTCGAGTCCGTTTGTAGGAGGACTCCAAACCTGAATGTACTGCGTCACCCGATAAACACGGAAGAAATTCTTGGTGCCTTACGAGGCGCAAAGAATTTCGCAGCTCCTGGCCCGGATGGCATAAACACCTACTGGTTGAAAAAGTTTCCCAGTTGCCACCGGCATTTAGCTAGAGTTTTTAACTCGTGGCTAAATCAGGAGCAGCCAATTCCGGCTTGGTTTGTCGAGGGTCGAACCGTGCTTCTCCCGAAGACCGGAGATTTGTCTGATCCTAAAAACTACAGGCCAATAACATGTCTGAACGCATGTTACAAGCTCTTCACCAGAATCTTGTACATGCGTATCCTTCAAGCTGTAAATCCCGTATTTCTCAGCGTATATGAACAAAGAGGGTCTAAGAAAGGAGTAGCTGGCTGCAGGGATAACCTGTTGATTGACCGCTGTGTCACACAGGACTCCGTGCATTACCTGCGAAACCTTTCTATGGCCTGGATCGACTATCGGAAGGCATTCGACACTACGTCTCATGAACTGATTGTGCGGCTGTTGGAATGTCTTTCGGTAGATGATCAAATAGTGGGATGCATCAAACAACTGATGCCGCTCTGGAAGACTCAGTTCACTATAACATCGGGTGAAACCAGGGTTCGAACAGAGTTGGTATCATTTAAAAGAGGGGTCTTCCAAGGAGACTCCTTGAGTCCCTTGCTCTTTTGCATCTCGCTACTGCCTTTGTCCATAGCGCTGAAAAATACTAAGGGATACAGCTGTGGCAAGCCCAATTACCGGAGGCACAAGGTCACCCACTTATTTTACATGGATGACCTGAAACTCTATGCCTCCGGACAACGCGATTTAGAGCAGTCGCTTAGGGTAGTGCAGGATTACAGTCAAGCTATTGGTATGGAGTTCGGGATAGACAAATGTGCCATGGTTCATCTCAAAAGAGGACGTTGCGGAGATAGTGAAGATGAGGAGCAGCTCGTTGATGGGAGCATCTTGCGACAACTGCATGCCGGAGATACCTATACCTACCTTGGAGTGGCGCAGCGTCACATCCAAGAGGCAGAATTGGTCAAAGAGTGTCTCCGCCGCAAGTATTTGCACCGACTCCGGCAGATCTGGTCGTCAGAACTGTCCGGCAAAAACAAAGTCGCTGCCACAAACATGCTTGCGGTCCCATTGTTGCTATACAGCTTTGGTGCTATCCACTGGAACGTGGAAGAGCTGCGACAAATCGACATAAAGACCCGCAAAAGGATGAATATGGAGGGAAGTCTACATCCTAGATCCTCTGTCCCGCGAATATACCTCCCGCGACACCTGGGAGGGCGTGGACTATTGAGTTTGGAGCATCTGCACAACAGAGTAGTACTGGCCACTGCCTGCTATGTTACGACGAGCACCGATCCCCTGATCCGCTTTGTGCGAGAGCACGAGATTGCGGGTAAAGGAGCCTTCCTTTTTAAAGCAGCAACACGGGCAGCCGAAGAACTTAGTCTCACGCTCGACTTCACGCGGAGGTGTCAGCAGTCCGTTACGGAACTTGCTCCCGCACAATTAAAAACCCGGATTAAAACTGCTGAAGTCCAATTGCTTTTAAGACTTCACAAAGATAAACCAATGCACGGAATCTTCTACAAACATCTAGAAGAGCATGGTTTATCTGAGCAGTTGACCTTCTCCTTCCTAAGGTCTAATGGGTTGAAGTCGGAGACTGAGAGCTCTATAATGGCTTGCCAAGACGGTGTCTTCAACACCTTAGTATACCGTAGCCGGATTATGGGTATGGATGTGCCCGATATCCGCTGTAGAGCCTGCCTGCAGGCGCCAGAGACCCTTACGCACCTCTTGTCGGCGTGTAAGGTGTACGCTGGCACAGCCTACGTCTATCGGCACAACGCGGCTCTACGAGTGCTATACTACCATTTAAGGCACTCATACGGTATAGATGAGACACCGGTGCTGCCATACGCTCCAGGGGACATTGAGTCCGTTGTGGAGAACGAGAGGTGCCGAATTTACTGGAACTACTCATTCTCCACGCTCGAGCTTATACATGCAAATAAGCCCGACATAGTCCTCGTCGACTACCAACAAAAGACGATGTTCGTTATCGAGTTCTCGGCACCCGCCGAGGGGAACATCGTCTCTAAGGAGGAGGAAAAGCGGACCAAGTATCAGGAGCTCCTCGGACAACTTCGCAGGCTCTGGCCGGACTACACTGTGAGTCTGCTAGTAATGGTCATTGGATCCCTAGGTGGTATGAGGGATACGCTGCTCTCTGCACTGCGCAAAATGCCGGTGTGCCGTGCGGCGGCGCACATCTTAGCCGCCAGAATGCAGAAGGCAGTCATCCATGGGTCCCTTCGTCTGCTTAGGACGCACGATACGCGGACCCAGTGATTGCTCACCTCACGGTGTGAGGAGTAGTCGCTGGGGAATGGAACAGCGGCCCGGTGTGTCGGAGCCCGGGTTGCACCTTTTTTGTTTTTGTTTTGTCTATATATATATATATATATATATATATATATATATATATATATATATATATATATATATATATATATATATATATATAGACAAAACAAAAACAAAAAAGGTGCAACCCGGGCTCCGACACACCGGGCTGCTGTTCCATTCCCCAGCGACTACTCCTCACACCGTGAGGTGAGCAATCACTGGGTCCGCGTATCGTGCGTCCTAAGCAGACGAAGGGACCCATGGATGACTGCCTTCTGCATTCTGGCGGCTAAGATGTGCGCCGCCGCACGGCACACCGGCATTTTGCGCAGTGCAGAGAGCAGCGTATCCCTCATACCACCTAGGGATCCAATGACCATTACTAGCAGACTCACAGTGTAGTCCGGCCAGAGCCTGCGAAGTTGTCCGAGGAGCTCCTGATACTTGGTCCGCTTTTCCTCCTCCTTAGAGACGATGTTCCCCTCGGCAGGTGCCGAGAACTCGATAACGAACATCGTCTTTTGTTGGTAGTCGAGGAGGACTATGTCGGGCTTATTTGCATGTATAAGCTCGAGCGTGGAGAATGAGTAGTTCCAGTAAATTCGGCACCTCTCGTTCTCCACAACGGACTCAATGTCCCCTGGAGCGTATGGCAGCACCGGTGTCTCATCTATACCGTATGAGTGCCTTAAATGGTAGTATAGCACTCGTAGAGCCGCGTTGTGCCGATAGACGTAGGCTGTGCCAGCGTACACCTTACACGCCGACAAGAGGTGCGTAAGGGTCTCTGGCGCCTGCAGGCAGGCTTTACAGCGGATATCGGGCACATCCATACCCATAATCCGGCTACGGTATACTAAGGTGTTGAAGACACCGTCTTGGCAAGCCATTATAGAGCTCTCAGTCTCCGACTTCAACCCATTAGACCTTAGGAAGGAGAAGGTCAACTGCTCAGATAAACCATGCTCTTCTAGATGTTTGTAGAAGATTCCGTGCATTGGTTTATCTTTGTGAAGTCTTAAAAGCAATTGGACTTCAGCAGTTTCAATCCGGGTTTTTAATTGTGCGGGAGCAAGTTCCGTAACGGACTGCTGACACCTCCGCGTGAAGTCGAGCGTGAGACTAAGTTCTTCGGCTGCCCGTGTTGCTGCTTTAAAAAGGAAGGCTCCTTTACCCGCAATCTCGTGCTCTCGCACAAAGCGGATCAGGGGATCGGTGCTCGTCGTAACATAGCAGGCAGTGGCCAGTACTACTCTGTTGTGCAGATGCTCCAAACTCAATAGTCCACGCCCTCCCAGGTGTCGCGGGAGGTATATTCGCGGGACAGAGGATCTAGGATGTAGACTTCCCTCCATATTCATCCTTTTGCGGGTCTTTATGTCGATTTGTCGCAGCTCTTCCACGTTCCAGTGGACAGCACCAAAGCTGTATAGCAACAATGGGACCGCAAGCATGTTTGTGGCAGCGACTTTGTTTTTGCCGGACAGTTCTGACGACCAGATCTGCCGGAGTCGGTGCAAATACTTGCGGCGGAGACACTCTTTGACCAATTCTGCCTCTTGGATGTGACGCTGCGCCACTCCAAGGTAGGTATAGGTATCTCCGGCATGCAGTTGTCGCAAGATGCTCCCATCAACGAGCTGCTCCTCATCTTCACTATCTCCGCAACGTCCTCTTTTGAGATGAACCATGGCACATTTGTCTATCCCGAACTCCATACTAATAGCTTGACTGTAATCCTGCACTACCCTCAGCGACTGCTCTAAATCGCGTTGTCCGGAGGCATAGAGTTTCAGGTCATCCATGTAAAATAAATGGGTGACCTTGTGCCTCCGGTAATTGGGCTTGCCGCAGCTGTATCCCTTAGTATTTTTCAGCGCTATGGACAAAGGCAGTAGCGAGATGCAGAAGAGCAAGGGACTCAAGGAGTCTCCTTGGAAGACCCCTCTTTTAAATGATACCAACTCTGTTCGAACCCTGGTTTCACCCGATGTTATAGTGAACCGAGTCTTCCAGAGCGGCATCAGTTGTTTGATGCATCCCACTATTTGATCATCTACCGAAAGACATTCCAACAGCCGCACAATCAGTTCATGAGACGTAGTGTCGAATGCCTTCCGATAGTCGATCCAGGCCATAGAAAGGTTTCGCAGGTAATGCACGGAGTCCTGTGTGACACAGCGGTCAATCAACAGGTTATCCCTGCAGCCAGCTACTCCTTTCTTAGACCCTCTTTGTTCATATACGCTGAGAAATACGGGATTTACAGCTTGAAGGATACGCATGTACAAGATTCTGGTGAAGAGCTTGTAACATGCGTTCAGACATGTTATTGGCCTGTAGTTTTTAGGATCAGACAAATCTCCGGTCTTCGGGAGAAGCACGGTTCGACCCTCGACAAACCAAGCCGGAATTGGCTGCTCCTGATTTAGCCACGAGTTAAAAACTCTAGCTAAATGCCGGTGGCAACTGGGAAACTTTTTCAACCAGTAGGTGTTTATGCCATCCGGGCCAGGAGCTGCGAAATTCTTTGCGCCTCGTAAGGCACCAAGAATTTCTTCCGTGTTTATCGGGTGACGCAGTACATTCAGGTTTGGAGTCCTCCTACAAACGGACTCGAACTGCGCCAAGGCCGGAGTGTCTGCTTGGAGAGGTTTGGGGTGTTCGTAAATGCCCCTCCAGAAAGTCTCCACGCGATCAGCAGTTGGCGGCTGCTCTATGACTGGTGGTCGCTGTTGGAAGAGACGAGCAGGCTTTTCGGAAAACAATCTGTTTTCCTCCAAACCTCTCGCCCGCGTCACCAGTGATCGTTTAGCAGCGATTAGCGTCCGTATCCTGTCAAGACAATGCTGCTTGACAACAACCAGTACCGCTTGACTGAGCGTGTGATGGTCGCGCCTTAGCTCTCGGGCTATCTGGCGCACGCGGCGCGTAAAAGGCCTGCCGGCCGCTCTATATTCCATCACACACTGGATACGGGATGCTTCTTGGCGAGCCAACTGGATTTTCGCTTCCATCTGGCGCACCCGCCTCTGTGCTCTCTCGACAGGAGAGTCTCTCACTCTCCCCTGTCCAGCCAGCCTCAGAGCCGCAGCGTAAATTCCGCAATTGATGCTCCAAATGTCAGAGACCTCCGATAGACGTTCACTCAACGCCTCATCCTCTCTCTTTAAATCTGCCAGCTTGAAGGACCTCTTGTTGTTATGCAAGGCCCTTCGGTCACTGAAATCTCCAGGTGAGACGGCTTCGTCGATTTCCCTCTCAGCGGGCCTCATCGGCGACCTTTCAGCCTGGTTAACAGGCCTTTCAGTCGCCGGAGGGGCAGGCTGAGCTGGAGCACGAACGTATCCCTGCCCCCGAAGGTAAAATACCTGGTTCCGCAAGCTCTGGGAGGTAATTGTGCTATGCTCTGGATGCATTTCACACCACCTCCCATGCATGCGGGACATGTATCCCCTACGGCGCGGGCTACTGCTCTCGTAGCAGCTCAGCAGGTCATCCTTCAGTTCCGTCGTCCACCTAAAACGGTCCATATCGTTGCGTGTGTCGTCGTCAGGGCGATCCGAGGCACCGCCACCTTGCCCAGAGCCGGCTTCCGATACCGGCCTGGTGTGGGTGCTCTTCTTCTGGGGCGGTCGAACCAGAAGGTAGGGCCCGTCCGGTGGTTAGCCTTAGGGCCCCCAGCCGACATTTCGGAGGCAGCCGACCACATTGCCTCCTAGGGATGACCTGTACAGGTTGCCGGCCGGCTTTCATCCCTGGCTTGGGTTATCCCCGCAGTGTCGCCACGCACCGAATAGCCGTTTGATGTTGGTCGGCTTCCTGGGGGCGCATTTTATACCTACTGCCAGGTTTGCTATCAGCCGCCCCTAACCTGGGGTCAGACGCTGTCGGGAAGCCGTCCTTAACCTAGGTGCAGCCGCTTCCTCACTATGGTGGTTCATACGCCTGCTTTCACAGCCGGTGACCACCATAGGCCCTTTTAAGGCAAGGACTACCAATCTTTTAGTCGCCTCTTACGACAGGCAGATTAAACCCTGGGAACATTCTAAACCCGGACCCAGACGGGATATATAGATATATATATATATATATATATATATATATATATATATATATATATATATATATATATATATATATATATATATATATATATATATACATATATACATATATATATATATATATATCTACACGGTACAACTGTGCGTCTCCAATGCAAAATCTTAGGTTCAGTCGGCGTCCGAGGTCACTGGGCGTCCGTATATCCGGACGCCCAGTAACCACCCCCTTAAAACCTTGTTTTCGATACTTATAACATGTGTAGATTCCAAAACCGTTAAAATCGGCTGGACGCCCGCTGGCACCTAATACTGATTTGCGTACAAAATTGAAGTTCAAGCTTCTTCCACCTGCTGCGCTGGGGGTCCTCATTTATATACTTACCGTATACAGAATCCAGTGCAAGGGTTTACCCGGCGCCGTATACAGAATCCAGTGCACGGGTTTACCCGGCGCCAATTTTTTATATTAATCTATTTTTAGAATAACTATACTACGTACACTGCAGCGGTTCACTCGGCGACTGCCGTCGTTTGTTGTCATTGAATATTGTCTCTCCTAATACATTGGAGGATTGTTTTGGATTTAATTCAGTAGCTACCGTTGGAGCTAAACTCTAGGTTTACTCTAAAGTCGGAATAATAACGAACAAATGTGCATAGATAACAGTTTTATGTTTTACTTCTATGAAGTTTAAAAGAGAAATGTAGTTCGATTCATTGATTTATGCAACTACAGTGCCTGTAACTAATATTGCTATTCTTGTGCTCGGATATGAGATTTTTGAAAATTGGTTACTACGATTATCAGTAGCTTTCAAATATTTCATCTAGTCGAAATAATTCTCTAAAGGCGAGACGCAATCTTCCAAAAATTTTATTCCAAAATCTAATGTTTTGAAGTCTGAATTTTTCAAAAATTTCATAATTTTTCACGAAACGTCCCATTGTTTCACAAAATGTTTCTTAACATCGGTTATTTCCGAGAGTATCACAGACTAGTAAAATTTCAAAATGTTTATTGCATCTTGAAGTTTCTCAAATTTCCAAAATTGGTCGAAAAGTTCATTCATTCAAAAAACCTCATTTTTCGAATAAATCCTGCTTCTTTGGGTGTTTTCGTTATAAATATCTCGGAATTTTCCAAAATGTTTTGAATTTTATCGCAAGGGTCATTGCTTTGAAAATGTAAAAATTTTTAAGATACAAAAAATAATCAATATGTGAGTAATTTTCGACAATATCATAATTTGGTGTAATTTAAAATGTTTATTTTTCAAAATTTCGAAAAGTTGCAAAATTGGTCGAAAATTTCACTTGTTTTGGAATCATCTCGTTTACCAAAATCATAATTTTCTTAAGGTTTCTGTTTTGAAGATCCAAATCTTTCCAGGAAACTAAAATTTCACGTGATTATCTTGAAGTCGGATATCTCAAAATTTTTATATATTTTTCTGAAAATTTTATAGTTTTTTAGAAAGGCAAATCTTTTTCGAAAATTTCATAATTATTCCACAAAGTTTCAAAACTTTACGTTTTTTCAGAAGTACTCAGTTTTTGTCAAAAGGAAACTATTTTAAAAGTTTGAATTTTTCTTAGAGACTTTCATATGATATGGGAGCGAATTAGAGCAAACTCCAGTTTTCATGTCTTACGTGGAAATCAGTAATGATTGATAGCTGTTTGTATTTAATTTACACAATTGATATGTCCAACTCCGTAGAAAATTCGTCAGTAATGTGTTATGCTGACGATACACAAATTTACAAACGCTTCAACACCAACTCCATGGATAGTGCACTCCTTCAGATTAATAATGATCTAAATGCCATTGCAAACTACTCTCAAAATAATAATTTGAAACTTAATAAAGACAAGTGTTCTGTAATGTTATTTTGCCCAGGCCCTAAACGTCATTTTATAACCAATCACTTTGATGTCAAAAGTAACAACGACTCCTTGAATATGGTAAATATTGCCAAAAATTTGGGATTGACCATTGATACTGATACTCTGCGTTTCAAAGAACATGTGTCAAATGTTTTGAAAAAATGTTATATTAATTTGAAGTCTTTATATGTAAATCGTTCAATTTTGAATTTTAAAATAAGAAAAAACTATGTGAGTCTCTCATATTTCCTAGCATATTTTATTGTAAAGTAAAGCCCAGAGATATACCATTTGTTTACAAAGTGAGGATCTCCGCAAAAAGTGCCGACAGAGAAAGGAAACGGGGTCGGACTGGGCGTTCGAATTCGATGGAGTGGGCAACAACGAAAATGTTCGTTCCATCCAATAAAGTGCTCATACATCAGTTGGTTGAACAAGATGTTTGAAACTTTATTATCTGTTGATAAATATATGGTAGAGACATTTCAATATAACCGTATAAACTATATTGGAAATTATTCCTTTCTACACTCAATTTTAATGTTCGATTCGTTGTTTTAGTTGTCCCCAAATTAATTCTATAGGACTGAAAATGCAAAAATAGGGAGGCAACCTTAAGACATCATGACCATACTTTTTAGCTATGCTTTCTATGACATATTGTTTCTCAAACTGTTCAGTGTGGAGGACTTTCAATAATTCAGTTTTTTTTTGTAAGTTTCTTCAAAGTCCAAATCCTGTTTTATGAGAAAATCTTGTATTTCCGCCTTCGATAACGCTGAATTCGGAATTTTGTACATTCGTCTGGAGTGATAGCTTGCGTTGTCCATTACGATGACGCCAAATGGCTTTAAATTGGGAATAAGTGTATACTCAAACCATTGCTCAAATATTCCCGAGTCTATGTTTTTGTGGTAGTCTAT
Organism: Callosobruchus maculatus; assembly: GCA_951848785.1. Classification (NCBI taxonomy): domain Eukaryota; kingdom Metazoa; phylum Arthropoda; class Insecta; order Coleoptera; family Chrysomelidae; genus Callosobruchus; species Callosobruchus maculatus. Next base: position 22,113,563 of record CATOUR010000014.1, on the reverse strand, counting down.
ATTGCAGTCTTCAATTTTCTTTCCGCATAATTTGAGTGCGTTTTCGACCTAGCCCTCAGATGATCCGCAGTGTAAGATAAGTATACGCGGTATCATGGGGATCATACCAGGTCTCGTCAAGGTAGTACACTGACCTCCCCTGCTCGTTCCGGTATTGCTCTCAAGTAATCGTGCCGCCATTCCACAATCCTTGCACTTTCCATTATAGCCATTCGTTTGTTCACAGTTCTGTACCTAAACCCAATCTTCCTAATCCATCGCTGCAATGTACTCCTTGGATACTGTTACCCCATTCTAGCCAATTGTCTTGGAACGGATTCGATTGTGGGTAGTTCATTAATTTTGTACTTTTCGTACACAATATTCCTCAATAATTTTGTGATCGTGGGATCTAGTTCTTTTGAAACACCAGCATCAAACCTACGCATCCTCTTTTGTGGCCCATTTCTCAAAATTTCACATACTGTTGTATATGGAACGTCTGTTAGAATTGACGTCTTTTTGATCATACTCTCCTTGTTTTCATTCTCCGGATCCTTCGTTAGTTCATTATCATTTAGTACTATTTGTTTTGCATCTGCGCTAAGATGTGACCTTTTGTGAGGTTTTAATTGGTGTACCTCCACCTCCCTCTGTTCAAATTCATTATCAGTGTCCGTACTATAGTCACTACTTTCACCACCGTAATGACAAACCGCCGACGTAGCTTCACTGCTGCAGGGTAATTCACATCGCTGTGAAATCCCATTATCTTCCCAAGGCCGAAACATACTCTAGCTGTCACACTTCCAAAAAAACGTCCGATTCAGACAGAAAAGTAACGCACAAAAGTAAAAGCAGATTGGCGTTGCTATCAATAACGGTAGCAATACCTGCCTAAACAATTTGACTAAGTCCGGTCCTCTTCATCGATGGAGCCGCTAATAATCCTAAAATGTGTCGGTCTTATCATAGTTCAGTCAAAATATACATCGTGAACGTCATCCGACAGATTTACGTTCAAATACAACTTAGTGTTTCATTTTCACCATTCTAAAAGGTTACGTTATGTTAGAAAATTGGTTAGAAGCACATTCCATGAATTGGTTACGAGTACGAAAGTAAAATAGTGGTAACCATTGAATATTATCAAAACTGTATCTATTCCAAATGATGAACTGTACTAAGAGATGGTATGCAGTTTTTATATAGCGCAAAACGTACACAAATGGTATATCTCTGGGCTCTACTATAGCAGTGTATACTATTTTTGTTTAGATTCGGTTACTAAGAACAGATTACAAAAACTGCAAAACATGTGTTGTATTTTCTTTGAAAAAATACGATCATATCTCTTTGAAGAGAAATCAGCATGGTTGGTTAGGCATAGAAAATGCGTGTAAATATTACTTAGCAAAATTTACACATAAAATTGTTTCTTCTCGCTCCCCCCCCCCCCTTTACGAAAAATTTGTATTTAGACGTAGTAATTTAGACATCAATTTTAGAGATACCCATATATAAAACTGTACTATATCACAGATCATACACCTACAATGCCATCAAGATTTACAATGATTTAGATGATACATACAGGGTGGGCCAATAGTGCGTGAACGCAGAATTGCGGGCTTACTAAAAAATATTTCAAAAATCTGTCACTTGATCATGGTAGGGATCCTTAAGGGCTATAACGTAAAAATATTTTCACTTGAATTTTGACGTTTACACAGGGTGATTCATATCAAACCTACATTTTTTTGAATAGAACCCCTTATATATTATTGCATATTTGGATTCCTTGGTCAATTCTAATGTGACTTTATGTATCACACATGGAAATTTAAACCGTTTAGGCGCAAATTACCATTTTTGGTATAAGTAGGTATCAGAAAAAAATTGAATATCGCAGCGATTATAATACCTAGAAGACCCTGACTTCGCGGTACGATTAAGCATGAAATGCGTCACCTTAGGTCAGACGGCTAAATTTGAATTTTTTTGTACTTGGAGAAATCAGAGGATAAATTAAGGAAACTTCAATCACAGATAACTTGATTTTTTCAAATGGGAATGCCTATTTTGGTTTAAATAATCAAATCTAAAATTTGATTACCTTTCTAACGATATAGCATTCTTGACATCAATCTTTTTTCGTTTTCATTTTATTTCAAATTTTCAGTCAAATCGGCGTTTTTCAATTTTCCTGCGTGCAAGCAACCTAGCAGGCCATGAAAAATAAACAAAAGCTCGTTAATATGGAAGAAAGCAACTAACTTAGTAAAAAGATGCAGACTAGTAAAATTTCAAAATATTTATTGCATCTTGAAGTTTCTCAAATTTCCAAAATTGGTCTAAAAACTCATTTTTCGAATGAATCCTACTTCTTTGTTTGTTTTTGTTATAAATATCTCGGAATTTTCCAAAAAGTTTGAATTTTATCGAAAGGGTCATTGGCTTGAAAAAGTAAACATTTTTAAAATACAAAAAACAATCAAAATGTGAGTAATTTTTGACAATATCGTTAGGGTACTTACAGAGGTCGTGAAATCGCCTCGGGAGTATACATAGCGTAAGTAAAACCATACCAAGAAGCAGTAGGAAACAAAAAACATGATTTTACGGACGGCCAAAAAAAGATATTTGCAAAATAAAATAAGGATATATTCAAATTTTTCCACGTGACTTAAAACAAGGGCTGACGTCACAGGTATCTTATCGATATCGACAATCGATACTGCTACAGCGCAGGTCAGTGAGATTTAACTGCAAACTATTTCTGATGTTGCCAAATTTCTTTTTAAATGTTTACGTTGGCCATATATCAATAATTTAATGTACGAGCGAGTTTTGTTATATGGGTATACATATTCCCAAATGAAATAAGACTTCTCTTTTATCCTACTACAGCTGTAGTTCCTCATTGAGTAATACTGCGAGATGCAAAATGCAAAACGAAATCATATCAGCTGCGCGAACGCAACCATATTTTCTTTGTGGTTTGCCAACTGCGCATTCGACTAGAGATGATCTGAATTCTTTAACACTGCGACTCAATTTATTGATACTTGAACATATTTGAAACAGGCAATTAACCCACTAGCATTTTCGTTGCAATACATTTTTATATCTGATAGGTATCATAGTTCATCCTGTTTGTGACCGAGATTCGCAACTAATCGAAGTCATCATTTTATTTCGGCGCATCCCATTATGAATGAATCCAAAGATAGAATTTAGTTCGAGCCCATCCCTACAAAGTGAATTAGTAATCTAGCCTAAATTTTATTCTTTTGACTTTTGTACTTTTGTGTGTGATTGTGTTTTGTGGTTATAATGATCAATGTCAAAATGTTAGGTTAGCACTGGCTATCGGTATCGAATATCAATAATTTACATCCCATCACTATAGGATATCACTGACGTCAGAGGTTGTTTGTGCGGCATTTTTCGGCATTTGAAATAATTTTTGGAATATCTCTCACAGCCGATACCAAAAAACCAAACAAGTGATTTTGTCATGTTTACTAGGCTCTAAGGAACGCGTAAATGACATAATATTTTTTTCTGCAAGTACCCTAGTAATTTAAAATGTTTATTTTTCAAAATTTCGAAAAGTTGCAAAATTGGTCGAAATTTTCACTTGTTTTGGAATCATCTCGTTTACGAAGATCATAATTTTCTCAAGGTTTCTGTTTTGAATATCCAACTCTTTCCAAAAAACTCAAATTTCACGTGATTATCTTGAAATCGGATATCTATATATTTTTTTTTTAAATTTTATAATTCTTTAGAAAGTCAAATTTTTTTCGAAAATTTCATAATAATTATTTCACAAAGTTTCTAAGCTTTAGGTTTTTTCAGAAGTTCTCAGTTTTTGTAAAAAAGAAACTATTTTAAAGGTTTGAATTTTTCTTTCTTTTCATATGATCTGGGAGCGAAATAGACAAACTCCAGTCTTCATGTTTTACGTGAAAATCAGTAATATGCAGCTTGATTCATGTAACAAATACAACTTTGGTGCGGCGAATTTATGGAGTCACTGTGTATAATTAAAAATGAGACTGCTGATGACTGCTTCTACAAACCCTTGTTAAACTTTTTTCGATACCTTTCTAGTTTACCCAACTATCGACCACCTATAAAAAATTTTATAACGCCACATATTAAGATTATACTGTAAATATAAAATAATATAATGGTATGAAATTATCCAGGGCAGCGCACCTAAAGAATCTGTTTTAATTGCGCCCCACTTTCCTGTACATGCATGTAATTTTGTTTTGTTCACCCTCGATATCCATATAAATAATCATTCAACTCTCGTAAGCCTTTTTGTGAACATAAAATAATTTGTGAGATAAATGGGTGGTGTCCAGAAGGGAAGTCCATATAAAATGTTAAAGGTCATTGTTTATTTCATAAAAAATCCAGTGTACAGGTTTACTATGCTCCCCTATTGTAAAGTAAATCTATTTTTAGTATCATCATATTCTTTGTGTTTTGCAGCGGTTTACCCAGCGTCTGCCGCCAAATCTTACCCTTGAAATGTGCATAGTACCGAAATTCCTTGAGATAACAGCGTCTTTCCCAGCTATCAAATATTCTCTGCTCACGACGTACTTGCAGATTTGTGTTTCTTGCATGGGTACTGTACTTAATAGCATGCTAGGAACTTAGGAGTTGAGCGTTTAGGCTATACCGAAAAGCCTATGAACATATTTCCTCCATAATATGCTAATGCAATTCCTCAGTATATTCCATTTCCGTGTACCCACAATATAATACACTCAAAGGCAATTTTTGGGAAATAGTGACCTTATGTTAAGTTGCAGTACGCGATGAAAAGTTCTATACATATTCTGTGCTCAAACCTCCGTAACCATAAAAGGACCCGACTATTTGAGGTAGGGAAAAAACTAAAACCGGGTTATTGTAAATACCATTGATTACCGCCAATGGAGAGATAAAGGTAGAAATTTTACTTTTTCAAAATAACATTCTTTAAATGACGCCCATTTTGTTGACGGTATTCTTCAAAGCGTTTATGCACATTATCAAAACGGTCCAACTACTTAGAGTGCACGAGACGCAAATAAAGCGTGGTGGAGGGAGTAAGCCCGCACGGCTCGCTCGGTAAGGACACTGGTTAGATATTGCACTTTTAGTTGCCAGAATGCATGTTTAGTTGCCACAATATTGAAGAAAGCATCAGATCGATAGCAGCTCAGCAACTCCTTGGAACAGTTTTTGATAAAATGTGCACACACGGTTTGAAAAACGCCTTCAACAAAATGGGCGTCATTTATAGAATGTTATTTTGAAAAAGTAAAATTTCTTCCTTCATCTCTCCATTGGCACTAATCAATGGTATTTACAATAAGCCGGTTTTGGTTTTTCCCTACCTCAAATAGTCGGGTCGATTTGAGACACCCTGTAGTATTGTACCACTATAACTGCATAGCTGTATCATAGTTCTTGGGCAGTGACTCTTCTCTCATTAGCCATTACGCTTCTAATCAACACGCTCAAAGTTCCACTCATTCTAACGGCTATCTCAGAACCCTTGCCTCGTGGCAATAAGCCATTTAAGGGTGGACGCCTAGTAACATCAACGCTGAATTTACAAAAAGTCTGTATATAAATTCTATTAATAGACAGGCATAAAAAATATGGACGCCCAGTGGAGCTAACGGTGAACTATGACGCCAAGCGACCTGTTTCTGAAACTTACTTATATACAGTTATATACGCCAGACGCTGGGTAAAACGCTTTTGGTCCGGACGCTGGGTGATCCGCTGTAAATAAATATATATATATATATATATATATACTTTACCCGTCTGGGTCCGGGTTTAGAATGTTCCCAGGGTTTAATCTGCCTGTCGTAAGAGGCGACTAAAAGATTGGTAGTCCTTGCCTTAAAAGGGCCTATGGTGGTCACCGGCTGTGAAAGCAGGCGTATGAACCACCATAGTGAGGAAGCGGCTGCACCTATGTTAAGGACGGCTTCCCGACAGCGTCTGACCCCAGGTTAGGGGCGGCTGATAGCAAACCTGGCAGTAGGTATAAAATGCGCCCCCAGGAAGCCGACCAACATCAAACGGCTATTCGGTGCGTGGCGACACTGTGGGGATAACCCAAGCCAGGGATGAAAGCCGGCCGGCAACCTGTACAGGTCATCCCTAGGAGGCAATGTGGTCGGCTGCCTCCGAAATGTCGGCTGGGGGCCCTAAGGCTAACCACCGGACGGGCCCTACCTTCTGGTTCGACCGCCCCAGAAGAAGAGCACCCACACCAGGCCGGTATCGGAAGCCGGCTCTGGGCAAGGTGGCGGTGCCTCGGATCGCCCTGACGACGACACACGCAACGACATGGACCGTTTTAGGTGGACGACGGAACTGAAGGATGACCTGCTGAGCTGCTACGAGAGCAGTAGCCCGCGCCGTAGGGGATACATGTCCCGCATGCATGGGAGGTGGTGTGAAATGCATCCAGAGCATAGCACAATTACCTCCCAGAGCTTGCGGAACCAGGTATTTTACCTTCGGGGGCAGGGATACGTTCGTGCTCCAGCTCAGCCTGCCCCTCCGGCGACTGAAAGGCCTGTTAACCAGGCTGAAAGGTCGCCGATGAGGCCCGCTGAGAGGGAAATCGACGAAGTCGTCTCACCTGGAGATTTCAGTGACCGAAGGGCCTTGCATAACAACAAGAGGTCCTTCAAGCTGGCAGATTTAAAGAGAGAGGATGAGGCGTTGAGTGAACGTCTATCGGAGGTCTCTGACATTTGGAGCATCAATTGCGAAATTTACGCTGCGGCTCTGAGGCTGGCTGGACAGGGGAGAGTGAGAGACTCTCCTGTCGAGAGAGCACAGAGGCGGGTGCGCCAGATGGAAGCGAAAATCCAGTTGGCTCGCCAAGAAGCATCCCGTATCCAGTGTGTGATGGAATATAGAGCGGCCGGTAGGCCTTTTACGCGCCGCGTGCGCCAGATAGCCCGAGAGCTAAGGCGCGACCATCACACGCTCAGTCAAGCGGTACTGGTTGTTGTCAAGCAGCATTGTCTTGACAGGATACGGACGCTAATCGCTGCTAAACGATCACTGGTGACGCGGGCGAGAGGTTTGGAGGAAAACAGATTGTTTTCCGAAAAGCCTGCTCGTCTCTTCCAACAGCGACCACCAGTCATAGAGCAGCCGCCAACTGCTGATCGCGTGGAGACTTTCTGGAGGGGCATTTACGAACACCCCAAACCTCTCCAAGCAGACACTCCGGCCTTGGCGCAGTTCGAGTCCGTTTGTAGGAGGACTCCAAACCTGAATGTACTGCGTCACCCGATAAACACGGAAGAAATTCTTGGTGCCTTACGAGGCGCAAAGAATTTCGCAGCTCCTGGCCCGGATGGCATAAACACCTACTGGTTGAAAAAGTTTCCCAGTTGCCACCGGCATTTAGCTAGAGTTTTTAACTCGTGGCTAAATCAGGAGCAGCCAATTCCGGCTTGGTTTGTCGAGGGTCGAACCGTGCTTCTCCCGAAGACCGGAGATTTGTCTGATCCTAAAAACTACAGGCCAATAACATGTCTGAACGCATGTTACAAGCTCTTCACCAGAATCTTGTACATGCGTATCCTTCAAGCTGTAAATCCCGTATTTCTCAGCGTATATGAACAAAGAGGGTCTAAGAAAGGAGTAGCTGGCTGCAGGGATAACCTGTTGATTGACCGCTGTGTCACACAGGACTCCGTGCATTACCTGCGAAACCTTTCTATGGCCTGGATCGACTATCGGAAGGCATTCGACACTACGTCTCATGAACTGATTGTGCGGCTGTTGGAATGTCTTTCGGTAGATGATCAAATAGTGGGATGCATCAAACAACTGATGCCGCTCTGGAAGACTCGGTTCACTATAACATCGGGTGAAACCAGGGTTCGAACAGAGTTGGTATCATTTAAAAGAGGGGTCTTCCAAGGAGACTCCTTGAGTCCCTTGCTCTTCTGCATCTCGCTACTGCCTTTGTCCATAGCGCTGAAAAATACTAAGGGATACAGCTGTGGCAAGCCCAATTACCGGAGGCACAAGGTCACCCACTTATTTTACATGGATGACCTGAAACTCTATGCCTCCGGACAACGCGATTTAGAGCAGTCGCTGAGGGTAGTGCAGGATTACAGTCAAGCTATTGGTATGGAGTTCGGGATAGACAAATGTGCCATGGTTCATCTCAAAAGAGGACGTTGCGGAGATAGTGAAGATGAGGAGCAGCTCGTTGATGGGAGCATCTTGCGACAACTGCATGCCGGAGATACCTATACCTACCTTGGAGTGGCGCAGCGTCACATCCAAGAGGCAGAATTGGTCAAAGAGTGTCTCCGCCGCAAGTATTTGCACCGACTCCGGCAGATCTGGTCGTCAGAACTGTCCGGCAAAAACAAAGTCGCTGCCACAAACATGCTTGCGGTCCCATTGTTGCTATACAGCTTTGGTGCTGTCCACTGGAACGTGGAAGAGCTGCGACAAATCGACATAAAGACCCGCAAAAGGATGAATATGGAGGGAAGTCTACATCCTAGATCCTCTGTCCCGCGAATATACCTCCCGCGACACCTGGGAGGGCGTGGACTATTGAGTTTGGAGCATCTGCACAACAGAGTAGTACTGGCCACTGCCTGCTATGTTACGACGAGCACCGATCCCCTGATCCGCTTTGTGCGAGAGCACGAGATTGCGGGTAAAGGAGCCTTCCTTTTTAAAGCAGCAACACGGGCAGCCGAAGAACTTAGTCTCACGCTCGACTTCACGCGGAGGAGTCAGCAGTCCGTTACGGAACTTGCTCCCGCACAATTAAAAACCCGGATTAAAACTGCTGAAGTCCAATTGCTTTTAAGACTTCACAAAGATAAACCAATGCACGGAATCTTCTACAAACATCTAGAAGAGCATGGTTTATCTGAGCAGTTGACCTTCTCCTTCCTAAGGTCTAATGGGTTGAAGTCGGAGACTGAGAGCTCTATAATGGCTTGCCAAGACGGTGTCTTCAACACCTTAGTATACCGTAGCCGGATTATGGGTATGGATGTGCCCGATATCCGCTGTAGAGCCTGCCTGCAGGCGCCAGAGACCCTTACGCACCTCTTGTCGGCGTGTAAGGTGTACGCTGGCACAGCCTACGTCTATCGGCACAACGCGGCTCTACGAGTGCTATACTACCATTTAAGGCACTCATACGGTATAGATGAGACACCGGTGCTGCCATACGCTCCAGGGGACATTGAGTCCGTTGTGGAGAACGAGAGGTGCCGAATTTACTGGAACTACTCATTCTCCACGCTCGAGCTTATACATGCAAATAAGCCCGACATAGTCCTCCTCGACTACCAACAAAAGACGATGTTCGTTATCGAGTTCTCGGCACCCGCCGAGGGGAACATCGTCTCTAAGGAGGAGGAAAAGCGGACCAAGTATCAGGAGCTCCTCGGACAACTTCGCAGGCTCTGGCCGGACTACACTGTGAGTCTGCTAGTAATGGTCATTGGATCCCTAGGTGGTATGAGGGATACGCTGCTCTCTGCACTGCGCAAAATGCCGGTGTGCCGTGCGGCGGCGCACATCTTAGCCGCCAGAATGCAGAAGGCAGTCATCCATGGGTCCCTTCGTCTGCTTAGGACGCACGATACGCGGACCCAGTGATTGCTCACCTCACGGTGTGAGGAGTAGTCGCTGGGGAATGGAACAGCAGCCCGGTGTGTCGGAGCCCGGGTTGCACCTTTTTTGTTTTTGTTTTGTCTATATATATATATATATATATATATATATATATATCGGACAACTTCGCAGGCTCTGGCCGGACTACACTGTGAGTCTGCTAGTAATGGTCATTGGATCCCTAGGTGGTATGAGGGATACGCTGCCCCTGCCCCTCCGGCGACTGAAAGGCCTGTTAACCAGGCTGGAAGGTCGCCGATGAGGCCCGCTGAGAGGGAAATCGACGAAGCCGTCTCACCTGGAGATTTCAGTGACCGAAGGGCCTTGCATAACAACAAGAGGTCCTTCAAGCTGGCAGATTTAAAGAGAGAGGATGAGGCGTTGAGTGAACGTCTATCGGAGGTCTCTGACATTTGGAGCATCAACTGCGAAATTTACGCTGCGGCTCTGAGGCTGGCTGGACAGGGGAGAGTGAGAGACTCTCCTGTCGAGAGAGCACAGAGGCGGGTGCGCCAGATGGAAGCGAAAATCCAGTTGGCTCGCCAAGAAGCATCCCGTATCCAGTGTGTGATGGAATATAGAGCGGCCGGTAGGCCTTTTACGCGCCGCGTGCGCCAGATAGCCCGAGAGCTAAGGCGCGACCATCACACGCTCAGTCAAGCGGTACTGGTTGTTGTCAAGCAGCATTGTCTTGACAGGATACGGACGCTAATCGCTGCTAAACGATCACTGGTGACGCGGGCGAGAGGTTTGGAGGAAAACAGATTATTTTCCGAAAAGCCTGCTCGTCTCTTCCAACAGCGACCACCAGTCATAGAGCAGCCGCCAACTGCTGATCGCGTGGAGACTTTCTGGAGGGGCATTTACGAACACCCCAAACCTCTCCAAGCAGACACTCCGGCCTTGGCGCAGTTCGAGTCCGTTTGTAGGAGGACTCCAAACCTGAATGTACTGCGTCACCCGATAAACACGGAAGAAATTCTTGGTGCCTTACGAGGCGCAAAGAATTTCGCAGCTCCTGGCCCGGATGGCATAAACACCTACTGGTTGAAAAAGTTTCCCAGTTGCCACCGGCATTTAGCTAGAGTTTTTAACTCGTGGCTAAATCAGGAGCAGCCAATTCCGGCTTGGTTTGTCGAGGGTCGAACCGTGCTTCTCCCGAAGACCGGAGATTTGTCTGATCCTAAAAACTACAGGCCAATAACATGTCTGAACGCATGTTACAAGCTCTTCACCAGAATCTTGTACATGCGTATCCTTCAAGCTGTAAATCCCGTATTTCTCAGCGTATATGAACAAAGAGGGTCTAAGAAAGGAGTAGCTGGCTGCAGGGATAACCTGTTGATTGACCGCTGTGTCACACAGGACTCCGTGCATTACCTGCGAAACCTTTCTATGGCCTGGATCGACTATCGGAAGGCATTCGACACTACGTCTCATGAACTGATTGTGCGGCTGTTGGAATGTCTTTCGGTAGATGATCAAATAGTGGGATGCATCAAACAACTGATGCCGCTCTGGAAGACTCAGTTCACTATAACATCGGGTGAAACCAGGGTTCGAACAGAGTTGGTATCATTTAAAAGAGGGGTCTTCCAAGGAGACTCCTTGAGTCCCTTGCTCTTTTGCATCTCGCTACTGCCTTTGTCCATAGCGCTGAAAAATACTAAGGGATACAGCTGTGGCAAGCCCAATTACCGGAGGCACAAGGTCACCCACTTATTTTACATGGATGACCTGAAACTCTATGCCTCCGGACAACGCGATTTAGAGCAGTCGCTTAGGGTAGTGCAGGATTACAGTCAAGCTATTGGTATGGAGTTCGGGATAGACAAATGTGCCATGGTTCATCTCAAAAGAGGACGTTGCGGAGATAGTGAAGATGAGGAGCAGCTCGTTGATGGGAGCATCTTGCGACAACTGCATGCCGGAGATACCTATACCTACCTTGGAGTGGCGCAGCGTCACATCCAAGAGGCAGAATTGGTCAAAGAGTGTCTCCGCCGCAAGTATTTGCACCGACTCCGGCAGATCTGGTCGTCAGAACTGTCCGGCAAAAACAAAGTCGCTGCCACAAACATGCTTGCGGTCCCATTGTTGCTATACAGCTTTGGTGCTATCCACTGGAACGTGGAAGAGCTGCGACAAATCGACATAAAGACCCGCAAAAGGATGAATATGGAGGGAAGTCTACATCCTAGATCCTCTGTCCCGCGAATATACCTCCCGCGACACCTGGGAGGGCGTGGACTATTGAGTTTGGAGCATCTGCACAACAGAGTAGTACTGGCCACTGCCTGCTATGTTACGACGAGCACCGATCCCCTGATCCGCTTTGTGCGAGAGCACGAGATTGCGGGTAAAGGAGCCTTCCTTTTTAAAGCAGCAACACGGGCAGCCGAAGAACTTAGTCTCACGCTCGACTTCACGCGGAGGTGTCAGCAGTCCGTTACGGAACTTGCTCCCGCACAATTAAAAACCCGGATTAAAACTGCTGAAGTCCAATTGCTTTTAAGACTTCACAAAGATAAACCAATGCACGGAATCTTCTACAAACATCTAGAAGAGCATGGTTTATCTGAGCAGTTGACCTTCTCCTTCCTAAGGTCTAATGGGTTGAAGTCGGAGACTGAGAGCTCTATAATGGCTTGCCAAGACGGTGTCTTCAACACCTTAGTATACCGTAGCCGGATTATGGGTATGGATGTGCCCGATATCCGCTGTAGAGCCTGCCTGCAGGCGCCAGAGACCCTTACGCACCTCTTGTCGGCGTGTAAGGTGTACGCTGGCACAGCCTACGTCTATCGGCACAACGCGGCTCTACGAGTGCTATACTACCATTTAAGGCACTCATACGGTATAGATGAGACACCGGTGCTGCCATACGCTCCAGGGGACATTGAGTCCGTTGTGGAGAACGAGAGGTGCCGAATTTACTGGAACTACTCATTCTCCACGCTCGAGCTTATACATGCAAATAAGCCCGACATAGTCCTCCTCGACTACCAACAAAAGACGATGTTCGTTATCGAGTTCTCGGCACCTGCCGAGGGGAACATCGTCTCTAAGGAGGAGGAAAAGCGGACCAAGTATCAGGAGCTCCTCGGACAACTTCGCAGGCTCTGGCCGGACTACACTGTGAGTCTGCTAGTAATGGTCATTGGATCCCTAGGTGGTATGAGGGATACGCTGCTCTCTGCGCTGCGCAAAATGCCGGTGTGCCGTGCGGCGGCGCACATCTTAGCCGCCAGAATGCAGAAGGCAGTCATCCATGGGTCCCTTCGTCTGCTTAGGACGCACGATACGCGGACCCAGTGATTGCTCACCTCACGGTGTGAGGAGTAGTCGCTGGGGAATGGAACAGCAGCCCGGTGTGTCGGAGCCCGGGTTGCACCTTTTTTGTTTTTTGTTTTGTCTTATATATATATATATATATATATATATATATATATATATATATATATATATATATATATATATATATATATATATATATATATATATATATATATATATATATATATATATATATATATATATATATATATATATATATACTTGGCTGGCGCACCAAGTGAGGACAGTACATATTAGTGACCAAGTGAGGACAACGAGATAATGGCATCATTTTATGATAGATATTACGAAGGTGTGCCATTTGATAAGAAACAGTCAAATATACACATGAAAGCTATTTTACCGATGAGAAAATTGATACGTGTATTTCGAGACAAGTGAGGACCTTTCAATGAAAGAATTAAGTGAGCCACGATATACCCGCTTTTTATCCCAGAGAACAACGGAGGTCCGAAATCGGTATACAACGCACCAAGCGAGGTCATAGCTGTGTTGCCAAAATGACACCGCAATATAAGCCGTTCTACGACTTTTACTGAAAGGTGTTTTTTAAATTACACTTTACAACAACTACCCTGTTGTTGTAACGTATAACCTGATGGACTTCAATGATGTGTGAATTCACAAATGCTTTGACATCATGTTCTGCTCCCATAGACATATGGTCATGAATCCTCCAAATAATTGATTTAGAATCAGTGTTATATAGATCTTTGTAACTACATTGTTTTTCCATTTATAGGCGAATAGACTTTGCTTTTGTTATTTTTGTGTGAATTTTAAGAATATCTGATTAATATTTTTCCTTTTAGTAAGGTGCTAAAATTTGGGTGATGGACTTTCCGTGATACTGAATAAAGTTGGTCGTTGTAATGTTCTGTACTTGGCTTGCCTTTACATAGTTTGAGGACTCAAGGTTTTTATCTAACGTGTGTATCTAACATTAGAAATAAAGCTTTGACAGATTATTATTACCACGGTGGGGTCGAAAAAGGTGCATGCTTTTGAAATATCATCTTTGTGATGGCGGATTTATGAACAAAAAATTAAGTCAAGTTGAGTGAGTTAGTACTTCGCACACATTGCGGTGATACCAGTTTATTGTTTTCCCATACCGTGAAGCTATAATCTGAGATCCTTTTGCAACCAAATACACGCTGCACCGCTACTGACACGATTTCTAAAAACCTTACGCGCTTTCCAACCTTGCAACGGAAATAACACTGTGTTATATAGTACAGAACGGTCTAAAGCAATACCCTTATGTATACAACAGAAAATTGGGGTTTTCAGTTAAAAGCCAAACGCGTTTACCCTCCTCGCTAAGCTAATAGTATTTGCTAGTAATACTGTGTCGAGATTTCATCAAAATCAGTTTAATATTTTCCACGCTACAGAACGATCTAGAGCAATGTCATTATTACGTATACATCAGGAAATTCTTGGTTTCTGCAATAGGCTAGACAATGTTCGGATGGATCTAAAAAAGTGTCACAGGTCAATGGACAGCCTATTATGAATACAATAAGCTTTTCAGTTTTACAACCTCTCACCCCCCAACGATCCCAATTTCTCCCTTACCAAAAAAGTAGAAAATGATCAGTCACGTCTCAAACGCCTAAAAACGATATTTGAGATGTTTTTATATTTTTAGTTTTTTTCATTATTGCTGCGCCGCCACTGATACGATTTCTAAAAACCATACGCATTTCTATTCTCGACACAGTAATAATACTATGTCAAAATTTCATTAAAATCAAACAATCACCAAATTCAGAACGACCTAAAGCAAAACTCGTATTCGAAGTCCCTTGTTTTCTGCAATACGCAGGGCACTGTTAGGATGGACCTAAAAAAGTGTATTATGCCGCTGGGTCTTTCTCTCACAGGTCAGTGTGTTTGCGTGTAGTCTGTATGTGTGTGTCTAATGGCTTTACTTTTAGCATTTAGATTTTACATTAAATTATTAAATGTTACATCATTATGCGGAATTAACCCAAGATTGACAAGTTTCATATATTTGGCCATTTTTTGATAAGCTTTAGACAGCCTATTATGAATACAACAATTTTTTCATTTTCATAGCTAGAGATGTGTAGAACGGTTCTGATCCGATTCATTGATCCGGATCTTTAAGGTGACCTAACTGAACCGAATCCTAAATTTAATCTCAACGGGTCAACGGGTCAGTCGGGTCACAAATTCGGCGGCTTGTTCATCAGAATCACAAAGCAGGATGGTGCGTGCCACGGCGATATATGTCGGTCAGTCGATCTGACGATTGGCGATGTTCAGTTTTCGGTTCAGTGTTCTGCTTAAGCTACAGGATAGCCATAATGCTCAATGTTCTGGGATCTGAATTTAAAAGAATATTTAGATAGATATTTTAGGGCGAATAATAAATGAATATTTTTCTTGTATGATGAGTTGTGGCTGTTCATAGTAGAGACAAAAAATTCCTTTTACGTGCTAGGAGTGTATTTTAACAAATACGAGAAACTCAAAACTGAATAATTATTTACTCAAATCGAAATTTATAAAGAATAGTATTAATACATATACATCTTCTAGGTACATATTTATAAAAAAATAAATATCATCTGATATAAAGATAAAACAAATTAATAAATTATACAGGAAGTGTACTGTACTGTACTGGCTCATTTCTGTCTGCACCGAGTACCCAGATTGGGCGGTTCCCTCGTACTTCGGTTGACCAATCGTTCACCTTCGATCTTGAGATCTTGAGATCGAAGGTGAACGATTGCATTCGCTAGTCGGGATCCGACTGACCCGTGAACCGGATCACTGTTCCGGATCTTTGAGGTGTTCTAGATCCGGTGATCCGCATCTTAAAAATGACCCGATATGCCCATCTCTATTCATAGCCCTCCACCATCCATCCTGTAGTACAAAATGATTAGGAAGCCCCAAAAATCCTAGAAACGAGGTTTGAGGAATATTTGACTTTTTTTGTTTTTGCTAATTCCTTCACCGCCCATGCACGGATTTTCAAAATTATAGCAGTATACTACCTATTATGGCCCCACAGTATATCGCTCCGTGCAAAGGTTACTGAGATTATGAGGATAGAAAAACGCCAACAGGCAGATAAACCGACAGACCGATAGCCTATATGTCCGATAATGCTATATAAATATTACGGGCCTATTTGACAGATACGCTATCTGAAACTTATCAGAGACCGGTGAAACCGGTTCTAAGTGTAACAGACAGACAAACCGACAGACCGAAAGCCTATCTGTCATATAAATGATATGGGCATATGTGACACATACGCTATCCGAAACTTATCAGAGACGAGAGAAACTGGCCCTAAGTGTAATGAATGGGTATCAAAAAAGAATGTAGGTAAGTCTTCAAGGACAGTTTTCGTGTAGGTCTGAAAAGCATAGAATTTAATATTTTTTAGGGCAATGGAGGGTACTTTATGTTAACAACAATTTTTCGAGATTTCATCTCCCTCTCTCCCCACCTTCCCTATTTCAGCCCCTCCTAAAAAATAACAGATAATTGAAAACTCATAAAAAGCTTGAAACAAAGGCCGAGGGGTTTTATCTATCACTATGCCTACGCCCAGCTTTTCATAAAGTGCAGCTTTACCTACTACTACCCAGCAACATACTGCTATCCAAATTTCATCCATTTAAAAAATGCAAAATGCAACGTAGGTGCACCTAAGCTATACGACCAGCTCTGTCTAATTAAAATTTTCACTATTCCTTTAGATCGAGAACTCATTTCGTTTTTACAATATTTCCAACTTTCAGCATGCACACAAGTCATTTTAAGGTTATACAGGGTGACTCAAGCTCAACGCCTCGGACTCTTGTGACCAAATGATACTACTTTTCGGAAAATCGACTTTGCAAGTGTATGTAGGTCGAGTTGGGCTACATTTTAAAAATAATGACTTTCATACAGGGTGTCTAATACAAGCGTGACATATCGAAGTTATGTTTTTTTCAAATGGAACACCCTGTATATTATTGCATATTTAGATTCCTGGGTGAATGTTAGTGTGACTTTATGTATCACACATGGGACTTTAAGCGAACCTTTTAGGTGCAAAACACAATTTTGGGTATAGGTGGATGTCAGAAAAAAATTGAATATCGCAGCTATTATAAATCTTAGAGGGCTGTGACTTTGCCATGTTACTAAGCATGAAATGTATCAGCTTACGTTAGACGGTCGAGTTCGAATTACATTTGTACTTGGACAAATCGGTAGATCAATTAAGGAAACTTCAATCAAAGGTAACTTGACTTTTTCAAAGGGAATGCATAATTTTATTTATACGATCAAATGTGCAATTTGATAGGCTTTCTAATTATATCAGGTTGTGAATATCAATCTATGGTAGTTTTTATTAAATTTAGAGATTTCAATCAAATCAATTTCCCTACCTATAAACAAACTAGCAGGCCATGAAATGTAAACAAAATCGTATTCAGATGGAAGAAAACAACTAACTTAGCAAAAAGATCCAGCAGAACTAGAGTCAAAGAACAAGATTATAAAAATTCCCTACAACAAATCAACTCTAACCAGAAACAACGGCGGTAACATGTCTAAGGTTAAAGAGAAGCTAAAGTATGACAGAGATGGATAATTTTTACAGCCTACTAGCGACTGCAATGTACTACAGATTAAAAATTTCCAAAATCACTAAACACTTTGAAATGAAAGCAAAACTATCAGCGATCGTTGCCGTCAGTCTAATATCTTCAGAGCGCAACTTCACATTTAATGGCATAAAACAGTAGTCATTTCCGTCAAAGGCAAAGGTAATGATACCTCTCACTGTCGTCCTTTGAACTTTTCAGTATCTATTAGCAAGATCACAAAAAAGGAATACTGACAAATCATATTTTAATTTTCTGCCAGGTAAATTATGTTTAATAATTAGAGCAGATTTTTAATTTATTCTTCATTTTCGGCGATCTTGCTTATGAGTATTGAAAAATTTACAGAACTCCAGTCAGAGGTATCGGTTACTATTTTTTTAAATCATGAAATGTGAGATTTTATTCTGAAGCTATTAAGCTGCCAGCAACATTACGTGGTAGATTTCCTTTCATTTCAAAATTCACAATGGTTTTGTGAATCTTCAATCTTTAGAATATTGTAGTAGCCGGTATGCTGTAAAAAATACCTATTTCTGTCATACTCCAGCTGCTTTTTGACCTTAGATGTGTTATGTCTGCTATTTCTGGTTAGAATTGATTTGTTGTAAGTCATTTTTATAATTTTGTCCTTTTACTTTAGTTCGTCCATAACTATCTGCTAAGTTAGTTATTTTGTTCCATCTGAACAGTTTTTGCTCATATTTCATGGCCTACTAAGTTGCTTATAGGTAGGAGAATTGAAAAACACCGGTTTTACTGAAAGTTTGAAATTAAATCAAAACTACCAGAGATTTATATTTACAACCGCATATCATTAGAAAGCTTATCAAATTGCACATTCGATGATATAAAAGAAAATTATGCATTCCCATTTGAAAAAATCAAGTTACCTTTGATTGGAGTTTACTTAATTGATCTACCGATTTCTCCAAGTACAAATGTAATTCGAACTCGACCGTCTAACGTAAGCTGACACATTTCATGCTTAGTAACACGGCAAAGTCACAACCCTCTAAGATTTATAATAGCTGCGATATTCAATTTTCTTCTGACATCTACCTATACCCAAAATTGTGATTCGTACCTAAACGGTTCGCTTAAAGTCCCATGTGTGATACATAAAGTCACACTAAAATGCACTGGAGTCTAAATATGCAATAATGTACAGGGTATTCCATTTAAAAAAACAGCTTTGATATGTCACGCTTTTATTAGACGCCCTGTATAAAGATCATTATTTTTTAAATGTAGTCCAACTCGACCTACATACACCCGCAAAGTCGATTTTTCGAAAAGTGGTATCGTTTGGTCACAAGAGTCCGAGGCGTTGAGCTTGACTCACCCTGTATATGCGTTGTGCGGTCGATTCGGGTTCAGTACGGTTGACGGTTACATGAATTTCAGATCGATCCGAAAATATACCTACTTGAAGAACAATAATAGTAAAAGGGCAAGAAAGACGCTTACAAAAAATACTCAGGTGGTCCTCTGTCGTCTATATCACCCGGTCCTCGTTTATCACTTCTAATAGTATAAACACGTAAACACTGTATATTATACATAACAGGTAGAAAATGCGAAATTTGCTTAACAATCCTAATATCTTCGAGTGATTCACCACCGCCTACCGGTCCTCACTTATTCCACCTATTCGTACAGAGGTATACTAATTCAACGTTCATGCAGTAAAATAACATTCATTAATATGTGCTAGTACGGATTTCAGTTGAGTGAAAATAAATACAACTGAATGTAAAATTAACCTTTGCAGGGATGTAGGCAATTTGGTATCTTAGATAAGAACTCTGTTAAAATTTGACCATTATAGGGAAAAAAATCAAATTATCTGTGACTGAGGTTTCTTTAATTAATCTACTGATTTTTCCAAGTTCAAAAAGATTTCAAATTTAACCGTCTGACGCACCTCATGCTCAGCCGTACCGAAAAGTCGTGGCCTTCTAATCACTGTGATACTCAATTTTTTTCTGATACCTACTTATACCAAGAATGGTGATTTGCACCTAAACAGTTCGTTTAAGGTTCCATATAAAATACATGGGGTCAAACTAGAATTTACCAAGCAATCTAAATACGCAATAATATATTCCACTCCATTCATTTAGAAAATGTAACTTTATTATGAATCACCCTGTATAAACTTAAAAATTCAAGTGAAAATATTTTAACGTTATAGCAGTCAAGGGTTCCCACCCCCCACCAAGTGACAGACTTTTTAAATATGTGTTAGTAAGTCAACAATCCTCCGTCCGCCCAGTGTTGGCCCACCCTGTATAGGTAAATAAACGTACCAAATGTCTCCTAGGTCAGTATTCGGATAAGTCTGAAAAGTCTAGAATTTCATATTTTTTAGGGCAATCGAGGGTATTTTATGTTTACAAGAAATTTTCGGTATTTCGACCCCCCATCCCCACCTTCCCAATTTCATCCCCTCCCAAAAACGGTAGATGATTGGTAACTTATAAAAATAATTCTGAGGGATTTTGTCTCTCACTACACCAACGCGAAGCTTTTTATAAAATGAATTTTTACTTCCCACACGATAGGTGAGGGGAGTATTGCGATCGCGAAAATTTTCGATTTTGAGATAATACGCTTCTTGGGCGTTTCATGATATCTACATAACGAAAATACACGTCACTCATTTCCGTCGGTCTGTCTGTCGGTCTGTCTGTCGGTCTGTCTGTCGGTCTGTCTGTCGGTCTGTCTGTCGGTCTGTCTGTCGGTCTGTCTGTCGGTCTGCCTGTCGGTCTGTCTGTCGGTCTGTCTGTCGGTCTGTCTGTCGGTCTGTCTGTCGGTCTGTCTGTCGGTCTGTCTGTCGGTCTGTCTGTCGGTCTGTCTGTCGGTCTGTCTGTCGGTCTGTCGGTCAGTCTGTCTGTCGCGTTTTTTTACCCTCGTAATCTCAATAACCGCTGCATGGATTGTGATGAAATTTGGGCAGCGTTATGCTGTGAGGTCATGGTAGGTAATGTTCCTATAACTTTGAAAATCGTTATACGGGGGGCGGAGTAATTAGCAAAAAACGAAAAATGTCAAATATGCCTCATACTTCGTTTTTAAGCGTTTTAGGGGTTCCTGATCATTTTCCACTTTTTCTTGGGTGGGGGTGAATTTGGGGTGGTTGGGGGTGGGGGGTTGTAATACTGAAAAATTTGTTTTATTCGCAATGGGCTGTCCATTAATATGTGAATGAAAAGCCTAGCGGCATGATACACTTTTTTAGGTCCATCCGAACCTTGCATGCTTATTATAGAAACCACGGGACTTTGAGAATTTTCCGATGTATACATATTAGATCGTTCTGTATTTTATAATGTTGAAATTACTGAATTGATGTTCATCAGAATTTATGATGTACACATACGAGTATTGTTTTAGATCGTTCGATATCGCGTAACGCGAAAATTGTTCAATTGATTTTAATGAAATTTTGACATAGTATTACTCCCAAGCCGAGGATGAAAAACGCGTATGTTTTGGAAAAATAGTGTCAGTGGCGGCGCAGCAATAATAAAAAAACTAAAAATATAAAAACAGCTCAAACATTGTTTTTAGGCGTTTTACGGGTTCCTGATCATTTTCAAATTTTTTTGGGTGGGGTGAAATCGGGGCGGTTGGGGGGTGGGCGGCAGTAAAACTGAAAAATTTGTTGTATTCATAATAGTCCGTCTATTGACCTGAAGAAGAAATACCTAGCGGCATATTGCACTTTTTTAGGTCCATCCGAACATTGGCTTGCCTATTACAGAAACCAATTTTGTGATCTGCACATACGAGTTTTGCTCTATTTCGTTCCATGTATATTGCGTAAAGCGAAAATTATTGAATTGATTTTAATAAAATTTTGACACAGAATTACCGCTGCGAGAATGGAAAACGACTCTGTTTGTGAAAAACCATGTCAGAGGCGGCGCAGCAATAATCAAAAAACCAAAAACATAAAATCAGCTCAAACTTCGTTTTTAGACGGGTTGGAGGCTCTTGATCGTTTCGCATGTTCAAGCATGTAGAAAAAAACTGTGGCGCCCTAGTTCCTAAGAAGGGAGACGCAAGAAACTATTTACGAGGGTTTTTGTGTTGGATGTTGTTTTTGGAGGCGGATGGGCGATAATTCAGTTGCAAGGGGATTTTAGGCTATAGCTTCATGCAATGGGAAATAATAAAATGGTATCATCATTATGTGTGGGAAGTACTGAGTCAATCAACTTGACTCCATTTTTACCTATTACTACCCAGCACCATGCTGCTATGTATAAAAATATCGTCCTCTTAAAAACGCAACTTTCGGCATGCACACAGGAGACTTTCATGTGATGTATTCGTTGTGCGGCCGATTCGGTTTTAATGCAGTTGTCGTTTACATGAGAAGAGCAGGAAAGACGTTTACAAAAAATACTCAGGTGGTTCTCAGTTTGTCGTGCATGTCAGCCGGTCCTCGTTTATCAGTTCTAATAGCATAATCACGTAAACACTGGAAACATGACATGCAGAAAAGTCGAAATTAGCTTAACAATACTAATATCTACGAGTGAGTCACCACCGCCAACGGTCCTCACTTATTCCTCCTATTCGTAAAGAGATATACTAATTCAGCTTTCATGGAGTAAAATAACATTCATTAACATGTGCTACTACGGATTTCAACTAAGTGAAAATAAATGCAACTAAATGTAGAATTAACCTTTTCCTTTGTTAAAATTCGACTACAGGGATGTAGATACCGCGTGGCACATATAGCGAAAAATTCGACCCCTCTAATTACCAAAATTTTGCTAATAATCTGAACATGTCAATAACGGCGAATTCAGGTAACTTAGTTCAACGGATCTATTTTGAACGTTTATTGACTAGTCTAGGCACTGCGACTACAGGAGCAAGGCTTTTTCAATCAGACCAACTGAAATAGGACATGACTCACTTGCTAAATCGCTGATGTTGAAAATGGTATCGCCCTTCGTTATTAAAAACAAGTATTCCTGAGAAGAACTGAATCAATAAACTTGACTTCTATTTTTTTAATATCTGACCATGTTTTGGGAATTATTCAATATTTGTAGACGCGTAATTCGAAAATTGATTTAATCTAACGCGTGAATCAGTTGACTGCACTTTCGGTTGGCATTTGGCGTCATAAAACGTGTCTATGCCTGTGATACAATAAAGTTAGCTAGAAAGGCAACAAATCTGTAACGAGAATATACTGTTAGATAAGGGTAGATATGCTTGACAGGGGTACAACATTTATGAATTCAGAAATTTGTACTGTACAGTTATACATGAGGTTCAATCAATATGAACGATAATTGACTAACTTAGTACTTCCCACACATTAAAGTGATATCAGTTTATTATTTTCCCTTTGCATTAAGCTATAGTCTGAGATCCCCTTGCGACCAAATCATCACCCTCCTGCCCTCAAAAAACATCCAACACAAAAACTCTAGTAAATAGTTTCTTGATACTCCTCTCCATAGGAACTAGATCGACACTGGTTTTATTCTGCGAGCTTTAATTGGATGAAACGAAACGACCAGGAACACCCAAATCGCCTAAAAACGAAGTTTGAGTTATTTTTATATTTTTAGTTCTGACACGATTTTTAAAGACCATACGCATTTTCCATCATCGTCACGGTAATACTACTGTGTCTAAATGTAATTAAAATCAATTTCAGGTTACATAATACAGAACTATGTAAAGCAATACTCGTATACGACATACGTCAGAGAAAATCCCTCAGTTTCTGTAACAATCAAGGCAACGTTATGATAAACCTAAAAAGTGTATTATGTCGCTAGGTCCTTTTTTTGTAGGTCAATGGAGAGCGTGTAATGCATACAAAACCTTTATTAGTTTTGCAACCCTCCAACCCAACCACCTCAATTTCACCCTCACTCAAAAAACAGAAAATGATCAGGAACCCCCAAAAGGCCTAAAAACTGGTTTGAGTTGTTTTTATATTTTTAGCTTTTTTATTGTCGCTGCGCCGTAGTGACGGCACGATTTCTAAAAAGCATACCCATTTTCCATGCTTGGCATGGTAATAATACTGTGGCAAAGTTTCATTAACGATCTAAAACAATTTTCGTATGTATGCATATATCCGAAAATTCCAAGGCCATTGGTTTCTGTAGTAGGCAAGGTAATGATCGGATGGACCTATAGGGCCGCCGCGCCGCTAGCACTCTTTCACAGGTCAATGGACGAATGGAAAATACTTTAGGAGAAGTCTTATTTCCAACAAAAAAGTCATATAAAGTAGAGTCCGATTTTCAACTGTTTCAGAGATACCTAAATTTGATTTTCATTGAA
This sequence comes from Callosobruchus maculatus, assembly GCA_951848785.1. Lineage (NCBI taxonomy): Eukaryota > Metazoa > Arthropoda > Insecta > Coleoptera > Chrysomelidae > Callosobruchus > Callosobruchus maculatus. The sequence goes on along the minus strand of CATOUR010000014.1, from coordinate 22,089,537 downwards.
ATGCAGACCTCCAAACGAAAACCATAATCAAACAAAATTTTATCGTCGGATTTTGGAATTTTTAGTATTAGTGATTAGAAAAGACGATGTCACGTCATTGTTTACTAAAAGAAAGTGATCATGTATCAAACACTCAAACTCGAGATAGTATCAAAATCAGCATGTTTTGAAAAGTGACATCAAGAAACATTACAAAAAAGGAATTTATCTTAAAAGATCGCCAAATAGTTAACCACGTACTTTACGGTAAATACATGCCCATCTTTCTAGTTATCCATTGGTACCACAAACTTCTTATAAATGTGGTAAACATAGGCAACAAAATTGCATTTAAGCTCTAGAGGTGTATTGGATCTCGGGGACCGCAAAATTTCAACAACCGTATGCAAAAACGTGTCATCGGATTTCTAATTTTTATGTACTTTAATAATGTTCTATTACATCATAAAAAAGAGATCTATCAACTAAAACTTCAGTATAGGGTCTACAAATTGTATGATATTAGAAGAAAACTTCAAGTTTTAACTTAAAATCGAATCGTCTTAAAAAGTCGCTAGGTAATTTCTTAAAAGATGGTAGATAATCAAGCAGAACATGCAAGCCACTTTATAAAGTATCGTGTATCCATAGATTTTCACTGGTGTATAAATGAGAGGTTGTAAATAATCCAGAACGAAGTAGTAGAAAATTAAGCATGATATCTTTAGGGAACAACCTCGTATTATGGATCAGTCATGAACATACATACGCTAAAGCTGAAACTGTAGATTTTGTGCTGTGGATCAACAGTAATGAACGCACGCCTGCGCAAATTAAGATACAGTGGGTTGTGACAGCTGCGTATCTACTTTTAGAGCGGGCAACGGCGTTGGTGTTCACGCATACACGGAAATCATCCTACAGCTCCACCTACGCTGTTGCTGGTATTTCTTAGCGGAAGATGTGGTTCACTGCGAAAACAACTGGTATGTATCCGTACATCCGTACCATTACATGCCAGTACACATTTTGGAGGAAGGCGATCCTGTCAGAAGAATGGATTTTTGTCGACTTATGCTTCATGTGGATGCCGGAGATGCAACTTTTTTAAGTAGGATTCTTTGGACGGATGAATTCATACATAACTAAAAATCTACGGTTACAAGACACTTTATAACGTGGTCTGCATGTTCTGTTTGCTTGCCTAACTTCTTAAGACGAATCTATTTTAAATCGCAACTTGAAGTTATCTAAAATTATAGTTTTGAGACCATATACCGAAGTTTTGGTCAACTGATCACTTTTTATGACTAATCGTGATGTGATAGCACATTATTCAAGTAACCATAACAAAAATTAAAAATCTGATGACAAGCTTTTGCCAAACCGTCTGTTGAAATTTTGCACTCTTAGCGATCCAATATGCCTTTAGAGTTTAAATCTCTTACTGCATATGTACACATTTACAACAAGCTTATGGTACCAATGAACAACTAGAAAGGCATGTGTTTACCTTAAAGTGCACGGTTAATTATTTGGTGATATTTTAAAGATTCCTCTTTTTGTAACGTTTTTGAAGTCACTTTTCAAAGCACGCTAATCTTGACACTATCAAGAGTGTTATACCTGATCCCTTTTTTTAATTGGTAATGACGTGATAGCATATTTTCTAAGGACTAATACCAAAAATTTCGAAATCCGACAATACAATTTTGTTTTATTAGGGTTTTAGTTTGGAGGCCTGCATTTTAATGAAAATCTCTATAATGAATACAACAAATTTTTGAGTTTTACAACCCTCCGCCCCCCAACGACCCCAATCTCACTCTCACCCAAAAAAGTAGAAAATTATCATCAAATCCTAAAACGCCCAAAAACGAGGTTTTTGTTTTTTGCAAATTACTCCGCTGCCAATGCACCGATTTTTAAAATTATAGGAGCAATACCTACTAGGACCCCATAGGATACCGGTACCCAAATTTTATCACAATCCACGGTTACTGATGTGACTAGCCTAGAAAAGCACGCAAAGACAGACAGACCGACGTTATATAGACATCATAAAACGCCCAAAAAAGCGTATTATCTCAAAATCGAAAATTTTCGCGATCACAATACCTATCACAATTTCCTATCGGTGTGGGAAATAAAATTAACTAAAAAGAAGCAGAGGTCATAAAAAGGCGCGAAAGGCATTTCAGATGGTAGGGTGGTATCGATTAATTAATATGCATGTGGACCTCGGTTATTGCCTGATACATTACCGGTCCTCTCATATTTGTTCTAATCGTAGAGATATACAGAGAGTGGAAAAAGTGCAACTATTTTTTAAATACTAAGACTGTCAGATCGTTTTGTACCGGTGATCACTTGTTCTCTCCTATTAGTACAGAGATATACTCAGGGCCGTAGCTAGGCGTTGACCATGGAGGGGGTTCATGGTGACCTTAGGAGGGGTTCATGTATAAAAGAATATGTAATGTCTTAATTTGTTAAACATCTGTATAGATTGTATCGCTGCTTATGTGTCATGAGCACCGAGGGATTGGTTGGTAGTAGAATAAATCACTAAGCTTGGAGAAAGCATCCTTGATTATCTTTATTTTGTATTATTTTAGTAGTTATTTCATTCATGGGAATACTCATGCGGGGGTTTGAACCGGCCCTGGATATGCTTGCTGATTGCTTATTCCGTCTAAGCTACCATTCATTGGTCCTCCTGTTCGATTAGTTTAGATGAAATACTACCGTTGCGGTCAATGAACTTTGTTATTTATCTGCACAGCGTCCTAAAACGTGTCTCCAGGTAAATCGATCCATAAGGTCGATTATAGACTTCTATTTACTATAAGATTTTCAAGTATCATGATGTGTCGATTGATTCGTTGTCTTCAATTATCTTCTTGAAATGTATAGGCAATGACATCTGAAACAGATATTACGAAACATCTGCCGACACGTTCCAAATAAATCTGTTACTTTGAGACCTTTTCTGTGCCTACCTATTCCTTGACAAATAAAATCAAATGAAAATTTGTCCTCAGTAACGTAATCTGAAGGCTTGATACCTCGGTGACTACACATCTGCTGCTCACGTAGAACTGCCGTTTCTACTAGCAAAATCGATGTAACAGCTAAATACTACTGGAGTTCAGCTTTAAAGGTGGACAGAGAATGTTTTTTAAACTCTGGAACAGCAGCGGTTCCTGAATTTTTGAAAGGGGGCGCACAAAAGTTTAAATAAAAAAATACACAAAAATCCTACCAGAGATTATTTAGGCCGCAGCTGCACTCTGCACATAAGTATACATAAGTATCTTTATACAACTAGGAGGAATAAGCGAGGGCAAGTGGCGGCCGTAAAGGACTCAAACATCAGTATTGTTATGCTAATTTCGACTTTTTCACGTCATGTGTGCAGTGTATACCTGTTCATACTATTAGAACTGATAAACGAGGACCGGGTGATATACGCGGCAAACTGAGGACCACCCGAGTATTTTTTTATCGATCTAAAAGAATAGTTCATTTTAATTAAACAGAGTTGGTCATATGGTTTAGGTGTACCTAAGTGGCGTTTTTTAAGTGGATGAAATTTGAAAAGCGGCATGCTGCTGGGTAGTACCAGGTAAAGCTTCATTTCATGAAAGCTGTGCGTTGGCGTAGTAAAAGGCAAAACCCCTCAGACTTCTGTTTGAGCATTTTATGAGTTAATCATCTACCATTTCTGGGAGGGGCTGAAATTGTTAAGGTGGGGAGGGGGGAAACCTTGAAAATTTGTTGTAAACATAAAATACCCTCCATTGGCCTAAAAATATGAAATTATATACTTTTTCAACTTATTCGGTTACTGACCCAGGAGACATTTGATACGTTCATTCACATATACAGGGTGGACCAATAGTGAGCAGATGGAGCATTGTTGACTTACTAAAATATATTTCAGAAATCTGTCACTTGGTCATGGTAGGGACCTTTGAGTGATATAACGTTGAATATTTTCACTTAAATTTTGATGTCTATATAGGGTGGCTCATATCAAACTTACATTTTTTTGAAGGCGACTCCCTATACATTATTGCGTATTTGAATTCCTTGGTGAATTCTAGTGTGACTCAATGTATCTTATATTGAACTTTAACGAACCGTTTAGGCACAAATCAGCATTCTTGATATAAGTAGGTATCAGAAAAAATTTAAATATCGCAGTGATTATAAATCTTAGAAGGCCGTGACATTGCGGTACGACTAAGCATGAGATGCGTCACCTTAGGTCAGACGGTTAAATTTAATTTCTTTTTGTACTTGAAATCAGTAGATTAATTAAGGAAACTTCAGTCACAGAGAACTTGATTTGTTCAAATAAGAATACCCATTTTTGTTTACAGAATCAAATGCAGAATTTGATTACCTCGATCTCAATCTTTTTAGTTTCCATTTTATTTAAAATTTTCAGTCAAATCAGTGTTTTTCAGGTTTCCTACTTATAAGAAATCTAGCAAGTCATGAAAAACAAACAAAAGCCCGTTAAGATGGAAGAAACCAACTAACTTAGTAGAAAGACACAAACAAACTAAACAACACAACAAACGGAAATTCCTTACAACACATAATCTCTAACAACAGCGGTAAGAAATCTAATGACAATGAACAGCTGGCGTATGACAGAAGTGTTATTTTTCCACAGCCTACCAGATATTGAGATCTACTAGAGCTTGATAACAAAAAACGATTAAAAATATTGAAACAAAAAAAAACTACCAATGATTGCTGCTGACAGTTTAGCATCGTCAGAATGAAATTTCACATTTAATGGGATAGAAAAGTAGTCATCTCTGTTAAGTCAAAAGTAAAGATACCTCTAACTGGAGCACTCTGAGCATCTATTGATGTGATTGTTAGATTTTTTTATTACTCCATGTTGTAACTGTGTTTATTTCATGTATGTTCCTACCAAGTAAATAATGTTTTATCATATAACATACTGCAATTCAGTTTTCATTTTTTGTGATTTTGCTAATAAGTAGACGTACCAGTGAAGAATTTGAAGGGCTCCAGGCTTTTGACTTACGGCTATTTTATGGAACTAAATGTGAAAATTTATTCTGAAAATATAGATACTCCCCTGCCAGTAACGATCGCTGGTATTTTGTCTTTTATTTAATTTTTTTTGTACTGATTTTGGATATCTGCGTATAGTTAATAGGCTGTGAAAAGTAAGCCTTCTTGTTGCCGCTGTCGTTTCTGGTTAGAGCTGATATCTTGTAAGACATTTTTATAATCTTACCTCACTAATCTAGTTTGTTTGCGTTTTTATGCCAAGTTAGTTGGTTTCTTCCATCTGAACAGGTTTTTGTTTATTTTTCATGGACTGCTAGATTACTTAGAAGCTGGGAAAGTGTAAAACACCGATTTGACTTAAAATTTGGAATAAAATGAAAATTAAAAAAGATTGATTCCAACAATCCTACATTGTTGGAAAGGTTATCAAGTTTTAGATTCGATGGTATAAGAAAAATTAGGCATTCCCATTTGAAATAATCAAGGTACATGTGATTGAAGTTTCCTTAATTATTCTACTGATTTCTCCAAGTATGACACGTTTTATGCTTAGTCACACCGTAAGGTCACGGCCTTCTAAGTTTTATGATCGCTGCGATATTCAATTTTTCTCTTATACCCACTTATATAAAAAAAAGTGATTTGCGCCTAAACGGTCCGTTTAAAGTTCCATATAAGATACATGAAGTCACACTAGAATTCACTAAGCAATTCAAATATGCAATAATATATAGGCGGTTCTATTAAAAAAATGTTAGTTTGATAATCAGCCTATATAAACGTTAAAGTTTGAGTGAAAGTATTTTAACGTTATAACCTTCAGGGGCCCTACCATGATCAAGTAACAGATTTTTGAAATATCCTTCTAAGTCAACAATCCTCCGTCTACTCACTATTGGCCCACCCTGTATTGCATCTATCACATAATAATATGTACTCTGAGAGGAATTCACATATTTTGTTGGAATGTTTGAAAAGAAAAGTATTTTATAACTTATCGAATTTTTAAAGCTGAAGCTGGATTGACATGAAACGAGTGAAATCGGGTCAAGCCAGACCAAAAACTCTTAAGATGCTTATCGGAGCAGCTAAAATCTGATGAACTTGGAACGATTTGACTCGGATAGCACTCTACTCTCTCAGACACTCTCTCCCATTTTTTACCTAAGTCTAAAATATGCTTCTCAGTTGTACAAAAATGAGCTTTAACAATTTCAAAAGGCATATCACACGGTATCTAAAACGTCAGTTGAATTGACCATCTTAGATTCCAAACGAAAATTGTATCACTCGATATTAAACTAATTGAAACACCTGCTGGTTTTCACGCATAAGGGCATGGTTCATGATTTCAGAACTGTCTAGTAATCGCTATACCGAAGATCCTACTCCTAAACCCTTCATGCATAGAGCGATGACCTGCAATCTAAAACTTTTCTGCCATAAAAGCCGCTCAGATCTCATTCCAAAAGTTCCTCATGATGGGGCACTTGTGAACAAAATTATGACTCGCAACACCTAATTTTCTTCTCAAAGACAGCAACGTGTAATATGGGAAGCTAAACAATCAAGTACACAAAGAAAAGGCGAAATATCGTGAGAGGCATTAGTCTGCCGGTATTTCATCGTTGCCGAATTTCAGGACCTCACTTGTCGCATGCACTGGTATGTAACGTATATGGGGTGGCGGTATACAAACTCGAGAAACCATCTGGTGCCAAAGCGGTGAACTAAAATGTATACATTTACCATAAAACGAAAAAAATGAGGACCAGCTGAAATTTTCAAATTTGACTCAAGACCATATCCGCAACTCACCACAAAAATTTCAAGCGAAGTCCTTGTGAGGTCCGTATATTGGTCCTCACTTGGTCGCGGTCCTCACTTGTTATGCAGATTTTGCACGGGCTAGCCTCACTTGTACCACGGGCCAAAAATATATATATATATACCTCTTAATGTCTGAAAAATAATTCATCTGAATTCCGAAATACTGCAAACTAGATACTGCTGATATTTTTTTATATCATCTTACTAATTTTAGAAGTTCCAGTTACCTACAATTTTAATAAAATTATGCGTTACTTAGCTTCGGCTCCAGTTCAAATGACTCCAAAAACATCCATGTAAACAAAACCGAGTTTCTCCATTAGAGCAAACTCTTAACTAATGTATTATTTACATGAACACATCCAACATCTAAGACGCCTTCTTGTCGCAAACAAACTACACGAACTGCCTTATTGTATTTATGTTTAATTAACCTTAAAGACGGTGTACTTTACGCGAGATACATATTTAAACTGGAGGATGAGACGCAGAGGTAAGTACATAATAGATTATTACGGTGAGGAGTATTCTGGCGTATGCCGCCGTGCGTTTACTGATAGGGCTTAGAGTTAGAGTCAGGCAGAAGACCGAGTTGGGGTTAATTGAAAGCCATCCACCTCCATTATAATGCTCCACCTGAAACTACGTAAACGTCGACGAGTCTCAGACTCGGTTTCAACTCGCGAATACACAGCGGCGGGGTGAACAAGCCTTTAAAGGCACTGTCATACACAATTGATAGACCCAGAGCCATACAGGATGAGTCAATTGCATGATGCCTCTTGCTGCGTGATAGTTTATTGACTCTCTCGTACGTATCGGTCGGTGTTCGATGCGTTGATGTTATCTGGAGGCTGACACAGTGACGTGCCATTTCATCTGTGCGAAAAAATATTATAATTGGCTTACCATATCTTTGTTAATAGTATAATTTGTACAAATAATGAAACGACCTGCTCATATCTGGTAGCGCATACGAATATCCAACTGCTGTATTAAGGGTCTAGGGTATAGCGCGCGAAATTGGGAATCCAAGGAAAGACGTATTTCCGTGTTTGCGAGGAGGCGTGGCCGCCTGTTCCCTTTCTCCAGTATGTGTGCATCTAAGATGAGGGGAGATAAGTCCAAAAATCCAAAGGTAAGGTCAAAAGGTCCAAAGGTAAGGTTCAAAGGTCACCATAAAAATGAATTTCGCATTTCCAAGCTCCTGACTTTACCTTTAGACTTACAGTAATGACTCAAAGAGCATATTGGAGAAAAAAGCTTGCGCTCGTGAAACTATTTAGCCTTTCTTGATATCGTGTTTGGTACTTAAATTGCAGGCATTTATAGAATGTATGATTTTGCATTGCGAGTTTTTTTGCACATTTAAAACTTTTTTGAGAAAATCGAAAATAGTTGTCATTCACTAAGGTCTTAACTATCGCCTTCTGAAATATTGTATATGTAGTTTGAAAATAGAGTGAGTTATGCGAGAAATTGTGAGTTCGTGTTTTACGTGGCAAATACGTATGTATAAATGTGTGTATCCAGGCCCCTTAAGAGCACGCTTGCTGACTGTCAAATACTGAAAAACTGGTCGGAAGATAGGGAAGAGACGAGCTCCTCCGAAAGTTAAATATGTGGCCATTCTGCTTTACATTAGTTACCTTGTAATAAATTGGGTACAACTTTTTTCCACCTTATTCTAATCTAAGTTCTATTACAGCAATCATCGGAGGAATATAAACTTTTGAAATGGTGGAACAGATCCATACTACCCGTAGTTCAAAATATATGTCAGATAATGTAATTTCCTTCTAATGATGGTATTTTTATAGATATTTGCGAAATCTGAAGGTGATGCAGTTAATTTAAGACACGTAGATGTAGCAGATCATCAACCAGGATGGTCCAGAGGACAGGTGAGGTCACATGCAATTCTGTCTTTTTGCAAGGTTGACTGGAGCGAGTACTGAGTTATACATATATCCTCATCACACGTACGCAGGTAAGACATTTTGTTAAAAACGACATACTATTATCTTGCGAAAATAAGCACTGACAGGTTGTTACAAAACTGTGTCCCTCATAAGCTCAAGTAATCCGCACTTAACTGATTTTGACGTTCTAGTAAAAAACTGGAAGTAAGAAGCAATCCCAAGAACTGTCGTACCCAGTCCGTTAATACTTGGTATACGATATAATGAAAAACATTTGCTTGACTTACTTTAAGTTTGTTAACAATAACAAAAAATGACGTCAAATTTTTTTCCTCAGTACTTCCCGCACATTACCAGTGCCTAATCAAAAAAATAGATAATGATCAGGAACAGCATCTAAAAATGAAGTTTTTTTATATTTTGTTGACTCCTTCTCAGCCACTGGCAAGAATTCCAGCAACGATACATTGTTACCATTTCCTCCGCGACAGTAATACGGTTTTAAAATTTCGTCACAATTAAGTTAGTAGTTTCCAAGTTACAAGTTAGGATTATAATATGTATGTATCAAACTAAGTACCAAGATTCCTAGGAATGCCTTAAATCGAAGTTAGAAGTTTGGAGGAGTTTTTTACATACTTTTCCGCCGCCAATGCACCGATTTTCAAAATTATAGCAACATTATCTACCCCAACTCCACAGACCGACGGAAATAGATGGCGTGGATTTTCGTCATGTAGATATCATATAACACCCGATAAGCGTATTACCTCAAAATCGAAAATTTCCTCAATCACAATAATCCCCTTACCTAATGGTGTGGGAAGTAAAAGGAAGCGCTCTATAAAAAAATTTGTTTAAAACTGTAAGGATCAGAAGGCGTTGTTTTTACTTGATATCAAGGACAACGAACCTGCACCTCCCAAAGGAAAACCCTCATGAAAAAGGTGGAGAACTTTTCCCACCTGTATATTGACAGTTGGTACGCTTATGAGGAAAAGTATTAAACTGGCATCTTACCGGAGGGGAAATGGAAAACGTTGAGATTATCTTAATACGGAAACGGAATCAAAAGTCGTCGCGCATTGTCAAACCTATGAAAATAGAGAGCTAGTGCTAGGTATGCGTCTGAGTTAATTAGGAATGCGGGCTGCCAGCAGTGCTTAGTAGTAAAGCCTCGAATTATACGATTTAATTGTCTACCAGTTTTCCTTGTCGCACTAATAGCCTAGGTAATTCGATGGAAGGTAACGCGTAGAATCTAGAAGCAGCTGATTTAAAGTGAGTTTAGACCAGGAATACAGAAAAGTATTTTCTGTTCATAAGCAGATAGAAAAAAAATGGTTTCTAGGCGTAAGATAACTATGAAGACTGAATACTGTTGGACTAAATTTTAGTAGGACGCTACCAACCTCAAACGAATAGTAACCTCATTAGTAAAAATGTAATACCTAATCCAGCAAACCTATATAGAGAGGGAGAAAACAGTTAAGGCAGGAGGTGGGGATGATCGCAAATGATATCTGCACGTACCATTAGCGGTACGATCGCACTTTTGTTACTAGAATATGCAGTACTTGAAACAGACTGCCAGGAGATGTATTTATAGGGCCTGCGAGTATTGCTCTACTTAAGGCTAGAGTCACCAAAGTTGACCTCTCATAACAGCCTCGGCACTCCGATATTTATTTAGGCTTTGCTTATGCGATGGCTCAGTTATGAAAACAAGTTTTATCCAATTTTATTTTATGTTGCGCTCTCAAGCCCGGTTGTTCAGTCCGAGATCACCAAGAAATTAGAGCTAAACCGAGATTAACAAAAAAGTTACGTTTTTCAATCTTGAGTTATCAAGTAATTCTGGTTTAACAGTCGTTTAACTCAATCCACCTCAATGAAGATTTAATTATCACAGTGGTTACTGGTTATATATGATGGATGCGAATTTTTCAATGACATACATTTTCTAGATTAAGTAAGAAATTGCTAGTCACAGGCAAAACCCACTATTTATATTTAAAATATATTACCAAAAGCGAAGGATTACGTAACCATAGATTAATTTCTGATGGAACAACACATTACAATTTAATCCACAGTTAACTATGCAACCTGGTTTGCAAAATATGTGGCTTAATATTCTATTGAACAATCGGCACCTATTTAATATATACAGGGTGAGTTTTTGGTACCGGCTCGGTCGATAACTCCACTACTGTAGCGAAAAAAGTTATATATAAAAGTTGTAGCCACGGATATGCTCTTTGCTTAGAAAATATATAGATTGACACAAGGTGATCCATAACTACGTGGTGATGCAAACATGCATTTTTTTAAATGACACACCCTATATATTATTCCATATTCAAATTCTACCAATGATTTCCGTTCCTCCAATATAGGGTATTGTAACATTATTCGGGGTATTTCAAAAGTTATGACCATTTTTATATCCAAATTGCTGTCAAACAAACGTACTGTGTTTCAAAAAGTAATAAACCATAAATTATTTTTTCTACACGAAAAGATTAAAAATATCCTCTAGTTTTAAAATCGCCTATAAAAAGAGCCCGCGACGCATACTCGTATACAGGGTGATGTAGAATGCAAAATCCAGATTTTCTCTTTTTTCTTAAATGTAACCCTCAATATTTTATTATATCAAAGAATTGCCTTCAATGTGCTCTTTTATCTTTGTATAGCACTTATAGTACCTGCGTCCATCAGTTTTCGAGATATTTCGATTTTTCGGTAAATTTAAAATGTAGCTCTATTTGTGTACTGAAATTGATTTATTTTGAGAAAGTACTGTGAAATTTATTTTTTATTTAACGAACAACTAAATTATAAGGTCATGATAGTATTTGATGAAGTCAAAATCCTGAATCATCGAGACAATAAAGTCAAGTATGCTGAGGAAACAATTTTATAGACGTCATGCATAATTATCAAGTAGATCTATCGGGTAGGCTATGAAATATTAAACGACACAGTCCAAATAAAACGATTCTTCAGTCCCTCAAACGCATTAGTTTTAGAGTGTCTCCGTTCTGGATGCTGCTATTCATAGTTGATATGTTCTAGAGGCAAGTAGGCAATTTCTCAAAGATTCTCCTAAATACCCTCAATGAAAAGAACTTTTTTCAGACAGTACAGAATTATTGAGCAGTTTATGAAAACTGTCAATTTTTCACCGCCTACCTGATGAATCTGCTTGATAATTATGCATCACGCCTACAAAATTGTTTACTCAGCATACTTGACTTTATTATCTCGATGATTCAGGGCTGTGACTTCATCAAATACTATCATGACCTTATAATTTAGTTGTTCGTTAAACAAAAACCAAATTCGATAGTACTTTCTCAAAATAAATAAATTTCAGTACACAAATAGGAGCTATACTTTAAATTTACAGAAATATCGAAATATCTCGAAAACTAATGAACGCAGGTACTACAAGTGCTATACAAAGATGAAAGAGCATATTAAAGGCAAAAATTTGGAATAATAAAATATTGGGGGTTAGATTTAAAAAAAAGAGAAAATCTGGATTTTGCATTCTACGTCACCGTGTATATAAGTATGCGTCGCGGGATCTTTTTATAGCCGATTTTAAAACTAGAGAATATTTTTAATCTTTCCGTGTGAAAAAAAAAATAATTTTTCATTCATTAATTTTTGATATACAGTACGTTTGTTTGACAGCGATTTGGATATAAAACTGGTCATAGCTTTTGAAATACCCTGTATAATCTAACAATACCCTATATTGGAAGAACGGAAATCATAAGTAGAATTCGAGTATGGAATAATATATATGGTGTCTCATTAAAAAAAAAAATGCATGTTTGCATCACCACGTAGTTATGGATCACCCTGTATGGATCTAAATATTTTCTTAGCAAGGAGCATATCCGTGGCCACAAGTTTTATTATTATACAACATTATTCGTTATCTTCTACAGTAGTGGAGTTATCGACCGAGCCGGTACTAAAAAGTCACCCTGTAGGTAAATATAGCAATAGAAATATAAAATGTATTTAAAATTCTAACTTTAAGCAGATTACCATATACCACACTGTACTATGTCGTGCTTACAACCTAAACGAAAATGAAATGTGGGGTTACACAGGTGGAAAACCGAGTTAACGGAAGCATCACGAAAATGTAAATGTTACAATCTTGTGCATGGCGCGTTAGGGTGGAGGGTCGCGAATGCCCGCCAGAATTCTAGAACCGTAATTCTAGATGTACAAAAGCAGTCACCGAGAGATGAAGGTAAATGTAAGCCAACGCAAACATTTACATGTTGAATAAATAGAGGACGTACTAGGGGAGTCGTTTCGGTTTACCTGTTCACAGAACTGGAAAATGGATGGCTTTTTTGGAGATACCTTGTTTCTATGTGAATCTAATTCGAGAAGGTATCTCTTTTGTTTATAATGGAACAGCAACCTTTGTGTTAATGTGTTTCTTTTTTGTAACTCTGGTTAACTGTAATTGTACTAACTCACTTAGCTTTTTGTTTGATTGTTTTTTACTTATAATCAATTTACTTTAGACAATTAAAACAATTGCGTGCGATGATTTTATCTGTATTTACATTCATTGATGTTCCATATTTTTAATTGCCTTGATTGGTATTTATATCAGCTTTCGCTGCTGCCAAGGTAAAATAATACCCTGTTTATTCTATTTATACTTTTTTTTAATTGCTGTACTGAAGTACCTTTATGAGCTTAATATAAAGAAGCACAATGTGCCTTATTTAGTGAATGACAAATGACAAAGTATGGAATACCAAAACTAAGTAGATAAACTTGTTTCTTTTTACCTTTTGATTTGCGTTGAGACGCTCTTACAAAGCATGTCAAGTTAAATTTTGAATATTTCATTTTATTTATTTCAAGGCGCACAGTCCAACATTAGTTTTTTAGTTTTTTCGAACAACATATGTTTAACTGTATTCTAATTCTTTGTTGTATATTTTATGGATTACAAATTGCTAAAAATATTTTACGAAGAGTCGCGAGAGCGTGAAGTCTCCTTCTAGGCTTTATATAGCATGAGGAGGTTAGATGTTAAGAAGTACTTTCATGCCCTGAACAGAAACATAAGCTTTTAACCAGCAGCTGTTGCAATTCAAGCAACGTGTTGCTTGATTTGGAAAAACCAGATTCCCTGTAGTGTTGACTCCTAAGAGGTTGAAAAGCGTACAATACTGGATCTTGGAAGCATTGAAATTTACCAAGCAAGCAACCGCTGCGAGGCTTTTGCGTTACAGGTTGTAGCCCAACCATAGATTGGGTTTGTAGTGATAGGGATCATTGATGTGAAGCAGAAACAATGTTGGAGCTATTACCGGTCGCTGCGAAAACGACAGTGATTTGTTGACCTGAGCGGAAGTCTGCGAGCCAACCACAAAACGTAACAGGAAGGCTGTAGGTCGGAAGCTTCTTTAGGAGAGCTGCATGCCAAACTTGATGGAATATCTTGGAAGTATCGTGAGCAATGACGTGAGCCTCGCCAAACGAATGGATGAATTTGCTCCATCCAAGTGTGATGTAAGCCAGAAGATCTCTAGTTGATGGAGCTCAAGATATTTCATGGGCTCTTGGCTTGTGCATTTCGCCATCATTTTACTGATCACAGAGAGCAGAGCTATAGGCCTGTGTTGGTTGGATCAGCTTTGGATACCTTTTTTTGGCCTCGGCTGGATGCAGACTCTTTTTACGGTCTTTTGGGAAGATGCCGAAATCGTAAGACATCTGAAAGAGGCGTATGGGAGCGAGCTCCGGTACACTCTTCTTCACAACAATCGAGGGGAATATTGTCGGGTCCGTTCGCCTTGTTAATGTCAGGCGACTGCAGGACCTACCGAATTATTTTTGTTCTGCACGTTGCTTTGATCATATCTCATATCAAATGTTTTAGAAAATACTTCGGCTTGGAAGTAGCTGCGACTGTATCATCCTCACATGTGATCGAAGGGAAGCTGCTCCTCGAGAAGTTACCCTCTGTTTGTTTGGTCGGGATCCAGAAGGAACGGCCATTGGGCTGCGACATAACTAAGTTTTATTTTGTCATCGTGCTGAATATTTGCATATCGGATGGTTTCATTGTATTTGTTCCTGACTGAATATCAGCCTGTCTGTTTTCGACGGTGCGGTTCTGTGAGCTGTGTCACAGAACTTGTCAAACCAGTGGTTGGGACCTAATTTTTATGCTTTGATTGTAATTTGCAGTAACTGTTTATGCTAATATGTTGCCTGACATGGCATAATAAAGACTCAGGAAAGTGCAAAACACGACTTGGTTGTCATAATGTACGTACATAAAACCTAGCTAAAACTATTTAATTCTCTTTTTCCAGAATAGGCCTTTCTTGATATAAGTGTATACTAGAGCCCAGAGATATACCACTTGTGTACGTTTTGCGCTATATAAAAACTGCATACCATCTCTTAGTACAGTTCATCATTTGGAATAGATACAGTTTTGATAATATTCAATGGTTACCATTATTTTACTTTCGTACTCGTAACCAATTCATGGAATGTGCTTTTAACCATTTTTGTAACAAAACGTAACCTTTTAGAATGGTGAAAATGAAACACTAAGTTGTATTTGAACGTAAATGTGTCGGATGATGTTCACGATGTATATTTTGACTGAACTATGATAAGACCGACACATTCCAGGATTATTAGCGACTCGATGGATGAAGAGGACCGGACTTAGTCAAACTGTTTAGGCAGGTATTGCTACCGTTATTGATAGCAACGCCAATCTGCTTTTACTTTTGTGCGTTACTTTTCTGTCTGAATCGGACGTTTTTTTCGGAAGTGTGACAGCTAGAGTATGTTTCGGCCTTGGGAAGATAATGGGATTTCACAGCGATGTGAATTACCCTGCAGCAGTGAAGCTACGTCGGCGGTTTGTCATTACGGTGGTGAAAGTAGTGACTATAGTACGGACACTGATAATGAATTTGAACAGAGGGAGGTGGAGGTAGACCAATTAAAACCTCACAAAAGGTCACATCTTAGCGGTTTTGCGGAACACCACTCGCGATGCGCATTTATGGGGGCAGCCTTACTTCCAGGATCAGAACTACCCCGGAAAGAGTGGGTAAAACTTAATAGAGTCCGAACAGGCCACGGCAGATGTGCCGACTCCCTTTACAAGTGGGGCTATGTGCAATCTCCCTTATGTGACTGTGGCGCACCCCGCCAAACTATAAACCATATTACGAGCGAATGTGAACTGCGTGCGTTTCAGGGATCGCGAGAAGAGTTCTTCACAGCCACACCGTTGGCGCTGAAGTGGCTGAAAGAACTTGACATCAACCTGTAAATACCAAAGACTATGTATCTTAGTTTGTAGCTGTATATATTTTATTTTAGTATAGGTTATAATAGTTTTTCTTTTAATCTATATTTACTGTTGTCATGTTTTTGAGCCATACGATAAATAAAATTAGCGCAGATGCATAACAAATAGTACTAAATGATAATGAACTAACGAAGGATCCAGAGAATGAAAATAAGGGCAGTATGATCAAAATCAACAATCAATTCCACACGTTCCATATCCAACAGTATGTGAAATTTTGAGAAAGGGGCCACAAAAGAGGAAGCGTAGGTTTGATGCTGGTGTTTCAAAGGAACTAGATCCCACGATCACAAAATTATTGAGGAATATTGTGTACGAAAAGTACAAAATTAATGAACTACCCACAATCGAATCCGTTCAAAGACAATTGGCTAGAATGGGATAACAGTATCCAAGGAGTACATTGCAGCGATGGATTAGGAAGATGGGGTTTAGGTACAGAACTGTAAACAAACGAATGGCTATAATGGAAAGTGCAAGGATTGTGGGATGGCGGCACGATTACTTGCATAAGATAGAGCAATACCGGAACGAGGGGAGGTCACTACCTTGACGAGACCTGGTATGATACCCATGACACCGCTAAAAAGGGATGGACCGACGGTACAAAGGAGTGTTAGCTAAAAGGCGTTCCACCAAATAAAGGATCCCGTATACTTATATTACATTGCGGATCATCTGACGGGTAGGTCGAAAACGCACTCAAATTATGCGGAAAGAAAATTGAAGACTGCAATATAGACTACCACAAAAGCATGGACTCGGGAATATTTGAGCAATAGTTTGAGTATACACTTATTCCCAATTTAAAGCCATTCGGCGTCACCGTAATGGACAACGCAAGCTATCACTTCAGACAAAGGTACAAAATTCCGAATTCAACGTTATCGAAGGCGGAAATACAAGATTTTCTCATAAAACAGGATTTGTGCTTTGAAGAAACATACAAAACAAACTGAATTATTGGTCCTCCACAGTGAACCGTTTGAGAAACAATATGTCATAGAAAGCATAGCTAAAAAGTATGGTCATGATGTCTTAAGGTTGCCTCCCTATTTTTGCATTTTCAGTCCCATAGAATTAATTTGGGGACAACTAAAACAACGAATCGAACGTTAAAATTGAGTGTAGAAAGGAATAATTTGCCATATAGTTTATACGGTTATATTGAAATGTCTCTACCATATATTTATCAACAGATAATAAAGTTTCAAACATCTTGTTCAACCAACTGATGTATGAGCACTTTATTGGATGGAATGAACATTTTCGCTGTTGCCCACTCCATCGAATTCGAATGCCCAGTCCGACCCCGTTCCCTTTCTCTGTCGGCAGTTTTTGCGGAGATTCTCACTTTGTAAACAAATGGTATATCTCTGGGCTTTACTATACCAAAAAATGGCCATAGATCCTAATAATGCCATCCCAAAGAAGGCATATTATTCAGGCGTTGCATGTCAAATGGCAACAATGGGCGCCAATTGTGTAGGGTATGATACTTCGTACAACGTGTTGGGCTTGAGTTCAGATCAGGCATCTGCCATAAATGCGCGACAAGAGTTGCGTTAGCTCTTTCCTATGAGAATATCGATTTTTAAGTGGCATATGTGCAATTATGTCTGATTATTCTTTGAATTCCTACATTAAGGCAGATAGGTACATGTGTGTAGGTGATGTGTCATAGATTGTGTTGCTGGTGCTATAAGTTTTCTTAACTAAAAAGGAACATATTCCACTATGCACTTGTTCCTAATATTGTCATACAATGGATACCATATAGCCACATCAGGCAGTATTCGGAGCACTGGTGACAACATTAGGAGTACTTGCGCATTTTTTCAACACTCTATCCCAATGGAGATTATGTGAGGTTTACGTCTTTAATTGTTCATTTTCCATTATGCTGTTTTTCTTGCTAGCCGTTTTTATCAGTTACGTAATAGGGCAATAATAGGAACACTACTGAGCCTAATGTTGTCATGTGAGTCCCTTACAAAGAACTACAATAAATGCATTTGTGGTCATTTTATTAACGTATCTGTAACTTATGTGACAGACAATATGGTCCTTAATGTATATTCACATTTTGATTTCTTTACAGTGAAAAACATGCATTATATGGCAACTACCCTAAAAGTGGCAATATTTGGTACACCTACCTAGTAAATTTTCACTACCCGAATTCAAAATTTCGTCCGTCAATTATCTTTTCTAAATGCCTCATGCATTAACCAAAAACGCTTCTTTGTCTGACGTGGAATAACAAAGATACAGCAAAGAGCAAAGAACGGCTCAGGTTGTCATATAATGTAAATTGCCCTTTTCCTGCTACGAGCAATAAGTTACACCAGCTACCCTGCTGGTGATACTTCTCAGGTAGGGGTGAGTCTCATTGCCATGCATTATGCATTAGTTGCTTCCTTATTTACGTTTATATACGTAAAAGGCGTCCTACATAATTTTTAACGAGTTTGCAAATTCCGTTAAAAAGTTTTGAACCTCGTAAAAATAATGAAGGAATTATGTTTTTATGCGCCGCAATTTTTTAGCTGTAAATCTCGGAAACACCTCGGCGTCGCGCGTCTGTCGTCTGCAAGAAAGTTTTAATGAAACGACATTTTTGAGCCTGTGCCTGTGTTGTGAAAAAATCCACGGTGTGACGCAGGAGACTTAATTGCAGCTATTTAGGCTTTCTCTGTAATTCTGAACTTCAAAGCAGAACTTGTACAAATAGGATACGAATGGGTTATGAGCTTACTGTATAATAGTACTAAATCTCATCACAAAATCACATACAATCACATCAAGAAAAAATTAACACCTGGTCGCAGAAACCACTCCATGGCAAACACAGATACCATTTATACAAGAGCACATTAATGAAAGGCAGTAATAGACCTGGCTGCAGGATGGCCAACTCTTTCCAGAAACTGAGGGTTTTATGCATGCTATTCAGGATAAAGTGATTGCGACACGAAACTACATGCAATACATAATCAAAGATCCATACATAAATGACGATAACTGCAGGAAATGTCACCAACAATAGACCACATATCAAGCGCATGTAAAACTCTCGCTGGAACCGAGTACATAGTCAGACATAACTTTGCGGCCAAAGTTATACACCAAGCACTACCCACAACAAACAAGCTGATAGCTAATGGAAAACGCAGATTCATATTACAATTACACACCAATATCGGTACTCGAAAACAATCAATATGCAAACTGTACTGGGACGTTATTGAAGTACTTACAGACAAGACTATCCCAGCAAATATGCCAGATATAGTTTTTCAGTTAAAGTTACCTATTTGATAGATATTGCTATCCCCAATAATATGAATATCCAGAATACCTACACTGGGAAGATATCTAAATACACTGACCTTGCGATAGAAATAAAACGACGCTGGAAGCAAAACAAAGTTACTATTGTCCCCCTAATTATCTCGGTCTCAGACCTCACACCGAACACATTTACATCACCACACCTACAACGACGAAATGTTACACAAAATATCCCAAAAGTCTGTAATCCTGAAGACCTGTAATATTGTACGATCCTTCCTAAATTCAGATCAATAATAGTTCAGGTGTTGATATAGTATCTGCTGCTACCGCACTATGCGAGAGAAAATCGTGATGATAATAAAAAACAATAACCCATGAGCAGAGGGATTAAGCTGCCAAAAAACTAAGGTAAGAGGGTCTTTATATTTTTTGTTTTTTAAGGTAATGGTAACTCTACAGGTAGTGGTAGTGGCTTGCTATGAAAATGTAACTACAAATAATTATTTTAGTTATACAAGAATCTATCAAAAGGTAACGAGACTAGTGATAAAGTACAAAAATTAAACGTTTTATATCTATCTTTCAAAGTACATTCCATTCCGTTCACTATACATATTCATCGCCCTCTCAGAAACCATTTTTAAATTTGTTCACCTCACCCACAAAAGCACTACTGAGCTCCAAATCTGGCTCAATTCTCCAATCTCTTAATTTTTTTTTTGACTTTAGAAAAAAATGGAGCAATGTCAGTTGAGTAGGGAGGATGTTGACCATAATTTTTACCTCTAATTCTTCGATTATTCGCTGACAAATCGCTGATATATGAGCAGAAACATTGTGGTGATGCATCGTTCAAGCGAACTCTTGAATAAAGATGCCGTTTTGGTTTTAACTTTGCATCGAAGTACATTATATAATACTTCCCACTTACTGACATTGTGATAGTAAATAAGTCCAAATCAAGTGCATTACTTAATCAAAGCTTTTAGCAGTTTTGCTCTTGTGCGATCTTGGAATTAGTTTGTAGTACCTAACTGCAAGCCATATAACACTAATTGCCATCCAATATATAGCCTATGCACGTCATACCTCCAGTAAAACAGAAAATGTGTGAACAGGTGTGGAGTGCTATTTTCGTCTGAACTGGACTAACATAAAGTTACAATGCAACACTTTGCAAGACGATTAATTTACGAGCTGTACGAGTCCATAATATGCTAATTGATAATGTCTAATTTTTAACACTAGCCCACCAAAAGTCAAAGGAACATACAGGGCACTTATTAGTCAAATTTAATTTATTCTATCTTTTGACATAAGAAGCTTTTGTTATCAAGAATTGAAATTCCTTAGTCTATGAGAATTTACTAATGTTTAAGTCCAATGATCGAGCAGGCCATAGTGAGCTCCACCTTGGTAGTCAGGTTTCGTGGTACAAATACTGGTCCATGTAGTCAGTCACACACAATGCCTACCTAAAAGTTGAACGAGAGTTGATGTATAAATTTTGTTTGCCTTGTATCTTCAACTCAAGGGAAGTTTTAAAAAAATGTGCCTAGAATAGTTAGATAAGTATTTAATTAATTGTTTGGAGTACGTTTATTAAACATCGTGCATAAAAAGTATAGTAGAGTAGACCAATGCAAGCACTAAAGAACCTAGAAAAACTACTGAAAAGTAGGTCGAGAACTAGACACTATACAGGGTGGGCCAATAGTGCGTGGACGGAAGATTGTGGGCTTACTAAAAAATATTTCAAAAATCTGTCACTTGATTATGGTAGGGATCCTTGAGGGCTATAATGTAAAAATATTTTGACTTAAATTTTGACGTTTATACAGGGTGATTCATATCAAACATGCATTTTTTTGAATGGAACCCCCTATATATTATTGCATATTTGGGTTCCTTGGTCAATTCTAGTGTGACTTTATGTATCATACATGGAACTTTAAATGAAATCTTTAGGCGCAAATCACCATTTTTGGTATAAGTAGGTATCAGAAAAAAATTTAATATCGCAGCGATTATAAAACCTAGAAGGCCGTGACTTTACGGTGCGATTAAGCATGAAATGCGTCACCTTAGGTCAGACGGCTAAATTTGAATTCTTTTTGTACTTGGAGAAATCAGTAGATTAATTAAGGAAACTTCAATCACAGATAACTTGATTTTTTCAAATGGGAATCCCTATTTTGATTTATAGAATCAAATGTAAAATTTGATTACCTTTCTAACGATACAGCATTCTCGATATCAATCTTTTTTGGTTTTCATTTTATTTCAAATTTTTAGTCAAATCGGTGTTTTCCGATTTTCCTGCGTGCAAGCAACCTAGCAGGCCATGAAAAATAAACAAAAGCCCGTTAATATGGAATAAACCAACTAACTTAGTAGACAAATGCAAGCGAACTAGACAAGCGAGGCAAGATCATGAAAATTCCTTACAACACATCAGCTCTGACCGGATACAACAGCGGCAAGATATCTAATTTCAATGAGTAGCTGGGGTATGACAGAAGTGTTTGTTTTTCACAGCCTACTAGCTATTGAGGTCTACTAGAGCTTGACAATTCTCCAAAACGATTAAAAATTTTGAAACAAAAGGAAAACTACCAGCGATTTTTGCTTACAGTCTAACATATTTAGAATGACATTTCACACTTAATGGGATAAAAAAAATTGGTCATTTCCGTTTAGTTAAGTCAAAAGTGAAGATATCTCTAACTGGAGCATTCTGAACATCTACTGAAACAATTGCTAGAATTTTTTAATTACGCTATGTTGTAATTGTGTTTATTTCATGTAGTTTTCTACAAACTAAATTATGGTTTACAATTCAAACAGACTGCAATTCAAGTTTCATTTTCCGCGATTTTGCTAATAAGTAGAAGTACCTACCGAAGAAATTGAAGGGTTCAGGTCAGAGGTATCATTACTTTTGACTTACGGAAATGGCTAATTTTTGATAGCATAAATGTGAAAATTTATTCAGAAGACATAGATATTCTACTGCCCGCATCAATCATTACTAATTTTCCTTTGATTAAACATTTTCTTACTGATTTTGGAAATTGGCTAATAGCTAGTGGGCTGTGAAAAATGAGCGTTCTCGTTACCGCTCTTGTTTCTGGTTAGAACTAATATGTTGTAAGGAATTTTCATAATCTTGCCTCGTTATTCTAGTTAGTTTGCATCTTTCTACTAGGTTAGTTAGTTTCTTCCATATTAACGGCTTTTGTTTATTTTGCATGGCCTGCTAGGTTGCTTGCACGCAGGAAAATCGGAAAACACCGATTTGACTGAAAATTTGAAATAAAATGAAAACAAAAAAAGATTGATATGGAGAATGCTATATCGTTAGAAAGGTAATAAAATTTTACATTTGATTCTTTAAACCAAAATAGGCATTCCTATTTGAAAAAATCAAGTTATCTGTGATTGAAGTTTCCTTAATTGATCTGCTGATTTCTCAAAGCACAAAACGAATTCAAACTCAGCCGTCTGACTTAATAAGGCGCATTTCATGCTTAGTCGTACCGCAAAGCCACGGAATTCTAAGTTTTATAGTCGCTGCGATATTCAATTTTTTTCTGATACCTATTTATACCAAAAATGGTGATTTGTGCCTAAACGGTTCGTTTAAAGTTCCATGTATGATACATAAAGTCGCACTAGAATTGACCAAGGATTCCAAATGTGCAATAATATATAGGGGGTTCCATTCAAAAAAACGTAAGTTTGATATGAATCACCCTGTATAAACGTCAAAATTTAAGTGAAAATATTTTTACATTATAGCCCTTAAGGGTCCCTACCATGGTCAAGTGGCAGATTTTTGAAATATTTTTTAGTAAGCTCACAATCTTCCGTCCACGCACTATTGGCCCACCCTGTATAGATAATAATAGAATGGTATAATAGATTATACCTGATGGCGGTATTTTATCTAGAAGATGCTTTCCAAATCACCCAAAGTGAGCTCGAAGATATGACACTCCTTGTTTGGAACATGTCCTGATTCGATTGAGTCACGATGACACTAGTCCACGACAGCGCTGTTCCGATCTTTCAGATCTCATCAGGTGGACCAGGGTAAAACGGTATCACACTGATGTCGAACAGAAATAGTGCCACGGAATTGATAAGGTCAGAATCTATGTAGCACACAAGAGGATGAAGTTAGTATCTCGAATAAGGAGTAGCTAAAATAGTGTGATACGGCGAAAGGTTATACATTCAAATAACTGGGCTTGAAAGTTACAAAAATGGAAGCTAATGAAGACCTGGAATTCGAAAGGGGAACAAAAAACCAGAACCTGTGAATTAAACGTCAAATTGAAAACAATGGTATGAAAAATTAAAGAATAAAATATTTGCTATCTTGCCTCAGTGAACTAAATTTCCTGATTAAGATTTCTTTGCGTGCCTGAAACCGTTTTCCACTACACCACAGCTTCCTAAATATGTACCTCTGATCATCTCTGCTACCGTATAACGGAATGCTATACAGGAGAGACAATATAAATGTAAATTCACCTTAATAAAAGCATTCATTATGACTGAAATAAGTCCATTTTAAAGAGACCCTGGCGGATACGCACAACACCCTTTTTATAACCATTTCATTATCCCTTTGAAATACTTGATTATCTTCAGGCCAAGCCTCTACAGGATAGGAGTAGGATAAGGTACAATCCCAGTAATAAGAATATTATATCAGTTTGTGGCTTAACACAGGGTACTGCAACCACATAAAAAACAGCGTTGTTTAGTTATACTCTTTCCTACTTCAACTTTATGTTCGGTTTTTGATAAATATGATAAAACTAGAATCTAATAAAATTGTAGCTGTGGAATACTCATCTAAAATTTTAAATGAAGGAAATACACAAGTTACTTATTTCCTACCATTATCAAGAATTTTCCTGACATTTACAGGATGTAGCAAAAGTCATAATAAAACAAGAATTAGTAAGGTCAGCAAAGCATAGCTACAAGCTTTTGAAACAGACCTTACTTACGTTTAGGCCTCCTTTGCGGCATTTGTCTAAGTATGAGAAACCTATTTTGAATGATACAGTCATTGAAAGTTATTTGGTGTGAAATTATTGATATGGATACCGGTCGAAATGCAAATAAATGTTGTTTGTCTTTTTTGTTAGAAGTCAATGAATAACGATGGAATGAAAAGGCAACTACAGGAGGAATTTTTCTAATTACTTTAAATTATATTTTCCCCATCCACTTATTCGGATAATCAAATAGTGCCTATAGAAACCGAGTTAGCTCATACTCGACATAATCTAGAGGAGAACAATTTGAATTCCAACGGAGACTGCTCTATTGAGGTCTCCTATATGATTTCACTGCTTGTTGTGCCTGCTTTCCAAGGCAGTTAGTATTCATACAGTATGGGTATGTCTAGAGCTTGGAATAGTGTTATGTTTTTGTGGAGGCTTTGCTGTTCACCTGTTCAAAGCCTACATTAACAAACTTCACTAAGCCTAACTAGGTTTGCTTTCGTGGTTGTTCAGTTATTAAGGAGAGAAGTTATGTAGAGGAGGGGGTGAAAAGGTTTTTAAAAATAATTATTTTATTTTATACATAGTTCTTTAGAGACCCGCAGTAAGTAATAAGTTCTTCTTAATATATATGGCTATTCCTATAGATGATACACTCTAAAAAATTTTAAACGGTTTTTTATCTTTTAGTGAGAATAAAAAACCTAAATGAATAAATAGATAGTACACATAAAATCTACTGTCGAAACTATACAAAACAAATCTACTCAAAAATGATACCCACATGACAAAAGTGTATACAATGTACATACAGTGGATATAGAATCAATGAATATGTATATCTACAAATGGAGCAGGGATGTCCAATGGATGTGAAATAGACATCAAAAGAATATGCATTCCATGTACGTTTGTCGCGAACTATCACATCCATGGCATATCCATTAAATGTACATATATATGTACGTCTTATATACATGCAATGTATATGTAACATAGACCAGGTATGAACATGTATATTCATAACATATACCATGTATATACTGACACACCAACCATACAATGTACATATAATGCATATTATGTATATCCACAAATGGAGCATGAACGTCTAGTGGATGTAAGATAGACCTAAAAATATACATTTTATGTACGTTTGTCGCGAACTTCCACAATCATGGTATATCCATTAAATGTACATTTATGTACTTTTAATACACGTGCATAGTTTATAAAAGTTCAATGTAGAGGCAAACAAACCTTATACTTCCATTATGTATTGCTATTAATTAATCCAGTTTCTAGTTACAATAATAATACTTGGCAAAATCGACTACTGTGACTGTCATCTCTTTCCTGTTGAATGGCATGTCTGAGATCACAGAGAAATCAAGGTTGTATAATTTTGTAGGAGGTTTGCTTAGCTTACGACTTACCGTCAAACGCTGGCTGCGAATGTTATTCGTAGCCAGAATATAAGTTTCATTGCACAATATTCCACTCGAACAGGCAATCAGGCATAACCAGCACCAGTACGCACACGCTAACTATGGCTAAGGACGCGAACGGCGGAATGGCCAGGAATCAGCAATGGCGGCGCAAGTTGTCGTTTTCACAGGCGTAAACTACAGATGTGTATATGATACTTAGACCTCATCTTATGTATATTCACATATGATTATACCTACGTGAATATACATAGTATATTACACTAGTGTATATTATTTTTCATATGTACATTCAACGCAACGTCCTATGAATATTTAAAATTCACGCGTTCAAACTGGAATATCTTATGTACATTCTATAGATGTACAGGGTGACCTAATAAGAATGGACGCCGGCAATATCTCGGTAACCGTTAATCATATAACTTTGAGCAAAAAATATTATTAGGTAAATCGGCTAAGAGAAATCGCTGGAAATTATTTTCAAATACCGCAAGTGGCCACTAGAGGGCGTAACTGATGTTACCATCAATCAGAGAAACGGCTTTTTGTCAAAAAATATGCAAGTAAAGGTATATTATAAATTCTACCATCATGTAGACAGGACAATTTCTGACTTTTTTTGTTAATAGTTTTTTGCTCTATCCTGTAAGATGTAGTAGTGGGGGAATGTAAAAAAAATTAGGTCTTTTTTGAAAGAGCTTTTCTTACCGAATAATCTGTTGTGTAAAAATTGTCCAAGTTTATCTTGACTTTATAGCTACAGGGCGGTCCTAGCGACGTCAACATGTTAGATGCCGAATCGGGGTCGCAACGGAACCCCAATCACCTAAATCTTCTTCTACTACTAACCTACAGCCACGAAGCGTCACAGCACACTGAGTGATTGTGCACTTGCAGTACGTATTTAGATACGGTGTTGCCAGTATGTTCAAACGAAAAATATGCGACATAAAATCGTCACTCGGGGTCCCAATCTGACCTCGCATATAGGCATTTAACGAATAAATGTTCATACATGGTTGTCTTCGTTGATAAAGTTTGCATTGGCGCCCGATCCACCCCTGTGCCTATCCTTTGCTTTCGTTCTTCCCCAGAATACCTGAACTGGAGAGTAAATATCACACAATATCTGGAGAGACAATGGAATAATTATTTGGCGGACCCTCACCTGCCAACCGTGCAACACCGGTTGCCATGGGCAACCAGTGATGCCAATTTGCATAGTAAAATCTTTGTCGGTGTTAATTGGACATCGCCAGCAACGGTACGTGGCCAAATTGGGCAATAATTCACTGATTGAAATACACGAGGTATGACGAGAGAGATGATGGGGATATCACTTCCTCGTTGGCAGGTCTATATTACAAAGTTAAGTTGATAGGGATAAAGGATAGAGTAGCACTTGAACCTTAGTATAAGCTATACGTATGTGCACACTACCTTCGATATACAGGGTGAGTTTTTAGTACCGGCTCGGTCGATAACTCCACTACTATAGAAGATAGCGAAAAAAGTTGCATATAAAAGTTGTAGCCACGGATATGCTCCCTGCTCACAAAATATTTTGATTTATACAGGGTGATCCATAACTACGTGGTGATGCAAACATGCATTTTTTTAAATGAAACACCCTATATATTATTCCATATTCGGATTCTACTAATGATTTCCGTTCTTCCAATATAGGGCATTGTTACATTATACAGGGTGCTTCAAAAGTTTTGACCATTTTTATATCCAAATGGCGGACAAATGAACGTACTGTATATCAAAAAGTGATGCATCAAAAATTATTTTTTTTACATGAGAAAATTAAAAATATCCTCTAGTTTTAAAATCGGCTATAAAAGAAGCCCGAGACGCATATTCGTATACAGGGTGATGTAGAATGCAAAATCCAAATTTTCTCTTTTTTTTCAAATGTAACCCCCAATATTTTATTATCCCAAAGAATTGCTTTTAATATGTTCTTTCATCTTTGTATAGCACTTGTTGTACCTACGTCCATCAGTTTCCGAGATATTTCGATTTTTGGGTAAATTTAAAATATAGCCTCTATTTGTGTACTGAAATTTATTTATTTTGAGAAAGTACTATCTGATTTGTTTTTTATTTAATAACGTTTTGATAGTATTTGATGAAGTCAAAACCCTAAATCATCGAGATAATAAAGTCAAGTATGCTGAGGAAACAATTTTGTAGGCGTCAATGGCGTCATGCATAATTATCAAGTAGTTTTATCAGGTAGGCTTTGAAAAATTAACAGTTTTCATAACCTACTCAATAATTCCGTACTATGTGAAAAACTAGCTTCGAAAATTAATTTTTCCATTGAGGGTATTTAGGAGAATCTTTGAGAAATTGTCTACTTGCCTCTAGAATATATCAACTATGAATAGCAATATCCAGAACGGAGGCACTCTAAAACTAATGCGTTGGAAAGATTGAAGAATCGTTTTATTTGGACTGTGTCGTTTCATATTTCATAGCCTACCTGATACATCTGCTTGATAATTATGCATGACGTCTATAAAATTGTTTCCTCAGCACACTTGACCTATATTATCTCGTTAGTTCAGTGTTTTGACTTGATCAAGTATTATTATCGCCTTATGTTTTAGTTGTTTGTTAAGCAAAAACAAAATTTGGTAGTATTTTCTCAAAATAAATAAATTTTATTAAAGAAATAGAAGGTATATTTAAAATTTATAGAAAAATCGAAATATCTCAGAAACTAATAAATGCAGCCATAATAAGTGCTATACAAAGATGAAAGAGCATATTAAAAGCAATTCTTTGGTATAATAAAATATTGGGGGTTATATTTAAAAAAAGAGAGAAAATCTAGATTTTGTATTCTACATCACCCTGTATACGAATATGCGTCGCGGGATTTTTTTATAACGTGTTTTAAAACTAGAGGATATTTCTAATCTTCTCATGCAAAAAAATAATTTTTGATTAATTACTTTTTGATATACAGTACGTTCATTTGACCGTGATTTGGATACAAAAATGGTCATAACTTTTGAAACACCCTGTATAATGTAACAATACCCTATATTGGAAGAACGGAAATCATTAGTAGAACTTGAATATGGAATAATATATAGGGTGTCTCATTTAAAAAAATGCATGTTTGCATCACCACGTAGTTATGGATCACCCTGTATAAATCAAAATATTTTCTGAGCAAGGAGCATATCCGTGGCTACAATTTTTATATAAAATTTTTTTCGCTATCTTCTACAGTAGTGGAGTTATCGACCGAGCCGGTACTAAAAACTCACCCTGTATGTAGATCTGACGGTAATCAGCATTCCTGCTTTTTCTCGTAGATGTCGTTATTTTGAGCATGTACAGTGATAGAAAATAGTTAAATGACAACTATAACGTCGACCAATTTTACTTCCCTACCCTCTCTCCCTGAATAGTAACTAAGTCACTAAGATAACTGGCAATATTATCGCTTCGTGCGGCTTGGCGTTAATATTAATCAGAAACGGAAATGGAAGTTAGAGATATCCAAAGGCCGCCATCTAACTGTGCGTTTTGCGCCACCAAAAGTTGCCAATAGCCAAGCTATGATTTTTAGCCACCAACTCGGTTTTGAAATCGCCACTTTGACGGAAAATCCCCATACCTGGCAACTCTGCGGAACGCGTGCTGTAAAGAAATAGTGGAAAGTAGTGGTATTGCGTATAGTGTCACAGATAGTATCATATAGTATCAAGTATTATGCTGGTCTCTACTTTACAATCATAGTTCTAGTACTGCTGCCTCATATTGCGGCACTATAGACTTATTGGTCTAATACTATAGGCAGAAATTATGATATGAAGAGGCTTTTCTACATTCTGGCGCTTTTTTGACTTTTATTGCCACATATTGAATAATTCGCTTCACCACGCTGAAATTACATCCATACAAGGAGGTTTCAAATAGACTTTCAAGATATCGTCACAGTGCTTGGAAATATCTGTCAAAGGCCAGAAGACATCTTTACTAGTAGTTCCTTATTTTGGTCAGACAGGAGTGGACTTGGTTTGGTACTTGTTGGGTTTTGAACACCTAAGGCTTTGGATTATTGAAGTATTCAAATTCATTGTACTAAAAAAATGAAATAACAAAAATGTAGGTAATGTTAGTCAGTTTTGACGAGTTCCAAGAATTATACATATTTTGCAAAAACTGATAATGCGCGTACAACGGTAGCATACTGTGGCATTGGTGATTCATTCTCGACTCCCAACTGTGACTGTGAAGATACTAGCAAACAATAAAAGGATCCCATTGCATGTGCCGTGAGTACTTGTTACAACGGGTCCTCCTAAGCAGCTTCCCTGAATAAGACCTTTGGATCTCCCCTATATTAGGTTCATGTTTATACTTCAACAAAGGCAAGTTGCAATAGATAGACTCCTGAAACATCAAACTCACTCACTGTAAAGATTTAATTGGAGGTATATAGGTCAAAGGATCCGTTGTAACCGATTAAATTGGATGACATAGCTTCTCATGGAGCAAAGATTATATGACGTGTAGAAAGCTTCTTATATCATATACAATAATGTAAAAGGAAGGAGTAAGCAACATTGCCTTACTCGATCCACCTGAGACCACCTAGGCGTTACAGAATACGTGCCATATCTTTGATTCATAATATTTGATGACAAATTAGTAAAACACATAAACAGCTCGGGAGCGATGTTTTATCAGTTTTATCCCCGTACTAAATATTAATGGCTATAATCCGCTATTGCTTTCCTAGGTGTATACAAAGCAACGTATGTGTGTGTACCATTTTCACGCATACAGGAAATGGATAACGTCAAGGCGTCGTTCATTACAGCTTGTTGTTACTAAAAATATTCTGTACTGGTCTCTATCATTCAACAAGCTACTTGAAATCGATACATTCGACGTCTAAATAGCAATGTGTAAAATTACATCTATGTATCATAATATTGAGGTGCGCATTAGAAAAACCTTGCAGAATTATATAGTGGCAAACACCGGTTTTTCAGGTTACAAGTTACAGTGCTTAAAAACTTAATAGTCTACATTTTTGTTAAAAACATAATTTTAAAATCGTTATCCTTATGCATAAGTGCGTCACAATATAGCTTAATTTTATATTATTCATAATTGGGATATACAGGGTGTTTGGTAATTCGATGCATTAATTTGGGAAGGTGATAATAGAGGTGGTAAGCTATAAATGACCATGTCCAATTACCAATAGTTGCCGGGATAAACTAAATTTAAGATATTTTCATTAAAATGTACATCTCCAAACCAAAACTCTAATAAAACAAAATTTTATTTGTCGGATTTTGGAATTTTTGTTATTAGTCCTTAGAAAATCTGTTATTATTTTGCAAGATCAAAATCAGCATGGGTTAAAAAGTAACTCCAATGAACCTTACAAAAATTAATTCTTCTTAAAAAGTTGCTAAACAATTAAATGTGGACTTCATGGTAAAAACATGCCTATCTTTCTAGTTATCCATTGCTACAATAAACTTGTTGTAAGTGTGGTAAACTCAGGCAACAAGACTGTATTTAAGCTGTAAAAGCATAATGAATCTCCGACAGTACAAAGTTTCAACAGGCCGATTGGCGAAAACTTTTCATCGGATATTTAGTTTTTGTTATGGTTACTTGAATAATAATATCATGATTATTCATAAAAAGTGATCGGTTAACCAAAATTTCGATATAGGCTGTCAGAATTGTACAGTTTTAAAAAAAATATTCAAGTTGTGATTTAGAACTGATTCGCCTTAAGAACTGGGTAATTTCTTAAATGTTGCTAGGTAATAAAGCAGAACATGTAAGCCGCGTTATAAAGTATTGAGTATACATAGATGTTCACTCTTGTAAAGATGGGAGGTCGTAAATCATCCAGAACAAAACAGGTTGGTAGGATCATGAAGGCTAAAACCGCAACTGTAGATTTTGTGCTGTACATCGACAATAATGAACGAACGCCTGCACGATTTGAGATTCAGTTACAGCTGCGTCTCTAGTTTTAGAACCGGCATCGCTGCCGGTGTTCACGCATGCACGGAAATCGTCTACAGTTTCAGCTTCAGCGTACGTATGTTCATAATCGTTCTACAGTGTGTTCGCATTCACTAGTGGTCATTACGTTTACAAGTGAAGAACATCCGGTCATTGCGTTCATATACGGTGGAAGCGCGACGGTTGCTTGCGTGGAATACAGACGGCGATACCCTAATCGCAGTCAGCCCAACCAGAGTTAGTTTTTTCTGGGACGTTCCGATGTGTAATCAATACAGCAACCTTTCGACGACGCCCCAGTGATGCCGGTATGCCTCGTCTATATGATCCCGAAGATGAGAAACAAGATGCTACAGCATCCCACGTACACTGTTGCAAATCGTCTCAATACGATATTTCGCACTGGAAGGTGTGGCTCGTTGCGCGCACGACTGATCTGTACCCGTACCATTACATGCCAGTAAATATTTTGAAGAAAGGCGAGCCTGTCAGATTTGTCCATTCAAAAATAGGAATCATTGAACGGATGTGTCCATACATAATTGAAAATCTATGGATACAAGATGCTTGGCCTGCATGTTTTGCTTGCTTGCCTAGTGACTATTTAAGACAAATTCATTTTAACACGTTGTTGGACACAACGGCTATAGCCATCTGCGGGGAGTGATCGTGATACGCCACGACGGCTATATCAGTCAAAAAGTTATCTGCTTGTTACAGCAGAACGGCGATGACCGTCAGAATGCCGGTATACTTGCCCTGTTAAGCAATGTTAGTGCCGTTTAACGTGAAGCTCGTCATTTCTGAAATTGCCAAATTCTAACCCACTATACGCTATCCCAACTATTCATGTTTTAAGGTGCATGGGTAAAACGGCACGACGGCTATAACCGTCCATAACCTCCAATGTGATGCATTGACCACGTGTATAGCTGCCATATTGCAAGTCTGTTTTTGTTTGATTTTCATGTTTTCAGTACTGATGGGAGGTAGGTAACCAGATATTTTCATCCTAAACAGATATTCGTCGTCCACCTATTATACATATAGAATATATTGTTTCATTTCAATACAAAACTCGAAGCACGTGTGAGACATTTTCCAGAGGATCATAAAATAAAATCATATTTTCTTCGATGCAAACAATGTTTCAAGTCCGGAAAACGCAAAGAAACTAGCTATAGGTGCAAGAGTTGTGAATATAAACCTGCTTTGTGTCCAAACTGCTTTGAAGAGTGGCGTCAAACATAAATTTATGCCTAAATTCTGCTTTGTCCGGGGATACTTCTGTTTGATCATAAATTTGATTTTTTGCTTTTATTCCGTCTATATTCTGAGAGATGCGTTTTTGTTTATAAATTTGATACAATGAAATGTTGTTTTTGTTTTAGTTTTCGTCTCAAAAATTGTCCTTTTCTGCTGTGATATGACACGAGAGATAGCCGTCTTTTTTTGTCACCAAAAACCTCAAAAATGAAAAAAAGAGTCAAAAATGAGTACCCCTAAAATATTTTGATAACGCAGATCATGTTACAAACGCAAAAAAATAGGAAAGTTTTGAGGTGCCATATTACGAATCCTCCCGGCCAGCAGAGTGTCCAACAATGTATTAAGTAACGATCTGAAATTTTCTTCGAAAATTATACAACTTTAAGACCTTATACCGAAGTTTCGGTTAACTGATCACTTTTTATAACTGATAATGATGCAAAGCCACATTATTCAAGTACCCATAACAACAATTAGAAATCCGAAGACAAGTTTTCTCCAAAGGGTCTGTTGAAGCTTCGTACTCCCGGAAATCCATTGTGCTTTTATAGCTTAAGTGCAATCTTATTGCCTGTGTTTACCACATTTACAACAAGCTTATGGTACCAATGGATAACTAGAAAGATGGGCATGTTTCTTACCGTAAAGTGCACGGTTAATTATTTGGTGACTCCTTAAGATACATTAATTTTTTTGTAACTCTCCTTTAGGTCCCTTTTCAACACATATGTTTGATACATGATCACTTTCTTCTAATCGATAATGACATAATAGCATATTTTCTAAGGACTAATACCAAAAATCCCAAAATCTGACAACAACATTTCGTTTTATTAGGGTTTTGGTTTGGAGGTCTGCTTTTTAATGAAAATCTCTAAAATTAAAATTATCCTGGAAACTATTAGGCATTGGGTATGGTACTGTATGGTCAAATTTACAGCTTATCACCTTTACTGTCACCACTCCAAATATCTGTAATGAATAAATTATCAATCAACCTGTATACGATGCAGGAATTGCGACAATGGTGAATGTGCGTTCATTTGTCAAATTCTCCCTCAGAACTACATTTTTCATTTGAGCAAAGAAAAAGAGCAACAAACGTTCTAGCTCATTCTGCAAGCTTCAATAAACACTGATTTATTTACTGGACACCGAATGGTAATTAGATCGGAGAATAAAGATCGATTCCGTAATAGAGGCATCAAATACTTTATGTCTTACAAATAGTGGAGGTGCAATCATTTGTTACCCCATTTCCTTTAGGGGCTCCATAAATAGGGTATGGCACGCGAAATTGAGAATCCAAGAAAATATATATTCCCGTGTTAGCGACGAGGCGTGACCGTCTGTTCCCCTTCTACAGTGTGTGTATCTAAGATGAGGGGAAATAGGTCCAAAAATCCAAAGATAAGGACAAGAGGTCCAAAGGTAAGGTCCAAAGGTCACTATAAAAATGAATTTCGCTTTTCCAAGCTCCTGACGTTACCTTTAAACTTACAGACTCAAAAAGCAAATTGAAGAAGAAGGCATGCGCTAAAAAAGTTTTTTAAAAAAATTGCTCCTAGGTGTCATTCATTAAGGTCTTAACTATCACCTTCTGAAATACAGTGTATGTAGTTTGAAGAAAAACAAGTCAGTTCTGTACGAAATGGAAATCCGTGTTTTACATGGCAAATACATTTAAACACGATCTGTAAACACAAGGAAACCACAACTAGCGCGACTATATTAAATCTCTGATTTCTGAATATGATTACGACTGGTTGCACTCACGTTCACTTCTGGAAAATGGCCATTGTTTTTGGAAGCAAAGCCGCTAACTAAACGATAATCTTAACCGATAAGTGCTGCCTCTTCTGATTTATTCGTCTAGCGAAACAGAAGGTGGAAGCAATTAGGTTTTGGCAAGAGTGCAACGTTAGGTAAGCGCGTAGCGTACAGGTAAACCTCACGATTGCACTTAATAATGCTCGCTACTGTGTCAGAATCCATGCGGAGTTGGTTGCCAAACTCATTAAAATGCTAATGAAGACAAAAAGTAGACCGGCTTAATTAGACTACTAATGATTGCGGTGTTACGAAAAGAAAGAATCTGCTACAAATAGTCAGCTGAATTGCTGCAGCGAAACGAGATTATAGGTGTACGGGGTCAGTTATTTTGAGAGGCTGTTGTTTCTGGATTTCTTCTGTAAGACTGTCATTAACGTGCATCTTCTTAGCTATCTAGACAGAAACATCATGAAGGAGCGCCAGTACGACTTTGGTAGTCAAAAACCTACGAAATATATGTCGTATGTCATGCTAGCCATATATGGAGCAAGACAACTTCATGGAAAACCTCAAAGCATCACTCACGATATATTGAGGACCTTCTGTAGAGTTATTTCCTATAGATAATTTTGGCTTACACCGGTACCTATCTAATATTTTTTCAGCGCGCTTATTGCAATATGCCGCTGAGCTTGCACCTATTCTTTGCAAGCTTTTCAACTTTCGTATCAACGAGGCGTGTTTCCCGCTTCGTGGAAGATTGGCTGCGTACAATCCGTCCAGGCAAAAAACTGATCCCACAAATTATAGACCTGTGGCTCTTCTCAGCATCATGTCTAAGGTTATGGAGACTGTCATTAACACAGCTCCTGAAATACCTGGACAACAATTACATCATAAATGATCGCCAGTACCGCTTCCGTAAGCAAAGGTCTACAGGTGACCTCCTTGCCTACGTCAGTCACTTGTGGAACAGAGCAATAGAAAATCATGGCGAGTCCCGTGTTGTTGTTGTTGCACTTGACATATCGAAAGCTTTCGACAGAGCGTGGCATGAGGGACTTCTGGTCAAGCTTGCTGCTTATGGACTACCACTTGGACTGCGCCAGTGGCTGAATAGCTTTTTGAACGACCGATCTCTGTTGGTTGTAGTCGAGGGCTGTTCATCAGACGTATTTTCAATAAACGCCGGTGTTCCTCAGGCATCTGTCCTATCCCCTACACTGTTTCTGTTGTACATCAACGAGCTGTTGGAAATAACATCCAATCCAATCTACACCTTAGTAGATGACAGTACATTAGTGTCGTGCATGGAACCAGGCAAGCCACTATCATGGCAACAACACTTACAAAGAAGTCTCACGATGGCTTACCAACCGTGGAAATGGAGGGCCACCCCATAGTCGAATCACCTTCCGTCAAGCTTTTGGGGATCAACATCAACAATAACATTTCCTGGCATGACCACGTCGTCAGTATTGCTAAAACGGCATCCCAGAAGCTTGGAGTTCTGTTCCGCTGTAGGAAGTTGTATACACCAGAGCAATTGCTGCTGCTCTACAAGGCACAGATCCGACCATCGCTGGAGTATTGCTCCCATGTGTGGGGATGCGCTCCAAAACACTCTCTAAAGCTTTTGGAGACTATCCAGAAAAGAGCAATTATTAGATCAATCGATACGCCTAACCTCACAAAGGACCTCCATAGCCTGGAACATCGAAGGAGGATGGCTGACCTATCCCTGTTTTACAGATTCTATCACGGAAGATGTTCAAGTGAGCTCTCCCAGATAATAACACCAAAGGCCGTCCGAACCAGGAACATTAGAGAGGCTCTGCGAGCTCATCCTTACCAGGTCGAGATCCTTACTCCCCGAACCAGTCTCCTCCAGCATTCCTTCTTTTGGAGAACTTCGACGCTGTGGAATCAGCTGCCGGGGAATTTGTTTCCCGACGGCTACAACCTGCAGCGTTTCAAATCTAACGTGAACCGACACTTATCCTCTCGCAGCGCTCCTACAGCGCCATAGGCTTTTATTTAGCCTTTGCGGGTGGCTGACCATAAAAGAAAAAGAATCGGTGAATCCAAAAAGTCCCAAAAATTGCGTTTTGACTTAAGATGGCCAAAACGTTTAAAATACGAAGATCCATCGGTAACGCTTAAAACATTAGAAAGTATAAGAATAACCCCATTATACGCACCATCTGTCATTACAAGTCCCAGGACATGTACTGACTTTAACGTCATTGGTCAACTCATTGTTGGCCGTCAGCGCCACGGTTTGCAGATATCGTTAATAATAATAAAACATTTTTCACTTACTTAGCATCCTCTATTGACGTTGTCGTAACCTTATCATACGCTGAAACTAAAAAATACAAAAAAGCCTGTAAAAAGAAGACTGAGTTCAAGAACACTACAATGGCATAAACTATTTTTTTAATAGCTTGGAGGAAGGGAGACTTTCGGATCTATTATTTTGTATTATCATTGGTCTAAAGAATTATAACAAATTTTATATGATGGCGAACACAGTTAATTTCGTTGGGAGTTAATACGTTCTTTTAATTTATCTCAAAAATATGTTTCTGCACTTATACTGTTCCTGGACTCACCAGTACAACTAAAGTGTCACTAATAAACTTATATGCTGCTTGGAATTGAGTATGCCGTAATTATTCTGAGAGTATTTACTTCAAACTGACAGCTGGAGTCTGCTATCCCAAACCCTTTCCATCTAAGACATCTACGTCGATACCATTGTAATTACAACTGACCATAACCACTAATTCTTTTTATCTTTTCCGAGGATGGGTGTGTATACAGGTTAGGTGAGTGTTAAGGTTAGTCTCAGTTGTTTCAGTCCTTAGGACGAAAGCTAGATGTTCAACGCAAATCAAACGCAGGTTTCATACGGAAGTGAAGAATTTTGCTAGAAACAAGAAGTATTCGGAATTTTCGGTCACTTTTCAGTTCCCAAAAATATTGAAAGAGGTAAAATTGTGATACAAAAAGGCTAGGAAGGGGAAACAAAAAATTCTCTGCATAGAAATGCATAGACTAACTTTTTTAAGGACCAAAGAAAGAAAGCAATAGTTTTTTAATTCTCCTCTTGTCCCTGATGTATAGGTATTTGGAACGTAAAATCTATATAATATTAAAATCTTTGATCACATGCGTAAATCCTTTTTTAAATGAAATGAAATGGAATACCATTTTCCACTCTTTTATTTTTGGGAGACCATTTGAAGTTTTTTTTAGCTGCCGTGCTCCATTTCTATATTATCGACCTTGCACTAGACTATGCATTTTCTGCCATTTTTATGATTGTGGGGTCGATGGAACATCCACATACTTTTGAGAAACGTACCAGTGACGGTGGAGTAAAAACTTAAGTATGCCCATGCCCCTTTTAGGTGTTCTAGAAACTTCTGATAAATTTTTAAGAATACTGCGAAAAAACTGAAAATATTCGGCAACAATAGTCTAAGGCTTCCGAAGTATACCGGGTCTCTCTCTCTTTAAGCGTAATGCAGGACCCTGGTCATTTTTAAAATAGTGGTGGCATTTTGGAGACAACAAAAACATTTAATGGTAGAACAAGTATCTTGATTTAAAGTAATTTAAAATATATGTACGTTTCATAAACGTTTTTTATACTTTAATTTTATCCCAATTTTTATTTTCAGAGATAATCTAAAGCATGTTTTGGACATATGAATAAACTTCTCAAGTTGTGCAGAATATTTTACGTAAGTCAAAGGTAAGACAGACTTTAGATTGATTCCATATAACTGAAATATTTATTATACTTTTTTCTCTCATGTTTTATGCTGCTTCAGTAAACGCAATTTTGATTTTTTTTATTTTAGCCAAACTAAGGGTAGCTCAATTTCAATTTATTTTTCACCTATAGTGAAATTCAGAGAGCATATAGAAACATCAATTCCTTTTTATATTTACAAGTATTTTTCTTAACTTCTCTGTTTCTAATTTTCATTTTGCATATTAAATTCATGAATTATATATCCAGCGAAGAAATGGAGTAAACACGTAAACAAAGACTGATTTCTTGACGTATATCTTATCACCAAAACCCATTGAATGATAGTATATCCAATCTACACACTATTTAAGAAGGCGCACTATTTGAATTGCATTAGCACAAAAAATCACTGCCCTAAACGGACAGAGAATGAGACAAAATGTAATGGCGATTATAAAGATAGACGGACAAGACTGGCTAGCCCGGTATCCGTTGGTAATCGAGTTAGTCGACACGAAGGTGCGAAGTATATAGTGGTGGGAGTTCTTTGAGGTCGAGACGTCCGGATGGACCCTGACCGTGCCTTTGGGGGCCAGTTAATGAAAGAGCGGCCAGTTGCTATAGCTACTAATAGTCGAGAGAGAGTGACCGTACCGTTTACGTACACCTTCGAGGGGACAGTCGCATCCGCTCAAGGGTAAATAGCTTCGGGACAGTGGTTGATGAGAAGCTTTAACGGTACACTCATTAAATTCGGTACCTGAAATATTTACACTGAAGCTGTGCTCAATTTGTCTAGCTTATAGGAACGTATTTTAGAAGCACCGGTAATTGCTTTTGTATTCTTCTTAGAGCTTGCCTAATTCCGGGTTGCCTTTAGTGCGGTCTACCTTAAACAGTAGTTAAGTTAACCCGATGATAAATGTACGAGTTACCTTGACGTTTGTTGTGTCAACCAATGGCAAATAAGTTTGCATTTGGAGGATATCATCATCATAGTCACAATGTCTTAACAAACATGTTGTGAACTCGTAAAATGCATTAAGTCGGAGATAGAGTATTGCCGACACGAATATTATCAATAGTTTTGAGAACTGTAGCTCGCCGTCGTTCGCGATTTACTGTCAGTTCAGTGGCGCTCTTGATACTCATATCTAGCAACTGTTTCGTCGTATCCACACAACGTGTAGGGGAACGGCCACGGCGCCGCCCACTCGAGGCGTAACCCTGAACTACAAGTTTCTCCATATTATCGGTTCTGTGAATATGTCCGAAGAATGTAAGCATTCTCATCGACACAATGGAGGATAGTCTCTTTGGATTACCGAGCTCATCCAGTATGGAAACATTAGTTCGATGGGCGGTATAAGTAATTCTCAGCATTCTCCTCTACGTCCACATTTCAAAGGCATCTATGCGGGCTCGATCTGCCTTTTAAACAGTCCAAGTTTCCGAGGCATACAAAAATATGGAGAACACAAGAGACTGAACCAGTGACATTTTGGTAGCTTTAGTGATGTTATGGTCACGCCATATTTTAGTAAGCTTTGTCATGGCCACCCGTACCTTGAATGCGCCGTCGAATCTCATTCTCACAGCTACCTGAATTGTGGATCAAAGAACCGAGGTACACAAAACTTTGAACTACCTCACAACGGCCTATTGACTTTATTTCTCGATGATTGTCATGCTCTCTCTATCTACGATAATAACCTTGGTCTTGTTGTAGTTAATACCAAGACCATATGCTGCACTCTTTTGTTCTAAAACGTTCAATAGAGCTACTAGTTCTTCCTGAGAAACAGCAATAAGGGTTGTATCGTCAGCAAATCTTAAGTTAGATATTTTGCCTCCGCCAATAGTTATACCGCCATTTCAGTTGTCCAATACCCAATACCAAAAACATGGATTTTCACATTGACGTTAAGATCTCGTTAGATTTTGATTATAGTCTGTGGTGACATAGGTGAAAAATATGAATACAAAGGTTAGGTTTCTTTGTCAACGTATTAAGCTCTATTCACAAAACACAATTGTACGAGTGTTCTAAAATCTATTCGTGGTGCTAACTTAGAGACGGATAAGCTTAGCCTTCGTTTCTCTTTGTGAAGCAGAGCTCCCCGACAACTACAGGCTAACTTCCATCTTTCATTTAAGTGACTACCAGAGGTTACCAATAATGATTTTGAAACTACCTTAAAAAGTGAACGGCGCATGTCTCATGAATGTGTAGATAAAGTGATATCACTGGGGTCCAGGAGTCGCACTTTGAGCAACTTCACTAGTAAGCAGAAACATACCCACTAATTCTCGATGTCCATACTTATGCATTGACTTTTTCCAACTTTACCTAGAGCGAGGTCTGCTTTGCAAAGAACGACACATCAATTGTCTGCTCGGAAATTGCAGAGAATATTCATGTCGGCATGGAAACATACATTCTACATACGATTAAAATATCCAAACTAAGATCTAACAGCTGGTTTGAATAGTCTTGTGATACTGCAGAAAGTTCTAGCTAACCAAACTTACTTAAGAACTCCACTGTCGATAACACACAGACTGATCTTCAATCCAGGAACAAATATAGCGACACCATTTGACATGCAGAAATACAACGTGATACCAAAATAAAACAGAAGGTTATGTCGCGGACTAATGGCAGCTGATTGTACTGATCTCTGGCCAAACAGTGAAACAATTAGAGGGGAACTTCTCGATTAGTAGCTTTCCTCCTCTCACATGTGCAAGTGGAGCAGTTGCAACAGCTTTCAATAACAAATCCCAAGCATTTTCCAGGACATTTGCAACAACTCCCACTATGAATGTGACTCTCACTATCCAGGTACCATGGATAACGAAGCTGCCTCAAGCTACAAGCGAGATAACGTTTATAACCAGAACAGTCCAGAAGGTGCTGCAGTCACTTGCTGGTCCCTACATGATCCATGCTTTTGTTGCGTAGAAGTGGGCGTAGAATGTCTTACAGCTCCAGCGGCTTCCCAAAACACCTATCAGCTTGTGGCTCCCGTGACAAAAAAGGTACTCAAAGCTGATCCAAGCAACTACAGTTCTATAGTGCTACTATCTGTGAATGGTAAAGTGATGGATAAATGCATCAACTAGGAGCTCATAAAATATCTGGATCTCCATTTCTCAATCAACGACGGGCAATATGTATTCCGACATCAAAAATCAATTGCGGCTCTCATAGCTTACCGTAAACAGAATCGCAAATGGATGTCCGAGCTCGATACATAAATAGTCGCTGCAGACTTTGCATACAAGAAGTCGTCGTGGACCCCACATTCTGACTCAGCATATGGTGTCTTACCATATTTCTATTAAGGCGTTTAAGCGGCTGTGGTGGTGCTATTCCACTATACTGATGACCTACAGGTCGGTGTAGATTCTATGGGCGCTTCCAAAGCTGTTACAAGTTGATAGGCGGACTAGTCAGCACTCATAAACACTTGGTTCATTTACCTGGCTTCTTGGAAGCAGTAGCGCTGTTAAACGATAATATTTTAGATGCGCAAGCGGTCTGGTTTTGCATTTCAGCTGGGATGTTTAGAATCCAGGTATTCTGATAACCTCTCACAAATCTCAAATTGTCACGACAATTCAAGGTAAACGTGGGATAAGGTATCAAGCGTCAGCAAAATTTATACAAAAGCATCATACTAAAAGTATACCTGATGTAGGTTATAGCGAACTAAGTGGAAAAGCTTAACAGCGTGCAACCAGTGGTGTACTCCAAAATGTTGAGAGCACAATGTTACGGATTTACTATAATTCATCTCCTTAATTTTAACATTAATCTGATCAACTTCCAAAGTACGTGTGTATCCTGAAATATATGGCTGTTGACCCTTGATCTTTTCATGGTTATGATAGTGTCGTGCTAACAGCTGTTTCATTAAAAATCGTTACTACTGCAAGCTTTCTTTATTGTTTAGTAAAAAATTAACTGGTGAAGAACCTGGCCTATACATATTTATAGAGAGAGGAAGGGTAGTCTTGGCTGACTAGTTAATGTACAGGCGCAATTGAAACGATACAGAGAAGATTAGCATGGCCCCTGCGCAAGGATGACACGCAAAATCGTGAAGCGTTCCACATTTTTAGCATGAACAAATAGTTTCATTTTCTTCATTGGCCTCACCATGTTTGCTACGGCTGCAACCCCAAGATTGAAGCCTGTACATATTTATAGATATTATGATACCTAATTTTGGACCAAGTGATTCAGTGATGCATTCGGTTCTCTACATTTAGTTTACTACTTCTCTGAGAAGAAAATGTTTGAAATTATTGGAATTGAAAAATAGTGTGCAAGTATAGATGTCTTTATACAGGCTTCAATCTTGGGGTTGCAGCCGTAGCAAAAATGGTGAGGCCAATGAAGAAAATGAAACTATTTGTTCATGCTAAGCTTTCCGAAATGTTTATTTCCTTCTTCAGGGCTTGCTACAATATAAATATGGGTTGAAAGTAACAATATAGAATAGTAATAAGAAAAAAACTTACAACGGTAGGTTTTATCTTCAGGAGTCACAATCTCGAAAGGCATGAAGGTTACATCAAAAAACATCAAGCTAAAACGCACAAAACTGGTCACAAGGTTAAAAATTGATGAATAACCGATGAAAGATGATAAAAATGGTGAAAATTATGGGAAAATTACATTATTAAGTCGGAAAATTTGATGAACAGCATCGAGCATGCAACGTGTTCGCTAATCAGGTAACCTGTGAATGAAAATGGAAACGGCGCAACGAGTACAATAAGGAAGCGAGATAGATACATCATTCATCAAGAAAGACAAATGACAATCAGGAAATATGGTAATATTCAAAAGTAACTAAAACGTAAAACGTCCCTGATCACGGTCAACATTTTGAGAGGGACCCATAGGCTTAAACTGGGTATAGAACCAAAGCAATATGAATTGAAAATCGAAATTTTCATATTTGTAGAAGTTTTCGGTTTTAAATGATTTATTGGGGAAAAAAACCATGGCAGTAAGTTGAGAGGGGTCATTTTTTTATAATATTATTTATTATGTATTATTAGGAGGGTCCATTTTATTGGAAATGTCGTATATAAACAATTATTATGTATTTATTTATAAGAGAAAAATTGTATTATGTTAATGTTAACGGAGGAGCAAAGAGAAAACCTCAATAAATAAGATCATAATTATAATGTGAAAAGGTAATTTTATTGAATTAATGGTATTTTTGGAAAAGTTGGTTTAGCAGCCAAAATACTGGTTTAGAAGGGAGAAGTAATAAACATAGTATCAGGAGACCCAAGAGGAAAATTTCCCAGGATCCATCAATTATGTTTTAGTTAAAACAAAGAAACCCAGCTAATGAGACCAGGACAGTATCAAAGGATCCAGCAGAAAAACGCCTGGTGGACTATTCCTTACACAATGTTCATTAATTCATTAAATAGAGGAAATAGATGTATTGGCTGGTCCCACCTGATCCAATCTCAAAATATAAGAATAAATACTGCTAAGATTTTTAATGTCTGATCTTTTGTTTAAGCTGTCATCACAATTATTGATGTGGACCACCTCTAGGAAAAGTCTTTTTTCAAAATTGGTTTCAGTGTCCAAAACCCTGCAACCCCAAGATTGAAGCCTGTACATTAACTAGTCAGCCAAGACTACCCTTCCTCTCTCGATGTCTTTATATGTATATATACTGTACATCCCAGCTAAAATTGGTCACCTACCTTATCCCTGAAATAATAAAAAAATTAAAATCGTTGTGACACGTCGAGTTCTATATCGAGAGAAAACTGTTCCACCGAATACGTCATCATTGAGCCCCTCCCCCCAGCAATCCTTGATTTAGAATCTTGAATGAGACTACCATACCTGTGATACATCATTTTGAAGAGAAGACATTGACAAACACAACGGTGTAATCGGATTGAAGATTAATTCACTACTATAGAAGTTAAAAAAAGATACGATGATTATTATTATTATTATTATCAAAATATAGTATTATCCTAATTACCTAATATTATCGTAGGAAGGTTCCAAATGTGAGCCATTTTCTTTCATGCAGACATGGAGGCGATATTCAAAATGTTTCTAGGCACTGACCTTCACGTAAATTATCATCGTGTTCAAGTAGCTGAGTGATTGTGGGGTTTACTGTTATT
This sequence comes from Callosobruchus maculatus, assembly GCA_951848785.1. Taxonomy (NCBI): domain Eukaryota; kingdom Metazoa; phylum Arthropoda; class Insecta; order Coleoptera; family Chrysomelidae; genus Callosobruchus; species Callosobruchus maculatus. Next base: position 22,044,556 of record CATOUR010000014.1, on the reverse strand, counting down.
TCGAGATGATCAGGATACTTTTGTTGTTGCAAACGACAATAATATTTCAGGTAATGAAAACAATATTCCATTTTGACGATCAACATACTTTTTATTAACTTCTATAAGTGTAAATTTGAAGTAGGGGTTGCTGGAGGGAGAGGGGGTTGATGGCACGATGGTGACATATTCGGTGGAAGAGTTCTCTCGTAAATAAAATCGACGTGTCGCAGCGATTTTTATATTTTTTATCATTTCAGAGATAAGCTGGATGGCACAATTTAGCTGGGAGATACTGTATATAGGGTTGCACAACACTTGTCACTGCCTTCAGAAAAGTTGGATTTGGATCTCCATGTAAGTGATTTCATGATATCGTCATTCGTCTTGGTATGTTCAACCTGTTAGTGTATTTTTTCAATTGAGACAACTGCTTAAGTCGATAGGATGATAAGTAGTTGTTGCGTATGGATTATTGATAAATCCAAAATGGCAAACAGTCTGATGGTATAAGTGGCAAGTGGGTAGTTGTCTCGAATCTTCTTGCATATACTTGAGAGCAGCGGCTATTCTCAAAAATTATCTGAAAATAACAATTTAACGAAACCATTCATATCAAGAGCGTTAACAACATAAACTTCAATTCATCGTTACATAAAAACCTATAAATGGAAGCATTACTTGAAAAAAATCAATACACAGATCTCTCTCAAGGTCTCTATGACGAATAATCGAAAAAATGGCATCAACTGTCTCATCAAAAAAATTAACACAATCCAGGTCGCGGTTAATGAGATTGCGTGGCTAGAAAAACGCCAGACCGACAGACATCCATATAGACCGACAAAAATGAGCAACGTGGGCTTTCGTTATGTAGATCTCATAAAACGCCTGAGAAGCGTATTATCCTAAAATCGAAAATTTTTGCACAATACTCCCCTGTCACCTATCGGTGTGAAATGTAGAATGGGGAAAGCGATCAGGACATTTAAATTGCCTTGAAACGAAGTTTGAGCTGTTCTTCTATTTTTAGTTTTTTGATTATTACTACGCCGCCACTGACACGATTTTAAAGACCATTCGCCTTTTCCATCCTCGCCACGGTAATGGTACTGTGTCAAAATTTCATATAAATCAATTCAACAACTTCCAGGTTACACAATGCAGAACGATCCAAATCAATAGTCGTGCGTAACGTCAAAGCTTTTGTCGTAGACAAGGCAATGTTCTGATGGACCTAAAAAAGTGTATTATGCCGCTAGGTCTTTCATTCGCAGTCAATGAAAAAGTACAGCCTAATTATGAATGTAACGCATTCTTCAGTTTTATAACCCCCTGCCCCAACCACCCCAATTACACTCTCACCCAAAAAAGAAGTTTATGAGTAACCCCTAAAACGCCTAAAGACTAAATCAGCATATTTTCACAGTGTATGCAGCGGTTACTGAAATGACGATGCTAGAAAAATTCAAACAGACAGACAGACTGACTGAGAGACAGCGTATTATTCCAAAACCGAAAATGTTCGCGACCATAGTGCCCGCGACCTACCAGTGTGAGAAGTAAAACAAAAGCTTGGGTTCTCATGCCAGTTTTGTCCTATTTATCTGCTTGTAATTTTTATCAGTCTGTCGCAAAGAACTAGAGCGGTTTCTTGTCTCATATTTTATGATAAAGTGTGACCTTTTCCGTCTTTCCCTACACCTGCGATCGTCCGTAAAGGTGACACACGGTCGCATGTGATGCTGAAGTCGCAGAATCCGATGAGCTGCCGACAATGGTCGTCTCGAGGCCATATTTCACCTGCGATATATATCACATGACGGAATCTGTTATGACTGCAGCGATTTATGCCCAGTTTATATATAAATAAACCGAAAATCTCCAAAAAGAGCTCCTGCCGACAGCTTTATATAAATCGAGGCGTTGATCAGCCAACCACCCACTGTTTTAGAGCCGCCGGCTGATGAAATCCTGATTGCAGGTTTTCGTTTAGGTGTGCACGTTATTTGTTTAACTTTGGAATTAAAGCATTTTTGAATAAACAGTTGTGTTAGTGCAGTAGCGAGTGAACGAATTTAGAAACCACCACATACTCGAAATGGTCGGACTCTATGACTCCCCAATCGCATACGGCGAGATCCTTTTCCCAGGAAGGGATGAATGGAAGAGGAGTGACAGTTCCATATCACCCCCCGATCTTGCGCTATTCATCGATGGCTCCAAGTCCGAACTCGGGACAGGAGCGGGAGTAACTGATATCAATTCAAGAGCTGAAATCTCAGTGAACCTTGGGAGACATACTACAATCTTCCAAGCAAAAATGATAGCCATATAGAGTTGGGTTTCAGGGAGCTGATCAAAGGGCCCGTGACAGACAAATCTATAAAAATCTTTCTAGACAGCTAGGTTGCCCTGAAAGCAAGCAAAGCAAACGGGTTGACTCAAGACTTGTGTGGAACTACAGACATCTCCTCAATGAACCTTGATCAAGGACCAAAGTAACTTTGGTTTGGCTTCCCGGTCATAGCGTGGAAGGCAATATATGGCCAACACACACGCAATATAGGAGGAGCAGAATCTGTGTTCATAGGACCAGACCCATTCGGGGGTATTTCCAAAAGCACCGCTAATAAAACCATCTCAGATTGGGTAGAGAGGAAAACACTCCAGTACTGGCGAGATACATCAGGGCTACTACAACCAAAGGCGTTTATACGGTACACCTCTAGTGAGCCCTCCTTCCTTCCCGAAGGATCATAGAATGGAACAGAAATGATCTCCGCAACATGACATGACATGACGGAACATTGTCGTCTGAGGAACCACTTGCGAAAGTGAGATCTAGAACAAACGACGGTGAGCCACAATAGAACAATAGGTTCGCTGTGAAAGGAGGCAAAATCGCCTCGCTCTATTTCAACTTAACCTAACCTAGTGCAGTAGCTATCAAAATTATACAGAAAGAGGGTGTCGGCGGCGTGTAGACTAACTTTGGCGTCCTTTGGTAATGGAAGAAACTAAGAAATCGAAGAGTGATCTTGATGCCATGAACTACTGGTTCTTGGGCTGTTCAGCCGGCGTCGACATGCTTCGCTGCGATGGCACAATTCGCAGCTGTAACCTGTTTATGCGAGTTACTCATTTCTATCGGTCTGTTTGTCTTTGGTGGTGAAAAACAAAAAAAATTAAATATTCCCCAAACTTCATTTTTAGCAGTGTTTACTTTTTTGATGAGGGGGGGGGGGTGAGATAGGAGTGATTTCCGGTGGGGAGTTGTAAAACTGAAAAATTGGTTGTATTCATAATAGGCTGTTCATTGATCTGTGAAAGAAAGACCTACAGACATAATACACTCTTTTAGGTTAATTCGATCATTGTCTTGCCTGTAACACCAACCAGAATTAGAATTTTCTGGTGTATACGAGTGACTATTTAGATCGTTCTGTATTGTGTGACCTGGAAATTATTGAATTGATGCATACAAAATGTTAACACAGTATTACTACGATGGCGAGGATAAAAAACGGGAACAGTTTTCAGAAATCGTGTCACTAGGCGGTTCAGCGATAATCAAGAAACTAAAAACATAAAAATAGCTCAAACTTCATTTTTAGGCATAAAGGAGGTTCCTGATCTATATTTTTTAGAGGATGGAGTAGTTCCCCATCCCTTTGATTATTCTGGTATGGTTGAATCACATAATTTTCAACAGTTTATATTTTAGTTAGGTTTTGGCCTCGTTGTTGTATATAATATTTGTGCGATGATACTTCTCCATCGTTGAACCTACTTCTAGCACGTTTCACTATAAGCTGTCTACATAAGGGCGTAGGAGATGGCACGCTGCACTCGTTCTCGATTTAGGAAACTGACGAGTATACCTGTTTTGGGGTATAATTTAAAAACAGAAAATTTATTACATGATATATTTCAAGGGTGAGTTGAAATAAATAAATCAAATGATATTTTAATCATATTTATTGGAACTTTATGCCAGCCAAATTCATTCAACAGAGCTGTAATGATATCGTACGTGTACAAAATAAACAGCAGGGAACGGCTTTTGATAAATGCCGGCTAATTTAAACGCAGGTAATAAATAAAAACGTACACACGACTAGTGCTCGGACGCTCTCTACAATATTTGTCAAACAGGAATTCCAATAAATAAAACTTTACGCGTGTATCGTTTCATAATATTCATAAATTTCTGACTATCGCTGGCGACAAGCCCGTAGCCCGCTAGATTTGCCAGGAGAGGGCTAGGACCTCGGTTAGGACCTCAAAAATTACAGCGCCTATACTCGCTTTGAAAAAAAAAAATGGAGAGAGTTCGTTTTCATTTTTCAATACATATAAACTCAGGCCGCCTTAAAAAGTATCTTCTCAATGAAACCACCACGCCTTTCTTGACGATACAGGTAATGTTCGATAGCTCTGCTGAGGAACTTGAGATTTGCAACGTCGCTAGTCATTTACGAATAACACAAAAAAGAGAGTCAGGTTGATTGGCTCTATACTTCCCACACATAATGATGATACCATTTCACTGTTTTCCCATTGCATGAAGCTATAGTCTGAAATATCCTTGTACCCAAATCATCGCCCACCCCCCGCAAAGACACCCTCCCTCCTTAGGAACCAGGATGTTTTTATTCCGCATGCTACAAATGGACATGCGAAACGATCAGAAACCTCCAAATCGTCTAAAAAAGAAGTTTGTTGAGCTGTTTTTTATTATTGCTGCGCCTGTCACTGTTTTTTGCTTATTACTCCGCCGCCATTGCACCGATTTGCAAAATTATAGGAACATTACCTACTACGACCCTACATCATATCGCTATTAAAATTTCATCACAATCCATGCAACAGTTACAGAGATTACGACATTAGGAGGACTCCAATAGACAGACACACCAACAGACAGACCGACGGAAATGAGTGACGTGGATTTTTGTTATGAAGACATCACAAAAAGGCTCAAAAAGCGTATTATCTCGAAATCGAAAATTTTCACGATTACGATACTCCCCTCACCTATCGGTGTGGGGAGAAAAACATGCAACAGCAACATGCAATATGCAAGAAATTAAAGACTTGATACAAAATGATCGCCGGATTGACATAAAGTGAATTTCTGACGACGTTTATTTATCTTACGGTCCCACTTAACGAATTATCCATACAAATTTAGAGTACCAGAAGATCGTGGCAAGATGGATTCCAAAAGTGGTGACCGACAAACAAAAAGCGACTCAAGTGGTTGCCTGCGACGAAAGTTGGTTCTATTGCTACGACCCTGAGCTGTATTCTCAATGTACATATGTAGTTTAGAGCTGAATAACGCTGTGATGGGATAACTGTATTGAACAGAATGGAAAGTGCTTTAAAGATTTTGAAATTAATATATTTTTTTTAAACTATGTATGCTGTTTCCTAAGATGGGAGTTTTCTTCCTAGGGCATATAGTACTCGCTAAAAGGAGTGATTTGTCCAAGTAATATATAAACGAAATGATTAGGGATATCAAGATACTGACCATTAATGAAATGCTCATTACTAATTCCGTCTCTGTGCTATTTGATCAAAACAGATACAAAAAACACAGTTGGCTACGGAGCACAGATGTACGTAGCAGCGCGCGTTTGAGGTCTCTCGAATTATTGACGTGCTACATCAGACTTTGAAAACAATAAAGGCTTCGCGAGTGTATTCTGATCGTTTCTCTGACTTTATTTACTCTGCATGTCATCGACTTGTCTATCTCGTGCAAAGAGCTGAAGATACAGGATATGTGTAACTACATCAAGGTGGACACGCTAGAAGACTTAGACAACCTCGAATGATCCAAATTGATCAAAAATACTTGTGCTCTTCTGTCTCGCGGCGCGAACTCCTCATCATATCTATAAAACTCAGGTGACAGGACTGCACTTAAAACTTTGCAGTGAACGAATAATAAGTGCTCTCTTACCATTTTTTTAATTTTTGTGCTGCTGCAGTCTCGACTTTAAGACCACCCGGTAGAATTGCTTCGTTATGTTCTGATGTATTCTAATGTTTCTTTTGAACTAGTCCTGCTTATCTTAATAAAAGTCATACGCTGACTCATTTTTATGCTTTGGATTAAATTTTAAATACTATTTAGTAAACGGACCTCAATGAAAGTCAGAACGTAAGCCGACTATACAATAAGCAAAGTTTAGTAGACGATTAGGTGGTTTTTTAAATCACGAGCAAAGGTTTTGAAATGCTTTTAATTTTGGGTTCCAAAAATATTTTATGAGAGAATGATCTCGCTATGACAGTTTCCGCGATTACAGGCATAATAGGGATTCCATAACGTACAGAGCAGATAAGAATGCATGTTAAGCATTCCTATCTCTGTCATTAATAAATTTCTTATGACAAAGAGGTAAGAAATATAAAAAAATAAAATAGTTCAACTATACAAAAATGATACGAACAGAATGGAGATGTTTTAGGTAGCCCTACTTGTAAAATTTCTCTTATTACAACTATTTGCATATTTGCAAGCTCGTTAGTGTGACTGGGGTTATATTTATGTTTAATCTGAAACAATTTCAGGTCCATCAATACATCTGATTACGGCCCTGTTCAGCGACATTAGTTTTCTGGGATATATTTCAAAATAACTGACAAACAGAGCAGATATCATAATTTACGTGTAATTATTGCAATTAACTAGTGTTTGCAGATGATATTTGCGCAACGGTAAAATGCGGAGGCTCTTATTATGCTGACGGCCATGAGCCATTAGCCAGTGACGAATGACAGCTATTGGGTAACCAATAGGGACGCACAGATAACGCTGTTATCTACCGCTATCTCCGAAACTACCGCTGCTGGTACACCTTCCGTCTAGTTACAATTTGTTTAATGATATTGATACCACTATCTCTAACCAATAAATTATTTGTTTACCAGAATTGCGATGTGGATTGAGGAAAATAGAATGACTATTGTTTCAGAGAAATAATAGAATGTACATTCAATCTGCAAATATAACAGTTTCCTAAAATGCTCTTTCTATCTAGTAAGGCCAATTTATCTCATCAAAGAAGATCTAATTTTGATAAAAATACTTTACAGAAAAAAAACTTCGCTTCTTTTGGGTGTTTTAAAGTCACTAAATGTGCTTTATCAAAATGCGTTGTAGTGGAAAATCTAGGATACAGATAAAGTTTGCAGGCCATTTCCATCAAGTGCCTGGATTAGAAAAAGGCCTTTATTTACAATTTTGCTAATATATAGAATCCTTATCTTTTCTTACACAAATATGTCAATACCTTGACTAAACTAAGACTAGTTACCGAGATATCTCTTATTTAGTGGACTTCGTTGAAAAACAGACACGCAGCGACACTATCGTCAAGCAGAATTGCACAGAAGATCTTTGTTGCAGTCAACACTTAAACACACTTAAACTAAATAAAAATTTGAACTCCCGAAAATATCAAAAGGATTTAGACAGTCGAAACATTTCTGAAATTCATACTCGCCTCTTATACCAAAAGTTGTTTTCTTAGCGTTACACCTTTCCTTTTTTTCCCACCTTCCTCTCCCCTTTTTGACGTGGTTTGGTTCCTGGATCTCCATACCTCAGATACTTACTTACAAATTGTTACCATGGCACAAGAGCTAATGACTACAGACCACTCTGACAATCAACGATGACTTTACTTGACTCAATGGAGATTAGTTTGAATCAAAGTAGTATGAAATTCAGCATAAAGTTGAGGTTTTTAAGTACTTTCCTAACTCCAAAACGGTTGTGTTTGAAAAAAAAACTACGAAATATTATAATTTAATATTAATAATGTAATGCACTTTTCTAGTCTAGCTTTACCCTCAACAAAATGGCAGAACCATTTTTAGTAGCTGTGAAATTTAACGACCATATCACTGAAAACTAAAGACATGTCAGTTTTGTGCTGCAGTGACGAAGAAATATTTCTTCTGAATTGCCTTAGGTATCGATAAATTAAAATAAAAAAACGAAAAAAGAATCCGCATTGCTTTTGGGGATCTCTGAGGTTCCAAATTATATTCAAAAATGATGTTTTTTATGTAGACTTTTTTTAATAAATGTATATATCTTTCAATTGACATTTTTTGTTTGTACTTTATCGGTCGTAGCCAAAATATCTTTATTATGTTGCAAACTTAAAAATGCGTGGAAAACATTGGATTAAGTAATCTGCGATTTTTAAGCAGCTTTTCAATAATATTCAGACAGGACTTAATACAAACTAACGTTGGTAAGGAAAACGTATACCTAACATCCTCAAACAATATTCTCCACGCTTCTTTTGAACAAAGCATTTACTGCGGTATATTTTAACAGCTTATCCGTTGAAAGAAGTGAGGATGTTGAAATAACTCTTGATTTATTCTAGGTATCAACAATTAAAAATTGTATGCTGTTAAAATGTTCCAATAATATATTGAATCACGGCTAATAAGCCTAGATTTTGATATCGTGACGCAAAAAATATACTAATTTTACTACTGATTAATTCTATTTCATTTATTTACGTCTTGTCTAAATATCCTATTTGTCTAGTTCATACAACTTATAACTACATCTGACAACTTCGGACGTTCTTCCCCACCTTAAAGGCGGTGTAGCATCCGTGATCTAATAATCGCTGCAGACAACATTTAATATTCTTGTTTTACTTATTTTCTCTATCCCTTTTTAGACTCGACATGATAATGACGATCGATCCTTGAGAGAACCTCTCGCTCCCCTTACCTAATGCTGCGTCAGTAAATTTACGGTTGGTACAACCACTGCATAGTCAACAACCAGCATAATATCTCTGAGGATTTCCTATATAAAAATGGTTTCCACAAAATTTGACCTTGGGAGTGTTTATGGATGATTTTACGGCTGTGAAGTCTGGGTAGAGATGCGAAAATGGAAATATCGATACCGGTACCAACTCGATATTTTTTAGCCTCATAGGCGCGTTTGGTTCGTACAGAGAATTTTGTGCAATTGATTGCACCCCTCAATAATTATATATCGATACACAAAAGTATCGAAACCTGCCTGGAATCGCTCAAAAAGTATGTAAGATGAAAACAGTCGATATTAGTGCAGAAGTACAAGTATCGAAGTACCGTTACCATCCCTATAAAAAATCATCCAAAAGTGGGAATGCGCGTGTAATTTCCGCGAACTTGAGTTATTGTGCTGGTTGTTTACTATGCTATGGTACAACTATATGCATGTAATATACGAACTCATTTTGCACCAACAGATGGCGCCTCAAATAGTTGTCCCAACCAAATTTGATATATCATATTAAATTTTCCTTGGTAATATAAACAATTGGCTAGATTGCCCTAGCGACACTCCAATATGCCATTGCGGGGATATAAAATTAATCAATCTAAAAGCGTTCTTCTGAATCATAATTACATTCAGGCTAATGGCAACGGCTGCGCCTCCCTGCAAATCTCATATCCGAAAATTACCGTTGAGGCTTGGAAAACTTTTAAGGTGCCCGTAAAATTAAGAAATTCGATTAAGAGTCTCTTACCTGGTGCCATCAAGCCTCGTTAGGAGCCGCTCCTAATCTTTTAAAACGGCCCTATGATGCTCTAATCTAATCACGGTCATTATTAAAACAACGGACCCTTGGCAAGTCTTGCTGACGAACATAGACATGACTAACGTACAGTTTTAGGGGATCTCATACATATCCTGCCATTATTTTTTTCTGTAGTGAGGGGTTGGGGTTGTGATACCCTAATGGTTGTCGCTAAGCCTTAAGACTTACTGTGTACCCTCGGTCAAAAGGATTAGACAGAGCCCCATGCTAAGTTCTTTGCTAACCTTGAGATGCGTTGAACGTATTTAGCTGTTTCCTCTGCCTTACAGCACTTCCTGCACAGAGGATTTACCACATCAATCCCTAACTTTTGCAAGTGTATACTGAACTTCCAATGGCCAGTTATGAATCCAACCACCCATCGTAGTTCATTCCTGCTCAATCCGAGAGTGTCTGAGGTATTAGAATACAAAGATACCCTCAGCATCCTCTTAGACTAAACATTTCGTGACATGGTGACAGCTGTCCCTACACCAGATACACCACATGCTGACTTTATTCCAATGAGAGGGACCCTCCTTGGCACTCCTGTCGGCCCTCTTATCCCCTCCTACTCCTATATATTATGTGACTCAGCACCCAAGATAGTTCTACCTTGTTGGTCTTCGCCAGTGTCTTTAAGGTATTGTTGCAGATCCATATTGTTTTGCTGACAAACATAGACATGGTCATCGTATAGTTTTTAGGGGATCCAATAGATATCCTGACTATTCTGCCATTATTTAGTATTGACTGTGGAATTTAGTTTTGGGTGGTCTTAGTGGCGGTGAGATAAGAAATGCCTAGATGCCTCAAGGCTTCTTACTAAGAACGCGGATGCAATACTGAAGTTTAACCTTCAATTGTTTAAACAATTCACCTGACAGATAAATATTTAACTGCACATTCAGAAACTGGCCCTTAGGCAGCTAAAAAAGCTGTTAATATTATGTCAAATTTTGTGCATTCATAAAAGCCACAAAGGCAGCCAAACTGTCAGTAAAGTTAATCTTCAAGTACTGCGTTTTTTGTTGGTTGATAATTGAAGCACAATGGAATCGCATGCCAAATTTTATGAATTACTCTAGCTACCAAATTGCCCATAGTTTCTGTAATTCAGGAAACAACATATCCCAGAAAAGGCTGGATTATATTAATTACATTTTCATTCAGATATATGCGTCTACGTGTCTATCTGTGTGATGATACTTTCGGTTTCGCTAGAGTTGTTAAATTTAGTTAATATATGCAGGTGAGAGTTTAATTTTGATTTTTGAGAAATATGACACTGTATGAAATGGTACGTATCAAGTTTTAGGCTCACCTTTAACCGTGATTTTAGAGAATTTACTCCTTAAAACTGTTATTGGTTTCCTGGTCAAAAATCCTTGTCGGTATTTTTCTTATACATGACAACTTCCACCATTTTCCTATTGTGATAGATTTTCTAGTTGGAGATCCTTGGCGGTAATTTTCCTATAAATACACATGGGCGCTTCAATCAGTGACATCTGGTGCTACCTTTAACCGCGATCATGAACAATTTACTCCCTAAAGCTTAATTTACATGTACAGTGTTTCCGATATATGATTCGTATTCGTTCAGATTAAAAAATCCTATTAAATCCTATCCCTAACTTCACTGAATTATCTTGCTGTCAAAAGACCTACGGGATCGGATAAGAAGATAAAAGGCTTTCCAACTCGTCCGATCGTCGTACAAAAGTTAATATCATCGGACATAAGTTTGACGCCAATCCATTTTGAATATTTCAACCAATAGAAACAGTTTCTTATCGTCGTATCGTCGTAATCGTGTGCATGTGAATTAAGCTTAAATCGTATCCGACCACCGATATCCGATATGTCAATAGCTCAATGAGGTTTTATTGCACAACTTGCATCCCTCTTACTACATCAATGGTAAAGAAGAGAGGATAAATTCAACGGTTATTGTTACGGGGTGCATAATTGCTCCACGAAAATTAAGCAAAATTGATAATAAGCGGAAGCCGAACGAAGTGGAAGTGGAACGTAATGGCGATAATAAAGGTAGGAACTAAAAAGTCTGCTGCTCTGATGTAACATCACGGTGAAAGCACTTCACGTGGACAGAATGGCCGTATATCTAAAAAGGACTGACCTGGCGTATTCTATGACCGTAGCAACGCCACATACCGGAACGTGCATATAGTTTTCGAGTAGTAAATCCAATGATGAAGATTGTCTGCATCGTCACTGTTTTGGGCAATTACTGGGACTATTTTTTGTAGACAAATCAAATCTTCTGTACGAGATTAAAACGCTAGTTAGTGTTTGGCATTCTTTGTATTATAGTATTTTTTCCTTCCTCTTGTATCTCTGCGTACATACATTTCTTATTCTTACTTCATCATTTATCGAATTTGTGGTTCTTATGTTTTTAGGCCTGTATCGTTGAGGATAGAGGCTTGACGTTTCTCCATCACGAATGGATAGCATCTTCGGAAGCCATAACACCTCGGCTACTTTCTAAATGCCATCCACTCAAGACTCAATGAAGCCTGTCTAAAAACCCTGTCTAAAAACCCAAGACCCACAAATTGATTGGATGTCGGCCGCTGCGAAAGCCTTACATGGTATAATCATTTATCTTTGCCAATGCATAACAAGCTCTACTATTTGCTTTCTTGTCATTCTTTAATTAACATGCTTGCCTGAAAATTGTCTATGCATGTATCGTTGTCATTTTAAAGCAATTCTAATTCTCTGATTCTTCATCCATACCGTGCTCTTGGATCAATTATTATTTGAAGAACAGTCCAGCATACACATTTTCCAATTTCTCCAAATTTTCCAGGTTTGCCAGATTCTTTTCACTTTCTCAATTTTCCCAATTTTCCATATTTCTCACATTTTTCAGGTTTTCCTGATAATTTCCCGGGGTTTTCGGAATTTTTTTGACTTCGAGTATTTCCTAGATTTTAACGGATTTTCCAGATCTCTCAGATTTTCCAGGTTTACCAGGCTAGTGAATTGCGGGTTTAAAATACCCAAAACCAACCATCAGTAAAGAAAAAACCAAAACGTGTAATCGTTTTGTATAGCGTATAACCTACATTTCTTTGCAGATGGGTAATGTATTAATAGAGAATCGGGCCCATTATCGTACTATGATTACGTAGTTCTTTGTGCCTCAATTGGAACATATTGCTCTAAAAGCCTCAGCCACACTGCTCGCAAATTTATTCGTCGAAGTACTTGTCGAAGTAAGTCGACTACAGGGAGGGTCGCTACATTACTCGTTTAACTTCAGGAGTTATTCTGCTCGGCAGACAAAAACCTAACCTCCTTTTTTTAATAGTAAAGTCAGCTGGCAGCTCCACTTTTCAGTGCACAACACTTCACATATTTCAATTATGTATCTCATTTTTACCACAAGACAGATTTACAAAGCATTTTCTTTCAAGGAGCAAGCCTGAGCAATGTGGTCGGTCACTTCGCCTCGCAACTTCGATCCTTTACCTCAGCGCAGAGATCGACAACGACTGGAAGGAGCTTGAAGCGGAACGCAGTAGTTATTTCCGTCAAAGTCAAAAGTAACGATACCTCTGACTGTTCCACTGTAGCCCTTCAAATTTTCCAGGAGGTAAGGTGTGGTGATCCGGAACGCGCTCCTGGCTGTCATACGTTAGAACGCCTTTAGCTGCCAAAGTTTGACATTGACGGCAGTGGCTGATGGTAGAAGGAAAAGATTACAATTTGTTGTTATAATATAAGTGCATGAGTGTAGTCATTTGATGAAGTTCAGTTAAGTAATTTATTTGATTATCCTATATTGTTCAGATATTTTGTTATTGGTCAATTCATGAGTGATTTTTCATAAAAATTCCTTTCATTCTGTGTTAATTGTCAATCCGTGTTTGGTCACTGGAATAAAATAGTGGGTTGTGGGATTCGTTGCCACAGTTTTGTTGATAGTTTGTTTAATAATTACGACTGGGGACTGTTTTTGAAAAACGTAACAAGCGGGGGACCAAATTTTACACAAGGCATTTTGAAGTCTTTTTCACGAATATTTGCAGGTATGTTGTCTTTTGAGTTTGTATTATTAACTAATGTGGTCTGGCTACTATTTTTGGAGTGTTTCATAAGGTATGTACTATACATCCTGCTTTTGAGACGATACTATATGGCGCTGGGTCTCTGATTTCCGTCTACTCTAGGTATTGCAGGCTAATGGTGAACAGAGATAACTCTGTCTTATTTATCTGTATCTATTTCAACCTTTACTGATTTCTGTTTATTTATATATGATATTTATTTGCGGAAGGCCGATGCCTGGTAACAACCCAGGTCGGACCTATTCCAATTATCTCCTTTATTTACTCCTCTATATGGTTGGTTATATTTATTTATTTATATATATGCTGATATTTTACACTTTTCCACATTCTATCCATATTTCTCACCCTGACGTTAAACAGAGATATAGCCCACCATGTATTATTATTATTATTATTTATCATTTAGACTGTGAATGTTTATAACCATTTCTTTATTATACAATATCAATAACAAGAGTCAGTTTACCACTATTATTAAGACATTTTTGAATCGTATATTTCAACATATCAATATAAATGCTTCACCAGTAAAATATATGAAATGCAAAGCACTCATGACTTGATAAATACAAGAATCAAGTAATAAAATCATAACATAAACACTCAGCACTCATGATTAATAAATACAAAAGAAATGTTAAGAAACAAATAATAAAAAAAACCATATCACAACATTTCTGTGTTTTGATTTCATTCTCTCTGAGTTGGTACTCATGCATGCTAAAAGAATCTGGTTACCATGGGCACACATACAACATAGGGTTCTAAATTCCACCACTAGACGTCTTGATCACTTTGGCTACTTCTAAATTTGGTATCGGTTTTGACAGTGACCAGTTGCTCACTACAAAGGCAAAAACAAGAATAATGACAAATCTGATCTTAATTTTCTTCCAGGTAAATTATGTTTCATGATTTGAACAGATATTTAATTCATTTTTCATTTTCGGCGATCCTGTTTATGGGTACTGAAGTCAGAGGTATCGTTACTTTTGACTTAACGGAAATACTACTTTTTTGAGTCATCAGATGTGAAATTTTATTTTTAAGGCTATTAAATTGCCAGCAACATTCGGTGGTAGATTTCCTTCCATTTCAAAATTTTCAATGGTTTTGTGAATTGTCAATGATGTTTCGGCATGATCGTACCACACGTCATACAACTAATAGAGACGTTTATTGTTTTGCACAATTGTCCCCCCTTATGATTCCTTGTTGAATGATCGAAATTTGCAATCATGTTCTTGTTGCTTTTGACAACTCAGGGTTGAAATCACACGTTTATTCCAACAACCTCATGACCACCAAAGCATTGAGGGCTGAAATTAGACTCTGTATGAAAGAAATCCCACTACATGTATACTGTAATGTTATTGCAAACTATAATGTGTACCAAACATACATATGTATATGTGATCCCTAAATTTTTAGCTTCTTAGGGCCGGTTGTACAAATGCGGGTTTAGCACGAGCTTAGCTAAGCTCAGGCTTAAAGTCAACACCCGTTGTACAATCGTTGGCTTAGTTAAATCTGGTTGATAATGAAATTCACTACAGTTGGCATCAATGAAGCAATACGTACTGACATAATGATCTGAAAAATTACCTTTTTTGGTTAGGCACTTATGACATTTTGTGTCAAATTTTGGCAACGACCGTTTTTGTCTCTGTTCTGTCATTCACTCTCTTTGTTAAGTTAGACACAAATCTTCCAAAAAATGTGACCTAATAAAGTGACAAGCAATTTGAAGGCTCATCCTTGAGAAATCATGTCATTTTTATACCAGGTTAGGTTTAAACCTCAGCTAAACTTGCGTTGAGCATCGGCTTAGGTAAGCTCATGTTAAGCTTGGAGTGGGGGGTTAAGCCAGCATTGTACAACGGACATTTTTCCACTGACGTGGTTTAACGTCGGCTTGCCTTAAGCCGAAGCTTAAGCTTGCATTGCACAACCGGCCCTTAATCGATAAACATGTCAGTTTTTCCACAGAAAAACAATTTTTTAATGTACCTACCTTACTATCTTCAAACCTCAAAAGGATTACAACACAACATGTATGGACCTGTTCTTTACCATGGATAAAAGACCGTCTGCTCAGCGTGAATACAGGGTCAATAACCTATCCATCACGTACCACTTCCTGTACGTGACTGTTTAACACCCGTATGCACCGTTTTATCTTCTATTCTTCTTCGATTCTAATCCTAGTTCCCTAATCGCGTTTTGCTAATCTTTGGCATGTAGCCATGCACCGTCAAGAGATTAACTAATCCAGATTGGAGATACGACAAGGTTGTTTTGGCAGTGACAGTGTCAAAATTGCCAGTTTGCGGTGCATAGTAAACAAGTAATCTAATCCAGGTTTACGTAACTAATCGCGCCATTGACCTACGAACGGTGCATATGGGTGTTAATGACTAACACCCATATGCACCGTAAGTCAATTGCGCGATTAGTTACGCAAACCTGGATTAGATTACTTGTTTACTATGCACCGCAAACTGACAATTTTGACACTGTCACTGTCAAAACAACCTTGCGAACACAACCTTGCCGTATCTCCAATCTGGATTAGTTAATCTCTTGACGGTGCATGGCTACATGCCAAAGATTAGCAAAACGCGATTAGGGAACTAGGATTAGAATCGCCAAACGGTGCATACGGGTGTAATTGTCTTCAGTTTTGTCAGTACATTTTGATCAGTTTGTCTTTCATTACAAGAAAATACAAAATAAATCATAGTAAAGAGTGAACATACATGATGTGCAAGGCACCAAACCATAAAAATAAAGAAGTGAATACTAGGCGATATGTTCCAAAGCAGAATCAAACCGTTTCAAGTAATGTTGTCCGAATGAATACCCTTCCGTTAGATTCACCTTGTGCTCGTATACAGGAAAACACCGACAGTCGAGTCCGAAAATGAAATACACCACACGGATGATAAATTGACCTGCCGAGGTTGAAACGTTTAACTGTGATTGAGGTAAAGGACAGCAAGTTGGGAGCTACGGTAACGATCACGAAATTTGCTACAGTACTCGCCCAACTTCAGGCGTATGAAGTTTAACTTTAGGGGTGTGTGTAAATGAGCGGTGGCGGACTCAAGTTGTACAAAATAAATAGATATTGATCAAGTTGCTTGTTATCCAGGATAACTTCACTAACCTGAAATAGAACTAATGAAAATAATTCATGATAGTGTATCGTTTTTGTATTTAGACACTCCTTTACTGCTTCGCCTGAATCTGAGAAGTCTCCGACCTACTAGTTTCCCCAGGTCTATCCGCAGCTTCAACAGCATGCTATTTGTACGGTCTGCTGAGGTGCAGGAAGAGAAATTATTTGATACCGTCCCAGTGTCATCCATGATGTTATATTATTATGCTGCTGAAGGTTCCACGACTTTGATATTATTTAAACTATCTCACCTAACATTAACCTCAAATATTTCCAAAGAATCGACTATATCGACTATGGATGAGCGTTTTTGAGTGGTAGTCTAATAATTGCGAATAGTAGTAAGATCCTCTAGCTCAAAAATCAACCATCCATGGGAGAGGTTATTACCCAAATTATTCTGGAGCGGTAATATTATCGAACATGATGATAGCCTCCGTTAGTTCAGAATAATAGCTACTATAGACGAGGTTTTTTGTCGCAAACACCCTGGTATTATACTATTATGGCGAGTATTAGTAATCTCTGGTAGTTCAAAAAACAACCAATCATAGTCGAGGCTTTCAGAACCATAACACTCTCATTCCGTTACGTCAAAAAACAACCTATGGTAGAGGTTTTTTGAATAAAATTGTCATGAAGACGCTCATAAACTAGCTACGGCTTTTTCCGTTATGTCGTTTGTAATGCTACTATAATTGCCCGTGCAATTTCAGGCGAGTAATCTTCATCAGTTCAGAAAACAATCAACATTAGTATTGAGAGAGCGCACCCACAAAGTTTTTAGGACCACGCGATAGTTCTGACTGCTCAACTGCTAAAGAGTCCATGCCTAGAAAATATCTGCACGTTGCTACCGGTGCTGTTACTGGACATTATGGGGGAGTTTCTGGTTAAGAGATATCCTGCTGAGTTCTATCGCCACCTTTCTGACTAGGTTGGTGTGATTGATCACTCAAATTTTTGAAGGATCTCTAGGAGGTTGTCTAAGGCACCAGATGGGGCCTAAGTCCTGCGACCTTGGCAGATCCTCTTTCTTCCAATACAAAATATAGACAGACACAAATGAGGTTTTTTAAGCCAAATCGTCCTAGAATGATAAATAGACGAGGCTTTCATAGTCCTATTGTCGTGGAGTGATACTCGCACCATGTGCAATAGTAACTTTCAGTTAAGGTGTTAGTAGCTAAAAAATGAACCAGGCACAGGCGAGGATTTTTTAAGCAACATCATCCTGGAATTCAATGTAGTTCATGGAAGAACAACTTTTGTACAGTAATTTTAGTTAACTGAAGTTCATCTTGCTCCTTCTTCATCGTCTTCTTGTCCTGATGGTTCGCATCCAATTTATGCTTCGTTCTCAACATTGTCTTCATCATCACCATTGACATCTGGACATGGAGGTAGTCTTGTCCACTGCATTGTCCGCAAACTGAAAGTTCTCCAGGGCTGATGCTATAGTACATCTCATCTATATAACGTTTGTTTACAGAGTGGACAGTTTTGAAAAATGACTGCAAGGATTCACAATTTGTATAACAGTTACAAATAAATGAATAGATAAGTAAAATATAAACTTCTGTTTTTTTTTTCGACAAGCCATGTTGTATAGTACTCTTTATGCACAACTTTTTACTCGGTAAATACAATACAATAACAATAATGTTATATAGTTGAGACGTACTACAAGGTTTCTATTGGTACTAGAGATTTATTTTTAAGTATCCATCCCACTAAAATCTTCACCAAAAATGTTTGCACTTGGTAGCGACTGCTGTGCTTTTTTATATGTGAAGTAAGCAAATCTTAGATCCAGCCATATATGAATAAATTGTAGGTTAATCTTAGCAGTAGCTCTCACTTCATCCCAGATTTTTCCAATAAACATAAGAAACGTATCGTTAGCGTAACATATTATGTGTCTGGTAAATAAGCCTATAGCACTGTCATCCATATACTTTAGGAATAGCAATGGGCTAAGTACTGTTCCTTGAGGGACATCCATTCTGGCTTCTGAAGTAGAACTGCGTTTATTTCCTATTTTAACGCGTTCTCTGAAATAACTATTCAATCTATTAAGCAGTCTATTATAGTACACAGTATCAAATGCCTTGGCAAGGACAAGAAATACTGCCAGACATTTTGAGGAATCGTGTATCGCCTTTGTTGTCTGCTCTGAAGAATACCTCACTGCATCTTCAGTGTCTGATTTTGTATGAGCCCATACTGGCCTCCTTATTCAAATTTTGTGTGTTAAGAAAAAGCCTGACATTATGTTTTTTAATGGCTGGTTCAAATAACTAATTAATAAGTTATTAATTACCGATATCAGTCTATTGTTGTTGATCATACTTTGGTTATTATCTGATTTGTATATGGGAATAATTGTTGACTTTCCATTCTTGTGGAATTTTTTAATTTGGAAAGCAGATATTTATAATGTGAACTAATGGAGATAACCTGGTAAACTTCAGCCAATTAAAACTCGAATATTTATCTACATTTTGATCTTTAATATTGTTCTTTTTTGACAGTTTCAACGCATGTAAAAGTTGTTAGTTTAGGGAACAAACAATCATAAAAGAGTCTTTTTGAGCCAACCACAAGCGCGGCTTTTTGAGCGAAATCGTCCGGATTATACGTCATCGTACTCTCGTGTGTGTACATTGTGCACCGTTCCGGCCCAGAACAGAATAAAAACGCAATAAAAATGTTTGCCTTTCCCGAATTAGTTTTCAATGGCCGTTGCCGACCGGTTTTATTTATTGCTGGCCGACACTGGACGACCAGCTTTTGTTTTTTCACAACAATGAACTTTGGGGCTTTCAATATGTGCGCCGCACAGCGCTGTTCCGAACAGAACATGCAGGTGCTAGGAAAATTATTACCGCAGGAACACTGAATGGTGTGGCGAGCGGCGATTTTCACGCTCGATGTATTTTTTTGCTTCGCGCATTCAAATGAGGGGAGAGTTATGGACAACTGAATTGAATCCTTCATGAGCAGCGTAGGAGCTGACAGGTCGGTTGAGTGTACTCTAGAGTCATTTCGAGTTACACCGCATATATGTGAGTGACTTTAAAATATCTTTGAGGGGAAAAAGTTGCATCAGAACCGAAACTAAATCCTCCCGCATTCTAGGCAAGCGCTCTACCTATAGGAATGTAATGAAAAGCTGATGGGGAATTTATCTCCCTCAAATTTATAGCCAACAAATTGTTGCAATTACTAAAGACTGTTAGATATACCGTGTCTCAGGACGAATCTCGAAAAGTTCAAGGGATGACCGCTGGCACCGCCTTATGTTATAATAATCTGTTTAAATTATATATCTATAACACTTAAAAACTTGAAATATTCTTAATTAGATCGCGAAATAGTAGTGCGTGGCCGCTTTAACATTAGAAATGACATAGTTGTTCGAAATAAATATGTGTTACTTGGGGTAAAAAAACCAACAAAAGTAATAAAGAAGACCTGTTAGAGTAACCCTACTAAATGAACTTCTCCGTTTTTTGCTGTAAAGTCGAAAGCCTATTTCAATTCCTTCAAGGTGGGCCATACAAGTTACAATTATCTTTACAACAAACCTTCAAACGTTGATTTCTATGAAACAAAGTTTAAGAATAATTCGTTTTGATATCGACTTCACATTCCGAAACCTATGTGCGATATCTTTTTTTCGGATTCCTCTTAGGGTAAAACGTAAAATAGGAAAATGAGTTACATTGTCAAAAATAGATCCAAGAGGGGTAAAAGAGAACTGGCTTCCTGGTTAAAAACTCGACGTTAGACCTGAATCTCGAACGGAGGAATACTTTTGCATTCGGCAGATGGCTCTCTCGATGTGGAAAAATAGGTTCAGAACAAGATACACCAACTGCAGCATTGGAGGTACTGCTGAATATCCCACTTCTTGATATTTACATAGAGGGAGGGGCGAAAATGGCGAAGGTTTAACCACCTCGTTATGAAACACACTACGATACTTGAAAACCTTCAGTGCAACATACTAGAAATGCCACCAGACAGAACGCCAAGAGTGAGAGATCGAAATGGGCTGAGGGAGAACCTCGACATACATATGTTGAACTGTATCACCTGGCACATGGATGGCTCCAAAAATTCGTCAGGCAAAGGAGGAGAAATAGCCGCATTTTTTATGGAATGCGGCAGAATATTCATAAATAAATAAATAAATAAACAGGACTTTATTTTACCTGGCGGGTAGCAGCAGAAGCTGATATTAATACCAACCAGGGCAATTAATAAATATGTAACATCAAAGAATGTTGATACAGATAAAAGATTGATCATCACATGCAATGAAAATTATTTAACTATATCTAATTAAATTACTTAAAATTAAGAATAAAAAAACAAACAAACAAGGAATTAAGTGTGTAAGTACAACTTACCAGAGATACAAAACAAGAAACTAGTAACGTGGTGTTATGAGTTATTATGTAAGAACATAATTTCTTTCATTTTCGTTTTGAATTTCAAAAAACACACATTTTTAAATGTCGGAGAACAACGGTGTTGTATAAATTTGGCGCAATAAATGGAAAAGCAGACTGAAAGAAGGCCGTGGAGTGCGTTGGTATAGATAGAGTATAAGAGGCATGACTAAGGTTCGCATCAGTTTCCTACATAGACGTGGGGTACAGTAAAATACTATCTGTATAAGCACAGATAGCCGGGCGGCTCTGATGGCCTTGGCATGTAACCACTATACTTCAAAAATAGACTGGGACTGCCATAGTACCCTAAAGACAGTGGCTAAAACCAACAAGGTAACATTATCTTAGGTGCTTAGTCACATAAGAGTAGGTGGGAATGATCATCGGGTCAAAACCAGCATGTAGTATATCATACCACATAGAACATAGTACGGACAGCTGTCACCAGATGGATGTCAAATGACCACCAGAAGTGGAAGGGGTTTGGATTTATAACTGGCCATTAGACGTTCAGTCAAATCCTTTATGCAGGAAGTGGGGTCAGGCAGAGGAGACAGCTAATCACGTTATCTTCGACTGTTTTGCCTTGAGTGGAAGCAGGAGCTTCTATCTGAACGTAAGTCAGAAGTCAGAAGGAAAGGCGGAAGAGCACAGTCCAATGCATCTTAAAGTTCGCAAAAACTTAGGATGGGACCTCGCCCAACCCCATTGACAGGGGGTACACAATAAGCTTTAAGGCTGAACGCCAGCTTTTAGGGTAACTGAACTCAAGCCTCCTTACTACTAAAAAAAGCGTTGATAAAAAATACATGCCAAATGTCCTATAAAAGTTTTATCAAAACCGATCCGGTAGTTACTTAAAATATTTCCAGACTTTATACAAATGTTGTTAGTTCCGGGTTTCCAAAAAGAGACCATAATCTAAAAGGGTCCGATTCGATTGTCTACAGCTATCTTAGGCCTTGTTAAAAAATAGTTTGGCCACAGCTCAAACGTCAATAATAATTAAGCTATTTGACTCAATTTTCGACAAGCGCTGTAACTTTTGCGATTATTTGCAGTCAACAGACAAGGACCCCGTATAACCTCCCCGATAAAACATTTAGGGAAACTTCGCAATAAATCAAATCGTAGCCGTAGGTGAGTAGGGGTGAGTTTTTACACGAGCACCGTACCGCCCTTTTGGCGAATTACTAATATCGCTGGTACATCTGTAACACCTGCAATTTGCCTGGACGGCAGCCGTCGCATGGTCAGTGGGCGAAAAGTAATTAGTGTTTTTGCTGTGCCGTCGCGTATCTCTCACGTTCGCCGGTCGGCAGGGGTGTGTTTAATTACGCGTACGGGTCGCGACCGACCCCCTTACCACCCCTTCCCAACACCCTTCGCGAACTCAAAGTTCATCGGTGATTTATTGCCGAACAAGACCGGTCATCTGGTGGAGTACGTCGAGAAAACTCCGTCGGCAGTCGATAGGCTGGCTCGCACTTACCTTGATTTCTTCCTTTAGGGAACTATTTCGTAAAATCGCCTACAAAGGTATGAAGGAAACTGCCACACATATTCTCATTTCAATAATTCTGATTCATGCTAGCGACAAAAACACCTGTTTTCGCTTTGAAAAATGCTTCTTGATGAGGGAATTATGGTAATTTTAGACCAAGAAAAATATATTTTGATTTGAATACCCATTCTTCGGACATATTCACAGAAGCGATAATATGGTGAAACTTGTAGTTCAGGGTCATGCTCCGAGTGGGCGACGCCGTGGCCGTTTCCCTACCCGCTGGATGGAGTATCAAGGGCGCCACTGAACTGACAGTAAATCTCGAACGATGGCGAGCTACAGTTCTCAAAACTATTGTTACAGAGTTGGGGTTGTGGGGACCTCACACAGGTGTTCACATTTAAGTACTTAGTATGTGATATGCAATATATTTATGTAAGTAGTGGTGTCAGGAATAGAAACAATGGCGAACCGATGGGAGTAACATATTTTTCGAGTTTAAAAGTACAGGTGCATATTTTTATATTCTATAGTAATCGGTACTTTTCAACATGGATAATACATCCTATACAGCATAAAATTGTCGGATGCTTATACAGATACCCTTAGACGGTTCTTCCAAGAAGACCAAAATCTTGAACTGTTTGCGCCAAGATTATGAAATGCTTCTGTCAATATATTCTCTCAGTATTCTCGTTGTTTCGTTTACAAAATTGTCATATGCTTGATTTAAGATTTCCGTAGTTTTCATTCAATTCCTTCAAGTTTTGAATTGAAAATATCTACTTAATATATATCTATATAATCAAACATATCATATGCTTGCTTTAAAATTATTACAGCTTTGCATATATGGAAAGAAATGGTATACTTCATTGAAAACGTATATTGCTCATCTAAGAGTTAATTTTTATGTATGGCTAGGTACTTTACTACTTCACTAGCAATAAACTGTAATACCTTCATACCCTAAATCTAATTCAAAATTTAAATATAGTTGTGAACTAACTAAAGACTAGCATCGTCCTGGACGGCTGTAAACTGCACGTACTGCCACAAAATTTGCAGAAATTAACTACTTGGTACAAAATGATTGAAATTAAAACAGATATCTGGAAATGCTGATTTGTGTTACGGTTTCACTCAAAAAATTATCCATTAAAGTCGCAAGGTAAATATGTATTCCAAAAATGATGACCGATAAACTAAAAACGAATCGAGTGACTATTGATCGGCAGTTGGAAAGGTAAGTGAAACGTAATCAATAGCTTTAAGTAATGCGGCTGCGTGTGACGAAAGCTGATTTTGTCATTATGACCTCGAGTTAAAGTCTCACGGTATGTAGCAGCAGATACATAAAGGGAGCCCAAACTGCATTTAGGATTAAATATTGTAGCGAGAGGACATACAGTATCTGGGGAGTACTATTCTAAACCGAATCACAGAATAGCGATGTGTCAACGAACAATTAAAGAGTTAGGAGTGGAACTTCACCACCTTATACCAAGTGATTTCCTCTTATTTTCTCGAGTCAAAAAAGAATTGGGAGGTCAAAGATTTGAGTTGAATTTAGAGCTCAACAACGCTGTCATGGAGATATAATACTAAACTATAATGAAATAGTTTCTTAGAAGTTTAAGATCAGGGGATAAAGTGATGAGATAAATGTTTTGAACAGAATTGATAATACGTTGGAGAATAGTTGTTGAATATTATTAAATAAATATTCTATTGTTATACATCCATCGTTATTTTCAGATACATCCTATAAAAGTCGAAAGGTAAACCGGCAAAAAGACCAACAGTCAGATAAACAGAGAGAGCTCCAGAGACAGTAAAAGAATCTAACAGTTTTTGTCGAGGTTGGGTATACTCAAAAGGCATAGGATCGTATTCTTATAATATGCGTAAACTCGGTGTATTTATTTGAGATTTTCCTACCATTCTATTAGGAATATTTTTTTTATTTAAAGTATTCTATTTTAGCCTTTTGGCTATTAACGGTTGGTTAGATCTACAACTTATGTAACATGTTAATGTCTTCAAAATAATTTACAATGTTGTTTACGTTGTACTTCTATCCTAGAAATTCTGTAAGGATGTGGTTCACAATGTGTTCACTGTTCTTTGTGGCTTCAATAAACGACTCTCCACTATAGCATGCCAAACGGTTAAGTGGACTCCACAAATCTCATACCGAGGTTCCAATTCACGTACAAACGAGGTATCAATCGGTAGATCTTGTTTACCCCAGTTTTGGTTTCAGCTTTTACAATTTTGATGAAGTTTGCTACCATTTTCTATTTCATTTATCATAAATCATTTTTAATGTAGATTCTAAGGTCTGAGGCCAGATGTTTATGGTTGGAGTGAATATTCGGTAAATTGATACATGTAACAAAGTGCGTTTCAGTGATTATGAAGGCTAAAGAAAGAACTTAAAGTAATTTGTTTTCGA
The DNA here is from genome assembly GCA_951848785.1 of Callosobruchus maculatus. Taxonomy (NCBI): domain Eukaryota; kingdom Metazoa; phylum Arthropoda; class Insecta; order Coleoptera; family Chrysomelidae; genus Callosobruchus; species Callosobruchus maculatus. Next base: position 22,019,236 of record CATOUR010000014.1, on the reverse strand, counting down.
TAATTTTACCAGAATCTATTGCGTCCCGCATCTGAGTTGTTTTACTGGCATATTACGTAGAGCCAAATGTTTATCTATGCCTGAGTCTGTGCCGTTAAATGCACGTTAAATGTGTCCTTTTAAGGTGATAACATTTGGAACTATTTATAACAGAACAGATAGTACTTACGGTTGTAAATTTTGCCAAATGGTAGACGATTCCTCTGTATTCCCAAATAAGTGCTTATTAAAAAGTGGAGCGAAGCCTTTGGAGGAAAGCGAAAACCGCTCGGCCCAGCAAAAACGTGAAACCAAGCCTTTCATTGACTGCAATGCTCACAATAATGCTCAATGCTCTCTGCCCTTCATTCACGTGAGGACTTGTCTGCAAGTATTCTCGAATGCTCGTTTCCAGTAAAATCTTCACTCGACTAATCGTACGGAAAGAGAGTGAAGCCGGAACAACCAGGTAAGCACAAAAACTCCAACTGTCGGACCTCTGTTCAGTGGCACGTAGGTGGGTTATATGGGCCAATTTCTCAAATGAATTTGACCTCCGCTCAAAAACTTCCCACCTCCAGCACACGTCCGACAGGATACAGCGAGCAAAAACGGGAAACAAGTGAAAAGCCCGCATAATGGCTTTCCGTTTCAGCCCTCCCAGCAAAAAACATAATTCTGATAATAAATTAAATCGGAGGCAAGCACTTTTTGTCATCCCCCTCTGTCCCGCTTCTAGAAATTACTGAATGCCTAATTCACGACACCTGCAATTCCTACCGTGTGTCCAAAGGAAGCGTTCCTTTATAAGAATAGATAGCAATACATCCTAGTATCATTGCTTATTAAGTTGCCATACCTACTAAAAATACAAAGGTAACTATGACGTGCGACTCAAAATAGTTACCTAAATACAGGGCGAGTCAATCTTAACGCCTCGGATTCTTTTGGCCAAATGATACCTCTTTGCAGGAAATTAACTTTGCGGGTGTATATAGGTCGAGTTGGACCACATTTTAAAAACTAATACTTTTATAGTGGGTATCCAATAAAATCATGTCTTATCAAAGTTATTTTTCATAATGGATATTATAGCATATTAGATTCCTAGGTCAATTCTAGTGTGACTTTATATACCACACATGGGTCTTAAAATGAACCGTATAGGTGTAAATCACCATCTTTGGTATTGGTAAATATATAAAAATTGAACATCGCAGCGATTATAAAACTTAGAAGGCTCTGAGTTTGCCGTGTGACTGAGCATGGAACATGGCAGGTTAAATTGGACGGTAAACTATGAATTATTTTTGAACTTTGAGAAATCGAATTATTTATTAACGGAATTTCAATCACAGATGTGTCGATTTTTTCAAATGGGAATAACGAATTTTCTGTATACGCTTGAAGGTAAAATTTGATGACCTTCCAAATGATATAAGGTTATGAATATCAGTCAGAATCTAGCAGGCCATGAAAGGCCAGAAATAACGATAACATATCTAAGGCCCAGGAGAAGCTGGAGTACGACAGAAATGGATATTTTTTACAGCATTACAGTAGGCTGTAATGTCATAGAGATTAACAGGTTCCATAACCATGAAAAAGTTTCAGATGAAGGGAAAATTACCAGCGCATGTTGCTGACAGTTTGATATCCACAGAGTAAAATTTCACATGTATTCTATCTTTTCTAGAGTACTAATTTTCGTCACAGTAAAAAGTAGTTACTATCTGACTGTAACCTTTGAAGTTTCTTAGTATCCATTAGCAAGGTCGCGATAAAGGAATACCTACTGATAAATCTGTTTTCGATGATCTGACAGGTAAATTATATTTTATAATATGAACAGACTTTAACGTATTCCTTATTATCTGAGATATTGCTAACATGTCCTGAAAAATTTGCAGAACCCCAGTCAGAGGTACCGTTACGTTTGAATTGACAGACTATATCATCAGATGCGAAATTTTATTCCGAAGATATTAAACTGCCAGCAACATTTACTGATAGTCTTCCCTTCGTTTCAAAATTTTTAATAGTTTTGTAAATTGGAAATCCCTAGTACATTGCAGTAGTTAGTTAGCTGTGAAAAATAACCATTTCTGTCGTATTCCAGCTTCTCTTTGACTCTAGATATGTTGCCGCTGTTGTTTGTGGTTAGAGCTGATTTGTTGTATGTAATTTTTTTAATTTTCTCTTTGCTCTAGTTGGTTTGTATCGGTGGTTTGTACCTTTCTGATAGGTTAGTTTCTGTTTTATTCCATCTGCTAAATTTTTATAGGTAGTAAAATTGGGAAACACCGGTTTCATTTAAAATTTGAAATAAAATTAAAATTACAAGAGACCCACATCTACAACCTTATCTCATTAGAAAAGCTATGGAGTTTTGTATTCGAAGGTATAAAAAACAAGTATTCGCATTTAAACAAGTTATCTACCATTGAAGTATCCTTAATTAATCAACAGTTTTTTTTCAAGTACAAAAACAATACAAATTTTACCGTCCAACCTAAGCTGACGCTTTTCATGCATAGTCACATGGCAAAGTTAACAGCCTTCTAAGTTGTGTAATAGTTGCGATATTACTTTTTTTCTGATATTTTCTAATAACAAAAACGGCAATTTGCACCACCGGTTCATTTTAAGTCCCAAGTCATACTGGAATTGACCCAGAAATCTAAATATGCATCAATATACAGGGTGTTCTATTTTAAAAAGCATAACTTTGATATGTCACGCTTTTATTGCACACCCTGAATTAAAATCATTAATTTTAAAATATAGTCCAATTTTGATGTACACACTCTAGCATGGCCAATTTTTCTGAAAAACATATCGTTTGACCACAATAGTCCGAGCTTGACTCACACTGTATATATACTCGATGCCTTACAACTATACTTGTAGCAGCTTCATCCTATAGGAAGGTTCAGTATGACATAGGTGGTTGGACAAAACAATTACTTATTACTAATTTGTAATGTTGGGTCAAATGTACAACACGCTGTCCTCCCATTTATCCTTCATTCAATAGCCTCTGCAAGAACTGAAAGCAATACATACTAAGAACTTCATTTATTCACCTTTCACAACTTCCTAGAATCCACTCCTTATTCGTGTATATGCTACCCGATCAATCAATCTGACTTCCTCCATTACGAGCCAATAAAAAGAACACCGCCGCACCGGTAACAGTCGCCAGACCGCATACAGAACAAAAAAACTCAAAAAGGAGGAACTTTTTGATATAGCCGACGACGGCAACCATCGGTAGTGCGAACAATGAAATATGTTACCGATTTCGGCGGTGGAGAGAGTTCCAATAACATCTCAACTCCGCATATGCAGATACTGATTTATGGCAAAGATTTACCGGGCGCAAGCTCACGTGTGGCGGAAAGTGCCACGCGGCTGTGAACACGGGGAAAGTAATTTCCGGGTAATAAGAAGAAATATATTTGGATAGCAATAGGTTCTTCTAGATGAACTGAATAGAATGATTTTTTAACGTAAATGAGCTATGATTCAAAACTACTGATTTGAGCTCAGGCTAGTAGTAGTAATAGTAGTAGTGACGGAAGAGTGAAGCTAGGTGCGCAGGCCACCTTTGAGTGACTTCAGGAAGCTGGAAACTCGAAGAAAGAATATCCAAAGGACATCGAAAGTGTCTCTATCTGCAAAACTCCATAGATTCATGGCCCGTTATCCGACTAATGCTTTAGAGACCAAACTAAAAAAAGATGGCCCGCACACGGAAGGTGTAGAAAACGCACTAGCGATCTTGCTCAGTGCGCACTTTCCGGGCTTTACGTGTGGAACAGGAAACTCCCGAGCAGGAGCTCCTCGAGAGGATTGGGTTTGCGCCAAATCGGTAATCACATATGTAGTGATATGGACAATCAAGTCCTTTGAACCATTTAAGGCACCCTGGGCTGACGAACTTTTTCCGGCCGTGCTCCAGCAAAGCGTCGATATAACCGCCCTAAGGCTTATGCGTTTTTTCAGACTAAGTCTGGCCACACGGATCATTTCTGCACTATAGGAGATGTCTAAGGTGTGTGATGGTTTTACTTGTTCAGGGTGACCGACGGGAACCGGACGTTTTTCAAATGGTTAGTATAACGTCGCTAGCGGTGGTAGGGAGGGGATTCAGGTATCAGTCGCCTTGCTGTATAATGCCATTTTAGTAGCTATGGAGCAGTGGACCATAGAGCACCGTATGTTCGCTTATGACGCGTATGTTAAAAATTCTGAGTCTGTCACGGCCGCGCAGCGACTGTTCCGCGTTCATTTTAATCTTGGACGCCAAGATATTATTCCAAGCCGCAGTACCATTCTTAGATGCGTTAACAGTCTGTTAACAACAGGAATGATTGTGAAGAAAAAACCACCTGGTCCCACGAAGACTGCGAGGACGCCAGAAAACGTCGAGCGGGTGAGACAAGCGCTTACTCGGAGCTCTCAACCATCTGCACGAAGACACGCGCGTGAATTAAACTTAAGTCGTGAATCAGTGCGCATAATATTGAAAAAATATTTAGCCTTTCATCCTTAAAAGATGTGTATTGTTCAGTAGCTTAAGCCAACAGATTATGAGCAACGAGAGAACTTCGCCATTCGAATTCAAATGCTGCTTGGAGACCATGAAAGTGCAGCAACCGTCATGAGTGATGAAGCTCATTTTCATTTAAGCGGAGAGATAAACCAAATTTCCGATACTGGTCTCCAGGTGGCTTTTTCTTCACAATTATTCCTATTGTTCTCAGACTGATAACCCATCTGAGAATGGTATTGCGGCTTGGAATAATATCGTGGCGTCAAAGATTAAAATGAACGCGAAACAGTCGCTGCGTGGCCGTGACCGACTCAGCATTTTTAACATACGCATCATAAGCGAACCTACGGTGCTCTACGGTCCACTGCTCCATAGCTGCTAAAATGGCATTATACAGCAAGGCGACACCTGAATCCCCTTCCCTACCACCGCTAGCGGCGTTATACTAACCATTTGAAAAAGTCCGGTTCCCGTCGGTCACCCTGTACATTACAACACTTGGTATATAGGGTGGACATTCTGGTTGTCAGAGCAACGGGGAAAGTTTGACGTTTCTTGATTAGACGTTTTTGAGCCGTTGCGGCCGGCATTTAAAACTGTACCATTTGTTAGATCATCTTAAATAAATATAGGTCCAGGGAGAAATAGTATTTTAATCTCCAACCTCATCAGGCAGTGTTCATTCCAAAACCTGGAAGACTATCTTACGATGCTGCAAAGGCTTATCGTCCGATAGGATAGGTACATGATATTGGACAGAGTTCAATGGGCCCAGTCAAATATGTATGGTTATGGGGGTATTTCTTTGAAAATCGAAATCTAATCAAAAAAGGGTACTGAAAAAGAATTTTTTTAGAACTCACTTTTTGGCGGACTTTTTTATTTGTTGAGCCGCCTCTAGTATTAAGCATTATTAATGTTTTTAGTTCAAGAAATTATGATGATTGTAAATGAGGAGAAGACTTTTAAAATGCATTTTGTCCAAATTTTCCATATTTGGGGTAGAGGTGGCGTTGTATTCCTATGCTTAAGTACTAACTTTATAAGAACAATAAAACAAACAAAATACATTTTTAAGTCTTCGAGCTATTTGATAGGACCTAGACAAACTGATTCAAGTCCAGTCATATAGTACTTTCAAATTGCATTTTTCCTCCCATAAACATAGACAAAATGCATTTTGATTAAGATTTCATTTTCGTATATTGTACAACACAGACCGGGAGCTAGAATTGATAATTGCAGTACGTGAAAAAACTATTTCAAACTTGTGATGGAGACGACGAGCACACAAATGGCGTAGAAGTATTTGAATGCGCTGAGAATGATGATTTCATTTGGAAAAATTTAATAATCGCCAGCAATTACTATTATTTTCCAAATTTTGGACTGTTAAGTATTACAGTGAAACTTAAATTACATTTTGTTCAGTGATGGACTAACTGGATTATGTTTACTAGAGGCAAACAAACTTCATTATGTCCAACAGATTTTTTAATTTTTCAACTTGTTTATGAATTTCTTTATGCCAAAATTTGCGATTGAGTTCTATACACCCCATATCACTATATTATCCCAAACATTTTTTTCTCTACGATTTTTTTATATGTACTGGTCTTTTGCTTCTCCTGAAAATTTGCAATAATGGACAAAAAGCAATTTGAAAGTCTGCTCCTCAAATGATAAAGACAAAGGAAGTGTTAATATAAGACAAACATATTGTTTGGGATTTAAAAAAAATGGGAGATAAATTATTGTGGTCTAGTTTCACCCAGTTCAGTTTGTGCATTTTATGCTGGGACACTCTGTATATTAATACCGACACTCCAATCGACATTCTATTTTAATTCTTCTCCAATAGTTCTATTACCAAAAATGGTGAATGCACACAAGCATGTCTGTCGTTTTCCTCAGTATGATGTACCTACTAAGGTTTACGATATCTGGGAAAGGAAAGGAAAGTATTTGCACCGTTTGGGCACCGGCGAAACAAGAGAACGAAAGCTAACAGCAGTTAATATTTATAACTAACTACAAAGGCGTCCACCTGTTTAAATAGAAGGCCATTATATTCACGGCGTAGCGCGACAACCGCACACCTTGTCCATTACTTGGTTCTTTGTGCTCTCCATACCTGGCGTCTAGCTGGCAGATTTATGCCGCATTTGCACCGTGCCGTTCACTGTGCGCTTTATTAAGATTTAATCATGCGCGAAATTTATTGCCCTTGTAGCTCTTTGTGTCCAAATTGTTATGGGTGGTTTTTGTTTTTTAGAAAATACCTACTATATAGCAATGGCGTGACGCCAAGTATCGCATCACACCGTTGATTTGGAATGTCAAAAGCTTTGTTTTTCATGACGAATCAGAGACGGTGCCCCAATAAAAAATAGTTACATAAAGGACATTTCTATATTATATGATTTTCATATAATGAAGGTTTATGTCCACTATTCGTTTACTATTATTATTTTTGAAGAAGCATATCAGCTACAAAACCGTCCTATGTTTGTTTCACAAATTTTTATGAGGTACACTGAAAGTTATTTTTTAGTAGTGAGAAAGTTGGGGTTAAGTGCCCTAATAGTTTCCACTTAACATTAAGGATTACCCACCGGACAAAGGAATTAGAGTCCCATCCTAAGTTCTTTGCAGACTTTGAGATGCATTGGGCTAGGCTCTACTGTCTTCCCTCCTAGATAGGAGTTACTGCTTTTACTCAGAGTAAGACAGTCGAACATAACATGCTTAGCTATTTCCTCTGCTTCACCGCACTTCTTGCATAATGCGTTTGCCACATCAATCCTCAGTCTTTGCAGATGTGCGTTGAACGGAAAGTAGTCAGTTATAAACCCAACCACGTTTCGTAGTTCTTTTCTGCTCAATCTGAGAGCGTTTGCGGTGTTAGAACACGAGGATCTCCTCAGTATCCTCTTAGACTGAACATCCCCCACCACTTTGTCCCAGCGTTTCTGGTGCTCATTTGACACCCAATTGATGATATCTGTCCGTGCGATGTTGTGCGATACACCACATGCCGGTTCTGGCCCGACACGAGGGAGTTCTGCACCTTCCTTCTTATTTCCACCCAGTGGCGACTCGTGCCAACTTAGAGAGGTAGTGCCAGAATGACAGCCACCATTTCAAACCGATATAAAATTGAAAAGAAATACTTATAACTATACATATAGCCGATAAGCCAAATGTAACTGAGTCTTTATGTTCGACTTACCAAGCATCGATATACTGAAAAGATTATTCATATGCACCTTAGATTTTTAATGGGTCCTCATTTTCTCCCATATCCCATATATGAATAAGATCATCCGTGCCTTTTTCGCCGAAGTGTCATCGCCTCCAAATAGCACACATACAAAACAAAATAGTTTTTTTTATTAAATTTACGACAACGCGATTTATGTCCACTAGCAATAAGTTTTTCAATTTTACTTTTCAAGATTACTAAATAAGTTTATTAATGCGCCAATTTTATTCATTTTTGCTCCAATGATATATTTTAATTAAACACAAAAGAGATACCAATCCGAAAACAGCGCACAACTCACTCAAATTAATAAGATCTAAATTTCGAACCTTCAATTTAGCGAGAAAAGCGGACATCAGCATCAAACAGAAACAAATCGAAACTGCTGAAACAAAACAAAAATAGTGAACCATGAATGGAAATATGGGTAATGTGCCTGGCACGATCTACTTCGGATTTTCGTATTTAAAATCTATCCGAACGTCCAGCGTAACGTTCTCTCTCTCACTCGTAAGCGTTTGTGATAAGACTTCTCTCACTCTGTGCCATATAAGAAACGGCACGGTAGGCTGTTGCCATCTCGCCGTTTCGTCGCATCGTCAGCTCTCATCGTGGGAGTTGCCACGATGCCACGTGTTGCGTGGTGCAAGCATTTATGCGCTGAGCCGCTATTGCCATTTCATATAAAACAGAAAAAGTCGTTGGAAACTAACGTAGAATAAGAAAAGATTAAGAGATAGATAAATATGTTTTTGTCGAAAATTAAGGTGGTATCATGGCACTGTGGCACTACCTCATCAGCCGCCACTGTTTCCACCAACTCCTATGTGACTAGGCACCCAAGATAATATTACCTTGTTGGTCTTCGCGAGTGTCTTTAGGGTATTATGGCAGTCTCACACTATTTTTGAAGTACAGTGTTTACTCGTCAAGGCTATCAGTCCCGCCCGGTTGAATCTGTGCTTAGATAGATAACATTTTTACTATACTCATCCAAGCATATTCTGCCGCATTCCAACATTGCTGCTATTTCTGCTTGGAAATCGGTAGTCAGTTTACCTATGTGGATACTTACGTTCCGCCCAGGCCTACCACCCCACATGGCTTCTCCTGAACCTGACGAATTTTTGGATCCATCGGTGTACCAGGTGATACCATTCGACATATATCAAAGTTTTCTTAGAGCTCATTCGTGTCACTTAGGTTGACCTTGTATGGGACTTCGGTCTCGATCTTGACATTTTGTCGGGTTGCAACTAAGGTATGTCGCACAGCAAGTTCTCAAGTAAGCGGTTGGGGGGGGCAGTACATTCGTACCTTCAATGCTGCTGTCGGTATACATTTCATGGCGCGGATGGACATTGTAATGTCATCAGCGTATCCTTGGAATACCGAACGTCACTTACATACTTTCCGCATGAAAAAGTTTGGTGAAGATTAGAAAAAAGTAGGAGCTCCCTGTCGCGAACATTAGCGAGTGCAGAAAATCTACAGGTAATAGTTTCTGTTCAACGAGCGGTAATAATCGCAATAACTCATGCAGTAGAAGTTTGCAGCACGAGCCCTTGACGATTCCCAGTATGCATTGTTGGAGGAGATAGCGATGGTGAATGAATAACTTTTGATTGAACAACACAACATTCATAATCCACATATAAAATCTAAACCCTGGTTCACAAAATATATGATCTAGTATTGAATAACCAGCCCTAAATATACGGCAATCGTATTTTGAATGACATGATAGGTGAGGTATAAAATTTCGACTTATTAACGACTTGCATCATCAACAAAAAAATAATGTTCTATTTCACTAAATCGATGCACCTACTTGATTCTGCTTAAGCTTTCTTTTTGTTCAGGAAAATTGGAGGAGCAAATAGTGTCTACGCGGCATAGATTCTTCGATACTGTGCACCTATAAATGCAACTTAAGCAATCCATTAACATCGAGAAACCACCTAAAACATCAATGACTCGGAGTTAAACGGCAAGTATAGGAAATCCTGCACCAAATAAACATTCGTCTTCTCTGGTGCACTCGCAATTATTTTAGATTCGCGACGACTCGGCGTCGGTAATAAACCTTGGAAAATGGGACTTGTCAGTTTATCAAATCCACCTATAATAGCTCCCGACCGAAATAACTACCTTCTATAGAGAGAGACAAATCTATTGCGGGTCATTTATTTTCTAATGGATATCGGATACGGTGCTTTGAGAGGCGACGCCGACGCCGATTGCAAAAACGACCGACAGACTCGACGAACAGCCAGTAAACACTCGGATGCAAAATTGAGGTGAATCAATTTTTCAACGTGTCAACATTATATACGTTGAGAGGAGGTTCGTTGACATCCATTCATAGTGTAGAGTAATTTATTTATGTTTTGCACATGGATGCCCACGTTTTTCAGTCATAAGAAGTTAATTACAATAAATAAAATTAAAAGTTAAATGAAAAAAGCTTCTATTTAAGTGCCTTAAAAAGAAGAAAATAAAATTTTCTTCTGAAATTTCAAATATCAGCTTTTAGCCCCATTATATAGAACTTATAGGATTAAAAAATCCTCTCGGGCAACTTGCTTGCGTAAATAAGTTACTTAGTATCTATTTAATTGAGAAACTTAATCTCTTAATCTTAAGTTTGTAAAGGATTTTGACCTACTATGGTGAACTTCAGTTATTTTTTGTAGGATAAGGTCATTCAAACAAAAACTTCTCATTTTTCTATATGCGACGTTTCGACTTGTATTAAGTCATCCTCAGGCAACATAAAAACGAAGTTTTCGTCGTTGGTATACAACAATCATAAGAATTTAACTAGATAAAAATAACTGGAATAATAAGACACTGCCAACGGTTTTAAAATATAACGTCACAAAACACGCACATAAAAACGAATTAAAATGAAACAAACAGGAACAAATTGCCTCGCAAATTGCTGATTTGATTCTGTTCCTGTTTGTTTAATTTTAATTCATAAAAACGACAATAAAAATTGTGCGTGTTTTGTTACGTATTTTAAAACCGTTGGCAGTGTCTTATTTTTTTTTTTGGTTTATTTTAGCGGCATCAACTTCTGGGGTTATTAGCCGCGTGGCTCAGATTTATAAAGATTTAAAAAGACCTATGGACTTTGTGAAGTGTAACAGTTTGTTGCACATTTTCTGGTTGTTAAAGCATTCAAGAAGAGTCTGCAGTATTTCGTAAAGTGCACGGGAATGAGAGTGGCGTGGACATTCAATGATGATGTGCTTCAAAGTTAAACGTACTTGACATATGTCACATCTGGGAGGATCTTGATTTAATAACATAAATGATGATGTTAAATTCGTGAGAGGCATACCTGCTCTCTGCGTGTCAATGTACTAGAATAAGGGAACTTAGATATTGTGGGCTGCAAAAGGTGAAGTTGTGTATCACTTTGTTCCCATTTTATTTGCCACAGGTGATTAATCCTTGCTTTGATAGACATGAAGTCTTCCAGTGTCTTCTTATTCCAGTTATTCTTATCTAGTTATTAGGTATTCTTATCTAGTTAAATTCTTATGATCAGGGCCGTATATAAGGGGGGGGGTTGGGTGGTTTAAACCCCCCCATGAGTAATCCCATGAATGAAATGACTACTAAAATAATACAAAATAAAAATAATCAAGGATGCTTTCTCCAAGCTTAGTGATTCATTCTACTACTAACCAATCCCTCGGTACTCATGACACCTTAGCAGCTATACAATATATACAGATTTTAAGCAAATTAAGACATTACGTATTCTTTTACACATGAACTCCCCCCTACGGTCACCATGAACCCCTCCATGGTCATCGCCTAGCTACGGCCCTGCTTATGATTATTCTCATACCAACGATGAAAACTTCGTTTTTCTGTTGCCTGAGGATGACTTGATATGAGTCGAAACGTCGCATATAGAAAAATAAGGAGTTTTTGTTTAAGTGACCTTATCCTACTAAAAATAACTGAAGTTAATCTGATAATTTTTTAACTTCAGTTCAATTAAACACTTATAGGTACTTTAGCTTTCCTTAAAAAAGAGTTTTTTGCTTTTAGTTTTTCATCATAGTCTTCGTTGGCAAGATTTTGTTGCCGTTTTAGTTTCGTTTTCTCCAGCCTTCTCTTCCATTGTGTTTATGTTTCTCTTTTTCCCACGGTACTGAAGACATATTTGTCGACCCTTCCAGAGCTCCATTTAGAAGGGTAAGTCAAAGTTATTCAATCTGTATGTTACAAAAAATCCCACCTCAAGACTAATCGACGCCTCTACACCAAATTTCAGATAGATTAGACAGCATACCTCATGACCACCATCTTTTTTTAATTAACCTGATGTATTTTTGTTCTCAGCGAACCCTTTAGTTTTGAGCGCATCGTGCAAAATACGCCACACGCAGCACACCAGAAGACCTTTCCGGAATTATAACAGCAAATACTATTTGTGATTTTACTAGTGAATCGCATAACTTTTCATTGGATATTTTTTACATATTTTGGGAACTTATCTTACTACAGAGTGCAGCTACTTTTAACAAAAGTGCCGGAATTCTATCCCTCTACTGATATGTTAGGAATCAAATAGCTACTACTTCTGTCAATTTTTTTTAGGAATGCTATTCCATTACTGTTTCTCATAACGGTGCTAAAACTTGTAGTATTTTAGATCTGAATAAAGTTCATCATAAAAATAATAACCTTTTATCAATGCGTGGGTGTTATAAGTGTTGTTAATTCTCATTGCAAGAACTAAGCGGGGTAATATGTGCAGCTGCATACTGCAGCGTACTGGCGAAAAGCTTGTATAACTCTCTATAGAGGATTTCCAGCAAATCTGCGATTGCAAAGGCTGCATTTACAATGTAACCTGTCTAAATTTAACCGCACACGACCAGATAGCAGGTATTTGCTGTATAAATAAACCAACAATACAAACTTAATGAATGTTCTATTTTTGTGATAATTACAACCGCAGCGCACATTTAATCTCAGGTACGCGGTCACAGAATCGACGAAACGTGAACGTGGTCAAATGAATAGATAAATGGAAAATGCTAGCGTCCTATTTAAGCTTGAGTCGGTCGTAAGTTCTTTTTTTTCAAAAAGCTTAGACCAGTTGAGCTTGTGAGTTCTAAAACTAATGTGATATTAAAAATAATTAAAGATTAATTCGATTGAAAAAGTATGAGGGTTGCAGTTGGATTTAGCAAGAAAAAGTTGAATTTGAATTGAAATAACGCATCCACCTAGATAACCATGCTTTGCTTTGCTTTTATGGAGTCTTTGAATGAATATGTGCAATAGAAGCTTTGAGGCAATCATTGAAATGCTAGTTATCGTCGAAGTATTAAACATTCAATTAAGATACGTGAAAAATTAACGGTTAACTGTGTATGGAGGCTTCAACCAAGCCCGAGCACGACAGAGGCTGCCTGTTTGCAATTGAACAATACCAAGGCGAACACAGAGCTGCGAGTTCTCCTCGAAAATGCACTACTTACGTATTGCAGTTTTCCAAAGTATCTGAGCGCTTTGGACTATTCTAATGGACTATTCTAAGGCATATTGTAACATAAAGAGGCCCAAACTGTGGAAAATTCATCCTTACCACTTAGTATTTTTCATACAGCAACTCTGTGAGTCTAGCTCGGCTTGTGTAAGAATTGATGGTAACCTGTCTGATCAAACAGCAACCAGAAAAGGAGTGAATTCTGATGAGATAGGTCTTGGACAACTGGAATGGCGGTATAACTATTGGCGGTAACAAAATATCCAACTTAAGAGCTGCTGACGATACAACCCTTAGTGCTGCTTCTCAGGAAGAACTAGTAGCTCTATTAAACATATTAGAACAACACAGTGCAGCATATGGTCGTGGTATTAACTACAACAAGACCGGATAGATAGTACGATAATCATCGAGAAATAAAGTCAGTAGACCGTTATGAAGTAGTTCAAAGCTTTGTGTACTTTCTCGGTTTTTTCATCAGCAATTCGGGTGGCTGTGAAAATGAGGTTCGAGCTTACTAAAATATGGAGTGACCATGACATCACTAAACCTGCCAAAATGTCGCTGATTCAGTCTCTTGTGTTGCCTTATTTCTGTATTCCTCGGAAACTTCGACTGTTAAAAAGGCAGATCGAGCTCGCATAGATGCCTTTGAAATGTGGACGTGGAGGAGAATGCTGAGAGCCCCTTATACCGCCCATCGGACTAACGTTTCTATACTGAACGAGCTCGGTAATCCAAAGAGACTGGCCGTGCCCCTACATGCTGAGTGGATATGAGTATCAAGAGCACCACTGAACTGATAGTAAACGCGATTGATGGCGACCTACAGTTTTCAAAACTCCTCTTGCAAGGGCATCGACCAATTAATTGTCATCCACTCCGCTGTGACCCAGAACCCAAGCCGAAGTTACTTTGTTTTTTCAGGGGTTAAACTAAAGGTCTCATAATAAGAGCTCCGAAGAATTCCGATCGTTTTTCGAGCCAAAGTTCCGATTTACAAAACTGTACCTCTATTCTTAGGGCTTGTACGATTGCAACGATTGGAATACCTTCCAATGAAAAATCCAGAGGACGCGAAAACCTGCAATACGGTATCAACGTTGGCGTCGTTCTAGAACAAAAGGAGGATCTCTGTAAATGAGACCGATGATAAGAGTCTAGTTGTGCAGGTCGGCCGTAATTCTTCATCGCAGAATATTGGCGAAATACAAATCTTCCCAAGCGATAAATTAAAATGCAACCTAGCGTGGATAATGCGCTACGGGCACGTGGGTAGATACGATCGTGAAGATGACAATCCGAATGCATTAAAGCGGCATCTTTTCTTTCATACAGCCATCTTTGAGAACGGGAGGTAGTGGAAATGGAGTGGAGGTTTTTAATAATATGTAATTAAGACTCAAGCACTTTCGAAAGGAAAAACGTTAAAAATGCAGTCGAGTAGATGGCCTCGCCGGTGCCTCCCAAACTTTCAAGTGATTCAAAATACGTTAACCTAGAAATATTGACCGTTGGTGTAATAATCACCAACATCTGTAGTGATAAAAAATCACATTTTAACAACTCTAATGCCTTATAATGGCGATAAGGGTCTGCATCTATAGGTCCATGTGTTGGGTGCCTTCCATTCAGTAGGAAGCTACCTTTCTCCATGATATGGATTTTATCTCTGTCGCTTTTAGAGATTATCTGACACGTATCCACATAATGATGATGAATGTTTGTAGGTGTGGTGAGCTGTAGAATGAGACCATACGCCTGCGTGGGACCTTTATTGTGATGTCGCCCCCCCCCCCTATTATTTGTATAACAGTCGAGTATTAGATGGCAATACTAAGAAATTGTGCTGTATATCTCTAAGTTTATCTGCAACCTTTGCTCATAGCACTTGATGCAGTTTGAAAACATCTTGACCCTTGTGGAGAGTCTATCAGTATCTGTGCAGATATACCTGTGCAGATCAACTACGTCTGTGGGAAACTCAGGCCCCTTAGGCTGCGTTTCCACCAGAGATGTGCGAAGATGTGTTAGGAGGAATGTGTTTTTAACCGGTCAATAGAATCCCTTGAATAACCTCGCCTCGCTCAGCGCGGCTCTGGTGGGAGCGGCTTATCAGAGTGGGGTATTTGTACGTACAAAACAATGCATGTTGGCAAGGAATGTGTGCTAGGAATGTGTTTCGAGAGATGTGTTGCGGAGGATGTGTGCTGTGGATGTAGGCGAGCAAAAAGAAAAATCTGAAAAGAGCCCGCTACATATCCTCGCAACGCTATTTTATACACTCTTCATCTTCCTAGCACGTCTCTGGTGGAAACACCCACTAACACCAACACCGTTTCACAACAGCTCTGCTAGACATCCTCGCTGCGCTCATTTTCTTAGCACATATCTGGTGGAAACGCAGCCTTAAGCGGGTCGGATTGGCAATGTTGGTTCCTGAATTTTTTGAAGGGGGGAAGCGCACAAAATTTAAAATAAAAAAACTAGTTGTACGAAAATCCTACCTAAGTCTGATGAACCTGCAGCTGCATCCTGCACGTAATAGTTTCCACAATTATTTCTAACCAGTATCACAAAAAGTCTTTTCTTAAGAGTTTTTTACGTATTACTCATCACAAAATGTTATTTCTTAAGAGTTTTTACACATTACAGTCGGATGCAGGCACGAAACGTTATAAAATGCCGTCTAAAAAATGGAATCTACATATTTGCACCACCCAAATATTCTCTCGCAAATATTGATCTTGATTCTTGCTCCGGTAGCCTGCACAGGTTAAAAAAACTGCACAAGTCAGTTCAATACTGGCTCGGTCTGCCTGCACAGACACACGTCTCCGGTAGACCGTAACGTATGTGGTCGGCATAATATATATAATTGTGCATGTAAGGTAATGGCACTGTGGCACTCAAATACACATCCTGATACTCCCTCTAGAGGCGTTACCGTGTATGATCCTCGTATTCAAAATTTGCAACATGGAAAGTTACGCTGGATCATAGTTCTGTTAAATCATCGATTCGTTTTCTTTATAAATTCATTTAAAGTGGAATTCTCGGCTCTATCTAATTATTACTAATATATTTGTGTAACGATTTTTACATGCCATGACGAACTTATTTTTTAGGATAATGTCACAATTAAAACAAAAACTGACAGCAGACAGAAAGAATTCTGTCAGTGCGCCATCTGGTACCCGAAGGTAACGGCGAACCAAGGAAATCGCTGCTTAACAGCAGTAGACTTCTTGGTGGGACGCCAAGGTGCGTCTGCTTAGCCACCAGAGAGCGCGGGTTCTATACGCCGCTGCGTATGAAAGCCGATATAGAGCAGCCCTCGTAAAACAAAGCTTCTTATTTGTCTTTAGTCGAAACGTCGCATAAAGAAATATAAGATTTTGTTTTAATTGTGACCTAATCCTAAAAAAATAACAACAAACATCCTATATATATATATATATATATATATATATATATATATATATATATATATATATATATATATATATATATATATACGGTGTTTCTCAAGTTGGGACTTTTCCTCGTAGGCTAAAAGAAGTGATTTTTCTCAGCAACATATAACCGAAATGCTTAGGGATATCAAGATATTGACAGATAATGAGATATTTCTAATTACGTCCCTGTGCGATTACCTCAAAACACAGGCAAACAACGAAAAAAATCCGTTTACTATGTAGCATGGATGTAGGTAACAACGCATTTGACGTCTCTCGGTGTTTAGGTGCTACGTCGGACAACAAAAATGGTGCAACCGGTATATATAACTATAATAAACTGGTGGATATCAGTTTAGTGTACGGTGAATGTGATGGTCAAAATGCCTCTCGAATTTCGAGAGTGTAAGCCGATCATTTTCCTGACCGTATTCACCCTGCACCCGGTCGATTTGTCTATATCATGCAAAACAGCTAGAGGTGCAGACGATATTTGTATATTCACATCAAAGTGGATACGCTAGACGACCTAGACAACCTCGAACGGTCTAAATTGGAGAAGAAGTACTTGACTTATCCGCCTTGCGGCGCGACTTCGAACCATATCTACAAGACTTATGTGACAGGATCGTACTTCGCAACGAACGAATAGAAGTAATTTCATACCATTTTTCTTCTGCTGCTGATTATGCACTGTACATTAGTTTTGTCATTTCAAATGCAATGGTTTCTGAAATGAAAAGTCCCAACTTTGAAAACACCTTGTATGTTGTCTCCTATCAGTCCTATCTCTTAAAACACTAGAAACTTTGATAGGAAAATCTAGATGTTATGCTTTACGGTTGGCCCTCTGATTTTCTCTCAGGTCGAAAAATCTCTGTCGTGGTAGACAGCTTCTCATCGCCCTTTCATAACACCAACGCTGGGGGGTTCCACAGGGATCGGTATTGACCCCTACATTGTTTCAGCTTCACATCAATGATCTACTCTCTAGCACTACAAACCCGATCCACAGTTTTGCCGATGGCAGCACTTTACAAACAGGAATCATGGGCAATAGAACGATCTCTGTAGTCGAGCTGGAACGCAGAGGGCTGCAGATGCTTCGCTTTCAAAGGATCTGAAGATCATTACCGCATTGGGGCTCAAGAATATGGCAAAATTTAATACTTCCAAGACCCAGTATTGTACGCTATATCAAATAAGAAGTACCCAAGCCAGCACCCTAACGAACTATCAGCTCTGCCAAGAAGTCACACATTCAAGCCCTTAGGAGCACAGAAAGTATTTCTCACCGTCTAATCGTCTCACTCTGTATAAAGCCCAGGTAAGACGCGGCCTGGAGTATTGCTCGCATATCTTTTCACAGCAGCCGCGGTGTTCTAGCATTTAGGCTCTGCCTTCGCGGTACGCTCTAGTTATTAAAGAATGGTCAATCTCAAAAGGCTATCAACAGCATCCCGTGCTATCCTCCTCGAACACAGCTGAATAGCTCAAGTTTTGTTTTATTTTCACTGACCCTGGGAAAATTTAAAAACATCCAAAACGAATAATTTCGCATCTCAACACATTCTTGGTTGTGACAGCATTCCTGTCACCATTCACACTGATTGAAGTCGGGGCTGTTTACGTTCCGCTCTTACGGTAGGCTTAGGTAGGCTATTATTAAAATGACCTTTTTAAATCGTCCGCGCATCAGCATTTTTTCGCGGTACGAGAATCGAATGGGTACCTAAATATAGGTGCCAGTCTGGCGTCTCGGACATTCCAGATGTTTTACCGTCGGAAGAACCAAATGCCAATGCTGATGCTGGGGGCTAAAAATAAAGCATGCATGACTTTCAAACATTTCCAATACTCACCAGTTGCAAAAAATAATTTGATAAATGATCTTTGCTCAGTGCTTTATGAAATATGGACTTCACTTTTACAAAAAACTGCTTCCGGAATAGAGTAGCAAATACATCGTGAGTTAATGCAATATAAGTGGAATGTGAAATGGCAGGACTAAACGCAATAATAAACCAATCCATGTGCCATAATAAACCAGCTAATTCAAGAATACTTAGGTTGATGAATGCACTTCTCTAGCCTACGCGAAAGCTCAGTTCATACAGCGACCCATCCAGTCCTATACCTTTTCAATTGGCGATAAATCGGGTGATGATGCAGGCCAGGGGAGCACCCTAACCTCAGCTTCGTTTAGGAACCTCATCGACACCACAGTAGTCGTTGATGACGATCTTGCCAGTCTGCAGTTCAACTACGTGCTCTGAAACCTTTTGCTCGGTGAATTCGTCCTTCGATCCATACGTACCATGCTAAACTACAGCTGTAGCCACGCTACGTCTTATGGTCAGAGCAATTGCTATGAAAGAAGCACAACTTCTGGCATATCATAGCTTTTGGATCGATCAAAAGCAATGCTTTGTTTTTACGCATATAGCGTTTCTTTAGAGGTGCCATGTAGGTAAGTGTGGTTGGTTAACACCCGTATGCACCGTTTGGCGATTCTAATCCTAGTTCCCTAACCATGTTTTGCTAATCTTTGGCCATGCACCGTCAAGAGATTAACTAATCCAGATTAGAGATACGGCAAGGTTGTCTTCGCAAGATTGTTTTGACAGTGACAGTGACAAAATTGTCAATTTGCGGTGCATAGTAAACAAATAATCTAATCCAGGTTTATATATGTAGGGATATTAATTCGTATTAATTGTGGCTGGCTACATGGACTAATCAGGTCTTAAACCAATGAATGAAGATGGAAAAATATGACCTAGTTCTTGTCGGTTTGCCCACAAACATTTCACAACCATTAACTGAAGGACTGACGATGTATATGGTCCTCGAAGGCATCTTTACGACGTCTTTCAGTTTTTGAAAGATATCTATGTTATCTGGGAAGAAACTAGAGAGTGAGTTCATTAACTGCACCCCATTTTTTGTACAAGAAGTGAAGAGTACGCCAATTCACAATAGAACGTCTTTTAGACTTTGAAAGACGTATTTTTGCCATCTGGGAGGTCGATCGACTTCTTCTTTATGAACTGTTTCGGCTTAGAAGGTTGGTTGTCATCATGTTGATTTTTGCTTTAAATGCGGCTGCTCGGAATAATTCTATTGATGTACAGTGATACCACTCTCGTAAGTTTTTCAGTGATGCATGGAGTGCGTCTTCTCTCCGGAATTCCTTTTCCTTGTATTATCAGTTGTAGAACGTTGTATCTTTCTCCACGGATGGAGTGGCCCAAGTAAGAATCTGCATTTTTACAGTTTCTACTATCTCTGTTTCTTTATTCATAGGCCTTGATATTTTAACATTTGTGACTCTTGCGTCCAAGAAATTGACATCGCTTCATTTATTTAATATGAACTTACAATAATTCTTGGAAAATGCCGTGTCGATCAAATTCTATCCATTTTCTACAGGAGGTGAACAACACATCACCAGCTTATAATAGACATTGCAGCAGCTTCCCATTGTCAAAGGGTATCGCATGGAACTTTGAAAGAAACTTTTGTGCTAGGTATCTGCTTAAAGTCAATCTACCTGAAACTCATCCTTTTATTTCATATGGGTTTACACATGGCTTACTCTAGTAAATTAACTTATATCAATATCTTGAAAGTATCGCGTCGATCAACTATCAACTTATACAAGAGAAGACAGCACACTGGTTCACAATAGGTACCCACTGGGCGCTGCAATGGATTTACATTGGTACAGTAAATGGGTTAGTAGCTTATACCAGTAACTTGCAAGCCCGCTACTGATCCAATGGGAACAGATCAGACAAGTACTTGTACAAGTAGCGAAGACAGGAAAGTGAATAGCCAGCCGATATATTTACTTGCCTTCTAGGCTTCCCAAAGCGATTCGCACTGGCCAGGCGACAAATGTGTCAGCTATCCCCGTGTAAACGCGTGCCGACTGAGCAGTGGAGTTGTTTCTTTGGTTTGATTTCTTGAAATAATTTGCTTACCTAGTGGGACTTTATAATGAAGCGCAAGGGCGTAGTTAAGTCCCTAAATCTGGGGGGGGGGCTTAAGTCCCTGGATTTGGGGGTTCAAGTTCCCGCCCTAGATAGACAGATTCAACAGAACGAATTATTTTAGGATTTTTGGGGGGGGGCTAATTTCATTCACGGGGGACTAAGCCCCCCCGAGCCCCCACCTAACTACGCCTATGATGAAGCGGTCCGTTAAATTTGTGGAACTTTATCGGGTGCACGAGTGTCTTTGGGAGGTAACGAAACCAAATTATAGAAATAACCAGATGAGAGTAGCGGCTTTGGAAAAACTAGTTCGCGATATGGAAGTGGATGGGTTTACTGTTGGGGATGCCAGACAAAAAATTAAAAGTTTGAGAAATACTTACAGTCAGGAGTTACAGAAAATAGAAAAATCTCTTAACTCAGGAATGAACTTCCAGTTTAATTCGTGCTGATGAAGCATCTCTCAAAATTGTACCACTCCTTTGAATTTTAGCCAAACCCATAGACAACAACGTCTCAAATTTATTGGTGTCAATCTAAGACATAATCTGGGGAACCCACGTGGCTGCGCGATGAATCTAGCTGCCGAAGTTTTATGAATATCACATTCAATGATGTAAGGATCAAGGAAGACTGCTCTACGTCATTCCTGGGTATCACTATCGATAATAGGCTTACCTGGACTACTCATATCGACACTGTAATGGCCAAATTGAACAAATGCTATTATATGATCTGTTCTCTAAAAAACGATATAACAACAAATTCATTAGTAACTGTGTACTATGCATATGCCTATTCAGCTATGTCATATAACATTGCCGTGTGGGGACAGTCCTCTGATGCGTTGAGAGTTTTCATTCACCAGAAACGGATTATCAGAAAGATATTCAATCTTAATTATCTAGAGTCTTGTCGATCTACATTTAAACAATATAGATTATTCACCTTTTCTGCCATTTATTTGTATAAGCTTTTATGTTATGTGCATTCAACCAAAAGTGTGTATGAAAAGAATAATTTTAACCACCATTATTTTACTCGGGGCCGTAATGAAATTTGCTTACAAAAATACAATCATGCATTTTACAAGAAATCACCTATAAATGCTGGCTGCAGATTGTATAACGTTCTTCCTTCAACTCTTAAGGCCAGCTGCCTAACAAAATTTAAATTAGGTCTCAAAAACCTTCTTATCGATATCTCACCATACACGGTGGAGGAATTTACCACATGTTTGTCTATACCAAGTTAGTGTCTGCGTTATATATTATATATGTTTGTATGTCTGTATATGCATATATGTACTTCTGTATTTATATCTTTAATTTTTATATGACGGTACCTATCTACTTATTGTAGCTAAAAGGTATAATAAACATGAATGAATGAACAGCGTCTGCCTTCGATAGTGGAGCAGCAGCAGCCTTGTGCGCGGTTAGCGCTTGGTGGGTGACTGAATATACACAGGGCATTCAGTTTCGACCGTGTTGATGTCGCCCACACGAGCGCTGAGCGGAGCATCTTTCGCGGCCGGCGCTTTGAATGATCGACCGGGGGAGCCCCGTCGGACCGTCCGGGATGATGATGGTGTATCATTCCAACGTGCTGGCCGTGAACCGTCCCCCCTCTGGGAAGTTATAGCACAATAGGCCTTAAAGGCTTAAGTACTGACGGCTCCCAGAGAAAAAAAAGACATAATCCCTATTCTTCCGGATCTTCTGCAGAAAGCTTCTTTTGAAAGAAGAGTTGATGCACCTTTGGTACCTCTTCTATCGATCCATTTTCAAAACTATACTGTCCTTAGACGACATCTTTCTTAGTCAATCAAACTATTTGATGAAAACGTCAGATATTTTCAACACAACACTTCTGATTCGGTTTTTGTGGATTTCTGAGTTAAGCAAAGCACGACTATGTCAAGGATTCATGTTTTCACGTCAAGCAGAAGTTGGAAACTGGCGAACAACACTTACTAGCTTTCAACTGAAAAACTGAACTATCCTGGAACCAACTGTGGAAATGGAGGGTCACCCCATAGTCGAGTCACCCTCCGTTAAGCTTTTGGAGATCAATTTCAACAATAACATGTCGTGGCATGACCACGTCATCACTATTGCTAAAACGGCATCCCAGAAGTTTGGAGTTTTGTTCCGCTGTAGGAAGCTGTACACACCAGAGCAACGATGGTCGGATCTGTGCACAGCCATTTTATTATTTTCCCGTTGCATGAAGCTGTAGTCTAAAATCTCCTTGCAACCAAATCATCGCCCATCCGCCCGCAAAAAAGCATCCAACACAAAAACTCTCGTAAATGGTTCCTTGCCTCTCCCTCCTTAGAAGCCAGGACGTCACAGTTTTTTCTACATGATTCAGTTGGATGACGCGAAACGATCAGTGGCCTCCAAACCGTCTAAAATCGAAGTTTGACCCGTTTCTATATTTTTGGTTTTTTGATTATTGCTGCGCCGCCACTGACACGGTTTTTCAAAAACAGACGCGTTTTCCATTCTTGCCGCTGGTAAATTCTGTGTCAAAATTTCATTAAAATCAATTCAACAATTTTCGCTTTACACAATATACATAGAACGAAATAAAGCAAAACTCGTACCAACTTACATTTCTGTAATAGGCAAGCCAATGTTCAGATGGACCTAAAAAGTGTAATATGCCGCTAGGTATTTCTTCTACAAGTCATTGGACAGCCCATTATGAAAAAAAAATTTCAGTTTTACAACCCCTCACCCCCGAACCACCCCAAATTCACCCCCACCAAAAAAAACTAGAAAATGATCAGGAACACCTAAAACCCTTAAAAACAAAGTTTGAGGTGTTTTTGTATTTTAGTTTTTTTATTATTGCTGCGCCGCCACTGACACCATTTTTCCAAAACATACGCGTTTTCCATCCTCACCGTAGTAGTAATAATACTATGTCAAAGTTTTCATTAAAATCAATTTATTAATTGTCGCGTTACGCAATATAGAACAATAGTCGTATGTATACATCACAAATTCTAAGGGCCGGTTTCTCAACGTCCAGTTAAAGTCTCAGATAGGTATCTGCCAGATAGCGTTTCTATGGATACAACTGTCAGATAAGATTTACGTGACTTCGTAAGTTTAGCCTTCAATTGTTTA
Organism: Callosobruchus maculatus; assembly: GCA_951848785.1. NCBI lineage: Eukaryota > Metazoa > Arthropoda > Insecta > Coleoptera > Chrysomelidae > Callosobruchus > Callosobruchus maculatus. The sequence continues at coordinate 21,995,317 of CATOUR010000014.1, read as the reverse complement.
AACAATTTATCTAACAGTTGCTGTTATCTTGCAGATAAATATTTAACTGGACATTGAGAAACCGGTCCTAAGTCCCTTGGCCTCTATAATAAGCAAGGCAATGTTCGGATGGACCTAAAAAAAGTGTATTATGCCGCTAGGCTTTTCATTCACAGATTAATCGACAGCCTATTATGAATAAAACAAATCTTTCAGTTTTACAACCCCCCACCCCCCAATCACCCCAAATTCACCCCCACCCAAAAAAGTACAAAATGGTCAGGGACCCCTAAAACCCCTAAAAACGAATTTTTTGGAATATTTTGTTTTTTGCTATTTACTCCGCCTCCCGTACAACGATTTCCAAACTTATAGTAACATTACCTACTATAAGGCCCCACAACATATCGCAACCCAAATTTCATCATAATCCATGAAGCGGTTACTGAGATTACGTCGTTAGAAAAATGCCAACAGACAGACCGACAGACAGACCGTCAGACAGACAGACATCAGATAGACCGACGGAAATGTGACGTCGATTTTCGTTATGTAGACATCATGAAACGCCCAAAAAGCATGTTATCTCAAAATCGAAAATTTTCGCGATCACAATACTCCCCACACCTATCGGTGGGGGAAGTAAAATCGATCTACCTAGGCTCATCTACTTCATATTGGCACTTGTAGAGTACCGGCACGATTCCATTTTCTACAAAAGGTTAGGAGAACACGGGTTCATAACAGAAAAGTCCATAGCAGTGAACCAATATTAGCAACTAGGTACTTCGAGGACAAATACTCCTGCCAGCATTGAATTACACTATTGGTCCGAGTGCTTCCTTTGTGGAAACACGAAAAAGATGATTTCCACCTTACCCAAAGTGAGCTCAACGATATCAGAATCCGTGTTTTTCTTCGCTAGAAAAGTGCATTGTAGCACCCACCCAGTGTCAAAGGCTATCGCGTGTCGGTATGCAGTAAGTCGTTGACGCACATCTTACATTTTATTTGTCAGTGATAAAACACAACACAGTAAGGTGTTTTGTACGGATTTAATGAGTACGGGGAAGAGTTAATAAACAGCCGTAAATGAGGGAAGACGTTATCTTCATGCTTTCTAGGAAATGTTTGTCGATCAACCGACTCATTCCGCATTAAGAGATACGTTCCAATGAACAATTTCTATTTTTGTTACGAGTTGTGAACGACTTGCATACAACTATTATTATGACAGGAACCACTGATGGCAATGGCGGGGCGGGGCATTACAAGTTACAAGATAATATTATAGAAGGCATTTGCCTATATTAATCAGTTGACTGTGCTTTAATTTGGTTCCATCCATGTCAAAAGGCCTCCAGTAAGTTTGGAGATTCTGAAGACAATTCGGCCATTGATAAGCTGTGGCTCGTAAAAAACATGTTGGCTCTCTTCTGCTTGAGGAATGACAAACCCTGTGGACAACCACGAATAAGGGACGCTATTGTAGAGAACTGATTTCTAATATCTCCTCGTGGTTCGATCAGCGTGATTACCCTATACTACGCCAGGTAGCATAACTCTCTAGTCATGCAGAGCACAACAGGAGCACAGAGCACAAATGTGAAGTTTGCGATGTGACAGATGCTCCGCTTACGACGTGTATGAAATATATTGATCTCATTAAGCATTCATTACACTAACTTTTTAAACCACAATACTAAGTTGGTGATCGATTTCCATAATTTTTTTATCATTTCTTTCATCCATGTAGTGGTAAGTCTTTTGCATAGGAACACCACCTTTGGGCACTGGCCCCTAATAGAGCATCCTGCTGGCGTTCTGTCCATCCTATTTTTGGTTTTGTGGTTTATTTTTCTTCCTTTTAAATTTCTCCTATAATTATTTTTTTCTACTCATTCGGAGTTGACGATGCTCTGTGTTCATTTCCATTGTATTGTAGAGTAGATATTTATTGGTGCATTTAATTATTTTATAAATATAGGAGCTAAAAACAATAAACATCTCAAATTGTCTGAGACAGGAATGTAAATTGGCTAGGAAAAATTAAATTCGTAGCCGCAAAAGTTGACCAGGGGTTTTTCTCATATGGGGCAAGGAAGTGTGTAGTGAAGGGCATACTATTTTGATTGCATTTTTATTATTTGGAATATGAATGCATTTCCATTTAAAAAAATCCAGTTATCTATTGCAAGTAATGATGGTCTCGAAGGGAGGGCGGTACGTGCTCGTAGCCACCTCTTGCATCCCCTATATGCTTAAAGGGAACGTGGGCTTTAAATTATGTTATTACGTACATCATACTTGAAAAGACTGCAACAAACTGTAGTGTAAACAAGAGCAAGCAGGTATTCAGTACTCTAAAGATGGGGATTACCTTCAGAGCAGGTATTTCATGTAACGACAATAGATGGCACTTTTCCATGATATGCGAACAATATTGAATATTTCACAGCAGTCAACAATGAAATGCTGTGAAGTACAACTGCATCATGTGAGTGGTTTAACTGAGGTACACCTACTCAATACTTTTGCACAGTATATTAAAAAATGTTCTTTTTAATAAAAAATGGTTACTCGGTTAAAATGAGTATAATTAAAACATTGTTCAAATATTCAAAATAATCGGGTTGATCTCCAACGCATTACTCTACGCAGCATGCGTTTCAACACAACTTCCCCCACTCCTGCCTCCAACACACCGCCAGGTGGCGCCTTTCGAATTATTCAGCACGTGTATATTCAACCAATTTAAACACTGTATGTACATGTGTCAAGGCAGTTGCGGATTGACATGCAAGCAAGCGATGTAAGCGGACAGGAAATCACCTTTTCGTTGTGGTTTGGCTTGTTTCCTGCGACCCCGCGGTCCTGAGATGTCCGCATCATCCATTGCCGCTGCTGATATCCCCGACCTTTCCCATCAAGCAGGCGCGCGCACTCGTCGCGAGTGTTTTGTTTGAGCACGCGGCGATGTACCGGCGGCGTCGTGCGTCGTCAAGGCACGCTAGACGGGCTCGCGTTCGTACACCCCCTACCGGTCGCGGTAGACTCGCCGGTAGAGCGGCCAGACGGTCGACGGGCGATCGCGAAGGCTGCGGATCGCCATTGGACGACGCCGTCGCGCGCACCTCATTGGTGGTGCACCTGACAGGTTACTCCTACCTGCCGCGTGCCAAATGCACACCTTGCTCAGGTGAATGGAATCAGCTGATCAGCAACTATTGGCGCGCTTTTCGTGCTCGAGATGAAGAAGTAGTAGGAGTATAATAGTAGTAATGGGGAGGCGAAGCCAGGCAAATGGGCCACCATTAGCCCTTTTTGTCAGCCCTACTGAACCAACAGCCTACGTCGTAGAAAGTTCCTTCTCGAACCTACCAGACCTCATCTTGACAAAAGTCAGTACTATGTGGCCATCGTAAATTGGCCAGCGCGGCATGAGGTACGGAGAGCGGAAGATTCTCTCAGGTAGTGATGGTCATTATATCAGGTCGAGTCTAAAAAGGGGATAGAGAAAATGAGTGAAATAAGGACATTAAATATTGTATGCAGCGATTATCCAATCACGATGCCGCATCGTGTTTAAGCTGGGGAAGAAAATCAGCTGTTGCCAGTTATAGCTATAAGTTTTATGAGCTAGATAAATAGGATATTTAGTATTATAAATTATTTGCCGTTTTCTTTATATATCAAATAAAACAAGACGTAAAAGCAGGAAATAGGATTAATTAGTAGTAAAATTGAGAGTATATTATTGCAACATTTTAATTCGAGACAGGATATAATTTTTAATTTTTGATATCTAAAATACATTGAAGGTTATGGCAATGCCTTACTTCTTTCACTAAATTCTTTTCGCTGGTCAATTTACGATAGCCACACAGTACGTCCGACCAACTCACTGAACAAACTGACTCCTCCCCGTATATCTGAACCCCAAGGGCGCCACCAGAAAATTGTACAGGGGGGACTTACTTAAATTGAGTACTCAAATCAGGGACAGAGAGGACAAACTTGGTTTTTGGTTATACAAGTTTTTTATCTTCGCTGCAGCCCCCCCTGCACCCCTCTGCTGGCGCCCATGCTGAACCCTGAGGTTGCTATACACAGCACATTTCTGTCCAGGAAGTGGAACGCTATATCGTTCTCCTTACAGTATCTGGAGCATATGGGGTCCCCTCCCATCCCATACCGCTCTCATGAGTGACACGTCTATTCAGCCGGCAATGGCCAGTGAGAACCTCTCTGAGCAACCTAAAAGGTTGAGCGCCTCTCTACCTTTATTCAGAAGCCATAGCATTCGGCTCTTATCAGGGACGGCTATGCATCTTTTAGCTTCCGCCAGTTCCTTGCAGGCCCAGTCATCCAGGACAACATTGACCTGGCACCTACTAATTAGCAGGAATTCCAAGCATTGGTTCTGTGCCAATGTAGGGGCTGCTGGCCCCCATCCTAGCTAGACGGTCCGCTCTCTCGTCACCCAGTACTCCAATAATGGGGGGTCCGGGAACCCACCGAAGGGTCACCTTCTTATGGCTTGCTAGTTTCTGAAGGGCGACATCCGAGCAATTTTGAGCCAGAGCTGATCTGGCCCTCGGAGCTGCCATCGCTTTCAGAGCTGTCTGGCTGTAAGAGCATATATATGCTTTGTTCTGAACACTGTGCGAGTTCCGTCGAGTGTACACCTTCGCCTAGAAGACAGGTGTGCAGGTCCCCAGCGCAAAGCTTCACTGATGCACTCCTATATTCCCAGGCAGAAGCCTGGTCTCCCGGATCCCGACTCCTTCGAGCATCATTCGTTTGGAAGCACACCAGATTGTGGGGCGAAACATGCTCAAGATAAATCTACACTGAATAATTACGGCCTAAAAGCCCAATCTATGACTCATGTCATCCCTCTGGTCAGCACAATTAACCCGTTTTTATATTTTCCAAAGCATCCATTTTTTCAGCAAACCATGTACATTGCACCTGACAGGTTCCTCCTACATGCCATATATGCCATATGCACACCTTGGTGAGGTGAATAGAATCAGCTGATCAGCAACTGTTGGCGGGATTTTTGTGCTCGATATGAACCTACACAGAATAATAAATTGTCCTAAAACCATGTTATACCTTATCTATTATTCATGATATCCCTCTGGTCGGCTCAATCAATAAACCTGTTTTTAACTATTCCAAAGCATGTTTTTTCAGCAAACTATGTAAACGTCATTATAATATTGTCACGACGGCCCCTTTTTTTCTTCACACCAAGGAGTCAAACTGGACATAACTTTCACCGTTTTACTTCACAGCTCAATACAACATCACTTAACTTTAATCTCAGCCACAACTCAACTCAATAACACCCAACCACTCCTGCTGCACGCTACCCGTGACGCCTTATATACACTTCATCGAACCATCCAGTGATTTCGAGACAGCCAGATGACATTCCTGAACGCCCAATTGTCATTCCTGAAAATTCTAGACGATTCGACGATGCCTACACGTCGAAGATCTAACCTAACACTTTGACTTTACATCATGCATGACAACCACCGACTATACAACTAATACACAATACACGAATACCATAATATACAGTACGTTACAATATATACAACCACCAAAAACTGCCAATACATCACAGCAAGGGTCACTCTCAGACTCCTAGGCTGATTTAAAGGCCTTGGATTCCGGAGAAATTATATTAAAACTAGTGTATGGGACTGTTTCAACACTCTCAGCTTACTAGCTGTATGCATTTCTTTACATATCAGTTGGGCACCAGGCCTTACAAGTATTGGTAGCAATGAGTGTGCAGACGAGCTTGCAAGAAGACGCGCGAGCATGCCTCTCTTGGGTCCAGTTATGTCATAAGCAAAGCTACCGCCCAAAAGGCCATCGACCAATTACTACGTTTACATATGTGGGATTCCATTCCAACTGAATTCGAATTTGGTATTAAAAACTGCATGTAAATACTACAAAATTCAGATCGAAAGTGCATGAGCTTCAAGGTCGATACCGCTCTATTCTGAGATCGAATGTGGTATCGGACCGAAATTCATGTAAATGGGCAGCCAACCGGCCACTGCGCATATGACCTATTGGAATCTGTAATATCCTCAGAGTAACAACTGAACATAGAGGTAGTAAACAACTAATTCTAATAGGCCGACATCTTTTCCTACGTTGTCGTATTGACTACCTGACTAATTGTTTACTGTCGTCTTAATTGTATAGTATTCAGAAAAATTTAATTCTACCTCAAAAAGGACGGTATTTTGATGGTTCAGGAATGATTACAGCAAAATCAATAGATATGTTGACCTCTGTTGCGTTACTGCATATTTCTTCATCATAAACGCAAATTCTGAAGTCTTGCATAATTTTGAGGAGCTGGCAACGCCGCATGCCCTCGACTGTCAAACGTCTGCTTTGTTTATTGTTTGTGCGTCTTTTATGATCGGTCAGTAAAATCGAATTTGCTATTTATTTGTAACTGTAGTGAAGCTTTACGGACTTGCTGCGCTATATATTCGAGTGTAGTTTAACAGAGTTTAACAGTTTTTCGAGATGGAACTCAAAAAGTGCAGTGTTTGTAACATGGGTTGCATTGGACGAATTTGTGATATCTACAATGTTTTCTGGACCTCCCAAATATCAGAAAAAGACAGTTAATAGAACTCATCTGGGCATGCCAACGAGGGCATGCATCTGGGCATACCTACGAAAAGATTTGATAGTGAAAGGCAATCAAGACCAGCAAGAATGGCTTCACAGTGACCTAATAGTGATTTTTTCTAACTCAAGTGACAATTTACAAAGTAAATTGAGTGTTCATTTAAGTGGAAGTGGCAGCAGGAAACAGGTTGCGTTTATTTTTATTTTGTAGTGTCTGACTGTGATGAACCAGACATCAGATGTAAGTGGTATTAGAAGTGTCAAAGATTTTGGCTTTGAGCACGCCATGCTGAAGTGGTGTGTTTACTACCTCTATGTTCAGTTGTTACTCTGAGGTAATATCACTTCTAAATAAGAAAAAAAAACCGAATCGCGAACATGCAAAACCTTTCAAAGTTCATGTACTCAAAAAAAAACTACAAAACAGGTATGAAAAAACTGGGCTAGGTTATAGATTATGTGGAAGTTGCAGGCTAGGATTGTTTTGACAGCTTACTCGCCACCCGGATTCAAATTGATCCGAAAACTGAACGTGAACACATGACCGCCGGATATGGTACCGTATTCAATTTGGATTGAATTCCGATGTAAACGTAGTTGATGATCCAACGAGGAAGCTCAGGAGGAATGATATGTTAGGCACGTTACTGCTTTTATTACCGGACATGGACACTTCAGATAACATATATACACTCTCATTAGAGAACAGGTGTCTCGACTTTGCCATCAGTCTCAAGAGACTGTACAAAATATCATTCTGGAGTGGAGGTACTCAGAGCAAGGAGAAGGGTTCTGCTTGGTATATCACAGCCCGATGACGAAACTGACTATAGTATTGAGAAAAAGCTTCAGGACCTGGTCAGTGGCACATGAATTGGCTTACCCGACCAATAGGTACGGGGCTCATCTTCTCAATACGGAAAAAAATTAATCAAACAGATGGAGTTAATTCAAAGCTAGAATTTATTACAAATATTGACGTATCAAAATTGATCACACAGAATATCACATTATGCAAAAGTGGCCAAGTGTTGCAGACTCGAAAATGGTGAAGTCAGTTCTTTGTGTAACCAGGTGAAACCTTCTCTACAACTTCTTTATCCAGATGCGGCAAATCGTCCACGTTTAAAATTCCTTTGGGCAAATACCCAATGAGATTCTTCACATGCTCGCCCAGCATTCTGTGTCTTTCTTCCTCTACTATCTTCCTCCTGAAAATATTAAATAATGTTTCAACTTGATCCTGCACGCCCACTATTAATAGTTGAATATGTATATTTCAACTTTTTTAAGAGTAATTTATCTAATTTTGACGAATAAAAATACATACCATCGTATCAAAAAATATTAATCAATTAATGTACAATGCTGAAGTTTGCAATAGTGCGTAGATTACCACAGAACATCAAATGCTAATTTTTAGGTTAGGACAATCGGACTTAAGATCTAAACTGGATTATAAAAAATCTCTCATATAACCGTAAGAGAGATATTTTGAAGTTAGTTATTGAAACTAGTATGTATTTCAAAAAAATAATCAAAACTAAGGTTTGGAAAAAATACCCAACTGCGTTTCCAACAGCTCATATAACATAATAAAGTCACCAACGTCACTAATAGTGATGCAGGACGGAGACTAAAAATATCCTCTAGTTTTAAAATCGGCTATAAGGAACCCCGCGACGCATATTCGTATACAGAGTGATGTAGAGCGCAAAATCCAGATTTTCTCTTTTTTTTTTTAACGTAACCCCCAATATTTTATTATTCCAAAGAATTGCTTTTAATATTCTCTTTCATCTTTGTATAGCACTTGTTGTACCTACGACCAACAGTTTCAGATATATTTCGATTTTTCGGTAAATTTAAAATATACCTTCTACTTATACTGTGTAAGGCTTTCGCGGCCATCGTCCAATGAATTTGTGGTTCTTGGGTTTTTAGGCCGGCGTCGTTTAGCATTAAAGCTTGACGTTTCGCCACCACGAGTGGACGGCATCTTCAGAAGCTATTTCACTTCGGCGACTTCCTAAATACTGACGGCTGGTAGATCGGCACCTGTATTTATACCTGCTAATGGTGACGTGGCCCAACCAGGTAGCGTTGGTAGCCCCGCCCCTTCGCGGTATGGTAGTGTCTTCAGGTCCTCTTTAGGATGGGTATCCATGTCCGGTTGACTTTCTGTGTTTCTTCTTTCTTATTGAAATTATTATGATGTTTTTGTATTTTGACGGCTTCTCTTTGAAGTCTGGCATGGTATGAGGACGTTGCGGCAAGAACCTGAGTTTCTTCAAACTTGATCCTGTGACTTCCCTCCTTAATCGCATGTTCGGCTACCGCAGATTTGTCCATATGGCCTGGTCGACAGCTAGCCTTATGTTCTGCAATTCTTGTGTTTATAGAACGCTTCGTTGTTCCTATGTATACACTCCCACATGTGCATGGTATACGATATACCCCCGGTGTTGTGAGTGGGTCTCTTTTATCCTTCACCGTTCTCAAATATTCCTGTATCTTTCTTGTGGGCTTGTAGATGGTCTTGACGTTTTCCTTTCGTAACATTTTTCCTATTCTGCCTGTTATTCCAGGCACATAGGGTAGAAAAGCTTTTGCTATCGGTTTACGTTCTGGTTTTGCCCTATTTCTTCTCATTGTTCTTGTTATTTCCTTTTCTGTGTAACCATTTGCCTTAAGAGCATTCTTTAGATGTTCCAGTTCGGTGTCAAGTTCTTCTGGTTCGCACACTTTTCTAGCCCGTTCTGTCGAAGTTCTAATAATTCCGTACTTCTGTGATGGGTGGTGGTTTGATTCTTTATGTAAGTACCGGTCAGTATGAGTTGGCTTTCTATTATATACCTTGTGCCCTAATCTAACTCCTTTTTTTGTTAGAAGAACATCAAGGAAGGCGAGATTTTTGTTTTCTTCTACCTCCATGGTGAACTTGATGTTTTCATGCATGCTGTTCAGGTGTTCTAGAAATTCTTCGAGCTTTTCCGTGATTCCAAATGACAAACGTATCGTCCACGTATCTGAGCCATATCGTGGGCTTGTATTGAGCGCTCTTCAAGGCTGCCTGTTCGACCTTCTCCATTACAAAGTTCGCTACTAACGGGCTTAGAGGGCTTCCCATGGCTATACCTTCAATTTGTTCGTACATGTTGGCGTTCCAGACGAAGTAGGTTGTCGTTAGCACGTGATTGAAAAGGTTTGTAATGTCTTCCGGAAATATGTTCTTGATGTGTTCGATTGCATCGTTTAATGGCACTTTTGTGAATAATGACACCGCGTCGAAGCTGACCAGCATGTCGGATTCTTCCAGCTGTATGTCTTTGATTTTCGCAATGAAATGGGCTGAGTGCTTGATGTACGAGTCGGTTTTTCCAACGTATGGCTGCAATAATGTAGTTAAGTGTTTTGCTAATTCGTAAGTAGGCGAACCTATTGCGCTTACGATCGGGCGAAGTGGAACGTTGGGCTTGTGGATTTTTGGTAAACCATAAAGCCTAGGAGCCAGTGCTTCACTTTTGCATACCTTCTTTTTGATTTCTTCGTCAAGGCTTGAATTCTTCACCATGGTTTTAGTTTTTCTCAATATGGTCTTGGTCGGGTCTTTTGCTAGAGTGCGGTAGGTGCCTGGATCTAGCAATGCTTCTATTTTATTTTTGTAGTCTTCGGTGTCCATCACCACTGTGGCGTTGCCTTTATCCGCAGGCAGAACAGTGACATTTGTGTCCCTATTGATGTCCCTTGATGCTTTTAACTCCTTCGCTTTCAGATTACTTTTTGGCGGTTTTGCCTTTTTAATAATTCTTGCTGATTCTGTCCAGATTTCCTGTGCTTTTTCCTCAGGTAATGATCGTATAGCCGATTCCAGGTTAGCAATAATCTCTTCAGTTGGTATTTCTTTTGGTGTAATTGCAAAGTTGCCTCCTTTCGCCAAAACAGAGGTTTCATCTTCAGACAGGTTACGTTTGCTTATGTTGACTACTGTTCTTTTGGTGTCCAGTCCGGGTGTAGATTTCTTGTTACTTGTCAGTCTCTCGAACTTTTCCTTCTGGATGTTTGTGTATTTCTCTCGTTCTTTTTCCATGATTCTGAATGTTATTGAGTCGATCTTATCTCAGTCGGTTCTGTGAAGTTCTGTGCTTAACCGGCAGTGGATGTTCAACAGTTTCTTCCCAATTATGTCTAGAATAGATCTGGTATTATGAATTCGTTCTCTTAGCAGTGCTCGTTCAGTGCGTTCGAATACTTTCCTGGCTTGTTCAGATTTTATTACTGGTCTTATGTGTACAGCTTTGGGTATCACTCCTTCATCCCTGCACCGTGTCAAGAATGCCAAAGATGCTAGGAAATGTGCCTTCTTCTTCGGTAGATGTTCCAGTTGACGGTATAATGTCGTAACTACCTCCCCATAGAGGCGGCAAATATACTGTGTAAGGCTTTCGCGGCCATCGTCCAATGAATTTGTGGTTCTTGGGTTTTTAGGCCGGCGTCGTTTAGCGTTAAAGCTTGACGTTTCGCCATCACGAGTGGATGGCATCTTCAGAAGCTATTTCACTTCGGCGACTTCCAAAATACTGACGGCTGGTAGATCTGCACCTGTATTTATACCTGCTAATGGTGACGTGGCCCAACCAGGTAGCGCTGGTAGCCCCGCCCCTTCGCGGTATGGTAGTGTCTTCAGGTCCTTTAGGATGGGTATCCATGTCCGGTTGACTTTCTGTGTTTCTTCTTTCCTATTGAAATTATTATGATGTTTTTGTATTTCGATGGCTTTTCTTTGAAGTCTGGCATGGTATGAGGACGTTGCGGCAAGAACCTGAGTTTCTTCAAACTTGATCCTGTGACTTCCCTCCTTAATCGCATGTTCGGCTACCGCTGATTTGTCCGTATGGCCTGGTCGACAGCTAGCCTTATGTTCTGCAATTCTTGTGTTTATAGATCGCCTCGTTGTTCCTATGTATACACTCCCACATGTGCATCGTATACGATATACCCCCGGTGTTGTGAGTGGTTCTCTTTTATCCTTCACCGTTTACAAATATTCCTGTATCTTTCTTGTGGGTTTGTAGATGGTCTTGACGTTTTCCTTTCGTAACATTTTTCCTCTTCTGTCTGTTATTCCAGGCACCTATGTGAAAAGCTTTTGCTATCGGTTTAGGTTCTGGTTTTGCCCTATTTCTTCTCATTGTTCTTGTTATTTCCTTTTCTGTGTAACAATTTGCCTTAAGAGCATTCTTTAGATGTTCCAGTTCGGTGTCGAGTTCTTCTGGTTCGCACACTTTTCTAGCCCGTTCTGTCAAAGTTCTAATAATTCCGTACTTCTGTGATGGGTGGTGGTTTGATTCTTTATGTAAGTACCGGTCAGTATGAGTTGGCTTTCTATATACCTTGTGCCCTAATCTAACTCCTTTTTTTGTTAGAAGAACATCAAGGAAGGCGAGATTTTTGTTTTCTTCTACCTCCATGGTGAACTTGATGTTTTCATGCACGCTGTTCAGGTGTTCTAGTTCAACAGTTTCTTCCCAATTCTGTATAGAATAGATCTGGTATTATGAATTCGTTCTCTTAGCAGTGCTCGTTCAGTGCGTTCGAATATTCTCCTGGCTTGTTCAGATTTTATTACTGGTCTTATGTGTACAGCTTTGGGTATCACTTCTTCATCCCTGCACCGTGTCAAGAATGCCAAAGATGCTAGGAAATGTGCCTTCTTCTTCCGTAGATGTTCCAGTTGACGGTATAATGTCTAACTTCCTCCCCATAGAGGCGGCAAATATACTGTGTAAGGCTTTCGCGGCCATCGTCCAATTAATTTGTGGTTCTTGGGTTTTTAGGCTGGCGCCGTTTAGCGTTAAAGCTTGACGTTTCGCCTCCACGAGTGATGGCATCTCATACCATGCCAGACTTCAAAGAAAGCCATCGAAATACAAAAACATCATAATAATTTCAATAGGAAAGAAGAAACAGAGAAATGCCAAAGATGCTAGGAAATGTGCCTTCTTCTTCCGTAGATGTTCCAGTTGACGGTATAATGTCGTAACTTCCTCCCCATAGAGGCGGCAAATATACTGTGTAAGGCTTTCGCGGCCATCGTTCAATGAATTTGTGGTTCTTGGGTTTTTAGGCCGGCGTCGTTTAGCGTTAAAGCTTGACGTTTCGCCACCACGAGTGATGGCATCTCATATCATGCCAGACTTCAAAGAAAAGCCATCGAAATACAAAAACATCATAATAATTTCAATAGGAAAGAAGAAACACAGAAAGTCAACCGGACATGGATACCCATCCTAAAGGACCTGAAGACACTACCATACCGCGAAGGGGCGGGACTACCAACGCTACCTGGTTGGGCCACGTCACCATTGGCAGGTATAAATACAGGTGCAGATCTATCAGCCGTCAGTATTTTGGAAGTCGCCGAAGTGAAATAGCTTCTGAAGATGCCATCCACTCGTGGTGGCGAAACGTCAAGCTTTAACGCTAAACGACGCCGGCCTAAAAACCCAAGAACCACAAATTCATAGCTTCTATTTGTGTACTGAAATTTATTTATTTTGAGAAAGTACTATCGTATTTGTTTTTTATTTAACGAACAACTAAATAATAAGGTCATGATAGTATTTGATCAAGTCAAAACCTTAAATCGTCGAAATCATAATTATCAAGCAGATTTATCAAGTAGGCTTTGCAAAATTGACAGTTTTCATAGCCTGCTCAATAATTCCGTTATGTGTGAAAAACCAGCTTTAAAAATTAATTTTTCCATTGAGGGTATTTAGGAGAATCTTTGAGAAAATGCCTACTTTGCCTCTAGAATATATCAACTATGAACAGCAATATCCAGAACGGAGGCACTCTAAAACTAATGCGTTTGAAAGATTGAAGAATCGTTTTATTTAGACTGTAACTGTGTCGTTTAATATTTCATAGCCTACCTGATAGATCTGCTTGATAATTATGCACGACGTCTATAAAATTGTTTCCTCAGCACACTTGACATATATTATCTCGTTAATTCAGTGTTTTGACTTGATCAAGTACTATTATGGCCTTATAATTTAGTTGTTTGTTAAGCAAAAATAAAATAAGGAATCTGTATACGAATATGCGTCGCGGGCTTTTTTTATAGCCGATTTTAAAACTGGAGGATATTTTTCTCCCATCCGTGTTAAAAAATGATTTTTGATTCATCACTTTTGGATATATGGTACGTTCATTTGATAACGATTTGGATATAAAAGTGGTCATAACTTTTGAAACACCCTGTATAATGTAACAATACCTTATATTGGAAGAACGGAAATCATTAGTAGAATTTGAATAATGAATAATATGCAGGATGTCTCATTTAAAAAAATGCATGTTTGCATCACCACGTAGTTATGGATCACCCTGTATAAATCTAAATATTTTCTAAGCAAGGAAAACATCCATGGCTACAACTTGTACAGGGTGACCTAATAAGAATGGACGCTGGCAATATCTCGGTAACCGTTTATCGCATAGCTTCGAGAAAAAAATATTATCAGGTAAATCGGCTAAGAGAAATCGCTGGAAATTATTTTCAAGTTCCGCAAGTAGCCGCTAGGGGGCGTAACTGTTACAGTCAATCAGAAAAACGGCTTTTTCTCAAAAAATATCCAAATAAAGGTATACTACAAATTCTGCCGTTATGTAGACTGAACAATTCTCGATTTTTTTTGTTAATCGTTTTTTGTTCTATCTTGTAAGATGTAGTGGTGGGGGAAGGTAATAAAGCTTTTTATTTAAATGGCCGTAACTTTGGCATAGGTTAACCGAATTGAACAAGCTAGGTCTCCTTAGAAAGAGCTGTTCTTACCTAATAATCTTTTGTATAAAAATTGTCCAAGTTTATCTTTACTTAGAAGCTACAGGGCGATATTTGACATAATAACAATTATTACGCATTATTACGAAAATTTTAAATGGAGGTCAAAATTCTTAAAAAGTTAGCGAAAAATTCAACCTCCTAGCTATTTTCAAACCGGAGATATCAGTAAAACAAGTATTCTGAGAAGTGTGCTGTGAGTTTCAGAAACAATTGCGGCCCTATAGGGATATAGCCTCCGTATAATCGTTTTAGTAATCATTTTATAGATAATACTCAAGTAAAAATACTACAAATCATATTATGACTTTCTGAAACAGCCACCAGGTGGCGTAGTAGGCGCCAATAGCGGCTATATTCCATTTTCATAATAATGGAACTTTTTAAAGAACCAATCAAAAACAAATTACAGTATAAATTTATTGTTTTTATCATTATTAAACGTCAATTTGAGCTGATCACAAGGTATTATATGAATTCGATAGCAGAGATAGTAAGAAAAAATCAATGTGAATAGATCTTAAAAATTAAGGGCAATTAACAGCAAAATAAAGCAAAATAACGTGGTACAACTACAATTTTAATAGATAAAATACATAAACCTAAATCACATGCGTATACCATACCCAGTGTTGCTGTAGATGCCTAAAACTGTCAGCTTTATCTACGCTAGGATGGATGCATAAGTGCATATCTAACACGATAGACGCCATCAAACACTGGCAACACTGACAATATAGGTATGGTATGCGCATGTGAGTTACGTTTGTGTATCATTTGTTTGTTATCCTTGTTATTACGCCACCTTATTTTGCTTTATTTTGCTGTTAATTGGCCTTAATTTTTAAGATCTATTCACATTGATTTTTTCTTAGTATCCTTGCTTGTTGAGTTCATATAACACTTTTTGATCAGCTCAAATTGACTTTTAATAATGACCAAACGAATAGTCAATTTTATACTGTAATTCGTTTTTGATTGCTTCTTTGAAAAGTTCCATTATTATGAAAATTGAATACAGCCGCTATTGGCGAATACTACGCCACCTGCTGGTTGTTTCAGAAAGCCATAATATGATTTGTAGTGTTTTTACTTGAGTATTATCTATTAAATGATTACTAAAACGCTTATACGGAGGCTATATCACTATAGGGCGGCAATTGTTTTTGAAACTCACAGCACACTTGTCAGAATACTTGTTTTACTGATATCTCCGGTTTGAAAATAGCTAGGAGGTTGAATCTTTCGCGGACTTTTTAAGAATTTTGTCCTCTATATACCTATGTTAAAAGATATATAGCATACCATTTAAAATTTTCGTAATAATGCGCAATAATTGTTATTATGTCAAATATCGCCCTGTAGCTACTAAGTAAAGATGAACTTGGACAATTTTTATACAACAGATTATTAGGTAAGAACAGCTCTTTCTAACGAGACCTAGCTTATTTAATTCCGTTAACCTATGCCAAACTTACGGCCATTTAAATAAAAAGCTTTATTACCTTCCCCCACCACTACATCTTACAAGATAGAGCAAAAAACGATTAACAAAAAAAATCGGGAATTGTTCAGTCTACATAATGGTAGAATTTGTAATATACCTTTATTTGGATATTTTTTGAGAAAAAGCCGTTTTTCTGTTTGACCGTAACAGTTACGCCCCCTAGCGGCTACTTGCGGAACTTGAAAATAATTTCCAGCGATTTCTCTTAGCCGATTTACTTAATAATATATTTTGCTCGAAGTTATACGATTAACGGTCACCGAGATATTGCCAGCGTCCATTCATATTAGGTCACCCTGTACATACAATTTTTTTTGCTATCTTCTATAGTAGTGGAGTTATCGACCGAGCCGGTACTAAAAACTCACCCTGTATATCTTTGTATTAAGAATAGCTACTAAATATATTTATCGATCTCAATATTCTAAAAAATGACTAAACTAACTCAAAAGTAGCGTGTTCAACGGTTTAAAGTAATACTCTTGAATATACGTATCTAAAAGGTAATTAAAGTGTCGAGTAACGAATTCCGAGTAACGAGTCCGAAGAGGAAAGTAATAACAAATCCTTCTAAGTAACTAAAGTTTACATCACTAATCAATAAAGACGCCAAAGCAGAAAATGTTTGAAGATCTAGCGAGGCAATTTATAACTTGACTCAAAAATTTAGTAAAAAGACCAAACCAATATAAACACATGTCAAAATGATCAGAAATATCCTAAAATTAATGGACTGCGTTAAGGTGTTTAACGGCTTAAAAAGTCTATACTATGAACACAAGCATCATTTTAAGCTTAGCTAAGTTTCACATCACAAAAAAACTACCTAGCAGATAGGCTAAAAACATCACATGAATTTGAAATACACTATGACAATCATTTTACAAACGTACTTTATTTCCAGTTCCGCTTGCGCTTCTTCTTCGATCTTCATCAACAGCTGCATCTCCTCGGCGTGTTTCTGCCTTCTTTCAATCATCATCCGCTCAGTATCCCTTCTCAGCTGCAACATCTTCATCCTTCTCTTCTGTTCTGATAACTGATCCAGCTTCGCATCTTCCGCGAGCTTCTCGAGAAGCTGCAAAGGAAAAACAATTGTTCGATAAAACCCCAAAAGTAGCACTCTGCATCCGGTGGGTTCTACCATAGGCCAGTCAGAAATAATCCATGCGGGGTGTTTTAGGGTAGGTAGATTTTGAATACTTTTGAAAAGCGAAAACCCCAAACTGAGCCAAAATCGGATAGGTGGCAGCCTTGGGGGTCTTTACTTACGCGTACCACTGAAATTAACCTATTACAGTCGCCTATAGCGAGGTAGCTAAGGGCAGAATAATGTGTCCGCTATAAGCGAGGATTTGCGCTATAAAATACAATAGGGTTTCGAAGATTTGTATGATAGTCCGTTATTTTCTTTTGAGTTACACTTTTGGCCAACAGAGAATTTTCAGTTCTTTTTTGTGTGAAATCAAACTGTTGTTTAACGCTGCATTGAAAATCATTCAAATTCCAAATAAGCGGGTATGCTTTTTATCACGCCAAATAGTTGTTTAGCTGTTGGTGGCCCAAAGTTGCTCTCTGGTTCTTCCTCTTCTTCTGATTCTGGTTTATCATTCGAAGAAAAGCATGAGAAAGGATTGACGAGTATCGACAAGTTGTTCGGGGTTATTCGGTATCGCGTGACAGTAGCATCACGCTGTTCTAAACGAAGCTAACAGTCGAAAAATCTGTTAACTCCTCGTTAAACATTTCAAAATCGAAATAGAAACTTTTGATCGTTGTATACAAAGCGACGGTAGGTAGTTTCATAAAAAAAATTTTTCGTAGTAAACAAAGTGCTTGTTATATAAGGGCTCGTCATATCCCAGCTCAGCTACGTTAAGCTTGATATATGATTGTTCGTGCCTCATAAAATTGCTTGTTAAGATCGGGTGCTTATTATAGGAATAACTCGTTATGAGCAGACCTGCGTCCCTGAGTGTACTTATTTTGAAAATGTGACAAAAGTCTTCTCCATAGGGGATTCTGACCCCCACCTGTGGCTACGCCCTGGATTCTACAGGCTGAATTATATTTAAAAGCTTGGTGTGAGACCTATATCCTGTAGCTTTGGAAATAGGTAACAGAACGTATGGAGTTCGAGATCCAGGTTATCACTGAACTATCGTTCCGTATTTTAATTCGCCAGTTTTTTTAAATTTTTGACAACTAGGCTTAAAACTGATAGACTGGTACATTTTAAATATTAATCTGAGAAACATCACCCCGACAAACAGAATTCCTCTGACTCTGAAGAAAAATGAGACATTATTTACCTCAGCTCTTATTTTGGCGTCCTCCTCATTTTCTTGCCTTTGCTTTTCCTCTTTTTCCCGTATCTGCATTTCCAGCGAGTCCCTAGTTTCGATTCTCTGTCTAATTTGCTTCTCGAGATCTGCCCTGTGGCGCTTTTCGATTTTCTCTTTCTCTTCTTCTTCTAACAGCTCTTGAACAATGTCGTCCCTTTCCTTTTGTCTAGCCTGCGGATAATATAGAACGATAGATAAATATACTTTATTATCTAAGAATTACAAGATTCTTATTGACAAAGCTATACACATAAAAAGATGTGGGAAAGAATGTATTTGAGTAAATTCAAACGGCGCTCTCACTGTGGAACCCGAAGCGGTATTGACAAAACCGGATATTTCCCGGACTATTTTTTTCATGCTGATTCCGAATCTTATTTAGTTTTTCTCTAGCACCTGTAGTTTTGGCGGACATACAGACGGTCGTAGGGGCAGACAGATGCACTGCATAAGAAGCGCTGGATGGGGGTGGTGGGGATTGAAGTGACAAACCCATTATGCAGGAAGAGCGGTGAGGCAGAGGAAACACCTAAGCATGTTATCTTCGACTGTCCTGTCTTAGTCAAAGCAGGAACTCCAATCAGAATGAAAGCCAGAAGGGAAGACAGGATATACTGTGTAAGGCTTTCGCGGCCATCGTCCAATGAATTATTGGATCGACGTAGTGAAAGCGTTGCTGCTTCGATTTATTTCTTCAGAATAACGGTCGTCTAACAGACAAAATGCTTGATGGTGTCTTGCTGACATTTGTTGCTTTGCTTTGTGCCATATTTTTTTTATTTCGAGCAACCCACGCTTTTTAATTCCCATACCGATACATGAGGGCAGTATAGTATTGATCGCGAATATTTTAGATTTTGAGATAATAAGCTTTTTGGGTGTTATATGATATCTAGCAACTATCTACATAACGAAAATTTACTCATTTTCGTCTGTCTGTCTGTTGGCGTTCTTCTAGCCTCGTAATCTCAGTTACCACATGGATTGCGATATGCCGTGGGGTCGCAGGAGGTAATGCTGCTATTAAAATTTTAGAAATCGGTGCATGGACTACGGAGTAATTAGCAAAAAAACAATAAATTTCAAATATTCGAGAAACCTCGTTTAGAGGTTCCTGATCATTCACCTTTTTGGGTGGGGGTGGACCTCGGTCTAGGAACTTCCCCGATTGAAGTGGTTGTTCATACATTTGAGTATTTCTCCAATTTTTATAATTTTAATTTTTTTAGCCTCCATTTCAGAAAAAATTAACATGTGATATATCGTTTTAGACATCAGAACACATTCTCTTTCGACTGGTGCTATCAAATTCATATGTTGTATCTCTTGTTTTGTGCACCCCCACCGTTTTCCACCACCATTGTCCAATCGGCACCAAAATCTTTTCAACTGGAAAGGACCAGTATTTTGGAAGTCGCCGAAGAGAAATAGCTTCTGAAGATGCCATCCACTCGTGGTGGCGAAACGTTAAGCTTTAACGCTAAACGACGCCGGCCTAAAAACCCAAGAACCACAAATTCATCAGAAGACAGGATAGCATAGTCCATTGTGTCTCAGAGTTCGCAATGAATTTAGGATGGGACGCTGTTTGATCCCATTGTCTGGGAGTGTGCAACAAGTCTTAAGCTTGCGCTGCAACTATTAGACCAACTAAGCCCTAACCCCCGCACTACAAAAATAAGCTCCCTGGGAATAATGTAAAATGCCAACTTATTCATCTTCCTTTCCAAGAGTTCTTGTAACTGAGTACATGGGATACTTTAGCTAATTAATTGATTAAATTATGAATGTGTTTTGGAAAGTCCAATTTAGACCCAAGAACTTCCTATTGCATGTTTGATACAATTACTGTTCCTTATTTAAGTGAATTATATCAATCAACCATTTGAAAGTTACACCATCATTTTCAAGTTTTCGCTTTGAAACAGGAATGTCATTACCAAGCCAGAGTATTGTAGTGTCATTAGCAAATACAGTAAATTGTCATGGCAGTGTCATGTCATCAAATTATTCATATATATCAGTAATAAGATGGGACTCAACACAGATCCCTGTGGTCCTCAGCCTATATGGGAGTTGCATCTTTAGACAATTTCGAGACCTGTTATTCTAATAAAAGGGAAACCATTTTAGTGTTATTTCAAAACAACTATATTTATCTAATTTCTTATCATGGTACATACTGACTTAATTATAAGCCTTTTTTACGTCTTCCTCATCTCAGCTGCATCAATTTTGTATATTTTTGTTCAACTGAAGAACAGCTACCTAGAGCATTATGCAGAACTGAAACGTTTCCATATTACTCGAAAAAATATCTTACTGTATAGAACTTACAAACAGTTTGGTACACAACTTTCAGTTTGACAGGTAATATACCGGCAGTTTTACACAGTACTTTATACATATTTCAACATGGCAAACAAACCAGAAAAACCCAACGAAAACACAATAGAGGAGAAAGAGGATAAAGAAAAAAAAGAATCTTTCGGCCTTCATCTAGATCTACTTATGGACTCCATGGAGGAGACCAGGTTCAAGAAGAAATATTCAGAGCTCATAGAAAAGCTAGTGCATGAAACCCACTTCAACGATGTCGAGGTGGAAAGCTTGCTGATCATATATTACAAATTGGCCAAAGAGAACATGAAAACTGAGAAATATAAGGAAAAGTCCGTGACCAAGGAACAATTCAGAGACTTTCTCCATTGTGCGTTGGATATGACCGATGATACGCTGATGGACAGAATATTTGTATCTCTGGATAGAATGCCAGGATCCACAATTACAATGGAGACGTACGCTCATGCGTTATCTCTGATGTTAAGGGGCACACTTGAAGAGAAGATCAATTTCTGTTTTCGGGTGAATAACGCTCAAATTATGGTACTGGGACAGTTTTGTGATACAGCTTTATTTTATTTTTTTCAAAGAAATTTCGTCGAAAATCCGAAACATATCCATAGCACTAGAAAATCACCTCCATCTTAGCTTTATTCTCACAGGCAGAAACAGTACACAGTCGCAAGGAGTAAGGTCTGGACTGTAGGGAGGGTGTAGAAGTTTCAGTACTGTAGTGGTCAAATATTCGGTGCAGACTTTGGTGCGGTGAGCTGCAGCATTATCGTGATGGAGGAACCACGTTTCCATGCTTAATTTTGGCTGCAGGTTCTTCATAGATCCAATGACTTTAGGCAGCCACTGTTCAGTATACCACTTGTGGCTGTCTTCTGTGTGTACAAAACGACACGTTCCACAATTCCACTAGATTTATCTTTTTACAGATCGGGATTTTCTAACAGCTACTGGCATGTGCTGATCATTAAAAACCCACACTATGTTTTCACCCGGCACATTGTGAATAGAACAGCACATCCAAGCCTCGACCTATGTCACGATGTTCTTCACATAGGTACCGAGGTTGTTCCTTAACAAACTTAATTTAACATCTGCCGGCACTAAGTGCCGTATTCACAGTCGTCTCTTGCGTAATAATTACCTAAGGTTCTCTTAAATAATACTCAAGTGATACTCAAGGGACCCTCAAGTGCGGCTTTCCTTGTGTATATGTTTCCTAGACAACATCTACGAGATGGCGGGATTCATTTGGCGACGTTGTCAAATTTCAAATATATAAGTCAATTTGTTATGCCTACCTCTACGCTTTTTGATGTTTTCTGTTATCTCTTTTTGTTTTGTGCCAGTATTTCGTGTTTTGTGCCGGAAATTTTTTCGGATGTGACGACGGAAAGTGACAACACCATACTCCAAATTAACCTACAAAATCGCCTTGACTGCAACGTCATCTTGACATTTCGTTACTTGAGTATTACTCAAGGAAGCCTTATGTAAGGCTATCTGGCACTATCAGGGACCGGAAAAACCGGTCCCAAGTCACACGTTGTGTCATCTGCTCTTCAGTCAGTTGATGCAGCACCCACAGACACGTTTCTTAGCGTGCGAAACATCATGTACAATCCGTCTATCGGTTGGTAGGTCGCTCACCTGTCCTCATCAAGCGTTTTCTTCATGGTAGTACCTTTTTCCTTCGTAACTGATATTTGTGGCTATCTCTGCCTCTCAGCATCCTTCAGAGTGAAATTTCCCCTTTCGCTATATAATGTGTCATCTAGCATCTCTTCTTAGCACTGGTCTATGTTTAAATCACGCGCGAAATGATAACGCAAAAATGTCTTTATCTTACTTATTTCGTCATTTAGGTGCCATCGAAAGTACCTTAGACTCTCACTGCTAATGAATATCTGAGCTGATCGGCTTGATGCGATGGTCGTTGTAATGCAAGTATAAACATGTCTCAACATGCAGCAACTTTCCTAGTACCATTTGTAACTGTAGTATCTTCCTCAAAAAGTCGAGTAGTGCTGCAAGCAGAATCAACCTATTTGACGTTATTTTGAATTTGTAGGTCTACGATACAATGGGGGATGGACTTCTGGGTAGAGACGCCATGTTCTACTTGCTGCGGAACTCTCTTGTCAGTTTAAGTGGAGAAGACGATGCGGAAGAATCAGTTAAAGTGAGTTTTCCTCTTTCGACCAAACATTCTACGTCAAACGTTTATTGAATGATAACGATAAAAATTGCAAGTCCGCAGCTTTCTGCTCCCACTGGACCTTAGGCCTTAGGCTGCGAAAATATTTCTTGAGTATCATGTATTCTGATCTAGCTATGCATAAGACTGGCTGCTTCGCTAAGTTTAATATTTTTTTTACCCACGATTATTTTAAAAATATAGTTAATTAAGAATACTTCGCATTGAACGCAAACATTCATCAAGATGACGGTCGAGTTCAAGACTTCCATTGAATCGTCAAAAGAAGAAACATTCTCTAACATGGCACCCGTTACATACAGGGTGTCCCACGACGATTAAGACAAGCAATATTATATCGGAACAGGGTAGTAGTACAGAATTATAATTTTAGGGATGTAAGTTAGAGCAAATTAATATGGTATCATTTCTTATTACTGTGTCACCCAATGCGGTATTTTTTTTGATCACGTGACGTCCGATTCAAAATTTTTAATGGTATTTGCGACTTTTTGTGTTCCTCCCAATAAAGCAATTCCAACAAACTAGCACACTTGGGGTCTAAAGTGATTAATTCAAGAGCTACAGGTACTTAAAGGATGGTACCACTACCATTGATTATAACATTTACCCCTACAGTTAAATTACTTTGGTACTGTTTCACAATGGTAGTGGTACAGACTGCAACATGGCTTTTGCACCAGCTTAGGGTTTGCCCACTATAAAAATGAATATCATCCTATTTAGGTAAATACTTATGTATGTCTCGTTATGTCTCTTTTTCTGTCAGTTCATGAACAACATTTTCAACAAACATTCGTATTTTTGGGACACACGCAGTCGTTGTTTGCAATTTAACTAGATATGCTTCAATTTCCTCATCATCCGAAGATGATATTGGCAGTTCATCCAACATCACTTCCCGTACCTTCCGTAACCTATCCTATCATCCATGCTACTATGGATCTACCCCACTACCCAGTTCTTAATTAAAAAAATTATTTTCTTTGACAAATAAGATAGGTTATAATTAATATTTTATAGATGTCAAATGCACTGAAACCGCCACGAGCTCAGAGAGTCCGTGGCGATAATTTGCACTCAAGTGCAATTAAGCGGAGAAGTCGGAAACAAAAAACCACACCTGTTTTGCACTCAAATGTAAGACGAACATAAGTTTGACACTCAGTTCCTACGAGTGCTGTAATAGGACAATAAGTAGAAAACGCTATTAGTTTCCGTCTGACATCGACAACGTCGTGATGATTGTTTCCTTTGGCTTCTTTCTGTGCTCTCTGCGAGGTACGGCCGTAGGCCGCCAAATATTTGCGTTTGGGTTGCTGCCATGGTAAGCATTATGCGTTAGTAAGGTCATCGCCCCCATCCCTACTATGCGATACTGGGAACATTTTTTTATCAAACCATTAAAATTTTGTATAAATCATTTTGTATAACTCATAGGGGCATATACGAGCGTTGCAGTTGGCATAGAAGCGCGCTTATCTGGTTGGATGAAGCGAATGCACCTTTGCGTTCCGCCAAGAAGTTTGCTGCTTCTTAGCAGTGACTTCTTTCGGTTTGCCGTTACCTCCGGGTACCAGATGGTGCACAGGCAGATCTTTTCTGTCGCCTACTCTCATAGGGGCATCACACACTTCTCACATTCTACACATTTACATTTTTTACTTTCAACTTTAATTGTATTATGCCGCATCTTTCTTTGAAATCTAATTTCACCTAGACCCTAGATGACAGATACATTTTTTTAACAGTTTACGCAGTTGCTATAAATATTATTCAGTTTGGTAATGTCTGTTAATAGTGTCAAACAAATTAAAATTTTAGCCTTGGTCTGTCCCCATGCACTGAACCAGTTTAGTAATGCTAAGGTAACTCTTGCTCTCCGACTGTATGAGGATGTGACTTTTAAAGTTACGCACGTTATAATTTCTAATTATTATTTTTTCTCCTAGGATATGATAGAAGTCATAACAAAAAAGCTGGATGTTGATAGAGATGGGAAGATATCATTCCAGGATTACAAGCAAACCGTACTGAAACAACCAGCGCTACTAGAAGTATTTGGGCAATGCCTCCCATCCAGAGGAGCAGTTTACACGTTCTCAACGACATTTTCATCGAATCCGAACCTAAAGATGTAGTTTTTAGTTTGTACTTCATAAAGTGATCCTTCTCATCGTCCCATCGTCTTTCTAAGCATATTCATAGAAATTAACGAGAGTGAAATAAACAAGTAATGAATCTAGTTGTAGTAGTTGTAGAATGATTCAGATGCAAAATATATGAATAAAATGAAGGCACCTGCTCCTCCCTCTACACTCACTTGACTAGTAAACCATTCCATGATTATCCATCTTCTAGCCACTTTTATAGCCCTGCTATTCCTATAATCTTGACCAGTAAAACTCTTACTAGTGCAGCCAAATATCAACCATACTAACTTATGGAAACTTTTTTTGGAAAATCTTCTCAAAGAAATTTTTAATCACTGTGTCATCTCATGTTCACAAATACTTGATAAAAATATCCATTTATTCTACTGGTGAGCTATGGACGGAACTATGACACTGTTGAGAGAGCGCACCCATGAAGCTTTTAAGACCGCGTAGGGTGATAATTCTGGCTGCTGAACCGCTAAAGAGTTTCTCTGCAACCCTAGTGAGGAGGTAGCTAGATACTACCTGTCCATGCCCAGGTAACACCTCCAAGATGCGAATGGTGCTGTTACAGAACCTTTTCAGCTAAGGAAACACATCTGCAATATGAGGTTGAGGGCCGGTTGTACAAATTCCGGTTCAGCACAAGCTTTGTTAAACCTAGGCTTAAACTTGACATCAGTTGTACAATCGCCGATTTAGTTAAACCTGGTTGATAATGAAATTCACTACGGTTGGCACTAATGAAGCATGCACACTGTCATAATTATCAAAAAAAAACCTTTTCTGGTTTGTCACTTGTAACAGTCTGTGTCAAATTCGGGCAACGGCGGTTTCAGTCTTTGTTCTTTTATTTGCTTTCCTTGTTAAATTAGACGCAAATAAAATAGAACCTAATCTCATGGCGGCTGCGAGCCGGCCGAGCCGATTTTAGATTAGGGCCGTTATAACACGTGCAATTGAGTATTTTCATCTTTGTTAATCATGATATTTAATATGTCTTTTTGCATTTTCGATAGAGTATAAAACACGGTATTCATCTTATTATATAATTATAATGACAGTATCGAGTTTTGTTTAAGAAGAAGCAATCAAATTAGGGATAGAGATCCATGGAAATGGCTCACAGCCAGGGCTGAAGCTATAAGGTAAGATAATAAGAAGAAGGCAACCTAATAAAATGACACACAGTTTGCAGGTTAGTGCGTAACACATCATGTTATTTGTATTTAAACTACAGTTAAGCTCGGCAACTAGCTCGGCTTAAGCTACATGATTCGTCAGTTTACGGTAAGCTCGTGTTAAGCTTGGAGTGGGGTGCTAAGGCAGCATTGTATAATGGACATTTTGCAACTTAAGAACCTTAACGGCGCCTACCTCAAACCCAAGCTTTGGCTTGCATTATACAACCCGCTCTAAGTCATATAACCCTGTGTAGTAAGATGAGACTATGGAGCACCTGCTATGCGATTGTCCAGCTGTGTTATCAATGCAAGAATCCATTTTGGGAGAACGCTGACCTTCCATCGTCAGAAAGGAAAACTTGCTGAGCCGCATCTGGAAGGGATCCTTGGGAGAATGTAAGAGGCGTCCAATGGGGACTTAGTGCTGCGATCTTGACAGATCTCAGGCTCCTCCTCAAGCGTTCACGGAAAGATCATATAACGTCCTTTCCCCAGAACGAGACGATTGAAAGAAGAGTGACAGTTTCATATCACCCTCAGATCTTGCGCTACTCACGGATGTGTCCAAGTCAGAACTGGGGACAGGAACGAGAATAGATAGTACTAATCCAAGAGTTGAAATCTCAGCAAACATTGGAGGGTATACCACAATCTTCCAAGCAGAAATGATAGCCTTATTTGAGAGTTAGGGATCTGAACAAAATACAAATATATAAAAATCAGATAGCCAGGCTGCCCTGAAAGCACTGAGCTCCGAACGTTTTGACTCAAGACTCGTACGGAACTCCATACATCTCCTCAACAAACTTGGAACAAGACCAAAGTAACTTTGGTTTGGGTTCCAGGTCATAGCGTAGTATAAGGCGACAAACAACATATTTTCATGGGACCAAAACCATTCGCGTGAATTGCGAAACGCGCTGCCAAGAAGAGATCTCAGATTGGACAGAGGAAAGCACTTCTGCACTGGCGAGATACACTACACTGGAAGGTGTTTCGTACCATACCCCACTCGCAGGATCATAGAATGGAACAGGACTGATCTGCGGATTTTGGTTAGTCTGTTGACGGGACATTGTAGTCTGAGGAACTACTTGCGGAAGTTAGGTCTAGAACAAACAACGGATTGACGTTTCTGCTATGTGACCACACATTGTGCTCCTGTCCGGTACTGCCTATGTTTCAGACCTTCGGATTCCCCAACTGAAACCTACTGACTTCAAGGAAGTTTCACCCAACACGACCATCGCCTTCGTCAAGAGGGGTGAATTGTACGGTGAGTTCTAAATAGGTGTAAGCCACAAGAAAAAACGAACAAAAAGGCATAATTTATCCGCTCACTTTCAATTTAACCTAACCTAATATTTAAATACGGACATTTCAATGCAAGGGAGGTGGTACATTAGTAATTCTGATCTATTTCTTTTTTTATTAAGAAAAAGCTGATTGAGTCTTACGTCACATAAAACTTCTAGTACAATGTGATTCATTTGACAAATGAAACGTTATAAATTCCGCGAAAATGATAATAAATGTTTAGTTATATGGATACTTACCTTTTGTGCGTACATCTCTTTGGCAATTTTTTCCGACAGTTGGGCTTTGAGAGCTTCCCTCTGCGCTTTTTCCTGTTGGCTGAAATAAAAAATGCCGCATATAATTACGTCTCTCCGGTTAATATCGAAAAATGCTGCATTTATTTTTGCGGAATAAGAAGTGGTGATATAGAAAATATGATATAATGCAACAACATTTTTTATTGTTTATAATCATAAAAGAAATTTTAAACTTATCGTATATCCACATGTATTTCAAAAATCAAATGCTGAAATTTTATGTAAAAAGTTAAAATAGCAATAGTCAGTATAAGAAAAATTAATTATTTTTGTGACCTGGATCCTGGATATGTTTCTTATACACTGTGTTTCCCACTGCGAGTCCCGAAAACTTTAAGGGATGATTGCTAGCATTGACTTACGTTATAATACGTTTGAATTATATGTTTATCCGTAATAAATAAAAAGCTCAAATTTCCTTAACTAGATCTTTAAATGTAGGAAGACGACAATGTGGTCGCTTTAACGACGGAGGTATCATATTTGTATTTGTAGATACCTAATAAATTTACATTCAGTCAGGTGGGCCAAATACGTTTCAATTATCTTTACAAGAAAACTTCAAGAGTCGATTTCTCGGTAACAAATGCGAATTTCAAACTAATTCCTTTTGATATGAGCTTCACATTCCGAAACCTAAGTGCGGTTTGTTTTTTCGGGATTCGGCCTAGGACACTATGCATATTCCGATGCACCGTCATTTAATAATGGTGACTTATGAAACAGTGCCTACTACTTCTTATTCTAAGAGCTAATGAGATTCAACCTTAGATTGTCGGATTATATTAATAATGGCCATTTGTACCGGCTTGGTTCAATGAGGCCTAATCTTAGGTGAACCATATCCCAAAAATTTGAATTGCACCGCTGTCCATTCATAACTTTAACTGAAGCTTAAACCAAAAATCTAAGCTGTAGATTGCTTTGGCCTAAGTACCATTTATCCTATATTCACATGTCACCTGGTGACGTTTGTGCGGTTTGCGGACTAAAGAGATACGTAGATAAGTTGTTTTACGAACGTTATAGAAGTTCAAAACGAATTAAGTCTCATTATATATACAATTCCGAGCAGAATAAGCTATCAAAGAATAAAGTATTTTTTCAGTTTTGACAACCGCACTTTTTCTTACGGCTCAGATTGACTAAAGGAACTGCCTTAATAGGGTCCTTGCACTCAAAAAAAAATTGCTTTAAAGCATTCAGTGTAACGTATTAAACATCATAAAATAGAAATTGTTGATTTTGTGAGTTGCTTATGTGACTTATTCTTAATATAAAATTTGAACCCGTGAAAACAACCTCTGACGTCACTAGACATTGGGGAATGCGATCTGAGGTATCATAGACACTTTTTGATCGATAATTTTGGTTGTGACACTGGACGTCATATTTTTATTGAGGCTAGACATCTGACTTTTGGGATTTTTGACATTGATCGGTGCCAAAAGTCCAAATTAAAATGGAAGATTGACGTGAACATAACCTTTTTTAGGGGTTGTTATTTATAGCTAGAGATGGTGTGTGATCAATTTGATAGTCATGCTGCGAAAGGCGATTATTGCACTTATGACGTCAACAACCGTTTTCAGGCAAGTGGAAAAAATCTAAATTACGATAACATCTGAACAGCAGCAAGAGTGGAAGTTTTGTTCTAGACAGCATTTTAACACATTTTTCTTCGTCTAAACAAACTCTTAATAGAAATTGATCACCATTGCAAGTACCCTATTGTATGAGATCAAATAGAAACAAATCTTGAATATGCATACATTTGTCTTCCGTTCTTGGACAACCCTCAGGTCTCCCACAATTAAATTTATACATTAATTATTTTTTTCTCAAAAGCTTCATCTTTTTCTGGCTGTATTTGGTCGTTTTCTACCGTTTACAGCTGTTACCTGCTTGCTTTCTGTCGTTTTGAGCTAGTATTGACTCTATTCGGTTGTATTTGGTCATTTTCTACCGTTTACAGTTGTTATCTGCTTGCTTTCTGTTGTTTTCAGCTGTTTTCTGATCTTTTCTGTTGTATTCGGCTGTGTTTCTTTTCTGTCTTTAGCATCCTCTGTCATCCGGTACCGCGTCAGCATTGCTTCGGATGACAGGTTGTCTATTTAAGCATTATCCTGCATGCTATTTCTCTTGTCGGTCATTATATTCTTAGCTAGATGTTGTATGGCAGACCAGTGCTGTGGAGATAACAACATGATTTCGATCAGATTCTCCGGTGTTATTGTCCGGCCTACTGCGGTATTACATGCTTCTCTGTAGGTTGTCCATCTACTGCATACAAAGAACGTGTGACGCGCATCCTCAGTAGTACCACATATGGGACAACTGGGGTCTTCTACAATCTTGTACTTGTATAAGTACATGTTAAAACAGCCATGACCAGAAAGAACTTGTGTTAGGGTAAAGTCCACCTCTCCGTGTGATCTATTGACCCACTGTCGGACATCTTTCATAAGTGTCCTTGTCCACTCTCCGGTAGTGCCCATGTTCCAACGTTGCTGCCACTTTATGAATAGGTCTTCCCTGGCTGTTTTCTTTTCTATCCCCTCAAATGTCTTGGCACGCTCCTCCGCAAGTAGGTCTATTGGTGGGAGACCAGAGATCACTGCCGCTGCATCTGTAGAAATCGTGCGGTATGCACTACAGATCCTAGTCGCCGTCCTCCGGAAGACGGTTTCAAGCTGTTTCCTGTTGCTAGCCTTATCTATAAGGCAATGGAGCTAGCCACGGAGCTCAAGATCCTGCGCTTGCTCGCTTTCGGCCCCCCAACATTTGGCATCAGCCTACTCAGCATGGATACCATTTTGTTAGTCTTGTCTGCCGTTTTCCGGATATGATCAGCGAAAGTCAATTTTGTATCCAGCCATATACCGAGGTATTTAACCGACGGCTCAGGATTGACGATCGTGTCCTGGATCTTAAAGCATACCGCACTCATTTTCCGCCTGCGGGTTAATAATACGGCCTCTGTTTTGTCCGCAGCCAAGGATAGAGATTTTCTCTGCAGCCAAGAGTGTATCTCGTCCACAGCCCAATCCGCCTTCCACATAAGGTCCTCTTCGTCCCTCCCAACAACTACGACAGCCAGGTCATCCGCATACGCGACTGTGGTGACGCCATCTGGGTGTTCTAGTTTCAGTACACCATCGTAGAGGATGTTCCACAGAGTGGGGCCCAGTATTGAGCCCTGGGGAACACCGCTGGTGACTGCTCTTTCGACCGTCTCTTCCTTGTCTTTCAAGCGGATCCTGCGGTCTTGAAGGAAACTGACTAGTAGCCTCAGCGTGTCTTTTTGGACATTGAGGTGGGAGAGGGTATCAACTATAGCCTGCCTGGACACTTCGTTGAAAGCGTTCCTGATATCCAAGGTCAGCATTGCGCAAATTTGTAATTTCCGATTTATTACAACCGCAGAGCTTCTAGCAATGTCAAGTATCCTCTTGACAGCGTGGATGGTAGACCTACCCTTTCGAAATCCATACTGCCTGTCCGACAGTCCACCTGCTAAGTCGATATCAGCAGTCAGTCTGTTGTGTATCAGATGTTTTAATGGCTTTCCGGCTGTATCCAGTAAGCTGATCGGTCGGTAGGCTGATGGCGAGTCGAGTGTCTTGCCCCTTTTTGGAATTAGTACCAGGTCTGCCGTTTTCCAGATTTGCGGGTATTGGCCTGAAAGCAATGCAGCGTTGGCGATCTGCAAGAATATATCAGGTGCCACCTCTACTACCCTCTTGGGGGGCACACCACAGTATTCCAGGCTGAGGTCTATGCGATACTTGCCTGTGTAAATCGTATTCGGGAAATTGACGGGTCTAGGAGGCGGATTACTATCTGCTCTGACAGTCAGGCAGCCATCAAAGCACTGAGTGCTTGGAAAAAAACGTCGGGACTGGTCCTGGAGTGCAGGAGGGCTCTTGACGACATCTCAGCTAAACACAAGGTATCACTGATGTGGGTACCTGGGCACGCTGGGGTAAAGGGTAATGAAATGGCGGATCATCTAGCCAGGATGGGATCCGGAAACAGTTTTGTGGGCCCGGAACCAGCCTTAGGACTGTCTGCAAATTTGTTTAGGAAAACAACTGGAGAGTGGATCCAGAATCAACACTCTCTGAGATGGAACAACATCTCTGGTCATCTCCGTCAGGCTCGGGAGCTATTAGCAGGGCCTGCAGAGAGAATAGGACGATTTTGTCTCTCTCTGGATAGGAGTATCTTGAGATTGTTAGCAGGCTTATTAACGGGTCACAATACCTTCAGGCGTCACTTGTTTGTGATGAGGGTGGTCAACGACCCAACGTGCACGTGGTGTGGTGAAGAGGAAGAATCCTCGGCACACATCCTGTGTCGCTGTGAAACCCTGGGTTATCACAGGCAGACTATGCTGGGCTCAAGAACCTTGGAACCAATAGAGATAAAACGGATAGGACCTAAGAATGTACTTGCCTTTGCCAAAAGGGCAGGTCTTAGGAACTAGCGCGGATAGAGGCGCAAAAGGGCCCATCGTGTGGCCTATGCACCAGCCACATTCCGTGCTGGATAGCCTCTGGTTCGTATTCATTCATTGCCACCTCTACTACCAGCTTCATTATTTCCGCTGGAATAGAGTCTGGACCTGGAGCTTTACCAATCTTGAGCCCTTCAGCCGCTGTCACGAGTTCCGCCATAGTGAAGGTGTTGCATATTGTTTGTTCCGCATCATCCCATTGTACTGGAGGTTTGACTGGAAAGAGTGCCTCGAAGATTTCTATTCTTCGCTGCGTCGGTATGGCAAGGCTGGCTGGTCCAATTGCTAGCCTAGAGACAGCTATACGGTAGCCTTTGCCCCAAATATCCCTGTCGATATCCTCTATTAGGTTTTTCCAGCACCGCCTCTTTGCAGCTTTAATTGCCAGCCGGAGTTCTTTCCTTGCGGCCTTATATATGATCCGAAGTTCCTCACGGCGACTTGGAGCCAAATTCCTCCGAGTATACGCCCGTCTTGCCTTGACGCTTGCTCTGCGGAGCGTCGCAATGTGCTGGGACCACCAGTACACCGGCTTTCGTCTCCTCGTATAGCTCCGTGCGATGGTGCTATCACACGTTTCCGTGATTGCTGCGACGAGTTCTTCTGCCGTATCTATACTGCGGTTATCTAGAATGCTCTTAAGAGTAGCACAGAAAGGTGCAGAGAGGCAGAGCGGGCAGAAAGAGTCAGCCGTGCATTCAGCTTGCCTATGTCCGGGTTTACCGCAGTTCTTGCATAGGTTCGTTCTATTTGGACCCTTGCAGGCTGCAGTCTCATGCCCAGCCTCCCAACAGTTGTTGCATCTGGTGTCTTGCTCCCTCTTTTTTACTTGGCAGTGTACCAAGCCGATTCTGAGGGTTTTCCTACTCTCCAGTTTATTCGATGCTGTATCCAGAATCACGGTTGCATTCTGGTTCTCTCCATATGCTGGTCTCAGCGACGATACCCTACATGATTTTAGGGTGTCTGTCCCTACAGCATCTTTGACTGCTTTTAGGACCCCCTCTGCTGTGGTGACGCCGTCGAGCCCCCGCATGTGGACGACCGCCTCATTCACTCTTTTGGCCGTCTTAAACCCTAGGTTGTTCTCAATAATGGCCTGGAGCTCATCTGCTTTCCCTTTTTTCAGTTCGAGCAGCAGGTCCCCCTGGTTTGTTTTCCTCATCTTGGAGATTTCTACCTCACTGTCATCGAGCTTAACTTGACTCTTCAGTCCCTTAAGCAGGTCAGCGTAGCGTTTGCCGTCCGCGCGTACAATTACTGCATCGTTGCTTGGTGCCTTTTTGGTGCTCGTAGCACCTTTTTGTCCTATTGTATTAGACATTTGCTTTGGTGGTCTCTTGTCAATAATGACGACACTTATTGATATACACTGACCGTAAAAAATGCACTCGAGCAGCTTCCTAACGTATAAAACATTCATATTGCTATGCACTAATACTGCAACATGACTACGCTTCTCCGCGACTAAGTTAGCCTTCAGGTCCATGAGGAGCTGGTAGACGGTCTCCATGTCATTAACGCCTTTAGGGTCTATCGATAGTGGCAGCACAAATATGTGTTGTTCCCTCAGGTCTTCCTTCTGTTTTCTGGACTTAGTCTTCACGCATTTAATGAGGAATTGCATTTGTCCTTCGACAATACCTTCCTCTATCAGTTGGCCGGCCTCGGGGTGAGTACGAAGCACCTCTTTGAATGTGGCCTCTTCCAGGTCTTTTGGATCAACAAAAACCGCCACATCTCCGTCCTCGATCTTAGCATCGCGGCATGTTTCCATTTTTGTCAACCCAAAAGCCCGTTCTGGCCACTTCCTGTCTAACAGTGGCGCATACTGGGCAAATGTGTGGCCTTCTTTAATGGTTTCCTTGATTATGGAGCACTCGTTTAGTTCGGAGATCACATTTTCCATCACTATGTCGGTGATGTCCACTTGAATACTGCTATCTGCGGTCATTTTATTAGTCTGAGTCGTCGTGGTCTCGGTCTGACAGCTATTTTCCGCCACAGTGGCCGCCTTCCGCGGCCTCAACTCCTCTCTTTCCCTGTCTCTTTCTCGCCTCAGTTTCACAGCAGTTTGCAAAATGTCTAGGCCTGCCCTTTTTATTTCCATCTTTGTATTGGGGCTAGATTTAAGCCAGCTCTCCAATTCCCTGGCTCTGGCGAGGAGCCTGCTGATCGTATTGTCCACGTCATCAGAGTTATCTGGCAATTGACTGCCAAGGGACTGGTTTTGCCTTTTACGCTTAATACTGAGATCTTTAGCGTCTGTTCGGTCATCTGATATCACGCTGATCGATTGTGCGCGCTCTCTCATAAAGGGTGGCGATCGAGGAATACTGTCTCGTCTCTTGAATGGATCGATCTCCATAGTCGGTGTCTCTTTAGTTTTATTTTTCACGTCTTCCATCATGTTCCCACGAGTATGGGACGAAATATAAATCGCTCTAGCGGGTGACGCCCATTCCGCATAGAGGGGGACTGTCTACTGCCAGGTGGCCCAGGTGCCTGGAGGTTTTAACGACTTCGCTGTCGGTTTTTTATAGAGGATGTCTCCTCGTGGGCCGGCCGGTTAAGGCAAGCCCCCCGGCTGTCACTTGCACGACATTCCCCAGTCACGCCCCACTGAAATCGCTGAGGTACAAGAGACAGTTACGGTATACTAGTGCGGCTGGCGTTCAGCCAAGGACACAACTACAACACGCAAGTATGTGACGACGGAGGCGCCGTCTCCGGTGCAGAATCCGTCGCCTCCACCGCCACAGACACAGCACAGACACTGAGACAACACAAACACGTACCAGGATAGGTATGTTCGGGTGAGGAGAGGTTGTGATAGGATTACTAGGTAATTAGGAAGAAAATAGGTACCGAAGAGGCAGCCGGGAGTTTGCTTTCCCAGCCAGCAGGAACACACGGATCTCCACCCCACCGACGCCAACCCAGCGCCGTGCGCGCGTAGCCGGCGCCGACACGGCAGGAACCCATGCGCTCTCCGAAGGCCGAGAACCTCTTTGGTTCCACATGATCCGCGAGCAACTATTTGTTATTCATTGCAGTCCCAGAGCGGGGGAACTCATGCTCTGGGGATCCCTATCAGCCATCGGGACGCGCCAGGTAGATCGTGGACAAACCTCCGACGGAACCTTCCCCACAGGATTTGGGCTGAGCCAGGTCCTGCCTCCTGTGGGAAAAGCTCCGCCGCTGGCGTATTCGGCTGTGTTTAGTCGTTTTCTTATTGTTTAGCGCTGTTATCTGCTTGCTTTCTGTTGTTATGGGCTATTTTCTGTGCTATTCGGCTGTATTCGGTCCTTTTCTGCCGTTTACAGTTGTTATCTGCTTGCTTTC
Organism: Callosobruchus maculatus; assembly: GCA_951848785.1. Lineage (NCBI taxonomy): Eukaryota > Metazoa > Arthropoda > Insecta > Coleoptera > Chrysomelidae > Callosobruchus > Callosobruchus maculatus. The sequence continues at coordinate 21,959,563 of CATOUR010000014.1, read as the reverse complement.
TCTTGTTTTTAGCCGTTTTCTGATCTTTTCTGTTGTATTCGGCTGTGTTTAGTCGTTTTCTATTGTTTCCCGCTGTTATCTGCTTGCTTTCTGTCGTTTTGAGTTAGTTTTGACTCTATTCGGTTGTATTTGGTCGTTTTCTACCGTCTACAGTTGTTATCTGCTTGCTTTCTGTTGTTTTTAGCTGTTTTCTGTTCTTCCCTGTCGTATTCGGTTATGTTTAGGCATTTTATATTGTTTGCCGCTGTTATCTGCTTGCTTTCTGTCGTTTTAGGCTAGTTTTGACTCTATTCGGTTGTATTTGGTCGTTTTCTGCCGTTTACAGTTGTTATCTGCTTGCTTTCTCTTGTTTTTAGCTGTTTTCTGTTCTTTTCTGTAATATTCGGCTGTGTTTAGTCGTTTTCTATTGTCTCCCGCTATTTTCTGCTTGCTTTCTGTTGCTTTTAGCTGTTTTCTGTTCTTTCCTGTCGTATTCGGTTATGTTTAGTCGTTTTATATTGTTCCCCGCTGTTATCTGCTTTTTTTCTATCGTTTTGAGCTAGATTTGACTCTATTCGGCTGTATTTGGTCGTTTTCTACCGTCTGCAGCTGTTATCTGCTTGCTTTCTGTTGGTTTGAGCTATTTTCTGTTCTTTTCTGTTGCTTTCGGCTATGTTTAGTCGTTTTATGTTGTTTCCCGCCGTTATCTGCATGCTTTCTGTCGTTTTGAGCTAGTTTTGACTCTATTCGGCTGTATTTGGTCGTTTTCTACCGTTTACAGCCGTTATCTGCTTGCTTTCTGTCGTGTTGGGCTAGCTTTAACTCTATTTGGTTGTACTTGGTCGTTTTATACTGTTTGCAGTTGTTATCTGCTTGCTTTCCGTTGTTCTGAACTGTTTTCTGCTCTTTTCTGTTGTATTCGACTGTGTTTAGTCGTTTTCTGTTGTTTAGCGCTGTTATCTGCTTGCTTTCTGTTGTTATGCGCTGTTTTCTGTTCTATTCGGTTGTATTTGGTCGTTTTCTATCGTTTGCAGTTGTTATCTGCTGTGTTGTTTGTAGCTGTTTTCTGCTCTTTTCTGTTATATTCGGCTGCGATTAGTCGTTTTCTATTGTTTAGCGCTGTTGTCTGCGTGCTTTATGTTGTTTTCAGCTGTTTTCTGTTCTTTTCTGTTCTATTCGGTTTTATTTCGTCCTTTTCTATTGTTTATCGCTGTTATCTGCTTACTTTTTGTTATTTTTAGCTGTTTTCTGTTCTTTTCTCTTGTATTCAGCTATATTCAGTCATTTTCCGTTGTTTCCCGCTGTTATCTGCTTGCTTTCCGTTGTTTTTAGCTGTTTTCTGTTCTTTTCTGCCGTATTCGGCTATGTTTAGTCGTTTTATGTTGTTTCCCGCCGTTATCTGCTTGCTGTCTGTCGTTTTGAGCTAGTTTTGACTCTATTTGGTTGTATTTGGTCGTTTTCTACCGTTTACAGCTGTTATCTGCTTGCTTTCTATTGTTTTTAGCTGTTTTCTGCTCTTTTCTGTTGTATTTGGTTGTGTTTAGTCGTTTTTTATTGTTTAGCGCTGTTATCTGCTTGCTTTCTGTTGTTATGCGCCGTTATCTGTTATGTTCTATTCGGTTGTATTTGGTCGTTTTCTATCGTTTACAGCTGTTATCTGCTTGCTTTCATCCGTTTTATTTTCTATAAAGCCTACATTTAGTTTGTGTTGCTTGTCAGTTTCCTTATTTAAAATTTGTCAATTTACCAAATGAGTATTTCTCGACTTTAGGTTACAAAATTACGCAAAACCTTTTCTCTCTTACAAAATATTACTAAATTTGACAAATCCACGCGGGTGCCAGCTCAATCTGATGCTTAGCTAAGTATTCCTTACCGGTGGCGGTGCAAATAAAAGAATCCATCGTGAACCATAATTTTAAGTCTTTCTTAAGTGACAGTTGCTTTAACTACTAAACGACGAGCTCAGTATTAGATTGTCATAAAGCACTTGTGAGTGCATCTATCAAAAACAATATAATAGTCAGCTTGACCCAGTGGCGTATATAGCCCGCCCTCCCCCCCGAAACCAGCCACGCATTCAGTTTTGACGTCTGGAAGAGACTGAAGTTAGGATTATAAATACGCCAATATTATAACGTATGAAAATTTTTCCGATATGCCCCCCCCCCCCCCCCCCGAAATCGATTTCTATATACGCCACTGGCTTGAACAAAGTCAGTCCCAATGCAGTTATTTTAGCGAACTGGTTGGCAAAATGGGCTGCCCAGACCAAAATCCTGGGGCCCGAGCCTCTTTGCGTCTTGCCCTCCAGAGCTATGACAAGACTGTCGAGAGATCGGACTCACAAAGCGTTTAAGGCCGCATAGGATGACACTGCTTCACTGCTAAGCAACTTTTTAGCTACTCTAGTGAAGAGGTAGCTAAGTAGCAGTGCAGGGGACGTGAACAGGAAGACGAGACCATTCTACCTGCCGTGGAGAATCCCCATTTATTATTATTATTTAAGTGCCTAATGGGGCATTTAGTGCTATGATCCTCGCAGATCACCCTGCTCCGATGCAAAATACAGAACACCCTTCCCAGTGATGGAAGATCTAGTATCCTTCATTCTCTAACTACTGTAAACATACCCCTTTTTGACATCAGCCTCTTTAGAAGCCAAGAACTCTTGTATCTTCCTGTTCTCCTCATCCAGCTCTTCCCGCTTCTTCTGCTTCCACAGCTCCTGCGCCTTCTTGAATCCCTCCATTTCAAACCTGATTTCCTTCATCTTGCAAATCTTCCTGGCGGCCTCTCGCTCGTTCTCATCGTGGATGCGCTGAATGATATCATCTATCAGTTTCTTTTGTATCAGGAATTCCTCGTATTGGTGCCGTTTCGCTTTCTCCCGCAGTATCATCTGGTCTTGCAGCTCCTGTTTGTACTGGGCCTTCTTGTTCATCTCTTCTAGCTTGATCAGCTTTTTCTTTTCGCTTTCTACAAGCCATGCGTCCTTCAGTATGTGGTGAGTTTGTTTAGCTTTTACCTGAAACATCATTCAGGAATCAAAAGAAGTAGTATAATTAGTTAATGCTGGACCTGCGTACTAAGGACCGTTCTTTTAAAAAATATGGATACCTTCTCTTGTCACAAGGTGATGTACACATATGGTTGAGGATGGACACTCTTTTAGGCCACGAGAAATTTATACAATGGACTAGAATCATGTTTTTTTTATGATTGCATATGATAAGAGTATGAGTATCAGCATTTCAATTTAGAGAACTAACCTTTACACAGGTACTGGATATTATAAATAACTTAAATAAAACAAAATCGAAAGACGCATATAATTTCAATATAAAAATGTTACACGCTATAAAATATATAATATTGGTACCGCTCACAAAGCTCTTAAATGAGTGCATTAGATTAAGTGTTTTTCCACAGGTACTGAAAGTTGGCAGAGTAGTTCCGATTCATAAAAAAGGCAGCGAGGACGATCCTGCTAATTTCAGACCTATAACAATAATCCCTTTGCTATCGAAAATCTTGGAAGCTGCCTTAAAATCGCAAATGGTTGATTATTTGGAATCACAGAATGTGTTCTGTAATCAACAGTTTGCTTATAGGAAGGGAAAATCGCAGACAAAAGCCATACATTCATTGGTACAAATAATAAATGAAGGCTTTGAAACTGGAAAGTTCACTCAAGCGCAACTACTAGATTTATCAAAAGCTTTTGACTGCGTAACTCATAGCGTCTTGCTGGAAAAGCTGGCTCACTATGGTTTTAATACAAAAACTGTAGAACTCATCGAATCCTATCTTAAAGAACGACAACAGTTCGTATCAAAAAATGGTGAAAAGTCTAATATTATGTCAGTAAACATAGGCGTGCCTCAAGGCTCAATTTTGGGACCAATTCTATTCCTAATCTATTTGAATGATCTACCTTTGTCTCGGAATGACACAAACTTTATCCTATTCGCTGATGATACAACGGTAATAAATCAGTCCGCCTGTTTAGACGATCTCAGACTTCATAGCCAGCAGGCACTGATCGATATTAAGGACTGGCTTACATCTAATAAACTTATAATTAACGAAAATAAAACAGAGGAGATGACTTTTACACTAAGACACGTAGACTCGCATGATTCCGGCATAAAAGCAAAGTTTCTGGGGGTCATTATCGACTCAAAACTAACGTGGAGGGATCACACAACTCATGTGAGTCAAAACACATGTAAGAGCATTTTTGCTCTGAGAAGCCTATGTGATAAACTCAACAGCAGGTACCTTCTTACTGCTTATTATGGTCTTATCCATTCTAAAATAACATATGCCCTCCTGGTATGGGGTCACACAGCCCATTTAGGGCATATATTCTCGCTACAGAGGAGAGCTATCAGGCTCATCGCTGGACTAAAGTATCGTGATGAATGTAAACAGGCTTTTGTTGATCTAGGCATATTAACACTGCCATGCTGCTACATACTGCAGTGTTTGATGTATGTGAAAGAAAACAGCACTTCATATACACTCAGAAATGAAATCCATGGTCATCATACGAGGGGATCTACTGACTATGTTATTGAATTCCACAGAGTAGCTAGATCGCGTAATGGTATAAATTATTACGGTCCAAAATTATTCAATGTTCTGCCAGATGTTATAAAACAGATGCCCCTGGGAGCATTCAAACTAAAAATCAGGTCATTCCTGCTCACTCAGGCGTTCTACTCAGTTGAAGAATACTTTAAAATTAAAATGCCTGATTCGCTAGCATAGCAGCTGTATTTATTTTCATATTGTTACCTGTATTTTCTATCTATTTTGAATGTATGTATGTACTAAGAAATTTCTCTGTTTGTCTTTTACAATATTTAGGTTTTAAGAATCTTGTATACTGACTTGCGTAAGTGCTTCATTGTACAAAACGCCAATAAATATATTATATTATTATTATTATATTATATTATTATATTATATCATTTGAGCCTTCTCATATTTTTCTGCGATCTTTTTGGGCAAAGTCGAGAAAATGAGTTGAATACAAATTTGTACATAATGATTTTGCTAAAACTCTTCCAGACCAATGAAGCATTAGAAATCACATCAGTATGGAAAATTATGCATTCAACATATTTTAGAGTTGGTTGAACGACAAACGACTGGTTTCACGACAGCGCCACACTCTACACAATGGGGTATTTTCCGAACACAATTTTATGACGGAATATTGATCTTACATCCCCAAAAAACCATGTAACTGACATTTTTACTTTTTGCTGTGCACGCGAAGTGGCTTAAAAGCACCTGCAAAGTTCAAACAAAATTTCGCGCCCTAGAATGTGACTCTACTTTGTCATATGACCTCCTTTTCTCCATCTACAGACATAACTTCCGCTTCGTATTGTTATTGACAGATGTTTGTTTACATCATTTCATGATCTATCTTGGTTAAATGAGATACCGTAAAGTTGTGAAAAGTAACTATGAAACATTCTCAGAGTAAACTGCTAATTACACAACAATGCAAAAAATGGAATAGCTGTGCAATATAACATTTATAGTCTACAAAAAGAGGCAAGCTAATTAAACATAAAATAAAGTTTACATCCTTTATAGAAAAACTATGCAAAATATTAACAATGTGACAACCTTGAATCTACACTCAATTCAAATTAAAATAGTCACATCCTATCTACATCCGGCATAAAAATCACTTTTGCCATGCTTTTGATTGATTGATTTCTTAGGCGGGAGGTTTAAGAGATTTGAATGAGCTCTTTTCAAAGGGATGATTTTCAAAGTCTATCTTTACTCCATGTGGGCAGTAAAAAATTGAGCAACCACTGCCATCATTACAAATTAGATACAAGCAATCCATTTCAGCCATTAAACAGGCAATATTAGCAACTTGGAAAATACCCTATTATCGGATTGACAGTTGAAACTACCCGAGTATAAATTGCACGGTTTTGTAGATGATAACCTAACATATTTTGCATAAATATAATATAGTATTGCCACTATTGCCTATTGCATTTGTTCCAGTTCCATGAGTTATAAAATGCTGTAAAGTGTTTTCTATGTAATTAAAATCATGGCAATTTATCTATAGAAGTATAGAAAATATGTATACAGATCAAAAGACTATTACTTACTCTTTCATTCAATCTTTCAGCCTCTTTTTGTTCAATTTGAGCAGCAAGTTCTTTATTGATGTATGCTGCTTTCAGTTTTCTTTCTAAATCTCTTAGGCCTGGATCATTCTGTCGTAACTGTTGCCTGAAGTAATTAATTTCATTCAGTTCATTCAACTTATGCTATATGCAGTAACTCATCATCATAGTCACAATGTCTTAACAGACATGTTGTGAACTCGCAAAATGCATTTACTCATTTTACGAGTTTCTCTTGGGATATCTTTGAGATGCAGAATGCAGTAGTTTCCCATTTGCTTTCTGCATATATGCAGTAACTAGATGTGTATTATAACCTCGCTTATAATTTTGGAATTATAGCCTCCTTCTTGCTAAGTCTGTGACATGAGAAACGAGTAAACTACTAAGCTCAGTAACTTTGAAAGAATGTTACCTAATCTTGGAGTTAGTACTCCTATTCGTTAACACTACTATAACTAAATTGTAAACAACAATATATGGGTAGCTTATTTAGCATGAATTGTTTTTGGAGAGACAGTTTCACAGCCAAAATAGTTATGTTAAGTGTTACAGATACCACCAGAATCCAAGAGAATCCTACCTAAAGGAAAGTTTGATGACAACTGTTGATAAAAGAGAGAAAGAGGTCAGTGCAAAAAGTGGCCAAATTCAAATTCTAAAGAAATTGAATTAATTGTCTTCATCAATATCAATTTACCCACACAACATACAACACACACACACACACACACATAAGTTTTAGATATATCAGATTTGTAAAACGAAACATCTTACTACCCAAAAACCTGTATGTAGATTTTATAGTTGATCATCATTTATGAACAAGATGAATCTAAATAGTTATGACAGCTTTTTGCACTGACCCCTCCAATTATTTGTTGCTAACCCTACTTAACTCATTATAATAACTTTGTGATTTGAGTGATTTTGCCACATAATCACTCTTTTCTCTGAGTGTAAGTATGTAGATATGCCTATTACATCTATTGCTGTCTTTAGTGAGTTGTTATGATGGCATATGTTGATGGAGAATTATTAATGTTTTCCTGTTTATTGAAATTTCAATGTGCTTTTGTAAATCATTATTTTACCAAGAGATAGTTACTGATGTTTAAGCTGAAAGATTAGATGTTGAACTGAACAAGACCATGAACAAATTATGTCACTTACTTTGTGCAAGTGCTGTTTCTGTTTTCACCTAGTAATTCACTCCATTGTCTTTATAAAAAATTGTAATGAAAGTTATAACTCAGAACATGAAGTCTACCTCATGTTTTGAGTTATGTAATATGCAGCTCTAAGCTGTAGGAAGTGCTATATGTCATTATGGCAATGATCAGATGGACATTACCAATTCAAGCGTCAATTTACACTGCCAAATTATATGCAATCCTGCAAGCACTAAATCTTGCGACGGAACATGACCATAGCGAATTTTTGATATGTACTGACTCACTCAGCTCCATACAAGCACTCAGCAATGTTTTCAGTAGAGATCCGCTCATCCTCTCTATCTTACTGGCTTTGAATCACCTAGACCCTATGGAAAAGAAAATTACTTTCGTTTGGACACCAAGCCACATAGGAATTATAGGTAATGACGCAGCTGCTAGGAATGCTGCACAACAACTACACACAGATAGTATCCCAGTAAAAGGGAAAAATATTGGCCAAATGGCAATACTGCTGTAAAAGGTGCCAAGTAAAGCTACTCGAAGTGAAGGGCAACATCTACCTGTGGCCTTTTCACCTCAATATGAAAAGATATGAGCAAGTAGTAATAACTCGACTGAGAATGGGTCATACCAACATCACCTCAATGCACCTTCTAAGGGGTGAGTCCCAACCACCCCTGTGTCCGACATGCTAAGAAACCATCACAACTAAGCATGTTCTGTTAGACTGTCCTCCATATTACCGCATGCAGCTCAATACACCAAATAATAATAATAATAATGTTGTCTCAATTCTGTAGAGCCCTTTGAAATTCACACAACTGACTAACATGTTCACCAAAATCTAGAATAATGAGTCAACTCGAGACCAGGTATGCGGCTAATAACCATGTAGTTGATGCCGCTTAACAAAAAAAAAAAAGGACAAAGAAAAACACAAATTGACTTGGAATTTCCACAAGCCAATATATCATGGTACTTTTTCAACACTATGTACATTTTGCTTAATATAATCTCATGGCCTTGTACCGCTAGCCAATACCTATAACATTTGATATCTTCAAGACATGCATGTTCCTTGTAATAGCTACAAGGTAACTTGCTAACCTGATTCTCAACTCTATGATCCTTTCTCGCTTAACAGCACCAAGCTCTCTAGCTAATGCACTTTCTTCACACAATGTTCGCTCTCGATCAGCAGAGTATTGTTTTTCTTTGAGATACTGCATGTCCTGTTCATGTTCTCTCCTTTGCTTGTTCAAATACCGGTCAAGATCAGTGTAACGATTCTTGAGACCCACATGAGCCCGGTGCGCCTCGAGCAAGTCTAGCTTCCTTTGCTGTCGCAATTCTTCCTGAAGAATGCTCTTTTTTGTATCGTTCATCGCCTGAAAATTGACCAAACGGTTTAATGAACATTATCCTACTCCCTTACAGTGTGTATCGTGTTTAAAAAATATATAAAGAACTGGTACATGCCATGTTGAGGGAGTTGTAGAAACAGCAGTTCAAAATATAAAAGTCTATGTAAATAACTGGTTGAAAATTGATTGTGAAAAATAAATAAACATTTCAAACAGTTGACAATGACATCATAAAACAAGCTGAAGCTAGGTTAGTTTGACTGTTTGACAGTTTGACGGTAGACATGGCTGTCAAAAATTACAGAACCGAACTCCTCCGATTCTAATTCGACGGACATTTTGTTACTCGCCTTATACAGGGTGTCCATTTAGTGTGTAATTCTTCTATATCTCGAGGTATATTATACCTGATAGAAGATGTCAAATACTAAAGTTATTTGGTTACTTAAGACGCGTATTTTAATATTTTGCGGGAAAGTAGGATAGTGATCAACTTGATTTTTTTATATGGAACTATACCTTTTTTTTAAATTCTTCTAGTTTCCAGAATTGATCTCTATTTAATCCTAAAATATTTTTGGGATCGGTTGCGACGTTGCCAAGTAATAATTTATTTTCTATTATTTTCCGGATTTGCGAAGGTAGCAAAGTAATACGTCCAAATAATTGATGATATATACATATTCCTATAACTTTTCTCAATAATATTATACAGCGAGTTACTTGAATATTAAATGAATATTATTTTGGATGTTACCAGCAATGTGTATCTACATCAGGTGTTACTGACAGAATTTTAAATTACGGCAACTTGATGGTCATTTTACTTTGTTTTTTAAATGTAACACCCTGTATTTTTATTTTAGATCGAAATATCTACTATTATCTGTCCAGGGAAGAAAAAGAGTGATCACGCGCAAGATGAGTGAATTATTGTCGCCTGGCCGTAGGCAAGCTTACACCACACCAGACCGCCTCTTGAAACGAACACCATGAGCAGTGGCGTTACATAAATATCGAGAAACGTGATACAGTACATTAATTATTATCCAAATCAAGGTTATTTGAAATTCATTTTTTCACAATAAATTGGTCGAGCACAAATACTCTCGAACATAAAATACATGATAAATAAATTGACTTGACTGAAATTGTGATTAATTTTATTTATGTATCAACTGAGATTAATCCTGATGTTGATCCTCATCTTGATCCAGTAATTTGAATGATCCAGGTAGAACTGTTTAATACTGTAGCTAATGCAAAAATGAAAATATAAATTATTTATCACTTAATGCTGTGATTTTTTCAAATCTTGCTTATTTTTAATATAATTCGATTCTTCGATCACGTTTTGCAAATTCCTCAATGATGTCATGATTGTTTGGATGAATTTTTTGTACACCTAAGCAATCACGAAGGCCAAGCCTAAATACTAATATATACCGCGATTGTTATACAGAATTAGGGATAGTTTGTTGATGCGAGTCTAGAACAGACTAACGTTCACAGACGGGAAAAATGTATCTTGCTAGACTGTTCCAAATTTTAAACACTCTAGGCACAAAGGAGCGGTAAGTTCTCGACGTATGGACAAGAACTGCGTTGTAATGGGCAGCAGCGCTGCTAAGTGTGCATCTAACAGGTTGTGCGAGAAGCGGAACCATGGTAGAAAGCTCATTAGAGCAGACTCCTTTGATAAAGTTATAAAAATCAAATATAACAATTTGAAACGAAACACCAAGCTTAAGTTTGTTCTTCATCACTTGAATGGGCATTTATGTCGTAATCCATATTGAAATCGAAAGATCACAGCGATTATAGGTCATCAGAATATCGTAACTTCTGACAATTAACTGTCAAATCTATTTTAATTAATAATTATTCCTGGTAATCATAACTAAAACCTCTAATTATCTTAATTTGCAATTAATCCCCAGTTGCGAGGAAATTATGAATTAACTGCCAATTGAAAAACGCACATTTTGCGCTAATTACAAGACTAACTTTAATTTGTACTTAATTACACTTTGAAAAACCGGGCCTAAAACTTCATCTAAAAGTTACCAAATAAAATATATACTACTAGATGCACTCGAAACAAATGATACACATACGTTTTGAGTTGAATTTTGATGCGTTTGTTGGGAGGTTTTGTATATATTAATTATTATTATAGTCTTCTCTGATACCGTCAAATGGGTCTTTTTCTGGCGTTTTCTCGGAGGGGAACTAATTTGTGATGGGCTAGGATTACACTGACGTTGATCCATATCTGAAATGATTTCAGTATTTGAAGTTCATCTTTATTAACTTATTTTTGAAATATTCTAATAAATCTGATTTTTTCAGAAGCAATGTCATTAAAAACAATTACAATAAAATGTCAGTACCCACTTGTTTGTAATAAAAACAGACAAGAAGTTCAGCTATAGCCAGCAAAGTAGAATGCAATGCAATTTGAAACACACCGAAACGCGATGCAACAGGAGCTAACCTGAAATGACACGCTCAAACCCACGCCAATGCGTGCATCACATTCGCAGAATGAACCTAAACGGAGTCCGATGAGTGAGAACATGCCGTCTTTCCTTGAAAATCTAATATGTGACCGTCTTATTTTATTCAGCGGCGCGGCGTTTCCTCAAACATGGAAGCGGCGATCGCTGGCACAGTCAACGGCAAAGTGGAGGGTGTTGTGCTATAAGGAATTTCAGATAATGTTTGTTATAATCGTTTATTTGATACCAAAACCCGGACGTTCCATTCTACACATTGAGCATAAATGTCCTAAACCAATGTTCATATTTTGACATCTGTGGGCAAGTTCCTATTCCATCTTATCAAACCAATAATCTAATGAAGAAATTCATTAATATCCATCCAGCGGAGAAACGGGAAAATAGGTGAGCAAAGAGTGAGTTTTCGTAGCTTGGTCAGAGGCAAGCTTACACCACTTGGAAATGCCAATGCCTAAGCGCACGTCTGGCACCGACAAATTTGGAGAACAGGTCACCTTTCCTGAAGAATCAAATACACAGCTGTTTGTCGACGCCTCCTCATAATATGGCCGCGGTCATATTGTGGTCTAAACAGGTTTGCCACACATCGAAAACACATAAATATGAACATCACATTTTTTTGTGTCCTGTTTCTCCGATGGATGAATATAGCAGTATTATAATCCACAATATGTTAGATATACACCATTACTGAAAAACTGTAAGTCGTTAGTATAGATTGTTAGATGAAATATGATATCAAAACTGTACAAGATTAGGTTGAACATATTCCTTGAAGGTATATTCGTCGGCAGACCAGGTAGGGGTATTTTCAATATTTGATTAGAATATGAAGCTAGGATGAGTACGCAAAAGCAAGTTGGCTCCTGCTCACGTAAATATGTAAATACGAATAAACATGCTTCTGTTAAGGAACTCGTATGGTCAAAATCCTACAATGGTCATAATATTAAGCTGGTCTCCAAGCTCATTCACGTTTTGCATAATCATCTCTCATTTGAAAGAATCTCCAAAGTCAAGATTTTGAAAACATCTTAGAAGAAGTGGTCGTGATTCAGATTCAGAAACAACTTTGTTAAACTCAGCGTCCTTCGGCTTATTTGGGTAGATAGACGGTCCATTCCTGCTAATAAATCTTATGTCTGGTTTGGTAATTTTTCCTAATTTTATTTGGATATAAAAAAATTATAATAAGAGTGTTTTTTAACTAGTGCAGTCCAGAAGGCAACTTAATACAAAACTAATTTTCTCACAACAGATCGGTGGCTCACATCAGTATTGCTTAACACCGTCCATTTGTCGTTCCTGGAAAGACTGTCGTCGCGTCGCGTCGGTGGTCGGTGGTTACCGTGTAAACAGGTGTCGCAAATATTGAGAGCACGTGAACACCTTGAATTTTTTGCGCTCTTTTTCTTCGGTGGATATGGTATAATACCCTATCTCGCCTTGTAATATTTTTGTTCGCGTTTGCGGCGTTGCCCAGTTATAAATTATTTCTCCAAATTTTTAAACAAATATCTCCGATTTTAATTTATTTTAAATAGAACCCTCTAGTCATTTTTATTGCAATGCATTGCGATTGTCGAATTTAGTAAGATCTCACAATTTAAAAATTTTGTTTCTATTAATTACCGAGATACGGCAACACCGCTTTTTCAGTTAACAGTACCGGAACGCTTAAATATTTCCAAAACTGCCACAGCTGGAGAGGTGAAATTCAACAGTTGGGCGTTTTTGAACATACAGAATTCAAAAATGCTAACATCGGCGTTGACAGATTTAGCAATTTTTTACGTTTTACGTCATAATTTTGAATGGAATGCCCTATTTATGAAGTCTAACGTAAAAGTGGTAAATCTGACAACACTGATGTTATTTTGCATACACCTTACACCAACAATATATTTGATGAAAAGTTGGAAAATATATGACAAATAACAAAAAAGAGTATGGAAGCCAAAAATTGATTTTGTTAATTTTCCAGAATTCTTCCTGTTGGACTTTTCATTCTCATATAATCAGTTGCTTGTTACTAAAAATATTTTTGAGCCCCTGCCCTGCTTGAGTCCATTAGGTCATACTGAAAAGGGTTATGTAGATGTATTTGTTAATGCAAATAAAACCGAACCGGCTGTATATGCTGGTCAGCATGACATTATTTTTTTATGACTTGACATAAGTTTGTTGCAATTTGTAGTTTTTTTCTTTAATTTAATGCATTTTCGATAGCAAAATGAGTAATAATAAGGCTTCAGATACCCGCCCAGTAGAGGAAAAACAGGATGGAGAACAAAATGGCAAAACCAAACGTGCTAAAGCAGCTTTCGGCTTACATTTGGACCTGCTTATGGACTCTATGGAGGAAACCAGATTCAGGAAAAAACACATGGAGCTGGTTGAAAGACTAGCGGACGAGAGTCACTTCACCTCAGGAGAGGTCGATGGTTTACTTCTAATCTATTACAAAATGTCCAAGGAAAACATCCATACCAGGATCAAGGATGGAATGGTGACGAAAGAGCAGTTCCGTGACTTTCTCCATAGTGCTTTGGATATGACCGATGATTCTCTAATGGATAGGATTTTTCTGTCGCTGGATCGAATGCCTGGAAAGACTATCACAATGGAAACTTACATACATGCACTGTCTTTATTTTTAAGGGGAACGTTGGAAGAGAAAATCAATCATTGCTTCAACGTAAGTAGTTGAGAGGGTAACTAGACTAATCGAGTCCAAAGAGTCGGTTAAAGACATGCATACAAAAACAAACAAACAAACAAACAAACAAACAGACAGACAGACAGACAGATGATGCTAATGAAAGCGTGTTAAAGATGAGCAAAAAGTAGATATTTTAATAAATTGTTCCTCTTCGGATTCCTATGGCGATTTGAGTTCCGATAGTATTTGGATAGTCTTTAAAAAAGGAAGAGTTTTTGGATCTGGATGTATACTATACAGGATGCCCCTGAATTTCGTAGACACGTGAAAAAAAGTTGAAACGAGAATTGAGTTATTGTAGAAGGTACCAAAGGGTCTATCATACCTAGCTTTCAAAACATTCCTCCTGTGCTTCAACCCTTAAAACTCACCCCCAACTTTATTTCCAACTAGCACGCTATAGGTCTTCCTACAGAAATAAAGTCCTTATTTTATTTAAAGTCTTGTAGTACCTTTGATTTTATACTAAAATATATTTTGTTCATAAATTCATAAGCATAACGTTAACCCTTGAATGACAACACAGGGTCTTCCATGACTCCAGTTAATATAAGATCATATTTACCACGAAGATCACGCCACACGCGCCCCCTCCCCCATTTTACAATAGCACTCAATTCTCGTTTAAGCCTTTTTTTGTTACGTTAATCACGTGTCAAGGAAATTTAGGGGCACTCTGTATATATTATTAATTTGAACTGCGTTAAATACATTACAAATTCGTTAATAGAACAATAAAAAATGCTTTAAAACAGTGGACACGCTGTCACGCTATCAAAAAACCGGGCAGTGACAACCCTACCTCGTGGCAGGAGGTAGGGTTGGTCGTGGTAGGAGGTAGGGTTGTAGGGTAGGGTAGGAGGGAGAGGGGGCAAGAAGGAAGGCTATTTATTAGAGCCTTAGAATATTCAAAATAATAATAGAAGTAAGTTTTTTCTTGGAGGCGATCCCAGCGACGTCTGGGGGTGGGCGCCCCCCAGCGTAGCTACACGCCTAGCTGTAAGCTGTAAGACGAGTTATGTCACACCGAGACTCATTCTAGTCAAAGTGGTAAAATCGGCAGCCTTATCATGTAAAAATTCGCGACAGCGGTTGCTGAGCAAATGCCGAGCAACAGCAGCAGGACCGTCAAAATTGACGTTATATGTTGTCCGTCACGATGACATCGTTGCATAATACGGAATTTATGTTTGATAGCGGATCTTGCGCGAGTTTCACCCGTCGTTTGTCGTCTGCAAGATACTTGATAAGGCTGCGGTTTCTATAAAAGTGACAGTGCTCTTGAGGTAATTAAGACAAATATGTAGGATACATGAAATCACATTCTATCCAGTCCGATCTAAGTCCATTGGTGAAGACGTTATGTAGCCAATTTCTCGGAAACCTGCGAGTATTCGTAGGGGCATATAGCAGGAACCTTGTGATATAACTATGTCTTCTTACTATGAAGGGTAACTTTCTACTATAATAATTTCATTTCGGAGTAATGAAGTTGCTTTTCTGTGCAGGTTTACGATTCAATGGGAGATGGGGTTATAGCCAGAGACTCTATGTTCTACCTTTTGAGAAACTCCCTTGTAAGTTTAAGTGGCGAAGACGATGCAGAAGAATCAGTTAAAGTGAGTATACTTTCACTACTCCTAGGTGTTGCAGTGCAAGCAGAACAGAATTATTTGTGCACAAAGGTACATTAAATGCCCTCTTGTCTTATTTTGGAGATTTCACAGTACCCGTAAATGACTAAAGGAAAATCAAATAGTGCTCGCAGAAAAATATCTCATAGGTTCATCGATAAGACGTCATCCTCAACATTTTCTATAGTTATTTTGCGAATCCGCTGTAAAACTAATGATTCATGATCTTAGCTTAATGAAGCAATACATGGAAACGGTAGAAGAGCTAATCACTGAACGGTTGTCGTTTGTTAATGGACATTACAGATTCATAGTTAATTTTTATTAATATAAGTAAGCTTAGGCCTTTCATTCAAAAGTATAAATTACTAGCAAATATGGATTAATGTATAGGTACAGCAATGCTAAATTCATGACGATTTACATTTTCTTTATTATAGAGGGTTTGGGAAAAATGGATTGATCATAAGGATAGAAGCACTCCCACATCCAGAACTGTGAGAGATAGTTTACTCGCCCGCCGTTGTACCAGTTTGAGTCCTCTAATGTCATGTCCAATGGACGCAACTAGGTCCACCCGAAATGCCATCACGATCCGACCGGTTAAAATCTGTTCCTTCTTTATTTACCACCAAGCCCTCCTACCACTCATGGAACCTTTGCCGAACGACATAGCCACATGGGTGCATGGCTGGTCCGAGCTCCTTAATGTTGTGGTTTAATTACCGTTTATGGCGTTTATACGTTTTTCGCTTCCTATGGAGCTCATGATTTTCGTCACCATGCAGTGGATGGTCTCCAGTACACTTAGGAGATCATCAATCTCACCGTGTTATCTGCCTTGTCCAAGTGCTGAACGGGCCATGCGCCATTAGAGCGTGCGTCACCAAATAGCAGGTGATCCTGTGCTCGCAGTTTACTTATTATCCTACTGATAGCATCAGTCTTTTTGTGCACTGTGCAACCTCCGTTGTTTGAGACCATATCTGGTCCGTTGTCTGCAGTCTTTCTGTCTCGTCTCTCTGACCCCTTGTGAGGCATAGACGTCTATTCTCTCTTCAGCCAGCAGATGCAAGCGTGGTGTTCCTGTCACCATGTGCAAGACTTTACTAGATATTGTGCGGTAGGCACAGCAGCCGGTCCAGCTCTAGCTGATGTTCTTTCCTTTTGAGTGCCCTGTACCATACTGTCGCTCCGTAAAGGACAATCGACTGTACGATTCTGTTCAGGACTACCCTTGACCTTCTGCTGGGTGTCACAATATTCGGAATCGGTGTAGAGAGTATGTTAGGCGTAGAGGGCGCTTCAAGCGTGGCAACGCTGCGGTTCATACGGTACCACCGGCAACGTCGCAACCTCTACTTCAAACCGTGTTCTGTGGTGGGTTCGTACTGCTTCGTGGGTGTTATTGTTCTGCGACTCTGCGTTTGTGGTTGACAGTGTATATGTTTTGTGGTTGACAGGGGGGGGTTCAATGACAAATGCCAAAATTACAAATTAGAAGTTCAACTTCGATGAGTAATTCGTGTAATTCGTCAAAAAAATGGATAATCTTTTATTTAAAATTCATTTCAAAAGGAATTTACTGCCTTCTTGGGTATGGGCGAGTTAGCGGCTTGTTCCGAAAATCAGATCTTATACAATGCTTGAAAGATGCGTAAACACTGCCTACTATATAATTAAGCTAAATCAAATACGTAATGATCTGTAAATATACACATATGTACAACAATTATAAAATGAAGAGATCGCTGGGGGCCCCACTTCCCTGATGGTCCCTGTCCTTATGCTACCTATAACTATGTCTGGTAAGAGTCTTAATTACCTACAATATGCTCAAGAAAGAAAACTTAACTAACTGATGTTCTAGGTGAACACTCCTAGTGGCTACAGTCCCTATAGAAATAAAGCAAATTCCCACCTGTAATCTGACGGATGTGGTCCAAGGTTACCTGGAGTTCCCTCACTAACGGTCTGACATGCAAGCGAGTGAAAACATGCAGACGAATGTGTTGCAAGCATACGAAGAGATGTGGCTGTCGTAGGGGTAGGCATGCAGCAAAGCAGGTGATGTTATTGTGCACTAAGCTGTACTAAGGTTGCACTATGTTTATACGGGCAAAGCCTAGCTGTTAGAAGTGAGTTGGTGACTCAACCCGGAGCTGTTAGGATATGGTCCTGATCTCAACCATAAAACCATAAAAGCCTGCAAGCAAAAGGAGTCTCTAAAGTTTGGAAGCAGGTAAGCATTACTAAAAACTGTGTCTCTGAGGGAGTTGTGACTAGCTTTCATGGAAGTAAGGTTATGCACCTACGGTTGGTGTTGGGTGGCTTTAAGGTGTTCCCTTGGGTGCTGTGTGACTTGGATTTGATATGAATCCCACGGAGGTGGTTCTGCAGACACTGCAAAAACAAAATCCAATCCGACACAGGATTTCTTCTTGATCAAATCCGCAATAATGCGCAATGACCACCTGGTCCTAGTAGATCAAGAAGTCAAAAGGAAATGGCTTTTTTCCATGAAAAACAGCGCCAAACTCGCCTGTCAAATGTTAATGAACTGTGGTGATTTAAATTCTGCGGTTTGACCTTGGTACAACTGTCTACAGGGTACAAAACGATAGATGTCAATCAGAAGCTAGGCTAACCTCTTCTTCTTCAACATGGACATGTAAACAAACCTTAGACAAGGAAAGAGAGAGGACGGAACCCGCGACTGACATTTCTGATACCAAATGGCACCAAAGCGCTATTCCCAGTGGCGTAACTAATGGGATTAACGTTATGGTTGAGCTATTTGTAGAAATAATCTTTTTCAAATAAAATTTAATGAAATATTGTTATTCAGGGTTTCTATATGGCCAATTTCGCCATCCACAATTAAAATTTAAGTGACTAACATTACCGTAACCGTGATTTTCATTCGACTGCTGTTTTGTGGCCAATAATATATAAAAATTGATAACGTATATATTTTATTCAGTCATGAACATGTTATGTTCATTTGCAGTATATGACTGATGAAAGACACGATTATACTTCTACCCAGAAAGAAAAAAACTGCTTGTAGTTTGTAGTAAATCAATTTTTTATTATTAAAGAACACATGATACCTATAGTATATTTATATTTATTGACATTATGTTTATATATAAAATACTGTCTATTAGATACTGTAAACAGAAGCAGCAATAAAACATTTTTATTATTATAGATTAGCTTACGAGATTGAGGAATTTGATGCCTTCAATCTCGAAGTCCCCATATGCAGTAAAAAAATCTACTTGCTGTTACGCTGTTACTTGCTGTTTGTAGTGTGTAATGAAGAGCAGTATTTTTAATTACTCCAACGAGGCTTTTTTATACTTAACTTCTTTTTGCGACGGTGGCAATAATTAATGAAAAAGCTGGAGGGTTAAACATAAAAATTATCTCAGACATGAAATAAAGTAAGTTTTGGGCTAGAAATACAAAGGTCCTTTAATCTTATCCAAAATCAAAACATTTACAAAATTAGAAAATGACCCCTAGATTAGCTAGGAGTAAATAAAAACGAACAATTCATTCAATATAGGTGAGGTCCTATAACTTACATAGAAATTACAACTCTATTTTATCACTTAACCCCTTGCTTCCAGTATGTCCTAATTTATTGCAGTTATGTATTTACTTATGGGGAAGTTTGGGTGAAACTCAGTATTGTGTGCTTCAACAAAAATAAATTTTTTGTAGGAACGTGGCATTTCGCTTGCTCCTGCAATTGATGGCAGTCAATATTACAGTCATGAAGGTCAAAAACTACCAATATTTTACTGCCCTTTAAACAGAATCATTTTTGTTAATTGGCTCCGAACTGGATTGTCCTGTTGTGATCGAGATTTTACAATAAAATGGATTCTGATATTTAAGTATTTTGTGCATACAGCTTTTATTAAAAAATATATATGATTTACATCATTTTCTAATACGTGACGTTCTAAGCAGCTGAAAATAGGGGTGCCTAGAAAACTTGATATTATTTTGCTTATCAGCAAAGGTACAAAATGTTTGGTGTGAATACAATTTTCATTAACTCTCAGAAAATGTTCCGATTTCAAACATATCTTGATAACGTCATTTGATGGGTAAGTCAGACCGCCGTGGCTTTTAAATTCAATTAGGGAATTGAGAAACCGATCTCTAGTACCAATCAATGCTGTGACACATGTTTCACATTTTATTGTTTTTTGTAATTGGTGCGAAACATAACCAGCAATATATTGCAAATTTGGGATGAACATTCACTTATCACAGGTGCATTCATGATGTAGTCATGATCCTTCCAAATAGTTTCTAGATCATCAGAAGGCTCATTTATGTCTATTAAACTATGGTTCGATAAACTACTATTAATTACATCTTCAGACCTTACATTTTTTGTAGAACTACTTAGAATAGGGATTTGATCTAATGGAATACAGTTACCCATACCGCCCTCTCTAATTTCTGCTCGAAAGAAGCCTTTTGTAAGCAGCTAGAAACTGTCGAGCGGTTGGGTTATTATTCCAGCCACCTCTTGATCTAATTGACGAAAAGAATAATTCTAAATGATCTTGACTAATCTTATACAACGGAAGGTACAGTAATGTTTTTCTCTCAGAAACAAGTTCTTTGTACAATCCTAAAGAACTTGATAATGAAATTATTAATCCAATAAACCCAGTTTTTCTGTTAGACATGATTACTTGCTCATTATTAGATAATTTCAACTTTGAAAGATAAAAAATTGCACTATTGATAAATTCCGTAGATCGATCTATATTTTTTTGACATAATGCTTTTTTATAACCTGGTGCTACTAGGTTTCTGCTGTTTAAAATATCGAAAATGCTATTTACAATTCTAATAAATTTAACTGTTGCCTGACTACCTTTAAAATCCTCAAGATTCAGCTTTTTTTCGCAATACTCAATAGCATCGGCTACTGATGCACTAAGTAACTGAACTGCAAGCCGAACCTTCATTTTTTGTTTGAAAAAAATAATATGAGCGCGACGTAACTTATTCCCTAAATGTAAGCCCTCGCTAGTTTGCAGCTTCTCTAGATGTATTTCCATTGAATAAAATTGTTATCACAATCAATTAGGATTTTCTTTTCACCAAATGCATTGCGAACAAGTTTTATCATATGACATGGATCATAAAAAATATATACATTGTGATCTGTAACTCTGAAACTTGTCTGTATATTTGAAATGTTAAATAATAATCCAAAGTTATGACACATAGCGGTATTAGATGGAGCACCATCGAATGTGATTGACATAACTTTGGCTCCCGTATCTTCAATCAGATGGATGCATTGAGATACAATTGAATGTTTTTGACTGCCATTCAAATAATCTGTAAGAAAGTAACCGACAGGTAATTTCCAAGTTCCATTGATGCAAACCAACATTATAACAAAAGCTTCTTTGGCTAAAGCATTAGAGTCATCGTTTAAATTTGTACCACAGTTCACATAACCATGGAATTTTTTTCCATCCCATTCTAAATGTTTCCGTATGGCTATTTCATCGATAATTAATGAACAAATTATTGGTCTGTCAGATAATTGAACCTTATTTCTTAAGGTATTTATTGATTCCTTGGTAAAACCAGGCTCAGCATCCACATTCTGAAACCATTTAGCAATAGTTTTGCTATGCGGGAGACAAGTGTCAAAAACATCTCTCACATAGTTGTATGCCTTTGGTGAAAAAAAATTTAATGTCAGGGCAAATTTCCTAAGTTCAGGTGAATATTGAACATTTCTCCCCATTTTTCTATTCAATATTTCTATATTAACCTTGCTCATATTTTGAACTAAAACTAAATTTTCTTGAGATAGTAAATTTTGTCGCTCTAATTCCTCAGCAATTATTTTTAAAGAGGCTACTTTTTTGTGTGCTCTTTTCAGTGACTGACCAAGGGCACGGATTTTTTTCGTTTTTTCCTTATTCTTATCTTTTTGCAGCAGCAGTTCTCTTCTAAGTTTCTTTTTCTGGGGAGAGTCGTCCTGTGCAGCCAGAGCTGAGGTTGATGGCGTTGGTTCTGGATGAACATCACGTTCACGGGGTCTTTTTCTTTCTTTTGCCTAAAATAACAGAGCTGTATATTAGACAATGTTTGAAACATTATTTCCGAAAGAAAGACGACAGAACAAATTAATTTATGATTTAAGTAGATGTGAATGAGTGACTGAATCTTATAGGAAAAGTGACAGTAACATTTTGTTTTGATTTCGTATCGAGTAAACACACCTAAATATAGTTGTTTAATAATGTAACTGTAACACAAGAAATTATTACATTTTTGAGGTTAGCTGCCTTTTGATTTTCATAGCTATCAATTTTTAAATGGTTATTCAGCCATTCGTAATCGTATTTCTCCTTACTTTATTGCACTGTTTATTTTGGAAACGTCATCACTAATACTCAAATATAAAACCAAATTTGAGACCATAAATATAGAATATAGGCATAAGGGATAAGAATGATTTTAAATTAATATCACACCCAAATCATAACTCATTAATGATCCAATTATATACAGTGGAGTGAAGATTTATAACAAACTTCCTCCTCACAGGTTTTAGTGAATATCCCAAAAGTTTTGTTTGTTATTATATAGCTTTGTCAATAAGAATCTTGTAAATTCTTAGACTATAAAGTATATCTATCTATCTATCTGTCTATCCATCTATCCATCTATCCATCTATCCATCTATCCATCTATCCATCTATCCATCTATCCATCTATCCATCTATCCATCTATCCATCTATCCATCTATCCAGCTATCCATCTATCCATCTATCCATCTATCCATCTATCATAATCCTAGGATGTTTATTATTTTAATATTGATTAAGCGTAGACAATGTAAGCTAGGAATTATAACTTACAATTTTTGGACGTAAGTATTCCGGAAGCTCGTCAAATATGGTGGGGACTGCTCCTTTCAGAAGATATACTTTTTGATTTGTTTGATGAAGGAAATTCTGTTCAAAATGCTTAGAACAAAGCCTATCGTTGCTTGTAGGCTTCCAACCTTCGATCCTCATATTTTTGATCCATAAATCATGTCTAGGAAAATCTTTAGGAAACCTGTCGAGGAAGAAAGAAAATTAATTTTATTTTTCATACAACTACAAATAAAGGCCACCCTTGAAATGCACACCTTGTATAAGGGTATTGGTATATTATATATTACAATGCAAAGTCATAATATTTCTATTCAAAATGTAAGCTATAATAGATACGCCACTGGAAAACTGATTGTATTTGAACCAAAAAATCCCTTAAAAACATAATTTTTAGACTTTACGTGCTCAAAAACATTATGATTCGCATGTTAGTGGTACATTCCAAATTATATTTCGGATACACGTATATCTTTGAACTAGTTATCGAGATATTTGCATGAATTTCGGATACACCAAAAAAATAAGATCATAAATTTACCTGTGAAAAGTGATTCCTGGCTCCTTCCTGCTGCTGTGGCTTTTACAACGGTAAGCTGCACACCCCACCATTACGCTCACCACAATATTTCACAATTATTGGTCTTAAAAACGTTAAATATCGCAAAAAACACCACCTTGACACTACCGTCAGTTTTCCACCAGCATTTTGACAGCTATTCATTTTCGGTATCAGCTAATCCATATAGCATCAAATGGGCGTGCGGTATCCCCTCTCTTTCCTTATCTAAGAAACAAACATTCTAAATAATTAATGTAATGAAATTTTATGTTTGTGTAACTCTAGTGCTAATATTTTCTGTTATTTTTAGGTGGTTGCAGCTCAGGGTGCCTAACAATAGGGGGGGGGGCAATACACAAATACTTTGTAAGATACAAATAGGAATTGCTTGTACAGTTGGTTTAAAAATATATAGATGTTACATACTACAGACTTACATATTATTTACAAGGCTTAGAATTATGGTCAAATGTGGGTAAGTACAACATATTTGGATCTGGAAATCAAAACCGTAACAAGTATTGCTATCCCTTAACCTCGAATGCGTCGTCCGTCAGGCGAGGCGATACTAAAATACTGCCATAAATGGAATAACGCTTCATGCACAACGTTGCCACTTCATCTAATCTAAGTATGATTGGATGACATACAGTCGACATAACAACAACGGCGTTTGTTCAGAATGGCATTAGTTATCGAGAGTAGTCGATGAGACGACGCGTCCAAGTTTACTCTTTTACCCTTTTATACCATGCAATAGCATGCGAATCCCGTGTTGTTGCACTTGACATATCGAAAGCCTTTGACAGAGTGTGACATGACGGACTTCTGGCCAAGGTTGCTGCTTATGGACTACCACCTGGCCTGCGCCAGTGGCTGAATAGCTTTTTGAACAATCGATCGCTGTTTGTTGTAGTCGAGGGCTCTTCATCAGACGTATTTTCAATAAACGCCGGTGTTCCTCAGGGATCTGTCCTATCCCCTACACTGTTTCTGCTGTACATCAACGAGCTGCTGGAAATAACATCCAATCCAATCTACAGCTTCGCAGATGACAGTACATTAGTGTCGTGCATGGAACCAGGCAAGCCACTATCATCCCAGGAGACGGTACGTCGGCGACAGCAGCATGCCTCACAGATCAACGCAGATATCAAAACAATTGTCGAGTGGGGATTAGCAAATAAAGTACAGTTCAACGTACAAAAAACTCAGGCAACAACACTGACAAGGAGGTCTCACGATGGCTTACCAACCGTGGAAATGGAGGGTCACCCCATAGTCGAATCACCTTCCGTCAAGCTCTTGGGAATCAACATCAACAATAACATGTCCTGGCACGACCACGTCGTCAGTATTGCTAAAACGGCATCCCAGAAGCTTGGAGTTTTGTTCCGCTGTAGGAAGTTGTATACACCAGAGCAACTGCTGCTGCTCTACAAGGCACAGATCCGACCATCGCTGGAGTATTGCTCCCATGTATGGGGATGTGCTCCGAAGCACTCTCTAAAGCTTCTGGACACTATCCAGAAAAGAGCAATTAGATTAATCGATACGCCTAACCTCACAAAGGAGCTCCACAGCCTGGAACATCGAAGGAGGGTGGCTGACCTATGTCTGTTTTACAGATTCTATCACGGAAGATGTTCGAGTGAGCTCTCCCAGATAATAACACCAAAGGCCGTCCGGACCAGGAATACTAGAGAAGCTCTGCGAGCTCATCCTTACCAGGTCGAGGTCCTTACTCCCCGAACCAGTCTCCTCCAGCATTCCTTCTTTTGGAGAACTTCGACGCTATGGAATCAGCTGCCGGGGAATTTGTTTCCCGGCGGCTACAACCTGCATGGTTTCAAATCTAACGTGAACAGACATTTGTCCTCTCGCAGCGCTTCTACAACGCCATAGGCTTTCAGCCTTTGCGGGAGGCCGACCATAAAAAAATGCAGAGCCAGGATTTTCTTATTTTCCTCGAAAATCCATCTGAATACAATGATATAGTAACAAATAAATAGGTATAGTCTAAAAATTAGCTTAATTAAGTCAAAAAAAATGTAACCCATTTTTCACTGGAAATGTGCCTACGTCTATAAAGACGGTAATTGTGTAATCTACGTGGCTAGCTCTAGAATTTTTGAATGCATCGATCTAGATATCGTTATCATACAGCAATGCACACATAATATTACGAATTTATTAAACCACCATTTTACAACATTATGATGCTGACAATGTATGGATCACGGATCATCTCCTAGGCGACACGTCCGAGTATACGTGTCATTTACGGTACGTCCGAGGTTAAGGGCTATTCTAGCTTCTGCCTTTTGTGTTGCCTTCTCAATATGGTCTGAGAAGCACCTCTCGTTGTCTATATATAGACTTCCAAGTACCTCATGGACTTATATATAAGCTAGAACTTAGTGTCGTTCCTCTTTATCCTATATCCTCATAGTAGCATTGCCTCAGTGTGCACTATTTATCGTTGCAATTTTCCACTATCCTCGACACTGTGTCGAGAGATGGTAGACCTGCCGATATGAAAACTGAATTGGTACTTGGACAGACCTTCGGTCCTTTATCTATATCTGCAATGTTGGTGCGCTAAATAAATAAAGCATCAAAGTTGGTAATCGACCTTAACCTGCATTGATTTGGTATACCTTGTTTATTAATATCGCGTTCCTTCCTCGTATTTAATAAAAATATTTTTTTTACTAGGATATGATCGAAGTTATTACGAAAAAGCTCGACATTGACAGAGACGGAAAAATCTCATTCGCGGATTACAAGCAAACGGTACTGAAGAACCCAATGCTGCTGGAGGTGTTTGGGCAGTGCTTGCCGGATAGGAAATCCATCTACACATTTTCTGCTACGTTCTCACCAAATACCAGCTTAAAAATGTAAAACATCGGCCTTATTATTGAAGATTATACTAAAGGATTTTCCTTGCTTCGATTATCTTAATTTATTTGCTGCGACATTGTCTCTTGCTCACTGCACCTAGCTTCGACTTAAAACTAGAGAGACACATTTTGCAAAAATATCACAGCAGAAAGCTACTTCTGATGACTCTTGTGACGATTATTAAAATTAGGTCTCACGGAGTCTCAACCATACTCATGCGTTCGCCATAAGGTTGTTTTTTGACGTGGAAAGTATACACAATTCGTTCGGTTTTTATCTAACTTTAGATATTCCAACCTTACCTATTAATCAGTGTACTTATTGTGCCTATAACTAATTTCAAGCATTCACTAATTTCGGCACCTTGTTCTTACCTACAGAAAATATTTTCATTCTTTCATTTACCACTCCATTTTAGTTATATTCGCTGACATGTCGCTCACGGTATCACAAATAATAAGCCTTAGCAAAGAAATTAGAACAAAGTACTTGCGACCTTCTGTATGTCCATTAGTCTTAGGTCCTATTTCTAATTTACTGTTATTATTGCCATTTTTGAGCTAACCGTCCTTCTTTGTTATTAAGAACGTGTATCCCTTTATTAAGCACTTAACAATAAACTGCTACTTCTCCTTCTAAGGAACCTCTACTTATACTAATTGGGGTGTAGCTTAGGAAAGAAAAAACAATACATTAAAAGATATGCGTTATATTTAACTTTATTAATTTATAATTCTTTTATAAAGATTTATATGAACTGGGTATATCTCCCAAACAAACACATACCAGTAACTTTGTTTACCATACTAAATTTAAATTCATAATGTAAAATTGGTATGCATTTATTCAGAAATATATAGCGATAATAAATGTCCAGCTAAAGGTGTAACAATATCTACCAGTAAAATAAAGACGTTCAAGAGAAAAGCCGTGCAATTTTTATATATACATGATTATTCAAAGTTTGATTTTTGTATTAAAAGTGAAGATCTAAAGCCTCTTACTTACACAATGGATAGAAAAAATGTTCCAACATCTTATCCACATCTGTCCACCTAGAATGTACATATTTCAGTGGGTTGAGATCATGTATATTTATGTCAATCAGAACATTTTTCTAGAAGTCAAAACATCTGATTTAATGTGTAAGTTGTACAACAGACCGACCTGCATTTAGTCCAATCTTTGATCTTAGGAACTCCGACGTTATTTGGATATATAGGATTCTTGAAAAAGAGCTACTGATGGTTTAGATAATATAAATTGACTCCGACTTTTGGCTATATATTGTCTAGAAATATCTTTCTGATGGCAAAATTAGTTCACCGTTACCTCAATACTTGTCGAAAAAGGTCTGGGTCGCTACTCAGTTGCTATTAATTTTCACAAATCCTAAAAAGTTAATAGCTGAAATTTTATTACTTTGTTTTTGTTCAGGACGACAAATATCTGAAGTTTCTCGAACACAAAATTCTTTTAAAAACCTTGGTGTTGACAATCCCCTCCCCACTAAAGCACAAAGAACTGCTTACAGGAGACCCTTCATATCATCAACTACGCTGGAATATGTGCAATCTTGACAGAAAACATTTACTTTCATAATTCATCATTCAGAACACTACTGCTTGTATTTATGTATATTATTCAGTATACAGTAGATGGGTGTCGTACAAATATAGTTATCTATCGCTACGAAGCTTGAACATGTTCTAGTTTTTTACTTGTTACACCTCTAGAAAAAGTAATTATACGGAAAAACTGCGACATGACGCTTTCAAAAGATTTGAATAATAGATTATGTAAAGTTTTGAGCATTACTACTACGCTCTGTCATGTCTCGTTAATAATAATAGGTTGGACTAGTAAATCCATCTTATGTCAAAATATTACAATAGGTAATGGATAATACAATATATATCCTGATATATTAAAGTTATAATGTAAAACTAATGATTTTTCATTACTAATATGTATGTATGAAATATAAAACACCAGCAAAATTGACAGTGTAAAAAAAATATGATAATTTCATACATGAATAGAAAGTTCACGCATCCATTTTCTAACCGTTACTCATATGTTTTTACAGTATCTTATTACAAGTTAGCGGGTTATAAATAATTTAATTAACTACTATCATAATAGGTATTATGTTATTTTATTCATAATAATTTTGTGTAAAATTTAATAAAACATGCAACGAAGTATGGCTATTCTCCAGATGGAAAATTTTTTTAGGTACTCTACACCTTCCATTTCAAAATATATACAGGGTGAGTTTTTAGTATCGGCGCAGTCGATAGCTCCACAACTATAGAAGATAGCGAAAAAAGTTGTATATAAAAGTTGTAGCCACGGATATGCTCCTTGCTCAGAAAATATTTAGATTTATACAGGGTGATCCATAACTACGTGGTGATGCAAACATGCATTTTTTTAAATGAGACACCCTATATATTATTCCATATTCAGATTCTACTAATGATTTCCGTTCTTCCAATATAGGGCATTGTTACAATATACAGGGTGTTTCAAAAGTTACGACCATTTTTATATCCAAATCGGGGACAAATGAACGTACTGTATATCAAAAAGTAATGAATCAAAAATTATTTTTTTTACATGAGAAGATTAAAAATATCCTCTAGTATTAAAATCGACTATAAAAGAAGCCCGAGACGCATATTCGTATACAGGGTGATGTAGAATGCAAAATCCAAATTTTCTCTTTTTTTTCAAATGTAACCCCCAATATTTTATTATCCCAAAGAATTGC
This sequence comes from Callosobruchus maculatus, assembly GCA_951848785.1. Taxonomy (NCBI): domain Eukaryota; kingdom Metazoa; phylum Arthropoda; class Insecta; order Coleoptera; family Chrysomelidae; genus Callosobruchus; species Callosobruchus maculatus. The sequence goes on along the minus strand of CATOUR010000014.1, from coordinate 21,930,804 downwards.
TTTTAATATGCTCTTTCATCTTTGTATAGCACTTGTTGTACCTACGTCCATCAGTTTCCGAGATATTTCGATTTTTCGGTAAATTTAAAATATAGCCTCTATTTGTGTACTGAGATTTATTTATTTTGAGTAAGTACTATCTGATTTGTTTTTTATTTAGCGAACAACTAAATTATAACGTCTTGATAGTATTTGATGAAGTCAAAACCCTAAATCATCGAGATAATAAAGTCAAGTATGCTGAGGAAACAATTTTGTAGGCGTCATGCATGATTATCAAGTAGTTTTATCAGGTAGGCTTTGAAAAATTGACAGTTTTCATAACCTACTCAATAATTCCGTACTGTGTGAAAAACCAGCTTTGAAAATTAATTTTTCCATTGAGGGTATTTAGGAGAATCTTTGAGAGATTGTCTACTTGCCTCTAGAATATATCAACTATGAATAGCAATAGCCAGAACGGAGGCACTTTAAAACTAATGCTTTTGAAATATTGAAGAATCGTTTTATTTGGACTTGGCGTTTCATATTTCATAACCTACCTGATACATCTGGTTGATAATTATGCCTGACGTATATAAAATTGTTTCCTCAGCACACTTGACCTATATTATCTCGTTAGTTCAGTGTTTTGACTTGATCAAGTATTATTATCGCCTTATATCTTAGTTGTTTGTTAAGCAAAAACAAAATTTAGTAGTATTTTCTCAAAATAAATAAATTTTATTAAACAAATAGGAGGTATATTTAAAATTTGTAGAAAAATCGAAATATTTCAGAAACTAATGAATGCAGCCATAATAAGTGCTATACAAAGATGAAAGAGCATATCAAAAGCAATTCTTTGGTATAATAAAATATTGGGGGTTACATTTAAAAAAAGAGAGAAAATCTAGATTTTGCATTCTACATCACCCTGTATACAAATATGCGTCGCGAGATTTTTTTATAGCGTATTTCAAAGCTAGAGGATATCTCTAATCTTCTCATGTAAAAAAAATAATTTTTGATTCATTACTTTTTGATATACAGTACGTTCATTTGACCGTGATTTGGATACAAAAATGGTCATAACTTTTGAAATACCCTGTATAATGTAACAATACCCTATATTGGAAGAACGGAAATTATTAGAAGAATTTGAATATGGAATAATATATAGGGTGTCTCATTTAAAAAAATGCAGGTTTGCATCACCACGTAGTTATGGATCACCCTGTATAAACCAAAATATTTTCTGAGCGAGGAGCATATCCGTGGCTACAATTTTTATACACAATTTTTTTCGCTATCTTCTACAGTAGTGGAGTTATCGACCGAGCCGGTACTAAAAACTCACCCTGTATATGTGCGTACAGTTGCTACGGAACTACAAAACTATATAATATAGTTGTGCTGATTTAGCTCATGTTAGTAATTAATGAACACCATACTATCGACCAAAACCGAAAAAACCACTGATTCATCTTGTCTGCCTATTCGAGATCATGACATGACATTATGAGTAGGTGCTTAGCGATTAGAGGCAGAATCAGGCTTACAGAATACCTTGAAAATAACATGATGTTGAGATCTTAAGCATGATAGTAATATACCCCTCAATAAAAAACGCTTTAAATATTTACGACAATACGCGTAAATCAGATGCGTAGAATTCGAAAGTTCCATCATTTCGGTTTTGTTCGTCAGATAAGTGGTGTAGTATAAATATTAAGCAATAAATAAAAAAATAAATAGATAGTAATTTAAAATTATAGAGATCAATAAGAATAATATAAAGCTTTTCGATAAGTTCCAGTAAAAAGGGAAACGCTTTCCTAGAGAAAATTATATTTTCCGTAATCCTACAGTATGCAGACAAGGTTCCCTTTTTACGGTTTTCAGATTGCACGCAAAATATAATGAGAAAGAAAAATATTCACAGACATCTTGACTAGAGTACGTTGAAGTAAATAGCAACAAAAAGGTGGTCCCAGCATTATGATGTTGGGTTCGTTAACAAGTTTAGTAAACCATGAAATCCTCTGTTAATTTCTATTTAACAAAAATCATCCATAGCACTGATGCTTCTGTTTCAACAAGCGAGTCTACATCTTGATTTCCAATTATGCTTTATTTTCTTATATTCATCCATTGGAATGATATTGAATCCACATAACTAGACATCAGATCTAGACCAACTAACAAATATAACAATGGCTTTTTTAACAGCATCTCATACGCTGGTAGGAATAAGGCTTTTACACATATCGATAAAAATGGGCAATGAGAATACTCTCAGCTTCACTACCAACATGACGTAGCAATGGTGTGGTGTAAAGTATTTGAAAGACCAGTCTTATAGTTTTCATGCCTAAACAGCTGAAAGGTTTCATGGTAACTCACTGATAAATGAGGTACATTTTTAAAAAACGGGACTAGGGTGTTGTGAGGAAGAACAAGTTTTCGTCGCAGAGAATACACTGAAAAATTACTTCTTGTACTAGCCTAATCCTTATAGGTACATAGCCATAACATTTAAATACCGCACATTTCCTATGGGTATCAGGATCTTGTTGAATACTGTCAAGCTTTATCTTTATTTGATTCGCAAGGTATCTACGCGAATTTTCTTTTGATATTCATTCGTTCGAAGACGCTAAATACATTCTTGGTAGACAAAATTATCCAATACTTTTATAATCACTATTATTTATATGTGCTGATGTTGGTCATCTATATTAGGCTAATCACTTGTTTTGAAATATTTTGACGTTTAATTTACATTAATGGCATTTCCTGTTGTCTCTAGCGCATTTTGTCAAAAGCAATGCATTACTTATTCTAAGAGTTATGGTGAATTAAATTACTATACTATAGTTCACTAAGTAATAGTAAAAAATATTTGTTTTGCTTCATTGACAGTGTCATTACGCCACCAGTTAGAGACTGCAATGAAGCTGAAGCAATATAAATTGTAACTCTACATAATGAAGGATATAAACAAAGAGATATCGCACGACGTGTCAGAAGAGATCAAGATACGAAACAGAATATTTTGAAAAGGTATAAAAACTGTCAATTTTTGATGCAAATCCGGCCAAGGGCGCAAGAGGGGTACAACAGCAATTGATGATGATGAGCTAGTAAACTTAAGACAAATTAATGTAACTCCAAAAACAGTCCGATGGATATTAGAAGAAACAGGATAAAAGCCAAAGTTCCACGCGTTCTCCCATATCACAAAACGCGTCGATTAGCATTTGCCAGAATACACATTCAGTGGAATATCGAAAATTGGAAATAATGTACTTTTCACGGATGAGACTAGAACACAATAATTATTGAAGCCAGATGGACGAAACTGTGTATACAGAAGGGCTGGAGAACGATTCGCCAACTGCAATCTCATAGAGGTCCGTATTCATCATTTTGTTAGTCAGTTAAAATGTAACTACCTACTACCTGATGGTTAAGTATCGTATTCACCATGAATTTTCAGCTCCCAGTTACTTAACAAAGAGATAACGTAATTTTTTATTTTTCTAATATTATAAACACTGCATAGTTTTATATTCTGTGCTGTGTAAAGCGTTTTGTGCTGCCACCTCTTGATTCTACATAACCTAATCGTTTTATCGTTTGTGTTGTTTTTAGTTTAAGGGAGAACCCAAAAGATGTGCCAATCACTCTCATGTAGCTAAGGGCATATAGTTGAATAATTGAAAACTAACCCGGTCTTCAATAAACCGAAATCTGAGCGGAGAAGATCGCTGACGAATAGAATGTCAGTGAAACACACCATTTTCGTTGATAAGTGTAAACGTAACCTTTTAAGTGACAAGTGACCAGATTATTTTATGTTTTATGGGTCCTGAATGTGATTAACCGGCGAAAATCGGGCTATTAAAATTAACAGAGCAGTTATCAGCTGGTTAGCGTTAACCTTAATTGGTGAATACCAAAAATACGGTTAACTAGCTGATAGCTAGTTTAACAGTCAGATAGAGATTTAACTATGTTTTGTCCAGAGACCGTTAGTTTTGGAGGTGGGGGTTTAATGCTCTGGGGAGGTATTAGTAGTAGGGAGGGACGCACCGAACTCGTGGATGTTATTGGACGAATGATTGGTGACTTGTATTTATCGGGAACATCCTGCAAGATCTTGCTTTGCATATGTCGGCCATATTGGATACGAAATGCATAGTGACTAATTACCTTGATGCAGTCCAGGCTCAAAAATTAGAGTTCTGTAGCCTCGACCTAAGTCCGATTGAAAATATGTGGTATTATCTTAAACGCCGCATACTAGAAAGGAATTCCGTTCCAAGTACAATAGAACAGCTCAGGATTGGTGCTCTAGACGAGTGTGGCGCCATTCCTCAAGATTGTATCCAAACCTCAAATTCTTCTCAGAATTATTACTCTGAGATCCAAACTCTTCTTAGTAGCATGCCGAGAAGAATGCTAGTAGTAAGTAGGGCTCAAAGAGGTAACACTCGTTACTAACTATGTTCTAATTTTAATCAAAAGATTTGTATTTGAGGTTTAATTAGCTAAGTATAACGTAAATATCCTTAATTTTTACAACCTTCAGCATATTTTTTTAAAGATTTTATTCTCATAAAAATTAAGATTGCACATTGGTATTTGTTTATGATAAACCTTATAATGTATGGTGCTTTGAATGACTTGATTCACCACAATTTATTTTACAACGAAAAATTATAAACATCTAAAAATATTCGATAATTTTGTCCATGACTTTGCGACCACAAAGACATTTCTGCTAGATGATCAAAGCAAAAGATCACGCTCCTAGTATACGAGATTTTATATTCCTATCAAATTGGCTGCAACTAATATTTTTTATTGTTGCTTTTATATAAGATTTCACTGATATGATAGAGTCTGTTGAACTTGAGTTCGGAATCAGCGACTTCAAAACTCTTGCAGAGCCCAATCAAGCACTGAGAAAGAGAGTGGATGAATTGAAGTGACTTTCGTACAGCTAAACTGAACCTTCATAAGAAATATACAGTGCCTTTGGCTATTTTCAATCAACCATAATCATGTGCTTACCACGCATCGAAAACTCGTTCCTGAAAATTGGTTGAAAATTAATTAATACTAGGTTAACAATGGCGAATGACTAGACATAGTTAATCTAAACTTATCGAATTCAATAGTTTACCAATCTTGATCTACTAGAAATAAACTATAACATATCTGCGAAAAGCACAGCGAATGTAAGTCGAGTACCATATTGATAAGTTTCGTGCTTATACGCACTTTAGATATAGTAATGACTAGACCTAAACTCTATTCTACTTGTAGCTAAAATATATGATGATGAGATGGGTCGATGCATAAAACTGGAACTAGACCGATGAACGGAGTCTGTCTTATGCGCGTAGCGAAACATACATAAATTCACCCACAAAAGTTCTTTTTACACACTCTACTATTAGTGTTATTGTTATGGGACTAGTTTCAGAGTTTTCACCGCTCAACTATAAGATCAAGAGGAAGCATTTCTATACAATTTCATCTGGACAACCTTAGTCTAAAAATACCAACCGATATATTGAATAGTTTAGCTCCCCCTCGCTCATAGTAACTTACAGGAATCCGTATACTATTGTATTTAAAAAAAACAGGGCTTGGTTATACATCAGAGAAAACAGCACCCTATGATAAAAAAGATGCCTGTTTTCTGAAATACAGATCTGTATTGTCAAGTCTAGGTATTTTATTTTTCAAATATGCCTTATGCCCTTGGTACGTGCAGCAATTACGTTATTCGAAAATAATACATACATTGTTCTCAAAATGTTAATGTTCGAAATTAGAAATTTCTCAACTAAGCATTCGTAGTACACTTTATTTTCCACCCATCGATTGCACAGCCCTTGGGGAGCTATCATTTGGACCCCCACATGCAATAAGGAACCAATTGAGAGACAAGTCTATATTTAGGGTTTGAATGCACTGTACATTTGCTATCTTGGAGGCATTATGGTTTTTAGTTTGCAGTTGTGTTCATCCTGTGACAAACTATTTAAAAAAGTGCTGAAGTAGGAACTGTAATGCAAGTGTGATCACAACAGATGTGATTTTGTTTCTGTAGACTATACATACATATGATTGTACAGTGCATTCCACCTTTTTGCGTGCTGCAAAATATCGTACAGAAATGCACAACCACGCTAAGAACTTTCCTGTACCAGTTCTTTCACCGAAGATATAAGGCATAAAAGAATCAATATAGTTTTACCACAAATTGAAAAATGAACTGGGCAGATTAACCAAGCTAACTGAACTAGAGCTTTTTTGGACTGCACGATTTGGTTTGTCGAACAGTTTAACAACTAATTTTATCACTACTTTGAAAGCTGTTTTGTAAATTATTAGATGTGAGAGAATAACAGACACGCATATCACTAGAAAAACACTTTATCCAAGAAATGACCTGTAAACTGTTAACAAAGCCAAGTTTTTGATTCATAAATTGATATCTGATGACTTACGTTGATGTTTCGCTAAGCGCATTTGACATTAAAAGGGAAAGCGCTTATTCAACATTATTTCATAGCATCTAAAATATATAAAATCGGATTCCATTGATGGCAGGTACACTTCGTGTCAGTGACAGAAAGGACCATTTCATGTTTTTTTAGTAGGTATAAAAGGTGCACTGAATGGACCCCAATGTATATACAGCATGGGATGAGATGGAGAGTTCATCGAAGTAGATCGAAAGTGCATGCTTTTCAAAGATTTTCAAGGTAGCTAGCATTAAAACTGTCAAATATTCCAAATTCTAATGAACGGAAGGTAGTCCAAAGTTTAAATAGCATTTATCATTTCTCTGCGAATGCTCTTCTTTAGTTAAGTTAGTTCATAATGTAAGCTGTAGCTCAATATATTCGTATCTCAATATTTTACAAAGTATATTTCAGTTCCAAAGTGAACTACATTTCAATTCAGTACAACTTAAACTAGGTGTGTAATCCTTGTTGAAAAGCGTACTTTATTTTCATGCGTAACACCCTTGCAATTCTTTAATATCAGATTTCAAAGATACTTGTGTCAATACTAGGGTTTAAGCATTAAACCTAGGTATTCAACCTCATGTTGTCGATAATCTACACAAATGCATTCGAAGAATAGGTAGTAAAAGTAAAATAGATTTAGATATCTACAACTAATAGCAGTATGTGATAAGTAGTGGAACTGCTCAGTCTGAGTATATCTGAGGCAAAATACTAAAACATATTATGCAGCTTCTTCTAGGATTAGAATATAGAAGCAAACAGGGTCTGTTATAGTGACGTGAAGCATTTTGACTATGTATTTATAATTTTTACACCTTTATAAAATCTTATGAAAAGCTCTTTCGATCCACCTTGTTTTCATTTTGTCCGGCGAGAAACCGATTTCGCCAAGTACGCGGTTTCGGGAAACATTTTCGTATCCCCATGATGAAGAATCGTTTACACAAATAATTGCAAAAACATACCCTGTATCCTTGAATCACTTCGCTGCGTTTAGACATTTGTTTTTCGCATTATCTTTTACCCGAAGGGCTTAGCTACGGTAAAGAAAATTGATCAATCTAGGCGCTCAATATCGCACTGATGACCATTGTTTGTTTTGAGGATTTCCTATTCCCATCTTAAACAACACCTATCTATCTCAAATCTTTCACAATTATTGATCGCTAATGCTACTACTGGTATCTTTATTTAGCATATTGGAGCTGCTCCAACGTATTTGGAATAACCTAAAACTGAGGTTAATCTTTTTCATCAATTACATACCGCTATCCTACATCCTACCCCTATCTTTTGTATACCAATGATCACTAATCCAATAGTTTTTGGCGATTTTGAAAAATCTCCAGATAATGCTACTTTTATTCTTAATAATTTACCTACACAAATAGTTGCCTGAGCTTTTAAGCAATCGTCAAATACCAACAGCGCCATTATATACAGAGTTAACTAAAAGTGTGCGCATTCATAATGCATGCAAAAAAGCATCTAGATATAGCTTTAGATTTTCGAAGCGAAGTATTCATTCAGCTGTTACATACGAAGACTATTTTGAAGTAAAGGGTTACCTACCAATCTTTACAGCATATTACTTTGAATATATAATCTTATAGGTATCTTAAAGATACACCTTACTTTAGTTTGATGACATAACTTAAAAGTCTCCATCCGTTTATGGAAACTATATCCGTCACCATCGGACTCTCGGAATCACCAATCTGTTTGACGTGGAAGGTAACCTTAGGAAATTCTGGTAGGTTCGGAAGTTCATTAACTTGATGCGTACCTGCCAAATCAAATGCTAGATTTTTTGAAGAAAAGGTCTTTTTCCGCTGAGACCTTGCTGTATGCACACTTTTTGTTCACTCTGTATTTACAGGGTACCTGACATTATGTTGCTCACATTTGTTTACAGATCTGACAAAAGATGACTTACATCATCACAGTTATGGGAAATAAGCAATTATGTGGCTAAGTGATAATTATGGTCAAAACATGATGTTAAAACAATTTTCTCTACCGTAACTTCTCAGTCCTTCTAGATCATATCTGATTGGGGAGACCACGTGAATGTTCTTTGTTTAACTCGGGAGCTGTCACCCTCCCTACTTTTCGATTCATACTTAAGAATATATTTTTCCTTTTTAGTTTATTTCCATCGCTATTAGGAATGTCATTAGCAAGCGTGGAATGCACTACTACTAAAGAAAAAGTTAGCGTTTTATTTATAGTTATATAATACAATTTTGACTTTGTTCCACTTTTACACATATGTCAGTTTACATACTGATAATAAAATTTGTTTCTGGTTCTATGGAAACGAGCTCTTATTTGGCTAGCTGTGGGTGACTTATGTTCATATATTTGCATGTAAGTTTTCAATTTTAGCCTAAAAGTATTGACAGCTGAGCTAAGGTGAGACTTTTTTCAATTTTCGATAATTACGAAGCAGCATCCAATACATTTCACAACTGACCAAGAGCTTAGGACTGTACAGGCTTCCCAACTTTTTGCATCATTTAAAGCCGTAGCCTTATTTGATTATATATTTTTTTCCTTGAAACCACTTCCTCGCAGTTTAAATCAACTGCCTCGTGCACAAGTTTCTATTAAACAAACATCTAATCACGTGTTTTGCTAACTACAATAAATATACTGATTAATGAGACTGCACCTATTCGTGTTAAGAATTCGACATGGTAGTTACATCAAGATTCGATAACTTCAACGTGGATAAGAGACCTGCTCATCATTTCAGGTGATATCATCTGATGACAATAATAAGACAGTTTCGTGATGTACCTAGTCAAAAACAAATACTCTTATCGGTTCTACATGACATATTGGGAGCAAATGTGGAACAAATGTCGAGTAAAAACTAGCAAACCATTTGTCTGCATTGAGATTACATTGGTAAAAAATGACACACAGAAAACGCTCAAAAGCTGACCTGACCTCTTTGTCTATGAAAATCTAGAAAACCGCTAGAAACTCATCAATGTTAAGTACTGAAAAACAATATGACTTGAATAAATACATAACCACTAGGAACGTGATACTTGTATTCAGATGTTGCTTACCCCAGTACTATTACTGTTTATTAGTATTAACTTTTATATCTATATTTTCCAAGGACCTATTGTGGAATAAACACTCGCAAGAAATTATTCAAATTGGAAACTTCAAAAACTGTGACTTGGGAGAAGAGAATGATAAAGTAATTTAAGTACTTCACCACTCCTACCATTTTTTATCTAGCCCGACAATATATTGTGTCTCGATCAGCTTTGTGAGGGCAATTCTGCATATCAGAAGTTTAAGTACGGTTTCACCTAACGATGTATTCAGTCGTTCTGTTAATATTGCACTGTATTATCTCAGCCAATGAAAAATATAATAATACTTAACCGATAAAAAGTTGAATTCTACATACGTTAAATTCAATAAATAGTATGCATGTCGACTAAATATATACGTCTTAGGGACTAAAAAGGTTGATTTGGTTTTCCTCACTTGTTCTCAACTTTAACTCTAAGAAGGTACTGTTCTAGTAGCACTAACACAACTGGTTTGTACATTGTTCCTCGAATCAAGAACAGATCAATTTGACCTTCTTGTATATGCCCAGATAAGTTTTTTTTTGATTTTCTCGTACCTAATGTTAGTGTACCTACTTTGTGCTATTTATCTTTATTGTCAAAAGAAGCTGTACATGTAGCATGCACGGATTCATGCTGTTGCAAATTTCCATTGAAACTGATTTATTCTATGACTAGTTAAAGCTTCAATAGTTAACTAAGTAGTGTGGATGATTAAACGTGGGGGTAGATTTGGATGGATTTTAGCCTCTTCCGGAATTTGAAAAGAATCCTCAGAAATCTAGATTCGGAGACTAACACGTATTTTGAAAATAATTAATTCTGCTCGAGCTCTTTCTGAATTGTCTATATGTTTTTTCATTCCGCCCATATATTTCTGTGCGGCTATATTTGGATAAAAGATGTAAAGTGACAAAACAATGCAAAATTAAAATACTAATAGACTAACTATGACAGCACACTTTTAATCCCTATCTAGCGGTATAGCCTATCTTGTTTTGACTAGTAATCATGAGTTTCAACCCTTAGTACCTTCTTTTTGTAAACATTGATGGCTTTTTGCTATTTCAAGCATATTTTGGCTTGTTTTTAAGGCAAAATTGAATTCAAAGATTTAAGCCTTTTTCCACTATATTTTTTAAATTTAACTTCTTTTTACTTCAAACAATTTAGATCTTTTTGTTCTTATATGCCATTAATAAGTCCTGGAATATGCTGCCTTGTACTCATCAGTAAAGTGTCAATCCAGAGAAAACAGTTGACTACCAAAGAAACTTTTGAGAGTGAGCGGTTATATATTTTTGAAGAATATATTTTCACCCCTATGAAATTTTGGGCAAATCGGCTATAGATGTTAAAAGCATTATTTATCTAACAACTTTTTTCACGCTTCATAAAGAGAGTGTAAATAAAATATAATATTAGTATCTGTAAGAACAGGGAATAATAGAATAGAGTAATTTTCCTCAAAAATGTGTTTTCGCCCCTAAAGCACAGCTTATGATTCATTATTTGCAATTCTGGAGGGGGCTAAAATTGGTCTTAACTAACTCTCCTTTGTGCAATACATCGGACTCATTTGACGGCTCTCTCAGTAACTTGCTGTTGGCTATTGTAGTGTCTAGCAATAGTCAAAATTCGAATTCTTCTTTTGAAAAATAATATCTAGTTTTCTTCGACGTAAATATTAAAAGACTATTTAACAAAAATCAATTACTAATTTATATGCTAATTATTGAAGCGTTACAGTTTACTAGGCTTGTGTAGTAGAAGTCTTTTTAATTTTAGACATAGGTTATTTCATAGAAGTAAACTAACTCATTCATAAGTTGTTTTTTCGAAAGGTCTTGCGGTGACCAGACCCATGCAGCATATATCTACCATTATGTTATTGAAAATAGTGTCAAAATGTCCAAAAATAATTGTCAATGGGAGATCCACCCCAGCTTATTGACCAATCCACACTGAATTTGTGCTTTGTTTATATGACCACGGCAATAACTGAGAACCGCTAAAACTAAAACAGAGAGCTTTCGGACTATACAAAACACGAAGCTGATGTATACAGCAAATAGAGGATAGCCAAATCAACATAAGTCTAAATTAATATGTACCTAACCATTTTAACTAATTACAGCCAAAGGCTGGATAATTTGACTAGAGTGGCCCAGTCGAGCAGATTCCTGTAGCCTTAGGATAAATGGAGGCTCCCTTATTCTCAAGAACCATTATACCGCAAAGTAGTTTGAAATTTTGTGCTTTAGCCAAAATTATTACCCGAAATGAAGAAATAGAAAATATTCCGTAGAACTTGCTCTTACATACCTTCAAACAGATGGTTTTTCTCACACAAAATTGTGAGCAACATGTTACTTTAAGCAGTTAGTCCTTTTTTTTAGACCTTAACTGGACTTTGCTTAGTAATATTCTTCAGAAAAGCTGCAAATTCACTTTAACAGGGAGCAATTTGAACTGATAGAAGAGATTGAGTAATGGATTTGTCATAAAAAAGTAAAAGGCATACTTCCTGAGACTAGATGGACTTTTTAGCTAATATACAATAATTTTTAGCCAGATTACTAATTCAGGTACCTACGTTACTTTGGTTTATTACTTACAAATTCATTTTTGTATAGTGCTGCAGAATTACATATAAACATATAAAGCCGTTCTACCATGCGAATATTTTTAAAAAAGAATTTGTTTACGTTCTTTGAAGATTTTCAGAAATCTTCAGATTTTCAGAAAAATTGTTTGGGTGTTTGGTATTCTTCTTTTTATATCAAAGACAAATTATTAGATAAAAAACCTAAATTGCTATGTATGCAGGTGTCATTTTGATATACTATAAACCTATGACGCCTAATGCAGCAAAGTTTGAGAGTAGTACCATAAATATGATTATACGCAAACGCATGGTCAAAAATAGAGCAGAGCTTGCTTTCTAAGCCAATTTTGCTTTTCACAATAATTTCTTAGTCTAAGCTTTGAGTTTCTCTCTTTAAAACTATCTTATTCCTTGGCAGGTATTTAGGAAGTTTATGAGCAAGATCTAGCTATCAAAATCATCACCTCATTCCATGATGGCATGTCAAAATTTTTGAAAATAAGGGCACCTCTCATTGGCCTTTCGCTTCAAAATGCGTCCACTAGTTCTCCCGGCCTGGGACTTACCTTTCGTCCCGCAAAAGCGTCAACTAACTTCTCAACAACTATTTGGCGAAAACGCACAACTTGCATTTTGATATAATAATAAACTTATATACTTACATTTGATAAAATTCATAAATCGCAAACGCATTTTTCTAAAATCGATAAACGGCATACTGGATGCACCAAACTATCTTCTTCAAACCGTAGATTTCGATAGCAAAGGTAATTTTACCACAAAATGCATTTCAATCCCACATATGCTGAATACCATGAATGCATTTTGGGTTCATAATGCTCTGACATTAATCAAAAATAATTGGTGACTAAGTGCTGTACGCAGCCAATCTATCAACATTATCACTTATTTATATCCACTGCAGACTTTTTTTAACGGGTAAAATCCGTATCTGCCGAAATGTAATGACAATTTTGAATAGATATTTTGTGCTTGAAGCAAGACAACGCTTAGGTACAGTTCAGAATTTCACAAACTCATTGCGCACAAAGTCACACTATAAACAGTGAGAAAAAAAAAGGGTTTTGTCTTCTCATTTATACATTGCTACCTGACAGAACTATGTCAAAATAAAGTTTTTCTTCTTGTAAGGTAAAAGACAATTTTCTTATAGTGCACATTATTGGGTTATTTCTTCTTTTGATGTTTGATGTTTTTTGACGTTTACTTGAACATTTCGTTTCAGTTCTCAAACTTCATCAGCTACCGTCTATTCTTGTGTTCGGAGAACTCGTTTGAAATAGGTAAATATTCATTCATCATATATAAATCACTATTTTTTCCAGTACTGGAATTATTTTTTATGCACAAGGGTATCATGAATAAGTGCAGCAACATATAGAGTAACGTATACTTACACTTATCGCATCTTAACTTTTGTATTTCTTGCAATCGTTTATATTTAAGATCGATATCTTCAGAAACCGTATTTTTTAAGCATTAGGCATTTTCGAACATTTAAAGATGAGGATTTTATCTATTTTGGGTGATTTTTCACAAGGCAAAAGTTATGACAACTTACGAAGTCTGAGAATCTCCAAGAAAGCGTCTTAGTAATTGCTTTACTCCACCATAAAAAAAAGAACATGAAAAGTAGTTACGTAAAACTGACTGTTAGAAATTTTTGCCATATTTTTTACAATCATCGGTTGAGATGCACATAAACGTGCTTGCGATACTTTAATATCGAGGGATAGCGGACATTATCATATCTACTCTAGTAGCTCTTATTGACATGAAAACTTCATTTGGAAGTACGACAACCTTAGAAATATTCTGAATCAAAGCCTTCAAACACATGTGGAATTAATATGTACTTTAATTAACCATATTTCGGACTTACAGGCTGAAGAAGATATTTTAGGAATCCATTACGATACCCCAATGGTATTTTGACCACTCTGTGTTCCTCCTTTTCATTTGTGTGTTATCAACTAACCTACGATCGCTACGCCTATGAATTTTTACAGGTTAATATATATATTTGGTACTTTTTAAGGATTATGTTACTTAGTAGAAATATTATACTATTTTTGTATAAGTATTGTTAAGTATATGTAAATAAATATATCATTGGCTCACTTACAACTTTAAAAATGCCGGAGCCCTGACTTTGGTTTGTTCGAGTGCTTTCGAAAAACGACCTGTATTTATTTAAAATTTCATTTCAACAACAACGGAACTGTTCGTGCTAGTTGATAAAAACATATACTCTAGCAACGCTGAACATTTTGAAAATTTTAATAATTTAATCTTGTTATCACATGACGGTTTATACATTTAATGACAAATCAGTTATGGCTCACTGTCAGATATACATGGTTTTATCAAAAATACACTATGATATTAGGACATGCATTTCCACTATGATATTCCCCTTATTTGGAGTCTTTATTTACGAGTATTTATATCATAAGAGGTGTGTCAGTGTTTTATTTACTTTTCAACAAATACCCCAAGAGACAATGACAATGAAATTCTAATGAAATTCTACCTAATTTTACATTTTGCAATTAGAAGTGAAAAAGTTAGATTTTGTTTCATCAACCAAAGCATAGATCAACAGTCACAGTGAAGCAATTAGAAATATTTGATTTTGTAATTTTGAGAAAACCAGTTCTTAATGAACTGGTGTCTGCAAATGCCAAATGGAGAGGAGTATACTATGTCATGGGGAGCATCTGCTGAAAGTGATGCATTTAATTCAGCTGAATTCCAATAGATGGCCATCATCATACAAGCCTCTCTGGGTTCGTTCTCTTGAATAATGTACAACTGTTTTCGAAAGCACCACATCTTATATATTAAATGTTCATATTTCCAATTATAGAACTCCGAGCAACTGTGACTAGCATAGCATCACATGAGATACGCCTGAGCTAAATTTGGCAACTGTGGACACGGGACCAGACACGCCACCATTCCTCAAGGACCCCGGACACTAATAATGTAACTGCACTAAAAATCCCAATATACTCTACAACAACATTAAACGTTTCTGATGCCTCTCGTATTTTACTGAAGGGAAATCTTATCTAATCACGTTTCTTCCATTTCTTCAAAATAGTGTAGTATTTTTAAGGGTAATATACCTATTCCCAAGGGTTAAAAGGCAGTGAGCATTATAAGGAGCTTTATGAGGGAAGTTTATTCTGCATGTCATTTTATTCGTGCAAAATATTAAGATGCCAGAGGCTCCCCCAGCATTGAAGCTTCTGCAAGTGCTGTATAGAGGAGAGTATAACTATTGGAATATCTTTGTTAAGAATGTGCACCAATAACAGTTATACCTCTAATTGCATTTGAAGAGGAGAGTGTGAAAATATCAAGTTGCTGTTTCATGGGATACGTAACGAACTCCATAGGCAAGTTATTTGTATGTTGTGATGACTCACTAGATGAAGGTGATACCGTGAAGATATATGGAATTATATAGATTGGGTCAGTGTATAGGAGAACCTCTGATGGACCTGTCAGGCAATCGGAGGTGTCAAAATTTATTGTATTATTTATCAGCCAATACCCTATACAAGATGTACCTCCAAGGGTGGCATTTATTTGTACTAGCTTGTGGGGATAGACAGTAATAATAATTTAAGAGATTACTTTGAAGCAACCAAGAAGATTATGCTACAATAGAAAACGTAGAACATTAATATTCAGCCGAGGAGAGTATCATTATTAAGTGCCGTTGCACAATGTATTGGGAGTATTGAGTACACCAATACTAATAATATCTGGAGCCTTTAAATTTACATTTTTTTCATATATCTTATTCGATTATAGTTAAACCACACACATTTATATATACTAGTAACAGATAGAGAGTTGTCTTGAAACAATACATAACAGTTACATGTCGACAAAACGAGAATACAAAACGGCCTGTACAATCAAACACTGATTTGTTATTTAATCACAGCCCATTTGGAATTTCTCGGGGAGAGAATGGTCTGGTGGCGTAAAGGGACCAACTACTTACATACCCTTACAAGGAATTGACAACGTAGCAGCCTTTTCAATTTTTCAGTTTGTTAATATTCTATACTTTATTGCGTGGTTCAAACTTTCTGCAAACAAAATAGCAGCGTAAGTATCTCATCAGGAGAAGCAAAAAGGTTAGTACACCCATATTTAAAATACCTCAAGCTAGATATTGGGTATCCTTCGAAAACTTCAGAGTTAAACCTTAAAGAATGTTTTTTATGATTTTTATTGTGACTGAAACTGATCTTGGTGATGTAAAACAGGAAACAATTCAAAACCAAGGGAGTAATGTACGTTACCCAATTCATTTAATGTCATCATCACATAGTTATGATAAATAGTTATGAGGTTAACAACAGTTCAAAGATAATTCAAATTCATACCAGAAAATGTCGGAAAAAGTCGGCGGCCGTCGGGACTTGAGCCCACGACCTCCAGATTTGTACTTTCGTACGAATTTAAATTGAGAAATCCACACGTGGATGTAAGCATGATAATAAAACAATTCAACACCCTGTACACAGAGAATCTGTGCCAGCCCGGACGAGTGACATCTAGATCGATACGATCGGAGATCAATACTGATCCGACAGTTCACTTGATGTCACAGATGCGGGCCGCTGGTGGTACCAGGACGTGGTGCGATAGAGTCGTCCGCGGGCGCCGGCCCGTTCCCACGTATTACCAGACAACGCTTTCGAAGTTGAGCTGACAGGGCGACCGTAGCTCAACTGGTGAGAGCGCCGGAGTACAAATCTTGAGGTCGTGGGTTCGAGTCCCGTCGAGCCCCGCCGGCCCTCGACTTTTTCCGACATTTCAATTGGGAAATCCACATGCAGATATAAGCATAAAAAACAAGCAGTTCAAAGGTACGTATTTAAATAAAAAGTTTTGTGATTATTCTGATGAGATATGATCTACCCTGTTATTTGTTTAGAAGATAAGTTTGTACTATCCTGTAAGACGACTAAGGTTTTTAATAAAATTATTTTTTTATAATTCGGCTCTTAATACTTACTTCAGTGCTTCAATATTCAATTGCAACTCAGTATTCACAAATCCGCAGACTGACAATTCAAAACTTTATTTGTCTCATGACTGGATGATTCGCTTAACAAAGCCACCGATAGTAAAAGTGATGTAGGTATGGCCTTGTTTGGTACTACGAAAAGCTCAACGATAAAGGACAGAGAACTATTGAACTTCTAACCAAAATGTGAATTTCGTAAGAATATGTAGGATTATGATAGAGAATGATACCGTTTAAATGTTTATTTAATAATTAAAATAATCATGATAATTGTTGGATATTGTCATTACTCATAGTTAGGCTTGCTATACAATGAGATATCATATTGAACCTAAACTTAACCAACATTTCTTTTTGGTCGTGTAGTAATAACCTGACACTAATTGCCCAGGGTGCCGTATTTAGCATCAGCAAAATTAAAGAAATACGTATAATTTTACTAGCTGTCAGAA
The DNA here is from genome assembly GCA_951848785.1 of Callosobruchus maculatus. Classification (NCBI taxonomy): domain Eukaryota; kingdom Metazoa; phylum Arthropoda; class Insecta; order Coleoptera; family Chrysomelidae; genus Callosobruchus; species Callosobruchus maculatus. The sequence goes on along the minus strand of CATOUR010000014.1, from coordinate 21,913,033 downwards.
AGTAATTTTGCTCAAGTTCAAGTTATTACTTAAACTTCCCTTCCCTTCAATAAGTGTCCAAGGTTCATTCGGTAATTTCTACCCCATCTTTGTGACCTTTAATTTCTGCGTCTGTGACAGCTTTTGTCAAATGAGAATAGGAGGACAAACAGAAGCACTGTTGTCAGATCTATTATAGTGACTGAACGCTGAGTATATGTTTGTTAGCCGATGCAGTTTACTTGATTTTTTTCCCAACTATATCTGTATCTCTGGAATAGCTCTTGTACACACTCCAGTACAAAATAGCAACAAGACAGCCTGACCACAGATCCCCTGGATCAAATTGGATTGGACAAATGCACCGGGCCAGGTTGAGTAACTGTTCAACAAAGGACATACAACTTCCATATACAGACTGAGTCTTAATTATGGAACGCCTCAAGTATCTCAAAAACAGTACAATTTTCATGAGTTTTTGTATATCAAGGTTTTGCAAAGCGACCGATTTTGTGCTAGCTTTTACATTATTCTCATATCTCATTATTTTTCTGAAGATATAACGAATTTTGTTATTTCAAACGAATCACTCTTTATATTCTTTTAATTATGAAATCTTTGAAACATATTCATTATTTCTTATCAAATGTTCTTCTCAATACCCAAATGCTGTAGTTTCCGAATTATATATCTAGATTATGTCCTCCCAGGTCAAAAAATATAAAGTGGAGGCGGTTACACCAGATGCTCAAAACGTTGTTCGTTCTTGCTCCAATACCACAAGCCATGTGACTCCATAGTACATTTTGCAACATGCTTGACTGCTGACCTCTTCTTATCTCTCTTATAATTATTTTAACTTACTATTCAAGGCTTTCATAAGGAGAGAAATATATAAGGTAATTAAATAACAAAGTTTATTGTATTTCCGGAATAACAGTAGATACGAGAGCATTGTAAATACCATCGTAAGGTTAGCCAAACTCCCATATCCTAAAATACATGAAAATAAGTCAAACAGCTTTCGAGATAATTGAGGCGTTCCATATTTAACTCATTGTGAATTTACGAGTCTCTTGTGGAACAATTGTTTACTGTCGGAATCAGTAGCAATCAAAAGTTCTTCATATAGGTAGACACCTGTCAACATCTATACTCCCCCTTTCCGGTGATAGTCGTGTTATCACTTTTGTCATACTGTCCCAGGTTCTAGAAACACAAATTCTTCGCAAATTCAGCCTCATCGTTTCAGAACCTTCTTCTTCTAGTACCGTCTCCTCAGCGGAGGTTGGCGACCATTGTATTTGGAATTCTTCACTGTCTCGTGCTAAACAAATGATTGTGAAGGCCTCACTTATATTAAACCAATGGCGTAAGTTCCGAAGCCAGGGAAACTTTTTACGCCAGATCCCTCTACGATCAGTTGTAAAAAATCGTACTTACTCTTTTTAAAAATATGGCCAAAATATGTAACCTTTCTTCGCTTTATTGTGGTTAGAAGTTCCTGTTCTTTGCTTATTTCTCTAGCACCCTCCTGTTTGTTACTCGCTCGGTCCATGATATACTTAATATATGCGTCTGCCTCATCTCAAAAGAATCATCCAAACGTGACGTGGTTCGCGCTTACATTAAGTCCATCCCTCAACTCTCTATAACAATGCAGACAGTGCATAGCATTTTGTTGCTCGCCTTCGAGTAGTCAAACTTAAATCTCGGTTGCAGTTGTTCCAGAATACCAAGTAACAATTGAATATAACAAATGCAATCAAAAGGCTGCTAGATGCCTATTGTCGAAGGTTGAAAGTGTGTATTACAATAAATAGTGCTCGGAGTAATAATAATAATATACCACCAGGCGCGTGTGGTAATAATAGTAATCGTTAATATGTATAAAACTATTTTGTTATGTTTAAGTGTATGTATATACTATTGGCGAAGGATGGGCACACCGGCGGCGGGCAATCGGAGCAGGGCCGAAGCAGCGGCGGCGGCGGCGGCGGCGGCGACTGACGGGGCAGCCGGAGGGGTGGCCCAGGGCTAATAAGGGCGGTTGGCGTCCTTTGGCCTCTTCAGCTGGACCTTCAGACGCTTCATACCGATCTGGAAGCCGTTCATCGCCTGAATGGCCGCCTGGGCGCTAGCCGGGTTGTCGAATGACACGAACCCTGCAACAAACCAATTATTAACTCTTAATATATACACTTTGTTATGATACAACTATCACACTGGGGTCTGACTGACCCCAAGGTAATTTTTAACAATTTTTAAATGGAACTTATATAACTGGACAATTCCATTCAGTTAATTCACTACTCAAATATATTTTATTAACAAAAGATTTAATAAAAAATAAACAAAATGTATGATGAACCGTTTACAAAAATGTGACAAAACTTAACTTCTTAATCGAAAATTAAGATGCACACTGATAAATGAAAACGAAATAACAAAACTTTTGTGATTCTAGTAATGTCTCTAAAGTACTTTTTTTTAAATTAATAATTTCCGCTTTACTTCTCGGCACTTCAGTTCAGACGAATTAAGTCTTTATGTTGGTCACAAATGGTCTTTGCACACAAAGTCTCCAACAAGGTTCTTCTCTGCATTTTCGACTAAAATATTCTGAATTTCCAACTCGTAATGTCCCTGAACTACCTTTTTTTAAGTTAATAATTTTTCGTCTTCACATTTCAGCATTACAATTCTCACAAATTGAGTCTTTATGTTAGTCACAAATTGGCCTTGCACAAAAGGGCTCCAACAAGGTCCTCCTCTGTATTTTCAACTAAAATATTCTGAATTTCCAACTCTAGTTCTATCTAGATATTTCAATTCTTGGAAATATTCAATAGAACAGCAAAACTACGCTCTTGAAAAAAATGTCCACCTTCAAATAACACACTGAGGTCAATTATACCCAGGCTAACTTCATACGCTAACGACTCCACAGCTCTGGACAAATTAACATATCGGATCGAATGCACAGGTCTATATCAAAGTAAACTAAATTTAGGTATATGCTCCAAGACATACTATCCAAAATAAAAAAGTTGTGCAGATTTAAAATAATACCAGGGTCTCAGAGATCCTAGTGAGGTAATTAAGGGTTAAGAGGGGGGCAATATACAGGGTGTCGCAGCGTAAAATGCACAAATGAAACTGGACCACCATTTATTGACAAAAAAAAGATTAAAAAATGTCAAAAAATTTGTTTGCTCAAGAATATGCATGGAGATTTAGAAGTACAGCTTCACACAGAAGGAATTACCGGAATTTCCTGAGAATGTACACCTAGGATGTACGGGATTTAAACAGGATTTAACTGGGAATGACAGGATTTCCCGGACATGTACCAACGATGTAGTAGAAACTACGCATGTGCACTTCCAGTTCCCAGTAACCCCAAAATTTGAGTTATGCATTTTATCTTGCAAACCCTGAGCGCGCTAATTTCACTCTTGGCAAGACGCGTGGAACAAATGCTTCATGGTAATTGCTTATGTATTGGTAGCAGCAATATATATGCAGTACATAGTATGAAACTATTTTAGTCTATTCCCATTAAGTAAAACAACCATTGCCAAACTACTTCTCAATAGGTTATACTACCAGCCGTAGGTTATGAACATCGCCTACTGGATACAAGTACTGAAATGCATGGTAGAAAAATCAAATAGACGCTATAATAACTACAAATATGGCTATGAAACGTCAAATTAACTAACTGCTAACTCAAACTGTGATGGTAGTTATTTCAGTGACAGAAGTGGGGTTTAGTTGTCAAGAGTTTGCAATTATTATGTATTTAAATCGTAGCTTCCGTCGTAAATGAAGTATAGTATTCAACTTGCTGAAATGGTAATAACTCACTTGTTGATTTACAAATTGAGTTACGAGTATTACAGACATTACTGTGGATGAGAAATATACCATAGTTTAATATACACTGCCTCTGTTGTCCATTGTTAGTGCATACCGCTTTATAATCTAAATTTGATGTCAGTGCGGTCGTCGATGCCGTCGATATAAGGAAAGATAGATCTTTCAATTAAGTTTGCATATCTTGCTTTCATTTTGCATAATTTTTTTGTTTCAAAGGAAACCAATACGCTTCTGCCCTAATAACCTCTTGAGCTTCCAGTGATGTGGCTTATCTCAGTAATTTACCACAATTTAGTTTAGACTACTATCAGTACCAGCTCATGTTAGCCTTGTGAGTAAAAGTGTATGAAATGCTAGGAATCTGCAGATGCTTGCCATATGATATTACGGGTTACTGTACAAGGTCTCACCGAAACATTCAGACTGTAGCTTCTAAAGTCTTGCAATTACAAATTTAAAATTCTTATTGTTTTTTTTGGAATCGCTGAAGAGGGTCATGTAGTTAAAAAACTTCGTCCAGATTTAAAAATAATATATTTCTGGTATCCTGGGAATTAGTGCTTGTTCAGTGATTTCTGCGACACCCTGTACAATATAGAGTCACTTTAATAATTTATGTTTTCCGAATGGCCAACTGAGATGCTCAAGCATTAGACTGCTTTGTTGAAGTTGAACAAGCATTAGGCATAGCTTTGCCAAAGCCTTTGAAATATTTTGTTTGAAGTTCCTAAACAAGGCAGATGTTTAAAAAGGTCTATTTCGGACTTACATTGTCTATAGAATTTTGAGCACAGCGTTTTGATTGATCTGCTACCTTCAATCGTCTTCAAAGCAACTGAAGGAACTCTTGCCAGAGGCAGAACAAATAAAAAAAATCAAAAGCGCTGAAACTTAGTTTTTAGATATTTCAAAGGTCGCTGATCATTGCCCACTTTTTTTTATGAAGATGGTGTAGGAATAGAGAGCCTCAATAGCGTGTGAAATAGTGAGTGAGATAGTGTGTCAAGATACTTTATGCAATTTTTTTTTGATTAGCCTCCGTTCTGGTCATTTTACAATCGCCTAACTTACAGGCGATTTAAAAGTTAATACAGCTCTTAAAATGTATCTAAGTCACTATATGTTTATCACTACTTGAAGAGAGAAAATAGCTAGACGCCCGTCTATTCGCTCCTTCTTTCCTCCCCTGTAACGTGCAGTGCTAATGCTTTGCAGCGGAGGAAGCCTAAGTAGCACAATAGGACGGCTCAACAATCAGCTGTCTTACTCACGGCCGGTTCCTTTGTGATGACGTGTTGCAAATATCTGACGTCAGCGACGCCATTTTGGGATAGTTTCATTCGCCCTGACAGGGGTGGAGTAGAAAAAATTGCACAACAGGGCAGAATTAAGAAATAGTACTCAACCACAGAGTTAACATCTCTAGAGGGAGCCTAATTTGAATATTGGCCAGCCAACATCTATAGCGCTATTGCCACTCTTCTTCGTCCGCTTCCAGTTTCTTCAAAATCTGGCAGTTTCCGCAGTTTGAACACAAAGTATTTAACTGGGTATTTAACTATTTACTGATTTACGTGAAGATAATTTGTATTGATTTAATGAAATCTCAAAAATGGTAAATTTCATAGCGGAATGTCGCAATAACTTCTAATATGTCGTAAATCTAGCAACCTTCAATCGGCGTGCCCTTAAGCTGTCATGTGGCTGTCATTGTAGTTGTGTTATTGCGTGTGTCGAGATTTTTGTGATTTTAGTGTATATTTGACTGACTTTGTGACTATTTGTGGTGTGAATTAAATTATCTATGAACAATATTGACATAATTGTATGATGAGACAACATAAAAAGTGCATAGTTTGCTGTAATAGCGACGAATCGGTGAACACTTCTTATTATAGGTGAGTATAGGTTTTGTTTTAGTTTTCAGTAGCGTATTATATGGTGATAACTGGGAACAAAAGTAACTTCACTCCCGTTTGAGGAATAATAATGGTTGTTTAATGTATGTTTTGTGCACGCATTACATTCATGTCAATCAACATGAATTTTCCAAATTCCATTTTTTAAACTATTTGAGGACGTGAAACGCAAAAATGTATGCCACATTTACTTACAGAAAATCTATCTATGAGAATTTTATAGAACTGGATATTACCTAATGCAATTATTATATTTTATTGCTGAAGTAAAAACGGGATGCAGCCATTCCAACAGGCTACCTTTCAGAACACTTAGATATTTTTTGAAAAACACTTCATGGTAATAATAAATGATCAACGGTTATAATGAAATTATAATAAGAGAAACTCTCTAAGTATAGCTAAATACTAATACAACTTATTGGTATCATTTTGTAACATCACAGTAATAATTGAATCTATTAATGAACATCCAATTTTAATATAAAGTCGCACGCCACTGGTAATGCCCTCAAGCTGTCAAAATTTCCGTTACATGTTGGCTGGTCAGCGACCTGTGCATTTTGTTGCTTACACTCCCTCTATAGATGTTAACTCTGTGTACTCGACCTATATGCGGTGTAATAATAAGGTAAACATTAAGGATAACATAAAGTTTATGTTGTCCTCAATGTTTATCTCCCATATTCAATGTAGATAGCCATGACCCTGCCGTGTCACCGCTGCTGAAATCTATCTCCCTCTAACCCAAAGTCGCCGCCTGAAGGGATCGGCGCAAAGCATCCCCAGACCCTGAGTAAGACAAGACAATAGTATGAAAACAAAAATCATTTTCTAGTAACTCACCGAAACATTTGCTCTGATTTGTGGCACGGTCGATGAAGACTTTCGAGCTGATGACGTTTCCGAACGGCAAAAACATCTGCATTAGCTCAGCATCACCGAATTCCTGTGGCAGATGGTAAATGAAGAGGTTGCAGCCCTCCGGTCCAGATATTGAACAGCCTGACGAAAAAAAAAAAACAGTTAATCGATTAGTAGCTTGCTGCTAAGGCCTGTTTCAACGTGACACTCCTATTTTCACAAAAACCATTGTCAACTATGCTCGAGAATGGGAATACATCTAGCTGCACTCTAGAACATTTGGTTGTAGTCGTACTAGGGTACCACTGTTGGATTCTTGTGAACGTTCGAACATCAAGGAAAGCTTTCTAACACTGAACATCAGACAGCTTTCATGTCGGCCCTATGTAAATTGTTCTAGTTAGCTACTTCATCTATTACTATTACCTAAGTTTCAGATGTTAGCAATTTGGTAATTCAGCAGAGTGTATTCGAAAAGTAATGACAGAGAAGGTACTTGAAAAGTAAATTTTGGGCATAAACTTTACAATAAAGATGTGGTTCAGTGACACGTTTTACTTTTTTGTACTTAGAGGATCATATAATTGTAAAATATCCATTATATGCAGCTATTGCGGTAGGACATAATAAATAAGTATTACATTTTCAATGAGCTTCTTTAATCTCCAGGGATCGCTGTTCTCTTAATGACTAGACGAATTTTAATAACTCGTATCTTCATTTACAAAAAACGGTCAAAATAATTCACACATTTTTAACATCTAAACATTGTTTGGACACATAGAATTTGCTGGATAAACATAACACCTAAAGGTAACATACAAACATGATTATTGTTGAAAATAGTAATTACGAAAGTTGTCACGTCAATGCAAGCCACTAAATAGTATAACAACCAAAGCAGTCCAATCTAATGCATTGGGAGTAAGTGGAAGAAAGTAATGTTGAAATATTAGTGGAGTTATACTTGCCTGGATTTTCAACCAGTACGAATGCTGCAAGCAAAACAGTTGGGTTAAATATAGTTTTTAGATTAGTAGCGCCTATTAGAGCATTTTTATAGTTTTATTGTAAATACTAGCTTAGTATATTAGTAAATGCTTCTAAATACTATGGTATCTAAAATGTTGCGATAGTGAATTGCCATACAGGATAATAATAAAGTTGATCGGGTTGAGCAGCCACTGTAAGTGGTTCCGTTGTACCGGTAATGATGGCATATATTTGATATATAGCTGATTCTAATACGAAGGGAGCTTATGGCCAAAAAGCTTAATTTAGATGAGAAAATCTTGGGGTTGTGGCCAAAATTTTGAAAAAAGAGGACTGGGTCACAACATAAAAGAGACTCTGGTGTTAGCTTGGCTGTTAACACCAGAGTCTCTTGTATGCTGTGACCCAGTCCTCTTTTTTTCAAAATTTTGGCCACAACCCCAAGATTTTCTCATCTAAATAAAGCTGATTCTATACTTTATGGTATAATGATAATTACAACTATAAAAGCTGAATGTGGGCATCAAAGTGATATTATGAATAGCAATAAGTAAGCAGCTGCATATGATATTTGTAAGAAAAACTAAAAATAGCTATACAATATTTTATGAAGCGAAAAATGGTATTGCCAAGCAGCAGTAACTACTACAGTAGTTAAAACTAATCAAAGATCATTGCAAGTACCGACCTAGAATGTCATTAAGACTAAATACATTTTTGTAAGAAATTTGAAGTCGAAGTAGCTATACAAGTGACCCTAGCTAGCAAAAACCTTCAGTGTTCAATCACTAAAAAGTTGCTTTATCGCTACTGAGCCATAAATCAAAACGCATTAGTTGGAGCTTTTGGAAGTATGCGGTGATGCTACTATAGGTTTCTATAATTTGAATCAGCTAGCTGATGTTGATGCATTTCGTCAGTAGATTGTAGGTACAAAGATGTTTATTTTGTTTTTCTTTGGATAACTAGTCAGCTGTCACTAGTGAAATATATACCTGTTGATGGGTGGTTAATGTTGACACTTTTTCCCTAACATTAGAGATGAAACATATTTCCTATCAATTTACAATAAGTGTAGATTGGGTAACTAAATTTCAGTTGATTCTCTATATATGATTCTTTTCCAAGCATTCTGAACCTTCAATGAAGAACATCAATTTCTTCCACAAGAACATTACTTGCCAGTTTTATTTTTCCCAGTTATGATCAACATTAAACTAACACAACAATCATATAGGCAATATCAATCATACACATTGTGAGAGAGAAACATGTTCAACATTCAACATGAACAGTAACAGTGAAATGCACAGGGGTCAGGGGACACATCAATGAAAGGGAACGAAATATTAATATTGTTACCAGTACGGTGCTTTGATGCAGTAGCAAATGTTTATAACATCGTAAGGAAAATGGAGGAAAACTGCGCAGTAACAGCTCTCCTTAGGATGTTAGATACTCATTGACGTTGCATACCGTCTCAGTAGTGAGGCTCGCTCAATCATGTTTGGTAAAGAAACTTCTTAGATAAAGCATTAACAAACAAAAATGCGACTTGGTGTCTACACATGGTACTGTATCTCACAGATATGTACATTGCTTCTAGAGGCACACTCTGTAAGAGTAACGTGGTACATTCTGCGCTTTTAGAATTTGTTAATCTAGTTTGCGTTAAATAAAACAGGATCTGCGCGAAAACGTCGGATCTACGAGTTATGAGCATATTTTGTGTTAACAGAGAAATTCATAACAATGACTAAGAATTAGATTGATTTGAAAAAATGATGGATGTGGTATGTATTTATGCATATGCAAAAAAGACGAGGATTTAGTCATAAAAAACTGAACAAATGAAAAATAAATTTGAGGCAATAAAAAATTTCCATTACCTGGGAGTCAACAACAGAAAAGAAGAGACGAGAGAAATTAATAGTAGGATAAACAAAGAAAGCAGAAGCACAGGATCGCTCAGGAAAATCTTGAAGTCGAAAATGGTGTCTAGAAGAGCAAAGGAGAGATTGTACAGAACAGTTATTAAACCGGTCACTTTTTATATATGTGAGGTATGGACGTTAAATAAGTCAGAAGAACAGAAATTAGAAATTTGGGTGAGAAAGATCTTGCGGGGAATATATGGAGGCCAAAAAATAGGCGAAATGTGGAGCAGAAGAACAAATCAACAGGTGATGGAATTATATGATAGCCATTCTATAACATCGGTCATAAAAGCAGAAAGAATTAGATGGTTAGGACACCTAGAAAGAATGACGGATTCGAGAGCAGCAAAGAAAATGCTTAGGTGAAGCGTGACAGGGAAGAGAAGAAGAGGAAGACCCAGGAGGCAGTGGAGGAAGACTTAGAGAAGCCGAATGTCAGAAATTGGAAAAACAAAGCATTGAACAGGAATGAGTGGCGAAAAATCTCCAACCAAGCCTTAGGCCTACAAGGCCTGTAGAGCTGATTATATATATTTATACTATAGTACTTAAAACAGATTGAGCAAACCACATGCGAGTACGGTCCGTTAAAGTGAGTACTGCGTGAAAGCTATTACGTTTATATGCAGATAAAGCAGACCTTCGTTGATCTATATATTAGGAGTCTTACCTTCTCTTTGTGCGGGCGGTACTGCCGATATTGGTTGCGGAATAGCCTGTGGGAATTGACCATAAACGGCGGGGTAAGCTGCTGACAAATATAAACAAAAATCACACCGATACTTTACCACCAATGCAACAATACATGCTAACATACTGGCACATTTTTTTACATTCAACACATAGGTCAATAGTGGTCGACAACGACACTCCTTGACGTCATTTCAGGATACCTTTCAGCGGATTGTATCTGCTTGTTCCTCAACAATCCAAATAGAGATCAAATCAAATTCAGAGTATGCTATGTGACTGCTTAATGATATAAACCGACTTCAGCTATTTTTTATAACCAAATCATGTATCCATTCACACTGAAAAACCAGCCTAGTTAAAGTGTTTAACTGGTACATTTTTAATAGCCTATATTAAAGTTGCATGCTGTTTATGAAATGTAGCTTCATAGTCAATCATAAAAACTGAATTTTAATAGTTCGATTTTGTCACAGAAAACGCAAATTATTGCAACAATTAAACTGGTTTAAGTACTACTACTTTCAATTAAGCATCTTAGTAGTAATGATTAACGAAAGTTACTATAAAAATAAATCACTAACTGTCGTTATGAGTATTCCTATCATAGACACTTCAGGTTACAATGACAATTAAACTGGTTGAAGTACTGCAATTGTCAATTAAACATTTTAATTGCAAGAGTTAGAGGATATTACAGCTGTGATAAGTCACGAAATACGCATAACGGTCGTTTCCCAGGTGGGGGATGTTTACCATGCTCCATCTGTTTTCTTCTAGAGGGCAAGCGAGTGCGATAGAGATAAATGCTAATTCGCTGTTCGGTTTTACTATCACATACTATTTTGTGTTCCTATAAGTTTTATGCGTGCTTGTGTCCTTGTGTGTGGAACAGAAAAGGTACCTACATGGTAAAATATGGCTTTGGAGTACACGAATCGTACATTTCCAGTAACTTTGCTGTAAGACCAAAATATGCAAGAGTTTCCCAATGACATTATGTGTTCGTAGGTATGATAGACGTTTTATGCGAAATAATAACTTTTTTGTTATGATAAACTCAAGATTTTAATTTTTGTTATAATGATTATTAATTATTTTACCAGAAATAAAGATTATTTCGAATCTATTTGCTTTTTTTAATTCTTCTAATTGTATAGAAATTACCCGTATTCAATAAAGAAAAAAATCAGTATTGGTATTAAGGTTTTTCACTATAGCAGTTTAATCAATTATCTGTAGTACAATGACAAAAAGAATGTCAAAAATAAATGGGGTAACCGTACCAAATAGTCCTGTTAAATTGAGGATATTAAACAAATTAATAACCTTGTCACGTATTTAGATGCAACATTTAATTGCGGTGATTAAAATTTTAATCGTAGCGATTAAAGTTTTCTCTCAGTGCACATGAATCCTATTTTATAGTACGTAATTTGGTTACAAAGTTGGGGTATTTGTGTATTCATAGTTGGTACCTATATTAGTGACCGGTGTCAAGTCAATTTAAATCTGTAGATATGTAATTAGAGGTTGTTTGAGATCACATCCGATTCACCAAATACTTAACAATAATAATAATAACAGCCTTTACTGAAGCATACCCCAAATAGCGTAGTTCCCTACAAAACACATAATTTACTTACATTCAATTAACATTATGACATCTACGTGATGAGTTTTGAACATCACCTTCCTTGTCATTATTGATACGTATTATTTTCTATGTAACAAAATTTTAACAAGGTGCGGAACATATTTTATAAGGAATACCTGAAGACGATTTATAATAAATTACATTTTATGTAAAAAAATCAACAATATATTTATTTAGACAGCTGAGGAGGCAGGCAGTAATTAAAGACTTTGACACTTCTTGATCATACGAAGTAGCGTTATCGAAGGAAAACATGTGCGCACATCGTTCAGGACAGAAAAATTGAATGAAGGGTGATTTAGGAGAACTCGTATGGAACTCCAACAGTATATTGTACGGTTATAGCAAAAACGTACAGCGCAATATATGCTGCAAGTGAGTAACCGAAAAAAATGTACACCGCCCCAAAACATCTTCAATTAACCTTAGTGTGAAATGTGCGTAAAATAGTTGAAATGATTACAAAATGATATATTGCACAATTTGGTTTTATTGTTTTTCAATAATGTTTCTAGAATTATATTTAAGAACTAATTTTGAACCAATGAGATATAAAAAAGGTCTTGAGAATTTTTCCGCATGCCCACCTTGTTTCTTCCCATAACTGATGCAGGTCTCAAAAAAGATCCTGGTACTCAAGAGCGTCAAACAACGAAAGTATACCTCTTGTTCTCCTAAGAACGACAAAGTAGCACTGTTTCCCTGCTTAGCATATTCTGTATACATACAGGGTTGGGATAAAGTATGGAACCAAGCAAATAACTTTGGAACGGAAATAGTGATATTGCTGAAAATTTGCAGGCAAGTGTAGTGACGCCTAATGCATCCGAAGACATTATGTTAGCTATTAAAGTACTTCCGGTTTAACCGGAAGTACCGTTAACTTTTTTAAATTAAATGGGACACCCTGTATATTTTTGCAGATTTTAATTTATCATTTTTTTCCGAATACCTCCATAGTGGGTTTAGTATCTGTTTCTTAAAAAATTTGTCTCACAAATTCGTCCGTGGCGGTCTGCGGTCTTCCCGTTTGAGGTAATTTTTTTTGTATTTTTGTTTTTAGTCACCATCAAACGTGTTATAGGACCCCTGTCGGGACGTAAATCATTAAAAGTTGAGACACTTCTTTGTGAGTTCTCACGCGATCGCCAAAACCGACTTTGAATGACCGGCATTTTAAACACCTGAAATGATAAAGAAGCTATATCTTTCCCGTTTTTACAGAAACTAATGCTAAACCCACTATGGACGTATTCGGAAAAAAAAGATGAATTAAAATCTGTAAAAATATACAGGGTGTCCTATTTAAATTAAAAAAGTTGACGGTACTTCCGGTTAAAGCGGAAGTACATTAATAGCTAACATAATGTTTTCGGATGCACTAGACGTCACTACACTTGCCTGCAAATTTTCAGCAATATCACTCTTTCCGTTCCAAAGTTATTTGCTTGGTTCCATACTTTATCCCAACCCTGTATGTACGCTTTTATTGTATTGAATAAATAAATAATCATAAATTATGTTCAGCAACTGGATAGCTTCTGGTATCATAATGCCACGCAAAACGATACAAATGGTGAACATCGTAGTTTTAATTGGTGAGCTTGTCTTGTTTTCGTGCTGATATAGATAGACCAGTGGGGGAATTCTATAACTCTAAGCGAAGCGATAGCGAAGCGATAGCGACATTCCTCCAACGCTTTCGCTCGTTTCGGTATTCCATAAATGTCTTCGTTCCGACTCGGACATAACGAACGCAGACGAACGGTATAAGCGATAGCGAAAGATTTTCGATCTCGTTTGTCAAGCTTTGACGTTATTATTGCTGTGTATCAAAGTGACAATTTGCTTAAATTTATGTGTGCACTTAATTAACAAGCAATGAATCGAAGAGAAAGAACTAATCCTTCGCAACAGTCGGCATTGCTGGATTTTGCAGAGTCTCATCCAGAGATATTTAAGCCAACTCGTGATTGCTCGTGAGTCATCGAGCTCCATGCCAGAAGCGTAACGAAGCGTTAAACTTTAGTTATGGAATGCCGTCAAAAATCGTTTTCGTAATTCATTAGCTTCGTCTTCGCCTGCTTTCGTTACTATAGCGAAAGTTACAGAATCGATCCACTGACGTATCTTATACCAAGGGAATGTCAAATGCAGATAGAGCCTTTTTGATATCAGGTCAACAGCCGAATAGTTTGTGAGTCACCCTTCACTGGAAAATCAGGTAGGTACTCTTGAAAAGTCTCAATTTATCTTGTATTTCAAGTTTTGGACAAGGATACTTCTCAGTAATAACTTTTTATCTTGGATTTAGCAGGGAAATGAAGTATTCAAAAAATTTGCAGTATACAGAAGTCATAGTCATCTAGTGATGAAATATTTTAACAATGATATGAGCTTCAGTATCTAGACAGACATTTGGCCACGCTTAATATTGTTATTGCTGGAATACTTTACCCTGCGAGAACATCATTTTAGGAAAATATATTCAATATTTCAGAAATTTGATGAGAAACCTAATTTTGAGATATATGTTATGAAGTTATCCAGTATCACAATAACAGATTAGGTTGAAAAACAACAATAACATCATAAGTCCCTTTCAGTTTGGATTTCAAAAACAAAAAAATACCTCAGATGCCATTTTTTCTCTACCTTATAAACTATACTCTACTTTAAATAAAAATCAAGTTTCAGTTGCTTTGTTCTGTGACTTTTCTAAAGCGTTTGATTGTGTCAATCGTGATATCTTGATCAAAAAATTAGATAAATATGGTTGTTCTAAAATAGCACTAAAATGGTTTACCTCTTATTTGAGTAATCGTTCTCAAATTGTTAAATTGTCTAAAAATGTAACTTCAGAAAAATTGAACATACGGGATGGAGTACCACAGGGATCTGTGTTAGGTCCCATCTTATTTTTGGTATACATTAATAACCTAATGGCATTAGAAATAAGTGGTAAATTCACTGTATTTGCCGATGACACTACAATACTCTGGCAGGATAATGAGATACACGATTTAAAGAGAAAAATTGGAAATGATATAACTGTAATCAAAATATGGTGTGACAGCAATTTTTTATCATTTAATATCTCGAAAACCAAATTCATGACTTTCAAATGCTTACTTGACGTGATTTACTTAGACAACGAACAATTACATCAAACATACAGCATGAAGTTCTTAGGTCTAACTATTGATCAAAAATTGAATTTTATATCTCATATCGATAATTTAATTAATGAGCTAGCTAAAGTAACTTACATACTAAGAACAGTTAGAGAAACTCTTGGAAGAAACACCACCAAAAATTGTTATTTTGCATTATTCCAAAGTAGGTTGAGTTACGGCATCCCATTTTGGGGTGTCTGTTCTCATACCTACTTAAATAAATTGTTAGTCTTACAGAAGCGAACAGTTAGATGCATCGCCAAGAGTAGACCTAGAACTCCATGCAAGCTACTATTTTTAGAATACAAAATTATGACCGCAGTTGCACTATTTATTTTGGAAACGGCTACATTAATATTCAAAAATAAAACAAAATTTGAGACCATAAATATAGAATATAAAATAAGACAAAAGAATGATTTTAAATTAATCACCCCCAAATCAGCACTGGTTAAAGATTCAACTATTTACAATGGATTGAAGATTTTTAATAAAATCCTAATTCTTTTAAAATTCAAAAAGATTTAATAGTTTTTCGTAAAAAACTTAAAAATGTCCTATTTCAAAAACCTTATTACACATAAGATAAGTTATATGACGAGTTTTAGTGAATATTCCACATTTTGTTGTTTCAGCTTTGTCAATAAGAAATTTGTAATTTCTTAGACAATAAAGCATATTTATCTATCTACCTATTCTGGCTTAACCCTCAAGTGCCTATGCGAGGCCCTATTGAGACCACGAGTGACGATTTTATTTAGCATATATTTTGTTCCAACATAATGGCAACATCGTTTTTATGTATGTCTTGATAAATACGTGCAGAACGAGCAATTGTGAGAAGACCAGACTTTCACAGTCTGAGCTTGAAGAAACAATAAATAATCGTATTATATTATTTATTATTATATTATTATACTAT
Organism: Callosobruchus maculatus; assembly: GCA_951848785.1. Classification (NCBI taxonomy): domain Eukaryota; kingdom Metazoa; phylum Arthropoda; class Insecta; order Coleoptera; family Chrysomelidae; genus Callosobruchus; species Callosobruchus maculatus. The sequence goes on along the minus strand of CATOUR010000014.1, from coordinate 21,897,014 downwards.
ACCTATATTATAATATTATATTATATTATACTATTTTAGATATTTTATTCTCACTAGACTAAAGAAAACTTTAAAAATATTTTAGACTATCTTATTTAGAAATATCAGTGAATATTCATCTCACTATCTATCTGGAGTCTCCGAAGAACCCGCAACGCCATATAGGTCAATTTGTACGTCATCGTCATAGGCATTTAAAAGTTAAACCAAAACAGTAGGGATATAGCCCTTTATTTAGTCAAGTGGCTGGAATGATGCTAATCGATAACTGTGTTATTAGAGCGTATTTTCCTTTACCACCAGTTGTTTCTCAAAGGTAATTCCAATACATTTTTATCCCCAGATATTTTCCTTTATCCTGCCAAATAAATAATTAATCGTTTCGTTATTACGTAAAAACCGTCGTGTCTATGACACTCCTCCAATATGGTTGGTAAGGGTGATTGCTTGTGGCGGGAAAAATAATTAGGATACTGACATCCTTTCCAGTTTCATTGTCGACCACGTGTCCTTCACAGATCTTTTTATTTTTTATAATCACTTCAGAGCCCATACATATCGAGATTAAGGAATCGAGACCAGTATAGCGTTTGTCAAACTTCCGACCCAATTCAAAATTATAATTGTTTTTAGGACCACCCCCACTCCCATCCCTTCTGTCCGTGTTTTGGCTTTGATTTAAATTACAAACCTTCTACTTCTAAAAATAAGTATGCTGGAATGAGAAAGTGGTGTATACTCGTAATTTTGGGTCCCTTCCACGAAATATCTGCCCACATCCTACCAAGGAGGCTACTGTTCAAGAATCGGTGATAACAATAAAGTATAACTTTGAAAATTAAAAGCAGAAAGCCTTTTATTTAAATGCTCTAGAAAGAAGAAAATAAACTTTTTCGTAAGTACCTATAAGTATTTAGTTAAATTGAAATTAAAAAAGATAAACTTAGCAGATTAAGTTACTCAATTGAATAAGTACTAGTTTATTTACACAACTAAAAATTAAACAGCTGAACAAGATTTCATAATCATATAAATTGAGTATAATGGAGCTAGAGATAGTTAAAAATTTAAAGGAAATTTTCACTTTCTTCTAAAAAGCATTTGATTGAAAGTTTTTTTTAAATGTTTTTTTTTGCTTTGAATTCATTTTTTACATTTCAGTAATTATCGCTGGCCACGTTTCTGAGTTTGTTCATCTCATTCATTAGAATAAAGTCACATTATTTTTAGAGTTACTCTCAATAAGCCCATAGTTTAGAAATGCATTAAAAATAACTATTCCGCTATATCTAATGGTGCACATGATACACAGCTTATCGTGTATTAACATCTAAACTAAACGTGTATACAAAATTTCAGCTCAATCGTTTGAAGATACCTGCTTCTAAATTCAATAGCAAAATTCTACCCGAACAAACATACATTGCAAGTCAAATAAAAGCTTTTAAAAGAGATGTAGGGGTAGTTTTCTCTCATACCCATTCAATGAAAGCATTACTACGTAACATAGAACTGCTAGAGTGAAACCGAGCTTTCCTTGTAGGAATTTTCTATTTCATACAATGTCTATAATACTTTGAAGATAGTCCCTACCCTACAGAGCAGCTAGACTAAAATGTCTAGCCAAATTCCATCTATTTTGTTTTATTTTCAAATACGATATCCTATCATTCTTCCTACTAAATATCGAGTCTCTGCACGGTATTTACTTTAATTACCTACATATTATGACTGGTATTGTAAAGCTCGAACTTGTAGTAATCATTAAATATGATTACTCTTCGTTCTAGATCATGTAGCTTTTTTTTAAGCCCTATGAGTATACGCCACACAAAAACTACACTACTGAAATTTTGTTTGTCTTGTAACTGTTCCAAAGTCAAATACAAAATAATGAGTGCGATCACGATTATCATCACAATCGGTTGTGTTGGGACACGAAGCACCTTAGATATGAATTTCTTGTTCTCACCATGGCATTGTAGATTTGAGGATAAGATAATTATTCCTTGCTTAATAACTGTACGCCCGGTCTAACTATCAGCTATTAAGTAGTTGATAGTATAGGAAAAGAGCATTACAGCATAATAGATATGATTACAGGATGTATGATCATTCCTACTTGTAACAGAAAGAACCTATTTACGCACTTATCTCCCACTTTTCTCGATGTATCGACATAAAATCGTGAAGTAAATTAGTGGTAATTGACTGAATCGAACTATCATCTTATATAATAATTTTTTGTCATTTGTTGATGATAAGGGAATTATCGATCAATTATTCATTGTGCTCAGAAACCATGAATTATGAATATATTTCCATTTCCATAGAGTATGTACAAACGGTGTCCCTCCAAGGAATCAATGCGCAATCACAATTATCTTCTATTACCAGGTTGTTCTTCTAGTACCAGGTATTTTGTTCAATTCACTAAGACGCTATATCAGTTTGTAGTGAAAGCGACAACATCAAACATAAAGTTTCGTGTTGTAACACCAAACATTAAGGTGAAATTCAGGCGACATCTATAGAAAGCATATATATATAAAAACATTTTTTAACACCCTTTACACATATATTACATAGATAGATGAATCTCGATGAACTACAGATATTCAGAAAAATCAAATAAATGTATAATCAATAATTCGTTCTATAAATGTATGTATTGATATATTGGATATGAATCTATTAGAGTACGTAACTATGTTTGGATTCTCGTAGCTTTGCTATAGCAATACTAGAAGTATTTCTGTTAGTACAAATAGCTATAGAAAACATAAAAATTTAGTTTGAAGTTATAGCCATAAAATAGGTAATATGAAACTAGAGTCGTTTTCACATAGCATTTTGTCGTGATTGTCAATGTATAAAGCTGGTGTAATAATCTCAATTATTTGACATGAGGTTGTCTTGTTGACTGAAAAATTATGGCTTTTGTTTTAAAATCAGGGCTAAGCTATCTTGTATCTAAACATCAACGAACCCCTGAAATGTGATAAAATTATCTAGGCACAGAAATAACAGGATTTGAGAACTGAGGTTTAGATGTACGATTTGAAACACACATGAGACTTAAGGGTTAAGAAACTTTCCAGCCATAAGAAATTAACCTTGTTTTGAAATTCCAGACTACTCAATAACCTGAAACAAAAACTTTAGCAGGTCTCAAAATTGCAATCGTACATAGATGATGTACAGTCGAGTAAATTCAAATTGTCAATTCTCCGAGATTCGGAAGATCTTGGGTCTTGTGCTGAGTATCAATTCCTAAGTTTGTCAGATCAAAGAAAGAAGGCAATAGAATAGTAAGGAAGGTGTAAAGCAAAGACGGGGAAGAAAATAACTTACAACATGAGGAGCATAGGCATTTTTGAAACGTTCCATCAGTTGGTTGTGCTCAAAATTTCTATAGGAAGACATTTCTTCTAAACAAAGCTTTCACGACAAAAGTTAATGGTATTGGTGGTAAGCTGAGGGCTTTACTACTCAAATCACAATCTGCATATTTAAATGCTCTTCGCTTGTGACTGGCAAAAAATTGATTTTCTGTTCTTCTGTATCTATACCTTTATCATTTGACTAATGTACGAAGTATCGTAACTATACAAAATACAAACCAAGTAACTATGGATAACTTTACGTATAAAGAACTGAAACAGTTTATTAGTGAAAAGGTGAAAATAAAATGGCATAGTTAGAGTTACTATAAAATACAGTCGTCAGTGAGAACTGCTGATTGGAGTTTAGATATTCCCCTATAGGATAGAAGCAGTTGTAACGTAACAGCTTTTTAACTTTCTTAGTGTGTATATTTACATTCATTTACTGTATTCATAAGGGATATTGTTATAAAAGCTGCTGTCTGAGTAATTGTGTTTAGAAGTAGTTAGCCTGTATTTTGGTGGTCACAATGCTTCAGATTCTCTAGTATTGGAGTTGGGAATATCTAACTCATCGAAAAATTATTTGAATTAACATGAATAGCCACCAATCTGTAAAGTGTTATTTGACTAAGTTTATGGGGTAGTTGTATTATATATCCCATAGGTTTTTAGGTGCTTGGTTGCTCAAGGAAGCACAGTTCACCGAGATTTCGCCTATCGCAAAGACAGACACATGTAACTAGCTAACAAATACAGAAATAGAATCAGAATGTAGTTGTGGATGCTTACCGACTCCGGGATAGGCAGGTTGCATTCCGGGCGGGTAGGCGGGGTGCTGGATGGCCGCCTCCCCATTTGGAAGCCCCGCCGCTTGTGCGGGGATAGACAGGTGCAGAGCATCTGAAACATTTATTTTATGAGTGAAACGTGTACAGAAGATGAGTGTAGTAGTAGTAGTATTAATGGTTTATTCATGAAACCAGTAGTAGCATTATTGGTGGTTTCAATAAATTCGCTTATACACGTCAAAAAATATATACAGAGTCGGGCACGTAAGATAACCCACTATCTTTTTTTGTTTACCTCATAAACTACAATATTATGAGATATGACAAAAAGTTGAATACAATAGTTCTTTGATGCGAGTTAGACTTTGGTTCTGTTATAATTTTGTATATACAGGGTTTTCAGATATATTCCTACGGCTCAGTTTTTTTAACCCTGTCTGGTGTTTGAAAATCATAGTTTAGCTTCTCTGGAAGATACATATCACAACTACTCTGATCTAAAACATCTACTAAGAAATGGAATTTAATATTGATTGTATATTTATTGAAATAATAAACAGGATGTTTGTTGCAGTTTTTCGAAGAAGCAATTTTTTAAACACCAATATCTCAACACTTCATATCGAACCCCCTGTATATTTTGATTTCGTCGGATTCGCTGCTCAATTCTCTGTAGTTTCGTATAAGTAGCCCTGATAATTAGAAGTTTTTCAATTCAACGCCAAGATCGGAAAGAAATAAAATTTGGTGGGATGGTAGAATTGGTCCCCTGAATCTATACATAAATTTGCGACCTCGAGGGGATGCCGCTCGAGGGGTGGGGGGGGGGGGATGAAAACTCGCCTTCGTGACGATTTTTGAAAAATAACGCTGTTTTGGTAAGTGATGCACTGCGGCCTACATTGCGTCAAAATTAGGGATTGGTTTGTGATTATCACAAAAATCAGAATTTAGCCTGTACTCACGCACCCCTAGCTACTACCGATATATGCTGCTACGAAAAAATATCATATTTGTGCATACTTTTAGTGGGCATTTCGGGATTTTTTAATTAAGATAAGATTCAATTTGCGACATTTGGGAGTTGCCGATTGAGAGTGGGGGAAAGAGGGTGAAAAGTGTTTGTGACGCTTTTTGACAAATAGCGCCGTTGCGGTAAGTGGTATCGAAAAAAGTTCACATCATATATGGAGACAACAAAATTCTTCACAATTTTGGTCTTTACATTTTTCTTGTGCGACCAATAGTTTCCATTCTACAGTGCTCCAAAGTTAGGGAGTGGTTTGTGGTTGTTAATAAAATCAGAATTTTATCACGCACTAAGTCGAAAGATGGGGACCCACGTGGCTGCGCGGTGAACAGCGTCTGCCTTCGATAGTGGGGCAGCAGCAGCCTTGTGCGCGATTAGTGCTTGGGTGGTTGACTGAATTGCACCAGGGAGACAACAGTTTGGACTGGCTGTCGGTGTCGCCCACACGAGCGCTGAGCGGAGCATCTTACGCGGCCGGCACTTTGGGTGATCGACCGGAAGGCCCGGACGGGGGACCCTCGTCGGAACGTCCGGGATGATGGTATCCTTCCAACGGTGCTGGCCGTGCACCGTCCCCCCTCTGGGAAGTTATAGCACAATAGGCCTTAAAAGGCTTAAGCGCTGACGGCTCCCAGAGGACAAATAAAGTTGAAAGATGGTATCTGAAAGTTCTGTGGCACTTTTTCTCCTAAAAAAGTAACATTTCTCATATCAGTGTTATCTTCTATTTGTTAAATAGCACATTTGGGCTTAAAAAAATAGTATATTTAGGACGATATCACTACTTACTACCGATCGCGAATCAGAGTTTTCACCCTCACACCCCTCGAGCGGCAATCCCCCGAGGTCGCAAACTTAGGTGAACATTTAGGGGACCAATGTCTACTATCACAGCAAATTTCATTTCTTTCCGACCTTTTGCGCTCAAAAGCCTTTTTTTAGGACAACGATTCACTAATATTGACGGTAGTAGTAGTAGTTTTTAAAAATTGTATCGAAGCAGAGTTTTCATCCCCCCCACCCCTCCAGCGGCAAACCCCCGAGGTCGCAAATGTAGGTGTAGACTCGGGGGATCAATGTCTACCAGTCCACTAAATTTCATTTCTTTCCGACCTTTTGCTGTCAAAAGCCTCTTTTTACAACGTAACGATTGAACTAGTATAATTATTAGTATTGTGTAGTTTATTGTGTGTGTAGTATTGTAGTCTGATTAATTCTTATATAAATTCATACGAACATGACCTGTACGCAAAGTTGATAGATTCCAAATAGATTCTTTAAACCCAACCGGTTATTCCTCTCATGGAAATTTAAAACATTTCATAGTAGTAGGTTTTGATCTGACATCAAACATGTTAAATTTCGAAGCAATATTGTACCTGAAGACTTTTATCAAAACCCCAGTTGTCATTGTATGATATTTCCTCAAATGTCCTACAGTGTGGATGAACAGTTACAGGAATATTCGAAATTTACTGATTGCGTTACGGGAATATCGAATATTATAGTCCAATAATTGAGTGTTGACTAAATAAATAATATTTCCAATAATTTTGCGGGATCTTGCAAACGGACTACTGGTTAGTAAAGGTAGAAACTCTCTGAAAAATCTCCTAATTGAAGTAAAACAGCTGGAGATTTTTCTTTGCTCTGAAGAAATTAAAATGTCACACTGGTTCTATATCTTTTCCAGCAGTAGTATCAAAAGGGTCAAATTACATTTCTAAAGCATCAATCGTAAAATCAAACTGTTAGTTATAATATTACATCTTGAGGAATCCCACAAAATCGCTTTAAATATTTCTTTAGTCGGTACTCTATCATTAGGATATAATATTCGATATACCAGCAACGTAAGTAGCTAATTTTGATTATTTCTGATGTAATATTCACAAAGTCTTAATCGCTTATCCACTTGCAATTACAACTTATGTTTTGATAAATCTTCAGTGTAGCGATTCCGTAACTTTCGCTATAGTAACGAAAGCAGACCAAAGCGAAGCTAATCATTTTTACGAAAACGATTTTTGACGGCATTCCATAACTGAAGTTTAACGCTTCGTTTACGCTTTCGCCATGAAGCTCGATGACGTACGAGCATTCACGAGTTGGCTTAAATATGTCTGGATGACACTCTGCAAAATCCAGCAATGCCGACCATTGCGAAGGATTAGTTTTTTCTCTTCGATTTATTGATCGTTAGTTAGGTACACAAATAAATTTAAGCAAATTGTCACTTTGACACACAGCAATAATAACGTCAAAACTTGACAAACGTGATCCAAAATCTTTCGCTATCACTTATACCGTTCGTCTGCGTTCGTTATGTCCGAGTCGGAACGAAGACATTTATGGAATACTGAAACGAGCAAAAGCGTTGGAAGAATGTCGCTATCGCTTCGCTTAAGAGTTACAGAATCGCCACACAGGTGCATTATTGCTTCGAAATTTAACATGCATTGTTTGACGTCAGTCAAGGCCTACCATAAGTATTTCGAATTTCCGTAAGAGGAATATCCGGTTGAGTTAAAAGACTGCAATCTATTTGGAATCTTTCAACTTTACGTATAGGACGTTATACGAAAATACAGAGGATTAGTCAGACAATCCGACAGTACTAAAATGTTCAGGGGATCCGTTCCATCTACAGCATTTCGAACTTCATTAAGAAAAAAAAGCATGGGAGTTGAGTTGAAAAACTTCAAATTATTTAGAATGTGTCAACTTCAGGTATAGACATACTTATATGAAAACAGAAAATTAAGTACCGAATTCGATCAAACCAAAATATACAGGTATTCTATTTGAAATAGCTCGCTATTCGTTCGTATTAAACATCCTGTATAATTATTATTTCTCCATAAATACACAAAAATCGTTAAATTTCATTTCCTAGTAGAACTTGATCATAGTAGTGGTAATGTGTGTCTTTCGATTTACACAAAAACTAGACAGAATTTGGAAAAAAACTTAACGCAGAAATATTTGGAATTAATTGCGTTATCTGAAAATCAAAAAATATATAGGGTATTCCTTTTGAAATTAAAAAGATGAAATTGGTTCAGACACAACGAGCCACCCAATTATAATAAAATTTAGTCTAACATTAAAAAGATTGTGTTTAACTTTTTCTTCTGTCTCATACAGTTTCTGATGTACAGGATGTCCCATCCTGTACAAATAAATATAACAAACAGGTACATGAAACTAAGAAAAAAAACAATAACTAATAAAATACATGTTAAAATATAAAATCAGAAGTAATATTCAAAAGAATAAAAGCTTGTCCTATTAATAAGCTTCCATTTTGCCTAAAATGGATTTGGTTGTCGTACCTTTATTTCTCTGGGTAATACATTGTAAAAATCAATGCAGTAGTAATTTTCAGCACTTCTTGACCTTGTCAGCCTCAAGTCTCCTAGTTGTAGGTTCTATCTGGTTCTTGTCATGTGTATATGCAAATTGGAATGCCTTATAAACAGATTTTTGTTCCTTTTAACACAGGATAGACACTGCAGGGTATAAATACATGGGAGAGGGGTGTTTAAGCTAACAAGTGATCCCGGGTAGTTCAAATTTGCTGTTATCTGTATACATCGTCTTTGGACAGCAAACCTGTTTTTAGCGTGGGTTGAGTGACCTCAATATTTAATTTGAAGTTTATCTCACGAAATTACAAATAGTTTTTTTGCGAATACTAGGCTAACTCACTTTTAGGGTTTTAAAAAATATCAGCTATAACCCGCGTACACTTTTATAAGCTACTTTGTAGTTAGATGCATTAAATTTTGGTGTAATGAATGTGTAATTAAATACACTCATTTAATACTGCCTAGCCCCAAATCCATTTTTTTGTTACAGAAGTATTCCACCAGAACTAGCAGCCAAAAATTTAGCACCTTATTTACTGCAAGCTTATGGTTATGGAGGTATTTGCTTTAAAATAGAAATTTAGTTAAAAAATGTCTAAAACATCTAATAAATAATTTTTTTTAATCTCATACATATACGTTTTATATTTTGTTCCAACGAAATACACCCAATACTTCAAGAGTTATGAGGATTTCAAATAAAAAGGACAAAATAAATTAAACACCTAATAAAAAGCAAAGACATTTTTAGATTGTTTTAAATATTTTTTGCCAATAATAATTATGGTCTAGTTTCTCTCAATTTTATTTGTGCACTATATGCTGGGACATCCTGTACAATATCGAGATTCACTCCACATACCAAGCTGTCAGGCAGAGTGACAAATAACGCACAAATAACCTAACCAAATAAATAATATGCCAATGAACGGTTGTTGCTGCTTACACACGAAAGACAATCTACTGTTACCATTAAGAGGAGCAAAAAGTGATTCCCGCATAAACGATGAAGAAGATACTGTGGATGGAACAGGGGACTGTAAAGGGAGTAACCATTTGGCTCACTGGGAAGCATGGCTGCAAAAAAGAAAAAAGCTACACAGCTTCCTCGGGAAGAAGTTAAACAGAGAACCTGGTGAGCTTTTAATGAATTTGGGAGAAGAAAACCACAGGATCTTTGAAGAGAAAGAGTTGATAGATTATACAAGGATCAACACCTATTATGATAAATACAGAGGAAATCCGGAGTTTTGGTCATTACCGTTTGGTATAAGAGATAGGTGCTCTAAATCACGAGAGCCTGGTATGTTTTCTACGAAAAAGAAGCCAGAAATGAATCAGATACCAGATATAGAATATTTCGGGACACCAGATTTGATATTGGATGAGAAAAATATACTACCTAGATCAAGGAACCTCTATAAGCTATGGAAAAACTCAAACTATAGAAGGCAAAGGTTTTACACTTTATGGGAGAAAGTCCAAGCTATAGAGCCACATAAGCCAGACATAGAGAATCTTATAGTTATCGGAAATAATTTAAGATACATCCAGGAAGATCAGCAGGCAGTCTTCGCCGATGAAATACTTAATGCCTACCTATCACTTCCTCTATCTGAAAGATACTCTGATTCTGTAGGTCGGAACTCAGCTCACGGTCAAGCAAGCCTGGATAATACCTTCAAGATAAACGGCACTATGATATCAGCAGAAAATAATCTTGTAGACAGGTCTCTCAGAGTACGCCTGTTCTTCAACACAACGATGGATTCAGCACAACCTAAAGTTGACTATCTAGTCTTCGAGAATCTAGGTCAAAACACCATCCGGTTTAACTGGTCCAAGATTGATAAGTTCCATATTTTTAGAGATATCTTACCCACAAATAGAAACGACAACAGCTTTTTCTTTAACAAGAATGAGCTGGTGTTAATACCGAACAAAATAATCAAGCTAACGGTTATATTTGCTCAAAAGCATCCAGGAACCTACAACGAGCTTTGGGAAATCACTACTAATCCTAAAATATGGGGAGATGACTTCAAGTTATTAGTACAGCTGCAAGGTGTCGTTCTAAAGAGAAACATAGACGATGAGACCAGTAGGATAAAAAGCGAATTGATGACATCTGCGAGGAACACAGCCATAAAAGAATTCCTAAATAACATTTTCTTTGACTGCAACTATACCGACTCTTCCCCCAAAAAACTAAAGCTAAGCGAGAAAGACATGTTTGAAAGTGCCAACATGGAATTGGTTGGCGTTGAAAACCAACCGAAGTATGCGTACAACCAACAGGTTGTGAAACAACTAAAGCAGCTTTTTGAATGCTTTAAGCAAGATGGTGAGGAAACTACGTGGAACTATTCGATAAAAATGCTAGAGAGAATGGCCGTCAGAAAGGATATTCTCAATTATGTCGAAAATCAAACTAAGCAATTTGCAAAGGCTAAACAGAGAAGACTTGAGCTAAAAAGGAAATACAGTGAAACCACCTATGACGAAATCGAAACAACTGTACCAGAACCTACAGACGAAGCCACACAGCCAGAAGAATCAAATTATAAAAAACTGAAAGCGATAGTCCATCAACTAGATCGGCCATCTATAAAAAAGAACAAAGATAGAGAAAAATATACAGCGGCATTTCTGATTATGAGAACCTATATGTTGAAGATAAGTGAAGCCTTGTACAGTGTCGACGAATCCAACGAACCTCTAAATTACGAATACTATCCTACATTTAACTATCGAAAAGTTGCCACGATCAACGATTTGCCGGATAGAATGATATATGAACGATTTGACGACGTCTGGATCGAAAGATTGAAGCGAGTGGCCATGAACGAAAACCAAGAATTTCCTGTCACCGAAAAACCAGACAAAATTAGAAACATACCACCAGGCAATACCAAGTTATTATACAGTACCTACTTCAACCATCCGTTACCTGTTGAAGGCAAGGGAAAAGGTAAGGGCAAGGGTAAAGATAAAGAAGCTGTTCCTAAAGATAAGGAAAAGAACAAAGGCAAAGGAGATAAGTCAAAAACTACCGGAAAGAGTCCTTCTCAAATAAAAGTTCCTATACCAATTAAAGAAGACTTTAATCCGTTCAGAGAGAAGTTCCTCTTACAGTATGAGGAAAGCACACATCCACTAGAAGAAGACATGCCCCCTGAGTCATACAATGAAGTCCCTACAGCAGTGCCGAAAGATTACAACTATGACAAATATGTTGCAGTGTACTCTCTGCTAGGTGAAGCGATTGACACTATGATGTGCGCAGTGGATTCTTTTCATGAGGAAACGGTAGAAAAAGAAGATCTCCAGGAGCTACAAGTGTGCAATGTTGTAAGTGCTTCAGATAGTTTGACGCAATATCGTAGTAATACCAGCGTTAAGGAAGAGAAGACTATAAATGAGGATGAAAGGGAATATCATGACTTTTTATTGGCGGTGCATCTAACTGATAACAAAAACACTGAAGATTATTTGATCAAAAGGAAAGTGAACACAGAAACCGAAGAAGAACCGGCACCTAAGCCTGTAGAATTACCAAACCTTTTCAAACCATATACACGCTTCAAAGAAAAATGTTTACAATCTTATGATACGTATGAGGATAGGGGAATGCAAACTAGCGCTATTGACCTTTCGCAGCTCAAGCAAATCTCGAACCCATTTTTGAGCGACCAAACCAAAAGAGTATCTATAGTTTGCGATAAGGTAGACGCTGTACTGGAAGAGGAAGTGGAAGAAGATCAAGACGATTTTTATATTACAAGCGGTGATTCTGAATCGACTGAAAGTATCGTGACAAAGGAATCAATAGACGACATTGGAGGAACTGCAGAATATGGGGATGAACAGGATTATGGAGAAGAGCTTGAATATACTGGATATATTGATATGTTTGACGATAGATACGAATTGTGAAGAGACAGATTTGTTTTGAATAAAACTTTGCTCCCAGTTTTTGTAAGAAAATAGTTGGAACAAGCAGACAGAAAGAATTCTGCCTATAGAGCAGCCCTCGTACAGTTGGAACAGTTGACGCGACTGACAAAATATGAAATACTCCATAGTGATAAAATAGTGAACTTAGTTTGGATCGCACACGCACTACGTCCCTAGTACCTTTTCTATATTCTTTCTTTTGATGTTATTATATAGTGGAATTTTAGCAGCTACCTACTTGAATTTGCTAAAATGAAACTTCTGCACGTATTAACTCGTGTTTTCTTAGCCAGAAAACCAATGAAATTGAGATAGCCAAAGGCATTGTAATTTCTGAGCCACTGTTATCACAAGGTTTTAGTTGCAATTCGCTAATTAGGGCCCTATTCAAGGTTGCCTCTTCAGGGCTCTTTATTTTTTGAGAATCCCTTATAATACCGTTTTGTGTATCATAGTCGTTTGAAAGCTTCGTGGGGGTCACTTAGCCAAACAGCTCACTTGAAGGACATTCGAGCAACGAAATGTCATACGTGTTGACATTTCGTCGCACTGAAGCTCATATTGTCGGCTAATTTTGGAATAAGGTGTTGTCTGTCAGTTCTTTCTGTATAAAACGATTAAAATATGATTTCCCTCTAGCAGTACCAAAAAAGACTACAGCTGTAACAAATATGTTGCAGGGGTTCCTTTCAAGAAGAGACGGTAGAAAAAGAAGATCCTCAGGTGCTACAAGTATGTAATGTTGTCAGTGCTTTAGATGCTTTAATGCGGCGTCCTAGTACTGTCAGCGTTAAGGATGAGAAGACCATGGCCGTGGACGAAGACGAAAGGGAACACCATGACTTTTTATTGGCGGCACATTTAACTGACAACAAAAACACTGAAGATTATTTGATCAAAAGAAAAGTGAAAATAGAAACCGAGAAAGAACCGGCACCTGTGCCTGTAGAATTACCAAACCTTTTCAAACCATATACACGTTTCAAAGAAAAATATTCACAATCTTACGATACGTATGAGGATAGGGGAATGCAAACTAGCGCTATTGACGTTTCGCAGCTCAAACAAATCTCGAACCCACTTTTGAGTGACCAAATCAGAAGAGTACCTGTAGTTTGTGATAAGGCGGACGCAGTGGTGGAAGAGGAAGTGGAAGAAGATCAAGACGATTTTTATGTTGCAAGCGATGATTCTGAATTAACTGAAAGTATCAAACAAAGGAATCAATAGATAAAATAGAAGAAACCATAGAATATGGAGATGAACAGGATTATGGAAAAGAGCTGGATTATACTGAATCACACTGAATATATTGATATGTTTGATGATAGATAGGTACTGTGAAGAGACAGATTTGTTTTGAATAAAAGTTTACTCCCAATTTTTGTAAGAAAATAGTTGGAACAGTTGATGCCAGGTTGATGCGATTCACAAAATATGAATTACTCCATAGTGATGAAACATCAAACTTGAATCGCGTTACAGTCTTTATTTATTTAAGATCCGAACTAGGGTAGACCTGAGCCCATCATCTGATAGCTTGCTTGCTAGCTAGCTTCTCAATTAGTTATTCTTTTCTTGTTGGGTCTTACACCAATCGTAAATATATCACACACAGAATACGCTACACTTAAGTTGCTTACCCTTTCTTCGCTTCCCACTTGCGGGTTGAAAAGTTCAAGAAAAACATATTTTCATTCTGTTATCAGATGAGAATGTATCAACTCTAATAGTTCAGATCGTGTACTATATACTTGTACACCTCTCAATGTATTAACTCACAATTTTTCATTCAACAGATGATTTGACCCGATAAAGTTCAAGGCATCGGAATTTATGAATTGGTGGTATCACATGACTTCAGTTCCAATTCGCTACTTATCAGTATTCCTTTGTCGCCCAAAAATTTATTGAATTACCTAGAAAGACAGGTGTGTATCTCTGCGGTGCTGGGTCGCATTCTGGAGGAGAAGCCAGCCTCAATTGGGTTTCATCTGAAAGGAAAAGGCAAGAGGTGAAAACTCCTTCTTATTGCATTAGCGCTGAAGGATCTAATAATTTAATTTTTTGTAGTGTGTGTAGTTTTCAGGTACGGAATGGGTATGATTTTTCAATAAAATATGATGAATTAACGGGACGCCTCAGAGACAATGAGGGAGGCTCGGTGGGCAAATGCTGCTTGATACGAAATAGGTGTAGGGTAACTTCTCCAAAACAATGTTATTACTATAAGAAATAAAAGTGGTAAAATGGTAAACACGTCCGTACCAGTTAATTTTTAGTACAAAATGACAAATCGGGGCTGCAGCTAAAGGCGGGTTCTCACTATTCAGTTTTGCTAAATCAGTTGGACTGATTAGTGAGAACAAACGTCGTTTTTATTAATGATGAATTAGTCGAACTGATTCAGCGAAACTGAATAGTGAGAACCCACATTGAGAGTACTTACTAGCTATTCATCTCATTGTCAGTAGTGAACGATTATTCTAGTTGCCAACAAATTCATTCCAAAAGCTAAATAGCATCATTTAGTAATGGTTGTGGCTTGATGATCAATACTATAGACCGAATTTGTTGATATTTGGAATGTGAGTAATTATGCCATTTGCACCGACCAAATTTTGACAGCATAGTTATAGCGAGCCAGAACCAAAAAGGTTTAGTAATGCTAATCCCGGCGTGTGAGTTGTCTTAGTTAGTTTTTTAGTTGTATGTAGCAACACCTGGCGTGTTTGTACTGTGTAAAGGTTTTAGGGTCATAATTTGATTAACTAGTGATTTCTGGACTGTTCATGAATACGTTGCGTAACCCAAGCTCAATCGGAGTACACCTGGGAGTCACAAAAAGGGTAACATCTTTTGAAGATGCGGTCCAGTAGTGTTGGCCAAATCAGTCGTGCCAAAATCAAGGCACCGTTTATTTATATTTCTTTGGCTATTTTCAACTCATGTTTTTTTTGGTACTGTAATCAAATTTTTTTTTGTATGTTACCATACGTCCAACTTGTATCAGGTTGCGTCTTCCTGACTTCACTCAATCGTTTATAGTTACTGGTGCCACTCGTTATTTTAAGTCAGGCAAGGGATATTCACAGTAAGGAAAAATCACTTAATGTTTCCTATCTTAGACAAATAACTGCAAAGTTAGAATTTTATAAAAGTGGTCGCGAAAGCTTACTCGCGTCTAATATGTAGCTTGAAATTGCCAAGATTAAAAATTATGTTTCTGTATGATGCAATAATTCTGTCACTAAACAATGCATTAATGGCTTATAGCATACAGTACAGTCTGCCAGGCTCTAGGAAGGTAATTCCGCCTCTTAGCCTCATCCTTCTTGATACCTTTTGTTACTTGTTAATTTCTCTTAAATGTAGTTATTTACACGCCATGCTGCACTTTTTTTGATTGGACACGACTTCCCCATATGCATAACTAAAGTATAACAATACTTTCTGTGGTAAGTGGAAGTAATCTGATAATTCATAGGAAAATGCAAGGCTATAGGTGTGTAGAAGTAACTGCATACCATAATTTCTACAATTCACGTGATAAGTGATTTTTTAGTATTATAAGGGGTCTATTGGCACCTTTTATAAAAGATATTTTTATTCTTCATTGAACAGGATTGTCTCAGTAGTTGTTTAGAAATGGCAAATACAAAGTCTCCCCTCCCTTAGCCTTTGAACGGAGAAATCTATCTGCCCCCTGTTACCGAACACCACCGGAAGGGGTTTCTGATAAGAACTTGTTCTTTGAATTTATCATACCTCAGCGACCATTGAGCAATAGATTATCAAAATACCTTTTATAACAAGCTGTTAATATATCCAATATTCTACTAGAAAATATCTTGTCAATTTTTGTGTCCCAAAGAGGCAAATGTGACACCAGTTTTTCTGGTATCGCTTTTCTAGAAATTTTAGGACATATCAAAGAAGAAGGTCTTGTGTATACCATTCGAAAATACAAAAGCATAGAGCTGATCTACACGCAGTTATCAAAATTCTTGCCGTCTTGGCTTACTATGTTTTAAGATATCTAATTGGACCATCGATTTTTTTTAGTCATCTAATTCATTCGTAAGGATGCGCTTTATCTTGAACACATCTAATTTATTTCCCGTTGCACTGAAACATTTATTTTAAAGTAATATCTAGGCATAGTTTTATATCTCCAAGCGCTCTTTATTCAGAAGTTCGGGAGGTCAGCTCTACGACTGAGTACCTATCTACTTGAGGTTTTGACATTTTTTGATAAATGGAAAGATCTAATTAAGTTTTATATCAAAGTTATCTTTTTCTTCTATTTCGCAATAATTCAAAGCTATAGCAAAATAAAAATCGATTTAAAATCAGTATCCAAGACAGTTTTTTCATTTTTTTTATTGATATGTTTTTGAATCAAATTTTATTAGAAATTTTACACGTACAACAAGATTTAATAATAATTTCACTTTTTTTGGATTAATCTTCATTTTGATATTGCAGTCAGAGCAACTGGCGATTGATATTGACGACAAACTTCGTTTTCACTGATTTCTTCAATTCTAGTAGTGCCTGTGCACTGTGCCTCTAGTACTTACTTCTTGCACTAGTGTAAGCGAGATGTCTAATAAAGTTTGATTCAAAAACATATTTAATTCGATCGTAGAACAAAAATTTGCGCAACATGTGCAAAAATAATTTTGCATAAAAAAATCAAAAAAAAGCTGTCATGCCCTGGAGCTCGAACCCGGACATTGTAGGGTCGAAGGCTAAGCCCTGAGCCGTTGAGCTGCCATGGCACCGAAAAAGTCGTTTCAACAAAACATATTTGATTATCACTGAAACATGTGAACAAATTTTAAATATTAAAAAACATATTTATTTATATCGTAGACTTTGACTCGAGCTGCAAACTTTATCCATCAACTATCATGCAAAAAATATAGGATATAGAAAATAATGGTAATAGGTATCGGAGTAGGACGTCATTGGTGAAAATCAACATTTTGACGTCACACGCTATTTGTATTATTCGGGAGCTGTCGGTGTCTACGGTACTGGATTTAAAATCAATTCTTATTTTTATATAACTTTTTGATTATTGCGAAAAAAAGAAAAAAGTTCTGTAATAAAACCTATATATGATCGTTCCATTTATCACAAAAAAAAAATGTTTTTTAGACTTTAAAATCTTAAAGTCATTCGAAAGATAGTGATATCAATATAACAAATAATTCCTTAGTGCTGACAACCCCGGAAATGCGTGAAACGGAAGGCCAGTGTCCGACATGTAAATCTACATACCATACTATGCATAGGCGCAGTTCGGTGGGGGCTTGGGGGGCTAAGCGCCCCCAAGAATGGAATTAGTCCCCCAAAAATAATTCAAATCAGTAACGTTCTGCTGAATTCATTGTACCTAGGGCAGGGGCTTAAGCCCCCCAGATCCAGGAACTGAACTACGCTTATGATACCATGACAAGGTAAGCTTATCATTCACTTAAATACTGAAATCTGGAGAAATACAGGAAAATCATACACCATTCCATGCTTACTCTAATCTACAAAATGAGCTGCGCATCATTACCTGCTCTGAAGTACTCGCGTGCCTGATAGGTCTGAGGAGGCGGTATTCCATTGGTGTAGACTCCTGGGGGCGGCTCCTGGCCTCCGGGCTGCCCATTGGGCGTCTGGGCGGCCATGTTGAATGTGGGCATCGTCGGAGATGGGAGGCTCGGGATCGCACCGTTCACTGGAGGCTGTCCAGACCCCGCTCCTACTGGAACCTCTGCACGACCAAATTGCAATTGGAGGTTAGAAAACGAATCGCGGTCTAGCTCCTACAACACTCATAGCACAGGTCGACAAGAAGTAAACACACGTTTGTCACATCTAATAGGATTGCAATGTTGATTGCGTATTTGTTTTAGTTATGTCATGTTGAACAACAATGCCTAGCATCGTTCAAAAATATATTATTGGTTTGTTTATCGATTTTCAAACTTTTTCATAGCACACATCATATTTTTTATTTATGTCTCTAGAAGCCTTTTCAACTTTTTGTTATTGCTCTTTGAATTCGATTTCTTGTTTTTTAGAATATTTTGGAATACTGATAATTTATTCTCGAATGGCCAAACTCAACGTAAATCATTGCAAAACTCGTGTATAGGAAGTCGTCAAAGCCTCCATCATATAGTATTTCAAGCTAAATTATTTTTCGATATCGTGGATGGTATTTTACCCTTCTAAGTTTACATATCGCCATAAGGCGTCTCTGCTGAAGAGTTGAGGCTTGTCCAGATGTAGCTTCAAAGGCATCAAATTACATTTGTATTTATATCAATTATTGTAAATTCAAACTATTAGTTGCAAATTACACCTGACAGTTTGATTCTTCCAGTTCGTCATTACTTGTCAGAGCAATCCGGTGGACCGAGCACCTTTGCTCCTAGTTACAGTCATGTCGTTCGATCGGTCCGTCAGGTCTGGTTACATAGAGACCAGAAAAAGTCAGTAAGAGTAAGGGAAGAAAAGGAAAGGAAGGAAGGAGAAAAGCGAAAAGGAAGAAGTTCGTCAGCTAGAGGCAGGTACGTATTTAGAGGGGGGATCCAGTGGGTCCGGCCGGAAAGTATTAGGACAATATACAAACCAACTGGAAAAATACAACGGTATCTAAGATCGGCAAAGAACAATAGGCATCCGCCAACGCCAAGGCGGCGGAGCGTGTCGATGCCGGTCGAGCAGACCAAGAACCAACAGTTCATCTGATCATGGCCGTGAAAGTCTTACACAATGCAAACACAAGATCGTCAGCGTAGAAACAGTTGCGGGGGTAAGGGCCTCATGTATAAAAAGTGAATAAAGGATAGGCCCAAGGACCGAACCCTGAGGAACACCGAACTTTATGGGCTGTAATGGCGAAACAGGTGTTTTGAATCTTGATTCTAAGTTTCTATCCTTCTAGAAAGGATTTTAAAGGTTTTGGGAGCCAATTTGGTCCTTTTGAAACTACTACTGGAAAAGAGTATGTATATGTAGTATGACACAATAATGAGAGATACTACTCTGAAGATTTGTCTGTTCCTGTTACCATGCATTTCCAAGGTTTGTGTCTTGTACGGGACAGAAGTTCTGAATGACTCAATAGCAATATACGGAAATAAGTTTCGAAAAATGTATAGTTGAGACGAACTTTAGGTTCGGCATTTTCTTCACAGTTTTTTATGCTCCCCTTTAGCTGTTTTTTCCCCGAAAAGACAATCTGGCTCTCATAAAATAAATCAAGTCCTGACGTCAGCGTGTCAGGGGACTACCAGCTGCATCTTTTCGTTTGTTATTAAAAATGGCTGTTAGGATCTAATGGAAAAGTACAATGGAGTTTTGTTCCGACTCTGTGTAGCTACTGCTCCCCTTTTTTGAATTCAGTGTTCACTAATATCATTTTTTACATGATAGGTACCTTGGTGAGCTAATATCGTTATAGTTTTGGGGTTAAATCATAAATATCAAGTCGTGGGCGCATGATAGAGCTATCGAAATAAACGTTAAGAGACATCTGGTTGTCCACGAAAGTCCTTATGACAAATTTAGTCACCCCATCAAACATTCCATTGTACGTAGCCATTTGGAGCGTTTGTCATTCTAAGGCCTCAATTATTACAATACTGTAATCGTCATTTGATTACAGGCTCTGTTACTGTCTTATTAGATGGATGGATGGAACGAATGGTTATGAGGTGCGTAGTGATCACACAAATATGTACCGCAAAAAGTATTATCAAGAATTAAAATCTGTCTACGACGAGAAAATTTTGTATGCCCTAATTAGGAGAATATATCTACTGAGGTTTCTATCAGTTTCAGTGGAAGCAAATATGCTTTACGCCATGCACAAACAGTAACATCATAATTCTATCAAAATGTTGATTTCAGTATCGTACCCCTTATGTATGTATACATCTTAGTCATTCAGTCAACAGAAGCAAATTTGAATAAATACCTGAATGAGATTCCGCCACGATTATAATATCACATATTACGAAAAATGAAAAAATGAAAAAAAATCTGAGGAGGAATTCAAGCCTAAACGTTAAAGAATCTAGTCTTGTGATTATTGTGGTGAATATGTCAGTTTCCAGAGAGTTGTGCACAGAACCTTTTTGAAACTGAATAAAAAAAAGTGAACAGTCAAAATATGTTAGTAACTTTTAAATACATGAAACTAGAGAGCTCAGTACATTTTTGGCAAGATTTTCACTTAAAAAAAACATGCAAACCATCAGAACGAATGGTTAGATATGATGCCTCCTCCTTTTTGGTTTCGGTATTTGCACGAATAGCATCGCAATAAATAATGGTTTGAAAACTCCAAAATTGAATGCCCAAAATATTAGCCCGTATAACATGAATGCAAACCTAGCAACTGTGATGGATGAGATAAGAGACCACGTGAATAATTCCGCTGAGTTTGATCCAAAATACAAGTTTAATGAACAAGTTTACGTAAGCAAACGTAACATTTAATTATTACTAACACCAACATTTCCTTCTACACATTTATTCAAACATACAATGTACGTACCTACATTTCCTATATTTTCCAACTTCATTATTTTTATAATGGTGCCTTTAAAGCCTAAGGAAAACAAAAACAATGTTGTGGAATAATGAATTTTATAAACAAATATAACATATATAAAAAGACTGATAAAGAAGTAATGCAGTATTTTTAAGGAAATGTAGTAACCCGAAACATAAAGTAACAGTGACTAGTACATTAAATTTAGCCAAATTCACGCTGATGTATGTTATTAAAAAACAGTTAGGGCAGATAGTTGTTGAAACTCGTGGCCTCTACAGAAAAATCATAGCCAAAGAGCTTCAAGAGTCGCGCCGCGATCAATTGTAGTCACTTTTGGCCAAAACTTTTGCATTTATACGACCCTCCAGTGCTCTCTTGACTCTACCTATCATGCTATATATATTCCTTAAAATAAAATATTTAGAACATATGTATATGTATATTGTAATCTAAAGTAGAAGTGAATTTTATTTGAACCCTGTAGGTACTACATTTTAGTTGTAATAGAAGCGTCTGTATTTTTTTTATGTACGGCGAATAAAGACCTATTATTTCATCTGACTTTTTAAGTTTCTTCTCGCATGATTGCGGTAGCAACAAGTGTTGACGGGCTGTGCCAAGTCAACACTCGGACTATTATTGATCGGAATTTAGGAAGGATCGCACAATATTACAGGTCTTCAGGATTACAGACTTTTGGAATACTTTGTGTAACTTTTCGTCCAGGCCCAACTGTTGAAGGTGTTGTGTAAACGTGTTTGGTGTAAGGCCTGAGACAGACATAATGAGGGGGACAATAGTGACTTTGTTTTGTTTCCAAAGTCGTTTTATTTCCATGGCAAGGTCCGTGTATTTAGATATCTTCCCAGCGTAGGTGTTTTGGATGTTCACATCATTGGGAATGGCAATATCTATCAAATAGGTAATTTTGTCGGCCTTTGACTGGAAAACTATATCTGGTCTATTGGCTGGGATAGTCTTGTCTGTATGTATTTCAACATCCCAGTATAGTTTGTATTGATCGTTTTCGAGTACTGATGTCGGAGTGTAATTGTAATACGGATCTGTGTTTTCTATTGGCTTGTTTGTTGTGGCTAATGCTTGGTGTATGACCTTGGCCGCAGAGTTATGTCTGGCTGTGTATTCGGTACCGGCAAGAGTTTTGCACCCGCTTGTTATGTGATCTACTGTTTCTTTTTGTTGTTGACATTTTCTGCAATTATCGTCTGTTATGGATGGATCTTTAATTATATATTTTTTGTAGTTTCGTGTTGCAATCACTTGGTCCTGGATAGCAAGCATGAAACCCTCCGTTTCTGGGAACAGCTGGCCATCCTGCAACCAGGTGTATGACTGTTTTTGGTTAATGTGGTCTTGGGTGACACGGTATCGATGTTTGCCGTGCAGTGCTTTCTGCGACCAGGTGTTTATTTTTTCTTGTTGTGATTGGATATGATTGTATTTGTCTGCTACGTGATCTGTACTAGAGAGGTTGAGTGGTGTATAGTTTTTGTCTGCTTTTACTATTGCCTTATGTAAGTTAGTTTGTTTGGTGTGGAAGAAATGTCTGAGTGTTTGTATTTGTGTTGTGCGAAGTGACTGTATGTCTATAAATCCTCTGCCCCCTAGCTTTCTGTCTATGGTAAGCCTCTCCTTGCACGTGTTCGGATGTGACATTCTATGTTTTGTGAGTTCTGTTCTTATAAGTATATGGATGTTTTCTATGTCCGTGTGTGACCACTTGATGATGCCAAAGGAGTATGTGAGTACCGGTATCGCAAATGTATTAATGGCTTTTGTGAGATTCTTAGAATTCAATTTTGTTTTTAATAGTTTAATGAGGCGGTCTTTAAACTCTTGTGTTAGTTGTGCCTTGACTTGTGTATGGTCTATATTAACGTTCTGATTGAAGCCCAGGTACTTGTACGTTTCGTTTTTATCCATGTTGTCCAGCGGTTGGGCAGTTACTACTTCCTTTTCGGGTTGGTTTTTCCATTGGCCTTTATTGATGTGGAGCCCCTTGCATTTACTCATTCCGAATTCCATCCTGATGTCTGATGTATAAACTTCTGTTATTTTGAGTAATTCTCTCAGTTGCACTTCTGTGGCGGCATATAGTTTTATATCATCCATGTACAGGAGATGATTGATTTTGTGTTGATCTGCTTTATGGTGTCTGATGTTGAAGCCATGGTTTGTGCTGTTAAGTGTGTTGGAGAGCGGATTTAGACAGAGGCAGAACCATAGTGAACTAAGAGAGTCACCCTGGAAGATGCCGCGTCGTATGTGTAGCTCATCCGTTTGAATATGGCCATCGTGAGTTTGAAGGTGTATGTTTGTTCGCCATGTTTCCATTATTATTATTATTTAGAACAGCTGTATATATTGGTGGTAATTTAAGATAATAATCGTTATTACTATGCGAACAGTATATAAATGTCTGAAACTCTGGAGCTTCTGAAATACGTGTTGTGGGACGTATTTACTTTACCTTAGTATCTCATCTACAACTTAATACGATGATGATCAATTCTTGAAACTCCTTGACTAACTAATTATAGACATGTTCAATTGTTTAACCATCCGGGACTGGCGCACGGATTTTGCGTCCGCATTAGATTGCATTTCCAAATTACTACTGATTTTCCCACCCGTCCACCAAGTACTACCTACTTGCTACTATGGAGTCCCTCAAGGCTCAATATTAGGTCCTCTTCTGTTTGTCCTCTACGTGAATGATGTAAGCTATCATAGATTAAATAAGCCAGATTTGCTGTACTCGTTAGTTCAAATGATGTAGACTTTTGGGACTCGCTTTAGATGACAAACATCCGTGGGCTCAGCACACCGAGGGTTTAGCGTAATATTGTTAATGAGAAGGCTCCGTTCTTTTGTTAGTTTCAATGTTTTGAAAACCTGCTATTTTGCTCTATTTCATTCTAAGATTACATAAATATGTCGTCCCTTTATGGGGTCAAAGTACGGCAGCTATTCTTGTTTTTAGGTTACAGAAAAAGATGATTCGGGACTTATGACTATCAGGCCCATTTTAAACCCCTGTTTCAAGACCACTAAATATACCATAAAGAAATTGAACTGTCTTTAACCAGCAAAAATCACTCTCATAATCTCAGATCCGATCTGATCACATCATCATCATCATAGTCACAATGTCTTAACAGACATGTTGTGAACTCGTAAAATGCATTAAGTCGGAGCTAGAGTATTGCCGACACGAATATTATCAATAGTTGTGAGAACTGTCGCTCGCCATCGTTCGCGATTTACTGTCAGTTCAGTGGCGCTCTTGATACTCATATCTAGCAACTGTTTCTGATCACATTCCACTCCATAAACTTAAACACTTGTGCTATTCTGTTGTCTATTTTACTTTTGTCATCTGTTCAACCTAGGACATTATGCATGACCCTTCTTTTATTGTTTTATCGTTTTTTAAAAATGATTTGCTATGTGTACATTGTACAATAGTCAATAAATGCTCTACTCTAGCAAAAAATAGTATGCGACAAGATCTCAGTAAGTGCGTTTGTCAACGGTGATACAGGTAATCCATCGCCAGTTGTGACGCACTATTGTTATTGGATTGCAAAGACCGTATTCCTTTTATATCTGTTCTTGAATTTACTAAGACAAATCGCCAGTTTTATTAATATTTTGCATAGATAAGATCATTTATGAAAAATTGCAGGAATGACTTTATAAGATAATCATGTAGCGTCTGGAAGAATGTGAAGAAGAGGTTTAAGATTTAATGGATAAGACATAGACAACGACGAAGGAAATATAAGATGGTGAAGAGAATGAAGAGATTTCTACACGGCCTCTTTTTGTCGGAGAAGATAAAGCATCTGCTCGTAAATGGTCAAACTGCGTTCGGCTTTCTACCAAAATTAGAGTCGAAAACTTGAAAACTCATGTAGTCGGACTAAAAACTGCAGTCAAAGATTTAGAACAGTCAGGGTAAAAAGCATTTGACAACTCTTATTCAGTTTGTTATACTGTTTTCCTTAAAGTGAGATTCAAAGTTTTTACAGCCTTCTTTCGTATCTCAATAAACAAAAGCTAAAATTTGGAAAAAGGCATGACTAATTGACCCAGATTAGCATGCGGAGTATCAGTCCGCAGCGTGTGAGCGATCTCAAAAACAGAGCGCCAGCCCCAGAAGGTAAACAGAGAAATAATATAATAGTGAGGAGGAATTCATACCTGTCGTTGGTGGTAATCCTGAGTTGGCCATTCCATTCATCGTCGCATGGTGGGTCGCTATCGCAGCCATTGGATTGATGTACGTTCCTTGTGCTGTTGCTGCCATGAGCGCTGCCTGTTGCTGGAAAGAGGTTGTGTTACCAAATTTAGCTTTAATCCATATGGACGAAAGTGTATCAGAAAATAACAATGAAATATTTATTTAAAAATATCCCACAACTATATTTCGAAGTACTCTCTAATCTTTTCAATACACGATTGGTCCACTTGTCATAAGCCTCTGAGAAACCATGTTTTGATAGTATCTGCCTATCGATCACAGCATTCTTGAGCTTCGTGCTTTAACGTCATTCAGAATTTTCTAGCTTCATGATAACTTTCTATAAAAAATACGTTTTTCCGTAGAATTCGTAATTCTTTTCTTAGAGAACTTATAGACCCTGTATAAACTACTGCGAACTATTAACCAAACTAAATAACAGGTGGTTCAAATGAATGTCTAGTTGATATAATAGAAGAAATGGTGTGACAAAACAGCCAAATCATTTTTCTTTAAACGTTAAATAATCATTTTTCAATGTCGTTCATGTTTTGTATTTATTTCATACATACAAGTGTAGCTGATTGTGAATTTGTGCTTCTGAAAGGAAACGGAAGATGTTCAATATTGTCACCCCCTACAGGGGTTAAACATAATAAAAACGGATACCCTTGATTCATGTCATAGTTAGACCTCCCAAGAACATATATAAAAAGCGTCATCCGATTTAAATTATTTCTAACGAAAATGACGTGAAAAATCAAAATTTAACCTCATATTTCTCATAAACTAGCCAGCAGAAACGGATCACAGAATTTTTTGTGATATCTAAAAAAAAACAAAAAAATTTCTATCAAATCCCGACCGGTTTCGTCGCGATTCATTTGAAAAAAATCGGTAAGTGCAAGACCGCTCGTAGATTTTGAATGACGATTTTTTGGAGCATAAGCTGATAGGTGTACTAAAATGCACCGCATTTTCATTCGGCCACTTAACAATTTTTTTCACCCCCTCTATCCCCGATCCCTCCCATTTTGGTGCTATGGCGCAATGATAAAGAAGTTTCCAAAGTGTCTCTAGAATCCAAATACCATCCGTTTTCTTTCTCGATACTAAAATTATGCGTCATTGACTACAGTCCATGCTCTACCCTTAGTGACGCGTATACGCTATGTGACTTCAAGTTTGCATAATATGAAACAAAAGCGAACTACTTTGACTTTTGGGTCTACACATGAAACATCTCTTTTAGCCTGAAGGTAAAAAATTTGCCATTTTGCGATGTGATGACCATATGTAACTAGAAGGTAGGCTCAAACTCTGGTTTAATTTAGATGCTTTGCTTTTTTTATTACCCATGAGCCCAAGTTCTGCCGTCAAAAATAAATTGTAAAAGCAGACCAGTAAGATCTAAAGAAATCTTCGAGGCATAAGTCAGACTCAAATATAAAAGGTCTTCAAGAAAAGTGCATATACCTCTGTAGCAAAAACCCCAGAATTCTTTAAATATTTTGGTAGTTATGAAAACAGATTTCAGGGCCATGAACAATTGGCAGGTTATACCTAGTTCAATGTCCACCTATGGGTAGCTAATGAGTTAAGATAAATATCAGGAAACCGGTTTCCTCCAATTTTTACAAGATTCAAATTCACAGACCACATCGGAATTTTACTAAAATCAAGTACGTGTTTAACTATTGACTCCCTAATTGGACCTATGACAGAAATTTTGTCAGGCCTAAAATCTTATTCAGCTACTTCATATATTGCATCCACCCGGTACAGTCCAGTCTATTTGAGGAACTGATCCGCTCGTGATACGTCCGTGGGATTTCAAAGAGAAAATCTGGCATTGGGGTTTACCTGCGCGTAAGCTCCATAAGCTCCGAATTGGTTGAACACGAAAGGGTTGAGGAGACTCATGTTTCCAGCCATCTGCTGCATTCGTCTCAGTTGACGTTCCTTTTCTGTGTCTGCAAATTTCACTACTAGGCTGGAGGAGGCTCCCTGAAAAAGAAAGAGGACGACGTCAGTATGAGATGTGCATATTTCTATGTAAGGGGATTACAGGGCGAGGAACAGTAAAACAAATAACGTTCGGAAGATCCTAAAAGTCATACTTCGTTCGGTTAGTGTAGGAGAATTCACTTTTTGGTGATCCAAAAATCTATCAAGATGGATTTTTTCCACATACAGTATTCTGCCTCTGAAAACATACGAATCCAAGAAAATATTCTTAAGGGACTAGTCCTCAATACACCTTTATGTCTCATGCAGCAATAACACAAATTTTCTTGAATATTTAAATTGGTACCAGAGAATGTTGGAAAAAGTCGGCGGCCGGCGGGACTCGAACCCGCGACCCTCAGATCGATGCTCCGACACTCTGGCCAGTTGAGCTTCAGTCACCACACCAATTCTACCTCTAAAGCGCCGACTAGATACGCGAAATCATCCCGTCAGCAGACTCTCTACCGCGCCATATTCTGACACCACCAATGGCTCGCCGATATTTTCCGATATTTTCTGATACGCGCTTAAATTAAGAAATCCTCATGCAATTGAAAGCATGAAAATAAAAACAATTCCTGAGTAATAAATACATTTTAGACAGTTGCTGAGCATTTAGTAGAAACCCACGTAACTGACAGTTTTTGGCGAAATTGGTTTTTTTTTATCTAATTGCCAACGAAATTCTTTCAGAAAGCCTAGTTTTTTTAACCAAATTAGTGTAAAGGGTAGATATACCTTTTTGCACATTTCCGTTCAAATTTAGCATAGCTAGAAAAATCATTTTTCCAGAAAAAGCTGCTTCCATATAAATTTACTGAAAGCATATTCTATGTGTCTTGCTGTCTTGCCCTTAGTAACCCTCATTGCGCGCCACTGCATTCACGTTCGAGGTAGTGTCGGAGATAATAATTTTAGCCCCATAATCATATTTTTCACATGGCTTATATAAATTTTGCATAACAGTACAAGTTAATTGAAATCCCTTGAAAACATTGTTTAACTCTGACCTCTTGGTACAGAAAACTCTCCAACTCCACCACGGTCTGCGACAGCAAGGTAAGCTTGTCATCTTCATTTGGATACCGGGACATGCTGGAAAAGCTGGCAACCAACAAGCTGGTATATCAGGTCGCGGTGCACCAATGAGTTCATCTACAAATCAAGTAGTCAGGGCAGATGAGCTGAAGTGTTTTCTAAAAAACAAAATGCAAGATCGTTGGCAAGATGAAAGGCACAGAGTCAGAGACACGAATAACAAACTTTGTCGAATACGTAATTGATTAAGGAGAGCAAACATAAAGGCACGTAAAGCAGGTGTCAGTGGAATAGGTCACACCCGTCTCACTTCACCATACCTACTTCTAGGACAGAATCCCCCTGTATGTGAACAGTGTAAAGTGAATTTTACAATAAGTCACATCTCCCTTGATTTGCAGCTATACAGAAACTTAAAAAACATGATACAACTACCGAATGATGTGAATACTTTTACCAACGAACGTGAGCTCTATTAGTTATATTACCTAATATTACAAATCGCACAGTATCCAATACTAAACCAAACAAACAGAAAAAAAAACATTATGAGCTGAGGAACTAGAACTCAAAGCATAAAGACGTAATATATATCGTAAGTTCAAACAAAGTGTCTAAAAGTGCCATAAAACACCAGATCTGCGATAAGAGTGACTTCTATCTAAAGTTTGTTATTCTCATCAATAAATTATTGCTGAAGATGGAAACCAACTAAGGCCTACAATAAGGCAGACTCTAAAACGTCCCTCCCAGTTCTTCAAAAATATGGAATTTTCATTTATTTTTTCAGAAATCATAGCTTCGGCCATTTGAGGAGTTGAAATCCAGCAAACGTGCTTGTATTCCTCAGACCTCGTTTTAGCACCTTTACTCTATAAATCTGCTTGACTACTCATCAGTACGTTAACTGTTGCACGGAGGGTTGAATATATAATATCAAAGAGTGCCTACTCAGACGAAGTACAACGTAAACATAATAGAAAACATAGAAAAGCGTTTCCTGTGTCCTTCACCACAAAGCTGGTATTATGATTAGGTCTTTTATTGGGTTTGTAATTAGTATTTTTCAGGATAGCTCGAGATAATGATGCGAAAATATTACGAAACGCGTGCCTGGTCTATTTCTTGTAAACGATCGTCTATCCAGTTCACCACTCTTTGTGAGCGTACTTATTATAACTTCTAGAAGACGACCGCTTTATACTTATCAACTTTCACCCTTATTCGTGACAGAGCTGTTTGAATGTACACTCGGAATGAATCTCAAAATCCCTCATAAATCAGCTTTGTCCCTCAAAAGCCACGTTTATCATGGAATCAACCTAATTCAGGAGCACTTCTTAGAGCACAGACACGCGCTAAAAAGGGCAGATAACAATCAAACGTTTAAAGCATTTATAGCAGGCGCTGGAAGATTAATTTTCGTATTTATTGTCACGAGGCACGACCACGAAAGGAATACAGAAACCAAGTTGATTTTATCTACTCACGGTGAGTTCACTCGGAGGAAGTTGGTGAAAAAAATAATACGTCGCTCGCCTGATAAGAAATACTTCATCTGTCTTCCTTAGAATAATATGCGCCTGTCTGTTCTGCTGCTACTGATCTATTTATTTATTTTTTCACTTATTTGTTTATTCACGTAGTTAGTTATTTATTTATTGAAATAATTATTTTCAAATCTATTTTATTTATACATTTACCAGCAGTAGTTTCAAAAGGATCACATTACATTTCTAAGGTCAGCTTGTACCTTCGGTTGTACAAATGCCAGTATCACAAAGGTTTTATTAAACCTAAGCTTGTCTAAGCTTAGACTTAGAGCTGACATCAGTTGTACAATCATTGGTTTAGTTAGATCTGGTTGATCATGGAAACCACTACGGTTGGTATCGATGAAGAATTGCGGACTGTTATAATTATCTAAAAAAATAATCTCTTCTGGTTTGTCACTTGTTACAGTTTGTGTAAAATTCGGCCCACGGCTGTTTTTGTCTCTCTTCTTTTATTTGGTTTTATTATTGAATTAGACACAAATCTTTTCAATGTGAGATACAACCTAATAAAATGACAAGAAATTTGAAGGCTACTGCTTGACACATCATTTCATTTGTATTTAAACCACAGTTTAAGCTCGGGTTAAGCTACACGATTCGTCGATTTACACCGAGCTCGTGTTAAGTTTGGAGTGGGGTGCTAAGGCAGCGTTGTAAACACAAACTCACAAATATTACAAATGACGGCTTGAGTTTACAATTGACGCTTTAGGAGTGTAATAATTGGTAATGTCCAACGGGACTTAGCAGACGTAAGCGCCTGTAGGCGCTTTGCGCTAACTAACTGAAGAACGACAAGCTCTCAAAAAGCGCCAGTCAGCTCCGTTAGCGCTTCTAAAAAGCGCTATTTGGTTAGCGAAGCGGCACCAGACTAGAAAAAAAGATATTTGTAGTTCTCAGAGAAGCAGCTACCTTTGTATACTGTCAATTTAATATCAGGGTTTGTGATTTTATGCACCTAGGTTTTTGACAATACAAATTATAAATATTGACATATGGAGATGGCTTTGTCACGGCAAAAAGAAGTCGTTCAATGGTCACACCTAGCGCCTGCAAGGCTTCCACTCTAGCGCTTCTGAACACACCCATTTTCTCTACTGCTGGAAAAGGTATAGTTACCTGCAAACCTCACTTGGCTCCATTTAACTTCTCCAGCGAAGTTCAATGCATTTGATCATCATCATCATAGTCACAATGTCTTAACAGACATGTTGTGAACTCGTAAAATGCATTAAGTCGGAGCTAGAGTATTGCCGACACGAATACTTCCAATAGTTCTGAGAACTGTAGCTCGCCATCGTTCGCGATTTACTGTCAGTTCAGTGGCGCTCTTGATACTCATATCTAGCAACTGTTTCGTCGTGTCCACCCAGCGTGTAGGGGAACGGCCACGGAGCCGCCCACTCGGGGCGTGACCCTGAACAACAAGTTTCTCCATATTATCGCTTCTGTGAATATGTCCCAAGAATGTAAGCATTCCCATCGACACAATGGAGGATAGTCTCTTTGGATTACCGAGCTCATCCAATATGGAAACATTAGTTCGATGGGCGGTATAAGGAATTCTCAGCATTCTCCTCCACGTCCACATTTCAAAAGCATCTATGCGAGCTCGATCTGCCTCTTTAACAGTCCAAGTTTCCGAGGCATACAAAAATATGGAGAACACAAGAGGCTGAACCAGTGACATTTTGGTAGCTTTAGTGATGTTATGGTGACTCCATATTTTAGTAAGCTTTGTCATGGCCACCCGTGCCTGTTGAATGCGCCGTCGAATCTCATTCTCACAGCTACCTGAATTGTTGATAAAAGAGCCGAGGTACGCAAAACTTTGAACTACCTCACAACGGCCTATTGACTTTATTTCTCGATAATTGTCATGCTCTCTATCTACGATAATAACCTTGGTCTTGTTATAGTTAATACCAAGACCATATGCTGCACTGTGTTGTTCTAAAACGTTCAATAGGGATACTAGTCCTTTCAGAGAAGAAGCAATAAGGGTTGTATCGTCACCAAATCTTAAGTTAGATATTTTGCTTCCGCCAATAGTTATACCGCCATTCCTGTTGTCCAATACCTGTCTCATCACAAATTCAGAGTAAAAGTTAAATAACATCGGAGATAATACGCATCTCTTACGAACACCTTTTCTGGTTGCTGTTTGACCAGACAGGTTACCATCAATTCTTACGCGAGCTGAGCTAGAGTCATAGAGTTGCTGTATGAGAAATACTAAGTGGTAAGGGACTCCTATGGAGATACGGATTTCCCATAGTTTTGGCCACTTTACGTTATCAAACGCCTTAGAATAGTCCACAAAGCAGATAAAAACGGGAAAATATTGCTCTCTGGCTTTTTCAATAATCTGTCTTAAGTTTAAGATCTGTTCACGCGTACCGCGTCCTTTTACGAAACCCGCCTGCACCTTAGAAATTTGCCAGCCATTTGATACCCTTTTTTAAATAAGTAAGGCCTGTCTTTTACCTCAAAATAATCAACTCCCGACATTACTTCTTTATAGTTGGAAAATATTTGACCACTTAACAATCCTTTAATTCAGTTTTATCATAACAGTAGCCGATTGGTGACCTGGTCCATTGCTTTGATGGAGCAACACCTTCTTCTTTCTGAGTTTGAAGCTCGCCAACCGGCCATTACCTCACCACAATTTTTGATAGTATTCAGGTTTTTGCTAATGATACTGCTGCCCAAATTACATCGAAGTTTGTGAACTGGTACATTGCCTTGATGAAACAACACTATATTATTAGCCAAGAGCCGTCGTTTTTGCTTTATTTCTTCTTCATTTGCCTTGGTATGAAGTGGTGCACCCAGATGACTAGTTATTATAAACAAATTATGTTATCATTTCGCTTACAATATACTTCAACTACAACCACTTGTAATGCACTTGAAAATACTTTAGTTTATAAAGATATCATTAAGTCAAATATTACACTACTCAAGTAAGATCGGTTTAGATCAACCATATGATACTCCAGTATCAGTATAAGATCAGTAGACTAGATCTGACTCTACAATACAGTTGGAGTGATCAGACACAGGACTAATCTAAGGATATTTTAGGTTTAAATAGAGGCTGATACGAGATACTTCACTTATCCTTGATCTACTCTTCCTATCATAACTTTGTATGATTTCTCGGAAGTAAATAACCTAGTATTGATTTGACTTTCTTATCATAACTTTGAGTATAACGTGTTTTTATGATATCTCGGATATAAAGAACCCATCATGAACTTGATGATAACTTTCAATTTAGTCCATATATGAATACATTCTCCATTACGCATCGTACGATGCAACGATTCTATTCTCGACAACCTCAGGATGTAAAAAATCATGACAGATGACGAGACATGAATGTATTACGATGTGCCGACCAAGACTCAAAACAATGTTTGACGTGAATTGTGGAACGTGTCATTTTACATACACAGAAAACACTCTCAGCTGAGCAGTATACTTAACAATGCCTGCCTAAAGTCATTGAACCTATAATATGAGTCAGGAATGTACACCTGATTCCTCCATCCTATAATGCTTGAGCTCATCGCGCTAAAGTATGTACCGAACATTTGCCCACGACATGACTGAAGTTTCTCGCACACCTCCCTACAATCCAGACCTTGCTTCCGAAAACTTTGCCTAGACTCTGCAGGTGCAAATGAAGCTAAAACGGATTCGGTCTTCTAGCGTAAAAACGCAAAATCGAACCGACCAAATTATTTGACATAGATTTAACATCACTATCATATGTTTAAGTGCACCTTTATCATTATTCAGATGCATCAATGGAATCTTTTTGTAAAGGTTTTTGACCTACTGTGATGAACTTCAGTTATTTTTTGTAGGTTAGGGTCATTTAAACAAAAACTCCTTTTTTTCCTACCTGCGACGATTCGACTTATATTAAGTCATCTTCAAGCAACTAAAACAATTGACGGTATTAACCTACACAACAGAAATACACAAAGCCCAACACTGACTTTTCATTTTTTTTAAATTGAAAATGATTGATGCCACTTGCTAAAACACACACAACAACACATACACAAATCAAATCACTCGTGCGTTTTAGCAAGTGGCATCCATCATTTTCAATTAAAAAAAAAAATGAAAAGTCAGTGTTAGGTTTTGTATATTTCTGTTGTTTAGGTTAATTTGTTTACAGCCTTCGCCATCAATTGTTTTAGTTGCCTGAGGATGACTTAATATAAGTCGAAAGGTCGCAGATAGGAGTTTTTGTTTAAATGACCTTATCCTATAAAAAATAACTGAAAATCAATTCAACCAGATCCTTCTACTTGCAATAAGACTCGGTAGTTTCACCTTGATAGTCGCGTTACTCACAACGATGCTTTTATACTTAATACAAATATATTTTAAGGTCAAAGATAATATTTCGGTCTTTAACGATGCTGGCCGACCATTGTCGTGAATATCCTATTCAGCGGGGCGTCCTGATAAGCCAATAGCGTGAATATCCATGCAAACTGGGCAGTGTTGATACACTAGAAATGGATTTACGTTTTTACGACATTGGCCAGGCAATGTCTACTGAAGAGTGGGCTGTCATGATTTGAATCAAATTCGACAAAGGAGCCCTCAAGTAAAAATTTACACGGAGGGAATTCAATCCATTTTTGGAAAAGCTTATATTATTGGAAAATCTCTAACGATATTAAATGGAAAGAAATTTCACTCAGAGAAGCCATAAGACAAAACAATTTTTGTAGACCAAAGGTATAAGCGTTGGTGTAAG
This sequence comes from Callosobruchus maculatus, assembly GCA_951848785.1. Lineage (NCBI taxonomy): Eukaryota > Metazoa > Arthropoda > Insecta > Coleoptera > Chrysomelidae > Callosobruchus > Callosobruchus maculatus. Next base: position 21,862,250 of record CATOUR010000014.1, on the reverse strand, counting down.
GGCGGCTGTAAAAACAAAAAATGTGCGTGCCGTTCCAGTGGCAAAACCTGCAGTTCAAAGTGCCACGGTTCATTACCAAGTTGTAATAAAAATGCTCAGTAGATGCTTTGTTCCAGTTTTTTTAAACATGTATTAATATTTTTAAGTTGTCATATTTAATGACTAGGTATTTGATATTTTAATTTTCCCTCTGATTCTTTGTGAAGCACTGAGAATATATTTTTTCAATTTTCTTCATTTTTTCAAATAGCTGCCCTAATATGTAATATCAACTTTGCCCATGCATGTCGTGAATGGCCCGACAAAGATGCTCTAAAACTAAAATGTTTTCAACTTTGTCCACGACTGACGGTCATTCCCGTTACAGCCTGGGCAATAACAATATTGACGTGTAGCTTCTAACGATAATCGCCGGTCAATGTTGTCAATGCCCACCTTACAACAGTGGCCGTAACATCTATATGTTTACTAGAGCATACCCGTCCCGACTCTACCGTATTATAGGTAATAAACATTGGTACTTTAGTATCAAAATAGATTACTGACACTGCCTCCCTTTAAGGGTCTAGGGTATAGCGCGCGAAATTGAGAGTCCAAGAAAAGACGTATTCCCGTGTTAGCGAGGAGGCGTGGCCACCTGTTCTCTTTCTCCAGTGTGTGTGTGTCTAAGATGAGGGGAGATAAGTCCAAAAATCCAAAGGTAAGGTCAAAAGGTCCAAAGCTAAGGTCCAAAGGTCACCATAAAAATGAATTTCGCATTTCCAAGCTCCTGACGTTACCTTTAAACTCACAGTAATGACTCAAAGACCAAATTGAAGAAGAAAGCTTGCGCTTGTGCAGCTATTTAGTCTTTTTTGATATCGTGTTTGGTCATTAAATTACAGGCATTTATAAAATGTATGATTTTGCATTGCGAGTTTTTTTGCACATTAAAAAACTTTTTTGAGAAAATCGAAAATAGTTGTCATGCATTAAGGTCTTAACTATCTCCTTCTGAAATATTACACATATATGTAGTTTGAAAATAGAGTGAGTTATGCGAGAAATTGTGAGTCCGTGTTTTACATGGCAAATACGTATGTATAAATGTGTGTATCCAGGCCCTTAAGTGCAAATAAATACTAAACAACGTGGCGTCTCTTCGAAACTTCTGTATGCTTCATAGATTGTGTGCTTTCTAATATCTTAAATCTTCTTGATACATTTAAACAACTACCGCCTCTCTATATGAGGCGGTTACATTATAGGGAAACCCTATATATGGCGGAGTCTAGCTACAAGCTATTCTACTCAACCATATAAAAAAAATATATATATAAACCGTCATTGAAAGAAACAGTGCAGATGCTTCATATATACACACATATACAGATATATACATAAATCTCTCTCTATTTCATCAATCTATATCTTCCGGGTAACAATCCCTGGTTATTGTTGCACACCGAGACAAGGGCTTACATTGCTTTGGTCAACCTACTGAGCACTTAAAAGAAGAAGTTTCAATTTATATTTGAATTTATTGATGTTGTAAGCCCTGAATTCATTAGGTAATAGATTGTACATACGTATAGCATTGTAAATGAACGATCTTTGGAACATTGCAGTTCTGTGCTGAGGAGTAGTGAAAAAGAAATTTTGTCTGACATTTTTAGCATGTATTGAAGAACGGGGGATAAACTTGGCTGAGATATTGGGCGGATTAGGATCATTCAAAAGCTTATGTGTGAAAGCGCATAAATGTAACGTCCGTCTATTCTCCATATTGAGCCAATTGCTTTCCTTAATTTTATGTGATATTGGATCATACTTCCTAATCCCATGTATCAACCTAGAACAGCTGTTCTGAACCTTCTGGATTCGCAATTTGTCTGTTTGTGTGAGGCATGGACCATAGATAAAATCACAGTGGTTGAAATTACTTAGAACAAGAGATTCACATAACGTTGTCTTAAGCTTCTTATTGAGATAATGCCTACTATTATAAATTAATTTTAATGTTCCAAACGATTTACTGATTAAATTCTGGACATGCTCCCTAAAACGAATATCCGAGTCCAGAACTAGTCCTAAGTTACGAGATGAATTACATACTTCAAGAATCTGGTTGTTAATAGTCAACGTAAAATTATCTTTCAAAAGTTGGATACTGTTTTTGTTGCCAAAATACAGTACCTTACATTTATCAGAGTTGAGATGTAGGTTATGCTCAATCGATAGGGATCTTAAGGACTGTAGTTCATGATTCAAATGAGCCTCGGCCGTGGCGGCATCAGAAATATGAAAGCTCAGGTAGATTTGCGTATCATCAGCATACGCTTGGACTCTACAGTTTTTAACATTATTCAGAATATCTGCAGTATAGATAATGAAAAACAGTGGGCCGAGGATGGAGCCTTGAGGAACTCCGGACAAAATATCGACTGATGAAGAATATGTATTATTTACTGAAATACACTGTGATCGCCGCAAGAAATAGCTCCATATAAGAAATATCGAAGAGTCATCAAATCCATAATATTTTAATTTAGCACATAAAAGTTCGTGATTGATAGTGTCAAATGCTTTGGAAAAATCTAATAATACCAAAACACTGGATAGTCCCTGATCATATGCGGTAAGAAGGTCCGTAGTAACAGTTGCAAGACACGTTGAAGTGCTTCTTCCAGATCGGAATCCACACTGACTATCAGGTATAATTTTGTTTTCCGTGAAATACTGAAATATTTGCGAATATAGAAACTTTTCGAAGACTTTAGAAATTGCAGGCAACTTACTTATGATTCTCAGATCAGAAAACTCTGTCGGATTATGTTTTTTAGGAATTGGAATTGTAACGAAATTTTTGTTAATTTCGTTACACGTCGTCTGTGACTCCTTTTATAGATCAATTCTTACAGAATGATATCCTAGTGACAGGTAGATATGTGTTCCACGCTTGTGCCTTGCTGTTACGCCATTGAAAGAACCCCTTTTCCGCGCCTATGGATACTGATCATACGCCTGATATGTATTCTTATTTCCCGATGGATATGAGGTATAGGCAACCAGACTCGCATGTAGACCGACGAATTTTCAACGTGTTACTATATTGTTGTCTATAGAATTTAACCTTGCAAAGTTGTTAGTTTCATTCTGTTGGTGCATTTTTCGTTCCCTATTATGAGTTTATTTCATTACAAATAGTAATTCTGTCCCGAGTTGCAATTAAGACTATAGTTACTTTGAGGTTGGTTTGGTAGTGAGCCGCTGGCGGCGCTGCCTAACCAGGGGCCTGCTGTGATTGGTCAGTTGGCTATGCAAATTCGTGAACAATCGGGAAGTATTCCAAGTTTTTGTGACTTCCGACGAAAAATTATAAATAGGCTCGTCCCTCCCTAGCTTTTTTGTTTTGTCTCTCTGCAGCTGCAACCGGTGAGGTTTGTGTGTCTTCTTGGCCTTCCGCCATCTTTTCAGTACTTTCATGAATTAGTTACGATTTCATTGCCGTGGGGTTGTCTTTGAAGTTTATTCACTCTCCTTTCGCGAGAGTTCTATTTGAAGTACCTAACCCAATAACACGGGCAATTATTTGTGAAAATTCTGCCATTTCGACATTTTGTTTAACTGCGTAGTGTGCTGTTACAATCAGCGGTTGTTTCGTAGTGATTTCGTATTTTGCTAGCATTTTACCGTTGATATCGAACCTTTAGTATCTAAAATCGATATTGTTGATTTGATTGAGTTCATTTTCGAGTTAGGTTGTGAACGCCATACTGTGGTATATATGTGTTTTCAGCTCAAGTGAGTGCATCTGCTTCCCGAGGAAGCCCACCTGGTATTGATGTCGATCTAAGAAAATACAAGCCCCTTTTTCCACCTGCTTCTGAGACCTTGGAAGGACACACAGAGCGTGACTGCAAGCTGTTCCTGCTACTTTGGATATAGAAGGTACGTAAATATTGCTTATTTCAATTCGAACGCCATTTAGGCAGTTGTCGAGCTATTTTACGTACTTTCGTATCTAGAGTTTGTAGTCACCTCCAAGTGTGACCTTCAGTCCGCTTTTTCTTTGTTTTTTTATGTTGTTGCTCATTTGTACTTTTTGAGAGAGAGAGAGAGAGCACACCCCTTTTTTTTTTATTTGGTAGAGTCTGTGTAAAAATTGCTTCGTTATTGTTTCCGCCATTTTGGGCAGCTAATGCGAGCACTTTTGCATAGGTGTCGCCTTCTTCAGTTTTCTTTGTACCTCGTACAATTTTTAGAGGGAGAGAAAAGCACCTTTCTTTATTTTGGTATAATTTTGATAATTTTTGAGTGTGCTGAAACACACATTTTGCAAATTTTGAGCTGTAGTTTTGCTGTACGATTTTGACAATTTTCCATATTTACAACCGATACAGCCTACCGAAGTACATCTATGTGAGACTGAACGTACTCATAGATTTTTGTTTCCTTTGGAGCTATAATTTTAATATTGAGAGTATTTATTGAAGTATAGTTGCTCGCACTTTGCAACTACTGTGCATATAGTTTCAATTTTCTGGATTATTTGTGATATTTGATTTTGAGACATTTTAGTAAACATTTGTGGGCTTGATAATTTTTTTTTGTGGTTATACTACCTTTCAAGATTCTAACTTTCTGGAGCACTAGAGCCAGCAGTAGCTTAATAGAATCATAGCCTTGATTTCCTCTTAAATCAATTAAACTGCTTTGAACTTAAGTGAACTATAGCCTTGCTCACTTCAAGACTCATATTTTTTAAGTTTTATTTTAAGTGTTAGAATTGAAAGGCCTATCAAGTATCTAGGTTAGGTGATACTTTGTTGTTACGATATTGGTACTTTATTTTAAGATATATTTTTTTTATATATGCAGATTTAATTGTGAACCATTGTGGGGAGATATCTGCTATAACTTGGTGTATAACTTTTAAGAAATTTTAGTATAGAATTTAAGCAGTTTGTAAGGGATCTTTTTATTAAATTTAAGCAGATATAGTTTCAGCTAAATTATTAAATTTAAGCAGATATAGTTTCAGCTAAATTGTTAAATTTAAACAGATATTGTTTCAACTAAATTGTTGAGGAGGGGGCTTTTAATTGTTCTATTCAAAGCCAAGTAGTACGCCTGAGCTTGCATAACCTCCTACATCCTGGGGTTTTGCCATAGAGGGTCCAGACTCTAATCCTTCTTTTTTCTATACTTTGCATGACGGCGGCCGGAAGTGGTGGCCGAGCCAGACCCAGATATCCCTCAGCCTAAAAGGGGGAAGTCTAAGAGTAGGGGTCAGGGCCAAAGGAACCTGAAGAGGCTGCCAGTCATCAGAGGGGACCCTCTGAAGGAGCGGTTAGAAGGAGCCCACAAGCCGACCCAGGAGGAGAGGACAACCTTGTTGAGCAAGCCAGGTTGTATCGCTCACTTAAGCCAGCAGTCCCTGTTTATTATTGTAAATAAGTCATCACTCACTATTCATCATTCAAATACTTTATATTTAACCACCAATATACTTGTTATTGTTTAATTCTCTTTTGAATATTTTTTCTGAACCCATCCCTTCAGTGTTTCTGGAGAGGTTGGGCAATTTCACTAACTTCCTTGGAGTTTGGAGGTAAAAACTCCTGGCGCCCTTTTTCTTGAGTTTTGTTGAACCTTAGAGTAATCTCGCGATAAAAGTTAGTGATTTTGCCTGACATCTCTTATAAGAGGAAAAGAATAAGTTGCCAAGGATCCACAACCCACCGTAAGTAAACTGAGCAGCCCAAGGGCACCCCAGTTTAGCTAGATTGGAGGTCTTAACTTAGTTGGACTTTCAATCTAGATTTACACAATTTGGCGCCCGCTGTGAGGGCACGATTTGGCGATTTGTTCTTTTCTTTCTTCGAAGCCTGAAGAGAGGTGTTGAGTGAACTTTTGAAGTGAGTTGACTAGAGTCAGTTTTTTTTATAGTTTGCCTTTATTCAAAATTTTATTGAATCTTGCTGCAGTTATTTTGCCAATATTTCGAATAACTATTAATCTTTTGAATTTATTTTGATATTTTGACATTTAGATTTTCTCCTGATAGTATCACCTTTGAGAACTATTTATTGCGTTCAAGACTTTATCTTGCCTACATTTTTTTGAATATATCTTGATTATTGATTCTGATTGATTGCCTACATTTTTGAGTATATAGCTACTGATTATTGATTTTTATTGATTGCCTACATTTTGAGTATTTTTGACTTACCGAATATTTTCTGATTATTACCCATTTATCTAGCTGATTTTGACTATTTTGAGTTATTGAATATCTTTGATTATTGACCATTTATCTTATTGACTGCTGTGAGCAGTATATCTTTTGTCGACTTTTGATTACTGATTGAGTTAGATTTTGATTCCCAAAATGGACGCAGGTCATTTATTGAGTGCAGAACTAGACTATGAACTCCGTGTGAGAGGTATACAACCATCTGGTAGTATGGATGACAAACGAAAGGTACTGAGAGGGTTGTTCAATCAAGAACGAGCTCACAGATCTTTCATTGAGTCATTTATAGTTCAGCCTCATGATGACGATGTTGATGCAATCAAAACGTCATTGACCGATTTAGAGCAAAAGATAGCAGCCTTTGTCAGTGCTACTGGTAGTTCTGAACACAAGAGGCTTGTATCTCGTTTGACCCATGTTTCTGGTAGGATCAATCGCTTAAGAACTGATGATGAAAGTCAGGAAGCCATGAAGCAACGTTTGCTTCTGCTTCTTTTAAAATTGGAAGCTGAGCTAGATGAAAAGGTTGCACCTGCAACTAGCACTCCAGTGGAGAGAATGCCTCCAGCTCCAATTTTCTCAAACCCCAAGCCTGTGTTACCATATAAGTGGAATTTGTGTTTTAAAGGGACTTCAAATGAGTCCGTTGTCTCCTTTTTAGAAAAGGTTGAGTCCATGAGACTATCCCGCTGTGTACAGAAAAATGAACTATTCCTTTCAGCTGGTGATCTATTCAAGGATAAAGCTTGGATTTGGTTTAATGTTAATAGATCTAGGTTTTCAGACTGGGACAGTTTGGTTGCTAAGTTGAAGGAAGATTTCTTGCCTTATCAGTATCAGGAGGACCTGATGCAGGAGATCAATAATAGAACTCAAGGTTCTGATGAACGAGTCTCTTTATATATTTGTGCTATGGAGGGGTTATTTAACCGTCTCCCTGAAAAACCTGATGAGAAGACCATAGTCAACAAAATCAGGCGCAATCTCTTGCCATTTTACGTAGCCCAACTAGCCCTTCATGACATCAATACAGTGTCAGAGCTGACAACTCTGTGCAAAAAGCTAGAGGAGTCTAGAAGTTGGTCCAATAGGTATAAACCTCCTATTCCTAGTAACTCTAGTTTCTTAGAACCAGACTTAGCCTGCCCTTCAACATCTAGGGGTTATCCCAGAGAAAACAGAAGGATATTTAACAGTAAGTCCTTGGGTGTTTCTTCTATATCTAAGGACGAGTGTTGGAATTGTCATCAAACTGGACATAGGTATTCCAAATGTTCAAGTCCTAGAACAAGATTTTGTTTTGGTTGTGGATCACAAGGCGTGATTAAGACCAAGTGTCAAAAGTGTTCGGGAAACGGGCAGGGTGGTTCCGCAACACTGGACAACGCAACCACCCCAATTCAAGGTCCAGTGCAGACCGAAGCTCCGACTCAGTCGCCTTCAAACAGACGAAAAAAGTCCCAGAAAGGAGAGCCAAAACAGAAGTAGAGTTTGTTTCTCCTGTAGAGAATCCGAACCCTTGTACCTTATTGGAAGACCCATGTAAGAAGGTCTGTCCCATGTTTGTGTCCAAACCTGGTGATGAAAGACCATATCTAGAAGTCCAAATCTTAGGTGAGACTTTGATAGCTCTTGCTGATTCTGGCAGCAGTGTTTCAATTTTGGGAAACTGGTTTTGCCTTGCTTGAAAAATGGAATGTGAATCTTTCTTTAGATTATTCTCTGCAAGTGACAACTGCAGATGGTGTCCCACAGGCTGCTATTGGAAAATTTACTGTACCCATCACTCTTGGTAACATGGCAAGGGATGTACAAATTTGGGTAATTCCGTCTATTAATTATAGTCTTGTTTTGGGTATTGATTTCTTAAAAGCTTTCAGGGTTCATGCCAATTTCCCAGATAATCAGTATCAGATGTCAGTTTGTGTGGTGAACACTATTTGTCCTGCTGAAAATCTGAATTCCCAACAGAAGGCCAAACTTTCAAAAGTGATTGACCTATTTAAGTCAATTGGCCCTACTGACAGAATAGGAAGAACTCACCTTCTGACCCATCACATTGATACTGGTCAAGCCAAACCAATTAGGCAAAGACAATACCCTTTGTCACCAGCAATGCAGAAACATCTTGACAAGGAAATCGATCAGATGTTAAAGCAGGGTCTTATTCAGAGATCAAATTCCGAGTGGTGTAGTCCACTATGGCTTGTGAAAAAAGCTTCTGGAGAGTATAGAATCTGTTTTGACGGACGCAAGCTTAACTCTGTGACTTGTAAAGATGCATATCCTATGCCCCCCATCGACTCAGTGATTAATAAGTTGAGAGATGCTAGATTCTTGTCATCAATTGACTTAAAATCTGCATTCTTTCAAATCCCCTTAGACGAAAAATCTAGACCGAAAACTGCTTTTGCTGTTAGAGGACGAGGACTTTTTGAATTTTGTGTCATGCCCTTTGGTTTATCATGTTCCGCTCAGAGCATGTGTCGTTTGATGGACATGGTTATTGGTCCAGCATTAGAACCTTATGTTTTCTATTACCTTGATGACATTGTAATTGCTACACCAGATTTTGATTTGCATTTAGACATTTTGAGGAAACTTTTTGAAAGATTGAAACAGGCTGGTCTTACAGTTAACTTTGAAAAATGTGAATTTTGCAGACCCTCATTGAAATTTCTTGGTTTTGTTGTTGATGAGAAAGGCCTTCGTACAGATGAATCTAAAGTATCCGCTATTGTTGATTATCCAGTCCCTAAGACCACCACCCAAGTTAGACGTTTGATCGGTTTAGTTGGCTACTACCGACGCTTTCTAAAAAATTTTGCCTCAATCTGTAGCCCCATTTCTGACCTTTTGAAAGGACGAAAAAAGGGTCAAAGCATTGAATGGACAGAGGAAGCTGATCGTGCATTTGCTCAGATCAAGGAGAGCCTAACAACTGCTCCAGTCCTAGCTTCACCTGACTTTTCAAAGCCTTTTATTTTATATTGTGATGCTTCAGATACCGGAGTTGGTTCTGTATTATATCAGGAAACTGATGGTATAGAGCATCCTATAGCCTATGCTAGTAAGACCCTGAATAAGTGTCAGAGGAAGTATACCGTTACCGAAAAAGAGCTGTACAGCATTATTGTTGCCATTGAAAAGTTTAGGGGATACATTGAGGGCACACATTTTACTGTAATAACTGATCATGCTTCACTGATTTGGTTAAACAATATGAATAACCCTAGTGGCAGACTAGCCCGTTGGGCAGTTAAACTTTCTCAGTTTGATTTTACAATAGTCCATAGAAAGGGATCCCAGAATGTAGTAGCTGATGCCTTATCTCGATCAGTAGCAGTTCTTAACTTAGATACAGTAAAACTTGATGGGTGGTACACTAAAATGATTCAGAACGTCCAAGAAAAGCCTGATGATTATCCTTCTTATAAGGTAGAAAATGGCATTTTGTATAAACATATATTTAGTAGAGATCCTTTAGTGAGTAATTTAACAGACTGGAAGATTGTGGTGCCTCGAGCACATCGTAAAGAAGTAATTAAAATGTATCATGATAAGGAAACCGCTGCTCATTTAGGTGTTTCTAAGACCATTTCTCGTATATCAGAACTGTATTATTGGCCATTTCTTCATAAAGATGTATATAGATATATTAAGAATTGTAAGACTTGTGCTAGTTGTAAAGTTTCTAATCTGCCTAAAGCAGGATTAATGGGCTCATATAAAAATATTAATTTTCCGTTTCAATTGGTCAGTTGTGATCTTTTAGGTCCTTATCCTAGATCTAAAAGTGGGAATCAATATCTTTTTGTGGTCATAGATTGGTTTACCAAATTCACTTTAATGTTTTTCTCATATTCGGTGTGCCTCAGATTATAGTATGTGACAATGGACCTCAGTTTAGGAGTAAAGATTTCAAAAACCTTATGGAGGAATATAAAGTTCAGAAAATATGGTATAATGCCAGGTATCATGCACAAATTAACCATACAGAGCGTCAAAATAGAGTTATTATCACAGCCATTAGGTCATATATTAAGGAAGATCAGAAAACTTGGGATCAGTCTATTTTCAAAATTGCTCAGGGTTTGCGTTTAGCAAAACATGATGTGACTGGGTATTCCCCAGCTTTCTTAACTTTCGCTAGAAATGTTCCTGTTTCAGGAGACTACTTTGGAAAGATTTCTGATAATGCCAGGAACATTGTTGAAATTTCTGACAAGAATGCCAGGTTAGATGATGTTCGGGGGATGACGGAAATTTTTTCGAAGGTTCGAGAACGAATCAAAAAGGCTTACCTTCGCAATGCAGAAACTTATAACCTAAGGCGTAGGCCCGCCCAATTTTCTGAGGGTGAAAAGGTTTGGAAGGTTAATTATGTGTTGTCTAAGGCTGCTGATCATTTTAATGCTAAATTGTCTCCCAAATATGTTCCTTGTATTGTTAATAAGGTTTTGTCCCCTTTGGTATATAATTTGGTGGACAAGTATGGTAACGACTTGGGCAACTGGCATGTTAAGGATCTTAAAAAGGATGATACAGGACTGGATTCTGATGATGATCCAGATCCAGTTCCAGACTTGGAACCAGCCTCTGAACTAGAGTCTGAAGCCAGTGATGATGGGGGTTAATTGCCACGTCTTTAAGGACTTTGCCCTGCTGATAGGGGCTGGCATGGTATGTTTGTGGGGAAAAAGGGATACTTCTTTCTGCTCAAGCATCAGTGCCTGAGGAATGCTACAGCACCGGAAAATTACCGGGTGGGAGTACAAGTCTTCCGACAGGCTACTTATGGACGAAACAACATCTTTGTCTAATCACCTTAGGTGATTTACGTCCAAGCAGCACTGCTGATAGCATCAGTATGCAAAAGTGTCGTTAGGGATTGTTATTGTCTGGTACTTATGGTTATTTTTTTTATGATGTATAAATTTGGTTTAGCTTCTTTTATTGCAGATATGATTGATCATAGCGTGAAATGTGACTTATCATTTTGGTGTGACAACTCATGTTTGATGTTGTTCATTACTATTTGTTTTTTTTTTCCTGATGACTCATTTGCTTATTTGAGTGCATTCACCGATTTTGTCGTTTGTATATTAGTTCCCGGATTTGACAGTTTAGTATGGTGTCCTGAATGTGAATAGGCACTTTTGTGTTTTTTTTTTTGCCCATTTTTGCAGTGGGTGCTGGTGAGTTCCGAAGCAACAGCTTTCAGTAGCGATAGGCTCTGGAAGGATAAGTGTTGGGGGGTGACAGTCGGTAGTCAATGTTCTCACTGGAGACTTGGCGCAGGCTTGCTGTCACTACTGCATTCCATCTCAGCTCCTTTGTCCAGGTTGTAGCGGAAGATTGCCAGCAACATTGTTGGACTGAGACCACGTCATTGTCTGTGGAGACAGGTTTTGGTTAGTACCCTACAGACTCTCTTTAAACCTGTTCTCTTTTTAGTCTGGTGGATACTATAATTCACTTACTTGTAGTCAAACTACAAGAGTTTTTTTTTTTTTGCTGTCATGATCTTGAAACCAAAGAACCCTTGGTTGGTGCGTTGTTTCCGTCGAGTCCCTGCGCCAGTAGACGACTGGTGGCAAGGTGGAACCAAGCCTACGGCGCTGATTTAAGATCTTTTAGCGAAATGGTTTGTTCCAATTGGGTAGTGACTCGAGGGTGGTAACTCTCCTCCCCTGGTCTATTTGGCTGGAGAGATCCGCTGTGGTATTTAGGTTAGGATATTTTAGGTTATTTTGGGTTAATATTATTGACATTCTCACCTTAGTTGTACTTGGGTTAGTCTCGGTTGTCATAATGCTTATGTATAACCTTTGCAAGGTTTGTCAGTCATTTTCTTTTGTGCTCGTACTGTGGTATTCTCTAATTTCAGGTTGATTAGTACCTTCCTCTGTAGTTTAGCATCAGTTAGTTTGAAAATTCTCGAATGGCTTCTCGAATTTTTCCTGGTGGGAGGGATGTGTAACGAAATTTTTGTTAATTTCGTTACACGTCGTCTGTGACTCCTTTTATAGATCAATTCTTACAGAATGATATCCTAGTGACAGGTAGATATGTGTTCCACGCTTGTGCCTTGCTGTTACGCCATTGAAAGAACCCCTTTTCCGCGCCTATGGATACTGATCATACGCCTGATATGTATTCTTATTTCCCGATGGATATGAGGTATAGGCAACCAGACTCGCATGTAGACCGACGAATTTTCAACGTGTTACTATATTGTTGTCTATAGAATTTAACCTTGCAAAGTTGTTAGTTTCATTCTGTTGGTGCATTTTTCGTTCCCTATTATGAGTTTATTTCATTACAAATAGTAATTCTGTCCCGAGTTGCAATTAAGACTATAGTTACTTTGAGGTTGGTTTGGTAGTGAGCCGCTGGCGGCGCTGCCTAACCAGGGGCCTGCTGTGATTGGTCAGTTGGCTATGCAAATTCGTGAACAATCGGGAAGTATTCCAAGTTTTTGTGACTTCCGACGAAAAATTATAAATAGGCTCGTCCCTCCCTAGCTTTTTTGTTTTGTCTCTCTGCAGCTGCAACCGGTGAGGTTTGTGTGTCTTCTTGGCCTTCCGCCATCTTTTCAGTACTTTCATGAATTAGTTACGATTTCATTGCCGTGGGGTTGTCTTTGAAGTTTATTCACTCTCCTTTCGCGAGAGTTCTATTTGAAGTACCTAACCCAATAACACGGGAAATTATTTGTGAAAATTCTGCCATTTCGACATTTTGTTTAACTGCGTAGTGTGCTGTTACAATCAGCGGTTGTTTCGTAGTGATTTCGTATTTTGCTAGCATTTTACCGTTGATATCGAACCTTTAGTATCTAAAATCGATATTGTTGATTTGATTGAGTTCATTTTCGAGTTAGGTTGTGAACGCCATACTGTGGTATATATGTGTTTTCAGCTCAAGTGAGTGCATCTGCTTCCCGAGGAAGCCCACCTGGTATTGATGTCGATCTAAGAAAATACAAGCCCCTTTTTCCACCTGCTTCTGAGACCTTGGAAGGACACACAGAGCGTGACTGCAAGCTGTTCCTGCTACTTTGGATATAGAAGGTACGTAAATATTGCTTATTTCAATTCGAACGCCATTTAGGCAGTTGTCGAGCTATTTTACGTACTTTCGTATCTAGAGTTTGTAGTCACCTCCAAGTGTGACCTTCAGTCCGCTTTTTCTTTGTTTTTTTATGTTGTTGCTCATTTGTACTTTTTGAGAGAGAGAGAGAGAGCACACCCCTTTTTTTTTTATTTGGTAGAGTCTGTGTAAAAATTGCTTCGTTATTGTTTCCGCCATTTTGGGCAGCTAATGCGAGCACTTTTGCATAGGTGTCGCCTTCTTCAGTTTTCTTTGTACCTCGTACAATTTTTAAGGGAGAGAAAAGCACCTTTCTTTATTTTGGTATAATTTTGATAATTTTTGAGTGTGCTGAAACACACATTTTGCAAATTTTGAGCTGTAGTTTTGCTGTACGATTTTGACAATTTTCCATATTTACAACCGATACAGCCTACCGAAGTACATCTATGTGAGACTGAACGTACTCATAGATTTTTGTTTCCTTTGGAGCTATAATTTTAATATTGAGAGTATTTATTGAAGTATAGTTGCTCGCACTTTGCAACTACTGTGCATATAGTTTCAATTTTCTGGATTATTTGTGATATTTGATTTTGAGACATTTTAGTAAACATTTGTGGGCTTGATAATTTTTTTTTGTGGTTATACTACCTTTCAAGATTCTAACTTTCTGGAGCACTAGAGCCAGCAGTAGCTTAATAGAATCATAGCCTTGATTTCCTCTTAAATCAATTAAACTGCTTTGAACTTAAGTGAACTATAGCCTTGCTCACTTCAAGACTCATATTTTTTAAGTTTTATTTTAAGTGTTAGAATTGAAAGGCCTATCAAGTATCTAGGTTAGGTGATACTTTGTTGTTACGATATTGGTACTTTATTTTAAGATATATTTTTTTTATATATGCAGATTTAATTGTGAACCATTGTGGGGAGATATCTGCTATAACTTGGTGTATAACTTTTAAGAAATTTTAGTATAGAATTTAAGCAGTTTGTAAGGGATCTTTTTATTAAATTTAAGCAGATATAGTTTCAGCTAAATTATTAAATTTAAGCAGATATAGTTTCAGCTAAATTGTTAAATTTAAACAGATATTGTTTCAACTAAATTGTTGAGGAGGGGGCTTTTAATTGTTCTATTCAAAGCCAAGTAGTACGCCTGAGCTTGCATAACCTCCTACATCCTGGGGTTTTGCCATAGAGGGTCCAGACTCTAATCCTTCTTTTTTCTATACTTTGCATGACGGCGGCCGGAAGTGGTGGCCGAGCCAGACCCAGATATCCCTCAGCCTAAAAGGGGGAAGTCTAAGAGTAGGGGTCAGGGCCAAAGGAACCTGAAGAGGCTGCCAGTCATCAGAGGGGACCCTCTGAAGGAGCGGTTAGAAGGAGCCCACAAGCCGACCCAGGAGGAGAGGACAACCTTGTTGAGCAAGCCAGGTTGTATCGCTCACTTAAGCCAGCAGTCCCTGTTTATTATTGTAAATAAGTCATCACTCACTATTCATCATTCAAATACTTTATATTTAACCACCAATATACTTGTTATTGTTTAATTCTCTTTTGAATATTTTTTCTGAACCCATCCCTTCAGTGTTTCTGGAGAGGTTGGGCAATTTCACTAACTTCCTTGGAGTTTGGAGGTAAAAACTCCTGGCGCCCTTTTTCTTGAGTTTTGTTGAACCTTAGAGTAATCTCGCGATAAAAGTTAGTGATTTTGCCTGACATCTCTTATAAGAGGAAAAGAATAAGTTGCCAAGGATCCACAACCCACCGTAAGTAAACTGAGCAGCCCAAAGGCACCCCAGTTTAGCTAGATTGGAGGTCTTAACTTAGTTGGACTTTCAATCTAGATTTACAGAATTCCCACAGCAGTTTTCCATAAAATTGGAAAATACGAATTTTCAATACACGAGTTTATTATATGTGTAATAAATCTGTCTATAAACGGACTGCAATATATGATCATTTTACAGTTTATATTGTCTACACCAAAGGCGTCACTCTTAATGCTATTCAAAAAAACACCAACTTCGTGGACCTGTATTAGGCGGAATGAAAACTTCAAATTTTCATTGTAAATATTATTATTATAAAAATCTATTTTCTCGTCACAATTGTTGTTAACATTTTGAAGAAATGATGAAAAATATTGATTTATAGCTTCAGGGTCAGATAAATTTGGAGGAATAGTTCTAGAGCGGTTGGAACAAATATTCATGTCTCTCAAATTTTTCCAAACTACCCTTGAGTTGTTCTGTCGAGTTAATTGATCTAGGTAAGCCTTTTTCTCATTTCTGGTTATAGTCAGTGTATAATTCCGAAGTTCCTTATACCGATTATGGTCATCAATATTACTTTTTATTCATTGTGTTATTTATCATTAATAAAAGACGGTTATTATTATTATTATTATTATTATTATATAAAACTGCCGAAAGCTTTTACCTTTGTACGAGGTGACGAGGATGATGTACTGTGGGAAGTCGGAGCAAAGGTAACAGGCCCATTCTGTACTACTGGGTCAATGTGGTCCGTAAAAATTTTATAGCACCGACGAGGGACTTTTTCCTTTGTTCTTGCTGGGACGCGAATCAAGAGAAGTTCATCATCATAAATATGTATGGATTCGTCTGAGTTGAGGGAACAGTAAGGTTACGTTTAATGTATAAAGAATAAAGTAATCCCCTGAATAAAATTTGCCTTTTTTATTACCACTCACTCCTCGACGAGCAAAAAATTCGGGAGAAGCCGTCTGGTAAATATTTGCCGTATTCTTGGTGGAGGATATTGATCCATTTTTAATGCATATTCTGGACAGCAGTGGTTGATAGCCCAGCCATTGTAAGAAGGTTAAGGCTTTGTTATGCGGAGCATGTATTAATAGGATTACTCCAGAGTGCAGACACAGACAGGAGGACCCTCTAAGGACCTTGGACAAAGTCAAATCGCACGATATGTGAGGAATACCTCAATGGATGCAAGAAAATATCACAAACTCCAAAATCTATCGACTATATTTGCAATTTTTTTGTAGAGCCTACAACGGTAATAATCTGGTACACCGAGGTAGGAAGAGGCTAAAACTATAGGCCCAACGATCTGCTCAAAAATTGTGCTTCTGTGTTTCAGGCAGCGATGTATGTCATCCTGTGTTGTGCAAGGATAAAATGTACGAGTGTACAAAAATAAAAGCATTGCAATATGCGTAGGCTGGCGCAAAATAACAAAGTAACAGGACACTCAGGTACAGCTGGTAATAAAAAGGAAGATGACCTTGTAGAAGAAGGATCATCTGCCTTGTACATTAGCACAAAAGCTGCCTTGAAGGTTGCTTAAAAGTACAATTAGACATCGGGCCAAATAGGCGCAATTCCAGTATATTTCTTGTACTGTATATTCTATTGGGACTTTCTTTAAGCCTGGATGAAGACATAGGAAATTATTATTCAAAGCCCCATGCCAGAAAATAGCTGAAGGGCTACATTCTTGAAACAGAAATCAGCTTCGAGTAACAACTGGTCTGCTTACAAGACATTGTGGCCTAAAGGAACACTTGAAGAGAATGCGGCTATACGACGTACACCTTGATAGACTGTATGCGAGAGGGACTCAAAATACAACAAGTCGTTGAGAAACCTAGGCTAGACCAAATACATTTCAACTCAATACGAGTAACCAAGGAAAGTTCACAAATTAATGCAGTACTCTAGATTGCTGGAATGGGTACTCTAGTCTTCTAGACAGATTATCTTTAATTCTGATTTATTTAATGAATAATTACTTTTCATTTATTTATTCAATAAGCCTCAAGGCTACAGTTAAACCGGTTCCGCTTATTATTATTTTTTATTTTTTAACAGATTAGAACCCAACAGTGAATGATCAGGTGAGGATTCTCGCTGAGGTTTATCGAAACTTCTGATTCAAAAAACCAGAAATAACTTTCTGCCTCGGAAGAAACTCGAACTTGAGATATTATGATGACATGCCCTAAAGGCCCGGTCAAAAGAGGGCGTTCTAGAACGCTGCGGTCTGGCGTTCTCTAACGCCGCGTTACCGTATTCCGTTGTTTGTACCAAACAGGCCTATTTGACGGGCTGAGCAAAAGCATTACGCCAATTTTTGTCAAGATATGTAGTGATTAAAGCATAGATGAGCTCAAGGCCCGGTCAAACAGAGGGCATTCTAGAACGCCGTAACGTCGCGTTCTAGAACGCCCTCTGTTTGACCGGGTGTTAAGCTCTAACTACTGAGCCGATCCACCCCTAAAGGCTCAAAAATATTCTAAAAAAGAATACTCATAGTTAAGAAGGAAGATCACGAAGAATCAATGCGCTCAAAATGCTGGCAGTGCTGCCGTCATCGTCATGGTCAATTTTCCTTGTCCCTGTGTATTGTAAATGTTGAGAAATTGAATTCTTGGATTTAACAGCCCAAAAATACCATGGCTATTATAAGTACCTTTTTTTTGAAAGGAATGTGGGTTTTGGAGCTATTATAATACGGTTAACCAAATTTTGATAACATGGGATCTCGCAGGTAGGTCATGAATATTCTGAGAATTAATTTTCAGACAAAGAAAATTCCCTTGAGATACATAATTACTATTTATCGACAATATGGAAATTAATACATAAATTACATGTTTCTGACATCTCTTAGGCTAGATGCAAATTTAGAGAATTTTAAGGTAAACGCGTCATTACAGTTTTTATCACCGTAGATGTCAATATATTTTAATCCCGCTATATTCGGTTGATGAATATAAATTACTATAGCATATGAGTATCAGGTCGAGTTCGTTGGAATCTTATATGTCTAATGATTATTAGTGAGGCTTGACTCCGTTCCTTAAGCTGTTAATTCCACATTCCACAAACTATTGAGTTAGAGCAATATATCTCTAAACTATCGAATAATGGATGGCTCTTTTAGGGATGAACATTTTCTACCACGAATTGATTAGTGCTGCAACATAATCTCAGAGTCCTATAAAAATCTATTTGAATACAAAGGACACAGTGCTGAAAAGCTGAAGAATCTAAATCACTATTATTCCATTTTTTTCTTAAATCAGAACAACCACTACTACTAACAACACCGGCGAAGCACTCAAAATATTAGTAAACTCTATAAATGTCAGCTAGTGTTGTTTTATTGACTTGATGATACGGCATATTTAATTTCTACTTGATACAATTGTTGAAAGAAATGGATTGGATTAGTATCCTTATCTAAATTATTATGAGCCTAAAATCTTATTTGGTAGCTTTGTGTCGTCATACTCTCGCACTTTATCCTCTCGCAGCGCTTCTACAGCGCCATAGGCTTTCAGCCTTTGCGGGAGGCCGACCATAAAAAAAAAAAAAAAAAACTTATCAATATTGTAGTTAAGGTCAATCAAAAAGTCTCTTTTTCTATGTTTTTATACCTACGTACATTTCATATTTGGAATTAAATTGGCCCCACGTGATTGAACTCGAACTATTTACCACGTGGATATTGCAGTGGTAATGTTTCACATACATGTCGGTCATAACCTTGGTATTTGAAATGTACCAGAGTTCGTCCTCTAGTCATAATTCAATTTCCCTGGCGCATAATTTGATACAGCGACACAGCCACCATCGTAAATTATTTACATTTTACACAATGTACACACGCCTGATGTAATTGCCGGTGCCAGATTCCTGTTCCTCGCTTGCTGAATACCAGTGATGGGTAAACATGAATATGTTTGTTATTCATTAAAAGAAGATTACCTCTCGCTACTTTATTATCTGTAACATTGTTAAATTAATAAATCTAAAAGCAGGCGTCCCAGAATTTCCTTTACTCGTGACATTCTCGTTAAAAAAAGGTTAAAACGAAAACTGACTGGCATTTCTGAGGGTAATATAGGGTCTATCATACCATGGTTTTTAAACATTTTTTTGTACTTCAACTCTTTAAACTCACCAAATAGCTCTCAACAGTTTTTCCTACCTATATTAAGTCGTTATTACATTTAAAATATTGTTACATCTTTGAAGGTGTAGTATTTTTTAACGAAACATGCTAAGGCATAAAACTAAGTGGGTCTCTCAAGGGTTCTGAATGGCCTATCATACCGTGCCTTCGAAACATTTTTTTGTACTTCAACCCCTAAAACTCACCCCAACCTTTTTTTCAAATAGCACCCGACAGCTTTTCCTACACAAATGATTTTTTTTTTAATTCTGTGTCATCGGCATCGACTGATCTTGTAATTAGCCTCATGTTCTGTGTAGACTTTGCTACGGTTTCCCGGCGCCACTGTAGGAACAGCACTGTTAATTAGAAGCCAATAGTGAAGGCTTGGGTGGGGACCCTTCGCTAAGCTTTACTTGTTGCGATCTTCACTAAATGAAGTTGGTACCTTAAGAAGAACAAAAAAAAGGTAAAGGCAGTCTTAGGGTCAGAAAGAGTAAGGTAATTCAAACACCTGGGGTGCTGGCTAAATGACCAGTGGGAGTCGTGGTAAAGAGATTAAAAGCGGTATCGAAATATCTGGGAATACTTTCGTCAAAATGAAAACTATATTCCGCAATCGAGAGGGTTTGATTACTCGATGGACATTAAAAGCAAGGACCATACCACGTTTTGATTCTGTTGAGATTTGGTAATACTGCAGTATGTTAAGGATATCGTGAATCGAGTGAGTAACAAACAGTAGGGCACTAGAAAGAATGAATAAAGAACAGGGACCTTTAACCACAATAAAAAGAAAAAACAGGATACAGCAACAGTAAGTATGATTCTTACAACTGATCCTTGAGGAAAGATCGAAGGATGGCGAGGGATTGGGTGTAAAAAGTTTTCCTGGCTTTGGAACTTACGCCAGTAGTTTAGTATAAGAGAGGCCTGCACAATCATTCGTTTAGCACAAGACAGAGAAGAGTTCCAAATGATGATCGCCTACGTCCGCGGAGGAGACGGTACTGAAAGAAGAAGTGTTTGCTTCAAACAGCAGCCTATTACCTCGACTCTTCATATTCTGTACTTATTATCCAAAATGCTTACCTTCATGTAATTTATTTTGCCCTTAGTTGTGCTTGGATTTTCTATGCGTCAGGGCAATCGGTCCACAGCTTTGCCATTTCTGAGAAGAATCGTGGTAGGACTTCGGCGACTACCCTGTGGGTCACACCTCAGACGTTTAAAAACTCTGACCTGCGGTATTGAATCCTGAATATTTCGTATACCTAAAGGCAGCCCATCGCTATGCGATGCATGCAGCTGTTGCATACTGGCCACCTGTTGACGAACTCGGCAGAGTGCCAGCAGAGTTTTTCCAGGGTCCGGAGCCGAAACAACCGCACTGGCTGCAAAGGATTTCCTACGTTTGCGGTGAACCGAGCGGCAGGCCGCCGGAATGCCGTGCCGTGCCGCCTGCCTGACCGTGCACCAGCAAAAAAGCCGCTACATCCAACACTTCCCAGGAATGCAGCGATTTGGAGCATGCGATGCTTCTGAATTGACAAGAGGGCTACAGCGTGTCAGGGGAGAACATTTTATAAATCGAAAGTAAGATTATCCAAGAATGAAGTTATACATG
Organism: Callosobruchus maculatus; assembly: GCA_951848785.1. Classification (NCBI taxonomy): domain Eukaryota; kingdom Metazoa; phylum Arthropoda; class Insecta; order Coleoptera; family Chrysomelidae; genus Callosobruchus; species Callosobruchus maculatus. The sequence continues at coordinate 21,841,338 of CATOUR010000014.1, read as the reverse complement.
CAACGTAACAGCGATGCTAGAAATGGCAATACCTTTATTGAAATATATAGTGCTGAAACAAAATAAAAAATCCTAAATTTTTTTATTGTCTCTGCGACGATGTTCAAGTTCTCAAAATACTCACCGCGTTCAAGTGGTGCAAAATGTTTGAATGAGATCGCCACAAATACTAAGAAAGGGGAGCATATAATACTGCTTTATATAAAGTATCATTCTTTAGTTCTTTATAATCCTATGCGGACATATCATTACGTATAATATTATATATTTTTATACTTTGCATTGCCAATAATATCGTCAGCTGTCAGAGTAACACGTGTTCACACTTTATGTTTTGCTTTTATATTGCTGAAATATACAAGATTAATATCTTTATATTATGTAACATAGGTAATTTAGAGCTATTTTAAGGTTGGGCTAAAGCAGTCGGTGACTGAGCCCCGCCTATTAAAGTCATATTATTATGCATTTGTTAATTTTTCTCGCATGATTGCGGTAGTAACAAGTATCGAAGGGCTGTGCCAAGTCGACATCTGACTCGATATTATTCTGAATTCAGGACCGTACAATGCGGCATTTCTTGAGGATTTCAGATTTTTAGAAGATTTTGTGCAAATTTTCGTCCAGGCTCAATTGTTGCAAGTGTGATGTAAATATATTTGGTGTAATGCCTGAGGCCGACATAAAGAGGGGGACCATAACAATCTTGTTTTGTTTCCAGAGACGTTTTATTTCTATGGTCTGTGTACTCAGATATCTTCCCAGCGTGCATATATTTTAATGTCGCTGTATAGTTTAAATTGATTGTTTTCAAGTACTGAGGTCGACGTGTAACTCAGAGTAACAACTGAACATAGAGGTAGTAAACAAACTACTTCAGCATGGCGTGCTCAATCATCCTTTGACACTTCAGCCTCCAAACATTGCCAACTAACCTGAAAATTCTTCCAATGCAACCCATGTTACAAACACTGCTCTGGACTGTCCCATCTCGAAAAACTGTTGAACTACACTTGAATATAGCACAGCAGGTCCGTAAAGCTTCACTACAGTTACCAACAAATAGCGAACTCAATTTTACTGACCAAGCATAAAAGACGAACAAACAAAACAAACGTTTGACAGTCGGGGTTTACCGTAAACGAATCGCAGGAAAATTATATAGGCGTTGCCGGGTTCTTAAAATTTATGTAATACAGAATTTGCGTTTATGATGAAGAAACATGCAGTAACGCAGTAGAGGTCAACACATCTATTGATTTTCCTGTAATCATTCCTGAACCATCAAAATGCGTTTTTTTTAACGTAGAATGGAATATTTCTGGATACTATACAATTAAGACGATCGTAAACAATTATGATTGCCGTATCTGGTGGTCAATATAACAACGTAAGAAAAGATGTTGGCCTATTAGTAGTAGTTGTTTACTACTTCTATGTTCTGTTGCTACTCTGAGGTGTGTAATTATAATATGGATCTGTGTTGTCAGTCAGTTTGTTCGTTGTGGCTAGTGCTTGGTGTATGATTTTGACTGCAGAGTTATGCCTGGCTGTGTACTCGGTTGCAGCGAGAGTTTTGCATCAGGTTATTATGTGTTCTATTGTTTCCTTTTGTTGGTGGCATTTTCGGCAATTAACATTTGTGATGGATGGATCTTTACTTATATACTTCTTGCAATTTCGTGTCAGAATCACTTGATCCAATACCATAAAAGCCTCCGTTTCTGGGAAGAGCTGGCCATCCTGCAGCCAGATGTACGACTGTTTTTCGTTAATGTGGTTTTGTGCAACATGGTACCTATGTTTGCCATGGAGTGCCTTCGGCAAGCAGGTATTTATTTCTTCCTGTTGTGATTGAATGTGATTATGTGCATCTGCCACCTGGTATGGACAAGAAAGGACGAGAGTGGTGTATAGTTTTTGTCTGCTTATGTAAATTTGTTTGTCTACTGTGGAAAATATGCCTGAGTGATTTTTTTCGGTTTCGTGCGAACTGCCCCATTGTTTTCTGCTTATGATACGCCTTTCCTTGTACGCGTTCGGATGTAACATTCTGTGTTTCGTGAGTTCTGTTCGTACAAGTATGTGGATGATTTCTATATGAGTGTGTAACCTCTTGATGATGCCAAAGGGGTATGTGAGTACCGGTCTCGAGAATGTGTTAATGGCCTGTTAAAATTTCTAGAATTTAGTTTTGTTTTTCATAGTCTAATGAGGGGGTCTTTAAACCCATGTGTTAGTTGTGCTTTGACTTGGTCTATTTTAACGTTCTGATTGGTACTTGTATGTTTCGTCCTTGTCCGTGTTGTCCAGCATTTGGCCAGTTGCTACTTCCTGTTCGAGGAGGTTTATCCATTAGCTTTTACTGATGTGGAGCACCTTGCGCTTACTGGCCCAATTCCATTCTGGCATACATACTCCTGTTACTCTGAGTAATTCTCCCAGTTGCTCCCCTGTGGCGGAGTATGGTTTTATATCATTTATGCAGAGGAGATGTTGATTTACGTTTTGTTGTCTGATGGTGGACCCACAGTTTGTGCTGTTAAGTATACTGGAGAGCGGATTTAGACAGAGGCAAAATTATAGTAAACTGAGAGGTTCACCGTGGAAGATACCGCGCCGTATATGTAGCTCATCTGTTTGGATATGTCCATCCGGAGTTTGAAGGTGTATGTTTGTACGCCATGTTTTCATGTAAGAAAGTGACGAAGACCTGGACTGATTTTATATTTTTAAGAATTTTCGAAAGCCAGATATGCGGTACAGAGTCGAATGCTTTTTTATAATTTATTAAACAAGTATGAAGATTCCTATGTTCTCCTTAGTCAGTGACTGGGCCCTGGCTAATGGAGTCATATTATTATTATATTCAAAAAAACAACTTTGATAATTCTCATACAAAATTTAATTCCACTAAGTTATACTAACGTAACTGTCATTTAAACAACTTCTTTGACTTTCCTCCATTACTATATCTTACAAGAGCAAAATACGTGTAATAAGAAAAAATCAAAAAACGTCCACTCTATATGATGGTATAATTTATAATATACCTTTGTTTGCATACTGTTTGCGATGAAGCTCTTTATCTGATGGATCGTAGCAACAACGCCTGGTTGCGGAGCTTGAACATAACTGCCAGCGGTCTCTCTTAGCCGATTTACCTATAACATTTTTTGATCGGAGTTATATGATTACCGTTAACCGAGATATTGCCAGTGTTCATTCTAAGTAGGTTACCCGGTACGTTAAAGACAAGCCTTCCGTGTCTCATTTTGTGTCTTATGAAATTCTACCTTTGAGAAAAGTTACAGCTCCCATCTCATTATATGATGCTTCGTCCGTACTTTCCGAATTTGACTAAATATTCCTTCATTATCGCGTTCCCTAACGTTTGAAACAGGCATCACACAGCTAACAGCGCAAACAAGAGGTATATCGTATGTCGATTCTTTTCCAATTTCCACGGCAACCTGTCCCTAAATCCCCCTCATATGGAAGGTTGCAGGGTGGATGCGATTGCTCTTCCCCCACGTAGGGTTTTGTCTCCCCCGACATATTGCCGAAAAAATAATACGCGAACTCGCGTGTGCGTTAGTTTATCGCGTCCAAGCAGAAAGGAGGAAATCAAACGTACCAGGATTTGGAGAATTTCATTTTCGATTCACTGATTCCTTTCAAGTCCTTTCACAGTTGATAGCTGTTGTGCGAGACGAACAACTTCGACTCGGTATTGACAGTTCATCGAAGGATATTACAGATATGACGTCAGGGCTGAGCTTCAGACGATATTTATAGAATTTGAGGAAGACACATTTATTTCTTTCGTAATTTCATTTAGGTCGACATTAGGTCGAAATTAATTAATTTCCTATTCTGGGTGACTGTAAAGTTGTATACTTCTCTTGCCTGAATGGACCTACAAGGAACATGTTGAAAAAATTCCAGAATAGTTGCTGTAGATTCGCATTTAACTTAAAATAGCATGATCATGTTTACGATAAAATAATTAATCAGCTCCGACTTGAAAACATTTACCAATACCATGTTGCCACCCCCACTCATAAAATTTTACCACTCAGACGCCATCATACCTATACGATAAATTCGAATCCCGTCGTAGTAAAATGGACAAAAATTTTAGACACAAAATCGGTTAGAAGTACATTGTAGTCACTTTTATGCATGCGGTCTATTTGTAGTCACAGAAAATAGAGAACCCTAATAACTTTCTTTTGAGGGCACCCTGTAGCGCTGCCCCAGAAACGGTTGCAAGACGTATTTCAGAGAGTAAATCCCCTGTCGAACCGTTAGACTAAATCAATTGTGCACGAAGGGATAAAAAAGGGATGTAATCGCAGAAATCCTTCCATTTCAGGATATCATTGAGGTTCATCGATTTTGAGAGGATTTCTGCTGTATAAGATAAACTGTAGTTGCTGCCTGGCTTACTAATGAGGAATCTACCTTTTTTGGAGTGGTAGTATAAGCAGCAAAACATAGGTAATAACAGCAAATAGCAATTTTACCATCGGCCACAATTAAATTTTATGTTTTTTAACGTAAATGTGATAGCAAATTGGTTGTGAAGGAAATAATTAAAACACTCTCATACAAAAATACTTTGTTCTCAGCACAAGTTGTGGGATTTCAAGCTTTATATGTAACGTTCAATATAACGAAGCTAGGGGAGATTGCTCCACCATCTGAGTCCTGATATTCATGAAAAAATAATAATGTACTTTGCTAGGGAGGGAGTACACTTTTAGGTCCCTACTATCATTAACATAACTCAACAGGAGTCTAAAAAGTGAAAACTATCAACCCTGTTCGTACGTAGCAGCTTTCAGCTGATCTACTTAAAATCTCGTTGCTAAATAAGCAACTGTTGCATTTCAAGCATAATTTTTTCAACTGACTACAACAACTCGTCTTGTAACGTTCAAGGACAGTTCCGCCATTTTGGTCAGAAATTAGGAAAAAGGAAAATGAAACAACGGGAAAAGAAGAAAGAAAACTTCATCATAATGGTTTCCTGTGTATAGAGGATGTTTGGCAGAGGGTTAGCTGAACTTCGTGGTGCTATTTTTAGTTCTGTGATACGTACTTAGTCGAGATAATATGCGAGAAAATCTCAGGTAAAGAAAAATGGGCCGAATTGAAAATAACATGTATGACGACGATGAAGTGAGCGAATTAAACTTAATTTTGTTATGTGTTCAAGGTACGTCTAGGCACCTTGGCCCCATACAGTGCTTGAGAGGGTGGAGTAGTTCGATAAGTTTGATGAGCTCACTTTTTTCCGTCGATCCAGGAAAGCTACAGCTGTGTATATCTTTAGCCTGAACGAATATGAAATTGAGTATTCCTATGACATGTAAGATAGCGTTGCTAACTTGCTAATTTGCAGACATAATAGTGTGGCTCCTCTGAATCAGCTTCTGATGTTTCTTCGACTTTGTGCAACAGGCCCTTTCCGCGGATTTTTCCGGAGTCCATCTGTCAACCACAAAAATGTCATGCGAAACTATAATGTTTGCGATGTTGCCAAGCATTGACAAGTCTTAGATAAGCTTCAGTTACGGTTGCCATGGTGCAAACCATCTTCACCTTAAGGCGCAAATTAAGATAAACCCCTCATAACTTACGTTCATATTAAGAGGGACCGGTGCAGTTAGAAGGTAGTGACAGATGTTCACGACTGCTGGCCGTGTCATACAAAAAGAAACAAAACAAGACAATACTTGACGCCGAACTATTGCACCGTGAAGGTTAATTTCAACTTTATGTAACAAATAATCTAATCGTTGATAGAAGTCCAAAAATCCATTGAAATAAATTAAGAGAGGAAGGGTAGCCTTGGCTGACTAGTTAATGTACAGGCTTCAATCTTGGGGTTGCAGCCGTAGCAAAAATGGCGAGGCCAATGAAGAAAATGAAACTATTTGTTCATGCTAAGCTTTCACATCAATAATTGTGGTAACAGCTTAAACAAAAGATCAGACATTAAAAATCTTAGCAGTATTTATTCTTATATTTTGAGATTGGATCAGGTGGGACCAGCCAATACATCTATTTCCTCTATTTAATGAATTAATGAACATTGTGTAAGGAATAGTCCACCAGGCGTTTTTCTGCTGGATCCTTTGATACTGTCCTGGTCTCATTAGCTGGGTTTCTTTGTTTTAACTAAAACAGAATTGATGGATCCGGGGAAATTTTCCTCTTGAGTCTCCTAATACTATGTTTATTACATCTCCCTTCTAAACCAGTATTTTGGCTGCTAAACCAACTTTTCCAAAAATACCATTAATTCAATAAAATTACCTTTTCACATTATAATTATTATCTTATTTATTAAGGTTTTCTCTTTGCTCCTCGGTTAACATTAACATAATACAATTTTTCTCTCATAAATAAATACATAATAATTGTCTATATACGACATTTCCAATAAAATGGACCCTCCTAATAATACATAATAAATAATATTAAAAAATGGCCTCTCTCAACTCACTGCCATGGTTTTTTCCCAATAAATCATTTAAAACCGAAAACTTCTACAAATATGAAAATTTCGATTTTTAATTCATATTGCTTTGGTTCTATACCTAGTTTAACGACCCGCCTATGGTTCCCTCTCAAAATGTTGACCTTGGTCAGGGACGTTTTACGTTTTAGTTACTTTTGAATATCAGCATTGTTTTCCTGATTGTCATTTGTCTTTCTTGATGAATGATGTATCTATCTCGCTTCCTCATTGTACTTGTTGCGCCGTTTCCGTTTTCATTCGACAAGTTACCTGATTAGCGAACATGTTGCATGCTCGACGCTGTTCATCAAATTTTCCGACTTAATAATATAATTTTCCCATAATTTTCACCATTTTTATCATCTTTCATCGTTTATTGATCAATTTTTAACCTCGTGACCAGTTTTGTGCGTCTTAACTTGATGTTTTTTGATGTAACCTTCATGCCTTTCGAGATTGTGACTCCTGAAGATAAAACCTACCGTTGTAAGTTTTTTTCTTGTTACTATTCTATATCTATATTGTTACTTTCAACCCATATTTATATTGTAGCAAGCTCTGAAGAAGGAAATAAACATTTCCGAAAGCTTAGCATGAACAAATAGTTTCATTTTCTTCATTGGCCTCACCATTTTTGCTACGGCTGCAACCCCAAGATTGAAGCCTGTGAAATAAATTAATATGGCTGATTATGATGGTAAGGTCATAGCCGTTTGCAATAAAATCAAGACCCTTGCCCCAGCGGAGTGAGAAAACCGATCGCTTTCCTTTCTGAATAATGGAATGGAAAATGGTAAAACATCAATCTTTTAAAGTGCTATTACTGTTACTTTCACGGCTATCCACAGCTTCATGCCTAACGATTTGGAAAAACCTATGTGCTGGTTCATCCAATATATTACAGAACTACCTTTATAGCTATCAATCACCACCTCAACTAGCAGTTATTTGATTTGTTGTTTTTTTACTGAATTGTAGGATCATTTTGCTTTTGAAATGCCACTAATAATAATTATAGAGTAATATAATTAGGTATGTTGGGAAAATGAAAGTCACTTCCAGTGAGTTTTTTTTGGACTTGGATTAAATAAGGTTGTGTGTTATCTAGTTTGTGGTGAACTTCAATACAAACAATTAAAAGATAAATATAATATTACTTTTGACTAAAGTGAGATTATCACACGTGTAAGAGTATTTTATAACGATGCATTTTAATTATAGCGATCCCTAGCATTTTGCTGAAAAATTTGTCAGATCTTGTCAACCATTTTTACCTGTGAATATTTATAACAGAAGACTACTGAACGAGCATATTAGATGATTTTTAACAATTCTTGTAATACTCTAATGTTTTTTAAAGTTTGGATTCACGTGTTATCTGCATCACAGAATTTTTTGAATTTGAAAAATTGTTTGGCATAAAAAAGTTCTTAAAAATATTGGTATTTGGTTTCTGCATCTTGGAATAATCTAATAAACCATATTTATGTATACATAGATAGATACAAAAGCTTTCACCCCTATTGTTCCATCAATCTTTACCCACCACTTTAAGAACATCTGTGTATTTTACAATATCCTAAAAACGCCGTACTGGTCATTCAGCTCTCTCAACCCGTAGAGGGTGTTTCACAGACAAAACAATTTTACACGAATGTAACCGACATCTGCAATTAACGTAAGTAGGTTTGTTAGTATTATTTTCCTTGTCTCAGTAAATTTAGTTTCTTTATATTCATTTTCAATAATAGAAAATAAAATCACTAAGGTGAAGTTTTATATAAACATTTATAGTTAGTTATATTTCTACTTTACGCATACAATTTATAATTATTTTGTTTAATTGTTTTTTTTGTGTTTTTTTTGTTTGTATTTTTATTCTTATTTTTATTATATATAGATCACTTCTCATTCATTTATAGACACATGAAGATGGCTTAGATTAAAACAAACCGAAACATAGCGGAGGAATGTTATAGTTTTAATCGTTGACTGAAACCCACGCAAAACAACCATAAGGTATTTTATACATTTTTTTGATATTTCTCAAAATTAGAAATTCCGTGGTTTTTGTAACAATTGTGGAGCTCGAAGTTCTCAAATTTCCATGATTTAAATTCTCAAAATTTTAAAACTTTCTTCAAAAATGTATACATACCTGGCGTGGACTGTTTTATACAATAGCCTTATGTATTACAAAAATTAAAAGTGTCAACCTCAAGCAGCTCTGAAAGCGGCGGCATCCCTCTCCGAGAGATGAATGAGCTATGGCTCATGGATAGTCTTGAAAAATCATCAAGCCACAAGAATGTAACCCTGCTGAGATTCTTGTACCGAGAGAGAGGAGTGCTTGACTACGATAGAGGCCAACAGCTACTGCGTATGCGCTGGATTAGTAGAATGACAACATAATGGTGGTAGACCGGTTAGACAGAGATGACTACAGGAAAGCAAAAAGCATTGTAAAAAGCCCTGAGAAAGAACGTATGCTATAGTTGTAGAACAAAGGCAGAGAGTGAGTTAGCCTCTTGGTAGTGGCTCTAGGAGAACATTGCGGGTAGAAATTTATCACTCATGAAAGTGGTAAATAACTCTACCTACTCCACCTATTGGGAAGACCTTACTTTCACTTTCTGGGTAGATTTGCTATGCATGGAACTTCACGGTTCAGATATTTGGCACGACTGAGTTTAAAGAGGAGTCTCTGTAGCGAGTTAGGGCTCCACACAAACTGTGAAGTATGAAGTGGAGCCCCAACATATTCAGCTTTTTCTCAACTAATTATCGATTGTTAAGGTGAAACACATCGGGATGCTATTCACCTCTTTAACTTGGGTGTCTATACGGGATCGACTACTGTGGTCATTAACCACGTGTTTTGTATAGGCTTTGTTTCTGTTACCCTGCGCGACTCTAAGAACAGCACGTGACCATTTTTGGGAGTCTGGCCTTTTTTCTAGGATGCTTTTTATTTTCTTCTTATACTAACATAACATCCAAAACAGCTGGCAGCCTGAACTTGCATGCTGATTTCAGCACGGAAAAGATGAATAAATCAATGCGTGAACCATAAATATATAAAACGATAATGTCAATTGAAAATTCTTTGCAAGTTTTTGCAATGTGCTTAGGTAAGCAACCTTTTCTGGTATTTTGCTAATTTTTGCACGTTCAAGTACCAGCTGAGGTATTCTAGCACCATAGTATTTGGCGTTTTCCTGTAGAATTTTTAATGTTGGTTCTATAGGGTCAGTATAAAAGGACGAAGGCGGACTACTTCTCTGCCGTCATTTCCCCATTACTAGGTACTTACTACGACATATTAAAGAATCATCATCATAGTCACAATGTCTTAACAGACATGTTGTGAACTCGTTAAACGCATTAAGTCGGAACTAGAGTATTGCCGGCACGAATACTGTCAACAGTTTTGAGAACTGTAGCTCGCCGTCATTCGCGATTTACTGTCAGTTCAGTAGCGCTCTTGATACTCATATCAAGCAACTATTTCGTCGGATCCACCCAGCGTGTAGGGGAACGGCCACGGCGCCGCCCACTCGGGGCGTGACCCTGAAGTACAAGTTTCTCCATATTATCGCCTCTGTGAATATGTCCGAAGAATGTAAGCATTCTCGTCGACATAATGGAGGATAGTCCCTCTGGATTACCGAGCTCATCCAGTATGGAAACATTAGTTCTATGGGCGGTATAAGGAATTCTCAGCATTCTCCTCCACGTCCACATTTCGAAAGCATCTACGCGAGCTCGATCTGCCTTCTTAACAGTCCAGATTTCCGAGGCATACAAAAATATGGAGAACACAAGAGACTGCACCAGCGCCATTTTGGTAGCTTCAGTGATGTTATGGTGCCGCCATATTTTAGTAAGCTTTTTCATGGCCACCCGTGCCTGTTGAATGCGCCGCCGAATCTCATTCTCACCGAATTGTCGATCAAAGAACCGAGGTACACAAAACTTGGAACTACCCCACAACGGCCTATTGACTTTATTTCTCGACGATTGTCATCTACGATCATAACATTGGTCTTGTTATAGTTAATACCAAGACCATATGTTGCACTGCGCTGTTCTAAAATGTTTAAAAGAGCTACCAGTTCTTCCTGAGAAGCAGCAATAAGGGTTGTATCGTCAGCAAATCTCAACTTAGATATTTCGCTTCCGCCTATTAAAAAACATTAAGGTCCTAAATGAGTTTAAACGAATTCCAGCGTCACTCCACCGAAATCGTATCATTGGCATATGAAATTCACCGATGTCCTCGTATATCAAAGCGAACGCTGTGTGTTTCCACCGCGACAAATCCGTTCCGGATCCGTAAGTCCGGAACTATGTTTGCGGGCGATTTTTATACGAATTCGGATTTTACCGCTTTTAAAACGAATAATCCGCCTGCATATTTCAAGGGAACATTTTCGAAGCCGTCGTCGTTTACTCTGCACGACAAATATTTGTCTTTGATCGAGGATAGTAGCAAGATTTTCAGAAAATCAATGCGACGACGTCGCGCCGTGCTTCTGGAGTAAGGAAAGGAAAAGTATACAACGGCAAGTCGTTAGCGGTAGTGTCAGTTTGATTTTATTTGAAGATCTATTAGAGAGTTGTACTTGATTGTTAGCCTTATTAAGTCTGGCTGGAAAGCTCGCTCAAATGTTTCTGAAGTTAGTAGATTTCAATTGGGTGAATCCAGTACGGGACATTTGCTTCGCTATTTCGTCCTCCACATAGCAGAAACGACAGTCCGTTGTTTGTTCTACACCTAACTTCCGCAAATGGTTCCTCAGATGACAGTTTCCTGTGAACAGACCAACTGGAATGCGCAGGTCATTCCTTTCGAGTGTAGTAGCCCTGGTGTATCTCGCTAGTACAGAAGTGCTTTCCTCTCTGCCCAATCTGAGATGGTTTCCTTAGCGGTGCTTTTTGCAATGCCCGCGACTGGTTCTGGTCCTATGAACACAGATTCTGTTCCTGGTCTTGCAAGTGTGTCGGCCACTACATGTATTGCTACCCCAATCCGCAATAACCTGAAACTCAAACCAAAGGTACTCTGTTCCATGTTCGTTGAGGAGATGTATGCAGTTCCATACGAGTTCTGAGTACACCCGGTTGGAGCGCAGCGCTTTCAGGGCTGCCTGGCTATCTGAAAAGGTTTGTATAGTTTTGTTTGTCAAGGGTCTGTTATTCAGCTCCCTGACTGCCAACTGTATGGCTACCATTTATGCTTGGAAGATTGAGGTATACCTCCAAAGGTTTAGTGATGTGTCAACCTTTGGATTGTACCAGCTACTTCCGCTTCTGTCCCCAGTTCTAACTTTGAGCCATCGGTTAATAACGCAAAATAGGGAGGTAATATGAAACTATTACTACCCTTTCATTCGTCGCTTTCAGTGAAAAGGACGTTGTAGGATAACTCTGTGTGCGCTTGAAGAACCTGATGATTCATAGTTTCACTCATAGTACCCGTTGTGTTTAGTTCTAGTTCCTCTTTGTCCTGTCTTGCAGTTGATAGCAGTCTGTAGGCGACCATCCAGACACCTCTAACTATCTCAGTGTGTAGAGGGTTTGAGTTTAGGAGGGTCTCCAAGCCAGTGTTGGTGTAGTAGACATGGCTACAGTAATGACCAAGCGGGCGGTGCATTGCACAGCCGCCAGCTTGATTCTGACTGTCCGTTGTAAAGATTTTTACCATCGGACAACAGCACCATATACTACCATTGGCTTTAGCACCGTTTGATATACCCAGTTAATCAGATATTAACCAAGATTAGTCAAGATCTGATGCATATCCTTATGAGTATCCAGAGGGCCTTATCAATTCTGTTATTCAGATGTGACTTGAAGGTGAGTCTTTTGTCTAATATAAGACCAAGATACTTCACCTCTTTTGAAAACTAGATTGACTTTCCTACTATGCTAGGTGGGAGGAGCTTGTCTTGCTTCCATCTTTTACTAATGGAACAACAACAGTTTTGTGGGGGTCTATTGACATTTGTTTCCTCTAGCACCAGCTGTCGCGTGTATTCAACGCTTGTTAAGGAAGTTCAGAGACAGTCCCTTCATACTGTCCTCTGATTAGAATAACGAGATCACCGCGTAACACTGAACCTCCACACCTCGCACAGAGAGCAGCTTACGCTGAGTACATCTCCTGGCGGGCCTTAACCTGATCAGTTCTTCATGCAATGATGTTAAGATGTTGCTGTTAGCCAACATGCATTCGATACAGTCTCACGTAATTCCTTCCACGCCTCTTTTTATAAGGGCGTATTGCAGTGAGTGAGGGAGTGCATTGTTGAATGCTCCTTCAATGCCTAGAAAGACACCCACCGTGATAACGTTGTTTTTCAAGGAATGGTCGACTTTGACAACTAGTTTCTACAAGGCAAGGTCATTTGATTTGCCTGACGTGTATACGGATTGGTGAGGATTCGACAGTATTACCCGTAATGGCTCCTTCCTAATGTGGTTATCCACGATTCTTTTCATCGTTATCAAGAAGGAACAAGTTAGGCAGATGGGATGAGAGGAATTGGGCCTACCTACTCTACCTGCCTTCTGTATGAAAAGAATTTTTCCTAGTCGTCTACCCTAGTGGAATGTAACTCCACGCTAGGCTTGCTCTAAAGATCTTCACCAGGAGAGGTATTACTGTGTCCTGCCCTCTTTGCAGAAGAACCGAAAATACGCCGTCCTCTCTAGGTGATTTGCATGGTGAGAAGGACTGTATCGCCAAACTCACCACATCTTGAGAAACAATACAGGCTGCATTTTCCAGTCCTTCTTGGTTTCTGTAGAAGAATCTTTAGCGTTTCCTTACCAGAGTACCATCTCGTCTTTTAGGAACCCGACTTCTTGTCCCGGATCTCTGTAGGAACTGTTGTGAATTCTAGTTCCTGCAGGTAAGTTTGAGATACTCTGGCAGAATATTCCCCAAGATACAATGTAGCCTTTCTGATAGCCTTACTATACTCCATTAGAGCCGTGCGATTGGTGTCCCAATCGCTAGATTATTTAGCACGGCTGAAGAGTCGCCGGACTTCTTTCCTTTATAGTTCCAAGTTCTGTTCCACGAGGAGGTAAGAATAATAACCTTTGTGCTTCAGTCCTCAGGAGTTTCTTATAAAGTAGTGTAAATGTACTTGAAATTTGCGATTTAATATCGAAAATTCTAGGTATAAATAATTTTATGTGCATCATTATCTTTTCAGCAGAAATCAACTTTTAACTATCTACGGAAATTCTACACTCCTTTAAATAATAGTAAACACATTGTGTCTGATTCGTGCATCTACTTCTAATTATCCTAGCCTCAGAACTAAAAGTTGAATAATAATCTAGCAAGTAGTTCAGAAAATTGCAGAAGTAAGCCAGTCGATATGTAGCTGCATAATTAAAAATATCAAATTGACGCTTTTAAATGCTATGACTGCTTGATGTATGGCTTTAAAAATGAATTAGTGTTAATGGACATATAGGTAAAATAAAAATGCGAATGAATGTGAATCAAAATTGACAGCTCATATATTTTATACCACTGTTTTTTTCTTAACTAGTTGTTCCACCTCATAACTTCGGGTAGATCACCACTAGATGGGACATAGATAAGTGTCGCTCCATTCTGCTTAATCAGTTATGATAAGGTGTTTTTACTACGAGTAGTAAAAGCAATGCTCTCACCAACATCACAATAAACCATTGTCGTGGTAAAAACACCTAATCATACCTGATTAAGCATGAATGGAGTGACACTTATCTATGCCCCATCTAGTGGTGATCTATCCAAAGTTATGAGGTGGAACAACTAGTCAAGAGAAAAACAATGTTTATACTAAGTGTCCCCTGACGTCAGTCTGTCAGTAAGCCGCTCGGTGGAATTACTATCCTATAATAGTGTGTATATATGAATCGCAGGATATTTTATGAATTTTGTAGTATTATACTGTGATGGCATTTTCATTTTTTAGATTTATTTATTCGAATAGCAACACGCACAGCTTATGCATTGCTGCCGAACTCCATAAATTTGAAGTTAGTTGAAGCGCGCATTCATTTGCGTAACATTAACAAAATCTTTAGTGCTAACCTGTTTGTCCTGCTTTGTAGCTACTTGAGAACTTCAGCGTCATTCAATCGACTATTAAGAAAACTTAACTATATGCAAAAAATAATGCTAGTTAGTTAACAGAATTACCCGAACCAATAACGAATTCATTAAACTTCTCGGAAAGGACATATTTCAAATTTTATTGTTTGTTGACAGCGGAGTTTGAAGGATTGTTTGCTACAGTCCATAGGGATTTTCAAGGGAAGTTCAAGGTTTGCACTTCGGAGCAAAGGATAAATAGAACTAGTAGAAAACGATTGCTAAGAGGAATAGAAGTGGTTGTCCTACACGTTATATTATATATATCGAAAAAGAGGAACTTTGATAAAAAACGTACGCAGTCTTACCACGGCCTGCAAACGTGACAAGCCATATCAACTCAAGTAAGTAACCGAATCATCCTTAAATTATGTTATAACACCTTCAGCATTGACAATTATGATAATTGCAAACTTCAAATTTCCGACTATACGTAAAGACCTTCGTTATTCTATTATATAGGTATGTAAATTCTGTATTTCTGTCGCATTTTATCCACAAATTATGTCTGATCTGAACAATATGCTTGATGCCATGTCCAGAAAGCGGAATACGACACCAAATGCTTCCAGGTGACTTGTGTAGGTAGCTCTCAGCAAGATATCCTGGATGGTTGACATATAATTACATTAATCAGTTGTTGTAGTTTGGAAACACAGTGAGGTTTAGGAATAGTGAAAGACACCACAGTGGAAGACGTCAAAGAGTTTATACAAGTACGGAAGAACGTCAGATATCAAAATACTGGTACGGTTTTTTGATCAACTAAAAGGACATCGCACACTCTTTGGTGTGTAAAACATTAACTACATCCGTTTGGTACAGTATACGTACCTAGACGAAATCGATATACTGAATCAAGTCAAACTAGAATTTAGCTTCACATCACTGAGTGCGATGGCAGTAAAGGGAGGGTTGCGTAGGTTGAAAGGGTGGATAAAGGGGGCATCGACGATAGGTCCAAAATTAGGGACCATCTACATGTATCGATCCGCCGCTCATTAATACAGGATTACAGTTCATTAGTTGGCCGGATAAACCTGACCCACAATGATACCGGGCCTCCGTTCAATTTACTGTATTTCTGAGCACACCATAACATATCCCACATAACAAAAGTATATACAATGTACATACAATGGATATCACATCAATGGATATGTATATCCACAAATGGAGCAAGAATGTCCAATGGATGTCAAATAGACATCAAAAAAATATACATCGCATGTACGTTTGTCGCGAACTTTCACATCCATGGCATATCCATAGAATGTACATATCGACGTCTACTGTACATGCATATTATATACATGGTACATACAATGGATATATACACATCCACTGTATATCCATTAAATGTACATTCATGTACTTTTAATGCACATGCATAGTGTATGAAATAATTTCTAATTACAATAATAATACTTCAAATCGATTACTGTGATTGTCATCTCTTTTCTGTTGAATGGCATGTCTAAAATCACAAAGAAATCAAGGTTATAAAATTTTGTAGGTGGTTTGTTCCGCTTATGACTTACCGTCAAACGCTGGATGTGAGTGTTATCAGTAGTAAGAAGATGAGTAACATTGCACAATATTTCACACGATCAGGCACAACCAGCATCAGCACACACGCGAAGGACGCGAACGAGTCGTACGACGGAATGACTAGAAATCAGCAATAACGGCACTAGTTGTACTTCGCGCAGGCGTAAACTACTAGATGTATATATGATACATAGACCAACATCTTACGTATATTCTCATGGATATACCTACGTGAACATACATAGTATATTACACTAGTGTATATCATTTTTCATATGTACATTTAACGTCCTATGAATATTCAAAATATACATGTTCAAACTGGAATATCTAATGTACATTCTATGGATGTACATATCCATATAGTGCTATGTGGGATGTTATTGTATGAGTCACCGTTTTTTATTTACGAATTACTGTACTATACACGTGTACAATATTTAGCACATCACTAAACTCTTCAAGAATGGGAAGAAATAGATGTCCTTTGCTCGATATGTATTGAAAAGTATGGCACAAAGCGCCCCATGGTTTTTTCACAACAATTCTGGTCATTAGTCATTTATCATTATTGTCAACTTATATTAAATACTATTTTTCACTATTTAGTCTTTTTGAGCTGTGTTCACAGGGTGGCCGGACATTCGAGCGACAACGCGTGACTGGTGATGGATATTGATATAGAAACATGAAGCCTAATTTACAGCATACAGAGTGTTAAAGTTGTACTTTTATTGCGTTTTTCTCAACTATTCCGCATTAAAATGGCGCAACTATCCAAAATTAAATATCCGGGGTTTTCGATTCAATAACAGTTTTGCTATCATCTGAGGAGGATGCTGTTTAAGTTGTCGACGACTTGGTGGTTTAGAATTTGACAAAATATGTTTCTAACTCTTTAAGAGTCAAACAACAGATGTACTCGATTGTATTCAATTCACATTAAATTATTCTTTTATATGAACTTCACCCTTATGTTGTTCCCCGTCCTCTTATTTTTAGTTGAGCAGCAGTCTTAGTTGGGACTTCCAAATCAAGATCCCAAAATCTTGGGATCCCGGAGAACTTTTAGCCCCGAAAATCTCGGGATTAATAAAACAGCATTCCGAGAATATCAATGTTTTAAATGATGAAATGTTAGCCTGATTCATATATACTTATTAATGGTTACCGGTCAGGTTTGTTATTTAAATGAAAATCTTTTTTTTGTATAACTTTAATCTTTCGGTTTATATGACGTTAAACTATCTTCACGTTTATTGAAAGTCCTACAATGTCACAGTAAATAATACAAAAAAAAATAATGAACAATTTAAAAGCACTTATCTTAATATTTTTATTATTATTATTACTTTTTTTGTATTATTTTGTGTGGTATTGTAGGGCTCAGCAATCGATTTTCCGACATTTTCTGGTACAAATTTAAATCAAAGACCCGAAGATGATTACTAAGCGGTGTCTTCAGCAACTCTAGAATGTAGTTGTAGATTCACTGACGTAAAGATATGCATACATACTATGTCATCGCTAGATATAGGTACGCTCTTATACCTATAGATGCAACACCTAAGCTATTTGATGCTCCAATGGATAAGATGGCTTAAGGTGAAATAATCCGAAGCCTGGACGTTATGGAAAAAGAATTGTTAATAAGAAACCTGACCGCTAACCATTAACAAGAGAATATGGTCATTAGCAATATCCTAGTCTGATTTATTCTTTTTTTATCCGCGCATTATTTTAACTTTGCTCCGGCAGTGATTAACTCCAAATTCGGACCCTCACTTGCAAGTAATTTCCTGGGGTCCCCCAAGGTGGCGCAGAATTTCCCGGGCCGCGCTTAAAAGACTCAACTCTAAATTCTTTGGTTTTTCTGAGGTCATATTTTATTTATTACTAAGCAAACCGCATATTATTATGATTAAGAATTATTTTAGTCGCATTCTATTTTAGTTCCTGTCGCTAACCAAGGTTGATTTGGTTTGATATTTCCTTTCCAAAAGTAAAAATATGCTTTCTTATGTTTTTTTTTTAATAGGGACGTACTTTTGTATACTATATTTTTGCATTTTAATCATTGCTATTACTTGCGTTACAGTTTAAAAAAAATGTTGGGGTTATTCCCGAAATCTAGATTTTTATTACGGCACCTTGAAACGGGATCCTGTCCCGAAAATTCGAAGCCTTAGCCTTAGTAGATATGGCGATCTGGCAACGCCACAGGATTCGTCTTCACTCTGGCGCTCTCTGGCAAATCTATTAGAAATCGTTAAATCCTGGCTCGTAGCTCGAAGAACGCAATCCAATTCCACATGTCCTCTCGCTGGATCAGGACATGGCTGAAGAGACATTCTGTTATTGAATGCCCGGGGATAAACCTCGCGGAGGGAGTGTGGTGGGGGGCGAGGTGCTGGAAGGGAGAGAAGGGCTTTTGTCAAGTGTCCGAGGCATCGACGGATGTATCAGGTAGAAAGCCCTCCTTTTTACGGCCTTGTAGAAAAGAGACAGTTTTCCTTTTTATTGTTCGTTTAGCTTTTTAAAGGAACGCTGATTCCTAACTTTTTGGTTACATCTTGCGAGCTGCAAGATCAATAACGGATATAGTATAAAGACTCCGATTAGGCCACCATGATAGGTAAAACATGAAGAAGTTGACGAGAAGAGCGAATACTGAACCTTCTTTCTATAAAGGCTTCGACGAGGTCATTATGATGGGTAGAAATACAGAGAAGTCACTAGACGTGCGAATTCCGAACTTTCTTTTGAAGCTATACAGAGTGATTAGTAATTCGAACATTCCTTTAAGGAGGTGATATAGTAGAGGTAGTTAGCAAACAAATTTACCATCTGTGTCTAATTCCTAACAGTTTCCGTGATAAGTTAAGTTTTAGTGATCTTCATAAGAATGCAGAACTGCAAACGAGAACCTTAATAAGCAAAACTCTTATTGAAGGTATTTTATATTTTTTGTATTAGTCCTAAAATATGCTATCACGTCATTACGAATCAAAAGAATGTGATCACGTATCAAAACCTTCCCGAGTTAATCTCAAAATCAGTATGTGTTGAAAAGTAGATCCAAGAAAAGTAATCAAAAAATAAATTTATCGTAAAAAGTCCCCAAATAGATAACAGATAGATGCATATTTCAGTAAGCACATGCCATCTTTCTAGTTATGCATTGGTACCACAAACGTGTTGAAAACGTAATCAACACGGGCTAGAAGTTTGATTTAAACTCTAAAAGCATAATGATCTCCGAGAGTGCAAAGCTTCCTCAGAGCATTATTGGCAAAAGCTTCGCAACGGATTTCTAATTTTTGTTATTGATACTTGCATAATGTGCTATTGCATCATGATTAAGTCATAAAAGTCAGTTAACTCAAGCTTTGGTGTAGTGTCTCAGAATGGTATAATTTTAAAGCAAAAATTGAAGTTGTAATTTAAAACGGATTCCGTAGATTTTCAGTCATGTACATACGAGATATGCAAATCCAGTTAAAACCTGAGAAGTCCTCCAGAACAAATCAGGACTAAAATTTGATTGAAGAAATCATTTATTGGTTTAATGTCCACAGATATTTTGCGCATTGTCCACCTCTATTATGATGCTCCCAGCCTGGTCGGCAGTCCGTGCCTTCGCTTAGACGATCCTCGTGGAAAGCCGTCATTAACTAAAGTTGCTGCTTCAAGAAGTCTTGTATTGCATCTGCTTGTGATGAGGCAGGACTGTGTAGTGAGAGTGGTTAAGTAGAGTATCTTGAGCCAGACTAGTCTACAAATTATTGTTCACACATTTATGCTCTTATGTGAATAAAGTCGGCTTATTATTATTATTTCACATGTCCCCAGACGTAAAAGCCCATCGGTGTTAAGTCTGGACACCTTGTTGGCCACGGTATTGGCACATAGTCGTATAAGTGTACGGCAATGGCTAGATATACGATATACACATCGTTGGAACGGCAGGAATAAGGCTTTCACGTCTCAATTCATGTGTTATGGAATTCTACATTTGCGAGATTTTAAATTTGGTACCAATCCCTCTTACCAGTCATCTAGGTGCAAAACCTGACATGTCACACGTGTTTAAAAATAGAGTTTTATATACCATTCTGTTCGTTGTCTAAGGCACTACCATTTTCTATATAATTTCATCACAAAACACGTTTTAGACGTAAAATATTTGGTGAAGAAGATTAGGTTTAGGTGCAGACACGACTAGTCCATGCGGTGTTTAATTTCAGACACGGACTTGTCCACAGGTAGTCAATACGAACAACGGGAGCAAGTCACGTGTCAATCACAGGAGGTGTTTCTGGTCGTTGCATGTTTTATCCTTTCGTAACGAATACCGTGCGGTGAATTTACCTTTTTTCAGTTACGACTGATTTATGCTGTATTGATAAATTCTTTATCAATTCAAGAACCATGCGTGACCAAAACATCACAATGTAATACAGTTCGAAAGAATAATTAAGACACCGTCTAAGCTAGTCGTGAAAACACTGTTGCCAGCTCTGAAGAATTTTGTTTAGCAGAAAATTTGGATTCTTGGACTTAAAACTTGCAAGCCTTAAAATGTATCTTCATATGTATCTAGCATTATATTTACAGTTCAAGTCGTTGAGCTAAGTGTTTGTTTAGTTTTCTCTATAATCAGTTAAAAAGTCCAAAATAACAAGTGTTTCATTTATTTTGATTCCACAAAAATAGCGCCCAAAACAAGACACGTCACAATTCCCAACAAGCAAAACCCGACGTGTCTAAATTAGAAATCTAAATTTCAGAAAAACTATTATTCTAGATTTTTCGGCCTTAAGACCTAGCATACTAAACCATCGTACACTCTTGTTTTAATATTAATTTCATTCATAACACTGGTCTGCGACGTTTCTGAGGTCAAGGTTTTGTTAGGTGACTTCTTACCATTTCTGCATACTGAATTCAGGAAAATGTGTGGTTTTGCACAATCAGGTCAAGTTTTCGTTCTATCGTGAAAAAATAGTATTCACATATCGAGAACCAAAATTACAGGAAATTTAGTAGTAACCGGCAACACCGCGCGAATGATGTGCTATAAGAGACGCTCTCGGGTCACATGAGTCAGCCTCAGTCGTTGTTTAGCTGTCTGAGTGGTAGTATGCTTATTTTGATTGGAGTGCGAACGTTATATTTCTATAACGAACAGAAAAAAGTGTAAAAATGGCCCAGACAGGTTTTGTTATATATGTGGACAAATCACTTTACCTAATCGGAAGTCAAATATTACGAGTTTTGTCAAAAAAATGTACCTAGCCTACTTTGGTATCAGACTCGGTGATCAAGATAAGCCACTCGCACCTCACATATGCTGCAAAACATGCGTAGAGGGTTTGCGACGTTGGAGCACCAAGAAACAAAAAAGCCTACCTTTTGGTATACCTATGATTTGGAGGGAAGGCAAAGATCATATCACTGACTGTTATTTTTGTATGACTAATTTAGAAGGTAAGAATTTATGAAATTTCATTGATTTCTCCTAATAAATATACCTAAAATTTAAACACAACACGTAAAATATCCCGACGTACCATCTGCATTAAAGCCCGTTAGCCATAGTCCAGAAGTTCCAATTCCAGAACCACCCGATACGTACGTAAGCCTCTCTTCAGAATCCAATGATGAGCTGACAGATGAAGAAATTGGTTTTGAGGAGACCGTTGAAGTGAATCAACCGAAACCCTTCACGCAAGGCGAATTAAATGATCTGACGAGAGACTTATGTCTGTCTAAGGAGTCCGCACAATTGTTAGGATCTCGTCTCCGTGAAAACAATTTACTTGCTCCGGGGACAACATTCTACTGGTATCGTAGTCGAGAAAAAGAGTATCGAATTTTCTTTGAGAAGGACAAAAACACAGCACTCGCTTACTGCAAAGATGTCAAGGGTCTCATCGAGACTTTGGGCTTGAGATATGATCCTAACGAATGGAGGTTGTTCATTGATTCATCGAGCAGAAGCTTAAAGGCAGTTCTCTTGTACAATGGTAACAAAGTTGCTTCTGTTCCAGTGGGTCATTCAGTACAAATGACTGAAAGTTATGGAAACATGGAACGTTTACTGACCGCTTTGGAATATCGAGACCACAACTGGAAAATATGTGGAGATCTAAAGGTACGTTTCGTGCGTAATCAAGAAAAACTTGTAATCCTAAAAATTGATTAAGCTTCTATTACTACAACCCCATCAAATTTTGTAATATTGCGTCGTTTTCAGGTTATATCTTTGTTACTTGGCTTGCAAGGTGGCTACACCAAATACCCTCGCTTTATTTGTCTGTGGGACAGCAGAGCCGATAGAGAACATTATATAAAACGTAACTGGACACCAAGGCCTGGTTTACAACCTGGCTCTCATAATGTCCTGACACACGTTTTAGTTGACCCAAGAAAAGTGCTGCTTCCTCCACTACATATTAAACTGGGGCTTGTGAAGAATTTTGTCAAGGCTCTCAACAAAGACGGTCGTGCTTTTATTTTCCTTAGCAGAAAATTTCCAAACATCAGTGATGCCAAACTGAAAGCCGGCATTTTTGACGGTCCTCAGATCAGAGAACTGATGAAGGATCAAGAATTTGATCAGAATATGGCAGATAACGAAAAAAGTGCATGGCTGGCATTTAAATCTATCGTCCAAAACTTTTTGGGGAACCACCGAACTCAAGAGTATGAACAAGTAGTTGAAGACCTGCTACAAAGCTTTCAGTCTCTTGGTGCACGCATGTCTGTGAAAATGCATTTTTTGAGTTCGCATTTGGACTATTTTCCGGAAAATTGTGGGGATTTTAGCGAAGAGCAAGGCGAACGTTTTCACCAGGACATCCGTGTCATGGAAGAGAGATATCAGGGCCGGTGGGACGTGAATATGCTGGCAGACTACTGCTGGTGCTTAAAAAGGGATGTTCGAGACACGGAACATACACGCAACTCATTGAAAAAACCATTCCTGCCACAGTAATTTTCTGTATGGTATTTTAATATTATAACTTTACATTAAATAAATCGTTTATCCATGTATGTGTTTGTTAAAATATCTTTGAGGGAAATAATAGGTGGTATATAGCTCAGCATTTGATTTTCTGAAAATATACTGAAAGCAAAAAAACTTGACCTGATGTCGAAAAATGCGCTACATTGTTGAAATCTGCACACATCGTTTACCCAAAAACAGTTTAAAGAACATCGACCCCAGAGAAAAAATAATAATTCGCAGTCCAGTGTAATAAAGCTGCATTCGGTTTTTTCGGTTTCTGTAAAATTGGGTTTTCGTGGTCGTTGGGTTCTGCATTTGGACGACTCGTATAAGATGCTACCTTCGAGGTGGCTGTACCTGTATTGATTCAGTACAAATAAAAGAAAAAAAAAGGACCAGTGCAACAGTGCCGTTATGCATTGACATCTCCTCGTATTTCACTTTAAGGGTCTAGGGTATAGCACGCGAAATTGAGAATCCAAGAAAATACGTATTCCCGTGTTAGCGAGGAGGCGTGGTCGCCTGTTCCCTTTCTTCAGTGTGTGTTTCTAAAATGAGGGGAGATAAGTCCAAAAATCCAAAGGTAAGGTCCAAAGATCACCATAAAAATAAATTTCGCGTTTCGAAGCTCGTGACGTTACCTTTTAACCTACAGTAATGGCTCAAAAAGCAAATTGAAGAAGAAATCTTGCGCTGTGTCATTGTGGTGGCCCTGTTTTGATATCGTGTTTTGTTGTTAAATTACAGACATTTGAATAATGTATGATTTTGCATTGCGAGATTTTTTGCACGCTAAACAACTTTTTTGAAAAAATTGCTCTTAGATGTTTTAAGTATGACCTTCCGAAATACTGAGTATGTAGTTTGAAAAACGAGTGAGTTATGTTCGAAATGGAAATCCGTGCTTTACATGGCAAATACATAATATGTATAACTGCGTGTACCCAGACCCTTAAGTTACCAAGGAAAGTCATTTTCATTATCTCTTCCGAAATAGACCGGAGCGTTGCGCAACCCGCTTTGTACATACGAAGGGAGATATCAGGGCTGGCCATATGTGTTCCGTCCAGTCGAGCGACTCCAATCACACCCAGCAGCTAATTACAGTTTATGTCGGACGAGTGGGTGGCTGCCCTACGATATGGCGGCAGGCGGCTGCCCACACGGCCCTCAGGCTCGCACCACTGCCTGCCAGAAGATGCTCCAATAACCCTGCAACAACTTTAAAATCGCTATCATGCACCAAACGGGGTTGATGGTGCTACATCGATGAGATGTTCGATGACCGCAATGTCCCAGTCTGCGTAAGGTCTGTGAATCTCGATCTGATGTCAGCTCGGAGGCGAATGGTTATTTGGTAGCGGTACTTTAAACTAAAAATCGCACTGTGACAAGTATAGTCGTGATCTCATAGCTAGCTAGCAACACTGAATATATTTATTACCATGCTCAGGAGTCATCTTCTGAAGATACTCTACCAGTCTAGCTTACTGGTTTGACGTTTGAAGACAGCAAAGTATTACTGCTTCATCTACTCAACGCTAGGGTCACAACAAGATATCATATTTTTAAATCAGAATCCAAGCAGTCGGAGAACTCAGCATCAAGACTGACTCCTAGCGCAGTCGATCCACTGTAGGTTAGTTATCAAAGCTACTAAAGTAAGCTTAGATAAGGAAAGAGAGGGAATTCCGCGCGCCAGTCTGCTGCTGTATCAATTAGCTGTGACAGAAAATGATTAGCTGTCGAAATTTTGGTGGCAAACAAATCATTTGGTACAGTAGTATCTTTTGTGGTATTCAGCGTTTCTAAACCAATAATTGTAAAATATTGTGATGTGCAGCTTACGGTTTTAAAAGCCACAGCAGTAGGAAGGTGCCAGGAATCACTTTTCTCAGGTAAATTTATGTTTATATTTTTTGGTGTATTCGAAGTTTTTGCAAATATCTCGATATCTAGTTCAGAGATATATATGTATCCAACATATAATTTCAAATGTACCTCTAACATGCGAACCATAATATTTTTGAGCATGTAAAGTGTAAAAGTTATATTTTTTTAGGCATGTTTTGGTTCAAATACAATCAGCCTTCCAGTGATCCAGTGATGTATCTGTTATAGCTTACACCTTGCAAGACAACATATCGATGGAATGAAAATTCAGGGTTAAGTTAATGTCAATTACTTGAATTTGAACTGTGGACAGTGGAATTGGCGATACAGAACTAATGAATAACGATATTTTAATAAATTTTGTTTGAAAATGGATTATTTTTCCAAATAGCTTAACCATAATATTAATCCCATTAGCTACGGCACTGGGACTAGCGCTTTAGTAATTTTTGGTAACAGAGAATTCAGCCACGCGTCCTGTCCTCTCTCTTTCCTTGTCTAAGAAGGCTTCATATTATGAAGCGTCATATAGTAGTCCGTCATTAATAGTGTGGTTGGAGTTGATGTTCACCATGGTACATGGGAAAAAATGAGGGACAAATCTTTAAACTGCCTTGCTAAGCAGTGTCTCTAACCCCTTGGAATGTAGTTGTAGTGTCACGAGATCGTGGACATAAAGATTTGCATACACATTACGTCATCGTTAGATATGCGTCCCCATATTGACGCAACACCCAAGTTATTTGACGCTACAATAAGCAGTGAAGCAGTGGTAAAAATCAGAGATGCAGGATTTACCAAGAATTATTCATTGCCATGCCCGAGGTTTTGTGAGTTACTAAACACAGTATCGCCACAGTTATTCTCAACCACATAAAAGAACAGTTTCTTATTTTCAGATTTCTTATTTTTATGAAAGAAGAGGATAAATAAATCGAATATCATAAGGTTTAGAAGCTAGAACTACAGAAGTTGATATCCAATTAAAGTAGAAAAGGTGGAGAAATGTAAATGGACTGCAAGATATAATGCACGCAACTAAAAAATGTAAAGTATAATAAAGGAGATGGTTTGAGTCAGGTATCTGTAACACAGCAGCCTTTTAGAACAAAAACCTAAAAGCATTTCCAGTGCAAACGTAGACTAAACAGTAACTTTTCCTGGTGGCTTTTGAAGGACATGCTACTACCTTAGATTGTTGGAAGTCTTTTATATCTGTACAATCTTTGATCTGCTGGCAATACAATAGCAAAGTTGGATGTAAAAATATTAATACTTACGATGAAGTGTACTTTTTAGTCACAGCACTTACCTGAAACAAAAAGGAATACATTAGGTAATTGCCAATTGCCATGAATAAATTAAATATTGTATGGAAGTTTCTTGCGCTTTACCAAAAATCAAAGTATATACCTTAGTAGCTGTTAAGAGAACAACACTAAGAATCTAACCAAAATAACAAGTTATATACATATTTTGTATTTTGCAATAAGTTTTAGCTATACCTATTTGCTGTATGCGAAAAGATTCAGCTCGGTAAATGGTTAGATCTAGTCTTGAACCAAACAAAACATGATCATATTTTGTTTGGTCCAACGCACAAAAATTGGAAAACACCGATTTGACTGAAAATTGGAAATAAAATGAAAACTAAAAAAGATTGATATGGAGAATGCTATATCGCTATATAATGCTAAGATGGGCATTCCCACTTGAAAAAATCAAGTTATCTGAGACTGAAGTTTCCTTAATTGATCTACTGATTTCTCCAAGTACAAGAAGAATTCAAATTCAGCCGTCTGACTTAAGATGACTCATTTCATGCTTAGTCGTACCGCAAAGCCACGGCCTTCTAAGTTTGATATTCGCTGCGATATTCAATTTTTTCTGAGGCCTACTTATACCAAAAAAGGTGATTTGCGCCTAAACGGTTCATTTAAAGATCCATGTATGATACATAAAGTCACACTAAAATTGACCAAGGAATCCAAATATGCAATAATATATGCAAAAAAATGTAAGTTTGATATGAATCACCCTGTATAAACGTCAAAATTCAAGTGAAAATGTTTTTACATTATATCCCTACCATAATCGAGTGACAGATTTTTGAAATATTTTTTAGCTAGCCCACAATCTTCCGTCCACGCACTATTGGCCCACCCTGTATAATCAGTATAATACAGGATTTTCTATGACGAATGGAAACGCCGTTTTTCCAACAAATCTGAAGAGCGATACTTTTATTGTTTTTGTAAGGAAGACATTGAGAAATAAAAGCCAAAAGCTTATCGCGTTACTCCCAATGGTTTAAAATTTCTACGCTTGCAGTATGTTTGTATAATCAGAATAATACAGAGTTTTCTACGACGAGTGAAAGATACTCTAGGAAAAGACTGTACAGCAGCATTTCCAAAAAAAGGTCTTATAATGTAGGGTCCGGTTTTTGACTACTGTCTCAGAGATATTTAATTTCCCTTCATAATTTGATTTCCGACGAATTCGGCGCATGTTTGGTAAATTTACGAGCTCCCAATGTCATGTTGCAAAATACTAAATACACAGTGTGGAAAAGCTTACAATTTTTCGTCAAATGGTACTTTCACTGTCGTCTGAGAATCGTATTACAAGAGTTTTGAGTCACAAATAACTGCTTTTCGTAGTTCATGCCTGATAGTTTTTGGGAGTGTATGCCTATACGTTCAAAGCCAAAACTTCAGCAAAATACGGAAAAAATAAGAAGTAAAACATATTCAGTGCTAAAGAGCGGCACTCTAAAATTTTTTGTAGTCAAAGAATTTTCTTATTAAATCGATACTTGGAATAGAAGAAACCGAATTCTCGTTTGTTGAATCGCTTTCAGTGTGGCGTAGATTATATACAGGGTGTCTCACGACGACTAAGAGAAGCAATAGGAGTTGGGCAGTAGTAGCGAATTATAATTTTGGGAATGTAATTTAGAGCAAATATAATATCTTTACCTGTTATTGCATCACCCAATGAGGTATTTGCTTTTGGCCACGTGACGTCTGATGCAAAATTTTTAGTTGGACACCCTGTGTCTTTGTGACTTCTTGTATTCTTCCCGATGAAACAATTTCAACAAACTAGCACACTTGGGGTCTGAAGTGATTAATTCAAGAGCTACAGATATTTAAAGGACTGTAACACTACCATTATGAAGCACTACCAAAATAATTTAATTGTAGGGGTAAATGTTATAATCAATGGTAGTGGTACCATACTTTAAGGACATGTAGCTCTTAAATTAATCACACTAGACCCCAAGTGTGCTAGTTTGTTGGAATTGTTTTATCGGAAGGAACACAAAAGTCACAATAGGGTGTCCCATTAAAATTTTTTGAATCGGACGTCACGTGACCAAAAACAGATACCCCTTTGGATG
Organism: Callosobruchus maculatus; assembly: GCA_951848785.1. NCBI lineage: Eukaryota > Metazoa > Arthropoda > Insecta > Coleoptera > Chrysomelidae > Callosobruchus > Callosobruchus maculatus. The sequence continues at coordinate 21,812,780 of CATOUR010000014.1, read as the reverse complement.
ACACAATAATAAGAAAATATACTATATTTGCTCTGATTTACATCCCCAAAATTATAATTCGCTTCTACTGCCCAGTTCTGATATATTGCTTGTATTAATCGTCGTGGGATATGCTGTATATTATAATTGTAATGACAAATATATTGTCTGCTGTGGTTGAACTAACTAATTGTAAGTGGTATAATCTGTTGGAATAAATAACACTGTGACCAGTCGTCAATAAAAAGCGCTTCCTGAAAATGAATAAATGAAAATTAAATATTTACTACTTTATATCACTCTTTTAATTGGAAATAAACTGTACAGTCTTCTCCTAAAGTATTTTCCACTCTTCATAAAGCATCCGGTATATAGGTGCGATAAACAACTCACAAGCAGCTAGCCGTACCAAGTGTACTTTGGCTCCCTGACTTTGACAGTTTACGTTGACACGGAACATAACCTAAAACTAAAAGCCCCGCATTATTTTGGGATTTTCGCCGCTTTCGCGGTTTATGAATCGCTGATATTTTTCGTCTGAGTGTCTGAGGTTTTCAATAATATTGGAATTGAACGAACGCCTATTACTTACTGTGAATTCATTGTGAGCAGAAAAGCACTATAAACTTTTTGCGTATCAGCTGTGGTTACCGCGAAAATTGTCATTGAAAATGAAAAAAATCCGAAATAAATAGGAAAAAACAGGTCAGATTTCCCGAATTTTTACATACCCTGTATATCGATATCGATAATAAAAAAGTTTCCCATATGTTGCACACTAAAATGACCACAGTTTATAATACATAGGCACATAATAATACAGTTTACGTTACATTTTCATTTTCAAGTTTAAAAATATAAGGCGCGACAATTTTCAAATCATAACATGACATTAGTACTTTGCGCATGCGGAAGTCAGGGAGCCAAAGTAAATTTGGTACGGCTAGCCGCTTGTTAAACAACTCGGCTACATTTCTTATAATAGGGCCGTTCAAGTAATTTTGTGTCGCACATTAGTGAGCCTGCCTCCACGCCGCCGCCGCCGCTAACATAGAGGCTTTCAGTTCAAAGACGTATGTACGCGATTACACGCATATGGCTAAGGCTGAATGTTCTCTGAGACGATGAGAAGCCCGTTTCAGTAACAGTCCCTGTGGGGCTGGATTCCCCTTTGTCTTCCAAAATTCGTGTTCTAGCTGCCTCGGCATCCTTTGCTCTAACGAACTCAGCTGCGTAGCTGTGATTGCATTTTCTGGCAGTACAGCGTATGGTTGATATATATGTTGATAGAATGTATCTGTACGCATATTACAGCCAATATACGGTATGGGTATTTGATGCTTTTTGCTCGCCCATAAGCAAAAATGTGTAGTGACACTTGATCCTTTGACGTCACTCTATATACAGTTTAACCACACACTGTACCGATTTCTTCAAGCCTGATACTAGCTAGTTGTTCTTATTGTTCTTATCTTTTAGGAAATATTTAGACCAAATACTAACTCCTAGTCATCGCCATTTTTTCCTATTTATACAACTTAGACAACCAGCATGGAGTCTAAGCATTTGGGATGGTATTATTGGAAACCGCATAATAAACTAACGTTTTCCAAAATTTTCTAAATGACAATTTGGAAAACTTGTTGGAAAATTCACCACTGGCTTTTAAGAATCATGTGGTTACAGTTAGATGGAGCGAAAGCACATCATAGTATTAACGGTCAAACCACTTTGGATGAAAGGTTTCCTGCCAATTGTTTCGTTTGCGAGCCACGCCACCTCCGATTTTTCCAATTCCTATGCAATAATTACAAAACCGTAAATATCTCGAAGACCATCAAAGATAGAGCCACATATGCCTAGATAAAAGTGAAAGAGAATTTAACTTCGCATCCACCGATGTGAAACTTATCATACCATCATAACTTTCCAAATTGGAAAATTGCTAGTATATTGATTGAAACAATGATCTTACTGAAACAGTATGTTCCTTGCTTGTTTCAGAACCGAAAACCGCATCTTTCTATCGCATTTAGTTTCCGAGATATTAACGTTTCTGTGTTTTGTGAAAATTGCTGAATAACTTCAAAAATAGGCTCCGTAGATATACATAATGGTTAACAAACTGGACATAAAAATCGATTCTAAATTCAAGAACGTAATAATATACAGGGTGTTCCATTTAAAATGAGGAAGTTGATGCCTACTTCCGCTATATCCGGAAGTCCGTTATCTTTGAAATTATTTTCTAGATGTAGAGCATTTGAAAAGAAACGTTTTTTATTTAAAATATGTTCGTCTAATTTAAACGGTATGGCCGCTAGAGAGCACCGCGTGCTTATCGGACCACCCTGTATAAAGTTAAGTGCTGTTCACGTTTGATAAGCAGTAACAGCTTCCAGCTTCCCTTTGCTACCCATTATAGCCCAAAATAGTAACAATCATATGATAGCAACTTTAGCTAATATAAAAGGGGGACCGGGCTTTAGTTCAATACAGATCTGATAAATTTTGCCAGATTGAATTCCTTGGGGATATTATTTCATCGCGCCCACGAACCAAATTCATGGACCTAAAGATTACTTAGTGGCATTTTGACTAGCTCAAAGTCATCTTAGTATTAAGTTCATTAAAAAAAAAGTCCTTTAGAGTCGTTCAAAATGTTCTAACAACTAAAATATATGCCAAGGGTAATGACCCTGAAAATTTTTAGAACTCCAGAACCTCTCACAGCAGCTTGTTGGCCTTATCCATTCTTTTGCTATCGCCCAACGCTATAATATATTATTACTATTATTTTGGGAAGAATTTAAGGAAGAAAAATGTGGAAGTATGTGAAAGATAAGTAAATTAAGGAAGAACAAACAACAAAAGCTGTAGTATGTGGAGGATAAGTAAAAAAGATTAAAATCCCAGGATATAGATGAACTCTAAAGGCAGTAAAGGTTTTCACCCAAAAACGGGTAGTAAAAGGGAGAGATGGGTATGGGTATGCCACTTGCGCTTTCAGTTAAAATTAGCAATGTTCGAAAGATACAGTCCTATTATCTATCTTCCTTGCATCTTGAGAAAAATATACTACAAAGAATAGCAGTCTTGTGTATTCCTCTTTAAGAAAAACCTGTTTTTCTACGTTCATGGTTGCGCCCCTGGCAGCACCAGTCCGCCAATAAAATCGATTCCCAGACTCACTATCGGTTCCTCAAGAGTTTAGTATCCATACAAGGGGGGAATTCCCAGTTGTTGCCAGAAGGGTTGGTGTGATGTATGTACAAAGTTTTACAAAGTGAATACAAGATAGTATACACACTCGTGATCTGCCAGGAGAGAATCGGTATTAAGCAGCCGCTTGCTCAGATACAACAGGAATTAGTCACTGTCTAGAAGGATTTAAAGTTCAATGTTGCTATATCTAGAGCGACGCTTTGATGTACTAAATGTATTATGAACTTAGGGAGAGTGTACGTGTTTACTGGACAAACCTAGCCAAGAGCAGTACGAAGCGATGTATAGTGTCTCAACAGAATTACTGGTGTAAAGTTATGCGCTCCATGATTTTGTCGATGTGACATGCATCTACACGGATCTTACCGAGTTGTTCGGTGTGCTGAAGTTGCCCGATATAAGTGCAGTTTATACAAATATTTCCTATGATTCCATATTATAGGTTTGATAGCAATATATAGTTTACTAAAACGAAATGCAGTTGCAGGCTGTAAAACCTGCTTCTTTCAACTTTTAGTGAAATAACCAAGGTTCACTATGCGAAATTCTCAGAGAAGCAACTTTTATTCAAAGTCTTACTTAAGCATTAGTGTTATTGCTCCTTAAATGAGGAATATCCCAAAAAGGCGGGGATTTCTTCTTCGTTGTCTTCTTTATCTTGCGACTTCAAATTCAATTTCAACTTACCTTATATGCAAATATTTTAGGTTAAAAAAGAGCATAGTTCATTTTAAGGTTAGGTTATAATATAATAACAGATAGAATATCGCCGTACAAGTGCTCAAGGAAAAGGTTCAAACGTCTCAATATATTCAATGTTTTTGTTTTGTTTCGTAGCTGTCGCTAAATTTTGCAACCTTCTTGAAAATATTTTTTATAGCTCCATACTTTTCAACTTATTTTACTTCCGCGCAACGTCACTTGACATGAACTGTGTTCCGTCACAATAGTTTTCAATATGATTGTAGCGCTTTTCGCGCCTAGATAGAAATGTTGACTGTTAGATCAGAAAGGCACGACAAATTTTGTTATTTATATTCAAGGAGGGCTGGCTATGGCTGTACAGCGTGGTTCAGTTTGAAAATTGAACGAAATATCCCGTGTGTAAAATTAATAAATACTAGATAATGCATTTATGGATTGGATTTGATCTATATTGATTTTGGAATCAAAAAATTGTAGAACTGTTGTAGTGAAATAAGCAAAACCCATTTTATTGCGTTTTGCACTACAATATAGCTTCAGAAGTAACGAATACGTCAATAGCCCTTTCTAATGTTTTTGTGTGAGCTTAGTTGTTTATTAGAGTAACCATTATGTATGAACGAAAGAACTGTGCTGTCACTTGCCTGTTATGACTCATACCACTGCGGGGACACGTCCTATCCGCTGCTGAACTTGCTCGATTTAAAAGCATTCTATTAATGCTTCCCATCATTGGTCTCCAGATAGATTAGGTATGGCTATGGTCTATGATTCTATTAGTATTATTGCTCCTTGATGATGAATATCCCAGTAAAGAATAGATTTTGGGTACAGGGAATGCCTCACAAAAAAAGGAAACCATAAAATGAAATTTTAATATAGTGTTTTTTATATAGTCCATGCACAGCCTTATTGGCTATTGTTTAATATATTTACCTTTTGTGTTTATCACTCGGGATTTATTATTTTGAATAAATTTAAAGCCATGCAAATAAACATAATTACCATTAAAAAAAGAACATAGGGCGTCCAATTGCTAGACTTGAACATATGGATATTTTGCTCCATCGCTGAAGTGGCAAAAAGTTAGTAGCTCCTAGTGGTCCATCATACGTATCCAGTTATTATAAAGTAAAAAACAAGATGGTCATTGAAGATTGCTAACGCAAACACTGAATATCTACTTGAAAAGCACTAAGCATTGGTAAATCATCTGAACAGATGCTTCGTCTTGTCACCATGATTCTTGCATCAAATCCAGGTACGCAACTGTTTTTAACAGCAAAGAATACCGCACCAGGGAATGTTAAAATTATCCACTTTCTGCCTCTGTTTCCTACTCCCCTCCATTCCAGCAAATCTTTTAGACCTCCAAGAATGCGACACCCTCCAAATTAAAAAGTATCATCGCAACATGATCGTCCGTTCCCATAAGACGTCTCTTAGTTCGCTGTATCCGGCATCATCCTTGTCTGCTGCGCCCCATAAGCTATTTATGAACTCGGTTTTGGTGCTGTGGAGCTTTTAGTTCTACTTAGAGGATCCCTTGTTACCGTTAGCCGGCGACATAATTTTCCTCTTAAGCACATTAAATGTGGAAAGTACACGGCGGCAGAAGACGAATGTCAACTTTAATAATTTAATTTGAATATGGCTCCCAGAAGGGCGAAGAGGAAACTGTCACTCCTTGTTTTGTTGTGCGGGAGTTACAGAAACACTCCTTGATTTATACTGCAGATCTGCGCTCTAGTTTGTCTGTTATGGTTGAGATTTGAAAGCAGATAGCGGACTTCACATGCACTTGAGGAATGTATGAAGCTGGGTAGTCAAAACACATTTTCCAAACTAGTATGTATTATTTAAAATGAAAATGACAAAGACCTTGCAAAATATTTAGGTGGGGATAGTTTCCATTGGCCCTTTTATCTCTGCCAATCAGTGTCATACCGTCTTTGATACCCCTAAGCCATAACAAGTAATGTATCCATTTTAGTTATATGAAAATGGCCTTTCTTTAGACAGCCGCATTGGGAGTGAGGGTAACGTAAAAAATTAAGAAATGAGAAGTCATCCCAGTCTGACCTTTTGCAGTCTGCACAATTATGTTCGAACGTATTAGTCCTTCTTGTATAGATCTGATACCTCAAGAAGTACCATACTTGGTTTTGCTAAGCGCTCTGTTACCTTAAGGCCTAAGCAAAATACTTTATTTTGGTACCAAACAACTTCCAAATATTTAAGAGATTAATGACTAAGTGGTGGTTGTCTTGTCTCCCAAGAAATTCAGTATATACGATCCTCCATATTGTTAAACGACTAAATGGAAATATTGGCAGAAAACAGTTCAATTAATATATCTATATCAACTACTTCTTCTGAGTAGATCGCGTGCATGACAAGTCATTCAAGTATTCAGGTCTCATCCAGTGCAAAATGATAGGACGTATAGCGTAAATCAAAATTGCCACTCACTAAACTAGTCAAGGTGTAAAATATAAGTCTGCGCATTATACGAAGAAGATAATAGCCACAAATGTGATAACAAAGGATTTGCATTTATAAAGCTTAATCAGGAGTCATGTCTCTATTTTTAAATACAGTCTGTCTCTAAATTCACATACAGGTTCACAGTCATTTCTTTAACGTATCTTCATAGCCTGTTTTTGGGATCCAAATTGTTTAGTATCACTACACATGAATGTTGAAGTGGTTTGTCAATAAAGCAGTTAATTCTGGGTATATATGTATTATAAATTCATGGTTTTTGAGTGGTCTAGAAACATAAGCAAAAAGTTTCAATTACAATTACATACTCCCAAATGATAAGCAAAAAATTTCAATTACTGATTTCACAATTAATACCTTCTGCTTCGGGCAAGGCGATCAAGGTAACTGGAACGTCATAAACTGCTTTTGGTTTCATAATAAAATTTATTGAACACCTTGTACAAATAAACCTATTTATGTCAAGTCAAGTTGAAAATAAGCCAGCAACTTTATACGCATAGCAAATAGGAGGAATTATTATGAAAACAATGAACTAGTTGCTACTAAAGATGCATGCATGGAAGGTCACTAAGAGCAAATCACTGAAATGCGTAACAGCATAGCCGTCCAAAAAGAGGCATCAGTGGAGCTAGGCGAGCTAGGTTAGCTAAATTCCATACGTTTCAAAATGTCAATGCCAAAATAACACACAAGGCGCAGCCTTCGAGGTGGCAGTATTTTATTGTATAGTAGAAATAAATGGCAATAATAATGATAATGTTGCTTATTTACGGGGATTGTCTCAAAGGTACGGCTGCTGCTTCTTTTGCGGGTTTATACTGCAACGGGCTATGGATACTGAAAATTTACAGAAACATGGAGCACGTGTAGTAAGAGGGAGGAGACCTGGAAATTTGCAATAACTAATTTTAAATAACCGATCGAAGGAGATTTAATAACAAGTATTCGAGTTGTTGCAGAGCAGATCAGAGTAAGTCAAAAAAAATATCCACGTTACGTTTAAATCAATTATATCACCTTCAACGCCTCCAAGCGCTCAAGCATGAAGACTTCCCCTCTAGAGTTGAGATTTGTGAATGGTTTGTACAACAAAATAAAAATGATCAACATTTTGGACAAAAACATTAGCTGTGGATGAGACAATATTTATCCGAAACAGAAATAACAATTTGGAATACGCATTTTTTGTCTGTTGACGATTCCCATGCAATTTTCAACACCCGTTTTCTGTTTGTGTGTGGGCAGTTTACATGTTGGACCATACGAGTATATATTATCAGGCCGTTTAAAGGGCGAAATTTATTTAGACTTTTTGCAACATAATCTGCCACTCAATATCATGCTAGCTATGCACCTTGTGATGCTTCTGTATTTGCAGGAATTGGCTGGACCATTGAAACACAGGCTTCGGACCAAAAACTGTATATTAGATCTGTTTTGGTTCAATGTCCGCACTGTTTCACCTGCCAGGTACCGATTACCATTTCCTGTCGCCATGCAGTACCTAGCTCGTGTAAACAGCACGTGTATCGCTGACATTTCAATAATGTGTAATGTGCAACATTAGCACTCCTACAAACTAATACCAAAACATAGACATAGACGTAGGGTGCACCACACCTCCCTTTCCGAAAGAATGGACTTCATTCTGGCCACAAATGAAGTACATTTCATTGGTTTGATACTTTTAAATTAAACTAACAATGGTGCACTCTACGTTTTAACCAAAAAAGAGAAAAAAAATACAAACGATTGGGTACCCTGCTATAGAAATTATATAACTTAGCTAAGAAACCAAACATTGACAAAAAAGAATATATGAGAATAAGAATAAAAAAATATTAGATTACATTCCTGCATACCTAGCAATATATAATATGTACATATACTTGTTTAAATAAATGCAAAAACGCTAAACCGTGCATTGTTTACCGGCGCCGGTTATTCACACTTCGGTCTATGTATATTGCAGCAAAATGGGTCGCTTCATAAGAAAAGCAAAATGTGCAGTTTCTATGTTTACTTTCGTTCGGTGAAACGTTGAACTCTGTTTTTATGGACTGTGATGATTTTTCATCTCTATTATTTTTAATTTTGCAATTGACACCATCTACCCCAATTACTGTATACGGACCTCTGTACCAAGGGTCGAACTTGTTCCGACTTTCATTTTCCAAAATTACTAATTCTCCCCGTTTTAACTGGAATTCATTAGCTGACCTATCATAACCAATTTTTCGACGTTCTTTTTCTTTAGCAATAAACTGATTTGCTCGTTTATGAGCTAACTGTAACCTATATCTTGCTTCTTGATAATAGGAATCCACGTTATATACAGGGTCTACCATGCCATTAAGAAGCATAGCTGGAATATCTGCTCGCCGTCCAAAAACTAGCTCAAACGGAGTAAAATTATGATATATACTAGGCGTAGTATTGTAGCAGAAACAATAAAATATAGCCCATCGGTACCAATCATCAAAATTACTGTTGATGTACATCCTCACATATTCATTCAAAACTCTATGATTTCTCTCACATCCTCCGATTGTTTGACTATGATATGCGGTAGAGATTTTATGATCTATGTTTAGGATCTTCAAAAGATTTTCTAAAACCTCTTTTTTGTATTCTGTGCCCATGTCGGTTCTAATTTCCTTCATAGGTCCATAAACCAGAATAAAGTGATCCATTATAGCCCTTGCCACCGTTTTAGCCTCCTTATTTGGTACTGGAATGACTGTGACATGTTTAGTTAATTCACACTGGATCGTTATGGCATAAACATTCCCACCTAACGTTTTTACGAACGGTCCAATCGTATCTATACATACGATGTCAAATGGTTTTTGAGTGGTTGGTGTGATAACCATTGGTTCTGAGTGCTGTACCTTTCTTTTATTTAGTTGACATTGCGGACAGTTTTTTATGTACATTGCCACGTCGCGAGACATTCCTTTCCATCTGTGTCTCATCCTTAACTTTTTCAACAGTTTCTTTTGACCACAGTGTCCTCCACTAATTAGATTGTCATGATATGTTTTAATCAAGCTAGATTTATCCTCTCTACACTTAACCAGTTTGGGAAGTTCATATAAAATAATTTCAGTCTTCTGTAATGCGCGCTGGCCGGCTTCTTTTAGCTGATTAATTGAGCATAATTTAAATATATCATCATTAAATTTCATCTTCATCTTAACTACTTTGTGATTACTAGCTAAATTTTCCAGCTGAGAGAGAATTTTTCCTAGAGAAAATTCCCCTTTAGTAAGCATTACCTTATCCTCAATGTGAAAGGTATTTTTTAATTCCAAAGACATCCATAGATGTTTTGGCTGAATCCTGAATGTTATTGTTGGAATTCCAAGCAGGTTCGAGTAGTCCACTACCTCATAGATTCTAGGTCTGCCTTTTGAACCTTGTGGACTTGGTGATTTCTCATCGCACTCTTCTTTTATATTTTTATTTTTGGTCATAGATCGCGTGATTGCCAGTACTTGATCAGAATGTGAAGAAATTTTCTTTAAATCATCAATTGATATTCTAGATAGAGCATCTGCTCCTACGTTTTCTGTTCCTTTTAGATACTCGACTTCAAAGTCATATTTTTCTAGGTCTAAACGCGTTCTTGTCAATTTTGATGACGGATTTTTCATTGAAAATATATACACAAGTGGTTTATGGTCTGATCCTACTAAGAATTTATTTCCATACAAATATGGGCGGTAGAAGTTAATAGCCCAATGTATCGCAGTCAGCTCCTGTTCAATAGTCGATTTATTTGATTCCCCTTTTGTGAACGTTTTTGATGCATATGCTATAGGCAAATCTTTTCCGTTGTGATTTTGGGATAACACAGCCGAACATCCAATTTTTGAAGCATCTGTAGTGAGCCTGAATTGCTTTTGGAAGTCCGGATATTGCAAAATGGGAGGTTTTATAAGACACTTTTTAAGTTTTTCGAAAGCTGCTTGACACTCTGGTGACCATAAAAAATCTGTCTTTTTCCTAGTTAATTTATTAAGAGGTTGAGTTATTTCTGCAAAATTTGGAATAAATCTCCTGTAATAATTACAGAAAGCGACAAAGCGTTTTACCGAGTCAGCGTTTGTTGGAATGGGATACCTGTTTATTACATCATACTTCACATCATCTGGTAATATTCCCTCAATCGTAATTTTGTGACCTAGGTAAGTAACGTCTTGTTGGAAAAATTTGCATTTTTCCGCGTTCAACTTAAGGTTGTATTTTCTACAAGTTTCAAAGGTAGCTCTAAGATTGAGCAAATGATGAGATTTTGAACACCCTATGACAATTAAATCGTCCATATAGAGAAAACACTTTTCAGGCGTTATTCCTGCAAATGCTATAGCCATCATCCTTTGAAAGGCTAGGGCCCACTTTAAGACCAAAAGGCAACCTGGTGAATCTATATGAACCTGAATTTGTGCTGAAAGTGGTAATATTTCTAGAGTCTTCGTGTAACGGTATCTGGTGGAAACCAGACTTTAAATCCAACGTCGAGAACCATTTGGCTCTTCCCAGTTGATCCAAGATATCGTCTATTCTTGGTAGAGGAAATTTATCAGATATTAGCTTTTTATTGATTTTTCTGAAATCCACGACCAATCTCCACTTCTTCTCACACGTAGTTGCTCTTTTAGGCACCAATAGTATAGGGCTGTTGAAACCCCCCGAAACTGAATTTTCAATTACACCCTCTTCGAGCATTTTGTCAACTTGTCGATTTATCTCAGCTGTTTCAGAGTATGGTATGCGATAGTTTTTTGTGTAGACCGGTTTTTCATCTATAAGATTCAGTTTTTGCTCATAAAAATTGTTGGTTGTCAATTTGTCTGTTTTTAGGGCAAAAATATCTGAAAATTCCTTACACAGGTTTAACATGTCATTTTTTACAAATTTAGGGATATCCTGATCCTGAAGTTCCTCCAAAAGAGTAGCTTCTCTTTTCTTAGTTTCTGCTTGAACGTTATAAATGGAATAATCACTTAATTTATCTGTTTCAATGTTTAGGTTTTTAATATAGACACTCTCCATGATTGTATTCAAAATCCTCACAACTGGATTCAATCTCGAGATGATCGACCCAGCTATAAAGACTCCTGGCATAACTTCCTTTTTCAAAATGACGGAATCCTCTGGCAGGTTTTCTAACTGTTTAACTTTACGTAATACTTCGCACCGAGGTGGAATCACTAATACATCTTCCTTTGGACCACTGTGTATCGGTAGAGATATTTCATCTTTAGAAGTTAATAATGTCATTGTCCAGCTAGCGTAATTCAATCGGCACAGATATTTAGTTATAAAATCTTTCCCTAGTATACCATCAGCCGGTATAGGAAAATTTTCCGCCACTATGTGGAAAGTATGACGTAGTGCATACGTATCGTTTATATAAATTTGAGTTGAAGCGGTCCCTAAGCTGTATACTACTCCTTCAGTGACGCTTTTGATACTACTTGTATTCGATCTGTTCAATTTTTGCCTGGGATTAATTTTTGTCACCTTGAACAATGATATATCTGCTCCGGTATCTACCAACAAGGTAATTCTATCGTTTCCGGTCATTTCACAGGCTACGGTTACAAAATTGGAGAGTGACAGGTCCAAGTTGAAAATTTTTATCGTTCCTCCATCGGACCCAGCTGGAGGTCCTGCTCGTTTCCCTGCTCTGTTTCTGCTTCATAGTTCCTCACGTAGGTGAAATTCGATCTTCCTCTATGATTGAAACCTCTCCGTCCTTGACCTCTTGAAGGTCCATACTGATCGCTGCGACTATAACGGTCATATGAAGATGGACGGTATTCAGAGTGATTTCGGTTATTGAAGTAATAATTTGTTCCTCTTTGTCCACGTCGATAATTTTGATATACTCCTCTTGTAAATTTATTTTGCTTCGTATATAGCACGGCATGTGTATTTTCTTCGGAAGCGACAGTTACATATTTCGTAATAGCTTCATCACAGCTGGAGAAAGTTGCTGCCTACATTATTATCTTAATTTTCTCAGAAGTTGTGTTTAGTTTTACGGAGTTCGCAGTACACTGCGTAGCGTATTTTTCAGCGACATGCCCTGGTATTCCCTCAGCTATATACGCTCTTCTGAGCCTTGCTGATAAGGCTTCGATTTCTGCTGCATATTTGGAAGTATCTTTATTGTATTGTTTCAACGCTAGGAGTTTTGAAGATACCGACTGTGAACTTTCAGTTCTAATACCAGTATTAAGCTCAGCAATGATTTCATCTAAGCTATCATTATTGCTGATTAGGTCGCGAGCTTTGCCTACTAATTTTATTCTGACAAAAGCCTTTGCGTTTTCTTCATGCCCTATTGAGTTGATTTTCAGCAAGTTTAGGGCATCTATATATGACTGCAGTTTTTCAGGTGATCCGTCAAATTCATTGGGCAAAATTTTCCCCGCCAAATTAAAAAATTCAAAGTTCGTAGTTGCCATATTTGAAAACGGATTTTCTGCTTCACATGTGTTTCCAGTTTCCGAGTCTTCCTCGCTAAAGCTTAAGTCTTCGTCAAGGACATCGATTTTGATAAATTCTATGCAGGAAGTTGGTACCTTATATGGCACCTTTAGTACCTGGTATGATCTTACCACACGATCCCTTGAATAGGAAAATAACTTCTTAACTAAGCTGAATTGCCTATGATCAAGATCAGACTGAATAGCTATAACTTCTTTTATAAATTGATTATAATACACCAGCAAATTGTCCCGAATTTCAAGACGAACAGATTCTGTCGTAGGTACCTGTTTCTTTAAAACCCTTTTTGATTCATTTACAATAGTTTGCTTTAAATTTGATAATTTAGCCCAGATATCTTCCCAAGTAATCATGTGAGATAATTAAGCGTATCATCTCCTTTACGATAACAATATTAAAATATGAAATATAAATTATTATTTCGCGGACTGAAAGTATTATTTAGACCCATTTTTTTTTAACTGCAGTAAGTGGAATTACATAAGGTCTCATAGCTATTGACAACTTTTTCATCTTAAATAAAAAGAAAGCAAAATATAAAAAAGGAAAAGGAAAAAGAACGTTTCATTGTCAACAAAAAAAAAATGTCACATACCAATTAATCCACAACAATGTATCCAAAAACGCACTATAGCACTACACTAATGATGCTCCCGATGCTTCCGAAGAGTCTTTTTCCACCGCAAGACACTCAGGCGTCGCCAGCCTGACTCCGTAGTATCATACTTCGGGAAATGTTCTTTTTAATACCCCGACGGTAAGCTTTGCACATTTTTAAGGCCACGATTGATAGTAGTCCGGCCGCGATTATGTACAGCAATACTCTAACGTCTATGGGTACCCGAATTGCCTGCTCTTCTACAACGGAGTTAGAATTCACTACTCCGGTGTCCGTCACTTCGCTGTATTTTGAACTGGTTTTCCCCATCTTCCGGAAATATAAGCACACTGCTGCTTGAAAATAAGTTGCCTAACTTTTATGGCAGGATCGCCATGTGATGCTTCTGTATTTGCAGGAATTGGCTGGACCATTGAAGCACAGGCTTCAGACCAAAAACTGTATATTAGATCTGTTTTGGTTCAATGTCCGCACTGTTTCACCTGCCAGGTACCGATTGCCATTTCCTGTCGCCATGCAGTACCTAGCTCGTGTAAACAGCACGTGTATCGCTGACATTTCAATAATGTGTAATGTGCAACATTAGCACTCCTACAAACTAATACCAAAACATAGACATAGACGTAGGGTGCACCACAACCTGCATATTTTAGACGGGAAATTTTAGATATAAGCTTCCCGAATAGATGGATCGGACTAAATTAACCATGGCCACCAAAATGGTCAGACCTGAATCCGTATGACTTTTTTTTGTGGGGGTTTATGAAAAGTTTAGTTTTCAGGATGTCTGTCAACACACAAGGATTAATTGCTCGTATTGAGCAGGCTGCGGCGACAGTTAGAGGAAAACCGATTCCATTATTGCATGCCGTTACGGAACAGTGATTACGTCGAGCAAATCATTGTGTTAAGTTAATGGTTACAACTTTGAACACCTTATTCAAGTTAGACAGGACCGTATTGCACCCGCTTTGTAATAATGCAACCTTATAGTTTTCGAGTTTTTTGAAACAAGCTATTTTGAAGAGTTGTCTATTTTAACCACTTCTATACACAACTAATAATAATAATATAATAGTAATAATAATATGTGGTCGCACGCTAACACAGAAGACATCGACATCCTCATACCGACAGAACTCTCGAAACACAGAGGAATTATATATACACAATCACTCCTCACAATACAGATAACAACACTCAGACATTTTTTTAAAGTAAACAGATAAAATCACATCGGACAACAGTAAAAGTACACAAAAACTACACACCAATCACCCTCTCATGTCCACACAGCAGACATACTCAATTCCATACAATCACAACAAGAAAAATATACACCTGGTCGCAGAAAGTGCTCAATGGCAAGCATAGATACCGTATTACGCCAGACCACATAAATAAAAAAAAACAGTCATACACCTGGCTGCAAGATAGCGAGCTGTTTCTAGAAACTGAGGGTTTTATGCTTGCTATCCAGGACCAAGTTATTACGAGAAACTACAAGAAATACGTAGTTAAAAATCCATCCATAACCAACGATAACTGCAGAAAATGTCACCAACAGAAGGAAACAATAGATCACATAACAAGCGCATGCAAAAATCTCGCTGGAACCGAGCAAATATCTAGACATAACTCTGCACCCAAAGTCATACGCCAAGCATTAAACACAACAAACAAGCTAATAAAAAACACAGAATTATTTATTTATATATCGACACCAGTACTCGAAAACAGTCAACATAAACTATACTGGGACGTTGAAATGCACACATATAAAACTATCACAGCCAATAGGCCAGATATAGGTTCTCATTCAAAAGCAAAGTTACTTACTTAATAGATATTGATATTCACAATGATATCTAAATTCGCCGACCTTGCAATAAATAAAACGAATCTGGAGCAAAACAAAGTTACTATTATCCACGTAATCATGTCTGTTTTAGGCCTTACACCAAACACATTCACACCACACCTGTAACAGTTAGGACTGGACGAAAAGTTACACAAAATATCCAAAAATTTGTACCTCTAATATTGTATGATCCTTCCTAAATTCAGAACAATAGTATAGCTCAGGTGTTGACCGTCAATACCTGCCGCAACCACGCGAGAAAAGTTTAGAGAAGCAGAATAATAATATTCATTTAGTCTCAAAGTTGTTGAATGAAATGACTGAAAAAATGAGTAAACAAACGTGATCCATAGACTGCTTAAAAAAGTATCAACTCAAGAATCACCCAGTATGCACCCTTGATATTTGCTTCATAAGTTAGGCAACCACATTCTCCTTTTGTGAGGCGACCGTGCAATTTATAAACTACAGTAGCACTGTCTATGCGCCTGACAGGGCGTAAACCGAACAAATCCCTATAAAATCACGGCAATAAATCTACCGCTGGCTATAACGGAGAGCCTTCTAACCACTTTTAAGCAAATTACTTTGTAGTATCTTTGTAAACCGCAAATACATTTACGACCACAGTTGCCCGGCAGTATTCTGATTTTATTGTCACAAAAACGCGCACATAGATTCGCTTGAAAACTAGTCAAGTTATTTTAGAAGCTTCACCTGGAAGTTTTTTTCAGTATTTTACCATGTATTTTTTGACCTTTCACTTTGCCACTACAGCTTTTTCCGCTTGTGCTGTAATATAAGGGTCTCTGAATGTAGCGTACTTTGAACAATGAAAATTGTTATAGGATGATTATGTTAGTTGAGTAATTTACGTTTAATGTAGTACATAACAAAGATGTACATTAAAGAAGGCAATGTAATAACTACCAGAGTTTTTGTTAGGTAGATGTTTTCTCTTTGCTATTTGACGACCTGTTTCTTGGGCCTATTCTATTGTTTATTTGGAAAAAGCTAATGTGAGATATTAAATGCTAATTGGTTATTGAAAACAAAATGTCAGATTATATAATAGGTTGGCTAGAAGTCCAAACATCTGTTGAAAATCCATAGCAAGTCATCAGCGTTACTTGATAGCGAAAAAAAGGATGGATCAAATGCTAATAATTTTTTCCACCCTTATTTGCTGGATTTTAGGCCTCGGTTCATAAAACTCATTGGGTAGGGCAAACAAACTCAAATAGACTATAGGTGATTCATATGGTGTCCAATAAAGTATCAGTTTCTGTTTTTTGAAGAAAATCATCAAAAAAGATTTTCGAATAATTCTGACAGGAGCAGGTCGTCAAATTAGCTGTTTTCCTTGGTGAAACTGTTCGGTAATTTCTAGACCTTCTAAAGATCGGCCCTAAGGGTCAATTACTGCTGGAATACAAGTGAACAATCTTATAAGATTTGGGTCACAATACTCTGAGGGAGGAGCTTAATCTAGTAGTGAGTTTGTGAGCGCATAAATTGACTGTCTTAGTAAAACATTATCAGTTATTGGGCATCAGTAAATCAAGTGAAGTAGTCAACTCAAAGTATATGCTTGCTTTGTTTAACTTGTGGCTATATTTTGAGCACCTAGTAAATCTAATGATATTGGATGTGATCTTAACGCCATTTTATGTAGTTTAATGTTTGTGTTCCTAAAATGTAATGATGTCTTAGAAAAACTGACGATAGATAATAGTCAGTGCCAGGTCAGTTGTGACTTTATATGTTAACTTGTTATAAGTTTTCTTTTTTCAATTTTGTGGCTTTATTTTGTACCTATATCAAATCTAAGTGATAAATGATATCAAGTTGAGTCGTCGAAAAGTAACTATGAAAACCAAAAAAATTACATAAAGCATTTTCGAATGAATTTTACGATATGCAGGGTGGGCCAGTAGTGAATTTACAGAAGACTGTGGGCTTACTAAAACATATTTAAAAAATCCGTCACTTGTTCATGATAGGCGCCTTGAGGGGTATAACGTTAAAATATTTTCGCTTAAATTTTGACGCTTGTATAGGGTGATTCATATACAAAACTTACATTTTATTGAATATTGCATATTTGGATTCCTTGATGAATTCTAATGTGACTTTATGTATCTTATATGGGACATTAAATGAACCGTTGATTTGCAAATCATCATGTATGATATATCAGAAGAGCTATCAGAAAGAAATGATATCACAGCAATTACCAAAGTTAGAGGGCTGTGATTTTGCGATGCGACTTTTGTACGTATAGAAAAATTAAGCATTCCCATTTGAAAAACCCAAGTTACCTGTGACTGAAGTTCCCTTAATTAATCTACTGACTTCTCCAAGTACAAAAATAATTCAAATTAATTTTTTTTCTGATATGTTCTTGTACCAAACGTGGTGATTTATGCTTAAACGGTTAGTTTAAAGTCCCATATTTGATACAAAAACCTACACTAGGACTCACCAAGCAATCCAAATATACAACAATATACAGAGCTTTTCTGTTTAAAAAAATATAAGTTTGATATGAATCTGTATAAACATCAAAATTTGAGTGATATTTTAACGTTATAGCTCTAAGGGGTCCCTACTGTGACCAAGTGATAGATTTCTAAAATATGTTTTAGTAAGCTCACAATCCTTCGTCCACTCACTATCAGCCCACCCTGTGTAATCTTTGTTAATTTGGCACCTTATGCCTGTTACAATATATAGATAAACTTTTTTGATACCTCTCGCCAGACACACAGTTTTCAAGATCAGTGAGAAAGTCAAACAAAACTATTTGAGTCTTCGTTATTTCGCTTCTCTATTCCACCCTGATTGGGCCTTGCCACGTCAGCATCGTCCACAATGGCCTCAAAAGCCTAAACCGTCGAGATTTCGAAGGCTCGGCTGTATTGAAGCCGTTTTTGTCCACCTTGCAGCCTCCCTTGTGCCCTTAGAAATATAGAAAGTTCGCCGACAGAGTGTTAGATGGATTTGACACGGCTTTTGTTGACTTTAATTCCTGCTACAGCAAGGACGGCTACCGAATCTCGACGACTACATGGGCGTCGATGAATTTATACTACTACTACTTACAGTTTGTCAACGAGGTATCATGGTCCGATTTTTTTAAGAATGATTGGTCTAAATAGTGGATTTTTTTTTAACTTCAGACAAGACAAGCGACTGTTATATACTAGATGTTTAAAACTTCTTCCATGAATCTCCTGCACACATGTTTGACATACGGTAGGGTGCAACTGAGCTGGCTAGTGGGGTCTCTTGTAAGCCATAATTCAAGCGGTTATTAATCCAGTATGGTCAGAGAGGAAAAAATCTCTGGAGGTGGGGAAGGTGGCGGGAAAGAATGACATGGAACTTTAAGAGCCCAGATCACCCCTTGAAAACGAGATTACATTTTACAGCCAAACGATGACAAAAATCAGAAAATTCACAAGCATACTTGTCTCTTAGAATGTAATTGGGAAGAGGGGACAAGAATTAATTTTTCAAAATTTTTCAAAAAAGTTTTTCAAAATCTTTACTACTCAATTTTACTAGATTCTAAATCGTGTCACCCCTTCCTAATCATTTTATAAGCAACTTTTGTTCTTTACGTTTTTTTAGTATCTGTGTCAGTTTGGGCGTAAAATGTAATCTCCAAAAAAATTGTTAATTCCGGTTAACTCCATACGACCTGCAGTGCGCGTGATGAAATAGCAACGGTCGCTTCGGTACCACGCAATGTGTGTGTGCTGTGGGCAGCGCGGTAGTTGAAGCTCAAACGCCCGAATGAGCCGGTTTCGCAGTCGCAGTTGATCAGCTGATGATCCGGCCTCTTAATTGCGTACTGAATATAATGATAATGTGGCGATAGTGCGGTGTTTTAGGAAAAAGGCTAGATCTGCAAAAAAATATTGAGTTTACGCGTTTATGGCATTGATAATTTATATGTGTTGGAGTAACAAACTTTTTTTTGGAGATTTCTAGCATAAATTGTCATGTGTAAGTATTATACTTATACCGTGCTGCTGCTACCCATTACCGATCCGATGTACCTACTGTACTTAAAATACAGTAGCCACAAACCACTACGGGCCGGTTGTACAAATGCTGGTTTGATTCTAGCTTTATTAAACCTAAGCTCAGCTAAGCTTAGGCTTAAAGTTGACACTCGTTGTACAATCGCTGGTTTATTCAAACCTGGTTGATAATAGAATTCATTACGGCTAGCACTTATGAGGCAATGGATACTGTCATGAGTATCTGAAAAAAAACTCTATCTGGCTTGTCACAGTTCCTCATTTGTGGCGGCTTGTGTCAAATTTGGGCAACGGCCGTTTCTGCCTCTGTTCTTTTGTTTGCTTTCTTTGTCAAATTGGACACAAATGTTTCCAGAAATATAACTTGACAAAGTGACAAGCAATTTAGATGTTAATATGTTTTGAAACTAGTACATCCTATGAATTTGTTTTAACAACTGACTGTCAGACAGGGCGCTAGTTATATGGTTCATACCAGGTACTATTGAACATAACTTTTTTGAGGTCAGATTTATAGATTTAAAGTTTAGGTGAACATGAACATCATTCAATTCTACACCAAAAAGGTACTCTTGGTAAAACTCGATACCGTGCACCGTTTTCGTTATAGTCTATATTTTATACTATTTTTTTTGTTCGATCTTTCTTCTAATATCGGATATAAATTATATTTGTACTACGTCCATGCGTCGACGGCCCCAGCAGACCTATTGGGAAATGGGAGGCTTAAGCTATTGAAAGAAAACTTGTGCGTTCTATTTACTTTGGGGCTTTGATATCAAAGCCTGTAATTATCTTTCGGGGAGAAGAGGGTATAAGAGGGCGTGCAAGAGAAGAAAACTTACGACCGTACCAAGGTTTTGTCCCAGAAAATGTATTTTCGGTGATTATATCATTATACTGGTTCCATATTGAGTTGACCACGCACGGTAAGGAAGTCAGTTTTTATACCTTCTACATCGCTAGGTACTCGAGTGAGGAAAAAACAAGGGACCGGTTTCAATTTTGGACCAGACATATTTTTACGTGCATCCTAGAAGCTGTCAGTCTATAAGTGCTAGTGACATCTTCATATTGAGGTCTATTTTTGTATATATTATGTATCTTGTAAGGGTTGTAAGGTAAAGGCCTCGGTAAAGACTAAAGTGTTATTAAGCTTTTTTGTTACATGCTACATGTTACAGAAGGGCTTAAAGAAATAGTCGGGAAGTACAGACAAATTAGTATGGGATAAAAAGAATTATACTTTGAAATAACTTAAATCCAAAAATATCACGCTTCAGTTTAGCATGGATTGATTATACAATTTTGAAATATGGTGGATGTGTGCGATATCCTATATTATCAAACAAAATACAAAAATTGGTGAATGCCCTAACCAATCTCAGGTAGTATGGTTGAATCTCGCACGGACATTAATCGCTTTTTCGTTCATTAAAATAGACAACAAGAATGATTTGTACTTCCTGGTATCAGTTATATGAAATATATATAATATGTTGACTAGGAGAACTTATTATCCTAATGACATATCACTAAAACTACAAGAAAAATAAGTAATGGTTTTACTAGGATTGAAAGAAATGAATTGAGGCTTTGTTACCACATAACATTAGAGATATTCAAATTTTTGGTACTGTATTGAGTCTAAACTAAAACACACATCTATCTACATAATCCAAGTGTTCTGAAATGTCACTCTGTACACCTATAATATGACGATAGCTTCTTAGTCTGAATTTACCATTGCCAAGCGGAAATATTTGATATACATAGACCGCCCAAATAAGAAAAACTTATGGTTTTCAAATATAAAGAGCTTGAGCGCTAAATACAGACTTAAAAGCTATAGTGCATCTTGTTTCATTTACATACTTCGCTGACAGAACTTTACCAGTTCTATTGACAAAGGGATAATATCTGACATTTTCATGCTGAAATTATCTGCTCTCTGTAAATATAAATTAAAAGTTTCAAAATGTAAGTTGCATTAATAGGAAATTATACTAAGAATTAGATCGTCCGAGAATCCGTGCTTTTCAAAAATGAAATGTTACTGCTGTTTGAGTCCAAAAACAACAAAAATGAAACTAAGCTTGTTTTTTATATACATAATATCGGCAATAATCATTAAATTTTTCTCACACTTCTCATTTTGTTCACTATTAAGAACAATTTTTCCCATTCCACAGCCCTTATATAGCACAAAGTTTTACAGAATTTAAAAACATCGACAGCTTATAGCTTTCATGCATCCTTATGTGTTAAGCGGTGCAACACAATTTAATGAGTGCCTGTAACTAGTTCAATACACATTACCTACTTCTCATGTGGTATCTGTTACAAAAACTATTCAATATGAGTTATTACCCCATATCACGAAACAATACACAAAGCGTACATCACAAAAACTTACAGGTAATTAAGCAGATGCCGATCCAAGGACGAACTTGATATTACATAAAAGGACATAAAAACGTCTCACTGGTGTAGTTGGGTTTTTTTATCAAAATAGAAGATCCATTAGTAAGATTTCATAAAAGCTTCAGCCGAAAGTTGATATTCTCTTACTATAATCGATACGAGTACGAGTATTTGCTCATCCTTATAGACAGAACTGTTAGATATTGTTAGAGTCTTATGCAGGTGGGTTTATATCAGCTATATTCAGCGTATAGATGCAGGGAAAATTTTATAGATGATTTTTATTCTAAGAATACTTTGATGATTTTTGAAAAACCGCTTCATTTTAAAGATACTGGGTGAAAAAATTTTTCGAGTACTAATTGCGATATTTCTTGAAATTACTAAGGTAATAAAATGTGGCGTGCAGCAATGTGTTTAAGATGTACACAATAATTATAGTGCACCATCACATTTTAGTTTGGTTGCTCGTAAGTTATTTCTTGTGAGCTTATCTAATAATCACTATTCATAGCTTTGTTGCATGTCTACCAAACATCCTGTGTACCCCAGATTTGTCTTCAGCGTCTTAGCAGGAATCTATTATGTGTCTAGACTTAATATATTTTTAACTTGAAGGCAGGTTGGTGTGATACGATTTATAATTTTATTAATAATGGTGAAAGTACCAACCGTTACTTGGCGACTAAAAATATAGCACTTTCACCATTATACATAAAACATCTAGGTCATTGCAAAATCTTAGGGCCGGTTTCACAATGATGGGTTAACTTAAGGTTGTGTGTTGACCGGAGGTTAACCCTAGATGTCATGTTTCACAAATAATGGTTTTCAATTTTAATTGAGGTCAACTTAACCCCAAGAAATTCTTGAGTTAACCCTAGGTTTGCGATGACGCATGCGCGGTTATGTTACTTTGGTTTTGCTACTTGCTAGGCGTTTGAAGTTTCATATTTTATCGTTTACCTTAACGCTTTCCATCGCTCTTTTTATTTGAAATGTATGGTTATGATGTAAGTGCGTATAGCAGTGATGAAGAAGCAATGAGACGAAGAATATTTCGACCTAGAGTCAATTATTTTGAGGAATATGATCACCATGACTCCTTGGTCTTTTTTAATTTTTTGTATTATTCTTTCAGCACCTCTATAGATCTGCGACTATTATTTGCACATTTGCAATTAAATTCTTCTCCTATATTTTCCCAGACGTTGTCTTTTTCGCGCCATATTGTTGCACCTTTTGTTTGCATTCTATTACATGCCTGTACTTTTCTGCTAACGAAATGAACAGATTTTCTTCGTCTTTAAAAAAGTTGTTAACTCTTTTTGGTTTTTCCATGCTGACACACGGGCATATTATTTGAAAAAGGCCCCAGAACCAATTACAACGCCAAGCAGTCCAAATACCAACCCAACCTAAAAATCTTTTATCTATGCCAACCACCAAATAACTGCGAATGAAATGGAAAAACGTCAGTGGAAAAAGCCAGAATGAGGTCGGAAATCGCATGGAACTGACAACTCAACGAACTCATCCAGTCTTGTCAGAAAAACACAAAGCACCAGCACAAAAAATCTAACGAAGGAAATAATAAGAATAAGAATTTTAAATATTGCGGACACAGTACTACCAACCGCTAAAAATAAAATACAACTCGCGGTCAGTTAACCCTATGCCATTTTATGATTGTGAAACAAAAGGCGTTCCATGGTTCGAGTTAACTCGCAGGTCGAGGTTAGTAAACCGTCAGAGTGACCACTGATTGTGAAACTGGGCCTTAGCTTGCTGGGGTTATTCTAACTAAAAAATTAATTTTTTTAAATTAAATCATCTGTCTAGTCTCAATACGTTTTTAACTTGACGACAGGCGTGGACTGAATTTTCCTTGTCTTCGACGAATCAATGTAGGTTGGCTTTAAGTCCGCGCCAGATCCTTCCGAGGCCGGGTATCCTTACCTAAGTGTTAGAAGGGAGAGGGGCGTTTGGCATTGTGGCCGGCTAGGCGAGAGTGGTTCGGCCGCGAGGGGATGGCTGGCAGTGACATGTCGCACTCTCCAGTCTAATGCACATGTTTCGAGCTTGCCGCCATTGCCACCACCCAACCCCGTATGTGACGCGACAATCTAATGAAGCAATTACCGCACACGTACTGTAAGTTGGCGTCGACGACAAAGCGACGCCGACGCCGACGGTGGTGACATTTACACGCGCTGCTACTGCACTTGCCGCTGCTGCTTGTTTACCGGATGCCACTCAAGCTACTTTTGCATCGGCAGCTGCTTGCAGTTCACATTCTAATAAGCTATTTCTCCTCAGTTAGTCGCCTGTGCTCCTCTGATGAAATTAGTCGCGTGACCTACGTATTATCATTACTCTCCTTTTGATACATAAAGGTGCAGCGGGTATGATTTTCCAATTAGGTGTAAATCGTAAATTCTAATGTTGCTGATATAAGCAGAAAGAGCAAAGAGAAAAGGTCATAATTAGTAAAAGTAAGCCAGGGACATAGAAATAACATGATATTAATATAGAACATAAAAAACTATTTATAGAGGTATTACTTTTTTCAGTAAATACCAGACCGATGCCTGCAGCTTGTTGTTTCCTCGACATATACGAAGCCTGCAGGTTCTGCAGAGCAGGACATTGCACATAATCACTAACACCCCATGGTATCTTTCCAACAATGCCCTTCACAGGGACTTAGACATCCCTTACTTAAGAGATTACATTAAATAGCCGGCGCAACTACCTTACAGGCAAGCGGAATCACACAGCAACCATATGTTGCGCGAGTCAGTGGACTACACAGTCGATCAAGTTTGCAAGCCCACAAGGCCGCAGCTCACATTGTGATCAAAATAAAATTGTCCAATTTCGAAAACAACTAAATTTTTTATATTGAAGGTATCGAATCTGAAAATTAACCCTTTTGGTTAAACTAAGAAATTACCGAACGTACTTCGACTATGTCAGGTTATAGCATCCAACCGACGTACTTCCTCCTGAAGAGGAGGTTCCTCTCCTCCCTTTATTTCGGTTTATTCCCGTACTTCTTGCCAACTTGGTCATGTTTCTGGTATCTGGGTAACCAGAAAGGTCGACTGACATAACCGACTAAGAGCAAAGATTCACTTGACCGCTCTGAGAAGCAATGAAGGATTGAATGATTATTATCTTCTTTGTGACTAACAGAGTAGTCTACACCTTTTCCAAATGTATTTCAGATAGTATCAGTTGTATTTCAGATTAGACAATTGTATTTCAGAAATCGTCAATTGTATTTTAGATTAGTCAATTGTATTTCAGGAAACGTCAATCGTATTTCAGATTAGTCAATTGTATTTCAGAAAACGTCAATTGTACTTCAAATTAGTCAAATGTATTTCAGAAAACATCATATGAAATTCAGAAAATGTTATTTGTAAATCAGAAAGTATCACTTGTATTTCAGAAAGCATAATGATTGTGTATTATCCAGAAAAATTTATTAAACAAATAATAACATCTAACATAATTATTGAAAAGTTGAGTACATACATAGATCATACATAATTTTTGAGCACAGAAAGTATTTTGAGGTACTAACACTAACGCCCTACTTGCATATCTTGCAGTAATAAAGAAGCAGCATGAAAAATTGTTGTATGTTGTACTGCCCTGGCACAGTCTCCTCCAACAATCGTTCCTTTTGCCGAATCTATGATTTCATCCAGATAAAGTAGTCTTTGTTCCACAATGCCAATTCCTCTAGCTTGTGGAACCCGAACATGAGTTTTAACATATGTCTTAATTTTCGATGGGGTTAAGCATCGGAGAATACGGTCCCAAACGCAATAAAGTAGCTTCTGTATTATTCATGACACCTTCAAATCTTGCATGGCAAGGTGCGTTATCACATACAATCTCCAAATCACCTACTTCATTTCCCATATCCTGCCATCATTGCAGTAAATTTGTTATCCAAATATATAAAGAAACCGATGAAAAAGAGCCTCTGCGACGTTCCATTGTCACAACCCCTACCGGAGATATTGCACCTATTAGGTATACATTGGGACCCCTTGCAGCTGGTAAGTGTTGAACAGCTCGCACACCAACTCGGGACCGACCTCGTGTTCGACGGCAAAACAAATTGAAATTTGTTTAACGGAATGAAAACACCTACCAACTAATGTTCCAAAAAATCATCATGCGAAATCTACGGGCAGTCTGCGCGTACTAATTAAAAAAAAAAAGAATCGCGACGAAACCGGCCGGGGTTTGATGCAGAATTCTTTGTTTCTTTCTGCAGATTGCAAAAAAAAGACAATTTCATCCACTTTTGCTGGGCAGTTTATGAGAAATATGAGATTAAAGTTCGATTTTTCCGTAATATTTGTTGAAAGTTGTTAAAACATCCATCATATTGATTAAAACGGATGACGTTCTTTAATACTTGCTCTTGGGAGATCCAACTATGACATGTATTAGTGTCATCCGTTTATGTTATGTTTAACCCCATTTTTCAACCCTTACAGTGGGTGACACTATTGAACGCCTTCTAAAAAGTTACGCAAGGCGTTGAGTAATGTGACCCCTGTAGAGATTGAAAAATGAGGTTAAACGTATTAAAGACGGATGACATTGTTTCATATCTACTTGGACCTCCCAAGAACATGTATAAAATACGTCATCCGTTTTGAATAATATGAAGAATTCTTTAACGATTTTTAACGAAAATGACTTGAAGCATCAAAATTTAAGCTCGTATTTCTCATAAACTGTCCAGCAGAAACGGATGACGGTATTTTTTATGTTATCTCTAGGGAAAAAAGAATTTTCGGGCAAGTTCTGACCAGTTTCGTCGCGGCTTTTTTTCATTTAAAAAAAATCGGTATGCGCAAACCTCCCGTAGATTTAGGATAACGATCTTCTGGTTAGTTAGTTTGTAGGTGTACCAAAATGCTACCGCATTTTGATTCAGATACTTGACGCTTTTTTTTACGTTTTAATACTCTATCTCAGATAACTTTCACACCATTTTCGAGTGCAATGACAAAAAAGTTTCTAAACTACTTCTAGAACCCAAATACCAAGCCTCATCCAATTTCTTTCTGAACACCAAAATCATGCCTCATTTTATTCTAATTTTCATCTTCGATCAGTACCAAGTACTTGTTGCTATTAGAGCGCAGTACATATTTATAGACGCTCAAGGGCTCAGCGGATATTAGTCGCATACTTCATGAAGTATTGCAATTACGCATTATTTCAGATTTGCGGTTTATGGAGATGACATTATTTCTTCTGTCCGCAAATGTGAGCCTGGAAAGCAAATGTATTGCGTGAATGCAATGCTCTTTGTATGAGTATGTGGAAGCTAAGGGTATCGTATAACACGAACTATTTTCACGTCCATATATCGGTTGGCTTTAATAGTTGTCTACGTGAAAGACCAAGATAGAATCAGCAGTATTTTTTGTTCTTGAAACACTACAATGATGACAGAAGTTTTGAAAGCATTATGCATAGCGATAAAGCGTATATCCCTTATCCATTCATTTTATCGTATTTGTAGGACTCCAATGGTATCAAACCTATTTCTGTTTACAGCTAAGAGTTGTGCATGATAGCATCTACACGCGATGTACAAATTACCTAGAATAATATAAATAAATCATTAGCGATAATGTCCGAGGGCAACTGGTTATTTAAAGAGCTGTTAGCATGGAATCCTCGTTTAAAATAAAAAAAATGGTATCAAGTAGCTTCACCTCTCATGCATTTTCTATTTGTACACTATTAATTAAAGTTCTGAG
Organism: Callosobruchus maculatus; assembly: GCA_951848785.1. Lineage (NCBI taxonomy): Eukaryota > Metazoa > Arthropoda > Insecta > Coleoptera > Chrysomelidae > Callosobruchus > Callosobruchus maculatus. The sequence continues at coordinate 21,785,081 of CATOUR010000014.1, read as the reverse complement.
GATAATAAAAAGTTTACGCCTATACACACACAATATGTCAAATTCGCTAGAAAACGGAGCACTGTCGTGGTATGGTTACGTCAAAAGAATGCAGAACACAGGTGGCCAAGATGAATATTGGAATGGGAGCAATGGACGACGAGACCTAATACCCGTTTTACATCAACAATAAATCCATGGTTTTAATTCGTGGATTCAGTTCGTGGTCAAAATTGACAAATGCAAAACAGGAATTCGAGATCAAACAAGTCAATGGATTTCGTTTTGGATTTCTTCACTGATTTAGAACCTGTTCTAATCTGTGGTCAGGTTTGACATCAAATTCGGTAGTGCCAACCATAAAATCATATGATGGATGTCATGACTGTGTATGTTATTAAACATTTTCTAAATGAAAATTCGCAATCAAATTAAGAGCTCTACTGTCAAAAGGCTTGAAAAGATCTTGCGAAAATAGCCAAATCATATACTGTGACAGCAACAGTGTTGGCAGCACTGCATACTATCACAAAATCCATGGTTTTATTCACAGACGTAAAACACAGTTTTCCGTTGAAGACGACCATGGACAAATCTGTGCATAAATTCGCGAGGAAATTGTTGATGTAAAACGGGCATAAGAAGGAAGACTTACATTGAAGATGCTCTACAACATATGTAGAGGCCTGAGAGTAGGGGAATGGAATATAAGAGAGCTGTGAAGGACAAGAACGCCAACCGATAAGGAGAAATGCCAAAAAAGAGGCCTATGTTCAAGAATGGCCACATGATTATAGAGACAACAAAATATACAAGTTATAAATTACATCATTAAAATATTTGAACAAATATGAATAAATAAGATTGTGTTTCTTCTCCAGAAACATTTTCCTATCTACGTACAAAGCTTCGGTTGAGTGGGGCTGCTTAGGAAAGGAGTTTCAGTACATCATTTTGTTACAACCTATATTCCTTTTTCTTCCAAATAGTGCCACTTATATCAGTGAACGTGATTAGCAACGTCGAAATCGCAAGCACCCCTGGTACCTTTGAAAGGTCACTCCACTATGCTAGTGGTATGATTTTCACAATACCACAGACTATTTTCGTCCCGCCGCAGAAAAATTCAATTTCAACTGTTTAGTAGCTTCCAGGTAATAGAGATAATCAATTGTTAGTCTAGTAGCAGAAAACAGCCATTGAAAATTATTCTGTATCCTTCTTTTAATAAGGTAAATACATTAGGGTCGCTTAAAAACGTACAGATACTTACCAATAAAAAGTTTATATTGGGAAACAGAATATTTCAAAAAGAGGCTATTATTGACCTAATCACAGATGAAAGTTTCTTCCTATGTTCTCGGTTTACTTTCATTTTTTTATTATCTTTCTTTTCGGCAAAAACGTGGTAGCATCTTTATCAATAATTTACAGTACTCTTCTATATAATGTGTCTATTATGTATAAATTATTGCTTTTGATTTATACTTTGTTATCATATCGTTTTCTTTAAGGTTAAGTTTAAAACCTATTAGATGTAAACGAAGTCATTCATTTACTTTTCTATTTCTACGTTTTGGTTTTTAGACTATTTCTTCACCGCCACTAAATCGATTTTCAAAAGCAATATAATATTTGTAGATTCTATAAAACAATAACTCTACTGTAAACGTTTCATTATGATCATATGAATGGTGGCCGAGATTTAGGCCAGCCAAGGATTACAGAGCAGATCAAATAAAATGACATACAGGCTAAAGATAGGAAAAGATTGAGCTGAGGCATATGAGTTTGAAATAGTTTTTTATCTAGAATAATGTACCGGTATCTTCCATTAAGGAGCGGTACATCTGATTTTCACAGGCTTTAATCTACGTATGTAAATTTAATCAAAAACGGCTCATGTATTCCATTATGTCTGTCACCCCTTTGTTAGGTTATATCTAAAGTCCATTCGCTGATTACCAATTATTCCAAAAACAGTATTCCCGATTTTAACCAGATTAAAATCCATTATTCAATGTTTTGTGCGAATGGATGGAGCTGGCAGATGTTTGTTATATAGAACCAAATTTCAATTAATTTCAAAACAGTTCTTGGAAAAAGCGTTACAAATTTTCGATTGGAAAAAATCACCTGTAATTCGTGAAAATGATAGATAGAGTTAAAATCTGAGAATGGATCCAAAACTGCACATAAAAAATGCAATATATTACAAGCGCTGCATGTTTGTTGTATTGAAATAACCCAGTTTGTATTAGACAAAAAATACTATTATCATTTTCCTCTTCAGTGATCCACTGATATGTTGAAACTACTTTTCTTTTTTTACCACAGTAATTTTGCCTCTCATGAAGTTATATTGGTAAAACATAATTAAAATATAACAATTTGCTTCCGATATATGCTCGTACTTGGGCTAAGTCCAGATATGAGTACTACATTTCCAATCCAAGGTGTGGCTACCCAAGCACCTTAGCATGTCCAAAGGAAGAACTAGTTACGGGTATCAGTTCCAAATTATAGACTCATTGACATCCATAATGATAATATTACAGAGAAGTATACGTATTTCGTAGTTCACTAAAGGGTTCAAACGGAATCAAAGCAATAGATCCCAACAGTTTTGTTACGCCTATGGTCACGTGTAATCTTTTAGATTACGATTAAAATAAAAGTTGTAGTAAAACAAATATTTTTGCTTAGCGAATATAACATAAACTTGTCCAAACGAGAACATATTATAATTTAGTTAAAAAAGCTGATAATCCCCACATAAAAAGATTTCATGTGCATAAAATTGTTAAAAAAACTATTTTTATGCAATAACGTTTAATAAAGGTAGAAAACACAAATTGGCCATTACGTCTGTAGTCCTAGGGCCGGTTTCACTATGATGGGTTAACTCAAGGTTTTGTGTTGACCGGAGGTTAGCCTTAGATGTCATGTTTCACCAAATGGTGGTTTTCGATTTTACTTGAGGTTAACTCTGAATTAACTTCACCCCAAGAAATTCTTGAGTTAACCCCAGGTTTGCGATGACGCATGCGCATTAGGTTATGTCACTTGGTCACTGGTTCTGCTACGTTTGAAGTTTCATATTTTATCATTTACCTTAACGCCTACCATCGTTCTTTTTATTTGAAATGAATGGTTATGATGCAAATGCGTATAGCAGTGATGAAGAAGCAAGAATATTTCGACCTATGGTCAATTATTTTGAGGAATATGATTACCATAACTCCTTGGTCTTTTTAAATTCTTGTATTTTTGTATTTTTCTTTCGCAGGCATTGTATTTTTCGCGCCATGTTGTTGCACCTTTTTTTGCATTCTATTACATGCCTGTACCTTTCTACTACCGAAATGAACAGTTGTTCTTTATTTTTGGTTTTTCCATGCTGACACACGGGTACATGCACGGCTATTATTTGAAAAAGGCCCCAGAAGCAATTTCAACGCCAAGCAATCCAAACACCAACCCAACCTAAACATATTTTTTCTACGCCAAACACCAAATAACTGCGAACGAAATGAAAAAACGTCAGTGGAAAGAACCAAAGTGAGGTTGGAAATCGCATGGAACTGACAACTCAACGAACTCATTCTTTGACAGTCTTACAGAAAAACACAAAACACCAGCACGAACCACCTAACGAAGGAAATAAGAAAAACAAGAATTTTAAATATTGCGGACACAGTACCACCAACCGCTAAAAATAAAATACAACTCGCGGTCAGTTAACCCTACGTCATTTTATGATTGTGAAACAAGGGGCGTTCCATTGTTCGAGTTAACTCGCAGGTCGAGATTAGGAAACCGTCAGAGTGACCACTGATTGTAAAACTGGGCCTTAAGCCTGAAAAACACTACAACAAATAAAACTGTGTTGCAGTAAGTTGCATATATTTCTGTTTATAACATATGATAAACTTCATTTATGCTGAGCACAGTGATTGTATACAAGCATAGTACGTTCTAGGCAAACAGGCTTTCTGCAAACACAGGTACCTTATCAATCTATGGTTCTACATACCTAGGACATAGATGAGAAAACTTACGTTTTTCGGGTTTTCGATTCTGATTTCTTTTCGTAGTTCTGAAACCCAAAGTACTCTCCGGATGGTAATGCGTAGTTTACCGTTATACTGCTATAGCCAAACGTCAATTCATTATTATTTTACGCTAGCAGCTTTTCTGACGTCAACCAGAAAATGCATTTTTTCAATATTTTCTACGTTTTCCTTACAATACTGCTATATCCCATATGAATGAATAAATTTATTAGAGCCAACTTTTTCAGAATCTATATCACATACAAAACTTACGTGAACGGTCCCGTGTTGTCTGTGAGACTACTCTCGAACTTTAAATTGTGCTTGATTGCTAAAAACGAATGCAATGTTGTTCTAGAGCTGTGTACGGGTCAAGCTTGAGTAGGTTAAGAATTAGACGGAAGTAGTGGTAGTAGCAGTAGTACTTAATAACAAATAATTATTTGCAGTCTGTAGTTTGTGACACTACGCCGGATCAGTTAAGGGTCAACATTCTATCGCATAACGATGAAATCAATTTTTTTTAGGTTCTGGTGATGTTATTTGAACATCCGGAAAACCCGTCAGATACTGTTTACTACTATTGGACGCCACTGATTGAAGCGAGGGCTTGGGTCTTCAAGCGACACACTCCTACATGCGATGGCGCTACACGGTTTGGCGTTGCTTTAGTCGTAATTAAATTTTCTCTGTGAGAGGTCGCTGGTCCTGTTACAGTGTAAATGTTTTGACTGCGAATCAGGGACGGATCGAATACTCTACCAGAGGTTTGCTTGAATAGGCCATTGCACTTTGGAACGACGACCAACCAGGAAATAGCACTAAATGTGGTTCATCAAGGTACAGTTATCCTGAGAGCTCATACTGATGTAGGATAGGAAATTACTGTACAGTCACATACATATCGAGTTTATAAAAAAATTCAGCGTGACTAGGAGACGGTGAGTGTCGCTCTCATGTGTGGCGATGCAAAGCACTCTTTAAAGCTTCTGGACACTATAGTGATGAGAGCAGACTAATCGATACGCCTAACCTCACAAAGAATCTCCACGGCCTGGAATATTGAAGGAGAGTGGCTGACCTGTCGCTGTTCGAGTGAGCTCTCCCAGATAACAACACCAAAGGCCGTCTGAACGAGGAACATTAGAGAGGTTCTGCGAGCTCATCCTTACCAGGTCGAGGTCTCTACTCCTCAAACCAGTCTCCTACAGTATTCCTTCTTTTGGAGAACATCGACGCTGTGAAATGAGCTGCCGAGGAAGTTTTTTCTCGACGGTTATAACCTACACCGTTTAAAATCTGACGTGCACCTTGCACAGTGCTTCCACAGTGCCACTGGCTTTCAACCTTTGAGAGACGTTGACTATAAAAAAATAATATACATCAAAATAAGAACTTAAGAAAAAATGTTTGCACTTGTTCCTAAACAACTAATAGCCCTGACTCAAAAAAGAAGCATACGCAGTTTAGTTTGGCTTATCAACACCACCAGCTTCTTTGTACCTCCGTCAGTTACCTAATGGTAACATCCTGTTGCTCTTAAAATCGCCCCTCATATTTTCTTGTTTTGAGAGCAAATTTTTGAGTATGTGTTAAGGCCAATTAGAAAACGTTTTATGAGATTCAAGGTCTTATAGAGTGAAAGATTCAAGTAAATCAAAATATTTGGCAATTTGTCAAGAGCATTAGCTGATTCGGCCTCAAATTTCGAAAATGGTCACATGTCTAAAAAGGTCTCAAAAACCAAAGTATTTGTGTAGAATTAGGGACATTGGGTAGTGTAGATTGTACTTTTGTTATCCACTTGGCCTAGAAGAAAAATTCATATGTATTTTATTAGATATAATTTCGCATCATCCTGTAATTCGGCAGAGTGCAACAATGATTAGGCTTATCATCTAAGGATTTTGTTACAAAAATTAATATCCCATTCATTTATGAATTGGATATTAATGAACTGTATGGTCACTTAATGGTTCGCAAAGTAAAGTAAGTTTCTATTATACTCGCAGAGTAGAGTCTGAATCTAGCTAGGTTTGTTTCAAGAGCGCTCTAATCTATTTTGCTCAAGAATTTCCTACAAGTAAAATTACTCAATTTTGCGGTTGCTTACCCTTTGGAGTTTGTTTGCAGATCATTTAGTTATCAGTCTCAAATTGTGTTACCATTTTAAGTTTTTACCAAATATTTTTTCTATTGAAAACTGTGACAATTTTGCAGGAACCTTATAGTCTAGCCACTCACCAAACCTATTTTTTTCCCGATCTGTTGGCATCTTTAGGGAAAGATTCCCCCTAAATTCTAACACCTATTTACTGCTCTTATATATGCAACTTAGAGGGATACATCAGATAATCTTTAAGAGACTAAATCGAATAGCAAACTGTTTGCAATGGGGCCTCTGTTCACTTTTACTATGAAATCTGACACATACGAAAGTTAGAATTAGCAAATAATTCAGAGAATATAGTGAATAGGGATGTAGGATACATTGCAAACAGTTTGACTTTCGTTTTAGTTTCTTAAATGATCCAGGGTCACACAGTATATTAAGAATTGAACAAAGTGCCCATTTGACAAGTTAATAATGTATAGGGCGAGTCTATAAAAACAATGAATTCTAAGCTAGCTAAATACCAAAACGAACTAAAACATATCTAGTCATCAATTGAAATACAGAACTCAAGGATGCCAGTTAATGCTACATCAAATGCATCAATTCATCAACATGTATAATTATTATTTATGGAATCTCATGAAGTGTAACTCTTTGACATATCTTCGGAATACCACTGATTACATGTGGGTACGTCATCCAATTTTTTGACCAGCAACGGTCGTTAAGCTCGAGCGATTCACTGAATCCGAAACACATGACGGCGTAGCTATTAGCATAGTGAATGAAAAATATCCAGGCATTTGAACTTATCGAGGGCGGTAATCGAAAAAGAGCCGACAGACGAGATGGATGTCGAATCTGACCAAAACTGTGTAATCAAATTCCAATGCAATTCCATCCCTGTACCTCATGTGTAGCGAATAGTTTTGGGACTGGCAATTGCCGCATAGACGGAATGAGACGATTTTTTATATACTTACTGACGCAGTGAGCTTCGGAACAGAAACCCGTTTATAGCAATAGTAATTATTAATGTGCATTTATTTTACCTGGAGAGGATTCAGCAAAAGCTACTCTTACATGCCTACCAGGGTAGAGAATAATTCTATCATTTGATAAATGTTTGAAAATGGACATTATATACTTATGGGAATGTTATATACAAATTGAAATATATGTAATGCGAAAGTTAATAATTTCAAAATTGAATATCAAACATTTATAAGCATGCAGAAAATGCATACCGAAAATATAAGGCTGATGCTACATTCGCCACGAGATATTAAGAGCGAGTACCAGAGTATTGATCTTGGATTTGAAAATCCTGAATGATGTTGTTTTGGGCGGATGGAATCTGGTTGTAAAGATTTGAAGCTGAATATGAAAATAAGCTTTCTAAGATTGTCGTTTTATGCTCAGGGACATTCAAGGTGTGAGCTACACATATGTTGTATAGAAGAGAATGCAAGAAATACAGCTCCGTGAAAAGTTTTAGCATCTATTAGTTTTGGCTCCTTCATCTGGATATTTTTTGTTGAAAATAACAATAATTGTAATAATATTTCCGGCACTTTGATAAAAATTAATTTTTTCTAGCTTATACGTAGAATTAGTTGTAAGCAGAAAAATTAAAAATTCAACAGGAAAGTAAGAGCGTAGATGAAATTTTCATTCTAATTGAGTGGGTATTCAAGTTCATAGCAGACAATTGCGTAGTTCGGTCTCATCGCTCAAACATATTTTTCGCTACAGTGCAGCCAAGTGATTAGATTCTATTATTTGTCGTCACTACCCTACGCCCGTAAAAAGTTTAGTCAGTTTTGGTATCAGTTGTGATTTACCTATTCCGCTGGCCAAGCATTCACTCATGTAGTCGTGATGTTATCGCCTGAAGGTTTAGTTTTTTATGTTATTTTTATCACATAAATATTGATTGTTACCGTAGAAGGTTTTGTGCTTAGGCGCAAGAATAGCTGATTGGCGACATGATAGTAAATCTTCACTCTGTATCATCATGTAGTTATAAAACAAGACAAATACACTTAATGTATTATTTATTATTTACTCTACAACCGTTTACTTCTAAGTATTTAAAATGATTGCAAAGGATAAAGTATACTATCGACGTCAACGTAACCTCAAGACCACAAGTAAAACCAGCAGGGGGGCCACATTTATGTCTGATATTAATGTCAGAATTTAACCGATGAACTCAATTATAAAGTGTACACTCTTTTACAAGTATAAAAATGTTGCCTTTCAGTTAATAAAAATGAGTTTCAGTAAGAACGGTAGTGATGCGAATCTTACTGCTTGGATGTCCACTCAGGACATTTTTATTGCAACTGACTTCTTTGACTTGCTCACTTACAGGACTTATAACGTATTTACTGGAAATATTTCAGTAATTGATAAAAGTCGCTTTGAATATGAGGGTCTTATTCATAGTCACTGCTTAGGGTTCCCTTAATATTTGAGGGTCCCTTACGAGTAATACTCTAGTAACGAAATGTCAACATGATGTGTCAACATGCGATTCCGTTGCAGTCAAGGCGATTTTGTTGGTTGGTTTTGGAGTACAGTGTTGTCAGTTTCTGTCACATCCGGAAAAATGTCCAGCAAAAAACACCAAGTACTGGCACAAAACAAAAAGGGAATGTTTGAGTTATGACAACGTTGTTGAATGAACCCCGCCGTCTGGTAGATGTTGTCTAGGAAACAGATAGACAAGGAAAGCCACACTTGAGGGTCGCTTGAGTAATCCTCGAATAACCCTCAAGTAACCCTCAAGTATACCTTGGGTGATACCTAAGGGATACTTGAGAAACGACTATGAATACGCACCTAGGTTGGAGATGGTATAGAACCCAGTAGTCCTTTTTTTTAGAGTCCTTCCTATGCTCGCAATGCGCTAGTAGAAAGCAGAAAGCAACACAGCTATTTAGTGGTCATTGCCTTGCCTACACTGATTTTTCACTTCCCATGACTATAGGCTTACAAAGCACTAAAGACTTAAAAATTTAAAATTCGAGGCAATATGTGCTATCTGTATCATGAATAATTATGTCATTTCGATCAATCCGTCTGTCACCTTATCTCAGAGAACATTTCTGGTTACTACTAAAACAGAGATGAAACAGATCTATGATCCTTTATTACCAAACATAGTGACAACAATGTAATATATAAATACACCCTAAATCGCTAGGAGATGCAGCATGGTAGAGAGACAACTCGCTGACCTGAGCTAATCGTTGCGCAGGGCATGATAGAGCTAAATAAATTCTCATAACTTAGAATTTTCCAATATAGACGTACCTGTTTGAAATTATTATACATCCTCAATTTAAAAAATGATTTACAAGTATAAGTTCAACTACTTGACTCGATATTCTAGTGTTAGACTGCTCCTAGTTTCATGCATATAAATTTAGTCGATCCGGGCCTGCCATCGCCAAAGACTTCCATTAAACTGTCTGGCAAACAACTTGCTAGATTATTAATGGGCACGTTGTATGACGAAATTGACTTTTCATAAAACCCAGATACACTTTAAATTAAAGCACGACTAACGAGAAAATCACAGGGAGATTTCCTGGGAGCTTACTAAGATGCTTTCCGGTTACTATTTCGACAGTGGCGTCGACAGTAAACAATTTAAGCATAGGTACTGTAAAGCATCTTGTGAGCTGATATTCAACTGATTATGTTCATTGTGCGTCCTTATATGCTGGTCATTATTGATCACCGACACGACCAAAAAAGCGCACACACGTAACCTGGATCAATGCAGATTTCCGTTTTATTGACAATTCGTTATATTTCAGAAAAAGCTGTTTATACCTCCCGCACCGATAGGTGAGGGGAGTATTCTGGTCGCGAAAATTTTGGATTTTGAGATAATTCGCTGTTTGGGTGTTTCATGATATCTAAATGACGAAAATCCACGTCACGGGTTTCAGTCGGTCTCTCTGTCTGTCAGTCTGTTTGTTGGCGTTTACTGTAATCTCAGTAAAGGCGATCTTGGGATGGTTGAAAGCTGGGAGGCTGTAAAACTAACTCAAAAATCCATCCGAACATTGCCTTGTCTAATATTAGAGAAACATATACGTATGACTATCGCTTTGGATAATTATGTATTGTATAAACTGGTAATTATTAGCGCGATTTTGATAAAATTTTGACACAGTATTGCTACAATACCAAAGATGGAAAACCTATACGGCTTCTAAAAGTCGTTAGTGACCGTGCATCAATAATAAAAAAGTGAAAATATAAAAACAGCACAAACTTCGTTCTTATTCACTTAAGGGGTTCCCGGTCGGGTTTGATATTTCTTTGAGGAGGTAAAATTGGAAAATTTTGGGGGTGGGGATTACGAAAGTGAAAAATTTATAGTATTCATAGTGGGCTCTTTGTTGTCCTATAAATTAGCAACATAATATACTTTTCAGCTTTATTTAAATGCTGCTCTACCTTAGACAAAAATATAATAACATGTAATATTGTAAATAGCTATTCACTAATCTATAGCAATTGAATTTTTAATCCGTACCTTGGGTCGTGGTAGCGATCGATAAAATTATGGTTTTTGAAAATTGTGTTACTGGTGATGAAACTAAATAAAAAAAACAGTACAATATAAAGGCCATTTTCTATCATTATCTGCTACTTCTTTGAGTGATTAAAATGCTGAGGTAAGATTAGATCTCGGATAGGGCGGTTGGGAAATCAACAGCCAATATCGGAAAATTGGCAGGCCAAGTGACTAGGATGTCAATTGCAAGAGAGATTTTGTGTTGGGTATTTTTTTGTGAGCGGGTGGGCAGTAACTTGATTGCAATAGGACCTCAGACTATAGTTCCATCCTATAGAAAAATGATGAAATGGTATCACCGCAATGTGTGGAAAGTACTCAGTCTATCAACTTAAGTTCATTTTTTTACTTATATACTGATACATACTCATGAAAACCCACTGGCGCTTTTTTCATTGCGGAAATTAATATTGACTTATCTCAACTCAAAATATTGGAAACTATAGTCCTGTTGGTAATTTAATTTTATCACGTTGTTGCTATCATGAGGAGAATAAAAAATATCGCTCTCGACTGACTTGTGGTGGTGTGTCTAAAATCTAAGAATAAAAAAAGGGAATTTTATTTTTAACGTTTTATTTTTAAAGACTGAAGATTGTTTATTAATTAATTAATTAATTGTAGCAGATCTACCGTTTTCGAAATGAGTCTACCGTTTTGACTTCTCATAACTGCACAGTTCTCACATAAAATATCATTCTTTTGCTATTTAGAAGTATGCACCTGAACATGGATGACACTGTTGACCAAATACAATGATACTCCGAATCTACCACGTTTTTTGACCTAACTACCACTCTCGACATTTTTGATTTGGCGACACTGGAGGGACGTCCAACAAACTACGCCACGCACTCTAAATTAATGACAATTTTTTGTTGAGTTTAACGGATGCTACATATTTGTTATGTTTTTTCTCTCATCCATTAGAATCAATCACATTAACGCAAATTATCATCGACTCGTACAGTGTATAAACACAGTTTGTATTTATTTTCATATGGTAGCTTTCAATTTAATTGCGAAGCACGTATACGTACATAATATTGGTTAATAATCGTTAACTTTTTATATACTAAATTAAGCATATATTTCGTTTGATTGCTGTACCGTTAAATCTTTATTTATTGTTGGCTTTGGAAATTTTGTACTCATTCCGGGAACAAGGTTTTATGAGTTATAGCTTTTGAGTATCACCACACCAAAGAAAAATTCTCTGGAGATGGATATCCTATACCTAAATCCAGATATACAGTTTCTGACTACTCCCTTTATTGGTGAAATAAAAAAAATCGAGGACCCCTCTAAGGTTCTCGACTTTATCAAATCTCCCTGAAAATTGACAATAATCTTATTTTTTCTTCAGAGTTCCCTTTTCTGGTTTAAAGAGAAAGCTGATGGGCGATTCCGCTGTAGACAATTCCTAACATCAAATTCTGAATCGCAGTTATTGTTGCTTTTATTAATGTCAGTACAAAGAAAAAGACCTATATTTAATACTAAAACTAGTTTTTGTGGACCAATGTCTATATTTAAGCTTCTATCGTGCTCAGAAGTGCTAACATTCATAGATTAGCTGCTGCCTGAAAATGGGCAAATTGCAATAACTAGTCCGGAATGGCCGTTACACACAGTTGGACGGTTTGACGTTATATTTTGCCGCTAGTGGAAATACTCCTCTATTCGCTCATACAAAAACATGTAACTACTTGTTATTATTTTTTAAGTATTACTGACTATCAGGCACCACTGCTAGCTTGTTGCACCCGCGATACAAAAGATATAAAAGTTAAGTTTTCTCACAGACATCATGGGTTAATGCTTTGAGACTTTATAAAAGTAAGAAGAAGTTACAGAGAAACCTAAGTCATTCAAAAATTGAAATGTGCTCTAAGTGGGATTAAAAAAAAAGTCGACTCAAATTGGTTGCACCCGCGATCGCAGTTAGCATCGCGGGTGCAACATTTTTGATCCCTATAGTTATGGTGTCATTTATATCAGTTTTTTTTTTATTAATTAGGACTTGGCTTTAATACGCGCTATGACTGGGTTAATTATCAACGTATAATAGGCGAATTTGTTGATATTTCGCTGTTTTTACTTCCCACACCGATAGGTGGGGGAGTACTGTGATCGCGAACATTTTCGATTTTTGGGCGTTTTATGATGTCTATATAACGAAAATCCACGTCACTCATTTCCGTCGGTCTGTCTGTCTGTGCGCGTTTTTCTAGCTTCGTAATCTCAGTAACCGCTGCATGGATTGTGATGAAATTTGGGCAGCGATATGTTGTGGGGTCGTAGTAGGTAATGCTATAATTTTGTAAATCGGTGCATTGCCGGTGCAGCAATTAGCAGAAACCTAAAAATTTCAAATATTCTCCAAACTTCGTTTTAGGCGTTTTAGGTGATCCTGATCATATTCTACTTTTTTTGGGTGGGGATGCAATTTGGGGTAGTTGGGGGTGACGGGTTGTAAAGTTGAAAAATCGGTTGTATTCATAATAGACTGTCCAATGACCTGTGAAGGAAGACCTAGCGACATAAATAACTTTTTTAGGTCTATCCGAACATTACCTTGAAGACATTCTTGCAAAATTGGATGCAACAGAGAGGAAGTTTATTGGCAATCATATTTTTACGGAATTTTCCACAAATATGACGTATTTGAAGGAAATAATCAAGTAATGTGAAAAATAAGTATCATAGTTAGTCATATATACAATTTTGGTCTCTTGTTTAGTCTATATGTATGTTTAAAATGATCTTTGTTAGACGCGTTGCACCCGCGATTATTGGACGTTGCACCCGCGATTGCTGCAAAACCGAATAATTAAGAGTTTATTTTTGTTCTCCATAAGTCTTTTGTTCAGCTCAGCTATTTGATTTAGTGTCTTTAAAAATCTGGAGGCATAGTATAATAAATGTTTCACAATTAACAGACTTATGTGTTTTTGTACTCCGATCTGGAAAGGTAGGGCCAATTTTGTTACACCCGCGATAGCACTTTAAAGCTCCGTGGTGAATGCTATCATATCTCATTTGAACTTTTTTAGCCAAATCGAAAGAGAATAGGTTAATATGTAGTTGTTCAGAGAATAATTTCATTAAGCGTGGTTTTATTTTATTCGTAAAAGCACTTGATATCCCTAAAAATGTTACACCCGCGAGAATGGAATCGCCCTGATGGTAAAAATGACATACTTCCCGTTTTTAGAAGACACAGTTTGTCTAAATATTTTTATATGCTCTTGAATCATCTGTAGACGAAAATTAACACGTAAAATACAAGCCATGCTTCCTTCTTTGGAAAAAGTACATAGTAGTACAATCTTACGCACCTTTTCATGAAACTTTTGGAAAACAGAATAGGAATTATAGAGAATTTTAAAAAAAATTGTGCAAATTCTTCTAGGAATGCCGGTTGTATTATATTGTTATAGAAATTCGTAAATTGTGGAATATATTAAACTTTTTACCACTTTTGGCCGACGTTCGACGACAGTTTTGCTCCGGATAAACTTCTTAACATATGTATCTTTCTTGGTCTATACTAGATTGCAATCATTCAAAAGGGTTGAAGATGTAGATGTGGGACATCAAGTGATATACATCCTTGAAATAATAAACTTAGTATAAGAGCACCAAGTATCAGATATACAAAAGTGTTAACCTTTGGTTACTTGAAGTGTATATTCGTTGTCCTAGATGTCCGAATGATTACCAATTTGTTCTATACCCATCCTTGGTCCCCACGTTTTAGATGGACTATTACTTATGGCGGAATCTACGACCCATGTCTTGATGGGAACTACAAGTACTGTATAAAATATGTACAGATGATTCATCAAATAATCGGTCTCAGTCCTTCCTTGACCGTAGTTAAGTATCCTACGTCAATTATTGACCGAAAAATTAATAATCATAATGATTCAGACCTTAGCGGGCATTCAGAGGCACACGAGTGTTGGTTTCAAGAGCCATTATTTTTCATGGGTATTTCTTTAACTATGGCATAATATTTCAATCTTGATTAATTAATTTTTGGTGCTATAAAAATGTGTTTTTTAATTTTTTAAACTATATTTATTTTTCGCTCCCAACTTCAGGAGAATTAGACAAACTTATTAAATTATTGTATTGTATTGTCACCAATTCTTGATACGTATACAAATATTGAATTAAATCTGTTCGTTTAAAGTGGGTCAAAATCGAGTACATAGGGTCGGTTATAAACAAACGCGCAAACATACATATAAGAGAAATTAATAAAAGCGTGCTAAGAAAAAAGAACTCAAACATTCAGGCGTGTTCTATTAAAATGAAGTATAGCCCTTTGTCAATACGTATACAAATAATGTATCAGTACGCTCCTCTTTATTTATAAACGTTTACAAATTTCAGTCCCAATGACAGATCATTTTCAACAGATAAGAGAATCCACCCATTGGCCATGTATCTAGTGCGTAATGGTTAATTGAATGGTCCTTTCCACAAACATTCATTACCTCGTCCCTTCCACTACAGTAACGTAAACACAACATTCTCTAATCAAATAATCAAACAAACTCAAAAACAATGTTATCTCAGTTATTTAATCGGAGCCCTTTTAACCATCAGCCGGTGAAAATAAAACATCCAATCTGGGCGTTTAGAATTACATTCAGGGGCAAACGCAACCGCGAATTATAATTACAGAGTGGTTGATTCCTCTCTGAACAACCGACAAAACAAATTAGTTTTGGGTATTAATCTAACTAAAAATTTCAACAGCATGTGAACCGGTCGGTTACCGTGCTGTTATTTCATGTTTATTGAAAAGCAAACATCAATCGCTTCAGTACTTTTGCCGAACGAGTGGATCTAATCGGTGTAACTGTAGGGAATCCGAAAAAGTGACTGAATATGTTCGCGTTTCAATTATGCGAAAACCCTTGTAAGCTGTTGTGAAACGTGGTGTGTACGTGGTATATTGGGTGTTCATAAATAGCAAACCTAAAAGTTCCGGGATATGATCATGTGCATCAGATTATTCAGAAAAGTTTATGAGCCCCCACACCTGGGTCGACCAGTAACTCATTTATTCCACTTTACCGTTGACCTTTAGCCTGATCAGTAATTACACATTGAACGTCTTGACCTCAGAAGCTTGTAGTGTCCTCATGTTACTACATATAGTCGCCAAATAAAGACTAATTTGACAGTATGAACTCAAATATTTATCTTCATCAGACGCGACATACGCATGAACCACTCGAAGTGATTTTACTTGAATAAAGTTCATCTTCCTCCTCCTCCTCCTCTTCCTCTTCTTCTTCTTCTTCTTCTTCTTCTTCTTCTTCTTCTTCGCTTTTTTCTCCTGATACTTCGCACCCAATATCTATATCATTCTCAACACCATCACCTTTAACAGTTACCTTTATAGCTTCCACAATTTCTGAAATATGCTCACTCTCTTCGTCAATGTCTTTTGGGCATGAAGCATTGAGGCAGCCTTGCCCATTGAGTTGTCCACAAACTGAAGAACATTTCGAGCTAAAGATCCATACGCTGGTCTCAAAATATGGCAAAGAACCTTTTATGGGCCAAATTTGAACGTAATTATGGTTTTTTTAATTTTTTGGTAAAACTATTGGCTAATCCCTGAAGTGCTTCTTAAATGACATACATACCTTCCACCCACAACATACTGGTAGTATGTTAAATGTTCTTGTGGGCTGCGCCGTGGGCCTATACCGTGACCTCAAATTGATCAATTTATTTACTGCGGTATTATTTTTGATGATACATAGGACCGTTTACTGTAAAAAGTCAGCAGAAAACTTGATCCAAATGAGAATAACACTAAAAAGAAAATTTTACTGTAATTTGAAATAACCGATGATGACGTCACCTGTAGGGAATCAATGAGAAGCGTCCTTTCTGTAGGGAACCAATGAGAAGCGTCCTTTCGTGGTCCGATGACTACGAGCGGATGCTATTGTTTTGTACCAGTGAGCTCTTATTGGTTCCCTACAGGTGACGTCACGACCTGGGCAGAAAGTGTATTGATTCGAAAAATTCAATATTTAGAGCAATTTTTTTCGGCTATAAATACGATAGAAAAATTTTGTAAAATTATTTATGGCATCTGCATGGTGTCAGGGTTTGTTTAAGCCAATAAACAAAAAATGCGGTATAGGCCCATTATATAAACTGTCTCTGCAACATTCGATACATACAGCTGAGCTAACAGCCATTCAAAGAGCTCCACAATATTCCCTCATACCGACCTTAGAGATATTATAACCTTTACCGACAGCAAGAGTACCGCTACCAGGCTACAGCATTTAAGAATATCACCAACTTTTAGCAATGTCATCTCGGACATAATGATTATTCTTTGATTAGCAGACACAGCAATTCTGACAAAGATCCAAACATTGTATGGATTAAAGGACATGCATGTATACCTCAAAACGATAATGGACAAACTAGCAAAGGCAGCAACTATAGATGGAGTAGTATCGAAATTTCCAAAATTATGTACAGTGACTTAAACAAGATGTTAAACAAGAGCTTAATAAATGGACCGAATACTACCAAAGAAATCCATTCCAGCAACATACAAACAGATCCAGCAGAACATAAGAACATAGCCCTGGTTTGAGCAAGAAAATAATAGAGCACTTACTAGAACCCTTTGCAGATTAAGATGTGGGCATTGCCGAAGCCCTCAACACAAAACTAGAATATGTTTAGATGATGACTCTTACTGCAGAGATTTAATTAATCTAACAGTACTCACTAAGATTAGAACGTAATATGTATTTCAACCCTCCATTACTGAATTGCTGTATTTCAAGGCAAATTAGAACAGGTTCAGCTGGATCTGAAAAAATTTAGGATATCAAAAATGTCAAATTTTTATAGGATTATACAAAATAGGGGAAAAAGACTCTAAATTCCCAAACATGAAGTTTGACTTCCAATTTTTGGATAATAGTAATGCAACATTTCTTCTTTCAGCATTTCAAATATAATGGACATCGACACTTATCCTCTCGCAGCGATCCTACGGCGCATAGGCTTTCAGCCTTTGCGGGAGGCCCACCATAAAAAATGCACTAAATTCCCAAAAATGAAGGTTGACTACGTTTTCTATTGTCTATTTGTTAGTTATCTATTTGTAAATTGAATTTCCTTGCAACAGTGCCAGCCTATCATACGCATTAAAAATTAAAATGCAGTCATAGTAGTATTTTCGAATAGAGAGGCTACGGAATTCTTATTCTTTCATCATTCCTCCGTATGAAAGTGAAAAAACCGGAAGGTAGATCAACAGATAATAATAAGTAAACTCTCTATAGAAGTCCTTAGAGTAAACAATTTTTTTGAATAACCTTATTTCGAAATCTGAGACATACGTGAGATACATGATCAAAAAAGTAAATCCGGATTTGAGCATCAAGACGGATTTTTGTCTTATCGATCACTGTTCCTGTCTGTACCACGCTTATTTTCATTTTTCTGAAAATAAGGTTATTTGAAAAAGTTGTTTATTTTAATGGCTTCTACTCACAGTTAAAATAAAAGTAGCAACCTGTAAATGCCATAGAATACCCAAAAGTTGTTACTTAAATTTCTATTTGCGTGTTGGCATGGGAGCTAAGATGAGAGGATGCCTTTTTTGAAGCACTCCATTTTTATGTGAAAGCATTTGTGTCGTTGTTTTTCCACAAGACTCAATTTACATAATCTCCTTATAAGCGTACGCCAACCCTTCATCAACAGCGCAAGCTTCCGTCAACAATTCGCCCTAAAAATTTTAATTGAACTCATCTCCGGTGCTCGCACCCTCGTTTCTCGGGACAATGCACTGCTTTCCCTCCCTCATATCGTATATCACCGTAAACCGGGATATTGCCCCAACTCCCGACGTGCAACTTCCAACTTCCAGGTATATAGGAGACAGTGTTAAAGGACAGCGCTTAAATCTTCGCCCGAGTCTGCCCTCTTTTTTCGTCGACCTCCCCATATATCATGTTTAACTTTTTGCCGAGGGGTGGTAAGCAAATAAATAAACGGGACCTTGTTCTTACTTAGAAGTCTACATGTTGTACTTTTCATTTGCCACGCCTGTAGGAAAAAGAAATATTGAGATGGTAAAAACTAATATTCGTATATCCTGGCATATTTGTTTCATATTTTACAAAATTGCTAGGTAAGCTGTCACTCACTTTTGTGGTCTATTAGTCATATGGCCGTTTATGAGAATTGCAAATATTTGAACAGAAAAATTCTCAGATTACTAATAAAAGCAAAGTATACCTACTAACAACAGCTTTGTCAAAATACAAGAATTATACTGTTATGTGACTGTGAAGCTTAGACAGCTCCACCCTATGAGACAAAGTGGCTCAATGTGGTGAAAGTACGACTGAGGAGAAGAATAGTGTAAGCATCTAGATAGAAAGAGAAACTAAACATTAGGTCTTGGCAGGCATTGGGCAAAAAATAAGTCCCAAAACCTTAGTGATCTCGTATTCTGAGGTATATTCCCTCAAACATCTTGCACTTTCCAGAAATCGTTTATTATCATCCATAGATAAAGCACTGTATTTAAAAACTGACAATGATGATGATGATGATGTCTACAGTCCTCTGCTTCTGTTGCTCAAAAAGTCTGACCTAATGCAGGTGTAGGTCATATGATCTTCATTATAATAACATCATTTTATTTTCTTTAAAGAGAAAAGGCAATCGTGACTAGTGTAATGTCTAGAATGGATCGTTATTCTAAAATAAACCAGGAGCATCAAACTCGGAAACAAATAGTATTCGGGTATGGACGTCATGTTTTAACGGCAAACTTGGGTTTTTCACAAAGCCTAATGCTCCTTCAAATATCGATTTGGTGAAGGCAATGAACATTGAACACTGCAACAGTGTAGTTCCTGCTTATCTAATGAACAAATTTGCGCCACACATTGATCCAAGCGGTGCCTTCTCGCGTACTTTTTTGCGAAAGATTTAACATGAAAATAAAAAATTTCAGATCTTTCAGATCCTCAGGCTTTCTTAAAAATCATTACTTGACTTTCTATTGAGATAAAAACTCATGCTTTAAATATATTGAGGGGCGCTGATTACAAACAAGTTCGCTGTCTTGAGACTCAGTCTCGTTTGATGAAAATAAAATATTTCAGATCTTTTAGATTTTGAAGAAATTCAAAAATTTCAATTGTCTCAGATATTCATGTTTGCCAGAAAGATCAAAAATCTTTATTTGCCTTTCTTAATAGATGAAACTTCGCTTTTTGGCTAAATTGTAGGTGCTGATTACAAATCCGGTCCCAATTTTCAGTTTCAGTATAGTTTGACGAAAGTCCAAAATTTCAGACTGGCTTGATGAAAATCAAAAATTTCAGATATCTCCTTAGACCTCATATCTTCAAGTTTGCCTAAAAAATCTAAATATTTTATCTGTCTTTCTACATAAAACCCCGGAATTTCGATATCTTCGGGGTGCTGATTACAAATCCGGTCGAGGTTTTGAGTTTCATTCCCGTTTGAAGAAAATAAAAAAATTCAGATCTTTCAGATCTCCAGGTCAGCATAAAAAATCGAAATCCTTTATTTAACTTTCTGTCAAGACGAAGCCTCGTATCTTGGATAAATTGAGGGTGCTAATTATAAATCAAGTCGCAGTTTTGAGCTTTATTCTCGTTTGTTGAAAAAAAAATTAAGATCTTTCAGATCTTCAGGTTTTCCGAGGAAGTATAAAACCTTTATTTGACCATCTGTTCAGAACTGATGAAACCTTGTATTTTAGATAACATCAAGGTGCTAATTTCAAATCCGGTCAAGGTTTTAAGTTTCAGTCTCGTTTGGTCAAAGTCCTGCCTGATTATACCACAATACTTTTTAGATGCAATATTTGTAAACTGATATGCTTGTAAAGATTAACTTCTGTGTATGCCATAGTTTTATTTATTCTTTGGTAATGATTTTGATCTTTTTATAGCTAAACAGCTGAAAAGACAAAGCCTAAATGTCAAAACACTTTTATTTACTAAGAAAATATCATAAGAAGTTTTGTTGGTGCGGGAATGGGAGGCAACCGTTCACAGGCTCGGTAAAGACATCATATGGCAGACTGTTTAACACCCTGGGTTTGTAAGTGTGGTACTGCCACGCAACTCTCGATAATATAATAATCGTACTGAGCTGTGTTGCAAAGGAGAGGGGTCCATACAAATACCGGTAAAAGGCAACAAAACGCTCTCCAATGAGGGAGCAGCTTGTGGCGATGCGTTGAGGTAGTGCCACCAATCTGTCGCATTGGTATTTTTCTGAGCTGCGGCGAGAACTCCCCACTACATGAGCTGATCTTGCTTTACCTCGACTCATAAACGATCGCTAGTATGGCTTCCGTAAGCATGGTGACCTCCTGACCTACGTCACTCACTTGTGAAACAGATCAATCGAAAATCATGGCCAATCCCATGTCGTTGCACTTGAAATATCGAAAGCCTTCGATAGAGTGTCGCATAAGGGACTCCTGGTCTAGCTTGCTAACTTCGACCCTGTGGAATGCACTGCCGGGAAATTTGTTTCCCGACGGCTACAGCCTGCAGCGTTTCAAATGTAACGTGCACCGACACTTATCCTCTCGCAGTGCTTCTACAGCGTCATAGGCCATTGCCTTTGTGGGAGGCTGACCACAAAAAAAGGGAGGTTCAAAGGTTGGAAGTTATTTCCGGACCTGAATAATTACCCCAGCTTTCAGCCAGCAGCTGAAAAATAAGATTGTAACGTTACGTGACAGATTTTGCGACAGTGTTATCTCATTACCACTGCAATAGAAGTAGGAAGTAGTACATTGCTTGTAGGATATAAATTAGCCTCAAAATCGCACACATCTGGCTGACCTACTTTCAAAGGGCCTGCAGATCCATCTCAAAGGGTAAACGAACTTTGACGGCGATCCTAAGGCAACCATTCAATCACACGGGTCCAAGCTCCGGTCGGTGAGACTATGCCCTCAACAAAGCACCAGCCAATACATCTTCTGGTCCCTTTCCCTTAAAGGGGCCCGATAACAAAAAATACGGGCACCCACGCGTGCATCCCTTTATTTAAGGATGGAGCCCCGCCCTTATTCAAACAAGAAGCTAAATATGATTTATACGGCGGCTTGCGAAGGAGAAAATGAAGGTGGCTAAGATATATGCAACCTGCTTCCAAGTTTTTTTAGGTAGGTCTGAGAAATTAAATGCCCAAGAAGAGGGTAGATCTAAAACGAACAAATTTAGGAGCTATTCCATATTGCAGCGTGAGTGACCTATTACAAAAATAATATGATAAACAGAATGCTACAGTCAAACAAACTTTTTCAAACGTAACATGTATTTTTCTAACCAATTAGCATCTTTATACTAGTCTCTACCCCTGAAGGTGCTAAAATAGGTCTTTGGTGCCCGTTGGTGCTATTTTAAAGGATCAGCTATCACTTTAACTTTAATATAATTGATATTTGTAAGAGATTTTGACCTACTGTGATGAACTTTTTGTAGGATAAGGTTATTCAAACGAAAATTCCTTATTTTTCCATCTAAGACGTTTCGACTTCGATTAGTTCATCCTCAGACAACAGAAAATCGAAGTTTTTATCGTTGGTACGAAAATACTTGTACTACTATTACGACTAAACAAAACATAACTGGATAGTGAATTACTGCCAACAATATCAAAATATAACGTCACAAAACACATACAATAAAAATGAATTAAAACAAAACAAACAGGAACAGAATGCAGTCAGAAATGTGCCTATACACCAAATTCATTTTTATTGTATGTGTTTTGTGACGACATATTCATAATACTGTTCACTCCACTAGTCCAGTTATGTTGCACTGCCGGAAGGCTGTTCAGCTTTTTTTTGAATTCGTGGCGATAACGGTAATTTTCAAAAAAAATAAAAAAAAAATAAGTTCGAGAGGTGACAATAACAAAATCCTTGTCATAGAATTGATTTACGTTAAGGGTTGTTTATGCTGACCAGTAATTTAATTTCTCTCTAATCATCGGATGCTACTGACGTCATATTTCTATAGATCATACTCCTATATCGTTTACAACTGGTTAGCTATCTATAGTTATAATACAATAACAATACAAACGTATTGTTATCGATTTTTTAGTTACTACTATTCTAAAGGGTGTAATTTTGGAAATTCTGAACATTTTCAATCAAACCTAAACATTTATTTTTTTAAACATTGGAGAAGTAAACCAAAAAACTTCTGCTGTGGTTTAATACGAGTCATTAAAATAGAATATATCACAGAAACTCAACGGGTTCATCACCGTAAAATCATGCCTTCAAGACTATAAGCAAGCCTCTTTCTAAAGGTCACTGGAGAACCTTTAACCTTTGGATTATTCCAGTTCTAATTTACAGCATATTTTCTCGCAGTATTTGTAAACTGCAAAATGTCTTGCCTATGTAATACTGTGAAACGTTTTATAATAATAATAATATATAATAAATAATTATTGATAACAGGGCTGTATTTTGGGCTGGTTACTTTCTACGCTCTACACAAGCCAAATCCGTAAATGTATTTAGCACTGTTCTCTATATAAATACATACATATCCAGATGATACATACATTTATTTATCGTTTCCAACTGCTGCTGTAGGTCTATAAACAATAATTTTAACAGTGATATAAAATCTTTGTTATATGTGGCAGGTGGTCATTCTGTTCTGAATTCTTCCAAATAAGTAGCTTTGATATTTGCAAATAAAGCAGCTCGAACATATCTAGAGTGCAAAGTTAAGGTCAGTATCAACAATATCACCGTAAACATTCTGGACAAGTTCATGGATTGCAAATTGATCGGGATCGGGTTCGCGGTTTAGAGATAATTTATTTCCTGTAACATACAGAAGTGCTAGAACGTATTAGCCAATAGAGACAAAAATAGGTTGTGCGACACTTTAGTGCTCTCACAGTTACATTTTTGTGCAATAGTGTAACTCCATGCTTTGAGAGAGAAACACTGGATCGCATACAGCGTGTTTAAAGTTCATGCGTAAGATCAATATAAGGCAATATAAAATTTAACCATGTTTTTCACGTAGGTTGAAAGATCTGAGGTGCCTTTCTATGAAAGACAGATTTAATGTTCGTACTATGTGTCTTCTTTATAAAATAATAAGAAGCAGAACTTCTTCCGTTTGTTTCGGACAAATATATACAAAAAATACAAGTTTAGTTGTTGTTGATCCTCATGAAACCACTCTATTTCACAGAAAATTCAGGTTTTCAATCTATAAATTAAACAATTCTGTTTTTATTTATGTGTGTCTTACGTATTAGGCTTAGACTAGTGATTTTTAATGCTGCTACCAGACATATTGCCATTCTCATGCGTTGAGTGGTAGAGCACTTAATGTGAACTCTCCTTTTTGTTGTAATAATTATATGTTATGCTTTTTCCCAAAGTGCTCTGATTGCAGTACAATGGCAGGAACAAAGCATCTATCCATCTGTTACTATAAACCGTGGTATCAATTCTACGCTCACAAAAATCTCTTCTGAGTATAGCTCTATGCAAGTGACTTTCCAAAATATTTCATGTCTTTGTCCTTTTTGACAAAACGACCTCTGTTATCTCCGCATACCACCATACCTGCACAAACATGACCCTTTTCACCCGAAAACTGTCCCCGTAGTGCCTCTTCAAAGCTCTCCAAAGCGACCCGGTTCACTATCGTCATCCGAAACGTCTCATAATTGTGTATTCATGCATAATGCGACATAACTTAACCGACCTTAATCGCCCCGTCCCATTACGAAATGACTCCCATTAATTTTCGAGTCCGCAAAACGTTTATGTCTATTTCGTTTCCCGCTCTTTCACTAATCCGGGAAAATTAGGTTAAAATGCTTTCACTATACAGTACATAGACGGAAGCGATCCATGTTCAATGTGCTGTAACTGCTAGCTGTGGAATACATTGGGCTTGGAGAGTCCAATTTTCAGAATAGAAGTCAAAGCAAAATATCACCATAAGCTAAATAATCATCAGTTACTGACTAGTGTCTTTAGTTAGCTTAATTAAAATTATTTTCAGCTTGAGCAGCATGACCATGAAGCAAGACTTCGTTCCTTGTGTCACACGTTTTACAATGATCAACATGCGAAAATTAGTGCTCCAATCCGCCCTTTAAACTACTTTGTAGCAATATTGAATTCCAACAAAATGTCCGTCACTTCAGTACTCCACCATTAGCAGACCAAACAGGACCCCATAAGGGAAGGTCTGAGGACTCCATAGCACCCACTGAACATGTAATACTTTCTGGAAAATTATGGAAGATGTCTTCCACAAATATTACA
Source organism: Callosobruchus maculatus (assembly GCA_951848785.1). Lineage (NCBI taxonomy): Eukaryota > Metazoa > Arthropoda > Insecta > Coleoptera > Chrysomelidae > Callosobruchus > Callosobruchus maculatus. The sequence continues at coordinate 21,759,933 of CATOUR010000014.1, read as the reverse complement.
TCTACTTCAGCTCCTGACTAGTAATTCTATTAAAACCCCTTTTGAGGCAGACCAAATGAATTTATTACTTCTGCAGCGTCACATGGTATTACTCAAACATATACAGGGTGAGTCAAGCTCAACGCCTCGGACTCTTGTGACCAAACGATACCACTTTTCGAAAAATCGACTTTGCGAGTGTATGTAGGTCGAGCTGCACTACATTTTAAAAATAATGACTCTTATACAGGGTGTCTAATAAAAGTGTGACATATCAAAGTTATGTTTTTTTTAAATGGAATACCCTGTATATTATTACATATTTAGATTCCCGGGTGCATTTTAGTGCGACTTTATGTATCACACATGGGACTTTAAGCGAACCGTTTAGGTGCAAATCACAATTTTGGGTACAGGTAGATGTCAGAAAAAAATTGAATATCGCAGCTATTATAAATCTCAGAGGGTTGTGACTTTGCCGTGTTACTAAGCATGAAATGTGTCAGCTTACGTTAGACGGTCGGGTTCGAATTACATTTGTACTTGGAGAAATCGGTAGATCAATTAAGGAAACTTCAATCAAAGGTAACTTGATTTTTTCAAATGGGAATGCATAATTTTTTTATACGATCGAATGTGCAATTTGATAAGCTTTCTAACCATATGCGGTTGTAAATATCAATCTCTGATAGTTTTAATTTAATTTCAAATTTTCCGTGAAACCGATGTTTTTCACTTTTCCTACCTATAAGCAACTTAGCAGGCCATGAAATATAAATAAAAAACTGTTCAGATGGAACAAAACAACTAACTTAGCAGATAGTTACGGACGAACTAGAGTAAAGGGACAAAGTTATAAAAATGACTTACAACAAAACAATTGTAACCAGAAATAGCAGACATAACACATCTAACGTCAAAAAGCAGCTGGAGTACGACAGAAATGGGCATTTTTCACAGCATACCGGCTACTACAATATTCTAAAGATTGACGATTCATAAAACCATTGTGAATTTTGAAATGAAAGGAAATCTACCACGTAATGTTGCTGGCAGTTTAATAGCTTCAGAATAAAATTTCACATTTCACGATTTAAAAAAATAGTAACCGATACCTCTGACTGGAGTTCTGCAAATTCCTCAATACTTACCTATAAGCAAGATCGCCGAAAATGTAGAATAAATTAAAAATCTGCTCAAATTATTAAATACAATTTACCTGGCAGAAAATTAAAATATGACTTGTCAGTATTCCTTTTTTGCGATCTTGCTAATAGATACTGAAAAATTTAAAGGACGATAGTGAGAGGTATCATTACTTTTGACTTTGACGGAAATGACTACTGTTTTATACCATTAAATGTGAAATTGCATTCTGAAGATATTAGACTGACGGCAACGATTGCTGAAAGTTTTGCTTTCATTTCAAAGTGTTTAGTGATTTTGGAAATTTTAATCTCTAGTACATTGCAGTCGTTAGTAGGCTGAAAGAATTATCCATTTCTGTCGTACACCAGCTTCTCTTTAACCTTAGACATGTTACCGCCGTTGTTTCTGGTTAGAGTTAATTTGTTGTGGGGATTTTTTATAAACTTGTTCTTTTACTCTAGTTCTGCTGGATCTTTTTGCTAAGTTAGTTATTTTCTTCCATCTGAATACGATTTTGTTTATATTTCATGGCCTGCTAGTTTGTTTATAGGTAGGGAAATTTAAAAACACTGATTTCACTGAAATCTCAAAATTTAATAAAAACTACCATAGATTGATATTCAAAACCTGTTACAATTAGAAAGCCTATCAAATTGCACATTTGATCGTATAAAAAAATTTATACATTCCCATTTGAAAAGATCAAGTTACCTTTGATTGAAGTTTCCTTAATTGATCTACCAATTTCTCCAAGTACAAATGTAATTCGAACTCGACCGTCTAACGTAAGCTGACACATTTCATGGTTAGTAACACGGAAAAGTCACAGCCCTCTATGATTTATAATAGCTGCGATATTCAATTTTGTTCTGACATCTACCTATACCCAAAATTGTGATATGCACCTAAACGGTTCCCTTAAAGTCCCATGTGTGATACATAAAGTCACACTAAAATGCACCCAGGAATCTAAATATGTAATAATATATAGGGTGTTCCATTTAAAAAAACATAACTTTGATATGTCACGCTTTTATTAGACACCCTGTATAAAAGTCATTATTTTTAAAATGTAGCCCAACTCGACCTATATACATTTGCAAAGTCGATTTTTCGAAAAATGGTATCGTTTGGTCACAAGAGTCTGAGGCGTTGAGCTTGACTCACCCTGTATACCGGGTGTCCCAGAAATTTTTTGACACGTGATATGCTCATAACAATAAAAAAATCAAACGAAAACTGAGTGGCATTTTTGGAAGTACTATAAGGTCTCTCATACCATGCTTCCAAAACTTTTTTTATGTACCTCAACCCTAATAGCTCACCTAACTCTCTTTTTCAAATAGCATCCAGTAGTTCTTCCTATACAAACCAAGTATTTTTATTTGAAATCTTATAGTATCTTTGATTTTATGTGTATTTGTTTTCATAAAGTCATAAGCATAAGATAAATAAAATAAGGATTTGTTTGAGGCGGAAAATTTTTATGACAAAGACAGATAAATAGAAAAACTAAGTGTGCTTCTCAATGGCACTGAATATCCTATTATGCCATGCTTTCGAAACACTTTTTTGTGGTTGAACCCCTAAAACTCACCCGCAACTTTCTTTAAATAACACTAGATAGCCTTTCTTACATCAATGGAGTCATTGTTTTGTTCAAAATCTTATTGTGCCATTGATTTTATACACAAACCAATTTTTTTCGTAAAGTCATAAGCACAAGGTAAATAAAATAAAGATGTGTTTGAGACGTTTTCGTAATAAAAAATATTTTTTTCAAAAGTATGGTATGATAGGTACCCAGTACCCTTTAAAAACCTACCTAGTCTTTTTATAATTTTATCTATATTATGCTTATCATTTTACGTCAAACAAACAAGTTTGCGATGATACCAAAGAGATCCCCAGACAAACAGGGAAATCATTTATGTAGAAAAGCCTGTGGAGCGCTATTTAAAAACAAAAAGTTGGAGGATAGTTTTCTTGAATGCATGGTATGATAGACCGTATATAGTACCTTCAGAATTACAACTCAATTCCTATGTGAACCGTTTTTTGTTACAAAAATATCACATGTCAAGAAAATTCTGGGAGAGCCGGGATAGTCATCCTCACAAATTACATAATACCTGAACTATTTGTATAAAAGATAAAGCGGTGCACTGCTTAGTGGGTAAATACGTCCATTGAAATTAATATTTTTTTTTGGGTAGCCTGAGCTCTGACTAAAGATAAAATTTTGATTGTTGGATCATTTAGTTTGCAATTTTCTGTAGGCGTATATTTTTGTTACATAGTGAATAAATAGTACATACCTCTTGCACTTGCACCATATAGCAAGTAATTCAAGTTGAAACTTTACTTACGGTTTCTCCAAATATGAATACAGTAACCAAAATATTAACAGAAGTAAGCAATTTGGTGCCAAAACGCCCAACTGTGTGCGTCAAAATTATGCAAGGTGTACTTTTTATTATATTATTTTGAATTTCCGTTTAAACACATCCAAATTACAGATGATGTAGATCGAGTTCTAGAACAAGAATACTGCTAAGTATCAAACATCCTTCCTCAAATTTCATTACTATCTAAGAATCATAAAACAAATCGTTTATCATGCAGACATATTCACTTTGCTACTCAGTGTACTGATAGTAAACGTTGTTGTATTACCAAGTAATACCTAGTTGTCCCGCATCATCATCCCCTAAAACGGTGCCGCGTGTTTTTGGCGGTGCAATCTAGTGGGTGCTTAATGAAAACAGGTGACGAAACGAGAGTGTGTGCTTGTTTTCAGCGCCTGAGTGGATGTAATATCAAGTAGTTGTAGTGATGGTTGCCCAAATGGGATGAGATGTGAACGAGGTAATAGCGTGCGCTCATAAGCGCCGAAATAGCACCTCCTATTATAAATTTACGCTCAACATATTTCGCTATGGTGAGCGTTTTTTATGTTGGAATAATTCGTCTTCAAGAACTGGTGTCTGAGTAAGCAACATTGATGTTAACTTTGTTATATGTTTTTCATCATTAGATAACCCAGTACTTGATACCTCTCTGCAAGAAAAAGTAGCCTGCCCTTCAATGTGCGAACAAAGGTTTATGGATTCTAAAATATCAGTGTACTTTCATCCTACTGGTCAATTACGGAATAGCAGACATTTGTTAACGAAAAGTATTCTAAATTACTCTCTTCCCTTGCCTTGCACAGATGCAAATATAGGTAATTCAGAAACTATAGTGTAATGAATGGACAATTATCTAATAGACTTCATTTTCACGTATGCCTTATATGCTATAGATTTTGGTGCATATGTAGATGATTGACAAAGTTGGATTTAAAGTGCGAAGTCTCCAATGCAACCAGCAAAATAGCAGTCTTGTTCTAGATACGGACCGTACAATACGTATTCTGCTTTTGCTAGTGGTAAAAAGACGGAGAGAAAGGTTGAAAAGAAATATGTGAGAAGACAATTAATACTGGGTGTACCATTATCCTTCAATTATGAATAGTGCCTTCTGTTTTTAAGTTTTTGTCCTTGAAATCATGTCTTGTCTCGCTATGCCAATAAAACATTAACTGAGCAAGTGCATCGTAACCATACAACTAGCCACACGTCGGGGACGACGTTAAGACGTGGCGTTTCGCGGCGCCGTTGCAGTACAGTCACAACCACGTCGTGGCAAAGGTACCCTGCTGCGACACCGCACCGTTCCACGTTGACGAAGGCGTGACGTGGAGATGTGGCCAGGCTCGTAATCAAAGTGAGTAGCCAGCTTACTTTAAAACTCTGCTAAGGGTCATTTGCTCATTGCAAATGAACTCCAGCATTTCAAATAATGTTTAATTTGAGCTATTGGAGCCTTTTTACGAATTTCCTAGCTATTGCTGTTTTGAGGATTTACAGTAATTAGAAATAGGTAAATGATGCCCAAAAATGATAACAAAAGGTCAACCAATTTTACTCGCCTGCTCTCTCTATGGTCAAAGTGTCAGTTGTAAAACAACCTAATGAAATGGAAGTTAGAAATAGCCAAGATTCGCCAACTCACTGTGTGTGTTTCGCGCCACCAAAAGTCGCCAATCGCATAGCTACGATTTTTGGTCGCTAACTTGGTTTTGAAATCGCCACTTTAGTGGATAATTGGCACAACTGGCGACACTGCGTGATGCGTATCATTAAAAATGGAAGTGGGAGGTAGGGTACATTGTGTTATCTCTTCAACCTGTTAACGTCAAAACTAAGTTACGTTTTAGTGACGACAGTTCTGACCTTCTTAGTCAATGCCGGAGCAACCTTAATCATAAAAATGATAAATGAATAGGTTATATTTAGAGCCTGCTTCAGCAACTGCAGTACTGAGTAGAAATTACAGTAGACTCCGCTTATCACGGACCCTGTTATAAGGGACATCCGGCTATAACGGACTTATCTCGTGGTCCGTTTGAAATCCTACGCGTGGCCTATAGAAACTTTTCTGTTATAACAGACCCTCTATAACAGACACACCGGGTATAACAAATACATTTTTCCGACGCGAACTGGTTATAACCGGAGATAACGGACTCGAAGACAAATTTTTGAGTTTTACTTATATATTTTTCAGAATCTATACGTACGTCTATGTCTGTTTTAAACTTTTTCACAGTTTATATGATCACGTATTTCAGTTATTAAGTGTTTTTTATAAAATCTTTCTTTTTGCTTACCTACTTATATAACGAACACCGGTTATGACAGACTCAAATAAGGTTCCCTAGAGAGTCTGCTAAACCGTAGCCTACTGTATATATAATTACAACGTAAATATCGTCATATTTTAGCGAAAATTCACTAATTAATATTTATTAACTTTCGAGATACTTCAATCTGAAGTTTATCTTCTATTTATTAAATCAGTTTTTATTGTTTTTCACGCAAGCTATATTAATGCGTTCTGCTAATAAAATGACTGCTTAGTTTTGATAGTAAAAATTCAGTTGCCCTCTCTTAAGTATAATAAAAAAGTAACAAACTGAGCTAGTGACTTCTCGCAGTGAAAAAAGCTTTGTAAAACAAGCTATTTATTCACACACTTGTTGCAGAGTTTGTACGTCGTATGAAAACGAGGTGAATTTTTTAAGAACATAGGAAATAAGTGTTAAGAATTTTCTCCATGGGTGCACTTGAGCTATATATCGACGGAAGGCTTTAAGCAAGAAAAATCGATGTTGTTGTATAATGAATGTGTTTCTGGTCTCTTAGACCTCATATGGGAATTTTCAGGTATTTCAGCGCGATCTAACCTCATATGAGAATTTTCAGGTATTTCAGCGCGATCTAGGTACCATTTAAATTTTCTTCTTCATTCAGTTTACTTTTATCTGTCATCTGTCAGTTTCAGAAACTTAAATTCTTGGAGAATAATCAAATCTGATTTTATTTTAACCTTGAAGTTATTTGGGATGACATTTATGCAGAAAATGGGAAGGGCAGTTGTTCTCTTAGAATGCTTCTTCAAAGACAAAATTACTATAATTTCTGTCTGTTCTTTGTCATAGATTGGTTTCGCAACAGCTTTCAAGAAGCCTTTTTAGTACTTTGGGGCGAGGCTATTCTTTGTAGTTTGCATTCTGAACCACCAGCTACGTGCTTAAAGTTATTGGTCGAGACCATAGATAACCGTCGAGACTCCTCCTATATCTTTGTTGCCATTTTATTTAATTCGACACTGAATCACCATTATCATTATAATCATATACCTACACTACGTGCAGCCATAATGAGCAGCCCACTCGGCATTCCATAGTTTTTGGACATGGAGGATTCAGAACCGCTGTTACACATTAGCGCAATTCATTCAGAATGGCAAAATAATCAAATTGAACGTCTCCAACTCTCTTTTGACGTTCCTTGGCGTGTCTCAGCAAGGCGACTGCGGAACGCAGAGGGCGAGAGGCAGAGGGGGAGCGCTTGGAAGCTGCCGCAGTAATAGCTGGGTACACATAATCTGCATAATACACCGAATTCACGGATGGTCCTGATGCGAAGACCGACTCGTCGGCTCCGTACTATTGCCTCATTTGCAACCTGCAGCTCGAATCATTTCCATACAATAACAAGCCAGAGGTTGTTTGCCTGCCATTTCAGCCTCCACTGCTTTTTCTCACGTATTTTCCCTTCGCTTGTCGGCAGATGCACAGCCTTGGGGATTTTTGGCAGTTTGCCTAAAATTGCTCTACCTGAGCCGCGTTTGTTATTCTCCATAATAATACTGCTTTTGTTAAGAAACTTTTCGATACATGGAAGACAATTTGCTGTAGATAGGCTTTGATTATAATCTTTTTTACAAAAACGTGCAGCTTGGGCAAAGTTTACGGAATACGTATAAGTTTGATCACTCTCCGTCGGCACTTTGAAGAACTCACATGAATGCGATGCCGCGGCCGCACGCGCCAGTTAGTTTTTGCGTTGGTTTTTGCTCAAATCCGAGGGTATTTTAGCGGGGACTTGCTAATGCCTGGGTTGTACGTACATATGTACGAGGGTCATTGAATAACTATGTATTTACGGCCGATTTAGACATACAAATACAAATATAACGTTTATTTGGTAATCCACTAATTTACATAAATGGATATTATGAATAAAGCATTGTAAAACTATTACTAATGAATCTCAAATGCTTTCACGTATTGTAGCTATTTTGTAGCTACAATACGTGAAATTGTTTATTTGGCTTATTTTTGAGATCACAGTTTATAACTTTTGTGGTATAGTATATGCGAACTCGTATATACAATTTTAAAAGATAATCATGTGGAAATGCTTCACATGGATGTGAATAATTTACCATTGACATTTTGCTTTTCACTGTCATTCCAATTGCTACTATAGAAACAAAATTATTAAACTTATCAATAAAAATAATTTCGAGCTCTAAAATATAATTTACAATGTCCCTGGGTGGTATGGTAAGACCACCGAATGAATATTTTTCTCACTATATGCTTTTAGCGTGGTACAAATCTTTTAGTACCTGTAGCTCTTGAACTTGAGACCCCAAGTGTGCTAGTTTGTTGGAATTGTTTTATCGGAAGGAACACAGGCACAAATATACAAGGTGTCTCATTGATAATTTTGAACGTCACGTCACCAAAAATAAATACCTCATTGGGTAGTACAATGACAAAAAAAGACACAACATCTGCTCTAATTTACATGCCCAAAATTATAATTCTCTACTACTGCCAAGTTCCGACATATTTCCTGTCTTAATCGTCGTGGGATACCCTGTATTTATATCCCTTACATTTCAAGGTTTACCACAAAAAAGAATGGATTTGATTGTCACTCTCCATCCGTTAATAAATTTAAATTGATTGGTAATATCTTTTCTCGCGAAATTGATTAGCCTCAAACTTCTAAAAATATTATCCATTTCCTGCAAACAAATCCGAGATAACAAAATCCGATATTTTTGAGACACTGTATAGACCTCGCGTTAAACACTTTCAACCTCTACTTTGCGCCGCCCCGTGTCTCCCGGCTGACGTCGGTACACTGCTACCTGGGGTGACGGAGCAAGGGGAAGGCCGTTTTGATATTTTTGCGGAGTGATCCAACTTATATGTATTCCGTAAGCTTTGGCTCGGGCTCTCACATACCGAGCTGCTGTTCCACCCTGTGCTTATTCCTCACACCACTGGATCTGCCCATCGTGCGTCCTAAGTAGAAGAAAGGATCCACTGATGACTGTCTTCCGCATTCAGGGATGACGCTATTATTATTTATTATGCAATGCAATACACAAATGGTCCTACTCCGAAAGTTATGCCTTGTATGAGCTATGGGCGAATAAGCTGTGGTATATTATACTATAATTTGTCTAACTTATCAGCTTATTTGTAGCCAGTTTTGTTAACAGTATCTTTACTTTTTGCATTCCTTCTTCCTTTCTGCCTCGTAGACCATAAAAATCTTGATGCTAGGCCATAACTGAAACTCCTGCAGCACAGAAGGCCACAATTTCCCATCATGTAAACATATGGTGTTTGAAATTTTCAGGTGCCTTGCCAAACGTTCTGAAATTTTGTTTAATCAAACTCCATTGAATACTATTGGGTACATAAACTCGTAGTAAACAAATCAAGGGTCTTCTTTCGGAGATATTCTAAACTAACCAGAGAAATATACTACAGTATCAATTTTATTGGAAATAGGTGTCTTAATTTTTCGTAACCAAGTAGTCGACTGGCGTGATTCTGGAGAAACGATGCACTAAGATGCATCAATTTAGACAAAGGTTTTTTTTAATCGATGCTACGGCATTTACACTAACTACTGAAATTTCTACGACTATGAAGGTTAAAGCCATTCCAGGCTACAAACAGATCAAAAAACGATGTATTTACTTTATTTTTGTTATCAAGCCCTTCTACTAGTTGTTATGCAAGATATTAAGTTTTTCTGAAGAGGCTGTCAATAAAAGATTGACGCACTTCTCGCATAGCTCTGAGAACGCGCACAGGGGGGCAATACTTCTCTTGTTGCCTATAAGATGTGTGTCCCTTCTTTTGACTATACCGGGTGAGTTACAAATCGATACTCATTTCTAACTTGGGCGTTGAAATGAACAGTTTACTTAAATAACTTTTTTCAGAATGTGCCAGTGGCACATTATTATGAATGCAACATTTACGATTTACCAAAATAGAATTAACTACGACCAACTGAAAGTAATTAGTGCACTAATTGACATGTACAATGCCTGATCGATAAGACACTAAAGGTAAACAGACCAAGACGTCTTAATATGCAAGTACAGACTTACCTTTTTGATTGTGTATCAACTTATAACTCAATCTGTAAATATTATTAGAGCATTTCTCAAAGCAGATTTGCTCTTAATCACAGAAAAATATTTTGTGCTTGTAGTCAAAGACATTTTGTTGGCAGTTTTTTGAACACCAATGTTACAAGTTAGAGATTGTTACAATAATTTGTGATCTTTGATTAGATAATTAACATATTCTCTTGGCGTCAAACGTCAAAGTAATTACTGTATTCTAAATCAGTCCAATGGCAAGACGAATTGAATTAACAATATGATTTTATTTTATCCTACTAAACTATAGCCTTTGTTTCAATAAAGGCTAACACATTTTCATTATGAACCCAGTAATCTACTATAAAAAAATATGCTCCAGTTGGTAGTGGCAAATCACATATCAATCATGTGTAGTATTAATGTCCAGTGATTATAAATTCATGGTCACTGATTTGAAGTACGCTAATTGTAAACTCATACATTTCGGATAATAGTGTTGATAATCAACTGTAACTGATGACATTGATACCATTTGCTGAAATTTTCACAAAATGTTAGAGCGCCTTAGTCCCTTTATGGCTCGACTGACAAACACAAACAAATCCAAGTTCCGTTTTTGCTGGAAATATTAAGAGCTAACGCCATTTTTGTCACCAGCTCAAATTTGCGGATGCTCTAATTGGCGGAAATCCTGCAGAACTCAATTCTATCTCACTACACCTTGGACGCACGAGGCATAATTGATTTCGATATCCATCGTACTGTGCTAAATCGCATTTAACATGACTGAAAATTTGTATTGATCCAGTAATCACCGGCAACACGTAACAGAGAGCTTCACGACAGAATGCGTCGAAATTATTGACAAATATTAATTACTAACGCGTCTAACAGACACGCACAGCCATCACTTTGTGAGTAGTATTGCCAATTAGTAAACAATTGAGAAATGAGATAGTCTTCTCAAAAAAATTATTACCAAATTTATTTGTAGCCATTTTACCTATTTTTATCACGTATCCAGCTATCTAATAAATCACATGATTGCTCTCGATATTTCAAATCATGAGCAATAGACCTATCTCCGTGGTCGACCTGGAACGCAGACGACTGGCAGCGGCTAGATCTGGAGACCAGTACCACTTTGTTGCTCAGATACCTATATGCTAAAATTTAATACTTCTAAGCCCCAGTACTGCACGCTATTAGATAAGAGATGTTCAAGCTAGCACCCGGTTCTTATGAATCATTCATCATTCAAACTCTTGGAGTCAACAATACAGAAAATATGTCTATAATAATTATGTTTACAATAATTTGTGGTTGTCATGAAGAAAATGATTTCCACTTTACCAAAAGTGAGCTCAGAGGTTGTGACATCACACCTGCCTATCCAATAACGTTGATGCAACTTTTGATATACCTAATAAACGTATGAAGGGGCTCCGCCTACTAGGGTATCTCGTGTCCTTAAATCTGTAATCTCAGTATCAACATACTGGGAAAAGCACCATAATATAAATTGCACCATAAGAATTTAATATCCCATACTATCTTAGTTTAGATAGTTTCCCTTAATTATATTAGAGTTTTAATAGCTCCAATGTGTTTAATGCCTAATAAACCGGTAATGCTCCAAAAGTGGAGATTTAATGGGATCTACCCACGCAAAATAGGAAAATTCAAACTAAAAGGAGCTCGAATTCAAACTTTTAAAGGTTAAGCTTTAGCGTGGTTCATTTTGGTCAATGCGGCCAACAGCAAGCAGCAGAGAAAAGGTGCTAACGTTGGGTCTATCAGTGGAACATTACTTAGAGTGGCAATAGTAGAAGCTATATATTGAAATAGAAGTTATACTATCTTATATAGTATTAAACAGGTCAGGTGTAATATCTGATGATCTATTAGGAGAAATTGAATAAAGTTTATTTATGTTGCTGAGTGTTTAATAGTCGATACTTTAATCAATACTGCCTATATGGACTTAATTCGTCACAGATTGTACTTTCTGCCTTAAAATCTAAAAATCATTACTAAATTGTTCTGGCAGCAATTAACTATTATTTCATTATAGAAACACTTCAGGAACCTATAAAGTGGATATAATATAACTGTGCTCTAGGTTTAATTTTAAATTATTCAAAAGTGCGTCATAGCCCTAATTCATAATATAACTTCTTCGAATGTTTAACTGTAGACGCCTCTTTCTTAAGAGAACCAGACAAAAAAGTATATTATCAGCCCTTTGTCTTGCCCTACCGTTCGAAAAAACGAACAGTTTAGATTACCTTGAAAGTTAATATTCTCAAGCTGTCGTAAAAGACGTAGAATAGCAGTAATAAATTCGACTATATTAAAAAAGAACAGCTGCGGGTTTTCGAATATTAGTAGTAGGTAACTTTGGAATGATCTCCTGATGATATACATGAAAGCTTATCGATCTTACCTTTGTTGAGGAAGGGCACTATATCGCTGTAAAGAAGATAACGCAGTCTTGCTTGTTACCTATGCATATAAAAGTAAATACGTGGGCGAATAATGTATTATTTCATTCAAGTATACCATATTTTCCTATATGCGCAAAGCGCTAACAATCTTTAACCAAATTTGACCCTATAGGGTTATATTAAGTAAGTATTTTTAATTAAAACCTGGGATACTGTTGAAAGTAAGAATATCGTAATCTTAAAGCAAGCATAATTATAATTATCTTGAAAACAGAACAAAGACTATGTCGGATGTAAGAATACTATTATGCTGACTGAAACATTTCATAACCTTGTCATGAAATATGCCGATTATCATTGAATGCAAATAATGTGTACCTGTTCTTTTTAGCAAGAAGAATAACTTACGTCCACCGGTCTTCCGCTGTTTATGCTCTATTCACAACTACTTACATAAATGTATTGTATATGACATACTTGCTTCTTACATACTTGCCTCTTGCATATACGCACATCTCACTCCGCAATAATTGTTTCTTGCCAGTATAATGATATAACCCACAGACGCAGGTAAAATGAATAAATTATATACAAATGTCTATAAGGGCCGGTTTCACAATAATGGGTTAACTCAAGGTTGTGTGTTGACCGGAGGTTAACGCTAGATGTCATGTTTCACAAATGGTGGTTTTCGTTCTTACTTAAGGTTAACTTTGAGTTAACTTGACCCAAAGAAATTCTTGAGTTAACCCCAGGTTTGCGATGACGCATGCACATTAGGTTATGTCACTTTGGTTTTGCTACTTGCATATTTTATCGTTTACCTTAACCTTTTCCACCGTTCTTTTTATTTGAAATAGATAGTAATGATGTGAATGCGTACACCAGTGATGAAGGAGCGATGAAACCAAGAATATTTCGACTTAAAGGTAAATATTTTGAGGAATATGATGACCACGGCTCCTTAGTCTATTTTAAATTCTTGAATTTCCTTTCAGGACCTTTGCAGATCTGCGGCTATTATTTGCACATTTGCAATTAAATTCTTCTCCTGTCTTCCAGGCATTGGCTTTTCCGCGCCATGTTGTTGCACCTTTTGTTTTGCATGTACATGCCTGTACTTTTCTACTAACAAAATGAACAGATATTCTTCAACTTTTGAAAAGTTGTTCGCTCTTTTTAATGTTTCGATGCTGACACACAGGTACATGCACGGATATTATTTGAAAAAGGCCCCAGGGACAACTACAACGCCAAACAGTCCAAACATCAACCCAACCTAAAATTTTTTTATCTACGTCAAACACCAAATAACTGCAAATGAAATGTAAAAACTTCAGTGAAAAAACCAAAATGAGGTTGGAAATCGTATGGAACTGACAACTCAACGAACTCATTCTTTGACAGTTTTGTCAGAAAAACACAAAACACTAGCACGAAACACCTAACGAAGGAAATAAGAAGAAGAAGAATTTTAAATATTGCGGTCACAGTACCACCAACCGATAAAAATAAAATATAACTCGCGGTCAGTTAACCCTACGTCATTTTATGATTGTGAAACAAGAGGCGTTCCATCGTTTGAGTTAATTCGCAGGTCGAGGTTAGTAAACCGTCAGAGTGACCACTGATTCTGCAACTGGGCCTAAGACTTGTGGCAATCTGTCGATGTCTAGGAACCAAGATTATCATATCCTCAGTGGTACTACACAATTCTCAAGCTGCTTGTATTCTTGATCGAAGTAATAGGAGCTCAGTTTAAAAATATGGTATCTAGTAAACTAGTGTTGAAATTTTGGTTGTGAAGAAAATTATACTCCTGGTCATGACATATTTATTTATAGTATTGGAATCAAAAATATATTTTTTTTTTGTTTCAAATTAACCATAATTTCTTCACGCGGTGAAATTGCGTACTATTCAGGAGGAAAAAAATAGATATTCAGCAATGATGTACTTACCGGCATAGTTTGGCTTCCGTGTAAGCTATTGATGGCCGCCTGTGCTTCCTGATGTGAGCTGTATTTCACAAAAGCGCAACCTGCAAAAAACGATACAATTATAGTAAAGTATAATATACCGGACAACATTTTAATAGAATCAATAGTATAAATTCTGTAAACACCTATAAGTCTGAACACATTCAAGACTAACCACCAACTTTATAGTGTAGAGATTTAGATCAAATAAAAGAGAGATGATGCTTGAATAAGTGTTTTGCTTATGTTTATTTTGTGTCAATGACTTTTCTTGCTCTGCTCCAGAGACACGACCAAAATACCTTCGTTGTTCAAGTTGGAATGCAGAAGGCTGGCAGGGGCCGCTCCTCTGTCAAGGAATCTAGATATTATTGCCGTCTGGGGAGCCAAAGATACAGTAAAGTTCACTGGGTGGTGTTGCTTTTTTGAGCCAGAAAGCGAAAAAGCGAGCATGCGGTTCTTATGTACAATCAGGTTTTGTTACTAAGTTCCATTAGTTGAAACTTTAGGTGTCAAAATCAACTGGTCAACTGATACTTATACGTTTCGTAATTTTCAACAGTTGCTGGGAAAAAGGAAGAAAGATGACATGCTACTGCTAAAGCTCAACTCAAAAGGACACAGTGAACATAATGCCTCAAAGACAGCAGACATCACACAAAAGTTCGGAGCCTCTATAACACAAAGCGATTACATATAATGAGAATGAGACGTCAAGTCAGCCAACTACTTTTTCTCGTAATTCCATGCCTCTTATGTAGGCCTATTTTGGCTCAAAGTTAAACCAATATTCTGAAACTTCCTATACGATTTGATACTGAAACCGATAGATCTCCACCATAATCCTTGTGGATACGGCAACATGCATGTTGCTTTCAGAACAGAGGACTGTCAAAAGAACATCCCTTAAAATCAACACTTTGTCAGCGTATATGTAACACAATCTTACAAAAGTAGGTCGTTTCATGAAGAAGCTGATGTAATAAGTCTGAAATTCTCCTTGGCTCGTATTTTCTCTGCGTACGGCTACAAATATATTCATATTGGGGCGCCACGAGGGATATTCAGAAATCCCTCGCAGCCAGCTCGACACACTTTGAAGTTTGCTGAATTCGCATATTTTCGGTAAATTTCGAGGAAACATTGTCGTCAGAGAGTATCAGAGTAAAGCAAATGCACTAGCAGTGCAGTGTATCAATAGAAATACAGTTGAAACAGATCACGAAGCAACTTAGTAATCATTTTTTTAGTAGTGAGCGAAAGAACTCTGTTACTATAATGGTTGGCGCGCAGCCTTAAGACTTATTGTGCACCCCAGGTCAACGTCCAGATTGGAGTTCCTGCTTTCATTCAAGGAAGTATAGTCAAAGATAACGTGCTTAGCTGTTTCCTCTGCCTCACCGCACTTCCTGTATAAAAGATTTTCCACATTGATCCCCGACATTTGCAGGGATGCACTGAACTTCCAACGGCAGTTATAAATCTAACAACATTTCGTATTTTCTTTCTTGCTTAATCTGAGAG
This sequence comes from Callosobruchus maculatus, assembly GCA_951848785.1. Classification (NCBI taxonomy): domain Eukaryota; kingdom Metazoa; phylum Arthropoda; class Insecta; order Coleoptera; family Chrysomelidae; genus Callosobruchus; species Callosobruchus maculatus. The sequence continues at coordinate 21,744,041 of CATOUR010000014.1, read as the reverse complement.
CGTCTGCGGTCTTAAAACACAAGGGTCCCTTGAGCCTTCCCACCAATGTTTCAGCGCTTCTGGTTCTCATTTGACCCAACTGGTGACAGCTGTCCAGGCCATGTTGTGTGATATACCACATGCGGGTTCTGGCCTGATGAGAGAGAGTTCTGCACATTCCTTAGTCCACATACTCCTATGTGAAGATAATGTTAGCTTGTTGGTCAGCGCATAACTGATGATCTACGTTAATAGTTTAGCCCTGCCAATTTTTGTTCTAAAAAGGCTAAAATGATTAGGCTAGAACATCGAAAAAGTAGTATGTAACTTAGCAAACCTGCCACAGTACTTATCGAACTTTTTGACAAAATTTGTTCCAGTACCGGTGTGTCGCACAGAAATAGCGTAATGTGCAAAGCAGCAAATGCTGGTACCGATGTTGCTAGCTTGAGTTTTTTTATGAAACGTTGGGATATCTCTTCCTCACAAGCTCCACTAGAAAGAGCTCTAGTTTTCATTTAGTGTTATTTGTTACGATAAACTACTTAAAGCATCTCAGAACTGTGATAGACATTAGTTCAGAGCTGTTACTGTCTTCGAGGTAAAATTACTGAGACAAACGATAACAGAATAGAAAACCAGTCCTACAGTTATCTATCTTCGCAGACCTATCTATAGCGTAGATAAAGAATACTTTTTCTACTTCTGTATTAACGGCATCGACTGCTTTGATCATTAGACTCGTGTTCTGTGTAGACTTTGTTAGTGTTTCCCGGCACCACTCTAGGAACATGACCGTTAATTAGAAGCCAACAGTGAAGGTTTGGGTGGAAATTTGCGCTAAACAATTTTTTGTGGAAACTTATTTATGATTGAAAAAAATCTGAAAGAAATTCATTTGACGTTCACAGATCAATTCGTCAAATATGCCGTAGTGGTCATGGAATACAATACGATACACATGTGATAAGCAAAAAATGAAGTCAAGTTGATTGACTCGGTACTTCCCACACATTACGGTGATACCAGTTTTATGATTTTCCCATAGCATGAAGCTTTAGTCTGAGATCCCCTCGCAAACAAAACATCTAAACACGAAGTTTGAGCTGTTTTCGTATTTTTAGTTTTTTTATTATTGCTACGCTGCCACTGACACGATTTCTAACAACCATACGCGTTTTCCATCGTCACCACGGTAATAATACTGTGTCAAAATTTCTTTAGAATCAATTTAACAGTTTCCACATTAACAAATACGAAACGACCTAAAGCAATAAATACTCGCATGTATACAGAACAATTCTAAGTCCCTTAGTTTCGGTAAATAGGCAATATTCGGATGGACCTAAAAAGGCGATTTATCACAGATCAGTGGACAGCCTATTGTAAATCCAACAATTTTTTCAGTTTTTCAACCCTCCACCCCCAACCACCTCAATTTTACCCCCACCCAAAATACGCAGAAAATGATCAGGAACCTTTAAAACGCTTAAAAACGAAGTTTGAGCTGATTTTATATTTTTAGTTTTTTTATTAATTCTGCGCCGCCACTGGCACGATTTATAAAAACTATACTTATTTTTATCCCTGCCACGGTACCAAAAATTCATTAAAATCAATTCAACAGTTTCCACGTTACATAATACAGAACGGTCTAAAGCAATTCTTGTATGTTTACATCAGAAACAATTCTAAGTCCTTTGATTTCTGTAATAGGCAAGGCAATGTCCAGATGGACCTAAAAAATCTATTTATCTCGCTAGGTCTTCCTTCATAGGTCAGTAGACAGTCTATTACGAATTCAACAAATTTTTCAATTTTACAACCCCCAACCCCCCAACCACCCCAAATTTCACCCCCACCAAAAAAAAGTAGAAAACGATCAGGAACACCTAAAACGCCAAAAAACGAAGTTTGGGGAATATTTGCAATTTTTCGTTTTTTGCTAATTACTCCGCCGCCTATGCACCGATTTTCAAAATTGTAGCAGCATTACCTACTACGACGCCACAGCATATTGCTGCCCAAATTTCATCACAATCCATGCAGCGGTTACTGGGATTACGTGGCTAGAAAGACGCGTACAGACAGGCAGACCGACAGACAGACCGACAGACCGACAGACCGACAGACCGACAGACCGACAGACCGACAGACCGACAGACCGACAGACCGACAGACCGACAGACCGACAGACCGACAGACCGACAGACCGACAGACCGACAGACCGACAGACCGACAGACCGACAGACCGACAGACCGACAGACCGACAGACCGACAGACCGACAGACCGACAGACCGACAGACCGACAGACCGACAGACCGACAGACCGACAGACCGACAGACCGACAGACCGACAGACCGACAGACCGACAGACCGACAGACCGACAGACCGACAGACCGACAGACCGACAGACCGACAGACCGACAGACCGACAGACCGACAGACCGACAGACCGACAGACCGACAGACCGACAGACCGACAGACCGACAGACCGACAGACCGACAGACCGACAGACCGACAGACCGACAGACCGACAGACCGACAGACCGACAGACCGACAGACCGACAGACCGACAGACCGACAGACCGACAGACCGACAGACCGACAGACCGACAGACCGACAGACCGACAGACCGACAGACCGACAGACCGACAGACCGACAGACCGACAGACCGACAGACCGACAGACCGACAGACCGACAGACCGACAGACCGACAGACCGACAGACCGACAGACCGACAGACCGACAGACCGACAGACCGACAGACCGACAGACCGACAGACCGACAGACCGACAGACCGACAGACCGACAGACCGACAGACCGACAGACCGACAGACCGACAGACCGACAGACCGACAGACCGACAGACCGACAGACCGACAGACCGACAGACCGACAGACCGACAGACCGACAGACCGACAGACCGACAGACCGACAGACCGACAGACCGACAGACCGACAGACCGACAGACCGACAGACCGACAGACCGACAGACCGACAGACCGACAGACCGACAGACCGACAGACCGACAGACCGACAGACCGACAGACCGACAGACCGACAGACCGACAGACCGACAGACCGACAGACCGACAGACCGACAGACCGACAGACCGACAGACCGACAGACCGACAGACCGACAGACCGACAGACCGACAGACCGACAGACCGACAGACCGACAGACCGACAGACCGACAGACCGACAGACCGACAGACCGACAGACCGACAGACCGACAGACCGACAGACCGACAGACCGACAGACCGACAGACCGACAGACCGACAGACCGACAGACCGACAGACCGACAGACCGACAGACCGACAGACCGACAGACCGACAGACCGACAGACCGACAGACCGACAGACCGACAGACCGACAGACCGACAGACCGACAGACCGACAGACCGACAGACCGACAGACCGACAGACCGACAGACCGACAGACCGACAGACCGACAGACCGACAGACCGACAGACCGACAGACCGACAGACCGACAGACCGACAGACCGACAGACCGACAGACCGACAGACCGACAGACCGACAGACCGACAGACCGACAGACCGACAGACCGACAGACCGACAGACCGACAGACCGACAGACCGACAGACCGACAGACCGACAGACCGACAGACCGACAGACCGACAGACCGACAGACCGACAGACCGACAGACCGACAGACCGACAGACCGACAGACCGACAGACCGACAGACCGACAGACCGACAGACCGACAGACCGACAGACCGACAGACCGACAGACCGACAGACCGACAGACCGACAGACCGACAGACCGACAGACCGACAGACCGACAGACCGACAGACCGACAGACCGACAGACCGACAGACCGACAGACCGACAGACCGACAGACCGACAGACCGACAGACCGACAGACCGACAGACCGACAGACCGACAGACCGACAGACCGACAGACCGACAGACCGACAGACCGACAGACCGACAGACCGACAGACCGACAGACCGACAGACCGACAGACCGACAGACCGACAGACCGACAGACCGACAGACCGACAGACCGACAGACCGACAGACCGACAGACCGACAGACCGACAGACCGACAGACCGACAGACCGACAGACCGACAGACCGACAGACCGACAGACCGACAGACCGACAGACCGACAGACCGACAGACCGACAGACCGACAGACCGACAGACCGACAGACCGACAGACCGACAGACCGACAGACCGACAGACCGACAGACCGACAGACCGACAGACCGACAGACCGACAGACCGACAGACCGACAGACCGACAGACCGACAGACCGACAGACCGACAGACCGACAGACCGACAGACCGACAGACCGACAGACCGACAGACCGACAGACCGACAGACCGACAGACCGACAGACCGACAGACCGACAGACCGACAGACCGACAGACCGACAGACCGACAGACCGACAGACCGACAGACCGACAGACCGACAGACCGACAGACCGACAGACCGACAGACCGACAGACCGACAGACCGACAGACCGACAGACCGACAGACCGACAGACCGACAGACCGACAGACCGACAGACCGACAGACCGACAGACCGACAGACCGACAGACCGACAGACCGACAGACCGACAGACCGACAGACCGACAGACCGACAGACCGACAGACCGACAGACCGACAGACCGACAGACCGACAGACCGACAGACCGACAGACCGACAGACCGACAGACCGACAGACCGACAGACCGACAGACCGACAGACCGACAGACCGACAGACCGACAGACCGACAGACCGACAGACCGACAGACCGACAGACCGACAGACCGACAGACCGACAGACCGACAGACCGACAGACCGACAGACCGACAGACCGACAGACCGACAGACCGACAGACCGACAGACCGACAGACCGACAGACCGACAGACCGACAGACCGACAGACCGACAGACCGACAGACCGACAGACCGACAGACCGACAGACCGACAGACCGACAGACCGACAGACCGACAGACCGACAGACCGACAGACCGACAGACCGACAGACCGACAGACCGACAGACCGACAGACCGACAGACCGACAGACCGACAGACCGACAGACCGACAGACCGACAGACCGACAGACCGACAGACCGACAGACCGACAGACCGACAGACCGACAGACCGACAGACCGACAGACCGACAGACCGACAGACCGACAGACCGACAGACCGACAGACCGACAGACCGACAGACCGACAGACCGACAGACCGACAGACCGACAGACCGACAGACCGACAGACCGACAGACCGACAGACCGACAGACCGACAGACCGACAGACCGACAGACCGACAGACCGACAGACCGACAGACCGACAGACCGACAGACCGACAGACCGACAGACCGACAGACCGACAGACCGACAGACCGACAGACCGACAGACCGACAGACCGACAGACCGACAGACCGACAGACCGACAGACCGACAGACCGACAGACCGACAGACCGACAGACCGACAGACCGACAGACCGACAGACCGACAGACCGACAGACCGACAGACCGACAGACCGACAGACCGACAGACCGACAGACCGACAGACCGACAGACCGACAGACCGACAGACCGACAGACCGACAGACCGACAGACCGACAGACCGACAGACCGACAGACCGACAGACCGACAGACCGACAGACCGACAGACCGACAGACCGACAGACCGACAGACCGACAGACCGACAGACCGACAGACCGACAGACCGACAGACCGACAGACCGACAGACCGACAGACCGACAGACCGACAGACCGACAGACCGACAGACCGACAGACCGACAGACCGACAGACCGACAGACCGACAGACCGACAGACCGACAGACCGACAGACCGACAGACCGACAGACCGACAGACCGACAGACCGACAGACCGACAGACCGACGGAAATGAGTGACGTGGATTTTCGTTATGTAGACATCATAAAACGCCCAAAAAACGTATTATCTCAAAATCGAAATTTTTCGCGATCACAATACTCCCCTCACCTACCGGTGTGGGAAGTAAAATGCTGCTTATTTTACGAAATTGGCTGTTTTTTTTTGACACGGGAACGAGCATTATTGGAAAAGTGAAAGTGGCGGATTTAGAGGAAACAGAACTCATGGATTCCTAGAAGCCTCGTGGAATTTTTCACTCTACGTCTGTACAGATCAACGTGCACTATAAGCACTACTTTTCAGCAAATTTGACAGAAAGCTTTTTGCACTTGCTCAATTCGGGGTTCTTTTTCAAACTAATGGGTAATCATATCGAACAATTACTGAAAGATATCACAAATTACGCTACCATGGTCGACATACATATCGCATGATGATAACTAATTAACCCAGGTGTACCTTCATCAAACAGACATCCCGAAATAACGAAAGTTCTATAAATACGAATACTCTGAAGGCTGTACTCGACCGCACCCCATGTTTGTCTTCCAATTAGCCATCTCCACTGAACCCAACTCTCTTCGGTATCGTCGATCGATCAGGTTTTTATTACGTTGCGCAAAGTTGTTAATGAGGTCAACTTTGTCGAAGCATCGTACCGACTCACGTTATGGAAACGTTTACCCTTTTGTAATTAACGTTGTTGGTTGTGTGTACGTGCACGTCAGAAGCTCCACTAACAACTTGCTCTAGTTTCCATTCCGAGTTATTCACTACGATGAAATAGGAAAGGTATCTTAGAAGTGGGGTAGACATTGCCTTAATGAGGATACTGTTTCCGACGTAAAATTGCTAAAGCAGGCTACAAAACATGCTCTTCAGCTAATTATTCGAATTTTACATTGGGATGCTGCATACGGTCCCTTAGAGTTCCACTGATGTACTAACGTGTCTTTACACTATGCCAAATGCAGTGCACGAATTGACTTGTACTACTGTTAATTTAGCAAAATGCAATGCTGGGAGGGTACTTACAATACTAGTTATACTGAAGCTGTCGTCCTTTGAAAGTTTAGGCCTAATTAGTATGAAATGCTGCTTGAATTTAAAACTAAAGTATTAATAGGTCTTTTTAATCGCTTGCGAACCAGAGCTTTATGGAAACGATGGAGGAGAAAGTAGTTTTACAAAATCAAGACTATTTTGTGATATGCCATTTCTAAAGACTCCCAGTAACAACTTGCTCCAGTTTTCCAGTAACAACTTGCTCCAGTTTTTATTCCAACTTATTCACTACGATGAACTACAAAAGGTATCTTAGAAGCGGGACAAACGCTGCTTTAGCAGCAAAATTGCTGAAGCAAGCTAGAAAACTAGGCCTGGATCCACTTGTCTGAATTTTAATTTGAGGTTCCAAATTTTCACTATAATTTCATCGATTTAATGTTGTGACCTTACACTGTGCGAAATTCAGTGCATTTAAAATTCTAGTTCTACTGAAAAGCGTGTAGCCTGCCGATTTAGCTCATTTTACGCAATCAAAACAGTGCACCACTAGCGGATTTCCTTTGTTCTCCAATGGCGATAGAATTTACTAAAAATATGCAAAATAGCTAAACTTCAAGATTTCTAGCTCACTACGCAAACTTCCTGCAATAAGAGCAAAGAGGGCAAAAAACAGTAAATGACGGATATGCTAGAAAAGCCACCTGGTTTTGATCTTCCCCGTAAGCCTCAAAAGAATTATAACTCTCGGCATATGTATAAACTCCTTTAGGTGAGATAAATATTATATTCTCCCTATGAACAAGGACCCAAAATCCACCGTGTTTCAAGAAGGCGTGCTGTGCAGAATATGGGCATTGATCTGTCATCTGTCATTAGTCGGCCTACTGCTACTACTATTTAAATACTAAATTTAACAAAAGAAACTAAAATAGGAAGACGACTGATGGAGATAAATGGAATGAATAATAAAGTTGGTATAGTTACGATTTAAAAATCTTAGTACTTTAGGCTTCCTGTAGCTAAAAGTCATGCTTGTATTGCTTCAGCCGGTTTGTTCTGATAGATTAATCAACGCAAGATGACTTTCTATTTTTGCCAGGTTTATTTATAAAATTGGGCTCAACATAATCTATTATAGGTGAGGCCAAATTCGACACTCCAATTTGTCATCTACATAAACTGTTGTACACATGACAACGAAAGTATGATAAATTATATGCCTATACGATTGGACTACGATACCATACAGAAAAATGGATATTTAATACCTATGTCCCGATTTCCAAACATTACCCAAAGCTTTTATCTACAGTAATCAGTTTAACACCTGTATTTCTATTGTTCTCCGTCATTTCCTTCAAGGTGGAATCAAACAGCCTTGCTCCGCAGTTTCGTTAATAACCGCTTTACCTTTTACTAGCAGTACACTTTCATGAGAAAAGTAATCTGACTGGTCCTACGAGCAACACCTCTAAAATACTCCATTACCTTTACCATCTCGGATAATACCGTCCCTTTTTTCTCTGTTAGGAAATGCTAATAAAGCACACACCTAAAATAAACGTGGTGTGAAAATTACCGCAAAATGAGTTATTAAGCTGACAAATGGCGTTGTGTAAAAGAAAAAGAAGGCTGCGAGACAGTGAACCACGGCAGGGGCGTACCACGAAGTATTTTGTATTATCATGATGAGAGTAGGCGGCAGAAAAGATCTGCCTGTGCGCCATCTGGTACCCGGAGGTACCAGCAAACCAAAGGAAGTCGCTGCTAAAAAGCAGCAAACTTCTTGGCGGAACGCAAAGGCGCATTTTCTTCACCTAACCAGATAGGCACGCTTCTATGCCAGCTATAGAATGGTGGATGAGCTACCATGATGGTAGCTCATGATGGTAGCTCATCCACCATTCTATAGAAAGGACGTGTCAAAACAATGGCGGATATAATAATATAATATAATAATATCCTTACAGAATTAAAGTCTTGTAACTTTTTTGCATTCATATGCGGATGACACGCAGCTTCTTTGATACTTCGATCCAGATAATAGACAACATTCAGAATCTGATCTGAATAATGACTTAAACACATTAATGTTAGTATTGCGAAGATCACAATCTTCAAAAAATTGCCACAAGGTCTAGTGCTATCTTGTTCTGAGCTGATGCTGTCTCTTAAGACAATTTGTTGAAACACACCTTAAGATTGGCTCAGAAAATTTCAAATTCTTCAAAAGTATTAGAATTCTCGAGAGAAGCTTTAGAGAAGATTTACTACCCATGTTCAAAGTATCTTGAAGAAAACTTAGTTAAGGACTACATGCACTTTCATATATTCATTTTTAACTGTAAAACCGCAACAACAAACAGTTTTTACCTACTGTGATGTATTACTTTATCCGCGTCTTGATCAGTTGATCAAAAATCGCATAGAAATAGTTCAAAATAATTGTGTTACGTGGACTTCTGGTTTAAGGCATCAAGATCGTGCTTCTGAAACCCTATTACTATAAGGCTGAAAATCTCTCAATTAATTAAATTTCATTACCTTCTATGATATTTTTATGCCCTAATACCCCTCTCCTTGCCGGAAAAATGGACTACGGGTAGTAGAATACAACCTGAACATCAGATATGGTTACATCTTAACAGTACCACACTTTTACAACGTAGCTTTTCTTACAACCTACAAAGTGCTAGGTATGAAAAAATGTGCGAAGATAGCACTCAGCAAAGAGTCAAGAGCTAGATGTTTGCTCTTTAATAGCGCAATAGCTCTTGGCAAGAGGTGGAAAACTACGCCAGATGCATGATGCCAGAAATATAAATAATTGAGCAACTGTTTTTGTTGCGATGTAGTGAAATTGTTTATTTAATTGCTATTATTTTTATATCTAATGTTTGTTTACTTGAACATCCATATGTTAATTCATTATTAAGTATAAACGTAGCACCCTGCTAAACGTTGCCACTGATTCTCTATCCAAATGTAGTCTGAGTTTTTTAATACAGACCAATTATTATTATTATTATTAACTCCACTTTTCACTTTGACAGAGCTACAGACAGTTCCATTAACAAAGACATTCAGCCGTAAGGGAAGAACAAGTTATGTTTTTATTAAAGTCACCTATACATACTCAAAACCGTTGATGGAGGTTACTTTCTGTTGCTGGCTGTAACTAGTATACGATGTGCTGAACATGGGGCGAAGTCTACCGTGTAGACAAAAAGTAGTACAACTTAATTAACGCAGACACGCTTAAGGCTCCATTACAGATGGAACATGCAATCAGTGTATAATAAGCAACTGAAAACACATATCAAATAAAACAAGTATAGTTCCTATTTTAATTAATCAGATATAAAGGAATACTGGATTTGAAATTATTAATCATTTTTTGTTCAAATGTATTATTGGTCTTATTGTAAATAGTAACATTTCATAGCTACAGAAGGAAGAAATCTACGAAGGACAAGTTTTATATTATACCTCATATTTAAATCATGCATATCACGTTCAAAGGCTAAATTTCTTCTAAAGTCTGGTGGGTATGATCGTTGATGTAAGAAGTACAGGGTAGACAAAAACGGATGCATAATAGTGATGAACATTTTCCATTTTTAACCATTCTAATTCGTTAATATTATTTGAAACTCATCATACTTTCTGAGGCTAAAAACAAAACGGCAGCAACAATGTTGAGTCTCTTGTAGTCGCTATTTCATAGCCTGAGATAGAAAAGGGTAGTAGAGCGTGATAGCGTTATTTAAAGTAAGAAAAACTATATAAAATATTCAGATAGCTCCTTCCGTAGCCCAATATTTTATATACCTCCATTACGACGGAGAAGTCTTAGTACAAGATAAGTTTTTTTACTGAAAGCGTAATATACTCCTAGAATCTTAGTTTACAGACAAAAATTATTCAACTGATTGTGCAACAGGTTCCAAACACGTTGGAGACAAGAGAAGAACTTGACATTTATCAGAACCAAGCTGCAAGTTGTATCTGATGGGTATTTATGTATTTCTTCAAAATACTGGTTAATACAAGCAGGTATTGACAAATTATGGATTATAGATACCTCGCAAGGAATAAGCAGTTTCCCATTTACTAGGAAAATCATTAGTTAAACATAGAACTAAAGCAACAAATCACGTGGCATATAGCATCTATTCTCAATACGTTAGTTAAACAAACGTTCCCTGGCTAAGCGCTTTTCTTAAGGGCACCTTCACATCCATACCACTGCTTCCGAGCAAACTATAATTCGCTTTGGGCTTAAACATTTTGCCCATATGCACCGTAGGTCAATTGCGCGATTAGTTACGTAAACTTGATTTATAGCGTTTTCGACTTACTACACCGATTTTAACCACGATTGCACTACAGTGCACATTGAAAACTTGTTTGGTGCCCAGAAGTTGAGTAAATCTGAACTGGTAATTAGAACATACACTAAATTTCAGTGCAATAGAAGTAACTGTTCTGTCAGCCAACTGATGACCAGTTTGATGTCATTTTACATCCTTTCGTTCTGTGATGGTTTTCGAATTTAAATAGTTTGAATATGTCTTGCTCAATCATTTACTAATTTATCAACATAAAGCCTAGCCTTTTGTGCAATATGACTTTTGCACCAGTCCAGGATTTGCCCAATAAAAATTAATATCATATTAAGATTTCTGTATCAGTAAATACTTACATATATCTTGTTACACCTTTTCTTCCGTCAATTTATGAACAACATCTTCAACAAACATCCATACTTTTGGGATACACGCAGCCGTTGTTTGCAATTTAACTAGGTATGCCTCAATTTCCTCACCATCCGAACATGACGATGTTCGCAGTTCTTCCAACTACATTTTCCGTCCCTTCCGTAACCATTCCCTTGTGTATACTACCCCACTACCCAGTTCTTGATTCAAAAAATTATTCTCTTTGACAAATAAAATAGGTTATAATTAATACTTTGCAGACGGCAAAAATGCACTAAAATCGCCACGAGTTCAGCGAGTCCGTGGCGATAATATGCACTTGAGTGCAACTAAGCGAATAAGTCGAAAAGAAAAAAGTAGGCTAGTTTTGCACTCAAATGTAAGACGAACATAGTTTTGAACTCAGTTTCTATTGGTGCAATGATATGGCAGTAAGTCGAAAACGCTATTAGATTATTTGTTTACCATGCACCGCAAACTGACAGTTTCGATACTGCCACTGTCAAAACAATCTTGCGAACACAACCTTACCGTATCTCCGATCTGGATTAGTTATTCTCTTGACGGTGCATGACTAGATGCCAAAGATTAGCAAAACTTGATTAGGGAACTAGGATCAGAGTCGCCAAACGGTGCATACCGGTCTAAGTCTAATGGATGATTTTAATTATAAAACACATTTAGATTGATACATTGTAAAAATCTGCTGTGCAACGGAATCGTCCAAATTGTAGTTATGTAGAACTCCTTACACAAGGTGTGTTAACCCGTTCGCCTACAGATGTTACGCCACTGAGGTGGATCGACACCGTGAATGCGCGGATGGATTCATTTGGCTTGGAGAAGGTCGCTACGCTACTGATATCGTTTTAACTTTTTGATATCATAAAATGCAAGTAAGGCCTTTCATAAAAGTTTAATTAGAAATTTTCTTCATTACGTGAAATTAAGTTAAAGAGTACTTTGTTTCTGTTAGCCTAGTTTTATCGCGAACTCAATTAAACGCCAGATCAGAACGGCGAAAAATAATATTGAAAGTAGCCGGGGAAGTTTTCTAATAAACAGATTCGCTTGCCTTTATTACAATTAAGGTTTAGCTAAAGAGGTAAGGACGGAGAAAGTGCTATCGACGGTCTTCCTTTCGATTTTATTAATTAAACTAGTTCTAGTAAATCGTAGATGCTCTTACTCTGTGCTTTATATGTTTTCTTGTCTACTAGAATGTGAACAAATACCGAACTGACAATTACCTTTTTATTATATATTTTTTTAGAAATAGGTGCTTAGAACCAAGCTCTAGGCTTACTGTGTAAGGCTTTTGCGTCCATCGTCCAATGAACTTGTGGTTTTTTAGCCTTTAGGCCGGTGTCGTTGAACATGCATAAAAGCCCAAGAACCACAAATTCTTTAAATATCGATCATTATGCAGGGTGAGTTTTTGGTACCAGATCGGATGATAACTGCCTACTGTAAACGATAGCGATAATAGTTGTATATTAAAGTGCTCATAAATATTTTTATTCGTACAGGGTGACCATAACTACGAGGTGATGCAGACATATACTTTTTAAATGAGACGCCCTATATATTATATCTCATATTTATATTCTACTAATTATCTTTGTTCTTATAATATGACGTACGTTCATTGTGCCTCATTTGAAAAAATGTATGTTTGCATCATCACGTAGTTATGAAGCACTCTGTATAAACCTAGATATTTTCTACCTTGGAATGAAAGATATCAACTGTAACTATGGATCAGCTAACCACTTTATAACATCTTTCCTTCTAGAAGACAATTTTTGCACCCAACCCAAAAGTCCAGAACAGTGTACCAGTTTGTATAATTTCCATATTATCACTAGTTTAAGTTTCCCAGACAGTTGTTGCCGCTAACGCCACACTCCTATGAAGGTCGTGTCGATTCAGCTCTTCTACCACATTTTATAGTCAAAGTCTTGGTTGTGTAGCCTCAGTTTGTGCAAGTGCTATATTCAAGACAGTGTCCTGAAGCTAATGGTTGTTCAAAGTAGTATTCAAGACGCTTACGTCCAGCCAAGTCTGTATGCGTTATTGTTCTATCAAGCTACGGTGCTAAAGAAGACACCTGTTTGAAGCAGGCAGTCTATCAGCTACCCTAGAACATTGTCTGTAGTATAATGAACTGTTCACAACACCGTGTTCCTCAATTTGGTTCCAAACTTTGGTTCTGCTAATGTCAATAGCGTCAAATACCAAGGGTAAATATCCCCTAACTTCCGCTCTCGATGCTCTGGAGCGCAGCTTGAAATTATGTGTTGGATCAGTCTACTCAATGCCCGTTGGCATTCATATATGTTGATTTCAATATTTTCGCTTGATGTTAGATTTTCCCAAGATTGTATTTTTTAAGGGCATTTGAAAGGTGCAGTTTTTGCAAGTTTCAATAAGCTTCCCTTGTTAGTCGCAAAAATGTTATTATCTGACATCAACCAGTTTAACGAATATTGTATCAGCTACATCATACATATATTATGATGTATCATCCATAGCCGTAACCCCTTATTTTATACAAAGTGAGAATATTTCCAGTTTCTTTGGTTGCTTATATGGCTAAACTTTAAAGCAAAACTTTTAAAGCCCACAGCACCTTATAAAAAGTGAAATCATGATTTCTCTCATCACGAAACGAGATCTCCGATTCAGGTTGCTTTTTTGTGTGTAATTGATTTATTATCAGATAGCCTAATTAAATTATAGCCATTTTACGTGCCTGTGCTACTCCTTTTCCCCAACAGAATTGAGGCCAATCACGCTTTTTTACATGCGAAGCGGTGCTTTGCCTCTACGGATCGAGAACCGCTGAATTTATCTTGAGAACGTAAATTAGGGTGATATGGGGGCACCACACGATGGCCTAATGAATACATTTTTTTCCATTCACGCTGATAGGGAGCTTTAAGTGTTATGAATCATTTTATTCGTTCAATAATTTATTTTTACCTAACAGTATCTTCTTCCACAAAAGCCTGGTATCGTAACAGCACTCACACCCCTGTGGTGGCTTATAGAAAGAGGTCTCCCATATTGAACCAAATTTTGAAAAATTATCTGTACATGTGAGTCATTAAAAAAAATCTATTTAGGTGATAATGCAAAACAAATCTCTCAACTTTGAGGAATATTGTGAGAGAACATGAGAAAATCAAAATTAAGATGGAGTTGCAAATGGTTCATTTGAGGCAACCTGGTGCTAAAATTGAGCTCACGGTCTCTTAAACTGAACCTGCCCTTAGATGTTGATAAAGTAGGCTTATATTTCCAGGAAAGCAAATTTTACTGAAATGAACTAACTTCTACTTAAGAAAAGTAAATACCGGAACATTTTTTTCTAATAATGCTGACAAAATATGTAAAAAATAAACCATAAGTCTATGTCCGTACTATCAGAGGTAAACGCTTCAATATTTTCTTTTTTGGCCCAACACTAACACACTTGTAATGAAACCAAGTATGGCAGTGTAGGCGCTGAACCGCTTCAACTGGGGCTTCAGCTTTGCGTTCAAAACAGAACAATGAAGGTTCAGGAGCGTTAGAAATTTAGAAATGTCTTAGTTGCGTCAGCAGGATTTTAAACTGAACCGGGATTAAATTAGAGGTCCCTTAAGTGGGTCAACATGAGCACCTAGCTCCAATATCAAGACGAATCCTATACTTAAATAAGTTTTGGGCAACGCTATAGTTAGGTAATGCTATAAATCACTTGCTATCTAATAAACAAATTATAAAATTGAAATAACAAACCTGCATTGCTTTAGTTCGGTTTTGAAGCCTTCGCCAAGTCCATAAAATATTACTTTGCACGTGGTCTTAACGCTTCACAGATCTGTATTACGCTGTCCTAATCGAGACATTAACTGAGCCGCAAGAGGGTTCAAGGTGTGGTGTCGAATACCCGATGGCAACATTTCTCTTAAGGGAAGTAACAAAAACTGCAAATTTCAATATTGGAGATAGTCCAACATGGCCAACCGCACCCTGCATGTTTCCTGGGTGGAAGAAATTTTAAGCACCTAGTGCTTTTTCCTCATTACTTTGCTGTCTTAAACTAGAAATTATCATAAAACTGGAAGCTCACAAGTGGAAATTTTTGGACAAAAACGTAACACTAGATATGGCAAGCAACATGGTAGATACGAATTCACTTTTGTGTATCAGAATAGTTTTTTGAGTGGTAAAGGGTTAGGATGTACTTACTCTAATCGTTGTCGCTCAGCCTTAAGGCTTATTGTGCACCGGTTAAAGAGATCAGGCAGGTACATCCTAAGTTTTTTGCGAATTTTGGGGTGCTTTAGACTATGCTCTCCTGTCTTCTCTCCTGGCCTACATCCAAACAGGAGTTCCTGCTTTAACTCAAGGCAGGTCCGCACCGCACAGATTTGCCATATCTATACCCAACTTTTGCCAGTGTACCCTGAATGTCCATTTACCAGTTATATATTCAACCACCTCACTATCCCTTTAGAATAGTAGCTACTTGCAAGGCCATTAGAATCGCCCGACTGTCTGTGTTTAGATAGATAGTATTTTTACTATATCCTTTATCCATGTATATTCTGCCACATTCCATAATTGCGGCTACTTCTGCTTAGAAAACGGTAGCCAGTTTCCTTTGGCGGATACCGTTTTCAGACTAACAACCTTAGACCAGGAAAGAGAGAGCACGGAACGCGCGACTGACATTTCTGTTACCAAATGGCACCAAAAAAGTACCAAAATTTACGTGTGATACGGGATTCTTAGCTTCTTTCTGCTGCTACGGCTTTTACAACCGTAACCTGCACACCCTACCATTATGCACACCACAATATTTTACAATGGGTGCATCCAGCAGACTCAACAGTTGCGGAGCAGCTACCAAATTTTCTGCTAAACGCGTGCGCTACCTAGCAGCTACCGCTCCAGCGGTCGCCATTTTTTGTAGCGATAGAAAAGTACGCTCACTTGGAGCGGAGCGGAATAAGCTACTTTTGACCTTGCGAGTGTCACATGTTATGACACTTGTGTTGTAGGTTCCGTTGTCATATTTAATAATACTTACACAGTCAAAAACTTTGATAGAATTTGACATACCTTTTTTATTTTTAATAACCTCAAATGTGACCACTCATTTGACAGTCGTACAAACAATGCTTTTCAGCAGAACGCTAACTGTTGAGATGTAGCGGCTACAAAAGTAGCGGCTTCTGATCTTTCTGCTGAATGCAACCAATGATTGGTCTTAAAAACGCTAAATATCATAAGAATATTTTGTTGGCTGTTCATTTTCGGTAACAGCTAATGACAGCTAATTCATATAGCATCAAACGGGCGTGCGGTATCCCCTCTCTTTGCTTATCTAAGCTCACAACCGTATATGCTTCTTCCTGTACCTCATGAAGGTGACACAACCTATGTCGAGGTTCTCGTAGAGCCCATTCCGACCTGTCACTCTAGTTGACTTTGGATGGGATCTCAGTTTCCACGATACTTGGAATTCTATCAGTTGGCATCTCAACTATCCAAGGATAAACACTGAACAGTGAAAGTGTTTCGTACAGTATTACAAAAGACTGTACGATGTCCTGTTTGGGAATTTCAAAATTAAAAATTTCCAAATGTAAGGTTAAAGCCACTAAGAATTTTTTATGTATATAGCAAGCCTATATGTAGTGGGTCATTAAGAAGCGATCCTTGTTCTCCTCTATACTTCTTGCTTGCTACTAACTTTGTAGAGTTTTACCTTTGTCCTTTTAATCCACTACAAACCTACAATGGAACTGAACGTCGACAGTATAAAAAAGATAAAAGGCTGAGGCAACTGCAGACGGAAAGTTGGGGCATTGTTTTTTTTTTTTTTTTTTTTTTTTTTGATTGCATATCGGCGTCGACTGCTTGGGTCATTGGCCGCTTATACTTGTCAGCAATTTGCACTATATTCAAGCTTACTCATTTGTAATTGTGATTATAACAATATTTATCCTTAATTTTATAAACTTTTACAATTTGTAATAGATTCGCGTGGTCTTCAGGTAGTTGAGCATTTTTTTAATGTTATCAGCATTTCTGAAACATGCCTCAAGAGTTTGGGGGAGGCCTAGCGCTTGTCTCTGGTTAGTATATAGTCTACACTCCGTAATCACGTGATTCACAGTTAAAGGTGTACCACATTCATCACACATTGGATGGTTATTTCCAAGGAGAAGATATGACGTCGTCAAGTGCGTATGTCCAATACGTACACGGGTAAGGCAGACTTGGTCTCTTCGATTTAATTTGATGGGACACTTCCAATTGCTGGTATGAAAGCTTAAGCCTCTTGTACGGTTTATATTTTGCTCACATTCTCTTTCCCAAAAGCGTTGACATTGCATTTTAATAAATGTCTTAAAATCGTCCGTTAAAAGCTTATCATCATAGGTTCCAAGAGATATGGCTTCACGAGCAGCATGATCTGCCAGTTCGTTACCAGGTATCTTAACGTGACCTGGGCACCATACAAAAATTACCTGTTTGTGGATCAGTGTAATCCTATGATAAACGATAAAGACTTGCTGTAATAGTGGGTTCATAGTGGAAAGGTCGTTCAAGGATTTTAAGACACTGAGTGAGTCAGAACACACTAAACAGGTAGGAGCTGTTTCATTGGAGTGTATGAATTCTAAAGCTTTTAAGATAGCATATAGTTCAGCCATATATATTGATGCGTTGGCATTTAGCCGATAACGGTATGTTACTGAGGATGTTGTGAAGGCTGCTCCTACACCTTCTTGGGTCTTGGATCCATCCGTATAAAAGGCTGTTGCATTGTCGTATGAGTGAACAATATCGAGAAAGGTTTGTTTCAGAATGAGAGCACTTGAATCCGTTTTACTATATATTGAACAGTCCAACCTGATTTTAACCGGACTAATTATCCATGGCGGAATCTCCGAGAATGTTTTGTTGAAAACACTAGGAAGGTCTGCATCTATGTCTCTCAAGATTTGTATTATTCTAGCTCCCGTGGGTCTTGTTATTGTAGGTCTACTGAAGTATGTGTCGTGATCTTCGTTATTAAATGTTATATTGTGATTCGGATGGGTAGGCTGTGAAAAAA
Source organism: Callosobruchus maculatus (assembly GCA_951848785.1). Lineage (NCBI taxonomy): Eukaryota > Metazoa > Arthropoda > Insecta > Coleoptera > Chrysomelidae > Callosobruchus > Callosobruchus maculatus. The sequence goes on along the minus strand of CATOUR010000014.1, from coordinate 21,725,273 downwards.
TGTTTATCGCATAGTTAAGCGTTAAAATTTTAATTCTGATATGCATTGGTGGTACTCCGGCCTCGCAGTAAATAGACATAGAAGGGCTTGTGCGAAAGGCTCCAATACATAGTCTAAGACCTTCTCGGTGTATTCTCTCTAAAACATTAATGTGAGATTTCCTTGCAGAAGAGAAAACCACCATTGCATATTCCATCTTCGCCATTATAAGCGATTTATACAGCCGGAGTAGCGTTTCTTTATCTGCACCCCATCTAATGCTAGAGATACAGCTGATAATATTGAGAGACTTTTTGCACTGGGTAGCTAGAGTATTTATGTGAGTCCTCCAGTAGAGCTTACGGTCGAATGTGATACCAAGCAGTTTGTGACTTTCCTTCAACTGAATTGGATTACCTCTAAGCGTCAGAACAGGGTCTCTGTGTTCAGCTCTTAGTCTACAGAAGTGGATTATAGTCGTCTTAAGCTGAGAGAAACGAAGCCCGCACTTATCTGCAACTTCTGTAATCTTGTCGATATTGGACTGAAGTACTTGTTCAGCATATTCAATGGTTTCTGATGCGAAGAAAATGGTAAGGTCGTCTACGTACAGACATTTCCCAACATTTTCATCGATCGGTTCCATTAAACTGTTTACAGCTATGTTGAAAAGAGTCACACTGAGTGTAGAACCCTGTGGGATGCCATTGTCTAATGTGTAAGAATCGGATAGTGCGTTGCCCACAAGCACTTTGAATGAGCGGCTGATTAAAAAGCTGGAAATTATTTTAGGTAGTAATCCCCTAATACCCCAGTGATGAAGAGTGACAAGTATGCATTTTCTCCATACTGTATCATATGCCTTTTCCAGGTCAAAAGAGACTGCAATTAAATGTTTTCTCTTAGCAAAGCTATTTTGGACGGCTGTTTCTAAATGTACCAGGTGGTCAATAGTAGATCTATGTTTCCTAAACCCTGTCTGATGATCGGATATAAGTTTTTTGGTTTCTAAGATCCATGTAAGCCTTCTGCTAATCATTTTTTCAAACAATTTGCTAAGACAGCAAGTTGGTGAGATTGGCCTGTAGTTGGTAGGGTCCATAGGGTTTTTTCCTTGCTTTGGTACTGGGATGATGATAGCCTCCCGCCAGCAGTCCGGATAAACGCCTTCTAGAAAAATTTTATTGAAAAGTCTAAGGATAGCTTCTTTACCAGTTCCAGGTAAATTACAAATCATTTCGTAATGAACGGAATCAGGGCCAGGGGCTGAATTGTTAGATTCCCCCAATGCTTGTTCCAGTTCGGATGATGTGAATGGGAGATTATATTCGGAGGTAGAGTTTTCCACAAAATCTAGGGACTGACTTTCAATTTCTTCTTTGAAACGGAGGCACGACTGATCAACATTATCATTTGAGCTTACCCCCTTGAAATGCTCGCCCAAGGTGTTTGAAATTTCGTTTGTGTCAGTTATTTCTCGGTTGGCTACCATTAATACCGGAGAGGGTCTAGTAAACGACTTTCCTACAATAGCTCTCATTTTTCTCCACACTTGAGTTGGAGATGTGTCGGTATTGATACTGGAGACATACTCTTCCCACGACTTTCTTTTTCCCGCTAACACAAGTCTTCGTGCTTTGGCTCGAGCTCGTTTAAATTCAATGAGGTTTTGGGTAGTAGGGTGTCTCTTAAATATATTAAATAGATGTTTCTTTTCAGCAATAGCATCTGCAATTTCCTGGTTCCACCATGGGACTATTCTTCCTCCGGAGCGAAGCCTCGTTTTTGGTATGCTTTCGGAAGCCGCTGTGATAATATTTTGCGTGAGAGAGTGGACAAATGAGTCGATGGACTGCTCCGTAAAATTCGGTCGAAATTTGTCACGAAAACTATTCCAGTGTGCTCTTTTCATGTTCCACCTCTCTGGCGACTGAACTGATCCATTTGCGGCAGAACATTGAATTACTATAGGAATATGATCATTCGCGTAGACACCTAGTGTACTCCATTCAAAAAGGTGAGCAATATTTGCGCTACACAATGATAAATCTATTGCACTTAGACTAGACGCTCTGGAGTTTATATAAGTACCTTCCCCTGTATTAAGAAGACCTAAGTTGGATTCTGATACTAACTCTTCAACTAGTCTACCTCTGTTATCTAGCCTTTCGGATCCCCAAATGGGATTGTGTGCATTAAAATCTCCCAACAAAAGAAAAGGAGTTGGGAGTTGCTCACAAACAGATTTTAACTCATTATACGTCCAGTGCGAATCAGGAAGGTATATGTTGCATAAGGTAACTTTCATAGGCGAATAAATCTGTATAGCGACTACTTGCAATTCTGAATCTATTTCAACTACCGAATATGGAAAGAAATCTTTGATAAAAATTGCTACACCACCTCTAGCTCTTTGGCGTGGAATTGTGTCTTTTCTGACACAGTTGAAGCCACGGAGATTGAATTCTGTGGAAGGTGTAAAGTGTGTCTCCTGGAGGCAGACACAGAAGGGATTTATTATCTAGTAACATGGTTTTCAATTCCGGGTAATGTAGTGCGCAACCATTGATGTTCCATTGTATAATCTTATCCATATTATGAGTAGACATTTAAAAGACAGATACAAATAAATAAAATGAATAAATAATATAAATAAATATAGATGTGAATAAATAAAATAAATAAATATGGCTACGAATAAATAAAATAAATAAGTATCGATATAAAAAATATAACAACTAAATATGGGTATAAATATAAATATATAAATATAAATAAAATAAGATAGTAAATATAAATAAATATCACAGATTATCATTTACTAGTACTAGGGCTTTTTCTTGGTTGGCCTTTTGGCCACCCCTTTTTCTTTTTTTGTTGGCACCCTGCCTGCTGGGTGCTGTCCTCGCCGGAGGTTGTTTCATTGTTGTCCCTGTACCTTTTACGTTGGTCAGACGTAAATGATACATTTGTTGACATTGAGTCAGATCTTTCTCTAGGTATACCAGTCATGTAGTGCTTTTCGGGTACTTTGAAAGATCCTTGAGTATTGGCCAGGGACTTTTGTATAGATGCTTCTACAGCCAACATTATTTTAGGGAGGAAGTCATCAATTAGCTTTTGTGCCATACTCGGTTCTGCAGCTACGGACCTATATGAGACATCTGGCCGAGGGGTATTGATCTGAACTTTCTTCTTGGCTTCACTATAAGGAATTCTTTCAATTACTTTGATTCGTTGGATAGCTGCCTCTTCTTTATATGCTTCACAACCCTTGTAGCCCGCAGAATGAGGGCCATTGCAATTAACACACTTTATTGGTTGTTCACACTCTACTTCACCATGTGGAGGCTTTCCACAAGCACATATGCCAGCATCTTTACAACTTTGTGCTGAATGACCAAATTTTTGGCATTTGAAGCACCGTAATGGTGGCGGAATATAAGGTCTGACCTTCACTTTTTGATAAAAAGCGATGTCTATTTCCTTGGGGAGTTCGTGACTATTAAAGGTTAGAACATGGTTAGGTGTTTCAATTACAGTCCCATTTTTTCTGGTAGCTAAACGTCTAACATCGATTACTCCTTGATTTTCTAGCTCTTCTTTTATTTCATCTATTGAGCAGTTCAACAGATCTCTGCAATAAATAACGCCTTTACTGATGTTAAGGGTGGGGTGAGGTGTGACTTCCACTGCCATATCAAGGAATCTATTGACCTGCAGAAATCTTTTCGCTTGACTATTGCTTCGCATTTCTGTAAGTAATCCATCTTTGACCTTCTTTACTAATTTAACTTCTCCTATTAGTCCATATAATGTTTTGGAGATGGCAAACGGACTGACTTTGCTAAAGCCCTCCTCGTTGTCATCACCTATCCTCTTAACAAGAAGGAACCGGGGGAGGTTACCCGCCGTCACCTTGCTTGCATTAATTGTGCCCGTTTTATTGAGGACGGGCGCCTCAGTTTGTTTTATATTCGGGGTATTCATCTATGTCTCACGAGTACGGGAAGAACTAAACGTCAACTGCAGCAGTGCTCCCTTACTGCAGCAAGGCTGGTATAACTCTAGAGGTCGCCAGGTATCTAGAGCACACCGTTTGTGACTCACTGTCGTGGAGCCATTCACCTGTCGGCACGGTCCGACTGACACCTTAGGTTCCGGATTTTGTACAGGTTTACTCCTGGGGAGGCTAGGGGGAACCCCATGTGCCGCCTCAACACATGGAGGGGGGTATGGACTTAGGATGAGAAAAAATAGGAAAAGGTAAACCAAGGTAAGTAATGGGTACGGGTTGGAGTAGACGGGATACGGTAAAAGGACAGCGGTCAGCTGGTCGGGCGCTGGCTGTACGGTCTGCGACATTACCGTAGCATCGGAATACCATCTAATGAAGCAAGGCTTCTGAAGATGGTACTCCTAATGGCCAGACGGCCGTTGGGGCATTGTTGTTAGAACTTTTTTATTTCGAAGATGAAATCCTTCAATGGCGCTACCGAATACACCTGGGGAGGCAAAAGAGGACAACTTCTTTAGAATTTTGTAAAGACTTTTAGATTTAGACAGACGTTTTCCCTAGAGAGCCTGAAATGCCAATATCATAGAAGCTAGCGCGTTGCGAACCGTTTAAGAAGGAAAGTATATTTCAGAAAGCATAAAAAAGTAATACAGATAATTACGTGCCTATTGAAAATGGTAATATTCTTGATTCTGATTTACATAAATGAGAAGTTTTCTTTAATTGCAACTGTAACAACTATACCTGAATGTCCTGTGTGACTAGTGCATATATCTATCTAGTAGACTATCTAGAAGATTCTAGGAGCAAAAATATTATCAGCTTTAGTTCTTGAGACAGACCACATGTTGAGAGAAGCAAAGATCATCGGGCGCATTTTCTTGGAAACATTTCAGATACAGATTTATTTAGCGTGGCTCTAGTGCTCTACACCTTTTTCAAGCTAATATGGTACAATTTTACGGCACAACTGCTTTGCAGTGGATAACTGGACAAAGATGGTAACTTCCACCTGCAATTTAATCAAATTGCCAGAGCTTATAGGGCTACTTAATAACGAATTTAAAGCTAAGATCATGAGGCACATCTAGCTTTGTAAGGCAGGTGTAGTATTATTATCAGATCCCAAGCATCTCTCTGAATAGCTTAGTATACTTCTGCTGGTACACAGAGCTGAGAAAATTTTGCAGTGAATCCACAATTAAAACCTTAAGTACGTCAACAGCAGAGCTATGGTTTTATTAGTGGATTCAGTCCGTGCTCAAATTTGACAAGTGTAAGACAGGAATTTGACGCCAAATAAGTTCACGGATTTCTTCGCGGATTTAGAACCTGCTCTAATTTGTGGTCAAGTTTGACACTAAATTCGGTAGTGCCAACCAAAGAATCATCTGATGCGTGTCAAGCATGTTGCATACCCGTCTCTGTATACTATTAAGCATTTAAAAAAAGCAATTAAATTAAGAGTTTTACGATCAACAGACCACAAAAAATGCGAATAGAGAAAATCTTGAAAAAACCGCCAAACGATATGACAGCAGTTTGACCTTGAAGAACACCATGGACTAATCGATAAATAAATTCGCAAAGAAATCGTCGTCGTAAAACGGCTAAAAGATCATCCTCTTCGAAACATTCCTGAAATAACTATGTTATCTCAAATGAGCACCAGAAGCGCAGAATGGTATGGAGTTCTGAGCCCAGAAGGACGCTAAGGAGACCCTTTGTTCTAATACCGCAGGCGTCCTCTGATTGAGCAGGAAGAAACTACGAAAAGTGGTTGGTTATAACTGGTCATTGGACGTTTAGTGCGTGCACACCTGCAAAAGCTGGTGACTGAAGCGACAAACCCATTATACAGGAAGTACGGTGAGGCAAAGGAAACAGTTAACATGTTATCCTCGACTGCCCTGCCTTGAGTGAAAGCAGCAACTTTTATCTGAATGCAGGCCAGAAGGGAAGATAGGAGAGCATAGTGAAATGCGCTCAGAGTTCGCAAAGAACTTTTATTCCTGCGTAATAAGCCTGAGGGCAAAGCGGCAACTATCGGGGTAACTAAACCCTTTGCGGGTCGGGCCTTGATGACATGTCGGATGGACGTGGTTGCGTCCATTGGACATGTGATCAGAGGACTCAAGCTGGTTCAACGTCGGGCGGACAGACTCTCTCTCACACTTCCGGGTGTGTGAGTGTTTTCTGTCCTTGCAATCAAGCCGATTTCCTAAACCCTCTACAATAAAAAAAACTAAATCCTAACTCTCTCACTCTCTTTCACAAAAAAAAAAGAAAAAACTGTCATCCTTGAGTATGCGGCAATTAACGATTCGCCGACATAATTGCAGTTACCGTAGGGTACTTACAGACATATACATAGCTGAGATAGCTACATTCTAAAGTGAATTCACTTCACAGCAAATCTAAAGCAAAGACCATAAAGCACATTTTCTTGCAAGTATTTTAGATGTTATATGCTCTGGTTCTTGACAAAGATCTAACGTCACTGTAGTTAGCTTAGGATACTTGTGCAACTGTACAAAGCTCAGCGATTGCTTTGCAGTGAATCTGAAACAAAGGCCGTAAGGCGCATTTCCTTGGAAACATTCCAGATGCAAATATGTTGCCTGCTTTGGTTCGTGAGGGAGGTTTTCTTTCATCTCTTCCATAGCGCACGGCGGTGGTCCGCTGCGCAGCCACTCTATTACTGTCAACATTAATTTAGATATACAGGAGCACGCCGCTCCGGAGAGATAGAACACGAACATAATTGCATGCTCCGGCAGCCTGCGAAACCCCCATTTTTAAAGGAATATAAAATTTTTATTTATTGCTTTGTTTGAAATTCATTCCACCGCGACGAGAGGGAATTTAAAAAATGTTGCACGAAATATGAAATGTCGAGCTTTTAATATTAAAATATTACCGGAGGCACGATTCTTGACCTGTTGCTGTGCGACTTTGTATCAAAGGAGATGTTTCCGGGAATTGCTTCTGGGATGCTGAGTTCTTCAGTATTGTGACAATGCATAAGATTCTTCCGATGAGAACTGAAGGGCGTATCTTTAAAAAACTAAGAAGCACCAATATTGCTATTTTGTTATATCTAATAAACGGATTAAAATCCGAGCTAAAACTCTGGTAACCTAGGCTTATGTCATATAAAATTTATCTGTAACAGATGCCTAACAGAACGCCAGAAAATATAACGAATTTTCCCATAAACTATTTTGAGACTAATTTTAAAACCATTTTAATTATTACGGTTGTAGGCCTGGGCGGAACGTAAGTATCTGCCTAGGTTAACTGGCTACCATTATCCAGGCAGAAAGAGCAATTTTGGAATGCGGCAGAATATGCATAGATCAGGACAGCAAAACGACTGCCTTTGTAAACACAGGCAGCGGGGCGGCACTGATGGCCTTGGCAAGAAATTACTATACATAGAAAACAGTGTGGGACTGCCATAATACCATAAATACACTGGCAAGGGCCAACAAGGTAACATTATCTTGAGTGCCTGCTCACATAGGCGTGGGCGGTAATAACAGGGCTAAGGAAGGCACACAACTCCCTCTCATTGGGCCAGAACCAGCATGTCGTATATCATACAACATGGTAGGGATAGCTGTCAGCAGTTGGGTGTGAAATGCACACGAGAAACGGTGAACGGAGTGGTAGGGAATGTTCAGTCTTAGACGGATGCTAAGCGGACCCTTAGCCCGTGTGGGGGCGGGTTAGAATATCTCCCATCGTATATCCTGCGTATCGTAAAAGGCGACTAAAAGGAACCGAACTACTTGTCGGTATAAACAGTAACCTCTTCTCAACCAACAGCTCTGGGTGGGCGAGTTGAGAAGAGTCAGGACACCTTCTTTTCCTTGTGGTGAGAAATTGCCCCTATAGGCGGATGAACCAGTAGATACCATCTGGTCAACGGCGTGGGGATGCAGAAAGCAAACGGGAAACTACTGCATTAAAGATCTTAAAGATATCCCAAGAGAAACTCGTAAAATGAGTAAATGCATTTTACGAGTTCACAACATGTCTGTTAAGACATTGTGACTATGGTGATGAAGGGGACCCTTGTGTTCTAATATCTCAGACGTTCTCAGATTGAGCAAGAAGGAACTACGAAAGGTGGTTGGATTTATAACTGGCCATTGGAACGTTCGGTGTATACCTGCAGAAGGTGGGGTTGTTTAAGTGGCAAGTCCAATATTCGGTGCCGTGAGGCAGAGGAAGTTATCTTCGATTGTCCCGCCTTGAATGAAAGCAGGAACTCCTATCTGAATGTAGGCCAGAAGTGAAGACAGAAGAGCGTAGTCCAGTGCATCTCAAAGTTTACAAAGAACTTAGCATGGGACTGAGCCCTTTGACTGGGGGTGCACAATAAGCCTTAAGGCTGAACCCTTACCCCCTCTCTACAAAAAAAATTATTAATGCATTCTGTTCTACCTATAAATGCTACTATAACAAACCTGTATAGATATTTTTTGTCGTTTTATTTTTTCATTGCATCTCACCCATCATTCTATTTTCATTGTCTGATATTCAAGTTTTAACGAATATTTAATATATACATTTTTATGAGAGAGAATTATTGGGGTTGAGGCCAGAATTTTAAAGAGAGTCACTGCATAAAGGAGAAATACTAACCGCCAAGCTTTGGACAATGTATATTACCATTTTCAGGGTTTTGACATTGAGGTTTGCTTACAAAAACAGCAATGCGCAATGTGTCACAACTTTAAAAACTTAATTATCAAAAAACGTCGGAAAAATGTTTGATTTTGAATCGATTTCTTCAACAATGCAAAAAACCACACATAGGTGTAAGATATGAACTTATAAACGACTTTAGTACACAACAGTCATTGAAATGACTAAATTCGTGGTTAGAAGACACTTTATTAAACACAAATAATACAAAGGCTATCCTAATACCTAAAACAACAAAAAAAATCTGTACATTCACGACCTAGCCGTTAAACGTATGAAGCGATATACTTATCTTGGAACATGTATAAATAAGAACAACGATTGCTGTGTTGAAATAAGAATACGGAATTGAAAATGCGGCTTGTGAGATGCTACGTATTTTCTGTACTGTACTATGGGATGGAACCGTGGACAAAAAAAAAATGTATACCCAACGTCTCGAAAGTTTGAAATGTGGATGCATCGTCGAATTCTGAGGATATCATGGGTGCACAAAGTTACAAACGAAATGGTATTAATAGGAATGGAAAAACAAAGAGAAGCATAAAGGGAAGAAAATTACAGTACCTTGGACACGTTATGGGAGGGGAAAAGTCAGCTAAGTCAAGTAATAATAGAAGGAAAAATAGCAGAAAAAGGAACGATAGGAAGGAGAAGACATTCGTGGCTGAAAAATCTGAGGGATTATAATTGCTCCAATAACAAGCTATTTGGAGTGGTGGTTTCCAAAGTTCGAATTGCCTCAATGATTGCCAACCCCCAGAATGGGGATAGCACCTACAGAATAAGACACTCATTTTTCGGTTTAAAAGTTAAAAGACCTTCCTGGTCCAGGTGAGTATAGCCGCTACATACTAAGTTTATCTAATTAGCTGCAGCTTGAGTTTCATGCTGAAGTAAACCTTTTGCTCTCAAAATTTTACCTGTATGCCAACATTGTGATGATAAATAGGGTCCGCAATTCCCTGGTAGAGGATAAGCACGGTCGTATACAACGTTCCATCAGTAATCTGTACCCTATACCTATTGTACATACGAGCATGTTGAAATTCAATTAAAATGTCGTTATCAAGCTTCCTTCAATTACTGTTGACAGTATTATGGCTATTACTCGTTGTCCGACCGATGTTGAAATGGCAAATTCAGGAACATGCCATACTGATTAAATTACGCGCTACGTACACAAATCATCGTCCTGTTATTTTAAAGTGACCCACATTAAATAGTAATCTCCAGGAGAGTAATTACATTTAAATGGGGTCAAACCTTGGTATACCACTATTAAATAGTACACAATGTGTCTAAGGACGTGCATATCCAAAAATCGGCTTTGAAAGCAATAGTATCATCTGTATCAAGAAAAAATATCTTCTGTCGAAAATTTTTCAGTTATTTGAAGTAATCCATAACACTTTTAAGCAAAAGAAATGAATGGACCTCTTATGTAGGGGTCTCACGGAAAGCGTTTGATAAACTAGCGGTTCTTGGGCTGTTCGGCCAGCGACAATATGCTCCGGCACCTTAGGCCAGTCACAAGATGAGGCGCAGCTTGGCGAGATGACACATGGTTAGTGATTGTGAATATTAGAGGCAAGAACATAACGGCGTCCAATATTACAAGTTACACCGCTGTGAAGACCGAGAGGAACGCACCAAACTCTAGGAGTCTATTATATACATAAAAATAATGTAAAAGACTGATTATTCGATTCTTATTTATTTTCAAGTTGTAGCGTAATTAAGAATGTTTATCTATCTTTCCACTTGTATCTGAATTTTGTCATAATCAAAGTATGCCTTGTCTGAGGCTCAAAGCATTTGATAACTCGGATATTTTGATATCTGAGTGTACAGTGACAGTAATTGAACGTTTACGTGATCATGTGCTGCAATAAGCCAGATACACGGGATGCACAAATTCGACGAATTTAGGATACTGCAGCCTATATAAGAAGAAAGAAAGTAATCAATTGGGAGAGCAACAAGCGATCTTCGCAGAAAGCAGAAGCAGAAAATGTTTAGAGTTCAGTTGCTCTACTTTTGAACAATTATCAAAAGAACGCTGTCATTAAGAAAATGTTAGTGTGCGAAACTTGATTATCCCGACTCACCCTGTACAGCATACATATGTTTATAAAAAAAATATCTACGAGGGCTTACAGTTTGTGTGACAGTTATAAATAAATGAATAAAATTAAATCTTACGTTTTTCTTTCAAAAAGCCATAATGAATCCTCCCCTTTATGTGCAACTCCTCAATCGGTGAACAAATATTATATACATAGTTAGGATTTACTACATCAGCATCTGCATATAAAATAGAAAATCTGTTTCCACATATATGCGATATTTCATTCATGTGTCAAAAACTATTGCAGGTGGATATGACACCTTCAGAGTGATTAACTATAAACAGAGTGTCACACGGCGATTAAGACAAGCAACATATTGGAACTGGGCAGTAGTAGAGAATTATAATTTTGGGGGTGTAAATTAGAGCAAATGCTTTGTCTTTTCTTGTTATTCTGCTATCCAGTGAGGTATTTGTTTTAGGTCACGCTACGTCCGATTCAAAAATTTTAATGGGACACCCTGTATATTAGTGCACTTCTGTGTCCCTCTCGATAAAACAATTCCAACTCGCATACTTGGGGTCTAAAGTGATCCATCCAAGAGCTACAGGTACTTAAAGGATTGTACCACCACGATATAAATAACATGTACCCCTATAATCCAAATGATTTTGCTAGTGTTTCATAATGGTAGTGGTACAGTCTTCTAAGTACCTGTGACTCTTGAATGATACACTTTAGACTCCAGGTGTGCGAGTTTGTTGCAATTTTGTTGGAATTGCTTTATCGGGAGGAACATAATTTTGTATCGGTCGTCACGTGACCAATAACAGAAACCTTACTGGACAATAAAATAACAAGAAGAGACAAAGCATTTGCTCTAATTTACACCCCCAAAATTATAATTCTCTACTACTGCCCAGTTCCGATATATTGCTTGTCTTAAACGTCGTGGCGCAGCCTGTATGTGCCCAAGATACTCGTATTTGACCTAGAGATGTAACAATACTTGCAAAGAATGTCTGGAATTATGCATAATATTTGTGATGATGGACTCATGGATTTTTTTAAATGCGACGTCAACTGCAATGCTCATTTGCGGCGGCGACATACGCGAGCATTTTCTTTTAAATACTAGAGTATGTAGGTATTGTGGTATGATGTAAGTCAAAAGATGTTTAAATTTTATAAAACAGACCTATGTTTTTTAGAAATTGGATGACCTTTATTTATCCCTTCCAGGTTGCTGGAGTTCAGAAGGAGTTGTAAAGTTTGCATTGCATCCCTAAATAATTGTCAATGAGAGATGATATGCTTTTCCGAGAGAGGCTATTGATATTGATCACAACTCTCTTTGTCTAAGGAATAGGCGTGACTCAGTGAGACGGTTTGTCCAATACTCACCCTTATTATTAGAACCTGTTATTTACTTGTGACAGATTCAACTACCTTAGAAGTCTTAGAACCCTGAATAGTTGGAAATATTCGTATCAATTGTGTCTCATTTTGCCATGGATTGTAACCTTTAACTTAACATGTTTGTAACAATAACTTCTTCGTACTACTATTATTAAGAAAGTTACCTACTGCTTCTTGAAATAACTTCTAGTCCAGTAGTCCATCGTCTAATATTTGGTATTTAATAAAAATCCTTATAGCAACTCAACTGTCGTTATACGTGTTTCGAGTAAATTTACAACATTAGCAACATTTTGACAAACTATATTTTTCCCTTTTTGGTGAAATAACTAAAATGTCCTCAACCTGCTATACACGAACAAACAGGACCCTACCGGATACACAAGCCGCTTGATTTATATATGCATATAGTTCACTACATTATCACCGAATGAAGCCATTTGGTAAGAAAACATACACACTCCCAAAAGCTGGGGTATGTTTAATAAATCCGTAGTGTTATTTGAATGAGTGTTCGGGGGTAGGATGAAGGATAGGACGAAGAAGACTCGAGCAAACCAAAAATTTAATAAGCGCACCCCCGACAGCCTTCGGTACGGCCTAATTTCCATTTTGAAATGTGTTAACAGCAACCATGGCCTGAAGCTAGACTGATGCGGCATCTGTTAGCACAGGATCGGACTCGCTTTGCAGACACAAAGTTCATCAGAGAGATTGCGTTTCGTTTAAGTATTAACTAGAGTGCGGTAAGGTAAGAGGTAACGTAAGACGTAAGAAAATAAACCTGTGGAATCAGATGAGAGTGTTTATAGTCGTAACGTAAGAGGTAACGCAACACTCTCATCTGATTCCACATGTTTATTACCTTACGTCTTACGTTACCTCTTACCTTACCGCCCTCTATTTAATCCCTTTGCGGAAGATGACATACCACAGAGTGCTCCGATATTTGTAAATTCTCACGATGAATTGCGCGCAACCACTTTTCCCGAAGATCTTGGTCTTTGGGAAATTTGAAGATATGCACTTTGATGCCGCTTGATTTATAATTTCCGGTACAATTAGGCACACAACACTTGGTAACCATTATGAATTCACGGAAAATGCAGGGTAAAAATATTAAACTACAAGAAAAATGCTCAAAATCTAACGAATCTAACCTCAAATATTCACAACCGCGAACGGAGATAAATATTGCAGTAATTTATGATTTAGAAGCTGAAACAAAAGCACAAACGTATCCTCAATTACGCGTAGATACAATAATAATATCTTTTAATACCGAATTATTGCGTTTTACGATTGAAAATGAATATAAACACCGGCGAATCTTAACAGGTCAACGACATTATATAGAAAATCATATGGCACTACTAGAGGCCGGCGGCGGCGTTGCCGTCCGCGATGGCCTGAAGGTGGTGACGTATTCGCCTCGTCAGCGCACGGTTGTCAGGCTTTAGTAGAGTCGGTGTTGATTAATTCCGCACTGTATAAAAAAATCACTCGTTGTACCACTTTTATTGAACACCTCAATTGCCTATATCTTCGTTTCTTATAGCTTTGTGATACGCAGGATCGCCATATTTATAGCAGTTAAGGTTAAATTCAAAAAACCGGGGGGTAAACCTGTCTGGCTGTCCGGTGTACAGACCTTTGGCTGTCCATGGCTGTCCGCGGCTGTCTAAGGCTGTCCGTGGCTGTCCATGGCTGTCCGTGGCTGTCTGTGGCTGTCCATGGCTGTCCGTGGCTGTCCATGGCTGTCCATGGCTGTATTTTGCCTGTGCGTTTAGAAATCTAGACCAGTTTGGCAACGCTGGCGCCGGGGGTAACGTGCACAGCACAGCAGAGCTGTCGAATGTCGCCACTTACGCCACTCAAATCAAGATTTTTGCTGGAAATCATTTTATTACCTCAGTTGGTCCTAAATGCGCGTAATCTAAGTTTGCACCACTCCAGGTGGTGAGCTTAACTTTTGACAGCCCAAAAACTACCAAATTATTTCACTTTTTTAGTTTTTTTGATTGTAGTTGGAAAGTGATGCGTCGGACGAAAATGTCGTTCGGTGAAATATTAAAAAGGACTAAATTTTACGTTGAACGACATATATAACTTTTAAGTCGGTTTAGCGGTAGAGCCTAAATCAATAGTTTGACAGAATAACAACTGACAACTTTTTGCAATTTTTTTGGTTTTTTAGTTGTAGCTGGACAATGATGCGTCGGACGGAAAATGTAGTTCTGTGCGATATTAAAAAGGACTAAATTTTGCGTCGAATGACATCTAAAACTCATAAGTCGGTTTGCAGTGGAGCCTAAGTCAATAGTTAGAGCGGTGAATTTTGTTCATTTCGGTACAAACTAACATTTTACGGCTATGTAAGACTACATATTTTTAAAGCTGATACTCCTATTGGATAAAAACCCATGGAATAAAAGATATAGTAAAATTCTATTTTACGTTCGATAAACACCTTAGTCTTTAAATTCGACCATCTTGACATACAAAACTTTGCACCAATTTAAAATCAGTTTGATTTTACTTTACAATTTTGGCTTTATATTACCCCTGTCACGTGGTCAATCAATACCTGTATCATCTGCAAGCATTTAATGAGTATAGTACAATAACACCAATCACAACGTCTGCAAATGAAAAATTCAAAAATGGAGTCAAACTGATTGACTCAGAACTTTCCACGCATAACAGTGATATCGTTTTATCATTTTCCTTTGCATGAAGCTATAGTCTGACACACCTTGCAACCAAATAATCGTTCGCATTTCCTCAAAAAACATGCAACACAAAAACTAGTAAATACTTTCCTAAGTCTCTAGGAACCAAAACGACACAATTTTTATTCTGCGAGCTTCAACAGGATGAAACGAAACAATCAGGAAGCCTCAAATTGCTTAAAAACGAAGTTTGAGCTATGTTTATATTATTAGTTTTTTTATTATTGCTGCGCCGCCACTGACACGATTTTTGAAAACCATACGCCTTTTACTTCCAACACCGATAGGTGAGGGGAGTATTGTGATCGCGAAAATTTTCGATTTGAGATAATAGGCTTTTTAGGCGTTTTATGTCGTCTACATAACGAAAAACTACGTCACTTATTTCCGTCTCTCTGTCTGACTGTCGGTCTATCGGTCTGTTGGTCTGTCTGTTCGCGTTTTACTACCCTCGTAATCTCAGTAACCGCTGCATGGATTGTGATGAAATTTGGGCAGTGATATGCTGTGGCGTTGTAGTAGGTAATGCTGATATAATTTTGAAAATCGGTTTATGGGTGGCGGAGTAATTAGCAAAAAAACAAAAATTTCAAATATTTCTTCGTTTTTAGGCGTCTTTGGAGTTCCGGATCATTTTTTACTTTTTTTCGGTGGAGGTGAAGTTGGGGTGGTTAGGGTGTGGGGCGTTGTAAAACTCAAAAATTTGTTCTAATCATAATAGGGTGTCCACTGACCTGTGAAAGAAAGACCTAGCCGCATAATAGACGTTTTTTAGATCCATTCGAACATTGCCTTGGCTATTACAGAAATCAAGCGCCTTAGAATTCTCTGATGTATACATACGAGTATTGCTTTAGATCGTTCTGAATTTAGTAACATGGAAAATAATATGGAATTGATTTCAATGAAATTTAGACACAGTATTATTACCGTGGCGAGGATAAAGAAATGGAGTCAAGTTGATTGACTCAGTAAAGTGCATGTGCTCAACAAACATGATACAACTTCTAGAGAAAATACCAAACACTGAAGGTAATGTTGTTTATCTCTAACTTTATGCGTCTGTGGCCTGCTGACACTTTGAAAAAGGCAGGATCTACTTTAAAAGATAATTTTAAATCCAGTCCATTTTTATCTGACCGGAAATGGAAGATATAGATGAGGCAAGTTTTATTTAGGGACCCACTTTCCAACAGCAAGAGAGAAACAGGGGTTAGTACTCATTCCCAGAGAATATTGTGAATCAAATTTAAGATGTACGATGTAAATATAAATTTGTGCTGAAACAAAGGTTTTACTCTAGAATGCAGTTTAACTAGTTTGTGTAAGTATATAAAGCTATCTAATAACGGCTGTCCTCGTGGCTGTCCGTGGCTGTCCATTTGGCTGGACGTGGCTGTCCTTAGCTGTCCGTGGCTATCCATTTGGCTGTCAGTGACTGTCCGTGGCTGTCCGTGGCTGTCCATGGCTGTTTTTGGCTGTCGGTTGCCAATTTGGCTGTATTTTTGGCTGTCCCGCAACATTTTGGCTGTCCGGTGTACAACATCAGGCAACCGGTTTACCCCCCGCAAAAAACTAATAGTACTTGTCATGTACTTGTTATGTTATGTACTAAGTTATTTTGAAAATATTGGTTGTCATAGAATTTGACAATCTGAGGCAATAGATGCGACTTCATAGCTTTGACGATACTGCTTAACTCTCTTTTTTGCAAGAATTGCATATAGTGATGGCTAATGAACGGCGAAGATGCCAAAGAATGTGGATTTAGTGATATAAGAATGAGTATGGTCAGTTTACTTTCAAGTTACATCGGGTGGTAGTTCGATGCAGACCACGGAAGAATATCTGCACTTATCGCTTGTTACTCGTGTGTGGTACTAATTGTTATATACCCCTAAAACTAGCTGGCCTTATTGGCCTAAAGACTCAATGGGTCGTCCCACAAAAATGTACGTGGGCATTGGGTTGTAAGGAAAAATACATTCACAATAGGCTGTCCATTGACCTATGAAAGAAAAACGCAGCGGCATAATACACTTTTTTAGGTCCATCCGAATATTAAAGGTGTGTAATATTTTTCATGACAGTGACGGCGCAATAATAATCAAAAAACTAAAAACATAACAACAGCTCAAACTTTGTTTTTAGGCGATTTAGGGGTTAAGGATAAGGTTAGGATAATTTTCCACATTTTTCTTCCCACATCGTATGTTGTAATCGAGAAAATTTTCTGTTTTTAAGTAATATGCTTTTCGAGTGTATTTTGTGATATCTACGTACCGAAAAGCCACGTCATTTCTGTCAGTCTGTCTATCTATCTACTGGTGCGTTTTTCTAGTTGTAGGAGTTCCTGATGATGTTCTACTTTTTGTACGAGGATGGAATATGGATAGAAGAACTCCAATTTTTGTGTTAGCACTGATAATGTTTGGTATACTGATTCAAGATACTTGACGCCATTTTTTCTAGAATAGTGGCAAAGTCTTGTTCTATACCTTTTATCTGACAGAAAATTTTAAATAATTCACCAAAAAAATATTAAGGCAGGATTCGCAGCTTCTAAGCGATTTGGAAAGGTCACTGTATTGGAGAAAAATAGAAGGACAATATCAGTAAGTTATTTGGAGGACAAAGATCAGCCGTCACTGGGTATATGTCGAAAGATCATAAAAATGACCACCACCTTCAGATATAACGTCTCTAATTTATAAAAGTAAGTCACTAAGTCCCAAGTTAACGTGATATCAAGGAACTAGCTAACAACAACAAGAATGTTATTTATAGAGCACGTTTGTAAAGAGCTTATCTTGCATGTGGAATGCTATTGCTGATAACATCTTAGCTTCAATCGCAATTTTTCCCTCGAAACATTAGGACGACATGCGCCTCAAGACAACCCTGTAATTACCAACGACCCCTATTTGGAGTCACGGAAGGCCGTTTTCGACAGTCGCTACACTTCAAATCAGTAGCGTAACATAAATGGTGAGCGATGAGAACTATCTAAGTTGATACTGAACGTGATCATCTTTGTTTAAGGTCATGATAGTCGCCAGCTGCTGAAACAGAGGTCTCTAAAGTTGTTTTCCCAAGACAAGCAAGATTTGATGTTAATAGGATATTTTATGAGGCGAATATGTAATGCATAGAATAAGGAGAATCTAGTACTTCAACTAAAAAATGCAACTTCTGCAACCTTTCGAGACTTTGAATATTTAGAAACAAACTTGAAGTACCCCTACACATATTATTATATTCTTCCTTATGCCTTAATGGAAATCTACATTAGCAGGTGGGTATCTTAAGAACAATGCCTGAAAAGGGACTGTCTTAGCAGCCCAACTAAGCATGGTATGATGTAACTCCTTTTTCTGAGAACAGGAAGTTTTACTTTAGGAAAACAATGCTATAGTTTCACCACACAATAAAAGAACCTAGACCTAGTGAAAACTTAAGTTGTGGATGGCAGACTTGCTACACAAATATTACAAACTTCTCTGTTCAACCGATGGCTACATTGCTTATTCTTATAAACTACAATCATATTTATATGGAGCGCTTGATATTTGTGGTGATAAGTGATTAGTATTGTCAATGATAACAAAGGAGGAGTTTGAAAAGGTGCACAGCCTGCTTAGTACTTTTGAATATACACGTCACTGGTAGTATAAAAATATTTAAGCTTTAGTGAGCTGTAAACCACTAGGTTGGGGTTAGAAATACCATATAAATTATAGCATTCGTACTGGGTACTGCTGAACAGTAAAAACGAGTAGCTTTCATTATGTATTGACCATCCAACCAACCAAGTCATGTGTTGCCCCAGCCGAATGCGCGTGCCCTGTATGGTCCGGATAGACTCATGCTAACAAACTTGACCCTACCCTGAACGACACCTGTAAGATAATCACAAGCTGGTCTAACATCTACCAACCTGGACCAGCTATACAAATTCGCGGGAATGCCCCTCCCCCCTCAAATTATGCGAGAAGTCTTATGTATGGCAGAACGAAGTAGGCAGTCATTAGATTAAATGGGCAAGCCCCAAACATCCAGAGTTAAATCCAGGAAGAATTTCATTATGTCCACAAACCCAGCGATAAACTCCGAATCAGTAACCAAAGACGTACTGTGGGAGCGACGGCTAACAGAGGACCACATACGAACTGGAAACCCAACTGAAAGCAAGCCTCCCTGCCGGAATACAACTGGAATGGAAGACGTGGAAAAGTCTCAACAGGATAGATGCCAAATGGGCAGATCTGGGCACAACTTAATGAGATGAGGGTACGCTGCGGACGATTTATGTACCTGCGGGGAGAACCAGACGATGGAGCATCTCTTATGTTGCCCATCCTTGGAAGCCCCTTGCACACAGAACCTATAAGAAGCGAACGACGTGGCAAACAGGTGTGAGTAAATAATTTCTGACTTGTGACATCTGCGATCGCCACAGATTATATTTTTTTATCCTCTAATAGTTACTAATTAGTGTTGCTCAGAAATCATTAAATAAATAAAATACCACCAACCTAGGTTGACATTAGAAAACACTGTTAAGCTAATAACCATCACTGCTGGCTCAAGGTTTTTCTAGCTAGAACAAAGGAAAGTTTCAAACGATTTGAAGGCATTGATTGAAAGAAATTGCCTGTCTGAGAATTAAGGGTCTAGGGTATAGCGCGCGAAATTGAGAATCCAAGAAAAGACGTATTTCCATGTTAGCGAGGAGGCGTGGCCGCCTGTTCCCTTTCTCCAGCGTGTGTGTCTAAGATGAGGGGAGATAAGCCCAAAAATCCAAAGATAAGGTCGAAAGGTACAAAGGTAAGCTCCAAAGGTCACCATAAAAATGAATTTTGCATTTTCAAGCTCCTGACGTTACCTTTAAACTTAGAGTAATGACTCAAAGAGCAAATTGAAGAAGAAAGCTTGCGCTTGTGCAGCTATTTAGCCTCTTTTTGATAGAGTGCTTGGTTGTTAAATTACAGGCATTTATAGAATGTATGATTTTGCATTGCGAGTTTTTTTGCACATCAAAAAACTTTTTCGAGAAAATCGAAAATAGTTGTCATTCATTAAGGTCCTAACTATTGCCTTCTGAAATATTATATATACATGTAGTTTGAAAATGGAGGGAGTTATGCGAAAAATTGTGAGTCCGTGTTTTACATGGCAAACACGTATGTACGAATGTGTGTATCTAGGCCCTTTAAGCATACTATTAATAGTAGAGATATCCCATAATTCTAGCTTGAAATAGCTACGTTCATGGACGATCTACATAGTGCCCTAAGCTCAAGCAAACCACTCCGCTCGATTTCTAATTAGGGAAGGGGAACACGCAATTTCACCAATGCATACACTGAGTGTGTAATGAAGTATTATCCAGCCAAGATGAAAATGGTAGTATTGCTTATCTTCATGGTATACTGACACGTGTAGATTAGAAGAAGACGTCAGTTGCCACCTCTCTAAGGTCAGGAAAGTAGTGTACCTGTTTTGTTTTTGTGTGTTTGCATAATGCAATATGGGTGCTTTAAGTGGAGCAACACGCATGGCTCTTGTTTAGGTAATGGACAGGCCTCAGGAGAAGGGTTGTATGTAGAAAATCGAGGAGTACGGGAGAGTTACTCTTTAAGTACGTACACCACGATTTTCGAAGCGGAAGTATATACAATACTCTCTGCGGCATGCAAAGACCAGGTGAGAAAGGGAACAGAGCAGAAGGTCTACATCTGCTCTGACAGTCAGGCAGCTCTGAAAGCTATCAGCGGGCCCAGAACTAGGGCACCCCTGGTTCAGGAGTGCGCGGAGAGACTGGAAGAGCTGGCAATACATAAGGAAATTACCTTGATGTGGGTACTGGGTCATACGGAGGTTCTTGGTAATGAGGAAGCCGATAGATTGGCCAGACTCGACATCATGAGACCATTTGTTGGCGCGGAGCCCGCTATAGGATTAAGTAGCAGCAGGTAACATCCGCCCTCAAAAAAGTGAGGAATACAGGCAAGCCAAGGATTTTATAGTCGGGCTGAATACATCTAGGTCTGCATGGCTGCGGAACCAAGGCCGATGGGCCATCGGAAACCTCGTGGGTGTTCTGACAGGGCACTGTAGGCTCAGGCGGCATCTGTCACTATTAGGAATTGAAGACGACTCCATATGTATGGGTTGTGGAGAGGCCGATGGAACGGTGTACCACTTCCTTCCGGAATGTGAGTTGCTAGGCGGGCTGAGATATGAGATCTTTGGATCTGATAGACTCCAGCCAGAGGAATTGCCCTCCCTAAGCTGGGCCGATGTACTGGCCTTTGTTGAAAGTTCGGGAAGGCTTGGGAGGGTGGGGTGGCTAAGGGGTTATATTCGGAGATGGAAAAAAGGGCTACTGGGCCTACTTGCTAGGCGCGGCCGCTCCACAGCTGCTACTAAGATGTTTAACTTTGAACTTTCTCCTTCTGGCTGCCGAGTTGATCTGACGAGCCTCTAGGTTAAAATCGAAACAAAAGTCCGTCGTCCAAATAGTGAGGATTTGCCATTAGTATTAGAAATATAAGCCTGTCAAGTAGCTAAAAATATGCGATATTGTAATGTTTACAATAGTCGCTCTGAGAGAAACGTCATTTTATAGATGTCATTCGGTAGTAGACAACTGATTGTACTGAGTGATCAGACCAGAACGCAAAGTGCTGTATCTCGGAAACTATTTGCCATAAAGACTTTAAAGGGAAAAACATTGTTATTAATGCGGCTAAAACAAGAAGAGGACAAAATATATTTTCAGATTTTCAAGGGCGTAACCGCCATCTTTAATATTTAAATTGAGTTTCCACCGAAATACATCTGGTGAATGGGTGATTTTTAATGCGAGCACTTATTGGAATAATTATTGTTTAACACTTTTTTACGTATATATTAAGATAAAGTGGTGGGGGTAATTCAATGTTTTTTTTTATAAACAGGGGTAGCTCCTGAATAACTGAATGGATTTCAACAAGCTTGGTCTTATAGGAAAAAGCATGTACCATCTTACCGCTGATACGTCTAATTCTTAGTGACACCGCTAGAGTGCGTTTTCTGATATAATAACCGAAAATAGCAAATTTCTTAAAAAAAAATCAAATGCAGTGAGGTGACTTTTGATACAAGGGTATAGAGAAATGACAGCTAAATAGGCCAGCGGGAACCGTTTGTCGACGTCTTATTTCTAACGTGAAATATCGAAGAAAAAAATATGTAGTTCATATACCTAATTTAAAAAGACGTAATCAGTGCAATGTACTGGTACTTAATGTTATTTATTGGTCTTTTTAGCATAAAATTTCATAATTTAATAGTTTTGAAATATTAAAACTACGCTCAGTACAAGAAATTACAAAAAAGGGTGTAGTGCCATAAAATCAATGCACATAATATGCAAGTGCAGGGTGGACAGAACATAATGAGTGGGCTATGGAGAAAAAACAAGTGAATTCAAGAGGGCATAGGTTACATTTTATTGCTGGTCCTTTTTCCTTATTAATTCTCATCTCGTTTTATGTGATTTTTTGAACTAAAAATACTTTTATTATTAAAAAATTATTATTAAGTTTTTAATTTTTTTAAATATCAATACGCACTAGTGCAATAGCGCCTTTTTTGGATTGTACTCATTTTTATCAATACTTTAAGTTAGGAATAAGATATCCACATACGGTTTTCACCGGCTTATTTATGTATCATTTGGCTTGATCCTTATGAAAAAAGTCACAAACATCATCACATTCGATTTTTTAGAGAATTTTGTTTTCGATTGTTCTGTCGAAAAGTGAGCTCTGGCGGTATAACTAGGAACTAGACATATCACAGGTAAGATGGGTTTGGTGGAGTAATAAATGCTTCTTCCAATAAAACCAAGTTTGATGGAATCTGTTCAG
The DNA here is from genome assembly GCA_951848785.1 of Callosobruchus maculatus. Classification (NCBI taxonomy): domain Eukaryota; kingdom Metazoa; phylum Arthropoda; class Insecta; order Coleoptera; family Chrysomelidae; genus Callosobruchus; species Callosobruchus maculatus. Next base: position 21,702,421 of record CATOUR010000014.1, on the reverse strand, counting down.
TCGTTATAGCTGTTTATTCAAAAAAATCGAATTATCCCCAACCACTTCATTTTAATAGATGCGTCAAGAAGCGTTAAATAGAAATTACTCCACTAAATCCTGGTATTAAAAAGTATATAATTTTGTGATAACATTTATTAACATTCACTTTTAGGCCCGGTTGTACAATGCGAGCTTATGCTTCGGCTTAAGGTAAGCCGACGTTAAACCACGTCAGTCGCAACGTTGTACAATGCTGGCTCAACCCCCACTCCAAGCTTAATACGAGCTTACGTAAGCCAACGCTCAACGCGAGCTTAGCTGAGGTTTGAACCTAACCTGATACAAGTGACATGATATGTCAAGGAGGAACCTTCAAATTGCTTGTCACTTTATTAGGTCATATTTTTTGCAATTTTTGTATCTAATTTAACAAAGAGAGCAAATGAAAGAAGAGAGACAGAAACGGTCGTTGTCGAAATTTGACACAAACTGTCGTAAGTGCCTAACCAAAAAAGGTAATTTTTCAGATGATTATGTAAGTACTTAGTGCTTCATTGATGCCAACTGTAGTGAATTTCATTATCAACCAGGTTTAACTAAGCCGACAATTGTACAACGGATGTCGACTTTAAGTCTGAGCTTAGCTAAGCTTAAGCTGAACAAAGCTCGTGTTAAACCAGCACTTGTACAACCGGCCCTTAATGTCCAAGACGGCGCGGCGGTCAGGCTCCCTGGTGACCATCTTGGAAATCTGAAAACATTTTTCGCAGTCTTCTTATAGCCACTTTAGTAATATTTTCTGAGATACAGCACTTCGCATTCTTATCAGACCACCCAATACTTACTGATTATGTAGCTATCAGAATCTGCATAGCTAGTTTGATTCACTCCTTGAAATAAAGAATAGATAAGAATACCATCGTTGGATAACATCATTTAGATTTGCAAGTTAGTAGCCTGAAAATCTTCCTGATTTACAACGTCCTCTGAAAAGGCGCAATTTCCCGTCTTTAATTTCAGAAAAAGGGCTGAGGAGCCGTGTCAATGCAGTGTAAGACGAGAGAGTCACGCGGAAAATCCATCGACAAATGACGACGTTCCATCGCTTTGTCTTTGCCTCACAAGACGGCTTGGCCGGATAAAAAATGGCTGTTCACTGCTGGAAGCACTGCAATTATCGACTATAGGAAAAGGTGCAGTGAACTTTCCCAGACGCCTCTCCAGCTTGATGGCGTGATTTGTCACTGTTTTTTAATTTTGTCGACCCGACTCTCCACGTTGCAGCTTCTTTTGGCAAAGGTTGCCAGATATACTCAGCGCTTTTCTTTAGCTCTTTATTTCTGCTATTATAACAATGGACTGATAACGAAATTGCTAATATAAGTATGTAAAGAGACTCTTGCTGTAAAGACTTTTGAATAGAGTTGTATAGCTGTTAGTTTATCCTGATGTAAGGTGTTGTCTGAGTGGCATAAAGAAAGCTGTAAATCAGCTGAAGCTGAACCTTATCCCGGTCGACCACAAATTGCGCAAAGTGCGACAAAAACTTCAAAAATTAACAAGATAGAAAACGATGACATAATTGCATCAAAACGAATTTTTGACAATGTTAATTTGTCCTCGAACGATAGCTGTTGAGGATATATAAAATGTTTTATTGTTTTACTATAGCAGAAACCGTCGTAGAAAAAAATTACAGTAACAAAAATTGACTGGTCATAATATAGTCAATGGATAGAAGGTTGATAAGCAGAGTCGAGTTGATTGGTTCATAATTTCATAGCATCTATCACAGACACAAACATTTATACTGAGATTGAAATACCACTGCTGAGAAACATAACCTTGCACGCTGGCTGCCATTGGGCAATTTTCTTGAGCAGTGATTTAGGACTGACTGTGCAGTGACATTGATTGACAGTTGCGCCAGGATTCAGCTTTTGTGTCCTTACCAGCTAGATTCCTGAAGGTCAATAGACCTGATGTCTTAGAAAATACACTTAATCCAGAATGAGATCCAAGAATATATCGCTGGATTACGATCATGATGTTAGTTGTCTTATGAGCGAATAATTTTATATACAGCACTGGAACTCCAAAAAAACCATATCTCATTCGACAGCCCAGGAAAAGAACATCAGAAAACCTGATACTATGCTTATGGTCTATGCTCTCGTACAGTAATCATACTATATCCGACCACCAAGTTATAGTCCACTGATGAATTACAAACACAATCAATTCAATTTTTAATAATTTTTTTTGCCTTAAAATAATAATCCTCTTTGTCCGACTTTACACTGTCAAGAGATGGGTTATATGCTGTTTAGGCTGTTTGATGCCACATTAGCTAGAGACTCATTATAATACAGATTTTCAAATTAACCTTTCTCGTTGTAGAGAAACAATGCCGCTACAATACTGTGTTCTATAAAATTTCAGAGTCACCCATTAAGAAATTTAGCTTATTAAAAAGGTTAAAGCTGACGGAACCATTAGAACTGTGCCCAGAAAAGAAAAAAACATGCAGCGGTACTCCTTCAAACTTGGGAGGGTTTCTTTCTCAAGCTAGGAGATGTCCCGGAGAGGAATCATTGGAGTAATATCCCGAAAAGAAAAAACTTGAAAAGACACATCCCAGAGTACTCCCCATAGAACTGGAAGGGTTTCGTTCTCGGCACAGCAAATCGCCAGAAAGACATTCTTTGGAACCCTATCCAGTGAAGCAAAAACTTTTTGAAGGCTCTCCATTTAGCTAACTGTAGCTAAAGTACCTTGAGCCTAGATTCTATATCTTTCCCCACAAGAAAGTCTACAGAAGCTTCACCAGTTAACGAAGACAATAAACAACAGGCTAAGAACCCTGATGGTATAAGCTCTTCCAGCAGCTTTTCTGAACACAAAGAAGACGTCATAAAAGGAGTAACTCGAGTGACTACTAGTGACTACTACCATACATGAAAATAGCATTTCTGTTAACGAACCTGAAGTAACTAAGAAATTCAGTTATATCGTGAAGATGAAGCCAAGCACACCGATATCACTAGGAAGATTATTGAAGGGTTTCTGAAATAGGAGATTCTTCAGAATGGACTTGAAGCTCATCTTCATCAAACTTTGAAGAAATATTTATCAAGGGTGTCTGTAAAAGCAAAAGCTAAGGAATTAATTGAAAATGAGCAGATTATGGATAGGGTCAACGGTCAACGATATAAAGAAGGATACAATCGCAAGAACTACAGAGGGGGCTCTTACGATACTATACAATAGCTGTAAGTCGGTATCGGTTATCGTAGATAAATGTAATGTCAAACATTTTGTATTTTGATAAAGGCTTTAGGGGTGGCCGAGAGGGATGTCTTTCAACATACGTGGCTATAGCGACCAACTAGTAAATCTCAATGGATAAAAATCAAAGATTTTCTAAATACTGACCATAAAGGCCATCTTTAGGGTGGCAACAACTCAAAAAAAAAAACATCGCTCAGAGGTCATACGGACACCTGGGGCTGATATTCCACATTTTATGTGATGCTTAGCTACCATTCCGCTGTGCAAAGTTTCATTCATCAGAAAGCTCTCAAATATAATCCTTTTGAAAACTCTATCTCACTCGAGGAAGGCAAACTGTAATTCAGAGCTCAGATAACTAGATTATCGGGTTTGTTTATTTAATTCTTTGTAGACAAGTATTGCGAGATCCAATATTTTTTAGAGGACAACATTTAATTAGCTTTCCATTAATTACTTTAGTATAAATTTTGTTAAGAGCCAAGGCACTTAATTGCCTCCGAGTTTTCATTTGAGCTCTTCTCGGTCTCATTGCCATGGACGTCCTAAGAGGAATACATATAATTCTGATTACACACTACATGATAGATGGAATACATCTCTGTGAATAATATTTGGATTGCTTTTGTGCAATCCAATATAGTAGTTGTCTAACAAGCAGTTTGCATCTTGCAAAATAAATACCAATGTGTCATTGAATAAACAACAGTTTGAGGTTTGGAGGATCGAGAATCTATCTATGAAGCTTTTGAAGAATTCTGTGATCCTTAAATTTCGTTATGAAGCAACTTCGTTTTGTCATTTTCAAGATCCAGTAGAACTAGAAATTCGGTTACCTTTCTGGTATCCTTGCATGTATATGCTAAATAATGTTTGTCCTATATAGAAACCTGGGAGTTTTGAAGATAATACCGATCAAGCCATGTATACACACCTTCGATGTCTGTGAACCGTTATACTTTCAAATAAGTAGGATGGCATGGATTCGAATAAGTAGCAATCAGAAGGTTCCAAGTCGGGAGAATGTGCAAAATGTTCGGCAGCAACACAGGATTACACTTCCGTGTCATGAATGTTTGTTTTGGGACTGATGTTGATCACTGACCTTGTTCCACAAGGAACATTTATGTGAACGCCAACATCTCGGTTTTTCTTTCTTGCATACGCTTATGAGGAAATATTTTTTCTTCTGTATGCATTTTTGCTAGTACATATAGTCGAAGTGAAATTATTTCACACCTCTGTCCAGCAAAGAAGGTAATAGACTTCAAAATTTTGACAAGAGGACCTGAGCGTGGTCTTTTGACAGAATAGTCATCGAGAGTCTGATTAAGCAAATTTATACATTGGGATGCATTCTTTTACGTCGTAGGACAGAATATAGAGAATACTAACCAACGTCCATTCCCAATAAAATTGACAGATAGATGATTGCTGGCCAGACACTGAGACTATTTTCGTGGATGCAAACATGTATCTATCACTAATTTACTAGTACCGCGAGTTTTATTTTGCAAATCATTGCAAGCCCCAAAAAAATCCATAAAAATATTAGCGTAGCATCGTTGTTTAAAGCTTGCTTCGGGTCCAGACGCTGTTTCGAAGGAAATTATAATACCGTATAATTTGCTTTTTTTCCAAATGGTGCAGTAACTCCAGACCCAAAACTACTTCGTGCTGTAGGTAGTATTGTCTAAAATATTTATTATACATACACATCTTGTGTTAGTAAATGACAGAAAGTTCTGCCGGTGCGCGATCTGGTACCCAAAGGTATACATATTTCGGTATAGAGCAACCTTCGTACATCCTGTGTTGTTACGTTAAGTGTACTCGGAGTAACTTTTTCCCGATTTCTCAATTATAATTATTGTGGAAAGTACCGTGGGATTTTTGTTGAGTACCGGACAAAAAAATAGTAAAATGAAAAAAAATGCAGGTAAATACTACGTCCGAAACGTACGTATCATTCAACACTAGAGATCTTCATCCTAAGAAGACTGAACCTTGTAAAATGTGGGAGATGGACTGGAAACCTACCATTGCGTACGACAATGAATTCTCGTGATGTTCCGATTCAAGGTTCATGTAATTATCTCAAAATGGCAATTTTATTAAGCTTCACTTTCAAGAGCATACAATTCAGCGTCGTAATTTGAAGCTAGAAGGCACCGCCAGGTAAATATTGATTCCTGACTAGGAGAATCGAAAACAAAGAGCTACGAAATGAATACAATACCCGTGTTCTAGCTCCGGAGTATCTAGAAGTAAGATTGCCCTTAAAAATCAGATTATCTTGAGATTTGTATCAGAAACAAATAATATGAATATAAATCAGTAATTGGATTTACATGAAACCGATCAGTTTCGAAGTAGAAAATTGTTTTTGGATTTTGTTCTCTTGAAGGAAACCACTAAATCTTTAATGGAAGTTATCCTATATAACAATAATGGATGCTTGGTAACAACCTAACTAAGTACCTACTTGTTTTACAGAGAAGCATCTTAAAATATTAGAAATATTGCAAAATACCTAAAAATCGCTAATCATGAAAGAAACATACATCTTGAAAGGATAAGCTAGACTGTTCCAAATCCTTCTTGAATGTAAACTGTGACGCTGCGGTAACGTTCTGTATCAGGTATTGTTTTTTTTGGGTTCTAGGGAGCACTATGAAATGAACTAGTAAATCGCTTTTTCACTATTGAAATTTCCTAGTAATGTTTATCAAGTCACCCTTTGGTAACCTGTGATGATTTTCATGCAAAAGTTAACGGTTGATGAGCATACAAGTTTTCGTTCCTTTTCTCTCCTAGTTTCAATTTTTATGGAAATTACAATTACCGAGAATAACTGGCTCAAAATTAGTCTACCAGCTATTTCTCAATTGAGGAGAGCAGTGTTTCCATCAAAGTTACTGCGTGCAAAATTATGAAAGCCTCACGTCAAACCACCTTCATACAGTAAATTACAATGGTACCTTAAATTGTCAAATCTCTAAAATGACTACTGCGTGTCTACCGTTACTGCCACTTTGAAGTACTACTACTGTACTCACCTTTACTGGCTCCGTCTGGTCCTCTAAGAATAGTGCACTCTTCTATTGTACCGAAGGGAGCAAAAAGTTGTCTGACATCTTCTTCTGTTTGTTGCTTACTAAGCATGCCAACGAACAGCTTTCGATCTAAATAGAAAAGGAGAACCACCAGTTAGTAAAGGAAAGGTAGTACCATTTTACACCGAGACAAACTAACATAAGTGCAAGTCCATTTATAAACCGCTAAGATTGACACCAAGGTATACGAGCTTTCGAGCTAGCGACATAGTGGTGCTAGAATTGTCCACCTGTTTGGTTCAGCATAAGAGTACCACAAATAGGATATTATTAAAAATTATCCAAATCTCCTGCTTACTGATGTATCGTTTGCTTCACTGACTAGAAAAATGCCAATGCAAATGCCTGTTATAATAGCTACTACCTATACCCGCTTCACATTTCATTTAAGCCGAGTCAGTACAAACATGGGCGCCAAGCAATAGGCTGGCTGGTGCGTATATTTATGTAATTGTCGAGTGATTGATGACTCTTAGAACAATATAATCGTAGCGAGTAGGCCAGCGGTCTATTTCCCAGTGCCCGCCTGTAATTTTACATGACGTAAGTGAAATGTGAATTGGGTATAGATGAAAATTAAATACGCAGTTTAAAAAACACGTGTGCTAAATCAAGCTTATCTAGTGTAACCTAAGCTTTTTCTTAATGTTCTTCTTAAGTAGTAATTTATTGTTAGAAAGACCCCATGAAACTAAAATTTGCATTTCTTTCATCTTAAAGTATAAACAGATATTTTAAAAATTCTGTTAATCGTAATACGACCGAAGTTGGATTTTATCAAGTTTCATTGTTTCAAGAGGTACCTGTTTATGGTATACCTTTATGTCATAGTTCGTCAGTCAGTTTGTCATTTTGTCGGCCTGGACGCCCAGAAACCAAATAATGTTATAGAGAAAAAGGAAAAGAAAGAGAGTAAGGAAGAAGAGCAAAGAGAGAGGTGCAACTGTTAAAATAGGCATCGTTAAAATAACCAGGGTAACTTTGATGGTCTAAACGCAATTTTGGTGGGACCAAATGTTGCAGGCGATCACGCAGCAAAGGGTTGCTATGCAATTCTGCTTGTTCATAACGCCGCTCGCCTTTTGATATAGCTCTTTAAGTAGAGCATATCACTATCTTTATGCAGGGTCTGGTTTGAAGCATACCAAGGGGCATTTGTGAAGGTTCTCAGGATCTTGCTTTGGAGTACCTGCAGAAAACACCAAGCCGTACATGCGTAAGTAATTCCAGGTTAACAATAATTTTGTACAGCCGAATGTTGTCATGGACTAGGTTGCTAGACCATGACAGAGCCACTAGTGCGACATTGTAAATGAAAAGAAATGAAGTATTGGTCCAAGGATCGAACCCTGAGGAACACCGGCCTTGATAAGTCATATTGTGGACAATACAATTTCAAATTTGGTCGGAAATTTTCTTCCTTCTAGAAAGGATTTCAAGAGTTTTAGGAGCCAAATAGGCAAGCCCTTTTGGATTAATTTATAGAGCAGGCCGTCATGCGGTACTTTGGTTGACGGTATGAAGAACTGATAAAATATGCACTTTGGTGTGTTCGACCTCAATAAAGGAGCTATTGAAAGACTCGAAACACCACACAGAGCTGAGTTCTTCACAAACGAAAAGATATCTATGGTTTCTTGCACCTCCTTGACTGAACCATCGATAGGCAAACTCCATTCCAGTTTTTGGCAGGTTATACAGTTACTACATATCAACTTGGAAGGGCTTGATTTTAGCTTTATGCTGTTAACCTCTATAACTTAGGACCTCAATTTGGTAGTGTCAGAGGTGGAAATACTTACTGTAAGGATTTTTTTCTGACATATGTTTCCAAAAGTAGCCTAGTAAACCTTTTAAATCTGAAAGTCAATTTGGTGACATTTCGTAACTATGTAGGTATTTCAATTAGCTCGATTTTATTTGTTTCCGAATTATTTGCGATTTATATTTCTTTAACATTTGTCACCATATCTTAAAATTTGTGGTATTTGCCGTTTTTCTATACCACATCCTTCGCAAATTTCATTAATCTGTGTTTGTTTCTGTTTAAATTATTTTATAGAATTTTCGAATGACATTTATATTTTTATCCATTATTGTTCTGAATAAATTATCCCTCAGTTCTTCACTTTTTTTGTTTATGTGACAACACCAATAATACTATAGTGTGTGAGTCTATTTTTTATTGTCAGTTGGCGTTTGAAAGACATATCACACCATGATCTTTTCTGGAGCCTAGAAAAAGTGTTAATCATCTCCAAGATTCTTTCAACTTTGTACTTTGACAGCTACATTTATTATATTTTTTTCCTGTAACCTATCTCATGATTCATCATGTGAATAGTTTTGGAGCTTTACAACATTTAAAATTAATGCTTTATGGTACGAATGATGAACCTCAGTGTTTTGACTCGTCTTCCTAGCCGCTAAGATACTGAGCTTATCTGAACCAACTACAGAAATACTAAAAGCCTTTCCCAGGATTTACTAATGACTCTGTGCGAGTCCCCCTTCAAAGCACAAAATCGTATTCCTGTGAACGTCTTCGTTTTGATCTCGCTGTGTATCCTTTACTAATTCATATGCAAACTCGACGCCATTTTGGTCTAATTGACTTACTTACCTTTTTAAAAGGAGTCTCTTTTCTTTTAATGCCTCCGCCGGGATTCTCTCCACGGAAGGAAGGAAAATGGCGCATTTGAATTTGAATGGAAATCTCTGAACTTGGAGTAAACCGACGAGAAAATACGGAAGTCTCTAAATGCTTGAAAAATGTCCTTAAGAGCTCATTAGCTTTGGAGCTGCCTTTGAAACATTCTGTTAATTGTGATGTAATCTTAGATCTTTGTTGAAAGCAGCATCATAACAAACAAACAAAAGATGTTTATACTATGCAGATACAAAACCTGTATACATAATATGCGTTATACGAGGTATGTTTTACTTCTCACAGAGATAGGTGATGAGAGTATTGTGATCGCGAAAATTTTCGATTTTGAGGTAACGATAACGAAAATCTATGTCACTGATTCTGTCTGTCTGTCTGTATGTCTGTCAGTCTGTGGGCGTTTTTCTAGCCTCAGTACTCGCTGCATGGATTTTGATGAATTTTGGGTATTGATATGCTGTAGGGTGATTGGGGGTGGGGCGTTGTAACCAATTAGGCGATATACATAATAATTTAACAAAGTAGGGTTTCGGCATCTTGGAAAAATTACGATATTTATATATATACGTAGATAGATATAAAGTCTTTCTTTATTCTGCGATCTTGTACCACCACTTCAAAAACATAAGTGTATTTTATACAGGTCATGCAGCTCTCTAAACCCATAGAGGCTGCTGCACAAAAACAGATTTCCAGACATCTAGTATAACTACAAGTAGGTTTGTTGGTATTACTATACTTGTCATAATAAAGTCAATTCATGTGTATTCATTTCCTTCAAAATAGGATTCCTAAGTTTATATTTCAAATTTTATATACCTATACATTTATAGTTGTTTTATTTTTCATTATCATATCCACACGTGGTTAAAACACAATAAGTCGAAACGTAGTTTACTGTATTTAATGGTAGTTCTAATATTTGACCGAAATCCACGAAAACCAGCTATAATTTCAGTGGTGGTATTTTTATATTAGCTCACTGTCGTGCAGAACACTGGACTTTGTACGGGAGTTCATATGTCTAATGAATAAAAAATATTGTTATCTGAAATACCCTTGGAGAAAATCAGGACCCATTTGCAATGCCACTCCTCAGAGGATTTAGTTTTTCTAGGAAGGATTATCCGCAAGTGTGACTATGTCCTTTTCTTGAACCTCTGTGAGTATTGAGAAGCCTGTATTTTTCTAAGGACCAGGATCATATCTTAAAACTCGTGACCCATATATTCGGGCTTAAATAAACCTCCGCTTAACAATAATTCGTAAACTGCTATAAGTGCTGAAATTTAATACGTTATAATGTATAGGAATAATATAGACCTTTATCGAAACCTTTCTCATCGAAAAATAGAAAGCATAGATGCTATATGTAATACAAATTATTACAGTATTGCAACCTAGTTTTCCGAAAAAAAAAATCCTATCAGTGGTACTCTTGTCTCTTACTCTCACAAAAGGCTGTGAAATAATTCAGTTGAAAATTCTTGCACCAGGGGCATGACATAATAGGAGCTATTTGTCGGAAAAAAGGATTCTAGGGGAAAGTGGTTAATTTCAATCTCAAGTAGTATATTACCACTAACACTCAGATTCACGTTTGACCCTCTTAAGGTAAAAATTTGTAAGTCAAGTATTCGCCTATGATCATTCGTAGTTAGGTATCTAGTGATGATGTTGAATTACTTTGCATAAGATGTTGCTTATAGTATTCCACTAAAACTACTATATGCTACAGTGTTTCTTGAACAATATGTGGTTTAACATCTTGAACACGTTCTGTTAAAATTATATGAAAGCACCTCAAATATGAGAAAAAGCCCCTACAATATACTTTTTTAACAAAATAGCTCTAAGATTGTCTTTCGGAAAGTGTAGGGTTTAACTGAAATTTAGCAGGTATCGCTGGTAGTCGGCTTTATCAGATATACGTATATCTGCAATGATATATATTTTACAAAATGCAAATCAGGTCCTTTCTTCTGATCTCAATTTTTCCTCAACGATGCCTAGTTTCTGGTTTCATAGAATACTAAGATAGGTACACGGTTTGTTGCTAACAATTAACAGTGACTTGACTTTGGCTAGATTTTTGTTCTGAAACGTTAGTAACCTTCTTTTCACAACGAGTGAGCAGTGAATTGAAATAGATCAGAAGTTATATTACGGCTTTATTCAAAATAAAATCATACTTCCAGTATCTTAGCATCTTATTGTTCAAACGTCTGATGTTGAAAAGAAGAAGAAAGTCAGAATTAAAAAAGTAGGGTAGAATTATCTGATCGAACTGGAAATAAAAGCGCGATTTCGAAAATAAATCCGAAAGTAGCCGAATTATCTGGGATCGCGTCGGGCTACCCACCCGGCAGTTGCTTTCTTCGGGATAAAATGTAAGCGACTCCAGTAAATCAAGTAGGCGGAGTGCTTCGAAAGTTGATGTTATCACTTTCTCCCTTCCCTTTCAGTGAACTTCACGAACGTTAAAAAAATAACCGGGACGTTATCCGGGGTTTTCTCGGAGGACGTTGCAACTTTGATGGATTTGTTTGTATAAAGTCTATAATGACGGGGATTCAGTTTGACACACTTCGCGTGCTTTGCTTTCTAGTAGATAATGCAAAGCTTTGGAGTTCGTTCCGTAACTATATATTCACTGCTGATAATTATATATTCAAAATTGTTGTATGGTATTTTGGGTGTCGCCCCTATATGCAGTTTGTTTTTGTTTCATGTTGCTTGCTATGTTTGATCACCCATAGTCATTCGAGGTTTACATTAGTGATTTTAATTTTGCGAGTTTTAGTTAAATTTAGAGATAGGCACATAACAATTTCAGTATAATTAAGAAATCATTTTACTGGGCTGTTTAGGCGTTTGTAAAAACAGGTAGACATTGTTCAACCAAATCAGGCACCTATTTTTATTTTATACTGACATCAACATCGGCATACTATATGATATCTGTGGAATAATCGAATGTCATAGGCGAATAAATCTACACATCATTTGGAAATCACTCTTTGTATTACCCATTTGGGTATTCATAGCTCTCTTATAAATCAGAGCTTTTGATAAAACAGCTACTTTTCTCTTCTTTGTGTGTGCTGAAAGAACTTTCTGATCTTTTTGTCACTGGATACCAATAATGCCGTATTAGTATTCTAGCAATTAATCTATTTGTTATAAAAGTCAGAAAAATACCCAGATGTACATTCAAAAAATAAGATAAGAAGTCTAGAAGCTTTACGTTTGGGTTTTCTTTCTAGATCTATTTCAATATCTAGACAATTTAGAATTAATGTTTTGAACTTTAATTAATCCTCCTGTTTATTTAGTTATAGAATTCCAATTATAAAATATATTAGTTTGAGGACCATTTCTAGTCAGTCGTATCCTTAAAAGCCCAGATTAAATTCACCAATGTCATTTAGGGTACTTTATGCATCCTGAGAACGAAAAGCTGTGCTCTAAGTGTTGACATGATATTCACACAAATGACGTCGTTAAAGAATAATCCAGTGAGCATGAAGGTTCCTCAGCTTTATCTTTTCAACGTAAGGTAACTTATAGAAGGAAAGTCGTCTCTGCACTTGTTGTGCATTTTTTTGTAGGACCTTTTGCTGGCTGCGCAGCACTTATACTTCTGATACAATGCTAGGAATTCCCTAGAAATGAGTCTTAAAGTTTATTAGCAATTCTTTATAAATAGTAATGTAGCCAAAATGGGTGGGTATTTACAGAGGACAAGGATAGGTGGGAAACCAACTAGGAGCTAAACACAGGGGTACATGACAGTGCATGGTAGTTGCGTTGTAATACATTTAGACGTCCAGGACAACGAGAATACTTACCAAGTTACCATCTCTGTCTAGAATACTATTTTAGGCATTAGTATAGCGATTAATATTGACGCTATTGTGTACATATTTGGTATAGCTGACATTTGATGACTAGAAAGAGTTACTCTGGATCCTATTTGTACAAGATAAATCTGTCTAGTAGAGCACTATTACTAACTGCTGTATGAACAAATATATTAACGAACAAAACATGGATTCAGTCTTAATCTGAAACTAATCATAAACATCAAAGTTCCGTTTTTGTTGTAGATCAGTACGGAGGAGGTCGCGGACGAAAAAGTTAAATACACGTTATTACTTAGTCTAACTGTTGTTTATGAATGTAAAAATCTACAGTTTTTCTTTACTAATATATCCGAGAGCAGTCAGATTTTTTGCCTTAAAATTTAATACGAAAATAATTTCTAATTTATAAAAATTCCACCCAAAGTAATATTTTGAGCAATAAGATCTACATCACTTTGCGGATCATTTAACTAGTAAGTCAGGAACGCATTATAAGCAACTTTGACCAGCATTGTTACAAAATAATTTGGAATTAAATAAATTCTAAAAACGTCGCAAAAGAACCTGAACCTTTGTATATGATAATGAATGATAAATTAGTTCTTGGTCGAATCAACTGTTCTGGTAATCCGTATAGATTTTGGAGTAACTTTTTCAGTCTGAGTCTTCAGGCGTCAGACAAGGCAGGATAAATACATTAAACACCTGGAGTGTATTGTGCAAAAATTTAAATTAACTTAAGTATCGACTCTCCATTTCATTTGGAAACATAACATATACAGGCACATTTAGCGAGGTCACTAAATTGTTAATAAAAAATGGAAGAACGCCCCCAGGACACCTATTATTATATATAAAAATAATCCTAAAGTTATTCTTAAACAAAGGTTAAACCCGTATAATGGCAACTCAGTTATTTTGAACTAAATTTACTTGTACAAGACACTCCTAGGGTTTGGTGTGTGCGTTTCAACTCATTCTGTATATAGTATCATTTCAACCTAAATGCGTTCCAAAGAAAATGCTCTATATTCTCGTTGTGTAATTTTTAGGGACAAGCTGTACACAATTGAGAAAAACATTGATAATTGGCACTATACATTCATAGATATAAAACACAACGTCTAGACATACATCAAATCAGCTGATCATTGCTGCACAGGATGGAACAACGCATACTACAACGACATCGTCTAATACGCACGACACTGTCACAATGGCACAACAATTGGGGATCTCTCCATCTTCTTGTATTATCTCAAACTCAGGATTTTAGATAATTGTTGTGATATTATTACCGTAGTTTACCACATTTATTTATATCTCTTGAGTACGAGTAAGTAAGTTATACAACTTCAGAGGAAGTATGAATACAAATAGACCTGCAAAGAAATACGGTCCTCGTATGAACTTAATATTCAGACTATTTCAAATATTAAACAGATCATCCAAAATTGGCGTAATTATGTAACGCTTTCGTAATTGATGTCTTGTAGATGATGTAACTCATTTGAATAGATTTCGAACATGACAATTATGTAAAAATGGTGTACTGGCTCATCAACTGAAAGCCAGATGTATTGCATATATTCATTTTACTGAAGTCTTGGAAACATCTGTGGCATATATAATACCAAAGTACAAAACTTGCCAAAATAATTTGGAAAACGTGACATTGACAGCTATGCCAGCTTTAGCTTTTCTGAAATAAATTTCTAACTAGGCCTCTTCAAGAGCACAAGTGTTTGTAATATTGATAAATCCAAATGAAGAGCGAGTAACATATCAGCATCTTGCGATTGGGATACTGTTTTGTCTTACAAGTGAATGTGACACATATAATGCCATGAACTATAATGAGCCATACTGAGTAACAGTCGAGACATAAATTAGTATTGAACTCGTGATTCAACTTTGTATAGACATATTCTCTTATTTCTCTTTTATAGTATTTTTGAGGCCCACGATCATATTTTAGAAAGTGGTGGTGATGAAACTTGTCCTTAATCTCTTTGAGTAGTGTAGAGACTTGACTCCATCCCACACTGTGTTTTAGTACTCAAACGTGTTTGCTGAAGACTGATTTTCATGTTTTATTATAGTTATATAATTACTATGCTTCTTTTATCCATGTTTATTACCGTTGCTGCAAAGTATATTTTCTAGTCAAAGCTTTTCTTATATACCAATTTTTTTGCCACAACATTATTACCAAATCAGTTGCGTTGGGTGCTCTTGAAGTCTAGCAACTACGACATAAGTAAATGTAAGTAAGTACGAAAAATGGAAAGATCCCGAAGGGAGACAAGAGGACGTGGTCTTACTTGACCGGGAGGTCCAGGGGCGGGTTGATCGGGGAGCTAGCTATCTCCTCGTTTTTACCTTGCCCCTACTTCTGACAGAAGATGCCACTACTGCCGCTGCCACTGCTACGATGCGACCTCTCCATCACTACCTCTGCAAATCAGATATCACACATCTTGCAGCGGCTGGCGACATAGGGTGCCAAAGTTGCTTCGGGCAACATTTTAAGCATTTTAGTATTTATTTGTTTCTACATTTTTGACGCCCGTGCTTGGAAAAACTGTTTCGATATAGACTGATAAACTGTTTAAGACTCGAAGTAAAAAAACAGATTTTTGACACGTTTCATCTTTTGCGTTGGTATTCTCAGACTGTCATGTCAATGTAAATAAATTTGATATGCTTATAATTCATTTAAAATAGTCATATGTTTTTAATTGAAAATAGCTCTGATTTCTGTCCACCAATGACAACTGATAAGGGATACTGCAATATCGAAAGAGCTGTAGGTAATTTAAAAAAATCTATGTACCTTTTACTATATTCAAAGTTGTAAAATTGACGCGATTGCAATTCTATTCATATTTCAATAATATTCATAACGGTTAATGTTAAACTGTGTACTAAAATATTCACTTCAGTTATATTTGATAAAATTAAAATAAAAGAATCCCTTATTCTGTCAACCCACTATTTTCTAGCAATGCAAATTTCTGAAACATTCGTGGACCAATTTACTTCCAATGGGAGATATTCAATGTGTATATGGACTGTCTTATAGATTAATCAAATTTCATAGCCTCACTTCTGGTTAAACTTCATTTTGATTGCATTAGTGGTAATATGCAAGGGCGGTGTCTGATCTAAAATCTCTTGGTTCTACGTGCGTTTAGGTACTACCCTTATAGGGGGTGTCCATTTAGTGTGTAATTCTTTGGTATCTCGCAAGCTGTACATGGTAGAGGGAATGTCAAATACAAAAGACATTTGATTGTCTGAGGGCCGGTTTCTCAATGTCCGGTTAAAAGTGTCAGTTACGTCGCTACCATTTAGCGTTTCTATGGATATTAGCAATGAATTCGTTCTGGTTTAAACAATTCTTTTACAGCTAAATTGCTAACCTCCAGATAAATATTTAACTGGTCATTGAGAAACCGGCCCTAAGACGCATATCCTAAAACTATTTTTAGATACACGTAAAGAACACTGTTGTAATTTTTTCCACAATTGTAGGTATTTTCACTACAAGTTGTGGATGATATAGGGACAATAACAATTTGTGTATATTTGTAACACTAAGTTGTGGAGCTGTGGACTCAACCATTGTGTTCTATATTACTACCACCAAGAGAGTTTATTTGCGACCCCTTTGGATTTTTTATGCAAATGTTGTAACAACCAGATAGCAGCAATTTGTAGATTAATAGTCGACTCTCTCAATGTACTAATATTTTACAAAAAGTATAAAACCATTTAACACATTGTTGTAGTAAATTTTTGAACAATATTGTGACGTCTATTATACTAAAAATTGGGGTTCAATAATCCATAATAAATGTGGTCTTCAATGAGTGAGGCAGATATGGAGGCAAAAGTAAAAAGAGGCTTGTATACAATGGTTTATTTTCATATAAAATAAGGAGTTCACAAGAAAAATACAAAACATAATCACACTGGAATATATTTATGTATGATCACAATGATATTAACTTGCTGATAATCATCATGATTGGTTAGTTTGGATGTCCAATGGTACTGAAAAATAAAAATATCATAACGTAACATCAATAATTTCTTCCATCTTCACATCATTCAAGCCACAGAGTCGAACCCGTATAATTAATTTAATATTAGTAAATTCTAAAATAGTCAATAACATTGAAACGGTCGCATGAATCAATACTTTGCTATTCTGCTGTTATTTGCTGTATAGATAAATACTACCTCACATCCACACAGAACAAGATGCCCTATATCCCTGTCAGGACTTGAAAGACGTTACGACGTTACAGCGGTGAGCTTTCACCGCAGAACATAAAGATGCGTAACTTTTTAGATTTTGAGCCTATTATGTTTAAATAATTTCATGTCCTATAATAATAAGCCTTCATAGAAAAGTGAAAAAACAACAACAATTTCACTGAACGAGAACACTCCTATATTTATCCCTGCCATGTAGGTGCAGCGTCCATATTGGCATTATCTTTGGACAAACGGCAGCATTAAAACGTAGCCATTACGTAATCATTTACACATATTTACGTATTCTAGCATAATCTCCGATATAAAGTTTTGCCTGTGAATTTTTTCTACAACTGTTCAATAGGTTCTGGCGGACACAGCTTTGTATTTGCAAATCAAAATACATTGCAAAAATAACACACGTCAGTCGTTGCTTCCTCAATTCCTCATTTAATTACAAACTTCTATCACTGCCTCTCTGTAACTCAATGATACACATAAATAAACTAGTACTTACCCAGAAAAATAGAACTGCACTTAAACCCTCCAATTCTCAAAATATAATGGTATATGGTATTTTCCATAGGTATAGATATAAATTATATAATTCACACGTCGGTTATTCACACACAAGCACAAACCAAATGGCAACCCAACGAGAACCAGAGAGACACGGACTTGCGCAGACTCGTCCAGACTTCTTCAACAACAGTTTTGTGGATTTTTTTACAATACATCGTGGGAGAATGCTCAACACTATGTGAAGTTTTCTGTCGCATGATTGCGGAAAGGGAAACTGAATAGTTTGTGTAGAAAAGCTACATACTCAGATTGTGAAAGAGTCCATAGCAAGCCAACGCAATATGATGGAAGATGTTGCTAGACCCAATGAAACTTTATTTATCAATCTTTTGGAAATATCTTACAAAATGTAGAAAAATTACCAACAATCATACCACACAATATTCTTCAAAAATATTCAAGTCTGCTTTTTTCCGTGTATACAGGGTGTTGCGGAAAAGCAACATAGTGATTAATTCGATTCTTTTATAAGGAATCAATACCTTTTATTAACCTGGTTTAGTTTCCATAATTGATCTCTATTTAACCTCATGCTTCTGGGATCGGTTGCGATTAGGCCAAGTTATATGTTTATCTTCAATTAATTTCTAATCTTTCAAGGTGCCAAGTAATACGTCCAAATTGAGATATTTCTTTACATTGTTCCTATAATATTGAACAGCTGGTTACCTGAACGTTAAGTGAATATTATCCCTAGTATTCACTTGATCTTCAAGTAGCTGCCTTTATAATGTTATTGAGAAAAGTGTATTAATTTGCGACATTATAAATACAGAAGTTCATTAAAATAAATTATAACGAAGCAACTAATATATTAAAGATGTCTTAGCACTAAATAGAGATAAACGGTGGAAACTAAACGAGGTTGAAAAAAGTTAGTGGTTCCATAAAACAATTCAGTTGATCACTATCCTGCCTTCCCGCAATACCCAGTATATTTCAAAACATTTTTAGAATATTAACAACCAATTAACTTTTATATATGCCTTTTCTCCTATCAGGTATATCTAGAGATATAAGAATTACACACGAAATGGCAATGACAACTTGTCTTCCGTATGTCATACTTGTGATTCATAATTCAAGCCACTACAAATCTTTGTGATTTTGAACTCAATTTTGTATCTCCAAAAAAAATGTGTTTTGCTTCGTCAGTAACTTACAACTTACCTATAAAGAATGAAGCCAAAGTAAAGTGCATAAGTGCATAAAGCTAGAGCTAGAATGGTTTTCAATCTATCGATTTCTCAATTATAAGATTTGAAAGCGCATAGAAAATACCTATATACCAAGGATGGAAACAGTACTATAACTGATAAGGTATATGTACCACCTCTCAGACTGTCCATGGGATCGAGAAAAAAAATTCAATTGAAAGTTTGGTCAGTTCAATGTAGAACAATTTCACATACAATCATTACTGACTAGAACGAAAATGTGATACTTATATTTGCCCGAAGCTCGATGGTACCCTGCTAAGCATCATCCAATATTTTTACGAGTAATTTTTTATTTATACCCGTTGGCGATTGCAACAGAGCTCAAGTAAGTCGAATGAATTCCCACCATGAATAAATAGCTTTTCTAAGTACGACTTTTAGCCAATAATATAAATAAAAAATACGACTTTTCTCCTCTTCTGTTGTACTCTTTAAACCTATCGGCACTACTCTAATCAAATCAGAAAATATTAACTCAACAGTAACGAATACACAAAAAAGCGATTCAGCCTCTGAAAAATTGATATATAAATGTGGTTCTATGTACTTTAACCTTGCATGGTAAACAAAAGATCATCACTAGGATGTCTAACGTTCTTGATTTACTGTCGACAAGCCCCAAAACGCACTTGGATTGCTAGACTGCTGCCCGAAAAGGTATGCAAGGCATCCGTTGCCTCATAATAGAAATTCACTCGATAATACAATACCAAAAGGCAAATTTCAATGTAGAGGTTATACCATTGGCACAAGTATATGTCAGGACGTGCCTCATTTTATTATCTTGTGAATTACCGAAAGATTTTTAAATAGTAGGTACCACCTTATTACTAAAAATTACCTTTCATGATATAACGAAGATAAACCAGAGCTGATATTTCTATGTTCAAAGCCACAGATGTCACGTGATTGAGGGAAGAGCACTGTTACCAAATTTAATCAAGTAATGTTTGCCCTACATATATGATGTCAGCGTCAGAATATTATCATCTGATAGTCTGATAATGTATTGATATTTTTTATCAAGGCTACCAGTAGCTCTCTCCTGCATGAATTTGGGAAATATAGAAGTTGCCGCTCGGCAAAGTATACTTTCATTTATTATCGAATATTTTTGTGAAACCTAATGGTAATCAAAGAGTAATGAAACACTTCCTTAGTCTATAAAGTTTTGTGCTTTACACAATTTCATTGAACCTGATATCTGACATTATCACCAGGTAACTGCTTTTTTACCTCACCTGCCACCATGGAGGCTATATCAATCGAAACATCGAAAAGCTCAAAGGACTACTTGGTAATTACACGATTTTGGCATAAATGTCAAACAAAAGCCTTATGAATTAAGGAATTTTTGCTGTATATGTTAGATTTTCATTCAATACAAATTCATGGATAAAAAACGTATCGTATTTTCTAGATATAATCACCCATTTTTGTTAAGATAACTACTAGTTTATATAGTACGTATTTTTCAGCACTTGGAGAGCACCTGGAGGATGCGATCGATTCTATCATATCAATAAAACCTTTGTTGAAAAAGAATTGTGGTAAAAGAAAATATAATCCGTCAAAGATGTTCCAGCTTTCTGCAAATCTCAAATAGAACGTTTTTGGTTGAAACAGGATGTTACTTGCCTTACTGTTTCATAGCAGCTACAGGAGGTCAGTATCTACCCAAGTGACATACATATTATGACTTTCACTGAATGTATTCATAGTTGAAGAGTCTCTTAGTATTCTTAGTATTTGAGTGTCTTTTGAGCATGGCTTAGTATTTCAGAGCCATTAGACAGCCACTTGAGCGTCCAGCGTCCCTCACGTAAGGCTCACTTGAGAAATACTCTAGTAACAATAGGTCAAGATGACGTAAATTTCGTTCGAGTCAAGATGATTTTGTAGGTTGAATTTGAAGTTAGTTGTTGCTAGTTTCTGCAAAATCTTGAAACATGTCCGCCAAAAACCACAAAACACTGACACACAAGAAAACAGGTAAGAGGTCACAGCAGCTTTGTTACTATACTAAACTCTTTGTTGAGATACACGTCATATGTGAGTGCCTAGAGTTATCTTCTATTAGAGGGTGTGTGTTCGATGAGTCTTGGCCTACAGCTGCCCACATAAGAGAGATGTCGCCTAGCGACCTGTCCACCTTCCTAAAATTGGCTGAATAGACGATGACCTGAGGAAACAGCTCTCTGGGAGGTTGCACAAAGGGGCCAGTTGTGGCCTGAATGCAGTGGGACTACTCACCTTCCCCGCTCAGTGGACAGTGGCCACTGAGCAGTGACTGTATTTACTGATTCAAAAATTTAACTTGTCTTTGAATTATATATGTACACATGCATATTTACTCTGTTCCTTAACAACAGCTAGTAGTGCTTCAAATTTATTAATTACACCTTCCATGAGAACTGGCTGGTCACAAAGCATCTACGCCGAATATTAAATTATATATCCCAACCAATCTCAATATATGCCAATTTGAAAAGGATGATTGTCGAGTCTCATTATGTATTCAAATTGACTTTCCCGAATGAATACACACATTTCATTTGCATAGCATAGAGAAAGTTATAATTTTGAATACGATGAATAAATTACAAATTTTTATAGAGTTCAGCGGCGACTGGGAAGCCGTAAAGGACAACCAGAGTCAAAACTGTGTGGCTGGTAAGGTAGAAATAATATAACGAAAGCAGAGTAGGACCTTGAGAGTTTCATTCTTTAACTGAAGTACAGGAAACGTAGGAAGTGTTTGTAATATGCACGTGCAATGCAAGAAGCACTATAAGCTCTTAAGTTTTCTCCGACTGCTTTTATGAGTCACTTTATTTAGACAATGCGTAGAGCATCATATGTTTGATGCAAAAGCCTTACCAATTTGCTAGGGGCCTAAAAATTTCAAGTTAAATGCGAATTTTTAGAGAAGGTTACAGGATCTACTATTATGACAACAACATGAAAAACGATGCAACCTTTTCCTTGGTAATTCCAATAGGAATAAATTTATCAAGCCTTGCAATGTAACGCGCAACCTGCAGTAACAAAATGATAAGGTGGCGATTTGATGCATCTCCCGTTTAAGTAAAATACCCAACCTGAAATAACACCAGTCTATCGCTAAAAATAAGAACACTATTTTTTTGTCTCCACCCTAAGTAGAGGTTCTTATGGGTACCATTACCACGAGATACTCTGGTACGCACTAGGAGAGAGCTCTACTTATAACTGCCGTTATTCTTAAAATCACAGCCTTTCGCGTTCAGCTAATGGTCTTGGGTGCGATCCCCAATCATTTCAAGTGTGCTGAGACTTGCTTGCGAACAATGCCATTGGTTGCAATTATGATTGGCATTAGGAAAGCTTTGTCCATACTCCACACATCCTTAGTCTCACCTAGATATTGGTAGGTAGTTTCCAATTTGTTCTACATATGCTTTTCTGACAGATCATCTAAAGGTACTTCGAAGTCGACTATTGAGCACCTTTTTCCGCTTTGTCCACTACAACCATATCAGGGCGATTATGTTGCACTGGCCTGTCAGTGAGAATGGTGCTGTCCAGGTATATTTTGTACCAATTCTTTAATATGGATGGTGGGGAATACTTATAATACGGTACAAAATTGTTTCTCAGGTCAGTTTCAGTCGCCATTTTCTGCTATAAAAGGCACCGGATTATTAGAATTTATGGTCACCTGACAAGACGGATTCTCTAGAACCATTGTATTCTTCACATATGTTTGTTAGGTAATAAAAAGCGCAAGTAGATAGCCCAGTCTGGGATAGAGAAGCTTTCTGTTAGAAGATGGTTTTGAATTCAAATAAAGCACAAGAAGGCATTATTGATCAGAGCATGTTTCCTTAAGGTTTTGGATTATAATAAAGTAAAAGTACAGAGAAGTATAAGTGGCAGTAACAGTGACTAACTGTGCAATAATAACACTTTCCGTAGAATATCCCCACTATAAGCCTCTACACCCGCATCACAGATAACGGGAATAAATCTCTGGAGGATACATTTTACTTAGGAGCACTGCTACGTAACTATACAACAAATGTTTCATCATTATAAGATAATTATAGAATAATATCAAACCGCCCCTGCCACCTGTTTGTCTTTTCTGAGAAAAAAATGTTTCTCGGCTTATAGTAGTTTGGTTCCTGAAAGTCACTTCATTTTCTGGCTAATGAGCTGGTAATGTAGTAAAATTCTCGAATAACGCGCCCGAATCATGGCTGCCAGTTGACCTTAGCCGGTTTATTCACCAACAATTTTATGGATATTTGTGGCTTATGGGCTCAACACTGGTAAGGTTTCTAGTTATTTAGATACCTACGTAATAGATTCTGTAACCTTAGGCCCCATTGGGCTCCTTGTACATTCTGCCAAGGATCCCTCAGAACTGAGTGTTCAACCATCCCGACCTAGTGCGAGAGATAGTAATGCAGCTCAGTGGGATTCCCCTTAACTTGACCATGAAAAGCTGTTGTTTCTCCATAATGGATTCCTGCATTGATAAAACAGCTGGGCAATCGCGCATACGCTTCTGTTGGAAGGTGCTGCCTGAGCATGGAAAGGTAGTACTGTCACCCCAATAGGATAGCCAGGTGCTATTTTAGCAGTTAAAGGTATCGTTCCACGCGACCTGAAAGGCTTTTTGGGAGCGGTCTCGTAACAGTGTTGCCATAGCTCTGGAGAGTAAAACACAAAGAGGCTTGGGCCCCAGGGTTTTGGTTTTCGCTGCCCTTTTTGCCAACCAGTCCTCTGCCCTTCCATTTTATTGCCGGTAAACGTAGTCATGAGTACCTGATAGTAATCCAATGAGCTTAAAGCACTGGAGCGCGCTTACCTGTGCAGATTTTGATATTTTTGCCCGTGGTATTCCCTTGAGCAGTTTATTGAGCTGCTATAGTTTTGTTGGCCAGATAAAGCTGAGTTATGCTGGCATGTTTGTCCATAGGTCACTTGATGTTCAAGCTCCATTTATCTTCTTGGGTAGTTATGCGAAGATATTGATGACACTTTCCGCCTTCGGTATTACTACGTATTACATATTTGGGCGTAAAGTCAACCACTGCCTCTTTACCACTATTAGAAGTTAGAATACCGCTATATTATACTGTAACACCGCTACTGTAGGTCATACTAATCCTTCTTCTCCTTAAGCTATCTGTAACAATCTATCCTCTTTGTTTAGTCTGCTAGCAGGTCTAGATGCCTCACTATATGTGCAGTATATATTTCGTATTTTGCGCATTTTAGTTCCACCATGACAAGCTTTGACGGCTCATATAATATCTTTAAAGATGACAAAATCCACAAATTTACAAACTTCATGTTCCTGACTGTTATCTTTGGTGTATTTTGAGCACGCCCACCTATCATACAATTTTACACTCTAGGAATTGATAACCGGAATCCAGAATGCGAGCCGTAATAAACCGCCGAGCTTTATCTCATCTAAGCTTTTTATGGGTTACATTTCTCAACGGGGGACGCGGCTACTCGGTTTAGAGGTTACGATAATGCGGTGCTTCAAAGGAGACGTGGATCTGGATCATATTTTTGTGAAAGTGCCACCGGAAATTAGGTCAAACTCAAAGATGCATTTCTTTGTTTTGCTGAGATTTGCAAGTTGATACTGAAAAGTATGGCGGTAAAACGTAGCTTGGGGTAGACTACTTTGTTCTAATGTTCAATGAAACATAACAGTGTAAGAAATAAATTCTAAAACAAATTTCGAAACAAATATCGACAATTAGCTTTACGTTTAAGTTAATAAGAAAGAAATTATTATGACTTGGAATGACTCGGAAGCCACTGCTAAAGTAGAAATTATTTAACTGCTGATGGAAAGGAAAGGTCCTGTTCTTGAAACATCTTTAGTTTTTAACGTATCAAATATAATACATATGCAATACATGAATGCTTATGAAGCGCCGAACGTGTTAATCTAAAAGTAAAAAATGCCCTTAAATATACAAAAATCCATTACCAGCCTACTTCTACCCCCTTTCCTATGAGGACAGCATGCAAGTGGCTGGCATTAGCCACTTTCGATATTTTACCTTGAATCAGTTTCAGGTTTACTGTTTTGCCTTCCTTTTTAAGTGGTTTCACTGTCGCCGCTACAATAAATTAATCTTACCATACAATGATTGTTGCTACCCGCATATTATATTCTATGAAGTCCAGCCGAAGTTGCATGTTCAATTAGGCCTATTTCATTATCCCTTCGAGTTCTTGCTAATTACAGGTTGCAAGTATGCTTCAATCTTCCTAAAGAAGACACATCGTAGTACAACTTAGTCAACTAACAGCATCTGGCGTTTATTCGAGGCACCCAATTAAAATATGTTCAGAAATCTGAGAAATGAAGCATCATAGGGTTTCTAAATAGATTGGGGATATTATTGCCTGCTGCAGTTTGACAATGAATTTTGCAAAGTCCTATCAACTGTTTACAATTAGCATAGCTATCTGAACACCATGTACTATGCAGTCCTAGCAAAATTTCAAAACATCCTAGAATTCTACCTTCGCCAGCAAAACTTGCTTCTCGTCTGACGTCAGCACACATGTCAAAACTTTTGAGTTACCTATTTCCTCAGGGATCAAACGGAAAGAACCCCTTGAAACATTAGTTTAGTTATGATGAAAATTCCAGCTCAGGTGATGGTACATAAATAAAAAACCAGCAAACGTAGCCACGGAGTTTCCAGAAGTTATTATGGAATCCGCAAGTTTGCTCAAGTTTACAGGCATATTGGAGATACCTTCCTGTTAATAAATTATCACATCTGGCGAGGAGAATACCGGTGACTGGTACCAGAAATATGAGGTGAGAAAACATTTGCACAGGAAAGTCTGAAAGCAGGTCATGGAATATAACACATACCTGTCGAATTTATAAAATAAAATTTAGTTTTTCATGGTATGGCTCTTAAGTGTTTACCTCTAACTGTAATATACTCATAAACTAAAAACCAACAAACAACAATGTCAACAAACCTAGAGAAAATCTCTGTATAAAGAACGAACAAATGGAAAGAGTCAAAAACTATAACTACTTGGAGATTGGCATATATGAAACAAAAGACTACACAACAGCAATCCGCATAAGAACAGAGAAAGCCAGAGCTAACCTCCACAACATGCCTCAGGACGAATCCCGAAAACTTTATGGGATAATTTCTGGCACCGACCGATGTTATAATACGTTTACTTTATTCGTATTGGTCTATACAAATAGTGCCACTCTGAAGGCTATGCCTTGTGTAGAGAATTGGCTGAAATAATTTATATACAACTGAAATTTATGTCTCTAACCTACATGCTGCTACTTCACCTCATTCCATCTGCCACTGGTGTTTGAGTTGCTTCATTTTATATGTCAGAATATCTGCAGGATATACGTAGAACCTCTTAGCATTCCATAATATCTAATTTCTATTTGTAGCCTTTTCTTCACTGATGATTTTGAACGAAATATTTTAAATTGTTTATTCTCAATAGCTAAAAAGTTAAGATGTCTTTAATTAGATCGTAAAATCGTAAATGTGTAGTCGCTCTTATCATATTCGTTCAGGTCACCTGCCAAGGTAAACAGTCAATAATTACATTAAAAAAGATCTGTTACAGCCCGTTCACAACATGCGGTCAAATCACCGTTTCAATCGTTTCCTCAATACGTTTTACGTGAAAAAGGTTTGAGTCCCTAGAAGATAACCTTCATTAAAATTTCCAATGCGACTGGATTGTAAACTGCGATCGGAAGAGTCGTCGCTATTCCCGCACGAATGAATATTAGGCTTAGGCTCATACTTTTACATACCATTTACGCAGTATCCTCAAACTTCAACACCACCTATTTTAAAAATTAGATATATTTGAAAAATGTCTTTTGATCTACCTAATATTAATATGTGCCAGAAAACTGATAAATATTCCATCACATCACATTTTACAAGTAATTTTTTTGTCTTGGAAATTTTATTAAATGTTATCTCGAAAACGGCTACCTGTAGGGACTTAAACAAAGTATACCATCCTTTTACGTAACATACATTGAGGAAACGATCTTTTTTAATATTTACGTTGATGCACCAAAACGGAAAAAAGTTTTCTTAATTTAAAAGAGTTCGGTGTGCTGTAGGTGGCGCCCTCTATTCATGTGAGCAAAACCATGGTTGAATTTGGATTTCTCGCCCGATGCGTAATTTTAGACAGAAACAAAGGTGAATCTTTTGTTGGGACTCCAAATGAACGAAGTCTTGAAGTTCACTTTTTTAATTGATGGAACTATAAATTTGTCGAGGGGTTGGATTTCCAAAAAATGAACGTCTTAGTTGTCAAAAATAGACTGTCTAATCAATTGGCGTTTTCAAAAATGAATGCGCCCTCTGGGCGGAAAATATGCGAACCTAGACTACGAGTATTCATACATAACCCTATATTATTCTTATTATATTTTGTGCCTTTGTCGTTTACACACTGTTTTTGCTGCTGCTTGTTTTATTGTAATTTGCTCAGAGTTTTAAAGTCTCGATCGATTCTGTTGTAAAATGTCATCGCCGACAGCATCAGGATCTGCATATGTTGAACCGGGGCCGGGGCCCTCGACCGAACATAAAACCAAACATAACACAAACTGTTGTGTGTACGAATGCCATTCTAGAAAAGGTGCCGATAGAAGTACACATTTTCACTATTTTCCGAAACAGAATTCTGGTATCACGGTGAAAATAGTTAATAAATTAGGCCAAGAGGAAAGCCTTGATAAAAGGAAGGCTTGGGAAAAGGTTCTTCTGATGGGAAAAACATTGACAGCAAGTATGCGTGTCTGCTCAAAACACTTCAGGAAAGAGGATTATTGTGCAAAAGGTAAATAGTAGAGAGATATGAGAGATATAAGCCACAAAAAATCAACAGCAAAACTTGTACTATCATTGTGTCAAAATGTAATCCATTTTTGCTAGAAACTTGAAGCGTACTTGAATTATTCAGAAACTAAACTGATAATTCATGTCGATTGTATCTACCTTCACTTCATCAGATCTGATCACTCAGAAAACAGCATATTTCAGGAGTAGTACCTACCCAAATGAGAAGTCAAATCAACTGACGATAATGTGAGGAATACAGATTTATCACTCATTTTGGAATATAATTGCTTAAATCACCAGATAGAAAATGCACACTGACTCACTGATCACTGAGGCACACCACAAAATAAATGCACTGCACTCCACAATGCACACGATCATGGTAGAATAGCTGCACACAAAACGGAAAAGATTACTCGTTATCCGCCATGTTTGTTTACATACGCCAGCGCCCTCATCGGTGGTTGAAATCGCCAATAGACCAAGAACATCTTCTTGATATAACGAAAGTGTCTAATAATATGACGTGACAGTGTCTAATACTAATATTCTGATAGTGTCAGTAATTTGTTATTACCAGCGGTTCTTATAGAAAGTGTTATCAAATAAGCTAACTTACTTAAATTTAAAAGTTTTATTTTTATTAGAATTTCATGCTTTGATGCCATTTAGGAAAGAGCCAGAAATTGATTGGTCCTATTTGCCACAGATCTATCTAATAAGGAAGAATATGAGTTGCGTAGAGAAAAATAAGTTACACAACAGAGTCATTGACGTAATGAATATACAAGGAATGCAAATAATATGGTTATAAGGTTTTGACACCCTGCGTCTTGGCAATTAAGTTAAACATTAGTGAGCCGTTTTTTTTTTAATTTGTCACTATGTTTAACTCAATTAATAATGTGAGTATGGGGGGTGGGTTGGCCCAGTGGTTAGGGTCGAGGGCTCGTGACCGGAAGGTCCCGGGTTCGATTCTCGTTAGAGGCGGAAATTTATTTCTGGTTTTTTCTACCAAAAATAAATATCCATAAAAAAAAAGCTCAGCGAGAATCCCCACCTGAGCATTCACTGTTGGCTTCTAATTAGCAGTGCTGTTCCTAAGTGGCGCCGGGAAACAGTAACAAAGCCTACACAGAACACGAGGCTAATGACCAAAGTAGTCGATGCCGATGACAAAAAAAAAAATAATGTGAGTCACCACTGACTAGAAGAAAATAATTATCCTTTCTAATGACGTGTTGGGGGTTGGGGGCAGACCCACAAAAATATTAGCAAAAAGATGTACGCCACTGACCTTGAAAATATGAAATACCAAATTTTAGATTAAGCAGATGAAACAATTTTTTTTCGTTTAATGTCTTTTCGTATCTGAGTTTGTTTGGAACAAATAAATAAAAACCACTTCATTTCATATAGTTACACTTTTTTGACGGGCTATGGAGAAGAGACACCAAAAGACAAAAAAGTTGGGTTTTCATCTGTTTCATCTGAAAAACAATATTTAATTTTTTAAGGTCCGTGGCATACACTCAATATTTTCCAAACTTGGACACTATGTATCTTGATTACCAGACTTCAAGGCCATGTTTAAGTGAACTTTTCTATTTGAATCTGGGTCGAAATGCGCCTTAGAAATCACGGCCTGTTATTAATCAACGGCCTATGATAACGTTTAGAGAAGAGACGTAAAATTCATTGAAAAAACAGCGGAATAAAAAAGCGCATCCCTATGATTCCAAACAACATGCAATTTGACTTAAAACGGTAGCAATTTTCAGTGCGGCTTGCACTTGCAGTGACGAACTAAATCGCAAGCGCAGTCGTTGAACGTTTGTGGGATTAATCTTGATAATCCATGTTTTCCACAGGGTCATGTAGCCTGTTCCGTGTTGACTAAGCATCACTATTTATTTACGCGCCAGAAAACTAAACAAAACATGCTGCATATCAAAAAGTATTTCAATGGACACTATGCTTTTCACATAATTATTATTTATTGCAGATTTAAGTAGAATTTCATTATTCATAGCTAAGACACGACAGCATCTGTTGAGTCAGCTAGTATACAAAAAAAATGCTATTAAATAGGGAAACCTGAAACCTCTTTGGACTTACGGTATCCAGCTTTGGGAATGTACCAGTTCAACGTACAAAAAACACAGGCAACAACACCTACAAAGAAGTCTCGCGATGGCTTACCAACCATGGAAAAGGAGGGCCTTCCCATAGTCAAATCATCTTCCGTCAAGCTTTTGGGGATCAACATCAATAATAATATGTCCTGGCACGACCACGTCGTCAGTATTGCTAAAACGGTATCCCAGAAGCTTGGAGTTTTGTTCCGCTGTAGGAAGTTGTATACACCAGAGCATCTGCTGCTGCTCTACAAGGCACAGATCCGACCATCGCTGGAGTATTGTTCCCATGTGTGAGGATGCGCTCCCGAGCACTCACTTAAGCTTCTGGGCACTATCCAGAAAAGAGTAATTAGATTAATCAATATGCCTAACCTCACAAAGGACCTACACAGCCTCCAGGCTGTGAAGGAAGAAGGAGAGTGGCTGACCTATCCCTGTTTCACAGATTCTACCACGGAAGGTGTTCGAGTGAGCTCTCCCAGATAATAACACCAAAGGCCGTCCAAACTAGGAACACTAGAGAACCTCTGCGAGTTCATCCTTACCAGGTCGAGGTCCTTACTCCCCGAACCAGTCTCCTCCGCAGCATTCCTTCTTTTGGAGAACTTCGACGCTGTGGAATCGGCTGCCGGGGAATTTGTTTCCCGACGGCTACAACCTGCAGCGTTTCAAATCTAACGTGAACCGACACTTATCCTCTCGCAGCGCGCTTCTACAGCGCCATAGGCTTTCAGCCTTTGCGGGAGGCTGACCATAAAAAAAATCCAAATCATGCAACGTTTCCAAAACAAAGTGATAAAGAAGATCACCAAAGTTCAATGGTACTTTCAAAACAGTGGTCTCCATGAGGATTTGAAGATAGACAATTACAAAGTTTGCCAAGAAGCATGAACAAAGTCTCCTAGTCCCTGTTGCAGAGGCCATCCAGCTTTTTGACAACACCAACCAGACGAAAATACTCAAGAGGACGAAGCCCTTTGAGTTAGTTACTTATTTCAGTGTCAGGTACAGTGTTACTGTTAATGAGAGCCTAAGTATAACTGCTATTGAGTAAGACTCTTAGTTTTTAAATAGATATATTAGTAAAACAAGTTGGACTAAAGTTGCTGATTGATCACTATCGATCAGACAGTTATTTCAAGTAACCGAAGAGAAATATGCTACCACAAAATGATGTTGCTCTGCTATTTCTCAGCTGCGAAAGGTGCAAATCCCGATTTTCTAGTCAAATTCCCCGGAACTACAGGCAAAACAAGCAACAAAAGCATACCGAAAAGAGGCAGTATTCGGAAAGGGTCGAGTCGGCGCTTCCGAAAAATCCTAATTGCTTCAGCTTATCCGCGAAAGCAAGGACGTAAATTACTGTCACTGGTTTCCGCTACAAGTGTCTGGAAGAAACTGAAAAGGTGCTTATGAACAACCTCGGATGGCTGAGATCTGAGATAAAGGGCGTACGGATGATAATATAAATCGCTGAATGCAGGTGGTTGCTGCACAACGAGGACTTAGATTTCCTACTTTAGGAGTTTAAGGTGTGCAAAGAAGGACAACGGTATTTCCAACGTATAGAGACTTTGTTAAGATCTTAGATTTGTGGTTTCAAGTTGAAATGTAAAAGCCGAAATATCAATATCAAAGACCTTTGTTCAAGAAAAATTTAAACAAGTACTTGATGTAGTACGCTGACATTTTTTTTACTTCTTATACTTCAAAGTCGTGTGAATGAACTGTATGCTTACTATAATAGTTAAGACTAAAACAACAGTCAGCCTAATATCTCAAAGCCAACTGTTCCCTCAGTGAAAAGACACGTCAAAGTTTTATGTATCACAATTAAAGTACGTTGTATAGGAGTTCTATCAACATAAGACGTAGCAACACTGAGATGATCTACTTTTCTTCTTATTACTTATTTATTTATTTTATACAAATAACCTAAACTATTCACTTAACAGAAATTTAATAAAGCCAAGCGTACAATACTAGTTTTTTATGTACACGAGTAGTGAAATATTTAGAAATGTCAAAAAACTAATCTACATGTCTGCAAAAATATCCACTATGCTACAAAAGTCAGAAGGTAAGTCAGAGATAGAACATTTTAATCTAATTTAGAGGTGAACAACGCTGTGAGGGTTAAACTGAACAGCCCATCAAAATATGATTTCTCAGTAGTGAATAAAGCGATGGGATAGGTATATTTAACACAGTGGAGGGTTATTTGAAGTACGGTTGTTAATCATTTTTAAATAAATATTTCATTGCTATCGAGGGGGCCCATAATTGACGTTATGATTTAAATCGTGAATAACAATTCTATTTCAATACAGTTTTCCTTCTTATTTCCAGATTTGGCTTGGAAGGGGTTGAAAATTCATGATGGTTAGACTCAGGGCAGAGCAAAGAACAAAGTTTGTTCAATTTTGTTTTGAGATGAAATCTTCTACTATTTTGACAAAAAGAGCATACAGTCATTTCTCTAGTGTCTGAGATCCTTCTAGCCTCCCAAAAATTTATAGATTGGTGCAGCGCTTTTAGCAACATGGGAGTGTACGTGAGTGTGCGAAGTGGGGACAATATTACTCGGGAGCGACCAAATATCAACGAGGGTCCCGAAACTTTGACCAGGCGATGTTCTTGGTGGCTAGAAATATGTAGGCGGTCTCTGCAAAGAATTCTACTGCAGCTACACCTTTTTCCACATAAAATTCAGAGGGTACACGAGTTGCAACAAAATGATCCACAAAGTTGCATAGAATATACATGTAGTTTTCATGAAATGATCCGAGATGAAAACTGGTTTCCTTACAACCTGGCTATGAGCAATGAGGCTCACTTCCATCTGAATGGTTATGTCAATAAATAAAACTGTAAGGCATGGGACGCCGAAAATCCAAGAGTCATGGTTCAACATCAAACGAATCCTGTTAAGTGCACAACTGCACTGTATGGTGTGGAATAACTGCAGAAGGGATAATTGGGCCATACTCCTTTAATGCTTAAAAAGTCTTCGGGCGATGATTCAACATTTTTTAAGATCATGGGTAGGGAACAATCCAGAATTGTAGTTCTGAGAAGATGGAGCCCCGCTCACAGATTCCATTAAGCTATGGCTCTCTTGAGGGACATTTTTGGCCAACCACTGATATAGTGATTTTTAGGTTTCAACTGACCACCGCGTTCGCCCGATTTAACGGCAATAGACCTTTTTATTTGAGAATACCCATAGATTAAGGTATATAACAGCTTAAGAATAATATTTGAGAGAAAATTAGGAAATTGGGGACAGAAATTCTAATTCTAAATATAGGGTGATGAAATTTCCAATGTATGTTCTAAATGAGACTGAGCGTACAAATTAAATAAAATTATCGAGAAAAGTGATTGATCAATTAAATTATAACGCTATTTATGCGCCACCCCTACTATAGCACAACTCTCGCTATTTTCTAACACATTCTCGTATAATACAAATTCATTTTAAGTCAACTCACAAGAACCAAAATTATTCGAAACAACCATCCGTAAAAACCTGTCGGATCGCCCTTTTTCTACAGCCAAAGTTCGATGTTCAGATAGCAGCCGTAAAGCCAGTGTTTCTTTGCAAACACCCCAAGCATTCATTATTCAGTGCACGTATGCACTACAACCCTCCACAGCCAACACTCGAATGATTAACGTGAACTGGGAACGTTTAGGTCGTCTCTTTCATCTCAAGTCGTCCGCACTTGGCGCGGTTGGCGCGCGTAACTCCGCTCGGGCCCCGTTTGCTTTTGCTCATCTTTCACAACCGATGCAACGGGTGCACTTTCGAGGGTCAGCTTTTCAATTTGCACGCTCGCTTCGGCACGGAAACGCTTAAAAAGTCTTCGGCAAACGCAGCTACGGCAGCTGTTACGAGGTGCATAGGTTACTATGAGGTGTTTCGGAATACGATTGTATTATGGGGCTTCTAAACGGGCAACACTTTTACTGCAATGTGTGGCTGCAATAGTATAGCCGGCAGGCTCATCACGTAGCTTGCGGACGACAAGCGACCAGCGAAAATCACGCAATATATGCTGTCAAACGTAAATTTCGTAATATGCAACGACGTCATCGTGACGGACAACACCATAATAACTTACAACTTTGACGGTGCTGTTGCTGTCGTGTCGCTGGTGCTCGTCATCTGCTCAGCGATCGCAGTCGCGAATTTTTACATAATAAGGCTGCGGCAACATTCTCGGCAACAACGGCCAGACTGAGGTCTGAGCAATATTTCTTGTATGGCCTGGCCATATAGAAACATAATACTCGCATTGCCGATATATTTTCATGTGTTGCCGGCACATGGCCGGACGATCGCTTGGCTAGCGAAGACATCGGCAATATTGCTCCGTTTTGGTGTTTGTTTATTGTTGGTATTGAACGTTTTGGAAGGAAAATGGCAAATAGTTGGACCAACGAGGGGATTACTGATTTCTTCAATGAAATACACTTATATCCTGAGTTATGAAAAATGGAAATCGGGAACATATAAAGATAGAGATGCCAAAAGGATACACCGGATGCCCCAGAATTTCCTTGACACGTGATATTGTAACAAAAAAACTTCAATCAAGAACTGAGTGGTACTTTTGAGACTACTATAAATTCTGTCATCCATGCTTTCTAAACTTTTTTGTGTACTTCAGCCCTCAAAATCACCCTCAGCTTCTTTTTCAAAATAGCACCCCATCCAAAGAAATACAAAATTACTCTTTGATGTTCATGAAAGGTTTTTAAACAGCATATTATCAAGACTTATTTCTAAACTTATCTTATATTAAGTTTCACGCCTATTGAAGGACAGTCGGATCCACTGTCTTCTCTCTTTTTTGTTTAATGTTTCGTTTAAAGCAATATAAGCCACTGCGTCAGGTATAATTTCATCAGCCATTGTTGCCCGACTGTATATCCCGTCTATGAACAAATTTTTGGGCCACACTGTTGCAGAAAATATTGCCGGGATATTATATGTTGCCAAGCCACATGCTGCAACAAAATGTTGTCGTCATAGGTAGGTTATAGTTACAAGCAATACAGCCAAATGTTGCAATAAAATTATTGCCCGTTTAGAAGCTACTTAGTACACACTCCTCCCAGTTCCAAGGTTATTAGGAGCTCATTGTTTAGCAAGGCGCTACAGTATAGCTATAATATTTTCTTCTTTTCTTTAACAACTATCTTTCAAAGAGTGGCAGATCATATGAAAAGACATTTGACTATAACCAACGAATTCGAATAGGTTAGAAAAAGCAATGCCCATGCTCTAACAGGCATGTGAGTGTGCCCAAGATCCCGTTGTTATTATTTAATGTGTTCACAAATACGATGTTATTTTTTTACAGAAATCTGCAGGATTTAAATTTTATGGATTTTTTTAAAATAGTCTTTTAATACTTATGCACTGTTAAAACCCAAGATTAATTCAAAACTATAACAATTAACCCGACACGATCAACCAAAACAAAGTAGCTATTTATATTATGCGCATGAGTGCTGTTATTTTTAGGATTCTTTACCTGTTAGCTGTACGAAGGATATATCGGTTTGTCAGCGATTCAGCGGTCAGTGTGCCTGCGTTACCAAGCTGCCGCGTTACGATTGTGGGCACAAACAAAAACCTTTTTTAGTCCTTCTAACCTATTCGAATTGTTTGACTATAACAGTACAGCATTGGGTGAGTATTACGATTCGAATTAGGTTAGAGTTCGTTTTAGCGAAACTCGAAATGAGGGCCAAAGGTGAAGTCAGTCGACGCGGATTGACATTGACGAAACGCCCCGCTAAAATACGACTGTACTTTGAAGTAGTACCTAACTTAATCCCGACAAAATGACCTATTGAGGCCAAAAGGGATTCAGTTGGGGGTTAAACAAGTATTTTCGACTCTGCTTGTCCTGAGTCGAATTATTCTCTACCAGATTGAAGAAATACGCTGATGAAGATCTACGCTACATCGAAATTTCAAACCTAACCCTAAAACGGAATTTTGATGACTTTATGTGAAATATATGGCCATGCGAATGTACCCGATAAGAGTAATACAACGACATCAGTCGCAGCATCCGAAAATGGAAATGAAAAAAATTTACGACACATAAAATTATTAATATTATAGCTATTGGGGAAATATAGATAACTGAAAATCAAGTTAACTTAAGTAGAATTAAGTTTGTGCAGCCGCGTAGCTAGGGGGCGTAGGCCCCAGGCTTCGAATATTTTGAATAACCTAAGCAAAATGTTGCCCAGGCATTTGTTTGATAAATTTTCAATTGAGAATGAAACAGCAAACGTTGCTCAGTCTAAGTTTGATACAATATGATTCAAGACATCAAAGCGAGTCGCTTGAGACTCCTTTTCGCGTCGACCAATTTGATTAGTTTGTGTTGAATTGAAATTTGCGAATTCCAAAGTGGTGTAGATTTTCATCGGCATGATTCCTCAGTCGGGCAGTGATTTGACTCAGGACGTCAAGCTGAGACGATTAACATCTATTTCGAATAGCTCAACCACCTTAGCTAAATTAGGTTAGATTCTGCATTTTCAAAATACAGTAGATTTTCACCACAGCGTTTTCTCAGTCTCGAAGTGGTGTCGTTCGATTCAGAACGTCAATGAGCGTCGATTGATACCAAACGGAACTTTCATTTCGAGTTTCGCTAAAACGAACCGTTACCGAATAGTTGGGATTCCAGACCCACAACAAGAAGTCACAGCCGACAACCTGCTTCTTGAAAAACATATGATGTGTAATTTTGTGTCCTGGCAAGAAGCATATAATGACAAGATACCTGTGTTGGCAAAAAGCGTGTTTGGCTAATACGTGTTAAGCCTGTACGTAATAAATTACATGAATGAAGATGAGGGTTACTGAGATTACGAAGCTAGAAGAACGCTAACAGACAGACAGACCGATGGACAGAGTGACGGAAACGAGTGTCGTGTCGGTAGTAAAATAAATAGATATCTAGATCAGACTACATTAAATAATATTATGCATGCATAAAATACTCCGAGAACATCCTCAAAACCTTGTGAAGTAACCCTAACGCTAGTTGCACACACACCGATTTTGGACGGTCGGTTTTATTCCGGCCAAAAGTTGAAAAACGTCATACCATCACCTTTCAGTTCTTCAGAAAGAGAGAGACTGTGTTTCCTGCTTTGATTGATAGGATGAATCCACCACTTGCGCTTAATCCTACGGCTCTCAATGCGGCGATACTATAACCACATAGCAATTACACGTTTAGGATTAATTGTTATTGAAGAATCTCGCGTCAGAAACACAGAACAACTGATTGTTTGGTCGGTGAAAATCCGGTGTGTCTGCAAGCACCTGCTACCGATAAAGTATCTGCTGATTTTTTACCGACCGTCCAAAATCGGTGTGTGTGCGACTAGCGTAAGTCGAACGTAAACATACAAAATCCACATCGTGAGAAGGTTGCGACCCGAAACATCTACATGATATTTGTCTCGCGATGCGAATGCGTGGCACAATCTAAAATGAACCGTTAAACCAGTGCTGCCACCAAAATCTGAATTAACATTAAGTGTGTGTGTTCTGGTTGTGACGTTTGCAGGATCCTGCAAACAGAGCACTTCATGACGGGGTGCCGTATGTCGCGCCGTTGACACTCGCTCGTCACGGATGGAATTATTAATAATCTGCTATGGGGTGGAATGGTTTATGAGGGCAACAGTTTGTCCATGGGTTCGATGAACGATGGATGTCAATGTCGTACTTTATCCGATGCAGTTATTAAGTATCTAACAGTAATGGTACGCGCACATAGATCGGCATCGGACGGACGGTACGGATCGGAGAAAGTTACTTTCTATTAAATTTAATAAACCATCGCACAAACGTCGGTACGGTAGGCATCGAATTCTCAAAATGCGGCAAAAATGTAGCAACTAGAAACAAAGCCGGCCGATGCGTGCCGTGCGTGCCGATACCGACGTATGTGCGATGCTGATCGGCGATTGCCGAGGCACCGTCGGCATTTTCCAAGTTTTTACCTGTACTGCCTGCAGTCAGTGTTGCCATTCACAGCAACCCGTCGCGAAAATAGCGACGTTTTGATTACGTTGAGACGTAGCGACGATTAGCGTTAGTCGCGTGGACTACACTGGTAGACCATTCCACAGGTGGCTCTTGAGTCCGTTTCAGTACCTTTCGACAATGTTCTCAACTAAACGTTCAGTTGATCTGCTGTATTTATAGTGAGCTTATCGCAAGACTATTAGCGCCGAAGTGCAGCTGGGCTACAGTCGTAGACCGCGCGACTGAACGCGTTACAGTTCAGTGTGGATGCAGTGTTCCCTGTTTGTGATTTTTTCCCCAAAAAGATAGGTTTTAAAAGTTTTTTAGACACAGTTTCATCAAGTGTTACTGTAACTACAAGGTGGCTTAACAAACGATAAAAACTTGGGTGCAGCATAAATATGCATTCCATGAATTCGTCAATTATCTTCTGTGGAGTGCAGATGTATGCTGTACCCAATTTTTTATCGTTTTTCAATTCAATTTTAATTGTATGTGTCTGTATTGTATAAAAATTTTTTTTTGAATTTTATTACTGTGGGCAGTGTCTTTAGCTATATCTAGCGATACTCTTGCCATGTTGTTCAATACGATGAAAACTTCGACATTCTGATGCCTGATGATGCCTATATTAGTCAAAACGTCGCGTGGATAAAAAATAATAAGGAGTTTTTGTTTTGCTGCTGACCTAACCCTAAAAAATTACAACTAAGTTCGTCACAGCAGCACAGCACACAAAAAAACTGATAATCTCCACAAAAATTCATTACCTCTGCCTAACATTATCAAAAATACCATCGAAAATACCTGTAAGCTCAATAAATGGACAAAGCATAATTGAATAAGTATGTTCTTAGGTACTGTTAAGTTTGAAAAACATCAAAGCAAACATTAAAGTTGCAAATATTTGTATTTTTAGCATATATAGACTTCAATGAGGTAAGCATAATAATTATTACATACAGGCTTAGTACATATTAGGCAAACAAGCTGTTTGCAAACGCAGGTATACTGTCATTATATGCTTCTTGCTAGGACACAGATTACACATCTTAAGTTTTTCAACGTAATGATGTGATTGCTTTTTCTGATTCTGGTATTATTCGGTAAGGTTTCGTTTTAGCGAAACTCGATATGGGGATCAACACTGATGTCAATCGACACGGATTGACGTCCTAAGTCGAATGAGACCATTCCCAGCTATTCTTGCATAGTTTGGAATTCTACATTGTCTAGTGTAAAAAAGAGGCATGTCTTATACTATATACAATACAGGGCTGTATTGTTAGTTGACTGGTTCTTTACTATACAAAAATCCTGGACTTGCACCAGAGGATGACATAATTGGTTCTTGCATTGGACCCTTTAATTATGTTATCTGAACCTACACTAATTGATTCATGTGATGACATTTATCTGTTAAGTATTGTAACATACTGTATGTTATGGTATTCGTGTATTGTGTGTTAGGTTAGATCTTTAAAGTGTAAATGTCATCGAATCGTCTAAAGTTTTCGGGAATGATGGATGGGCATTCAGGAATGTCATCGAATTCTCTAGGTGGTTCGATGAAATGTATATAAGGCGCCACGGGTAGCGTGGAGAGTAGTTCAGTTGAGTTGAGTTGTAACTGACATAAGGTTAAGAGATATTGTATTGAGTTGTGAAGTAAAACGGTGAAAGGTACATCCAGTTTGATTCCTTGGAGTACTGAAAAAGAGGCCGCCGTGACAATATTCGAAAAACTGTGAAACTCTGATTCATTGTGACCTCACACAAATTCTAAAAATGCAATAATGTATAAGCTACATATTTATCCCAATCGACTTGATAGTAGTTTTGGTAAACACAAAATAAAATACGTTATCCTAAACGACCTGCCTTAACTAGGCCTACATTAAAATTTCAAAATTCAAATACAAGTGTATATGTTTCACCGCTCTTTACATCGGCAAATATGTTCAACTTCCACCACTCCACCATAATGCATTAACAATCGTCTAATTCTTTCTTAACAGCAATTAATGGCTTGTTTTTATGCGTTTATTTCAGGGCTCCGTAGATATAGGAACAATGCTGCTGAGCAACCTCGTACACGACGCCGCGGTTCGCACTGTGATCAAAATGAAATCATAGAATTTCGAAAGTATCTAAATATTTGTCTTACCAAATACCGCAACTCAAAGTTAATCGTCCAGATAAACCTAATATTTCCGAATCCTAATCGACAATGACAAAGTGTACTTCAAATGATATACTTCCTCCCCTTCGCTTTTATCAAACCTTCTCTAAGTCTACCTAGTCTTTGGGAAAACAGACTTGACATGCTAATGATCCACATGACTATAACTAAGAGAAAACGTCATACGACCAATCTGATGAGCACTGACAAATTGAAAGGGTATAGAAGACATCGGGCGATTTCTGAGATACCAGTGATCCTAGAATCTTTAACGTCCTGTATATCCAACAGCCTACACACTTCAACACCAGCACCTCAGCGACGCACCCACTTACTCACTTCCGACTACCGTCATTCTCCTAAATCAACATGGCGGTATGTGTGTATATGTCCTTAACACTCCAGACATTGTCTTCCTGCCTGTTCCTCATACCCAATGACAAAGAAGCACCACGGCCGTCGAATGCGGCCTCTGATAAGTAATGTGCGTGAATAATTTTCACATCACATATTTCTGAAGGAATTGCCCTTCCCAACCCATTCAGCTGCCAGATAAGTACGCCTGGCTGGATACATATTCCTATGGATCTACTCGACAACGTTTTGATTTAGTTGACAAAGTTCGATGCGTTCTATCTCAAGACAATGAATTTAAAGGAGGTGAAACTTAACGAATATATGGACACAACAAGCAGCCCTAAATTGTATATGATTTTTTTGATATCAATTTTTCTGCCAGGAGCAAGCTCAGAAAGATATTTGTAGCCACTTGTCACGTTGTACTAAGCTCAGATAGTAACTGATCTGCCACTACGTCTAGGAAATTTCTGCTTCGACTATCCTGAACATGCTTCAAGTGCAGTTTGGACAAGAGTAGCGTATCTAATCAGTGACACTGCTTCAACGCGCCTCATCCAGCTATGTCTTTATAGGCATGCGGTTGGTGAGCTTTTTTACTGATGTCT
Source organism: Callosobruchus maculatus (assembly GCA_951848785.1). Classification (NCBI taxonomy): domain Eukaryota; kingdom Metazoa; phylum Arthropoda; class Insecta; order Coleoptera; family Chrysomelidae; genus Callosobruchus; species Callosobruchus maculatus. The sequence continues at coordinate 21,661,174 of CATOUR010000014.1, read as the reverse complement.
CCTCGAAACCTTCTATTTTAAAATCTTATCCATAATTCCGCAGTACCCCACATTCTAGTTATGATTAAGACCATGATTTCAGAATTGAAATATTTCATTTAAAGAGGTTTAACTGAAATCTGGAAATAAAAGTATATGTTATGTCAGCGAAGTCACAAATCGTTTCCACAATAAACTATAGACATTCCGGCGCATTAGTTAGATTTCCAGGGGCAGTGAAGAGAGGATTTCGATGACCAAAATTGAACCTCTTCTTCTGGATGTTGGCGCTCATACATGCTATTTTGACCTTGTTTAATGCCGCTCGGAATCATTCAGCTTTGCTCATACCAAACCAGCTTCTAAGATTTATCAACCATAAAATCCGTCTTCTGCCCACTCCTCGTTTTCTCAGTACTTTTTCTTGCAACATAGATTGCAATAAACGAAATCGATTTTTGTTCCTCATTACATGACCCAAATATTGGAGCTTTAGTTCCTTCACAGTATTAGCTACTTCCTGTTTCCCATTCTTCTGAGAACTTCGTATTGTTATATGGTATGTCCATGGTATTTTCAATATTCGGGAAATAACCATAATTCAGAGGCTTATGATTTCTTCGTAGTAACCACGTAAAACAGAACCTAGAATAGATATCAGCGAAGGACTCTTATTTTGGTGTGCAACGTGATGTGATGGCTCGTGAAAAAATTTCTCATTCTGTTTAATGTGGCCCTGGCCTTTTCTATTCTGCTTCGTATTTCCTGCAAGTGATCCCACTATTCGTTTACTGAAGTTCCAAGCAATACTACTCACCCCTTTTACTGGTGTTTGGTTGATTACCAGTTGACGGTTATTAATGTTGTCTTTGCTTATAATCCTTTTCTTCCTTCCTTTTCAATGTTAATGTCCGAGCCAAACCAATTTTGTACTGTTATTGTACTGTATTGTACTAATATTTTATTATATTTATTTAAATATGCTTTTTCATCTTTGTGTAGCACTTGTTATACCTACATCCATCAGTTTCCGAGATCTTTATTTATTATTTTATTTAAAAAAATGTATGTTTGCATCACCACGTTGTTATGGATCACCCTGTATAACTAAAAATATTTTCTTAGCAAGGAACATATCCTTAGCTACAGCTTTTATATACAAATTTTTCTGCTACCTTTTACAGTAGTGGAATTATTGACCGATCCGGTACTAAAAACTCACCTTCTATGTAGCAGTGTTGAAGACTAAATGTCAAGTCATTAATTATGAGAGCGGTTTGTGAGACCTTAACACTTGTGTCGTAGTATCACTTCGTAAGTCTGGGAGGCCCGGAAACTCAGGAACCACACAATATGCAAGAAAGAAAGGAAGGAGAAGGTAAATAAAAAGGCTTGAGAGCAAAGCTGGGGAAGCACATTGGGCGGTTAGGCATTTTTGAAAATAGTGTTTCATCTGCTTTTAAGACATTTTTTTTTAATATTTTCTAGAGCTTAATTTGGATTTGGTTCAGAGAATCAAGCGAACTTGCTCAGATCCACCGATTCCTACAACAAATGTTATCTCATTCTGCTTGACCTCATTCAATGATTATTAGACATCTCATGTAAGAACCTACATTAGCCTGTAATCTGACGAAAACGACCTAGATTAGAGTAGTAGTAAGTTTAGCTTCTTCTATAACTGTTATATACTGATGCTTATTAAGTATCTGACAATGAAGGATGTAGTAGTAGTTTAAGTAATTTTGAGGAGTAAAATATTGCTATACCTTATTGATCACAATTTCTTAAAGTACGAAACAATTGAGTTAAGACAGTTCTTGTTGTGAGAATTGATTACTTCGAGCCGGCGGGTTCCAAAAGAAACTAGAGGGTTTGAATCTGTACTTTTAGTAAACTCATTCACTCAACAAGTAAGCTAGCATTATTAGAATAAAACTACAGATCATTTTATTGAAGTGTAGTTATGTTACAGCCTTAATCTCTTAAACAAGGATAACGAGTAATTACTCTTTTGTTTGATACACCTAGATGCGCATTTTCAAGTACAAAGAAATGCAGAGCCCTTTGAGACATCTCCTGAACCGTCGACCATTCTTTTGTACACTCAACGCTACGAACCTGTCCTGTCGCTATTATTTTATATACATATTAAGGGTCTAGGTTGTAGCGCACGAAATTGAGAATCCAAGAAAATACGTATTCCGTATTAGCGAGGAGGCGGGGCCGCCGGTTCCCTTTCTCTAGTTTGTGTGTCTAAGATGAGGCGAGGTAAGTCTAAAGTCCAAATGTAAGCTCCAAAGGTCGCCATAAAAATGAATTTTGTATTTCGAAACTCCTGACGTTACCTTTGAACTCACAGTAATAATTCAAAAAGTAGATTGAAGGAGAAAGCTTGCGCAATGTCACTTCGGCGGCCTTGTTGTAATATCGTGTTCGGTTGTTAAATTACAGTAATTTGAAGTATGTACGATTGTGGATTGCGGACTAAAACACTTTTTTGAAAAAATTGCTCTGGGATGTCATTCATTAAGTTCTAACTGTCACGTTCTGAAATACTGTGTATGTAGTTTGAAAAACAAGTAAGTTCTGTTCCAAATGGAAATCCGTGTTTTACTTGGCAAATACATAAATGTATACATGTATGTACCTAGGCCCTTTAATACTAAAAATATTTTTTGGGCTAGCCCTGTTGTGATGGTAAAGAGCATAAGAAGCAGTGGATGCATAAATTTATTTTAAGACATGACTGCATGTCTTTTTCTACTAATTTGTTATGATACTATGATATCAAAACTTTACTTTACACTTTAACGCCTCAAAAAACCGATACTTTCAAATCTAACCATGGAAAAATCTTAAAACTGAAGCTTAAGTCTTCGAATAGTTAGCGAAACATCTGACATCTGTGTGTGGGTTAAAAGTCTGAATCTTCACATAAACACTAGGAGGCAACGCTTCCACGTAACATTGTGTGTACCCTCATACCCAAATAAAGTTCCAAAACATCCCCTTCAGTCGGCGATCGGCAACATGAACTCGTATGATATTCCTCTTTGTTTCTATCTCTCCCTTATTACGCTTGTCATTGACAGCCGCTACGGATCGACACTCTCTATTCCCTCCTACAACCCTCCCCCCCACCCCCTTCCTCTTTTCGCTGCTGGTCGCGACATGACGGCCAAGAGAATTACTGGGGATATTTTTTTTATTTTTGTTTGTCCCTTTGTATGCGTCATACCACACAGGAATTCTTTTTAGTCGCACTTTGACGGACCTAGAGGCTACAGTGGCGGCACTTTTATTGGAAAATTGAGTTCAGATTGCAGCATTACGACGAGAGACTTCAGTTTCTCTGTTAATATTTTATACGAACTTATGTCAATACATCCCAGACATTGCCGTGGTTTTGTATACCTAACATGCCTCATATTTGTAATATGTAATTTTGATGCACCATGGTTGGTTATTTTTAAAAAAAAATTGAGCGAGTCTAACCAATATGTTCCATTTCGTATTTTCTAACCTAAGCAACAATCTCAACAAACTTTGTAAGTATAAACTCCATTTTTGCTTACCTGTTGCTTATGTTAATTCAATATTTCAGCCCTGATGATGGAGGCATAGTTCTCCTAAAGCTTGGAATTTAGAAGAGTACACTTCGCTTTAATGTATTTTTGCCTCTTCCTAGCTATAGCTAATTTTGTTATCTGAGCAACGATAGTCGTATTCATAGTCGATGCTTAAGTGTCCCTTAATACCTGAGGGTCCCTTAAGTGAGATTTTGTATTTCGAAACCTTACTTGATGGTCCCTTACGTAAGACTCCTTGAGTAATACTCAACTAACGAAACGTCAACGTGACCTGTCAGCATGACATTTCGTTGCAGTCAAGGTGATTTTCTAAGTTAATTTTGGAGTACGGTGTTGCGAGTTTCTGCCACATCTGGAAAGATGTCCGGCATAAAACACGAAATACTGGCACAAAACAAAAAGAGATAACAGAAAGGATCAAAACTGACTTATATTTGAAATATGACAACGTGGCTGAATGAACCCCCGCCGCCTGGTAGATGCTGTCTAGGAAACAGATACACAAAGAAAGCCACACTTGAGGGTCCCTTGAGTAACCCTCTAGTAATCCTCAATACTTCAGAAACGACTATGAATATGGACCTAGGACACTCACCAGTTTCGAGCCCACAACTCACATAATCTACAAGATTGTTGATGAATAAACCGATAGAGGTCGCTTGGTAGCCCTGATTGGGGCGTCATTACTGTTCTAGGGAACTGCTTAAGATCCTCTACTGCCTCACCAGCTGCTTAGCCAGGGGATTTTAAGACCCAAACTACTGTACTGCCGTGCAAACGCTAATGGGCGTATCTGCTAAAATGAGGTTTTGAGAAAATCGAAGTTTTACATTTTGTTAGATGCCAACCGTTTCCGAAACATATGATAAGTGAAAGATAATATGTGCAGTTGTAGTAAATTTTCCACAAAATTTGAGTAGTTTCTTCAGATTTTGTTTATTGTATTCTGATTTTGATGTATGGCAGATGAGGCTCTCAGCCTTATTAGTGCTGAGACATTTATCAAAAATGCTGCACACGTACCTATATGTTTATATGTTTTATAGCAAATTGCTGGCAGCTCTGTAGCATGCATCCAGCCAAAATATATATATCGCGTATTAAAAAGGTAGCAAAACATTTATTAGATAGATTGAACATGCAATATCCTTCCTTTAAGGAAAATAACAAAATGTAACTGTTTATTTTAAGTTTGCATCCCAAAAGTGTAACCTATAATAAGAGTATTGCTGAAATGCATGTGTCTGCTCTTGCTCTCCAAGGCAGAAAATAAAGAAATCCGTCTTTTAGAGCTTAGCCTTCAAAGAATTTAATTTTATGAAGACAGTGTTTCTTCATAAAACATACTGTATTCTACTTGTACAAACGTTAGGTGCATCATTTTTTATTTAGATAAGGGCTCTGACCGATCTTTTTCAATTTATACTGAGAGGTATGATCTTCCCAGTTGTAAATATCATTGTTGATTGTCATGTTTCTGGGCTCATGCTTCATAGTGAGTAAATAATAAATTAGCGATATAAACTAGCAACAAATTAAAACGTTACTAAATGATAGACGTGTATCTGTAACAACTGATAAAAATGGACGTTAAGAAGTTCAAATTACGCACGTAAGCATATGAGACGTATTATTTTTGCTGCAATTTAGTATTTATGTTAAACCCATTACCCGAATTCGGGCCCGAAATATGAATTTTATACGGCTATTGAGCATTACCAAATAGGCAAAACTAGTTTTGCACATCCTGAAATACACATAACTAGTTTTGCGCAACTTGAAATGCACAGGACTAGTTCTGTATGTTTTCTCAATGACAAGCACAAATTCTGCTTCTTCCATTTAATCAGCGCCAGTGATGGACTCAAATAAATATAAAGTTGGAGAAGTTAAATATATTTTAATGGATACCAATAAATAATAAATCGCCAACTAAGGCTGGTTTAAATGTTTATTTGATTGTGGAAGCATCAAATTGTTTCGTACTTATATTGCAGGAACGTTGGCAAAGAAACCTAACCTAACCTAAACGATATGTTTTTGCTGGTTTTTGACACACAATGCATAACGAATGTTCACTTTGGTTGTCATTCCGTACCACAGAACTAGTTCTGTGCATTTCAAATTGCGCAAAACCAGTTCTGTGCATATAAAGATGTGCAAAACTAGTTCTGCCCATTTTGGTAATGCTCAATAGCCGTATAAAATTATTATTTCGAGTTTGGGAAATATTCCTTGCTCACAACTAGTTCTGCGTATTTTTTTCGGACATCGCCCGAATTCGGCTATTGAGTGTAACATTTATACGGATGTACAACTATAATGGTGCAATGCGTTTAATCTCACCTTATTTAGAACCTATTGCCCCATTTTATATATCAAGCAGATATCAATAGCAAATACTAGTTTTATACTCAGCCATCGGTCAAAATAGATCGGCTATCAGCACGTAGAAATCAAAATAATTGAAGTAAATGTAACACTGATACCGGTAATGCGAGCTTGTTCTCACAAATACCAACGCGTCGTGTCCGTTACGTATGAGCAATTACGTATGAGCAAGCAACTTTGACTGCTCTGTGCAGATAGTGTAAACATCCTTAGCATTTTTGAATGGCTTTTTTAATTTTTTGCATATAGATAAAGGATACTCTAATGTATCCGATTCAGTTAGTTACCCCCATGAGCATTTGGACGGCAGTGTAAGCCGAGGAACAGGTAGGTTGCGATGGCTGAATAGTGAACAATCAGTTCTAAGGGATACTTGGTAAGATGTACAATGACTCAACAAGGACTAAGTACTACGATCTTGTTAAGTCACCCTACTTCCAGTACACAGCACATAATTTTGAGGTGCAGCAAATTTTCGGATATTCACATGCTGCCTTCTTCCTGCATTGACCACGCCGCTGTGCTTCGGCATGCCAGAGTAATTTACCCTCTCTTCGCGTTAATTAATTTTTTCAATGAAATGTATAATTAAAACTCCCGAAAAAATTGCTTGGCACGAATCAAATTTGAAAAGAAAGCCCATCTCGTCCTCTTATACCTTCATATTTTATGGAAATTGCTCGAACGAACGCTTTTTGAACGAGTGGTTCCATCAAAGCTTCTTTTTAATAAGCTGTCCCTAATCTGAATGTTTCTCAAAAATTAAAGGCGAAGTGGAAGACGTAGCAGAAAATTGGATTGGCTTTGGTGAAGCATCCCTTGCAGTCGGAATTTTATTTAGCGATTCGTATTGTTAGCCGCAAATCCAAAGATCACTGATTTTTCACTTTAGGGTTAGAGTATTCATATATGATATGCATTTGGCGGAAACTTAATATTACTTCGACTAGCCACATAGTGCGAGCATAAAGACTCTTTTAGAATGAAAAAGGTTATACCTGTGTGAACTGCAGGCACAGAACTCATTTCTAGAAAATCTGCCACAAAAAATGGCTTTTCGCACCCATAAACTAAGTGTTTACTCATATTGGCCCTAAATTCTGAAAATTGTCGCTACTTATGACTTACTCAAGTTGTTGATAGTTCAACCCAGTGACGATAAGTCGTTCAGGTTTCTCTAGTGTTTGTTTGTTCTAATTGACACTGGACACTTCTCGAAATTCCCCCTCACGTAGCTTTCAGAGCACGTATTATATCTGAGAGTGTTTAACGATGCTCCAAGCTATGCGTGCTTAATGATATCGTGCAGTATTCCAATAAGCATCTAATTTTTTATGGTCAGCGTCCTGCAAAGGCTGAAAGATTATAGCACTGTGCAAGCGCTGCGAGAGGATAAGTGTCGATGCACATTATACCTCGAACGCTGCAGGTTGTAGCCGTCGGGGAACAAATACCCCACTAGCTCATTCCACAGCTTCAAGGTCCTCCAAAAGAACGAATGTTGAAAGGGACTGGGTTAGGGAGAAGAGACCTCGACCTGGTAAGGATGAGCTCGCAGAGCCCCTCTAGTGTTTATTGAAAATACGTCTAATGCCTTCAACTACGACGACGACAAACAGATATCGGTCGTTCAAAAACCTATCCAGTCTCTTGCGCAGGCCAGGTGGTAGTACATAAGCAGCAAGCTTGACCAGAAGTCCCTCATGCCACACTCTGTCGAAGGCTTTTGATATGTCATGTGTATATGTAAGTGAATATGTACTTCTTAGGGTTCAAGTGTTTGCTTCAGGGTACATAAATTTCAGTCCGTACTTCGTTGTTCAGTTACGAGACCCAGACGTTTAGTAAAAGACAACTCGGATCCTCAGCGGCCATGTACTTCTGCAGCTGATGGACGAATCATTCCCTTGTAATTGCTTGTGTTTTCTGCATATTAACTGAACACTATTTATGTACCTTCACTTATTGATCATTCCAATATCCTTGTTTATCTAGATGGTATTTGGGAATTACAATTTTGAATCCACTAGACAAAAAAGTCCAGTATGTTGCTGCTTTTGACTAAAATACCTTCTTTCAATTGGTTAAAGGCAATTATCTGTACTGAGGCATGGGAGGCAACTAAAGCAAAAATGTTAGGAAGCTAACTTCAGGAATTCTCCTGCAGTGCAGGAATCAATAGATGGCATTTCAGAAAAACACTACCTAGGTCTCACAGGTTTGATGTCCTCATGAAGAGAGAGTATAGGAAGAATTTCATATAGCCACCTAACCAGTTCTAGTAATTAAAGTCAACTGGATTATGTAGATGAATCAAGACTCACCTTAGCACTTTTTTAGATAGTGCAACATGTCTGGGAACTTTCGCAAACCACAGGAACTGATAAAAGGACTTGATGTCAGAGGGGGGGGGAGGTTTTGCTTCCCTCTAGACAAAAGCAACTGTGTCTGGTAGTCAGTCTATTGGCTATTCTTTCTTCAGACGACACCTTCCTGTAGTAAGGCCTGTTAGTGACCCGATTTCTGTATGATGCAGTATAGAGGTGGAATTGGCACATAATCTAAGCTGCTGTATAACCTTGAGGTGCCAGAGGCTTTTGCGAAAAAGTACGATCTCAGAAACTAGACCGGTTAGAGGGAAAACAGGCCCAGTTTGTGGCCTATATACCAATGACTAAATCAGAGGGCATCCATTTCTTTCAAATCCTTTCATTCAAACTGAGACCTGCCTGTGAATCCAAATTTAACAGTTATTATTATTCTAACGTCTCGGTCCACCTAGATGACACGTTACTGAAACAAGTTCTTCAGTGTGTTGTTATTCTAACTGAAATACCTTTGTTTGACCAGTTACTACTAGCATAAAAAAGGTGATCATTCATTAAATGCATCCAGACAAACTAGCGAAATTCACCTTGGAAAAAACACATCAATTTCCCAAAACTTCAATTCCCGTTGGCCCACTTCCCCAACGCTTCCAGCTCAATTGATTCGTTAAATTTCCTCCAAACCGTGTTTTCATAATTGAATTATCTTTCCATTGTCGAAGATTGGTTTTATATCAGCTCACTTCATCTTTCAATAGCCTTTGTTGGGATCATAATAGCGGGGTAAATAAAATAGATAGCTTTGTACGAATCCCCTCCTTGAACGTTGTATGCAATTCAAAGAAAATTTGAATATTTCTACTAAGGGGATAAATTGTTCCTTAAATTGGTAGCCTTGCTACTAGAGTCGTGGCCTTTATTGTTTTTAGCAGAGACTCCAAAGCTTTTATTCAACAGGCCTCCTTTGTCCGAAGAAAAAAATATCACAGCCGTGTGTCGTGATTTGATGAAGTATCGATAGCAAAAAATGGCTGTTAGTGGATTGATTAGATACTTTCAGTGCCTCTTAATAATTACATGTAGCATACGTTTGGGCTTTTTTCTTATAAAATTAATATAAATGTCAGAGAAAGCCCTAAGCCTATGTTAACCGCCGTTTCAGAGAATACGTAACGAAGTTTGAGCTGTTTTTTATATTTTTAGTTTTTTTATTATTTCTGCGCTGCCACTGGCACGATTTTAAAAACCATACGCATTTTCTATCCTCGCCACGGTAGTAATACTGTGTCAAAATTTCATTAAAATGAAGTCAACAGTTTTCTCCGAGGTTTTCTCGTTACACAATACAGAACTATCTTCAGCAATACTCGTTTGTTTACACCAGAAAAAATTCCTAAGTTTCTGTAGTGGGCAAGGCAATGTTCGGATGGACCTAAAAAAGTTATTTATGTCGCTAGGTCTTCCTTCACAGGTCAGTAGATAGTCTATTCTGAATGCAACAAATTTTTCAGCTTTTGAACCCCCCACCCCCCAACCACCCCAAATTTAACCCCACTCAAAAAAGTAGAAAATGATCAGAAACACCTAAAACGCCTAAAAACTGGAGAATTCTTAGGATTTGTGGTTTTCTGCTAATTACTCCGCCGCCCATGCACCAATTTTCAATTTCAATTAGTAGCGTTACCTACAACGACTACACAGCATATTGCTGTCCAAATTTCATCAGAATCCATGCAGCGGTTACTGAGATCACGAGGCTAGGAAAATGCGTACAGAGAGACAGACCAACAGACAGGCCGAAACACAGACGGGGAGATAGACAGACCGACAGAAATGAGTGACGTGGATTTTCGTCATGTAGGCATCATATCTCGTACAATGCCCAAAACGTATTATCTCGAAATCGAAAATCTTCACGATTACAATACTCCCATCACCTATCGGTGTGAGAAGTAATAGTAACATGTCAAGTACCTAGATACTTTTCCAAAGTATCTTTGATAGCTCTGCCACCAAGGACTTGTGGGAAACATTGTCACTTGTCGCAGCATATGAATTTCCTTACCGCCTAATAAAATGCCTCATCGAATATACGACGATCAATAGCTTAGCGGAACTGTCTTCACATTTGTCATAAGACCGAATATCTGTCCTTTTATACACATGAAATGCGATTTGGAGCTCAATATATCATAAGTGGGAATGCTGTGCACTTTCGTATGAACGATTTAAAACTCATTACCTGTCTCCTCGTATTTCCGATATACGTGATGGCTTCGGTGAACAGTCTAATGAAATATATCGGTACTTTGAAGATGCAGTAAGATTATTGCAGGTGTCTGGAGTTTTTGACAGATATGAAATATATTTTGAAGAGTATTGGTGCTTTTAGAATAGGTATGTTGCTGACTTGAAGAAGCTGGATATCAACGTATCTGTGAAGTAGATACCAACCATTTGCTTAAATGATATAAAGTACCCAATGCATATGTCAGTTTAACTGCAATCGTGTAGTTTTATCTTCACTCGAGTCCCGTAAAATCATTTTCGGGTATCCTTGAGTACAATATTTTTTCCGCAGGCGTTTATTAAAGTATTAAAAAATAATAGGGATAGATAGCACAGCTATATTTTTTGAAATAGTTTTGTCTTAACTATAACATGTTAGAAACAAAATACGTAGACTTTTTGGAACAATAATTTGATAAGTAAAGCTTTCGAATTTTAAGACAGTTATCATAATTATAACTTTATTGTAGCAGAGATGTATTGTAGGAGAGGCAGCTTATACAACAGATTATTTTTTTCAGAAGATATTTTCAAAAATTGTTTCTAATAAAGTGTATAGCGTAGCTAGATTCTTTGAAACATTTCTGTCTTAGCTTTAATAGGTTAGAAACGAAATACGTAGACTTTTTGAAACCATAATTTGATAAGCGAAGCTTTCTTTTCATATAGTTCTCACAGCTTTAATTATTTTTTCCTGAGATGTATTGTAGGAAAGGCATCAATGAAATAGATATTTTACTAAAATTTTTAAGCGATCACGAAATGGTTTTTCATTCTGTTCCCAGAGCCCGTAGTTTGATGAGGGGGTTAACTTCGCTCCGTATTATTGCTTTCTTTTTCAATCTACAGTCTTACATGATAGAAGATCGAACCTTGTCTATATTCGACTCCACAGTGGACATTGCACAATTAGTATCAGATGAAAACGTAGCCTTTGGTGTTACTGCAAAACGAACGGATTTAGCTATGAGCAACCTCAGGCAGTCATAATATTAATATTTTTCCCCCTATCCCTTTTTTTTGGGTGCTGTCTTCCACTCAGTGGACCAGCTCGTTTTCTGTGGGATCCAAGATGGTCTGTGTCTTTGGGCACTTGGACCCCAGATTTTCTTATAGGTTATCCTATCCTTTTTGCTATTTTCTCTGTCTTCTATGCTTATTTTGTTTTTGTTCCTTTTTTCTTCCCTTTTATATGTTAGTGGGTTCGTTAGTCAATCACTGTTAGACAAGGGACAGACACGTTAAAATAATTTTTTTCATAGCTGTAGGAATTTGGATTGGTTGAAGTAACTGTTCCTTTTCCTTTCCCTTTTTCCCAATTATTCCTTTGTTTTTTTTTAACCCCAGGGAAACCCTGTTCTAAAAAGTGCATTCATACACATGTGCATACATATACATTGTACCCCCATGTCTTGCACAGATGCATTTAATTTATTTTTTATTATAATATTTTTTATTTTATGCTGCTGACTGCTACACAACCCTCAAATAAACGAACTAACATTGTCAATCTGCGGAAATACATCAGAGCTAAGTGTTGATATCTATCTTGTCGTTCCCTACGTATTCCGAGTTACAATTTAAAGTGACGGTTGGGCGTATCCAACAAGTGTCTAGAGTAAACGGTGGCGGCACATGCTGTTTGCTGTGCCAACAACGCATCGATCAATCATTTCCTTCAAACCTTTCCCTAATAGAGGTGTTTTTGCTCGTTACTAGCGCTGCGGCGGAGACGTTGCTTCGCCCTTGTTATATGCGGAAATATTCTTATCGACAAAGCGACCCATCTTCCAAATTGATTACGTTTGACAGTGCCCATAATAGAGCTGTTATTTTTAGCAAGTTTGATTGGTGGCTAAGGGTTACCTACGTTAGTCCAGTCCAGGTTTTTCATAAAGACGTAAGGTAAGTTCGAAATTTTAAACGGTGGAGATTCAAAGCTACCTATGTGGTGTGCTTGAGTGCTTGTAGGCTTACATCGAGGTTCGTTCTGCTTTGTAAAAAGATCTTGGATGAAATTTGGGAGGAACATATCAGGTGAAAAATATGTGGATGCCGAGTCATGCTGAGTTCTGCGGTAATGAAACGGCCGACGCGCTCGCAAGGCGAGGGTCGAGAAATAATTTCCTGGGTTCAGAGCCGGCTGTGGGACTAGCAGCAGGTACCACAAGAAGGTGGTTGTAAAATCAACATCCCATGCCCAAGCTAGAGAGCTTGTTGGACTTATTGGATCATTGAACAAAAGCCGGCTAAGCTACCTGTGGGCCTTCTATCTGACCTTCAGAGATCACTTGTGTGTGATGGGGGTGGCAAGCAACCCGACGTGTGCACACTGTGGCGAGGAGGAGTAATCGGAACACATTATATGTATGTCGCTGACAAGTCCTTGGCAGAGTATATTATACTATACTTCAAGGTTCCTTAAACCCCTTACTTGGGGATCATTGGATATCTTACCACTACGACATGGTGAGAAAACTGGATGAAGAATACAAAAAATGGGGCCTCACAATTAATACCAATAATACAGAATATGTTGTTGTTGGCGATTCTGGAGAAGATTTGCGTATAGCACAAGGGGTGATTAGAGATGTAAGCTCGTATAAGTATCTGGGTGTGACAATTACGAAGCAAGCCACAAGTGCAGCTGAAATAAGAAATCGTATGGGGCAGGGAAAGTACGTGACTAAACAGCTAAGTAGTATATTGTGGAGTACGCAAATAAAGACCGACACTAAAGTCAGACTGTACAAGACAATAGTGGAGAGCATAGCCACCTATGGAGCTAAAGTTTGGGAAACCACAGCGGCTATGAGGAAAAAACTACTAGCGATGGAAATGTGATTCTGGATAAGTTGCTGCAAACTGAGGATCCAGGATAGAATAAGGATATAAGGGACAGACTCAACATTGCCACCAGCATCATTGATACGATAGGTGCGAAAAGATTGAGGTGGTATGGACATGCATGTCGAATGGCCGACAACAGATGGCCCAAAAGGGTTCTCCAATGGACCAATGGACACCCAGTCAAAGGAAAAGAAGAGGAAGGCCAAAGAAAAATTAGAGACAAGATGTTGAGGAAGCCATAATTCAGAAGAACCTGTCTGATGGCGACTGGAGAGACCGTAGGCTGTGGAAAATAGGATGCGACAAACGACCATAGCGTTGTATCCAAATCGCAAGATGATCATGATGATAGTACGACCTGTACCACATATGAAGATATCTACTACTAGAAGAATCTTCTAGTTCACATTAGCAACCTCAGCTGTGCGGAATATACGGAATGCGGACTATGTTTGGAGGCAGACCAAACTGAAAGCAGATAATTTGTTCTCTCTCTCAAAGCAGTAGCTCAGATACACTTGTAACTTTAGTATTTGGCAGCAGTGTGTTTTAAGCAAAGGATACGTCCCTCTAGAAATGGAGGAGCCAGGGTTTTGCTATGAAGAATACCTAGCAACACTTAGAAAATAATATGTGAGTAAGTGAGTCACAATAAATCCAGAAGTCAGATGGTCTTTTGATCCTTTGACCACCTACGCACTAAAAACTTATACTGCTATACCAACATCCTGTCTGGAATTACTTCTAAGTAGGTACCAAAAAAGGAGAACCTGCCTTGATGTATAATAAAATTTTAAAACTGTTTCCCAAGTAAAGGTTTAGTATTAATATCTGTACTATATACATAATAACATAACACTGCAAATCTGTTTACGAATAATATGATTCCATATTAGGAATTATATTAATAACGTTATGTATATTTACATTGCTAGGTAATAACAATATTATTGGATACTAGTCTCATATATATGGTGCAGTCATTTGATGAATCTATATTTGCTCAAAATGTTTACGTTTTTGTCAATCAGTTAAATTAACTGGTTTTTTTGGAGCTCAAATATGAAGCTCAACTGAAATCTGTTCTACGAGTTCTCCGTAATGCCCATCGGATTCTGCTGAAGTGCGTTATAGATGAAATACTGAGTTTATACTTGTTCCTTCATTCATTATTGTTTTCAGTTTATATTAAGATCTATTTTTGACTTTTTAGTGGTACAAAAGTGATTTTTTTTAAACTATACTTGTGTTTCACTTTTTAGTTGGATATTGAGATAAACTCATCAAATGATTGTAATGTCATTGGTTCTTGATAAGTCTATGAAGTTTAAATTAAACCTGTTCGTTTACGTCCTTATCCTGTTGTGCCGAGATTCATCAAACTAGGCTATAAATTAATGCACCTCATTCACCATTTATTGAAAAATTATTACAGGTTGTCTGACAGACATCAGACATCAAAATTTCAAATAAAGTTCACTGATAAACTATTCAAGTCTGGCGATCCTGATCAGGATAATAAGACAAACTTGTTAAATTATTGTATTGTCAACGATTGTTGATAAGTATCCAAAGTTTAAATTACAGCTGTTCATTCAAAGTGGGTCAAAATCGAGTCGGCTTCAAAGCAATAAAGAACATACAAATATACACACCAAGTTAACAGAAGCGTGTTAAAATACTTATGACAACAGTGCTCTTCGGTATATCGTGAATACTTTAGGGTCACATTACTTTTTCATACGTATTACTTCTTTTGTAAACGAAAAAACAATTTTATTTAATGCTGGCTACTTTTAGTTCTTTCCAGCTCTTATAAAATTCCAAAATATTGAATTGTAAATGAGATACACGAAAAATCAACAAACTTAGCTCAAGTATTTAAAATGATGAGTCCTACAGGTATCAATTTATCATTAATTCAGTGCGTTCTTCGGTAGACTGTAAACTGCAAAGGATCCGTTGCATTTTTTCCCTAACGGTGTTACCGGTATTTTATATTCCAGTCTATGGTAATTATATGGTTGGTGAGCATCCATATTCAACGTCCTTTGGTACTTTAAAGTAACATAAACAGAAAAGGAGACAGCGTACGAAACAGTGGAAATTCATTCGTAATAATTAACGCTTCGGCAGCATTAAACTGTTAGAGAAATTAATTGAAACTATGAATAATGCATAGACAGAGAAAAAGAGAAAGCTTACCTCCACGGTTTTCACTGTCCGCTGGTTTCACTTGGATGGGGCGGTTCATCTAAAAATAAAAGGAAAAGCAATACATTAGCATTCTGCTGCAGTTTATATCTAATAAAAAGGAAACAAAACTATCAAGGGGAGCTTGAATAAAACTTCGAGTCCGCATCATTTACGATAAGTGATTTATTGATTTCAAATTAAGAAAGAAACTTTGCTACTTTCTTGTTTTCTCTATGTTTAATGACTGTACTCTCATATATTTCCATATATTCATTCTATGTAAGTAAATCGCATACAAAAAGCTCAAAACCCCTGTGTAAGATTCACTTTTGGCCTAAGGCTTTACACACATTTTAGAAGCATATAAAACACTCAACTGGTTTTAGGTGATTATGTTTGCTGGTGCCACTATCCTTATTAATTGACAAATAACTTGTAATATGCAAATCAACATTTTCTTATCTTAAAGGGGTGATACACGTACGAACTTTAAGTACGCGGTTTTTAAGTTCGCGAACTTATTCGGCTCGACGTCGGTGACACACGTGAAGCTGAACAACTCATTTTGATAATTTTCCTGAATAAACAAAACTTTTAACAATCGCCAAGCACAACAAGCGTTGCGCATCGATGGCCTGCCGAAACAAAGTGGTGGCTCGCCCCTCGCAGTACGACTCGAGACAAGCTGAGAGCAAGATTTCAAACCAGTTGGATCGCCGGCGGTTTGCGCGACGGTTTTAAAGTACGCGTACTTACGGTGACACACAGGCGAAAAAGGTCGTCGAGGCATAAGTACGCGTACTTGCTCGTACGTGTATCACCCCTTTTAGAACTGACTGATGACTAAACGTTTAATAAAAAAAATACTGTGCCGACAGACTTATGGAACAACATGGTCGTGTTATTTTAAACACAAGAGAGATGGTTTGGGGTACGAAGTACGAAAAAATAACCAAACACCGCAATTAAGCGTATCACTATTCACCTGTGTAAAAAATGCAGTGATTGAAATTGCCGCTACATATCTACGGACGGAATGTGTTAAACATGTAACTGGAAAAGAAAATGAATACTGGGTTTCACCTCTGATTAACCCTATTATAATTTCGTTACATAGTGGTTGCACTTCTGAAAGCGATGGCGATGATATAAAGTAAAGTTGAAGTCTCCTCATTTTCCCTGGTGATGGTAAGAAAGCACTACATAAACGAATGTCTAATGTTTTAGCACTTTATGAAAGAATATTGTATCTTGAAAAAATCTCATACACTTGCCTGCATCTCTTCAGCTAAAACACACCATTTTGATAATTTTTTTGAAAATATTGATATTTATTGCATAATATACTATTATTTTAAAATAACTAAGGCTAAGCGCCGCCTATGTATTCGTCCCATTTCACAAAGGACATTCTGCTTAAGAACTTTTTTGTTGTCCCAAGTGACTTCGGATACACTATACACATTAGTGTTGAAGGAGTGTCAATGCTTTGCTAAATATAATCATATATTATTGAAGCTTCGTACCTTGCACTCTTACTGACAATCCCTTTATAAGAAAATTCTAATTTTTGGGGAAAAAATGTGTAGTTATTTAAGAAGCTAACTAAAATATGAATTATAGTCAGAACTAGAGAACAACGACTGGAAGATCCGGAAACCCTGATCCTTAGTATGATCGAAAATGCCTACAAGAAGATCTCCAATCGTTCTGACGTAATGAACTGACGCTTCGTTTGCAACGGCTCCGAAGAACTTCTTGCTTCCAATTTGTTTTTTCTCTACAGTTTAATTACATCTAAAGTCTCTTTGATCCATGTAAACAGTCCCTGTTGAACAGCTAACAAAGGTACAGCCTAGTAAACAAAAACAGCAACTAAGTCGCTCGCAGCAAATTATGAAAGACAAACAAAATATAAAGAAGCCGGAGGCATCATCGCAAAAATGTTATAATACTTGTTGGTTCGGTTCACAGAAAATGAAACGTAAGGAGGAGTTTTCCAAGTTCACTAAGCGTATTTCAAGAAAGTTCGTAGTTTATTCAAACAATTTCCCTGGGCATTTTATAATCGCCCATTAAATTTGTTTCGGTGAACAAGTAGGCGTGGTGAAAAATGGTTTAATTAGGACCAAGGGAGGTGGCGGAGAGATGGGGATGTTGAACATTATACATCATTAAACACAAACTTTTCGTGTTATAAAATAAACCTTCAGGTGTAAACTTAATCCGGTAGACTTCAGTAAAGTTATTCTCAAGCTCAATACTATACATAATTTGCAAGACGTCATCTAGAATGATAATATGAATGCATTGGGTACAGGTAGCCGAGAAGGTAAATTAGATTTTCACAGGTTTGTCAGAAAACCTAATATATCTCGTACCACCCACTTCCATAGAATACGGGCGGCCGGGATTTCCTGGTTTCGCGATTGTCCACCAAAGTGACAATTTGAAGACCGACTTGACTGATTTGGCTATATCTCATCATCATAGTCACAATGCCTTAACAGACATGTTGTGAACTCGTAAAATGCATTAAGTCGGAGCTAGAGTATTGCCGACAAGAATATTATCAATAGTTTTGAGAACTGTAGCTCGCCATCGTTCGCGATTTTCTGTCAGTTCAGTGACGCTCTTGATACTTATATCTAGCAACTGTTTCGTAGTATCCACCCAGCGTGTAGGGGAATGGCCACGGCGTCGCCCACTCGGGGCGTGACCCTGAACTACAAGTTTTGCCATATTATCGCTTCTATGAATATGTCCGAAGAATGTAAGCATTCTCGTCGACACAATGGAGGATAGTCTCCTTAGATTACCGAGCTCATTCAGTATGGAAACATTAGTTCGATGGGCGGTATAAAGAATTCTCAGCATTCTCCTCCAAGTTCGCATTTCAAAAACATCTATGCGAGCTCGATCTGCCTTTCTAACAGTCCAGGTTTCCGAGGCGTACAAAAATATGGAGAACACAAGAGACTGAACCAGCGGCATCTTGGTAGCTCTAGTGATGTTATGGTCACGCCATATTTTAGTAAGCTTTGTTATGGCCAGCCGTGCCTGTTGAATGCGCCATCGAGTCTCATTCTCACAGCTACCCGAATTGTCACTCAAAGAACCGAGGTACACAAAACTGTGAACTACCACACAACGGCCTATTGACTTTATTTGAGTGGAATAGCTTGTAGCTAGACTCCGCCATATTAATGTATATTTTGCCTCCGCCAATAGTTATACCGCCATTCCAGTTGTCCAATACTTGTCTCATCACAGATAGAGTAAATAGCTATATCTAACTTCCATTTTATCAGTTTTCTCCTCAAAAATAAGGGCCAGCCGCGTGAAGCTGCACTTGGTTGTTTTACATTTGACACCTTCACCATCATTTACCTATTTCTTACTACTGCGTTCTTCAAAATAACGATAGCCATGAAATCCGTTATCTCTGACGATCCAAATACACCTCAATGCCTCATGATAAACATTATTTGAAAATTTGGTCCTGATTCCAAATTAGCAAATGACCCTTAGAAATTTTAAAATGAATCGACCTCACTGAGAAGTTGTATTAATTCCAATCAGACAGACAGAGAGCTAGTACAAAAATCCTTTTGGTTGAAGTAAAAAAAAAACAAATACGTAGTGTTGTTTATGTATTTTCAGCTGTATACACATTGCCACCAATACTTTCGTGGTTTGGTAGCAGACTGAGGTGTACAGCGTTGCGTAAACCTAGTAAGCACAGAAGACAGAAAGGATGACAGATTACCGATAAGATGATAAGTAGCTTGATATTTAAATAGCTCCAAAACTAAGCAAGGGATCAGAATTAGATATTATGGAGTAAGAAACAAAACATTCTCTTTGGGTAGAGGTGATCTAACAACAATTTTAAAGAGTCGGTATATAATTCAGTTTGCAAATACTTTCGAGTGTCCAGTCCAGGGTGGCTCAATAAAGTGTAACGAATACGACAATATGCTTTGTTAAGATGAAGCACCTTACATTTTATCAATTTTTGGTTTCCATCATACTTGAAGCTCTATACATTTTTTACTGATGTTATTATATAGCTAAACCTAAATGTTTCCCTTATATTAAATATTTAAAAAAATGGATTTCAGTATCGTATAAAAAGTGGATATGCAGATGATACTCCAAAGACTGTGCAAAATGCATCCGAGGCAATACATAGAGATCCTGATATAATTCATAATTATTTTTCATGATTATCCTGTACTCGTCAGAAAATATAAAACCTGAACTTAAATGCAGTTTAAACCTACAAATTTGTAGTAGCTCACTGCAGTTTCAAAAAATTCTGGAAATTTAGGTTTGCTCATGGATAATCAATTAAAACTTACAGAGCTTAGAGTTACTTGATTCGGCACGCACAATGTGCCTTGGGCTATTGTAAACACATTATGAACAAAAGTTTGTAGAGAAAACTCTGGAAAACTTTGGTTATCCATACTTTCCAGGATGGATTATAATACTGCGCATAGGATACTGAAGATCCAGAATACTTGTTGTCGATACATTTGTAGTTTGAGGAAATATGACCATGTTTCAGCGAAAGCTAAAGAGCAAAATTGTATAGCAGTGGACGTTAAATTTAAATAGCGATCGTCTCGTCTTTATTGACAAGCCAATCAACACATCACGATCATCGTAGCTCCGTGAAAAATAGACATAGCCTAATCCTTACAATCCCACTGCATCCGACTGCTCTAATTCTCGACGTTTTACGCATAACGCTGTTGCTACATAATACGACTCTTTACTAGATAGTTATAAAAAATTACCTTACCGAAAGACGGCTTCAATTGTTTATTGTTAAAATATTAGACATTTAAACTTAACTGAATATTATTTCTATTATTTGTTCAAGTTACATTATTTGAGGCATCAATCAATTGCAATGTAAGCACATGTTATGTACTCGTAATTAGCTAAAATAAGGCTAAGTATACGAATAGCTCAGCTAAGCTTCGCCTATTGTATAGTGAACAAATAAAGATGATTCATTACTAGTAGTATTATGTGTAGTTGCAACGAAAACTTTAGTACAGAAATATTCCTGGATCAGCCTCTGTACATCTCTTTATAAAGAACAGCGATATCTATGGATACCGCTATGACACGAGCTGCTAATCCAAAGTTCCAATGCAGCGACATTTGAGTGAGACCACATACTGCACGTGCCCTTCCCTGCGCATCTCCAGCCAGACTTAATTATTAATAGACTTTTCGAACCTGCCGTCGCCGTTGCGTCATCCCAGAGGAAACAATGAATTATAAATCATGTCTAAACTTGTTCTTTGAAGTATACCCCGCAACTGAAATGATGTTTGGCCTCTCCAACCTCCCTTCGCTATATTCTCGTGAAACACTCCTTCATACTTTCCACATAAAATGGGATTACGCAGCCTTTTTGATGCAGCCTGGCACAATGTGTTTGAATTCCTGAGCATACGAATCCAACGACCGTGTTACTCTGGGGAGCCTTGTGAGGGTGGGGTTCGCATATTTTTATATCTACACTGACAAAATGGCGTCGAATCAAGAAAACATATTTTGAAACAATGCGTGCGACATAACTCACACGAATTATCGTCTATGTTCTACAAGATTGGCATCAATGTGTTGTAGAGAAAACCTCTTATTCAAACTCTCAACCTGTGACCTTTATAAATCCACAAGGTTCTTTTCTAGGTCCTTTACTATTTGTTATACATTTAATATTTTCAAAATTGTAAATAATTGCAACATTCGGGGGGAGGGGCTTGGCTTAGGGGTTAGAGTAGAGGGATCGTGACCGGCAGGTCCCCAGTTTGGTCCTTGTCACAAGCGGAAATCTATTTCTGGTTTTATCAATCAAAAATAAATATCCACAAAAAAGCTCAGCGATAATCTCAACCTGAGCCTTCACTGTTGGCTTCTAACTAACAGTGATATTCCTAGACTGGCGCTGGAAAGCAGTAACAAAGCCTACACAGAACACGAAGGCTAATGACCAGAGCAGTCGATGCCGATGACACAGAAGTAAGAGCAATGCAGAATTCAAAGATATGCACGACATACCCAACTATGCCTACCGTTTGATCCAAAATATGTATGTTGTTGTAAGAAGTGTAAAGAACCTTGGTGTGACTTTGACTCTAAGCTAGCACTTCTAGCAAAAAACTTATCTCGTACTAAAGCTTGAGTATCTGATTACTTCTGCGCCGCCACTGACATGATTGTAAAGTCCATATGCGTTTTACATCCTTGCCACGGTAGTAATACTGTGCTGAAATGTCATCAAAATCAATTCAATAACTTCCAGGTTACACGATACAGTCCCTTGGTTTCTGCAATAGGCAAGGCAGTGTTCGGATGGAGCTAGCCCTTTCATTCATAGGCCAGTGGACAGCCTATTATGAATACAAAAAACTTTTCAGTTCCACAACCCTTCACCTCCAACCACCCCAATTTTACTCCCACCCAAATAAAGTAGAAAATGATCAAGAACTCCTAACGCCTAACGCCCAACAATGAAGTTTGAGGAGTATTTGAAATTTTTTGTGTTTTGCTAATGCGTCGATTTTCAAAATTATAGCGACATTACCTATTACGGCTCCACAGCTATCGCCATCCAAATTTCATCACAATCCATGCAGTAGTTACTGAGATTACGAGGCTACAAGGAGACCAACAGACAGACCGTCAGCAGGTGTGGGGAGTAAAAATTGAAAACAGCTTTTAATGTAGGTGCCAACACATCCACGTTTCTTTAGTGATACGTCTCTTTTCATGTAGAGAAAGCAAATGACCTTGCTTAAGTTAATCTATGGAGGCTGATGGAGCTCTGGCAGTATAAAGGCCGCCTAAATGAGTTCATAATTTTTGCAGTAACACGCAACGAAGTGCACCGCACTCAACGCCCCACGTAGGAGCAAGCGTTTGACACTCTTGAAAGAATGAAGAATGTCCTCAGCGATGTATTTGCTTAGCTGAGCAAACTGCCGGCACATTGCTTCTCGATTCAGGCGGGGAATATTTACACACGGCTATGCTATGGCTCGGGCGATTCCACGAAAATTAATTAATTAAATCTCCCCTTCCACTCTAACGTCGCATTGGAAGGGGTATCGCAAAATTCCGCCAATATCCCTTATTTACTATATCGTTCGCTTTCCAGTTTAAATATTGCATGCTTTGTTAGGCATCCATTATTTCGAGACACGAGGATACTCTACACACATAAAAAGATATTCTCAATAAAGTAAAAAGTTTCGAAATATACTCTGCTGTAGATATAATGGACCTAATCTCTCAAAATGTTAATCCCCTTTAAGGACACAAATAGGTATTTATTATACAACGTACAGATTAAACGCATGTTTTGAGTAATTTGAGGGTGCTTATTACAAATCTGGATGCAGTTTAGAGTTTCAGTTTTCGTTGGACGAACATCAAAAATTTCAGAACTTCATGTTTACCTTAAAAACCAAAAATGTTTACTTGGCTTTCTCTTGAGGTGAAACCTCGTGTTCTGGTTAATTTGGGGGTGCTGATTATAAATCCAGTCGCATTCTTGAATTCCAGTCTGATCTGACGAAAATAAAAAATTTCAGACCTTCCAAATTTTCAAGAGTTAACCTAAAAGAACTAAAATTTTTATTTGGTTTTCTAGTAAAATGAAACCGCATGTTTTGAATAATTTGAGCGTACTTATTACAAATCTGGTCGCACTTTTCAGTTTCAGTCTCGTTTACCGAAAGTCAAAAATTCAGATCTTTCAAATCTTTAAGTTAATCTAAAAATCTAAAATCTTTATTTGACTTTCTATTGAGACAAAACCTCGTGTTTTGGATAATTGAGGGTGCTGATTACAAATGCAGTCGCAATTTTGAGTTTCAGTTTCGTTTGACGAAAATCAAAAATGTTAGATCTTTCAAATCTGCATGCTGACCTTAAAGATCTAAAATCTTTAATTGGTTTTGAATAATTTGAGGGTACTCATTACGAATCTGGTCGCACTTTTGAGCTTCAGTCTCGTTTACCGAAAGACAAAAATTCAGATCTTTCAAATCTTTAAGGGGCCTGGATACACACATTTATACATACGTATTTGCCATGTAAAACACGGACTCACAATTTCTCGCATAACTCACTCTATTTTCAAACTACATATATAATATTTCCGAAGGCGATAGTTAAGACCTTAGTGAATGACAACTATTTTCGATTTTCTCAAAAAAGTTTTTTAATGTGCAAAAAATTTCACAATGCAAAATCATACATTCTATGAACGCGCCTGTAATTTAACAAACAAACACGATATCAAAAAAAGGCTAAATAGTTTCACAAGCGCAAGCTTTCTTCTTCAATTTGCTCTTTGAGTCATTACTGTAAGTTGAAAGGTAACGTCAGGAGCTTGGAAATGCGAAATTCATTTTTATGGTGACTTTTGGACCTTACCTTTGGACCTTTTGACCCTACCTTTGAATTTTTGGACTTATCTCCCCTCATCTTAGACACACACACTGGAGAAAGGGAACAGGCGGCCACGCCTCCTCGCTAACACGGGAATATGTCTTTTCTTTGATTCTCAATTTCGCGCGCTGCACCCTAGACCCTTAAGTTAATAAAAGATCTAGAATCTTTATTAGACTTTCGATTGAGATGAAACCTCGTATTTTGGATAATTGAGGGTGCTGATTATAAATGCAGTCACAGTTTTGAGTTTCAGTTTCGTTTGACGAAAATCAAAAATGTTAGATATTCCAAATCTGCATGCTGACCTTGAAGATCTAAAATCTTTATTTGGTTTTGAATAATTTGAGGGTACTCATTACGAATCTGGTCGCACCTTTGAGTTTCAGTTTCGTTTGGCGAAACTTAAAATTTTTAGATCTTTCAAATCTCTAACTTAATCTAAAAATCTAAAATCTCTGTCTGACTTTCTATTGAGATGAAACCTCGTGTTTTGGTTAACCTGAAGGTGCTAATTACAAATCTGGGTTTCTGTAACGGATGTTGAGGACAGAACCATCCAAGGCCGCACAAACATCAAAAATGGAAACCAAACGTGGTCTATCAGATTTTCAATAGGTATTAACAGTGTAAAATGTACAATAAGCATCATTTAAACTTAACTTCTAACAAATTTATTTATGAATAGAAATGAACAAATGAGGGAATAGAACGGAATTAACACAAAACAAAATCAGATTCAGATTCAGTTGTGTGTTTAAAAATGACGACTCTACTTTTATTACTTTAATCCAGTTTCATTGGGATTAAAAACACAAAAATAGCGTGGAAGCCTTAAAACTTCACACCCACTACTTCTTTCCTGTTGATGAAGCACCTCAACGTTAGACAAGTCTCTGCGGCATTTGGCAGAGCAAAAAATACGAAAAAAACCTAATTTTGAATAAGTGTTGTTGTTTGACAGTCGTTCCTTGAAACAGCTACCTAAATAAATACAAAACATCTCCAGACAATACTGCCTATAGGATTGTCTTCAATAGAATGGGAGGTAGCCTTTGCACCTCTTTTCTAGTTAAGCTTCGTATTGAAGAAGATTTGTTCACATTGCTGGCGCTTCATTGTCCATAAAGATTACAAACTACACACTATTGTCACTGATTCGTCGAAACCCCTACGGAGCGATCTGTGGGACCTCAGCTCTTGTTTTATAGTATAAGTTCGTACCCAGGACACTGAGAATGTCAAAGAAGGCAGAGAAGATAAAAGTAAGGAAAAAAGGTAGGAAGCAGAGATAGGGAGAAAACGGAGGTTAGGCATCTTTGAAATATTTCGGCAAGTCTTTAAAATATAGTCGAAGGTTCATTTGTGTTTTTTTTTTCGTAAAATGATTTGATTTGGACTATACCAGATTCGCGATCTGATTCTTTTGTTAACTACAGCAGGCCCTGCCTTGTGCGTAGGCCACTGAGTTGCGCAACAAAGGGTTGATGTGGGATTTTGCTTGACTATGGCATCATTGCTTGATGAAATCCCCTAAAGCCGATTCTTGTTGACCAAATTTAATTTTGAGTTTTTGCACAATAGTGGATACAGCTCCCGAAACGTAATTTAAAATTTGGTTTGTAATGCCTCAGTGTGACATCGCCAGGTCATCTCTTTTTCAATACTGACACTGAGCTGCTTGACAGAATTTTTCCAGGTATACGAGTGCCGTTCACCAACACCTCCCTACTGTTTCGTATAGCTCTTGCCCAAATTTTTAAACTTCTACCTGTATAATTCATAGGCAGCCATTTTATATTATTACTACTGCCCTGAACGTTGTGTACTACAAATATATCGCATGCGTGCGAATATAGCGAGAGAGATAGAAGTTTGTCGTGATTTCAACAAAATTATGTTGAAGTTATCCAGCGTGTGATATGGATGTATACGCGGAAAGTAGCTCCAACATTTCGTATTGAAATTACCGAGAGCGCTTGAGAGAACAGTTTATTTCCCAGCAGGTGCAAGCTTTCCCACCAATTGTTAAAATTACTTTGTTGCTCCTGCTTTAAATTGTAGCATCAAAGTAATTGACAATTTATTAAATGGAAGCAGCCAGACAAAGGTTTCACATACGAAAGTTTAGTGCCTGATAACTTTGACTAAGTACCGTATGACTTATTTTTGCGTTCAATATGTTTCGTCCTTCTCTACACACTGACTCCTTTAGACTTACAACGGTAACAAGAAAAACGATACTCAGTTGTATCTTATTTTTGAAACTTTTACAATATCGAGAAGACCAGTACTTCCTAGATGACATATGTTTATAATTAAAATGAATTTGACAGTGTTTTGTTTCTCAAACTATATAAAAATGTATTCCTAGTAAAGCTACAACTTCACAATTAAACCTGAGAGACGTAACGACCTTAGCCGCTTTCGAAATCTGTCACTACTTATACAGTCCGATAGGTTGGGGTAGTATTGTGATCGTGAATATTTTCGATTTTGAGAGACTACGACTTTTGGGCGTTTTATGATATCTACATAATGAAAATTTAGGTCACTCATTTCCGTCTATTGACGTTTTTCTAGCCGCGTAATCTCAGTAACCGCTGCTCGGATTGTAATGATATATTATCAGCAATATACAGGTAATCCTACTATAATTTTGAAAACATGCGCATTCGCATTAATGAAAAACCAAAAAAAAAAAACAGAACCCCTCCAAGCTTCGTTTTTAGGGGTTTCAGGAGTTCCTAACCATTTTCTATTTATTTTTTTTGAGGGGGGCTTAAATACATTACACTGAAAAAAATTAGCCTTGGTGACATTGTGTAGACCTATCCAAATTTGAATTTTTTATATATGAGGGATAATTTGAGACATACATACATATTATAATCCTATAACGTATAACTTGGAAACTACGAACTTGCTTGTGATGAAACTGCGACACCGTATTGCTACCATGGAGAAAATGATAGCAATGTATCGTTGTTGGAGCAGTTGCCAGCGGCGGCGGAGGAATAAGAAAAACGAAAAATTTTAAAGTTGCTCAAACTTAGTTTTTCAAGTTTCAAATGTCCCTGATAATACCATATTTTGGGTGTGGGCAGTATTGAATGAAGATACTTAACGCCATCTTTTTTATATTTAAGCAGCTCGAAGGCAGAGCCTAAATACGTCGATCATCCTAATGCTTTTAGACCTGATAATCTCAGAGGCTCTATCAACGGGAAGATTATAGAAGGTAGCTCAGAAGAGAATATTTGCCTTAGAATATCGATATATGAATTGCAGGTCACCAACCGTCCGCTGATGAGGAAGCAGGTGAGGGTGGTGCCCCGTAGAAGCGTCACCGATGAGTTCAATTACCCTTCCCTAAGCTGCGTCGAGTTTAAACGGTAAACAGAGTGTAGTAGGGACAGCAGCTCCCCAGTTGTAGAAGAGAACACTAGACCAAAATATAGCCTGGTTCTATACAATGTAATGAGATTGGATGATGAGGTACAGCATACGTTGCAACTGACAGGATGCAGGTAATACATGAGGGTCAAAGAAGGTGATTAGGTCCTCTCATAATAATTGATGATGTAGTTGTAGTACATGGTTTCAAGTAGCGCGAACATGATCTCCGGGTTTTGTCCCCGGCCGGCATTTCCAGCGGTTACAAATGTATTTCATATCTCACATGTGCCAGTCCGGCATCGAACACGGTCCTAATTTACTCTGATGACAGGAAATTAAAGTCGAGCTTCTGTCCATTATGGCAGGAATGTTGTTATCGGCTATCTCCATGGTAACAGCCGGCCAACGCTTTCACACCGCATTCCGTCCGCACGCCGCCGCCGCGCCGTCCTGGCAATAGTCCGGTGTCAAAGGCCATTATACAGATACAGATTTCAAGCAAGGTGAACACGGACGCCCCCTAGCATTGTCTGGACTTGTTCATTAATTCTATTCACAGCTACATGGAAAAAAAGGAAGGGGTCGCCCGCCACAGGTCCCTGCCCTCGGAGAAGAACACACATATCTAGCATGTTCAGTACTGTACTCTGTCAACAGACATAGGCAAACATCCGGTTCTGATGAATAGTCGAGCTCTGCCAAGAAGCTATTTTCCAATGTTTCCATGTTCAGCGCAGTCCAGTTCAACTAATCAATGACACCCCCTTGACGCGGCTCTTCCAGCAGTTTATTCACCAGCATGCGGTTGGTGACCTTTCACTATCCACCAATATTCCAACGGAGACTGCTCCTTTGGGTTGTCTTACATAATTTGATTGCTCACCCAACATATTATATTCACATGCGGGACTACTGTATATCACCACAATGCGCATATTCTTCTTAATCGAACTTTCTTACTAAGTATCCACGCCGTTTAACAGTCTCCTCCTACGTTACCCTAAATGCTAAAGGAGGATAGGTTAATGGAGGAGCTAATTATTTCGTTGTAGGATAATTATTCTGACTAAGCCAAAACATGTCATTAACATGTGATTATTTTGATTGAGTCATTTGCAAAGTTTAAGGCAGGATGGTGGCATGCTTTACAAATATAGTTTTATTTACATTTTCTAGCTGAATTTGCAATAATTGTCTTCCAAACACAACAAAAGTGCAAGAAATCATTCACATGGATGTCGTCTTAACTCTAGTATTGCTCCGCCAGTTGGCGTTGTAGTTAGTTACAAGCGAATTTTATGAATTTATTAAATGCCTTAACTGAAGAGATTTAGACAAGTGACAATACATTTGATAATGAGAAAACCTAATTTCAAATTTACCGATAAAATTGCCAACCTTAGACAAAGGTCAGGGGTATCATATGAACTTAGTTCAAAAAGAGCGAACAACAGAAGCAGCAAACAAATTCTTAATGTGTGGAGAAGCATCTAACGAAGATAATATTTTACTCTAATTTTTTTTATATATTTCCCTCAGTGTAACTTTTAACAATATCGGAAATATTCAGGAGGCTAAAACCTTCACAAATCGCTCTCAATAATGCTTTTTTATTTAATACGCGGTGACCTACTCTTTCTTTTATGGTGAGAATGACCCTACTACGTAGGATAGGATTTCTAGGACTTGGAATCGTTTAGTTAAGTAGCATTGCAATACGCGATTATTGGACTGACTGCTACAGTGGAATTATTGAGACACTGACGCTTTTCGAATCAACTTGTTGGCATTGCACTTGTAGTTATACAGGGTTATTCACGTTATTCGACACGGAGCATTATGGCTAAAGTAGTTGATAAAGAAGGAAATAGTAATTTCGGATGGATAGAGACCCATAAAGGCTACATTTAAAAAATATTTTCATGTTATACAGGGTGTCCCAAAAACACGAAATGTATCAAAGTTATGTTTTTTTTTAATGGAACACCCCGTATATTATTGCATATTCAGATTCCTTGGTAAATTTTAGTGTGACTTTATTTATCATACATGGGACTTAATTTAGCCAGTCTAATGATATAAGGTTGTGAATATCAATCTCTGGTAGTTTTCATTTAATTTCAAATTTTCAAACAAATCGGCTTTTTTCAATTTTCCTACCTATAAGCAACGTAGCAGGCCATGAAATATAAACAAAAATCTGTTCAAGTAGAAGAAAACAACTAACTTAGCAGAGAAATACACATGAACTAGACTAAAGGGACAAGGTTATAAAAATTACTCACAACCAACAAAGTCTAACCAGAAACAACGGCGGTAGTCATCTCTAAGGTCAAAGAGAAGCTGGAGTATAGCAGTAATAGATATTTTTTACAGTCTACTGGCTACCGCAATTTACTAGAGGTTGAAAATTTCCAAGACAATTAAAAACCCTGATATGAAACAAAAACAACCAGCGACTGTTGCTCCAGCACGCAATTATCAATCATATGTAATGGTGTAAAAAAGTAGTAATTTGCGTCGAAGTCGATACCTCTGAATGGAGCCCTTCTATTTTTCAATATCTATTAGCAATATTGCAAACAAGGAATACTGACAAATCAGGTTCAAATTTTCTACCATTTGAGTTATGTTTTATAATTTGAACAAATTATAATTCATTCTTTATTTTCTGCGATCTTGCTAATAGATACTGAAGGATTTTCAGAACTCCAGTCAGAGGTACTTTTGACTTGAGTTTTGACAGGATTACATACTTTTTTATATCAATAAATGTGAAATTTTATTACGAAAATAATAAACTGCCTCCAACATTATCCAGTAGGTTTCGTTTCATTTCAAAATTTTTAATGGTTTTGGAAATTGCCAATCTCTAGTACATTGCAGTAGCTAGTACGCCGTGAAAAAATCCATTTCTGCCATACTCCAGCTTCTCTTTGACCAAAGATATGTTACCGCCTTTGTTTCTGGTTAGACTTTGTTTGGTGTGAGCAATTTTTATAATCTCGCCCTAGTTCGTGTGTATTTTTCTGCCAAGTCAGTTGTTCTCTTCTACCTGAACAGGTTTTTGTTTATGTTTCATGGCCTGCTACGTTGCTTATAGGTAGGAAAATTGAAAAACGCCGATTTGTTTGAAAATTTAAAATTAAACGAAGACTACCAGAGATTGATATTCACAACCTCATATCATTAGAAAGACTATCAAATTCTACGTTTAACCGTATAAAAAAATTAGGCACTCCCATTTGAAAAAATCAAGTTATCGCTGATCGAAGTTTCCTTAATTAATCGACCGATTTCTCCAAGAATAAACGTAATTTAATTTTGACAGTCTTGTCAAAGCTGACGCATTTTATGCTTAGTGATACGGCAGAGTTGTAGCCTTCCAGATGTTATAATCTCTGCGATATTCAATTTTTTCCTGATATCTACTTATTCCGAAAATGGTGATTTACACCTAAACGGTTCGCTTTAAGTCCCATGTATGATACATAAAGTCACACTAGAATTCACCAAGGAATTCGAATATGCAATAATATGCAGGGTGCTCCATTTAAAAAACATAACTTTGATACATTTCGTGTTTTTGGGACACCTTGCATAACATGAAAATATTTTTAAAATATAGCCTTTATGGGTCTCTATCCATCCGAAGTTATTGTTTTCTTTTTTATCAAATACTTTAGCCATAATGCTCCGTGTCGAATAACGTGAATAACCCTGTATATTATATTTGGTCCTGAGTTCGAGAAACTCATGTCCAGTGTCTTTTATATTTCTCTCATAATTTGATACTCTCTCTGATCACATTACTATATTTAGAGCTGTAAAATAAATTCACCCATTTAACAGATTTTTATGTCAATATGACGGCGTACTGGTCTATAGAAGATTACAAAAAAATGTTACCTATTAATTTAAGTCGTGTGTTTTGAATATACTGCCAAAGTTTACGGAATACATTTTGCTTTTTGCTTACTGCTGTTTTATTACATTACAGGACTATCCAATGATTGAGCAGTTGCTTCAGAAAGCTCTCTGTTTGATCATGTTTTACTGTAGCACCCTTGTTACCTGACGCGTTCATACATTTCTTCGAAATGTTTATTATAACTTCAATAGCACTCGATTCGATTTGGCATATTGTGCGCTTTATTATATAATATCCTGTTACTACTAAACTTTTTTCATATTATGGTTACAGTTACACTTTTTGACAGCATCTTATCTCTGTATCCAAGGCATCCTCTTCCTGTAGATTGTATTCATTTATTGATCTTCTGATTCTTTCATTCCATGACCTATGTGGTCTGCCCCGTTATTTTCTGCCTAGTGTGTGAATTTGTGGTTCTTGGGTTTTTAGGCCGGCGTCGTTTAGCGTTAAAACTTGACGTTTCGCCACCACGAGTGGATGGCATCTTCAGAAGCTATTTCACTTTGGCGACTAGCTTCTGAAGATGCCATCCACTCATGGTGGCGAAACGCCCAAGAACCACAAATTCATTGGACGATGGCCGCGAAAGCCTTACACAGTATATCATCTTTCTATTCGATCCAGCACCGTTTCTCCTGCTTATTCGAGCTCTTACTATCTCAGTGGTTTTATTTTCTGTTTGTGATATTCTGGCGCTTCGTCTGATGCAGTTCATTTCTACAGCTAGGGTCCTTCTTGTTAGATCTGCATTAAAAAACCACGCTTCTGATCCGTAGTCTGAAACAGCGCCCACCATTGCTTCACCCACTCGTTTCTTATTTTTATTTGAAGTATTTTTATCTCACCAGATTGAGTTCATCTACGATTTTCCTACCTTATTCAACTCTGTGCTTTATTTATGTTTCTTCCACTCCGTTTTTATCTACCCATCTAGAACTAGTACTGATGTTCACACTATATTTTCATTATCTCTAGATGACGTAGTTTCCAAGGCTTCCGGAATTCTCTTGGATTGCATTTCTTATCGTATAAATGTCGTATCTAAGCCTGTCAGTCATTTTCTTGTGGAAGGAAGGTCCGATTAATAGTTAATAGACAGCTGTCGTAGCTACTATTCGTGACCTAACGGAAAATCATTACTTCCTCCGCTGCATATTTTAGAAGCCGAAACATTCACAGCCCTGTTCATTACGTTGATTGATTGATAGACGTACATACGTGCAATAACTTATAATACCCAAAAGTTATAAATTACTGCGTATGCCAGCCACATAGCCTAGGAAGGCTTTGAATCGATATAATGTTTGTTCAGGGTCGGTAAATATTACTTAAGATAATATATCATACCATGAAAATCGGTAGGCATGCTTCAGTATCCCAATTGCTCACCAAGTTAGACAAAAAATATCGTTTTTTCATCATAAAGCTTTCGATTTGTTATTGAAGCGATTAGAGACTAAAACAAGCTTTAGTTAAATGATGATGCCTATTGAGATTTTTTTGTCAGACTGCATTAACGAGTCAGTAGATGACTCTCTCCCTCTCTCTTGGGGGACACTATATTCCAAGCACACACGT
Organism: Callosobruchus maculatus; assembly: GCA_951848785.1. Classification (NCBI taxonomy): domain Eukaryota; kingdom Metazoa; phylum Arthropoda; class Insecta; order Coleoptera; family Chrysomelidae; genus Callosobruchus; species Callosobruchus maculatus. The sequence continues at coordinate 21,628,157 of CATOUR010000014.1, read as the reverse complement.
GAGCGACTTTAGCCTGTATCTTTCGTATTCACTAAACTCAGGGGCTTAGGAGGCGAATTACCATCAGCTCTGGCAGCCAGACGGCACTAGAAGCATTGAGTGCTTGTAGGTTTACACCTGCGATGTAGAAGTTTCTTGGATGACATTTCGGTACTACATCAGGTATCCCTTATGGAGGTGCCCAGTCATGCTAGAGTTCGAGGGTCGAGAAGTAACATCCTGAGACCTGAGCCGGCCTTGGAGCTGGCAGCAAGTATCATTACACTCTCAAATAGCTTAGGTGCAAATCCCTCCCATGAAGTTTTATATTTAACTGCTCCAACTGACTGAAGATGTCCGATAACATATAGAACCAAGCTGGGTCATCAAGATTATCCCTATATTCCTGTCTCCTCTACATTTTCAAAAAAAAGTTAATTTAACTTAACACTTGTCAAAATGTTCTGACTCAATGTTTGCGTCCGGATATTCGACTGACAATGATTGACAGGTCATAGACCTCACCTTTTGTAAACATTGATATAGGAACATGCAGCCTCGAAATGTTTAAATTTTAAGACACAAGGTGTCAATGTTTCACTCTTGTCTTCGTTTTTCCTCAGTTATTCTCCAACAAAATGGCACAACATTATAAAATTACGTATTGTGGGGTCCTTTTAGGCGAGAAATCCAAATTCAATAACGGGATCGCTATCATGACATAGAGGGTGCCACATACGGTACATTGGACTCATTTAAATTATCAAAACTTTTTTCTGGTGCATCAACGTGAAGAGGTAACCGTTTTCAAGATAACGTTAACTGAAGTGTCCAATGCGATTGAATTATCAGTATTTCCGCACAAATGAATACTGGACTCATACTTTTACATACCACTAACGGAGAATTTTTAAACTTCAACACCACCTATTTTAAAGTAGACATGTTTGAAACATGTTTCTTGATTTATTATTATTCGTTCGAGAATACCTATCATTCTTTTGATCACACCTTACAACTAAATAAGGGTGCCCGGGAAATTGCAATAAAGGTTATCTCGAAAACATTTATCTGTAGCAACTTAAAAAAAAAGTATACCTAGGTGGCGCCCTCTATTCATGATAGCAAAACAGTGGCCGAATTTGGATTTCTCCCCTTAAAAACCCCTTAATACCTAACTCTTTAGATCGTTATGCCATTTTATTGCGGAATAATTGAGGAAAAAAAACAAAAATAAAAGTGAGACTTTAACACGCTGCTTCTTGAAAATCAAGCATTTTAAGGCTTCATGTTCCTGTCTCAATGTTCATAAAAATGTGAGGTCTATCACCTGTCAAGCGTTGTCGGTTGAATATTTTATTTTGACTAGTCGCCCAAGTTATACGATGGAAACGTGGACTCTAAAAGTATCAACTATGAATCGCCTGGAAGCATGCGGGATGTGGCTACACAGAGGAATGTTTCGCATTCCATGCATAGACCATGTAACAAACACAGAAGTCTCACGTAGGGCCAAAACAGAGAGACAATTGTTGACCACCATTAAGTGTCGTAAAATTGCATATTTGGGCCACATACTAAGAGGTGAAAAATATCATTTGTTACAACTAATATTGAAAGGCAAAGTCGACGGTCGAAGGGGACCTGGGAGACGACAACAATCTTGGCTCCTTAATTCGTATATTCGTCCATTCTCGTAATGGACGGAAATACGCAGTGCAGCACAACTGTTCCGTATGGCGTATAGCCATAGTGATCGCCAACGTGAGGAGGACCTGATACGGCACATGAAAGAAGAAGAAATCGCCCAAGTATGTATTCCAACCCCCAAGGGGTCGCAATCTACCGGCAAGAAACCACTGACCTATATAGAAGGTTTTTGAGATGTAGTGTGAATTGTCAATGAACATAAAAATTGTTTCTCGTTAGCTTTTCAATTTGGAACAGCCAACTGCCGAACATGAGCCAACCACTCTATCTGTTCCACCCAGCCCCTTCGTTGTTAACAAATATACGCACATGTAATAAAATACCGATTGCCGCGAATCAGAAAACGTACAACACACAGGGTACATACGTAACAAGTCCATCGCTAAATTGAAATTAGATAATACCGCACGCAGAGCAGATATGGGGCTTAATCGAAATAATCTACACCTGTGGCTTCGTTCTGCGGATTACATCTGTATCGATTTTGTGGGGCTTGCTCTCTGTTCATAAATGCAACGTAAATTGCGAAAAGAACAGGAACTGTTTAATTAAAGTTCCAGTGTGATGTGAAAATGGTTAAGAGTTTTTGCGGAAGCTATAAAGCTAATGATCTTTAACCAAATTCATTATAGAATAGCTGATCCGACAGACGCTGTCCTGTCTTAGCTACGAATGTTGAAATTGAAGTTAAGGCTGGAATAAACAATAATTATCTGAAAAGCATAGTGTTTATTGAAATGCTCTTTTATGTTCAGCATTTTTTGTTTAGCCTTCGGGCGCGTAAATAAATAGTCATGATGATTTTGTCTACGCGGAATAGGCCATGTGGAAAATACGGGTTATCAAGATTGAACCCACAAACGTTCAACGACTGGCCCTTATGATTCAGCTATGAAAACTACAATCGCTTTAAGTCGAACGGTATGTAGCTTGGAATCATAGGGATGCGTGGAATCAAGTCCTCCTCGCTTTTGTATTTCCCTGTTTTTTTAATAAATTTTACGTTTCCCTATTTGAGCTTTACTTAATACAAAATCACTGAATGCTATCTTCGACTGTAAATTAATGATAGGCCGTAATTTCGAAGATGCACAATACCAGATACGAAGAAAAATTGAAAGAAAAAAATGTGTTTTCATATTTTCAATCTGAAAAAATAGCATGATTTAATTCTTTTAAAGCCAATGGCGTACACCTTTTTATCTTCTAGTCATTGGTGACTTAGATACTCAGTGCAGTGAAAAACAGTGACAAATTTAAAAAAGAACGGCTCACTAATTTTTAAGACATTGATAAAACACCAATTTTTTTCTCAACCTTCAACACCCTGTATTTTGAAAACCAGACTCTTCAAGACACATATTATAAGGAACATTTCTATTTGAATTTGAGTTATAAATATCCCCTTGAAGTTACGGCACGGCATAGTAAACAACCAGCACAATATCTCTGAGGATTTCCTATATAAAAATGGTTCCCACAAAATTTAACCTTGGGATGATTTTACGGCTGTGAAGTTTGAGTAGAGATGCGAGAATGAAAATATCGATACCGGTATCGATATTTATTAGCCAAATAGGCGGGCTTGGTTCGTACAGAGAATTTTGTGCAATTGATTACAGCCTTCAATAATTATATAATTATTTTCGATGCCGACACCCCTACAAAAGTATCGATACCGGCTTGGAAACGCTCAAAAAGTAGTAAAAAAGCAAAAGATAAAAATACTCGATATTAGTGCAGAAGTACAAGTATCGAAGTATCGTTAGCATCCCTACAACAAATCATCCAAAAGTGGGGATGGGCGTGTAATTTCTGCCAACTGAAGCTATTGTGCTGGTTGTTTACTATGCTGTGGTTACGTTAATGAACCCCTTGTATGTACGTATTCGTCATTATTTCCAGAACGAACACTTGACAGGCTCAAAATTTCCAGATGATTCCATGACGTTTACACATCTAACATCTAACTTGTATTTTCGCAGCAACGTCATATTGACAACAATAATAAGCAAATCACTAACACTGTAGTACGTTACGCTCCTCGTAGTCGTTAAGTTTTCCCGCATTACCTAAGATTTTGTAATTTTCTGTATAACTAACTCTAATTAGCTTTCTTCCCGTAACAACCTTGTACGGAGTATTAGACAGTTTCTAAAAAAAGGTGGACGAAATTGATAAAGTCGTTCTCCAGTGATAGAGCACCCCTAGAAGTATCTGAATCATCCCCGCTGTTATGCAATATTTTGTAGTGTTCGAGTTATGGATTTTTTTCTGAGAATTCTCTACCTCGACAACTTAAAACTGTTCACAAAAGAAAATTAAAAGACTTTTCCAAATTCTCTCTTTTGCTAATTAATCTTCAAGAGTTTACTGTTCATACATAAAGAAATCGACTTAGTAAATCTGATGAAAGTTACGAAAATTATAGTGTAAAGTGAAAAATGTACGTTATGTTAATTATGACTTAAATTTTCGACTTGCAATTAAAAATCTAAGGAGGTGATTTCTATGCAGATCTAAAAACTTCTTCAGACCCTCAGCTGTCGTATCCCCATTAAGTACTACTTTTCTTTAATGACTGTGATAGTTCAGTCTGAAGAAGTTTTTAGACCTGCTTAGAAATCATGAAATCACCCCTTTGAATTTTTAATTGCGAGTCGAAAATTTAAGTCATAATTATCAGATCGTAAATTTTTCACTTTACACTAAAATTTTCATTACTTTCATCAAAGTTATGAAGCCAATTATTATTTTATGTATAAACAGTAAGCTCCTGGAGACTAATTAGCAAAAAAGGGAATTTTGGAAAGTCTTTCAATTTTTCTTTTGGGACAGTTTTAAGTTGTCGAGGTAGGTAATTCTCTAAAATTCAGAAAAAAATGCATAACTCGGAAACCACAGAAAATTGCTAATGTATATGGGAGTGATTCAGATACTTCTAGGTGTGCTCTATCTCTGGACTTCCACTTAACACTATCTTTTGGGACACCCTGTATAATATAGATATATGTTTATGAAGGTACTACTTTGGCATCTGCTACAAGTTGAAGTTGAAGGGCAAAAACGATTATAGAAAAATTACAATCATCAAAACTGTAAGAATAACTTATATAAGCATCATGCTACAAAAGCCTACACCCCACGGAAGTTTTGTTTACAGTATCCTAATCTTCTTGATGATTTTCAATTCGGTGGTGAAGCTAAAATATAAGCTCACATTTAAACGGAAGAATACAAAAATCGTCCTATTCAAGGTTTTTTCGACGATGCATTTCTGACAACTATTTCCAAAGTTTTCCTAAATTTATTTTAATTTATTTTACCCTCTATATTTCACATGCAAATTATTTATAGTCAATAATCTTACCTATTTTTTGAGCAGATGCATTTTTGCTGAAAACCTTTATAGAAAACTTCAAATCATTTAAAATATGGACTATAGTTTTGCCCTAGCGGGTAATGTCCATGCATTAACATACATTTTTCATCGTAACAGAGCAGCTTCACGAATTAACAGAATGTAATGTCACTACGTAAGAAACAATAATATTAGAACGTAGCTATTTACTACCATAATGTATTTTTTGTGGTTGGATCATTTGTGACAATTAACCTGAAAGTATACGAGTAGAAGTCCACACATTAGTCTAAACAAAAAAGTTTTAATATATCCCTTTTGCACTTTATCGGCTATATATGAGTGAGTTATTATCTGTCAAGTCTCGCGCTGTCTACATTTACCTTCCGATACAATTTATGACTCAAAAATGGCGATAATGATGAAAAACTCTGATGTGAAATTTATGTCTATCCACCTCTACTTTCCACTTTTACATCCATTTTCTCTTTTCCGTAAAAAATTTAGAGAGCTCTTTGGGTTCGGGTATCCTCGGTTACCACTTTGATGACCCAATTTAATTACCTATTGATTTATTCACCCCTTCAAACGAACCAGGGAATATTTTATTCCCTTCCGTCGACTGGAAGCGGTCCCGTCTCCCCTATATGTCAGATTTTTTCTCGGCTGTAATAGCTATATTCATACTTTCATTAGACTTTGACAGTAGATAGAAGATACAAGGGCTGGAAATATCGTACACTAAGATACAAAATAAATGTAACTCGCAAAATTTTGGTGATTTTTAAAAGCTTCAATTTATCTACTCAACACAGAGGAACAGTTTGTAGGTAAAACTGATGAACCACTGCTGTCAATTTTCTGAACATTAATACAACAAATCGGTCATCGTCACAATGGTTTCAACTTATTAATTACAAACTCATTAAAAACATCTACTATGGTCTGCATCACTTTGGTGTAAGTTTACAGTGACTCAATATTTCTCGATTGTCCTTTAATGATGTTCCTACGAATACTTCTTTAGAGAAAAGTAAACATTAAGCAAAGCAAATAATGGTCAATCACCAAGATATTAACGATTTTTATTTAGTATCTCAAAATAAAATAGGAGCCTACAAATATATTGTCCTTTATGAAAAGGTTCCATACTGTTCCAACATTTTAAAGGTTGATGTGATTTGTAAATCCATTTTCAACATAAAACGCATATGCAAAGTTTTTATTCTTTGTATTTATTTTGATAGAACATTTTTAATTGGTATAAATTTGTTCTTAATTCTATACACCTGTATTAGAATATGGTATTTTTTCATACTATACTATGCCTCGGTAGGCTACTCAAATACAGTCTCAGAAAAACTGGAATGCCCTATACTGTATTTTGCGTAAAATACTATGAATTGATCTTGTAAACATGTCAAGCGATAGCTGACATTAGTTTAATTATACGTTTGAAATATATTTAGTCCAGGAATTGTAACTTAAAGCCAACCAATATTTACGGTACATAGTACCAATGAAGATGATCGGTAGCCTAAATAACCATCATTTATTTAAACTATTTTGAGACAATACAATACAGAATAATATTAGCGTTCATTTTGTGTACATTATTATACCACGTAGTTAGCTCTCGTCAATAACCATATGTTCTCTATTTTAAGCTCTTTGTTTATGCTCTTTTTAGAGATTAATAAAGCTTGTCTTAGCCGGTCAGACATTTATTCATTTTTCGTTCAACCCTAAAGATTTCTTCTGGAGGCAGCATAGTGCACTCTATATTTGAACCCGGTACACTAGCTTCTTCAAATAATAATAATAACTTAGCTTTTGAGTCCAACCATTAGTGTATAATAGCTACTTCTTATAGCAAATTTAATATTGAACCTACAATTTACACTTTTGATCAGTTTTACTCACTGTTTGACGTTGACCATATTTGCGAACTTACGATTACGTTTACGCCAGAATTTGAAAAATACGCAATGAATTTTTACAAACTGCATCCAAACACCCATTTGACATGAATCTTAAGTTACATTATTATTTCTTACTACCTCTGTATAATGCGAATAATGTATGAAAAAATAAATAATTTTGATAATAGATTTTCACCCTTTTCTCAGCAAAAATTGCAAGCTTTTATATATTCTTCTGAGAGGAAAGGCTCCCTTTACACAAAATGTGAAACCATACTGCAATTCGGTGTGATCAGTGAGACTCTTCAATTATACCGTGTATTTGTAATATCATTGCACTTCGGCATAGTATTGCTAATCAAAAAGGTATGATCCTTTCCATCTAACCTACCTAAGAGTATGACTTATGACTGGCCTCTTTCTTAAAAACTGAGCTGCAACACCATGAACTATATGAGTCAAGCAGAGACTGAGAAGTTGTCAAACTGATCAAGCCACCCTCTATTTTAAAAGCCGTAGGGCACCAGCGTTGCGCTGCGAGAGAATCAGTCATCCCTTTCAATGGGGCCGACCCTTTATTACTTTTATCGACCCGATTTTGATACCCTGTCTTCTTATTAAAAGTATACTCTTGAGTGATCAGCCCGAGTCAATGTCGCAGAAATTTTAACGAGAATAGAGACCGGAGGTGCTACTTCCCGGACACCCTCCCCCTCCCTCTTATAGCTGCTGTTTCTGGCTGTACAGTTTTATGGATCGTAAAGAGAGTGTCTCGCTTGAAGAAGGGATTCTGACAAAGGCTGGAGATATCAAAATGTCTTTGGCGCAGATAGTGAAGATAGCTGATGTGTTTTGCATACCATTTACCAAGAACGCAGAGGCTGCTTGATAGCCTTTAGTAGAAGGCAGCGATTGGTGATAGTGTTTATGCACTTCTTCTATTGTTCGCCCTATCCATCTGCCCTGCTTAATCAATCTGTCTGTATGCCTTTTTCTAATATACTACTCGCTAGTGAAACTCGAACATCTAAAGAAAAGGGATACTTGCATTGAAACTTTTTTGTTCATTCAGACCCTATTTACCTACATGGCATCTCTAAAAAGCTCTAGATGTGTAAAAACAAAGCATGGCTTGTCGATGCAAAAACGATAGCGCGGTGACACCTGTTGCAAAGGTGATGAGAGACCAGTTAGTTGAGTAGAGATGAACTGGTTGTGCAAAGACGCCTCCTAGAAGATGACAGCCACAGTTTCCGCATTTAAACCCCTTTGAACGGGTTCTAATTGTAGGCCAATGAGAACGTGGTGCTTCTTTCAGAGCAATTGCTGTAGCCATGGGAGGTAACGTGGCTACAGCTGTAGCACGATGGAGCGCATGGATCGCAGAAGGGTGAATGCAGCGAGCTGGAGAGCGGCAAGATCGTCATCTACGACGACTGACAGAATGGAGCAATATACTTGTGTAGAAGGTAAGGTTATACAAAAATGGTTGTCTGCAAATTAAAGTAGTAAAAATAATCAATGGTTTGATTTAGCAATTCAATTTTTTGACCAAAAAATTAAATCCAGCTCTGTATCATGGGCACGGGCAGAAAATCATCAGACTTGTCGATTGACTATGCAGAATGTTTATAACTAACTAAAAGTGGAATTTCACTTAAACGGTTGACGTATAATCCCTCACCTTCATTACAGCTGACAACTATCATTTTTTTAAATGGCCAGAGTAATTTTAAAAATCAATGTAAAATTCAACATGATGTTGCTGTCGGATGTTGTAACTAAACAAAATTTGTTGTATGCAAAAGTCGCTTGATGAAATGCAGCGTTAGTTTCCGTACTATAAATGGAAATGCCACCTCGCGAAAAGCTCGCGTACCTGTTGAAAGTGTAACTCATACGTAAGTATTGGGAACCGAACATGTGTCAGATGACGCTCACCAAGCGGAAAATGTGAACCGCGATGCCATGGAAATAACAAAGTGTTGAACATATTTAAGACCTAACATACAACTTTTTTTGGACAGTCAACATACGACCTGTAAAGTGTACAGGGTCTGATCCAGAACAGATGCAGATGGCCAATACGCTCATTATTTTTATCATGTCGCACAGGTCAGTGTAGTTACAAACAAGGTCACCCTTGAACGCCACAATTTGTTTAGCAGTATTGGCTCAGAATAAATATGTACGACGTACTTTTCTTTATCACAGATTCACCAGCAATTTTCTTACATGTAAACCATATTCAGCAAATAAATGGAGTGAACACGTGGATAAACCAAGCTTACATGACACCAATAACACATGACGTTTTAAAAAATGGCGTGAGTGAAGTGTCTTGAGTCAGAACTGCCCACACATTATATTCGCTAGAATTCCTCTATCTCTACACCGTCCTCATTAAAAAAGCTATTTTCTATTACATCTATGCCTTATCGGGTACAGACTATCTCATGAACATTTTGAAGGGCTTGCCAAAGTTTTAAATTATATATGAGCGTTCCATTCAAATGAAAATTCTACTATGTTAGATATAATGTAATGTGGTGCCCAAAGTTTCGCATCGTCAGTTGTAGGTGGCTGTGCACGAGGCCAAGTCGACACACATGACACGTTATAGTTTGAGACAACAGATGGGGCAGTGCTGCAATTACTATCACAAGCCTGACAAAATTCAACTATCAATTCAATTCAACTATCTTTCTGAGAGCGTGGGAAAGCTTACTTAGGGTAAACTACCCAGTTATTGGCACTTTAAGAGATTCCTTACTTTTAGATGTCCTTTTAAAAGGCTTATGTACCAAACCTATTATTGAAACTATGAAGTTATGTGCCCCTAACATTCTACTTCCACAAAACATAATAAGAAGTAAGAATCAGCGAGCTATTTCCATGGAAATCGGTTTAAAATGAAAAGTTGTGAAAGTGCCAGTTATTGACACTCTTGGCCAGTTGTTGGTACCCACTACTGCCTAGTTATTGGCACCCGTGGGCCAGTATATTATTGATATCTAGGTACCTACCTAGGTGCTTATATGGCATTGCATCTGATAATTGATTTGACTGTGGCTAATATTTCTTTATATAATTCTTTCAGAGATATCTAGCTTATTTCATAGACCACGATGTTTGTTTCAATTCAGCTGTTTAATTGATAGAACTATAGACAAAAACCTAAACAGTTTATTAAAAGAAAAACTTAAAAAGTATGACAACCAATGATCGGAAAAAATAACCTTTGTTTCGTCCATAGACATTTTTTTATGGTCGGCCTCCCGCAAAGTCTGAAAGCCTATGGCGCTCTAGAAGCGCTGCGAGAGGATAGGTGTCGGTTCACGTTAGATTTGAAATGCTGTAGGTTGTAGCCGTCGGAAAACAAATTCTGGTACCACTTACTACATTCATGTAAGGCATTTTTCACACAAAAGTATCTTTAAAGATTTTATTTTCTTCCAGACACATTGTATGGTAGGTTCTAGTACATGACCTGCATTTTATGCGTATCATATTCGAAGTTATATTCCTTGTACAGGGGTAACATAATATTTTTTTCAGAATAGCTTGATCGCTTTCGCTTAGTTTTCTATATTGGTGGCATCTGAAAGAAACATACTTTTCCGCACTATAATAATTCCTACAGTTTAAGTGTTAAAAACTTTCCAACAATATTAGTATCTTGTTTTTTACAATCTTAGTCGCGTGCCAAGTAATGGAAAACTGGCCGTTTTGGGTCACCAGTAGTTGGCACGTGAATATTTTCTAAAAAGCCATAAAAAATTTGCATTTTCAGACTGAATATAAATAGCTGCGATTGAATTCGACTATTTCTGATTACTTATAGTGTAAAAAAACATGCAAATTTTATAAAATAATGCCCACAAAATAATCTCAGTGTTACGGAACGAAGCTAGATTTACTACTACCAATAGAAAGTAACAAACTAACAGAGAATATGAATATTGTTTCCCTATGGTAACTATTTCCATTACTAACCATTTTTTCTATCAACTACTCAGATTTAAATTATTTTTATGAACTAAGTAGGTAAAAAAAAAACAGGAGTTATGAAAGTGCCAACATTAGGCAGGCTTATTTTTGCCAGGTACCAATAGTTGGCATAGGGGTGCCGGTAATTGGCATTACGCACATTTTATGTAACCAGTGGTTGGCACCCTATTATTTTGAACAAATATACACTTTATCAAGGAAAAAATAGATAAATATCTAACCGACATTACTTCAAGGGTATATGTTATCGGAAGTAGATATTTTCATTAAATAGTTTTTTTATATCAATAATGTCCTGATAGTACGTCTTAACAAAACGCTAATAATTTTCCGCGATTTGCTCTTCTCAAAAACACAACCCCTTCGCTCTGCTCTCGAAGACATACTAAATCACATAGGCACGATTAGGATATTGGAAAATATTAAGCGATGTTGCAGTTCATACGGGAAAGGACATTGGAAGCACATTACTTTACTGTTACCTTATTTTTTAGGAAAATAGATCAGAGTGCCAACGATAGGAAGGGTGCCAGCAATAGGCGAGTTTACCCTATCTGACGTAGGCAAAGCACACACATAAAACAAATAGAAGAGGGTCTAAAGTAAAGGTAAAGCCACTCCTGCGTCCACGGCCAGTGCATTCACACGATTCGCATTCTGGAATAAATGGATCAACGTGAAAATGTTGCAACATACCTTTTTTGTTTTTAGGAACTCGCGCATTTTCGGGACGCCATTCGGATGTTTATGGGCTACATGAAATTGTCCTGCCGGAAAACGCTCGCAATACACGAAAAAACCCAAATCTGTTGAAGGCAGTGATAGCTTGGAAAAAGCGGTACACAATAAATATCTGAGCTGCATAGCCATATGCGGTATAAAGCAGTAGCTTACTGTGATTGACAAAACATTTCTTTCAAATTACATATTTTATCGACTAGCTTTGGATGTTTCAATTAAGTCATTTAAATGCATTTCACTTATAGCTGTGAAAGGTGGTTGTTTTTCAAAAAAAAAAATTACAAAGAAAACCTAGAAATTGAGATCACAGATTGATGTAACTAGGTCATTGGATGATGGAAACTGTATAGTTGACCTACACCTTTATTTAAATTTTTCATTTAAAACACTGCAACGCACTGAGAAAAAAATGTTCTTTCAATGTTAAAAAATACTAAAAAATATTCTTGTCTGTAAAATATGTGTCCTGTATTGATTTAAAGTTATCATAAGTGCCTAGTTGTGCTCCATTGGTTCTGTTCTTTTCGAGTGTGGAAATCTTAATGCTAATGCTAAAGGTCACAAAAATTTGGGCTGCTATGTAGTAGACCCTATATACAAAAACCACTATGCCTCTTCCAGAAGTAGTTTCAAAAAGATGAAATTACAATTTTCGCTTTAGAAAATAATGTAATTTTATCCTTTTGAGACTACCACTGGAAACGGTATAGTTTCCTCAAAACTGAAATACTTCGGGAAACAGTGAGGTTTATTCAATATTGTCTACTTTAATTTTTATAACCAACGACATTCACCGTCGTGGACTATTCCTTTTAATATTAGATAAGCAACTAACTGATTGAGGCTAAATTGTATAACTGCAGTCAATGGAAGTTATAGTAATGTTTTATAATCCTACTAGGTTATGCAGTAACCGAAAGATAGACGTTTTCATAGAATTTCTGATAAGATATTAAATTGGAACTAAAATGAAAGTCAACTGTACAAGGTACAAGCATTTTGAAGTTAATTACAAGACACGTTCCTATTCTTAGAAAGCGAGGCAACAGAATTATCAAAATAATTTCCAAATTCTCACGGTACATGGTATTTCGAAAAACAGTAACACTTTTTCAATTATGGCATCCCGAGTAAACTAAAATCAAGCATCTTGTACCCCCGATACTGAGCGTTATTTAAAAAATTCCCGAACCCCTACCATGTGACCGCAAAGTGAAGTTTTTGGTCTGATACTTTGAGACCATGTAATAACATTGTTGACTGCAATTAATCCAAATAAAATTGTATATTATAATAGGTAACCTTACTATTGTATGACCTAGAACATATTCCATAAGATGTAGAGCAGTTTCTGTACTTTCCACTCATGCATGTCAATCAGCAACAGTCGCTTTTTATACTGTTGCTAAATAAGGAATGGAAGTAGACCTATGACAGATGATTAGGAAAATTCATTCAATAGTTATGCAACTAATCAACAAAGAATATACTCTCATAACTAAGGGGCTAATTATTTTTATCTACCAATGATTTCACAAAGAGCACATGCAACGCAAAAGCGGAATTACAGAAATATGATGAAATATTTTATTAATAAATAAAATCCCCTGCTCGTATTATATTGTTTCGGTACATGTACATAGAGCCGGGCGGTTTTTTTCAAAAGGCTGCATACAGACCGCATTAATAAAATAGACAATTGGATGCAAACGTGTCGCAAATATACGAACGTACAAAAAACAATGAATAAATAGTCATTTGGACTCTATTCAATACGCGTAAGCGTACCGAATATTAATCATAAACTCCATTTAATTTCAAATATATGCACTTTGGGATTAATATATATTTATCATGTCTCTTGTATGTATATGTGTGCTTTCTGCTGCCATAAAACGAATCAGAATTTAGCGACGTTGTTGACTTTTTTTCATCCTGAACGCATGACTGAGCTACATGAGCGGTATGACAGTGCCAGTTCTGCAAAGTTCTTAGGTATCCATTTACATCCAAAACTATGTTGGAATTCTCATGGTAATTCACTAGTAAAATCACAAACAGTATCTGCCTTACGGCAGTTATCAGCCGCATCTCCTAATATGCTGCGTATGGCGAATTTTGCAATGATACACTCAAAACTCAGTTATGGTTTACTCGCTCGAGGACATTCGTCAACATTTTCTAGAATATTTAGACAACAAAGAAGAGCAGTTAAGACAACAATCACATAAAGATGATTGCAAGGAAGTATCTATTTACTTAAAAATTCCAACTCTCCCGTAACGAGATGCGCTAGAATGTTTTCTGTAAACTCATAAATATCAGGATAAGTACAAAACTCATACTTATAGGAGATTAATAGAGGGAAAAGTACTTTAAAGCTGCCATTCAGAAAACTTGTCCTGCGAGAAAGCTTTCCTGGTACGTAGTTAATATACCAGCCTTTCTCGCCTGAAGTGTGAGGCTCTCTCATAATGGGGAACTACTGACTCTCAATTCATCACTATACCTCGCACTACTGTAGCCATTTCTACATTTTGTCATGCTAGGCTTGTGTTACGTATAATACAAGCCAGCACCTGTATCACATTAGTGCCTTAACAAGCACTGCCTTTTACCTCTAGGTATTTGCAGTATTTTTGTCTTTACCTGGTGTGTATCGTATGGTTCAGAATTTTGGCACCACCACTTCTAAGTCTAGTTCATTTTCAGTCCTAATTGCAAGTACATTTGGGTAGATGATTGGAGTATCCCTTTAATCAGAAAGATATACGCGTTTCGTCGATACAGCCCCAAATTTCTGATCCCCTCCGACAGCATAACGAACCAATAAGCCCTTCAGCAAACAAACCCGTAGCCCTTCGTCTCGTTCGCACAAATTTTAAACCTTCCAAAAAAGTGTAATAAGCGGAATATACGCCGAGGCCCTTTCTCGCGCCTGACCTGAGCTCCTAAATAAATTTCCCTTCAGTCGATTGATCCCGTAATCACGGACAGCCCAGCGGCCCTTCGAACGAGGAAAACCCTTGTAGTGCGCGCACCAACATTCTCACTCGATATCTTAGCAGCGACCGTAAGGGCTTGTCGCCCTTCAAAAACATCTGCGCCCCTCTCTTACCCTTAATTTGGCGCATTTGTTTCGTGTCCGTTTAAAGAGAGCGTCAGCTTTCCTCGATTTCCCTGCAAGATATTGGGATGGCGAGATTGCTTGTTGTTCAAAATTACCTACAGTCTTATGTAATGAAGGGTATTATCCACCCTCCGTCTTCAGATCAACTCTAGTAAGAAGTCAGACTGACTTTGGGCTATGTAAATAGAATAACGAAAGAAACATGGAAGGGGCATTCATAGCTATCCTTTCTGTAGTAATATAGCAGTGATTGCTTTTTGTTCAAAATTATCTACAGGCTTATATAATGAAGGGCATTATCCACCCTCTGTCTTCAGATCAACCCTAATTACTTTTGAAGTATTCAGACTGGAATAAAACTTTACTTTCTAGAGCTTCAACATATTAAACTTCGTAGATAGTCATTGGGCAGAGCGAAAACTTACTAACAGTCGTCTAAAAACGGAAAATCAGTAGATACTTTATATTTCTCCAAACATGTCCAGCGTTACATAGGTACCTGTACATCGGAAGTAAAGAACATTATGTTACACTTCCCTGAATGGTCAAAGGAGCAGTTCAACTAGTAATAGCTTGAACGTAATTTGACCCTGAATGTTAATCCAAAATGACACATGTTTTTTTTACTGTTATTGTTCCACGGTAAGTTACCTTCATATGACCCACATAGCAGTTTTTACCAAGATATGAACATACCGACCATTACCTTTGGAGGTACAGACAAGACTTTGTTCCTACACAAAAACAACTTTCTGTCAAACATTTGGGGATATTTTCGTAAGATCCGAAGAAGCTTATCCTTTGAGGACTTATCCCAACATCAGGTCTTTAAGAGGCTTGCAAAATCGCCCACAAAGCCCGACCTACTGTGCAACAGACAAACATCAAAGCTAGCAATAAAGACAAGGTTGCCGCTAAAAGCTCCAGAAAAATATGAAAATATATTTTTTCGCCGAAAAGGCTAAAAGAGCTTTATATATACTCGTATATAGGGGTTCGTGGCAATTTGCCTCCTCGAAATTGTATTATTTCACTTTTCCTGTCTTTCACCTTACTAAGCGACATCGCACAATTTTCAGCTAGCGGATATAGCAGAATGAGGCTTAGGAAGACACTCTAGCATATATTATATACTCGCAATTTTATATTTCTGTATCACAATGTAGGTTCTTCAACATGTTGTATGAAATCAGATCCATAAAATATCACGGCAACTAGTGTCTAGACTACAAGTGGTTTGCAGAGTGTTCCACTAACAAAGGAAATGTCATATAGAAAATGCAATAATATGTGATTTTCGCGAAGAGTTATTGGAAGATGGTGCATATCCGATAATAAATATAAAAGACATTTTTGCAATTATTTTCTGTTGAAATTTTCAGTGCTATTTATCGATAAGGATCGCCTTTTGGAGAACACTCCTTAGGAACCACAAATGTGTTCAGGTGAGTCTTTTTCAAAATCCAACATTTTATTTATACAACTCAGAATAAATATTCATTCCGTCGTCAATAATACTAAAGGCCCGGTCAAACAGAGAACGCGGCGGTCCGGCGTTCTCTAACAGTACAATGGAACGCTGTGACGCGGCGGTCTAGAACGCGGCGTTCGGCGTTCCATTGTATTGTTAGAGAACGCCGGACCGCCGCGTTCTCTGTTTGACCAGGCCTTAAAAGTATTCGAAAGGAGTATTGTAGCAAGTACCTAAAGTTTCTTGATGTGCTCGCTAGAACTCAAATGAGGAATCTCCACTATTGTCCAGTTTTCATTACTAATGAGCGCGTGTATTTTCTCTACGTCTACTAGTAAAGCTAACCTCAAAACCACAGTCATAAATTTCTCTTTCTTTCCTCTTTTGTAACTCTGGTCATTTATAATTATAATTGTCGGTCAATTTCTTGTTTGATCGTTTTTTGGTCAATGCAACTTAGATAATTTAGTTGATCGCTTACGATGATTTTTATCTGCATCCACATTCTTTGATGTTCCACATTTTTAATTGCCCTGGTTAGTATTAGTATCAGCTTTGCTGCTACTCGCCAGGTAAAATGAAGTCTTGCTTATGTATTTACTTTCATTTATTTAAATATACGCTGCCATACGTACATCTGTCTGCATTTTAACAATCGATGGCAGGAGATGAAAGACATAATGGTTACATTCAGTCATGGTCCAGGATAAATACCTTCTATATAACATCCGTTATAGAAAATAGTGCCCCTCAAATGATGCTGATTATCTTCTATGAAACTAGATCCCTAAAGGATCAAGGCATGGAACTTCAAGCGATTTGCTGAATGTATCACGGGCAAAGTAAAGGGCACTATATCATACAGAAAGAACCTTCAGTAATATCTAATTTTTGCGAACAGCCATTGAAAGTAAGGTGGTGCGTACTTTAGGAGCAATGTAAAATACACTTTTTCAATTATCTTCTGTTGAGATAATAATCAGAGAAACTCATTGTTAAAAATTTCCCTTTGGCTCTTTAGGAATCCCAATACCACAAGTTTGTTCAAGTAGTCGAAAATTTTATTTATACCCTTCAGAATAAATTGAATATTCAAGCCGTCGTCAACAGTCTTAAAAGTATTAGAGAAAATCGCATGTAACGTTTCTTATGCTCACTAGAACTCAGGTGAGGGTCTCCACTGTCGAGTTCTCATTACTAAGGAGTTCCTGCTATTTTCTCTATGGTTACTATCTTTTTACGTCCATTAATAAAGCTAACCTCAAAACCAGTCACAAATAGACGCTGCCATATCTACGTCTGTCTGCGTTTTGACAATCCAGGGCAAGACATAAGAAGTTGGATGCCAAATATGTCTATCCTTGAACAAATGAAACATATTATATCCAACATCGATCACAGGAAATAGTGCACCTTAAAATGCCTCCTGGAATGACCATATAAGCGATTTGCTCTCTTTCCTCGAAGGTTCTCTAGGAGCATTATAAACCAGAATGGTTTGGGTAGCAGGGAAGACAGAGAACTATCGTATCCCTGCTGTCTACGTACGAAGTACATTCGTCCCTAGAAGGTAATTTTACGTCCCTGGGTTGCCAGACGTGCTAAACACTCAGACGCAGATGGTCTGTAATACATGGGCGTCCAGGAAAAAACAGGGAGATATTCTCTCGGATCTCAGAGTAGTCTGATATATACTGGATAATAACCACAGAAACTAGTTATTTGCTTGTGAAATCACGAACTCCTACACAGTGCGCAGTGGCGAAATCACAATTTAGAGGTGAGCTAATGTATTTGCCGTTGGTCAATCTTTGTCTTTTATGATGATATGTCTAATAGAAGCGATTCAAAGGTTTCTGGGTGTACAGTAAAAATATTATTTTTTCTCTCGTACACTTATACACTAAATATACAGGATTGAGATAAAGTATGGAACCAAGCAAATAACTTTGGAACGGAAAGAGTGATATTGCTGAAAATTTGCAGACAAGTGTAGTGACGTCTAATGCATCCGAAGACATTATGTTAGCTATTAATGTACTACCGGTTTAACCGGAAGTACCGTCACTTTTTTAATTTAAATGGGACACCCTGTATATTTTTGCAGATTTTAATTCATCTTTTTTCCGAATACGTCCATGGTGGGTTTAGCATTAGTTTCTGTAAAAGTGGGAAAGATAAAGCTTCTTTATCATTTCAGGTGTTTAAAATGCCGGTCATTCAAAGTCGGTTTTGGCGATCGCGTTAGAACTCACAAAGAAGTGTGTCAACTTTTAATGATTTACGACCCGAAAGGGGTCCTATAACTCGTTTGACGGTGACTAAAAAAAAATACAAAAAAAATTACCTCAAACGAGAAGACCGAAGACCGCCACGGACGGATTTGTGAGACAAATTTTTCAAGATAGTATTTGTTTCTTGAAAAATTTGTCTCACAAATTCGTCCGTGGCGGTCTTCGGTCTTCCCGTTTGAGGTAATTTTTTTTGTATTTTTTTTTAGTCACCGTCAAACGTGTTATAGGACCCCTTTCGGGTCGTAAATCATTAAAAGTTGACACACTTCTTTGTGAGTTCTAACGCGATCGCCAAAACCGACTTTGAATGACCGGCATTTTAAACACCTGAAATGATAAAGAAGCTTTATCTTTCCCACTTTTACAGAAACTAATGCTAAACCCACTATGGACGTATTCGGAAAAAAAAGATGAATTAAAATCTGCAAAAATATACAGGGTGTCCCATTTAAATTAAAAAAGTTGACGGTACTTCCGGTTAAATCGGAAGTACATTAATAGCTAACATAATGTCTTCGGGTGCACTAGACGTCACTACACTTACCTGCAAATTTTCAGCAATATCACTCTTTCCGTTCCAAAGTTATTTGCTTGGTTCCATACTTTATCCCAACCCTGTATTATTATCTTATATGGAACAACAATGCTTTGAGAATCTTATTCTATATCCTGTATTGGAAGGAGGGGGATCTGCCAACATCGCAACACTTAGGACCCATTGGACTCTTTGTATATCCTCCCAAACATCTTTTAGAGTGTCCAACCAAACTAACCTAGCTGGTAATGCAGCTTAGCGAGATTCCCTTTAAGCTGAATAAGAAGGTCAGGGTTGACTCAGAATAGATTCACACATTGACAAGACACTAGGGCAGTCTACACGGAATACTTAAACTGGCAGAAAACGATTGTACCACATTACAATTACCTATTACAGAGACAAAAGGCAGCCTTTTTTGAACTAACGCGTACTTATCACACAGCATAACCATTTTTGAAAACGCACGACGTCTTCGTTTGGAAATCAGTATAATACTTTCCATAGTTACCCGTAGCCTGTAGCATGTTACATATATCCAACATTGCCAAATTGATTAGTAGTCGAAATTTTACAGACGCTAGAAAACATTTATTAACGTAGAGAGAAAATCCTTATTCATATTGAACAATCCGTGTTTCTGGACGAGGCAAACCCTTGACCACTATACTGCTTTCATTCTTATAAGAATATTTAGCTTTGTCTCTCATACCGACAATTATTTTGATTGACACAGCGTGGATTTGCTTTTACTTCCCACACCGATAAGTGAGGGGAGTATTGTGATCACGAAAATTTTCGATTTTGGGATAATATGCTTTTTGCGCGTTTTGTGACGTCTACATAATGAAAACTCACGTCACTCGTTTCCGTCGGTCTGTCTGTCTGTCGCGTCCTTCTAGCCTCGAAATATCAGTAACCGCTGCATGGACTGTAATGAAATTTGGGCAGCAATGTGCTGTAGGATCGCAGTAGGTAATGCTGCTATAATTTTGAAAATCGGTCCATGGGCTGCGAGGTAATTAGCAAAAAACAAAAAAATTCAAATATTTCTCAAACTTCGCTTTTAGACGTTTTAGGTGTCCCTGATCATTTTCCACTTTTTTTTTGGTGGGGGTGAAATTGGGGTGGTTGGGGAGTTGCAAAACTGAAAAATGTGTTGTACTCATAATAGGCTATCTATTGTCCTGTGAAAGAAAGGCCTAGCGGCATAACGTACTTTTTTAGGTCCATCCGAACATTGCCTTGCTTGTTCGAGAAACCAAGGGACCTTTCTGATGTATACATACATACGAGCATTGCATAATGAGGTAATTATTGACTTGAAACTTTGACATAGCATTACTACCTTGGCGGGGATGGAAAAAAAATATGATTTCTAGACATCGTGTCAGCGACAGCACAGCAATAATAAAAAACAAAAAATATGAAAACAGCTCAAACTTCGTTTCTTGGCGTTCTAGGGGTTCCCGAGCCTTTTCTATTTTCTTTTGATGTGGGTGAAATTGGGGTAGTTAGGGGTAGGGAATTGTAAAACTGAAAAGGTTTTTGTACTGATAATAGGCTCTCGATTGACCTATGAAAGAAGGCCCAAGCGGCATACTACACTTTTTTACTTCCCTCGGAACATTCCCCTTCCTATTACAGAAACCAAGGAACTTAGAATTGTCTGATATATACTGATACATACAAGTATTGCGTTAGATCGTTCTGTATTGTTTAACCTAGAATTGATTTTAATGAAATTGCGACACAATATTATTACCGTGGCAAGCATGGAAAATCCGTGTCAGTGGCAGCCCAGCAAAAAAACTAAAAATATAAAATTACCTTAAACCTCGTTTTTAAGCGATTTCGGGTTTCATGATCATTACGTTTCATCCAGTTGAAGATACAGAATGAAAACTGTGTCGCCCTAGTTCTTTCAGAGATGCAAGAAACCATTTACGAGAGTTTCTCTGTTGGATGTTTTTTTGAGGACAGGTGGGTAACGATTTGCTTGCAAGGGGATCTCAGACTCTCATGCAATGGGAAAATAATAAAATGATATCACCTTTGTGTGTGGGAAGTACTGAGTCGATCAACTTGACTCCATTTTTCATCAGCCATTAAGAGGATTTATTTCTTTCCACTGAACAGAAATGATCTAGCTCTGTCATAAGTGATCACCCATTTAGGCAATAGCAATAATAAATTCAAATGCAAATCGTATTCAAACTGGTATTTCTGGAAGGATTATTCTCATCTTGTCACGAATTGATTTGTAAAAAAAATTCGTCACATAATTAATCTAGGACATAATGTATAAGCCAAATGAGAGTAGAAGCTAGCAAGCGCTCTTAATAAATGTTTCTTAGGCATGCCTCATTCTTAAGTGATCGCCTATGATGGGTATGACCACAAATCTTTTGTTATATCTACGAGTAGTTTCCCTTATAAGCACTTGTCTCTGGTACGTCTATGTTCGTTAGCAGTAGAAAGCGTACTAAAAAATTAATAACACCCGACGGGGCGCCAATTTTCCACCATTTCAACGGGAAATTCGGAAAATCCGATGCCGGTCCTCAGAATCATGGAATCCATTCAACGAATATGTCCCAATTATGGGATGGAGGGGTGGCCAGATGCTTTTGAAGGTTTGAAGAGCGACTAGTGAAAGTACAAAATATCGAGACACTTCGAAAAGAAAGAACACGATTTAGAGTGTTTGAGCGGTATAGTACGACCCAAGGATATAAAATTTTTTGTTTACCGAGTGAGAAGTTGGGTATCAAGATGCCCATGCAACATACCTTACCGAAAACACTGCAGTAGGTCTTTATTTATTGATTTGCACATAACCGTTATAGAAACTTTTAACCCTTATAGACATTTTTTCACTTTGCAAACAAATGTGTATTGATGGGCTGTACGATACATCAAAAGATAAGGTTAACTTTCTTGGAAAATATTTGGGTCTACCAATTGAAATAAGGTTTTTTATGAATGCAAATACAAGCACAAAGTGCATAAAATCATCAAATCTCATACACTTTCAAACCGCAAAGAGATACATATTGCTAATAATCATTACAAGAAAACAAATAAGCAATATTTATCATACACAGTCAAAACAGTTACCTAAATTTGTAGTTTTTTTGACGTAGTAAAGTAGATAAAAAAAGTTCAATTCACAAATAAAAGAAAGCGATTATTTAAGTATCCGTGGGCTCCATAAAGGGACTCAAGAAAGAAAAATGAGTTTAAGGGTTTAAGAAATACTGCTTAATGTGTTTTTGCAGTCGATATGTCAGACTTAGAGGACTAACGTTTCATAAAGATTTTTAGGTATTTGAAAGACATGATACGCTTGAAACAATACGGTTGCTTCAGGGTCTAATATTATTTTTTTAAAGTTGTCGAGACGCTATCTTTTAACACACAACCATTGAAAATAATTTCTATACAAAATCGACTAATTTTGGATTCTATTTTGCTATTACATTGATTATAAAATGCCAACATTTTGGAGAAATACAATTTTGCAAGCTATATAGCTAGTCCGATAGTAATGACGAACACGATTTTTTTTGCAATATGAGAACACAAGCTTCTATACAATTTAACTCTTAGTGATTGGCGGGTTTATCTGTCTATTCCCATTGACGTGGTCATGAAACAATTTGTACGGAACGGGGATCTTAGGTTGAGATGTGATAATTTAATGATTCTATCTGCTCTACTCAAAGAAATGGAGAGAAAATATGGCTATATCCGTAAAAAAGTGCCAAGTCACTGATCGCGAGCCGAGAGCAAAGGGCTTCAGGCTGACGTAGTAGGAAAGTGTCAAATCATTCCCTACTAAATCGAGTGCAATCATGGTTGTTAGAGGACAAAGCATGCGTTGAGATTAAGGTTTATTTGGGCTTTATAAGTTTGCATAAGTAGATGGCAAGAAGAATCTTCCAGCACTTTTTCCAGCAAATGCTAGCTTTGGCGAGATGTATTTTTAACAAATTGTTATTCAGTTACTACAATTACAACAATCCCCAACTACTAAATACTATTCTGCAGATACTTTGCATTAAGCTGTCGACAAATTTTAATTGAAATTGAAACGAAACTTGTATTTGTAAGACAGTTTGCTGAAATACGACGAATGATAGCTACAAGTTGGAAACTCAGATGATTTGATCGCTGTAGAGTACTTGCAAACATGCACAATATATGTTCATAAAATCAGAGCAAAACAAAAATGTAGAGATTTGTAACTAAGCTGCAATTATTGAAGTAGCGCAGTCCTTAAAAGTTTTGTTTCGATTTCGGAACACTATATGGTTCTGGAAATATTTTAGTGACAAATCTCAATAAGACGAACAAGATAAAATACAGCGACATGAGCTAGACTTATGGGGAGTATTCATTTATAGGCACAAAAAAGCAAAAGCGCGTATATTACGATTGGTGGCAGTTTGTGGAAATAAAGAAAATTTTGTAAACAAAAGAAAATGTACGTTTCGTAGTGATAGCGAAAGTTATTAAATTATCAATGATCATACTTATGGTATGACAGTTTCGAAAAATAGCAAGTAGCATTTCTCATAAAGCATACTTTTGGATAAGAAATGCCTATTTGGAACACATAATTTTTATAGAGTTGTAATTTTTGGGGCTCGATATGGATATGAAGTTTAAAAAATAACTGACATCATTTGTAAACAAATGTGAGAGTGCTATAAAAATCTGGAATTTATTTTCAGAGTTTTTGTGTGTGTTTAACACAAATTTGATGGATTTCCGTCCTGAACTAGAGAACTTTCAAGAGTTCTCAACCACTGCTATTCAAGATACTAGGTTTAAATTCAACATTTATAAATCTTGCAAGTAAAGCACAGAAGAGATAATTCAAAGTTACTCGACTAGCTCAGCGTTGATATCACTTGCATCATAAGAATGAATCCTTTAAAACGAGATAGAATATGTAGCAGAATGCTAAGTTTCAAGAACAGAAGTGTATCCGTATCCAAATACATTACGGTTATTTCAGCCAACCCTGAAAAAATTCTGAGTTTTCAATTGTTGCGGTATTTGCAAGTGAAGTTGCACTCAAAATGTAGCATATTTCAATGATATTCCGTTAGACTTTCAGCATGAGCATATATCTACAGCATGGAAGAAAGTTTGTAAGCGCTAGCTCAGAAACATTTACTGAAGTAGTATATCCGTAAGTCATCCACAAGTCCTACTAAATCTTATTTCAGTGTGTAATAAGCACTACATTACTGACAGTTGCATATGGAATAAAAATCCTCTGCAATATATACTTCCAAACACCTGCTCTACAGATTTCAAACAGCATCCGTGACTGTTCATAAAATCAGAGAACCATTAAAAGGAAAATTAATTATTGTTGGTTTGACATATCAAGATTTAAAATGGCTGGCTACACCTGACCAGGCAAGGCGCAGAGTGGTTAATTCATTGAGATGTCTCAAGATGTTTTCATCTAAAATCATGTACTTTTAACGCTAACCCCGTGCCACTACCTGGACAGCATCCTGGCTCACTAAGTAATATATTGTACAAAATAAAGGCCTGGTCTGACTATGGCTCTGAATACTTTTCCGTGTCACAATTAGCCCAAATGTTCAGGCACCTCATGTGTCATATCAAGATCTTAAAATTTAGCTCTCCACCAAACAGGTGCGGGAGTAATAGCTATTGGGACATATTATGCGAGGTACTTACAAGAGGTATGCAGGGCAAGTCGAAGTTACTCGACTTGACCACCGTTGATATCACTTGCACCATATGGATGAAGTAACTTCACAATAGGTCAGTAGAGTGAGTGAAAGTTGGAAGAGAGAAGAGTCTTTGATACCGCGAACTCCGGGCGGCAACTGCGTATGCTGTGGAGTCGTTTTGGAGTCGCGCGTGGTAGTCGTGGCAACCTGTGTGACGTACGCACCCGTCGCGTTGGCCTGCACACAACTGGTGTCGGGGAGAGAGAGGAGGCCATGAGGGCCAGAGGGCCATGCGTCGCGCGGCGGAGCTGTCGGCCAATGGGAGAGCGCGCTGGCACGCACTCCTCGCTCCTCCGGAGGATCCTCGCCGCGTACGCTCCCGCATCGATCCGGGGCGCAGAACGAGCCGGAACGTCGAGCGAGCAGCGTTGCAGGTGGAAGGCGCTCCAACTAGCCAGGAACACGTCGCAAGATAAAGGAATTTTCTCTACTGAATATTTTTAAAAGCTTTTATTTAACTTGCAATTAGTGTTCGACCGAACATTCGGTCTCGGCCTAGTTTCGGCCAAAAAACGGGTTTCGGTTTAATTTCGGTTTCGGCTGCCATCCAGCCGAAACTAACTCGATGGATTTGGCGCTGCGATCGGACGCCCTCGGAGCACTAATCTTCAAGCCAAGAAGTGTCATTTTGCTGGGTAGATGATGGTAATAACTTATCACAAGTTAAGAAGCCTACTTATCGGAGCCAAGCTTGCAAAGAAACACAGATATTACTCTCACTAGAATTTCAGTACATTTCTGTCTTTGAGAAAGGTTCCCCTAAAATTCACGTCTGCCTTACCGACGACTGTTTCTACTGAACAACTACTTAATGCTACTAGTCAAATTTATTCAGACGGAGGAAGCTATTCGCAAATAAAGTTGATAAATTATTGTTTCTCGCTACAATATTACAATATTAGATTGTTCAGTTATGAATACCGATAGTCAACAATAGCTGTAGCTCAATGAAGCTCACAACAGTTTCTTAAATTCAAAGAAAAGTCCTTACTTTCAAAAATACTTAGTAGTTGTACTTAGGACGTAGGTACTTCAGAAATTTAGTTTAAAGGCAGCTAATTGATAACAGTGTCATAAAGATTGACCAAAGTTTGGAATGTTATTTCATCATCATAGTCACAATGTCTTAACAATCATGTTGTGAACTCGTAAAATGCATTTACCCATTTTACAAGTTCCTCTTGGGATATCCTTAAGATCTTTAATGCAGTAGTTTCCCATTTGCTTTCTGCACCCTCATGCCGTTGACCAGATGGTATCTACTGGTTCATCCGCCTTTAGGGGCAATTTCTCACCCCAAAAACAAGAAGGTGTCCTGACTCTTGTCAACTCGGCCACCCAAAGCTGTTGGTTGATGAGAGGTTAGTGTCTATACCGACAGTAGTTCGGTTCCTTTTAGTCGCCGACACGCAGGATATACGATGGGAGATATTCTAACTCGAGCCCACATGGGGGGGGGTATGTTATTTAGTAGGTACAAAATATAATATCAATATAAAATAGTTGATATTTGGTTCAGATTAACTTCTTATTTCAAGAAGAAATAATTTATCTGAAATAAGGTGTGATAATGCCGATGAAACGTTATTCATTTCTATATCCACGAAAAAATTACTGTCGTTATATCGATGTTTCGGTTTCGGTTTCGGCCGAAACTGAGACGGAGGCCGAAATTCTGTTTCGGTTTCGGCTGTAAAAAGTAGTTTCGGTCGGACACTACTTGCAATGTATGTACATATGTATGTTTGTTGAGGTGGAATCTTGCTACTTAATTCTGAAGCAGATATCGTCAACCGATTTAGCGACTTACAGTGTAGTCTGGCCAGGGCCTGCGAAGTTGTTCGAGCAACTCCTGATATTTAGTCCGCTTTTCCTCCTCCTTAGAAACGATCTTCACCTCGGCAGATGCCGAAAACTTTGCACACTATTATTGTGACCATGGAATAAGTAATAAGTAATATAGGCGTTAACTCTTAGCCATTTTAACTCGTTGACTCTCACATTATTATACCTTCTGAGGCTAAGAGCCCGTCCAGATAAAGCGATTTCGAGTCCACTCGCGCGTAGTCAATTTATATTGCGTCTAGATATCGCGTTTTACTTGCGTTTCTACGCTGGAAGAGATTTCCTTCCAGTTAAAAATATGAAGTTGGATACAGCAGTTGTGTTGTGGCGTGCATACCAGTGATGGAATATTCGTAAACAAAGAGAAAGGCAACGATTCAACATCCATCCAATTCTACATGACAGAATGACGCACAGTATGTTTATAACATTATACCCAAAGCTGAGAGAACACAGTGAAAAGTGTTTCAACTATATCTTCCCAGTTCCTACGTTTTATGAGTCTATTGGAATAATCAGATGACTCCATATCCCATATGACTACTCTTCTTTTGACTGCATCAATGAAAAGCTCTGTATCGAAGTTATCAGGCTCCATTTTCAAAAACAAATATGTCCACATGCCACGGACTCGCGCGTTGTACTGGACGCAACAATGTCGCCCAAGTACCTCGACTCGCACGGCGCTCGCGCGTACAACGGGCGATTCGAGAGTCCCGCGCGTTACAGGCGTTTTACGCGCAAGTAAAACAACGCGCGAAAGCATCTGGATGGGATGTATGTAAAGTAGCAAGTGACAGAAGGTTCTGCCGTATAGAGCAACCCTCGTGTATGTAAAGTGTTTACGAAGTCACTTGGAACAGCAAAAAATGCTTGGGCGGCATCTCCTTTGTGAAACGCGGCAGCACCGACACTCGGTTTATCGTCGGTGCGCGGCAGGTATACAGGGTCCCGGGGGCGTTTCACAAAGGAGAAGCCGCCCAAGCATGTTTTGCTGTTCCAAGTGACTTCGTAAACACTATAACTCTAGTATCTCGGGAAAGCGCGAGTCCATTCGCGCGTAAATCGCTTTATCTGGACGGGCTCTAATTACAGGTATGCTAGAATTATTTTAAAGAATCTGCAATTCAGATCTATGAGCAGAGGCCAGCCATGGACATTATGGACAGTAGACTAAGATGTGCGATAAATTTTCGCACAACTTTTCACAAGTTTTTGAAATGAGAATATGTCAGTGTGAATATCAAGGCCTCATTTTCGTGTTTGTGGATTTCATTGCTATTAATATGTGAATTAAGACTAAAGTTACAGTCGGTCGTGATATCCAAATCTTTATCACTATCGCTGAAAAAAGCTCTAGTGTCATACGTCACTTTAGACAGACGCAACATGGCTTCAACCGCTTGATGGCCTACCATCCTTTTAACATAAGTGTGTATCACGTAACCTCATATTTTAGAGCTGTTTTCTTAGCCGACAGTGTCCAGTAACAGTATCAGTCACAATGCGGGTATAGACAGGTAGTATCTAGCTACCCACTCACTACAGCCATTAAGGAGTTCTTTAGCAGTTGAACAGCCAGAAGTTTAATGTCGTCCCAAGCGGCCTTAAAAACTTTCTGAATGCGCTCTGTCAATAGCCTTATCATCATACCTCTATTATAATCAAGACACAAAGAAGTTCATGCTCTAAGATTTTGGCCTCAGTAGTCCTGCAGTCCTTTTTGCCAAATAGCGATTTCGGAGAATGGAGAATGGAGAGGTCAGAGGTGGACTTAAAATTAACTAAAATTATTCGGTACAGATCTAATATTACTATGATCGGGTCTACTGCGCAACGGCGCCCCACGAAATTCGAGAAATTTTTTTCAATGTATAGAGGATGGTCTGTTATGTAACTTTAAAAAATAAAATTTGCCGAAGAAGTACGTTTTCTGGAAACAAATTGATAAAGCTGTATTTTTAACATATTTCGGTAACGCATGCGCACAGAACAATACAACTTTAGAAGTGAGATACTGCTTAACAGATCATAATTGATGCGGTGTTGCCAACATTTGCTCGATATTTAACATCGCTTTGACCTTTGACCGCACATGTTTAAGATTGAAACGTTACATCAGTTACAGAGAAGATTAGCATGGCCCCTGCGCAAGGATAACACAAAAAATCGTGAATCGTTCCACATATCTAACTATCTAAATTTAAAGATACCTTATTTCAAATGTTCCTTTGTTTCTAGCTGGTGCTTGTGATTAAGTACTATGTATTATTGTTTGTTTTATTTAGTTTGTATATAAGCTTTTTATGTAAAATCGGTGGTTTTAATATTGTTTGTGATTAAGCTTTATTGTTTTATTTGGCCGATATCAGCTCCAATAAATTATTAAAACGTGCGACTGACGTTGAACCGTTGCCGCTAGAAACCGAACAGGTGACAATCTTACCTGAGGTGAGGTTGCTTAGATTTTTCAACATATAACGTCTGGGGGGGGCGCCCCTCCCCAGGCCCCCCCGTAACCAACTGGTGCAAACCTAAATAAAATAGCCTAAATTTAAATATCTTTTATATTTCACCCAACCTAGTAAGTATATTAACACCAACTTCAACCTCCATTTCAGTTTCTGCTAAAACAAAATCGGGTCAAACTTAATTCTTTTTGAACATATGTGTATGAAAGTCCCAAAATAATTTATTTTCATCTTTTCCAAAACACATTGACTGAATTTTCCATGTTTTTCACTAACCTAAAAAAATTGCAGTTGCACAATTTCGTGAAGTACATTAACTAATAACTGCTGCTCGCTAGCAACACCGCATCTTTCTGACACTATTGACGTCTGTCATGCGGGTTTTTTATTCTAAAATTGTCTTGTACTGTTCGGGTGTGTTTTGAAAGTGTGGTGAAAATACCGAGTTTTAGCTATTTTTTTTTTCAAAAAATGCTTCATTCACCAATTTTCTTCTTTAAAAGTACATAATAGACCATCCCCTTTAATTCAAATATGAAATTTTGCGTTATAGCACAGATCATAATCTATTTAAACATAGCTTCATCATTATTCAGATGCGGCAATGGTATCAATTTAATCAGATCCTTATACTTGCACTAAGGCTTGATAGTTTTACCTTGATAACCGCTTTACCCAAAATTATGCTTATACACCTACTTAATACAAATATACATATTTAAACTAGGTAGCGTAGAGTTTTAAATGGTATTATTACTCTAAAATTGGCACTGCTTTTGTTTGTATGAAATAATGAATTAAATTTTAGCTCACCCTTCAGGTGGAACCCCTAGTATCTCATTAGTAGCCGCCAGATCGTGGTGTTGATAATAAATAATTAATTCATTACTAACAAGTTCGCGCACTGGCCGTTATTTAATATGTGGCTCCACAGTACAGTACAAAGGACTGAATGTTCGATTAGTTCAAAAGCGCGGCTCTACATCAAAAGCCGCTTTGTCCCTATCACTTTTATCTCTTCTCATTAAAAAATACAAAATACAACAAGCTCGTGCATCGATTACGCTCTGAGTACTGCGAATTAAATGTACTCTTATGGAATGTATGTGTATTTGTATTTTACACATAAAAATTTTATATCTTCAACTGTTCGATATTTACTTTTGCCTTTTGTGGTGAGCGATTGGTTTCCAGTGCGCGCATCACACTATATTGCGGTTTCTATGGTTGCGTTTTAATGAAGTACCGAATAGATGACCGATGACCAATTGAAGTTCTATAATGGGACGAGAAGTGAGATTGTAATGACAAGAACAAGTTTTTCATGCACATACCAGAGGCATGTTAAAACACCTTTCAATGAGAATTTATCATATTTACTACTTCGGTGTTATGTGAAAGTTCTTGCACACGTCTAACCTTTCGGGTCTGGCGTTCTGTCTTTGGTATCAGTCAATGGCTGCGGAATGATACTTCACATGTCCGTTTTAGTCAGATCAACGCAGACATCAAAACAATTGTCGAGTGGAGATTAGCAAATAAAGTACAGTTCAACGTACAAAAAACTCAGGCAACAACACTTACAAAGAAGTCTCACGATGGTTTACCAACCGTGGAAATGGAGGGCCACCCCATCATAGTCGAATCACCTTCCGTCAAGCTTTTCGGGATCAACATCAACAATAACATGTCAGTATTGCTAAAACGGCATCCCAGAAGCTTGGAGCTTTGTTCCGCTGTAGGAAGTTGTATACACCAGAGCAACTGCTGCTGCTGTACAAGGCACAGATCCGACCATCGCTGGAGTATTGCCCCCATGTCTGGGGATGCGCTCCGAAACACTCTCTAAAGCTTCTGGACACTATCCAGAAAAGAACAATCAGATTAATCGATACGCTTAACCTCACAAAGGACCTCCACAGCCTGGAACATCGAAAGAGGGTCGCTGACCTATCCCTGTTTTACAGATTCTATCACGGAAGATGTTCGAGTGAGCTCACCTAGATAATAACACCAAAGGCCGTCCGAGCCAGGAACACTAGAGAAGCTCTGCGAGCTCATCCTTACCAGGTCGAGGTCCTTACTCTCCGAACCAGTCTCCTCCAGCATTCCTTCTTTTGGAGAACTTCGACGTTGTGGAATCAGCTGCCGGGGGAATTGTTTTCCGACGGCTACAACCTGCAGCGTTTCAAATCTAACGTGAACCGACACTTATCCTCTCGCAGCGCTTCTACAGCGCCATAGGCTTTTAGCCTTTGCGGGAGGCTGACCATAAAAAAAAATTATGTTCGTTTCCTAAATTCAAGTTTTGATTTTTGGAGATACGGAAAGTCACTCCCCTAAGTAATATTAATCTATTGTAGATGCCATTTAACAAAGGAGCTTAAACATCACTTTAGCTAGTACACTGCTTCTAAGCTGACTAAGTGTTGCCAAATACTTTTTACTCTGATTATTTTATCTTTTCTGCTACAGCTTTTGGCCAGTGTAGATGAGTTGTGAAGTTTTGAGCTTTAGTTTTGGTAGAATAGCGTGCTTTGGTCATTTTAAGATGGTTTATTTGGAACTCTATACATTTTCGAATAACGATCCCTTACTTCCCGATAAAAATAGGCCATGCAGAAGTATCTTCATTCTTTTCACCATCTGATACCTTCTGTTCTGTATCAGAGTTATGGCTCTCGACTTTTAACTTATTCATTTCACTTAGGTCTTTCGTGTTCGTTCGCATGCCTTATCCGTTAAATCTTGTACCTCTCCTTTACTTTTCTTCAGGCACTCCAACATTAACATATAATTTCATTCCTGTTATTTCTTATACAGAAATCTATGCAAAAATTGAATAACACTAGAAACCCCGCTAGTCCACCCGTTGCGGGTCGGACATCTCTAGTGCACTATTGAATACACTATTGATAAATCATGAACGCACGTACGTTAAAGCTGAAACTGTAGATATTATGTTCTGTGATATTTCTATATCATTTGATTGTGTCAATCATGATATTTTGATTAAAAAATTAGATAAGTATGGTTGTTCTGAAATAGCGCTATAATGGTTTACATCTTATTTGAATAATCGCTCTCAAAATGTCTAAAAATGTAACTTCTGAAAAATTGAACACACGGGATAGAGTACCTCAGGGATATTGTATTAGGTCTCATCTTATTTTTGGTAAATATTAATAACCTAATGACATCGGAAATAAGTGGTCAATTCACTGTATTTGCAGATGATACTACAATACTCTGGCATGATAGTGACATACATGATTTAAAGAAAAAATCGAAAATGATTTAAGTGTAATCAAAAGATAGTGTGACAGCAATTTATTATATTTCAATATCTCTAAAACCAAATCATGACTTTCAGATGCTTACTTGACGTGATTTACTTAGACAATAAACAATTACATCAAACATACCCACATAACACAAGTACATACATTGTACATACATTGGATACGGAATCAATGGATATGTATATCCACAAATGGAGCAAGAATGTCCAATGGATGTCAAATAGACATCAAAGAAATATACATTGCATGTACGTTTGTCGCGAACTTTCACATCCATAGCATATCCATAGAATGTACATATGTACGTCTAATGTACATGCATAGTATATGTAACATAGTCCAGGTACGAAATGTATATTCATAATATATACCATGTATATAGTCTATTACACTAGTGTATATCATTTTTCATATGTACATTTAACGTCCTATGAATATTCAAAATATACATGTTCAAACTGGAATATCTAATGTACATTGTATGGATGTACATATCCATATAGTGTTATGTGGGATACAGCATGAAGTTCTTAGGTCTAACTATTGATTAAAAATTGAATTTTATAAATCATATTGATAATTTAGTTAATAACTTAGCTAAAGTAACTTACATACTAAGAACAGTCAGAGAAACTCTTGGAAATATTACCACCAAAAGTTGTTATTCTGCATTATTCCAAAGTAGGTTGAGTTACGGCATCCCGTTTTGGTGTGTCTGTTCTCATATCTACTTAAATAAATCGTTAGCCTTACAGAAGCGAGCAGTTAGATGCATCGCCAAGAGTAGACCTAGAACCCTAGACAATTGCACTACTTATTTTGGAAACGCCATCACTAATATTCAAAAATAAACTGAAATTTCAGGCCATAAATTTAATATACAATATAGTATATGCCATAAAAATGATTTAGAACTAATCATCCCCAAATCATCACTCATCAAAGATTCAATTATATACGATGGAGTGAATATTTATAACCAACTTCATCACTGCTTTAGAATTCAAAAAGATTTAAAAGTTCTCCGTAAAAAACTTCTGTTCTGTTACAAAAACCGTATTATACACTGGATGAGTTCTATGACTGGTTTCAGTGAATATCCTACAAATTTTGTTTGTTATATAGCTTTGTCAATAAGAATCTTGTAATTTCTTAGATAATAAAGTATATTTATATATCCATCTATACCTAAAAAGATTTGAAAAAATATATTTCTTGATTTTTGAGACAGTTCCTGTATATCGATCCTGCTCGGAAAAAAGCCACCAACCTTCATTCCGTACCTGCTGCTTTCATCCACAGTGTCACATTCCCAAAAGGGCCCCTCTCTCACCATTCTCCCGCTTTTCGCCGTTTATTGTTTCCCGGTGACATATTTTTTTAGTTTGCCCTCGCGGTCTCCATCTACGATTGTCTTTATTTTTATTAATGGTATACGTTTTCAAGTATACTGTTATTATTTCAGATGATTAATGATGTCCGATACGTTTGATATAGTCCTGTTCATTTTTGTCTCTTTGTTGTCATCTGACGGATACTTTCTCACAAATAAGGGATAGAAAATGTACTGTTGGACATAAATCATATTTTTCTTTGTATTTTAGAAGCGCGTTATAGGTATATGTTACATTCGTCTGATTAATCCACGACAGTTAATGAGGGTCATTAGCGGACAAAGGTTATGTGAAATACACGGTACATTAACTTCGATAGAAATACTTCAGTCTCTACTGGTTGCTTGGTAGAAATGACAAGCGCTTCTAAATCATTGATTTTTGTAGTAAAATATGTAGAGAATATCGCATTCAACATGGAGATAAAGTTGCAAACCAATAATAGTATTAATTAAGATACAATACTGTATATACCTATATAATATTCGTCATGATAAATGTAATAAATGTATTTACAATCACAAACCAATAAAATCAGAATATAAACCCGTTTCAATTACATAGAAAATTGTTCAGACTAGTTTTAAATGATCTCACTACAGCACGCTTTCTTATACTGTCAGGCATTCCTGTTCAATAAATGTCTTATTAGAAGAGAGAAAGAAATGTATTTGGATTTTTTTAAACTTGCTTATAGCTTCGTTTATTATTAGCACCAGCTATCAATCTGATGATTCTTTTTTGACACAATAACATTTTAATGAGTGAAACAGTAGCATAACGGCGTTATGAGAAGTAAATTTGACTTACTACACATATCCGTGAAAAATTGCTAACTAGTATCACTGTTAATTAACTCTTTTATAAGTTTCCTTTCCTTTAAAGGCCATATCAAAATTCCGTTCTTGCGTTTGAAAGCTAGAATCCTAGAACTTGACTTTAGATTAACAATGACCTCCAAAACCCCTATACCGAATCAAGTGTAGATAAGTCGACCTTATGAAGTCTCAACCACCATACTGGATCCGCTATCATGTACTTTTAAAATTTAACTACAAATATGTGACTTCTCAAGGTGTTTGACTGTATATGTGGCATAGTAGTACAAATTACTTTATTTATTTGACCTTTGTCAAATACCTTTCATTTTATGGCGCTCATTTTAAAACGGGTATAACTACATCTAAAACATTAATTTTAAAGCAAAAGAGTAGTACTAGATTATCTAATATAAAGGTGTTTCTTACCCTGTACCTAACGACGAAAATAGCTAAAATTGTCAAAATTGCCAATTTTGGCTACATAACCCGAAACATTTCAAAATTCGAATGCAAAGTACCAATTCTGATAATAGATTCGAATTATATGCAGGCATTACTTTGGAAGTTACTGAGGCGTTAATATTTTTTATTCAAAAATCCATCAAGTGCATCACACATGGTATATTCAACTTTTTTATTTTTAGGTGATATTGTACAGCCTCTCGCTTGCCTTCTCGGTACTAGCGTTGATTGAAGAACTATTTTCTTCAATCAACGGTACTAGCAAATGTATGCAGTGTAATACACCTCTGAACTATTATTCCAATAGTATATCCAATTAAAGTTGAATAAGCTAACATGTATTGTGATGATGTAAACGATTATATATAAATTAATTTAGATTAATAGTATTGTGTTTGTCAGGCAGACTACCGATGAATTAATATTGTAACATCCTGTATATTACATTGCTTATTTGGATTTGTTAATGTTTCTTTCACAATGATTAGGTTAGATTTTTTTTGATGTGTAAACGTCATCGAATCATCTGGAATTTTCTAGACTGACAGATCGGCATTCTCGAATGTCATCTGGGTGTCTGGAATCTTCTAGATGGTTCGATGAAGTATATAAGGCACCACGAGTAGCGTGGCAGGAGTCAGTTGAGTTGAGATCTAGTTGAGACAAGGTTAAGAGATATTGTATTAAGTTCTGAAGTAAAACGGTGAAAGTTACGTCGAGTTTGATTCCCTGGGTGAAGAAAAAGAGGCCGTCGTGACAATTGGTGTCGGAAGTGTGGGATTATCCATCGAATCAAACCAGGAAAAGGAGTTAAGAAGTGAGTACAGCGTCAGTCAATGCCTGTAACCAGAGCTATGGCGTCCGACATGAGTGCATTGATGGCTATGATACAAGAAATGAAGGCAGATATGAGAAACAGCTTCGAAAAGAGTGAAGAAAAGTTGAAGCAGCACCAGGACGAGCAAGCAGCTGTTATGCAAGCGACCGCCATGAACCTGGAAGAAAAGTTAAAGCACCACCAAGAGGGTCAGGCAGCCGTTATGCAAGCAACTGTCGTGAACCTGGAAGAAAAGCTAAAGAACCACCAGGATGAGGCAGTCGTGAACCTAGAAGAAAAACTCAAGCAGCATCAAGATGAGGTAGTCGCAGGTTTGAAGAGTGACTTGAAAAGTGGACAGGAGCTGGTAATGACCAGATTGGAGGAGCAGAGGCAAGCCGTAAGTCAGGCGTTAGAAAATCAAGATCAGCGTATTAGTGCTATAGAGACATCGCAAAAGATCGTTGAGGAACAGCTGCAGCAAGTGAAGGATCAAGTGAAGGAAACCGTGAGAGACGAAGTGCGAGAGCTTAGAGGAGGTGAGCGTGAACAACTACAGCAGGTGAAAGATCAGGTCAAGGAAATGATCAGAGAGGAGCTGCGAGAACTTAGTGCAGGTGAGCGTAGTTTAACAGCTGCAGCACCCGCTTTTCCTGATAGACACACTGGCGTAGTAGCAAAGCCCTATCCGTACAACGGAAAAACGTCCTGGGACATTTACTATATGCAATTTGAAAATATCGCTCGTATGAATAACTGGTCAAATGAAGAAAAAGCTTGTGTGCTTACATCCATGCTAAGAGACTCTGCCGCAGCTATTTTGGAAAATCTCTGCGCATCAGACCTACGTGACTATGATAAGATAACATCTGCACTAAAGTTACGCTTTGGAGATGCACACTTAACAGAGCTGTTGCATGGCCAGTTGCATAACCGGACACAACAAGCGAAGGAAGATTTAACCACATTTGCATACGAAGTCCAAAGCTTAGCTAAACGAGCATTCGTCAGCAGTCCCATCGAGACGCAGGAATACGTCGCTGCTCGTCAGTTTGTCGAAGGAATTGCAGACCTTGACGTCCAGAGAATCGTAAGACTATCCAGTCCCAGAACCTTACAAGACGCTTTGGTCAAGGCTCTAGAAATTGAAGCTGCCACAAAAGCTATGAGAATGACACGGAGAGTGCGCTCTTTAGAACAAGATGATGAAGTAGAAGTCAGGGCAACAGCGTTCACTCCAAGAAGAAGAGGTGGTAACTTCCAAAGAAACCCAGTTCGCACAAATCTAGAAGGACCTGAGAAGTTTACGTGCTGGAGATGTGGGCAGAAGGGGCACCTTCGAGTAGGCTGTCGCATGCAGGTGGCAGAGAAGTCAAGGGAGGCTAGTACTTATACTGATAATGAGTCGGAAAACTAGAGCCGGCCAGTTTTAGGGGACAAAAACTGGCTGGCCATCATGACGAAAGCCCCATGGTCATCGAAATTGAAGTTAATAAAATTGAGAAGAGTCCAGTAGTTGAAGGTTACATAGAAAATATACCATGCAAGATGTTAGTCGATACCGGAGCAAATGTGACTATAATAAGCCCTAACATGTACCAAGAAATTCGAAGGAAGTTGCCAAGCAGAACCACACAAACGGATAGAATGTTGCTGAAGACCGCTAATGGAGACCGTATACCAGTACTGGGTGTTGAAGAATTAGAGATTCGCATTGGCAGTTTCGGTAAGAAGCATCCCATTTTAGTAGCTTCAGTCACAAATGATTGCATCCTTGGTGCTGAGTTTCTGCAGAGCTCTGGCTGCGTAATAAACTTCACTGGTAATACCTTAAGCATTGGGGATTCAGAAGAGATTTCATTTAGCTGCCGAGCTGTTCATCTAGAGGAAATGAACGTTATGGCACCAAGGAATTTTACAATTCCACCACAGAAAGAGATTGTTATACCCATATATGCACATAAAGCACTTGAACATAACCTTACTCCATGCGTTTTCGAACCAGATCCTACGCTAGGTTGGAATAAACCTATTTTATTAGCCAGAACAATAACGGATTCTTCAAATATGTTAATAAGGGCTGTGAATGTATCCAGGAATTCAATACAAATCAAGAAAGGTACGCCACTGGGTAGACTAGAACCAGTAGCATGGATACGAAGGCTAGATGGCGCGGAAGAAGAAGATGATAGTGACTTCACCCAAATCTCAGATAGTCTTCAAGATTTGTAGTCAAGCAGCTCCCAAGAAGAACTCCATTATCTAGTATTGATGAAGTACAGAATATGGTAAAAGATATGCAGAAACGAGAAGTAATCGAGCCATCATCTAGCCCTTGGGCCTCTCCGATAGTCCTTGTTAGGAAGAAGGACGGATCAACGAGGTTTTGTGTGGATTACAGGCGGCTCAACGATTTGACCAAAAAGGATTCATATCCTTTACCAAGAATTGACGACACTTTGGATGCAGTTGGAAATTCTTCATGGTTCTCCACCTTGGACCTGCAAAGTGGGTACTGGCAGGTTGAAATGGATGAAAAAGATAAAGAGAAAACGGCATTTACATCGTGTGCTGGGCTATGGCAGTTTACAGTAATGCCTTTCGGTCTATGCAATGCACCCAGTACCTTCGAAAGATTAATGGACGTTGTACTACAAGGTTTATCTTGGAAGACAGCACTGATATATCTCGATGACGTTATTGTGTTTGGAAAGGATTTTGAAGAAGAGCTACTCCGACTAAGACAAGTTTTCCAGCGGCTTAAGGAAGCGAACTTGAAGCTAAACCCTAAGAAATGCCATCTTTTCAAAAGGGAAGTAAAATACCTCGGACATCTGTTAACCAAAGACGGAATCCGGACGCATCCAGAGAAGGTGCATGCTGTGAAGGAATGGAAAGTACCGTCCAACACTCATGAGGTACGAAGCTTTTTGGGACTGTGCAGTTATTATCGCAGATTTGTGAAAGATTTCTCTCATCGCCAAACCATTATTTGCCTTAACTGAAAATGGTAATAAGTTTTATTGGGACTCCATTTGCCAAGAAGCCTTCGACGCATTGAAAACGGCTTTGACCTCCTCACCGATACTAGCTCATCCTACAAGAGAAGGAACTTTCTACTTGGACACAGATGCTAGCCAATATGCTGTTGGAGCTGTCTTATCTCAAGAACAAGATGGCATCGAAAAGGTAATTGGATACTACAGTAAAACTTTGCACAAAGCGCAGAAAAACTGGTGTGTGACACGAAAAGAGTTGTACAGTGTGGTGAAAGGGATCGGAAATTTCCACCACTTATTGTACGGAAGAAGATTTATCGTGAGAACCGATCATTCAGCTTTGCAGTGGTTAATGAAGTTCAAGAATCCAGAAGGCCAGCTTGCTCGATGGATTGAATACCTCCAAAGCTATGACTTTGAAATTCGTCATCGTCCAGGAAAGCAACACGGAGATGCCGATTCTATGTCACGCAGGCCCTGTGATGAAGACTGTAAGCACTGCTCGGAAGAAGAGAAACGACGAGAATTCGACATAAACACATTACGAATAGAAGCATTTGAATTGGAAGGAACCAAGATTTCACTAGAAACCTTCAAGCAAGCTCAGTCACAAGACGCTGAGCTAGGGTTAGTTATTCATTCGCTATTAAATGGAAACAAGCCTAATCAACAGGAAATAAGTGCTATGAGTCCCATCACTAAAGCCTACCTAGCACAATGGGACTCACTAAAGGTAAGGGGTAACCTCCTGTATCGAATCTGGGAGGATACTGATGGCAGACATGCTAAAGAAAAACTTGTAGTACCAAGGAAATTACGGAAAGCAATTATGGAACAACTACATGATAGTAGCAGTGGGGGTCACTTTGGCATCAGGAAGACCCTGGAAAGAGTCAAGGAGAGATTTTACTGGGTTGGCTGTCGCGAAGATGTTGAAAATTACTGTTCCACGTGCGATGTCTGCAACTCAAGAAAAGGTCCAAGTATTCGTCAACGATCACGCATGCAGCAGTACAACGTTGGATCGCCGCTTGAGAGAATCGCCATAGACATTTTGGGTCCTTTGCCGGAAACCAGCCTTGGGAACAAGTATCTGCTTGTTGTAATGGATTATTTCTCTAAATGGCCAGAAGCAATTCCTGTGCCCAATCAAGAAGCAGGCACAGTGGCACAGGCTCTTTTAGAACACGTGGTGTCCAGATTCGGAGTTCCTAATGAACTACATTCAGACCAGGGACGAAGCTTTGAATCGGAAGTCTTCATACAGCTGATGAGAAAACTCGGAATTCGGAAGACTAGAACAACTGCTCTTCATCCGCAGTCCGACGGTATGGTGGAACGCTTCAACAAGACAATCCTAGATTACCTATCAAAATTCGTTAACGAACATCAGTCTGATTGGGATACGAAGATTCCTCTGGGAATGTTGGCCTACAGATCAGCGGTGAACGAGTCAACTCGGTTGAGCCCAGCGAAGGTAATTTTTGGTCGAGAACTGCGGCTGCCTCTGGACTTAGCTCTTGGTCCACCCCCAGAAACGGAACGTCGTCTTCCATGCGAATGGGTGAGCGAGCTTCAGGAAACGCTCTGGGATATCCATGAGTCTGCTAGAGGAAACATCCAGTCTGCCAGCGACAGAATGAAAGCCAGATACGATCTGAAAGCAAATAGCCCAAAGTTCGTCGAAGGTGATCTGGTATGGTTCTACAATCCACGACGGAGAAGGGGTAGATGTCCGAAGCTACAACGCCATTGGGAGGGACCCTACGTGGTGATGAAGCGCCTCAACGACGTAGTCTACAGGATACGTATGGGTAGTGGAAAACCGAAGGTCGTCCAAAGCGATCGCCTGTGGCCATACAAGGATCGAAGCGAACTGTTCGTCGAGGACGCCGAACGCTAAGGGGGGAAGAGTGTAACATCCTGTATATTACATTGCTTATTTGGATTTGTTAATGTTTCTTTCACAATGATTAGGTTAGATTTTTTTTGATGTGTAAACGTCATCGAATCATCTGGAATTTTCTAGACTGACAGATCGGCATTCTCGAATGTCATCTGGGTGTCTATAATCTTCTAGATGGTTCGATAAAGTATATAAGGCACCACGAGTAGCGTGGCAGGAGTCAGTTGAGTTGAGATCTAGTTGAGACAAGGTTAAGAGATATTGTATTAAGTTCTGAAGTAAAACGGTGAAAGTTACGTCGAGTTTGATTCCCTGGGTGAAGAAAAAGAGGCCGTCGTGACAATATAAATAATTAAAAAGGACTATAAAAATACATTAAAGTTTGAAAGATAACAGTTCTGTAAGTGATCAGGAAGCGCTTTTAGTCAAGGTACCTTTTATTGTGTTATAAAATTAGTTGTAGGACAATTCCCTAATGCTGTTTGGCAGAGTATTAAAAGGTTTGATTGCCCAGTAGACGACAATATAAAGAACTTAAGTTCTGTTACGTATATTATAGTTGAGAACGTCAGCATGTCGAAAATTGGCTGATTTTTCATAAAAAGAAAATTTTGAAAAACCGGGCAGGCAAAGACAGCTTTTAAAAATTAGTTTTTTAACCACAAGGTCGATATGTCTATCATACTGCCGCCGTGCATCAAGGGTAACTCCTAAAGATCTTATGTCGCGTCAGTCAGATTACCACTAAGATCATCGAAAATAGGAAAAAGATAGCTAAAGATTTACCTCAGCGGCACCTTGCTACCCTATAATTCCATACCCAAATACCTAGCTGTCACATTAGGTAGGACACTGAGTATTAAAAAACCGTATTCAGTCCGTCGCAAAGTAAACAGCAGAAATAACATCCCGCAAAAATTATGCAGAACCTCTTGAGGCGCCTCCGCTTCTACGCTCCGTACTTCAGCCCTGAGCCTCTGTTTCTCTGCGGCTGAATTTTGCTCGTCAGTGTGGCTACACACCAACTCACATACCAGACTGATAAACGCCCAGTTAAAGACTTCTATGAGAACTATTACGGAAGGCGTCAAATCAACCCTAACACTCAACCAAATAGCTCCACCACCCACTCGGGGAGATAGTGCCCTTCTGAAAGAATATAGCAAAATCAAAATAAATCCCTCACTGCCAATCTACCAAGATATACCCGATCTCTCCTTGCGTAGATCACGGTCCAGAAAACCACCAATTGCAACAGCTCTCCAACTCAAGTCTGATGGTTTTAGCCCTGCGGTTAAATGAGCAGAAATTTGGGCGAACCAAACACCAGAAGAAGTGAACAGTAATCTAACTGTTGGTCAAGAACTCCCTGATTTTGAGCTCCAGCGAAGGGAACGGTCAACCCTAAACAGAATTCATACATCGCATGAAGTGTGCGCTGATTCGTTGTTTACATGGAACAAACGCGAATCCCCACGACGTGACTGTGGAGCGGAACGCCAAACTGTCAGACATGTAATGCAAGAATGTGGCCTTAGAGCATATCCAGGCGATAATAGGGACAAATCGTCAGCTGGGGTGGATTTTTAGGCTAGATATTAACTTATAGCTTAGTTACTATTTAGATCGCAAAAAACAAAAAAAACCACTAAAATTTAAAACGAAATAAATTGTTCTACTTTCTTATCATAAATAATAAAATCGTCCTTATCTATTGCAGCGAATACTATCTGTTTTGTTTTATCATGTTTATGGAAGATCCTACTCGACTGCAATTTGTCGACTTTGATTCTTGGAATTCTATTAAGTACTTTTCCAAAGTGGTGCCAACATGAGAAGGATTTGTATCGTTCACAAAAAGTCTGCATCTTGCAGTATTGACAGTTGCTGGTAGGTCACTGATAAAGATTAAAAACAAGACGAGTTCATTGAGGCACGCATAAAACACGAAAATGAATGTAAGTATTCCTTTTTCGCAAAGAAATAGGCCTGACAACGTAGATATAATAATCTTTTCTTAAGAATCTCAAGGTAAAAGTTCCATTGAAAAATCTAAATTTGTGGACCTTTATAGGACAAACAGGAGCGCCCCTACGTTGATCATTTACATCAAGATATCAGTTTTCATGTAACGTGTTTGTATTGATGAAACAAGTCCGTACCTGCAGGATCCACCAGATCAAAAATATGTTTACTAGTTTGCAAACTTTCGGTCTGCATATACATGCTCGTCAATGCAAAAGCGCGGAATGGAAACTTTCCAGTTTCCAGGGAGCGGCCGGAATAAAGCAGCGAAGCACGATTCATGCAATAAACTCCGGTGTTAATAAATGTTTTAACTGTTAACGAGGGTTTTCCATTTTTCCGTTAGAAAAGTTTAGTAGGAAACAGTACAGGATCGTTGCAGGTGTAGTAAACTATAATATTTAATGATATGTAAAGAGGTTTAGCAATAAACTACGAACACTGACGCGTGTCTCACCGATTTTCCAATATTTTGTTATCTGCTTTGTTTGTCATAATATACTATCATTTAAGGCACTCATATGGCATCGATGAGACACCGATGCTGCCATATGCTCCAGGAGATATAGAGTCCGCTGTGGAGAACGAGAGATGCCGGATTTACTGGAACTACTCGTTCCCAACGCTCGAGCTTGCACAGGCGTTATTGAGTTTTCTGCGCCTGCCGAGGTGAACATCGTCTTTAAGGAGGAGGAAAAGCGGACTAAATATCAGGAGTTGCTCGGACAACTTCGCAGGCTCTGGCCATACTACACTGTAAGTCTGCTGGTTATGGTCATTGGATCCCTAGGTGGAATGAGGAGTACGCTGCTCTCTGCACTGCGCAAAATACCGGTGTGCCGTGCGGCGGCGCACATCTTAGCCGCCAGAATGCAGAAGGCAGTCATCCTTGGGTCCCTTCGTCTACTTAGGGCGCACGACTCGCGGACCCAGTGATTGCTCACCTCACGGTGTGAGGAGTAGTCATTGGGTAATGGAACAGCAGCTCGGTGTGTCGGAGCCCGGGCTGCACATTTTGTTTTTTTTAAATAATAATACTAGCTTTAT
The DNA here is from genome assembly GCA_951848785.1 of Callosobruchus maculatus. NCBI lineage: Eukaryota > Metazoa > Arthropoda > Insecta > Coleoptera > Chrysomelidae > Callosobruchus > Callosobruchus maculatus. Next base: position 21,584,131 of record CATOUR010000014.1, on the reverse strand, counting down.
TGTCCAACAGTTTCCCATTTACAGGACAATGTCAATTAATAGTGCAAAATAAATAACATAAAGTACAAAAAAAAAGAAAACATAAATGGTGTACAATTATTGCAACGTGCGACACGGGTATATATAGATAGACGGATGTATCAGTCAAAATAAGTAATTATTGATCTTATGATGATGACGATAATGTAAATTAAACGTACAAAATAAATATAAAGTATAACATAAAAAACTATAAAAAAAGGAAACATAAATGGTACAATTATTGAAAGGTGCGTCACGGCTATATACATAAATAGACAGATGTCTCGGTCAAAATAGGTAATAGTTGATTTTATGATACAAGGCAGAGAGGATCAGAAAATGTCACAGTAAAGTCCAATTCTATTCAAGTTATTACATATAACATTTAATGGTGACTTAAGCAAAATATTTGTTCTTGCTTTCGGCGGCCTAAACATTTCATAAGTGCGAGACAGGAAAGGAGGTACATGAAACTTAATTTGTTCCAAGATAGGACAGTCAATTAAATTATGTATTAGTTTGTACGCAAAAGTTAATGAAGCCAAACTCCTTCTTTCCTCCAGTGTTAAAAATTCCAAACGAGTACAAAGCTCATCATTGCTAATATTCCTCATAGGATAAATTTCATCAATCTTCAAACAAAGAAATTTTAAAAATTTCCGTTGTACTCTATCAACAATGAGGTTATAGCACGTATAATAAGGGTTCCATATAATACTGCCATACTTCAATTTATACCTGACAAATGTGAAATATAATAATTTTATTGCTTTGAAGTTATAATAATTTCTACAGTTTCTAGCTAAAAATCCATAGGCCTTCATTGTTTCCTTTGTTTTTTGGATATGTGTTCACTAAAAGTTAATTTGTTGTCAAGTATTATACCTAAATCACTAACGCTGGTGCATCTTTGCAACGCTGAATCTCCAACTGCATAAGAATAGTCCCAAGTGTTTTTTTTCCTAGTATAACTAACTATTTTGCATTTATCTGTGTTGAGCTGAAGCTTATTTTCAATACACCATGCCTACACAACATTAAGTTGGGATTGAAGAAACACGCAATCATCAATAATATTTATAACTGAGTATATCTTCAGATCATCAGCAAAGCAAAGTCGTTCACATTCAATTGAGTCACACAGGTCATTGATAAATACTAAAAAGAGTAATGGTCCCAAGTTAGAGCCTTGTGGAACTCCAGAGTGTGTCATGGATCATAATAAAGACTGTTACAATACACTGTGATCCAGCTAAAATTTGCCACCTCCCCTTTATCTCTCAAACGATAAGAGAAAGTAATAATCGCCGTGACACGCCGATTTGTATTTAGCAAGGGAAGTCTTTCACCGAATACGTCATCACCTCACCCCCAGCAACCCTTACTTCAAATTCTTAAATGAGACCAACATACTTGCGATGCACCTTCTTTAAGGAAATTCATTGACAAATACAACAGTGTAATGGTAACCTTATCATGTAAAAATTCGCGACATCGGTTGCTGAGAAGATGCCGAGCAACAGCCACATGACAGCAACAGGTCTGACAAAATTGTAGGTTATATGTTGTCCGTCACGATTATGTCGTTGCATGATACGAAATTTACGTTTTACAGCAGATATTGCGCGATCTTCGCCGGTCTGTAAGATACGTGATAAGGCTGCGGTTTGAAGATTCAGTCACTATTATGGACGTTATCAAAAGATACGGTGATCATAAAAATGAAGTATTATTTTTATTACCTAAAATATTACTGTAATAAATGTTTTAAATGAGAGCTATTTTGTTCCATACAGACGTACAGATGATATTCAAAATATCATCGCACGCTTCCTAGTACTAACCTTAACGTAAATTATCATCGTTTTCAAGTAGGTGAATGATTATGGGGTTTACGATTATTTAGAGATGATCAATATACTTTTGTTGTTGCGAAGACATTTTGAATATCACCTGTACAGACGTAGGGAATAAAATGACTCCCTCTTACGATAACATTTCAAGTAATAAGAATAATACTTCATTTTGATGATCACTATATTTTTCATTAACATCCATAATATGGAATCGATCATCAATCCGATTGCACTGCTGTATTTGTCGATGAATTGGCTTTAAAACGATGTATCACAAGTACGATGGTCTCATTTGAGATTTTGAAGTAGGGGTTGGTGGGGTGAGGGGGTTGATGTCACAAAGATGACGTATTCGGTGGAAGAGTTCCCCCTAGAAATACAAATCCGTGAGCCACGGTGATTTTTACTTTATCATTTCAAAGATAAGGGGGTGGCAAATTTTAGCTGGGACACACTGTGTTAGATATGTTTGTGCGTTTCGATATTTGATATTAAAAAGTGGACTGTTTAACGATAACAAGTTTTAATGATAAATATGACATAAGAGTGGTGGTATAAGAATGATGTAGAAATGCATGTAAGAATAAGAATTATATAAGAATGATGTTTAAAATAAGAATGATTAAAATATTGTAACATACTTTATATTATGGCATTCGTGTATTTGTATTAGTTGTCATTGATTGTCATACATGATGTGAAGTCAAAGTGCTAGGTTAGACCTTTTGAAGTGTAATCGTCATCGAATCGTCTAGAGTTTTCGAGAATGACGGATAGATTCTAGAAATGTCATCGAATGCTCTAGATGGTTCGATGAAGTATATATAAGGTGCTACGGTTAGCGTAGGAGTTCAGTGGAATTGAGTTGTACTTGAGATAAGGTTAAGAGATATTGTATCGAGTTGTGAAGTAAAACAGTAAAAGTTACGTCCAGTTTGATTCTTTGGAGAAGAAAAAGAGGCCGTCGTAACAATTGGTGTCAGAAGTGTGGGATTATCCAGCGAATCAAGCCAGGAAAAGGAAAGAAGAAGTGAGTACAGCATTAGTCCATGCCAATAATCAGAGCTATGGCGTCCGAAATGAGTGCATTGATGGCTATGATACAAGAAATGAAGGCAGACATGAGAAACAGCGTAGAACAAACAGCCGTGAACCTGGAAGAAAAACTAAAGAACCACCAGGACGAGGCAGTCGTGAACCTTGAAGAAAAGCTAAGGCTCCACCAAGATGAGGCAGTCGCAGGTTTGAAGAGTGGGCAGGAGCTGGTAATGACTCGGTTGGACGAGCAGAAGCGCCATCAAGACGAGGCAGTCGCAGACTTGAAGAGTGGACAGGAACTGGTGATGACTCGGTTGGAGGAGCAGAAACAAGCCGTAAGTCAAGCATTAGAAAATCAAGACCACCGTATTAGTGCAATTGAGGAGCAGCTAGCAGCATCAGAAAAACACGTTGAGGAACAGCTTCAGCAAGTGAAAGATCAGGTCAAAGAAATGGTCAGAGAGGAGCTGCGAGAGTTTAGTGCAGGTGAGCGTAGTTTAACAGCTGCAGCACCTGCTTTTACTGATAGACACAGTGGCGTAGTAGCAAAGCCCTATCCATACAATGGAAAAACGTCATGGGACATTTATCATATGCAATTTGAAAACATCGCACGTATGAATAACTGGTCGAATGGGGAAAAGGCTTGTGTGCTGACATCAATGCTCAGAGATTCTGCAGCAGCTATTTTGGAAAATACTGCTCGTCAGATTTACGTGACTATGATAAGATAACATCTGCACTAAAGTTACGTTTTGGAGATGCACACTTAACAGAGCTGTTGCATGGCCAGTTGCATAACCGGACACAACAAGCTAAGGAAGATCTAACCACATTTGCATACGAAGTCCAAAGCCTATCTAAACGAGTATTCGTCAACAGCCCCGTCGAGACACAGGAATACGTTGCTGCTCGTCAGTTTGTAGAAGGCATTGCGGACCTGGACGTTCAGCGAATCGTGAGACTATCCAGACCCAGAACCTTACAAGACGCTTTGGTCAAAGCTCTAGAAATTGAAGCTGCCACAAAAGCCACGCGAATGACACGAAGGGTGCGCTCTGTAGAACAAGGTGATGAAGTAGAAGTCAGGGCCACATCGTTCGTTCCAAGAGGAAGAGGTGGTACCTTCCAGAGAAACCCAGTTTACAGAAATCTAGGAGCTGAGAAGTTTGCGTGCTGGAGATGTGGGCAGAAGGGGCACCTTAGAGTAGGCTGCCGGATACATGTCGATAAGATGCAGGTGGATGTAGAAAAAGCAGATGAATATGCGAGCAAAATGAATTTTATGCAAGGCACGATAAACTCAATGAAGGAGCAGTTTGGCAGAGACACGAAGAATCTGCTGAAGAAGAACGAGGAAACTATCGCTAAGCTCCAAGGACAACACAGAGTAGCCATGAGGGAACTCACAGCAGACCGGGATAGGCTAAAGCAGTTGCTTGACTCTCAGAAACGAGAATGTATGGGTATTAGGAGCAAGTTTGAAAGGGACAAAAAGAATCTGTTGGAGGAGAGTGACCAACACGAGGCAGCCTTGAGAAAGCTCAACGTAAAACACGACAGAGGAATTTCTGCTTTGAAAAATGAAATCAAGAGATTGAAGGATTTGGATCAGCTGAAGAAAGCGGAAGATAGATGTGACCAAGTTAAGGACGAAAATGCAATGCTGAAACTGAAGATCACCCAGCTGGAGGCTGAGAACGCATCTTTAAAGAAATACCTGGACCACGCGATTGTGCAATCCAAAAAGACCGGGGTCAAGGAAGACGAGTCAAGGTTGAGTGAAAGGTTAGTGCATCATGAAGCAGAAATGAAGAAGATGAAATCTGATATGATATAAAGCAGAAGATTGCCCAGATGGAAAGCGAGGTCGATAGTGATAGGCTGCAGAAGAATCCGAACAAAGTCATTGAAAATGCAAACAAAGGTGTATACGAAATATCAGCGTTGCAAAATGACGATGTAGATTTGAAGCAGATACTGCCGCAGCTGGAGAGAGAAAACGCAAAGGTAGGGACCAAGCTTAACGTTGCGCTCAAGGACGTGTCATGAGGCTCTGATCAAGCCGCGCAACTCAGGAGCGAGAATGGTAAGCAGAAGATCAGGATTACGCAACTGGAAGACAAACTCAGCAGACTCACTAAGGAACTGGAGAGCAACCTGAGTGACGAGAAGGGAGTGTCGAGAATGGACAACCGACAAGACGAAAAGGTGCAACTGAAGAGAATGATAACAGAGCTAGGAAAAGAGAATCCTGCTGGAGCTGAAAATGAGAATCGCAAGTTGGGCAAAGAATATCGCAGTTACGAGGTGATTTGGTATGGTCTTGCAACAGATGACGGAAGGAAGGGTAGGTGTTCGAAGCTACAATGCCATGGGAAGGAACCCTACGTGGTGATGAAGCGCCGCAACGACGTAGTCTACAGGTTATGTACGGAAAGTGGAAAACCGAAGGATGTCTGTGGTGATACAAGAATCGAAGTTGTTCGTCGAGGACGCCGAACGCTAAGGGGGGAAGAATGTAACATACTGTATATTATGGTATTCGTGTATTTGTATTAGTTGTCATTGGTTGTCATACATGATGTAAAGTCAAAGTGCTAGGTTAGATCTTTTGAAGTGTAAACGTCATCGAATCGTCTAGAGTTTTCGAGAATGACGGATGGATTCTAGAAATGTCATCGAATGCTCTAGATGGTTCGATGAAGTATATATAAGGTGCTACGGGTAGCGTAGGAGTTCAGTTGAGTTGAGTTGTACTTGAGATAAGGTTAAGAAATACTGTATCAAGTTGTGAAGTAAAACAGTAAAAGTTACGTCCAGTTTGATTCTTTGGAGAAGAAAAAGAGGCCGTCGTGACAATATATACAAAACATGAAATATATAAGGTGACAAAATGAGTATTTAATGATTTTGTAATGGGCGGGCCAGCTCAAAGGATCCGTCCGACACGGGAATTCTCACTGCATCCAGGTGAAAGCCAGGTAGTCGCTGCTGTGTTACAAAGAGAGGGAATCTGATGTAGCGCGTCCACAGTGTATGTTGAGGTACTTCAGAAAGCAAACAAAATATTGAAGATATTCCACTAATTGAGGTACACTTAATAATACTGAAAGAGGATGTCTGACTTTTTAAGCAGATTGCAATTATCTGTTCTCTGTTGCCATGTTTCTTGTATCCTATCAACTTTTGGTCATTTTTGTTGGCTTTTAAGTCCTTAATGAGCTTTCCAATCTTCTTTGATCAATTATGTTTTTGGTATCGTGTTGATATCTGCAGTGTTGCGGTATGTAAACATGTGCACTTTTATTAGCTGCTACGAAAATTACCCTTTGTTAGATTAGCTCAGTATTTAATGAAATATTTTAAAGTAACTACGTGGGAACGGTTTTTGTATTGGGTGTCTTTCCAAATTTGGCAACGGCATACTAATCTCAAATTGGTTCGGTTATTCATACTAGGCGAGAATTCTTGTAAGCACATTCAGGTGATTTATTCATATCATTATCTAAATTATACGAGACTTCAAAATCTCACCAGTAACAGGATTACCAACTTGAAAGGACTTACCTGAAAAATAAAAGAAAAAACAGTTAGAAATGTAAATCGTAGTTGGCATAGTTTAGAAATATCTTACATAACTCTCTACTTAACAAGCATTATATTTTTAGAGAGTATTTGTGTAGTTAATTATGTGATAAATTAAGCAATACAATCTTCATACCCAAATCTAATTACGTAAATTACATAAACGCTTCATAATTTCTATTCGGAAATTTGTAACTACTTATGCAAAAAATATTCCTATGTTTGACATCTTGCACAATTTGTAATAACAATTTACGGCTATTTCAGATCTTTCCACATGACTGAAGACGAGTGCCGAGGTCATAGGATATCCCGATAATCGACAATCGTAGCATGATTATAAAACTGATCACACACCGCTATAATTGACAACCTCAAAAGGCACACAATAACAGGGTTTTCTGCGACACAGAAACAATAGGTTAGGTTACGTCAATCTTCCATTTTGGCACCGATCAATGCCAAAAATCCCTTAAAAATTAGATGCCTAAATTCAATGAAAATGGGAAGTGCGTCATGTTGTCAAAAGGCACAACACAAATTATCTACTAGCTCAAATGTATCTTTGGAATAAGTCTCAAAAGCGATTTAAAAAATCGAAAATTTCATGATGTTTAACGCGTTACAATGAATACTTGAGAGCAAAATTTTTTTGTTAGAGAGAACTTATGGTACGACGTCACTGGCTTTTTCTTAATCTGACCAAACTGTATGTATATCGTGGATAACTTCAACAACTAGGCCGACCCATAAAACTGAAAATATCCCCATTTCACCCGAAAATCTGTCCACAAACAACTACGGATCGTAGGTACGCAGTTGAGTGTATGGGCAGCGTCACGTAGAGCAAATAATGTAATTTTTAGGTGACGGTCACTATTCGAGCAAATGCAGTAACACCGCCGGTGTTTGGGTTGGTAGGCAGCCATGCGTGACCGGTAGCAGACCAAGCATTGTTTTCGCAGCTCCACTCCATCACAAATAACATCCAAGCGAATCGAATAAATTGAGCAGAAATAACACGTGGCTATTGTCCACTTCTGCATCTCATCTTGTAGTGGTTGAGACATTTTTAAAACAAACCTACTTTACAGGACATTGTGTGCATATGAAGATGATAATAATAGTCATAATAATACTACCTTATTTTCCTAACAACTACTAATACTGACATTCATACATACAGGGTGAGTTTTTAGTACCGGCTCGGTCGATAACTCCACTACTGTAGAAGATAGCGGAAAGAGTTGCATATAAAAGTTGTAACCGTGAATATGCTCCTTGCTCAAAAAATATTTAGATGTATACAGGGTGATCCATAACTACGTGGTGATGCAAACATGCATTTTTTTTAAATGAGACATCCTATATATTATTTCCATATTCAAATTCTACTAATGATTTCCGTTTTTCTAGTATAGGTACTGTTGCATTATACAGGGCATATGGTCATGAATTTTGAAATACCCTGTATAATGTAACAATACCCTACATTGGAAGAACGGAAGTCATTAGGTGAATTTGAATATGGAATAACGTATAGGGTGTCTCATTTAAAAAAATACATGTTGCATCACCACGCAGTTATGGATCACCCTGCATACATCTAAATACTTTCTGAGTAAGGACCATATCCGTGGCTACAACTTTTATATATCACTTTTTTCAATATCTTCTACAGTAGTGAAGTTACCGACCGAGCCGGTACTAACAACTCACCCTGTTTAGGTACTGACAAAGTCAGAGGTCGCATAAAACATACACCTAGAAGAAGAGCTTTCAGTTTAGCTTGAAACAATTGCAGTGCAATTGGATTGAACATCTTTAGGCCTGAAACATTTGGGGCTCGTTTTACAACATTGTGTCTTGAAAATGGTATATGCAAGTCACTATCTTGCATCGTATAGCGGTTTTATGAATGTCTTATAGAGTGAAACCTTATTCTGTCTTTGGTTGATGTACACTAATAGGTCATAAATGTAAAGAGCTGACAAGATAAGTATTTTAAACTTCCTAAATAATTCCCAACTACTATGTATTTTACTAACACCTGCCATATATCTCAGTACTGCATTGAGTTAAATATAATTTATGAATATATGTACAACAACAGACAGGAAAAGGTAGTACCAATTTGATGACGCTACCGTATTATAGGTATATGCAACGCTACCAAAATAATATTACTAGTTCAAAATAACACTGCTTTTCTTTGTGTTATATATTGGCAGAGAGTATCTTTTTTCCAGTGGCATGGGAAGTTTAAAGATGGTTTTGAATCATTTGAAGTTGAATATGAACCCAGTCGACTACAAAGACTGTGAACTGCTAAAAAGGATCAAAAAAATGTCTTAGGAAGGGTGTGGAATTGGCGGGTTGGATGCTTGGTGAAGGAACGTAAAGAGACCTAGGTAATTCTACACGTTTTAATATATTCTTACATTGCCTTTCAGCACATTATCTGAACCTTCCTTACCACACGATAGGTTAGAGGAATATTGTGTATTTTGCTATAGCGTGAAATTTTAGGAGTTCCTCATCACATTAAACTTCTTCCGTGGAAGGTTTAATTGAAGTGGTAGATAGATAGGGAGACAGAACTCAGTAATTATATGTGTGGGATCCCCTCAGTCAATCCATTCGAAGCCATTTTTTTTTGTTTGTTCTTAGATTCCACATGAGAATGATGCAGTCTTATACAAAACTGTGCGTGCCACTATATTCGCTCAAAACAAAACCAGCAGCATGATGCCGAAATACCAATTGCTATACTAGAGTTCGTTTTAGCGAAACACGAAACGGGCGTTGAGATTGGTGTCAATCGACGCGGATTGACGCCCTGAGTCGAAAGACATCACTCCTAGACTGAGGAAACGCCCCGGTAAAATTCTATAACAGTTTAAAGTTTCAGCACCTAACCTCACTTATGCCAAACAGTCAACTTATCGAGGTCAAATTCGGTTTAATTGGTCGTCAAGTAAGTGTTAATCGATTCTGCTTGATGTCTTTAGTCGAATTAGGCCTCTCCAAGGCTGAGGAAACGCTCCGATGAAAATCTGCGCACCTTTAAAATTTCAAGCCTAACCTCAAAATTACTTCGATATTTCGATAATTTTTCATGAAATATGTGGTCAAACTATGTATCGTGCGAAAGCACTAGATGAGTACAACACAACGCCACCAGTCGCAACATCCCAAAATGGAAAATAAAAAAGTTATGACACTTTAAATGTTTGATGTTAAAGCTATTGAGGAAATATGAATAACCGAAAACCAGGTTAGTTTATGTTGAATTAGGTTTGCGTAAATGTATAACGGGGGGCCTGGGGGGGCTGCCCCCCCCCAGACGTCGCTGCCTTTGCATATTTTGAATAGTCTAAGCAACACAAGTTTCCCAAGTAGGATTCTCACCTGTTCGATTTTTTCCATAACATGGGGGGGTAGGACCCAGAGGAACTTATTTTGATTAATTTCCAATTAAGAATCGAAATAAACGGTTGTACAGACTAGACTTGGTACAATTTAAGTCAAGATATCAGGTTGAGTTGCTAGACACACCTTTTTACCTCAACCGATTTGCTTACTTTATATTAGGTAAGCTATTGGAATTTGTGAATTTCAAAGTAGCGTAGACTTTCACAAAAACGTTTTCTCGCGCTGGTAATGGTCTAGTTCGTCTCAGGACTTCAATCCCAGTCGATTAGAACCCATTCCAGCTTCAATAATTCAACTAATTTGATTAAGTTAGGTTAGGTTTGGAATCTTTAAAGTGCCGCAGTTTTTCACCGGAGCGTTTCCTCAGTCTGGGAGTGGTCTCGTTCGACTCAGGGCGTCAATTCGCATCGACTGACACCAATCTCAACGCCCGTTTCGGGTTTCGCTAAAACGAACCCTTACCGGTATTTATTTTGGACTTGGTAAAAAAAGTGTACATGGGGCAAGCACAATGCGTTTTTGAAGACTTCATAATCCTCAAGTTAGCTATGTAATTAGTCCTCAAAATGCTCCTTCCCAGCTGGCTTTCAAGCATAGCTATCAATCAGTGTCCTTCCTTAAATATTTGATACCTTGATGAAGACTAAAGGGAAGCGCCATGTTACATGTTTTACTGCTATATATTTTCGTTGTGTTAAATATGAATGGTAGAAAGACAGTATAATTGTGTAACGGAATTTCCAGGTGCTTGTTAAGGGGCAAGTTAATGTCAGCCTTTCTTCTACGACTTATACATTTTTTATCTAGACATGAGGGGATATGTAGACGTTCTCTGTTAGTAGCCAATTCAGCTCAATTATTTTTGGAAAAATTGAATTGTATCCCCTAGTTATGAAGATAATCCTTGGACAGCTCCTTAGAGACCTTTGTATTTTATTACTTTTGACGGAAACAAACTGCACCTCGCAGTAGTGGGCAATATCAAATACAGTTCATACCAAAGCTGGCTATTTTCTCCTTAACCTTCTTACTTAGTGGCGCTAATGAAAAAAAATTAGATATCCCTGAAACAGTTGAACCTACTTTATATGACTTTTTTGTTGTAAATTAGCGTACAGTGATCTCCTGAAGTATATTCCACTCATCACAGAACACCTTGTATGTTCCGGAATATTTGCTTCGGTGCTTTTAAAACGCTAGTGTAACCCATGTATCACCATGACATTCAAACAACGATTTACATATAATCCCGGAAATGCACATAGAACATTATCATTACGGTGATCGTTACTGACGATTGCTAGCTGAAAAAGTAACCCTTTCTTCTGCAAGTCATTAAACAGTGTTTCTTACTTGCTAATGCTTCTAATGTTTGAACAAGTAAAAGGTAATTACGGAAGGCCTACTCAGTGTGATAAGTGCATATAATTTTTTGCTTTCTCATGCAATAAATATGACTTTAATGTTACAACAATCTACTGCTATTCATGGGTAGGTATGTATTGTACTGTACTGAGGTAAAAAGGTTAGGAGTTCCGAACATAGCCATGTCTTGGAAGGGCAAGTTGGGAAGGAAGGCTGGAGAATAATATTTCGTGTTTTCTTTATTATGTTGCTGTATGTATTAATAATACATGTCAATGATTAATACCTAATATTACAAACATAAAAATGCCACGAGTCAAGCTAAACATTAAATTTCTTCCAGTTATCGTATCTTATTTACTTATAAATAAATATGAATCCCACGACAAGCTAAAGTTGATCTCGTTGTCAAACTAGCAATGATGAAACCTTGTGATTTTGTCTTACTTTCCTCAAAAACTGCTAACCTTATATCTAGTAGTTTATTTGTAGGGCAAGAACCTTAAATAAGGTAAGAGAGGGGATATCACATGCCCGTTTGATGCTATATGAATTAGCCGTTACCGAAAATGAATACACAGCATAGAAAACAACCAGCACAATAACTCAAGATGATCACACGCGCATTCCCACTTTTGGATGGGTTTTTTGTAGGGATGGTAATGGTACTTCGATACTTCTGCACTAATATCGAGTTTTTTGTCATCGATACTTTTTGAGGCATTCCAAGCTGGTATCGATAATTTTGTATCGGTATCGAAAATAATTATATAATTTATTGAGGGGTGTAATCAGTTGCACAAAATGCTCTCTACGAACCAAACGCGCCTATTTGGATAAAAAATATCGAGTTGGTACCGGTATCAATATTTTCATTTTCGCATCTCTACCCAAACTTGACAGCCGGAAAATCATCCAAAAACCCTCCCAAGGTCAAATTTTGTGGGAACCATTGTTATATAGAAAATCCTCAGAGATATTATGCTGGTTGTTTATTATGCTGTGACATGGCCGACTCTACTCACTAGGCCGGAGCATTGAAATATGGTAACACTGAATAGTCGGCCGAGCTTTTGTCATTAGTGTAATTTTTCCAGAGTAAAAAATAAGATTGGAAGGTGATTTTTAATGTTTTTCGAATTACTTACCTGCACAAACGAAACTATAAAGATAAAAAGATGCCTGCAAAGTGTGTAGTACCAGGTTGCACTAGCAATTGTGCTTCCAATAAAGGGCACACCAAACCTAACCTTCCAGAGTACAAAAGAAGAATGGAAGTTGATTTTTAATCTGTTTCTAATTATTTACCTGCACAAACGAAACTATAAAGATAAAAGGATGCCTGCAAAGTGTGTAGTACCAGGTTGCACTAGCAATTGTGCTTCCAATAAAGGACATAAACAGAAGTGGGTGAAAGGTATTCCTCGTATGGGCTGGTTATATTTATAAGAATAAAGACAATAATTTACAAACATTTCAAAGGATAAGACCTATTTTAAAGCACAATGTGTTACCTGCAATGTTTTCTGGACCTCCCAAATATGACAGAAAATACAGTTAACAGAACTCATCTGAGCATGCATCTCGGCATACCTACGAAAAGATTTGATAGTGAAAGGGAATCAAGACCAGCAAGAATGGCTTCAAAGTGACCTAATAGTGAATTTTTCTAGCTCAAGTGAAAATTTACAAAGTGAATTGAGTGTTCATTTAAGTGGAAGTGGAAGTGGCAGCAAGAAACAGGTTGCGTTTATTTTTATTTTGTAGTGTTTGACTACGATGAAGCCACGTTGCCACATCTAAGGCTCCGGCCTAGTGTAGAGTTGGCCATGGCTGTGATGAATACCTATTTGACAGCTATCAATACATTTTTTCATGATCATTGTAAAATATTGTGGTGTGCATCATGGTAAGGTATACAGCTTACGGTTTTAAAAGCCACAGCAGCAGGAAGGAGCCAGGAATCACGTATCACAGGTAAATATAATAGCGCTTTAATACATTTTTAGAGCTTTTTGGTAAAGAAATATCAGTCGCGCGTTCCGTCCTCTCTCCTTCCTTGTCTAAGGCAAGAACGGTTTGTCAGGGCCCGCTACTGATATGTTACCAAGTTACCAAGTTTTTGTCGACCAAAGATTGACAAGTTATCTTGTAGTATGTATTCCCGATCAGTTATTGATGATTTCAATGGCAGCCCTTTGTATTTTCAATTATTGTCGGTTTGGGATTGCCACAATGTTCTCCAGAAGTTGGCTGTGCACTGCATTATACTTTATGAAAACCTATTTAGTATGGAAATATTGTGAATAATAGTAATATTAAAAACAAACAATATGCTTTTAGTGGTCTTAGAGATCCCTAATTATCGTTAAAAGACGAGTAAAAATAAAGATTAGGTAACTCAATTCAGGGAGTTTTTAATAAACGTGTGATGAAGAATCGATATATTTGTATTTATATACGCATGTTATCCTCTTGGTTTCTAATTCGATTTAAACATATGTACGTATTATAAGCTTAATAAAACCTTGCGGTTGGGTAAGACATTTCAGAATGGTCAATGCGTGAAAGATACTTTTTTCTCAACTGTTAGGCTTTCGGTTTGTTATTATCTTCAGGGCCTACTAAGTTTTGACAGTTATAATAAAAAAATCGTTACATATCTTCTTCCTTGTATGTGTTTTATAACAGATATGCACACAGGCCTTTATTGGTAACATGCAACCGTTTTTCAATCTCAAATTTTTCGGCGAGAATCTTCATTTCTATTTATACCACTGTAAAGTGGTTTCGTGGTTTAATGTTTTGACCATGCGGTTTCATGCACTCACACCAACTTACTCCACTTTTTCAATATTTCAGTGAACTCTTAATCATTTCCTCCTTCTCTCATCTTTTTTTAGTCAATAACTAAATATATATTTACAAATTTGCATGTCAGCCTTTTCCGTTATAAATCCAAGCATGATGTTCTCGGTTCGGGATAGCACTGATTCATATTCGTCTACTAATTTTTGGGCCAGTTGACCTACCAGCCTGCTTGCATCCTTGTACCATTTAAGTATCAGTGATTCATGTAGGACTTTTATAAAATTTGAAATGGGTCATAACGACATAATAATAATGAGTAGCTCTTTAATGCTTTGCATGTAAGGTGTGTGTCAGGTCAAAACTTTTGTATACATATTATATTTTTTTTTCATAACGCCTCCACACATGCAACAGGTGGCGCTACTGAATTCCATCAAAAAAAAATGTGAAACCATAGAATCCGTCCTACCAGTATATCGAGGTGCGTCCGCAAGCTTTTTAGCGTTCGTCGACAATAGAAGCCGACATCGCAGCGAGATTCGGTAATGCAATTTTGCCCGCTTCCCAGTGCATTATCGAAGGGTCCGGTTCAAAAAATAGGGAGAAGGGCACATGCGCTCCTTACTGTCAGACCCAGTCCTTTCTGTGTTAATGACATGCACGCACTGAAAGCCAGTGTGATTCATCGCTGTATGTAATTATTCAAAGTATAATTATTGCTTAGGGCTTTTCGGACAGCTGATTATTTCATATTCATTCTATTTAAGTGGATGAAGACAATCAGGTCAATCAAGATTAGAATTGATATGGTGCAACTGACTCGTTTGCATTACGATATAATTCTTATTTAATGCGTTGTAAGGATATCTAGAAAAAAATTACGTAAGGAGACATCAATCCCGTAGAAAACCGTGCTAGAAAACAGCAAGTGTGCAGCTTAAAGCTGACCTTCATGCTTCAGTACAGTCAACACGAACATCGTGAAGGGTATCGTTAGTGTAAGCTTTGAATATTGGATATTCACTAACTTTTTAGTTGTACAAACATTTACTCATTATTTTTATTAGCAGTTTATTATCAAATTGTGGGATCAAGGCTGAAAACAGCTGGATCTGAACGCAATACCTTTCGTAAGTGAAACTTAAAAGATGAGCGTTATTTTGTATACCGCAAAGAAACGCCAAACGTATTATGCCTTTGGGATGTATTATAGCACCTTATATCTTGCTAGCGCATTTCCTAGTAATCTCAAGGTTTCCTAGCGAATGAAAAAAGTACAGAAGAAAATGACGTCACGTTTAAACGTTAGCAATTAATGCCATAATTATTATCACATACCTGGTGGTATGCTTATATAGTTTTACATAGTATACCAAGTCAACTGTATGCTAATTATGTCATAGTGTATCAAAGGGTTTACCTAATTTGACTGAAGATACCAAAAATCCCTTTATCCTTCATATGGTATCCGCAAGTTTGTGAACGCAAAGTATATTTTAGCATAAAACTATATAATTTCCTTGTCTTTCATATTGTGTCGAGGTTCTAGTTATTGCTAGTACTTCTAAAATTGATCGTCCTTTAATGCTTAGGTACCGATGCGCAGATGGCTTTTAGAAAAGTGATAATATATAGACGTAATCCATATTTCTGTTCACTGCACCAAGCTTCATAGTTATTTGAATAAAATTAAGAATGTCTATTCAAGCAAATCAAAATATATTCGTAGTTTTCAGAAAAAATATTATTACAAAAACCAGTAGAACCAACAGTTTAAGGTTACCGCCAAACCCGCTGCTCGTTGTGCATTCTTAAGGAAGCTCTTCGCAACCAATTCTACTGTAGACTTTCAAGGAAGTACTCCGACCACCACCATAAGCGTGAACTCGAGAACAGCAGAGGTCAAATTTCAACATCGAGACCTAAAAAGCATCCTCCAAAAACTGAACACCAATAAAGCTATTGGCCCAGACCAAATTCCAGCCATTGTCCTTAAACGCTGTGCCGCTGAGCTTGCACCTATTCTTTGCAAGCTCTTCAAACTTTCGTATCAACGAGGCGTGTTTTCCACTTCGTGAAAGATTGGCTGCGTACAACCCATCCCTAAGAAAGGCAAAAAAACTGATCCCACCAATTATAGACCTGTGGCTCTTCTCAACATCATGTCTAAGGTTATGGGGACTGTCATTAATACACAGCTCCGGAAATACCTGGACAACAATAACATCATAAATGATCGCCAGTATGGCTTCCGTAAGCACAGGTCTACAGGTGACCTCCTTGCCTACGTCACTCACTTGTGGAACACAGCAATAGACAATCTTGGCGAATCCCGTGTTGTTGCACTTAGTATATCGAAAGCTTTCGATAGAGTATGGCATGACGGACATCTGGTCAAGCTTGCTGCTTATGGACTACCACCTGGCCTGCGCCAGTGGCTGAATAGCTTTTTGAACGACCGATCTGTGTTTGTTGTAATCGAGGGCTGTTCATCAGACGTATTTTCAATAAACCCCGGTGTTCCTCAGGGATCTGTCCTATCCCCTACACTGTTTCTGCTGTACATCAACAAGCTGCTGGAAGTAACATCCAATCCAATCTACAGCTTCGTAGATGACAGTACATTAGTGTCGTGCATGGAATCAGGCAAGCCCCAGGAGACGGTACGTCGGCTACAGCAGCATGCCTCACAGATCAACGTACAAAAAACTCAGGCAACAACACTTACAAAGAAGTCTCATGATGGCTTACCAACCGCGGAAATGGAGGGTCACCCCATAGTCGAATCACCTTCCGTCAAACTTTTGGGAATCAACATCAACAATAATATGTCCTGGCACGACCACGTCGTCAGTATTGCTAAAACGGCATCCCAGAAGCTTGGAGTTTTTTTCCGCTGTAGGAAGTTGTTTACACCAGAGTAACTGCTGCTGCTCTACAGGGCACAGATCCGACCATCGCTGGAGTACTGCTCCCATGTGTGGGGATGCGCTACGAAGCACTATCTGAAGCTTCTGGACACTATCCAGAAAAGAGCGATTAGACTAATCGATACGCCTAACCTCACAAAGCTCACTCCACAGCCTGGAACATCGAAGGAGGGTGGCTGACCTATCCTTGTTTTACAGATTCTGTCACGGAAGATGTTCCAGTGAGCTCTCTCAGATAATAACACCACAGGCCGTCCGAACCAGGAACACTAGAGAAGCTCTGCGAGCTCATCCTTACCAGGTCGAGGTCATTACTCCCCGAACCAGTCTCCTCCAGCATTCCTTCTTTTGGAGAACTGCAACGCTGTGAGATCAGCTGCCGAGGAATTTGTTTCCAGACGGCTATAACCTGCAGCGTTTCAAATCTAACGTGAACCGATACTTATCCTCTCACAGTGCTTCTACAGCGCCATAGGCTTTCAGCCTTTGCGGGAGGCCGAACATAAAAAAAAATTCTAGATCCTGGCAAGGTTCAACCCAAGTTTAAGACTACTATTTAGGAACGTCAAAAAACGTATTTTTAATAATACACCATTTACCAATAATATAATGGGCAGTAGTGCAACGGCTTTTTAAATTGTAATAGCAGGTACATACAAAAATAAATGCGTCTCTTATTACTGCCATAGTGTTGTGAAATCTTTGTAACGAAGATGGATGTATTATGGACATAGATCCATTATTAATTCCTTGAAATCCGCTAGGCAATTGGGCCTGACGGCTAAGGGTCAGTATTCTGAACCCTTTCTAAAATCAATACTGTTGTGTATAGTATAGAACTATGCAGAACAATTTAGGCAACGATTTAATATTTATTGCCCTATAAGGGATATCGAAGCTCATCCTTCGACTAAACAGGGAACGTTGTGCCATAAAATGCAACCCTCTAACATTTTATTATGATAAAATATATAAGAAATTACATTAACTGGAACCTCGTTCTGGCTGCTGTCGCCCTATTCGATCCCTTATCTACGGCGCAAAGTCCCTCGACCCGTCGCAACGCGCGGATGTTGTTCCTTCCCCATCGGAGCACTTTGGATAGGGGTGCACATTCGTAACAGTGGCGTCCCCTTATGTCATACTCAGTGTGCCATAGGAGGCGCTCGATGGGACCATTTACAAATTTTATTTATTCGCAAGCATTAGTGTTTGTGACACAGCCTTGGATGGTAAGAACGAGTTTAAGTGAGTAGTTACAGAACTCAACCATGTTTTGGTGCGGTAAACCTATTTTCCGGTATAATTTTTTAACAACAATTTTTACAATTTTTTGCGGTTATAAGGACGTTCCTACATTATTGATAGTTCAGTTTTACTAAAATGTAAAGGAAATGTAGTATCAGATAGATTGATTCGGTAATTTCCACGTTTCTGTTTAAAGCTTGGGATAAAAACAAAAACTACGGTTTAACCAATTGATGACAAAGTACTAAGAAAAGTCGAAGCTTACGCGACTTTTCTTTTCTAAGTGTTCAAACCTCTTCACATCCTTTCTACGGTGGCAACAATATATCAACATTTTCATACAATATTCTGTTTCTTGGTATTGTGAAAGGCTTCCGCGGCAATGTTCCAATTAAGACGAGTGGCTGGCATCCTTAGAAGCTGCTACCTGTTCAGCGTGTTCCGAGAAGCTAGTAGAATAGACAAGCAACCACAACCACCACCAGAAGCAAGAACTGTACTACCTTATTTTCAGCGGGTCAGAGAGAATTGAAAAGTTACTGCGCAAGACAAATATCAAGACGATATAGAAACCAACAGCATTTAAGATCGACAAAACACAGCATCAGGAGTTTATCGGATATCATGTGCTTGTTAAAAGGTATACATCGGAACAACAAAGATAACGGTATAAGCTGGAATTTTATTATTCCTAACTTTTTTCAGACCCGAGATATCAATAAAACAACAACAAAACTATGACAAATGTGCTGTAAGTTTCAGAAGCAATTGATGCCCTATAGGGATATAGCCTCCATCACATGATTTCAATGATTATTCTGCAGGTAAATACTCAAGTAAACTCAGTAGAAATCATACTTTAACTTTCTCAAATAACCACCAGGACCAGTTGTGGTAGTAGGCGTTAATAACTATTGTAACCAATTTTCATAATAAAGGAACCTTTCAATAGAAACCCATTTCTTTCAAGTTATACTGCCGTTTCTACTATGCGCATGCCTGTGGGTGTTCCGCTACGGTTTCCTGCGAATACAACAAAAGTTTGGAATGCAATATGACTACAGAACGTAACCCTCTTAGCGTTCTTTGTCAACTAACGTCCAAACGAAAGCTACTGAAGTGCGGCTAGAATACCAAGCATCACGTCGCATCATAGTAATTTTGTCTGTAATGCACATACGCCGGGCGTAGAAACAGTTGGGAAATGGGAGATGTTATAATTTTTTTTAACAATTTATATTTGTTGTAACATACTAGCAAATTTATGTTGTTCAACAAATCGAGCCAAACCTTATACAAGAAATTATGTAGTCTGAAATAGTCTTTACTTTCCAAAACTTGCATGGACCACCCATTTCGCCCACTCCCTGCTACGTCGCTGGGCAACAGGGGTGAGTGACCGAATGTCCAACCATTCACCACCACTATCACCACCGCGACGTCGACGAACGAAGAGTCGCTTTTTATCTAGGTCACGTATCTGTTATTTTTATTTTTTTTTGTCTGAATTGGCAGCGGTATAGCTCCTGAAACAAAGAGATCCCGATAGTAGATGCGAGAAGCAACCTTCTGCGTCAGCGATTTTTAGAGATATCAGGTTGATGGGGACGAATGACGGGGTTAGTAGGGTAGTCAGTCAATGTACTGGATATTGGAAACTCAAAGAGTGATCGCAACGCCATCGGTGCTGAAATAACTTGCAGCAGTGATAAAGGTTGCTGTCCCTCTGATTTGGTTACTGGTTAGATCTTCTCTTAGAGCCCTACACTAATAGTTCAAACATGTATCGTACGATTGTTTCGCTTTACATAATATTTCATTCATTTCTGTTTTCTTTAAACTATATTTACCGTTCACTGTTTATATTGATGTGCAATGAAAGCGTGTTTTTAAATTTTTTTAACCGTATCTGCTCTGTGCGCTCTGGTAATTAGTTATATTTTGTAAAACTACCAAACTCCCTTCACTGAAGTGGAGCAGACAGCTCACCGTTTGACGTTTCACAGCCCACTCAACAGTATATGCTCAGCAGCTAGCGCTCGAGCTAGCGCATATTATATCGTATGCACTTTCAAGAGATTATTATTATCTGGTTAGCATTCGGATCTCTAGAACTTGCAGGGTGGTTAAAAAAATGTAGGTAATTTTGTTTGTTTACAGGATATAATCGCAAGAGGATAATCACTGCCTTTTTGTGCAGGTGCTTCGGAAATCAATTCATTTTTTACATTTTCTTTATTTGTCATTGTCAGTTCATTAAAAATCACGAGATATGATATGCGTTATATCAAAGGTGAGATGAAACTGTAGTGGCTAAATCCTTTTAGAATCCTAAATACAAAGCCAATAGAACATGTTGGAGAAGGGAGTATTATAATTCGATATATATTTTGCAATATCTAGACATTATGGTTTAATTTGCTAGGCCCTTCCACAGTTTCTAAAAAGTGAGAGGCATCTATCATATCAACCATTTTTCTAACTAAATCGCAAAGGGTCTCATAACTTCAATTCTGTCGGTCCTGATCATTTATTGTCGCCATTGCCTCATAAGCTTACAGCCTAAAGTCTAAATTGAATCTGTTTATTTTATGTGGATCAAAATCGATCCAAAGGAGTCGGTGACAAACATACAAACAAGCAAACAAGCTTAAGGTAAAGCTAATAGGAGCGTGTTAATAAAGGCATGCTAGAAAGAAGAGGGACTTTTATTACCTCTTAGTTGCCGTTACAATGAAGTTTGACACCCGCATGTGAGAGAAAGTTTTAAGATTTTGAAAACGACAAGCACATAGAGTCACTTGGCCGGCTTGAATTTTCAATTGGGAAGCCGCCGTAATTGCTCCTTAAGTTAACACTGTGCTCAATAGAGATGTAATTTTTCAAACCTAAGCTCTGCACTCAATGCTGCACTAACACAAAGGGCTACTTCAATCATTAAATGCCTATGACCAACAAATCAACCTACATGCCATTGTAAAATCCTTTAGTGATCCCAGACGAACAATGAGGTTCTGTAAATATTTGAAAATATGTTTTTGAGGTTTTAGTAACATACCTAAAATAATAAAAAAATTAAGTCAAGTTGATCGACTCAGTACTTCCCTCACATAACGGTGACATCAGTTTATTATTTTTCCATAGCGTAGAGGTATGGTCTGAGATCCCCTTTCCACTAAATCATCGGTCGCCCACCCGCACGCAAAAAATGTGTTATTTCGCTAGGTCTTTCTTCCACAGGTCATTGGCAAGCCTATTGTAAATAGGACAAATGTTCCACTTTTAGAACCTATCACTCACCTACCACCCCAATTTCACCACCAACAAAAAAAGCAGAAAACGGTCAAGAACCCCCTAATATGTCTAAACACGATGTTCGAGCTGTTTTAATATTCTTGGTTCTGTTATTATTTCTGTGCCGCCACTGACAGTATTTCTAAAAACCATACTGCGTTTTACGTTCCCGCTACGGTAAAAATACTGTGTCAAAATTGGTTAAAATCAATTCAATAATTTCGAACTTACACAACACAGAACGATCTAAACCAATGCTCGTATGTTTACATCAGACAATTATTCTTGGTCCCTTGGTTTCTATAATAGGCAAGGCGATGTTCCGAAGGATCTGAAAAGTGTATTATACCGGTTTTTTTCACAGGGCAATGGACAGCTTAATATGAATCTAACAGTTTTTTCAGTTTTATAGCCTCCACCCCCCCTCCAACCGCCCCAATGTCACCCCCACACAAAAAAAACCGTAGGAAATGATCAGGAAACCCTAAAATGAAGCTTGTGGAATATCTGAAATTTTTCGTTTTTGGCTAATTACTCCGCCACCCATTCAACTGTTTTCAACATTACAGCAGCATTACCTACAAGGATCCCACAGCATATCGCTACCGAAATTTCAACACAATCCCTGGAGCGGTTTGTCCCCTCACCTATCAATGTGGGGAGTAAAATGGTACACAGGAAAATATTATGTCTAAACGAGACAAATCATGTCTCTGTATGACATGACTATGAATTATTCCTTCAAGCTCAGCCTGTGTATGTGGTCTATTTTTCTCAAAATGGCTCACTTTAACTAAAAACTATAAAAATAATACAGGGTGGGGCATAGAAACCAAGTGTTTTTGGTTTGAGTAGTACTCATATATTAGAAAAGGGAGGAGCGCGCGGTTTATTTCAATCCATTCCTTGACTCAAACCATTTCACTTTCTTACTTGCCACTTGCCACCATGGAGCGGTAGACGCTAGAACAACGCGTGGCATATGGCGTGGCATCATTGGCCCATACTTTTTTTTTTGAAAAAATGGGGTCACCGCTACAGTAACATCTGAACGTTACATTCATATGGTGAATACCTTTTCCATACCTGAATTGCAAAGAAGAGGTGTGGATATCAAAGATTTGTGGTTCCAGCAAGATGGAGCCACGGCACATCCATGACTGTTCTTCGCCACCTTTTTCCAAATCGTTGAATTTCGAGGTTTGGTGGCATTTCAGGACTTCCTCGGTCTCCCGACTTATCAATTTGTGATTTTTTTCTATAGGGGTAACTCAAGTCATGTGTTTAAAGGGCCAAGCCCCGTACGTTAGATGCAGAGACGGAAACGATTCGTCATGGAATCTCTCAAAAATCAACAGAGACATGCTGGAAACAGTGGAGTGCAATTTTCGTGACCGGCTGCATCATATGCCAGATGTAATTTTTGCACTTAGATATTTCAAAATGGTTTATTATCAGCTATATTCTACTACCAATAATTTTTCTAGAGTAAAAACTAATAATTTTATGATTATTTCAAAAACACTTGATTGATATGCCCCACCCTGTATTTATTAATGCAAGTTATAGCATTACTTAATGCCAATTCAGGGTCGCAACGGGACCCCATTCACCTGAATCTTCTGATACTCCCTAACTACTGTCACGAAGCGTCGCGGTACAGTAATACATCGTGCAGCACGTATTTATCGAGACATACTTAGATGGCATGTTGCGAGTACGGCCAAATAAAAAATATACTAGATAAAGTTGTCGGTCGGGGGTCTCACCCCCCCCCCCCTAGGACATCCGACTTAGACTTGGTCGTCAAGACGTTCGTTGTCTCCTTGTCTTTATGTACTTTTTCACGAGTATTGCGTACGTTTATCGTTCAGTGTACAATACCTGGACTAAGATATTGATATAGTATACTTGGATACGGATTCCCTCATTCATAAATAGCTAGAGTCGTATCTTTGATAGCCAGTGAACCGCGAAATCGCCCAATTTGTCCTAGATACAGGAATACACCCCTGCCTGGAAACAAGAAAGAGAAAACAAGCCGTGGGCGGGCGGCAGGCAACAGCGGGGGGCGGCTTATCTCCGGCGCCCAAACGGCGGCGTGCCCCGTGAAAAATAACGATCCTAATAAAGCAATCCGACGATCGCAGCCCCCGGGGCCCGCGGGCACCACGACAAGGCTGAGCTTGCAGAGTTGCAGAAATCGGCGTACGGCGATTTATATGGCCTAAGGTGAGAACCAACGCTCCATCGCTGTGCTAACAGATTACGAAAAAGTGAGAAATGTGTTTGTGCTTTCCTCGCTCCTCGTATCGCCAGTGGTACGTTGCCAAGATTTTTCGGAGATTGAAGAAATAGGGAAAAAATACAGAATTTATACGAATTTCATCATTTCTATGGAATCTCAAAAATATACTGTACATAACAGCTACCATGCGTATACGCGATCGGGGTACTGCAAGGTATAGAGTCGCAGTAGAAAGAGATATAATAATTGTCCCACTCATTATCAACTTAACTGAACATGACTGTTAGGGTGTCTGAAGGTTGCAACATGCTGGCATATGATGTTTTATCAGAAACTGGGAGTATATCACCTATACAGATGTTACACTAACAGGATCTGTTAAAAGTAAACGCTTTAAAACAGTCACGTTACTTTGTATTTAGACACTGTCTTCTTGGTTGCTTAATAGTATAAAGATACTAGCCTATTTTAAGGGAACGTGTCAAAAATAAGGTAACGTAGGTGATGTTCATTTAGGACTTCATACTTTCCTAATCTCACACATTAGCAGTAATGAGCTGGAATCGAGGCTGGAATATACAGCCCGCAAATATAGTACGGGTAAAATAACTGGGAAGCAGTTAGCTACGTAGAAACGTCAGACTAGCTATAGAAAAACCAGATACTCGTTTTAGAGGATCTGTACCAGCAGAAGTGATTATCATCACATATATAGTCCTTCATTTGCCTGGGTGTCACAGAATCAGCTATAAAATAACAACTCCTTATAAGCAAACCAAAAAGAATCTTAGTTGCTGTCACTCCCTCAACCACTTCTCATCTCAGTTACTTTTTGATGTTCTTTGGAAAAACAAGATTTTAAACTTTTTATCTTATTCGCATTTAACTTGTACTTTTGATTTAATTCACGGTAGGCATCATTAAGTTTATTTTTGTTTGTGCAGGATTTGCTGTGAATATCCCATAAGCATTGATAAGACCTGTAGTCTTCAACAAAACTTCAAAGTCTGCTCGTCATCCATGTTAACACTCCACAGATTATAGCAATCATAATCACTCGAGCAAAACCTTACAAAATTAAACGTTGAAGAGCACAGAAATCCAAGATCGGTAGGACTGCCTGCGCTGCGGCGTGGGCTATCAAAACTGGCTACTTCCGGATTGAATAAGGCATGCGCTGCCGCATGCGTGCTTAGCGTCATGGTGTACGCAGAGATATGCGTAGCGGCATGCGCTAAGCGCAAGTAAGAAGGCACGAGTGTGGACATACCTATTCACGATCAACAAAAGTTATCTAAGATTTGGTTGACAATCGTTACTTGCCACTCATCGCTGATAAAATTTAAATACGAGATTTAACGATAACGACGACGAAATTGTTGTGAAGATAAGGAAATGCTTTCAAAGAGCATAAATGAATAGAAAATTAGAAGTCATATCTGCAATAAGAGTTAAGGTAAAGGTTACAGAACATGGTAAAAAAATAGTATTTGTTCATGATTGTCAAATAAATAAACCCAGAGAGGTTGGCATACACATCATGAAATCTTGTTTACACACATATTGACATATATGTATAGACAAAACTAACAGAAATATGCAAGGTTATATGTTTCCGTAGAAAGCTATGTAGCTATCAACCAATTATCTGAGTATGGGAGCTAATTTCTTTAAATATATATGCGGGTTGAATATTAGTTTTGGGTTATAAACCCCCACATTTCATACACCACTTGCGTTTGGCTGCTGTCAGGACAATTAAAATTACATTCGCAATATCGACCGCAAACATCCTCGTAGGCCTAAACTCCCCTAAAATTTATAACACAGTACATTCTCCTTATCGTATTTACATTGCCCTGCGGGACGGCGTTGGGAATTCGCTCTCCCCGGTTAACTGCGGTCAAACTTTCCGAAGTTAGAGTCCAACGAGGAGTTTCAGCTACCACATGGGATGTACACTTGGTGATCAAAAATTATGCCAATAAATATGAGTACACATAATGTATATGAACATATAGTTATGTAACTTTTCCATACTTATCTCTTAACTAGCATTAAACACGAAAGAGTGTCTCAAACGAATATCATCCTTTTCTTTTGGTTGCCTAACTCTTGAGGTATCGGAACAGACTGATATGTCTCTCCAAATACTAGACTTCTAAAAATATTTTCAGGATTCTATGTAAATTTTGAATGAAGTGTTATTGAAATATTTTTGGGCTTCTATTTTTCAACGTGAAAGGTTGTCGTTTCGCGAACAGTTTTCTCGAAGCTGATTTCTAGCTAATTCTTCAACAATGCCTGTGTTGTACCTACTGATTCTGGTACAGCATGTTAGAGTTGGCTAAACAGGTTGGGTAAACTGGGCAATGATTGGGAATTAGAATTTAGTCTAAGGCCCGGTTTTTCAAAGTGTAATTAAGTATAAATTAAAGTGAATCTTGAAATTAGAGCAAAATATGCGTTTTTCAATTGGCAGTTAATTCATAATTTGCTCGCAACTAGGGATTAATTACAAATTAAGCTAATCAGAGGTTTTAGTTATGATTACCAGGAATAATTATTAATTAAAATAGGTTTGACAGTTACACATGTCAGAAGTTACGATATTCTGATAACCTATAATCGCTGTTATCTTTCGATTTCAATATGGATTATGACATAAATGCCCATTCAAGTGATGAAGAACAAACTTAAGCTTGGTTTTTCGTTTCAAATTGTTATATTTGATTTTTATAACTTCTCCAATATTTTAATTCATTTTCATTTACATTAAACTCTTGCTCAATTTTTCTCCAACACACGTCTTTTTCCTTCCATGTAGTGGTTCTGCTATTTTTACATTCAATAGTCCAATAGTGCATTTATATTTATTCACTAATTTTACAAGGGCTTCTTCTTGACTCGTGAAGTTTGGTAACCTCTTTCGATGTACATTCTTACCGCTGTAATTGTATTTAAAATTTACACAGCTATATTCTCTGAGGAATTATTGAAAGACAAGAATATATGATTCAGAATATCATGCTTACCTATTGTCAGAGTCCATGACCAAGTTATGTTTTCATCAAAATTTAGCCGTAAAACTAAACAAGATTTCAAGTGAGATTGGCGCAATAGTATTTCCAAAAGTGACGTTATGATGACTAAGATATATGATATATCACCATTACAAAGGCCAAAATACCACCGAACAACAAAATCAGACAAATATCGCCCAACTTACAACACACAATTTAACAGAATGGTGATCCCCAGTGTAGCCAACATTACGTAATCAAAAATTAGCAAATTATCAATTTATATCTGCTATGAAAAACACTTCTGGAGTTCAATTGGTAATTAAGACGTAGTTCGTAATTTCATGATTCGAGATTAATTAATAGTTAATTACAGTTTGAAAAACCGGCCCTAAGGCCCGGTTTTTCAAAGTGTAATTAAGTATACATTAAAGTGAATCTTGAAATTAGCGCAAAATATGCGTTTTTCAATTGGCAGTTGATTCATAATTTGCTCGCAACTGGGGATTAATTACAAATTAAGCTAATCAGAGGTTTTAGTTATGATTACCAGGAATAATTATTAATTAAAATAGATTTGACAGTGCACATGTCAGAAGTTACGATATTCTGATAACCTATAATTGCTGTTATCTTTCGATTTCAATATGGATTATAACATAAATGTCCGTTCAAGTGATGAAGAACAAACTTAAGCTTGGTTTTCGTTTCAAATTGTTATATTTGATTTTTATAACTTCTCCAATATTTAAATTCATTTTCATTCACATTAAACTCTTGCTCAATTTTTCTCCAACACACGTCTTTTTCCTTCCATGTAGTGGTTTTGCTCTTTTTACATTCAATAGTCCAATAGTGCATTTATATTTATTCACTAATTTTACAAGGGCTTCTTCTTGACTTGTGAACTTTGGTAACCTCTTTCGATGTACATTCTTACCTCTGTAATTGTATTTAAAATTTACACAGCTATATTCTCTGAGGAATTATTGAAAGACAAGAATATATGATTCAGAATATCATGCTTACCTATTGTCAGAGTCCATGACCAAGTTATGTTTTCATCAAAATTTAGTTTGTTTTTCCGGAAGCGTAAATCAAAAAATAGCCGTAAAACTAAACGAGATTTCAAGTGAAATTAGCGCAATGGTATTTCCAAAAGTGACGTTATGATGACTAATTGTGACATAGATCACCATTACAAAGGCCAAAATACCACCGAACAACAAAATTAGACAAATATCGCCCAACCTACAATACACAATTTAATGAAATGGTGATCCCCAGTGTAGCCAACATTACGTAATCAAAAATTAGCAAATTATCAATTTATATGCGCTATGAAAAACACTTCTGGAGTTCAATTGGTAATTAAGACGTAATTCGTAATTTCATGATTAGAGGTTGATTAATAGTTAATTACAGTTTGAAAAACCGGCCCTAAATCACCTCCTGATACCTGATACCATATCACAAAAGATGTCGGATTAGGAAAAAATGGTTTTGCAAGAAATTGTTGCGACGGATAGCCTCCGTCTTTCGTAATATTAGTAAGCAGCTACCATAGATTCCTAGCCAATGTTGCACAAAAGCTGCATGTAAATGTAACTTTTTAATCACATGGATGGGTCCGTGAGCTATAGTAATTGACTCAGTTTACAGTGATGACTGACATACCACCTTTCGTTTCAAGCGTATAGGCGCTTTCCAAATTTTTCGGCAATTTTTGGAATTAATAGTTGTAGTTTTCGTGGAATGCTTTAATTTTCACTATGCTAGATTCGAGATGCAATTTTGTTATTCACAGAGCGAGCCGCGGCCTTGCATGCTTGCGAATATGCTCGACTGTGTAGTTCACTGATTCGCGCAACAAAGGGTTGCTGTGCGATTCTGCTTGACTAAAGCGTCGCTGCACCTGTTGTTTAATGGAGTCTCCTAAATAAAGGATATCAAGCTCTCTATGGAGAGTCTCGTTTGAAACGTACCATTGGGCGTTCATAACTGCCCGTAAGGTTCTGCTTCGCAGAACCTGCAGGCCTCACAAGTATGTTTTGGCAAGAAAACACCAAGGCGCATATGTGTAGCTAAGTGCGGGTCGTATTATTATTTTATAAAGCCGAATATTGTTGATCAAACTTAATATTGAACGTCTACAGCTGGTGGAACGTAATTTGGAATTTTGTTTTTAATACCTCAGTGTGATATCGCTAGATCATCCGTTGTCAAGAATGATACTTGACTGAATTTTCCCATGGTATACGAGTACCATCTACTCAGACTTCAGTAGGGGCACCGTGATGTTTCCGTAAAACAGATAGCCTGAATCTCAGAATGGTTGATTTTAATCAGCCACCGATTCGCCCACTCCAATGCTTCTTCCACCGCATTCTGCAGCCTATTGCGAACTAGCTCAAAAGTCCACGACTGAGCCCCAAAAGCAGTGTCGTCAGCATAAACATAGACTTCACAGTTGCGTGGGCAAGGGACGTCATGGACAAAGAGTGAATAAAGTATTGGCTCAAGGAGCGAATGACTCATATCGTGGACTCAAAACTAATATTGCTCGTTGACCTGATATTCCATGCCTAGATATCGTACAACCGTTTAAAAGTATACAAAAATCGAAGCTGTCAATACTTTGAACTGACAGCTGTACACAGACAGATACGTGTATAGCTGAATTTAATCTCGAGCAAACAAGCTACGACGCCAGTTTTCGTCATCATTACTTCTAGAGAATGAGTTCGTAGTCCCTTGTCTCGGGATCTAGTCGAAGTTGAAACGAAACCAATTAGACGCTTGGCCCGGGGCACTGAAGATGCGCTACATTGAGAATTAGTGGAATCCTACAGAACACTGCTGAGATGAGGATGAAAATAAACTAGCAAACAGCTAGTCAGCTTGTCAAAGTACACAAAACGACTATAGTTTCAAAGGAATTTCATATCGACCTTTGTATTGTATATGTAACAGTTCAGATTAAGTTCGTGAAAATGGGCTAAGGCTAGGGTGCCATCTCTATCTACCAGTCACTGTAATTTTATATAAAAGGTTTTCTAATATGAGCGTACGATTGTACAATTGGGTTTGCAAATGTAAATTACTGAGCAATCTATTGAGTGCGACTGCTTTTACAAATGAAATCTATTGAGGCATCTCTTGGGTGTCCGAGCAGATGTAGATACTAGGTGATAAGCTTTTGACGGATAACGGATAACATGTCAATGAAATAGTTATAGGTATGTACTACTTTCATAAAACTCCATGATTCCTATATGCCAGTTCTACTGACCGCTTTTTGAATGAGTCTAGTTAAATCGAGGCGATTACTAAAGATAGATTTGTTAAAAAATGATACCAAATCGATACATCACACCATGGCTTTTCGAGTTACAAAAGAACCTGGATATCCTCGAAGGTATCCAGGTTAAACTATACCTATACACCGTAACAACAATAAAACGAATAGTAAGAAATGATAAGCTAAGCTATACATTTTTGGCATCCTTCAAGTTCAAAATGTGATTTATCCTGTGCATGTGGTAAACATTTTAACTGTTCATTTGCCTGTAAATTATTCAATGCCTAACTGAATGTTGCTAATACGAAGATCCGCTGAATACATACTATCCTCCTAAAGTACATTT
Source organism: Callosobruchus maculatus (assembly GCA_951848785.1). Lineage (NCBI taxonomy): Eukaryota > Metazoa > Arthropoda > Insecta > Coleoptera > Chrysomelidae > Callosobruchus > Callosobruchus maculatus. Next base: position 21,553,627 of record CATOUR010000014.1, on the reverse strand, counting down.
AACCGTCCTTGATGCCTCGTTGAGGACTAGTAATTAGCAGAGCTGTCATTAATGATCATTTCATTAGACTTTAGAATAGTTAGCCTGTGCGGAGTTTATTTTACTTCCCACACCGCTAGGTGAGGGGTGAGGGGAGTATTGTGATCGCGAAAATTTTCGATTTTGAGATAATATACTTTTTGGGCGCTTTATGATGCCTACATAACGAAAATCCACGTCACTCATTTCCGTCGGTCTGTCTGTCGGTCTGTCTGTCGGTCTGTCTGTCGGTCTGTCTGTCGGTCTGTCTGTCGGTCTGTCTGTCGGTCTGTCTGTCGGTCTGTCTGTCGGTCTGTCTGTCGGTCTGTCTGTCGGTCTGTCTGTCGGTCTGTCTGTCGGTCTGTCTGTCGGTCTGTCTGTCGGTCTGTCTGTCGGTCTGTCTGTCGGTCTGTCTGTCGGTCTGTCTGCCGGTCTGTCTGTCGGTCTGTGTATCGGTCTGTCTGTCGGTCTGTCTGTCGGTCTGTCTGTCGGTCTGTCTGTCGGTCTGTCTGTCGGTCTGTCTGTCGGTCTGTCTGTCGGTCTGTCTGTCGGTCTGTCTGTCGGTCTGTCTGTCGGTCTGTCTGTCGGTCTGTCTGTCGGTCTGTCTGTCGGTCTGTCTGTCGGTCTGTCTGTCGGTCTGTCTGTCGGTCTGTCTGTCGGTCTGTCTGTCGGTCTGTCTGTCGGTCTGTCTGTCGGTCTGTCTGTCGGTCTGTCTGTCTGTCGGTCTGTCGGTCTGTCGGTCTGTCGGTCTGTCGGTCTGTCGGTCTGTCGGTCTGTCGGTCTGTCGGTCTGTCTGTCTGTCCCGTTTCTCTACCCTCGTAATCTCAGCAACCGCTGCATGGATCGTGATGAAATTTGGGCAGCGGTATGCTGTGGGGTCGTAGTAGGTAATGTTCCTAAAATTTTGAAAATCGGTGCATAGGCGGCGGAGTAATTAGTAAAAAACAAAAAAAAATAAAAATTGCTGAAACTTCGTTTTTAGGCGTTTTAGGGGTCCCTGATCATTTTCTACTTTTTTTTGGTTGGGGGTGAAATTGGGGTGGTTGGGGGGGTGGGGGGTTGTAAAATTGAAAAATTTATTGCTTTCATAATAGACTGTCCACTGACCTGTGAAGAAAGAACTGGCGACATAAATAACTTTTTTAGGTCCATCCGAATATTGCCTTGCCTATTACAGAAAGCAAAGGAATTTTTTCTGATGTAAAAATACGGGAGTATTGCTTTAGATCGTTCTATATTGTCTAACGAGGAAACTGTTGAATGGATTTTAATGAAATTTTGACACAGTATTACTACCGTGGTGAAGATGGAAAGCGCGTATGGTTTTTATAAATCGTGCCAGTGGTGGCTCAGAAATGATAAAAAAACTAAAAATATAAAAACAGCTAAAACTTCGTTTTTAAGCGTTTAAGAGGTGCCTGATCATTTTGTGCGTTTTTTTGGGTGGGGGTGAAATTGGGGTGGTTGGGGGGTTGGGGGTTGAAAAATTAAAAAAATTCTTGTACTACTACTAATAGGCTGTCCACTAACCTGTGAAGGAAGATCTAGCGACACAAATCATCTTTTTAGGTCCACCCGAACATTGCATAGCCTTTTACGGAAACTAAGGGACTTAGAATTTTCTGTATGCATACGAGAATTTATTGGTTTAAATCGTTTTGTATTTTGTAACGTCGACATTATTAAATTGATTCTAATGAAATTTTGACACAGTATATTGTTACCGTGGTGAGAATGGAAAACGCGTACGTTTGTAAAAAATTGTGTCAGTGGCAGCGTAGCAATAATCAAAGAACGAAAAGCATGAAAACAACTCAAATTCGGTTTTTAGATGTTTTAAGGGTTCCTGGTCATTTCCTACTGGTTTTTTGGGTGGGGGTGAAAGTGAGGTGGTTGGGGGGTGGGGGGTTGTAAAACTGAGAAGTGTGTAGTATCGATAATAGGCTGTCCATTGACCTGTGAAGGAAAGACCTAGCGGCATAAGACAATTTTGGGGGGGGGGGGGGCTGGCGATTATTTGGTTACAAGGGATCTCAGACTATAGCTTCATGCCATGGGAAAATTATAAACTGGTATGAGCGTCATGTGTGGGAAGTACTGAGTCAATCAACTTGACTTCTTTTCTTGTCTTATGAGAAGTCGAATTAAAAATTAAAAAACATTTATAATCATGATTTCAAAATCAGCTAAACCTGTGGCTGGTTACTAGAGATGATTTTAAAACGTGTGAGTAAAGTGGTAAGAAAGTATAACGCCAACATGTGATAAGCATCTAGAGTGAATCAAAATTTGGATAAAAAACTGGGCTTGAAATTTTTCACAAGTATCCAAAAATGTCTCCTCTTCATTTTTTTGACCAAAAGTGTTGGCTATCAAGGATCAGAAAGCTTTCAGAAATCGATCTGATCGTTTATGAAATATAAAACATACCTGTATTCTAGGCCAAGCATGAAATAAATAATTTTTCTGAGTGCAGCAAAACGTAGTAGTACTTTTAGGACGCCCGACTGTACTTAAAGTTGTCTTACTGTACTTCAGGATGAGCAAAAGCTTATACCTGGGATGTCTGAAGTACAAGAACGTCAATGGTGTTAGTTTGGAAGGCCAAATAGCCATGCCACCTCACCAAAGTAATATAATGTACGTTTAGCCCAAAGATGTGGTAATATTTCATAAAATTATATTTTTTCCATTACGCTCACGCCAATAAACAAAAATTATTCAAACATGATGACTCGATGTTCTATCTCTATGTAACTACTTCAACGTGGATTACTTTCTTACCACAATCCTATGACAGACCTATAGTATAAATTTTGAAGGCGCTAGTTAACAGAGCGAAACTACCTCGTATTAAAGTAACAACCAACCTGCTGCACTGTTCTCCGTCCCTTCAGCAGAAATCTCAAGATAATTTATTAATCCAAGGAAGTAATCTACACCTAACGACCCGTCCTCCCCTATCTGCCATTTATTTCTGTTGTTTCCTCCATACCTTCCCTCTGAATGCAACATTCGATATAATACGTTGACCTAACGCTCCCTTGCTCCCCAAAAAACACCCATAACAATAATAAAGACCAATTCCGGCTCCGAAAACTGCACGCTATCGTCTTTTATTCCTTTCGTTCCCAGAAAAGGTAAAAAGAATTAATTTGTAGGTATAATAAGAGCTCTTTGGGACTCTCTCGTATCCCCACGTACCATTTGTTTTCGTTAAAGGTACATACCTGTACCGTTTCGGTGAAGGTGTTTTTTCAGCTACAGGGGCTAGTTGGATATGAATGAAGGTGCTTAGATGGAGAAATTAATACTTGCCTCAAGTCAAGGTTAGTTACTGGACTGTTATCTCATTTTTCTGTTCTGGACCTGTTTCTTGCTAACGTGTTTTCACAAAATACTACTACTAGTAAAAGAATAAAATAAATATATCTTAAAAGAATAAGAAAACACACTTTTACGAACTACGAACTGTTAGAGATAATTTTTTAAATAAGCTTAAAACAACAATGAACGAAAAATACTAGTATGATTGAGAAAAAAGCGTGTGCGTTTTGTGCCAGATTATTCGTATATCGAGCGGCTCGACACGCAATGTTCACAAGCGGTCACCCAAACAAGTACTAACGACGCCCAACGCTGCTTCGGCGATTGATCAGAGCCCGCGTATTCATCGTAGCATGACCGTTTTATTAAAAACAGTTGACTGTGTCTGGTACTCAAGCCTACATTGCATGTCAGTCCGTTGATCGTTTTGTACGAAGTCGTTAACTATTTCTGTGATTTTAATGGTAAGTCGCGAAGCTTGTGCTCGACCGGTACAAGGTTCATCTCTAAATGATAAGCTGATACAGCCATTTGACATAATACCTAACTGTGAACCATAGAGCTGCGAAATTTATTTTAACTATTCTCTGTGTGTCTTTAATTGAGTTTAATGTACACATCCTGCAAAATTGTTCATTGTGGTACTCGTAATTCTACTACCACTGTCCTAGTGTAGAGAACACAGAATCACGTTATGTCATTTACAAGATATTGTGATTGTAAGATGTGAATTGTTAATTGAAATCTCAACTCAGGCGGAGTTCCGCACTCTCATTTGTGGGCGGCTGTAATACAAAGCCTGCTGGATAGAGTTCAAGACGACAATTGATTTGCCATGACCGCGTTACACCACAAATTTATTCAGTTGATTGCATTATAATCGGATGTGGGAATTTCTCCTTTATAGAGAAAATGCCGGCGTTAGGAATATTAGAAACATAGAAGCATAGGCTAACCAACTACTTTTATATGTTCCGGAGGTTGCGGCTACACATTTGGTATGTAGTATCACTACGGCTCAACAAACAACCAGCCGTCTTACTCACGGTCGGTTCCTTTGTGATGACGACTTGCAAATATCTGACGTCAGCGATGCCGTCTTGAGTGTCATATATTCGTACCTCCGTCAATGTGAAAAATTACATAACACTAGCCTTGCTTGATGTTTCTCCTTTTAAACCTAACAGTTGTTACCAAGAGCAAGTTTGCCATAATTTAATTAATTGAGAAGAGGAAAAAAAATTAAACAAGTAAAATAATTTAATTTTGTTCCTGATAACTATTTTTGTACCACTGAGTTTCTCGTCCATCACCACTTATATAAAAAAAATCATAAAAGTTTTTAGATAATTTTAATTCAAAAGTTTATACAAGTAATATCTTTATTTGTGGTTGGTATTATGATTCCTGGACTATGAAAGAAACATCGACACTTGTTTCGAATTATAATTGATACTCGACGTCAAAAGTACAGTACATGAAGGCTGAATTCTAGTTCATTTTCTTCATTTCATACGTTGTAGCGTCTCAAATGGATGTATAATGCAAGAATGCAGAATGATCTTTTTTTGTTTTTTTTTTGCTGTTCACAAAATTATAAAGAGTCCATGTGGTGTCAATTGCCAGCTCATAATGAAATTCAGGGTTTTAGTATAATTTACTACAGTCTAGTACGTTCTATTACTTTCATTCAGTACATTTCAGAAACGTAATGCGGCAGCACTGCTGATCTGTTCTACTTGGTACTACGAGTAAAATATTTATTTCGTAGTGGCAACACAGCACTCTTAATTTGACTTGACACCAGACAGAATCCGAATATGGCAAATGAAATTTGAAAAGAGAAACAGCATTCTAAAAAAACAACAATGCGAATTTAATATTGTTATTAATAAATTTCCCAGATACAAGTACTATTCGTCATTGTCTGTCAGAGCGGTCCGGAGGACCTTTGCTCTTAGTTGCAGTCGTGTCGGTCGATCGGTCTGTCAGGTCTGGTTACCCAGAGACCAGACAAAGTCATGGAGAAGTAAGGGAAGAAAAAGAGAGGAAGGAAGGAGAAGAGCAAAGAGGAGGAAGTATGTCGGTTGGAGGGTATAGCTTGACATAGGCTATTTGAGTTCGGTAATTTTTGGGCTTAACCAAAAGGGTTAATTTTGAGGTTTCGTATCTAAAAGGGCAAAAATTTAGTTGTTTCCAAATTTGCACGATTTGATTTTGATCACAGTGCGAGCCGCGGCCTTGTGTGCTTGCGAACTTGCTCGACCCCAGATACAAGTGTGGAAAAAGCCAAAAACCATTCCTGGTGTTGACGGGAACAGATGATTATAGAAAATATACAGGCAATTGAATTATTCATTAATTATTATACCTTATACATGGAGGAGGGAATAATTTCATATAAACTTGAAACATAGGATGAATGATATCAGCAGCACCTGTGCCTACTTTGTGACTATTTCTATAAGAAGCTTTATAACAAACATGCATCGTAGTTGGAAGTTTCAAGTATGTATGTGTCTATAATCAATTTCTGACTGACTGAGGTAGTGAGGTGGGATTATTAATTATTAATTAAGGTGGCTGTGATGATACCACTTCTATGATTGTGTTACAAACCAGCGCAGTTTGCAACTAGTAATTATACAATAATTATAAGGAACAAATGAAAAATCTGGCATTAATTTGCAAATCAATCGCTATGTTTTGATTTTCTGCTATGATCTTGATACATAAATTCTAAAATATTTTTGACAAAAGTGTCATCCAGCTTTGACGTTTTGTTTTCAATATTGATAAAATACTATTGGTTGATACATACTAACTATAGACCTCAATGCCTAGCGTCAAACAAGGTCCAATAGAAAAGCCCCGTCAAACCCTTCGTCAGAATATGCATGTTGATAAAATCGGGCCTAAATGTATCGCAATTCCTTTACATTTTCGAGAAATTTTGCATTACCTTGCCTATAAACGCAAGTAGTTAGTGTGCTTCAAAAAATGAATACAGAAATGCATGCGTTACAGTTGCACTACGACGCTTCTCACAAAAAAAGGCCATCTGCAGCTGGCATCACCTGCCCTTGGCTGAAAGTGTCACACATACTTTAGGTCTAACGGAAGCCTTATGTAACTCCTTCTGAAAGACGAAACTTATACATAAACTACAAACACCTCATTTGCTACACATAAAAAAAAATCAGACATAACCTTCCTGTCTTAGAGCTGGAACGGGATACTTCAATGGCTCTTTCAACGGCTCATTATTTTTCTTTCATTTCCTTTTCGACCAGTCAGCGCGGCGCGCCACGCTGACCAAGGCTGCCAGTGGAAACGGTCCAATCCATGATGGATGATTTGAGCAGGAATTACCGAAGTTTACAGGGAAAGTGTGTGTAGTTTTATCGGGGGAAATCTGGGGTCGATCCCGTGAGATGACCGATCGGTCACGTCTCGCTGAGTCCGTTCCGTTCAATCCATGGTTACAGGGTGTTGGTTGGAGAAGTGCACTCTTACCGATCAACAAACAGGGTTCTAGAAGCGATAGTAATAGCCGAAACGTTGATATATAGGTTGGGTTGATAGTGAGTGGGGAAACTATACCTTTTTTCACTGCGACCCTACTGTGTCCATTGTGGCTCAAACCTATTCAGGGTTCACTGTATAATCCACACCTTTGACGAAGGCGATAGTTCTGTTGGGTGAAACTTTCTTGAAGTCCTTCAGATGGGTGAATTCGGATGTTGAGACCTAGCTCTTTCATATACCGGTTAGGAGCATAATATGTGCTCCGCTGTTTCATCCTCCATATAGCATAAACAACAGTCTGTTGCTTTTTCCAGACCTATGTTTCCCAAGTGATTTCTCAGACGACAATGTCCTGTCAGCAGACCGACCAGAATGCGCAAATTCTTCGAGTGCAGTAGCTCTGGTGTATCTTGCTGGTTCAGGCTCGCTTATCTGTCTGCCCAATCTAAGAAGGTTTTCCTGGCACTGATTTTCGCAATTAGTAAGTATCACAGTAAGGCTCGATAGACTAAGGACGTAACAGAATAACTTACAACAGTTTTAATAAACTGTACAATACTGTAAGTAGTAAGCTACAGACAGAAACGTTTAGGCGTCTGCGTAGTAAACTGATACTCTGATTCTGATATCGATACAGGCTTGGACCCTTGGACAGACAGCATGCCGAGGGATAGCTTCGTAATAGGGGAAACGTCTTAGCGAAGGATTGTATGACTTTTGGGCAGAGACAAATCTCTGCTCGTAAAGTCACATCTTCATCATAAAGGCGTGGGCTTTGCAACAAAAGGATAATTGATCAGGTTAATTGAGGATTTTAGCCAAAGTCGTGAATATTCCTTACTTGACATAATATTTCTTTAATGGGAGATTATGACTTCATCCGAGGATAATTTTTGGTCATGATAATGCATCTCCTTGCTTCAAGACAGGTGTTTTTCCAGTGTGGTATTGATATAAGTACCTTGCACGTTTCTAATATGTTCAACTGTGATCACAACACAAACATATTTTTGAACTTCCTAACATTAAGTACACAGAAACTGAATCCCATCTTAAGGGTCTAGGGTATAGCGCGCAAAATTGAGAATCAAAGAAAATACTTATTCCCGTGTTAGCGAGGAAGTATGGCCGCCTGTTCCCTTTCTCCGGTGTGTATCTGAGACGACGGAAGATAAGTCCAAAAATCCAAGGTTAAGGTCAAAAGGGTCAAGGGTAAGGTCAAAAGGTCACCATAAAAATAAGTTTCGAATTTCGAAGCTCCTGACGGTACCTTTAGACTTACAGTAGTGATTCAAAAAGCAAGTGGAAAAAGAAAGCTTGCGCTTTGTCACTGCGGTGGCCTTATTTTGATAATAACGTGTTTGGATGTTAAACTAGAGGCATTTGAAGAGAGTATGATTTTGCATTGCGAGTTTTTTTGCACACTAAAAAACTTTTTTGAAAAAATTGCTATTAGATGTCATTCACTAAGGTCTTAACTATCACCTTCCGAAATATTGTGTATATCATTTGAAAAACAAGTGCGTTCTGTTCGAAATAGGGATCCGTGCTTTACATGGCAAATACATTATGTACAACTGTATGTACCCAGGACCTTTAAGTAAGTATAAGGTAGAAGCTGATCATCATCATAGTCATGATATCTTAACAGACATGCTGTGAACTCGTAAAATGCATTTACTCATTTTACGAGTTTTTCTTGGGATATCTTTAATACTGTAGTTTCCCATTTGCTTTCTGCATCCTCATGCCATTGACCAGATGGTATCTACTGGTTCGTTCGCGTTTAGGAGCAATTTCTCACCTCAAGGATAAGAAGGTGTCTTGACTCTTCTCAAGTCGTCCACCCAAAGCTGTTGGTTGAGAAGAGGTTACTGCTTATACCGACAGTAGTTCGATTCCTTTTAGTCGCCTTTTGCGACACGCAGGATATACGATGGGAGATCATCTAACCCGCCCCCACACGGGGTAAGGTAGAAGCTTAGCATAGTACAAAATAATACCACTGAGTCATCTTACTGGCTTACAGAACTCCTTGTCCTAACTTACCATGATAATAATTAGCGGCAAGATGGACGAACTAATGTTTTTGGTGCTCTCACTAAGTCAGTAAATGCTATGATCAAACATCAATTTTCTTTCGGACAGAACAGAATTCATTTATGAACCGGAGTAAAAACGCTAGTTCACCGGTACACCCTGTGAGCTCCGTCGCGGAAAAAAATAAAGATTAGGGGATGGCAGACAGACCATAGGGATTCGGTGAAATGGAAAACGTGTTGGGGGTTACACAGTGTGAGTTGTGTGTTCTGGCAGCATCTAATTGTGTCAGGTAGGTGAGGGAAGAATACGTCGCGTCGTTCTATACACGTGTACAGCTGGGTTACGCTTGAGTTTATACGGACGCTACCTTTTCCCAAGCCATGTAATTCTGACAGGTGACTCGCAAGCGTCAAGAGCTTTGGCATCAGAAGTCAGATGTTGGTGGAACAAATATCGTCACACAGATAGGTTGAAAGACGCGAATTGACGGAAATGGTTCTACTACGATTAGAAGCATTATTCAGTTTTTTTTTCTTTGAAATACAACCGCATCAGTTAGAGGCATGTAATACGCCTGTAAAATTAAGGTATGAAAAGCTTGGGTGAGTCACGCTTGTATGTTAAAATGTACTTCACGCTAGATCCAATATTTTTTGCTAGTCTTTCTTTTTTATACATTTTGCGACTATAACATGTTTAACACTGACTTCACAAAAAAAATACACTCTGGTTCAAGATATCTAGAGATCAGGTGTCCAATTTAAAATCATTGTATTGTATCATCATATCAAGACGAGTCAATACAGAGCCTCTTGTTAATTTTAGTAGAACTTGCTTTTTAATCTACTGGTGAGCATCTATAGCCCTAAATAGAAATGAGATATTTTTTTGTATGCATAATTGTAACCCTACAAACTCTTACTGATGACTTGATTCTTCAGACAAAGGTGTGTTCTACATCATCTTGTACTTGATAATTATATAATTAGCCTGGTTTCTTTAAGATCCTTGGAATTCCCTTTCATTCAACACCAATAATAACTGCAACAACCACAGTAACCATAAAAGAAGAGCCTTTATACTGATCTGAGAAAAGCTCATACAACAATATGCATATCATTAGCATCAAAGTTTTTCTGACTGAATTGTTTCTTTTAACGACACAGAGAGTGGAAAACAGTTTCTGAATCAAGTACTGATTTTGCCTTTTGTACAAATACCAACCCCCAGCACTATACTTGATAAAATTTGTCCTCTTATACAGATAGAACTTAATTTTGTGCAGTTTCAAGAACAAAGATATGATAATAATATTTACTTGTAACACAAAATTATTACATATTTTTTTTAAGAAAATGGAGCATGCCAATGGATTAGGTGGCACAAAAAAGACGAGTAAGTAGTTGGAGACTGGTTTAAGTACCAGCCCTATACACTAGTACATTTCTATTATAGAGGGTTTAGGAAGGCGGCATGATCTCCAAACTAAAGCACTCCCATACCCGGAAGCGTGCGAGAAAATCTGCCTGCCTCGAAGTTGTACTGGTCTGAGGTCTCTGATGTCATGTCTAGCGGATGCACATGCCACCACGGCCTGATGATATTCTGCACGAGACGAGGTATTATATGATATGTATCTGACTTCTGACTTTTTTACTCTCAAGACGTTTTGTATCATATTATGTACGATCCTCTATCGTGCCTCGCTCGATAACATCACTGGCGCCATATTTTCAGGGGTGAGATAATCAGGTAGGTCTGCTCTCACTTCCTGCGCGAAATGGGACCATCTACTGCAGTCAGCGGAGCAGTGTCCACTATATAGATGCACTGAAAGTTCCATAACCTGACAGCGCCTGATTGAGGAAATAGCACGTTGTTCTGTGTGTTACACTAGTACTGTGCACTAGTACTAGCCGTATATCATGCGCGAATAATATATCAGGATATCGGGAAGTTTCTGGTCTGAATCCGTGGCTCTGGTTGATACGGTACCAAAAAACACTCATCCGTCACAGGAGCAATACATCTCCGAAATCCACCCCATCAGCATTCCGCAGACAGGGCGGGCAGTGAAACAAAAATAACCGGAATAATCTGGTCATTATTTAACGGCCGTTATCCATCTTTCAGCACACGGCTCGCGCTAGCCATTTCTGATACGTCCGTCCATTCTTTTGTACGAGGACGATCAAGAAACTAGTGCACTAGCTGGGAGAATATCAACTGCATATTTTTTGCATAGTTCTAAGGAAAAATCTATTTGAAATGCATTGAAATGCAACGTTACCCACCATGACGAAATGTAACAAGCACTATCATGGTCGTACGTACCTAGCAGCTTCCGTATGTATGCTGGACTAGAAGAAACTTGTTGATATATGTATATATTTTACATTAGTGTGGAATGTTGGAATCTAAAAGTAGATTACTAGGGTGTTGTTACCTGGTTTACATAATAGGTCTGTAATCATATAATATAAACTTGGACTATTTTTTTAAGTGAATTTACTTAGCTATCGCTTAGAATTAAAAAAATAAGTCTGTTGTAAGCTGAGTTCAAAATAGGCCATCCCAGTTTTGTAATACCGAGGGCGACAGTTCTTGTGTCTCCCATAGGGGATAATTTCCCCAATCATCCTCGACGAACCCTATTACACTACAACACATCATCGTTTATTATTATATTCTTCGTCTAATAAGGCCTGTCAATGCTTTCATCTGCCTAAAATACTCTTGTAGCAATAACTTTGCTAAACTTAATTAATATAGACATTGTTCTCTATTAACACCAATCTTGTGCGCTTCATACCTCTTAGTGACGTATCATATTGACACTACACAAAATGATGGAGGAGACGCAATAACGTCGAGTCCAGGTTAAAAATAACATTAAGAACAACGATATCCTGAGATTTGATAATTTCGTAAGGCTTGAAATATTTTCAGTAAATTTAGCAAACTTACTGACATAGTTCGGTTTTCCACAATTTCTAATTTGACGATGATGAAATGATAGCTTTGGTTTATACTACATATCCATCTAACCGCATATTATTAGAGTCTTTGTCTCTTTCGTCCAACACTACGTTTTGCTAGAGACTGAATTGTTTGAGTTTTGGTTTAAAATAGAGAAACCTAGTTTAGGTACCTCTTATTTATCCCGAGGTATACTAATAGCGTTTTTCACTGGTTGCACTCGGGCTGCAATGGATTTCTGTTTTGCATTTCACAGGCAGTTCCAGTGCAACATTTTTGAAGTGCACTCATTTCACTGGCACTTCTGTAGTCGGAGCGGTCGAGCTGAGTACAATAATTTCGCACCGATTTCAATGTGAGTGTCGTGGAAGTGAACCAAGAAAATGACAGTAGGTTTGAGCGGAAAAGCTTAAATTCTAGAATGGTGTTTCACCTGTTTAAACTTTCGGTCTTTGAATATGGTAATACATAGTTGATTATAACTATTTTCAGTCAGAATGAGTAGAGTGAACAAAAAAATCAAACCTCCAGTTTCCTTGTTTGAATTGGCAGAATCCTGTTCATCTTCTGAGGATAAACAAATAATGCGTTTAGGAAGAAATTCGGGAGAAAACATTCCCAGAGTTAGCAAATACATGGAACTATTAAACAGTTTTCAGACAGATGAGTGAGTAGTATATACTATAAGTTACAAAACTAAAGCTAATAGCTGGGTAGCGGCAAATAAACAGCGAGGTGTGCTCTTTAAACTTTTATATCTCCTAGCTTTCGGAGTTCTTTGACTCCTTCTTCAGGGCTACAATAAATGAAAAGGAAAGTTCAGCAGCAAGTGGTTTAAGATAGAAAATTTTGCGTACTTACAACAAGTTAGACGAGAATGGTGCTGAACGATGTTACAATAGGAAATCCATCAGGGTAACACATCACAACGTTCTTAAAGTCATGTACATAAAAAGGAGACAGTTGCATTATTTAAAAGCATTTAAATTGTTAAAAATATGCGCGAAAAAACTTCATGCTGCCGTTTTACGACATGTGCGTCAAGAAGGTCGACCTGCAAATGGCTGAAAATCCGGAAGCAGGTTGTGGAATATCAAATGTCAAAGTCAAAAATTGAAGGTAATAACTGTCTCCTTTTTATGTACATGACTTTAAGTACGTTGTGATGTGTTACCTTGATGGATTTCCTATTGTAACATCGTTCAGCACCATTCTCGTCTAACTTGTTGTAAGTACGCAAAGTTTTCTATCTTAAACCACTTGTTGCTGAACTTTTCTTTTCATTTATTGTAGCCCTGAAGAAGGAGTCAAAGAACTCCGAAAGCTAGGAAATATAAAAGTTTAAAGAGTACACCTCGCTGTTTATTTGCCACTACCCAGCTATTAGCTTTAGTTTTGTTTCTTAACTAATCGGCAACGATTACCCTGTTTTAAACCATGTCTACTATAAGTTATATAATAATATGGGAAGATTGTCGTCAAAACAAGTTGTTGTTTCTTGATGTGTATTACACTGGAAAAACCCAGTGCAAAAGTGTTACCCTAGGTGAACTTTTTCAGTATTCTACACTCGCACGGAGTGCACTAAAATGTGCCCAATGAAAAACGCTATACCTAGGTTGCAGTTATCCCACTAAATTTTGACCCACAGACCACCAGACATCTACAGATTCTCTTGGTGAAATTCAAATAAAGGATGATTATTTTTTATATAGACGGTGGCTTTCTTCTTATCATACAGTGAGTAGATAAATGTTGTAGCTGAAATTAGAATTGGGAGACAACATTAGCATTGCAAAATTTGCTGAATTTCACACCCAGCAATTGAAGAAGACAGGTGACCGCAAGAAATCTCTATTCTGAGATAATATTAGACGTTTTGAGATAAATACATCAAGAAAATCCATCTAGATCATTTACGTCGACCTGTCTGTTTCTGCTGTGTATGACATAATTCTTTGTAGCTTAAGCCAAAATGATTCTACTGCTTGACTACTTCTACGGCAGACCGCTTTATGTACCTTGTGCTCCAAGAAATGTCGCAAGAATGGTTGTTTGAGACAATGATCAAAATTACGATTTTTTACCTAGCGCTCCAATCCTCTGCTTCAGTTATATTTTAAATCAGCCACTAGTTTATATTCGGTTATAGTTTAGGGAGTTACAAAACCTCGAATTTTCGGGAGACTTACTGAAATTTTAACTTGATTGATATTCAGAGATAGGTTTTTTATTATTGGTTTTATTTAAAAATTACCAAACCATGTATGATTGTGTACAAGTTTTACAGGAAAAAGTATAAACCTTAAAAATTACTTTTTCCGATAATATTAAAAAACTCATTATTGCTTTTTTTATTGGATGATATGGTCCAAATAAACACAACTTTAGGCTCTATAATACAGAAAAGAGGCAATGTTATACATATTTTTTTCAACATTATTGGTTGTTGTTGTTAATAAGAAGCATCAATGTAAACAATCACATTATACATATACAACGAAATACTAAAAGTATTGCTAAAATGTAAAAACAAAACAATTTAAAAGATAAACAACAAAGAATTAAAAAGGAGAACAGTCAAAAACTTGTACAATAAATTAAAAGTAAAGATTCCCCACCATATAATTTAACTATTGGTCATTTATGCAGTTAATTAATGGATTGATGAAAACAAAGCAAAAATATAGGAATAAAAAAGGGGGATAATCACAAAAAAAACAAAGCAAACGTACCCTTTGTGTTAAGAGTTGTGGTAGTCACCAGGATCTTTAAAATTAAGTACATGCGTGTGTCCTAGATATTGGGATTTTGGTCTCCCTATTTGCACACACTAACTACAGAAAAAGTAACTTCTCTTAACGTTACAAACTGTATGGAAGGTGGAAAAATTATCTAATAGGTGTGATGACATTCTGTTTTTTATACGTATCTTTAGTTTGATGTTTAAGAAATATTATAGTCTAGGGAGTAGATTACGAATCTGTTTGATATGGTTGATAATATTATAGTAAGATATGCTCAAATCTGCAATAACAGTTCTTTTATTTACAGTATTTTTATGTTTTTTATTTCTGATATTTCTTGGAACATCCTTTTTTTGTAGTTATCATTTGAACATAATATTTTATAATTTTCAAAATCAAATATATGGCCCTCCGGTATGACATGTTGAACAAATTGTGTGTGTCCTTCTTTCAAATGGTAGTTTTTGCAGTCTCTCTTATGTTCAGATATCCTGCTCTTTAGGTATCTTCCTGTGGTTCCTATATATATTTTTTCACAATTTTTACAAGGGATTTTATAAATTACGTTGGATTTTTGTTCTGCTGGTATTTTGTCTTTGAGCTGACTGAAAAAATTTTTCCCTATCGTATTTTGGCTTCTACATGTTATTGTTATAGTTTTAGAGCTAAGAAGTAAAATCATTACTGATTAAAAAAAATCATGTCACGTAGTCTACGAGACACCGTGTTACCATTAATGTTTCAGAAAGCAAAGTCACTAGTTAAGGGTAATCGATTGCAATTGACGGTTCGTTCATATTTGTATATTTCCTGGAGGTAACAAAAAAATAACCAAGAAGCCAATAGTAGATACAGTATCCAATGCTGCTACATGAAACCGTACCAAAAACTGTTGCGTATTAGGGGGGAGGGTTAGGTCGACGCCGCTTAGTATGTAAACGCAGACAAAGGTACGCAACCTCCCCGACAGTTACTCTTTCGATTCATTTCTAGTGTTACTCACCCGAAAACATATTACAACTAATAGAGTCTACTGAAATGAACGCTAACAAAGGCGAAAAACTAAGGATGCACGGTATGACAAGAAGTATCTCTCTTTGGGTTGACCGGCATGAGCAATACACAAATGCTATGAATATCAAATATCTTTCAATTTCATAACCATTAAGCAAGTTTGTATCCTACGTGGTATAATATAACTGGCTATATTTTAATTTGCTTAAAATATATGAATTGACATTACCGACTATTGTGGTGCTCAAGCCCTAACCACAAAACAACACAGCAATTCACGTTAGACCTAATCCAGATAGTGTTTATGCACCACCGCTTACGTTGTTAGTTTGAATCCTTTTCGAGTTCCTTTGTAATTTGCGTTGCTATTTCAAGACCCTCGGAATGCTGCAGACATGTAGTTGAAAACACCATACTTGACCCTGACTATTCGCAGTCTCTTAAATAGGGCAAAAGTGGTAGCCGAAACATTCTATAAGCAGAACGCCGTTCAGTAGCTTCAGTGAATCATCTATATTTTTTGAGTTAATGCTACTCCAGGATCTACGAGTAATTTACTTATTTAAGACACAAGCAAATCTTTGAATCAATATATACCGTGGCACACCTCGACCGTACACAATGTAATATAAAATAGAATTTAATTTAGCTCTTTAGTAGGTTAAAACAAATTGTATCATTTATTTTCTTTAAAAATTCGCCTTTCGTTTCAATTCATCTAATTTAATATATTCGTCTAGTATTCTTGGTGACGGTCATCACTGTCCCTAGGTGTGACAGTGCACAATGTAAAAATGCGAGAATTTTGGAAGATAAAATAGCTAGCACATATTTAGAACAATATTCCTCTATTATATATAACAAATGTGGTATTCAAAAATGATGCCCCTCATCGTTATAGATTTGAAATCCCTGTACCAAAAGCCCATTCTGAAGTCATATGAATTTGGAATACCTAGGTTTTTATCCGTAAGCAATTAAATTTACCACCTTCTGGAATCGGCAAAGCATACATTTCTACCGCCCTGGAAATATCCCATACAACGGCTCTCAAGGCAAAGCACACATACCCACACCTTATACATGCCGACGTCGAGCGTGGAAGTTTTCTTCCTGCCATCAAATGTGCTGAATCATTCAGCACTCCTTGTTTCCCCTAATATTATTTTTCTCCCCGGCAGCGCTAGTAACGAGTGCAATTCCATTAAGTTTTGGTGGGTGTGGATCGATCCTGCAACAATATGCTGGCTCTCCTGACGTTTGCCATACGATTGACTATAAACAGAGTGTTCTATCTTTAGAAACATGTGCTTAGCCCTAATTTGACAGCAAATAGTCGAAAAGCAGCTCTTCAAGTCCCTCTAGCTACCACTAACTGAAAGAGTGAGTGATCTATGGTGACGTATATTTTGTTTCACAGTTTGTGAGTCTGTGAACTCTAGTTACTTAGGTCTGATGAAACAATTGGACTATCTTTACAATTCGTAAACTTGTTCACGTAAATGCACTCAGTTCAGTACTGTCATATGATGGAAAACAAAATGAACCCAGAAACCAATCGCTTCTTCAGTCTAACCACTCACTACAGTCACATTTTTCAACCTCGAGACAGGTTTTACTGATAACTGCATATTTAGACTAAATAAAATCTTCACCTGAGGATCGTAACATAGGTATCAAAAGACGAGTCAGGTTTGAAAACGTTGGCTTGGTATGTAGTTAGGCTGTATAGCAATTCCTTTTGCTTTGGCCCAAAGAATCTTGTACCACATTATAGACATCATCTAAGTCAAAAATGGAAATACAAAACGTATAGGCCAATATTGTTATCTTTTAAGCCTAATCTTTGAAAGAACAACACCCACTAAAGAAACTAAAAGGAGAATTTCACTTCTCCGAGAATCACCTGAAAACATTGATATGCTATTGAGCTTTGAGCTTTAGTATCCTGGAAGGTAAACTGGATGAGCAGAGATCAAAACGCATGCCAAGGCAAGCATATTTGATGGTTAAAAAAGCTAATGAGATTCATATCATATCATGAGTAAAAAATCTACAGGAACTAAGCTTCAGAAGTACAGGATATTGCCTAGATACTAGGTTCATGATATAATGGAAGGTATCATAAAGCAAAGGGCTTCGGATCACCCAGCCCTAAAATCAATTTTTTTTTGTTTTTTTTTATTGGTGCTGAATACATGTAAATGCTTGCACAAGTCAAAAAAAGTAAAAAACAATAGCACATTAACACAAAAGACAAACAGTATAAGTACAGAAAAAACTGAATTGGTTACTCTTATATAAAAGTATGATTCAACTAGACAGTTCTGTGAAGTCACTATTCAGATACTCATCAAAATTATAAAATGCTTTTTTGATCAATAACGACATTATTTTTTTAAAATTAGATGCCTCTGGGTTCTTTATGACCTCTGGAATCAGGTTATAAAAAACTATACCAAAGTAGTTTGACCCATCCCTTGTTTTCTGTAGACGGCTATATTGAACCGCTAGTTTTCTTATTAAGTGTATCGTAAGTATGTAAATTACTGTGTGTGGTATACTGGCTTGATCTATGTTTTATATGTAATATACACTCCAGTATATAGATACATGGAACTGTCAAGATTTTCAGGTCAATAAAAGCCTTTTTGCAACAATCTCTGTAATTTAAACCTGCAATAATCCTAATGCATCGCCGCTGGACTGCAAATATCATCGAAACATGAGGGGAATGACCCCAGTTCAAAATACAATATTGTGAGTTTGATTGAAAATACCCGAAATAAGCCAGCAACATGGACCGCCTCGATGCTATATTGTTAAGATTTCGAATCAAATATGTAATCTTAGACACCTTCTTGGATAGATTCCTGATATGTGGCTGAAAGTTAAAGCTATTATCTATGAGTACACCCAAAAATTTAACTGGGCTATTTTGGCTAATGTTGTTATGGAGACGAGTGCTAATTACAATACTTTGTGATTTATCCGGGTTCATTGACAGTTTGTTACTAATAAACCGATCCTGTAGTTCAATCAAGGTATGATCCATATTTAGAGTTTTATTCTCGTACAGCTACAGTACACTGGTAATTTCCAGAACCTATGTTAGCTTTTGTAGCAGTTGTCACAATTTATTGAACTCAGATATGTACCATTCATTTTAAAGGAACATGAGTAATTCGTTTTTTTTTTGATGACCAAATGGTGTAAGACAGAGGCGGGGAGCATGAAGCCCCAGAATCCTTTGTCAACAAGGCGTCGGTAGACAAGATGACTATAGTCTATCCAACCTTGTATCGGGATGGTTTACATTAAAAACGAGGTTGAAAAAGGACCATAGCCATGAAAATCTAGATGAAGCTGGAGGGATGTACTAATTGAGGCAAAGACGTCCGAATATCCAGCTGCCATCCAGAAAATGGCACCGTAACTGTAGGCTGCACCAACTGACACACCATTATCCAGGATGTGCGGTGGGGTAAAGGAAATAGTTAAGTACGTTATCTTCGACTATTCTTTCCTGAGAGAAAGGAAGAACTCCTATCTGAATATAGACCAGGAGGGAGGTCAGAAGAACGTAGTCCAATGCACTTCAAAGTTCGCAAAGGACTCAGGATGGGACTCTGTTTAATAGTAGGGCAACTGAATCCTAACCCCCTCACTACCAAAAAAAAATACCATTTTGAATAAAAGCAGAGACCGAAACCAATGAAAAATTGACAATAATAAACTAAACATGCACAATGCAAATAACACCGGTATATGTATGAGCTGTACAAAAAAAAAAGGTCAAAATATTCATATACCCCAAAAATTCAAATTTGCACCCAGAACACCTTTAAATTGAGCCTCATCTGCAAGAAAAAATTATTCAACCTTAATATCATATACGTATAGTGGCTAATATCCAATGAAGTTTTTATGCAGACGTCAAAGTAGTTGAAGCTGCCCCTATATTCGACTTGCAAAACCTACTTACAGTGCAATATATAGGACGCTTGTCCTTAAATGTTTGGCGACGTTGCCCACAGTACGTAGCTGTGATAGGATTCACTGAGTGTAACCTCTTTTCCTTGGAGCAGGCACGATTTTACCCAATATAAGGGGTCTATTTTTTCTCTATAATATCAAACCTTTGGATTACGTTTTGAACCAATGTTCTGTCTCCATCCAAAAAATACTGTATCTATTTGGTTTACTAGCCCTACAGTTTATTTTTATGTGAGACTGCGATATTGTGCGAACTGATATATACCTCTAGTTAAACTACTATCTGCAGTGTAGGGTCACATTTCCATTTCATGGCCGACTGGGTTATGTTCGCAAATATGAAATTCCATCCTTGCTAAAATTACACAGCACGTCTCTCTGACCACTAAATCAAGTCTATGCCCCATCCTTTCGAAAATTGGTATTATTTATCTAGGGTTACGTACCGAAACATGTAATCCGGCTGGCCAGAGGGCAGGTCCCTTTTCCCTCAAACACTATATTTTAACTGTAGCTTCAGCTTATTTGTCCTGATATGGTATTTGGCACAGATTCAATCACTACATTGCCTCAGAAAAGCTACAGTGGTACCTCAACAGCTAATCTGTTCTCTCAAGAGAAATCAAGACATAGGCATAGACCTAGGAAGGAATGTAGTTTTTAATCAACCGCAAGTCGAGTAAAGTTATCGCTGATAATCAGTGCGGGCCGTGGATCCTTAGTTCTTATAGCCTAGTATAAGTCCGTAAGTCTATCAGGCCTACGAACCGAGGAAGAAAGAGACAGAAGGCGAAAGGAGCGGCGAAAGGTGTGTGGAGAGTAGAAATGCGGAAGAAAATATTTTACAACAAGAGACGATTAGGCATTTTTGAAATGCTTTGAATAGGTTTTTTAAAATATTTTAAAGTGTAATCTATATATGTCAGACAGTTAAGTTGTAGTCTATTAGATAGGTATTGCTGGTAAAGGAGATAGCAGAAATGAAAAAGCAACGCCATACAGCTTTAGAATGGAATGGAATGGAACTCACTAAAACAGAATTGACCAGGTGTCAGCATAGCCTTCGAGATGCAGATTGAAGTCAATGTTTGCTGTTTTGTTAAACTGTGCAGTACATTTAGCTCCATTTATAATGTACCATGGATACTCATATAATAGGCTGCTGCTTCGTTAGGTTTTTGCAAGTTTTTTGTACTTCCTGGCTAGAAAAGACCACCATCATATTTTGCATGGTTGAGGAACTTCATCACCTTCTTCATCTTTTTAGCCTATTTTTGTTGTCGGAACTTGGAAGTTCTAAGTTGTACATAGTAGGTATAGTTATTAAGAAGTAATTTGAAATGTTTGTTTCTAATTTTGTACCTTATTTCTGGTAGGTCATATCATTATCTAGAGGAACTCCATGATACCTAGATACTTTAGTCTCTTTTGTGAGGTTTAAGGATCTTTCGGTTTTCCAGATTTTCGGTTTTCAG
Organism: Callosobruchus maculatus; assembly: GCA_951848785.1. Taxonomy (NCBI): domain Eukaryota; kingdom Metazoa; phylum Arthropoda; class Insecta; order Coleoptera; family Chrysomelidae; genus Callosobruchus; species Callosobruchus maculatus. Next base: position 21,532,500 of record CATOUR010000014.1, on the reverse strand, counting down.
TCTTCCGCTATTCAGATTCAGTTGTTGCACATTTACTCCAGTAGCAATATATGATGGAAATTTCATCACATGATCAATACTTTTTTACATTATAGAGTGAGCCAATGATTACCGGACAGACAGGCAGGTCTCAGAAAGTCAGACCAGCCAGTGGAGTTGAATACTTAATAACTGATATATACAGGGTGAGTCCTAAGTTGATACCTTTTTTAACTGTGGATAGAAGTCGTTAAATAAACAACTTTTTCAAATAGCTTTTTTCCGAAATCACTTTAACCGCAAAAACTCAAATACCACGTTTTCTGAGTAGCTCATAAAGTATCTACAAGGTGAGTCTGAGTTGATACTTTTTTAATTGTGTAAGTGTGTATAGAAGTCGTTAAGGTACAGATATACATACATCCTTAAAAAGCATGCTATTAATGAGCAATGCTGCTCCGTAGCATGTATACACGCGCGTTGCTCAAAATAAGCATGCTAATTCCGAGCATGCTAAAGAACCGGCGATTAAATGGAAATGTGTCAGTGACAGTAGCATGCTAATTTTGAACATGACTAAGAAACATGCTATTTATGAGCATTTGTATCTGTAGCTTTAAAATAAACAGCCTTTTTGAATAACGTTTTGTCGAAAACTGAAAAATAAGCGAGATACAGAGTAAAAAAGAGTAGATCTGGGCTTGTGCATCAAAACCTACCTAGTTTGTTTGTTTAGTGCAGTAGTCGGTTGCTCTTTATCGTTGTTCATTTTGTATAATTGCTTAATCCTAAAAGTGGCACATTAGTATGAAACAACTTTTAGTATTGCTCAATTATTTAAAATTAACCATGATATACTGAAAGTGACTAGTGCACTAATTGACAGGTACAATACCTGATCGATGAGACTAAAATCCGAGCTGACCGTAAACAGACCAGGTACGTCTTGATACACCAAGCCCCTTTTTTTGATCTCGCTTTACGGTTACAGAAAAAAAGTTATTTGAAAACGTTATTTGCTTTAACGACTTCTATGCACAGTTAAAAAAATGGGTCAACTTAGGACTCAGCACAGCATTTCTCCAGGTTCGAGTAGACTTGACCTAGGCACATAATATATACATCGCTGTTTTGAAGGACCATGGACTATTCTCTAGTAGTAGCACAGTTACAGTTTCGTGATTTTGAACCAATAATTTAGCCTCTTTAAGTAGTTTTATTTTGGCTACGGTATTCTGACTCTACACACACAACTTGTGCAGTAAAATCACTCAGAATACGTTCTGCGAAATACGACTCTGCAAATTCCATAGAAACTACCTGTCATCTAAGATAGACCATTTCATTTTACAGGCTGAAACCCGCTTGCCAGCTGCTTATGTCGAAAATGGTAATCGCAAAAATAGTTTACCTTGTCTTACTGGATTCCATCTCCGTATAAAATTCCCAGAAGCCACGTAGTGTACCGAACGGAAAAGCGGTAGCAATTTCGCTGAGACGTTTTAATTTTTATTTCCTCGGCTCCGGTGGCGCGTACCTGAGGGGCGCATATAAGTGAGATAAATATAGGCGGAGGGTGTGTGCGCACAGCGTCCATATACAGAATTAGAGCGGAACGTGCCCCGAGGACCACAGAGTATGCTAGCAATGACCGCACGTCGGGCTGCGATTCCAGCAGGGCTCTACGTGATACCCACCGCCGCATGCACGTACACACACGGCCCTTTGCTTTAGCTTCTTCTCGATTACTCTGTACCATGGATGTGTAAGAGGAAACGTCGATTATGTACAGGGTGTCCCATTTTGGGCACTTTTACGGGGTATCTCGGGTATTTTTGAAGTTAGAGGGTTGCGGTTTTCGCGACAGCGTGCTACTTTTTTGTGAAATTGAAGATGTCATCAACATTATCATGTCCCTCTTGGTTTTTGAGATACGGAGTGAAATCGAAAACTATCGATTTTGAGACCACCCTCGTATCTCGGTTGTCTCAGTTTCACAAAAATGTAGCACACTGTCGCGAAAACCGCAACTCCCTATCTTCAAAAATAACCGAGACACCCTGTAAAAGTGCCCAAAATGGGATACCCTGTACAGACCAACGACGATAGGACATCTGGAGACCTCTCATGTCATTCATAAAGTCATGTATGTTCACATTCAAACATTACGTTGGGCGAGGAGCCCAGAGTAACAAGATGGCCGCTTGATGGGGATCGTCATTTCTGTCGTAAACACCGTCCCTGCCCCCGAACACGTCAAAATCACGTAGCGGTTGACACTGTTGAATTGACACTCTTGTCAGTTGACGGTTTTTCGGTCCACATCATAAAAAAAAGTTCTATATTTCCAACAGTCACCCGTTTACAGGGGATACAAAAACAAAATTAGTTAGTTAATAAGAAATAGGAAAATATTAGATTAAATAGTAAGTTAATAACAAAGAAAAAATTTATAATCTTAACTAATAATAGTACAGTATCCCTACATGTAAAAATAAGAGAGAAACGCAACAAATACAATGGATCACTAAGTTGAACAATTTGTTGCATGGTTCACTAGGTTAAACAATTTGTTATAGAGGATATGGAATCGAGGAAAATATCCGAACCTCCACAACGTGTATTAAATAAATTGCAGCAATAGTACAATGGACATCTGTTAACAAGGTCTGAAGCAATGGAATGTTACAGAATGCCTAGCATTCAGTTTAGGTACTCTAAATTGAATCTGATTGACTAGAGCTGTGCAGTCTATTTGATTGTGCAAAAGTGTATGTAAAAAGGTAATGGCCAACCTGAACACTCTATTTTCTAGAAACATAACTTGAAATCTACTTAACAAAATATTGTGGTCATAACCCTGTGGTGGATAGGTACCATCGACTCTGAAAGCAAGATATTTGATAAATCTTTTCTGTAATGACTCAACTCTTAAGACGTCTACTTGGTAGATCGGAAGCCGGAGTCATACTCTAGTTTGAACCTGACGAAGCCTTATGGTTTCTGGATTCTTGAAATTCCTATTGTTTCTTATTATATAGCCCAAATATCTAGAAGCAGCAATAATCATGTTATTAATATGGATTTCAAACTCAAAACATTTATCAGAAACTATACCCAAATCCGTAATTTCGTCACATCTAGTTGTAATGCGGTTATCTATTTGGTATTCGAACAATATGGCACTTTTCTTTACACAGACAGTATGAAACCATGAAACACTTAGATATTATGCTAAGGAATAACCTATTTACGCCGCACCACAGGTTCACAATATCTAGCTGGGATGGTAAGTCTTCAGTTGACTCAATTAATTTTGCTATTTTAAAATCATCAGCGAATTTCAGTCCTAGGCATTTTATTGATTTCGTAACGTCATCGATGAGCAGTGAAAAGAACAGGGGGCCTAAATTTGGACCTTGTGGGACCCTCGGTGGGACCCCTGAGATCACCACGTATTTTTCAGACCGAAAGCCCTCATACTCAACAAATTGGTGACGTTTGTTAGATACGATGTTATTAGCTGTATTAAATTTGTCGAAAATCCCATTTTTTCAGTTTAAGTACGAAAGCGTTATGATCTATTTGGTCAAAGGCTCTTTGAAAGTCCGCGTAAACTACGACAAACGTTCAAACTTGCAAATCGTGAATGAAAAGTGATACGTAGCGCCTAGTACCGGTAATAATTTACTATGAAGCCACGTTGCCAGCTGGTATGTAAGGTGTGATTAGCATTGTAAATTATGAAATTATTTTTAACTTTTCTTACCACATAATAGCTGAGAAATTCGTTGTAGAATGAATTCATTAGATCTTGTGATATAGCTATGTACAAAAACAAATGTTACTGTAGACATTTGGTGAACTGTAGCAACTACGTATCAATGTCTGACGAATTTTATTGCCAACATAAGAGGTCTACCAGAGTTCTGTCATCGTTACAGACATATCACAAAAAAGCAGGTATCCATAAAACTATCAGTGCGGAGAGAGAGCGAGAAGTGATAGGTGAGAAGGCTATCTGATGAAGTAACTTGACTTTCAGGTGATAAGAAGCATAAACCACCTGCTACAAAAGTCCACCGACGCCAACAGAGAAGATCTACAAGTAGAGAGGCTTAAATCTTCTTCTTTAAATGAGCAGTGCCAGGACTAGTTTACCACAGCCAGCAGTAAGAGCGCGACACATCCAGCTGAGTTCACAACATGTCTGGTAAGACATTGTGACTACGAAAAAATATGCCAGTGGATATAATACTATAGTTGTTCATTTATTTAAGTATTAACAACCACCTTGGCTGATTTGGATTTCCGTCTAGTTGCAAACATAACTGCAAGAGAGATTTACCAAATATTATATATCTGTAACATCTCTGATCATACGGCGTAGTTAGATACTCAGTCATGTGTGTTTGAGTATTAAAACCATTTATATGATTTGATATAGTACATGTGTTAAATGTTACATAATCAACATTATTGAGTCTTCTGTACCTATAATATGAATGCATATCGATCGACACCAATACTCTAATAATTCTTAACGAGATCTTTATTGATGCTTAACCATTATGGACTAGAGACCCTCATACAGTAGGAAAATGATACTGGCAACAATGATCAGTGTCCCCATCGTGCGATCAAGTAAACCTCCAGCGAGTGACCTGTTGAGCATTTTCTCCAAGTTCCATTATATGCAGTCGGAACAACCGAATCGAAATCCGGTGCACTGGCAATAGGCGCGATCGTGCATGCAGGGATCCGTCTTTTCCTTCTCACCGCACATCTGCTTGCATTCCCTCCATCGCATCGCCTGTACTGCTTGTTGCCGAGATGTACGCTCTACCTGCCGATGCGGCATCCCCATCTAATTACAAGGGTATCAGAAAGTAATCTCCTTACGTAGCGCGCTTCTCTTTGAACTGCGTCGGGCTCAGTGGACCATGCTCTATTTCCTTCCACGTGAGCATAGAAAAAAGTTTCCAGTATAAATAGAATGCGATGTGACGGTCTATATCAGGATGATATTTGCGTAAAGCGCTCAGAATAAAACCACGCTGATACGTGTAGAGGCTTATACTATTACGTAAACTTTGCTGCAACATGAGGATAAATAACTTAATCAACTCTATACTAATCAAACTGTGTTAAGGTAATTTTAGCACAGAACTCAGTTCTAATGACTGATATAGGAAAATCTAAGTGAAATAACCTGTGCAATTTATTAGCTCGAGAAGCAACATTTATTTGGTTTTACATGATTACGATTCAGTTTCAAAAATAACTTTTTAACTGTGGTCGAAGTTTGAACAGTAGGTTAGGTAGATTTTGCCTCCTTCCACAGCGATCCTAATGTGTATTGTGGCTCACACCTGTTTAGAGTTCACCGTACGATCCAGACTTCTCACGAAGGAGATGGTCGTGTTGGGTAAAACTTCCTTGAGGTCAGTTGAGAGAATCCAGAAGTTTGAAACCTAGCTCTTTCCAATACTGGAAAATAATACAATATGTGCTCCGCTGTATCAATCTCCACATAGCAGAGTCGAGGGTTTTGTTGTTTGTTCCCGGCCTATCTTCAGCAAGTAGCTTCTCAGATGACAATGTGCCATCAACGGACCAACTAGAATGCTCTATTTTATGATACTAGGAGGAGCCTGACTAGAGGGGGATGGTATGAACGCCTTCAAGCGTAGTAGCCCTGGAGCCCAGATTCGCTTCCTCCTCTTGCTGGTTTGTCGGCCAATACATTGCCTTCCACTCCGCTATGACGTGGAACCCAAACCAGAGTTGTCGTTGGTCCAAGTTCATTGAGGAATTGCACGCGGTTCTATACGAATCTTAAGTTAACTCTTTTGAAACTCAGTGCCTTCAGGGCAGCCTGGCTATCTGATAATATTTTTATATATAGATTTGTTTGTCACGGGTCTTCTTTTCAGGTCCCTGACTCTCTACTCTACGGCTATAAGAGTGTGGTCCACCTCCTAAGGTTTACTGAGATTTCCACTCCTGGATTAGTACAAGCTACTCCCACTCCTGTTCCCAGTTGTGACTTGAAACCGTTCGTGAATAGCGCAAGGTCGGAGGGTGATATTATGAAATGGTCATTCCTCTTCAACTCGCCTCATCCTGGGAAAAGGACATTATAGGATTTCACCTGTGTGCTTGGAAAACCATAGAGTCCGAGACCATTCCGAGTATATGGAGGTTTATAGTTTCGCTCATGATACCCATTGCGTCTAGTCTAGGTCCTCTTTTTCTTGTCTGCAAGTTGATAGCCTGTAGGCTACCATTCTGGCACCTGTTTGTGTCTCTAGCTTAGACAGTAGCACCAACTAAAAAGCCAGATAGCCGCATTATATTTCATACAGAGACTGAATAAGGTTGAAATATTGTCAGAGTTCGGAAGTGTCTGATTTTAATGCCATGGACATTGTTTCTGAATACTCATTTCTGACGAAGATAGATAGTGGTGCCGAGGGTATTAGCAACTTGAATTAAAGTATTAAAAGCCACCAACGTGGTCCAGCTAGCTCTTGTCGGTGGCTTCTGGATGTGTTTTGTTGCATCCTTGACTCCTCAGGTTACACCCGAAATCAAGTATTATGTAATGTGGCCTCATCTAGATGTGGGCATATGACATCCATTCGGTTCTGATCACCAACAAGCAGAAATGTCTACGTATCGCTCGGGTTATCATCCTTCAATTTTTCTCCTCCTCAACCTCTTTCTCTTTTGCGGACATACTCCATGATCTTCTACCTTTGTACATTTTTGTGATCCGCACGACTACCTACTACCTATCTTCGTAATGTAGATGCTGCCGAGATGGCTTAGAACTTCATTTTTATTTTTTTTCCTGGCCTGTACTGCGGCATTTCTAATATAATGTCGCATATTATTTAGTAGCTCTGTATTTTATACCCAGACCCATATTCGGAGCCGCAACTCTGGAAAATTAAAATGTGGCTCCTGCTTACAGACATTCCATTAACCCTTAACAAACACACTTATTTTTTATGACATAAATACCACACTGGGGTCTGACTGACCCCACAATCACTTTTCCAAATTTCTAAAACTTGACAATTTTATTCAGTTAATAAAAACATACATGATGAACTGTTTACATAAATGTAATAAAACTTAAATTCCTAATCAAAAACAGACACCGATAAATGAAAACAAAAAAATGAAGATAAAATAAGAAAACCTTTGTGATTCTAAAAGTACCTTTTTCTGGATGAATTATTATTATTATTAATTATTTCATCTTTACAGTATGAACTGTATTGCGGCATTTGTATGAACAAATCGAATCTTTATGTTAGCCACAAATAGGCTTTACACAGGGGTCTCCAATAAGGTCCTCCTCTACATTTTCAACTGATATATTCTGAATTTACAACTTGAGATGTCTCTAATGGCCTTTTTTTAAATTAACCATTTCACCTTTACACTGCACTGCAGTTTACACAAACTGAGTATTTATGTTAGTCGCAAATAGGCTTGGCATATGGGATCTCAAGGTCCTTGTCTGCATTTTCAACTAAAATATTCTGAGTTCTCCCTAGATCAGAGGGCGGTGAACATCGTTCTCGGACATTTTTATCTTTGGGTATATTGAATGAAACAACAAAACTGCGCACTTGAAATATCGACCCAAGCTAACTTCACACGGTAACAGCTCCACAGCTTTGGACAAACTAACATATCGGACCGCATGCACAGGTCTATATTAAAGTAAACTAAATTTAGATGGATGCGCCAAGATATACTATCCAAAATAAAAAACAGTGCAGATTTAAAATAACTCCAGAGTCTACCCCAATGTGGTAATTAAGGGTTAAGCAGAATATTTGAAAGTCTACTGTGTTATTTCTGGATCCCCTTCTACATTTACTTTACTCAGTATTCAATACGGTCACTACGCTGAGTGAATTTGACTTCCAATTCTCTATAAAATCCCATATAAATCAAACTGCTTCAAATTTATCCAACCTTGCGTAATATATTGCCCGATAAGGGCATATTTATATAACCATCTGCGCTAATTTATATTTATAAGAAGCATTCCGAGGCACCCTCGCGCAAATGTAACCCACATTGCTCCTTTATGTATTCCATAGGCAACGCAAATCACTCTATTAAGATAACCCCCTTGCGCCAGAACGAAGATATATAGGCCTCAATTTATCTACACTCACCTCATATCTCAGTTGAATCGACACGCATGGAGGTGAGAAAGTTATACCCGCGTGTTGTAGAAAACACTAGAAGCAGAAACCGTGACATTGCGTGAAATACTGCCTGGGTATAATTTGAACAGGTTAAGTGGTTACCTTGTGGGGAATATTTGAATAAGTTGAATAAGGTCTCCCTCTGAGAAACAGTGATTAGATTGTAATTTAAACGTTGTTGAGTTAAGGACACAGTATCTTTTGCTTATGGCTGCTAGAAGGACAAGGTCGTCATAGCCACAATATCTTAACAGACATGTTGTGAACTCGTAAAATGCGTTAAGTCGTTGCTAGAGTTCTGGCAACACGAATATTACCAATATTAGAAATTATTCTAGCTCGCCATCGTTCGCGAATTACTGTCAGTACAGTGGCACTATGATACTTATATCCAGCAACTGTTTTGTTTTGTCGTATATACCAACTCGGGTTATGACCTTGAACTACAAGTTTCTCCATATTACCGATTGCCGGATTACCGATCCCATCCAGTGTGGAGGCGTTAGTTTGGTATAAAAAATAAAAGATGGCAGGAAGAAAAAGTGACAAAGGAGGACTTAGAAGTAGTTGGTAAACAAAAAGATGGGGCAGGTCGCAAGTCTACTCACTGAAATGCAAAAAACGAGAAATAATTTTGTAAGTAAACACAAGTAATGCACAGAGAGATCCGGCTGTTAGAAAAACAGAACAAAATTTTCCAGAAAATTGGAAATTAAGCCTAAAAATAGTAAATTGCGAATTTACCCTTGACTTGGAGTTTGACAAGTGAGGTTTCACATCTTTGTCGCCAGAATATACAAGGTGAGTCCCAAATTGATACTTTTTTTTTGAACTGTGTAGAAGTCGTTGAAATAAACAACTTTTTCCAATATACTTTTCCAGAAAACATAAGACTCTGATAGTGCAATAGTCACTTTTTGTTTCTCGTTATATATCTTTATATATTTTTTATTTTCATAACTGATTACGCGAAACTGAAAGTGACTAGTGCACCAAATGGCAGGTACAGTGCCTGATCTACAAGACAAAAATACAAGCAAAAAGCTAAACATAAACAGACTCGATACGTCTTGATACACAAGCCTAGATTTACTTTTATTTAATTCTGTATATAGTTTCTTTTTCAGTTTTCGGAAAAAAAGTTATTTGAAAAAGTTGTTATAAGGTATTTTAATTACTTCTATACACAGTTTACAAAAGTATCAACTTACGACTCACTCTGCAGAATCCATCATAGTTGGGTACCTCGTCTACTTAAGACGAGCAATTTATAAAGATACTGGTTGCTCACCTCAATTCAAATTGAGAGTACTGTTTCATGTCGCTGATTGAGAAATAGGGCAAAAGTCAGTACCGAAAAAATATGGCTATCCATTATACGCATAGACCTTGATGTCAGTATACTGCAAAAAGTCAAAAATCAACTATTTGACGTTTTTGGTATCAAGGGACTACAAATAATTTGTCTCTTCTGTACTGAAATATTTTTGCCAGTTTAGTTAAGAGCTTGTTTTGATCAATTTTATAGAACTAGTAAAGTGACAGGTAAAAGTCATCCAATTGACCTGATCATTTGTACATTGTGAGACACATCACGTAAAAGTGACCATCTTGACTATCACCCTATAAGACCCGCCCTGTAGATAGCAACAAGAAAAACCATCTCCCGGAACGAAACTGTTCTAAATCTGAATCAGACTTCTAGCTTTAGTTATGTTTGATTCTGTTTATTATCTCAAGAAAACTAAAATTTGTTTTGACCTAGTCAGTACGAATATATTTCAACCGTAACCAAGTCAGAAATATAGCCTAATTTTTTCATAGTTATTGAAGATAAGATCACTGAACCTTAAGTCTATAATACTTTAATAACCCGCAGTGAAAATTTATTATGAGTTCTTTGTTCTCTGCAAAATGCGATGAGTGTTTTGTTACTAAAATAGCTGCTTTCAACAGCCATTTTTGCGAGCAACTGGCTTTTTTGACTTTGTCACTTTTTCTTCCAGTATACCGACGATGATAAAGTTACGCGATATTGTCTTATTTTTTGTATAACATATAGATACACATAATTTTATGTAGGTGGCATGACTTCCAGATACACCAAATCTCTGGATTTTGTAATAGTAAGACACTGCAGATTACTTCAATGAGGTCTATGAGGACACTCTTTAGGGAAAAAGATAATCAAAAACAGAATATACGAGGGTAACTTCACTAGGCATGGCAGCAGTATTCTAGAGCTTATTCAACTAAAATATTGCTCCGAAGCATTAATTAAAACGACACGAACACACTGTACTCAGATCTCTAAGACCGGTACCTATTTTCAGACATTTCCGACAAGAAAAGCGTCCAATGGAGTATCTACATGTTGCAATAAAGTAGAGCTATTTCAACTGTATACACGTATTCTTTACATCACAATGGAGAGAAACATTTTCCTGGCATAAAATTTATGAGCCGTCCATTTCCTCAGACGTTTGTTACTAGAAATTCAGCCAGAATGGTCCACGTGTCACATGTAAATGACGTAAAAAAATTGCACAATAAAGTTTGCATACATTGGTCTGACACGGTATCCGTAAGCCAAAAATTGGAAGCTGGACAACTCATTTGGCGAACTTGTAATTTGGATGTTAGGTTTGTCAAAGGTAAGAAAAGGAAACTAAGGATATTATGTAAGGGCGAAATGGATTGTGGGGCTTCTACTACAACATAAACATGCATTCGTTAGACAGTAACAATATCTAGTTGCTGAAAAGTAGTTCAACCCCCACATGGCTTGAAGATAAGACATGTATTAGAAAAATATATGAGATGCAGGGCAATTGACAAGAAAAAGCATTTGCTTTAGACAAGGTTACTAAAAAATAGTGATTCCTTCAAAGGGACTAAGGAGGACTGTGATTCCATTTAAGGAATTTTTTTAGCTATTGAAAACTTTTTCTTAACATTCAGAAATATAAGACTATCAGTACAGTACTAGAAAGAATATAAATATTGATTACAAAAGCAAAATTAACAACTGTGAACTTGAGAAGGTAGACTCTATTAAGGATTTATGTGTAATATTTTGAGGCGAGAACACTACGGATTGATTGCGAGAAACTGTAAGAATTCCTCAAACACCGGCGTAATCAAGCCTTTATTTAATACGCTTGTACAACCGAAGCTTGAACATGGTTGTGGATATAGAACCCTATATATGAGTGTTATATGTATACAGGAAATAGTTCAACGGAAAGTTTCAAAATACCTGTCTTTCAAGGTTGATGGAATCTACCCAGAAGGAGGTACTGATTACGAAGCTCTTTGTAGCAGATTTGATCAATTCTCTCTGCAATTGAGAAGGAATATAGCATCTCTTCCACTTTCCTTCAAAATTATCTTATAGATTGCCCTCCTATTCTGAGACAAATAATTTTCAGTATACCTCCATTTACTAACAGGATGAATGTTACATTTAGATGCAACAGATCAAGAACAAATGCTTTAGTTAAGTCTCCATTTCATGTGCAATAATTATAATAAAATCTATAATTATTGTGACATATTTAGGAGTCAGCAGATCAAGTTGCTGTATATTTTTATGTATATTTATACTTTTTATGTTTATTTTTTGGTATTCTTGTTGTTCGCGTGATGTTTCTTGGACTAATTAGTAATTACCCTGTAATCGGCTTCTGCTGCTAATAAAGCTATTATTTATTATGGGCGTAGTGCCCCATCTACTTAAAAAAGCAAAAATTGTCGCCATTCTAAAGCCAGGAAAGCCTAGCGTTGACCCTAAGAGTTATCGTCCAATTGCATTGCTAAGTACCGTATACAAACTGCTGGAAAGACTGATTTTTAACCGAATTAGCACTAAGATTCTAGAATCAGTACCAGCAGAACAAGCAGGTTTCCGCCCTCAGAGAAGCTGCACCGACCAGGTCCTCTCCCTAACCACCTTTATCGAGAGCGGATTTCAGCGTAAACTAACGACGTCTGCAGCTTTTGTTGACTTAACGGCTGCATACGATACTGTGTGGAGACAGGGGCTGATCTCTAAATTTTTGCAAGTTGTACCCTGCCAGCGCATGGCCAACCTACTGAATGAAATGCTTAGCAACAGACCCTTTAAGGTCATTATGGGTAACGAAAAGAGCTCGCAAATGAAACTAAATAACGGGCTCCCTCAGGGGTCTGTGTTAGCACCGCTCTTATTTAGTCTTTACATAGCAGACATGCCCCAAACAGAATCAAAAAAGTTTGGCTATGCGGATGACTGGGCACTGGCCACGCAACATAGTAAGATAGAAACAACAGAACAAACTCTTACAAATGACCTCAATAAATTAGCAAAATACTTTCGTGACTGGAGGCTCCAGCCAAATCCAAACAAGACGGAAGTAACCTGTTTCCACCTCAATAACAGACTGGCGAATAGAGAACTAAACGTCCATCTCGAAAATACCGTCTTAAAGCATAGCAAGTTACCAAAGTACCTAGGAGTCACTCTGGACAGGACTCTGAGCCACAAGCAACATATACTAAATACCGCTGCTAAGCTGAGAACACGAAATAATATATTACAAAAGCTCTGTGGAACCACCTGGGGATCTTCAGCTTCTACACTGCGTATATCAGCTCTGGGCTTGATATACTCAGCAGCAGAGTACTGCTCACCGGTGTGGCTGAACAGCCGCCATACAGCGAAAGTTGATGTTGAGTTAAACCGCACCATGCGAATCATAACAGGCACGATAACCAGCACTCCTGCCTACTGGCTTCCCGTTTTAAGCCATATCCCCCCGCCACAACTACGCAGGAAAAACGCTCTTCTTTCACAATACGAAAAAATTAGGAAAAACGAATCACTTCCCATTCATGACTATTCCGAGGGCCTTGACATTAACAGACTACGATCCAGAGATCCCCCCTATAAAATGGCTGAACAGTTAATGCGTGATGGTTTCTCCATTTCTGACCAATGGAAGAGCCAGTGGAACGCAACCGCTCCAGTACATGCTCGGAACGTACAGTGCATCACCACAAAACCAACAGGGTTCGAACTGTCACGTAAAACATGGTCTCGTGCCAACAGAATAAGGACCAGAAATGGGAGATGCGCAGATATGATGAAAAAATGGGGTAAAGCGCCTTCGGCAAGTTATGACTGTGGAGCCGAGAGACAAACCGTCCAGCACATTATCGAAGAATGTCCTTTAAGACTCTATACTGGCCAAGCAGAAGACTTCTTGAACCTGACCAACGGATCAGTCGAATATATTAAAAATTTGGATGTTCGTTTGTGAAAATAATGACTATGTATCTTGTAGTCTATACTACATTTACTCTATTTATATTTATATGTACTTTTTTTTGTTTCTTATTTATATCTTGAATGTGATTTGTGAGCCATATGATAAATAAATTTATTATTTTTATAAAAGAGATCATTAACAGTAGGTAGTGGAAATGTGTGATCAGTTACGGCTTTGAAGGGAGCAGAATTCATTGATTCTCCGTTTCATCAATTTTGAAGCTAGACAAGGTTCAAATGACTGACTATTTGATTGAGCATCCTATCGTAGCTAGAGACGCATTAACGCAAACAAAGCTCGCGACAAATGGGTTGCAATTACTGAGTTTAAATATCAAAAATAACAAGCAAGAGCTTTGTAGCCCAAATAGCCAGCTACTGTAGTACAAACAGCCTTGTGCTCTTCACACTATTGATAAAGTGCTATTAATTAACTTTGATCAGAAAATACTGATGTCCGGATCTAAATTAATGACCGTATCGAAATTGTTCTGTACTTAAGACATCATTGGTCAGAACCATAGTACAGGAAGCATGTTGAGAAAGTCGTCATTAGCATCTCCGAGGGCTAGGTCAGCCCTTGTACAAGAATGCTGTGCTGCTCTGCAAAAATTAGCACATTACCAAAATTTAAGCCTGTTTTGGATGCCCAGCAGATAATAGAAAACCTGGATAAGAGCTTCTTCATCCACTCTCACCCCATGCTGTAGATGAGGAGGCTGAGGTGTGATAACTGCATTCAAGGAAAAAGGCTCACAGGAGGCCTGAACTAAGGCCGTAGGCTTTTGAACAAAACCAGTTAATTGCTCAACCATTTGGTAGTGGTTCCAACAGACCATACTGTAGCATGAGCAGACATGTATCACCTATGAAAGTATTGGATGCGATTGTATTCGTCTACTACGAGATCTGGACAAGAGAATTTAGGTAGTGTATACCTTTTATCTGCTTTTACTGAGTTTGTTCGTTTACTCTGGAAAAAATTCCGAGTCTTCTTGTCTTATGAAAAGTGACTGTATATCTATAATTCAGCTATCCTCTTATTTTTTGTCTATAATGAGCCTTTCCTTACATGCATTGGGATGTGACATTCTGTGTTTCGTGAGTTCTGTTCTTATGAGTATATAGATGCTTCCTATAGGTCTGTTTTTACAGCAATCACAAACTAGTCAGCGTCAATTTGATTGGCCAGTACTAGTCAAAAATAGTTTGACAACTGCAATGGGGAATACTGATTGGCTCTGACTGGTTTGTGATTCTCTGTAAAAACAGACCTTATGTCAGTATGCAGTGTCATTATTACTATCCACTTTTTTGTGGAACAATGCATACTTTCATAATGGCTAGAGACCTAACCAAAACGAAAGTATAAGTATAAACAAGAAACTAACAAATATGGCGGTATCATCCGAAAAAGAAGTTGACCTGACTAGAGGTAACCTTGAAACCATATGCACGTCGTTGTCACGCGTACCACAGCTACAAAGATCCCTCTGCAAAATGGCTTCCCCTGTCGCGACCATTTTAATTTTGAGACCCGCACTTCAGTCGACAAGTTGTAATTTGTGCCGCAGGCGGCGCTGTTTTCGACTGGTTGCCGCCGCAGCCCTGTCATCAGATTTAATTGGAAGTGGGTTACTTGTATAAAAGTATCGCACACGAACGATCAAAGCGAAAGGGATGAGCGGGATGGCGGCAGAAACGACGATCGATATGGTGGTGCCGTAATTCGGATGCTTATTTCGATCGGGGAGGAACGAGACAATGGGTTTAGGGCAGCTTCGTGGAATGAGAGCACGTATTGAACTAGCCCAGCGTTGCCGCATGTCCTGTCCGAAACATAACGAAAAAATAGAGTCAAGTTGATGTACTCAGTACTTCTCACACATAACGGTGATATCATTTCACTATTTTCTCATTGCATGACAGTCTGAGATCCTCTTGCAACCAAATCATTACCCGCCCGTCCACAAAAAGACATCGAGCACAGAAAATCGCGTAAGTAGTTTCTTGTCTCTCTATAGGAACTAAGACGACACAGTTTTTAGTCTGCATGCTCAACTGGATTAAACGTAACGATTATGAAACCCCACATTGCTTAAAAGCAAAGTTCCCGCTATTTCTGCATTTTTTAGTTTTTTTTCTATTGCTGCACCGTCACTGACACGATTTCTAAGAACCATACGCATTTTCCATTCTCACCACGGTAATAATACTGCGTCAAAATTTTATTAATATGAATTCCAGATTACACAATACAGAACGCTCTAAAGCAATACTCGTATGTATGAATGTATATATCCGAAAATTATACATTCCTTGGTTTCTGTAATAGGCAAGGCAATGTTTCGATGGACCTAAAAAGATGTATTATGTCGCTTGGTCCTTCTTCTGCAGGCCAATGGAGAGCCCATTATCAATACAAAAACTTTTTTAGTCTTACAACAAAACAATGTTTACTTTCCTTTCACACTGCATAGGTTGAGTATTATTTCTTAATTCTGCCCTGTTGTACACTTTTTTCTACTCCGCCCCTGTCAGGGCTAATGAAACTATCCCGAAATGGTGTCACTGACGTCAGACATTTGCAACACGTCATCACAAAGGAACCGACCGTGAGTAAGGCAGCTGATTGTTTGTTGAGCCGTGTTAGTACTGTCATTCCGTTACTATTCAGCAACAACGCTGTTAACGCTAAATAAGTCCCATGCTCCTGGAAAGATAGTTGTTGAATTTTGTCGGTCGTGTGACAGTAACTGCAATACATGAGCCACCTGTTGTCCAAAACCGTAATGTGTATTTAGCTGTCGAGCTCGCTTCGTGTCATAGCCGTCTTACAATTGACAATGCGGAGTTTTGGCGCTACACTGAATTAGGTATTTTGCATTTACAATTTAAAATATTGTAACATACTGTCTATTATGGTATTCATGTATTGTGTATTAGTTGTCATGCATGATTTAAAGTCAAAGTGTTAGGCTAGATCTTTGACGCGTAAACGTCATCGAATCGTCCAGAGTTTTCGGGAATGACGGATCGGCATTCTAGAATGTCATCTGAATGTCCTGAATCCTCTAGATGGTTCGATGAAGTGCATATAAGGCGCCACGGGTAGCGCGGCGGGATTAGTTGAGTAGTTGAGTTGAGTTGTAGCTGAGATAAGGTTAAGAGATATTGTATTGAGTTGTGAAGTAAAACAGTGAAAGTAACATCCAGTTTGATTCTTTGGTGAAGAAAAAGAGGCCGTCGTGACAATCTCTTGTAAATGACAAAACAGACTGCACAATTTAGTTAACACAACTGAAGGGGTCGGTCTAAAAAGTGTTGTCTCCATCTATATACACAAATAAGTGGTAGGTAGGTATCAGATTTGTGAGAAGAAGCGCCCCACTATGTAAAAAGTTTTATGTAGATTTTACAGTTTTATAGTCGATCATTATTTCGGCGCAAAAAGTATGTAAGTGTCAAAAAGTTGCTCACGTGTGACTATTTGCACTGACCCCTTTAATTTGATGTAGACACATCGACACTGGTAATAGAGTTACGACTACTAAAATGAAAAATTTTGCAGGATGCGTAGCTCAAGTTCAATGAACAATACACAAGCAATAGTTAAAAAATGTTTCACAGTTAGGTAGTGTCTCAAATGGCCGAACCAGTCTATCAGTTACAGACGAACTCCGTCCCGGATGACCACAAACTACGCGACCTGTCACAAACATTGCAGAAACTGCATATTTCTGTACGGATCTATTATAAATTTGTTGCTACCTTAAGTTAAGCAGCGCCAGGCGCGGTAAGTGCTTGGACGGGTGACCGCTTAGCTTTTTTGTAGTATTATTATTTTTTAATAGAGGTTGGTTTGTATAATCTCAGATGCCTCTTTAATCAAACTGAAAAAGCAATAAGTTGTTGTTGATCGGGGAGTGTTTTACATAAGGTCTGGCAGGTAGCGCTATAATCTGGACATCTGTCGGAACGGCTAGTTTATAACCCAAAAATTAATGAAATAAGCACACTCTGAAATAACTGAAAAGCCTCGCTTTAATGATCAAGTTGAATAAAAAATTGAAAATATAACATCGAACAAATTATTTCTAAAATAAGCTTAAAACAATAATGAATGAAAAATACTAGCAATAATGTAAAAACAGCGTAGGCGCTTTGTGCCATATTATTCGAAAATCGAGCGCCCGACGCTTTTTTGACAATCGTACCAGTATTTTTCGTTCATTATTGTTGTAAGCTTATTTTAAAAATTATTTGTAACCTTTTAGTCCGATGTTCTTCAAAGGCGTGTATTTCAGCCTTACTTAACTATATTTATTAAAAGGATCAGCCTGTGGATAGAACACCACCGTAGAATTTACGAAACGTTCCACTAGAATTAATTGTATTCACATTCCATCGCTATCTGAGTTTACAATATCCAGTCCATAACTAAATACAATGTAAGGATTTAAAATTTGCAACCCGTTTTGTGGTTGATATAAAAATTAGACGTGGGATTATTCCGCAATATGTTTTGAGCTGGCCTGAATACAAAACACGCGCTATTGTTTAAACAAAGGGCGGATCGGATGTATACTAAGCCCTTAATCTCTTTTGCGAGAGCTCTTCGTTAAACGGATCGCCTATTATTTCATCGCGTCCGATCCCGGAAAATTTAAACCTACCTGTGTGAAACGACACGTCCTGCATATATGAATAGGCCCGATGTACTCAAAAAGAGGTATCGATGGGTAGCTAATCCCTCTTTGTATCGCTCTACTTCACGGAGAAATTGAGATTTCAGGTTGTGTGTTGATAGAGAACAACTGATGGTGGAGATGGTCAAAGGCTAGAAGATTCGGTTTGATCGAACTGATACGGTATAACGTTGTAGCATACTTCGATTACATTGAATCTATTGTCAGAGATCATTAAAACAATACTTTGCCTTGAAAAGGCCAACTGATGAGTTGAACGTATACGTATAATGAAAAGCAAACGAAAAACATAAATATATTTATCATTATATCATATCCGGTAATAGAAAAAAGAGAAGCTAATGATGCACCGAGAATTTTGAACTATGCTTCAATTTACTGTCATGTTTAAAGGATAACAGTAAGAGTACCCATAATATTTTCGGACGTTAGCCTCTATAGTTTTAGATACAACATGACCTTATGGTCTGAAAAAACCCGCTTCAGGCTGCGATCTGTCAGGTAAATTGGGCTAGGTTAGGTTGGGATGGAAGTGAGTGGAGAAATTATGCCTCTTTCCACTGCGACTCTATTGTGTCTATTGTGGTTCGCACCTGTTTAGAGTTCACCATACAATTCACACCTCTTCACAAAGGCGATGGCCGTAATAGGTGAAACTTCCTTGAAGGTAAAGGTTCCAGTTGGGCAAGTCCAACAGTCTAGAACCTAGCTATTTCCAGTACTGGAGAGGAGCACAGAATATGCTACGTTGTTTCATCCTCCGTATGTATAGCAGAAGCAACAGTCTGTTGTTTGCTCAAGACCCAACGTCCGCTAGTGGTTCCTCAGACGACAATGTTCCACCAAGAGGCCAGCCAGAATGCGGAGATCATTGCTGTTCTATTCTTAGATGGAGGTGCCTCACTAGAGCGGTATCGTATGAAGGAGTGCTTTCCTGTCTGCCCAATCTGAGATAGGTTTCCTGGCAGTGCTTTTCGCAATGCCCGCAAGCGGTTCTGGTCCCATGGACACAGATTCGGTTCCTCCTGTTGTGAGTATTTCAGTCAATACATCACCTTCCACTCCATAATGGCAGAGAAGCTAAACCAAAGTCAACCCATCTGAACCTCGGAGCTTTCAGGGCAGCCTGGCTATCTGAACAGATTTTTATAGACTTGTTTATCAGGGATCGCTTGTTCAGCTCCCAGACTCTCAACTTTATAGCTATTATTTCTGCTGGGAACAATGTGGTATACTTCGCCAAGGGTTATTAAAGTTGCAGCTCTTAGATTAGTACCAACTGCTCCCGCTACTACCCCCAATTCTGATTTGATGCCGTCCGTGAATAGCACATGGTCGGAGGGTGACATTTACTCCTAAACCATTCGTCTATTTCTGGGAAAAAGAAGATCTTTTCTTATGCGCTTGAGGAACCGTAAAGTTCGAGACTATTCCGAGTATATGACGGTCTATAATTTCACTCATAGGACCCATTGTGTCAAGTCCTAGTTCCCTTTTCTTCTGCCTGTCAGTAGAAGGCAGTCTGCTGGTGCCATACTGACACCTCCTCGATGTATAGAGTGGTTAAGTTGAGCAGGATCTCCGTGGCCAGTGTTGGTATAGTAAATATGGCAGTCATAGCCAAGCATTGCACGGCCGCCAACTTAGTTCTGGCTATTTTGCAAACATCTTTGCCACCAGATACGCCATATACACACCATATTCGTTTTACCACTGTCTGATATATTCAATACATTACGACTGACGGCGCAAGATTTGCCGCATACCATTCTGACTGTCAAGATGACTAGTCTGTTCTGTTATCCAGAAGCGAGTTAAGTTGGGTCTTTTGCCCAACATAAGACCAAGATACTTTACCTCCTCCGCATACTGGATTGACTGTTCCGCTATTTTAGGTAGGTGGAGCTTGTTGAGTTTCTGTCTTTTGGTAAATGGAACAACAACAGTTTTATGGGGGTTTATAGGCATTTGCTCCCTCCTACACTTGAGATGTTTAACTTGCTCCCGAATGGCAATAAGGCTAGTGAAACAATAGAATGGCGATTGGAAGATTTCCTTCTGGACAACTGTCTCTACTCTGTCAGTGACTGTTGCTTTGTAGGTACAGTGACACCTCCCATAAACGGACACCAACGGTTCCAACTTTTTTGTCCGTTTGTGGGAGGTGTCCGCTTATGGGAAAAGCTGGCTGAAAAAATGTAACGAATTAATGATATAAAATGTTTATTTTTTACGTGTGTGTATTTTCAAATAAAACGTTTAAGAATACTTATCACAGATCTACATAGTAACCGTATAAAGAAACAAAAAACGGAAAACAAAGTAGAAGGAGAGCTGTTACTATTTAAAAAAAATCTGAAATTCTAGACTGGTTAAGTCTCTGAGTTTTTTGTTTCAACACGCAGTTTTGGTAATGGCTTTCCAAATTTTTAAGTTGACGAAAGGCTGTATAATCATCTCTTGTAAATATCTTCAATTTACTTATTACATCCAGAGCATCATTGTATGATTCTATTCCAGGTTCGATTTCCAAAATAATTCCGATACCTTCATTTTCATTTCCTTGTATCTGAGTTTCTGGATCATTATCATCAGTCACTGTACCGTCATTGGTCATGACTTCGATATAAATGAGGTTATCCATGGTATCAAAGTCCACCAAATTAAGTTAAAGCTAACCTTTCTGCTAGCTCTCGTGCGGACAAATTTTCTTTTTCACGAGCATTGATTACGTCCATTTTCTCGTTCAATGTCAGTATATTTCGAACAGTTGCCATTTTTTGCTCTAAATTTGATCAACATGGTCTCATTGACAATCCTACTTGAGCAATAACACCACGACTAAAACATGTGAAACCGGACGATGGCGATGTAACGTCGCCGTAAAAAGGGAATCACCAAAACAACGGTAAAAAGAAATCCTCGATACGAACATGTGATAGAATAACGACAATATAAATTTGTTCGTTGGAGTATCGCGTCCGCATATGAGAGACTTTAATATAATTTGGGAAAAATTATACTGTCCGCGTCCGCCCAATAGAGGATCCGCTCATGGGAGAACGCTGTACGTGTGAAACTATACCTCAGTGTTTGGTTCAAGATAAAATGTCCGCTCAAGAGAGATGTCCGTTCATGAGAGGTGTCCGCTAAGAGAGGTTTCACTGTATTTATTATTGAGACATGGTTACTTTACTTTACAACAGTTGCTGGTCATAAACTGTGTTGTACTTAGAACGATCTGAAATAGGATTAATTTGTTTTTAACGGTACTATGCGGGAGCGTCCACCCTCACACTCCCACCAGGAGGTGGAGAACCCGTCGGCGTCGCGTCGACGTGATCGAAAGGCGACCGGCTGGCTGAGATTGGACATGCACCGCTGCGACTATAATAACTTCGGGACGTGCTCGTGACGTCGCTCCGGGAATTCAGCGCATCTTCTCCGGCAAATAACAAATATTCATACGGATCAGGACAAATTCGAGTCCGTCCTGAAAGTTGCCGCCGCTCCGCTCGCTGGTCTGTTTGCTTTGCATCATCCCCCCAGCTGGTCGTCGAGCGCCGGCGGTGTATTTTGAGGGGAACTGGGGACAGGATTATCAAGCGCTTAGGCTTCGTTCGAGGACTTGGACGTCCATTTTATTCAGGTATATGGACGTTTGATATTTTTTCCCACCTTCGCGTCTCTGCTAATTAATTCTGTACACAGCGTGCTTCCCAAAGCGTAGATCAAAATAATCTTCAGTTTGGGAGATTGCATGCTTTTTGGACGTCTTGTGGTGTTTACACTGGAGATGTACCGACTAGAACTTTAGCTGAACAGTCAATAGCCAATTTAATTCGAATGCGCTCGAAGGAGTCGGGATCTGGGGAGCGGGCTTCTACCTTGAAGGTAAAGAAGTACAGCGCTACATTGCCTGCACCTGCACGACCGTCTTCCAAGCGGAAGTATATGCGATATATTGATGATGACATACTCAAAGCAAGTCAAATAGTGTTTAGGCCTAAGCAGGAGCAGGGGTCGGCATCTTGCAACCGCCTCGAGCTTATGCTTGGAATTACTAGATGCCAAGTCAGTGTTGGCCTGAAAAACAAACTAGGCTTGCCAGGAACTGCCGAAATCCTGATTATAGAGCTAAATGTTTTGTAGTAGACCGTGATAAGGGCCGTACGCTATAGCTTTTGAACAAAGATAATAGGAAGACGCTCAACCTTCTATTGGAAGTAGCCATTCATGAATGGTAAGGGACTCTATCTGCTCCAGATCTTAGGAAGAAACGGCGTTTTACTACCTGAAGATTCAGGTATGTGGCACGACGGAGTTAACACAGGCAGTATACTCAATGAACTGGTTGGACATACTGACTTTCGCCGAGAGGTCTCATGGGTTTGATAAGAAAGAGTTTTCTAAGGGGCGATGAGGGCTTTTAGTGCTGATTCGGTGAGTTTTTTTAAGCAGAGGGTAATCTTGGGTTATTGGGGAGGATAACGAATGGTGAAACACTACATTTTTGTATTCGTAATAGACTGTCTGTTATGTCTTGGTGTATTGTTGATATTTTCTCATCTTAGTAACTGTTGCATCCATTATGATAAGTCTGAGATGTAACGTAAGGAAGTATCATAGTGGCCACCATAGCTAGCATTTTAAAGACTCCCGACCATGTTCCGCTTTTTCAGAAGAAGGAGATAGTGGTGGCAAGAACGGTGAATGTTGAGGGCATCCAATTTTTTGTACTCATTAGGGACCCTATCACCTAATTACAGATCTATGCTTTAAATGCCTTCTCGAGGACACGCACTGCACTTTACTGTCGTAAAACTTGTAACCCCAAAACCACTAGCCCGATTGTTTAAGGTCCGAGTACCCTCTCCATGTATTGTTGTTAATAATTCTCGTTTATACAAATCTGTTAAATGACTGCTGTATAAAAACCTGTATTTCAACGCTTATTTATATCTCGGCGCGGATACATTTACAATAATAGATAGCGTCCACATCTAGAGGGATGAACATCGGACAGTGTTGGAGAATTTAGCTCCACAATTTTTGTTCTTGTGTTACATCTGTGACGCCATCTTTTAAAAACCTAGGCTTTCAACCATAAAAGGGCAAATAGGCCTTTTGACCTAAGTAGGTTGAATGTATTACGAAAATTACGAGACTTGAATTTTGGGCGTCTAGAAGTTATCCTCCTCAGAAAATAAACCTCACACATTTCTCTGCCTGAGGCTCCTTAACAGTTCGCCAGTGTAAATAGTGTGCGGCCTGGCTCGTTGACATTTTGAATTGATCTACTTAAGTACGTGCATACAGAGCAGAAATTCTGAATACATATTGAAGCAGCCATGGACAAAAAAAAATTAATAGCTAAACTAGGGACGTCTGGTGTGATATAATATAAGAATGCAATGTAACTCGGCATCCAACATGTGAATAGTGAATACCGCAGATAGTATCGCTGCGGTGTATCAAGATGGCTACCATGTTTATAAAATGCCTAGAATATTTTCAGGACGAAATCCTTATAAATCAATGTAAATAATTTCGTCAGATGTATAGCATAACAACACTGGAACGAATATATGACAATACCTTCTTCATATTATTTCGCAAAACCTCGTGTTAATTATAATTCTCTCCTAATTCGGGCTTGAAATATAATTATAAATTAATAATAATACAAGAACGTGACCATGCAATTAAATGGTGCATGTGTCGCGAATTGCTGTTCTACAGTTTAAAAAATGGTGGAGGTGCTAGCTATAATTCACGCCGGAGTTGCATACATCACTGCACTCATCCACTGTCTTATAATAAAGACCTTAAATCATCTACAAAACTATGCAACTACCTTTAACTAACTTGACATGGTTGCACTAATCTCAGATAATACGCAAATTTATAATTATATCAGGTAAATTTTTTCCTACTAATTTTCGTAATACATTCTTTAAGGAAATGAAAGATACTATTTCGTTCGTCGCCTGGAACATCTATTTTTCTTCATCAAAAGGGCGCTCTGTAGCAACAAGGAAATACTAGTCGGTTGGTATTTGTAAAATGCTAATAGACACTTGGAATTCTAGCTGAAAATGGGTTAAGGGCCTGTCCACATCTCCACGTCACGACGTCGTCAACGTGGAACGGTGCGGTATCGTCTCACGGTGCGTTGTCATAGTGTACTAATTTACGTTACCGTATCTTAAAAATGCACGTCACGACACCTCACTGTTACACGTCACCGTGTCTCGTAAAATTTCGATACATCCTTCGTGCATAAAAAATAACAGTCTCGTTCTAGATATGGACCGCACAATACGTATTCTGCTTCTGCTATTGTTAAAAAGATGGAGAGAGAGGTTGAAAAAAAATAGACAATATTAGATGCACCCGTATCTTTCAATTATGAATAGTGATGGGAATCATTTCACTAGAAAATACGAAGCATTGAAAACATGTGACCACAAATTCTACAGTTATTTTCGAATGTCAATATCAACTTTTGAAGGATTATTAACAAAAATTACAATACCAATAAAACATTAACTGACCGGGTATATCATAACCAATGGAACTAACCGCACGTCGGCGACGACGTTAGACGTGGCGTTCCACTACGGCGACGTTGCCATACCGTCACTAGCACGTCGTGGCAACGCACCCTGCTGCGACATCGCACCGTTCTACGTTGACGACGGCGACGTTGTGACGTGGAGATGTGGACAGGCCCTAAGATGTTTCTCCCCTTATAAGGAAACCTAAAATTTGTCTGTCTCCTACGTTACATTTTTATGCATGCGTTCTGCCAAGCCGCATTACCCGCCCGAATGCGGCGAGGAAGGCATTCGGGCTCCGGTGTGATGTCGGTGTGCCCGGACCTCGAACGGAACATGTGTCGCCATTATTCGCACCAACCTCGGCCTCTGCAACTGACAGCTGTCGTTCCGGGGAAACGTCGAAAATGCCGTCGCCGTCGCCGTCGCCGCACGGCTCACCCCCGCAACAACGCGCATTGTGTCCGCCTTTCAACTTATTATAGCTACACTGCTGCGATAGAAAGCAAGGATACGTCGAAGCTCTGTGATAGTTGAATTTCGAGGTACACAAAAATTAAAACTTATAGGTTGTTTCTTAGTTATTCCTTCCTTAGGTTCGAATGTGAAATAAAATGCAACTTGCTTTTCCTAGGACGTTTTGTCTAGGTACCAACACTTCATCAGCAATTTTATTAAAAATGTAAAATCCACCCCCCCCCCCCCAATGTCCGCAGCTTCACTTTTGGCCTAGTTTTTTCAACTATAAAAGATTCATAACACTTAATTAGTATATTAAAATATATAATATAATAAGGAAAGGAAAAAAATATTGCGAATAGCCGATTGATGGGACCTCAATAATATTTACATGGCATAAAAACGGTTGCTCGAACTTTTGCCTAAGGTAAAAAAATGCCCAAATACTAATATTGTAATATACTAATTACGTTGTATGCAGGACTTTATGTATCTTTTATAGTTGAAAAAACTAGGCCAAAAGTAAACCCACGGACATGGGGGGGGGATTTTACATTTTTAATAAAATTGCTGAGGAAGTCTAGGTACCTAGACGAAGCGTCCTAGGAAAATCAAGTTGTGTTTTTTTCACATTTCAACCTAAGAAAGAAAAACCTAGAAACAATCTCTAAGTAATAATTTCAACTCCTAAAAAAACCATGAAAGGATGTCAAAAATCAAAATGTACGGAGAGAATTAATTCTTCATTTGTAAAACCAGCATAATATTTTCACTAATAATGTATTTGGCTCTTTGCAACTTCTTTGGACTAGTTTTGAACACAACACCAAACAAGTAGTCCTCTTAGTATAGCATGATTTTGGCACGAACGTCCTTGACCTTTCGGTATAGAAACAGCGGACGCGCTTGTAAGGCGAGGGTCCAGAAATCATTTCCTAGGTCCTGATCGGGTGTAGGGCTAGGATTAGTTACCATTATTTAATTTTTTTATGGTCAGCCTCCACCAAAGGCCTATGGCGCTGTAGGACGCTGCGAGAGGATAAGTGTCTGTGCATGTTAGGTTTGAAACACTGCAGGTTGTAACCGTAGGGAAACAAATTACCCGGCAGCTCATTCCACAACGCCGAAGTTCTCCAAAAGAAAGAATGCTGGAGGAGACTGGTTCGGAGAGTAAGGATCATCTCGCAGAGCCTCTCTAGTGCTCCTCGTCCGGACGGCCTTTGGTGATATCATCTGGGATTAGAAGAAAAACAGAGGTGAGTTCCAAAATCAATATCTTTTGATATGAAGAGGAGTATCTGGATATATCTGTTAAGCTAGACAATTTTTTTAAGGGTCCCTGGCCAATGTGGGACAGTTCTGTCTCACTGGACAGAAGTCGGCTAAGGTTGGTTGCGAGACTGCTATCTGGCCATAACACATTCAGGCGTCACTTGTAGGTGATGGGGGTTGCAAGCGACCCGATATGTGTATTATACTTTGGCGAGGAAAAGTTCTAAGTACACATTCTATATTACTGTGAAGCTCTTAGGAATAACAGCCAGACGTACATACAAGGATTCTTGAAACTAAAGACGTAAGATGGACAAGACGCAAAATCATCCTCACCTTTGCGATGAGGGCTGGACTTGGGAACTATAGCAAGGAGAATTGCATGAGGGCCCGCATTGGTGGCTTTTGTTGCCAGATGGCCTCTCTCCACTTTTTATTCATCTAAGATCTCGTCAATGGTCTGAGGCCTGTTGGCGTATACTTTTATTTTTAAGTAAGGGTTCAAATCTGGAAAAGTCGACAACTAGGCAGTGTGGCCTGCTTCTGACTTGCAACTGTGAAGGAATGTTTGTTGCAGAAACTGAATGTTTGTTTTGCAGGTGGCATGGCACACCATCTTTTTGAAATCGACAAGACCTTTTTTACGTATCTGTGGACAGACATAATGAGCAAACCTTCATGGTTATTGATTTTCATCAACTCTTACGTTTTTTCTGATGAACAATGGCCCAGTGCTGTTGTTGTGCAAACCCTGGTCCAAAGTCACTGCTCGGTCAAGCAATGACGTTTCATGGATTTCACCGGCACCGGGTGAAATGGGCCACATAAGTTAATAAAATTTGCTTCCGGAAACCAGATTCAGTGTCAGATATTCGAACCACTATTATTCCAAGACATACAGCATATAATGCAAATCATGATTGAAAATGCTCCGCAAAGCGGTTTCGTTGACGCCAAAATGCTGCGCGTGGTGACGATAAGACGATACGACTGACACAGGTGGGACCGGATAGAGACAAAACTACCTTAAAAAATTTTTGTTAAAATTCTCCAGATACTATTCCGATATTTTATATTGCTTGTTGAAAATCTTAGAGTCTGTAGTTAGAACTACAAAATAGTAGTATTTAAGCTTGTTCAAAATAATTAGAGCAGAACATAAAAACTAAGACTATCCTGTAGGTCAATTGTGTGTAGATCATTGATTCGTGTATAGCTATGCCCTCGAATCTAACCCAAGCAGAAGAAAAAAACTGAATAAGAACTATCAGTACTCACAATTGGATTGTATTTATATTATACTTATCTGAGTTAAATTTCCCACTATTCGTTTGCTGAACTTACCTGAAACAGAAGAAAATAGTGTCATTATAACAATACGTAAATGAAAACTAGTTGAAAAATAAGTTACGATAAACTTATGTCCTCGCAATATCTTTGACATTAAAAGACTGGTGGCATACAAGTAGACTATACCTTATATATTTCAGTTTATCTATAGGAATTGATTAAACAATTAACTAGTCTGGGCTTTTAAACAAAATAATTTGCTTAGGTTCACTTTAATGCTTTTACCTGTATTCTAAAGCTAAGAAGGTGATTTTAGGTAATACCGTATATAACCTGTGCGCAGTAAATTTCACTACTATCAGTTGTTATTTGAGAATGAAATTTATAGTTTTACCAGACCTTGGATGCTGTTACAATTCTTGGCTTACACAAAGCGTTTGGCATATCAAAAGGCTTGGAATACTCAAAATAATAGATGCCTAATTAGAGTTGCATATATTTTAAATTTGCTGCAGTACAATCGCACATACAAGAACGTAGTAATGTTTAAGCTGGCTTCACGCTATTTTTCTGTACTAAATACAAAAAGAGTAAATGGCAACATTTCTTTAACTAGAAGTATGCTGTAATGCTTGATTAATTGCAACATGATTTTTGATCTTGATATCACACGGATGTAAATTAATACCTACTCAATTTTTTGCATATCAAATCAAGTAGTAGAATCAGTTGTTGTTGTAGTTAGCTTTATTGAAATATAAAAAGATATAATATTTCAAAAGGCGGCATCCAGTACTGCCAAATGACAGGAATTTGGTTTACTGGCACTAAATTATATATTACTTTGTCCTTCCAGTTTTTACAGTTCGTATTGCACATCTATTTCCCACAGGCTGTCAATCTTTGAACGAGTTATAAATCAACATTAGTTGATGGGATGACTGAGCATTAAACTTGCTTGCTTTGTGATGAGTTATCTTTGCACTTTTCGTATCTGAATAAAGCAAATAACGTAGCACCTCAGCCCTTACAAAACACAGAAGCTGCGGGTTGGACTATCGGGTTTATCATCTTCATTTTTACGGGGGATGACACGTCAATATTGTGATATTGCTTTTTTCGAATCTACTGCCTGTCAGAGCAATATATCTATATATTGCTTTGTGTATATTTTTTGAACCAGAAACGATTACGTTGCCGTTGAGTAGAGATAAGAGTTAATATTAACATAGTGAAATATCCCGGTTCTCTTATTTTGATATCCTTCAATTTATATTCACACACAATTTTATAATTCATCTAACGTCTATATACGTAAAAACACTATAAATAGGAAAAACAAGTCATGGTAGCGGTAGCTTTTTATAGGTACTTTTCGGTTTAACAGATGCAACAAAGCCATGGTATTTGATTTTACCACCCTGCCATGAAACACACCACAATACTTGACAACTAGCGCAGCGCAACGGTGCGACATAGTTGAAATACCACCTGACAGAGTGCCAAGAGCCGTGGACACCCAGATCCCATACAAGGCCAACCTAAGTGAGAGATTAGAATGGGCTATCTCTGTAAACATAGAAAGCCAGGCGGCTCTGATGGTCTTGATAATTAATCACTATACTTCAAAAATAGTGTGGAACTACCATTATACCCTAAAGATACTGGCGAAGATCATCAAGGGCCTCATAAACGTATGGCTATCGTATTGAAATTTAACTCAGACAAATGTCGGCCGATCAGACTCTTATACATAAGTTTCAAATGGAGCAACCCGAAAATCAAACAAACTCTCTCGTCATTCGCGTTTTTTCTTCCACAGTAATACTTCACTTATAATAATTATACCTTCTCCCTGTGGGTTGGAACTGGCGCTTTTTCTTTTTAGGATCTTCGTCGGCACGTCAAATTACAGACAAATATTCAAGTAGAAAGAAAAACAGGGAGATTTCCCACGAGGGAGGCCAGACGCGTTGCTTATTTTCGTATGCCTTTTAGCTTTTATAGACAGGTTATATAACTTTGGAACAGACGAAACTTCGCAAAATTCAGCCACTTGGTTGGTGTGTTACTCATTTCAAAGTTCACGTCAAACACTAAGTTATAGATTACCTATTTTTTTAAGTAAAATATAGGTTTTATTGTTGCGAAACAGTAGTTATACTACAGTGTCCCAAACTTCCATCAATTTTTTTAGTAGTTGTGATAAGGACGTTTGGGTTTGGCCAAAGTGAAATATCACGTGCTGTTGATAAAAAAAATATTGTTGCTCCTCGTAGATATCGGTCAGTGATTAAAACAAATTTTCAACATTTGCTAATAATAATTTTATTTCTCCTTTCAATTTTACTTTGGGTTTATTATTTGATTTTTCTACTTATCTTAATTAACACACACACACACATTTAAACTTCAGTATTTACTTATTTTATTACACTTGTAATTACATTTTATATCTTGGCATAGAGCTGAAGAAATTATGAAGCTATTGGATATCGATATCTGGCTTCAATATATTATACAGTAAAACGTAAATCCATAATGGAAAAAGCCCTTTCAAGCTCTGACCAATATTCGCAAAAAATGACAATTCTTGTACTTCGGACCATAGTCTTAATGATCACAAATATTTCTGAAACGCTCACACTACTATATTCTCTATAATACGCACTAGAGGAGAACCACAAGTAATTCAAATCCTCATTCTGACTGAGCAAAATGCTTCATTTTCTTTTGAAGCAGTTAGCCTAACCTCAAAACCACAGCCCTTCGTAACTAGGACTCCAAATTAACATTTGGAACTGATGATTCATCACTTTGAATACCTATAATGAACCTTTATGTAAGCAGCAAATGCGTTATGATATTCACTATTCCATAAGGGTGCCAGCTATCTTGAACACATCGCAGAACAGACGTACGTTTAAAAGAGAAACTTCATCTAAGCTTGTTTTTTTCTACAGTTGTGACGATTTCATAATGTGTGTATTCAACAACATTAGCAGAGGGAAGCATTGTCTGAAATTTACTCCATATTGATTTATTCCAATCTATCGTCATTTATCTCAGTAATAGCATGTTTGACCGACAATCTATTCACCAACGCATCAGATTTTTTCTGCAACCTCCTCGAGAGTTAAAAAATCAGACGAAGTTGGGTTTATGGATCAAATTGATATAAATTGATGCCCTGTTTACTGCACACGATAATGGATGAATCTTAATTGCTCTATCCTAGTCTAGCCGATTCGAGTCACTGTTCATTATCTAAACGGTCCCTGAGGGCTTAGCTCTCAGTTTTCAGTTCGTCTGTCTGAGAACCCAGGAATCAGAAAATGTCAAAAAAAGAAGAAAAGTGAAAAGTTAGGACGTAACGCCTAATGTCAAGGTAGAGAAGAGAAACTTTTGGAACTAGATTAAACATTTTTTAAATAGTTCCGTCTGCCTTCGATAGTGGGGCAGCAGCCAGCGGTTAGCGCTTGGGTGGGTGACTGAGTATACACAGGGCATTCAGTTTCGACCATGTTGCCGTCGCCCACACGAGCGCTGAGCGGAGCATCTTACGCGGCCGGCACTTTGGATGATCGACCGGAGGACCCGGACGGGGGCCCCCCGTCAGATCGTCCGGGATGATGGTGTAATCATTCCAACGGTGCTGGCCGTGCACCGTCCCCCCTCTGAGAAGTTATAGTACAATAGGCCTTAAAGGCTTAAGTACTGACGGCTCCCAGAGGAAAAAAATAGTCCCACAAGTTTTTATGTATTCTCGAGAACATATTATCAATTCAGTTTTGACAGCATGCATCAGTGTTGACTGTTATACACGTATGGTGTAATTTGCTCTAAAGAGTTTTATAAGATTTGAAGATAATATCCAAGTACGCACCCCCGAAGATTGTAAAGGAAACAACAGACAGTACAGCTCCCCGATTTTGGGAGTCTGGCCTGTACCTGTAATATTAGCCTGGGAACTGAATCTAGTGAATATGGTTCAAATACGGAGAAAAATCGACAACAAAAATTCAGTGGTTGTAAAAGTTATGGAACAAAAGGGGTAGAGAAACCGAAAATAGACGAGTGACTGCGAGTAGATGGGGCACTTTGAGGCAAGGCTACTATTATAAACACAAAACATCTGGTGCTGTTGAAAAAAATTAAACAGGCGGATTTTGTCGTTAACTGCAAGAAGGACTAGAACAATTGTTTTGGAATAATCTGCAAATCTAAGACCCAGTTTCACAATCACTGGTTACCTCTCGTAATCACTACCCTACAGATAGAAGTTAACCAGTAGTTATCGTGGAGCTTTGTTTCAGAAAGCAAAACCAACGGTTAAGCTTGGTTATAGCGCCTTGGCACCAATTTTTGACTGATGGGTCACGGAACACTGCCGCAGTTGTGATACTTAAATGAGACCCAGCTTTTGTTTTCGCATTATTGAATTCTCGGTTATTCATTTATGTTATCGCACACTGTAATCAAAAATCAAATTTCTATAACCTCCAAAGTTAGCTTTCCTGTCATTGGTTGACCACAACAAACGTTAAGATTATGCTGGAGCTAACTTAACCAGTGGTTAACCAGAGTTTTTGACGTATGCCGTCAATTATGAAATGGATTGTTTTCGCAAAACACTATTCTTATTTCAAACCCTAGTTAACTAACGATTTTAAGTGCTGTAGTACTTTCTATCTTGGATTATGGATTGAGTATCTACTGTCATGACCTATATTATAATAATTTAAAACATAGAGTGCAGGTTCTCCCGTATTGTTGTTTGCGGTACGGTTATTGCAACATTGTCAAATGTGAACACACAACACGGCATTACAACAGTTATGGATACCTCAAATCTAATTCAAAGGTTGAATTGCAGTTGTTGTATAAAAAAACGAAAATATGAGAAACCTTTATACCTGCTCAAACAGCTGACGCAGCTTTCTGATGTTCATACATACATCACCACGCGGAGTCCAAATTTTTTTTGTGATTCTCATTCGTTCTTCCACAAGGTTTGAGAGCAGTTTCGTGTTGCTTCAACAATTTTGAACAAATGACTGGAACAATTTCGGACTACAAATACATTGTAAATCTTCAAAAAGAGGTACAAAGAGTACCTATAAAACAGGCAAAGAAATAATCATCGATACCGATTGATCCATAATATTTAGGTCTCCTATACATCAATAGGTTCTAAAATGTATGTCATAAATTAGACGAAGCATATACGGGGTGAGCAATTTATACCTCGCAGTCTGATACCTCAGTTATTATTGCAGATATAAAAAAAACATTCCAAAAAAGAGTTGTAGATAAAGCTTACGTCTACATTTTAAAATTATTTAATAATATACAGGGTTATTGATAAAATCACGGCATACCAAATGTGTGTTTTTTCAAACAGAACACCCTATATATTATCCCAAATTTGAATTGTGCTCGCTTTCCCTATTCCGGTAATTTATGGTTTTATTAGGTTACACAGGGTAAGTTCAGAGATATGGCCACTTTTACGTAAAAATGAATTCATCACCCTGTATCTTAAAAAATCAATAACTGGAAACTTGATTCACAATGCTGGGAATGCTTTCATCATTGTCTAGATTTGTCTACAATTCTCAAGTTTCTGCTATCTTTGATTTTGTATACAGGGTGAACCAAAACTCGCAACCAAAGTTTTCTTTGTTATTTTGGATGGAACACCCTGTATTTGATAACATCGTCAGAAGGTTCTTACAAAATACTTCCACTTTTATTAAGTATTCCCTAAACCTAAATGTAACAGTTAATGAGCTAAGGACTCGAAGGACAGGAATGAAAGAACTAACAGGAAGTCGTAACAGGAAATCAATTAAACATTAATTTGTACCTTCCGCTAGAAAAATCCTCGGCTTATAAAATAAGAGCCAATCACTTTTGCATGGTTAGCCATAATCTGTTTTCTCATTTTTGATACGTTCACCATAAACCTTCTTGCAATAACTAATACAGTCTTGTTAAGGATTCTGTAGTTTTATTTTCAGATGATTTTTGAAATTGACATGTGCTTTTCAATGTCTTAATTGCAAACTCTAATAGCCAGTTGGAGCTGAATCAAAACTAGAATATTAATTTCAATATAACAAGCGCAGCCAACTCTAACAAAACACTGAATTTGGCTAAAATATTATTTTACTACTTCAAATCGGAATAACTCCATAAACTGTTACTTTTAGGTACAGCAAATGCTTATAAAAGTGGAAGCGTTTTGTAAGAACTTTCTGAGGATGCCAAAAAATAAAGGGTGTTCCTTTTAAAATAACAAAGAAAATTTTGGTCGCGAGTTTTTGTTCACTCTGTATACAAAATCAAAAATAGCAGAAAATTGATAATTGTGGACAAAACTACATTAGCATCCCAGCATTGAGAACCAAGCCTCCAGTTATTGATTTTTTAAGACTCAGGGTGACGAATTCATTAAAATTTTCACATAAAGGTGGTCATATCTCTGATAATACCCTGTATAACCTGATAAAACTCTATATTTGAGGAATAGGGAAAATGAGCACAATTCAAATTCGGGATAATATATACGGCGTTCCATTTGAAAAAACAAAACTTTGGTATGCCGTAACGTAATGTCTTTTAAATTCTATGACTATTTAATTGATTTCTGTTCCTTTGTGTCTGTCCTTGCTAAAGTGTTTCTTATTTTTAAATTTACCTCTGTGTGTGTATAATAAATGTGTTTGTTAGTAATACTATCGTGAAGCTGCCTAAACTATGCACTGTCTCGCATGGTCTACCACAAAGTGATTGTTTTCTATACGTGATAATGCGGGGCAATAAAAGTTTTAATTGTGCGGTAACAAACAAATAACTTTCCGGAAAAACTCAATCAAGCATTCCATTCATTGTGGAAAGTATTTTAATGGGTACGAAATGCTACTTTAAAAAATCAATCTTCCGCAGCGAATATAATTAATCAAACCATGGCAAAAACGCAGTGAGTAATCGATAAAAAACTGAGTCAATTTAATTGTCGGAACGTGAGGGAAAATGGGGGGACATAAATAACTTTCGACCACTTGTTTGCTCCTTCGGCCTGTCTTTCAGCGAAGCAGCGCCGGGAACACGACAGGAATTTACAATGGGCATGTGGGTGAATAGGAGGAGAATGTGGAGCCGAATGAAAAGACGTTCCTGAATGAACATGGGCGCCTCGTGGACAAAGATCAATCGAGTTGATTAGACCAAATTACGCTGAGTAAACGACCCGAAGGTCTGACGCTGTTGTAGTACATGGGGATATATCTCACATCAGGAAGCACGGCCAGCCTAGTTATTATATAACACAATGTTTAACAGGCCACGGAAGTTTCGGCGATTATACTTTCAGAATAGGCAAGGCGTCCTCGCCGCAGTGTAAATACTGTGTCGAGGAAGATAGTGTCTACCACACACTGATAAAATGTACTCGCTGGAGAGATGAAAGAGTGGAAATAAGGAGACATGTGATTGGGGAGCTCAGTGTAGAAAGCATCATGCAAAGTCTGTTAATGTCGGAAGAAAGGTGGATAAATATAACTAACCAGATAATTGCAATAATGAGCGCAAAAGAAAGAGAAGAAATAGAAAACAGACAGTAAGGTAGGAAACTCCCATCTCGAAGTTATGTCAGGATAGACGGTTCCGAGGTGATGAGTTAGAGAAAGAAAGAAGGAGGTTTTTAGCCGGTAGGAGTCCGGCACTACCTGTGGCACCTCCCCAGGTGTCCAATGTAGGATTTTCCTCCTTCACTAAAAAAAAAAAAAAAAAAAAAAAAAAAAAAAAAAAAAAAAAAAAAAAAAAAAAAAAAAATCTCACATCATGACACCATTCAAAGGACTGTGTTTGGTTGTTCGGGGACAGGGAGCTGAATAGACTAACAATGAAATCTGTGAGAATCTTTTCGGACAACAAGGAATAAAGTAACTTTGGTTTGGGCTCCAGGGTATAGAAGAGTGGAAGACAGTGAATTCACAAACACATTCACAAGAGGAAGAACCGAATCTTCCTTAATAGGACCAGAATCATTTGCGAGCATTGCAAAAAGCACTACCAGGAAAATCATCCCAGAGAGGAAAGCACTCCTGCACTGGCAAGATACACCAGATCTACTACAGTCGAAGGCGTTCATACCATACCTCTCGCTAATCAGGCAGGAATGATCTACGCATTCTGGTCGGTCAGTTGATAGGATGTTGTGGTCTAGTACCGTAAAGAGCTAGGTTTTAGACTCTCTGATTAACCCATCCCATCTGAAAGCTACTGACTTCATTACTCTGGAACCTCGTTGTTGATGAGCTAATCAGTCTTTTGGACAAGGACGGACACAGGACTCTAGGATATGCGGACGGTCTAGTAATTCTAGAGCAAAGAAAATTCAACAGCATGGTTAGACACAAAATGCAAAGGGCTCTAAACGCTGTAACAGGCTGGACACTTAAGGAGGGACTGAACGTCCATAATTGCCTTCACCAGAAGGAAAAAAGTAGAGGGACTAGGACCTCTACAACTTCTGGGTAGCCTAATACAGTTGTTAGGTGAGGTTAAATACTTAGGAGTAGTACGAGACTCTAAGCTAACCTGGAACCCTGAGTTCAAAAGAGTTAAAAGAAGAGCCGAGATAGCATTAGTGCTAACAAGGCGCTCGCATAGTAAAACATGAGGTCTAAATCCAGCCATAGTGCATTGGACATACACAATGGTGGCAAAACCCATGATTACATATGCGTCTTTGGTCTGGTGGCCAAAGATGAACAGGGAGCTGCTATAGCAGAACTAAGCAACGTGCAAAGACTTGCTTGTTTGTCCATAACAGGTGCAATGAAAAGCACACCCACTGCAGTCTTAGAGACCATCCTGGACCTCCCTCTGTTGCAAATTGTAATAACGGGCGACTCTAGACTACAAGCCCTACCATGAGGAGTTTACAAGGATCTTGGACACAACCAAATCGCAGAATATGTGGGGCATACCATAATGGATACTAACTAGAAAGGACATAGCTCCGAAATATATCTTTAACAAGAAATTCGAAATTATAATAAGAGACCGAGAACTCTGTGAAGTAAACAACCTGCATCGGGAAATAGTCTGATGCACAAGTGGATCAAAGACCGAGCAAGGCACAGGAGCGGGTATCTTTGGAAGAGGAACTAGACAGAGCATTCGCGGTATTTCAGTCAGAGGTGTACGCCATCCTGCATTGTGCAAGGATAAATAATGAGCGATCCTACAGAAACAAGAGGATCGCAATATACTTACTGACGGACAGGCTACACTTAGGGCACAGAAGGGCTCTAGTCTGGGAATGTCTACAAGAACTGGGAAGGCTGACAGAACACAACAAAGTAACTTTGGAGTGGGTGCCAGGACACTCGGGTATAAGCGGCAATGAAAGGGTAGATGAGCTAGCAAGACTAGGCTCGTCTGCTCTATACATCGGAGTAGAACCCACCCTGGGGGTGCCTAAAAGCACAATCAGACACCAGGTCGGAGAAT
The DNA here is from genome assembly GCA_951848785.1 of Callosobruchus maculatus. Taxonomy (NCBI): domain Eukaryota; kingdom Metazoa; phylum Arthropoda; class Insecta; order Coleoptera; family Chrysomelidae; genus Callosobruchus; species Callosobruchus maculatus. Next base: position 21,495,161 of record CATOUR010000014.1, on the reverse strand, counting down.
GGATGAAACATCAGCACAAGGAGCAGTGGAACTTGTTGCCAGGATGTGTTCATGATAAAACATTCATTAAAGCTCCGTGCAAGAAGACAGCTGAAACACTGCTCTCCTTGAGTAGGAATCAGCTCCGAATAACGACGGGTCTCCTCACAGGACACTGTGGCCTGAAGATACACCTGAATAAGATGGGACTCTGCAATGGAGACCACAACTCCACACTGTGTGGAAGAGGAACTAAGTCATCCCTTAGATGTGCTCTGTGAGTGCGAAGCGCTAGATCACAAGAGCAACAGCCCTTTGGGAAGACAAAGCTAGAACCGATGGAGTACAGGTCAGCACCAGGACCAGTAGGAAAACTGCATAAGCTTATGCAGGGATCTAAATTGCTGGAGTGGTTACTGTAAATGAGAGGAGCAATAATACAATAGGCCTTATGGCTTAAGTATTGACGGGGACAGTAAGGTCGGACGGCTGCGGAAAAAAAACCATCGCATTCGTAAAAAGGTATGGATTATACGATGAACTCTAAATAGGTGTGTGCCATAATGGACATAGAAGGGTCACAGTGAAAGGAGGCATAATCGCTCCCCTCACTATCAACGATCACTAACCTAGGGACTGTGGTTAGCCTTTTGTTCTGATAATAAGCTCAGCAGCCTTGACCAAACATATATCTGCTAATGCAAATATGGTTGCAGAAAAGGACACTGCTCACCATGTGACGTCAGGTGTCACGAGCAGGGAGGTGACATTCTACAGGAATTTTACAGTCTGGCTCCACTCCAAATAAGGACATGATTGAAACCCTTTTCAGGGTAAAGATGCGGTGTGTTGTACACACAAGGTTCTCTTGCAGAAGGTTCATCTGGCTGTAACCAAAACGGCTGTTTTTTAGTTCGTATGTTATGGCTTTTGTAATAATTTTTATTATTCTATAATTGCTAATAATTGACGAATGGAGATAGATATCATGTTAGTATGTTGGCCTCCTGTTAAAACGGGATATTTGGTGTGATATTTGGACTGTGGTCAGGCTTAGCTGAAGTGTTGACACTGATCACAGAATAGATCTCATAAGCTTTGTCAAACTATTTTGTGCCTTTTTGTATTTACCTATTGATGGAATGGTAATTATTTTTCAAATATATATGAGCGCAGCCTAGAAGTTGTATGGAAACTAAACGTGTTCTATTTTCCATTAAAGTTTTGGTTCAGTTTGCACTTTTGAAGCAATTTGCTGTAATGACTAGCCTATTTATATTGTTCAAGAAATTAAATCAAATATTGTGCAAGAAATTGTATAATGTATTACAGTCTTCTATTTCCACAACGCAGGTAAGGAAAATACTGTAGGTAGTTTTTTCGTTTTGAGAGGTTTTAAAGTGCTTTTTATCGAAAATCTACGAGTATGCAACTCATTACATTTAGTCTGTCTGTGTATTGGTTTCTCTGTCCGCCTCTCAATTGCAGCTTTTTAACAGCGTAATCTCATTAACAGATTCGCTGATTTTAATTCAATCTGTGGAGGTTCTAGAAGTTAATGCCTTTGAAAGTCGGGCGTTGCGCTACTTGGCAACATATCCTTAATTCCCCAGAACTACCTCAAACTGAAGTTTAGGTCCTTTAGGTGCCTATAAACATTTTCAGTTTTTTCTAGGAGGAGTAAATTAGGGTTATTTGAGAGGGAGGAGGATGTTCACCTCAGCACAAAAGCTCGATAATAAAAACATCGTTCCTTGATGATGTCCAGCTCAAGCTAAACCTTCACCACCTTTTCTTCTTCTATTCTAAAATTCCGTATTATGTGCATATTGCCTAAGCATGAATCCGGGTCAAATGGTAAGTGAACCAAATTCTTGTACCGCAAATAGTGAAGTTCAAACAGATAATACCAGTACTAGTCTTTTAACCGACACATTCAAATAGATGCAAGCTTCTACTTCCTTTGTCTTTTACAAAGTCCGCCGATGCCATTGGACGTAATATTCAGCAGACCGTATCTGACACTGTATTTTTACGGACCGATTGTTCAGCCCTACATCACTTTCCTTCGTTGAACATCGATTTGTATGATAAAGAGGCAGCTCGTATTTTCTATGGGTTCTCTAAATCAACAGCTGCGACCACTTTATGAGGTCTACATCTGAGAACATTTCGTAATATTGGGCTAAAGTATGCTGCTACGTCATAAAATGTAAGATCTTTTTCTTATAGAGTGATCTTTCAGACTTACCGCTCCATTATAATTTTCCAAAATGCACCCTTTTTGATGATGTGATAATTGTGGGGAGGACGGACTAATGTGCTGTTGAGATGAAGGGCATTGAGGCTCAGTGAAGAGTTGAAAACTGGTTTAATGCTAGCAAACTCAAACTCAAAAACGACGAAACTCAAAATATAGTGTCGTCGCTAAGATATATGAGCTACACATGTTTTAAGGTAAATTTGGATCCCAAATCTAAATGGAATATGTTGTCCGTCTCAAGTAGACTCAGAAGCTGCCTTCTTGTTACGGAATCTATATGAATGTCTTTAGTGAGATCTGACTTAGTATTTACTACACATCCGTCCACTCGATTATGTCATACATGATAATGTTGTGGGGTGGTGTGGCATCGGCTGGGGTACTCCAAAGGCAGTCAGGGCAGTCAAGGTTAGGTGTAGTTACATGCAGTGTAATAGATTAGAGAGAGTAGAGATCATAGAAGATCGTAAAAGATACACCCGGAATTGGAGAGTTTGGATTACATTTGTTTACGTCATATGAAAAAACGGTACAACAATAAAAAAATCTAAGCATTTGGTCATTCTACTTACGCACTTCTATCAAGGGCTGCGTCATTAACTCAAGTCAATTAATTGCTAGAGTTTCTTGTTGAAAATAGTTTAATCTATTTAGATGTCAGTTGAGACGCAGAAAAATAAGGCATACTTAAATGAACTAAGTATTAATATAATTTACGCTGCTTACGGCTTTTCTGGGATACCTAGTAACGGGTATTAGATAATTTGTAGGTTTTTAATGACGAAATTTAGCAAATTCGAATGAAAAGGGTCATGCATGGCTGAACAATAAAACATTTTTTTGGTTCATTCGATAAATAACGTTTTGATAGAAAGTTTGATTTGTGTGATAGCCGTTGATTCACAACAACAACAACATTGTGGCACACACTTATTTAGAGTTCACCTATACAATCCACACCTCTTGATGAAGGCTATGCTCATGCTGGGGGAAATTTCTTTTAAGTCAGTAGGTTGCAGATGGGTGAGCCTTTAAGTTTTAAACCTAGCCCTTTCCGGTACTGGACAGGAGCACAATATGTACTCCTCTGTTTTGTCATCCACATACCATAAACTTGGGCTACTTTGGCCTTAAGTTCCGGCTCATTCCGCTAGGTAGCCGCACTATACAGGCTGTCTGATAAGTCCAGTGGTTCCTTTGCTGTCCACTAGAAAGCAGCAGCTATAGTTGTTTTACTAGTGAAATCACGTGCAATCTTTACCTCCCAAACTTCCATTTACAAAAAACCTATTTCTTGTTGAACAAGTCTGGTAAGTAGCCCCTATTAAACAATTTTCCTTTCTTTAAGTCGGACTGTAGTTACAACATCGTTAAACACAACAAGTTTTTTTATTTTCATGTTTTTCTAAATCAGACCCGATAACCTATAAAAAATGTCCTACTTTGGCCCAACTGTTTTTGGGCCAAAGCCCATAATATTAAGTTATGAATTGCTATGAAAGCCTTGAAAAATTTTATTTTCGTTTTATATTGCGTATTCTCGTCATCAGATTGTTCAGGATGCCGCAAAAGACTTCTTGGAGGCCCAATATACACTGGCTATAGCAACGAACAACTTCTAACTTGTCTAGAAGCAATCAGATCTGGTGATATGACGCAAAGGCAGGCTGCTGACCATTTCAAGGTACCCCTATAAAAAACAAGTTGAAAAATTCGTTTTCAAGTCCACCATCCAATAGTTTGTTCGCAAGAAGAACTAGCATTCTCGATGAACTAGACTTAGTATTCATCATAAAATCTTATTTGACTAGGTAATGGTAGACTGCAGTGTTTTTGCAACTATGTTCCAGGACGCGACTGGGTCAAATCGTTTCTAATGAGACACCCTCAACTGACTGTCAAGTTTTCGTCGAACATCAAAAGAAATCGTACTCAGATTCATGAACAAATCACCACAGACTATATTGAAAATCTGAAGGGGGTGGTAAAAGATGTTTCACCTGATAACATTCATAATTATGACGAAACTTGATAACATTTGATAATATAGTCTTCGTTGATGAACCTGTTCTAGTCAATATCCAAGTCCTTCTTTGCCCATACCATTTGTATCATGCTTTTAATGCTAAAAATTGACTTGGCCCAAACTTACCCTAACCGCAGGATAACATTGGCCCAAAATTTAAAAAATATATTAATCCCAAAAACGTTTTTTTAATTAAAAACAGGATTACTAATTAAAGTTTAAGGTGCTATAGTTGTAAAAAAGAGTACCAGAACTTCTGGGCAGTGCAAACAACAGTTTCTAGAGAAAAATACATACAATAATTACTGAAAAGTGGGCCAAAGTAGGCCGCGTATACGGTACCAGAAGCAAGAGTCCGTTCTTAATTATTCCAGACCAGTCTTTCGCAAGTGGCTTCTCAGAAAAAAATGTCCTGTCAATTAGAATATGCAGATCATTCCTGCTCCATTTTAGTATCCTTAGGGGGCCTGACTAGTGGGATATGGTGTAAACGCCTAGTAGCCTTGATGTCTCTCCCAGTGCCAGTGCATGAGTGCTTTCCTCTCAGCGCAGTCTGAGATCGTTTTCCTGAAAGTGCTTTTCTAAATAACCACACCTTTCACCTAATCTAACATAAAAAATATTCAGGTGATCATTTCATTGACTTTGCAATGGTAAACCGGTCCTTTGCACCATCGGGAGCTGGTTACCTCTTATATCGCCACAGCATAAAGAGTAAATCAGCAGCGCAACTCTTCAAATTGATGCGAGAAACATGCATAAACTTTTTTGGCTACTTCCCGATGCGTTCCCGATGCAGAACAATAGGTTAGTCTCAGTATACGCTTTTCCGTTGACGAATGTACATCGTGAATTCCAGGGCCGTACTGAGTTATTTTGTTGTGCGTTATTATGGATGTGATGGAACGAGGAATGAATGGTTGTTCAGCTTCGCTCTGTACAAATACGTCAAGAAACTGTAAATTCAGCTAATTTGCATTTCCGTCAGGTATGTAAGAATTAATTAGTAAAAATAATGTATTTGTTATTGTTTCATCCAATATTAGTTGTTTGATTGTTTACTATGCTTTTTAATTGTATATAAAAACAAACATTGTCAGTCCTTTAACATGGGTTTAGATTACAAAATAATGTTATACATTTGTAAGTTTCCGTGTGATAACTTCCCACTAAATTATATTTTAAGACTATATGCCAGGATACGCCTGTACTATGTAATAAAATATACTGAAATAGGAATTTTAAAATACCTAGTAGGAATACGGAATTAACTATAAGGGAAAACGAGTAAAAAAATGTAAATCGTTCAAATTGTAAATGTACATTATAGGTACGAACTTTGCTGGTTATAAAATCAAAATATGTGCTAACTTCACAGCAATCTTGTAATTTTATCATTCAGTACTTACTTACTAATTATAAATTATATTATCTCGAAATTGTATAAATAAAAACCGTTATTCTTGGAGAAATATGAAGTGCCATCATGAATGATCCTTTTCCGGTCCTTTTTTGACCAGCCTTTTGTCCTAGAATTTCATTGTTTGCCTATTACATAATTCGAAAAGAGGCATTCCGAAAATATATTCATACCTTGCACAATGGGGTTTTCCTGTGCTATTACCTGAACAGATTATTTGTGCATAATCTTTTCATAGTTGTCTTTTAAACGAAATGCCGAACATTGTTCCCGAGCGTGCATATAATTAATGAGATTTTATGGATATAATATTTTCCCTCAGGTCCTGTACCAATCGCTTCTCTAACGCGACTTGAACGCGACGTCGAAGTGAGACCAGAAAGATTCAAGGTCATCAAAACGTCCTTAAAGATTAGGCTTGAGTTTTGCTACTGGTTTACTCTTTATGCTGTGATATCGCTGTACACAGTACACAAGTCTAAATCTCCACTCTGACGTTGATCTGAGCGCGTGCATCAACAACAAAATGATTAAGGCTTCTAACTTCACGATCCTTTTAATATCTCTGACTCCGTCGCAGCAATTTTTTAAAGGTCTTTCAGCAACGAGCGTTTTCAAACAAACGTAGATCTCAGAATTAAAGTTGAGAACAAAAGTTCTGTCCGCCGCGCCGGTTTCTTAAATGGCAATTAGAAGAGGAACCAATTTGAACATTCCTCCAGCGAGCTACAGGGCAAAGAATTTGTACGGCTGACATGTTCCTTTTTATAAAGACAGCTCAAATATTTGCACCACTTTTAATTCAGACATATTATGCGAAAAAGTGAGAGCAGGCAGAGAAAAGGCGATCTGCTATTTTGATCTCGTAAAAAGGATGATCGAGCAAGGGCTAATAATTAATTTTACGTCAAACTTAAAAGGTGGAGGAAGTATTATGTATGCAAAAAATACTTTATGATAATTAAAAAAATATTCTGTGGCCGTTAACAGGTGTGACGTCCTTGAAGTGATGCTTTGTATTCGCTGTATTTAAACGGCCGTCAAACGGTAGACTCCTGAAGTGCCGTTCCAATAGCTTATCAGTAAGTTGCCGTTGACCGTTAAGGGTTCTATTTTTGTCGATTAAATCTAAAATTTGGTGTTTGGTTTCAGGGTTTTACTGAAAACTATACACATACAAATACATCATGTAAGATTGTGGGATTTTTTCACAAATGCTTCAGTACTTCTTTTTTTTTCGTGATCCAATGACCAGAATACCAGATCCGCCTTGTTGTCAGAAGCCGCGGATGATTCTACATATAACTGACCCTGGAATGATAGACTTGCATCATCTAAAGGCGGCTATAGACCGGCGTACATGTGTGACATACAGGACTGTCAAACTAGTATGCGAAACGCAAACTAAGCATGACGGTGAGTATGCTGCTGTCCATAAACAAGGCTGTTTGAGTATCAAACATGTAGTTTGATTACGAACGATGAGCAACGAAGACGAGTTAATTTTGATGTCAGTGCGTACGCGTGTATTGTCAAAAAAAAGAGAAACAAAATCACGCAACGGCGGACATACATGTATGACATACATAATTCTACGTTGATATTCGCAGGTGTGTGGGCAAAAAGTACTGTTTTCAAAATGCCTGATTTGAGAAGCTTCTCAAGAGATTTCGTGACAGAATTCATCGAACTTTATAAAAGTTTTGACTGTGGAAAACGAAATGCAAAAATTATTTGAATAAAATTAAAAAAAATGCAGCGTATAATGTATTATTGGATAAACTATGGCAGATTGAAACAACTGTGACAAAAAAAACGATAAAGCTAAAATAAATAGTATTCGTAGGAGTTTTCTCCCAGTTGTTAAATATCGAAGCGTGGCAGATAATCGTTCATGAGGTGATATAGCTGCAGGCCACAATATTGTGCCCTGCTTCTCAGTTACCGGAGCTACTAATTTTGTTTCGATAAAACCTATACCATTTGCAACGTTCTCTTGTAATTACTTGTTCATCTCTATCCTTTTTTCTTATCTGTTATACATATAATAGTAGTAGCAATAATATCAGATAAATTTAAAATGGTAAAGAACGTATTTTGTGAGCATGGTCAGGAACCTGATGTTGAATGATATAATGGAACTAAATTCTACTTTTCATAAAAAGTGTATGGTACATCGTTTAAGTATCTACCAGGTTCTCTAAGATAACGACATGAGAGTGCATATATATTCCGACGTATTCTCGCTGCGAATAATATCCTAAGAAAGCCTTGGACGTCATTCCTAGAACTAAATCTTAGTGAATAAAAGCTTGAATGTACGCAGCGGGTTTGAATATTCTATAAACCTTGCATTTATATTTTTCAACTATGCCTTTCTATATACATATTTGTAGCATGTAATCTCGGAACGACAAGCTGCTTATTTAAAAGTAGGTACATAGTAAGAGGATCTCTATATTCAGTCTACATTGAGGATTCACGTCGAGGAAGCACGACAAATCCAGGTAACGAACAAAATCACCAAGATAACATGCATATACGTATCGCTTAGATATATACCCTACCATTACCCATTTCTTGAAAGCTCTCAAGAACTTTAAGGTCTTTGTATTGTAATGGAAATCGCGATATATTTTGCGTGTCATTCAATTATATTGCAATAATTATGCAATGGTTCTGAGAAATTTCTTGACAGAAGAAAGACTATATGATGGCAATAAAAAGCATGCTAGTTCCACGGGCGCCAAAATTAATTTCACGTCGACAATGTGAGTGAGTCATTAATACAGTAAAGGGTCAACATCAAGTTATCATTTTTGTGCGTTAGTTCGATGACTTCGGTGATTGGATCTATGTTTTCTGGTTATTATCACAGCTATTCTAAATACATTAGCTTACGAGTCATTACCAATTAACTGTTACCATGTATTTAAGATCGCCGGTCATTGGAAATCACGGGGAACTGTTGGTATTTGGGCTATTCGGCCGGTGCCGGCACGCTCCGCCATCTTGGCATCGGTGCGCTTCGCTGCTTGACGTTTAGGTCATGAGGTAGGTTTGTATAGTGAAAGGAGAACTTCTGTCAGTTAAACATGCCAAGCGCAGTCTGATTTACCAGATATATGCCTGATTGTTTATCACACTGAAAAAAAACGTGGATATTTTTACAAAACAATTACAAGCACTACTGCAGCGATTTTCCTATGTGACATCGTAAAGTCGCACTAAATACTGTAAAAAAGCTTGAGCAGATTACGAAAAAAATTCGTTAGCTTTAGTTAAGTTTTTCGTTGTAAATTTATAATTATTTTAGGAAAACACTTCAATAATGTTAGTAAAATTATTGCTTTCTTCGGTAGTACTAGTAGTACTAATGACAATATAACTAAAACACTTAAGTGACCAATTTGCCGTTGGCAATGCTGATGAAAGGTACTTCCTTCGGTAGGATCGGCGGGCGACAAGAATAAGCTTGTGTGAATAGAGAAAAGCGGGCAGGTCATATCACCAATTTTGTTTTGGGACTGTGTGTGTGTGTGTGTAGTGGTGTCATTTTTGTTCGAAATTTGAAGTTTAACTGAATGAAATGCATCTAAACAAGGCAAGCACGTACTGTCGTACAAAGAATTATATAATTTATTTAAATAACAATCATGATGACCAGTGGGTTTTGTAGTTTTTAAATGCTGACGGTTCGGCAATAGGTTTGCCATCAATATTTTCATCCAAACGCTGTCGACCAAAGTTATTTGCTCTAATTTATGCTAGATTTTATGGCCTGTTAAAGGTAAAAATGGTCATGCACTTTTTAACAGTCAATATCTTGAAAACAATCAAAGGTAGATATAGAAAATGCTATATGAAATATTGTATATCTAGAATTTTTTCAAACAAACGAAACATCTAGTTGGTGTTATATTCAAAGTAAGATACCTAGTCATTGGATTTCGGTATAACGGGAAATGCCACCATCTTGAAAATATTTTATCCTGATTGCCCACATTGGGCAATTGAGCAGTAAAGTATTAAATTAATGAAAAAATCTCCAATCTGTTTCCCTAGAAATCATAGTGATCCATCGCGAGACATCCATATTTATGTAGGGATGCATTCATTTTATTTTTCTTAGATATGACATGATCAATTAGTAGAAACATTTTTAGGTAATAATAATTTACTTAAAAAACAACAATTTCAGATGTACGTCAATAGAAAATTTGCATTTAGGTGGAAAAAAACTCTGATTATCAACACAAGCCCCTACAAAGAAGCATTAAAATTACTATTTGCCAATATATTTTAATTTTAATCTAATGTATCCAAAGAAGGTTTTAGCAAATTTAGAAGCCATTCAACGATATTTTTTTAGTGCATCCCGACACTGGGAGTCACACTTCCAGTAAGAAAAGCGTAATTTCTTTTATTGAGAAATAAGACAATATTTGAATTCTTTGTTCCAGCCGATAAGACTGAAACAGTTAATTTTTGCTTTTAAATTTATATAGAATTTTAATGCTGTATTATCTTGTTTTCGTACATAAACTAAAAATATGTTTATAATGACAGCCTTCTCTTAAACCCTATTATAATATCTTTTATGTAAGACTGCAATGTCATTTTATAAAATGAGGTAGAGTTCCAAATTAGTTATAAAATTTTTGTAAAAATACGTACATATAATAGTTTTACAATATAATACAGTCATACTACAAGAAAATGACGTGAAGTTATATATTTAAACATAATTTTACAAAATATATATGCAAAAAAACTAATGTTATATCCTTAAGATTGTGTACGATCGCAATATAATTTTACAAATTATCATGTTATATTGCAGACAAATGTTGTGGTATTACAAAAATATTATGAGACAGCTAAATAAAATTATAAATCTGGTTTGCAATATTACTAACAGAGACGGTGGCATTAAATAACCAACGATTTTATTAGTAATTTCACAAATCAACTACTTAGAGTGCACACAATATATCCTATAAACCAGGGATTTGCCATAAGAATCTGATGGTGAAAAAATACAGAATACCCAGCTACTCTCGAAGCTACCATTACCTTGCTACAGAATTTTAATCAAAGCACTTCCATTTAAATCCTGAGAAAATGTCCAGAAGTGTGCTTTGTGTGCTTTCCTTGCTCGACTAACCGAACTGAAGCAACACGTCCTCTTAAAAATGAAAGCCCCTGCAACTGCAACAGCAGCAAGTTGTTGGACACCTGCCAATTACACTGTTGCATGTGTAATATTTTCCGGAATCCGTGCCTCTCTCTGCCTTTCTGGCTGCGACCACCAGTTGCTCTGCACGTTCGCAGCCGGTGATGCAGTCAGCCTGTTGCTGGCCAGCGAAAAACTATTTTGATGCGACTTTACAGTAACGATATTATTTCTACGTAAAAGTTGAGTCTGAGTCCTTCCGGACATTAAACAGAGTAACAGATGTTTGAACTCGAAACAACATAGCAATAAACTGTTAATTTATTATTTTTTTAGCACCATTTTTAGCAACTAAACCACAGATTAAACAAATATACAAACAATAGTTTAAAAACTAAAAAGATACGTTTTCATTACTTCGACTTCTTGAAGTACGTGCGAAGCTATGTGTCCACGGATGATTTTTTCTCCAATAAGATGGTTGCTACCTCACTGACTTCATCCACATTTTGAGTATGAAAAGATCAAGATTTAATGGTTGCCTACCCAGATATGCCAGAAAGGTACTTGAATACGTAAGTGCTCTAGACATATGAACAACTAGAGAAAGCTTGAGATGGAAGACTCATAGTTATGAGCAAATTGCCAAGCAGTTAAATGGTGGCAAACGCTTTGAAGTTTATCCAGATATATGTTGAAACCATTGACAAAATATTTCAACACTATCCCTTCGTATTAAGGAATCTGTACGAAGGCTGAGGAGACCGCAGGCGCTCTCAGACTAAGCAAAAAGGGACTACGAAATGTGGTTGGATTTATAACTTGCCATTGAAGGTGCACACCTGCAACAGCTGGGGATTGAAATAGCAAACCCATTATGCAAGAAGTGCAGCGAGGCAGAGGAAATAGCTACTAAGCATGTTTTCTCCAACTATCCTGCCTTGACTGAAAGCAGGAACTCCTATCTAAATGTAAGCCAGAAGGGAAGACAGGAGAACATAGTCCAGTGGATCTCGAAGTTCCTAAAGAACTTTGGCTGAGCGGCAACTATTAGGGCAACTGAACCCTAACCCCCTTACTACTAAGAAAAAAAAACAAAAAAATACTATCATAACGAGAGAAACCTTTATTGAGAGTATTTAATTTATCTGTCTCAACTAATACACTCCCTGTTACGTGGAAACTGTCCAGATTGTGCCCAGTTCTTAAGTCATGAAATCATTCAATAATCAAGAATTATAGGCCTATATCTATATCATGTAATTTTGCTAAAGTTTTTGAGGTCATTTTGTACAATAGAATTTATTCGGTAATCCATAAACCTTTATCACCATTTCAACATGGATTTCTTGCAGGGCGCCGGGCGTTCCACAGTTACTAACGTAACTGTATTTTCACAGGCTGCCATTGCATGTGTAGATAAAAAGGACCAACTTAGTGTATACAGATTATACCGAGGAATTCTATAAATTAGAGCATAATATACTGCTTCGAAGACTTTCTCATTTTGGTTTACATTCTTCAGCACTTCAACTCAGTAAAAGATATCTACATTAAAGGCACAGTATGTTATGTATAGTGTACTGTCGTACCGCAAGGTTCAAACGTTGGTCCCTTACTCTTTGTATTATTTATTGATGACATTTCTTTAGCTTGCACCAAGTTATTGTTTGCTGACGACTCAAAGATATTTTGTAGTATTACAGGAGCTGATTACTCTGAAATCCTTCAACGAGATCTCCATGTGATTGACTGCTGGTGTCATGTTAACAAGCTCCAGTTGAATTCTTCATAAGAAAGAAATCAGTCATTAAGTACGATTGTGCTGTTGCTGGCACTACAATCTCTTGATGTGAGACAGCTAAAGATTTTAGGGTAACATTTAATAGCAAAATAACTTATTTTCAACATATACATGAAATAACCTGCAAGGCTTCCAGAGCATATGGATTTGTGGTTAGAAGTTTCATGTCACCTGAAACACAGCTTGCCCTTTATTCTACCTATATCCAATCACATCTTGAATATGCTAGTGTTGTGTGGAACCCTTTTTACAATCAAGATAAACATGCTCTTACAGGCTTGCAAAGGACATTTCTGAAATTATTGGCTTACAAGATTGATGGCATATATCCTGCACAAGGCTTTCCACAGGCCAGTCTCCTGTGTAGGTTTAACATACAGTCTCTTGAAATAAGAAGAGCGTGTGTGGCCCTAACATTATTATACAAATTACTATATAATAAAGTGGACGCCTGTAATATTCTTTCACAACTGAATTTTAGCGTTTCGTGTGCTAACACTCGTACCTAGTTTTAATAAGTTTTATTGTGATAGGGCTCGCACAAATTTGTACATTAAACCTCTCATATACTTTACGTGCAGTAGCTTTAATTGTATAAGTAGAAAGTGTGACATTAATGGCGATGAATTATGCAAAATATTAAACATTTCTGTGGAGCACCTCGCAACTATTTAGCATACTAGTATGCATTTGTTTTGTTAGTTTTGTTAGTTAATATAGCTATGCGATTATTTATCTGTTTTCGTACATTGTCCTATAAATGGTACTTAACTGTTGGGCAATAAATGCTATATACAGTGGGCGACTGAGAACCTTTAGGCAGTCAACCCTTCAGGGTCTTCTTATACTTTCTTCGAAATATGCTACCATCTAGTTGTTTCATCTAACAGGGTACGTCCAAGATGCATGCTGGTAAAAGCAGATTATCAGATGCGGAATATCAGCGCCGACTGTCTGACTACGGGCAGCAGGTTAGATGTGGCCAATATGCAGGCAGACTGTCAGAGCAGACAGAACTTGCCAACAAAACAGCAGTGTGCCATAGACCTTAGAAGAAAACAGGTTGCAGCTTTATTGCTGCTTGGTGAGAATGTTACAATGAAGTTAAAACCAATAAGAAGTGGAGTTAACCCTATAAGTAAATTAAGAAGTATTTACGAGTACAAACACCTTTTTCCGCAATTACTTGCCAATGTTCATTTCCAGCGAAATCCTTTTTCCAGCAGCTATCGATAATGTTCTTATTGGAATGATCTTCGTTTATTCCATATTGGAGGGTTCAGATGAACTTTTGATATCAACTCCTCGTTATTTATCGTTGAAACACTAAAAGAAACAAAAATACAGCACAAGCGTGTGAAACCAGAATGAACAAATCATTCTGGTATAAATCTGAGTCAGACTGCCAGTACGCAGAAGGTCGGCGCCCAGGTGCATTATGGCCAGTCCCGCTTTGCGACATGGGACGATAGGCACGCAGAGTCGGCGGCCATCGGCGCTGACTGTCTGACTCTGGAATAGATGATATCTGCACCTGTATTCCAGAAGATGAAATAGACTCCATGCTGCAGGTCTTTAACAGTTTTCACAGCAAAATTCAGTTCACTGTTGAAAAAGAAGCTAATAAAGGATCCCTTTTCTAGACGTCTCAATTATTAATTTAAATGGAGTAATTGTCACTGACTGGTACCATAAACCTACCTTTTCGGAGAGGTTTTTGAATTTTAATTCAGAACACCACTTCCAACATAAACTCAATACTATTTATAATTTAAAACATAGAGCGGTTCAACTGTCACACCCATCCTTCCATCAAAAGAGCTTACAGAACATAAAGACTTACCTACCAAAAAACAATTATCCAGTAAAACTTGTAGATAAATTACTAAGAAAACCAATAGGTTCCATTAACAAAGAAGAACAACAGACGTTAAAGAAGTACTACAAAAACCCTTACTCAAAGAACCTCTCAGAGAACCTAGCTGAGGTACTAAGCAGTGACAAGGTAAAAATTGCTTTCAAAAGCAACAATACGATAAAAAAGTATTTTACCCGAATGAAAGATAGAACTCCCAAGGAACTACAGAGCGAAGTTGTTTTTAGCATACCTTGCTGTAATTGTGATAAAGTATATGTAGGACAGACGGGCAGATACCTAAAAAGACGCGTAGAAGAACACGACCCACCCACCTTCATGATACTAATGAAACTGCCTTGATGCAACATGCTCAAGACTTACATCACAATTTTGATTTTGACAATACAACCAATTTATCAACACAAAGTAATTTAAACAAACGTCTGTTTCTTGAAATGATCAATATAAAAAAAATAAATACTGTTAACAAGAAACAGGACATACAAAATTTAAATAGTAGTTATTTTAACCTGATCAGCAAAATACCCAAGAAGAATAAACCACACATTTGCTTCTTTTTTGTATAACTAACACTGTTCTACACCCCTTTTTCTACATTTTCGGTTTTCAACTTCGTCCTGTATTCCATGTATATTCTTATAAATATTGAAGTATTATGTTTCTTGCTATAGAGCTCCTTTAAAAACACCTATGATTTTTGCCAGTCCGGCGTACACATCGATTGTGAATAGACAATATCCGTCTTATTGTCTTATTTATTTATTACTTGTCGTTTTGCCCTTACATACTTTTTTTTATACTACATGTGCCTTTTTACCTTCTTTGACTCAAGGAGTCCATCACTGGTGTAAGTACGACCGGTTTATTGTATATTGTATATTAGGTTTTTTTTAATAGCAATGATCACCCTCCTTTTTAATTTGTTATTGTATATTGTCATTTTATATATTCAATTTTTTATAACTGTAATGTATATTTGTCTGTTTAATTATAAACAAAAATTTTTTAGTGCCCTGAAGATGGCCTGATAAAGGCCGAAACGTCGGCAAAACAGTAAAAGAGACTTTCTCTTTTTCTTGACCTAAACCCAACCATCTGTTTCCTGGATAGAAAGAGTGGTGATTACTCGAGCCCTATATCGCTGTCAAAACTAAACTGAATGCAACCGACACGCGTTCATCGTCAACGCGACACTAATTCCCATTTTTATATCGGCGCAAGTCGCTCCGCTTGTCTCGTCTCTTAACGCTGCCCGAACATCTCTACTATGATTGAGTCAATTCCAGTGCACTACTGAATTTAAGTCGCGTCGCTCACCCCGTCGCTGTGCCTCTAGCCTCGTCGCACCACTATGTTTTTACCCTTAGAAAACCAGCATGCACCTTGGACGTACCCATTGGGATGTGCCGCCAGGAAAAAATATGTATTATTTTCTTGGAACGGTGCCTTTGCGTTTCTGGCTACGACCACTAGTTGCTCGGCACGCTCGGCTTGGATGATCAGCCAGCCTGTTGCTCGCCAGCGAAAAACTATTTCCTTGCGGCCTTAGAGCTGACTGCCGTGATTTACTGACGCTTCGGCAAATAAGTCGGAAAGGCCGCCCTTTTTGGCCCAGAATCGATTAAATAAAGAGCTGACGGGCTTTACATGAGAATGTGCCGACAGATACAATGCAGAGTGGGTATCATAAATCATCTCTGTTGTAAGCGGCCCGTGCCGAATGTCAAGTAACCATGTAAATGGTTTTTTAATATTATTCAGGCTCACCTTCCTTGACGGGTCCCCGATCGTTTTGATTTCTCTCCCACTGACTACAGTTCACTAAGCATGAGATAAAATTAAAAAAGCATTGGAATCATTTTATCGGTTTCTGAATCAGTGATTACGTCACTAGTAATACTTTGTTCTCTAAGGGTCGTATTCGATACTTAAGGGTCCCTTAATTCTTGGGGGTCACTTAGGCCCGGTTTCATAATCAAACTTAATTCACCCATTATGCTTAAATGAATGAATAAGGACCAGAGGCTATCCAGCACAGAATGTGACTGGTACATAGGCCACACGATGGGCCCTTTTGCGCCTCTATCCGCGCTAGTTCCTAAGACCTGCCCCTTTGGCAAAGGCAAGTACATTCTTAGGTCGTATCCGTTTTATTTTTATTGGTTCCAAGGTTTTTGAGCCCAGCATAGTCTGCCTGTGATAACCTAGGGTTTCACAGCGACACAAGATCCCTGTCGTCCCTGTCAGAACGAATCAATCACCCATTATGCTTGCTCCGAGCATTAGGAAGTAAACGGTTTTCATAATCGCTAAGTGACAGATTAAAATGACATAATTGTCCAATAAGCTAATGGCTCGCCCTCGGCCAGTTAAAGCGGATTAATTGAAAAATCAACCTATAAATCTGACATGTCGTTTGTATGACGTTTAAAAGTTGACACACATGTCAGAATTTCATTAGGTTAAGGTTGAGTTGCCAGTTGACGTTCACTTTTATCAGTGTTTATAAATCAAAACACATTACATTAATTTATAGCTGCTTTTGAGCACAATTAAAAGCAAGTATTCATCTAATTGCATAATATTTTCTTTATTCATCTCTATATATGTATTTGTAGACGACTGTATTATAACCTCTCTCATTAGGTCATCACTTTCTCCTGATTGTTCACTTTATCTGTAAATTTGCATTCTATAATTCTTTTGAATATTGCTACTGTACGAATGAGTAGCAGCTCCCTCTTCTTTAGTAAAGTTACTGTCACGCGCTCGTTTTGCTTTTCTTGGCTTTGATTCCATATCTTTCTAATAAGAGTAGTAACGCTTTAATAGAATTGCAAACACGAAAACTTCAAACAATCACTTTTACGGGTTATGCGAAATGTCATAGTGTAGTTCAAACGGCACAAAATGTGGCATTTAACCTTCTTTCAGGTGTACCAACCACATTTTATTCCATGTTAATTAGTTGACTTTTCCAAATGCAGTATGAAACGCGAATGATTAAGTTTATAGGAATATTTGCTAATCAACGCATTAGTGATTGATTATGAAACCGGGCCTTAAGTAAGGTTTTGTGTTTCGACAATTACCTGAGTGTCCCTTACGCAAGGCTCCCTTGAATGTACTCAAGTAACGAAATGTCAACATGACATTTCGTTGCAGTCAAGGTGATTTTGTAGATTAATTCTGGAGTACAGTGTTGTCAGTTTGTGTCACATCCGGAAAAATGTCTGGCACAAAACACGAAATACTGGCACAAAACAAAAAGATATAACACACAAAACATCAAAATGCGTAGGCATAGGCATAACAAATTGACCGGGAGATTGACGTATATTTGAAATATGACAACGTCGCCAAATATTTGCTCTCCATCTCGTAGATGTTGTCTAGGAAACAAACACACAAGAAAGGACACACTTGAGGTTCCCTTGCGTATCCTTTAAGTATTACTTAAGGGAACCTCAATTATTACTCAAGAGACGAGTGTGACTATGGCCCCTAGTCATTCACGAAGACCATATTGCCCACAGCATTTTGTTTGTACTGGTTTATTTTACACATCGTTGATAGGCCACTCAGAAACAATAGAGGCTAGGAAGTAGCGAATACCATACACAGGTTGGGTACTCAAGAAAGTAATTGACAATTTTTTATTTCTCCACTGAGCAGCGTCGACTACTAGGGGTGCTACGGCAAATTGTGGTTACTTGTGGACTCTCTATCTGGCCATAATATTTTCAAGCGTAACTTGTATTTGACGGGGATGGTAAGTGAACTAAGGTAAGTTGTGCATGCTGTGCCAGATTTCACCAGATTTTTACAGCTCTGATGTTTTTTAAATAATTGGATAAAAATTGTTTTTTCAGTAATAATAATAAAACATGGAAAATTTAAACAAAAATTTACTAAATAATAAAGAAACATCTCTTTAAAAACAAACTGAATCTCATTTGCTAATTTAAAGATAACATACATATATGTACACAGTATTCCAAATTGGACTGTTTTTGTAGGAAGCTCTTGTTCTTAAGATACAAAAGTCCTGCTCTTAAGGTGCAGTTTTTTTTCTGCATCCAATTTGGGTACCCTGTACTCAGTATTCTGTTGAAAAAATTGAACTTAAGACATTTGCATACATAGGTACATATATTTTTCTTAGCCACCATACTGACCATACATCAATGCAGAACGTTTATCCAGAACCTTATCTCCTTATCTGGAGTATTGTAATCAAAGCAATGTTGGTTATTTTCGTTAATTTGTCTTTTGCAATGATATATTTCAGATAAAGGTTTCGGTAAAACTAAAAGAACGCTGATGAATTTTGGTAATTCTGGATAAAGTGAAGTATTGTCGCCTTTTTTCCACATATTATGAAAAATATATTTTAAATTCGTGAAAATTGGAAAATAATTGATTTAAAAAACGTGCAGTGTACATTGTTACGAAATTGTCAGATTATACCTATAAAATAAAAAAGAATCACTAATCATCAGGCACCGTTTCAAAATCACCAGATCTGGTGATTTTTCACCAAGTCTGGCAACGCTGTCCTCCTAGCATCTGGAGCAGATGGGGTGTTCTACAATTCTCATCAGTGACAAATGTCTTTTTAGCCGGCAATGGCTACCGAAAAAGTTGAGTGTCTCTCTGCCTTAAAATACATAAACACAGCAATAGCAACCGTATCAGACAATATCTGTTCCTGCAGCAAAACAAACCGATTTCCTTGAAACAGCGAGGGAACCTTCGTGCCCTTAAAACCAAAGTTATGGCGATAGCCGCCTTAACAGTAAGTCGGCGTTGTCGTCGTCTCCAGTTGCTGCTAGCAGTAATGTCCCAACGTCCAAAGGATCTTTTTATGGGGTCCTGTGGGTGGTATTAACTGTTCTTAGGAAAAGTCGCCGAACAGTTCGTGCGACGCACACTGCCACGGGGGATTTTCTAATATTTTATGTGTCCCGTGGATATATATCGTAAGCTTCATAGGCGCGCCTGAGCACAATTTCTAGAGCACAAGGCTAACAAAAGTATAATATACAACATACATACAGTGAATATCGAATCAATGGATATATACATCCACAAATCGAGCAATGGCTGTCAAATAGACATCAACAAAATATACATTTCATGTACATTTGTCGCGAACCTTCACATCCATGGCATATTCATAGAGTGTACATATTATGTACGTCTAATGTACATGCATAGTATATGTAACATAGACCAGGCATGAACATGTATATCCATAACATATACCATGTATACATATACTAACATACCAAAGTATATACAGACTGTACATACAATGGATATGTATATTCACAAATGGAGCATGAACGTCTAATGGATGTAAAATGGACATAAAATAAATTACATTTCATGTACGTTTGTCGCGAATTTACACATCCTTGGTGTATCCATTTAATGTACATTCATGTACATTTAACGCACATATGCATAGTGTATGAAAGTTCAATGTAGAAGCAGAAAGATAAACAAACTATATACTTTCATTATGTATTCTCATTAATTCAATTTCTCGTTACAACAATTATACTTGGCAAAATCGATTAATGTGATAGTCATCTTGTTGAATGGCATGTCTGAAATCACGGAGAAATCAAGGTTATAAAATTTTGTAAGTGGTTTTCCCCGCTTACGACTTACCGTCAAACGCTGGATGCGAATGTTATCAGTAGCCAAAAGACAGGTAACATTGCACAATATTTCACTCGATCAGGTAATCAGCAGACACACGCTAACTACGACAAAGGACGCGAACGACAGAATAGCTAGAAATCAGCAATGGCAACACTGGTTGTCCTTCGCGCAGGCGTAAACTATTAAATGTATATATGATACATAGACCAACATCTCATGTATATTCATACATGGATATACCTGCGTGAATATACATAGTATATTACACTAGTGTATATCATTTTTCATATGTACATTTAACGTCCTATGAATATTTAAAATATACATGTTCAAACTGGAATATCTGTGGATGTACATATCAATACAGTGTTATGTGGGAGTATATATCTTGTAATGAGGTAAAAATGAAAATTTCGACACAAGCAGAGAAACGAGTTCATTATTTCCTAGCGCTTGACCAAGGTATTGGCTATTACCTACTTGTTATATTTGTAAATGTAATTTCAAAATCACGAATTAAAACAGCTGGCCCCCAAACTCACGTGGTTCAGATCAGAACACTAAAAGGCTTAAAATTTACACCAACGTATGGTACAAGCTCGTTATTTATACAAAGGTATGTAAAATAAACAGTACTCGTATTACACCCATTCTTGTGAAAGTGTATGGATGTTCAGTTTGCAATTACAAAAGCGATTTAAGCAAGAGTAGCGGTCGTGAATATCATTTTATTTGTGTAATATCTGGCTCTGGTTCATGGATGCCAGAATTCCTTTAGCCAGTCATTATCTGTTGATTGCTTATTCGCCGATTTCTTTAAACAATAATATTTATATTTTGCAAATAAATATTTGTTGTGTTTATATTCAATTATCGAAAATGGGTTCGCTTATTGTTGACTTTACTTGCGAATAGTTATAGTTAATTTCAAAAACAAGACAGTCTTTTACGGATACAATTTTACTCATCACCATATCCCTCCCCACCTGATTTTACGTCCTTCCAGGAAGAAAATTATCAGAAATCCCTTAAACCACGAGAATTTAAGCGATTCTGAGGATTCTCGTCTTTTGCTGATTAGTTCACCGCCAAATACAAGGATTTTTAAAATCCGGTGGATAGGCAGACAGAGAGGCATCGTAGAAGGTTCAAGAAATGTTGTTTGAACATCGGAAATAATCCCCATAACTATACTCCTCTTACCTACGTTGTGGATAAAAAGTACCATCGAGGCTTAAGTCACCTCATGCATACCTACTGCCTGAAAATTTCATCTACGGAACATCAAGGCTGCCGTCTGTACTAAATCGGCACATGTCATATACTGCCTGGGGTTGGAAACATCGTTTCACAGACGGCACACACAGCCAGCACGTCGTCACTTGCCTGCGATATTGCATATTTACAATCAAAAGGCTGCATTCGTATTCGAGCGAAGTTCTTAAAGAGCATTATGTTGCGCGATATGGAATATAGGTGTATATATGTGTATATGTGTATGTATCACTTCCAGGACGTATCCGCTTTTACTGCATACACAGCCAAAAGCGGCGCATAATGCAAGGTGTTCGTCGCCCGTTTATGATTGAATAAAATTAGAGGGAACTTTTATGTCTAGCTAGTACCAGCAAAATGGGATGTTTTCTTTGAAGGAGCCGAGCTTTTTGGATTTAATAAACATGTGGATTGCGGATGCTCTTAGAGCTTTAAGATTTCTGCCAGGCAGTCGGTAACACTAATACAGGGAAACAAAGTGTTATATATTATACAGGGTATATGATAAGCGTCAATTCCAAGGGCATTAAGAATAGATGAATTTGATTTGGGCGGAACCAAGATTTCACTAGATACCTTCAAGCTAGCTCAGTCACAAGACGCTGAGCAGCTAGGATTAGTTATTCAGTTGCTATTAAATGGAAACAAGCTGAATCAACAGGAAATAAGTGCCATGAGTTCCATCACTAAGGCGTACCTCGAACAATGGGATTCACTGGAGGTTAGGGGTAACCTCTTGTATCGAATCAGGGAGGATACTGATGGCAGACATGCTAAAGAAAAACTTGTAGTACCAAGAAAATTACGAAAAGCGATTATTGAATAATTACATGACAGTCGCAGCGGAGGTCACTTTGGCATCAGGAAGACCCTCCAGAGAATCAAGAAGAGATTTTATTGGGTTGGCTGCCGAGAAAATTGTGAAAATTACTGTTCCACATGCGATGTCTGCAGCTCAAAAAGAGGTCCAAGTACTCGTTAACTATCACATATGCAGCAGTTGGATCACCCTTTGGGAGAATCGCCTAAATTCAAGTAGAAAAGAAATTGGGATAGAGATGTACTGTGTGGACGTAGTCGGTAATGCTGTGAATAGTTTTGGAAGTCAGTGCATGGGTGGCAGGGCAATTTACAAAAAAAAAACAAGTAAGTTTAAATATCCCTGAAGTTTTAGGAGCTCCTGACTATTGACCAGCGAAATAAAGACCTAGCGGCACAATATACTTTTTTAGGTCCATCCGCACATTGAATTGATTTAATAAAATTCTGACACAATATTATTACCGGGGCGTGAATGGAGAGCGCGTATGATTTTAGAAATCGTGTCAGTAGCAACGCAGCAATAAGTATGCAAAAAACCAAAAACATTTTAGGGGTGCTTGATCATTTTCTACTTTTTTTGGATGGAAGCGAAATTAGGATGGTTGCGGTGTAATGGCTGTGACAATAACAATTTATTGTACCCCTTAAATACTCAACAATGCACTAGAAAAAATCCACTTTCGTGATACCATGCGGTTTTTAGACCTAATTGAATGTTTGCTTTGAATATCAACAAAAAACGAAAAATTTCGTAATCGCTCAAACAGACTCAAGTCTGTTTCTCACTGGCGATGGCGTGCGGTAGGTGATCACCTAGAGATCTCTCACTCTTCTACTGGTATTCATACGGAATCTGTTCTTCTGAGCTATTCTGTAAAATTCCGCTGCTCATTAAGCGGGACTGATGCATCTCATCCTGAGGCGGTCGATCTTCATACATCAAAAACCGAGCGGTACGTCCGCACTCTTGTTCCCAGAGTAACCAAGGCTTAAAATAGGCTGCCTTCTTCTTTATGCGCCGTCTCCTCCTAGGAGGTTGGCTACCATCATGGTGATTCTTGCTTTAGATGAGGCTGCTCGGAATAATTCTGTTAATCTACAACTATACCGCTCCCGTAGCTTTCTCAGCCATGAAGTTCTCCTTTCTGCAGTTCATTTTTCTTACATTTTCCCTTGTATTATTAATTGCAGAATGTGGCATTTTTCTCTATGCATAACGTGGCCCAGGTTACAGTCTCTACTATCTCTACTATCTAGGTTTCTTTATTCATACGGCATAATACTTCTATGTTTGTGACACTTTCCGTTCAAGAAATTCAGAGCATGCCTTTATAACTTTTTCCATTGTCCACGCTTCGTTCAAATAGCTGATGATAATAAATTTTATTTTTTCATATAAAGTGAAAGACCTGGTTCTTGAGTGCTATTCAGGATTTTGTCCATCATTCATTGTGGGTCCGTGCTACTCTGGGCTATTACCAAGGTATCGTCCTCAATACGGACGATGTTTATTATTTCACCATTTATATCTTCATTCGCACTGTTTCTTGAGATAAAGCCTCTTGAATAAAATTCTCTGAACACAGAGGTTGAAAAGTATCGGAGCGAGTTGTACTCCTCTTGCGATTTTTATCCCGTCAGACGTATTCTCGCTCTCTCTAAAATCAGGTCTTTGACTATAATATACCTCACACCGTCAAACGCTTTGTTGTAGTCCAGCAACTGTAGGAAGATCTTTGTTTACACCTAGGTACAGTTAGGGCAAATATTGCTTCCAGTGTCCACAATGCATTTTTAAACACAAATTGGCTTTCACTGGTATTTTCCTTATTGCTTATTGTTTCATCATCATAGTCACAATGGTCTTAACAGACATGTTGTGAACTCGTGAAATGCATTACTCATTTTACGAGTTTCTCTTGGGATATCTTAAAGATCTTTAATGCAGTAGTTTCCCATTTGCTTTCTGCATCATGCCGTTGACCAGATGTATCTACCGGTTCATCCACCTTTAGGGACAATTTCTCACCCCAAGGACAAGAAGGTCTTCTCTCTCTTCTCAACTCGTCCACCCAAAGCTGATCGTTGCGAAGAGGTTACTGCTTATGCCGACAGTAGTTCGGTTCCTTTTAGTCGCCTTTTACGATACGCAGGATATACGATGGTAGATATTCTAACCCACCCCCACACGGCTTATTGTATACATGTTTACGAATTATTCCAAGATATATATTCAATGGACTGCCAAGCAAACGCGGCACTCTGGTGTTTAAGCATTGCCTTTGCAGACTGCTCAGTTATAAACAAAGCATGGATACAGATTATGATTAAGACCCTATGGAATGCCTAGACGAATCATTTGGCTGTCAATTTCTGAGGTTCATTCGGCACGACTTCCGTAAAGTAAACCAAACCTCCACCCCATATGTTTCCTCATCATGTAAATTCGCAGACCAAACCAGTGACCCGTGAGATTGTAAACACGGCAAGGCGGTTGAAATCCGGTTCGACGGCAAATTATCGGCTGCCGCGGCGCCGGTTTCGCTGAAGTGCCCTGGTTGCTGTACGCATACGCGTGATCAAAGGAAATGGAGGTCCTATTAACCGAATTTAACGTCTAATCCCGGGTACACATCGGCGGTCCCCGATGTTTGCGTAAAGCTTAAAAAGAGTTCATTTTTATTTTTAGCTTGGCGTAGCTTCAAGTTTAGATAAACGGGTAACTGTAATGAAGTCATTGGAGTTTTAAGGGGTAGTCTGGTCAGTCCAGTGCAGAGGTGCCTTTCGAGCTACTCAAGGTTTTGTGGAAGAATTCCAGTACGTAAAGACATTCAGACGCTAAGAATTTAATCTCAACAACATCTTACAGTAGTTATTCAAAATTGGTTTATGGCTAACAAGCTGAAATTGAACAATAATAAAGCTCAGATGCTTGCGATTAACACCAGACGACAGGAAATGGACAAAACCAGTCAAATTTCTCGGTACGTCTATAGATTCAAATTTCACTTGGCTGCCGCACAACAATTTAAATCGGTGTATTTGCTCCGAAACATAAACAATTCTGTATCTAAAGTAGTTTTATTACCAGCATACTATGGGTGCTTGGCCATTGCTCTCCATAAAGTTCATACAGTCGTTATCTACCTAAACTTTACAGAGTGAGTGGAGGGCTAACCAAACTTCGTGGGTGTATAGATAAGCATATTTCTAAGATATTTTATTGATAGACCTGCGCCCTAAAGGTCCCTGGTTTTTGTGTATCATTGATTTTGTAATATTTTGAAGCATTCGCAAGAATGGTCATTTTCGCTTTTATAGTTTTCTAAATGTTTCTTAAACTTATTTTCTGTGTGTTTTTAACATGCTTTTATTAACTTCACCTGTATGTGGGTTTGTGGATGTGTGAACTTGTCAACATCATACGAATTAAAAGCGGGTTAGCTCGCTCGTGTTATTCCTTTTCGATTCACAAAAATTTGCTACATCTAACGAAAAATCCATTAAGTTGGCTTAGCTACCTACCTCAATGCTTTCCCATGCTCCTAATAACATACTGCGCCATCTATTATCTTAAACTGTAACGCGTCATGTGTCGAACCCGCTTCATGCATAGCCACCTATAACTGACGGTACGGAACTTTGGCGCCACCTTTACCGTGAATGTTTCGGAAGTCGCCGAAGTAAAACAGCTTCCGAGACGTCATCCACTTATGGAGCCGAAACGTCAAACCTTAACGCTAAACGACGCCGGCCTAAAAGCCCAAGAACCACAAATTCACAGTTAAAATAAAGTTGGCAGCTGTATGGTCCACAACTAGGTATTCTATCAAATGGCCGAATGAGGACCGGTTTCTCAATGTCCAGTTAAACATTTATCTGCAAGGTAACAGCCATTGTTAAATAAATTGTTTAAAAAATTCAAGGCTAAACTTACGATGTCACGTAAATCTTATCTGACAGTTGTGTCCATAGCAACGCTATCTGGCAGATACCTATCTGACACTTTAACTGGACATTGAGAAACCGCCCCTCAGTTTATCAGTTAGGGATGAACCTTCTACCGGACGACCACAAAATGCGCGACCTGCCACAAAAATTAGAGAAACAATTAACGCCATGGTACAAAATGATCGACGAACTGACATGCAAAGCAGACTTGAATATCCGACACAGTCAACTGTTTTATTGGGTAACGGTCATGTCACTATGACAACGCAGTCTCACGACGATCTCCGAAGCTACGCAGCGTTGGGCGCAGTTAGCGCTGCTTTGGGTGACCGCTTGTAAATACTGCGTGCCGCTAGTTTTTTTGTAATATTATTTCTTAATAGAGGTTGGTTTTTATAATCCTAAGTGCCTCTCTAATGAAGTTTGAAATTAATAAGTTGTTGTTAATGGGGGAAGTGTTTTACGTAAGATCTGGCAGGCAGCGCTACAATTTTAACACTTAAATGAATACTGTCTAAAAAAATTTAAAAAGACCTAATTATAAAGTTGACTAATAAATCTGAAATGAATATAGTTTGAAAAAACAAAACAAAATACTTCTAAAGAACTTAGAAGAACTGAAAGTTAAAATTCATTTTTAAAATAAGCTTAAGACAACAACGAACGCAAAATATGCATGCGGAAGAAGCGTCGGACGTTTGATTCACGGATAATATGGCACAAAGCGCCCACGCTTTTTTCATAATCACACTACTATTTTTTGTGCAATATTGTTTTAAGCCTGTTTTAAAAAAATATTTTAAACGTTTTGTTTCTAAGTCCTTCAAAGTTGTATTTTTTTAGTTTTTCTAACTATATTATTTACTGATCTGTAGGGTATCCTATTTCAGCGACGTTTAGGGAACAGGTCTAGTAATAAAATATTGTATTAACTAAAACAATATAAAGATTCTAGGACCCCACTTATTCCGAATAATTCTCCTTTAGACACTCACTACTGTAATAGATACTATAGAGGAGGGCGAAATATTAATCAACAGTATTTTTTAACAGCTATGTACTAATGATACGCGACATATCAAAGACTCAACCATAGTGTTACTTTCATAAATAGTATTCAAGTCAAATGTATTTAATTTCATTGATAAATTAGTTCAAGTACCTAAAATCTCCGTTTTATTAACACTATTCAGAAGCTTCTAGTCTATTAGGCTTGCTGTTGCTGACGACATGGTTAAATCAAATGACATCCGCTGTACACATGATATATTTTTTATCAGCAAATCGAACATGCAATGCACTCGTCCCTATATTGTCAGGTAAATTATGGGTATACACTGACTGAAATTAATTTTAAAATCCGTGGAACACTGGATTTCGTTTCAATTTTGGTGTTAGCAATTAAATTGTTTCGTTATGTATCGCGTGCGTGTAAGAGCATATTTAATTATAATATTGTTCAAATATTGGAAATGGGTAACTAGATGTATACACTAATAGAGCTCTTGTGTAATGTCGACCAAAATTTTATCACAATCTGGTGGAGATCGGCAAATAACATGAGAGCATTGAACGGGAAGTATCACTCATAGTTATTACTTGGTATGTGACATGTTGCCCTATGTGATGTGTGCAATGATTTTATTTTGTTTATTCATTTATTTATTAAACGTAAACTCCGTTCTTGCAATGACTGTGGACATTACAAGTTTACACAGTGTAGTGGCAAAAAAACGTATACAACAAACAGCCAAAACTAGATGTACCTATCAGGGGTGTGAAACTCAAATGAGGACCCTGTGTAGCAGCGTTAGCGCTAGCCACCTAGCACACCTAGCGGGGTTGCGTGAACTATTGATCAGCCAACTCTGTTTCAAACAGATTTCTAGATGCATCAATAGAAGTGGCCCAATTGTTACACCTAACGTCATTTTGACAGCCATTGTCATAACTGACATTGTCGTTGCTCGCTTTTGTCGATTGGCGTCTTTTTGCAATTTTGCACTACTTTTGAGATTTTTGTCTGCCTATTGTTGTCTATATGTATTTAGGAATGGGTTCTAAATATTTACGCCGTTGTCTTGCGCCAAATTGCAAGAATGTGGATGCGCGAAGGTAAGTGATTTGCCTGATTTATACCGCTGACCTCATTTTTCTATTGCGAATTTTGATGCAAAATTAATACAAGATTGATCATTTCTACATGAAATATACATATATCATTTGAATGCATTACTAAATACTACTACTCATACTCATATAACTTGTATCACTGTTCACAATCACATACGCTGCCATAAAGGTGTGCAGCATTCCCTCTCTTTGGCAAACCATTGCATTGAAGGTGAGGTCTGATGGTCTATAAATACATTTTTTTATTTCAGACATTAAATCCCATCTGATCAGCGTATACAGAGACGCTAGTTAGAACGGCAGCCTAATCATGGAAGGAATCGCACAGCGGCTGCTAGGCGGTAGCGGATAAACATCCACAAAACATCCTCAAAACATCCAGAAATCAGCGATTGCGGCAGCAGCAGCATTTGTATCTCCTAATTCTGCGGCGTGCTGTCACATGACAGTTCTGGCCACAAAAACAAAACGTTCTGGCCAACTACTGACTAACTGACTTCATTCAGCCTACATTGTAGGTTATGTCCGTGATATTATTATATTTTGAGTGCGTCGTTTTAGAACTTAGAAGTAAATAGGGAACATTGAGTGTTAAATGGTCAAATAAACAAGCTTTTGGACATTTTGATGGAAAATATATCGTTGGTGCAAGGCGTGGGTCTGGATCTTAGGCTGCATGTGGCAGGAAATTGCAGGCAGGCTCAATGCCCCTGGATTTGGGTATTCAAATATTCAATCGACAGTGAGCCGACATCGGAGTGATCATATTTATATTGCATCTGCTTATGGTGAGTAAAAATGTAATAGAACATTAAACATTTTCAAAAGTGTAGAGGTCAACTAAACACATCTTTATTAAACCTTTAGTCCATGTTAAAGTAGAAAAAACGTTTATTCGGTATTTAATAATTGTTAATTTTAGATGTATATAAATGTTCAAGGAATGGATCAATTAAAACATTAATCTTTTGATATCCAATATCCAGGTGCCTGCAGATATGTGCAATAAAAAAAAATATGTTTATTATGACTTTAAACACATTGTATATTCACTACTTCAAAAATGCTTTTTTTGGCATTATAGGTTTGAAGAAAAAATTCATCAGCATCCCAAGTATTCAAGACACAAAAGGCAGACTGATACCAGAAAGCGAAGAGCACAGATGGTTACGAGTTGAGAGCCTCCATCATGATGACTTTCTAAAAATGTACATACAGACATGTTCCATATACTGTGTATCCTAACAGCACTAATAAATGCTTATGTTATCTGTCAATAAAAGGTATAGAAACATTTATTGTTTGTAATCAAATAAAAAGTATTTCATATTATAAATAGTTTCATACCCATATTCATAATTTTTTCCAAATATGTAACCTTGAATAGTATCTAGTTAAAGCATGCCTAGAAAAAACATGTATTTTTAGTAGAAGTTTGCTAAACATGAACATAGAGGGTGATTAATTTCTTAATGTTAGTGGTTATCTAAAAAACACTTATTGCGTGATTGTAAAATTGCACACATTAGAAGCTGAGGATTATTACTTGAACAAAACTATTGTTGAATTTTGCTATATTCTTATTATACATATTTTCCTTTGATATCCAAGAAGGGCTGATTCTGAACAGTAGGAAATTCATTGTATCGGAATCGTGATTGTCGAAGTGGAATGGTGGAGTGCCCAGGCAATTTGATCTCCGACTCTGAATACTTTGAATGTATTAATGTAAATCCTTCTGAATTATGTTAAATACATGGAATATTAAAATGTTCACCCATCTTTTTCTGCCGCTTTTGGTTATTTATTATTTTTTATAATGATTTTAATAATGTTTAATTTTTTACCCTAGATGAACATATACTTTAATATTTCCATAGTATATCCATAATAAAGTGAAAATTGATATTGAGCATCGTTTTCTACAAATGCACAAATCCACAAATATTTTAATTTATTTCTTGCTTAGAAAATTTCAAAAAACGGGCTAAAATTAATAATACGTAATTTTACAATAACATTGACAAAAATGTATCTAGGGACCCTAATATGACATTAACAATGCGGGCTTTTGGTACAAAATATGAGATAAAAATTTCAGTACAATTCATTGAATAGTTTGACAAACATGTTCTTTCCAATGCTATATTGCAGAAAATCTTAAAGATCCAGATCCTATGGACAGAATATCAAAGAAGAAGGCTCAAACTGTATACCTAATTGAATGGCAAAAAATAATTTTACAACATTGCAAAATAATGTAATGCTCTATATAATTTTGTACTTATAAACAAATAGAATAACAGTTTACATAATTTTTTTCATATGCAAAAAGCTGGCATTACTATACATACTTTAAATTGAAAAAAATATATATCATAATTCATAGGTCAATTTGGGCCAAAGTTATCATTTTTCTTTGAAAATTTACAGCTCATTTGTTTATGACAATTAAGGAACCTAATTTGCGCCATTTAAAAGATATATATCAAAAGCTTTCATGTATTTTGTTAAGACATTGCATGTCTCCAGATGAACCAGCAAAGCTTCAAAAATGCAGCTCAAATGAAATTTGCTTAGAAATGTGTGCGCTCAAAAAATTAAATATAAAATAATTAAAGTTGGATCAGTTTATTATATCTCTGCATAATTATATTGACAGATTTTAACGATTATTTTTTTAATGCATATGAATATGCATGCACATATATGTTCCCTTCGCGTACATTACAAATATGAAATTTGTTTACAAATTTAATATCTATTTACTCGTGTAAATTATTTAAATAGTTTTTTGCAGAAAAATCATTTCTTTGCATGTTCCAGTTGATCAATGTTGAAATAAGTGAACAAAGATATATTTGTTATAAATAATCCATTAGGGTAACAAAATAAATGCAACAAAACTTATCATTTTTTTATCATGCAATTTTCATTAAAAAAAAACATTTTTTGTTTATTAAATTTATTTCATATCAAACCATTGTTAAATAGTATATATTATATAATTCAGGATAATATACATATATTAATGGTAATATATAATAGTATCTCCATCCTAGATTTTATTGAAATATCTTCATAATACAGAACTTAATTCATCTAATCAGTAACAAAATAAACATAGGTACATAGTAATGAGATTGGAGACTTCAGTAATATCAATATTAGGTTTGGCTCTAGGTGACTTGAATGCAACATTATCTTGAGTGGTATAAGGACGCACAACAAAATGAACTTTTTCAAGAATTTAGGAACAATCTGTAATAATTTTTATAAAAATAATCCTGCCTCAAAATTTCTTCTATGTTCTAGACTTGACACTTCAAATCATAATAATGCTGTGTGTGTGTATGTGTTGTTGTTATATGCATCTCGTTTTTAGTTTAGTGTAAATCAGTTTTGTATAATTTTGCATTATAATTGATGAACTTATATAACTGAACTCTAATCTTTAAAGGAATAAATTGTTGTTTTGATTGCTATTTGTGTAAACTAATCTTGTTATTAACATAATACAGCATTCGAATATGAAATAGAGTTTACCTTAGTAATCTTATTCCTATATTTATATTTTTCAGAAATAATTTTGTACATTGGACAAAATTATGTCTCATGGAAAAAATCCAGTAACACCATTCTATTCCAAATAATTCAATGTACATTATCAAGCAACCTGTTTAACAACAAGCCTAAAAAAATACTGATATTACTGTTCTAAGTGATAAAGACAAGTTATACATTTAAAGTATTTAAATCCTACATACAAAAGTAATAAAGACAACAAACAGAAAATCCGTTATCAAATTATTATTATGTATTCCATATATTACAAAATCAAAGTCACTTAGGTATATTATATAAGAGCATAATCATTGCTATAAAATTTCAGAGCAAAAACATACATATTTGATATTTATAAACTAACAGGCTTAACAAATATAAAACATCTCATTACCTGAAAGGATTTAAAACCAATGTGTCATGTAACTGAAACATTACTATATATTATATTATTATTACTATTGCTGAACAGGCAAGCTGCATAGCCGATGATGCTGTTCACTCTTATGCTGTTTATGAAAAAATTGGTAATTAAATATGATGGAAGATGGAGCTTATAAAATAGCATATGAAACAAAATAGAATATAACTTAAAAATAGATTAAAAATATCACAAGTGCTATCACAGCATTATCAAAGATGCGTACGAATTAATTAGGTGGTCTAAGACATAAAGGTTATTCCACATGTACACTGCTCAGTGACACATTTTTGGTGCCTTTATGGCTTGATATATACAGGGTGAGTCCTAAGTTGATCCTTTTTCTAAACTGTGTAAAAAAATCGTTAAAACAAGCAATTTTTTCTAAAAACTTTTTACCGAAAACTGATAAATACACGAGGTTCAGAATCAAAAAAAGTAAATCGGGGCTTGTGCACCAAGACGTACCTAGCTGTTTATAATAATGCGCCACTTTTAAGATTTACCAGTTTAAAAGTAACAATTATAAACAAAAAGTGGGTACTGCAATATCTAAGAGGTACCATGCCTAATCGATTTGACAAATCCGAGCAAAAAACTAAACATAAACAAACTAGGTAGTCTTGATACACAACTCCAGATATACTTTTTTTTATTCTGTATCTCACTTATTTTTTAGTTTTCTGAAAATTTGTTTATTTTATCGACTTTTATACACAGCAAAAAAATATCAACTTGGTACTCACCCTGTATACGCAACCAATATAATTATGTAATCTAAACTTCTGCCAATCAATATAAAACTGTGATACTTCTCTAATCAATGGATATTGTAAATTTGTTAGAGCACATACTGTCCTGAATATCATTGAACTATAATCTGGTTCTAGTTCTGGTATAAAAGATAAAATTTAAAAACCTTGGATTCTACATATTGCCCTTTCTACATGAAGTCTTGCTCTTGCAATACTTTTTGTCTATTGTATCTGCTCTGATGTTAATTCTGGAGTACTGAGAAATGGTGGAATATTTAAACTTACTGCATTAGGTACAATATCACTTATAAGAAAACCTTGATCTGCCAATATTAGATCTCCACTTTCTGTGTCAAAATGCTGCTGAACAATATTTTTATCGATATTAGATCCTGGGTGGAGCATACTAGCATAAGTCAGTACGCCATTAGGACCACACCAACTAAGCTTTTGAAACTGTTTCTATGCTTATAACTACTATAAGTAAGACGTTAGTTCTTCATTGATTATCATGATTCTTGGTACAACACAAAATACAAGTACAATCTATTATTATTCTACAATTAGTGAATTTGGTAAACAAGAATGGTTTTTTGATCTTTTAGAAATGTCTTTCATAAACCTCAAGCACAAGACTTCATATAGAGTTTGTACAAAGTAACGACAATATTTGTAACAGCAACTTCAGATATTTTGAATCTGAACGCTAAATCTGTACAAGTAAAATTATGGTGCAGTTTCAAAGTTTCATTAATGTCAAGAGTAGCTGACCAAATCACTTAATTTTTTGAACATTCCATTTCAATTAATAATTTATCTTAATATCTTTGATCAATTCATACACTTTCAAATATTGTGTGACTTGGCAATCCAGTGTAGTAAAAAATATACTTATCACTGTCACAAATTTATACATAGCTCATACTTATACCTAGAGATTTGATTAACTTATCCTTTCGCTCTAGTCGTAATCCTTGCCAATAATTTTCTTCGTCCAATAACACATTCGAACCTTAACATGAGGGACTAGCAGTACCTGCATCAATAACATCTTGGCCACACCTAGGCCTATCTGAGGCTAAAGAAGAACTTGGTTGGTCTAAAGAGGTTATGCTTGAGTTTCTGTAAACAGAAATCATAAAAAATCATACAGTATGCCATATATTATTTATAATTATAATAATAAAGTAACAAATCTTTATTGCAAAATAACTCTGCAAAATACATAATGTACTCACAGAATTAGGTGAAATAGAGTCAATATAACAAATGGGAACAACAAAATTTAAATAGTCTTCAAGAGAATAGGGTTCCAAATTGACTAACATTTTGTGTATCTTTTTTTTTTTTTGAAAGTTTACAAATTGTTCACAAGAGTAGATGGTAGATAATTGAAGATTTTCATTCAACTATACTCTACATTCTTCTCAGTTAAGGTGAGGTGATGAACTGGATACCTATAATTAAAGTTTCTTGCAGGGTACGATACGATTTTTTTTAGTGGCCTCCACATGAGATGTCCACCTAAGCGTCTCATCTATATATTATATATACTCTAAGGAATTTGGTGTTGTCTACTACTATCTACTAAATGAATTTGAACATCTTTTCCCAAGCTCATTTTAACTGGTGGACCCTGGCATCTAGGATTTTTTGATTTGAATAATAACAAGTTCGTTTATGTAGCATTTAAGACTAAGGTGGCCTTTTGTTCCAACTTGCTTATAAATTATTGGAGCAGTAACAAGCACACTAGTGTCATCTGCATATTGGGTAACTATCATCTCAACTGAACTATCAATATCTAGGAACAAATCATTAACTTAACATATATTATAAGTAAAAGTGGACCTAGGATGCTATCTTGAGCGATGCCTAATGATGTTTGTTGATTGCTTGGTATTATAATTTTTTGTAATAATAATTTTTTGTTTTCAACATGTGAGGTATGATGTATTGCACTACAAAAACGTTCCACCTATTCCATACTTTTACAGTTTAAATAGTAAAAGGTCTACACAGTCAAAAAGCATACCAAGGGGCATATTTCCTTTTTTTAAAATAGCAATAATTTGGTGATTAAAATGATAAATAGCTGTAGTAGTCGTTGGTAGTAGTCGACTTGCCTTTTATAAAACCATGCTATGCTTCAGTTATTAGGTTGCAGTTGCTCAAATGCTTCAATACCTTTGTTTGAAGTACAAGTTTCACAAATGCAGAGAGTAAGCTTATCGGCCTATAGTTTGACATGTCTGCTACATATCCTCTTTTGTAAACTGATATTAATACTTACTTCTGTGTCATCAGCATAGACTGCTCTGGTCATCAGGCCCATGTTCTGTATAGGCTTTTTTACTGTTTCCTGGTGTCACTCTAGGAACAGCACTGTATTGCTGATTTTAGTTTTTCTGGAAATTTACCAAATTTTAAACAATTATTGATAATGAAAACCAATGGACTAGCAATATGGTAAATACAGGATATCAGCAAGGTTTTAGCAAAATTATCCTCACCACTGCTGAATTTATTTGTGAGTTTATTTTTCAAATTTGGCTCAACTCCTGCAGTTTTTCAGTTGTTATAAACTCTGTAGGTATTTATATATTAGGTTAGACTATAATGTATGAAAAGGGTATAAAAGGGAGTCCTTGGTTACATTTGAAATATATATGCCTTTGCAACACTTTCTGAATTTCCAGGAATAAGTACATCTGAATCAATTGCATACCCCTTAATTTCATTGACTATGTTCCACACACACACTTTATCTTGTTATCAGAGGTAACAATTCTATTAAAAATATTTTTTCTATCACCTAATAGTTTGTTGTAAACATTTCACATATGATTGTGAGCTTCTTTAGACTTTTTATCAGCTTAAAATATAGAGCATATCCAACTTTTGTTTACATTCTTCGATATCTGGTCAGTTTGTAAAATTTTTCACTGCACATCAACATCACTTTCCGATACCTCCCACTTTATACTATGTAAGTCTTCTATAAAATTATCTTTGTTATTTTTACTGAGATTTCTACATAATTTTTCAATTTTTGATAAATTTGTATTGTTATCTTTTTGGTGGTATGGTCAGATATAATCAAATATATATATTTAAAATAAAACTGTAGGTATTGCTGGGAAGCAACAAATTAAACAACAATATCTACTTCTTTCTAGCTTTTAGGATTGTTTATCACTTTCTCAAGGCTACCAAACATAAAATTATATATCAACAACAAAAAGTTACATGCACTTGTTACTGAAAGATATTTGGTAGAAATCTAAGGAGCATGGAGACTCATCATTTTGTGAGACAATCTTGAGTGCAATATATAATATATAAGTATTTACCTAGGTATCTGTGAAGATGTTTTGCCCCATTTCTGGTCTCTGTGGAGAAAGATGATGTAGGTTGAACACCCCTCTACATTATGTGTTTACAATTCTGGCCAATTAGTCTTCTCTGCTTCACAGAAATAGCAATCACAACCCCTTGCTTCTGATCCACTAAAAATTGGATAGGTTAGATAGCAGCTAGTGAGTAGCCACATTAAGGCAAACAATCACTTCAGAATGTATAAGAAATTTCTGTAACTTAGAAAACTCAACTACTTCTGCAAGTGTCTTATTTTTGGGAAACCTGTAAAAATTGCAGAAATCTCTCTGATTGTTGTGGGCCCAACACGTAATAGGTACTGCATCGGCAATAAAATAAACATATTCACATAACCTCAAAATGAGCGAGTATATAATATTCCTGTTTTTACAAACATTCCACCGTTAAATCGTGATTGGGCATTAGCAAGCGGTTAAAATATTAGTTCACTTACCTGTTTTTCTAGTTTAGGTGGTCACATTAAGTTTAAAAACTTCTTAAGTTCTTACGGAGGATCGAGGATGAATCACTGTTACATTATTTATCACATGCTATGGTGTATTTATTAAATGAGGCATGGGCGTAGGTAATAGGTATTATATGGTCTCTGACCGTTCTACGCAAAAAGCACTTCGACGTCTTGTCCGCTCTCATATTTTCATAATTGTAGCTCTGAAATTTAACAATTTTAGAATACAATATGTCCGCTGTAATGTCGCTTCCTGCCGCATATTGGCATATCGTGCTGCTGCGGCTGCGGACATGCTGCTGCATCTGCTGACGTTACATGATGCGAATTTGACTTTGACAGAACCAATCGCCAAACATGCGGCTGCCGCATAGCGGCTGCCTCCTTCCGTGATACGGGGGCGGATTGGCAACCCAAACCTACAAATATACAAACATCTTGCCTGCATCAATATGAATAGTTAAGGAATATTACCTCTTTA
Source organism: Callosobruchus maculatus (assembly GCA_951848785.1). Taxonomy (NCBI): domain Eukaryota; kingdom Metazoa; phylum Arthropoda; class Insecta; order Coleoptera; family Chrysomelidae; genus Callosobruchus; species Callosobruchus maculatus. The sequence continues at coordinate 21,457,692 of CATOUR010000014.1, read as the reverse complement.
CTCTTCAAATTATATGCCTCCAAAGGATTGTAATTATCATGAAATAGTGATTCTAGTGAATAAATCATGCTTTGCTTTTATATGAATTGTTTTTGTACCTCGTGTAGCTGATTTTATGTAAGCAATTGTCGTATTGAAATAAATTACAAAAGAGTTTGTTTTGCTTTATTACAGTAATGCATAACTAATATATTCCCATTCTTACATAATCAGTTGGATGTCCTATACAACGTGGTAGCTTGTCACAAAAATTTACCTAACTCATTAATTACCTGTTTTGAAAATTGCACCGATTAGAAAAGTTAAAACACTAATTAAAAAAAAATGGAGTACGTGTCGTGAACAATAGTTTTATTTATTATTACGCCACTTATCAATTTCATTTTTTTAAATTAATGCTTTAATTTTTTTTCAATCAGGTCCGTTTTCAAAACAGGTAATGAATGCGTAGGGTAAATTGTTATGACAAGTTACCACGTTGTCTGGAGGCTGAATAAGCTTATATGGTATTTCAAAAAGCCCGCTCTTTTCGTAACCTACCCCACCTATCGTCGTTCACCTACACCAAACTTTTTAGATTGACCTAGGTCGTGAATATTTACAGTTTCCTGTAATCGATTCGTGAATGCATTGTAGTGACACACGCAACCCGGATGTCAGTCAAAAATGCCAGGCCAAATCCAGTCTTTCAGTGGATCTATTGTCAGTGGTACCTATTCCATCAAATTTGACGGATAAATCAGACACTTAAGATTATTAAATGAAAATCTAAAAGGGGTCAAGGTTAACAGCACTCAAGATTCTGGGCATCCTTGCGAGAGCACTGTGCATAGAGTAATCAGTAGGATGTGTCAGTATAAAAAACAGATGGATATTGCCTGTTGTACGAGAGGCAACAAAAGTGCTGCACTATTTAAGTAAAAAATCTACAAAAGCATGTACCCTCTCAAATGGAAGTGACTCAATGCAGGGCTGTAGTCTATATATAATAAGGGTGGTAGTAGTAGTAGCTGTGGGGCCCTTTTTGCCATCCCCGAATATAACCCCTCAGCCACCGCTAACTGCCCCACCCCCTCCTTGCCAAACCTTCCGGACCTTTTAACAAAGGCCAAAACGTCGGCCCAGCTTAGAGAGCATAATTCCTCTGGCTGAGTCTAAAGATCTCATATCTCAGCCAGCCTAACAACTCACAATCCCCAAAGAAGTGGTAGGCAGTTTCATCAGCCTTGCCACAGCCCATACGTAGGAAACCGGCTTCAACTTTTAATAGTGGTAAATGATGCCTGAACCTACAGTGCCCCGTCAGAACACCCACGTGGTTTCTAATGGCCCATCGGTCTTGGTTCCTTAGCCATACTACCTAGGTATTGTGCTCAGCCTGGCTATAAGGTGCTTGGCTTGTTAGCATCCCTCACTTTGCCTCCACTCTTCATCTACGGTATCGCTTACCCACTTTTTGAGGGCTGATGCTACTTGCTGCCTACTTAATCCTATAGCGGGCTCTGGGCCAACAAATGGTCTCCCGGTGCCGAGTCTGGCCAATCTATCGGCCTTCTCATGACCAAGAACGCCCGTATGACCCGGCACTCACATCAAGGTGACTTCCTTTAGTCTCGCCAGCTCGTCTAGTCTCTCCGTACACTCCTGAATCAGGGGTGTCCTAGTTCTCCAGTTCCGCAGATAGCTCTCAGAGCCGCCTAATAAGGGTTGTCTGAATCATTGTGAACATTAATATTTGACCGCCAGGCAGCTATGTGTAAAAGCTTCTTTGTACACTTTTAATATCGTCAATATACACACGATGATAAGGAGACTATATTACCAATACATATTCAATTGTCGATCTAACATAGGCAGCATAGAGTTTTAAAAAGTGTTGTTTCCTAGATTAACACTATTTCTTGTTATAAAACCAAGTCTCTGAAATGCATTATTGATAATTTTGCTATAGTGTTCTTTAAAACAGGGAAGAGCAGGATACCCAAGTCTTTAACACAATTAACATTAACTACACTTATATCGTTAAGTGCATAGTTTTAATGAAGGGTATACAATTTTCTAGAAAAACATATGCTGTGGCATGCTGAGGAACAGCCCATTAGTTTGACACCATTCATTGATTTTTTAAAGATCACTTTGAATCAGTTAACAATCCGTAATTATCTGCTACAGTTGTTCAGAAAACAAAATGATACTTTAAACCATAAATATTTACAAGTATCTGTACCACACATTGAGTAAACCCCCGCGGATACTTTACCAACCGGCAACGTCGGATCGGATGTGAAAATCGCGAAAATCGTTTTCGAAATAATTGAGGCCTTCCATACTTAAGACCCACTCTGTACACCGGTACATACGTCATCACTCATCTCACTAATTAGTTTTAGCATCATGCTGTTGAGTCGAAAACTGTTTCGAAATTGCAAAAATGTTAAGAGGTGACTATATAATGACAATTTTTGTTTCCCTTTCAATCGTCAGTTGTATTCCGTGTCAGCCTTCTGTTGAAAGACGGTGAAATACTCGTTGGGCGAAAATATTTAGAGCTTAATTGAAAAAATGCATATGCATATTGCTGTTTGAAAAATATGTGTAAGATAATTAGTCAATAACTTTTAACGTCTAACATTCTATCGCTTTATTGCCACAACAAAATTTATCCCGAAATGGAGATACCTACTACCTTGAAGTTATAAGTACGTCATTATACGTCCTTGTCCCTGTTGTGAGCACTTGTCTGTCTCTTCCTCATAGAGAAACGATCGAGCTGTGTTTCAAAGGTAGAAATCAAAAAGTCGTCCTTCCGCTATCCACATCCGAGTTTAAATCCAATTAAAGTTGGTCCTGGTTACGGAACCCCTCAGATCTATTTTCCAGAGGAAAATACGACATTGTGCAATTGCCGCTGTTGCTCATAACACGGAGCAGCGATGTTTTCAAAAGACTCTCTCGACGGAAGCCGTTACCAGGGGAGACCACTTAATGAGGACTCGTCCTGAACAGGGAGCCAGGCGAGCAGGAAGCACACGTAGGTCAAGAGATGGCAGTGACATTTATTTGCAGGTTATCCAGTGATCATTGTCGTCGCAACTTTGAAATGAATATGTAGTCACTACGATAATAGGTCATGTTTACTTAATTATCCAACGTATGTAAAGCGAAAAGGCATTCACAACGATGTTTAAAAGTCCAAAGTTTGACACGGAATAATCAAGCAAAATATTTGCTTTCAATCTTTTAGTTCTACGGGGTGATTCCTAACTTGATACCTTTCTTTAACTGCGTAGAGAGGTCGTTAAAATATACAACTTGTTCAAATATCCCTTTTCCGCAACCTGGAAAATAAGCCAGGCACAGAATAAAAAAACCTAATCAGGGCTTACGTATCAAGCAATACCTAGTCCGTTTATGTTTAGTTTTTTGCTTAGATCCTTGTCTTCTTGACTAGGTATTGTACTGTGTGAGCTAGTGCAGCAGTCGCTTTCCGTCTGTCGTTACAAAGTTTAAATTAATAAATCCTTAAATTGGCATATTATTTGGAAACAGCTTTTAGCATTTACTAATTTAAAATTAAATACGACAAACAGTAAGTGACTAGTGCACTAACTGAGCAGAGAATTAAACATAAACGGACAAGGTACGTCTCGATATAGAAGCCCATATTTACTTTTTTTTGATTCTGTACCTAGTCTATTGATGTTTTGTTTTTTCCTCGAATTTACCGTTCTTTTATCGATCGGGCATTGTACCTATAATTACCTTACTCGCGTACAGTTTATTGTTGTTAATTTTAAATTGATAAATCCTGAAAGTTGTTTTCAAATAATATACCACTTTTAGGATTAGTCAATTTAAGCTTAAACGATAAACAGATAGTTACTACTACAAAAATCCAAGGAAGAAACTAAACACAAAGCGACCAGGTACGTCTTGATACACAATCTCAGATTTATATTTTTTTAATTCTGTATTCCGTTTATTTTCCACATTTTGGTAAAAAAGTTGAAAAAGTTGTTCAACTTAACGACTTCTTTGCACAGTTGAAAATTATTAACTTAGGACTCACCCTGTACATAAGGCCTCAGGCGGTAAAATGACTTCCAATGTGCAGGTTAATTTATATATTAACGGCCCGTTAAAGTCAAGGTAACAAAAAACCAAATAGGAGGAAACTATCAACAAGGAATTAATATGCGAATAAATAAATTTTCTAGTATAACTTCAAGAAATAATGAACTATGTGCACTTCGATACCAAACGCAAACCACTGTAAGCAAATACCGACATAATAATAAAAAGCTGAGTACCTAGCCACCCTTCTTCTGCCCAGGCATCTGCTTCACAGGTTTGAAATGAAAGAAGACGTAGGTATGTAGCAAACTTGTGTGTCAGCTATTCTCTAAAGCAGTAAATATTTGTCAAAAAGCAGACTCTCTAAAGGAATTAGTAAATAAATGTACAGAATATGAAATTATAATAAAGAAAATATTTGACGCCCACAAGAAATAACATATGTATGTCCATAAGAAAAGTATTTTCAATATAGCACAGTAAAATTACACAGAATGTACTGCTTCTGTACTTTCAATGCATTACCAAGTTACGTTAAATGTTTCCACACCGTAAAAAGTTTATAGACACTCAAGATACACCTTGAGGGATGCAACTAAAGAAGGAAAGAGAATAAACTAGAAGTGAAAAAACACTTCAAAATATTAACCTCTAATCTGTACAATTATCTCCGTATTAAAACATTTCAAATTCCAAACTTGTTATTTTTCCCTAATTTAAAAGCACTTGGGCCAAACTTAGTTGCGAAACCTGGAACTACAAAGAAGAGTGGTGGTGTATTCTGATTCTCCTCGTTATACCCCCTGCCTTTAACATGCTCCAATCACACCAAAAGAAGCGGTATTATAGCTTTTACAGACGTTCGTTTTAATTTTTATACTATGTACGCCTTTTCGTCCGCCCAGCGATACTAATGATATAAAATACATCAATAATATAATACAATCCTTAAAATCGTTTTAATGCATTTAAGATTAAATATGCATAATCCGCTAAACGAAAAAATAGATGCTGTTGGAAAGTCATAAAGCAATATCCTCGCTCGTTTGGTTGAGGAGACTGGAAAAGTGCAGCAAAGTTGAAGATTAATGAGGATTAGAACCTAGTAACTATGTGTTTGAATTAGGAGCAAACCTCACAGGGCCACGGCCAAAACCTATTAAAGGACTGCCTACTTTAAACATCAATTTGCTTTGAGGAAATTTCATTTTTCTAACATGACACAGGGGTCTGATAACCCACTCGCTGACACCAGTCCAGGTGATAGAGATTCTATCTGAGAACGATACGGTATGGGAACCCTCTGTGAACCCAAAGCACTAGATTCGAGGAATCAACAACTGAGAAACGTAGGATATTTAGAACAGACCACAGTACAGTATGAAAAGAAACACTGTATTAACCAATAAACTAATACATGGTTGAAATCAGTGACTAACAGAAATAACTACTCCAAGGAAAATACTCCCACCAACATTGAATTACACCATTGGCTCGAGTGCTTTCTTTGAAGGAATATGGAGATAGTTATTTCCACGTAACCCAAAGTGTACTTCAGGATATCACAATTCTTGTTCAGATCATGTTCTGAATCGCATATCTGGCACCCCAGTCCCCGTGCAGCGTTATTTCAATCTTTCCAAACAAGAAGCATACTTTGGGTAAGATGGAAATCATTTACTTCGTCATGTTTCATCAAAGTTCAAAACAGAGCTGTCATGGACTAGGAACATCGTGCTGAAGCGATTCAGGAAATGTCCTAAACGGGGAGTGCAATATCCTTGAGCACACTTTGGAAAAGGGAGGAAATCTGCTTCTTAATACAGGGAGACTAATGCACTGGACAATGTAAATTGTAAAAGGATCCTACACATACCTGAAAACCTTGTAGGCGGCTCTTGAGCTATAAAGCAGAAAGCACAGAGGGAAAACCAGTTTTTCCACGGTTGAGGCGGAAAGTCAATGATGAAAAGCCCGAAACGTGAAGGCATATAAAATATAAAAGGAATAATAGGGCTTTCGCAAAACATTTTTTAAACTGCCTCCCGGAAAGTTCTCTTAACCTGGACGATTCGGGCGGAGCTGGGAAGCTATTTTTTGATTATCTTCAGGAAATCGGTTTTCCACGGTATTCTTTTCTCAAAAAAGAAAGCGCACGAAGTCGCTTTATGAGTAGGCTAATTTCCAATTACCTTAACGCTTTCGATGCTTAAGCGGTTTGTGCTGAAATTGAACGAAAAGGATAAGCTGTTAAGAAAGATGAATTTTTGTCCACTTTGGCCCACCATGCCCAAACCTCGCTTAGCAGAAAATAATTTTTCCAAACATCAAAAAATTCTAAGTCCCTTGATTTCTGGAATAGGCAAGGTGTTCCTTTCACAGGCCAAATGAATACAACAAGATTTTCAGTTTTTCAACCCCCCACTCCCGAACCACCCCAATTTCACCCCCATCCAAAAAAGTAGAAAATGATCAGGAACCTCTAAAATGTTCAAAAACGAAGTTGGAGATGTTTTTGCGTTTTTAGTTTTTCTATTATTTCTGCGCCGCCACTGACACGATTTATAAAAGCCATACGTCTTTTCCATGGTCGCCACGGTAGTAATACTGTATCAAAACTTCAGTAATTTTTGGTAGGATAAGGTCGCTCAAACAGAAACTCCTTATTTTTCTATCTGCGACGTTCGTTTCGACTTATATAGCATATAGAACAATAAGGAATTTTTGTTTGAATGACCTTATCCTACAAAAAATAACTAAAGTTCATCACAGTAGGTCAAAATCCTTTACAAACTCAAAATTTCACTAAAATCAATCCAATAGTTTCCTCGTTAGACAATGCAGAACGATCTAAAGCAATACTCGTATGTTTACATTAGAAGGGATTCTAGGTCCTTGGGTTTCTGTAAATAGGCGAAGCAATGTTCGGATGGACCTACAAAAGTTATTTTTGCCGCTAGATGTTCCTTCACAGGACAGTGGACAATCCAATACGAATACAAGAAATTGTTCAATTCTACAACCCCCCCACCCCACCCCCATCCACACCAAAATACACCCTCACCGAAAAAAAGCAGAAAATGATCACCTAAAACGCCTAAAAACGAAGTTTGGAGAATATTTGAAATCTTTCATTTTTGTTAATTACTCCAGCGCCCCGATTTTCAAAATTATAGCAGCATTACCTACTACGACTCCACGGCATATTGCTGACTAAATTTCATCAAAATCCATGCGGCGCGGTTGCTGAGATTACGAGGCTTGAAAAATGCCAACAGACCGACAGATAGGCAGACCGACGGAAATGAGTAACGTGCATTTTCGTTATGTAGGGATCATAAAACGCCCAAAAAGCGTGTTATCTCAAAATCGAAAATTTTCGCGATCACAATACTCCCCTCACCTGTCGGTGTAGGAGGTCCAAAGAAGTCGATGGTAGGTGAATAGATAAATGCATCAAAGTGGACCTCGTAACAAAAGATCCTGGGGCAAAGTCATGTTGTCTTATTTTCAAATGTCTTGAGTATATTATAGTATACTACAAGATACTTTTATATATAATTGTAGAATATTAAGCAATTAGGAACATCATAAGCTAATATTTAGTATCCTCTATATTAAACGCACACTAAAAGGACATAGGAATGTTAGCTGATTAACTGGTGATGGTTACAACACAGCGAAAACAATATTTTGATTCTCATACCTCAAACTCTTTCTCATACCTTTACTGCAGGATTGCAAGTATAAATTCAGTTGGCTAAACTAATAGTTTTCCATCAAGTATGTAAAATGAAGCAATTTCACTCATTTTACAAGTTTGCAGCTCGCAAATATTCAGCACACGCTGGCAGCCGCTCGGGTTCCGCTTTTACGACCTGCTGCTCCTTAAATTATTCAGATACCTTACTGTTAAACTGTTTAACTTCGTTTGCTTTATTGCAAGATCTCAAAACAGTACACACTTTGATAATAGGTTTAATACTCGAACATGGCCACACAAAGGCACTGCGTACAGACATTTTTTTGGTAATGCTGTTTAACCATTTTAGAATATTTCGAGTAATACTCAATGTATATTTACATACCTCAAGATTTAGTAGGAGGTACTGCCAACTCAAAAGGTTCCAGAAGTTATAGAGGACATCCCACTTAACAGTAACTCTCAGATATGGTCTTGTACAATATATTACACTAAAGATCCATCAAAATGTTTAAAATGGGATATTTTTGACAATCCATTGCATGAACTGTTGGTTCTTGGGCTTTTCGGCCGGCGTATACACGTTCCGCCGCCTTGACGGCGGCGCGCTCCGCTGCTTGACGTTTCGTCAGGATGAGTGGTCGGCATCCTCAGAAGCTGATGTTACCTGTTCTCTCGGAACACGCCGAACTGGTGACATCAGCTTCTGAGGATGCCGACCACTCATCTTGGCGAAACGTCAAGCAGCAAAGCGCGCCGACGCGACGCCAAGGCGGCGGAACGTGCCTGCGCCGGCCGAACAGCCCAAGAACCAACAGTTCATGGCCACGAAAGTCTTACACAATACAATCCATTATATCTAGGCACAACAAATAATAAAGTGAGTGAAGAAAACTGTGTCATTTCTCCTTTATGTGCCTTCTCTTCTAAAAAGGTTGGCTATCATCACGACGATTCTTGCTTCTGCTGTGCCGGCTTAATATTTCAACTTTTGTTACTCTTTTCATCCAAGAAGCTCTGATTGCATACCTACCCACATTTTGAAAGCCTCCAGTCTTTTCTGATCAACTTTGTTCGTTATCCACGACTCCATTCTATAGAGAACGAGTGAGAAACTATAACACCTGGGAAATCTGACCTTAAGTTCGATGGTCAGATCTCTAGGGCAGCATACTCTTCGCATATTGGTGAAAACAGCTCTAGCTTAACCTATTCTAGATTTTTTGTCTCGAGAATGTCCTCCAGACTTGTTCAAAATGGTACCCAGGTATTCGTACTACCTCACTCTCTTTTTTACTTACTTACTTATTTGTATAAATAGTAAGATAAAAATATATGGCACCTCGAAAGCTACGCTTTGTATGAGGTATAGACTGTAGAAATGAACACTATAATTTAGCTAACCTAATACTGTCGAGATCAGTCTAAAACATCTTGCTAGCAAAGGTGGTATCTGCCTTCTTCCCAATTCGATGTGGCCTTTAAATAAAGCTCCTACAGCTTGTCTCAATTATGGAATATTTCCTAGTCTTCCTCTTATCGTGAAATTGTATACTCTAAATTTTGACGGCTGCCTCATTGCGAATATACAATTTTCCTTCAACGTTTGCTTTGCTGATAATCATATTGAGCAAAAGACCTGCTTCTACACTGTTATTCACGATTTTGTCAGAACGAGGAACACTAGAGAGGCTCTGCGAGCTCATCTTTACCAGGTTGAGGTCCCTACTGCCCGAACCAGTCTCAGTCTCCTCCGACATTCCTTCTTTTGGAGAGCTTCGACGCTGTGGAATGAGCTGCCAGGAATTTGTTTTCGGACGGTTACAATTTACAGCGTGCACAGACGCTTATCCTTTCGCAGCGTTTCTACAGCGCCATAGGCTTTCAGCCTTTGTGGGAGGATAACCATTAAAAAAATCATTCTTTGTAGGTCCGCGGTACTCTGGGCTATTACCATGGTATCATCGGAAAAACGTATGTTGTTTATGCCGTTTCCTAAGATATAGCTTGCTGCATAATTTTCTTTCCTGTCTTACTCCTTTTTCAACTTTGATCTTGCCTGGTCTTTCCTCTCCTCTTTAAAAAACAGCTCCTTGATTATCGTATAACTTGCCGCATAGCCAACATAAAATTAGTAATGTAAGAGGTCGAAAAAAGCAGTTGTTGGAGATTGACTGTTTCTAAAAGTCAGCCAAAGTAACAAGCTACAACTCAGCAGCACAGATGGGTAAGGAATACAAGCTATAGTGGGATTCCTTAGTACTTTAGTACCTCAGCATTTTCGGGCGTCAATTATTAATTTAGCAATAAACGCATAAAACTTCGAGCATAGCCGAGTCAGTTAAAAGATGGAGCAGTCAAGCACTGTAGGCTTGTAGAGCTACTCAGTGAAATGATATGTGCCTCTTCTGCCAAACTAGTGTGGAGTAGGTAATCTAAGGAGCCTCTCAAGGTAACAAAATGATAATATTCTTTAGCACTCTAATTCCTGAGTAGTATTAGACGTATCTATGTAATTGCATATCTTCAACTCTCCAGCGAATCATCTGATAATTAAGACCATCTTTGAAGAGTAATACTATCGAGCTGCAGAGACATAATCAAATAAATAAACACCGAAACTCTTAGGCCTTCCAGGAATGCCTGGCAAATTAATTAATTTACTGCTTATGCTTTCCAGGCAGAGCAAATTAATTCCTCAAACAAAAACAGCTTCAGGTTTTTCAATTAGTGAATATTAAAGGTCGTAGGCCATCTATGTTTCACGAGCAAATTTTATCTTAAATTGAATAAACGCTAGATGCCAGGAGCTTTTCATATTATGTATCAGACTAGTTAACCTCCAGTGCTTGTCCACCACATTCGAGGGGAGCAAAAATTGCTGGAAATTGCATAAACACCTACTCATAGTGTTTTTAGCTCAAGGATAGAGCTCAGCTACCAATATCGTATTTAGAGTTTCCAGAACTCGTTAAGGTGCCAAATGTATTTTTTATTATAGCGGGTATAGGAAAATGAGCTTTATCGCAAGGACAGAAGTACTCACATACCCGGAAGTGTGAGTGAGTCTGCCCGTCCGACGTTTTACCAGCTTGAGCCTCTGAGATCTTGTCAAAAAACTCGTTCCCTATTTTCTTACCCTCAAGTCTTTCTATCACTCACTAAATCTTCGGCAAACGACATAGGAACATGAGTGTAGGGCTGGTCCGAGCCCGTTGGTCTTCTGGTTTTAATTACCGATTCAGCGTTTTCGGCTTTCTTTGGCACTTAGGATTTTCTTTACAGTACAGTGGGTGGTCTTCCTTGTTACCTGCATTTAGATATTTAGATCTTTCGTTAGGCTTGCAGGCTTCCTTGTCTGGATATGAGCTACCTCTCACGCTTGAAGAGCACATGTTGCATCATGTCTAGCTGTCAGCAGTGGTGGCACTGGTCATCGGTAGCTCTTCTTACCCTTTTCCGATAGACGCGGAACGGGCGATGAGCCGTTAGAGCCTATGTCAGGAAAAAGCAGGTAGTTCAGTGCTCTTAGTTCACCCATTTTCTTACTGCTAGTTTCTTTTTCCTGCATAACCTCTGTTGTTTGAAACCATATTATCTTCTGCCACTTCTTTTAGATGCCAAATGTAAAGCTGCCATAGTAACGTAAGACTTACTTTAGTGGTAATCAAAATACTTTCGAAATTGTTACTGAGAGGGGAGTGTAAAAATGTTGTTGCAGTTGATAGGATACGTAAAGGATAAACAAGATATCTGGATGCTGTGATGGCCCAACAGATGTAGGTAACACCGACCTTGAAGAGATATGGAACTAAATGCATTGGGTGGGTGTGTCTGTCGTATTCGTAGTTGGTTTTGTATTTCAACATCTACTTAAGGGTCCCTCACGTAAGGTTCTGTTGAGTAATACTCAAGTAATGAAATGTCAAAACGACATGTCAGCATGACGTTTCGTTGAAGTCAAGGCCGTTTTGTAGGTTAATTCTGGAGTACGGTGTTGGCAGTTTCTGTCACATCCGGAAGAATGCCAGAACACGAAATACTGGCATAAAACAAAAAGAGATAACAGAAAACAGCAAAATGCGTAGACATAGGCATAACAAGTTGACTTACATTTGAAATACGACAACGTCGCCAAATGAATCCCGCCGTCTCGTAGATGTTGTCTAAGAAACAGATACACAAGGAAAGCCACATTGGAGGGTCCTTTAAGAATCCCTTAAGTATTACTCAAGAAAACCTTAAGTATTACCTATACAAGGTGTGACCTTCAAGGATGGCCTTTGTTTGTACTTGTACGAGTATAATAATGATAATTAAATCTCGGTCGTACCATGACTTAAGCAGTTCATCCAGATTCAAAACAGAGTCAGATTATCAGGCTCTGAGTAGAGTGGGACGATTCAAGAGATTTTTGAAAATATCATCTGTTGACAGCAAGGCTGCAAACCATCGCTTAATCATTCTTTTTTACTATTAGCTACTGGCTCAAATGCATAAACCAACAAAAATGTCCTATAATCTTGAATATTCTTCAAAAGAAATCTTTTCCCTTTATTCATGTCCCTAGAGCAAAACCAGAGTCAGCGAGTATTCCCTTGGAAACAGAATCAGCAGAGGGATGATCGTCTCCTGGTCTCAGCAATAAATGAGTATTGACCTGTTTATTTACCGCGCCGCTTTGGCAACTTTGATTCGAATTCGTGGAAAGTTTAATTGTGTTTTCTTTGCCGCGGGATTATATCGATAAATTGGTGTAGGGACTGAAAGCAGCAATAGTGAGTGGAGCTCATGGAAAGACATGAACGTGGCGTAGATTTATTTGGAAGAGGATTGGAGATTTTTCACATGTTTTAAGTTTTGTAGACTGATGTGTCTATGGGCCGAGGCTGTTTATTCAAAAAATGTAAAGTGTAGAACAGTCAAATAGATTTTTTTATAGACTCAACGTAACCACTATACATATGGTACAACTCCAGCTTATTGTACGTTTTTTTAAGATCATTAATTCTTGAAAGGACTCAAGAATTAATATATTTCTTAAATTTAAGATACCGCGTGATTGCGATGAAATTTGGGCCACGATATGCTGTGGGGTCGTAGTAGGTAATGCTGCCATAACATTAAAAATTCGCACATGGACGACGGAGTAATTAGCTAAAAACGTAAAAAATTAAAAGTTCCTCAAACCTCATTATTAGGCGCTTTGAGGTTTTTGACCATTTTCTACTTTTCTTGCGTGGGGGTGAAATTGGAGTGGTTGGGGTGTGGGGGGTTCGAAAAACTGAAAAAAATGTTGTATTTATAATCGGCTATTCCCTGACCTGAGGAGAAAAGACCTAGTGTTATAATGCACTTTTTTAAGTCCATACGAACATTGCCTTGCCTATATTATAGAAACCAAGTGACTTACAATTTTCTGATGATACATGCGAGTATTGCTTCTGATCGTGTTGTTTGGTGTAACATGAAAACTATTAGATTGATTTTAAGGAAATTGTTACCCGACGGCGAGGATGGAAAACGTTCATGACTTTTAGAAATCGTGTCAGTTGGGGCGCAGCAATAATAAAAAAAAAAATAAAAATATAGAAACACCTCAAACTTCGTTTTTGGGCATTTTACGGGTCTCTGATTATTAGATGTGAGAAGTAAAAGCACTTTGGATACTTTGATGTATTGCCTAAAATAAATTTTCAGATTTTTCGAAGTCTCAGTTCAAACTGGAGCCGAACACAGCTTAACAAATCAGGATCAGGATTTATTTCACGGGCTCTGTCCTGTATAGAAATTACTGCACAGGATGTAGGAACCAAGGTGACAAGATAAATGGAGTGCAAGATGAGGAAATAAGAAACCCCAGCTCCAGTGGCTTCAGGCAACATATTAGTTGGAAACACGGGTCGAGTATATACCTTATATTATAAAACTGTCCTGGATAATGAGGACAGTTTTATTTGTTTGCTCTTTAATTCTTGTGAACCAGTAACACTGTATCTAGTATCTCTAAAAATATCATTATCTTTAAGCTGCTGTTAAGTCCATTCACCTTACCTTATTTTGAATAGAATATACGTATAACGTGAGTCGATCTTCTAACTGCGATATACCATACATGTGTTATCAATCGATTATCGAAGAATTGATCCTGCTGACTATGGAATAAGGCCTGTTGACGAAAGCATTTGGTGAGTAGCCTAATAGGGTCGATCATTGTTTTGCAAATAAGTAGGACCTTGCAGCTATAAAGGCATATAAGACGTTATCAGTGCAGCGCTGCAGATTCATCTTTCTATCCAAAATAGCAAAACGTGATCTGCTACCAATTGCTATGATTCGTAGCCACAGCGGAGTGGCTATGATGAGCCCACAAGTAATTGTTCGTAACTTATAGTTGAATCGACTTATTTTTAGGGATGACGTGCGATTTTTGTTTGTTATTGCATGAACTTGATTCGAGAGTGTGCAAAGACAAACATCACACGCGAAAAATAATAACTGATATATTGATTAAAACCTAATGAAGCGAGAAATTCAGTTTAAGTGAATATGAAATGAAAACAGTCACTAGTATCCTAACATGCAATACTGGATATTATTTACAGAATAGCAGCTCTGAGGCCAGAGTATGAAAAAACTAATAAAGCCATATTAAGCTCAAACCTTTCCCATGTATGTTGCCTTTACTTTGTTTAATATAGATCAGTCAAACTGTATATTTAATTCCACAGTTATCTATGTGGCAGCTCTTTGATGCATGCAAGTCACACAGAGCCTTTTCTTTCCCAGCTTGCTTTTAACAGATCCTTTCTCCAGACTAAGCAATTATTACAATCTCAAGCTATTATTAGACACTAGGATCGTGGATTGAATGATCATTGAACCTTCTCACTTCTGCTTGCCAGACGGAGAAAGTACTGACCCACTCTTATGGTATTCTTTTTCTGTAATGGAAAAAGCTTTAATGGCAACTCTATAAAATTCAAGCAGAATATTTTAGCTGTGAAAACTCTTCTTCACTTATTGAGTGGATTTTGTACTTACGGCGATTTACGCAATTCTGAAGATTGAGTTTTTAAAGCGAACACCAGATAGGAGTAAAGAATAGTGAAACGCAGAATTGACATCATTACTAGCTCTAGTATAGCTCTTTTATTATGTCTTGAGTTGTAAGGAGGTCTCGTAGTTTGAATGTTTGAAGAAGTAGGAAGGCATACTTAGCTCTAATAACACGTAAAAACATATAGATACCATTAATTTCTAACTATCTACACTTAATATAAAATTTATGAATGAATTATGAACCACTGAGATAAATAAATATTTTTAAGACACATCATTGGCACTAGGGGTAAGCGAAATGAAAAATAAGAGATAATATCATCCTCAGTTCCACTTACTCTATGGCGTAAGAGCTGAGGGCTTTGCCTGAATTGCATTATTCCTGAAAGGCCTAAGTTGGAACGAAGCTGAAGATAAAAAATCGGGATGCATCAGACGTATGCTCCACATCTTATATCGTGAAGTCACAACATCAAAATATTACCAGTTAGTGCAAACACGGGGTACTGACAGTGGATTTATCATAATTTTATTCGTGTAGTGTCAGATTCATAGGCTCAGAACAGAAGACGACAAATTTTGCAACGGAAAGATAACTGAGAGGAAACGAACGAAAGTGATTCCATATCATCCTCATTTTTGTATCTGTGCATCATCCGAGTCTCGGATAATTTAAAATATTTCTTTTGCTCATCCCTTCCATAGTACTACTACAACTTTCTACCAAACTGTGACACAAGGAGAACCAAATCAATCTAGTTACCACATTTTTCAAGATACCGCCACTTTGATATCGATTGATCTAGTTGTGTATTCCCCGTGTGGGGGCGAGTTAGAATAACCTCCCATCGCATATCCTGCGTGTCGTAAAAGGCGACTAAAAGGAACCGAACTACTTGACGGTATAAGCAGTAACCTCTTCTCAACCAACAGCTTTGGGTGGACGAGTCGAGAACAGTCAGGACACCTTCTTGTCCTTGGGGTGAGAATTTGCCCCTAAAGGCGGATGAACCAGTAGATACCATCTGGTCAACGGCACGAGGATGCAGAAAGCAAATGGGAAACTACTGCATTAAAGATCTTAAAGATATGCCAAGAGAAACTCGTAAATGAGTAAATGCATTTTACGAGTTCACAACATGTCTGTTAAGACATTGTGACTATGATGATGACATAGTTGTGTAGTAAAAACACAGAACGACAACGCTCGGCTCGCGTCGAATTGTCGTATATATTTTGACCGGATCAAAGAGAAACTTCCAATTTTTCCAGCAAACACCACCGATTTTGTTTGTTCCGCTTTACATCTTAATTCCAGGACTTTTCCTCGCAATTTCCTCTGCAACCCTGAAAATGTTTACAAAGTGCTGCCCCGTTGAAAGAGGAGGGATTTTTATGTTTTAGTTTTCATTCGACGCGACAGGCGTTCGCGAGCTATTCTAACAATCATGATGGTACACAAAAGTAACGTAATTTCTGAAACTATATAATATCAGTACATTGGTGATATTTCAAGCCATGTTTCAAAAATATAAAACTTATATGGAGACGAAACCGTATAATCAGCAGTCATCAAATACGTTTGGGGGTTTGATAGTCAGGCTTTGCCTCTGTCTTGGAAAATACACCACGGTATTCCTTCTTCTTTGGGTGTCATACGCTTTGCAGTGTGTAGGGGGCTATCTGCTCTCGTGGTCGACGATGTGTAGAGTGTCGTACTCTGCTCTCCTCACTATTATTGAGATGTCGTTGACGTGACACCAATTTCTGATATCCCGGAGCCACGAGAGTTGCTTACGACCTGGACCTCTACTTCGTTCAATTTTATCCATTAAAACTTCTTTCAGTTGCCTATATATCTGGGGCCTGTGAGCATGTGACCTGAGTAAGCTACTTTGTGTTTTTTGTGATTTCCAGTAACTCTCTTTGGCTGTTGCGTAATATGCTCTGTCCATGAAATTATCTAAAGCCAACGGAGCGACCACATTTCGAAGTCTTCGATTCTTTTCATCCTAATTTTGAGGGACCAAGTTCCAGCACCGGAAATTAGTATTGGCCACATTTTACCACTCGGAGTTGAGGTTTAGTGGTGTTTCTCGGCGTAAAAGAAAGCTGTTAGACTTTATAAAACTATTCCTGGCAATCGGAAAGCTTATTCTGATTTCTTCGTCACAGTCCCATTTATTGTTGAACCCAAATATTCGAATTTATTTACTCGTTCGGTCAGTTGGTTGTCTATGGAAAGTTGATCGTTGGAATGCTATTTTCAACTTACAATCATTAATTCAGTTGTTATACTGTTTTTTAGACCATACTCCTTTCCGCTTCTATTTATTTTGTCCACAATATAATTAAGGTCTTCCATGTTGCGATATCATCAGCGTAAGATAGGTTATTCATAGGGAAGCCATTTATTTTGACGCTTTACGTTTCGTCTTCAAGTGCTAACTGAAAAATCTGTTCGACGGCGACGGCTGCCGAGCCAAGCTTGAGTTTGCGTTAGTGAATCGGTGGAAGCGCTTGCGAGGCGAGGGTCGTGGAATAATTTCCTGGATCTTGAGCTGGCTGTAAGGCTGGCAGCAAGTACCACTAGAAGGAGAGCAGAGGTGTGGTTGGACATCTTGTGAGATGGAGAGGAATCTCTGGACATCTCCGACAGGCTAAAGAGCGTACTTCAGGACCTCTAGCAAAGGTGGGGCGGTTCTTTCTCTCACTGAACAGAAGCCGGCTTAGCTTACTTGTGGGCTTCCTATCTGGCTATAACACGTAGAGGCTTCACTCGTACGTGATAGGGCTAGCAAGCGACCCAAAGTGTGTACTGGTGGCTCTTGTTACCAGAATGCCTGTTTCGTTCCACCACTCATGCATTGGTAGTCAAAATATAGAAAGTAATCAACCCAGTTCGATTCCATAAGGTTAACTGACAGCCTTCTAAAGCAATTACTGACGCTAATTTGCAGCCTATCTTCAAGAGAGGTATCTAGAAAAATCCTAAAATGATTGGGCTATAACTGGTTGAAAACGTGCATCAACAATGGCTCCTGTTTTCGGTTAAAACTGGAAAAAACTCATTTTAAATCAAAATAATTACATTTGAGAGACAAAAACAATTATTTTTATTCAAGAAGGTACACAGATATTGAGCAAATATTTACTCAATGTCTGTTTACCCCTTTGAATGAAAATCCTATTTTTTATTGAGTAGTCAGCTGTGAAATGTAATACTAATGTGATGCACTGCTTATTTGAAATGAGTTTATTCCACCTTTAGCTCCAAATATAAATTTTTCTATAGATACTTCTTTTGAAGATGGGCTATAAATGAACGTCAACAATTGGTTTGGAAAACTGTCAGTTTTGTTAAAATAAGGCGAATTCAATTCACTTGACCATATAGAATTGAACTGGGTTGATTACTCTTAAGGCCAGATGGATCTTTTACATAAAACATAACGTATATTTATATTATTCGTATTATATTACTGCATGTAATAATTTCGAGAATAAAAATATTCACCAGCTTACCTTTATATTATCTTTTAATGCTTCTACAAGAGCCTCACAGACTTCTGGAACTATTTCCGGTATAGGTTGTTTGGAAATCCTGAATAAATATTGAAAACTAATAGATGAATCACCCGTGGCTAAATATCTCAGAATTATCGCTAGTCTGTCCTGGATAGTGATAGCTTATTAGTATAGTAGTATGAAATGGCAGCAAACTTCTATACTACACAGGGAGGGTGAAATTAAAAAAAAATGAACCTAAATATACAATGTTAAATTGCGATTATATTTCTAAGGAGTTTGGCCTAGCTTATTTGCATGTGGTTCAAGGGAAGATCTGATGAATTTTTTCCAAACTTAAAGCGAGCCATATGTTTTCTTACGGTTTAATGAATGTCCAATTAATAGGCAATTTTTTGTCTCGTGTTAGGATTTCAATATTGTATGTTGCATAATTAGCCCATAAGTCAAGAAACATTGCGATCCGAAGACACCGATTTACATTATTGGTTCTTATTTTGTATTTATCAACAACGAAAATTTTACTTATTTATTATGAGCTTTGTATCATATAAAGCCATACGATAAATAATAACGAAAACGTAATTCCGTGTTCTTTAGAACGACCGACTTAGGAATTTATTGAATTTATAAAAAAAAGGTTGCCTAGTGGCTGTAAATCAGTGTTAACCAGTGCGTGCCTATATATCAAACCCCTTAGATCGCTAAAGGTCCCAAATGATTATTTGGATTAATTGTTATAGCAAAGTAACTCCATGAGGCCAAAGCATTATAGGAAGATATGATCAGCGCAGTGAAGAATGGTATGGTATGCAAAAAATTATAGAGTTGATGCCTTTCATAAAAATTTGGATATGCTTGGTTAAGCCCTAAAATTGAGCGCAACAAATATGAGAGGGTAGTTTTGGCCCATTTAAGGCAGATCTTTCGGTTTGCTTTAAATAAAAGAATTGAGAAACATAGAAAGACGAATTTTGGAGAATTTTCAATTTTCATAAAACCGATGAAGTTCCATTCTCAAAAATAAAGTACCTAACACTTTTAAAGACGCAATTTCACTTCACTTCACGTTGACAGTGCTCCTGGATGAGCCTGAAAATCACACAGATTAAGCATGACACTGTTTAATCGTATCACATTCCGACAAAGCTTATTCTATCTTTTTTTAGTGGAGATCATAAATCAGACTGACAGAACTTCCTTTAGTACATCGGTTACAAACAGAATGCAGGAGCCCTCCAAAGGCAAAGTTTGAATAGCAAAACATGGTCAAAATCCTTTTTGACTGCGTCGTACGATGACTAGCGTTTGAAGAAATATACGAATTTCATTTTACTAAAATTCATTCACTCTATAGATGACGAGTCTGTGGAGCATCAACTTTTTCAAATCAGCCAAACTTGACCTTCATCATATACTTGGGTCTCTTGTTACACATCTCTACAAATCCACATCCACATTCATGTGAAATATATCTTTGATTAGGATGGGCAACTCTGATTATGTGCGCTGCAAATCAAAGCAAAGTATACTTTTAAGAAAATGACTCCTCCTCGTTGAAGCAGGAAGCACAGGATTAGATGATTCGCGTAGTGACCAAAGCTATCACATTTTCATGCTCCAGTGCTTACACGGATAATCGGTGACAAAAATTGCAAGGTAAGCCACAGAGACAAAGCTGTTAGACGACGCCGTCTTCTTTGTTCACCAGTATCCTAACGCAACTGTTCCTTGGCAACCGCATAAAGTAGCAGGAGCCTTACCCTATCCGACTGTATTGGAGCGATTTTCTGCTGCCGTCAAATCGACTAGAAGAACGTAAATTTCGTCGGCAGAAGTTTAAAGGTAAACTCCCAACTCCTGAACTCTATTTTCGACGGAGCTGTAGCCGGCTTATGCAGCGTAATCGTTTTTATACTCGCTCCGACAAAGAAACTATTTAGGGGATAACTGAAAATCGATGAGACAGTTCGGGGGTTACAAAAAACCGCAGTGAATATACAAGCAGAGAACTAACTTCAATGCCGCCATAAGTATCTTAGCAGTAGGACGGGCGATAAATTAATGAAGATTTATATGCAAAAAACTTTTAGAATTGCTACATTGAGCGTTCATGCATTAGTCCGGGATCCCAGACCCATTTTCACTACTTACTACTAACAAGCTAATTTTGCGTGAGTAGCTTCATTTTGATGAGACGCCCAACTTTTTCCTGTACAAAAATTCTCGATTGTGATAGCTAACAGGGGTAGCAGGGATGAAATATGTCAATTTGACGAGTGTCAAAAATTAATTACTAACAGTTAGTTTTTCAACTAAATCGTAAGAATGTGATCAACCTTATTAGAAAAAATGTTTGTCCTACAAAATCTATGGCTTGATCACATTGTCCCCCTTCATCCAACATGTACCAATAACAAGGTCATACAAATTTATTACTAACAGCCTGATTTTTTCACATATTTCATCCCTGCTACCCCTGTTAGCTACCACAATTGAGAATTTTTGTAAAGGAAAAAGTTGGGCGTCTCATCAAAATGAAGCTACTAGCTATTAGCTTGTTAGTAGTAAGTAGTGAAAATGGGCCTGGGATCCCGGACTACATTGTTTTGAGTACGTTTTGAGGTACATGACAATGTCATTGTCAACTCTGATAGTTTGTTGTATGAAAAATACAGAGGCTCTGTGGAAACATCAAAACATGATATATTTTGATTAGTGGGTGTCAACAAGACAAATCATTATGACTATATTTGTGTATTGGAAAATTTCAGCCTATTTTTTTGTATACTTTAGCACCTATTCTAAGTATTAGGCTCACTTGATAGATAGTTTTTATCACTTTTCACTGGCATAACAAGCCGATACCCAAATACAACAAAATGTAAAAAAAACTTCATTGGGTTTATCACACCCATGAGGGTAATCCAGAATGTATCTTACGAGAAAATAAAATAAATGAGCATGTACTTATTACTTTTGTACTTATTAGGCCTTCAGGGCAGCACAAAATAAGTAATGAAATGGTTTTCTTCACAATGGGTGTTCAGAATTTTCCCTAAAATGACCAATTGCCAGATATTCTGTTCAAGCTTCCCGAGATAGGTTAGGCTTACTGTCTTGTAGATAATGTTGAACACTTTGAACACCTATCGTGCTGAAAATGGTTTCACTGCTGATTTCGCTTTGTCTTCAAGGGTTAGTAAGAAACGTACAGTCTGATTTATTCTATTTTCATGTAAAATACATGCTAGATTAATGTTATTGACTTATTAAATATAATAAAGTTTTTATTTTTTTCAACACTTCCCTGAGTACTAACATGTATGTAGGTCGTTGAAAACATAAAACAGATATCTATCAAATAGGCCTAATGAAAAGATATAGTGCTATTTAAAAAAATAATTGATTTTCATTATTTATTTGTTTCTGAAATCTAAACAGCTGAATACTGCCGTATTATGGAAAATATGATATTAAACAACTTCTATATAAAAACATCTTTTACAGAATCACATGATTTACTGAGATATATACGATATATCATAAATAATGGGCACCCTGTGTTATTTATATAAAAGACGTCAATATCAAGGGTTACATAACCAATGCCCAAAAGGCTTCAAAAAGAAAAAAATAATGAAAAATGTATGCTAGGATCAATATGACGTGTATGCTACAGACACTGTACAAAGCTTGATTAGAAAATTCAGCTTTAAAAAAACTGTTAATGATGATTAGATTAGATTAAAGATTTGTTAAGCAACGCAAAAAGGCAAAGCTGGCCATCTTGACAGGCACGGAATAATGAAATTAACTGTCGTGGTTTAATTATTGTTAGAAATGGCAAATGAGGAGATCTATTAGGACTATGTCTGAATAGTATACGGTGCATTAAAGGCGCTGTACAAGGGTAGTTCGACAGTGAGCCTAAAATAGGTTTAAGTACCTAAGAATGAGGTTGAAGGGAAGTAAACCCTAAGATTGTGGGCAAACATGTGAGATTACAAACAGTAAACAAGTCAAACAATATAATAAACAATGCCAAAATTACAAATAACCTATTAATTGTTTTAGTGGCTGTCTAACGTGTACCGCGACACATCATAGGTTTTCTGGGGTAGTGTACGTTATAGTTGGATATACCCGTACAAAGTCAAAATCAGGAGTTAAAATTCAATCCCAATTTCTCGTGAAAAGGCTACCAGGGTTAGCCAAGAACGACCGAATTTTAAAACATAAACTACGCGAGTATATACACTGTGTAGTGTTTCTTATCGGTGTGCCAGCAGTATTACATTTCCTTCACAATGAGTTACGCTACTGCTTGCTTATATCTTTTGATAGAAGAAGTTAGCAAATGAAAGGGTAACTTAGAATAACTTTCAGTGAGGCCACCACTTTGAACGAAGCGGCTGATAACAGAGAACAATATACCAGCTTGGAACCCAACTGAAAGCCTCGCTGGCGGCTCACAACTGAAATGGAGGATGTGGAAAAGCCTCAATAGGATTAGATGCCAAATGGGTAGGCCTAGGGATAACATAGAGAGATTGGGACACGCCAAAGACGATTCATGCGCCCGCGAGAAGAACCAGACGATGGAGCATCTCCGATCTTGCGCTCCTTAAAAATGAAATTAAAAAATAAATATATAAAACTAATCAATTCATTCACGATTTAAATAAGTGTAGCTCAGTCGTGAATAAATATAATAATTTGAACTTGAACGTTCTCCTGAAAAGGTTGGTCTACAACGCGGCTTGAGTGTGTATTTTGTAAAACCACCCACAAAAATTTGGGTTGCTAACCGCTGCAGCGGGCAAAGTATCTCGAGCCAATAGACGAAAATAATTTTCTTATCTTCTAGGATCTCATTTTGGACTTGATGATGTTATAAAAGAAAATGCAAACATTAGTCCGAAAATCTTTCCTAAATGGGGCCACAGCCCTAGGAATTGGGAAAACAAATTTAGGTTCTTGTGGATTATCCCTAAGACGTGATCATATGCGCAAAATTTGTAAACTTATTAACTCGTTCGTCTGATGTTATAAGGATGGCTTAGTGAAACTTTTTTTGGCCATTGGTTATGGAAATAGATTATTACAGTCTACTTCCAATTTGAACGATTATCATCCGAAACTAAGCTAACACACGGATCGGTGCGAAAATTTACACAACAATTAAGTCGACCTTCTATTTCAAGCTAACCTTCTCGACCACGATCATAATTGAGTCTTGGGGAAAAGGAAAAGTATCACATAACGGCTTTTATGGATGCTTTGTAGTTTGCGGTTGTAGCCTAGAGTTAGCCTTCAGTTGATGTGTAACAGATTTTTGAAAAATGCATTATTAAATTATGATACGACTACTTGCATATTAGCAGGGTCCAGATGTTTGTGCCTTTAGCAAGCAGGAGCTAATTGTAATGGATCCGTTGAGCTAGGGCTCTGATCTAAGGTGTTGTACTTTACAGCTGCCATCTTTTACACAGATCTGTCCTATCTGTCCTAAGATCGCGTTTTGTTGCTTCAAAAGTTATATAGATGTAGTGCACGGGGTTTGACATTAGACCTTTTTGAATCATATTTGTCTGAGCGGAGGCAATATGTCTGCGTAACTGGCAGCTACAGTGATGCGTCAGTGTCCCAGAGAGGTGTTCCGCAGGGATCAATCTTGGGTCCCTTCCTATTCCTGCTGTACGCAAATGACTTACCTCAATTTATAACCGCCCGTAGTGAAGAATGTAGTGTTATATGTTATGCAGACGATACAAATATTTTAATAACAAGTCCTACTATATCAGATTAGGTGAAAAGACTATAAATGCCTACAATAAATTTCTTGAGTGGTCTGAGAACAACGGCCTACTGTTAAATACGGATAAAACTGTTGCAGTAAAATTTTCAATGAAAGATGAACAAATTTCAAATAGTATTTTCAGCAACAGTAACGACATAAATATTCAAAACTCAGAATCTCATATAATGTTAGGTGTCTCCCTGGACCATAGACTTAATTGGGCGTCACATATCGAACTTTTATGTAATAAACTACGAAAGAGCTGCTATGGATTAAAATTTCTATCTAACCGTTGTAGTCAACATCCGATATGCCATTTTAAACTGGGGATGTAGCTCGCATATTTTGAGAGTGTTCATGCCACAGAAATATGCGATACGAATAATTAGCAAACTTCATTGGCGTACATCATGTCGTAACCATTTTAAAAACTTAAAAATCCTGACAGTAGCTAGTGTCTACCTATATGAAGTGGCACTATTTGTATACAAAAATAAGTCAGATTTTGTTAAGAATAAGCAAGAACATGAATACCCAACGAGAGCTAAGGATCTATTGATTCCACCTAGACATCGTTCCGCATTATATCAGAAATCTTACAACTATATGGGTTGCAAGGTCTTTAATAAATTGGAGGACCATATACAGAATGCATCCACAATTAGTATTTTCAAAATACGACTGAAGAACTTTTTACAAGAAAAATCATTTTACAGCTTGGATGAATTCTTTGCTTAGCACAAATTTTAATTTTTACTTATTTTATCGATGAACCCACCTAGTGTGACTATTTTTCTTGTTATGGTGTATACTGGCATCATTCAACCAAGAAATCAACGAATTATTATTATTATTGTTATCATTAAAACATTTCTTGTAACCTATATTTGGATTTGGAGATCGTAATTACGAATGAAAGGCGACACGAGGAGTTTATTCTTTAATATGTCCTTTGCGGCAAACGTTGCACAACCAAAACCTGGCTCCATTAGCAAAACGTTTCTTGCGCAACAGCTTACAGGTCGTCGACGTCAATGAAAGCAAGAAATCTGCAAAAGCGTAGTGGCCTCAACCGCCCGGAATAATGCGGCTTACCAGCCATTTGAAAAACTTTAATTACTACCTCAGATAGCCGCTTTGATAACTTCTCTACGAATTCATACCTTGCACTATTTAAATAAGGATCAAAAGTTGAAAGCATAGGCATTGCAATAGTGATAGCAGAGGGACAGTAAATGTCTGTCGTACAAAGAAAAATGATTTGTAAATAGTATCGATTTATACTGATTTTGATCGATAATACTGGTGATGCAACACACAAAAGTAGTAATAGGTCAAATATGAGCGCAAAACAAGAGAATAAGAAATAGGTAAATAATTCGGATAACGATAAAGAATTTTCTCGTTATTTTTTACACGGCTCAGAAAATATTTTGCACAAGGTAAGTATTGTACAGTTCTATGCTCCTCCTTCCATCCAAATTTAACCTCCAATATTGTATGGTAGTCAAAATTCTTATGGAAAAAGAAAAACGCATTAGGGATCTCTTCTAATAATATTCTGAAATATTTCATCCATAACCAAAAATATAATGAGGATAGTTTAACGCCTTGGAGGTTATACCCGAACAACAACAAAATAACGTCAAATAATGAAAAACGTGGATTTACTGGTCAAAAAAGTAATTCTTGCCAAAAGTCCAGTCACCCATGTAAGGTGCGTTTGCCCATATTGAACTGTATTCCAAACTCAACTTTTGCCGTTTCTGTTACTTTCCGAAAAAGTCGGCAATGTTGCCATATGATACTCAACACCACACATTTGAACCTTCTAATGACTTAATTGATACTTATATTAGGACAACGTACTACAGATCTGTGAAGTGTTGAATATTTCTACAACGCGCAATATAATATTTTATTAACTTGGCGAAAGCTACTAAAACAACGTAAGTTTGTTCTTTCAATTTTAGAACTTGATAGCAATGTTATATATCACTATCTAACAACAGCATTGTCAAAAACTTTATAAATATTAGTTTAATCTCGCTTATGAAGCTAGGTGCTCATATTGAACCGCTTAAGAAACCTCTAATTGAACCCTGGTTCAATTAAGGCCATCCTAAATGTCACTCTAACGCTGCTGAACCTGAACTTTCGTGGTTCTGTACAGAACGTAAGACCAAAGCCCAAGTAGAAATGACTCAGTGACTGCACTGCCTCACTTGATTTTGTTGGAAGTTTATTGGTGTTCGACCAAAAAAGAAAATGTTCAAGTATCCATCTCTTGCAGTACATAATTTTTTTGTTAGCCATTACTAGAAAAAAAATATGTTTTGGTTCTTAACAACTCTTCTTAGAGAGATATTACTTCAGTTTGATTTATTTTTTTGGAAGTATTATCCCTATTTTATCAAGATCTGAGGGCAGGTTCAATTGCAGGACCACAAATTGAATTTGAGCACCTGGTAGCCTAAAACGAACCAGTTGCAACACGATTTTAACTTTTCTCTTCTCTAGTTGTTAACAAATGCAAAAATAATTTATGCTACTCAAAATATTCCCCAAAGTTAAGAGATTTGTTTTTTACCATCAATTTATTTACTTTTTTAATAGCACCACGTATGGACAATTTCTCACTACACTTACATGTACTAAAATTCTTCTTGTCAAAACAATGCATGTAGTCATTGCCTATTTGTCGCAGGGTTTTACTAAATAGAGACTTGTTCAATTTCCCAGCGAAGCAGATATGTACTTGAACATTTTCCTACGCCTATGTCTGAAAACCTTACCAAATATTTAGTGGTGTTTTCCTCACTCTGTGTAAAGCGAGTGCGGGAAATTGGAAACTTACCTGTAAAAGAAAAACATAGTTAGAGACGGGTGAATTTAAGTGCAGAATAAACAGTTTGCGGAAGAACTTTTAATAGGACCGAAAAGGTATGTTTACGATAAACAGTCGTTATCTACTGTTCACTGCATTTAAAAAGGTACATTAGATTCTATGGGGGAGTTTATGCTAAGTAGCTGAATAAATACTATATATAATATATAGCTACATAATCACATAGTGAATCACTTAGCGCCTTTAAGAGTTACGTAACAGAGCTCGATTGTAGATTAGCAAACCTAACAATTATACAGTTATTGATGAACACTCAAACAGTATTTGGTTAAGTTACATTGTCTGACTATAACTCAGAAAATATTATCTTCCCATACTCCCGCGTACCTGATGGAAAAACTTATACCGCGAGGGGATACTCATTCGCCTAACCTGAGACATGGAGGTTTGTCGACAATTCCATACCACCAGTCTGCAATGTTCCAAAGATGTTTCACCTATAATGCCGCAAAACAGTATAATGCGATAGAAAACACCTTGAAGTCTTTACCAGTTGACAAATTTAAAAAGAAAATGAAAAACGTCTTATTGCTAGCACAATGCTCAATCTCGAGTGATATTTTTTTTCTTCAGTGTTACTGTTAATACTGCTGTTTATACATATACATATATTCCCTGTTAGCTTAGGTTTAGGTGTTAGTTTAGAATGTAGTTTTATATATGGGTTAAGTGTAAGAATAGCCTTAGGCTGAATTTCGCCCAAATAAAGTCGTTAAGATGAAAATATTTGGACCAACCGCTGGCAAGTTATCACATATCTTCAGGGATAGTACGTTTCTGCAGAAGATTCTATGCAAGAAGGCAGTAGTCGCAAAAAGGTGAACATTCATATGATAGTCCAACTTCCTATAATATCTA
Organism: Callosobruchus maculatus; assembly: GCA_951848785.1. Classification (NCBI taxonomy): domain Eukaryota; kingdom Metazoa; phylum Arthropoda; class Insecta; order Coleoptera; family Chrysomelidae; genus Callosobruchus; species Callosobruchus maculatus. The sequence continues at coordinate 21,429,756 of CATOUR010000014.1, read as the reverse complement.
ATGGACATAAATACATAAATAGAACTCCTCAATGCCTTTTGATCTGTCCTATCGTTGGGTTGAGTTCTTGGAGTTTTTAAGCAACCTAGAAGTTCTATATCGTAATTTGAATACATGAACTATATCAGCACATATAAGCATGATTGTGGTGAATTAAAAGTCATTTTCTGGATGTGAGTTCAGCATTGCGTTTGCATGCTGAAGCTCATTATAGTCGAAGTAGAAGCCTAAAAGATTAGTTCATTATTAATTTTATATACCACGTCTAGTTAATATAAGCTATTTATCTCAAAGAATGCCCACAAGCAACCTCTGACTAGTATTGGATCACTTCAGACATGGTTTTTGAAAAACTGCTTCGACCCCGCTGACATGATACTGACTGTATTCTTTAAGGCTACATTTTTTCACTGTAATAAGCTAGAAGGTACTATACGTTAGTTTTACACTTCATTGTTGCGGAAGTATACCTTATGGTAACATAAATTCTCGATATGTGCATCATAATTCAAAAGTTTGATACAAAAGAGCATACAGAATATAATTAATTAGGGTTTTGTCCTTGTTTTGATTGAATAAAAGTAAAAGCCTCTGATACATACTTTATTATAATTTAATATTTTTATTACAGGCGCCACAAATATGCCAGGCACCTAGCAGGTCTCGTTCATATGAGTAACCATAAGTTCGTGAATCTGAAATAAAAATAATTTATGGTTAACAATATTGAACACAGTATGTATGAAGTAGTCACAGGACGCCTTGGTTTCTCCGATTTTAGTAAGGGTATAGCATTAGCGTCTATTATTTAAAACTCCATGATCTTTGTAACAGAAACTTTGGTCAATTTTTGATTACTTGGGCACCAGTGAAAGTGACTCAAACGATGTTGAATACTATGTATCAACTGCCTGAGCAAATTGGAGACTTAGGCTATGCTTCATCATCATAGTTACAAGGTCTTAACAGACATGTTGTGAACTCGTAAAATGCAATCACTCATTTTACGAGTTTCTCTTGAAATATCTTTAAGATCTTTAATGCAGTGGTTTCCCATTTGCTATCTGCATCCTCATGTCGTTGACCAGATGGTATCTACTGGTTCATCCGCCTTTAGGGGCAATTTATCACCCCAAGACAAGAAGGTGCCCTGACTCTTTTCAACTCGTCCACCCAAAGCTGTTGGTTGAGAAGTTACTGTTTATACCGACAGTGGTTCGGTTCCTTTTAGTCGCCTTTTATGACACGCAGGACATACGATGGGAGATATTCTAACCCGCCCCCACATGGGTCATGGGGCTATGCTTAGGTACTAAAAATGCCTAAAGTGTTCTTTGAAATAACTATAAAACGTTTGATTTGAGCTTTTTGATATCATGAGAGAGTCATCCTATTGTTGTTAAGTACCTGTACGTGTGGAGGGGTAGATAAGGCATACACCACAGAATCAGCTACATCCTCTGCTCTGAGCATAACAGACGAATCCATCTTGATCATATCTCTAACTTCCTGTTCTATGAAGTCCGTGTCGGTTGCTCCAGGACTAATGCTCTGTTTGAAAAGAAAAGATGGTTTTCTAGTTTTCAAAAAATAATAGTGATACTGGCATTATTCCAAATTTCAATATGCGTGAGTGAAGTAAAGAGATCTGGGTCACAAATAAGTTTATGTATATTTAAAGTTGATTGTCTTAAAATCACATAACTATATGATATAACACTAACATGAAAAAACATAACAACTTGTAGCAAAAATCAAACAGATACCGGAAAGGATATTCACATCGGACGTGATGAGTTCTTGTTACTAAGATAAAGCAAAACAAATAAAACCACCACCGACAGATCATAATAAGATGAAAGAGATGTCACATACTAGGTACCAAAATGACTTAATAAAAAAAAATCAGCATATAACTTTTTTGTGACATTGCACAGAAGCTCACTGGCATCAGATTTAGTTCAGATAACAGTTCAGTTTCTTATCTAATGAACACCTTGGTGACAAGTTCTACAATGTTATTAATGTTTCATAGTCAAACGTACATTTCAATTTTAGACCCTTTCGACTCGACCTTACGGAACCCTTTAGAAGATCTGGCAGTACATAAACCATTAGCAAATTTGGACAAGTAGTTAATAGTGGCTTGCCTAGTTCTATGCGAGTAAAAAATTAGTTAAAACTAGTACTTCCTAATTAACAGCCAATTCTAGTCTCACCGTAAACTTGATCCTTCTCTTCGAATTTCCCATATGCTTCCTCATTGCCTGAGATAATGCCGTGACTGCATGTTTGGATGCAGTGTAAACCTCTAATCCAGGAATGCCAAGTACAAAATGTCCCAACATACTATTGATGTGAATTATGTGTCCATCAATATTGTGTTCTTTCATAATTTTGACTGCCTCCCTAGTAGCTGTGCACAAGCCTATTACGTTGACGTTAAGGATATTGAGCCAATCTCCTACGTTGCCATCTAAAAGAGTTATGTTAATGACTATTCACTATTGTACACGAATATGCATTTATATGCATTGAAAATGTTTAAATCGGGTAGGGGTAGGTATTTTATTTGTCCAAATCCTTTGGATAAAGGCAATGAGTTTAGTAGAAGCTTGATGGCGTCTTGATTACGAAATCGTCTTTTAGTGATCGGCATATACATTTGTCTGCATATCTGTATTTTGTCCACCATTGTATGACAGAATTACAGGTAATTTGAGGCGATTGGTAATATGATGAATATAAGACGGTTTTTGATCTTTAAAAAAATATAAGAAAAAATCGTGGGGTGAGATACAGGAAAATTTGTAAAAGCAGCTTCACTATTCATATTTAATGTTTAAGTTCAAGCCGACTTTCAACGAAATCATGATAATTTTGGAAACAGTTGTATACTTGCTTCAGAAGTGATACCACAACTGAGTAGTATGTTCATAAGACTTGATTCAAACTTATTATAATTAACAACATAGTACACTACCAAAATACTTTACTACACCTTTTCCAGCTGTAGTTTCTAAAGCGTAAGTGATAATCCAAGACGGTGAAGTTCATTTTCCAACTCGTCAGTTGTAATTTCAAACTATCAGGTGCAATTTATACCTGTCAGTTTGAATTTACAATTAACGAGTTGGAAAATTAACTTGACCGTTTTGCATTATTACTTGATGCTTCAGAAACTACAGCTAGGAAAGGTGTAGAAAAACAGAAAAAATTAAAGAATCAAGAATATTATATTTTTGGCATACCTAAAACGCTTGAGGGGTTTCCCACACCAGCATTGTTCACCAATATATGAACAGCTCCAAGATTATTCTTTATCCAGTCAAAAGCCTCCAAAATGTCTTGTTCTTTGGATATGTCTGCAACTAGTGGATAAAATTTGCCGTTTTTTCCAGCGAGCTCCTTCACGAGGGCATCCAGCAGTTGTTTATTTCTAGCGACTCCTACCACCTTAAAATGAGTATTATAATTTGTTGAACCCAAAAGTCCTTATGGCTGATACTAGTTCAATATGATAACTACTAAATAAAAGAGTCTGAGTGGAAAGAGACGTTGTCACTAAACGTATCGCTGCTCAGCGATCCTAAAACTGTTCCTTGAATTGTTCGTAATCTTATATCAGCAGTTATGATTTTTCAAATGAAATTTGTAACATAAAATGTCAGAGAGGATTCGGCTGCCAGAAGTACCAATCTGGAATTTGCAGGCATTCGAATCCCATTGTCTTGCAGAAATTTGATTCTCTTTAAAGTTTATTGATGACCGAGATAGTAATACAGAAGAGCCGCCTGTTTGTTGAATAACAAGTTAGAATTCTATCGTACTCATTGAAATGTTGATAGAAACAAAAAAGTCGGCTTGAAAGTAAACGCCCATTTGTACATAACCATAGGACAGAAGTACTGGACAGAGTACGGACACAGCATAGTAAACAACCAGCATAATATCTCTAAGGATTTCCCGTATACCTAAAAATGGTTCCCACAAAATTTGACCTTGGGATGATTTTACGGATGTAAAGTTTGGCTAGAGATGCGAAGATGAAAATTTCGATACCGGTACCAACTCGATATCTTTTAGCCAAATAGACGCATTTGGTTCGTACAGAGCATTTTGTGCAACTGACTACACCTCTCAATAATTACATAATTATTTTCGATACCGATACAAAAGTGTCAATACCAGCTTGGAATTCCTCAAAAAGCATCGATGACAAAAATACTCGATATTGGTGCAGAAGAATCGAAGTATCGTTAGCATCCGTATAAAAAACCTACAACCTGAGTTATTGTGCTGGTTGTTTCCTATGCTGTGGTACGGATTCTCAGTTTTAAATAATAGAAAAATAATAGAAATAGGTTAGCATCACAGGTGTCATATTTATTTGACTGATTTCAATCCTCAAGAAAAATAATAATAATACAATATTGTTTTGGCGCGAGCGCCAGATACAAATGTGCCTACTTCTAAATCCACGAGCAGTTGAATAAGTAAAAGTAACATGCAGTGCGTTAATCACAGAATTTTTATTCATTTCAGATCCATGTTTAGATAAATTGAGCGAGAAATAATTTCTAATTCTCAAGCTTTAGAAGCGCCGTAAATTGAATATGCAATAACTTAGTTAAATTGGTCACCTTGCAATTTGAAAGCAGTGCACAACCGTTACGCTGTCTGCATTCATGTCTGTAGATATTTAGGCCAATGTCTTGAAGGAATTCACAGCGAATAATTCAAAATGTATATTGTTGTTATTCCATGATCTGATGTATTTACTGTCGACCTTCCTTCCTCGACAAGATTGTAGGTGATAAGCTTTTCACTTAGAATCCATTTAATTTCTACATGATTCCGTATTTCACAAAAATATCCAATAATGTTTAATGAACAAACAGGTGATTATAGCCATATGTGAATGAACCTTTTTTTAAAAACAGTAATCGTAACCGCTATTCCTACTACTACTGCCACTATTATCGGTGGGGATATTTTTATCTTAATAACTTATTTTCCCTTTTTAAAATTACTTGAGTATTATTACACTGGTATCATATAAGATTTTAGGTGATCGACATTTGATTAAAGTAATTATTTCAAAGTCATGTTTTGGAGTATCTGGAAGTAAATTTTTACTACACCTTATTCAATTGTCACTATTTATCTATAGCATTTTTTCATTTTTGTCCAGCTTTTGGTGTACAACTGGTGATGCTAAACTGACGAATTATAGATTAATATCCAAATTCTGAAAATTATAAACTGTTGTTGTCCTGGACCTCATCATACCCTTTTAAGATGTATTCTTGTAAAGAGGCTCAATGGCCTGGTTGTTGATCTCATATTTGTATTGAGAAGATGATATTTTAATTATCCTAGACAGCATGTCCGCGGTGTTGGCTATTTATCACATTTTAGTGTCTAACTTGCTACCCTTTTTGAACTATTTTCGGGAAAAATGTTAAATCTTTTTACTTGGCAGCCCATTATATATAATTATTATATACGGTAAATTATTGACATAATGCTGAATCAAAAGGTTTGTGAAATATAATTAAACTTACCTGCAATCCTTCATCAACCAGTCGTTCTGAGATTGCAGCACCGATTCCTTTACTAGCACCAGTAACAACAGCCACCTTTCCGATCCAACGTTCCATTGATAGCACCATAATTAATTATTATCTATACCTGAGTGGTCGGCTGAAGTATAACCAACTAATGCAAGTGCTCACCAACATAATCGTTGTATCGCTAATACTTGAAGGACGTTTTGAGAGCCTAGGCGTATAATAACTACATGTTGTTCCGCGACTAGACAATTATTATGGCAAATAATGCATTGTACAGAGTTAAGCAGTGTGATGTAACCCTTAAGGAGCTTGGGTCACTTTTCGATGAGGGCATATACAAAGATATCCCTTTTTTTATCAATTCTCTTGATGGCGCCATATTTATTATTTACTTTAGTACATCATGACCATATGCCTATGAGCGATGCTAAAATCAAGAGCAGTCAAAGTTCGGCAAAATTATCTGGCAACGAAGTATCTAAGTCGCCAAAGAGAAGTGGCGACGAATAAGCTAAAAGCTTGTGTGTCAAATAGTTTTATTGCTTGTTGATTTTTTTTGATACGAGCTCTACGATAAATTCAGAAATGAGGATTTCAGATAGTTGTTGGTACTGTAGAGGCAGTTAATCACACCAGGTAGACCAGTTGTTGACACCTATTAGCTTTTATCATAGAAACTATAGTTAAAGTAATCCCTAACAGGACAGAAATATATTTCCATTAAATAAGAAGTTCTACAATGAATATGGTAACTGTAACTTCGTCAAGATGTGAATACCATTCCTTTGAGCGAAAAAAAAAATAATTCTAATTCTTCTGTTGAATATCCTCGATGGATACTCAATAATCTCTATGAGGACATTTTCACCCAGCGACCAGCCAACTCTGTCAAATCATCCCTACATCCTTTCCGTTTGCATTTGAGAAAGGTGCTGTACTATCCATCTACTGGAGTATTGTTGAGTATTGTCGGGGGTTTTCATCAAGAAAACTGCTCGCGCTAATTTGGAAGTCTTCGTTTCTTTCATCAGAAGTTTTTGTTCATTTACTGATCAGATCGAGAAAGGTACAAGGTTCATGTGAAACTTCACTAAACTTTCCTCTGAGCCTAAACTGAAGTATAGAGCTAGGAATGTTGTATGTCATAGAGACTCCCCACCGACTGAAAAAGAAAGATCTGATATAAATGTAGGCCTCTTGCGAGATTCGAACCTAGGATCTTATGGTTACAAGCCTTAAGCTCTATCCACTGAGCCAACCGACCTCTGGGAGCCGCTGTTGTCTTCTCTTTTCGTCAGTGCAATCAAGCATAGCAGACTCAGCGGCCCGTCCCAGTTAGCATGGTATGTACTTTTTTCTTGTATTATCAATACGCATGATTTTCTGATATATAGTCTAGTTTTCAAGATTCCAAACGTACAAATATTTTGGGAAGCCTTTTCGTGAATAGACTTGCTCATATGAAAAATTCATATTTCAGGTTTCAGAAAGAATTTATTGAGCACCACACACACACGCATATACGAGTATATATTATATAAGCCAGTCAGCCGTCCGAAAGCAAACACCTTTATCCGAAGTTTCTAAGTCGTCCGCCTATTCTATTTCATCTTATAATTAAATCAGTAGCCCGAAGCTGTGCTGCGCTTGAATATTCATCCCGAAGCCAAATAAAATCAACTCTCCATGTAATAAATCCACCGTAGAACCCAACTTCGCCTGTTTATTAGCTTATTTTGCGTGGAAATCAAAGCAAACGAAAAATTCTGTTTAGTCCCTTTCAGGGAAAACCTAATATTTGCCTACATCCAAGATGATTTCCTTGAGGCTACTCGAGCGAGTTAAATATCAAATTATATCGTTCTTGGTTAACCTGTTTTAAAAGCTAATATTGAGATTATAATATATTTAGGTGACACAAGGAAATGATAGAAAACCGAACAGTCTGCATTCTTACGGAAAGTCTGGACAATAGAGGTCCTTCGATAAAAGCTTCTCTGTACAGAATCAACAGATATTTCAACAAAACGTTACAAAAATCGCAAAAGTCAAAATCACATGGGCTAACCCAAATAGCAGTGACCAGAAGTTCAAAATTGGAGCTAGGGACTACTAGTTCATACTAGAGTATCTTGATTACCCCTGCATACGTGATATTTTTTTTATTAGATTATCATTAATCTCTTTTCGCATCTTCAACGTTATGGGTCACCAACATAACAATTATTATGGTATGTGTTTGACAGGTCTAAATAGGTTCAGTGGTAGTTATAGCTCTTATAAATCCAAATACAATTCTAACCAAATTTAACTTAATCAGACAACATTTGGAAGCCTAGAGTTGGTGAAAAATCAGAACGTTCTAAAATTTTAACATAACGGAGAAACGGTTATATTGCTGGATGCTGGATTTGTTCGGAAAAAATCTATCACATACATAGACAGACCGATACTGGTAATATGGTAATATTGTGCTAACAATATATAGAAATTACTTAATATTAGTTAATATCAATTATTATTAAAATTAATTGATTATTCAATTGTCACTGTCAGTTCGTTTAGTGCAGCTACCTCGAGCAAATATAGTCTGTATAGCCACATCCCAAAAGAATGTAAAAGTGACATGTTCCGTACTTTTAGTCTCCATCCAAGTATAGTAACACGCGTATGTCTGTATCTGTAATAGGATTTTGTTGCTCGACATCGAGTAGTCAGACTTAAATCTTGGTTGCAGTGTGTCGTTTTCAGTTTGAAGGAAGGATTTCGGGCTATTTGAATTTTGCTCCTAATCTCTTCATTGTCATTTAGCCAGCACCCCAAATGTTTAAATGCCCTTACTCTTTCTATGTCCTAATTGTCTATCTCTATTGTAACATTATTCATATATAAACAATTGACTATGCATTTTGTTCTATTTATGTTTATTTTAAGACCACAACGTTGACTAAAATTGTTGAGACTATTTACCATGTACTGTAGTCCTTTCGCATTGCTAGCGAAGAGTTCCGTATCGTTAGCACAAATTTTTTTATTAACTAAAACCAGAATATCTAAGGAAAAAACTTATTTTCAGTTACGACGTTTATAACAGAACTGTTATAAATAGAAACAGCATCAGACCTACTTCAGATACCACAAATTTATTCCGCAGAAGTTTTTCATATAATGCAGCCACTTTTTATGATTGATTAAATATATCTTTTAAAATTAAAACACTTATGTTTTCGTACATCTGTTAAAAGCATGCTACTTGAGACTAGAGACTGGTTGCTGAAGCTATACTTTTAACTAAACTTTTAACTAATTTTGACTTAATCTGTAGCTTGTTATTACATTTCCTTTTAGTATCTTTTTTCCAGCTTAATAAACGTCTCTTTCATCAACTGTTGTTTGTATTTGTAACACATAACAGAGACCAGAAGAAGAACTACGTTGAATTAAACAGATCTATCAGAGAACGCATATCCCAAGAGGCTAGTGGAAGCAACAATGCAAAAGACAATAACATAAAATTCAAACGCGATTCTCAAGAAGCACCACTCTCCGAAGTCTACTAACGAAAAACAAAACCCAAGAATGAACATCAAGAAACTAAAAACTGCATCTACGAAGTACCATGTGAATGTGGCAAAGTATACATTGGAGAAATGAAAAGACCGGAATTAAGGAGCACAGACTCAACACCTAGAAAGCAGAGACAGGAAAGTCTGGAATAGCAGATCATGCTTGGACCGAGCACTATTAAATTATTTGGGAAGATGCTAAGGTTATTGACAAAGAACCTCGATGGTATCACCGAAAATTCAAGGAAGCAGCTTATATCGCCAGCAACAAAAACGTGTACAGCAAGCCAGGTGTGGAAATTGGACCAATATGGCAGCCCCTCATAAGAAATATAAAAAAACTAAAATTGGATAGAACTGGCTTGAGCACAAACGTGGGACTCAGTGACCATCGAACGACCACGCCATCATGAGCAAGAAGCGGCGTCACTGACGCACTCAGTAGAAGGCGCACCAGCCAATCAGAAAAAGACACGAAAACGACACGTCAGCTAGACGAGAATAAATAGCAATGAAAGAAACATGTTCGTCAGTTCACCTGAAGACGATTGAAGATACCATATCAATCGGAATGTTGTAAACTAAAATTATATAGACAATGGAAGTCCGAAGCAGGCCTTTTCAATTTTTCTTCGTTACGTGGGCATCCTAAATCCTAACAAGAGTTATTTTTGTGTATCAGTACATCATATTTTCAACATCTTTGCTGTAACCGACATGAGCAGCTAAGTGTAAGAGTAGCCAAGGCTAAACTTTGCTGTTTGCGTCCTCTTGTTTTTTTTTCGTAATAAAGACGATATTATTATTATTGTTACTATTTTTAACTTCGAAATCACCTCAGTATCTAGTTTCAATCATTAGTCGTTATATCAATGCATCAGTGACTACCAAATCAAGGTACGGCAGCGTGACGTATCCGTCCTACTTGGAAGATTGCAGCAATATTACACGATGTAGGTATATAGCTTGTAATTCAGGCTGCCGTTCGCAAATAAACCCCCAAAAACTAATTTCGCTACAAGCCCGTTCAACTGCGAAGTAATGTCGCTCATTCAAGAACCTCATACAAAGCGCAAAGTTCTCTGGAGACCTTCACTGCCAAGAAAAGCATCTTAACTCCTGTAGGACTTCATTCAGGGCGAGAATTTCCATCATACAGCTTTGAAAGTGAAAACAGACTCCTCGCTACAAAACGAATGTATTTCGCTTTAAAGCTGTCATGCAAAAAAGTTCCCGTCGTGCTTCTTTTAAAGCAGCTCCTAATATACTTAACATAATTAAAATTCTCAGAAGCTCAAAAAATGCGGAAAATGTGCCTGGAACAAAGTTGCCTAACATCAATTAATAAGGAGGTTCTACACGTGGTGCGCATATAATGCCTCCTGCATGAGACAAGATAAAGCGATTCATTTCATGCATAGCAACGGTAAGGGTTTTCAATGAATAAGGGACGGAAAAAGCCCGTATTCACTTTGATGTCCCTTCTTTGATATGCGACAGAGGCGGTGTGTGGGAGGGTTTAGATTACCCGGATGTAAAACTGTTAGGTCTGAATACTGTCTACTATCATTAGAACCAAATATCCTGACAGACAGAATTTTTACTAACTCAACAGGTACCTCGGAAAACTACAAGTATCTGCCAATGGAAAATTTGGAATAATGTACAGAGTGTTCATTTGAAAACTTTTCATCGCACATTCATCTAAAACCACTGACTAAAAGAAAAAACGACTAGACACGTCTAAAGATTTGTCAAACGGCACAACACTTTAACCAAAAACTATTTCACACTCTTGGTTCATCTCTTTAAAAATTTGTTACGACAAGAGATATCGAGTAATATCTCATTTCAAAGGTTGGTCGAAGTCCTTTGTTGTTATGTTTAGTTTTATGAAATCGATTGAATTATTTTTGGAAAAAAATAGAAAACACTATCGAAGATGTCAGTCTAGTGCGATGCTCTGAGGTGAAAGATTAAGGTGTTTTGTTTGATACAAAATTGGAATTTCCTTTTCCTATTGATACGATAGTTTCAGCTGCTACTAGAGGTTATGGATTTTTAGTTAGAAACTATAAATCATTTTCTAAGGAGATGGCACTGAAGACATTATATTGCACTTTAGTACGATCGAAGTTAGAATACGCATCAAGTGTATGGAATCCTTATTACTAAGATCGTATCAGTAGTAGCAACATATAGTTATCGGGACGACGTCATCTGTGAGTAGTTTTGGATAAATGAATGAAATTGCTACTCTTTAATTGAGTTACGTTGCTTTTTAGCATAAACCTAATGCTGGGCGTGTTAAATGTGTGTTCCACAAAAAAGAGTCTGTTTGATGTCATACCTGATGTTTTTAAACGGGGCACATACACAGTTCTCGGATACTCAAATTAAACGCTCAGGTACCGGCTTTGGTAGATAGATGGCGTACCAATACGTTCGCAAATTACTGCTTCCTAATATCTATATGTTGCTATTCCTAGTACGAGTTTTGCCAACTAGGCACTAACTTCCAATTTCATTTATTCGTCTCAGATCTAAGTCACACTGACGAGCTTTGATAAAAGCGAAGCGATGTCGTCTGTAATTGGTTTCGGATGAATGAATGAAATTGCTACTGTTTAGTCAAGATCGTGTCAACACCACTGAAGGCTTACAACGTGGTTGTGATTATCTGGCTATGCTGGTTAGATTTGAAATGCAACGATTTGAATTGAGAAGGATAATAATAACCTTAAGTTTTTATTCAAACTGGTTCGTAAACAAGTAGATTCTCCTGCTTTGTTATCCAAGCTTGATTTCCACGTGCCGGTTCGTATGCCACGAAAAGATCCTACCACCTACTTGAGCACACTAAAGTGTAACGTATTGATAAAATCGCCCATACACTTCATGTGCGACAATTTTAATTTAATATCCGACTGCTGTGATTCACGGCACGACTCAATCAGAGATTTACTATTTAAATTTAATGAAAATTACTTTTCAGAATTGAATCCATAATGATTAGCTTTATTTTCTATATATTTGAAGATATTTCAATACAAAATATTCTCTAAAGATTATTTTAGTAAGATGTTAATTTTACATTTAATAACTTCATACCAAGGAATGTATGTATCCAAGATAAAGCGTTGATATGTAGCATGTAGTCTCTCGTAGTCTCTCACTTCATTGTCCTATAAGTGGATCATTCTGCTGGGCAACAAATGGCTTATTTATTTATTTAACCTTATCACGAGTTAAGACCACAATGAGTGATCTCAACTATTCTAGCAACCTCCTTTATATTTTAGAGCGGGCAACATCGCACCTGTCGTTACTTATGCAGCCGTGCCGACTGCAAAACGTTCTCCAGAGGCCTGTGGAGTTGGAGCAACAGCCTGTAGCTGAGCGATAGTTGCACCTGTTGCGTATCCACGGGAACAATGCACACGAGCACTGGTGATGGGGCGCGTTAGGAGCGATGTTTTAGTTATGCGAACCCTGAAAAATTAATAACCGCTAGGGAATACCCTTGCGGCATGCACGCCGAGCTGCCAATATGGCCGGCTTGGAGAGGTGCCAATATGCTGCAGGCGGATTAGGTTCCACTCATAGATTTTTCTCAAAAAGCTACGTACACAATAATGCACGAAAAGACGAAAATAAAGAGAAAAGGAAGCTAGCGAGATAATAGGGAATTACTGAAAGCCGGACTTAAATAACGCCCTACCTTATTTAGGCCAGCCTTATGGGTACCTTAATAGGGACACAAAATAGAGTTATTGGAGGCACGGTAACAGATGATAGCATTATTTTGACATATGACATTTATTTTCGTCGTTCTATTTTCTAATCTCATCTACGGAGTTTGTCTTTTGGGGCCTGCTTTGGTTTTTTATTTCTAGCTGTATAAATTGATCTCATATATTATGGATAATAAATTTTGTTTCCAAGCTACGTTTTTATTTCTGTTCACAAAAACTTCTCCCTCAACTGCATCAGTTCATTCTCTACCTTTTTTTGCATTTTGAACTAAAAAGATAGGCACAAATCCCAAGTAAGCGATATGTGAATGAGAGCTAACTATTAAGTTAAACTAAAATTGTTTGCAAACCAAGACTACGAAATATAAATCACAATACACAGGAACACAGCGATAATACTTTTTAAATCCAGGTTAAGTAGAATGGTTGAAAGTAAAGGAATCATGAACATATCCGGTTGATCAGCGCCGATCAGCGAAAGTCGTAAAATAGGGCCAAAAAAAGGGACGCTCTTAATGCGTTTTTAATATGACGGGGCTTTATCCTAATTAGGGCCTTACTTATCGCAAATCGAGTCTGCGCTTGCACAGATGTCAAAATAAGGTCGTCCTTAATATGGCACAAGGCTTGCAATGTCTCTCTAATGAATTTGACCATGCATAGTGAAGGCTAGCGAGCATAGCAAGAGACTCGAAAGGATTTCTTGAATCCTATGTCAGATATGAAGAGGGCTAGTGCTGATATCGACCAGCTTAACGAAATCAGCTAAATAATTGGAGAGCGAAGAAAAGCTAAACCAAAACCATGGAAATGGCCATTATACAGGGTGAGTTTTTAGTACCGGCTCGGTCGATAACTCCACTACTATAGAAGATAGCGAAAAAAGTTGTTTATAAAAGTTGTAGCCACGGATATGCCCCTTGCTCAGAAAATATTTAGATTTATACGGGGTGATCCATAACTACGTGGTGATGCAAACATGCATTTTTTTAAATGAGACACCCTATATATTATTCCATATTCAGATTCTACTAATGATTTCCGTTCTTCCAATATAGGGCACTGTTACATTATACAGGGTGTTTCAAAAGTTATGACCATTTTTATATCCAAATCGCGGACAAATGAACGTACTGTATATCAAAAAGTAATAAATCAAAAATTATTTTTCTTACATGAGAAGATTAAAAATATCCTCTAGTTTTAAAATCGGCTATAAAAGAAGCCCGAGACGCATATTCGTATACAGGGTGATGTAGAATGCAAAATCCAAATTTTCTCTTTTTTTTCAAATGTAACCCCCAATATTTTATTATCCCAAAGAATTGCTTTTAATATGCTCTTTCATCTTTGTATAGCACTTGTTGTACCTAAGTCCATCAGTTTCCGAGATATTTCGATATTTCTGTAAATTTAAAATATAGCCCCTATTTGTGTACTGAAATTTATTTATTTTGAGAAAGTACTATCTGATTTGTTTTTTATTTAACGAACAACTAAATTATAACGTCTTGATAGTATATGATGAAGTCAAAACCCTAAATCATCGAGATAATAAAGTCAAGTATGCTGAGGAAACAATTTTGTGGGCGTCATGCATAATTATCAAGTAGTTTTATCAGGTAGGCTTTGAAAAATTGAGCGTTTTCATAACCTGCTCAATAATTCCGTACTGTGTGAAAAACTAGCTTTGAAAATTAATTTTTCCATTGAGGGTATTTAGGAGAATCTTTGAGAAATTGTCTACTTGCCTCTAGAATATATCAACTATGAATAGCAACATCCAGAACGGAGGCACTCTAAAACTAATGCGTTTGAAAGATTGAAGAATCGTTTTATTTGGACTGTGTCGTTTCATATTTCATAGCCTACCTGATACATCTGCTTGATAATTATGCATGACGTCTATAAAATTGTTTCCTCAGCACACTTGACCTATATTATCTATAGTTCAGTGTTTTGACTTGGTCAAGTATGATTATCGCCTTATATTTTAGTTGTTTGTTAAGCAAAAACAAAATTTGGTAGTATTTTCTTAAAATAGATAAATTTTATTAAACAAATAGAAGGTATATTTAAAATTTGTAGAGAAATCGAAATATCTCAGAAACTAATGAATGCAGCCATAATAAGTGTTATACAAGGATGAAAGAGCATATTAAAAGCAATTCTTTGGTATAATAAAATATTGGGGGTTACATTTAAAAAAAGAGAGAAAATCTAGATTTTGCATTCTACATCACCCTGTATACGAATATGCGTCGCGAGATTTTTTTATAACGTATTTTAAAACTAGAGGATATTTCTAATCTTCTCATTTGAAAAAAATAATTTTTGATTAATTACTTTTTGATAGACAGCACGTTCATTTGACCGTGATTTGGATACAAAAATGGTCATAACTTTTGAAACACCCTGTATAATGTAACAATACCCTATATTGGAAGAACGGAAATCATTAGTAGAATTTGAATATGGAATAATATATAGGGTGTCTCATTTGAAAAAATGCATGTTTGCATCACCACGTAGTTATGGATCACCCTGTATAAATAAAAATATTTTTTGAGCAAGAAGCATGTCCGTGGCTACAACTTTTATATACAACTTTTTTCGCTATCTTCTACAGTAGTGGAGTTATCGACCGAGCCGGTACTAAAAACTCACCCTGTATGCTAAGGGATGACGAGATTGAGGGCCGCATTCATAGTCGTCCCTCAAGTGTTCACTTGAGAGTACCTGCCTAACGCAAGTACTACTTATACATGATAAGTCAATTTGTTATGTTTATGCCTACGAAATTTGATATTTTCTGTTTGCCTTTTTTGTATTGGGTCAATGTTTCGTGTCTTTGCTGGAAATTTTTCCGGATGTGAGAGAAACACCTTACACCCTAATTAACCTAAAAAATCGCTTTATAGATGAAATGTTATGTCGACATTTCATTATATGAGTATCGAACGACAGTGAAACACAACACAGTACTTGAGGGATACTCAAGTATTAAGGGCACTCAATATGAATACAGCCGTGAGATAGAAAGGCCGAGATACAAATCTGCAGGAGTTCGTAGACCTGTAGAAGGTCATAGTCAAAACTGGCAATGTCCTAACTGAACCTGGTAAATCTATAGGGGTTTTAAGACATTTCAGAGAGCAAAGTTGTAGACCTGTGAGGCTTAGGCCACAAAATAAAAATATCCAAGAGGTAAATTACTTAATGGAATCAGAACCATATTAACATCAACGGACAATGAAATAAATCGAAATATTTGGCAGCTAGTAGCTTAGAAAAAGACAGTTAGCTGACACAAAGGTTCTTGGTAAGGCAGCTTGTATCATCCCTTGATACTGGGCACACTGTGAATATCGGATAAAAATACCCATAACCTTAAGGTAGTAGTAGCTATATTGGCGTGTAGGCGAAACCAGGAAGCCTTTCAGCCCACTCCACGAATCAATACTAAAATGTTCATGGCGCTTAGAGAACGCCTTTCTGTCAAACAGATCAGATTTTTCCATGAATGCCATTATGTCAAACTAGATTTCTGAGTATAATGTTTCTTTGAACTCCTTTTCGATAGATATCAAAATACTAGAGTTGTGTTATGTTACACAGTTGAACAGTTGCAAGTCTTACTT
The DNA here is from genome assembly GCA_951848785.1 of Callosobruchus maculatus. Classification (NCBI taxonomy): domain Eukaryota; kingdom Metazoa; phylum Arthropoda; class Insecta; order Coleoptera; family Chrysomelidae; genus Callosobruchus; species Callosobruchus maculatus. Next base: position 21,413,218 of record CATOUR010000014.1, on the reverse strand, counting down.
AAGAGCAGGTTGTATGAACTTATACGTCTCGACTAGTCGTTTTGCAAAGCTCTCTAGAATCTGGACTAGAGCTGATCCAGTGCTCAGAGGTGCCATTAATTTCAAAGTCGCCTGATGCATATGTGCACCCATCAGTATCGCAAATATATTTCAAAGCTTTTTGTCAATTTGTTTATCTTTCAGGCAAAAGTTGCTCCACTGGAACTCGAACGTTTTCCAGATACCTTACCTGTAAGCTATTTGAGTTGCCAAAACAACTACACTTGCTTGCTCAATGAAAATAATATACCTCACGAAACATACACAAATAGAACCATTGCAAGAAGTACATTTGTACTTCAGGCACAGGAATCGCTATACCTTTCTGCTACTTCAATATATTTTAGTCATTTTCTGGATGCAGTATCTAATGATTATGTTGGTATATGGCTACCAAAAGCCTTCTGAAATCAGACTAGCAAAATTAAGATCGAAAAGGAAGCTTTCGGTCGAAAGTGTACATCTTACTCTCTGAATGTAATAAAAGCACATTTAAAACATCACCAAACTACCTAAATTCTCATTTTACAAAATGCCTTTGAATGTGAACTAGAAATATTACACCAAATTATACTTACTTACATGGACCACTAGTTGGGTAGATATCTTGGTCTGGAAGTTGTTCTAACATTGTTTAATTATTCCACCATGACTACACACGTATGTCAAGCAGATTGCTATGATCTAGCACATTAATCGTAGCTACTGATATACGACTCGACCCATAAATAATAAATTAATGAGGAAAAAACCACCCTTCCTAGTAAACCTCATGTTTTTACGCTCACGCGCCTTAATATACTTCTCCCTTTCATTACAACCCTCATAGTAGCATAATTCATGTTGACTGCTACCAGAAGCGTAGAAAAGGTTGAGTAACTTGATACTTAGGTCGCCAAATTTGTACAGTAGAACGAGAATGAGCTCATCTAGTACCTTCTTAAATTAATTTCAAGAACGAGATCAGAAGGCCCTGCTGGGTTCGTTTTTGGCTGCGCTCAAGGAGCCAAATAAATCTGCCACAGTCCCTTAAAGTCTTGTACCTCTAGCACAATTTTTTTACGAATTTATAAGTGGAGTCCAAGGGAACTATTTAAATACACCGTTATTCATGGTAGATGAATTTCTTTGAGACACTACATTTTGCGTTACATCACTAATCCAAAGTGAGCCATATTCATAATGTACTTCTTCCAATAGTCGATGGAGTTGGCCGTTGAGATCCATACTAGTACACAAAGTATTTCTTCACTTTTATCAAAAACTTGTGACGAGCGTTTCGACGCACAGCGTTTTTATCAAACAATGACCTTAAACTTACACTACTACCATTGACTGAAGTATTCTTCAATCAGCGCTATTTATACAAGATATACACGTTAATGGAATAACTATTATGACTAATCGTTTGCTCTCCGAAAACCATCGAACAGATTTTGTAAGGGTGAATTATTTAAATCCGTTCGGGCATTAAAGAGGTTACCTGTGAATTTGAGCTTGTTGATTTCTAATGCTTCTAAAAAATTTGATTTGCGTTGCTTCTGTTCTATGTGTTATATTTTAAAATCTTGATATGATGATATGATGGTTTTCAGGGATCAAATGATTGGCGTAACTAAAACCACAGAGTTTGTCTAAAAATGACTTTTTATGTTCGTTGATGCGGTTTTGGAAAGCTCTTCCACTTTGTCCAATACAAACTTTAGGGCAATCCACACATTCTAATTTGTAGACACCAGACTTTTCGTTTTTAGTTGATTTCGTTTTATTGTTTTAGCTTAAGTTGCCTAGAAATTAGGAGCTAACTGGATAACCTTTGTGCCTTTGAATCTGCCATCAACGCAAGGCTTTCTAGAGGTATGACAATCACAACCTAGAAGCACACTGCTCCGCAAAATCCACAAAAGCGGTGCAGCGGTTACTGAAAGAACACACGGAGTCGGCCATCTAACCAGATGCAAATGCGATATAAACACAGATTGACGTAATTTAGTAATATTACTTTTGCAGAGTAGACTTCAGCTAAAGTCATAGCTTTGTAACAAATAACATTTGCTAAGTCATGGCATAGCGACCGTTTATAGAAAATTCAAACCGCTAGTTTGCTCGTGTCTGATGTTCCCGCTTAGGGTTTAAACTATGTGTTCTTTATGTACCGGTGATCCATTATGGTTGAGGTATTAACAACTAATGGCCAGCACTTCGTTTCCACCTAAATAATGAATAAAGTTTGTTCCGGAATAGTTTTATTTGCTCTTTATTTAATGACGGTGAGCCAACGTCTGTGAGTTACTGGCGAGAAGGAAAGGAAAACAATCTAGAAGAAAATTACTCGCATAAAAGTCGTTGTAAGTAAAAGTGCTTCTGCGAAGAGAAATTCGGCCAAGACGAATATGCAAAGGTAAAATGAGAAAAACAATTGGAGCAATTAATCCAAGAAAAACTAATCAAGCAAGATAAATTGCCGAGAGGGAAGTTACTTGAAATTACTTTATACCCTTGATAAAATATATCTACCTATTTTAATCGAGATTACGATTCGTAAAACTAACGTTTATAGTCGATTGCCTTCTTGTTGAAAATACTGTGATGATCGGTTTCTTGTGCCATGTCATAGACATCTGGGACAGAAGTTGTTCATCAGCAATCTCATAGCTCCTTCACACCACCCCAGGAGAATTTGTTGATGTCATAAGAGTTTTTTTTTAAGAGTTAAAATTCTATTATTATGTACTGAAGAATGATGACTAATGAGGCGTTAGTTTGAGATGTATTGTTTCTTTTATTTTACATAGTGTAACCCTGTCATGAGCAAGAATTGAAAAATGTATATGAGTAGGTATGTGGTAACTTGAAACGTGTTCCTTTACCTTGAGCAATTATGTGTAGATACTTCAAATTACTACCTAGGCTGGGAACATGTACAGTATCATCACGAGAAGTTGACGGTTGTACTATTTTTGTGGGTATCATGGTGAAGCTCTATTTTGGTTGACAGACCCTTTTTTGTTTTCTGTGTTACTATGAACAGTTTGGAGGTTGCAGCCTATGTCACTACTGCTTGAAAACGGTTAGAGTAGTAACGGTTAGGGAAGTATCCCGATATTAAAGTTATAGACTTTTCCTGTAACATACATAGTGATAAGGGCAATGCTCTGTAGCTTACAAACAACATTTTGCTGAAGTAGTAGAATCTATCGTCAGTGAGTGGCGTAGTATTACAGGTGGGCATCTCTCATTACCTAAATTAGTTCACAAAGGTCCTATAGTAGATTTAATAGAGGTCAAAAGTGATTTGTTAAAGTTTTTTTATAATTCGTATTTCGTATGCCACAATTGTTGCAAGCTTTTTTGAGAGTTTAAGCTGTAGCTAACCAATTGAGATGACACCAGAATATACAAATCTTATGAATTGTTGGTAGAAATTGTAGACAAAGTATATATGTGGGTATTGGAAGTAGTGTTTCTGAAATGCTTATCCATCGCGTTTTGCTGACTAATCAATAGTAGTACATATGTGCTGGAGAAAAGCATGTTACTGTCGTGATTAAAAGGTTTGTCTTTCGCCAATTCTTGTCAGAGCGGTCCGGTGGACCTTTGCTTTTAGTTATGGTCTAGACAGTCGATCGGTCTGTCAGGTCTCGATGCTGAGAAACTAGTTGAAGTCAGGAAGTAACGGAAGAGAAGGAACAGAAGATAGGAGAAGAGCAAAGAGGAGGAAGTTCATGGAAAAGTAAGTGAAGAAAAAGAAAGGAAGAATGAAGATAAACGAACAGGGGAAGTTCGTCGGTTGGAAAATACCTTGGCATAGTTGATTTGAGTTCGGTAATTTTTGGGTTTAAAGGGCCTAGATATGGTACACAATCATACATATGTATATGCTATATAGAACACGGATTCGCATTTCGAACAGAACTCACTTGTTTTTTAAACTACATACATAAAATTGTAGAATGTGATACCGAACACATCAGTGAAGGGTAAGACAGAGTGATTTTTCCAAAAAAGACTTCAAGTGTGCAAAAAACTAGCTATGCAATATAATATATTCTTCAAATGCCTCTAATTTAACAACCAAACGTGATTCTAAAAAAAGCTACTGTGTTGCCCTAGCGCAAGCTTTTTGAATCATTACTGTAAGTTTGGAGATAACGCCAGGACCTCCGAAATGCGAAATGCCTTTTATGCATTTTTTCATTCGACATCCAAGCCCTGGTCAGCTGGTCGGGATATTCCCCACCACATTTTTATGTCCAGATCACATTTACACAAATATACTGGAAAAGGATGCATTTTTTCATTCGACATCCAAGCCCTGGTCAGCTGGTCGGGATATTCCCCACCACATTTTTATGTCCAGATCACATTTACACAAATATACTGGAAAAAGGAAACAGGCGGCAACGCCAAGGGAATTGGTATTTTCTTGGGTTCTCAAGGTCGCGCAGTATATCCTATACCCTAGACCCTTAACCAAAAGGGTTTACTTTGGAGGAAGTTTGACATTCAGCATAATATGTGGTACTGTTAAGGAACCAATAAAGCGCGATGGATCTAAAAAAAACACAAGACAAGTTTCATAATTGCCGTTTCTACAACGTGCCTTGAATTTTCTAATTATTTTGATATCTAACGCAGAATATAAATTACTCTCAACTAGACTGATTGTTGCTGCTTGGAATTCAATAATCAATTCGACAAGACGACGTCCAGGATGGTAGCACGGTCGCATCTCTAGCAATGCATGAATTTAATTGGAGTTTGGAGGTAATTATGGTAATCAGCGATGCTAATTGGCCTCCCTATTGGGTCGCTTCAATCTCTACAAACTTTGGTTTCGCGCACGCAACTTCAGCGCCAGTGGTGTGCTCAGCAGAATACTCTGAAGAAAAAAGATGACGATGAACATCCGACTTTCAGTAATGTCATTGCTGATCCACAGTTAGATGTATTCACACAACCTAACAAAGAAAAATAATCCATATACTTTTACAGTGCGTAACATCAGCTTGCAAAAGTCAGTGCATTGTTGGTTTCCTCAAAAGCGCCAAATAATGCACGATACTACGGTGGCTCCACTGTGAACTCATCTTACTCCCGTTTGTAATAAATACTTGTTGTCTTTTTAGTTCTACCGTACCAGATGCTAAACAGGGTGAATTCTACGTTGATACTTCTTTTGTAACCGTTTCTAGAACTCGTTCAAACAAACAGCTTTTTCAAGTAACTTTTTTTCAGAAAACAGCAAAATAAGCGAGATTTAGAATTAAAAGGTAAACCTGGGCTCATTTTTTGATACAGATTTTTTATTTTTATCTCATCGGTCAGGCATTGTGCCGATCAGTTAGTGCAGTAGTCACTTTCTGTTTATCGTAGCTCATTTCAAATTGATAACTCCTAAAAAAGGCGCATTATTATAAAAATAATGAACTTCTGGATATGATAACAATTTACGGGTAATGTCTCCAAAGCGCACCTACTGCTTTCAGAACGTTGTATTGAAGTTAATCGTAACAAGTTTGAATACCTTATTTAAGTTAGATAACACCGAATTGGATACGTTTTGTGATAAAAAAGTTTTTCATTTTAATGGCTTCACGTAACTAAAATAAATGTCAACTGAGAAGGACGATGTTATAATAACACTTAATTATTACTATAATAATTTTTTGAAAGGGTTAATTTTTTGCATATTGACAAAAGAGATTGACTGATGAGAGATAGCCCAAAAGAATATCTCAGTGGAGACCACCTGGTAAAATAAAAAGGGGCAGACCACGTGAGTCGAGGAATGACAGCATCCGAGAATCAGTGAATGAACAAAATCTAGAAGTGGAGGACGCCTTAGATATAGAGGTTTGGCGAAGGATGACGGAAATGCGGCAAGATACTGTCAGTAGTGAAATACATTTTGTATCGTAACTGTACCCGTAATATACAGTGTTCTATGACAGGTGGAAGATACATTTCTAATAAAAGAGTCACATAAAGTAGCGTCCCATTTTCAACCTTTTCAGGTATTTAATTTTCATTCATTATTTGATTTTCAGCGACTTCCGCGCATGTTTGGTAGATCTACGACCACCTGATGTTATGTAGCAAAGTACTAAATAAACACTATGCAAAGGCATAACATTTTTGATCAAACAGTACTTTCATGTACTCTAGCGTCGTCTGAGAATCGTACTACAAGAGTTTGAAGTGACAAGTAAATGCTTATGGCAGTTGTTCCTGATAATAGTTTTTGTAAATGTAGTTCCGTAAGTTTAAAGCCAAAACTGCAGCAAAATACAGTAACAATATCTCTAAGAAAAGCGTATTCCTAAAAAACATCACTGTTACTTGAATATTAAGTGGATACTATTTTGGATGTTACCCGCAATTTGTATCTACAGGGTGTTTTTGGCAGAATTTTAAATTACGGCAACTTGAGGGTCATTTCACTTTGTTTTTTTAAATGTAAAACTAAAACTTTTATTTTTAATCGAAATGTCTACTAATACCCTATCTGACCTTGTAATTTTTTTTCGCGTTTGCGACGTTGCTCAATTATAAATTATTTTTCCAAATTTTTAAACAAGTATCCCCGATTTTAATTTATTTTAAATAGAATACTCTACTTATTTTTATTGCAATGAATTGCGCATGTAGAATTTAGTAAGATCTCACAATTTCAAAATTTTGTTTCTATTAATTACTGAGATATGGCAATACCGCTTTTTCAGTAAACGGTACCGGAACGCTCAAATATTCCCAACTCCCACAGCTGGAGAGGTGAAATTCAATACTTGGGGGTTTTTGAACATACAAATTCAAAAACGCTAACATCAGTATTGTCAGATTTACCAATTTTATGTCATAATTTTGAATGTAATGCCCCATTTATGATGTGTAACGTAAAAGTAGTGAATCTGACAACACTGTTGTTAGCGTTTTTTAAGTCTGTATGTTCAAAAACCCCTAAGTATTGAATTTTACCCTTCCAGCTGTGGCAGTTTTGGACATATTTAAGCGTTCCGGTACTGTTTATTGAAAAAGCGGTGTGGCCGTAGCTAAGTAATTAATAGAAACAAAATTTTAAAATTGTGAGATCTTACTGAACTCGACATGCGCAATTCACTGCATGTAGAAGATTATATTTAAAATAAATTAAAATCGACGTTATTTGTTTTAAATTTGAAAAAATAATTTATAACTTGGCACCGTCCCAAACGCGAAAAAAATATAACAATGCGAGATAGGGTATTAGTAGATAATTTAATTTTAAATTAAAAATACAGGGTGCTACATTTGAAAAAACAAAGTAAAATGACCTTCAAATTGCCGTAATTTAAAATTCTGCCAAAAACACCCTGTAGATACAAATTGCTGGTAACATCCAAAATAATATGCACTTAATATTCAAGTAACAGTGATGATGTATAATATTATTGAGAAAACTTAAAGGAATATATTAATTTGGACGTATCACTTGCGATCTTGCAAATCCGGAAGTTAATAGAAGATAAATTATAACTTGGCAACGTCACAATCGATCCCAAAAGTATTTTAGAGTTGAATAAAGATCAATTATGGAAACTAGAAGAACTTAAGAAAATGTTATAAATCCATATAAAAAAATTAATTTGATCACTATCCTACTTTCCCGCAACACCCTGTATATTTCAAAATATTTTTAGAATATGCGTCTTAAATAACCAAATAACCTTTGTATTTGACGTTTTCTTCTATCAGGTATACCTTGCGAGATATTGAAGAATTACACACTAACTGGACACCCTGTATATCTGAAACAGTTGAAAATCGGACCCTACTTTATATATAACTTTTTTTGGAAACGAGCTGTGCAGTCTTCTACTAAGGATCTTCTACTGTCACATAATACCAAACCAGTGGCGAATCTCAAAAGCAACACCGTTAATCTGCGAACGCGCGTTTACTTCGAGACCGACGGCACGTCGGAGGTTTGGAACATACTAAATATCGCCACATTGTAGTGAGCAACTGATGACTGTCAGAACCGATACCAAATTTTGAAATAGCCAAAGTAATCAAGACGTCTAGTGGTGGAATTTAGAACCCAATGTTGTATGTGGGCCCGTGATAACCAGATTCTTTTAGCATGCATGTGTACCAACTCAGAGAGAATAAAATCAAAACACAGAAATGTTATGATATTGTTTTTTTTTATTATTTGTTTCTTAACATTTGTTTGGTATTTATTAATCATAAGTACTGAGTGCTATGGTATGATTTTATTACTTGATTCTTGTATTTATCAATTAATGAGTGCTTTGTATTCCATATATTTTACTGGTGAAGTATTTATATTGATATGTTGAAATATACGATTCAAAATGTCTTAATAATAGTGGTAAACTGGCTCTTGTCATTGATATTGTTCAATAAAGAAATGGTTATAAACATTCACAGTCTAAATGATAAATAATAATAATCATACATGGTGGGCTAGATCTATGTTCAACGTCAGGGAGAGAAATATGGATAGGATGTGAGAAAATGTAAAATATCAGCATATATAAATAAATAAATATAATCAACCATATAAAAGAGTAAAAAAAGAGTAAACAAAGGAGATAATTGGAATACGTCCGGCCTGGGTTGTTGCCAGGTCATCGGCCTTCCGTAAATAAATATCATATATAAATAAAGAGAAATCAGTAAGGATTTAAATAAATATACCTAAACACCACAAAGCTGCAAGCTCCAGGACCTAATACCTAGATTAGACGGAAATCAAAGACACAACGTCATATAGTATCGCCTCAAAAGCAGCATGTATAGTATATACATTGTGAAATACTTTAAAAATTGTAGCCAGACCACATTAGTTAATAATACAAACTCAAAAGACAACATACCTGCAGATATCCGTGAAAAAGACTCAAAAACCCCTCTGTTGAAATTTTGGTCTCCAGCTTGTTACGTTTTTCAAAAACAATCCCCGCTCGTAATAAATAAACAAACCATGGCAACCATTACCACAACCCACTACTCTATTCAAGTGACAAAACCCAAAAGCATCACAGAGTATCTTTTTCTGTGAACACGGAACTGTTACGGAATTGGTTGCTCTATGAAAAGTCACTCATGATCTGACAAATAACAAAATATCTGAAGAATATAGGATGTAGTAATAAATAATAAATCAAATACATTACTTATCTGAACTTCATCGACTAATTACACTCACACTCAGATCTTACATTCTTTTATAAATCATCCGTCGATGACATCAATGCCAAACTTCGGCCACGTGACCGCTAAAGGTGCGTTCTAACGTCTGGCAGCCAGGAGCGCGTTCCGAATCACCACAACGTAGCGCCTACTGAATGGCAACTCAGTAGGCGCGACGCGTACGTTCGTTTTGCGGTGGAGTTTCGCCACTGGTCTAATACATACACTGTGCTTAAACTAGAAGATGCATCGCAACTCTACAATAATATGGGTTATATACATGCTACCGCAGTTTCAAAACAGTACTATTATTTAAAATATTTATACTGACACTACTTTTTTGTGTGGAATCTTACTTGGAAAGCCACACAGTTAGGACAGAATGCCCTACAAAACAGTTCTAACGAGCCCGTGTGGCCTCGTCATCATCATAGTCACAATGTCTTAACAGACATGTTGTGAATTCGTAAAATGCATTAAGTCGGAGCTAGAGTATTGCCGACATGAATATTATCAATAGTTTTAAGCACTGTAGCTCGCCATCGTTCGCGATTTGTTGTCAGTTTAGTGGCACTCTTGACACTCATATCCAGCAACTGTTTCGTCGTATCCACCCAGCGTGTAGGGGGACGGCCACGGCGCCGCCCGCTCGGGGCATGACCCTGAACTACAAGTTTCTCCATATTATCGCTTCTGTGTATATGTCCGAAGAATGTAAGCATTCTCGTCGACACAATGGAGGATAGTCTCTTTGGATTACCGACCTCATCCAGTATGGAGAAGTTAGCTCGATGGGCGGTATAGGGAACTCTCAGCATTCTCCTCCATGCCTACATTTCAAAAGCGTCTATGCGAGCTCGATCTGCCTTTTTAACAGTCCAAGTTTCCGAGGCATACAAAAATATGGAGAACACAAGAGACTGAACCAGCGACATTTTTGTAGCTTTAGTGATGTTATGGTCACGCCATATTTTAGTAAGCTTTGTCATAGCCACACGTGAATGTTGAATGCGCCGTCGAATCTCATTTTCACAGCTACCCGAATTATCGATCAAAGAACCGAGGTATATAAAACTTTGAACTACTTCACAACGGCCTATTGACTTTATTTCTCGATAACTATCATGCTCTCTATCTACGATCATACCCTTGGTCTTATTGTAGTTAACACCAAGACCATACTCTGCACTACGTTTTTCTAAGATATTTAATAGAGCTACTAGTTCTTCCTGAGAAGCTGCAATAAGGGTTGTATCGTCAGCAAATCTTAAGTTGGATAGTTACACCGCCATTCCAGGTGTCTAATACCTGTCTCATCACAAATTCAGAGTAAATGCTAGACAGCATCGAAGATAATACACATCCCTGACTAACTCCTTTTCTGGTTGCAATTTGACAGGTGACCATCAATTCTTTCGCGAGCCGAATTAGACTCGTAGAGTTGCTGTATGGGAAACACTAGGTGATAAGGAACTCCCATAGAGATGAGGATTTCCCAGAGTTTAGGCCACTTTACGTTATCAAACGCCTTAGAATAGTCCACAAAGCAGATAAAAACAGGAAAATAATGCTCTCTGGCTTTTTCAATAATTTGTCTTAAGTTTAAGATCTGTTCACGCGTACCGCGTCCCTTCACGAAACCTGCCTGCGCCTGAGAAATTTGCCAGCTGATAAAACCCTCTAAACGAGATTGTAAAATATACAGTAGAACCTTACTTGCATGAGAGATTAACGAAAGTAGGCGATAATTGTCTGGATTTGTTGGAGATCCCTTTTTATGAAGTGGAACAAAAATTGATGTGCACCATTCATCTGGCCAAACACCGGAGGACCAGATACTCTTACAAATATTATGTAAAAAGGAGATGCCGTCGTCACCCAAGCATTTCAACGTTTCAGCAGAAATAGCATCAATGCCTGTAGCTTTGTTAGTTCTTAGCTTGTTGAGGGCATGTTCCATTTCAGACAAAAGAATATCCGGTTCGTGTTCAAAATCCAACGAGAGGGTGTGAAGGCCATCGTCGTGGTACAGATTTTCGCAATAATTTCGCCATACCTCAATAACCTCATGCAAGTTGGTAATTAGCTCTCCCTCAGGATTTTTAACAGCCCAAGATTTGGGTTTCAAATCCCGACTAAGGCATTTGACCTTAAAAAAAGTTTTTTAAGGTGTGGCCTCGTAAGAGCTACAAAAGGCATTCCTTATCTAACAGAAGATCTGACACGTGTGGTTTGAAAATACAACCACACAAATTTCAGAAAATTATCCGACCCACCTTGCCTTGACGCGACATCTGAAATAGAAATATTGTGTCTAATTCCCAGAACTCCATCATGTGTCCCTTGCACTACGCCGCTCTAGCTGTAGCTTTGATTCAGACCGCGTTTAAATGGCTGCCCCCAGACAGGAAAACTTTGCTTCGAACGTTTTTGGAATTGCTTATCGATTTTACTTTCTAGCACGAGCTCCTCAGGGGGTTACCTAAGACTCTTAGATTGGCGTGTCTGATAACCGGGATAACGGGAACTGCCTTGCCTACTCAATACTCGAACGGCTTCTCGAATATCAAATTCACAATTGTGGAAGTTGGTTGGAAGTTTTTCCCTTTTCGATCTGCCTACCGTTTTCTGGGAAACTGTAGCCGTGACTCTCTGACGTCTTGTTTCTGACTTAGTAAAGTTGTTGGATTGTAATCGCTATAGTGAAGGCAGAGAAGTGTAGTAGTGAAGAATTTGCGGATAGAACATCATATTCATATTTCTATATATTTTATTACGTCAGGTTATCTAGCCAGTTTTTATCTTATATAGCAATAGCCGCTAAATTATTTAGTCATGCTCCATACATCTGTACTGGACGGTACATAATTATGCAGCTTTGTTACTACGGCATCTGAGCTCTAAACAGCATATCGAACAATACACCTAACAATTTTCGCAAGAAACCCTTTCTCTGAAAGTATTTCTAGAACTCTGCGAAACGAGATCAATAGGTTAGAAAGTGACTCAAAGTAGAATGGCTTCAAATTTTCGACATATGTTCTTGAAGTTTGTACATAAGACTGCACTGATAAACAGTCCCTAAGTAGGACAGAATGGCAACAGAACGCTGAAAACGGTACCATTACTTCACCAAAACAACAAAAACACAAAAATTGTTAGAGAATGATTGGTAAACATGGAACAAGATATTGATTGAGCCCCATACACAAACGCAGGACTTTAAGATAGGCAAAGTGGTATAGCAAGATACAGCGAATATCAGAACTGCAAATGCTCGCATTCCGATGTCAATAGAGCCGCTGTCATGCATTTTCATTGTCATATACGACACTGACGCAGCCATAAATTGGCAGAAACTTTTGGATATTTTATTCAGGGCGATACCGATGGAAAAATGCTCGTGCGGCATTGCTTCTCCTGGAAGCATGAAATGTTAAAGAGGTTACGCAAAAAGGTGGATGGGGCACGACGTAACGGTTTGGTCTCGCAAACGTAAATTGGATAATGGTTTGGGGGTTCCATTGTGCGAGACATGCCAGCGCTCAAGAAACTCTTGTTATACCACAGAATAATTGATCTAATTCTTGCTACTACTACGCATCGAGCTGCCGGCCGTCTAATCTAGTTATCTTCTTGACTTCTGTTCTGTAGTCGGAAACGTCGTTGTTGGTTCAATCATGATATTATGAGGAAGGTGATCTGTTCAGTCATTTTGTGATGGCAGGTAATAATTTTTATTGTTGTCATAATTAGAGTTGCGGTCAGTCGGGCTCCCATTGGTCAGTTTCGCCGAAACAGTGTGATTGGTTCAGTGATATTGTGCAGATAATGAACGTGACACGTTTTCAATAAACTGATGTGGGCTTGCACTTTCGGTCAAAGTCAAAACTAGTAGCCCTACTTTTCATTCATTTGGGCTGATAAGTATTAAAAGCACACTCAAGTGTGAGATTAACTGATACGACATGATCCAGACCAGCTGATTTAGTATTCAACAAAACATGAAATGTGTACAAACGTCGCTTCCATTCATTCAGAATCAAGTAAAATGATTCATTCAAACAGAATAGTGAGTGGAACTTCGTCCTGGTTGTGTATACCGCTATACAATTATTTGTCTTGGAATTAGATTCACATGCAAACCTCTGCTTTCCACACAGTAGATAGGAAAAGTATGATATCGTGAAAGACTTCAAACTTGGGGCATTATATTTAACAATGGGTCACAATATCTTATATATTTTTCTATTCTAAGTATTATAAGTATAATAAAAATACACTAAAAACGTCGTTTCTTTCCGATGGCGCTTCTGAAAGCCACGTGACCACTAGGAAGGAACGATGGTAGTATGACAAATACTCATTTGAAACGTCTATCCTATCTACGAATTTAATAAAGCTTTCACTAAGATAAGAACCTTTGGAATGTTTGAAAGAACGTTTGGTAGGTCTTGTATATAATACGACTGGAATAGTATAAACTATAGGCAAATAATACTACAGCTACTAAAAAAAATAAAAATGATGTGGCATCAACGAGTGAATCAAAATTTCTGGAAAAATTGCAAGCGTCAAAATATTTTCCACTTAAAAATCGGAAAGACAGGGAAGTTTTCAAAGAAATATTTCATATTACATATATCAATAAAAGAAACAATTCAGTCCAGTTTGAATTTAGGTAATGCCAGATATAACAGCAAGAGACTTGCCAGTACATCGTTATGTATTGTATAACCTGGGAATTATTGAATTGATTTTAATAAAATTTGACACAGTATTATAACCTGATTTTACACATTCTACTTCCCACAGCAATAGAGGATAGGTCAAGTGATCGCGAAAATTTTCGATTTTCGGATAAAGTGCTTTTTGGACATTTTGTGATACCTACATAACGAAAATACACATTCTTAATTTCCTTCAACCTACATAACGAAAATCCACATTCCTCGACTCCTTCAATATGTTGTCTATCTGTCTGTCTGTCTGACTATTGGCGTTTTTTAGCACCGCAATGTCAATAACCGCTACTTGGATTGTGACGAAATTTGATTAGCGGAATGCTGTTGGATAGTAGTAAAGAAAAATTGGTAAGAAACCAAAAATTATCAGAACCCCTGCAAGCTTCGTTTTCAATCTTTTATGAGGACAGTGTAGGGATATGGAAGCCCCAAACTTTTTGTTAGCACAGATAATGTATCGAAATTGGTACTTGACATAATTTTTACTTCCCACACCGATAGGTGAGGGGTGTAATATTGAAAAATGTTTTGCTTTCATAATATACTGTCCACTGACCTATGAAGGAAGACCTAGCGACATAAATAACGTTTTTAGGTCCATCCGAACATTGCCTTGCCTATTGCAGAAAGCAAAGGACTTGAAAAAAAACTAAAAATATAGAAACAGCTCAAACTTCGATTTTAAGCGTTTTAGAGGTTCCTGATCATTTTTTGCGTTTTTTTGGGCGAGGGTAACAATGGGATGGCTGGAGGGTGGGGGGTTGAAAATTATTGTATTCATAATAAGCTAGCCACTGACCTGTGAAGGAAGACCTAGCGACATAAGTCCATCTGAATATTGGCTTGCCTATTACCGAAACTAAGGGAATTTTCTGTATACATACGAGTATTTATTGTTTTAAATCTTTCTGTATGTTGTAATGTGGAAACTGTTAAATTAATTCTAATGAAATTTTGACACAGTATTATTACCGTAGTGAGGATGGAAAACGCGCATGGTTGTTAGAAATCGCGTGTCAGTGGCAGCGTAGCAATAATTAAAAAACTAAAAATGTGAAAACAGCTCAAACTTCGTTTTTAGGTATTTTAGGGGTTGTAAAACTGAAAAGTGATAATTGGCTGTCCATTGACCTGTGAAGGAAAGATCTAGCGGTGCAGCATAACACAATTTTGGGTAGAGGGGGGGGGGCTAGCGACGATTTGGTTGCAAGGGGTTCTCATGCTATGAGAAAATAATAAACTAGTATCACCGTAATATGTGGGAAGAACTGAGTCAATCAACTTGACTTCATTTATTAATCTGTCTTATGACTGCGTTTTATGTCTTATCTTGTCAATGGAAAGTTGTGCTATGGTTCTTGACGTTCTAAAGAAAATTTATCTAAAATATTTGGTGTATGATTCTTATTTTACAGCTGTATACAGTTCAGTTATATAAATTTATATAGTTTTCATTTATATATCGACACATCGTTTTCAGAATTTCCTTTTTTGCAATTTTTCCAATGCCGTCATGAGAAAAGAAAACAATTCGTTAAATAACTATCAGTTATCTAATTACGACTCTGTTCCTATTACTGCGCTTCTATTTGAAAAGGCCAATGTTACAAGCACGCTTACAAAATCTGCCTAATATATACAAAGGCACGTTGAGAAGATGCTGCAAGAAACAAACTTGTTAGGAGAGAAAGAGAAAGATAGATAGCAAGAGCGTTAAGTAATTGGGCCTGTTCTTCAGAATAATGATTAACTGCAGGAAACCGGTCGGTGCCTTGGGCATTAATAAGCAAGTCTGAAGGATAATTAAAATCGGGTCGCTGGCTGCACTGTGGTGCTTTTCCCCTTTCCTAGCTCTACCTTATCCTTTCGTAGTCCGGCGTGCTTGGCAGGTTGTGAAAATGCCAATCGGTTCAAGTTGAAGCTGACGAGGCGGTTTTGTAATTTCTCCGTCGGCTTTATGCGCTTGTATTGAATCACTTCAGCTTCGTAGATATCCACCCGGAAAGAATTTCCTGACTGATTCTCATCTGAACTCATACAATACACGAACCTTCAGTGTCAAAATGTTTGAGCAGAGGTAAGTGTACTCGATTTTACTTACTACGTCAATTGATGATGGAAGTATAGAGTCCGGCACGAATGACGGATGTTTTTGAAATTTTTAGCACTCTTCCCCTTTCCGAGCTAGAGAGGTGGGGAGATACCGTTCGACTCCTGAGTCTCCGGCATTTTGTTACCAGTTGATATTGTGGAACCGTGAACGGTTGAGTACCGCCATGCCATTAAGCTTCATCACCCGTGAACAATATGAGGTTCTCATTTTGCTCGATAACTGATTCCATCTGACATGCGAAGTTCATTCGTTGTGAGTTACCTTAACGTTCAGTTAGGCGAAGTTCAGCAGCATATTGCCCAACAGATCGAGATGGACTGCGAGGAAGGGCATGACGAACGCCATCCACATTTTTGGAATTTCGAACCATTCGTGGAGCACCTAGTGGTCTCTTCTTGATCACTGTACCACGGATGCAGAGTGCTTTAGCCCAGTCAAGGATCATGTTTCGGGTAAGGACAACTGGAATCCGATAAATATTGGAGTGGTGACGAAGCTTACGCTGTACAGACGTGATTGATCAAACGTAACTACCACATCTTTCGCTCTGATGGAGGAAGAGTCCTAGCCATTTTAAAAATGTCCGCCTTTGTGCTGGATCCTGCAAACCATTTAGAATTTGAGGCAATATGGTCTACGATATCACCGTTATGAAAAATACTAACATTTATTTTTGTTTGTCTATCTGTCAGCTGTTCGATTATCCTTCAGCCTTCTATATCTCGGAAAATATTAAAGTAACGTTGATATTTCATAGTAAGTTGCTACTAGAGTTACAAGCACTCATAGGTCCTTTTATAACTTGTTAGATGAGTGTCGAAAGAAATAATAAAAAAAAACAGTTAGATTGCTCACAGTTTGCCCTGGGGCGCACCCCACATGCTGAGAATCGCTGAGATAAGGAAAGACTTCGCATTCAGTCATTACGTTCATCCAAGATTGCTAGTGCTGTAGTAGCTGTAGCTGAAGTTATGTCAAGAACAGCTCAGAATAAGCGGAGTGACCCCTGTGTGTAAAGAGTATTTACAGAAGATGGGCAGGGGGGAATATCGAGGACAACACAAGGCTTCTGCAGGTAGAAATGGCCCCTAAGTCTCAATAGTATATGTTCATAATATGTTCGTAATATATAGACAGAAAGAGACTAAGTGACAAAGTTTGAAGAGCAAGTAGTGATATAACGTGGAAGCACAATTTGGAATCAAACCCAGTTCATTATTGTAATACATATAATCATCATTTTTCCGATGCTATAAGCTTTTAACGAACCTCTAAGTTGGTTAACCTGTGTGTATACAAAACAGCTGTTATTAGAAGAAATGCTGCATGAAAAACGTCGAAAAACATGGCATTCAAAAAACCAGGTAGGTCACATAGCAAAGACAGGGTCCTTCAGAATCCCTTTCAATTTCATGGAAATGTAGGGGAACATTTTCCTTTGTTGGGTCATGCATAAAGCCATTTGAATGAAAATAAAGCGACTTCTTTGTTATTTTTAAATTCGGAGAGCGATCCGTCTGTAATTTTCTGGCGTGCCTCGTTATGCTCAATGTCAGGATAAGATTACCTTTGTCCATTCCGCAGCCCGAATAAGCATACAAAAAAGCATGCGGGAAATATCCGCCTATCTCTTTGAGCTATTACCGTTTGCTGCATCGTGTATAGACAGGGACGTAGGACGATAGGGAAACGTAAAAAATTGTGCAGAGTAAAGCTTCTTGAAAGAAAGTTTAATATTGGAAATTAGCAAAGCATCGTGATTCGTCAATTTGCATGAAAATTCATGTTTTCCATGGACTACTGTTTGTTGATCTTCCGTTCTAGATGCTACTCTAGAAGCTACTACTATAGTGAAGTTGTATGATTGATGACAAAGTTAATAATGTTATTGCTCTCCTAGCCCTGTAGGTTCCAGCTGCTCAACAATCGATAAAATTTTGGACAAGATAAGATTGATATTGAAGAACAATAAAGTGAATGCACAAAGTATTCCAGATGAATAATCACCACTTTTATTTAAACTTGCGACGATCGTTTCGACACACAGTATCTTTTTCAAACAATGTCGCAAGTTTAAATAAAAGTGGTGATTATTCATCTGGAATACTTTGTGTATCAATGGATCTCCATCAAGTAACGGCCAACTCCATCGACTAATAAGTGAATGTGTAAAGTCGATGAAAGCCTTTTGGAGGCAGAGTAAACGAGGCAGAGGAAAAATTCCATCGTCCATCAATGTTTCGCTACGTGCGATGAGAATTGTGATTCAAAAGAAAATTCAGGGAAACGTTTCCAGAATCCAGGTGTTTATATAGATACGTCTCACCTCAACTTTGTTTTCAATTTTATAGTATACACCGTTACTGCATCATATAAAATATTAACAAAGTCAGTTGTTTATCTAGATTAATGCATGGGATTACAAAATCACTTAGGGCGCACATACGATAGTAGCAGAAACCACAAAATATGAAAAATGTATTTTCTCATTTAATGTCGCCATAAATTTTTATAAGCAAATTAAATTTATTATTTCGTTGAATTTATGTACAGTAACAAGTGTGAGGATATCTGACAACTTCACTCATATTTGATGCTTCTATTCCATTCCATCAGAAATAGTATGTGATAGTAAAACCGAAGGGCGAACACACCCCAACCTGTAACCGTGCTGTAACCACTAATTGAAATGTAAAACAACAGTGAAGAGAAACTAAAGCCCAAATGGCGGAATGACCAAAATACATCTAATTTATAGTTCTAGAGGGAGGAGGGGTTACTGATTTATTTTTATAGTAACTCTGGTTAATCATTACTATTAAAATGTTTAACTGAAAGTAGTAGTGCTTGAACCAGTTTAATTGTCACAATAATATGCCGTCTTCTGTGACAAAATCGAAGTACTAGAATTCAGTTTTAATGACTGACTATGAAGCTAGATTTCAGAAACAGCGCGAAACTTTAATATATCCTATTAAAGATGTACCAGTTAAACACTTTAACAGGGCTAGTTTTCTCAGTGCAAATATTTCTGTCGCAAGTCTATCTTTACGAGATTACCAGAGTTCGTGAATTGAGAATTTTTTTATGGGTGCAGGCGCTAATGGTTGTTTGCCCACCAACGGTAACATAGTTCACCTGACTTTCAAAGTAAGGTGTATAAGTACTAGAATGTAGCCAGATCTTCATCTGAATAGGAAAGCAGGTATCAGGTTTAAAAAACTCTGTTTTGCTGATGTACATTCCTGCAAATGAAGGCACATACATGGCTTTCCGGTACACTATCGAAATTTCATGCTGCATATATACGCTTGGTTCGGAGAAACGTATTTCCTTATGGACTTATCAATACGAGTTTGTAGTGAAGTGGTCCGCATTAATCGGCAATACTCGAAAACCGTGTCAAAGGTCCGACTTCGAAGTGGAACTCTCCCTGAGAGCGCGACACAAAAGAGAATCCCCTAGTCAGATCCACGTTCGACTAAACTCGGTTGCGGTTGCCGCCTAAAACTTCCCAAACTGTCGTTACAATGGATGTATATTATAATTAACCTTAATGGCTGCATGATTTTATGTCAGCCGCTCAAAGCGGGCAAACTTTCCGCCCCAAGTTTCTATTGTGCATTATCGACTTCACTTGAGATTCGAGACATATACTCGTACGAGATTATGGAATTTCGAGACCGATGTCGTCTCTTCATAGAAAAGAGAGTCTTTGTTTCGATGGGATAAGCTTATGTCATACATTTATAAACTTAAGACGAGATAATCTGGGGGTTGTGGCCAAAATTTTGAAAAGAAAACCACTGGTCACTGCATGAAGGAGTCTCTGCTGTTAACTGCCAAGCCTTTGACAATATTTATTGCCATATTCAGGGCCTTCTACAATAGATAGAAGAAAAAAATAGTTTAGAATAATATCACGGCTCAACAAACAATTAGCTGTCTTGCTCAAGGTCTGGGGATACTTTGCGCCGACCTCTTTGCGCATCGATATTTTGGGTTAGAGAGAGATAGATTTCAACAGCAGCGCCACGGCAGGGTCATGGCTATCTACATAGAATATGAGTGTAGAGAGCTCGCAGCTCAGATCTAGTACTTTATGGGAGCTTCATGTTACCTTTTATGTTTACCTTCCTTTTGCACCGCATAGGTTAAGCATTATTTCTTAATTCTGCCCTGTTGTACACTCCTTTCTACTCCGCCCCTGTCAAGTCGGATGAAACTATCCCAGAATGGCGTCGCTGATGTCAGATAGTTGCAACACGTCATCACAGAGAAACTGACGGTGAGTAAGACAACTGATTGTTGAGCCGTGCTAATATTATGATCAACATTATCAAAATTTGTGGTTTGAAAACACACATTTTTTGACTTATTCTTTTCTCAAAGACATTCTTGGTAAACCTTCTGTCACTTGCTACATTCTTGGTAAACAGGTGAGCAAAATGGGCGTTACATTGTAAAAATGTGGAGACAGAATGCGGCAAGGGAAAATGATTGATATGGATCATTAGGTATTTTGATAGTCGACGATGCCAACTGTAAGAAAACAAAACCGAATACGTAAAAAGCACCAGAAAACAGATTACCAACCATTGTTAATACAAGAAGGCACAAAATAATTAAAGATAATAATCAAAACGGATGAGCGAAACATTTGTCAGCGACTCCAAAATACACGTTTCCATCTTTTAAAATGTATCAGTAAATGCAGCTCAAACCACCATCACTTCTTGTTTAAGTTGTTAGGAGTGTTCTTGATATGAACCATTTTCTTTTAAATAATTAGTTTCTTTTAAGGGCCCCACAGACATCGCTCTTTTTCATCAGGTTTGCACGACGTGCCAACCGATGTCGGTTAAACCGATGGAACGACACCTCCACACATTGTTCGGTTTTCTTTCAATTTCTTGCAAATTTTTCGTCCATTAAACACGGATGATACTTTAGCATTGGCGGCGGCTTTAGCTATTAAAGTGAAATACAGCAAGAAAAAACGTTCTAAATGGGTGAAACAGTGGCTTTTAAAAAGAGGCCAATTCTTCCATACAAATCTATCTAAATCTAGAAGAACTACGTCTGGAACCAGGAGATTGGTACAACTATTTGAGGATGGATGAAGAAACATACTTTATTTACATAATTCAGTAGCACCTCTAATAAAAAAACAGGATACTTGGATAAGACAAAGTGTTTCCCCTCATGAACGTCTGACAGCTACATTGAGATTCTTTGCTAAGGGTAGAAGCTACGAGGATTTGAAATTTTCAGTTGCGATATCCCCCCTAGCTTTACAAATTATACCTGAAACCAGAACGACACTGCAAAATCCCGTCGTGATTGCACGATGAACGGCCACACATGTACCGAGTTGCACGCTGGCGTTCGAAACCGACGAGTAAAATCAAGCTCGGACAGATTTTTTGGAACGACGGTCAACACGACGGTTTTTTGGCACACACGGACCGAAATGAGTGTGATCGGTTGGCACGTCGTGCAAACCTGATGAAAAAGAACGATGTCTGTGGGGCCCTCTAGCATTACTCCAAGACACTGTGTGGCCTGCTTCAATGGCATATTGCGTTTTCAAGTTAGAAAAAAAAATTGAAACTGTAATGACACTTGTCAACGCAATTTTGATATTAAGGTCTTTAAAGATATTAATCAATAAACAATCTAAGATTATCTATATAAGGTTACTCGCATTTTAAGTCTGCGACTCAATGCAAAGGGCTTCATAAAGTTAGAATATTAGTTTAAACCCAATCCTTTTTCTTTTATTGAAACCCCTGATATGAATACCTAATGCAATTATTGTTAAGCTCCATTCGAAGATTGCCTTGGCTATTACAGCAACCAAGGTACCCTACCGTGTAACCTGGAAATTAATGAATTGATTTAAATGAAATTTTGATACAATATTATCACCATGGCGAGGATTGAAAATGCGTATGGTTTTAAGAAATCGTGTTAGCGGCGGTGCAAAGATGATTAAAAAACTAAGAATATAAAACAGCTCAAACTTCGCTTTCAGGCGACTTGGGGGTTCCTGATCGTTTTATACATATGAACAGGGAGGGGGGGGGTTATGAAAACAAAACATTCTTTTTTGAGGAGGTGAAATTTGGTTGGTAACGCGGGTAGGATATGCTATAGATACATTTGTTCTATGCATCAAATATTCTACATTACACTGCAAAAATTGATTTTGGTGATATCGTGCGCTTTTTATTTTAGACCTATCCAAATGCTGCCTTTGAATTTAATAGCTGTGGAACAATTTGATACATACATATTATAATCCTATAAATGCGTAACTTGGAAACTACGAACTTGATTGACACCGTATCAGTTCCGTGGCGAAAATGGTTACAAAACGAAAAATTTCAAAATCGGTCAAACCTGGTTTCTAAATAGAGAGGTCCCTGATCATTATCTAATTTTCTGATGATGGTGTAGGAATAGAGGAACTCTAGCAGCGATAATGTGTGGGTAGAACTAAGTCAACACACTTGACGCCAATTTGTTTTCTTGTACAAAGCAGGGTTTTCCCAGCAACGCACATTTTACGCGGCGAAGAACGTAATTCGATCGGCGTAAAACGCTGAGGACATAGCTACCAAAAGCCAATAGAGGTGTTTTCCTAGACGCGCAAAAACCTCGTGCGCCAGCGTAATACGCTCGACGCAACGAGACGACTGCTCGGAGAGCAGTCTATTCAGTTGTACGTGACGTGTTACGAAATCACAAATCCGTCTTAGTGCTGCTGAGAAAAATAGTTAGTGGTTGCCGCATTCTTTGGGATATGAAACTGACGGAGTTTAAAAATGTAGCAAAAAAGGACAGAATCAGGAATGAAAAGGACAAAATTCAATAATTTTTATTTTTGTTGTATTTCCAAGACTTGTTTGTATGTATGTATGTGATGGAAACTATGTGAGGCATCGTTTGTAAATCCACCTCCCCAAGTCAAAAATATGTCTAATCTAACCTTCTTGAGACAAGTGGCAAGACATACAGATTTAAGTAATGAGCAGAATAATTATTATTAACAAGTTTAGTGTAAAATGAGTTTGAAAAATATAGGTTTGATTATTAGGAAAAAAGTATAAATGCGTTAATCAGTGATGACAGTTATTTATTTTAATATTACGCCAAGTTTTTCAGGAGGCGAAATAGGATGTCGCACACGATTACATGGTTCCACACTTAAATCTTCTTTCACAAGATCGGGGAGAAACGAGAATTGCTGCTCCGGAGCTCCAAAATTTGGTTTAAATTTAGCTCGTCGTCAAGCAGATGTCTATGTACAAGTAATTTTAATGCTCCTTCGCTGCTTCTTTTCTGAAACAATTGACAAGCAGAATTCCTAGTCCTATAAAGAATCGTAATTATTATGTCAATTTCTTAAAACTTCATCTTGCAATATTGAAAGTGCCAAAGCTAGTTTATTTCCTTTACTCACCGCGATGGTCAGGACGCAACTGACTATCCTAGGAAAACACTTTATACGCAGCGCATTGGATGTAAAGGCGGCCATAGACCGGCGTGCATGTGTGACATACAAGACTGTCAAACAAGTATGCGAAACACAAACTAAGCATGACGGCAAGTACGCTGTTCTCCACACACAAGGCTGTTTGAGTGCCAAACATGTACTTTGATTAAAAACGATGAGCAGTGAAGACGATTTAATTTTGATGACAGTGGCGTACGCGTGCATTGTCAAAAAAAAATAGAAACAAAATCGAACAACGGCAGACCCGCACAACGTGGGTGAAGGAATGAATTTCAAAACGACAACTTTTGACACGTATAAATTGAGGCGTTTATCGAAAAAACGTCATTAGTCCAAGACTAACATATTTGGGAAGATGGAAAAAACTTCCCAGCATTGACTAGATTGATTTACTGCCATATCTGGCAGAAGTAAAATTATATAAGACACATCGTCCACAAGCAGTAATTACTTTATTGTAAAAGCCATATGAAAAAAACAAAAAATACATGGACATGTGAGGTTTTTGAGAGAAAATGTTAACAAATTAGTGTCCTTAATACAAACAGCAAGAAAATAAAATAAATTTCGATACAAAAAAAAAATGGAGTCATGTTGATTGACTCAGTACTTCCCACACATAACAGTTGCAACCAAATCATCGCCCGCCTGTCGTCAAAAAACATCCAACACAAAAACTAGTAAATAGTTTCCTAAGTCTCTCCGTAGGAACTAAAACGACACAATTCAGCTTCAACTAGACGAAACGAAACAATCAGGAACCCCCAAATTGCTTAAAAACGAAGTTTGAGCTATTTTTATATTTTTAGTTTTTTTATTATTGCTGCACCGCAACTGACACGATTTTTGGAAACCATACCCATGTTCCACCCTTGCCGCGGTAATAATACTGTGTCTAAATTTCATTAAAATTAATTCCATCATATCCATGTTACTAAATTCAGAACGATCTAAATCAATACCTACCCCTACCAATACCAAGTCCCTTGATTTCTGTAATAGCCAAGGCAATGTTCGGATGGACCTAACAAACGTCTACTATGCCGCTAGGTCTTTCTTTCACAGGTCAATGGACACTATTATAAATGGAAATTTTTTTTGAGTTTTACAACCCCCCACCCCCTAACCAACCCAATTTCAGTCCCACCCAAAAAAAAAGAAAAAAATGATCAGAAACCCCTAAAACGCCTAAAAAAAAAGTTTGAGCTATTTTTACATTTTTAGTTTTTTTATTATTGCTGCGCTGCCACTGACACGATTTTTCCAAAACATACGTGTTTTCTATCCTCGCCATGGCAGTAATACTGTGTCAAAATTTCATTGGAATCCATTCGATAATTTTGGCGTTACGCAATACAGAACGATCTAAAACAATACTCGGATGTATACATCACAAATTATTCTAAGTCCCTTGGTTTCTATTATAAACAGGGCAATGTTCGGATGAACCTAAAAAATTGTATTATGGCGCTAGGTCTTTCATTGACAGGTTGTTAGATAGCCCATTATGAATACAACAAATTTTTCAGTATTACAACCCCCCACCCCCCAACCACCCCAAATTCACCCCCACCCATTAAAAAGTAGTAAATGATCAGGAACCCCTAAAACGCCTAAAAACGAAGTCTGAGGCATATTTGAAATTTTTCGTTTTTTGCTAATTACTCCGCCCCCCGTATAACGATTTTCAAAATTATAGGAACATTACCTACTACGATCCCACAGCATAACGCTGCCCAAATTTCATCACAATCCATGCAGCGGTTACTGAGATTACGAGGGTAGAAAGACGCGACAGACAGACAGACAGACCGACAGACAGACAGACCGACAGACAGACAGACCGACGGAAATGAGTGACGTGGATTTTGGTTATGTACACATCATAAAACGCCCAAAAAGCGTATTATCTCAAAATCGAAAATTTTCGCGATCACAATACTCCCTTCACCTATCGGTGTGGGAAGTAAAAGAGTGATAGTAAACAACTATACCTAATCCAAAAACCGACTAACTGAAACAATCAACTCTGGCTAACCAAAAAATCCGATAGTCTTCGCAACCACTACACTACTATATTATCATCGTTGTCGATGACCAAGTTACCAGCAGTGTCAAATGCTGTATTGTACTGCTTTGTTATCAAGTTTGCATGACAATTTACGGGCAACCAATTATGCACAATGCACAAGTGACTTTCTTAGGTGAAAGAATATGACCTTGTGATGTTTTTAGAAGAACAAGTCAATTTTCCTCTGTAAATAGTATGGAACTTATAACATTTTTTGAGAAATAATTATTTCTATCCATGTATATGGATGTTAGAAATGCGATGATGTCACTATCTAAATTTTGGCAAAAATTGACTTATGAGGTTTTTCCGAGAAACGCCTCAATTGACTGGAAGAATTACAACCGGATGATTGGAGAAACTATTAAGGATTTAGTAACTTCAGTAATTGAGAAGCAGGACACAATACTGAGGTCTGCTATATTATTATCTGCTACGAATCTCCTGTAGTTTGTTCAATAACACATCATACGCTGCAACTTTTTTAATTCTATTCATGTAATTTTTGCATTTCGTTTTCGACAGACAGTCAAAACTTTTATAAAGTTCATTGAATTCTGTCATGAAATCTCTTGAGAAGCTTCCCAAATCAGACATTTTGAAAATAGTAAGATATATAATATATAGCCTATGATATTACCTACGCGACACTGAACAGAATAATCACGTTAAGACAGAGTGAGGTTAATCCACACACCGACATACATGTATCTTCATTCATGTATGGGCGTACATGAATTCAAGTTGAAACAGAAAATTTGTATGTCGCACATGTATGTCACTTTTTGCTCACAGACCAGCGAATGTCAACGTAGAAGCAACATACAAGTATGTCATACATGTAGGCCGGTCTATGGCCGCCTTTACGCTGCGTCGAACGTATTACGTTCTACGCCGCGTAACATGTGCGTTGCTAGGAAAACCCTGCTTAAGTTGCAGCAAACCATTGTGATGGATACTGCAGAGTAGTATGTTATAATCAAGGAAAGTAACGCATGAAAATCTTCAGCTCTAATTAAGTATAGAACCAGACGGTAACAGGAAGAGTCTCAAAGGACGTTGGGATGGTGTGAGACTGTATGCCGGACAGATAATGTAACTGAATTTTCTATAAAAAGCGCAAAACGAGTGGCGACGGCCGTCGGCGCAGTAACTGCATTAAGGGCGGTACACTTTCAGTTAATAGGCTGCTTTCAGTGGCTCGTGTTCGGTAATGGGGTTTATTGTACAGGATAGTAGGGACTCGCCAGACTGGACGACGCTGCGCGGCGCGGCCGGCGTGGCGGTGGCGGCGTTCCCCGGAACTCCGTACGGTCACCGCAGACGTAAAAAGGACTGCAAGTAACTTTTCACGTGAAGCTGCGTCGCTTCGTCAGGAAGGTACAATGCGTTTATGTGCTTGCAGCGAATCGTTATATGCAATCTTGCGCTGCAATGCTTGCTTTGCTGCTGTATAAAAGATGTCTGGAGCAGGAACCGAGTTCTACGAACAAGGAGAAGATTGAGTGACTGGTGCAAAATTAACAGAACGAGTGCAAAATCAATAAATTGACCTTGAACATTTCTAAGTGCTGTCATATTAGTTTCTTTAAGGGGAAAAGGAAATACGATACAGCATATTCAATTAAGGGGAAAAATTTGCAATTTTAGTAAAATTTGCAACATGTTAGTAATATCAAAGGTTTGGGTGTGGTTTTTGATGAAGGGCTAACTTTTGTTGAACATAATTATAAACACAGTCTCAGTGCAAGTTTCCAAAATTTTGGGTTATGTTTTGAGAAATTTTAAGCATTTTTCTGTTGATACCACTAGAAGCATTTCCTGTGCATTGGTAAGGTCTAAACTTAAGTATGGCAGCAACACGGTAGAGAGGGTTGGTTCAGCATGAGTTTCTCCGCATTTGTGCTTACAAAGCAAATGCTGTAATTGAAGATCACAATTATTCTACCATAGAGGATCAACTCCATTTACGGTCATTGTCTCATCGTAGAAATTTTGCTGGACTCACTTTTCTCTATGGTGTTGTCAATAGTACTTTTGACTGCTCTAACCTGTTAGAGCTAGTCAATGTCGAAATTCCTGCCAGGCCGAGAAAGGAGAATTGTAGGTCTTTTTATGTGCCTTTCCTCTGTACTAATTACGGCTTCAACGTACCCACAGATAGATATGCTAGGATGGTTAATGATCATCAGCTACAAATATCTGGTTTGTCTGTAAGGGAATTCAAGAAACAATTCAATAGGTTATATTGCTGGTGTGCTATTTTGTAATTTTTATTATTAGATGGTTGCTTTGTATTATTTAAGTTTACAAATTTTTTTCTATTTTCATAACCTTATTATATACATACATTGTTATTTTCAAACTGCTAATGGAGTTTTCCCGTAAATAAATAAATAAATAAGAAGGAGTATTGAATACTCTTTCCAGTTGAGGCGCTCTCATTATTTTTAATAAATTGCCATAATTTGTTCACACGCTATAAGCTTTGCAAACGATAGAAAATTCCGTCGATTTTTTTGTGTTCTTTTCAGTTAAGGGTCTAGGGTATGGCGCGCGAACTTGAGAAGAACATACGTATTCTCGTATTAGCGAGGAGGCGTGGCTGCATGTTCCCTTTCTCCAGTATGTGTGTCTAAGGGGAGGTAAGTCCAAAGGTCCAAAGGTCCAAAGGTAAGCTCCAAAAATATGGTCCAACGGTCGCCATGAAACTGTGTTTCGCATATAGAAGCTCTTAAAGTTGCCTTTGATACTGCAGTAATTATTCTAAAAGCAAATTTAAAGGTAAAGCTTGCGCTAGGGCAACACATTGGCCCTGCTTTGACACCGGGTTTGATTGTTAGAGACATTTGAAAATTGTATAATTTTGCATTGCGAGATTTTATGCACACCAAAAAGCATTTTTGAAAAAATCGCTGCTGTGCTGCCCTTCTTTAGGCTCTTAGCTAACACGTTCTAAAATTTTACGCATGTAGTTTGAAAACAAGTGAGTTCTGTTCTACATACGAATTCGTGGTTTACATGGCGAATACATAACAGTATAAGTATAAAATGTGTGTACCCACGCCCCTTATGGCTTTTTCAAATGTTTTGGTAGAATTGTGAAATCACTTGCAATCCCTTTACAAATAGAAAGATCCTAGCTATCCAGGTCGGAAACAGAGCTTGTATAATTTGAAAAATATCCCTTTTTGGAAAACTCGTCGCTCTGACTACGACGTTGAAATTAAATCTAAATGCAGCCTTGGCCAGCATAGTGCAATGATATGGCCGACACACTCGCAAAAGGAGGAATTGAATATGTGTTTATAGGACCCGAACCATTTAAGGGCATTGCAAAAAGCATTGTCAGGAAAACCATCTCAGAATGGGCAGAGAGAAAAGCACTGCACTGCACTGGTGACATGCTACGGGGTTACTACACTCGAAAGCATCCATTCCATAACCCTTCTAGTCAGGCCCACCCGCAGATACAAGAATAGAGCAGGAATGATCTACGCATTCCGGTCGGGCTGTCGTTTGTGCTATGTGGAAGACGAAACAGCGGATTGCACTGCTGTGCTCTTGCCCGGAACTGCAAGGAGCTGGGTTTCAGACTTTCGGATTCAGTCATCTAGAATCTACTGACTTTAAGGAAGTTTCACTTAACGCGACCATTGCCTTCGTCAAGAGGTGTGGAAAACTATAAATAGGTCTAGGACAAAGGGTCGCAGTTGTAGGAGGTATATTTAGCCCACTCACAATCAACCTATTCTAATCTAACCCACGGCATGATTAAAAGGTGCAATTTGAATTGAAAAATATTGGACGCGTCCTTAATCAAGAAACAATTGAAATGTCCAGAGCTGGAAACAAAAGCTTCGAGTGTCATGCATCTATTCCTACTTCAGCAAACTAGTATTCTTTTTAATGGTAGGTATAAAAGATAGATAGATTAACAGGCTCCAGTTTGAGATTTTTTTCTTACTTGCAGCTCAAAAATAAAACTAGGACCTGGTATTTTCACATCTGGATAAGAATATGTACCCTAAGGAAAACATTTTCTATAATCCATAACATATTTTGCGATGGTTGTCACCATACTGCAAAATATGTTTGAGATTATACAATTATAGCATAAAATATACATACAACACACGAATAATTCGACTAACGCAAACATGACTGCTGAAAAACGTAAGCTACGCCGACGATGCGACGCTAACAGCAATCCCCTTCCTTCTTTTCTTTACACTCCTTCAAGGTCGATATCAATCCAACCCAGTATAGAGCAGCTGAACCTTAAGAATATGGTTAACTTTAATGCCTCCAAGACCCAGTATTGTATGCTATCAAACAAGAAGTGCCCAAGCCAGCACCAGGTTCTAATGAACAACCAGGCTCTGCCAAGGAGTCACT
This sequence comes from Callosobruchus maculatus, assembly GCA_951848785.1. Classification (NCBI taxonomy): domain Eukaryota; kingdom Metazoa; phylum Arthropoda; class Insecta; order Coleoptera; family Chrysomelidae; genus Callosobruchus; species Callosobruchus maculatus. The sequence goes on along the minus strand of CATOUR010000014.1, from coordinate 21,383,132 downwards.
CATTCAAGCTATTAGGAGTCAATTGCAACAGCTGCTGGTGAAAAGCTAGGGTACCCATTTAGAGCCAGAAAGTATTTCTCACCATGTAACCTCCTCACGCTATATAAAGCCCAGATAAGACCTTGCCTGGAGTATTGCTCTCATGTCTGGGGAGCTGCTGCCCCTACCACCCTGTCTATACTAGATGCCGTCCAGAGAAGGGCAATTCGACTAATTGGCGATCCGGCCTTAATGCGCCACCTTCAGTCACTTTATCACCGGCGTGTTGTTAGTGACCTCTCACTCTTCCAACGATATTCCAATGGAATATGCTCCTCTGAGCTATCCTCTATCGTTCCTCCGCTCACTGCTCCTATCAGATATACCCGTACGGCCGCTGCATCTCATCCTAAGACGGTCGTTCTTCATACATCAAGAACTGAGCGGTAGAATCACATATTTATTCCCAGGGTGTCCAAGGCTTGTAGTGGACTGCCAGAAGATGTATTTATTGGGCCTGCGGGTATTGGCCCATTCAAACCTCGCGTTTACAAACTTCCCCTAACATAACCCTTTCACAGCAGCCGCGGTACTCTGGTATTTAGGCTCTGCCTGCGCGGTCTGCTCAGTTATAAAAAAACCAACAACAATTAATGTATGGCTCGATTGATATAGACAATTTCCAAAGGCATGAGTTATTGTGTCTGTTATAGTTGTCTCCTAAACAAAATAATACGAGCACCCATAACCTACTTTGAATTTAGTAGCTTAGCTGTGATAGCTTCCAACCTGAGGAGTAAATCGTTTGACTGAGATGGATTCGAAACGATTCAAAATGTATGTGCTTGCTTTAATTTCATTAGATGCTAACGTTAGTACTTTACTGATAGTACATATCATTATAACGGGAACCTACATCCTACTTTGAATTTATTAGCCTACCTGTAATTGCTTCGAAGGAGTACATCCTTTGAATGAGACGGACTTAAAACGAATTTAAATTTATTTGAGGTAATGAAAAAGCATCCAGTTGCTAACAATTACAAGAACATTCTTTTCTGTGTACGTGCAAGGTAGTGGCATTAGAGTTAGAAAAGAAGTTATAAGTTTAATGTGGAACAAGTACGGTACCAAAATAGTGATGTATCCGTTTGAAATATTCCTTTTAATGGAAGGTAGACGGAAACAATGTGCCAAGTTTCAGTATTCTGGGCATCTTTGTTATAATGGCTGCTTGATTTATTATTCTAAAAACTGCACTAAGGTAAGTGTATCAAAAACTGAAAGACATTCTAATAGTAACACCCCCAAGAAACGATATTCAGGCGTTTCGCATCAAATAGCAACAATGGATACCACAAAATAATAAATGGTATGCAATATGTTCCTTAATGTATGGCCAAATACCTGTCGTTATAGTAATATTTGGTACACTTACCTTATTTATAAAACGATTTACAATATAGCTCTAGGAAGTATCCAACAAGGAGATCCATCAAATGTAGTTCTTACCGTATCCTGTATTCTATTAGATTACGATCAAAGACAAGCCTATTTTGAAGTAAGTAATGACTTCGCCGCACAACAGCCAAGCTCCTTGGCGTACGTAATTCGATAAAAAGTTATGCATAAAATTTCTTTCCTATCTCTCCCGCGATTAAACTCGAATTTTGGCTCTGGAGGAGTTATTAAAACAATCAACTACGCTGGCAAAATATAAATCAGGCAAATAATAGCTGGAGCAGAGCTGAATAATGCTCGAGGCTGGCGAAACGCAGGTGAAATCGGGCGTCATCCTGTCCCCCACCCCCACCACCCGCTAGCCCTCCACCGCCGCGCCCGTCTTCGTTAACAATTTCATGCCCCCTTCCCTTCCAATTTGCATTTTTGATGGCTTCTATGGGGTGTTCGGTTCTTTTGTTTCATTCAAGGGCAATGACGTCCTTGCCTCCTCTAACAAGGCCCGTCACCAGGTCGTGATGCTTCTATTCAAGTAAATAGGTCAACAGTGAAGAGCCCATAGTTACCGAGAATATTAGTCCTTAAGACAAAATATGCCATATCCGATCTTGGTAAGACAGAAGTTAGTCCAAGATATATGGCAATTAGACTTTATAATAAGCTTCCAAGGTGTTTAAAAACGCTCCATCAAAGCTCTTTTGCAAAAGCCCTTAAAAATTTTTTATTAGAGAAAGGTTACTGCTATGTCGACGAGTACTTAAAATATGAGCTGAATTAAAGAGTATGACGTAGTTAAAGTACAAATTAATATACCCTCTACAGGGTTATTCACGTTATTCGACACGGAGCATTATGACTAAAGTATTTGATGAAAAAAAAATAATAATTTGGGATGGATAGAGACCCACAAAGGCTACATTTTAAAAATATTTTCATGTTATACAGGGTGTCCCAAAAACGCGAAATGTATCAAAGTTGTTTTTTTTAATGGAACACCCCGTATATTATTGCATATTCGGATTTCTTGGTGAATTCCTGTGTGACTTTATGTATCATACATGGGACCTAAAGCGGACCGTTTAGGTGTAAATCACCATTTTCGGTATAAGTAGATATCAGAAAAAAACAAAAACCTGTTTAGGTAGAAGAAAACAACTAACTTAGCTGAAAAATGCACACGAAGTAAACTAAAGAGCAAAATTATAAAAATTCCTTACAACAAATCAACTCTCCCAAAAACAACTGCGTTAACATCTCTAAGGTTAAAGAGAACCTGGAGTATGGCAGTAATAGATATTTTTTACAGTCTACTGGCTACCGCAATTTATTAGAGGTTAAAAATTTCCAAGACAATTGAAAACCCTGATATGAAACAAAAACAACCAGCGGTAGTTGCCCCAGCGCGCAATTATCAATCATCATCAATATGGTGTAAAAAGGTAGTAATTTGCGTCGAAGTCGATACCTCTGACTGAAACCCTTCTATTTTTCAATATCTATTAGCAATATTGAAAAAAGGAATACTGACTATCCATTCGAAGTTATTATTTTCTTTTTTATCAAATACTTTAGCCATAATGCTCCGTGTCGAATACGTGAATAACCCTCTAGAGGTGCTCGTTCTACATCTTTACTTTGGGTTTTGTTTATACAGGGTGAGTCCTAAGTTGATATTCTTTCACTGTGTATAGAAGTTGTTAAAATAAACAAAATTTTTCGAATAACACTTTTCCGAAATAAGCGAGATACGGAATAAAAAAAATAAGTCTGGACTGGACATGTGTATCAAGACGTACCTAGTCTATTTATGTTCAGTTTTTTGTTCAGATTTTTGCCTTGTACCTGTGAATTAGTTCACTGGCCACCTTCAGTTTATCGTAGTAAATTGGCAAACTCAAAAAGTCGCGTACATAATAATGTGCCACTTTTAGAATTTGCCGACTCAAAATTAAGAACGATAAACTAAAGTAATTACTGCATAATCTGACAGACGCAATGCCTAGTCGGTAAGTCAAAAATCTGGGCAAAAGACTAAACATAAACAGACTAGGTATGTCTTGATACACAAGCCCCGATTTACATTTTTTATTTTGAATCTCGCTTATTTTTCAATTTTCTGAGAAGATGTATAAGAAAAAGTTGTTCATCATCTCAAGTGCTAATGTTTTAATTAATTGGCAAGGCCTGGTTTCATAATCAAAGTTAATTCACCCATTATGCTTAACACGAGCATTAGGAAATGAATGGTTTTCATCATCGCTAACTGACTGATCAAAATGACATAATTGTCCAATAAGTTAATGGCTCGCCCTCTGCGAGTTAAAGTGGATTAATTGAGAAATCAACCTATAAATCTGACATGTCGTTTGTATGACGTTTAAGAGTTGATACACATATCTGAATTTCATTAGGTTAAGGTTGAGTTGACAGTGGGTGTTCACTTTTATCAGTGTTTATAAAATCTATTTCACAGATTACATGGATTCATAGCAGCTTTTGAGCACAGTTAAAAGCAAGTAGGTACTCATCTAATTGCACAGTCTTTTTTTTATTCATCTATAGAGATGAATGTATTTATAGACGACTCTTCTCTTCTCTATTAAAGCCACTACCACGCACTCGTCTTGCTTTTTGTGGCTTTGATCCCATATCTTTCTAATAAGAGTAATAATGCTATAATAATAATAGAATTGCAAACGCGAAAACTTATGTCACAATCTACAGTTCTGACAAACATTCACTTTTATAGGTTAAGTGAAATGTCATAATGTCGTCCAAACAGCACAAAACGTTCATAAAATCTTCTTTCAGGTGTAACAACCACATTTTATGGCCTGGTAATTAATTGACGTTTCCAAATGGATTATGAAACGCGCATCACTTTAATGGAATGATTAAGTTAACAGGTAGATTAGCTAATCAAGGCATTAGTGAATGATTATGAAACCGGGCCTAAATCTAATATAATTTTGACATGTCTTATGTCACCTAAATTGTAATCTACAAGGTGGTCTACAAGACCAATAAATGTCATTTATTCATTGGCAATGATGTCATCCGGGAGATAGTTGATCAGTTGCTAATGCGAGGATTTTTTACCCAAGTTTGTCTTGAAAAACGCTGTAAGATATCGTGAAGGTTGGTAATACCTTTCTGTGGGTGTGATTTTATTTATGAGGTTGGTGGATCAGAGTAGTACTTTTTTCTTTGAGCTTAACTTCATGCTCATAATTACCAATGGTTTGTGGTGAAACAAAGATCTTACAGTCCGATCGATACCATCCTAGGATAGCTACTTTACTACTCAGTAGTCTTGTTATTCCAGATTAGTCTTTTATCAAATATTTTTATTTTACAGAAGGCTGTAGGTTGGTCTGAACGTTAATAAGTAATTCCTTTGGACGTGGAATTATCCAAGAAGCGGTGGAAAATGCTGGCTAAGGGTGGTATTTCCTTCCTTTGCTCTGGATACCAGTAGCATGTGATCACTCAACTTAAGCAGTAGGTCGACCCCTAGGAAATAACAATCTCTAACAATGTTAGAAGAGTTAATTTGTCGGTCAGTCTTATTGTCCTTTAGTATATCCTATCATAAGAGAACTACTATTTTCCTTCGGGTTTTTGGTTCTTTGTGATGGTTCTGTTGAAATAAGTCTCATAGTCGCCTTGAGGATTCATTGACAAAGCACAATAATGTCATTTTGGGCTAATTCATTAGTCAGTGTTTCTGTCACATCAAGTTAATTTCTTTTTAGTTTAAAAAGGAAGTTAGCTTAATCGTTTGCAAACACATTCTTTGCATATGGTTTTACTTATTGTGAAGAGTCATAATTTCTCCTCGAATTTCGCTTTCTCAACAACAATTTTTGATGTGTCCTTATTGTATCATACACCCCCTAATATCTTTGAACTTTCTACCCTGACAATATATCACCTACCTATCAATAGCTTGGCTTCAGGATGTGAAAATAGAAATACTTTTGAAGATTCTATGGACATTTGTAAGTAAAGAGTAAAACTTTACAGTTAAATAAAGAAATCTGGACAGCATTTTAATCTGTTGTCTGTGCCCTAAGGATGATCGCTGATTATAAGAGTAATAAAAATTTGAATTACCAGCTCTGAGGATATGTGCCAAGAATCTATAAATGCAGAGAACGTATAACAACGAAGTATAATCGCCTTCTTAGCTACAAGAATTGCAAACTGGAGAAGCATAACAAATAAGATTTAAAGATACTCTGTTCCTTCCACCTCCATCTTGAAAAACTAATAGCGACCACGAAAGCATCAAAGAGCAAGGTTTAATGTTTTTCTTTTAATTTTATGACTACTCCACCACCATTCAAGTGACTTTCTAAGTCAATACAATTATGCTATCTACGGTAGTACCCAATTTCTTGCAATCAATTTAGGAGCTTGTAGCTGTAATAACTTTATCAACATGCGCAATATGTTGCAAATAGTCCACGTATTGTAAACAGCTTCTTTTGTAGAGTATTCTACTATGCACTACTGTTGTGCAACGGAAGCTCCTTCACAATTTTTTTCGCAAAAGAAATATTTCAATTCAATACCGCCTTTTAATGCTTTGGTATGGAGGTAATGCATCAGATTTGGATTTTTGACTAATTGTACGAGGATATCATTGCGCTTTTCTATTCTATTAGGTATATCCTGCATGACAAGGAGTTTGTCTGTATTTTTATGGTTCTTGCTGACTTACAAAGTCAACATCACATTGTAAGTATAGTTAAGTATAGGGATGTTTAACTTAACTAAAGAGTCAGTTAGTTCCTTTTGCTGGATTTCGTCCTTAACCGTTCACTCATCGAGACTAGCATCTACCCTCGGTATAAATTTATGTATTCATTAAAAAATCTGGAAGCAGGACATCAGGATAGGCGAAGCATCGCCGAGTCAGCATAATACTGTCAAATCCTTCCGTGTCAGTTTTTTCCTTTTTGCTGAAGGGTCTCCTGCAATCTCCACCGAATATCAGAGCCGTTCGCAAATGAAGCGAGGACTTGCGAGCAAGGAAGGGATCGAGCCATTAGGGCTTTTAATGAAAATGGTCCAGCTAGGGCTTATAGAGAGATAGGAGGTCGTCCTCTGGAAGCGGATTTAGACCAGGCACGTTATGTTTCAAAATGGACTCAAGCAACTTGAAGACAACGGGTTTCTTATGTATACTATATCTTACGAGATGGAAATATACAGGGTGTTGTAACATAAAGTGCGGAAATGAAACTGGATAAAACTGAACCAAAAAAATATATTAAAAAATGTCAAAAAATTTTTTTGCTTATAATGACAGTTTAATTTTTTGCCCTTCATCCTAACTTATGGAACATTGCGTGCACTTCGTTGAAACGAAAACATTAACAATGGCTGCAGATGCGGCTTAGAAAACTAAAAAGTCCGCCAAAAAACTTCCGTGAGCTTAAAAAACATTTTTTTTTAGAAATGTTGACCTTTTCTTGAACTAAATTTCGATTTAGGAAGGAAATATCTCCCACAACTATACTTTTTTTTGTTCCATTCCAGTGATTCTCAGGTAATATTCTTTGTGATAAAGTAGTTTACTTTACTACAGCATTCGGTCTTTAGCACAAGATTGTTTCCATAACGTTAATCGCAAATTTGATTTGATTTAATCTTTTCAAATCATTTTTTCATTGATAAATAATTGTGGTCTATTTTCACCATTTCGTTTGTGCACTTTATGCTGGACGTATATTTTACAGTTTAAATAAACATAATAATTTGTGGAAAATTCGGACGTGGATATTTATCATGTCACATCAGGTTCATATAAAATATCAAATCTTACAAGACAAACAAGATATTTTTTTTGACAGTAGAAAGTTTTTGTAGCCCTTTTTAGTCCAAAGATCTTGACAGAGTTGATTCATATGTCTCAGAATATTTAACATACTCACTAAAACTCCTTAACTATCATCTATATGTCATCATGGTAAATATAGTTCTAGTTAGTTTAGGTAAACATCTTTTTGAATTTGTCATCATAAATCTTATAAGATATCAAGTGCTGTACTATTGAGTGAATTGCATAGGTTTGCTAACTTGTTTTTCCGTGTTTAGTGCAATTATCAGGAGTGTTACTGTTTGTCCGTATACTTATTCCAACTTGTGGCAGGTAGCGTTAAATATTGTCTGTCACTGAATAGTGTGGGTTGCTGACAGTTAGGAATTGCTAACAGTCAGAATACGATAACCTGAATTCTTCAAAAGTATGAAATAATTTTGTGGGAAAGTAGTTCAAGGCAAAGAATCTCCATTGACAACCGGATACAAGCCAGACAGAGGCAGTTGTTTTTTCAGTACTACCATTACCAATGTTGAATAGCGAAAGCAGCAAAAAAGTAAAGGCAAAAAATGTATGTCGCCAGGTATCGTAGCTATGGATGGTATATGAAAAATTTCAACAGCTGGATGGGACCCTATTTTGAGACATCTGGTATATTGGTCGAATCTGTATGATAAAGCTCTTCCTTGGAGATATTTAAATTTAGTGGAACTTGTGATAACAATTATAGGGAAAGAGCAACTACACAGCTCCGGCATTATTAAATTCCAGAATTTACAAAATTACGCCTTTTAGGACAGTAGTAACTAAAACACCAGTAGACGGTGCCCTCCTTCAGAAATTTATTTTCACAACAAGAGCAAAACAGTGAACATATGCGTCTTCACCTGCTATAATTAATCGACATGTCAAACAATGCAAAATGTAAAGCATAGGGGATACTATTGAAGTCCATTGGGTACCAATATTAGAATAAGAACACGAGCTGGAGAAGGAATTTGTTTCCCGATGGCTACAACCTGCAGCGTTTCAAATCTAACGTGAACCGACACTTATTCTTTCGCAGCGCTTCTACAGTGCCTATGCTTTCAGCCTTAGCGGGAGGCTGACCATAAAAGAAAGCTATATGGATTCAACCAACGGCGACAGCAAGAAGAAAAGCCAATGTGACATAGAGAGCAGAAGGTTGGCAACTAGTCGACCTATGTCTGCCGAGATGCGAAGCACTTTTAAAATAAAACAAAATTTGGCTTTCATTGTTGGGAAAAAGGTGCCTACCGCCAAATCACACTGTACTACTCTTTAATACTTATACAAAGATTGTGGGCTATTGAAATATGATTGTATCCAAAACTCATATTCTTATTTTGATGTATCTAAATTTTCATAAAATAGGCGTTTTCTGAAAATATGGCTAAATATGGCAAATGCGCCTATCAGTCTCATTCAGCAAAGCGCGCCAGGGTTTAGTGTCGACCAATGAGAGTAGAGAGATTCGCACAATTAGCTATATTGTGTTTGATTGAGAGTCTACTATATATTTACATCAGACTGTAAACACATTTCCTTAATTTTTGTACAAAGAAAGAGTCAAGTCACTGGTGTCATCAACCTTTATTCCCAACACTTAAGTTGCCCAACCACAAAATGTGTAGCAATACTTTGCCTTTTTTGGTCTTGGCAGATACACAGCATTACATTTTGAATCAAATACTGCTTCGGCCACTATACCTGGTCTATTGTATACTGCTTCAGATAGAATTGTCAGCATAGTGAAGTGCTTTCATTTGAATAAGGGTATGTCTCACGGAATGGAGAGGGTCAATTTTCGATCTTAGCTCCCACCCAAAAGAGGCATGAATTGCTCTGAGTAGTTCTTTGTATAGAACATACCTACTGTTTGCAAAATACGTACAAGGGCACCAGTAATAATCATAGTGACAGTTAAAATAGACACATGACATCAGTTTGAGCTTCTACAAGAAGCATAATGCATAATAGTAATTAGATTTGGTCGAACCGTTAAGGTCTTTATCCATTTATCCGAATCCAGTCACAGACAATAGTGTTTTGTAATAGTGCATAAAATAGCAGCACTATATTTATTTAGCGTATGGCTATAGTACATATGAAAAAATCCTAAAAAAGTAAAATACTTAAGACAAATAACAAAACAGAATAAAAAATGCGATCTAAATAGTAACTAGGCTATAGGTGAATATTGAGCCTTGAAATCGATTCTACGGCTGATGGCTTGACTTGGCGAAAGTCCTTGTAGTACTATGCGCCACTAATCAGGGCACACTACATACATCATGCCAATTCTGTCGACTATTCCTTTCAGTGGAGCTCCAAACCAGGAGGTTTTGGACCAATAGTTAGATTACTGTTCATTCCTTCTGGTGTTTGGGTCGCTCAAGTTTCTGCCCATTCAACTGCAGCTCTTTTCGTATATAAATATTCCATCCCTTCCGCACTGACCTCCTAGTAGAAACCACAATATTTGAGTATAAACTTTATTTGCATTTGGGCCACCTATGTGGACTTTATAAAAATATAGGGCGATCCAGGTGTCAGTAAATTTCCTTATACTTTCATAAGGGCCACAGAAATGGCCGAAATTTGAGTACAGTCTGTTCCGAACGTATGTGGCTTCTTTCAGCAGGCCAACTCAAGAAGGTGAATCAAAGGGACAGTCTCAGAATAAGTTTTGGAAGTTACATCATACAGGTTTTTTCTTATTTCAATTATAGGAAGCAGTAGTGAGCTCAATGGGTTTCGAACAGTACAATGATATGATTTTCTTGGTTAGTTTGACACAGCTTCATCAAGGCTACATGAAATAAATGCCAAGAAGCATTGTAGATTAGGCTTTATAAATGACTTCTCAAGAACCACTGCAAGTCTTGGAATCATAGAAGTAATTTATTTATTTAATCGTATTTCAACTACACTTGAATCGATTGGTTAGTTTTGTATGAAAAAACACATATATGTGACGATCACAGACGTCGCAAGTCACACATGATTGTCTGTATTTTATTGTTAAGGCTTTTCCAGGTCCTCCGTTCCAGTTGGGTTTCAAGTTGGTATATGGTTCTCTGTTAGCCGTCTCTTACTGATTTGGAGTCTGTCTGTCAGTTTGTTGACATAATGAAATTATTCCTGGATTTAAATCAGGATGCTGGGGGCTCGTGACCATATGGACAGCCTGTGTTTATCCTAAATTTGTCGTCCAGTTTATTAGCATTACTCGATCTGGACCATTCAGGGCATGATTATTACGCTGGGGCAAAGCACAGCGCAATGGATGTCGTCTGCAATACCCCCAGGTGGGTCCCCAATTGGGAGTTGACCAGCATGCGAATTCACGTTTACTCTAGCTGTACAGGCGCTAAAATAGTGAAACAAAGGACGAGTTAGTCCAACTAAATTATTTAATGTTGCCTTCCAAACACAGTTAACTATAATGACACTAATATTTTCTCGGAACTGCATATTCAGCGTGTTCATTTTTATAACACGATTTTAATGACGCATGTATAAAACATTTATTAGTTTTCCCGTAAAACCCTTTGCAAAGTAATAAATAGTGGATGGGATATAAATATTTTATTAAAGGTATTATTTCACTAATGGACTGGACGTGGAATTCGAAACTTTCCTGGGAGAAACCTCTTTCATTTTGAATATTATATTTCCATACAAATAAACTGTTTTATTCAGTGGGTATATTATTATTTTATTTCTGCTAGGCTCCATGAATTCAAAGCAAACATAAATTTGAGTAAAATAAAAGGATAAGTACAACTACCCATAATAAAAACGCAAAAACGCAATAACATCTTTGCTCCGAAAAAGGTATATCATTTCATTTTTTCCGGATCACTCAATTTTAAGTACGTGTTTGTTAAAGTTTCCAGAATTTTGGGTAATGTTTTTCCGGTATCATATTTCGCTCACTAGCTGGAGTGATTTCAGATAGGTATACCTCGCCCGCGCCTCTTTTTGCCACAGGTGGTGACTTTTGGCAATTGTATAGTAAGAAAATAGAATTGCTATGTCATTCCCGGCATATCGAGGAATATTCAGAGTTCCAAAAGTATTGGCGATTCCAATTACCGATGAGGGCGCTCGCGTTTATAAACAAACATGGAGGATAGCAGGTATCCTGCACGCTGTGAAATGCTTTTGGAGGAAATGCGTGGCAATGAATGCTTTTATCATAGCCTTTTTTGGAGTGGCAACCATAAACACTACAGTTTGTATTAAACTTGCTAGCCTTTCTTGATTTGAAGCCTGATTTAGATGCCATATTCTTGACAATAGCTTATGAAGAAGGTCCGAAGAAATATTCTAACACACTATATACCAATTAACAAAGCATAAACTCGAAAAGACGACTGAACGAAGAAACATAAACGGCATATAAACGGTTAATGGCATGTTAATTGTGTGTCCTCCGAAATTCGAGTACCTGCTTTGTCAGTGTATATTTTTGCCGCTAGAAGTCTCATCGATTTTTGGAATTGCCAATAGCAAACTTCTTATACAGTAGATATTCAGTGTTACATACCTCCTCCCAGAATGAGAACATTTTTTTTGTTATTTATTTACTAACATATTTGTTACACATTATTTATTTATGCACAATATCCAAAGAATATGTATCATGAACTCATATACAGAGTCCGGATATTCGACGGACACTGCTTGACAGGAGATAAACCGTTTTTATGGATATTGAGATAGCAACGTGAAGCCTTAAGATGGTCAATTTTTAAGACACACGGTGTCAAAGTTTTACTTTTATTTTCAATCTTACTCAGTTAATCGCAATAACATGAAACAACGATTTAAAGGTACGTATCTGGGGGTTTTGTATGTTGAAAAATCCAGATTCAGCCACGGTTATCCTATAATGAATAGAGGGCGCTACTTACGGCACATTGAACACATTTGGATTACTAAAACTTTTTTTTTGGTTCCGTGCATCAACGTGCGATCAAAAAAGCCGTTTTTTCAATATGTTTTATGTGAAAAGAGTATACCTACTTTGTTTAACCGTTTTCGAGATAACCTCTATTGAAATTTCCAATGCGACTGAACTATCTGTAATTCCGCACCAATGAGTATTAGGCTCATACTTTTACATACCATTTTCAAAGTATTCTTAAGCTTCAACACCACCAATTTCGAAATTAGATATGTTTGAAACACGTGTTTTGTTCCGTTATTAACTCGTGCGAGGATACCGATAATTTATTTGATTATTTAATCACACTTTACAACCAATTGGGATGTCTTGAAGTTTTTCAACAAAGGTTATCTTGAAAACGGTTACCTTTAGAGACCTAAACAAAGTATACCTTTTTTACGTAAAACATATTGCGAAAACGATTTTTGTGAAGCTGACGTTGATGCGCCAAATCGGAAAAAAGGTTTTGTTGATTTAGAAGAGTTCGATAGCATATTTACGGTAGCAAAATGATAATAAATAATACATACAATGTAATAATCAAATCCACGATACGAATTTTAGATCATTGTACTATATCGTTCCAGAATAATTGAGGAAAAACGAAAATAAAGGTAATACTTTCGCATCCTTTATCTTTAAAATTAAGCATTTTAAGGCTTCTAGTTACTATGTTCATAAAAATATGAGGTCTATCGCATGTCGAGCGATGTCGGCCGAATAGCCGGACACCCTGTATAGGAAAGCTGTAAATGAGAAATGGACAGGGTTCATCGAGGCACTCGTGCTGAGAATATAAATTGTACATGAGGTTTCTGACGATTTACAGCACAATCTTAATGGCTTCCAATAAAAGATATCTTCGGCAGTTAGGAGTAATAAGGAACTGTAACACTTCAGTATGGTACTAGAACGAAAGTAATAGATTTTACGTGTTGATATTAAGCGCAGTAAATTGTGTTTTCAATACTGATGTGATCACAAGCAAAATACTTTCTGGAACACAAGGAACACAAGGATTTGAAGTAAAATGGTACTTGAATATGTCGGAAAATGTGTAAATCCAAAGTTGATTCTCAAAATTATTGTGATCATTAAATACTTGTAATTGTCTGTAGAAATCGAAACTTGATTTAATGTTACCACTTGACCGATCATTGACTTATTCATCCAAGGAAGCCGTAGACAGAGTACTATTGACTTGTACCAGATACTACCTTGGCAACTCTGAAGACTATAAAGTATTAAATTAAATTGTGAAAATCTGGCCGAATAATAACTAAAAATTGGAAAAGGTTTGGAACAGTTTCTAAATTGTGCTCAATTGTTGACTTACAGGTACCCATAAATGCAACCGCATCAGATAAACGTAGATACCAAAACAATTTTCGAGTGGAGATTAGCGAACAAAGTACAGTTTAACGTTTAGGAAACGCAGGCAACAACACTGACAAAGAAGTCTCACGTGGAGGGTCATCCAATAGTCCATTCACACTCCGTCAGGCTTTTGGAGATCAACATCAACAATAACATGTCCTGGTATAACCACGTCGTCAATATTGCTAAAACGGCATCCCAGAAGCTTGTTGCTGTGTCCCGCTGTAGGAAGCTGTATACATCAGGCCAACTACTGCTGGTTTACAAGTCACAGATCCGATCATCGTTGGAGTATTGCTCCCATATTGGGGGATGCGCTCCAAAGCGCTGTCTAAAGCTTCTGTACACTATCCAAAAGAGAGCAGTTAGACTTATCGATACGCCTAACGTCACAAAGGACCCTCATATCCTTAGACATCGAAGAAGGGTGGCTGACCTGTCCCTGTTTCACAGATTTTATCACGGAAGATGTTCGAGTGAGCTCTCCCAGATAATAACACTATAGGCCGTCCGAACGAGTACCACTGCGAGCTTATCCTTACCAGGTCGAGGTTCGTATTCCCCGAACCAGTCTCCTCCAGTATTCATTTTTTTGGAGAACTTCGACGCTGTGAAATGAGCTGCCGGGGAATACCATACCAAACCACAACAGGGCCTAAAGGAAACTTGGTGAACTACAGTCTACTGGCGTATTAGAAATTACAATTCACCTTTAGAGAAGTAACATTAATGAAATCACATAAGTATAAATACCATTTGTTGATGAAGCCCAATTTCATATGGTATACATAAAAGTATGTTATCACAGGATAGTCTAAATAATGCTGTTAGGTTTAATGAATTATACCTGTTAAAACTTTATGTCCAACACAGCTGACTGTTATCTTCTAGAGGAAGTAGGTACCTGACACTAAACCCAACACAAACGGCTTTGAAAGATGCTCCACTTCATTCAAAAAATAACTGAAGTTTATCCTAATTATATAGGACACTGCTATACATATATAGACGTTCAAGTTTATGTAAAATCATTTTTAAGAGCAACTAAATTACACACATTTTACACAATTTCCCAGCTTTTCTGTCTTCCATTTGCTCCCATCAAAGTGTCGTAAACGAAATTTAGGGAACCATTAAAAAGTATTAATTACAGAAGAAGGGAATCGGAGGCAGAGTTTTAATACCTTTTGGTGCTGCCTAACTAGAAAAAAGGGGACAAAAAGTTTAGGGACCAGACGTGGAAGGCATGATAATGACATTAGTTCATGTTTTACAGTTTGTTGAATGAGCAGTCGTGCACTGATTTGAATTTTGAATTAAATCCTGCTTCAGAGGCAGTTTTTGTTTAATGACACCTGATTTAATACACTTTCGTTATGGATGGAGCATCCTAGACTTTATGTATAGGGAAATGTGAAAGATCTGGAATAGATATGAAAAAATCCACTGTAGTTACTCTTGCGTGTACGCATAAATACACAAAAAATTACACAAATTACACATTACACTAAAATCTTCTGGTGCTAAATACCAAATACAAATAATAAGAGGTATATGTAATGGACAACGAGTTACAATTTGTTATATCTGGATGAGTCTCGAGACTTATAGGGGAAAGGACTTCTCATTCACTACTTTTTAGGTCAACCAATTCTGCAAACGCTCTGGCTTATTAAATATCGACCCCTGATTCTTTTCGTTAAACATTTCCTTAAAACTACTCACCTCATTTTATCGGGTACATAAGCGCATGCTCTGATGAAGCCTTTGGCCAATTGTTTTGTATGGTATGGATGTCACCATATTGTTAGTCTTTAATGTTGTCATTTAGATGTGAGACATAGGTAGAGTTCGAATAGGGAAACTGTTGATGTTGTAGGAGTGTTGTCAAGAAGATTTGCCGAATATGCAATAGTCTAAGTTCTATGTACAGCTGGCCACTTTTACATTTTTCATAACCCTCATAATCTATTCCTCCATCACTTTTACAGGTTTGAGATGTATGTATATCGGTAACACCCCTTCATCCATTTATTTCATAATTTACATTTGATTTTATGAGAGCATAGTATACGTACCCAAGCTGACTTTCGGTAAAAATTTTCCTTAAGGATTTTTTCGTCAGGATGCTTGAATTTTGTTCCCATTTCATGTGTCACTCTAAATGGATGTCTAGGTATCTGACGGTATGAGGTTTTCTTGTTTTTGAAGCTTATGATGTTTGTAAAAGAAGATGGGTTTGTAAACTAACTAGTTAAAAAGGATGAGCGGTTCTTTTGAAATTCACGGTTATCTTTCTGCAGTTATAGTAATTTCGTAGCACTGAGAAAGTACCTTCGATGCATGCTTTTACTCTGGGTCTCTAGGTCTCCCTTTTATACATCCTAAGGATAGGAATCCTATTCTATCATTTCTGCAGAGATTGGTAGAGCAGATAATGGGTTAATACAAGGTCCCTATTTCTTATTTATATAAAAGTAAGATTAATAATTATAAAACAGTCTTAATATAAACGTAAAATATTTTTTTAAACTCCAATTATTCCATAATTTAGATGTGATTATGTGAGAGCATAATATACGTACCCAAGCTGACTTTTGATAAAGATTGTCCTTAAAGATTTTATTATTGGAATGACGTACCTCCAGTTTTTATCAGGATGCTTAAATTTTGTTCCCACTTCGTGTCGTAGTCTAAATGGATGTCTGGGTATTTGACGGTATGAGGTTGTCTTGTTTTTGAGGCTTAGGATGTTTGTAAAAGAAGGTGGGTTTGAAAAGTAACTGGTGAACAAGGATAAGCGGTTCTTTGGAAATCCATTGTTATCTTTCTGCAGTTATAGTAATTTAGTAACATTGGGAAAGTACCTTTGATGCATGCTTTTACTGATCTCTAGGTCTCCCCTTTATGCATCTTCTCCTACCCTAGCCTATCCTATTATTTCTGCAGAACTTGGTAGAGCGAATAAGAGGTTAATACAAGGTGGCGCAAAATAAAGTCCCTATTCCTTATTTATAAAAAAGTAAGATTAATTAAAAAACAGTCTTGTTATGAATATGAAATATTTATTTAAATACTAAAAAATTTTTACTCACTAGGAGTAATACCAAATGGCCACCTCCAGCACTAATGCTATGATGAGTTCTTTATAATGCATTTTTCATGAGTTTCTTCAACATGTCAGGTGATATTCTGCCAATGTCTTCCTGGATGTTGTATTTTAATACTTCTAGTGTTCGAGGTTCATTTACAAATACCATAAACGGCATAACGACATGTCTGAGAAAGTTAGATCGGGAGATCTTGGCGGATATGGAATATTGGCGATGTTCGAGGTAGAGCATCCAAGAAAAATTCTGTTCAAAATGGCTACTGTCTCACGGGCTATGTGTACTGTGGCATCATCTTGTTGATACCAAGTATCTTTCTGATTAGGCTCTTCCTTTTCCGGAATTAACAAATCCCACAGCATCTCCTTCCGCAGCGATCTCCATTTACTGTGGTGATTCTTCCCCCATCGTTCTCAAAAAATAAGGCCGTAAAATTCTTCTACCACTAACGTCACAATACACGGTTAGTTTTGGCTCGTGCAATGGTTGCTGGTAAGGAATTTGTCTCGGAATTTGTGGATTATCACTACACCTTAAGTGATGGTTCTGTTTATTCAAAGCTTCTTTCGGACAAAAATGTCTACGATAGCATTACAATATTAAAGTTGTTTGTTAAAGTCTAAGGGCAGTCAATGGGTTACCTACATTTTGTAGGGGAACAAGTGCAAATCTTTCACCAAAATTCGAACATGTTTACTTGTGAATATTGTTTTCTTGTTGATGAGCTGAACGAGGTCACGACGTCTGCTGATATGCGGTTTATGAAATAAAGGCCCAGTTTGTTGAAAACTTGTCGCTAATCGCCGAAATATCTTTGCAGTTGGAACACCGCGTCTTCCGTGTTTTCTGCGGGATTCTCGTTGGATAGGATAATCTACAATTTACTTTGATAAAGATGTTTTACGATTTATGCACGTTTTCGAGGCGTATATCGATTCATAATGAATTTCTCAAGCATGTTCTTTGCAACTGACAGAAAAACTCCAACAAATGTCAACTACAAACGAAACCTTGTGTACAGAGCAAAAAGAATCACCCCTAGAACAGTGCTCTGCGGCACACAATAACATAGTTTTTTATCATTACTGACAGCTTTACTGTACTTAACGCTGTGTTCTCGATCTTTCAAATAACTTTCGAGTCTTTTTAGGAGTATGGCAACATATGGCTAGTAATGCATCCACTACCCCTTCCTCCGACACAGGCCTGCAGAATGTGTAACCAAAGCTTTCTGCTCGAGAACACACCGTAATATCCTACGATTCCGTTTGTTTTAGCACGCTTCCCTGTTTGACAATCCGCGTCATGAAAGAAGCCTCGAATTCAAAGCCGGGCAACCGTGACAATGTTCTCATTGTGTCCGGACGTCAGGCGGATGTGTGCATGCCCTGTTTGCTTAATATAGACACGAGTGCATGCCGCCACAAAAAAGGCCATGAACGACCGCCAGAGCTTCCATTAAAACATATTACTGCCGTTCTTGTAGAATGCAAAACGGCGCTGTTAGAATTAATAAAAACAATGAAACCCGGGCGCAGTTGTGAATTCTAGTGGTCGCAATTATTGTCAAACATCATTGTTGTAGCTCCATGCATAAGCCCTGTATGTAGACAACACAAGAAAAGTCACTTGCTATCCGTCCATTAAAGTGGGTTTGATAAAGATACTTGGGGCCGTATTCATAGACGTCTCTCGAGTGTTCTGTTGAGCAATATAGCACAGCATACTAAACAACCAGCAGAAAATGTCTGAGCATCTCCTATATAAAAATGGCTCCTAGAGTATCTGACCTTGACGACGCCATTATGGTAGCTAAGCGAAAATAAAAAGTGTCGATACCGATGTTATGTATGTAGGTTTCGGAAAAAGAGTGTAAGTGGTGCAGCAATAGTAAAAAAACTAAAAATATGAAAACAGCTCAAACTTTGTTTTCAGGCGTTTTACGGGTTTCTGATCATTTT
Organism: Callosobruchus maculatus; assembly: GCA_951848785.1. NCBI lineage: Eukaryota > Metazoa > Arthropoda > Insecta > Coleoptera > Chrysomelidae > Callosobruchus > Callosobruchus maculatus. Next base: position 21,364,436 of record CATOUR010000014.1, on the reverse strand, counting down.
CAATTTTTTTGTGGTGGGATTGGGGATAGTAAAACCGAAAAATTTGTTGTACTCATAATACCTAGTCCGTCTATTGACCTGTACAAGAAATGCGTGGCGGCATATTACACTTTTTTGGGTCTATCCGAACATTGGCTTGCCTATTACAGAAACCAATTTTGTGATCTGTACATACGAGTTTTGCTTTACTCGTTCTATGTATATTGCGTAAAGCGAAAATTACTGAATTGATTTTAATAAAATTTTGACACAGAATTCATTACCGCTGCGAGAATATAAAATAACTCTGTTTTTGAAAAACCGTGTCAGTGGCGGCGCAGCAATAATCAAAAAACCAAAAACATAAAATCAGCTCAAACTTCGGTTTTAGATGGGTTGGAGGCTTTTGATCGTTTCGCATCGTCCAGTTCAAGCATGCAGAAAAAACTGCGGCGCCCTAGTTCTAGTAAGGAGGGAGACGCAAGAAACTATTTACGAGGGGTTTGTGTTGGATGTTGTTTTTGCGGGCGGATGGGCGATAATTTAGTTGCAATAGGATTACGGACTATGGCTTCATGCAATGGGAAATAATAAAATGGTATCATCATTATGTGTGGGAAGTACTGAGTCAATCAACTTGACTCCATTTTCTATTGATAATTATAATAATAATGAATGCTTTATTTACTTCATTAAAACAATTAAATTGTTTAGCATTGTCATAATAAAACAGTCGCTTAAAGTTATGTATAATCTATGTATTAAGTCAATAATAATATTTATGATAAAATATCAGTTAGCATTTAAGGCTATAAATAACCTCATTAATATAACAGTTCTTATACTAGTGTTGTAAGTGTCAGGTTACAACAGATTTTAAATCCATTGTGCGCCCAAAATAAGAAATCTTATAGTTTTTTATATGTTTTGTTTGTTGACAAGTCGAATATTAAAATTCGTGTATAGTTCTTTAACTTATACACCAAAGCGCCTATTTAACAGCTCTTTGAAGATGTAACTAAACAGATTTGTATCGTTCCTACAGATACTTATTATTGCTATGAAATCCTTTAATCTCAATATTCCTCCATAATTGTTTAAATCTGTTATAAGGGACTATAGCTTATCCCAAATTTCAATTAGCCTGTAGTATAAAAGTACATTTCTACCTAGAACATTTTTATATATAAACTAGTAGTATACAAAAAAAACAATAACAACTATACACACATGCACACAAAGAACCCAGATCTATTCATATTTTTGTTTACAAGCCCAAAAAAATCATTGTTATTATAGGGTGAGATCCAGGAGAAGTCTGTTGACTTAACTTAACTGACAGATGCTTTAGGGTGTCTGGTATTACAATCAGAAATTTAGTAGCCATGGTAACATACGATTTCTCAGGTTTTATGAACGCAGCAAGTTTTCACCATGGCAGGTGTGACATTCGTGCCTGCTGTTATTTGTAATGTATTCACTAAGATGGTCTTCAGGACAAACAAGACTTTGGTATGCATACAATCCTAGTAACGGTAATATTTTTCACTCTTTAGATAAAAACATAGACATGATAAATCCACCAATAAGCATATTATTTTGACATCTAAAATCTGTTACTACATCAAGAAAGTATTTTAGTATTCCAGCGCCGGTACTCTGTAACTTAGAAACGTGTTTCTATGCACTACGTACTATGGGATCGGGTGGCCTCGTAAATATGATAGCGCGCCGTGACAGCGTAGTAGACACGAGATAGGCTCCCAAAACTGCCCGATAGTCACGGTGATAGAAACATGTTTCTATCTCTTTAGTTAGAGAGTACCGACGCAGTATTTCATGATTCTATATAAATACCGGTACACGTCCTAGGCAAATCTTTGAAATTCCTTGCTTGGTATCGTGGTATTTCATTTTCATGCTATTTTCCATAGTACTTCATTAAAATCCATTAATGACAATTCTACACTTTCACATTTCCCTTTTTTATAGCGTTTTCGACTTATTGCCCTATCACAGCACTCATAGGAACTGAGAGTCCAAATTATGTTCGTCTTAGATTTGAGTGCAAAACTAGTGTGGTTTTTTGTTTTCGACTTATCCGCTTAATTGCACATTTTTGACGTCGATAAAGTATTAACTATAACCTATTTTATTTGTCAGAGAAAATAATTTTTGAATTAAGAGCTGTGTAGTGGCGTAGTATACATAGTAGTATGGATGCTACGATAGGTTACGGAAGGTGCGGAAAGTGTAGTTGGAAGAACTGCGAATATAGTCATCTTCGGATGATGAGGAAATTGGAGCATATCTAGTTAAACAACGACTGCGGGTGTCCCAAAAATACGAATATTTGTTGAAGATGCTATTCACAAACTGACGGAAGAAGAGATACAACAAGATATGCATAAGTATTTACCGATATAGATAGATATTAATTTTTAGTGCGAAAGCCATATTGCACAAATTTCTGTTAGTTTTTATATCCATAAATAGAATAAATGGTTGAATAAGGCGGATTCAAACTATTCAAACTCCAAAACCACCACAGAATGAAACTGAGCTCTTGGCATGCAAAATGACATCAAACTGTCATCAGTTGGCTGACAGAACAGTTACTTGCATTGCACTGAAATTTGTGCTACGTTCCAAAATCCCATCAAAGACCTCGATTTGATCTGTAGCGTTTCAGTATTCACTCAACATCAAACTGTCAACAAAAGTCTGTGTTCCGTTATTGCCTTCCCGAGGCCATGGATATCATCGTTTTGCTCGGAAATCAAATTGAGATTTTAGCGACCTTTGTGTCAAGACTGTCAAGAAATATATTTCACTTGACAGCTAACAACTTGACATGGCCTCTTTTGCTTTATTTGTAGGCTGTCCCTTTATTTTAATCTATGCTCTAGAAGTAAATACAATGGAAAACGGAGTTCAATATGTTTTGGATGGAAATAATCAAATTATTACCGAAACTGACAAAGTTTTTGTTGTAAATGAAGGTGGGTACTTCATGAGAAAGGAATTTTATTGTTATAGAAAACTGCTAGCAGCTCTATGCAGTTTTCATGATGTACTTATAATGATGCAGTGCTCATCCATTCTTATATTTTCAATATTTGAATCCATTTGAATGTCCTTTCAGTTTCACCAAAAAATATTTTCACAAAAGCAAAACAGCGTCAGGGCTCAGATGGTAACAAGTGTGTCCTGTGACTGAAACTACTCACTCACTCTGACTTTGAGAAAACAGCACAGGTTGTGTGACATGTCAAAATTGTCAAAAAAAGATCTTTGCCATTTCATAAATATTCCAACCTCCCTAACATCTGAAATCACGTGACTATCCTCGAAAATTCATCTGCTCACTCGATAGATGGGATTTCGGAACGTAGTATTGGTGTATGTTCAACTTACCAGCTCAGATTTATTGCACTTCTGGGCACCAGACGAGTTTTCAATGAGCGCTGTAGTGCAATCGTGGTTAAAATCAGTGCAGTAAGTCGAAAACGCTATTAGATACCCTATGCCGTGTTTGGTAGTAGCTAGTACTAAATTCGCAGGTCCTGTGTAGTGGTACTTCATTAAACTCTCCATAACGAGGTCCTATCATTGTTACATCTTCCTTTTCCTTTATTGAGGAATACTCTGTTGCTGCCGGTGATCAGTGAAAACGTCCAGCGAAGCATTTTATAACCGAAAGTAAAGGAATTACCGAACGAACGGAAGCGGCCGGGGAAAGCGTGACGAATAATGGAGGCAGGCAGCGTTCGAAATCTCATTACTTCCGCTAGAATTTGCGAGACAGTATAAAGGGGTAATCAAATTATACACTTTTTAGTGGGTTAACTAGGTTCCTCTACTTAACTAGTGAAAACTTTTAAAACTCCAACGTGACTTAATTATTTTTTGAGATTCGGTTGAATTGTCTGAAGGCAGCCGTTGCCAACACTCTCGAGGGTGCTCTTTCAGAATTTCAGATAGAGTAGCGTTTTCCTCAAGGTGACATTTTGGCGTTAATTGCTACCTACCAAAATACGTATGGGGTGGTCCACTTTATAATGGCATACATTTTTAGAAAATGACAATTCCTTAATACATTTAAATCCAGCATAGCTTCGTTTTTGAGATACAGGGTGTTCAAATTTACAAAAAAGTGTATATTATTTTGAGCATGTCCTGCTGTTACTTAGAAAAATTTGAAATTTGGTACACAAGACGAGCAAAAGGTCCTGCACGATATATGGGATATAATGATAGATTACAAGAACCAGTGGTGGAGATATGGCTATATAGCTACCCTTTTCTTAAACTCCTACGCCACTGACTTTTTTGCAAAAAACAATAATATTGTTCAATGATCCAGGTCTTTCAATCTGGAGTAAATACGCGTCTATACACCAGAAAGTTCTTGCAGTATATATTTAGATACTTGTTCAGGACATGTAAGAGAAGAAGAGGAGAAAAACCCGCTTTTTGACATATCTGAGAGATAAATAAAACAACACTAATTCAACAATTGAAATCAGAAGACCAACATGATAAAAGTCGTATCTTCATACTTGAAACCACATTGTTGTTGCCTGTCCTGTACCACACAAGAGTATAACTCCATGAAAATAAAGAGCAAGCGACAGGAAAAGACCTTCGATGTTACATACTATTATGTAGTTGTTGCATGCCACAATATTCTAGGCAGATATTTTAACAGTTTTGGGCTGTATAATCACGCATTGAAAGCTATGTGGTTCAGGAGACAGTTAACTGTTTACACTAAAAACCAAGTGGTTGCTAGAATGCTAAGTGCTTGCAATATCACATCGAGACTTATTCTATAGTTTAGAAATGTCTTGGTGGCCTCTCAACAAAACCCCAGATCCCATTGATGTGGGTCCCCAGAGCTGCGATACATGACAACAGAATGTCCTTGCAAAGAGGCAACTTCGTACTCCCCATAAATTGGATAAAGAGTGAACACCCTATCATGTGGAGAGTATGTCAGAGGATCTCCAAACCGCAATAGAAGTTGCTATTGACTCAAAGTATGCACGATGCTGCGTAGAGGAAGACCTTGCGGCGACAAATCTATACCATTATGACGTCCTAAGGTATTGTGGATTGTGAACGTTTTAGGATTTGGAACTTTGGACCAGTCAACGTAAGATAATAGAACTAAAGACGTACTAGCTTTTGCTAGGAAGACGGGTATTGGATACTAGCCAATCGGAGAGGCAAAAAGACCAACCATCTGGTTTGTGACCTGGTGACTGTACCAATAGACTACAGCTCGTTTGCATAAAAAGTCGAAAATGACTAATTGAGAAAACTTCAAACCGTACACTGTTACATTGTATATTAAGTTTTGTAATACTATATCGTTCGAAACCACCCAAACAGATGTGCAGGTAGTTATAGTTTTTAGCAGTGAATTTATGTATATTGTATATAGCTTCTAAAAGTTACTGACCAGACAACACACGGGACATGGGACGGTAGCGCGTCTACCTCCGTAGAAAGTTGTGCGAAGGCGTGCCTAGCCTCTCATAAAGAGACTAGCATCGGAACAATAGGATTGCGTATTTAATTTTCAAGTGGAATTCTTCCGTTCTTGAGTGCAACCGTTATTTTAATACGAGAAGTTCAACGTTCAAATTTACCAGGAGATGTCAGCAGATATACCAGTATATAGATCTATGACAATTTTATAATTACTACTGTCCTCCGATTGAGCTTAAATTAACTATGAGCTAATTCTTACTTACTTGTTTTTAGTTGATTGTAAAACATGTGCATCTATGAAGAAGTCACGTATAAGCAAAAAATATACCACTACTACAACAGAAGTTGTGAGAACATTGATAAAGCTTGAGCCTTGAGATGCATTGAATAAAACACGCCTGCTATATCAATTTATGTGACTAATAAAGCAATGTAATTCTACAAAGAAAGTCTTTTGTCTTTTATGTGATTTCTAACATCTTGTTGAAAGACACACGTGAGCAAATCTGCTGCCTCCATAGCCAACGACGTACAACCTACATAAGTGAAACATTTATTTCAGACGAGGAAACCTCAGAAGAAACTTGGAAATCCCATCCCAAATCTCGGCGTCTCTGAGACTATCAAAGTAAACCTCGGCATCTGTCCTCGCATCATCTTTCCATCGTTCCCTTTTCAGATACACGTACACCAACCGGCAGCTATCGATCTCCGCATTAACAATGTTTGATCAGTTTCCAGCCGACTACGGCGCCCCGTGCGTACCTTGGAACCGTTCCGGGACTTTGAAGTTACTTCGTTATAATTTTGTTCCGTTTCAGAAGTTCTAATAGGGTCGATTCCAACAGCGGCGACGGGTGGCCTCAAATGGCAGCCGCGCTCTCTCTTTCGATCTTGAAAGGGGATCTGCACCAGTATTTGACGAGCATATTTTGATGGAGCGGTGTGGGTTTTTTACTTTTACTTCCCACATGTATACGATTCTTTTGCGCATTTATGCTATCTAAATCACGAAATCGTATGTCGCTTATTTACGTCGCGCTGTCTCTCTGCCTGCTACCGTTATTCTATCAGCGTAATCTCAGTAACTATTCCACGATTGCCTACATTTCCTACGCATCTCTGAAAGAAATTAAGACCCGATTTTATCTAAATGCATATTTAACAAAGAATTTAACAAAGCTTTTCTATTGGTTGTTATTTAGCAAAATCTTTCTATTGGGTATTGCGGGCTAGGTTAATAAATATCGTCCAATAGTATTTTATCAATATTGAAAGCAAGACGTCAAAGCTGGATGACACTTTTCATCAAACTATTGTTGTATATTTGTTCCAACATAGGCGATGAATGAAGTTTGGAGCTTGAGACGAAGTCAACGATCGAAATAAATATCTTTTTGAATGGTTAAAATCACAGAGTTAACACCTCTAGAGAGAACGTAACCAACAAAACGCACAGGTCGCTGACCAGCCAACATATAACGGAAATTTTGACAACTTGAGGGCATTACCAGTTGCGTACGACTTTATATTAAAATTGGATGTTCATTAATAGATTCAATTATTACTGTGATGTTACAAACTGGTACAATTATTATTAGTGTTTAGCTATACTTGGAGAGTTACTCTTATTATAATTTAATTGCAACAGTTGATAACTTATTATTACCATGAAGTGCTTCACCATATTTTACGCTACTGAAAACCAAAACAAAACCTATACTAACTTATGATAAGTGGTGTTCACAGATTCGTCGCTATTGCGCAAACTATGCTCTTTTTATTTCGTCCCATCATGCAATTATGACAATATTGTTCATAAATAATTCAATTCGCACCACAAATAGTCACAAAGTCACTCAAATATACACTAAGACAACAAAAATCTGAACATACGGAATAACCACAACTACAATGACAGCCACATGACAGCTTTGGAGAACGCCGATTGTAGGTTGCCAGATTTACGACATATTAGAAGTTATTACATTGCAAGTAGGTATATTGGAATGTATAGTTAAATACCCAATTAAATACTTTGAGGAACATGTGTTCAAACTGCGGAAACTGCCAGATTTTGAAGAAACTGAAAGGTCTTTAAGAGGACGAAGAAGAGTGGCAATAGCGCTATAGATGTTGGCTGGCCAATATTCAAATTAGGCTCCCTCTAGAGATGTTAACTCTGTGGTTGAAATTGAATCACAGATCCCGGTAAAAAAGTACCGAATCCCAAATCAAATATGTACCGTTGAGGCGACCCCTTCGCCGAGATGGCGGGTGGCCGAGTGGTATGGTGGCCGACAACGCTTGCCTGTCTTGTGGGAGGTGTTGATGTTGGTTCGAGACCCTGCCCGTGCAATTACTTTTCTCATTTTTTTTTAACCAATATATTTATTGATATACGTTTTACTCATATTACACACATTTTTGTACGATCGACATAAATGTGTTTTTGAATCAAATTTTATTAGACATTTTACTTGACATATTGCAAAAGCTAAGTACCGGAGGTGGTGAAGAATTCAGTCAGTGGAAGTGAAGTTCATTCGTCAATATCGATCGCTAATTGCTCTGATAGCGGTATCAAAATGAAATTATTCCAAAAAAGTATAATTATTCGGAGTTTTTTTTTGTGCTAGTAAAACATCAAATAAAATTTGATTCAAAAACACATTCATATCGATGGTACAAAAAGAATGTGTGTAATATGAGTAAAGCGTGTATCAGTGAATATTTTTGTTAAAAAAAAAACGAAAAAAATGTAATTCCATGGGCTGGGTCTCGAACCAACACCCATCTACACCTCCCAAAAAGCAGACAAGCATTGTCGAACATCATGCCACTCGGCTACCCGCCATCTCGGCGAACGGATCGCCTCAACGGTACATATTTGATTTGGGATTCGATACTTTTTTATCGGGATTTGTGATCTAATTTCGACCATTCAAAGAGATATTTATTTCGATCGTTGACTTCGTCTCAAGCTCCAAACTTCATTCTACGCCTATGTTGCCACAAATATACATTTTAGTTACAACTGTTACAAGTATTTTCATGAAGTACGTCACACGGGTCGGGAGCCGTCGGCGTATTTTCGGTTCTGAATTCAAAAACTCATTTTTATTTTGATACAACTTTTGGATTATTGCGAAAAAAAAAACAAAACAAAAACAGTTTTGTTGTAAAACTTATATTTGATCTCTCCATTTATCACAAAAAAAATTTATCCAAAACCCTAATTTTTTGTCATCATTATCATTTAGCAGAAGAAAAAACCAGCGATCAAATGTACAGTTTTTCCGGAATCTGATTGGTTGAAATTAGCATTTGCTAAACTTTTGATTAAACAAGAAAATGCAATTTTTCACCCATTTAGGATGGAAAATCAGACTGGAAAAGATACTAGATGGTTCATAATGGTCGATTTGTATATAAGGCATGTCATTTTTAACCTTTTTGAGGTAAACTTCAAGAGAAATCAATAGTTTTCAGAGTACTTTGACAGATGCATGTTCTTGAACGGGCTGCTCTGATTGGTCAAAGCCTTTGTTAAAATGCGCCTGTTGATAAAATCGGCCCTAAGGCCATCTAAAATACCGAGTTCCACGCTCTCTCTTTCGATCTTGAAAGAAAACCTACACCAATCTCTGACAAGCACATTTTGAAGGAACGGTGTGACTTTTTTTACTTTTACTTCCCACAAGTGTGCGATTCTATTGCACATTTATCGAGTCCAAATCACGAAATTGTATGTTGCTTATTTATGTCGCTCTGTCTGTCTGCCTGTTACCGTTATTCTGTCAGCGTAATTTCGGCAACTATTCCACGACTTCCCACGCATTTCTGAAATAAATTAAGGCTCAAGATCTCAAGTATCGAGTTGGAGAGGTGTTTTGAGGCTCAGAAAAAGCGCTAGCACAACTACATGATATTTAATATGGAATGCTTTGTGGGACCAAATATTATTATAGCCGAATAAAAACCAAAATTCTCTATATCTATGTCATTTAAGGTAATTTAAAATGTTGCGCGAATTAGTCAATATTTAGATAAAGTTAGCATATGATGAGTATTTATAGAGCATGTCTAACTGAATATTCTTAGTAATTCAGATCAGTTCTGGTCATATTTCCGTTTCAACTACATTTTCAGACCCGGATAACATTATAGATGCCTTTAGAACATTTTGCAGTATATCTACATAATATGAGCAAAATCATGCGTGAGATGGATATAAAACAGAAATGGATTTTCCAGCTATTAACATCGTTGAACTGAGTGGAATTTAAATAATCAGAGCAATATGTCGGTAAAAAGATAAGGCGACATCTGATATAGATAGGATTCTATCCTTTTTTGTCAAAGACTATTACGGAGTATTGGCAGGACCGTTATTACAAATATTCAATTTCTCGCTCAAAACAGGAAATTCTCATAGATACGGAAACAGGCTGAATATTATCCTATATACTAATGTACGCCATATTTTGTAACTATTCTAGTCTTTGAAATTGTTCTCTACAATAGAATTCCTTCTGTCAGGAATTACATTTCACTGAATCAGCACGGACTTACGGATAAGTGATCTACAATAACTAACCTACTTATAATCACACAATACTATGTATTTCAGATGTAATGAACAAATAAGGACAAGTTGGTATTATATGTACGGATTTGTCAATAGCCTTTCACAGAGTTTTTTATGAGAAGCTACTATTTGAGCTTTCTTATATCTGCTTTTCTGATGGACTTATTAATCTGTTCCGATCACCGACGATGTTTAACAGGACGGACACAATTATTTGTAACATATTACGGGTATAAGTCGAACCTTATTTCAGTTACGTCTGGTGTACTACAGGGCTCAGATTTAGGTCTTCTGTTGCTCGTTTTATACGTCAATTATCTATCTGAGGAATTACACTGTAATCATTTGTGTTTTGCTGATAACGTTAATTATTTTTCGAAGATTGATTGGACCGGTGATTGTTACTTGCTTTAGAAGGACTTTTCAGCTATTGAGAACAGGTGCAATAGGAACAACATTAGGCTTAATGTTAAAAAACCTAAGATTACCACGTATAGTAGAATAGTACAGAGACTATAAATACAGCTTACAATTACAAAATTCATAACCAGGAATTACAGAAGGTACCTTAGAATATTGGCTCTAGGTTAATATTTCCCAAACACATAGAACAGAAAGTTTCTGAGGGGTTAAAGTTATATGAATTTGTTGTAAGAAACTTTATAGTTTTTTCAAATATAAAAGTAATTAACTTATTGTAGCAGGCGACAGAAAGGTTCTGCCGGTGCGCCATCTGGTACCCGAAGGCAACTGCAAACCAAGGAAATCGCTGCTGAACAGCAGTAGACTTCCTGGTGGGACGCCACGGCGCGTCCGCTTGGCCTGCTACAACATCCTTCATATGTCTGGTAGACATGAAAGAATTGATGCTCCCTATTTCCGTCAATCGACCTATGGCGCAATGATGATCGCTAATAAGCGTGAAACAGCTGTACGCGTACTGGCGAATTGACGGAGGTATAGAGCAACCCTCGAATTAACTTATTGTTTATAACGTTTGTACATCCAAAGCTTCTATAATTTGGAATCCTCTACATGTCTATATGATTGCTACATACATACAATGAGAGCGTTCAACACAGGGTTTTAAAATACATAGTTTTCAAGGTCGAGGGAGTTTACCCAGGATGCGGTATTGATTATGGGGTTTTGTGTTGTAGGCTTGACTTAAGTTTGTTGCAGTCAAGAACAGGCATAATATCTCTTCATTTTTTATACAAAATTTTACATAGTATGTCTGTCCTGTCCTGTAATTTTAAACCAAATTAGTTATTAGTTTCAACGCTTCCAGATTTTATAGCTGAGCAAGTTATACGTTCAGATGCAGTAAACCAATGACAAATATGTTAACTGAGTCTCCGTTTATGTTGTGTCATGCAACTAGTTACGTTATCATTGTGATATTTTTATATTTATGTACTTTGAGGGAATTATCAAATCAAACGGATATATATCTTTAGTTTTGTATTGTTTTAAGGTACTCATATAGATTTCTTGTTATGATGTTTATTGAAATTATGCTGTTTATGAAATCTGTTGTGCAATAAAGCCATTATTACTATTACTTACCATTATTATCTTGGCCCTATATCCCCATATATACAAAATATAACAGAGGAACTGCCGATTCTCCATAAAGAGCCTGTAACATGTAGGTGCCTTGTCTTGTCAACCTTACAGTTTTGCAATGCACATAATGGATGATCGTTTAACTAATAACGTACTGCATGCATTTTGCTTGGAACAACAAACTATTAATACACCGCTGTATCTCGTCTAATAGGATACGAACGACGACGCGACAAAATAATTACTTCTGAAAAAATTGGAAAGGTTCAGCGAGATGGATCGCGTTTTGATATGATGAGGTCGATCTAATATAAATGCACTTCACTAAGGGATAGAATGTGGGAGAGGATGACGTTTAGAATGATTGATGGTGGTTTTATGGTATGATGCGCCCTATGATACATTTTTTATGTTTTGTATGCTTTTGATTACAAATATCGCCGCAGAGTAAATTATGGGGCAAATATATTGGTAGTGTAACTCTAGTAATCTAGCAAGGATTAGTTCTGTTAATCCTGCAGATTACAACATAGCTGGTCGATATTGGTTGACGCTTGCTGTGTATCTTACACTACTACTAAAAAGTAGATTCACCAGTTGATGTAGGGTGCGGTTGCTCATATTGAACTGTCTCCCAAATTCAGCCGTTTTCGCTACTTCACGCAAAACTTGCTAATGTTGCCATTTGACACCAGACCTTTGAACCTCCTCGCCCTCAGTTGACGTTTGGATTAGGACAGCGTAATATACAGGGTTATTCACGTTATTCGACACGGAGCATTATGGCTAAAGTATTTGATAAAAAAGAAAATAATAATTTGGGATGGATAGAGACCCATTAAAGGTACATTTTAAAAATAATTTTATATTATACAGGGTGTCCCAAAAGCACGAAATGTATAAAAGTTATGTTTTTTTAAATGGAATACCCCATATATTATTGCATATTCAGATTCCTTGGTGAATTCTATTGTGACTTTATGTATCACACATGGGACTTAAAGCGAACCGTTTAGGTGTAAATCACCATTTTCGGTATAAGCAAGTACAAGGAAAAAAATGAATATCGCAGAGACTATAAAATTTGGAAGGCTGTGACTTTGCCGTATTACCAAGCATAAAATGCGTCAGCTTTGGTGAGACTGTCAAATTTAAATTACGTTTATGCTTGGAGAAATGGTCGATGAATTAAGGAAACTTCGATCAGCGATAACTTGATTTTTTCAAATGGGAATGTCTAATTTTTTTTATACGGTTAAAAGTAGAATTTGATAACCTTTCTAATGATATAAGGTTGTGCATATCAATCTCTGGTAGTTTTCATTTAATTTTAAATTTTCAAACAAATCGGCGTTGTTCAATTTGCCTACCTATAACCAACGTAGCAGGCCATTAAATATAAACAAAAACCTGTTCAGGTAGAAGAAAACAACTAACTTAGCTGAAAAATACACACGAACTAGACTAAATGGACAAAATTATAAAAATTACTCACAACAAACAAAGTCTAACCAGAAACAACGGCGGTAACATATCTTTGGTCAAAGAGAAGCTGGAGTATGGCAGAAATGGATTTTTTCACGGCCTACTAGCTACTGCAATGTACTAGAGATTGGCAATTCCCAAAACCATTAAAAATTTTGAAATAAAGTAAAAACTACTAGAGAATGTTGTAAGCAGTTTATTATTTTCATAACAAAATTTCACATTTAATGATATAAAAAAGTATGCAATTCTGTCAAAACTCAAGTCAAAAGTACCTCTGAATGGAGTTCTGGAAATTCTTCAGTACCTATTAGCAAGGTCGCAGAAAATGAAGAATGAATTAAAATTTGTTCAAATTATAAAACATAACTTAAATGGCAGAAAATTTGAATCTGATTTGTCAGTATTCCTTTTTTGAAATATTGCTAATAGATATTGAAAAGTAGAAGGGCTCTAGTCATATGATAGTTGCGTGCTGGAGCAACAGTCGCTGGTTGTTTCTGTTTCACGTCAGGGTTTTTAATTTTCTTGGGAATTTTTAACCTCTAGTAAATTGCGGTAGCCAGTAGACTGCAAAAAATATCTATTACTGCCATACTCCAACTTCTCTTTGACCTTAGAAATGTTATCGCAGCTGTTTCTGGGAGAGTTAGTTTGTTGTAAGGAATTTTTATAATCTTGTCCCTTTAGTCTAGTTAGTGTGTATTTTTCAGATAAGTTGGTTGTTTTCTTCTACCTGAACAGGTTTTTGTTTATATTTCATGGCCTGCTACGTTGCTTATAGGTAGGAAAATTGAAAATCGCCAATTTGTTTGAAGATTTAAAATTAAACGAAAACTACCAGAGATTGATATTCACAACCTCATATGATTAGAAAGCTTATCAAATTTTACGTTCAACCGTATAAAAAAAATTGGGCATTCCCATTTGAAAAAATCCAGTTATCGCTGATCGAAGTTTCCTTAATTCATCGACCGATTTCTCCAAGCATAAACGTAATTTAAATTTGACAGTCTCACCAAAGCTGACGCGTTTTATGCTTAGTAATGCAACAAAGTCACAGCCTTCCATATTTTATAATCTCTGCGATATTCAATTTTTTCCTGATATCTACTTATACCTAAAATGGTGATTTACACCTAAACGGTTCGCTTTAGGTCCCATGTACGATACATAAAGTTACACTAGAATCCACCAAGGAATCTGAATATGCAATAATATACGGGGTATTCCATTTAAAAAAACACAACTTTGGTACATTTCGTGTTTTTGGGACACCCTGTATAACATGAAAATATTTTTAAAATGTAGCCTCTATGGGTCTCTATCCATCCCAAATTATTATTTTCTTGTTTATCAAATACTTTAGCCATAATATTCCGTGTCGAATAACGGGAATAACCCTGTAGATCTGTGAATTGTTGAATTTTTCGACCATGTGCAGTAATATTTTATGAATTTGTAAATACTTCAAGTCTAACTCAACAATGTAGGTTTGTTTTTTCAAATTAATAATATGTCTATTAGACATGAGTGTTTTATAGCGGTGCCTAACAATGATGTTATCAAAAAGTTATTTAAATATGATCGTGATATTGGAGTTAGGTGCTTATATTGAACCACTTAAGAAACCTCTAACTGAACCCCCGTTCAATTTGGGATCCCGCTGGTTAAATTAAGACCATTCCAAATTCCTCACATTTTTGAACTTTAATGGTGCTGTACTGAATGCAAGACTGAAGACCAAGTTGAAATGGTTCAGTACCTATACTGCCACAGCTGGTTTCATTTCAAGTGAGCTGGCATTGGGCCAAAAATGAAAATATTCAACTGTTCGTCTCTTGTAGTACAGAGACTTTAAAATGATAGCCTATTTCCATCAATGTTTTGTTAACAATTATCAGAAAAAGATTATGTTTCGGTATTTACCAACTGTTCTTAAATAATAATTAGTTCATTTCAGTTTAATTTGCTTTGCTGGAAGAATTATACCTACTCCATTAAAAATTTATTTTTTAGAATGTCCATAAATTAATCCGAAGTTTTGCTTTGGCCAACAAAATTTAGTACAATCTGAGGGCAGGTTCAATTTAAGAGACTATGAGTTCAATGCGAGCACCTGGTTGCCTAAAGTAGATCTCCATCTTAATTTTGATTTTCTCTAGTTGTTTACAAATACAGAAATAATATATGCTACTCAAAATATTCCATAATGCCACACATGTACGGAAAATTTTTAAAAATTTGGTTCAATATGAGCGACCTCATCTTATTCAATAACGTTTGTCGCTAACAGATAATCACAATAATCATAATTATTACTATCTCTTATTGAGTAGAAGTAAACTTTACACATCTATACTGTAGCGGCAGGATATTGGACAAAACAATTTATTATAACAAAAAAACCCAATAAGAACTGACGTATAACAACAAGTGTCAGAAGCAAATGAAACAAGCATAGTTGGTATATGCACTGTATGTATTTATTCTGTCATAGGTCGTACAAGCTAGATATAAGTTTTTCTTAGCTAGCTGCTTAGCTATGTCGTCTCAAGCAAGTGCTGTAGCTCACTTTTGAAAGTTGGGAAATGTCCGCGAAATTCCATTTTTTGTAAGGAAAGTATTTCGAACTCCACCATAACAACCTATTTAATTTAATGTTTTGTTAAGTCTATCATGCAACTGCGTCCGAAAAGTTGTTTTAACGCTTTGTATTTTTGCGGAGCAACAGCTGCGTTAGACGTAGTTAATTCATTTGACAGTTTGTAAAACCACACTAAACAAACCTCAAACAGCGCCAGCCTAAATACCTTTTAATCGGCTTAGGAAAAACACATTTCGGTTTTCCAGCAAATATGCAGGTCAGTATTCGGCATTCAAATATAGCGTTAGTTTTCAAGGTTTTCCTTATATTCTAGTTGCTCATCGTAATCAGCATATGAGAATAGAGTAGTAATAGTATGTGCATGTGGTATAAAGGTGTATATTGAGGTACAAGCAGATACTAGATTCTTTAAAGCACGGTTAGACCAGGGTCGATAATTTTTGAAACCAAAAAAAATTACAGTAGGATGAAACCCATTAGAAAAAGAGCGGAATATGATATAAATGAAAGGAAAAATAAATTACGGTCGATTCGAGATCGGGAAGTGGGAGGGGGTGAGTTTTTAAGGGTAGAAAATGGTTTATCTTAATTTCTGGCAAAACTACACGTCCTATGGAAAAAAGTTAAATGGCAAAGTTATAGGTAATAAAAAGATCTACAACTTTTGTATTTTCAATTTTTTCACATAACCTCAAAATTTTGGTAAAAAATTCAAAAAACCAGGTTTTTGGTTTTTTATTTTTATCTTTTTCAAACAAAAAAAAATTTCTACTAAATTTAGTGAAAGCTTACCTTACTATGTCCCAGATACACTGTAATTTATCTGTTTTAAAATATTCATTTTTTCGCCTTATTTTAACTTAACATCAAAAATGCACCCTAATCTTCAATCGAAAATTCTCACGTCAAAACGTCAGCTTCTTTCAAAAAGTTTGGGAGCTTTTTATTCGTTGGAATCTCTATTTTCTGATGGTGTAAAAAAAATATACATTACTATGGAAAATCTTCTCAGAAAATGCAGAAAACTGAAAAAAACTCAAATTCGTAATTTTTTTTTACTCACTATGTACAATTTCATCAAAGAAATGTGATTGCTGCAATTTTTTTTAGTTGAAAGGTTTATTAATTAAATTCGAATTACATTCATGTCATAGAAAATTTCAAAAAATATAAATATACATGTAAATCGCACTATTGAATTTAGATACTTAATTCTGATTACGTTTTTCATTATATTTTTTTTCGAAAACGTTAATCTTGTGATTTATCTTATCTGAAATTCCCATTAGTTATTCATTAGTTTTTGTCTCTTTGAAGGTATTTCTTCATCGTTAGATTCGATAAACCTTTCTGTCTCTAGTTGATTGTCGAAATCTTCAAGACAATCATCTTCGTCTCCAATATTATTTCCAGTCTGGCTCTCAACTGTATCGTGTATCATAGCGCATTTGAGTTAACGCATTGCGTTGATATAAGGAAATGCGCCAGCGCTATAGTATCAGCGTATTTAATTTGTCTGCGTTACCCATGACCACTGACTAGCGGTTTTACAGCTGCTACGAAATAGCAGGTATGTAGTAAGGCCCAGACCCTGCTAAGTCCGTCCCCACTTCTCCATGAAATACCTTACAATGGGCTAACATTTACCGTATGTCACTCAGGTATATAAATTATCTCACAACAGCAATAAATAGGCATCTACAAATATTATTTAAAGAAGATTCTACAACTTTTTCAAAATATTGTAGATGTCTCATTAAACATTAACTTATTTGTTTGTTAATTATAGTAGGATATTCCAATTTGCAATTTTTTCGTTTATCAATGTGACATGAGATCTCACGTTTTTTAAGTAAATAAGTGTAAATTTTAATAAATAGCTTAAAATTGTACATAGTGAGTAAAAAAAATTTTCGAATTTGAGTTTTTTTTCCAGTATATTGCATTTTCTGAGAAGATTTTCTGTAGTAATGTATATTTTTTTTTACACCATCAGAAAATAGAGATTTCAGCGAACGAAAGGCTCCCAAACTTTTTGAAAAAAGCTGATATTTTGACGCGAGAATTTTCGATTGAAGAATTGGGGTGCATTTTTGATCTTAAGGTCAAATAAGGCGAAAAAATAAATATTTTGAATCAAATAAATTACAGTGTCTTTGGGACATAATAAGGTAAGTTTTCACCAAATTTCGTAAAAAATTATTTTTTTTGAAAAAGATAAAAATAAAAGACCAAAAACTTGGTTTTTTGAATTTTTCACCAAAATTTTGAGGTTATGTGAAAAAAATGAAAATACAAAAGTTGTAGACCTTTTCATTACCTACAACTTTGCCATTTAACTTTTTTCCATAGGACGTGTGGTTTTGCCAGAAATCAAGATAAACCATTTTCTACCCTTAAAAACTCACCCCCTCCCACTTCCCAATCTCGAATCGACCGTAATTTATTTTTCCTTTCATTCTTATCATATTCCCCTCTTTTTCTAATGGGTTTCATCCTACTGTAATTTTTTTTCACTTTGTATTATTTTTGAAGGCTTCGGCACTGGTCTAGGTTTGATTTTCAGCGCAGCCGGAATACCTGAGATGAAGCCAGTGCTTTGAAGAATGCCGGTACTCTGTAACTTAAGAAACGTGTTTCTATCACCATGACAACCACGACGATCGGGCAGTTTCGGGGGCCTACCACAACATGTCTTCTACGCTACCATATTTACGAAGCCACTCGATCCTATAGTGCATAGAAACACGTTTCTAACGTTACAGAGTACCGGCGCTGTTATCAGAATAGACGGAAATAGAATGTAAAATAGCAATTATGTGACGTGGCTTTGAATGCCTTTATCATCATGTAAATAAGCAGTTTAAGGTTTTGAACAATTTGTCAGTAGTATTTTAGGTTCAGTTAGAAATTTTCCATTAACAGGTGATACAGGTTCCATAGGTTACGCTGCGGTTTTCCAATACAGCTGTTCGGGATCAATTATCAAGCTAGGCGACCCTTTTTTTTCGTAATAACAAGGGATGCATTCTTTGCCGCTTATTCAGTTTTCTCGGGTTGTATATTAGTTACCATGGTAACCTTGTAGGAGCATGCTACGGTGTGCTGTAATAGGCAAATACGTTACCAATAAAAAAATGAGTGAACAAGACTGCATTTCTTTATCAAACCCTTTTTATAGCATGCTCGGTTTCGACATAGTAAAAGTGATTTTAGCATTGATTGATATCATATAGGTAAATCGAGAAATGTCGATAAAATTCATTTCAGACACCAATGTCATGAGGTATGATATCTAATAGCTTTGAGAAGGTATAGTGGACAATAAACTTTTAAGAATATAGTCGTGCAATGACATACTTTCGTTTAGTTCGGACAAGGTAAGTAGTTGGACAGATTCGGTAAACTTATAAATAGCCTGACAAAGTTGATCAAAAGCTCAATCGGATTTTGGAAGCTTTTGTATGTTTCCGATTATTTTAAGGCAATGGATAATCATGTCTCTATAACTAAACATCTTACTATACTGTTAAACTATTGATGAGATCAGTGGACGATGGTTATGATTCCTGTAAATGTTTTTGATCTGTTTTTTATCCGGATTTTGCGAGCATTACTGTGTGTCTACTACAGTCCCACGTTTTGGTCTGAGAGTTGTGCAGCTCTTAAAGTGGTAGCATCTTGGAGAGCTGGATTATATTTGGCCCAAGAATGCTCTGAATTAGCATGGCACAGGAATATGTCCCACTTGTTTTTCTCTGGATACACTGGTATACCGGGTAAGGGCTAAAGGCTCCTACATCTTCTTTGAACCCACGCTAAGAATTTTAGGGGTCAGTTATCCTGAGCGAGCTTACAGCATATTGGTAAAAGTTGAAGGAGAGCAAGGTAGCTTGGTAGTAAGTAAAAATGTTTGTAGCACGCCTAGATAATGGTCATACCCTATAGCTTTCCAACAAATGTTTAACCGTTTGGCCATTTCTGGCTTAGCAAGCATTTGTCACCTATGAACGTGGTAAATGATGGGATCTGTTTCGGATATAGGGAAGAAGATAGAAGTTCATTTTGCGTCCGCAGATGTGCTGTGTATCGAAATCTTGGGGCAAGATACATGACAGAGTTTGAGAAGAAATTCTTATGCTCCGTAAACTGGTCGGATGTACTGGCATTTATAAGATCTGGCAGGCGCGAGAAAAAGGAGTCGGCCAGTAGGCCATGACAGTATCGGTTCTGTAGGGTCACTAAAAAGGGTCAAAGGTAGTCTACCATTAAACTACATTTCTATTTATAATCTATAGAACGAGATTAAGCAATAAAAGTGGCAGACGTATAAAGGACGTTATCAAACAACTATTGATCACCGGGATATTTGAAGCTCATTCACCATTTCTCAAATAAGCATAGCTTGTAACTTAGTAGGCACATCACTATTAAATTGAGTCTTCTAATTGATATCTAACTGAGGCTCTTCAGATAGATACAAAAATAATAATAGATTGCTTTATAAATAACTAGATAGTAACCTACTATATCAAGCAGAAAAACAGCAAAACATTGTCTTATATAATTCTATTCCTTTTTTAACAGTACAGTACAGCTCACTCAATGAAAATTAGTGATTACTATTCAGTAGAAAATAAGGGTAAAATTATCAACAAAAATATCATGTGGAAACACCCGCAGTATTGATATATCGTTATAGATATTGTATTACTAGTTGGTTGAGCAACAACTTGACATTGAGCTAGTGGACGTTGTGGAGCAATTCACCATACCACCGAAGTATAGACAGTACTATTAACAATGGAAATAAAATCCAACTTTCATGCAATATTGCCGGCTTTTTGCCGTTAAACTACCAAACACACCGATGTTATGTATCTAAATTATCTAGCCATCAGCTCCAGTTGCAAGTCGTTGCTTCGTCGTTAAGGAAAACTCTTGTGAATATAAATCACTTTAAATTCGAGCTATAGCCCTGTCTGATCCTACCACTATTTTCCCATCCCCAATTGTCTCTGCCGTCTCGCCCACAAGCAATATTGGCTACTAGGTTGATATTTCTTATGAATTGACGGCAGTGTCTATTTATTTATCGAGGTGAATCATACTATGTTAGTCGCGCAAATGTTTCCCAGTCCGGACCTGTCAGCTGTTCAGCGTAAAACCTCTCACCGTGCGAAGCGCCACGTGTTGGGCCTCCATCCCATCACCACCCTCTTAGTCGTCGTCCAGGCCAAAAGTCTTCCGGTTCACCTGATTTGAGCCGACTTTACAATGGCTCCGTTGTATTCAAATACCGAAAGTACTTCTAATGCGAGAGGACGTCTTCTGAGCCCGACTGATGGCGTCGACGACGTTTTCGTGCCGCAATCCACATTGGCGTGTCAATACAATCCGGTTTTATGGAGCGAAAAAATATGGTAGAGAATGAACAATTGAAGGATCGGTGCGATATTTTAAAGATGTTGAAATGTTATTAAATGGATACTTTATGGATGTAATTTAGCAACATCTTTTGCGCTTAGACATTATTACACATCTGCCGCAAATCTTGGGGCGTTAGACCTAAACTGATTCACTGGATATATCCGATGGTGGTAAAACCAATTTCAATGTCCATACGCGCGCTGTTGTCTGGTGGCAGAAATGTTTGTAACCGACAGCCAGAAACAATATGGCGGCTATGCAATGCATCGCTTGGCTATTACTGGCGCCATGTCTAGTCTACCAACACTGGCCATGGAGACCTTCTCGAACTTAACCCCTCTAACATAGAGATAGAAAGAGCTCGGCTGTCCCAAGGAAAAACACAGTATGTGCATTTTTGTCATATATTGAGATTCTGATGAATTTGTACGCACTGGGCCATGATCTATCTGTTTAAATAGTCAAAACTTCAATATTATGCCGAAATAACGGAGATTTTGACTGATAAAACCCAGTGTCTAGACAACAACAATAATTATCAAAATTCCAAAACACAATATCTGCGTGCCAGCTAGATATTAAAATACAATGCACCAACCAATCAGGGGTCATCATTTTGTAACGGCCATTGTAGATGCTGTGTTTTGACATTTGTTTTGATAGGGTTTTAGTTTGTTTTGGCGGCTTAAACGGTAGTGTTTTTGAGAGAATAAATTGGACAAAATAGACAATTAAAGGTGCCTACTACAGTATAAATGCAGAGAAAAAATCTACTATAATCGGGTATCTAGAACCTAAAGTGGAAAACATTAGTCATCGTATGCTTAGGCCAAATCTTCTTGAAACTGAGTAACCGTGTGATGTGAATCATCATCGTCTAAGTCACAATGTCTTAACAGACATGTTGTGAACTCGCAAAATGCATTAAGTTGGAGCTAGAGTATTGCCGACACTAATATTATCAATAGTTTCTAACGTTACTCATCTTACGAGTTTCTCTTGGGATATCTTAAAGATCTTTAATTCAGTAGTTTCCCATTTGCTTTCTGCATCCTCATGCCGTTGACCAGAGGTATCTACTGGTTCATCCGCCTTTAGCGACAATGTCTCATCCCAAGGACAAGAACGTGTCCTGACTCTTGTCAAATCGTCCACCCAAACCTGTTGGTTGAGAAGAGGTTACTGCTTATACCGACAGCTGTTCGGTTCCTTTCAGTCGCCTTTTACAACACGCAGGAAATACGATGGGAGATATTCTAACCCGCCCCCACACGGGGGGAGCCAGCGTTAGAATTTAATTTTTGTTAATTTTTAGATTAGAACTTCATCATCATAGTCACAATGTCTTAACAGACATGTTGTGAAGTCGTAAAATGCATTAAGTCGGAGCTAGACTGACATGAATATTATCAATAGTTATGAAAACTGCCTTTTTAACAGTCCAAGTTTCCGAGGCATACAAAAATATGGAGAACACAAGAGGCTGAACCATGGATATTTTGGTAGCTTCAGTGATGATATCGTCACGCCATACTTTAGTAATCTTTGTCATGGCTACACGTGACTAGGACTTATTGTTGTTATTGTTAACTGCCTGTGTTCATTGGAATAAATATTGTGGTATTTTACTGTGTTAATGCTGTTATTAACTTTCCATGAATGCATGCATGCATGCGATATAGTAAAAACATAGCATGTATTTACTGTCTTCGTTAATTATATTATCTAAAAAATTATTAAGAAAAAAACTATGCATTTATTCCTAAAAACCTGTTTATTTTTCAGCATTCTTTGAAGTCCATCCACATTAGAGCTCTAACATAACTAAATCAAGGCATTACTCTTTTATTTATTTTAAATTAAAGGTATAAACTTAATTGTGATCGTTATAAGGAAGGAACTTTCACACCCTATTTCTCAGAATAGATTTTTTTTCATATACTGTGTTTCTTCCTGGGACAGCCGAGCTGCCAGAATGGTCACCTACAGACTGCTATCAACTGGCAGACAGGACAAAAAGGTACAAGGACTAGACACAATGGCTCTTATGAGTAAAGTTGTAACGATTCTCGGACCCTATGGCTCCCCAAGCACAACCGAAAGATCCTACAGTGTTCTTTTCCCAGGAGGAGACGAATGGAAGGGGAGCGACATTTTCGTATCACCCTCTGACCTTGCTCTATTCGCACATCTCCTCAACGAACTTGAAACAAGGAAAAAAGCAACATCAGTTTGGGTACCAGGTCCTAGCCGGAGTGGAAGGTAATGTTTTGACCGACATACTAGCAAGAGGAGGAACCGACTCTTTGTTCACAAGACCAGAACCATTCGCGGGCAATGTAAAAAGCACTGCCAAGAAAACTGTCTGAGATTGCACCACCACCAGAGCTACTACACTCAAAGGCGTCATAAGATACCCCTCTAGTCAGATCGAGGATCATAGAATAGAACAGGAGTGATCTCCGTATCCTGTTCGGTCTGCCGACAGGACATTGTCGTCTGAAAAACCACTTGCGGAAGTTAGGCCTAGAACAAACCACGGACGATCGTTTCTGCTATATGAGGCACGGAATAGCGGAGCATATTTTGTGCTCCTGTCCAGTACCAGAGAGCTAGATTTCAGAGTTTCAGATTCATCCAACTGAGACTTACTGACTTCGAGGAGGTTTGACGATCACGATCATCGCCTTCGTCAAAAAGTGTGGATCGTACTGTGAACTCTAAATAGGTGTGAGCCACAGTGAACAGAATAGGGACGCAGTGGAAGGTTCAAATGAGCGGGGGCTCACTTTTAACCTAACCTTATTATACAAACATAATCATGCGTTATGTCAACCAACATGCTTATTTTACATGGTGAGGCAATGAATATGAACGAGAAACATCAAATAGGCTCGCTAACAACTGCTAATTCACAGTACTGATTGAATTTAGGAGACGCGATCTACAAATGAATGTGTTTTAAGCAAGTATGCCTAGGGCTTGAGAAATACTCAAAAATAAGTGGCTTAGGTGCGAAATATAGATTTGGAAATAAGAACAAGAACAGAGACGGCCAGAACATTTTTAAAATGCTTAGTATAAATATCCAAACAAGACATGTTTTCGTCAAATGCTATGTTTTCCCAGTGCTTTTGTGTGAAGGCAAATACAATGGATACAATGTAGGCTTTTGAGGTATGAGTATACCACCGAATGTCAAGAATACCTTGAACTGTGTTAAAAATATCCTGCAGCAATGAACAAGGAACTTGATCTCATAACCAACATAAAGAAGACGAAGACCAGCTGTCTTAGGCATGTTGTAAGGATACATAGGTATGCCCTTCTAGAACTAATAATAGAAGACAAAATCGAAGATAAAAATAGCCGGGGCGCAGACAAAGCTAAGGTTGACAAACGTCAGAGAATGGATTTTCTAGACTGCTCAGCAGAGAACAAGATAGAGGAGTATTTGCCAAAATTGCTATCGATCTCTATTGAATGGAGTTGGTACCTTAAAAAAAGGTACGAAATGTTTTGAATTGCGAGTTGTATGATTTGTGCCAAAAGCATGTCACTATCAAAGATAATAATACCAGATTCACATTAACAACGTAGAATGAGGAAGAATCCGTAACAATATCGGACTATATTAAACTTGTGTGAAGTTTCTTGGGAAGACAGTAGGACCGACAATTGTCTGTGAATAATTAACGGTAACATTAATAACACAAAAATTCTACAAATCTCGTTAGAGATGGCACCAAATTCCGAAGAAGATTCAATGTCACTCAGATTACGAAATTTCTATCCCCTTGAAGGGAAGCAGGATCCGTGATTTTATATGGAATTTCCATTTTGTTATGTAGAGAGAGCTAATTTTCCGAGTGCACGGTGATATGAAAGGATTACAAATTGCTTGAGCTCCGAGCTTAATAAAATTGAGAGAAGGAAAAAGGGACGAGACCCGCCGAACAGCCCTTATGAATATATTTGTTCCAGATCCGACCGTCATTCAAAAATAATTATTGTGCTCCCTAGGACTGTGACTAAGATTGGAACACGCGTCTAAAAATAAAAGTGAGAAACGAAGCTAAGATAATGCGGGATCAAGGGATTAGGATGATAGAACATGAGTTATTAGTAATTTATCAGTTTATTTTGGCTCTTTGTACATATTTAACTTTATATTATTTCTGCCTTTATGATATGTTCTCCATCTTTTTACTCATATTTACTTAAAATTTTGTAACATAAAACATAGTCGTCATAAATAAATATCCAGCGTTTACATGAGCTTAATATTGCGTGTTCCTTATAGATGGTACTCAAAAATTTTAATTCAATATCAAGGTATTTTGCGCAATCTTTAAACTAAAATACTCTATAACTAGAAACATATACTTACTATATTACATATTTAAAATTAATATTGTACCAATACCTGTCACAAATGAGTAGATGTTTCCGTTTTCCATGCTTAAATGGACTCTGTGTATCGTGTATAGATTGAGTAAGGAGTCTAACTATAAATAAACATAGTTTAAAGAAACTAAAAACATGCTCTTAAAGAAGATCATACTAAAAACTTCATTACTGTTTCAAGCTTATTTAAAAAACATGTTCAACTTTTTAGTCTGATGTTGTTTGAAAGGTTGTCTTTAGTCTTTTTAAACTATATCTCTTTTTTAATTTTTTAGTTAACTTTTTGATCAAAGCATGTTTTTTTTTTGTACTTCTGTGTCATCGTCTTTTAAACTGTATTTACCAATACTCTGTGTATTGAATACGAACAACATTCATAGCATAACCATTACCATTACTACATAAACTGCGTCATCAGTATAAGTGACAACAATAGCTCAAGGAAAATATGACTACGAACCAAATATTCTACATGGTGTTCGAATATTTTACCGACAACGCTTGACAGGTGATCGACCTCACATTTTTTTAAACATTGGAATAAGGACATGAAGCATTAAGATGCTGAATTTTCAAGACATAGGGTGTCAAAGTTTTACTTTAGTTTTAGTTTTCTCTTAATTGATCCGCTAGAAAATGGCACAGCGATCTAAGATTACGAATCTGGGGTTTTTTGAGGCGAGAAATCCAGATTCAGTCACGGGTTTGCTATCATGAATAGAGGGCGCCACCCACGGCAAATTGGCTTATTTAAATTATCAAAACCTTTTTTTGGTTGGGTGCATGTATACAGGGTTATTCACGTTATTCGACACGGAGCATTATGGCTAAAGTATTTGATAAAAAAGAAAATAATAATTTGGGATGGATAGAAACCCATAAAGGCTACATTTTAAAAATATTTTCATGTTATACAGGGTGTCTCAAAAACACGAAATGTATCAAAGTTATGTTTTTTTTAATGGAACACCCCATTGTTATTGCATATTCAGATTCCTTGGTGAATTTTAGTGTGACTTTATGTATCATACATGATACCTAAAGCGAACCGTTAATGTGTAAATCACCATTTTCGGTATAAGTAGATATCGGGAAAAAATTGAATATCGCAGAGATTACGAAATATGGAAGGCTGTGACTTTGCCGTATTACTAAGCATAAAATGCATTAGCTTTGATGATACTGTCAAATTTAAATTACGTTTGCGCTTGGAGAAATCGGTCGATGAATTAAGGAAAATTCGATCAGCGATAACTTGATTTTTTCAAATGGGAATGCCTAATTTTTTTTATACGGTTGAACGTAGAATTTGATAAGCTTTCTAATGATATAAGGTTGTGAATATCAATCTCTCGTAGTTTTCATTTAATTTTAAATTTTCGAACAAATCGGCGATTTTCAATTTTCCTACCTATAAGCAACGTAGCAGGCCATGAAATATTAACAAAAATCTGTTCAGGTAGAAGAAAACAACTAACTTAGCAGAAAAATACACACTAACTAGACTAAAGGGACAAGATTATAAAAATTCCTTGCAACAAATCAACTCTCCCAGAAACAACTGCGATAACATCTGTAAGGTCAAAGAGAAGCTGGAGTATGGCAGTAATAGATATTTTTACTGTCTAGTGGCTACCGCATTTACTAGAGATTAAAAATTTCCAATGCAATCAAAAACCCTCATATGAAACAGAAACAACCAGCGACTGTTGCTCCAGCACGCAACTATCAATCATATTTATGTAATGGTGTAAAAAAGTACTAATTTGCGTCGAAGTCGATGCCTCTGACTGGAGCCCTTCTATTTTTCAATGTCTATTAGCAATATTGCAAAAAAGGAATACTGACAAATCAGATTTAAATTTTCTGCCATTTAAGTTATGTTTTATAATTTGAACAAATTTTAATTCATTCTTCATTTTCTGCGACCTTGCTAATAGGTACTAAAGAATTTTCAGAACTCCAGTCAGAGGTACTTTTGACTTGAGTTTTGACAGAATTGCAGACTTTTTCATATCATTAAATGTGAAATTTTATTATGAAAATAATAAACTGCTTACAACATTCTCTAGTAGTTTTTACTTTATTTCAAAATTTTTAGTGGCTTTGGAAATTGCCAATCTCTAGTACATTGCAGTAGCTAGTAGGCCGTGAAAAAATCCATTTCTGCCATACTCCAGCTTCTCTTTGACCAAAGATATAATACCGCCGTTGTTTCTGGTTAGACTTTGTTTGTTGTGAGTAATTTTTATAATCTTGTCCCTTTAGTCTAGTTCGCGTGTATTTTTCAGCTAAGTTAGTTATTTTATTCTATCTGAACAGGTTTTTGTTTATATTTCAAGGCCTGCTACGTTGGTTATAGGTAGGCAAATTGAAAAACGCCGATTTGTTTGAAAATTTAAAATTAAATGAAAACTAGCAGAGATTGATATGCACAACCTTATATCATTAGAAAGGTTATCAAATTCTACTTTTAACCGTATAAAAAAAATTAGGCATTCCCATTTGAAAAAATCAAGTTATCGCTGATCGAAGTTTCCTTAATTCATCGACCGATTTCTCCAAGCACAAACGTAATTTAAATTTGACAGTCTCATCAAAGCTGACGCATTTTATGCTTAGTAATATGGCAAAGTCACAGCCTTCTATATTTTGTAATCTCTGCGATATTCAATTTTTTCCTGATATCTACTTATACCGAAAATGGTCATTTACACATTAACTGTTTGCTTTAGGTACCATGTATGATACATAAAGTCACACTAGAATTCACCAAGGAATCTGAATATGCAATAATATATGGGGTGTTCCATTCAAAAAAACATAACTTTGATACATTTCATGTTTTTGGGACACCCTGTATAACATAAAAATATTTCTAAAATGTAGCCTTCATGGGTCTCTAACCACCCCAAATTATTATTTTCTTTTTTATCAAATACTTTAGCCATAATGCACCGTGTCGAATAACGTGAATAACCCTGTATGAATATCAAAAAAATCGTTTCCTCAATCTGTTTTACGTGAAAAAGCTGTACTTGGTTTAGGTCCTATAGGTAACCGTTTTCGAGATAACTTTCATAGAAATTTCCAATGAGACAGAATTATCGGTATTTCTCCACGAACGAATATTAGGCTCATATACTTTTACATACCGTTAACGAAGTATTCTTAAACTTCAATACCACCTATCAAAAAATTAGATATGTTTGAAACATGTTTTTGATCTAGTATTAATTCGTTCAAGAATATCGATAATTCTTTCGATCTCATCATTCTACAGCAAATTGGGGTGCCTTGGAAATATCAATAAAGGCTATTTCGAAAACGCTGACCTCTAGGAACTTAAACAAAGTGTAAATTTTTTTTCATTTTTTATTGAGGAAACGATTTTGCAGTATTCACGCTGATGCACCAAACCAGAAAACAGTTTTGTTAATTTAAGGTACTTAGATGCGGCGTAGGTGGCGCCTTCTATTCATGGTAGCAAAACCGTGGTTGAATTTGGATTTCCCACCTTAAGAAAACCCTCGATACGTAATTTTAGATCGTTGTGCCATTTTTAAGCTTCATGCTCCCACCTCAATGTTCATAAAAATGTGAGCTCTATCACCTGTTGACCATTAACGATCGAATATCCAAACACCCTGTGTGATTATTTGACTTATTGCATGGCTACTAATCTGACAAACAATTTGGAACTAATTGTAATTAAATCAATATTACTATTCACCAGTTAATTTGAGAATCATCCGTATTACATTTATTCTGTTCAAAGAGCGAGAGAAGTATTTTAATTTCAAAACAGGAAGTAAACAACAAAAAACAGTCTTGGGTAGGAAATAGTTCCATTCAAGCTAGTCAAAATCAGTACGTAGTAGTAATCTTTGCGTTAGGAGTACTACCATTCCACAAATATCATAAATATATGCAGATACTAAAGTCCTTGTCAACTTCCTCTATACTATCTGTAAGACAATAAGCACTCGTAAGACCAAAATATAACATGTCCATAAAATGTAAATTCTCAAAAAATAAAATAGTTTTAAATAATCTTACATGACAGCGGTTGTTCTTCATGGTCCAGCTTGGTGAAAACCTGATTAACTTCCACACTGAACTGATCGATAGATGTGAAAGATCTGAAATTTTTGAATTTCGTCAAATGATACTGAAACTCAAAACTGCGAACGGACCTGTAATCAGGGCTCTCAAATTATCCAGAAAACGAGGCTTCATCTTAATTGAAGGCCAAATAAAAAATTTAACATTTGGTACCGTGATCGTAATTAATTGACTTATAGTATATGAGAACCAGCATTATTTTGTCCTTTCCGATCACGTTGAAGGGAGTTCAATGTAGAACGAATCCCGAACAAATCGCTAAATCACAAAAATCTTGCTATCCCTAGACTACTAATCCAGATTGAAATTGATGATATCTATTCTATCATAAATCTGACATTCTAGTTAAAAGCCTTAAGAAATCAAAGGAAACTAATATGCTCAAACAATTATAACACATTTTCAGTGTAGCTGTATCAGCAAAATCTGTGAATTTCTATTGTGCTGAACACAATGAGAGTTAATATAATATTCCGCAGCCTCAACAGGTGCCCGCGATAGAGCTGATAATAATTCATTTGATATTACACCACCCCATTTAGCAATAATCAGTGAAAACGGTTTATCGCAGGTTAATCTGTAACTAAAACATGAGCTCGGAATGAATTATGTCTGGCAGTTCTGATTATATTAAGCTTTGGATTTCAACGAAACTGGAATATAAGAACGTCCAAGACATTCAGAGGCATGTCCAAGAGGCAGGATTAAACAGTGGGTGGCTCCACCGCAAGTATTTGCACCAACTCCGACAGATCAAGTCATCAGAATTGTCCGGCAAGAATAAAGTCGCTGCCACAAACATGCCTGCGGTGCCATTGTTATTACACAGCTTTGGTGTTATCCAATGGGCAGTGGAAGAGCTGCGACAAAGCGACAACAAAAAGAAGAATATGGAGAGAAGTCTACATCCTAGGCCCTCTGTCCTGCGAACATACCTTCCACGATACCTGGAAGGGCGTGGACAATTGAGTTTGGAGCGTCTGCACAACAGAGTGGTACTAACTACTGCCTGCTTTGTTACGAGGAGCACCAATCCCCAGATTCGTTTTGTGTGAGAGCACGAGTATGCTGGTAAAGAAGTCTTTATTCTTAGAGCATCAACACGGGCAGCCGAGGACTCAGTCTTGGGCTCGACTTCACGCGGAGGTGTCAGCAGTCCGTAACGGTACTTTCTCTCGCACAATAAGAAACCCGCATTGAACCTGCTGAAATCCAATTACATTTCTTCTACAAACAGCTAGAAGGGCATAGTTTGTCTGAGTAGTTGACCTTCTCCTCCCTAAGGTCTAGAGGTTGAAGTTGGAGACTGAGAGCTCTTAAATAGCTTGCCAAGACGGTATCTTTAGCATTTAGTAACTGTACTAGAGTTACGAGCATGGCTGTGTACGATATCCGTTGTAGAGCATCTCGTGCATATATGGCCAAGAGAAAACAATGAACTAAAATATCTGTTTCAATATATCTTCATTTATTTAACTTATACCACCAAACAGGCAAGCCCAATTACAAGTGAGATGCGGAAATTAAACGCATACATAGCATTACAGTATAGTGCAAATCGAACACAACATCACATAGCCAAGTCTTATACAGAGTGGGCCAATAGTGCGTGGACGGTCTTCCGTCGTTGTGGGCTTACTAAACAATATTTCAAAAATCTGTCATTTGATTATGGTAGGGACCCTTGACGGCTACAACGCAAAAATATTTTCACTTCAATTTTGACGTTTATACAGGGTGATTCATATCAAACTTACATTTTTTGAATGGAACCCCCTATATGTTATTGCACATTTGGATTCCTTGGTTAATTCCAGTGTGACTTTGTGTCTAAACGGTTCGTTTAAAGGCCCATGTATGATACATAAAGTGACACTAGAATTGAACAAGAAATACAAATATGCAATAATATATAGGGGGTTCTATTCAAAAAAATGTAAGTTTGATATGAATCACCCTGTATAAACATCAAGATTTAAGTGAAAATATTTTTGTGTTATAGTCGTCAAGGGTCCCTACCATAATCAAATGACAGATTTTTGAAATATTTTTTAGTAAGCCCACAATCTTCCGTCCACGCACTATTGGCCAACCCTGTATAGTTTTACAGTTTTTTGCTTAATTAGTTAGCAGTTAGCAGCCATGAGGGTGCAAAAAGTATCGAAGGAATTGATATAGTTGCTATAACGACTGTACATAGAATATATCTATGTATAGGAAAGTGCAATCGTACGTTTGTTTTTGTAATATCGGGGGCTTAGATGATTATTCATGATTTTAAATAAGATAGTCATAGATTGTGTTTGTCTTCTGGCATCTAAGCAGAGTGTGTTATGAGTTTGCAGCAATAGTACGTGTGATAACCTAGTTGGTAAATAAAAACCGTCAGTTTCAAAACATAAGGACTTCAGGAATTTTCTCTGGATCTTCTCGACTTAGTGACATGTAGTTGCATACCATGGATGCCAAATAATCCTGGCATACTTCAGTTTAGAAAGCACAAATGCAATCCAAGGTGACTATACTGAGCATGTCGTCAAAATCTTTGGAGTTGCGTATAGCAAACCCCAGAGATCTGTTGGCTGATCATAGAAATATATTATGGTCGTTAATATTGAGCGTACTGATATAAATCGGTAGGCCGTTCATGATCCACCATTTGTGCAATTAATTTAGGTTTATCTTCATGTTAGTTGAGCATATTTCTAAGTCGTCTGCATACATCAGAAAGGAACAGTTTATTCTACTAGTAAATCACTAATAAATATACTGGATAGCAAAGGCCCTAGTGAAGACCCTTGTGTACGTCCTTCTTGGACTTAGGTCAACTTGAGGCTACTAGGAGCATTGTCCACAAAACATATTTTCAGCGAATATGTACTTCAAAGGAGGCAACGACAGATAATGATCATTTTGCTAAGTTTTTTCATGTGTACTTATTTTTAAAGGTTACATTTTTTACTACGGCACTCCAATTACTACCATACAATTTAATAATTTTGGAACACCTCGATCTGTGTATGTTTTTTGATATTGTGGACATACAGAATTCAAAAATGCCAACATCGGTGTAGTCAGATTAGATAGATAGAAACTCAGATAACATACTTACAGTGAGCTGTTGATTTGGAAGATATTTTTCC
This sequence comes from Callosobruchus maculatus, assembly GCA_951848785.1. Taxonomy (NCBI): domain Eukaryota; kingdom Metazoa; phylum Arthropoda; class Insecta; order Coleoptera; family Chrysomelidae; genus Callosobruchus; species Callosobruchus maculatus. The sequence goes on along the minus strand of CATOUR010000014.1, from coordinate 21,331,600 downwards.
GATATACTAAGTTAATCCCCTAAAGAGGAAGCTGTAGAAGTGGCCAAATTGTTAGAAAGCTTTTACTGCTTCCAGGAGCATGGTTTCGTTCACTAACAGGTAAACCTTGATGAAACAAATTAGCAAATTAAGCACGGACCCATGAATGCGGACGAGATGCCGTGCCGTCACTGAAGTAGACATAATTTCAAAAAAACACACTCGCGTACATCCATCGGCCGGCATATATACGAAAAATGTTTGTTTTAACGGAAGATAAAACAGGCTTCCAGTGTATAATGCTTTATTTGAAAACTTCCAACGTAAATACCAATTAGCGCCACGCAATCTCGGACGGGCAGCACCCTCGTTTACAGTTTCACCGAAATCTTGTTAAGGTGTAAATAACCTGCAAAAAATATCAAATTACTATAAACAATAGCCAATTAGGGTGGAACAGGGAGTTAGGTTACTACCGGTTTGCTTGTAACGTGAAAATAAGCAGTTTTTTGTTGACTAAAACATAACATGGCTATTCCTGGTGAGTTTATATGCAAGAGGGTTTACAGGTCGGTGTCAAGAAGATGCAGTAACGGTTTAAGGGGATAGTAACAAAAAACAAGCCTTCATAATTATGTCTGGTGTACGGGGAGAGGGGTATGTGTCAAAAATTTTAAAGCTGGGATAAATGCTTCAATAGTTTTTCACTTGAAGGTTGTAATATAAAGATACTTTTGTAGGATACCTTTAATGTTTTACTAAATAAAATTATTACACTTCATGCGAAAACAGTCTATTTGAATCAAATGTGTAGTATAAAAGTGCACTTATGCGTCTTTCACTAGACGTTTTCGTAAATAAAATATGCTTCGTGGGCATTATTGTACTTATACTTCATTTTACATAATGTTACAAAACAACACAAACAGGTTACATAGGGGATAGTATCGTATTTACTCGTCTTCAGATTCGAAAGATTCTGATCAAGATTCTGATAAAACCTTTTTGTCATACTCTGCAGTTAGTTGACTTTCATAAAAACTAGTTCCACCATCATTTTTGTTAACTACATTTATGTTTGTTATCTCAGATAACAACAGAAGCCAAATGCGGCATATATTTATCTCTTTACATTAACCTTTTGAAAGGAAATTTGTTCGGAAATCAACTTATTACCGTTAACATCCTGGTGTCAAAACTTTCACTGGAGTTAAGTGAACGTATTTCTCTTTTTTGAAAAGTGTGAAGAGAGATGTTACCTATATTATCTACGACACATCAAAATGGAGCATTTATATGACCGGTAGAGTTAAATCCGTTTTCACGAATGTGTATGGAGTAGCTAGGAATCATTTATGATATTTGTCTCATTTATTGAGTTTATTCCCATACACCAGTCATATGATACCCTAAAAAAGTTTTGAAGGGAAGAAGAAAAAATTTCTATGGATACAAAGATTTTGAAAATATCAGTTTTCCAATTATTTTGCTCTTCTGAATTTTCGAAACTCAAAATTTTCAGTTTACCAAAATTTTCGCAATTGCCAAGGCTTCTCAAAGGTTTCCTGTGTTTTTCAATATTTTTTAAACTCTTGATATCTTGGAAATTTACTAATTTTTAAAAAATTGGACAAACTTTTTTAAATGCTCCGTAGTTTCCAAAATTTCAGAAGTTTCCAAAACCTCCGAAGTGTTTCAAAATTTTAGAATATTCCAACATTTTCAAAGCTGTAAGTTGTAAAGGTTTCTAATTTTGCAAGCCTTTTTTTCAACATTTTTAACTTTGAAACCGTTTCGGAGGTAGAATAAGAACTGCCACTAAACTGAAGTTAATCGATAATTAAAATTTTTTAGCTATCCATAAAATTAATGAAATTGGCGTAGGATACAGAGATTCCTTCAATTTGTATACAATTCTCATGTAAAAAGGGGAAATGTTATGAGCCACATTTATATTGAAGCTGAATTGCTGTTGAATTTATTGATTTACCTTTCAGACTTCCAAATTATTTTGCTTGGAGTAAATGTATGATGAGAAAATTTTTACATTAAAAAAATAAGTATTCCGATATTTAAATAAATTATTTATTGACATTTTTTAACAAGCAATATAAACAGTTTCAACCTCCAAACTAAGTTTTCTTCCTTCGCGTTACGTTACTTTCGTGAATTTTCAAGTTACGTAAATCAAAGAGTAATCAATAGGATCAAGCATATGTCTACTATAGGTAAACTTTAACAAAAAAGGTCGGTAATAGGAATTTCTACCAATTTGGTTTTTGACTGTTTTTTAAATACGTTACCTGCTATTAACAAACTTTTCGTACATGTACGTACTGGAACCTGAATTCTCAATTGAATTTTTGTTTTTTCAATGATAAGAAATGCCAAGTTCGCTACTATGTGGCAGTCTTAAATTGACCAACGCGGCATGAGGTTAGGGGAGCGGGAGGTTCCCTCAGGTAGCGATCATCATTATCATATCCAGTCTCAAAAGGGATAAAGAAAATAAGTAAACAAGGACATTAAGTCTTGTCTGTAGCGAGTAGTGAATGAGGATGCTGCATTGTTTTTAAGCTGGAGAAGGAAATATGTTCTTACCGGTTGTAGCTGTAAGTTGTGTATATTAGATGAGTAGGAAATTAAGGGCCGGTTGTACAAATGCGGGTTTAACACAAGCTTTGTTAAGCCTAAGCTTAGCTAAGCTCAGGCTTAAAGTCGACATCCGTTGTACAATCTTAGTTAAACCTAGTTGATGATGAAATTCACTACGGTTGGCACCATTGAAGCAATACGTACTGACATAATCATCTGAAAAAATACCTTTTTTGGTTAGTCACTTGTGACAGTTTGTGCCCAATTCAGGCAACGGTCGTTTCTGTCTCTGTTTTTTTATTTCCTCTCTTTGTTGAATTAAACACAAAATCTTTCGAAAAACATAGCCTAATAAAAGGCCTTTACGGAAACTGTGATCGGGTTAACCCGATCAGTTGGATCACTGATCCTGACGTTCGGAAAGTGATCTGGGATCGGTCAGAAATAGGGTAGTTCACTCCTGTACAGTAAGTGATTGCGATCGGATGATTCGGATCAGTAGCTGCTTTACTTTACCATCTGTTTTTTATTGTTAAACCAACTTTTTCGTTGTTCGATGTCCGTTAAATTCATGGAATCATAAATCCCACTTGACAGCTGTTTAACCTATAACTGATCTATCCGGTTCCAGATCAGTGTTTCCGTAAAGGCCTAGAGTGAAAGGCAATTTGAAGGTTCCTCCTTGACACATCATGTCATTTGTATCAGGATGGTTTAAACCTCAGCTAAGCTCGCGTTGAGCATCGGCTTACGTAAGCTCGTGTTAAGCTTGGAGTGGGGGACTAAGCCAGCATTGTACAATGGATGTTTTGCAACTAACGTGGTTAAACGTCGGCTTACCTCAAGCCTAAGCTTAAGCTTGCATTGTACAACCGGCCCTAAGTGATATAAATTATTTGCCATTTCTTTTATAAATCAAATAAAACAAGACGTAAAAGAAGGAAATAGGATTATCTAGTGGTAAAATTAGGTATTGGAGAGCATATGATTTTTAATTTTTGATATAGAATATAAATTATGAGTATTGTCAACGACCTTACTTGTTTCACCAAATTCTTTTCGCTGATCAGTATAAGATGGCCACTGAGTACACATGTACGTCAACTTGGCATGTAGAAACTGCAAATTTTGCACGTATGGTGGAAAAACCATCGTCTATACATACATAGTACCTATCACAGTTTCTGTTTAACGAAAAGCCTATAAAAACGGCTGCTCTCCATTTGCGCGGAGATATCTCTGAGGCTCGTACGCACAAAAACATTCACAAAAGTGTTTACAGTAGCCATTACGGTCGTATCTTTATTGCCACTCCCGAGGCAGGGATACTTCATCACCTCACGCTACTGACCCGTTTTTCTTCCCTCACCAGCCGAGAAAAAAATTAATATCGCTGCCCGACCTTTCGACAGCCGCTCTAATTGTATCCCGGGATATATCTTAGTTGAATTTTTCCCTCGTAGCCCGCTGGTACGCCGACTGAATACGAATCGTCGACAAATGTCCATATATATATCGAATGGAAAATCCTGAGAATCCGGAATACTTGCCCGGTTAAATATTCGGAATGGTATTGGGAAGATCCGTCCCTTTACGTTTCCGCAGTTTATTTTTGAGTATGCAGCGCTGTCTCCTTTTTCTGGGAATCCTGCGAGCCTTGAGAGTTACAGCGAATGAGCTGAGGTCAATTTAACTATAAGTTAGATACGTGGAATGCAAATTATGCAACTGTCATTTGAAATTTGTAGACAAGGTAGAACACGTACATAACAGCTGTTGCAAGCTTGTTAACGGTATGAGACAGGAGCATATTTCTCATAAGATGACGATTTGATTGGTTGCACATGGGAAATATAAGGTCGCATCATTTAACCCTAAATTACTACACTGGGGTCTCTGACAAACTGGCATTATTTTAAATCTGCACTGCTTTTTTTACTTCCCACACCGATAGGTGTGGGGAGTATTGTGCTCGCGAAAATTTTCGATTTTGAGGTAATACGCTTTTTGGGCGTTTTATGATGTGTACATAACGAAAATCCACGTCACTCATTTCCGTCGGTCTCTCTGTCTGTCGGTCTGTCTGTATGTCTGTCGGTCCGTCTGTCCGTCTGTCTGTCGCGTTTTTCTACCATCGTAATCTCAGTAACCGCTGCATGGATTGTGATGAAATTTGGGCAGCGTTATGGTGCGGGGTAGCAAAAAGCTAAAAATTTCAAATATGCCTCAAACTTCGTTTCTATGCGTTTTAGGGATTCCTGATCATTTTTTACTTTTCCTTGGGTGGGGGTAAATTTGGGGTGGTTGGGGGGTGGGGGTTGTAATGCTGATAAAATTATTGTATTCTTAATGGGCTGACCATTGATATTGCCTTGCTTATTATAAAAAGCAAGGGACTTAGAATTTATGGTGTATACACACGAGTATTGGTTTAGGTCGTTCTATATTGCGTAACGCGAAAATTATTGAATTGATTTTAATGAAATTGTGAAACAGTACTACTACCGTAGCGAGGATGGAAAACGCGTATGCTTTGGAAAAATAGTGTCAGTGGCGGCGCAGCAATAATAAAAAAACTAAACATAGGAAAACAGCTCAAACTTTATTTTTAGGCGTCTTACGGGTTCCTGATCATTTTTAATTTTTTTTTGGGTGGGGTGAAATCGGGGCGGTTGGGGGATGGGGGTAGTAAAACTGAAGAATTTGTTGTATTCATAATAGTACGTCTATTGACCTGAAATACCTAGCGGCATATTACACTTTTTTAGTTCCATCCGAACATTGGCTTACCTATTACAGAAACCAATTTTGTGATCTGTACGTACGAGTTTTGCTTTATTTCATTCTATATATATTGCGTGAAGCAAAAATTATTGAATTGCTGTTGATAACATTTTGACACAGAATTTATTACCGCTGCGAGAATGGAAAACGACTCTGTTTTTGAAAAACCGTGTCAGTGGCGGCGCAGCAATAATCAAAAAACCAAAAACATAAAATCAGCTCAAACTTCGTTTGTAGACGGGTTGGAGGCTCTTGATCGTTTTGCATCGACCAGTTCAAGCATGCAGAAAAAAACTGTGGCGCTCCAGTTCTTCAGGGGGGAGACGCAAGAAACTGTTTACGAAGGCTTTTGTGTTGGATGTTCTTTTTGCGGGCGGATGGGCGATAATTTGGTTACAAGAGGATTTTGGACTATAGCTCCATGCAATGGGAAATAATAAAATGGTATCATCATTATGTGTGGGAAGTACTGAGTCAGTCAACTTGACTCCATTTTTTATTTTGGATCTTGGCACATTTACCTAAATTCAGTTTACTTTAATATAGACCTGTGCATGCGGTCCGATATGTTAGTTGTCCAGAGTTGTGGAGCGATCTGCATGTGAAGTTAGCTTTGGGTCTATTTGACCTCAGTGTGTTATTTGAAGGTGGATATCTCAAGTGCGTAGTTTTGTTGTTTCATTGAATATTTCCAAAAATGAAAATATTCCATGACGACTTTCGCTGTCAGCTGACCTAGAGAGAACTAGAGTTGGAAATTCAGAATATTTTAATTGAAAATGCAGAGAAGGACATTGGTGGAGGTCCCATATGCCAAGCTCATTTCTGACTAACACAAAGACTCAATTTATGTGTACGAAATGTAAAGATGAAATTATTAATATCGAAAAAGGTACTTTAAAGACATTACTAGAATTACAAATGTTTTGTCATTTGTCTTTATTTTTTTTGTATTCACTTCTCAGTATGTGGCTTAATTTTCGGTTAAAAATGTAGGTGTTTATTACATTGATGTAAACAGTTGATCATGAGTATTGCTTATATTTTATTTTTCTGAAGTCTTGTGTTAATGAAATATATTTGAGCCACAAAGAATAAGTGTGTGACTTAACGGTTAAGCACTATTATCGACAAGTTCCAACTCTTGTTTTACGAATAAATACATACCCCTTTCACTTGTTTTCACATTTGATCTCAGACTCAAGAGAAAAATAACAATGCCTTAGCTCAGTGCGGCTATGTTTCAAAGAATTGTTTTGTATAAGTTTGTCGTATCTCAAAAAATTTAGGTCAATAGGTTGAACAAAAAGCACACGGTATCAATAAAGTTCTTTTCATCGCATTGTAAAGTTTTTTTATTATAAATAATTTTGAAGTTTTCAACCCCCCGCCCCCCGATCATCCCAATTTCACCCCTCCCAAAAACAAATGGAAATGATGAGGAACTCCTGAAATGCCTAAAAACGAAGTATGAGGTTCTGATAATTTTTTGTTTTCTACCAGTTTCTCCGCCGCCAATGCACCGACTTTCAGAACTAGCAGCATTACCTGCTACGACCACACCACATATCGCTACCCTAATCACCATAATCACAGTCCGTGCAGCGGTTACTGAGCTTACGCTGCTAGGAAAACCCCAACTGACAGACTGACGCGTGCTGATGTGACGCGTATTTTTGTTATGTAGTTATCATAAAACGCTTGAGCAGCGTACCTAAATCGATAATGTTCGCGATCACAATACTCCACTATCCCCTATTGGATGTAGTATGTAAAATGTGGGACACGATCAGGAACCTCCAAATCGCCTAAAGACGAAATTTGACTGTTTTTATATTTTTAGTTTTTTGATTATTTCTTCGCAGCTACTGACACAATTAACATCCTTTCGCGCTTTCTATCCTCGCCACGGTAAGAACACTGTTTCAAAATTTAACTAACACCAATTAAATATTTTCCAAGATAGACAATACAAACGATCTAAAGCGATCTCGGATGTCACTTGGTTTCTGTAATAGGTAAGGTAAAATTCGGATGGTCCCAAAAAAGTGTATTATGCCGCTTTCTTTTCACAGGCCAATGGATAGCCTATTACGAATACAATTCATTTTAGTTTTACAAACCTCACCCTCAACCGCACTAATAACAATCTCACCCCCACCACAAAAAAAGTAAAAAATGACCAGGAACTCCCAAAACGCCTGAAAACTAGTTTGAGGAATACTACAGAACCTTTTCTCGCTAATAATTCCGCCGTACATGCACCGTTTTTTTTTTCAAAATAGCATTGGCTACTACGGCTCCATAGCATATTGCTATCCAAATTTCATCACATTCGGTTACTGAGATTACGAGGCTAGAGGAACGCAAACAGACAGAGAGCGAGACAGACCGATGGAGATGAGTGACTTGGGTTTTCCTTATGTAAATCGTATTCTCTTCCTTATGTAATTCTTAAAAATATTCACTATATTTTCATAAAATCCTTCAATCAATATATTATGAAGAAAACGTTTGGAATACCTTAATTTCTGGATAAAAATAGAATGCGCTATAGTCATTAATCTACCTAGTGATCTACAAAATGTAATAGAAATGTTTTACAAATTTCGATTTCAATCGATAGTTTTATGAAACCCGTACCTAGATAGCGTGAAAACATGGTGACTGAATTAGATGTATGAACTTTCAAAGTATTCCCATGAAACGCCCAAAAGCATAAAATATAAGGTGTTTCAAAATCGAAAATTTTGGCGATCACAATACTCATCTCACCTATCGGTGTAGGATGTAATAAGTCAAAAATGAGTATCACATTTAAAATTGCTTGTACTTACTGAAAATAGGTTTGAGTGGTATACCTTTTAGAACATTGTTTCCACGCTTTAGACTTACGCCCGCTCACTAACACATTATTAGTTTGAAAAAGTTAAATTATATTTTAATTACATAAGACTCGAAGTGAAAACCGCGACTCAATACTTTTATCTAAAAATTCGAATATTATTGGCCTTATTTGAACATGTATATCAGCCGCAATGATCAATCCAAAAAAGGGTGTACGAAATGGAACCGAGCAGCAGGATAGCACTTTTTGAAATGCAAATAAATAGAGCAGTTTTACTTGGCCTCGGCTGTCTCATCTACTCCGCATTTTGCCGGTATTATCGAGTTAGCCGAGCCCGCTTGAATTTGGTTACGAAGGGATATTTGAGGATGCGACAGGACACCCACTCACTCCACGATGGCGCAGGAATCCATACCTTCCTTATTCGAGCCGTGTAAAAGATTCATAACCCTTTCATTTTAGAATTCTGTACTGTGTGGTAATAGTAAAATGACCAGCGCGGCATGAGGTAAGGGGAGCGAGGGGTTCTCTTAGGTAGCGATCGTCATTATCATGTCGACTCTAAAAAGGGATAGGGAAAATAGGTAAAACAAGAAGATTAGCTATTGTCTTCAGCGATTCAATCTTTAAGGTGGGAAAGAAAATCTGCGATTGGTTGCCGGTTGTAGTTACAAGTTTTATGAACTAGATAAATAGGACATTAAGGCCCAACTTCACAATCATTGGTAACCCCTGGTAGCCACTTACTCGACAGGTGGAAGTTAACCAGTAATTATCGGATCGCTCTGTTTCAGAAAGCTTATTTATCTTCAAGTTGGCAGCACGAATGGATCTCAGAGCACTGCCTCAATTGTGTTCTGTGAACACAGCCTAACCCTTTGATGAATAAATCTTCTACTTCTATCCTTATGGTTTCTGCGCGTTTGCGCAATCAACCCGCCCATTAGGCGGGACAAATAAGCCTAACCTTTGTATTCAGATTTTTGACTTGTGTCACAATAGACTATAATCAAAATCTGTCGACGTCTTAGACGTCAATGTCAAAATGCACGTTTTTAAAACATACAAAGCAAGCTCATGTGTCATCGGTTGACAACAGCAAACATCAGAGATAACCCATACATTATCCTTGGGTTAACTGAACTACTAGATAACCCGAGCTTTTGACGTAAACCGCCGATTATGAAACGCAAAGTGTTCGCTAATCACTAGTTTTCTTTTAACCTCTAGTTAACTGCCGATTGTGAAACTGGGCCTAAGTGATATAAATTATTTGCCGTTTCGTTTATGAATAAAATAAAACAAGACGTAAAGAAGGAAGAAATAAATAATTGGTAGTAAAAATTGAGTATATTATTGAAACATTGTAATTTGAGACAGCGTATAGTTTTTAAATATTGATGTCTAAAATAAAATAAGACTTATGACACCGAATTCTTTTCGCTATTCATTGAAATGATCTCACAGTTCAAGGAACTCTTGACCATCTCATTTTTAGTTGAGTAGCATTTTTGTACAAGGAGTACAGGGAGTCCCCGAATGTCTTTGACACGTGATGTTGTAACAAAAAAAGTTCAAATGAAAACTGATTGGAATTTTTATAAGTACTATAGGGTCTATCATACCATGATTTTAAAATGTTTTCTTTATACTTTAACCCTTAAGACTCACCCTCAACTTTGGTTTTCAAAATAGCACCAGATAGCTTTTCCTACACAAATTAAGTCCTTATTTTATTTAAAATCTCGCAGTATCTTTGGTTTTATAGGCAAACCTATTTTCTTCATAAAGTCATAAGCACAACAGATCAACAAATAAAATTAGTTTTTGCTTGATGCCAGCAACGTATAAAAAATAAGATTAGGTAGGTTTTTAAGTACATACATGCTTTCGAAAACAAGTGTCCTTTTATCCTTTTCTATTACGAAAATATTACGCCTCAAACGAATCCTTGTCTTATTTACTTTATGTTAATGACTTTACGAAAAAAAATTGGTTTGTGTATGAGGTCACGCACTGCAGGATTTTAAATAAAATAAGTATTTAGCTTTTGTAGGAAAATCTATTGGGTCTAGTTGAAAAAAAAGTTGGGGGTGAGTTTTAAGGGTTGAAGTATAAAAAATGTTTTGAAAGCATGGTATGATAAACCCTATAGTAAAATTGGTTTGTGTATGAAGTCAAATGCACTACAAGATTTTAAATAAAATTATGACCACATTAATGTAGGAAAAGCTGTGGGGTGCTATTTGGAAAAAAAGTGGGGATGAGTTTTAAGGCGATATACGAGGGTTGCTCTATACCTCCGCCAATCCACCAGTACGCAGACAGCTGTTTCACGCTTATTAGCGATCATCAGTGCGCCATAGGTCGATTGACGAAAATAGAGAGCATAAATTCTTGCATGTCTACCAGACATATGAAGCATGTTGTAGCAAGTGACAGAGAGATTCTGCCAGCGCGCCATCTGGCACCCGAAGGTAAAGGCACAAACCAAGGAAACGCTGCACAGCAGTAAAGATTCCTTGGTGGGACGACAAGTCCGCTTGGCCACCAGAGAGGGCGGATTCTATACGCTAATGCGTATGAAAGCCGATATACGAGGGTTGCTCTATACCTCCGCCAATCCACCAGTACGCAGACAGCTGTTTCACGCTTATTAGCGATCATCAGTGCGCCATAGGTCGATTGACGAAAATAGAGAGCATAAATTCTTGCATGTCTACCAGACATATGAAGCATGTTGTAGCAAGTGACAGAGAGATTCTGCGGAGATTGGCGGAGGTATAGAGCAACCCTCGTATATCGGCTTTCATACGCATTAGCGTATAGAATCCGCCCTCTCTGGTGGCCAAGCGGACTTGTCGTCCCACCAAGGAATCTTTACTGCTGTGCAGCGTTTCCTTGGTTTGTGCCTTTACCTTCGGGTGCCAGATGGCGCGCTGGCAGAATCTCTCTGTCACTTGCTACAACATGCTTCATATGTCTGGTAGACATGCAAGAATTTATGCTCTCTATTTTCGTCAATCGACCTATGGCGCACTGATGATCGCTAATAAGCGTGAAACAGCTGTCTGCGTACTGGTGGATTGGCGGAGGTATAGAGCAACCCTCGTATATCGGCTTTCATACGCATTAGCGTATAGAATCCGCCCTCTCTGGTGGCCAAGCGGACTTGTCGTCCCACCAAGGAATCTTTACTGCTGTGCAGCGTTTCCTTGGTTTGTGCCTTTACCTTCGGGTGCCAGATGGCGCGCTGGCAGAATCTCTCTGTCACTTGCTACAACATGCTTCATATGTCTGGTAGACATGCAAGAATTTATGCTCTCTATTTTCGTCAATCGACCTATGGCGCACTGATGATCGCTAATAAGCGTGAAACAGCTGTCTGCGTACTGGTGGATTGGCGGAGGTATAGAGCAACCCTCGTATATCGGCTTTCATACGCATTAGCGTATAGAATCCGCCCTCTCTGGTGGCCAAGCGGACTTGTCGTCCCACCAAGGAATCTTTACTGCTGTGCAGCGTTTCCTTGGTTTGTGCCTTTACCTTCGGGTGCCAGATGGCGCGCTGGCAGAGTTTTAAGGGTTTAGAATATATGGTGTGATAGGTCATTAAGTACCATTAAAAGGCCCACTTAGTTTTCCTTTTCATCTGTTTCTCTTACGAAAATATTACGCCTCAAACAAATCCCTATTTTATTCATTTTATGTCTACGACTTTACGAAATAAATAGGTTTCTGTATAAAATTTGAGGTACTACAAGATTTTAAATAAAATAAGGTTTTAATTTTTGTTAGGAAAGCTATTGGATGCTATTAGAAAAAGTTGAGGGTAGGTTTTGAGGATTGAAGTGCAAAAAGATGTTTTAAAAGCATGGTATCATGGTATGATAGACCCTATATTCTTTCAAAAGTTCTACTCAGTTTTGTTATGTGAACATCGAATGTCACAGAGACTCAAGGACTCCTTATGTAGCTAGTCAAAAAGAACAAAAAGCGTTCGATAACTGCAAAGTTCTGATGTCGATGCATTAGAAAATAAAGAAAAAACCCTATTCCAGATTCATTTGTGACACACATTCACCTGCATCAGATACAAACTAGTTAAGAGCATGTAAAAGGCCAAATGGTAGGTTCAAATGTTTCAACCAGGGTACTAGAAAAAAAGCAAGAAATTTCAAGCCGCACATATTTGCACTGTAAAATACCAATTTTGTTTTTGATTAATTTTAAAGCTGTAATTACCTAAGCTTCTCTATCTCTTATCAGTAATCCTTGTAACTAATTATTGGACAAGTATCCATATCAACAGTGACGATGCGACTTCTTACTGTAGTCTTCTTGTCAAACACTACTGTATCAAGTGTTAGTATATTATGTATTAGTATTATGAAGTTTCGCTTCTGCTATAGTATTTATGGTTTCAAAGCAAAACAATCTACAATAGATTCCCTTCTATATTGTAGTTCAAAAAATATCGAGGTCACTGAAAAATACAGGATTCATTGATAAGAACTGTTTAACGTTTATAAGCTCTTACGTAACCAGCTAGAAACAGTCTTTGTCAGTAAACAAACAAAAACTTCGTAGAGAAAATTTCTAGTGAAATGCCCTACAGGTCGGTACTTGAACTCATATGGTTTTTATTTTAAATAAATGGTATCAGTGATAAATAAACGATATCAGTGTAGCCCAATGCAACAACAATAACAATGAGAATAAAACCAACTCTATATGCTTTAGTAACAAGAATCCTGTCAACAGCAGTTAAATGCGAATTTTGTAGAAGAAGGAAAAAAATATTTATAAAAGTAGTAGATAAGCCTTATTTGCATACTTGAACTTGAAATCAGCAAATGGTTGTCTATATATTACGTAATGCATGCAATGAAGTTTGCATACAGATTTGGAAAATTTCAATGCATTTTGATATACAACTATTAACATAACTAAACATCAAACACAGAAACGTTCCAACATTGTACTGTCCTAGGTTCAAAATATATCCATATCCATACTTCCCGAACAAAACACTCAAATAGCCGTAGCTTTAAAGTCGGAAAACAACCGCGCAAAGCTAGAAACTCCGTCCATTGTTTGCTCCGGTTTGCGGACCCGGCAAACTTTACACACACGAATTGCGGTCCGTCTTACAGCCGATATGTGTGAGTTTTTAGCTGAACCAGCGCCAAACAGGTGAAGCATAGTCGATACTTTGCTGGAAGTTTCCTTATCTTGCACCTACTTGCATTTGTGGTGCAAGCGAGCGTTGGCCTTACGGGGAGTGGCGAGAAATAAGCTATCTAATAATAATAATAATAAAAGTTAGGCCTGGACGAAAGGTTACACCAAATATTTCAAAAGTCTGTAATTCTGAAGACCTGTAATATTGTAAGATCCTTCCTAAACTCCGATCAATAATAGTTCAGGTGTTGACTTGGCACAGCCTATCAACATTTGTTGCTGCCGCAGTCATGCGAGATAAACTTGGAAAATCAGAACAATAATAATAATAAATCAACTTTAGTAGCCCTAGTATAGGTACAAAAACAGAAGTACAATGAACCTGTGGCGAAGTCAAGCCAAGCGGCTATTCCTTCCTAGTTATGCTCTACCATTGTCTAGTATGTGCCTTATCTTATAAATACATCAGGAATGTAATACTTCAAGCAGTCCTGCAAGCAGCATTGCTCCTAACTTACATACATCTTGATTCCATTTGTAAAGCCATACTGAATAAACAACCTGACGAGAAGGCTCAATGGTGTATTCAGCAACTTGCTAGTTTTGTCTGTTTAATCACTGAGATGGATACCAGGCATTTAATTTGCAATAAGACTTTTTAAGACAAATTGATTTTAAATTACAGCTTGAAGTCTTATTCCAAAATTATACAACTTTGACACCCTATACCGAAATTTGGGTTAACCGCCCACTTCTTCCGACTAATCATGATGTAACAGAACATTATTCAAGTACCCATAACTAAAATTAAAAACCTGATTACAAGTTTTTGCCAAACGGTCTGTTGAAATTTTGCGCTTAAATGCAACTTTATTGCCCATGTTTACCAGATTTACAAGTTTGTGATACCAATGGATAACTAGAAAGATGGGCATGTGTTTACCGTAAAGTACATGATTAATTATTTGGCGATTTTTTGAGATTAATTCCTTTCTTTGTAACGTTTCTTGAAGTCACTTTTCAAAACATGCTGATTTTGCGAAGTAATTGACACATCATCACTTTTGTTTACTGAAAATGAGCTGTACAGTCTTGTCCTAAAGTATTTTCCACTGGTCATACAACACCCTGTGTAACTAAAACTGTACTCGTGATGTCTGAGAATTTTTCCTAGTTAGTTTTCAAGATTTTGTTTTACATTATCCAGCAACACTGGCGACTGCCACGATCTTGGCGGCCTGTCACTGATGTCACGCACACATAACCTCCCTCTTGTGTCACGATTGTCACGATATCTATATCCCATCTATATCCTGTTATCCATGGCCGACTCTACTCACTAGGCCGGAACGTTGAAATATGGCAACACTGAATCGGGGACCGAGCTTTTATTTGTTGTTAAGTCATTAGTGTAATCTTCCAGAACAAAAAAGGAGATTGGAAGGTGATTTTAATTGTGTTTCTAATTATTTACCTGCACAAACGAAACTATAAAGATAAACAGATGCCTGCAAAGTGTGTAGTACCAGGTTGCACTAGCAATTGTGCTTCCAATAAAGGACATAAACAGAAGTGGATGGACGGTATTCCTCGTATGGGCTGGTTACATTTATAAGAATAAACACAATACTTTACAAACATTTCAAAGGATAAGACCTATTTTAAAGCACAATGTGGTACCTACAATGTTTTCTGGACCTCCCAAACATCACAGAAAAGTACAGTTAATAGAACTCATCTGGGCATGCATCTGGGCATACCTACGAAAAGATTTGGTAGTGAAAGGGAATCAAGACCAGCAAGAATGGCTTCACAGTGACCTAATAGTGAATTTTTCTAGCTCAAATGACAATCTACAAAGTAAATTGAGTGTTTATTTAAGTGGAAGTGGAAGCAGCAGCAGGAAACAGGTTGCGTTTGTTTTTATTTTGTAGTGTTTGACTACGATGAACCAGACATCAGGTGTACGTGGTATTAGTAGTAGTAGTTCTAAAAAATATTTTTCTTAATTTATTAACCGAGATGAACTCTAATACATATAAAATGTAACAATTATTCTGAAACTATAGGCCCACTATTTGACAGCTAAGCCACGTTGCCGCATCTAAGGCTCCGGCCTATTGTAGAGTCGGCCATGTGTTACCCGATACTTTAAACTGTCATCCGTGTCAACAGCGAACAGAGCTTGAACAGATGGTTGGCTAGTGATAACTAAAAATTCCCTAGCATGAATGAAAGGTAGGTTATATTAATTTGTAGATAGACAGAAGTAGATTGGACGGCAAAGTAGAGTCACATTGTAAGGATGGCTCTTTGCTGCGAAATTCTGACTTTGAAAAATGTTCGTTACATGGTTTTTGGTGACGTAATATCAATATACCGTCATAGATTTTTTTTGAAAATACCCCATTGGCGTAGGTTCTTTAAAGTGAGTCCCACAGAAGCGAACTGCTTGAATTGTCTATTGAAATGTCGGTGCCGATGCTATAGAGGGAAATTCTGTTATGTATCAATAGTGACGTTCATGTTACGAGAGTTAGGAAAAATCTAAAAAAACCTCATACACCTATAACGTACGAAGCTCGCACACAGTCATAACTGGCATATCTGGCGGCCAATGGTCTAGCACATTTTTTTGACAAGAACTGTAAGTTTGAAATATTACAGCATACTGATGGACAAATTGTCCATTTCAAAAACGGCTGAAATACTATCTTGCTGTATTGAACAAAACTGACCACATGTGGACCTCGTTAAATAAACTTACACCGCAGCATAGTAAACAATCAGCAGAATATCTCAGGTTGGCTACAATTACACGCCCATTTCCCCCCTTTTTGATAATTATTTGTAGGGATGCTAACGATACTTCGATACTTGTACTTCTGCACTAATATTGAGTACTTTTATCTTAGACACTTTTTAAGCGATTCCAATCTGGTATCGCTACTTTTGTAGCGGTATAGGTATAGAAAATAATTATATAATTATTGAGGGGTGTAATCAACTGCACAAAATTCACTGTACGAACCGAACGCGCCCACTTGGCTAAAAAAATATCGAATTGATACTGGTACCCATATTTTTATTTTCGCATCTCTACCCAAACCTCATACCCGTAAAATCATCCCAAGGTCAAATTCTGTAGGAACGATTTTTATATAGGAAATGCTCAGAGAGATTCTGCTGGCTGTTTACTATGCTGTGCTTACACCTCCTACATACATTACAATAGCTGTCATATTTTGAGGCACTTACTTATATGCACGGAACCAAGATTTTTGAACAATTATAGCTTTTTGTAAAATCAATCTTAATACCTGCATTGAAATTATGTAGAGCAAAGGAAGATAATGACATCTATTTCATTAAATATACAAATAATGTGTGCTGTGGCTGCGGTTTCCACAAAGGTCAACTTGAAGTCATCATTTTTACGGATAACCTCACCCTTTTGACATATATACTCCTTCCAAGGAAACAAATTTAAATCGAGACTGTCGAAACAGCCAGCCGGTTGGTATCTTTTGTTGTCGACTGCTTAGGAGGAAAACATCTACTACCACCCCTCGTATTCGCTAGTCACTACACAAGTTCCAAGTAAATATTTGCCTGCAGAGACCACATATTTCTTTACTATTTACGTCTATAAATCACCCAGCAGAATGTGCATAAGAGGATATATCGGAAGTTTCAGAAGTTTTGTACAATGCATCGTGGTTGGAGGAAATAGGGAAGTTTTATTTCTAATTGGATGCACGATCACTGGTTTGAATGATGTATGCTTCTGTAGATCATGTATATGTGATTTGTGGACTATACAGGTGCTTATGGTACCTGATTTTTGGACCGATTCGTGGCACATAGAAATGAGCAGCTCAAGCAAGGCGATTGGCAAATCCATTATACGTCTTGATAAAGTTTGATATCAAAATAATTTACGATGTAGTCATTGATGAAATAGTGAAGCGGTTAGGTCACAAACTGATAGTTTACGCAAATGACTCCGATTCTGAGCTCCGTTTCCTACAAGTCAAAGCTCTGGAAGCCTTACGATTTGGTCATCAAGGCAAGTGAAGAAACAGACAGGTGAAATTAATACTACAAACCTTATCATCGTAAAATCGCTGAAGTTTTGAGCTACACTACTTTTTATTTTATCTATATTTATAACAGAACAAGCAACCAATAGGCATATGCGCATCTTTTTTTCTCAAAAGATAATGCCCGCAGCGTAATGAACTTTATTATATGCAAGTGCACATTTTCAGCTACCCAAAAGTAGATTTTCTATTATTCCGCAATATCTTTGAAAACAACTTGTGGTCCGACTACTCATATTAGGGAGAAACAAATACACTAAGAGATCTATCCTTAGAGCACAAGTAGTACTCAAAGGAAAATATTCTTTGAATTTGTGGTTCTTGGGTTTTTTAGGCCGGCGTCGTTTAGCGTTAAAGGTTGACGTTTCACCGAGTGGATGGCACCACAGAAGGTATTTCACTTCGGCGTCTTCCAAAATACTTCCAAAATACTTGAACTATTTTGGAAGTCGCCGAAGTGAAATAGCTTCTGAAGATGCCATCCACTCGTGGTGGTGAAACTTCAAGCTTTAACGCTAAACGACGCCGGCCTAAAAACCCAAGAACCACAAATTCATTGGACGATGGCCGCGAACGCCTTACACAGAAAATATTCTTGTATATAAAAAAATACAATCATACAAAGTGCATGCTCGTCGTACTTACAAGTATTAAGTTTATCAGCCCCTCAGGTGTAGAAGAACTTACCTGCAAGCAAAGAAAAATATATTAATAAAGATACAAACTGCGTAAAGCTTGAAGAATAAGATTGTAACGTGTGTGATAACAATAATCTCAACATCACCCAGCCACCTTATAGTCAGTGAATATTTTCTGTGGATGGTTTCGTGCTAAGCAATACGAACGAATATAAGGTTGAAAATAGGTTGGGCAGATACATAGACAAAATATTCAGGAGTGCGTTTGTCAATCTCCCTTCCTTCTCTTGAATTCTTGATGATATCGCATATCATTTACTACCCCTTAGTGTATTTAATTATTTATGTATAATTCATATAATGTAGTCATCAGCACAAATTGCCAGCAGATAAATTTATGGCTTGTCGGCGAAGATAAGTTGTAAACATCAATTTTTCAAAAAAAGCTACTTTTAATAAAAGTTGGTTCAACCAGCTTCTGCATTTCATTTGTTTACCAAAACGGACCTTGACACCACACCTTCAAACCCGCTAATCTACCGGTTACTAGGTAACTTCAATGGAGCTGAATTGCTATACCAGTGTTTCAATTTCAAGGTTATAGGATGCTTATTTCCTTAGATAAGGAAATTGAAATGTATCCACATATACATACATATATGTATTGATTCTTCCTCACAATAAAACTACTACCGCGTGACCGTTTGATGCTATAAGAAAAGAAAGCGATTACTGTAAAAATTTTGGTGGAAAACAAATAAGTTGGTACGATAGTATTTTTTGTGGTATTTAGCGTTTTTATGACCTATCATTGTAAAATATTGTGGTGTGTATAATGGTAGGGTGTGCACCTCATGGTTGTAAAAGCCACAGCAGCAGGAAGGAGCCAGGAGTCACTTATCACAGGTAAATTTATGTTCATATTATTTGGTGTATCCTAAATTTATGCAAATATCTCGATATCTGGTTCAGAGATCTATATGCATTCAAAATATAATTTGAGATATGCCACTAACATGCGAATCGTAATATTTTTGAGCATGTAGGGTGTAAAAATTGTATTTTTTGGTTCAAATTCAATCAGTTTTCCAGTGACGTATCTGTTATAGCTTACGTGAATATAAATATACCCCAAAATGTTTATCTGAATTTCAATATATATGCCTAAGCAACATAATGTCAACAAATATAAATAAGATTATAGGTATGTGATCTTTGATAAGAGCCACTGGGACTAGCGCTTTGGTACTTTTTTGATACTTTTTGGTAACAGAGATGTCAGCCGCGCGTTCCGTCCTCTCTCCTTCCTTTTCGTTCTCGTATGAAATTATCCAGTATTTTTTGTGACCTACAAATCGCCAATCGCCAATCATAACTAGTTATCATTCACTTTCAAAACTAGCTATCATTCACTTTCAAAACCCTCAGGGTCAGCTAAAGACACCGTTTTTTTGATCTTTAGCAAACCGTTACCAGTGCGCACTCCAGCTCGCTGTAGCTAAGCATCTCCGGATAAAATTATCTCGAGTGTGGCGCAGCAAAGTCAACACTAAAAACTGTTGGAACCAGCGACAATGAGAGGCGCTAAAGACCGTCTCTTCTGCTAAATTTACCGCGAGATACTCGCTTGATAAATGGACAGCCCGCCAGATAATTATTAGGAACAATACAGCCGGTATTAACCCTCTTTTGTTTTGCCGCTTTTCCAGCGCTGCTATGCATTTTTATCAGAGACAGAATCGGCGGAAGTAGAGTTGTGCTAACACCTTCAAATGACGTATCAGTAACTTTAGCAGCTAACTCACAACTGTCAGTAGTAGCGGCTATTTATTAAAATGGCTTTCTCAGTGGCCCTATTCTTAAAATCAGTGGAAAGTTTCTCGCTATATTGATAGTAAAAAACGGTATTATTGAATCCGCAAACCCATTTGTAGAAGGGACCTGAAGGGGAAGAATTGTTGCCAAATGTCCCCACCAATCAGAGGGCTGCAATTTTTTATTAACGCGCAAGTCACGTGAGCGCAGAAATATTTGACTTTCGTATAAACGTTGAAAGGTAGTCGGTTGGTTTTCTTTGTGAAATGTAGTGGAAGACCGAAGCTTAATTCAGATGCACACGACATTCGAGATATGACATACGACGTCGTATAATCTAAAACGTATCCATTCACATGAGTCCCATTGGGGAATTTATATCTTCATAATTGGTACCTGTAAGGGTGTGCAACCTATTAGCTATATATGTTGGATTACCTACGTAAGAACACGGTATATGAATATGAGTAACGGTCAGTGTTTAACCAGACCTAACGTCATCAATCACTGCCCGACAAGTACCTTTTAAAATAAAAGCAAAGCTCAAGTATAACAGTTATATATAACAGTACCTATGTCATAGTTGCCGAGGTTTTATCAAGACAATTTAAATTTATAAATACGTGATTTGAGGTTGTTACAAATTAAATCCAATCCACCACAGACCTCGACTTCTTACCAATATCTTACCACTGTTAGGTCGTTATGTGCACGGTTGAATATAGTTAACCGATGGAGGATATCTTTGATGATTGATTATGGTTTGATGATCCAAATATGTTTTACTGTATTTAAATACCACAAAGATAATGTAAGTCACAATAATAGGTTCGTGAATACAATAAGTTCTTCTCAGCTGTGGACCAATAATTTCAAGCATCGACTTAAAGGCATTATTTGGTAATCGTAAATAATTAAAATATTTTTCTGTGTCAGTTAGCTTCATGTCCTGCAACAGATTATGGTACGGTCCTTGCTGTTTCCTGTTTTAAGAATGTATCGAACCCAAAATATTCGCTTTCTTCCTCTGTTCTTCATTTTTATCCATAAGAGGGAGAAAAGCAAAATATTTATTGAATTCGAGTATTGTGCTTGATAAGCTATCTTCAAATACAAATTCGTAGAGATTATCAGCTGTCAAATTACATACGACACCGGATAAAAAGTTAAAATATTTTCAACTTATCCGACCGTCGCGTCGTATAAAAGTTAAAATCGTCGGACATACGTTTGGCACCAACTCATTTTGAATATTTTCAACCAATAGGAACAATTTCATACCGTCGTATCGTCGCATGTCGGGTGCATCTGAATTAATCTTAACGTCCACTAAGACAAATTAGACTAAATGAAAAACACGCATTCGCCCTATTCGCCAAATTGTTTTCGTCAAGGCCTGAAATGTATGCCGTCAACTTAGAATGACATTTTTTGTCAAAATATTTCCATTACAATTTACCACCCAGAGAATCAGTAACTTCCTTAGAAAGCATTGAGCTACCTCGTTTTGGATACAAATCTTTTCAAAAGTGCAGTAAAGGTTCTGATAAGGAGAACTTCTCTTGTTAGTTCTATCCCCTTAAATTCAAGAACAAGGCCACAAAAAGCATAAAGCTCAGTTGATCAGTTATGTATTGGACCAAGCCAGCCTAGTGAGAACTTTGATAAATACGTATCATCATCATCATCATCATCTGTGTAATAAAGTAGGTTGAAAGGAACAAAATAAGCAAAAACTGTCGATACTGAAACACTGAAAACTCAGCGCTTATGAATCGGAATTTTTGGAAGTCCTTGGTTGATAGGGAACAGTTGCAAGCACGAAGGTGGTACTGTTTGTGTACATATTGTAGATATTTTTTTTAATTTCAGCATACGCATGACAAATGTTCTTAAGATGATGATCTCAGACATTTACGGTGCTGAATGGGTACCACTACTGTAACTTGCAATTTATAGCCAAGGTAACAGTACAGAATTTATACGAACACACGTAGCATCAATGGGATTAGAAGGTATCGAGACAAAAATTAATTAATTATATAAAGCGCGGAGTCACACAGGGATGCATGCTCAGCCTCATGCTCTTCAATATGTATTCCGAAGTTATATTCGAGCAAGCACTTGATGGTTCCGAAGATGGTATAAAGGTTAAAGGTAGATTGATAAATAACTTAAGGCTAACGATGATACAGTCATATTAGGTATTGCGGACACGTGATGTCGTAACCCTTCAGGGGCGAATATAGGCGGCCTTTGCAATTAAAAATGGTTAGTAATTAGTGGTTCGAAAGTTTAAATATTGAGGTAGATAGATTATAGAGGACCTAAACGCAGATGTGGAAATAAGAGCAAGAACCGAGATGGCCAGAACAACATTCTTGAAAATGCGTGGTCTGCAGAACGATAAAAGTCTTAATGTCCAAATTAGATATAAATTCGTCAAAGTCTATGTTTTCCAGTGCAGAGAATGAATGCTTTTGAAATGTGGGTATAACGCCTGCCGAATGTTGAGAATACCTTGGACAGACCGCTTTACAAATATCGGAGTTCTGCGGCGAATGAACAAGGAACGTGATTTTTTAACCACCATAAAGAAGAGAAAAACCGCCGATCTTCATTGAATGGAGTTGGTATCTTGAGAAGAAGGAGCAGAAAAGCTTAAAAAGGTCTATCTCAGACTTTTATTTTCTACACATTGTTGAGTATGTCAACATTTTGATTGATTTACTATCACCTATGTTCTCTAGCTCTGAACTGGAGGTGACTGAAGATGCGAAACACTGTGGCATTCAAAAATTGTATAGACAACGAGAGGCTGAAATGAAACATTTGACATAATTAGTAAAACAAAATTCAGTAGCCAAGTAAAATACAATGCGCCTGAATGCTACGTTCTAGATGGTACACATTGTGTACATAATAATTTTGCAGAAGTTATATAGTCACAAAACACCCTCAATATAGAATCTATGTTCCGACGATACGTTTAGCAACTAATATGAGATTTAATCAACTGATCGACTAATCCCTTAAAATTTCCATGACGGTTATAAGCTGTGTAGTGTTGTGTTTCTCTTCTAGTATATCTATTTGCAACTAGATGAAGACGAAGTGCAATTCCAGTCAAAATGACATGCCAAAAAGTGTTATAAGAGCATATATAAAAGTATGTTGATGCTGCTCTGTATAATGAATTATGTTACGCAAACCTTAGCTTTTTTGTCAGAGTATTAATTTTAAACATAAACTGTGCGAAAGCCTCGCTAAACAACAAAGTATCTTTGGTTTTATATATTTTTCAATAATACGATACATTGCTCGTTAGTTGAATCAAGTGGATGTCCTACAAAACCACTATTGAGCCTGCCCTAATTAGTATGTCACAGCAGTGGTATTAATTGTCATCAAATCCTGACCGAGCGACCACGAATGGTCCATTTGCGGCATTATGTAGATTAGATAGGTCCGCAATCGGCATAATGAATTCTGTTGAACGGTCGAATCCCTTTCGGCGAATCTTCGCAGATCATCCCTCAAAGCAACTAATAACGGATAGATGCGGACAGGACGGCCTACGCAGCTATATTGAGCTTACAGTCCAGTAAAGGCAGACAAAAAATCCCACTCGTTTGGTAATACTTTTTTTTGTAAGCTTCAGCGCAAAAAAATTGCTATCGGTTGAAGGTTCACTGCGCAGAATTTTTTTGAAGACTGGGACAAATTTAACGACAGAAAGTTTAATGATTAAACTGAGATAATTACTATCGATAGGATATTATGTATTATTATTGATAAATCTGAATCATGCATATTTCAGATAATATAGTGTTCTGGAAAACAGCCCGTTTTTGTCCTTACACAATTTATATAGATTTTTATTTTTTTTAATTCGATTCGTCAAGTTGCTCTCTTCTGGATAGTGTCCAGAAGCTATAGAGAGTGCTTCGGAGCGCATCACCACACATGGGAGCAATACGCCAGCGATGGTCGGATCTGTGCCTTGTAGAGCAGCAGTACTTTCTCTGGTGTGTACAGCTTCCTACAGCGGTACAAACTTCCAAGCTTCTGGGATGCCGTTTTAGCAATACTGACGACGTGGTCGTGCCAGGACATGTTGTTGATGTTGGTCCCCAAAAGCTTGATGGAAGGTGACTCGTCTATGGGGGTGACCCTCCATTTCCACTGTTGGTAAGACAGACGTTTTTAACATTCACCATAATCTATCTATTTATCCGTACGTGATAATATAAGCTCAAAACAACACCTTTCGGGGATAATAATAATATTTATTTGCTCAAAGTACAAATAACAAATAATTGAAAAAAATGAGTAAATAAATATGTTAACATCCATAGAAGGACTAGGCCTGTACATGGACGAATTAGTGTTACAATGTATACGTACCCCGCATTGCTGATTATTTTGTGTAAATGGATGGTCATGTGGTGTCCACGATATTTTTCTGCTTGCGAGAGTCCCGCCTGGTATTTTTATTTATTTTTAGAGAAGAGACGCAATGTTTATGAGACTTGCCAAGTTGCCAAAGAGTCTCGTCCCGAATATCTCACTAGAATTTCGCAAGTCTCCATGCATTATAGCCTTGATTTTATCTAATAACAGTGATATGCAGGATACTCCAGATAACAAGTTGTACATGCTTTTTTCTTTTTGACCAACTATAAATAACTATATTGGTCTCATTCAGTACGGTTTAGGTTTATTTCAAAAATTAGATTAGACGGTAGATATTACAATTTTTGCCTGCTATACCAATAGGCCAAAGAGGTAGCGTATAGTAGTGTATAATAACTTAAAATTTGTGTTTCAAAGATGAAAAAAGTAAGATAAATTTAATTTTATTTTGGCTACTAGTGAAATTATGTACGTTATCTATAACAGACTACCATTGTTATTAGATTATGCCATTTAGTAGGTAACTAAGAATCACAGTGACTCATGAAGTATCCCAGAAGTTTCATGATCCTTTTGTATGACACGAAACGTTTCCTCTGTCAAATATCCTGGTCACATTGCTATGATCGGAAGTCCCTAAACATATATATACTTCCTTCAAAGTGCTGCAAGAGAAATACTTCAAAGGTTCCTTCTTCGATATACCTATCCGCTTCCGTACAATACTGGATCTACCCTGATAAATAAAAAAATACATAGGAGTCATAATGGTTCACAGATTTGTGGTGAAGGTTTGAGAGATTACCTTATACCTCAGCCAGTATAGCAGCAATAGCTTAATGGAGGAACTTTGACATACATATTACATACGTTATGACTTACTGTAACACTTAAAGGGCTGATACACGTACGAGCAAGTACGCGCACTTATGGCTCGACGACCTTTTTCGCGTGTGTGTCACCGTAAGTACGCGTACTTTAAAACCGTCGAGCAAACTGCCGGCGAGCCAACTGATTTGAAATCTTGCCCGTAGCTTGTCTCGGCTCGTACTGCAAGCCGCGAGCCACAACTTTGTTTCGGCAGGCCATCGATGCGCAACGCTTGTTGTGTTTGGCGTTTGTTAAAAGTTTTGTTTATTTAGGAAAATTATCAAAATGAGTGATTTTAGCTTCACGTGTGTCACCCCGTCGAGCCGAGTAAGATCGCGAACTTAAAAACCGCGTACTTAAAGTTCGTACGTGTATCACCCCTTTTATGGCCATTTGGGCCAGTTCACAAGCCAGGCCAATTAAGAACGTAAGGCTTAAAAGTACAGATTAATTTTGTTTTGCGCCGACACCGCTTAATCCTAGCTAAGCTATCCGATTCAGCTGACAACAGCTCAGCTCAGCTCAGCTTATGTCAAATTCATCAATACTTTATAAAAGAGAGCACTGTCGATTGTCTGCAAGACTGTTACTGTTTTGCGTACTATTGTAACCTAATGTCAAGGAATAGTTATCTAGTGAATTGATGAATTCTGAACATGGAAACACACAGGCAACGCAAACGAGCAAGAAGATCCAGTTTGAACAAAAAAAATATCTTACTGAACGCAGGTTGAAGGGATTATAGAAAATAAAACGGATTCTTTTACATAGCTAGAAAGAGATGAAGCTTGAGAGAAGATAACAAACATACTTAATTGTAAGAGACCTGAGGGTTTTGTCCAAAAACGTAAGACAGTACAGTTTTACAGATATTTAACATTTGTCGACTGTCAAACTATAAAAGTAGTGCATTCTTTGGTATGTTCTTCTCGGAACTCTATATATAATAAGATTCAGTTCGCCCGGTTCATCTAAGTTTCTATAGTGTTCAAAAAATAGCTTATCTACATCTTTTTTTAGTCCACAAAATGCACAAACGTCACCAACAAACATGTGAATATAAATTAAGCGCTACTTAAGCCAAAAAAATCTCGGCTTAGACTTTTGGCCATTAAGCCTCCGTAAAACTATGAACGACAGCGGTGCAATTCAAATTTTTTGGATAAAGTCCACCTAAGGTTAAGCCTCAGTTAAGCTAGCCGGTGCAAACTGCTGTTTATAAATGAATTCTTAACTAGTGACACTGAGTCTAGGGGACTCCGCTGCAGCTACGGTACACATTAGGGCTGTTCCAAATTACGGTTCTAACACCGTTCCAGAACTGTTTTCATCATGCCCTGTCCATTTTTCAGTTCGGTACGCTGGCCGACCAACTAATCATCGACTCTAGAATCACAAAATGGGCGGGGCGTGATAAAAACAGTTCTGGGACGGTGATAGAACCGTAATTTCGAACAGCCCTTATGTCTCCCACTACAATTTTTTTGTGACAGACCGCCGTTTTATGTACCTACCTTCCTATCGTTCAATGGATTGTAAGCAACAGGTCAGGTGAAGATTTTCCATTTTCAAGGTATTGACGTCACGCAGTCTGACAGACCCCGTGTCACCATAAATGTCTGGCAAAGCAGCGGCAAAAGAAAACTTGAAGCTAGGAGTTATTGCCACATGTGCCCTTCAAAATTGAGAAGAAATACATCGTATGTCTGTTTTTGCGTAAAAAAACAAGTTGCCTGCAGTGTTCTAAGAACTTTGGCCAGAATTGTTGTTGGAGAGTATGATCAATGATTTATCATCTAGTGTGCACGAATTCTCTGTTTCAGTTGTATTGCAAATCAGCCTTTAGTTTTTATTCTGTTATAGTTTAGGCAGTTACAAATCTTTATTTCCTAACAATTGACGAATGTTCGAGAGACTTATTGAATTTTGAACTTGATTGGTGTAAAGAGATAGGATTTTTATAATTTATTGTATATAAGAATTACCAAAACCTTTGTGATTTTTAATAAAGCTTTGAAATGTGACCAACAGTACAAGTTTTACTGTAAAAAGATAAAAACCTTGAAAAATGACTTTTGCCGACAATATTATAAAAACCTCTGTCACCCAATCTACGAGACCCCGTGTCACTATTAATGTTACAGAAAGCAATGTCACCAGTTAAGTTTTAAGGGATGACGATTTTTTATGAATCAAAACCTCAATCTACTGGAATATAACACCAGCAACTCAATCAGTCGTATCAATTTTACTCTGCGTCCGGTCCAATTCGTAATTAACAATGAATAATATTGCGGGTGGCGGTGGCGGTCTGTACCGCCACAATTTCCTTCCCGGAGCGAAATCAGGTTGGAGATTGAATAGTGTGCCATGGGCGAGAATAGGCTCGGACGGAGATGAGGCGGTATCAGGCCAATTCGAATTCTGATGTGGCTGACCGACCGTCGCCCAAGGACACCTATTAGGACTAGTTATACGTAGTTTCTACCACTACAGCAAGCAACAATAATTCAATTGCACAGCCAAGTGGTTTTGCGAAATAAAATTAGGCAAAGCCAGGGAAGTATGTTCCCTTTGACTCCCCTTTGCGGACCTCACAGACCCAATACTAAAAACTCTAAAAACCCTCTTAACTCCTCGAAAAACCCTCCCTGTTGACCCTACTAGATCTCTTAACGAAGGTCGGTATATCCTACTAGCTAAGTAAGCAATGTGACTTACTGAACCTTTCCCAAACTCCGTCGTGCTCAATACATAAGACATCTGCCAGCTCAATTAATATTTTCTCCAGCTATTGGTCTTAATAATGACGTTTTAGGCATATAAAAATTCTGCAATGGTTATTGGTTTGCTTAACAGTCATTTTCAAGTTGAATTGTTTACTAATAGGAACTAGGAGCTATAAGTGATATAAAAATCATATTAGCCATAGAGATGAGTCAACGATAACATTGCTGTGGCCTTATACAACGGCTAAATTGGAGTTCAGACTTGTAACGGGTACTGGAAAGGCCATACTGTGGCCATAATTTGGGAATCCGAATCCAGAAATATTACCGTTTTGACATAAAAATCTCTTACTCAGAGCCATATGCTCTTGGATCAGTATATCATTACATATCGCCTAGTTTGAGCGATGTAGATTGTATTGAAACCTAGAGATCGTGCTCAAAGCCATATGGAATAATATAGTCCAATTATGAGATGGGATATAACCAACTAACAGGATACAAGACGGTTGAATCACGGTTGCTACTATCAAACAACTTCCAGAATTAGTTTATAATCTGCGTAAGTCTAACAAACATACAGGGATGTCTTGGTAAAAAATAGTTGAATCAAAAAATATGGGAAATTTACCTTCGAAGCTTCATATCAATTTCTCAAAAAAAAAAGAAAGAACAGATCTCTAAGACTGCAGTAACGTGTTATCTGCACGAAACGAATTAGCTGCAATAGAGAACTAGCTGCATGAAAAAAAAAGGCTTCGTTTAAAAAGGTCGCAGCCCCTTTTAATAAGAAATGTAATTTGGCTTAAAAAGATTAGCACCATCTAATACATCCAATATACTGGTAATATTTCTTGTTGCTGTTCATTTGAAGAGTCGAAAAGGGTATAAATGTAATTGTGTAACCTCATCGTAAATGAGTCGCGGTATGGCACTCCAATAAGGTGAATGGCTTCTGATAGAGCAGACATACGAGTATAAGAACCCACATAGGATGGTATTTATTTATAAAAAGGAACTCCCACTGTCCGCACTGCCTAAGGATTTTAGTGGATACAAAGAAAACTTCTGTGCATCACGTCGTCATCACGAAAGAATAGTCACAGTAATGAACATCGTTGGCAAGATACATAAAGAACATTTTGACCCGTGGAAGAACAGGCAGGGACGGACTAGCCTCTGGCTCTCAAGAATATGTCTCGAGTACGCGCCAATTTTTTTATATTTGCGATTACCCCTATTGGGTTTTGGTGAATAGTTTAGCAAACATTCAATATAACAAACAATACTAACTAAAGCTAAAAATCTAATTTTTTTTGGACACGCCTTGAAACAATTAACTAGCGAAAGCCGTGACCAGATTCTGTACCTGAAACAAACATACGTTCTGTAGTTGTCTCAATTATCTCAGTTAAATAAGGCGAAATTAGGCCCTTTAAACAAGAATCACAACAATATACTGACATTATTTTATCATATATACCTACATGCTACTTGCCTGTGGAAAGACAGACAGGACTCAGGCTCCATTGCATACTTATCCACAATCCTAAGTTTGCAACATATATTACTGATGCATCGAAGACTATGCAACTTGGAATTATACCAAAAGCCTTTAGTCAATTATATATGAGACTTTCTATTTCCCCCTTAGACCACTGAGCTGTATTGATCAGTTCCTAGCTTAGGACCAAACTTTATCTAGACATGGTTCGTGTAGCTTCAATATAAAACGTATTTACCTATACCTTGTTGCCACAATTGATGGCATCAACGGCATGGGGATATCTAAGTGCTTTAGGCACTAGATGGAGAATCAGAGACATTCATTCACAGCTTATGCATACAGTGATCTTAATATCATTTGCAAACTAGAACTAGATTTGTAAGAAGGGCGGGTGATAATATTGCTTTTGCTCAGCTTATGCTCCTTTGCTGACATTAATTATGATAACAAGGTATAGCGAATTGATACTTGCTACGAATTTACAGTATCGTGGATAAAAGCAATAAAAATACATTGGAGTCACGATACTTTGGTACAAGTTCCGTAATGATGCTACGGTAGCTACTGAATTGCGTGTTGAGTTTGGAAACATAGATTTGGTAGTAGTTAGACCCTGGAGAATTCGCCAAAATGTGGAAGATATTTACTGATGAATATTTAGCACTCAAATGAATAGGTAAGAGATAGACTTTCTTAGTCGGAATTAGTATGCTGATAACGAACTCCTGTAGTGTGTGTCACACGGGTAACAATATGTAGTATCTTAATACCAAAACTTGACCTCCGATTTTTCTCCAATAAACATTGAGAGGTCTATGCGTAATTTTTGATAGGTACATCAAAAACATTATTTTAACTTCGCATACAGAGGACTCTATATGACGAAAGCAGACAAAAGGCGCTCAGGGTTATTTTGGGATCTCCATATTAGTTTCTCTACAGACATACCAAAAATGGCCATGGAATGAAGACAAAGTTCAAATATTATATTTTAAGTTCTTATTTGTATCTTTTTTTAACCATCATTAAGATGCTACTCCACCCTCTGCCATACTCGTAATAGGATGTAAATCTTCCATAACAGTCTAGTTTAGTATGTGCAATATGTTCGTTAATTTTTTATAATTTTGGTTTTTGAGCACTACTTCACCACCACTGAAATTCAGGAGTAATTGAAGTTTTTAGTACCGGCGACGGACTTAACTCGTCGTAACTCCATTGCAATTGCAAAACTTTTTTTAGGTTTTAGAGTGATACATCTAATTTATGAAAGTAGAATAAGACCCCATCTGCTCTACACTAAGAGTTTGACAAAAAATAGATTCACTTACTGACCGCGTTTGTGATTGCCGCAACCAAGGATTGAGATATTAATTTGGCACAACGAAGTCCGAATTGCTTTTATCCGGAGGTCTAGTCCTTTAACAAAAGTTACTGCTACTACTACAACTACTGTATTACTGATTTTTGGAGTCAGAGATTACCTGACAGGCTATAGTAGACATAGAACAGAATTGAGTGACATGCACCGGTACCAGGCCGGTACTTTGTAACTTAAGAGAAACGTGTTTCTATCACCATGACGATCGGGCAGTTTCGGGTGCCTATCACAAAGTATCTACCACAGCATAGTAAACAACTAGCAGAATATCTCTGAGGATTTCCTATACAAAAATGGTTCCCACACGATTTGAGCTTGGGATGATTTTACGGATGTGAAGTTTGGGTAGAGATGCGAAAATGAAAATATCGATGCCGGTACCAACTCGATATTTCTTAGCCAAATAGGCGCGTTTGGCTCGTACAGAGAATTTTGTGAAATTGATTACACCCCTCAATGGTTATAATAGTTATATAATTATTTTCGATACCGATACCGCTACAAAAGTAGCGATACGAGCTTGGATTCGCTCAGCAAGTATCTAAGATAAAAATACTCGATATTAGTGCAAAAGTACAAGTATCGAAGTATCGTTAGCATTCCTGCAAAAACTTTTCCAAAAGGGGGGATGCGCGTGTAATTGCCGCCAACCTGAGATATTGTGCTGGTTGTTTACTATGCTGTGGTGTCTACTAAGCTGCCATATTTACGAAACCACCAGATCCTATAGTACGTAGTACATAGAAAGACGTTTCTAAGTTACAGAGTGCCGGCGATGGTTTTTTATATATGTACAGGGTGTTTAGTGAGCATATGGAAAAAAATTAATGTGTGATTCCTTGAACTATTTTCAAAATATCTTGCTCTTTTATGATTTTTCAAAAACCTTTTCATTTCAGAGATACAGGTTGAAAAATATTTGAGAAACCTACAACATTTTATTAACAAAAACCTTGGTAGGTTGCTTGATCTAATAATCTAGGTGGTTTAATTCTGGCGATCGCTCAGGCCATGCGTGTGGTCCACCTCGTTCAAACCAGTGATCGTCATTTGTTGCTGTTAAATATTCACGAGCTACCAGACTAAAATGTTGTGGTGTACCGAAGTGCATAAACCACTTTGCACGTCTTGCTGCTAATGGTACGCTTCTTCTAAAAAGTTGTGATATAAATATCGTAAATAGTACTCGCAAATCATTTTCACCCTGTATCTTTGAAATGAGGAGGTTTTTAAAAAATCCTCAAAGAACAAAATATTTCTAAAATAGTGCAAGGAATTTTTGCCGCAAATTTGTCTAACACTGTGTAAATGTAGGTGTCATAAAACGTCAAAGGTCATTATAAAATTTAAACTTTGTCGCTTGTCCTATCATCCTCCTGCAAGCTGGAAAAGTGAAACAGCATCCCCCTTTTCTAATAGTTCTTCGGATCCCTCTCTGTATGGGGTAGGGAGTACGTTGGTGTCGCATGGCTCCGCTAAATTTCATTTTCTTGTTGGCCAAAGTTGGCGCGTATTCCGCGCGCCGCTCCGCGCTCTCAAGAATTCTTCTTCTCGCCACCATGTTCGGAATTTAATTAGGCGCTCGAGGAATGATATGCTTCTGTCAAACATGCTCCAAAATTGCCCCTAGCACACAGCGTGGAGAGCCATGCGACAAGTGAGTATTAATTTCCAGAATTTTCGGAAAAGCGCTTTCAAGTGTGTGATGAAAAGTTTGGATGGAAACTTTGCGTACTGTAATGAGACAATAAGATGACAGCGATAGCGAGAAGGGATAGTTCACTTCAAGCTTGGTTGCAGTTGTGAAGAATATAATGTGACGCAATCAAACTCTCCTGGGAAAAAATGCTTGATAAAAGTTCTTTTGTCTAAGGGCTAGTTTCTTAATGTCCAGTTAATTATTTTTATGGGAGTTAACGGACAACTGTTAGATAAATTGTTTAAACAATTGAAGGCCAAACTTACGAATTCACGTGAATATTATCTGACAGTTGTATCCATAGAAACGCTAACTGGCAGCTATCTATCTGACACTTTTAACTGGACATTGAGAAACCGGCCCTTAGATCATGGGAAAACCACAAAATTACACTCAATGGTTGTTCCTACCAAGAAACGTTTAAAACTAAATAAAATATTTAGATTTGTCAACATAAAATGAGCTCCGTTAAAGATGTTTATTTTAGAAGAATCAACATTATTGAGACAATCTGAGTGCAAGCGATGCGAAAAGTGGCCACATGGCTTGAGCCTCGGCTGAGCTGTTTACCATCTGAGTATTGTAAGCATGTAAAATCAAGCTCTTGTAGAGAATACGTTGACTCTTGGGGTACCTAGTTCAACTGATGGATGCGCTGTTTATTGCTTAAGATCTTTTTTCATGGTTTGGTGCCCGGAAGCTATATTTACTAGTGGTAGTTTTTGAGATCTTCTAGTTTTTTGTGAGTCCCTAAAAAAATCCATAGCTTCAAATTGTACGCATGAAACGACCTATTGTTGTCTGATTTGGAGGGCTACGACGACCAAACATTCACACTGTACGTATTTTTCATTTTTGCGCATTTTATTATATTTAAATGAATTTAGTTCCTTATTGATCGTCGATGCATGTAATGAACAAGATGACACATTTATGTTATAAAATAAATATTGAAATCTTTCGTTTACCTGTCGTTTACTTTTTTGCATTAATTTCATTTCTGTCACATTTTTTGTACTATTGGAACATGTTTTGTTTTACTGTCAAGGAGGAACTAACACAAAAACTGGGCTTATGCAAGTAATAATACCCCTGATACTACCTCAGTACCGCATTCATAGTTGCCACTTAAGGGTTCTTCAACCATCGAGGGTCATTAAATACTGTTTCGACTAACAGCTCACTTGAGCCACACTCAAGGTGATTTTGTAGGTTAATCTATATCCGCATCGGTGTCTTTCAAAAGATTTTTTATGTCAGCAGTCATATTTCATTTTACGGTCGTCATAGATTAACAAGGTTTTCAAGAGTTCATTGAAAATTATGTGCAAGAGCCTTTTTGAATGCCAAGAGTATATGAATAAATAAATAATACTTTATTGTCCAACAGAAAAATCCATTCCAAAGACAATGTAATATACAAGCCAAATAATTATAATGAAACATAGTTTAGTACTATAACGAGAAAAAACAAAAGAACATGGATCTCCATCACAACATTGGTATGGTTAATTAATGTACGTAATCGAGAGAAGTATGTAGAATGTCTGCAAATCTGAATATAAACCATCATCATCATCATCATCAACAGACATGTTGTGAACTCGTAAAATGCATCAAGTCGGAGCTAGAGTATTACCGACAAGAATACTACCAATAGCTTTGAGCACTGTAGCTCGCCATCTTTCGCGATTCACTGTCAGTTCAGTGGCGCTCATATCCAGCAACTGTTTCGTCGTTTCCACCCAGCGTGTAGGGGAACGGCCACGAAGCCGCGCCGCCCACTCGGAGCGTGACCCTGAACTACAAGTTTCTCCATATTATTGCTTCTGTGTATATGTGAGAAGGATGTAAGCATTCTCGTCGAAACAATGGAGGATAGTCTCTTTGGATTATCAAGCTCATCCAGTATGGAAACGTCAGTTCGATGGTAGGTATAAGGAACACTCAGCATTCTCCTCCACGTCCACATTTCAAAAGCATCTATGCGAGGTCGATCTGCCTTTCTAACAGTCCAAGATTCCGAGGCATACAAAAATATGGAGAACACAGGAGACTGAACCAGCGACATTTTGGTAGCTTTAGGGATGTTATGGTCACGCCATATTTTAGTAAGCTTTGTCATGGCCACACGTGCCTATTAAATACGCCGTCGAATCTCATTTCCACAGCTACCCGAATTGTCGATCAAAGAACCGGGGTACACAAAACTTTGAACTACTTCACAACAGCCTACTGACATTATTGCTTGATGATTATGGATTACGTACGATCATAAACCATCGGTTAGGTGAAAATGCTCACATTTAGTTACTATATTTATATAATAGGAAATGATGACATTTATTAATATCATCATTATTATACATAAGGAAATAACTAAATGCTTGAGTGAGGTACTCTGATGAATTAACAGAATACATCCCTGAAGAGATACAGAACTATCGAGTACAGCTTCATCACTTTTCAACTATACCTGACTACACTAGTAGGATAGCTGCAGATGTTTACCACGCAGTCCTCTTCAAAGAGTTCCCACTAATCGAACTATTTTGAATCTATTTTTTGTCACTAACGTCTGGGGCAGCTCGCCTTGCAGCTTCGTCACTTTTGAACGTTACGCGACTAAACTTATTATGGACAACTGCAGATGTTTACCGCACATAATCATCACAGTCACAATGTCTTAACAGACATGTTGTAAACTTGTAAAATGCGTTTACTCATTTTACGAGTTTCTCTTGAGATATCTTCAAGATCTTTAACGCAGTAGTTTCCCATCTACTGGTTGATGCGCCTTTAGGGGCAATTCCTCACCCCAAGGACAAGAAGGTGTCCTGGCTCTTCTTAACTCGTGCAACCAAAGCTGTTGGTTGAGAAGAGGTTAATGCTTATACCGACAGTAGTTCGGTCCCTTTAAGTCGCCTTTTAAGACACGCAGGATATACTCGTACGATGGGAGATATTCTAACCCGCCCCCACGCGGGGTATTTACCGCACAGTCCTCTAGTACTCTACTCGTACTATTTGAAACTATTTTTTGTCATTAGCTTGTGCGGCAGCTCGACTTGCACATCATATCGTGTTTGCATTTCATTCCATCGTAATCGAAAAAGCGTCGGATCGCCGAGCATGTCCATAAAATAGATTAGGGCACATTTATGCCCTGGTGCACTTATCAAAATCATTACGGGTGGGTGTCCATTAATATTTTATGACCGCTGCTGCAACCGGACGCGGTTTTAATCGTACGTGTTGCTAGCCGAGCCATGGCTTACATAAATGCCAAGCGGAGATTTTATTTCCTCGGGTCGTTAGGATATGTGCGAAAAGTGAGGCTTTTATAAGTAGATTGAGGTTTGATGTATGCACCAATGCAAAGATTGTTAGCAAATGAATGGTACACAGCAGAAGTGCAGGTTCCTTGGATAAAAAAATTGATGTTGGTTAAACGAGGCTTATACACAAAACTGCGACCGGATTTGTAATCAGAACCATCAAATTATCCAAAACACGGGGTTTCATCTTAGTAGAAAGCCAAATAAAGATCTTGATTTTCTAAGCAAACCGGACGATCTGAAAGACCTGGAATTTTTGATTTTCTTTAAGTTAGACTGAAAGTGGAAACTGCGACCGGACTGACAATCAGCACGTTCAAATTATTCATAACACGAAATTCATCTTAACAGAAAGCCAAATAAATATCCTCGATTTATTACGCAAATCTGAGGACCTGAAAGGTCTGAAACTCTTAGTTTTCATCAAATAAGACCAAAACTCAAAACTGTCACCCGATCTGCAATCAGCACCATCAAATTAAAAAAAATGAGGTTTTGTCTTGATAGAAATACAAATAAAGATTTTCGATTTTTAAGGCAAACCAAAAGTTCTGAAAGTTCTGCAAATTTCTTCAAACGAAACTTAAACTCAAAACTAAGACAGGATTTGTAATCAGCAGCCTCAAATTAACCAAAAACAGGGTTTCGTCTCAATAGAAAGCCAAATATAGATTTTCGTTTTTTTAGGCAGCCTGAAAATCTGAAATTTTTTACTTTCGTCAAATCAGGCCGAAACTCAAAACTGCGACCGGATTTGAAATCACTACGCTCAAATTGTCCAAAAAACAAGGTTTCATCTTAATAGAAAGCCAACAAAGATTTTCGAATTCTTAGGCAAACCTAAAGATCTGAAAGGCCTATTTTTTTTATTTTCATCAAACAAGACTAGAACTCAAAACTGCGACCGGATGTGGAGTCAGCACCCTCAAATTATCCAAAAAAACATGGTTTGTCTTAATAGAAAGACAAATGAATATTTTCGATTGCTTAGGCAAACCTAGAGATCTGAAAGATCTGAAATTTTAGACTTCCGTCAAACGAGACTGAAACTCAAAACTGCGACCGGACTTGTATTCAGCACGCTCAAATTATCCAAAACGCGAGGTTTCAACTTAGTGTACAAATACAGATTTTCGATTTTTCAGGCAGCTTGAAGATCTGAAAGATGATTTTCGTCAAACCAGACTGAAACTTAAAACTACGACTGGATTTACAATCAGCACTCTCAAGTTATGCCAAAACACGAGGTTTCATCTTGATAGAAAACCAAATGAAGATTTTCTATTTTTAGGTAAACCTGAAGATATATGAAAATCTGAAGCCTTTTATTTTCGTCAGACGAGGCCAAAATCAATACTGCGACTGGTTTCGTAATCAGCACCCTCAAATTATCAAAAAAGAGGTTTTGTCTTAATAGAAGGCGCAATAAATATTTGCAGGCAAAACTGAAGTCCCTGATTTATTTTACTTTCGTCGCAGGAGACTGAAACTCAAAACTGCGACTAGCTTTGTAATCAGCACCATCAAATTGATTGATGTGGCAAATCCATTATTCAGGAAGTACGATCAGGCAGAGGAAACAGCTAATTATGCTATCTTTAACTGTCCTGCTCTGAGTGAAAGCAAGAAACTAATAGTAACATAAGCTAGGAGGGAAGATAGTAGTTAGTAGTTCAAGTAGTTCAAGTGTGTTTGATCCCTTTGACCGGAGTGGCACAATCAGCCTTAAGGCCAAGCGGCAACTAATAGCGCAACTGAACCCTAACACTGTCACTATTAAAAAAAAGGTTTTTCACGTGGCATTTAAACTAACACTGATGCAAATTGTGGTATATACATCCAACATTGTCCATACACTAAATTTTGCGATACGCTTTGGACAACATGACAGCACTGGGTTCCCATGCCAATATCCCTTTCGGCATAACGTGTTGACAGAAACGGTAGAGGGCCGGCGTATAACGCGTATACCTATCTAGGTATTTGAACGGCCGTTTTAATCTGTCGGCCAGTCATGCAAATCTAATACTTTCACCAAACATTCGGACACGATTTGGACTGAAAACACAGCCTGGATACATGCCACCCGGAACCGCGGTCAGTATGGGTATGTGCGATCAGTAGCCGAGATTGCAGCGAAAAAACAAATATGACGAGCTACACCGCAATGTGATTGAATATGTGACCGACAGACCGAATATCTGACAACCCCCCCCCCCAAACTTTGACGGAATTCACATTTCACCTGAAATCATACTCAGTAGGTGTTCAGCAACATCGTTCTGCCTGTTTGATTAAAAATAAAATCATCATTCATTCTTATATGAAGAAATACAGTAATTTTACCATACTAGGTTATGTAAATTGCCTAAACGCAGATTGTTTGAAATTTCACATTCGTTAGTTGTGCGAAAAAATGATTGATTAAAATTTATTTTCGAAATGGCTAACAGGTGCAGCTTCTTTAGTTTGTAGTGAAAGTAGGTTAAAGAGATAACAGCTTACACGAAGGTCTATTTTCTGGTAGAATGAGTGACAAGCACAGTACTTTTCGACCTATAACTAACTGTGACATCAGTCAAGAATTTAAAGTTACAATAAAACGAAGGAAATGGAGTTGTAACCAATTAATAAGATCATCCACAAGAAGCAACCGAAAACTCTATATGTAAAATTGGCATACCTGTACAGTAGACTTGCTTGTCTATGTCACCATCCCATCATGAAGAACAATTTCCCTCCATGGACAAACTTCAATCACTAAACTCGATATCTAGAGGCCTTATAAACGCATTAGAAGCTCAACATCAGGCTTGCTGCCTTTAAACTAGAAAGATCTTCAGTTTCCCGTATCAAGTATCCACCCTGAGGCCAAGATCTAAACATCTTGGCGAGTGGCAGATCGGAAATGGACACTATCTAGCAAAAGTGACTGGACAAGACCTTTGTACCGTGTCTTGCGATTTGGCTGCAGAGAGAGCATGTCGTGGTGAACATTTACCTTGCGCACAGATGCTACCGAGGATATCGCTTCTGAATTATTAGAGATCCTACGTGCCTCTACTGCGGGGAGGAGAATGACAACATAATATCATCCATTCTACAAGACAGCAGGAAAAAAGACGGTTGAGTAACAGCAATACACAAGAGATTGCTACACCTCAATCTCTTCTGGCCTCAGTGCCTAAAACTAAGTCTAACTGGAGCAGCACAGCGGCCTTTTCTAGACAGGTTATCACGCAAAAGAGTCAATTAGATATCTCTAGGATGTTAGGATGTTAGGTACTGCTAACGTAACTGCGAAAGTAGTACCTACCTAGTTATTTTTTTAGTTGGTAGTGTCTTCGGTCGAACCTAACATAGCGTGCGTAAACGCATTTACCCCACTATTAATGAAAACCATCCTGAGGTAATGTATACTGGTAGGAATAAACATCAATAAACATATTCTGTCATGGTCATATGGAGGCTTGCTTGCTCTACATGAACCTGTATTAATCAGAACATCGACGCCAGAAATCATTGTAAACGCGTAATTGACAGCAGCAAGGAGGAACACAACCAAAAAATTAAGGACAAACTCCTCTCATGTCCTAGTTCATCCAGAACATTCTGGTCTGTAGCTAAGGCTGCTAGTCAGAACTTTTCCTATTCGTCAATACCACCCTTGACCAAAGAGGACAAGTCCATCGCTTCTGCTCCTAAAGAAAAAGCAGACATCTTGGGGAAGCTCTTCGCAGCCAATTCTACTGTAGACTTTCAAGGTAGTACTCCGACCACCACCATAAGCGTGAGCTAGAGAATGGCAGAGGTCAAATTTCAACATTGAGATGCTAAAAACATCGTCCAAAAACTGAACACGAATAAAGCTACTGGTCCTGACCAAATTCCAGCCAGCCATTGTCCTCAAACGCTGTGCCGCTGAGCTTGCACCTATTCTTTGCAAGCTCTTCAAACTTTCGTATCAACGAGGCGTGTTTCCCTCTTCGTGGAAGATTGGCTGCGTACAACCCATCCCTCAGAAATGCAAAAAAACTGATCCCACCAATTATAGACCTGTGGCTCTTCTCAGCATCATGTCTAAAGTTATGGAGACTGTCATTAACGCACAGCTCCTGAAATACCTGGACAACAATAACATCATAAATGATCGCCAGTATGGCTTCCGTAAGCACAGGTCTACAGGTGACCTCCTTACCTACGTCACTCACTTGTGGAACAGAGCAATAGAAACTCATGGCAAATCCCATGTTGTTGCACTTGATATATAGAAAGCTTTCGACAGAGTATGGCATGAGGGACTTCTGGTCAAGCTTGCTGCTTATGGAGTACCACCTGGCCTGCGCCAGTGGCTGAATAGCTTTTTGAACGACCGATCTCTGTCTGTTGTAGTCGAGGGCTGTTCATCAGGCGTATTTTCAATAAACGCCGGTGTTCCCCAGGGATCTGTCCTATCCCCTATACTGTTTCTGCTGAACATCAAGGAGCTGTTGGAAATAACATCCAATCCATTCTACAGCTTCGCAAATGACAGTACATTAGTGTCGTGCATGGAACGAGGTAAGCCACTATCATCCCAGAAGACGGTACGTCGACGACAGCAGCATGCCTCGCAGATCAACGCAGATATCAAAACAATTGTCGAGTGGGGATCAGCAAATAAAGTACAGGTCCTACCATCGCTGGAGTATTGCTCTTATGTGTGGGGATGCGCTCCGAAGCACTCTCTTGAGCTTCTGGACACTATCCAGAAAAGACCAATTAGATTAATCGATACGCCTAGGCTCACAAGGGACCTACACAGCCTGGAACATCGAAGGAGGGTGGCTGACCTATCCCTGTTTTACAGAATCTATCACGGAAGATGTTCGAGTGAGCTCTCCCAGATTATAACACCAAAGGCCGTTCGAACCAGGAACACTAGAGAAGCTCTGCGAGCTCATCCTTACCAGGTCGAGGTCCTTACTCCCCGAACCAGTCTCCTCCAGCATTCCTTCTTTTGGAGAACTTCGACGCTGTGGAAACAGCTGCGGGGTAATTTGTTTCCCGACGGCTACAACCTGCAGCGTTTCAAATCTGACGTGAACCGACACTTATCCTCTCGCAGCGCCTCTACAGCGCCATAGGCTTTCAGCCTTTGCGGGAGGCTGACCATAAAAAAAATCCACTAGGTTTTTACCCATACCAGCTGATGCAAATTAAGCATCTAAATAAAGGAATGTGATAATACTGTCACCACAGGCACTGTGCCTACTACGGCCATAAGAACATTAGCATTGATAGATTTAGTTTCAAACAACTATCCAGAAGTCCAATTAACTGCATGAGAATGGATTTTGCAAACCTGCAAACAAGAAC
This sequence comes from Callosobruchus maculatus, assembly GCA_951848785.1. Lineage (NCBI taxonomy): Eukaryota > Metazoa > Arthropoda > Insecta > Coleoptera > Chrysomelidae > Callosobruchus > Callosobruchus maculatus. Next base: position 21,290,357 of record CATOUR010000014.1, on the reverse strand, counting down.
TGAGCTCGAATTGGCATGACAATAACACAAAAGAATGCGTGGGTCTGAAAAATAGACAGAGATAGAAAGCTGTTTGATGTGTCAACCTTCTATAAATGTTATAATGTGAGGTGGACTTTTGTATTCGACATGGTGATACCAAAAGTCACCAGAAAAGTTGATACCTTTGAGTCTTAACAAGAATTAGCTGGCATTTGTTCATCAGGATCCATTTCTCACATTTCTAAAGAGCCTAGTGTCACTTTTGGAGGAACCTCTACATCGCGAAAAGCAAATAGGCAATTTTTTATGACTCAGCAGACCGCGAAGGCAAAGCCTAAATACCAGAGGACCGCGGTTGCTATGAAAAGATTACTTTAGAGGAAACTTGTTGACGCAGGACTTGAATAATAGACCAACACTATAGTATGATGAATAGATACATCTCGTGGCAGTCTATTCTAAGCCGTACTTACTCTGTGAACATAGGTGTGGTCATACTATTCAGACGTCACCATATTATCATGTCTTTCCACTTCTGCGGTGCTGCAGATTATTTGTAGTCGTAAGATGACAGAAAAAATAATTACGCCCGTATGCACCGTAACTCAGTTGCGCGATTAGTTACGTAAACCTGGATTAGGTTATTTGTTTACTATGCACCGCAAACTGACAATTTTGTCGTTGTCACTGCCAAAACAATCTTGCGATCACAACCTTGCTGTATCTCCAATATAGTCTCCAATCTGGATTAGTTAATCTCTTGACGGTGCATTGCTAGATGCCAAAGATTAGCAAAACCTGATTAGGGAACTAGGATTAGAATCGCCAAACGGTGCATACGGGTGTTATTAATGTTTTATTTTGAAAAACGTGAACCTAGAAATTACTTAAAAACACTGCTTCCACTGCACACTATCAAATAATAATATAGAATATAGCTACGCAAATCATGATTCTCCTTAAAACAGCAACGGTATCCTTTTTACAGCTGTTGGTAATATCATTAAGACATGTTTAAGAGTAAACAACCTAGCTACCTACACACGTACTCATAAACCTACCCCCGCAGCACCACAATGAAATTTTATGCCACACAATTATTTTTAATTTGTCTGGAACGGATCCAACTGTGCACTTAAACTTTCCCGTCTTATCATGCGGGATATTTCTTGTTGAAACTGCGAAAAACTTCTAGCCCCTTACAGTAGCTTGTCGGTGTAGCTTGCTAATAACGGTCCAACTTAGTATTTGTTTACCGGAGGTCAAAGTCGTTGACCTACTATTTCATATTCCATTTGTTTTTGCTACAAACAAGTAGTTACTGAGAAGTTTTCAGTATCTCTCGCATCTTGTCACGTGTCCTTTTCTTTCGGGCAAGTACTGCGAAATTTAATACAGTCAGTACACGATTACCTACTATGACACTTAGTAACTGAAAGCTTCTATGATAGAATTATAGGGATCACTTGAAAATTTTATAGAAAATATACGTCAATTGTATGATGTGACGCTAAATCTATGTAAAATGAAAAAAGAAATTCCACTTCCTAAACTATATTTGAGAACACAGGAAAATACTTATTGTGCAGATTAGTAATATTAGTGCAAAAGTTTACACCAAAGATCACACGTCGTTATTGAAATTATAGCACTTCTTAGAATCGATATTACATGTGTACACTGGTACAAAAGGTATAGCAGCTTAAAGCAAGGTATAAAGAGCTGAGAGAACACAAAAAACAGAGTCCATAGTCATTGCTTCTCCATTAGATACATTTCCATTTTAAATTAAAACGTATTGGTGTCAAATAATTTGAATTCTTCGAGAAGCAAGTTGTAACTACGAATAGCATTAATAATTGTGAAGCAGCGTTCGAAAACTGCTATCCTATGCTGAGACATTAGTGCCTCATATACACAAGCGGATAATCCGTCATATCCAATGCGTGGCGAGTAAAATTCGAGCAGATCTCCTCCCGTCAATGGTTAACTAGGAGCCAGGTACGCCGGGATAGGAATTTCGCACATATTTTTCGCCGGTCTTCACTTGAGGTCCAAATCATGCCATTAGTGTGCCCGCAGGATCGCGCGAACATTAGTATAAAAATACTGTGTTTGTTTACATCATGGCAGACTGGACAAGGGAAATTTTAAGTAACTTCATCGAGTTATATATAGGAGTCATACTTGTTTATAGCAAGTTAAAGCTAAAGAATGTACGAACAAAAACCTTGAAAAATCGGGCATACGATGATTTGGTGGCATTGTGCAAGCCCCACTTCCCGAATGCTGATCGTGCCTTTATAACAAAACAAGAAAATACAAAATATTCGAACTGCATTCCGAAAAGAGGCGAATAAAATGAAAGACTCTAAACGAAGTAGCACCGCTTCCGAAGACGTATATGTACCTACACTTTGGTGGGTATTTATTTGTAAACGAATGGAATGCATAATACTCTGGTGTCGAGTCTGGTGTCCTTTATAGGTACTATGAATTATTATTATTTACTATCGACCAAGACTCATCATTAGATAGCATCTCAAACATTGATTCTCCCAGCATACCTCCAAACAATGATATTGATTGCTTCTCGCATCACTGTATTTTGTTTCCTTAAATGTTCTCAAACAAGGTTCAAAAGAAGGTTAAAGGTATTTTCCGAAAAAATAATTCCGAAAATCATTTGGATCAGTTATAAGTAGCTCTCTCAAAAGGGACATGTTACTAAACTCGTTTCGTCGCAATAACCAATTTTTAAATTTCTGTAGTGGATTTTGGAGCTAAGGACGAATGTTAATACTAAATCACGAGGATTGGGGATAAACCCGGGGATAAATAAGAAATAATGAGCGAATGTATTCAGATGGAGTCTTATTCTTATGATGCCGTCTCCTTTCGGAGCTTGGCGATCCAGATAGCTAACGTAGATGTAGATACTGCCATGCGAATAATGTTAAGTGATGGGCAACCAAACCATCTTCGAATGTCCTTCAACCACGAATTTTGGCATCTGCCAACAGACATTTTTGCCTTGGACTTCACCTTCTATAATCAGTTGTAGAAGCTAGTATTTTTTTTTTCTCCCATGACATGACTTATATAGTCGTAAGCTGTGTTTTGATCCTTGATGGAAAGCAGAGTCCTATTTGTTTCTTCATACGTTCATCGTTCATTGTTCTTTGAACCCATAATATTCTGATTATACGGTGGTAAATATGCATTTCAAAGGTGTCTCTTTTTTTCCAGTGGAGCAGACTCCAGTTCTCGCATCCGTACAGAAGAACCGAGAAAATGTCGAACCTGACCATGCATATTCGAATTTTAGGCTCAGATGTGACATGAAAAATCTTCCCAAACTCGTAAATGACTCCTTTTTTTCGGATCATATACCTCATTTACAATGCAGCCCAAATATTTGTATGATGACACTTGTTACATGGTACTACTTTTGATAATCAGATAAGCCTGTACAGATATCTTGGCACAGGCAACGACTTTAGTTTTGCCGTATTTATGAGGAGGCCAAAGTTTTCACTTCACTGAAAAAACGATCTGTTAGTCTTTGCAAGTCCTGCGCATTCTTAGCTAACACAACGGTGTCGTTGGTATATTTGACGTTATTGATTGTTTGCCCGTTGATATTAATTATATAACCGATTCTTTCCAGAGCTTCTGTGAAAGTAGCCTCAGAATACATATTGAATAGGAGCGACGATAACTTGCAGCCTTGCCTTACACCTCCTTCAATCATGATCGCTTCTTATGTTGTTGACTCAATTTTCACTATTGCGTTTCGTTTCCAGCAGAGATTTGTTTTTTTTCTACGGTCAGAAGATAGGTGTCTGTGCACGTTAGATTTGAAGCGCTGCGGGTTGTAGCCATCGGGAAACAAATTCGCCAGTAGCTCGTTCCAGAGCGTCGAACTTCTCTAAGAGAAGGAATGCTGGAGGAGACTGGTTCGGGGAGTAGGAGCCTCGACCTAGTAAGGATGAGCTCTCTAGCTACTCTAGTGTCTCTCTTTTGGACGGCCTTCGGTGTTATTTTCTGGGAAACGTCACTCGAACATCTCCCGTGACAGAAACTGTAGAACAGGGATAGATCAGCCAGCCTTCTTCGATGTTACAGGCTATAGCAAGTGGAGTACTCCTCGATTTTCCATTGTTAGTCAACGACACTCTCGTATCTTATGAGTAATATATTCGTACTTCTTTATCATATATATTAATCGACAGTAGCTGTTTTGAACCTTTTGAATGCGCTTTTTGTATTCGGGCGGCCTATCGCACCGGCAATCCGCTCGCGGCATAACGTGCCACTTCCGCGTCATCTAGAAGCGGTCTTAAAATGTTTCAGCTGCATGACCCGGCTACATATCAAAACCTGTTCCGGTCGCGATAAAACCGCATCCAGACTGGCCACAACCGGACAGGCGATACATTAGTGCAACGTACTTATTAACATCCGAGGACAGCATGGGTCTGCCCGCCTCAATCAATGTCCTCAAAAGGGAAATTGCCAAGCGGTCTCCACCGCGAGGTCCGCCTTATTAATGAGCCAATGTTTGCTCAGATAATATTTGCCAGGCTGATTTGAATCACGGTCCACTTTAACTGAATTATGCATACGTCTAGCGTAAATAGCACGGAAGTCCGACTCGGCTGCCAGCAACTTGGAGCATCTTACTCCCTGCGTGGGAGAATGTGGTATGTCGTAACAAGAGAGATATTGGAGGAGCATCGTTAAACTACTGCTAGAAGTTTTCCCCCAAAGCAGTCAGCTTTAGTTATGCAATTTCAGAAAGCTGTTTTATTTTTTGGCTATGCCTGAACGACCATTAAATAAGACTATATTTATGGGAGAAATGATAAGCTAGAAATGCCAACCTTTATCAGGCACAAAATTAATCTTATCCATGTCGTCCTTATATATATACTTGACAATCCTTCAGACACATAAAAACCGGCAATTTCTGCCTAAATGGTGACAATCATGATTAGTCTACTAGCTATAAGGACTATTTAAGACCTGCTGCTCATCGTCTAAGTCGACAGAATACTACAACAACGTCAATACCCTTTCTGACCAAATAAAACTATGTAATTGTCTCCAAAATAGAACTAAAACATTTTTTTATCAAAATATTGCTTTTATTCCGAAAGAGAATTTGAGTAAGAACTGAATAGAGATGGAGTGGAGGCTTGAATGTTTCACTGGATCACACTAACGTTGCTTGTCGTTAAATCGTTTATATTTGTTAGTTTTATGCGTTATGTAAAATGTTTTTCTTTACTCTTATTCTTCTGTTTTACTTTTTTGGACCTGCTACTATTTATTGTATTATTTGTAGCCAAAAAAATATCTATCTATCAATGTCACTGTAACAGAGTTTACAAATGAGAGAGTTGATACAATGACATTGATCTAGTTATTAATTAGGCGAGCTAAGACTAGTTTGTTATTTATCATTCGTATCATCTTTCTCTCCATTCTATCGGTTCTCCATACTTTCCATACTTTTATAGTCGAATTTCTCTATTTAATTGTAAATTTGACACGTTTTGCTCCATAGTAGTTTCAAACTCACTACATTTCCATCAATAATTTTAATTTTGTGACACCTTTTTATGTTGAGGCGCCCCGTTAGGCTTGTTCTCATGCTTTTTGAAATTGAGATTGCAAGTAAAAATGTACTTTGAAGTTTTTGTATTTTTGGGTTCCGCACATTTTTCATCGTACCAAGCTCTGAAGAAGGAGATAGATATTTCCAAGGGCTCAGAACGAACAATTATGTTGTTTCTTTACTGGCCTAATCAATTGTCGTTAAGGCTGCAACCGCAAGTTTGAAGCCTGCTCACTAAGAAACTAGTCAATCAAGTTTGTGCACTGTGGCGTAAACAAGAAAACTTAACGTAGCGCTAGCTTTATATCCATAAGGTACCTTCAGTTTTCTATAAGAGATAGATTGGGAAAAGGTAACGAAATCGTAACAATATCTCGTACCACTTGCACTTGAGATTTTTTAATTCCATAGCTTTCGAATGCTCTTGTAGTGTTCCAGTGATGACAGAGGAATATTTTTTGTGACTTCAATCATTTTTGTTTAAGATTAGTAGTCTTCTTTTCAAAATAGCAATCTAAGTAAGTTTACATATGACCCCCCCCCCTCCCAATATAAATCCTGGATCTTCCTCTGTTATTATCACTCCAATTCTACGTACCAAATTTTATGCCTCAGGGATGCTTATTACACATCTGATTTATCATTAACGCAAAGTACGGTAACTGGCACATTTGCTGATGATACAGCTACCTTGTCTTGTCTCAGTAAACCTATAATCCCACGTAAATGTACTCCAAAAGTGGTTGAAGAAATATGGAAAATCAAAGTTAATGAAAATAAGTCTACCCACGTAACTTTTACTCTACGAAAATATGCCCACCAGTTCAAATAAACAGCTTGCCAGTATCACAAAGTCAAACAGCAAAGTATTTAGGGCTATAAATAGATAATGAATTGGCATGGAAGCAACGTGTAGTCAAAAAGTGAAAACAGACCGATTCAAAAACAAGAGAGCTGAGCTGGCTGATAGGGAGAAAATCCAGACTAAAGACAGAAAAAATATCTCTATATATAGCATCTTTATTAAAACGGTCTGAACATATGAGATAGAAGTATGGGGCTGTGGTTCTAAATCTAATCATCCAAATATGTCAATCTAAGATACTCCGCCAACTCGTAGATGCACCCTATATAACCAATCAAAGTCTACAACATGCATATCTTCACGTCGCAGCAGTAAAAGAAGTCATCCACGAAAAAGCCGTCAAACACCACGGCAACCTAGAAGTCTATTTAAATCCACTACTTAAGGGACTTTTAGAACTAATAGTCACGAAAAGACTTAAAGGACAATGGCCATTACACTTGGTTTGTTAAATATTAATTAATTTAGCGGAAGAGAAACTAGTCTGTAATTTAAAAATCTAAATCGATGGGTATTAGCTTAATCACGAGAGTTAGCTGTTTGTTGATTTAATTGCCACCAAATTAGCTTATAGAATCTCACGTAATTCTGATTGCTGATAAATATCATAAAAATGAAAAACGAATGTCAATGTCGTCCTATTTCTATCGGACTGTCTACCTGCCTGCTGATCTGACAGTCCATTTGTTTGACTCTTTAGGTAAGACACTACTTTGTTTAATAATGGCTAAAATAGTTGATGTCGCCACTATGGATGGATAAAAATATAAGGACGGCGGACGGAAAAATTTGAAAAATGTATTGTATGGTAGATAACAAATTTTGAATATACATATATCCAAGGACTACATAAAATAAATAAGAGACAAAAACATGCGAAAACATCCGAAATTCATTCTTTTGCATTTGGCTTAATTCTCTTGAACAAAAACAAGTTAATCTACAGGCGCCAAAAACTTCCAAAAGACGTAAGGACATCTACATATTTGCTATGCTGCTTTGTCAAAGATACCCTTTAGTTAATATTTCAAGATATTGAAAATGCTCAATTGCTTTAGACATACGAATGCGGTATGTAAACGTGTAACAAAGATATTATCATAAAGGGAACTACCTTCTTACTTTGAGGTGAATACTTATAGAGTTTCACTCTTTACTTCGTAGCTCAGTGTAACTTCAACTCAACTGGAACTGCAATAACTATACCACATATAACTTCCTCTAATTACAGGTGATCCCCACAACAGATGACAAAGTCCAATAGTAACGCATGGGACTGTATTTTGCGTCATCTGGTGGATTGGAAGTATTAACTCTGAAAAAAACCGAAACACCAGCCGTTCACTGATGATATTCAATAACATGAAGAAACGTCCAAAATCTCAAAAATTATACCATTTTCCTCTGTTAGATGTTCATAAAAAATATTCTAGTGGCTATTCGTTTTCGGTAACAGCTAATGGCAGCTAATTCATATAGCATCAAACGTGTGTGCGGTATCCCCCCTCCTTCCTTATCTAAGGGTAAAATCATATATGCAAACAAAATAAGTGAGGTTAGTTTGATTTAGTTGCCAGCAGTTGCCAGGAGTGACACAGTGCCTGTTCTTCTTCGTTCTGCAAGCTTCACCTGAGTGGGTTCTTACCATCATTACCACTCGTTGAATAATATACTATTGTTCTATTTGGTGTATTCGTAAAAATCACCAAGACCTTACGACCAGTTCTGTTTACTTAGGAGCAGGATAGCTTTATGCCAATTCAGGATTCAATAATGAGGAATTTGCGGTCCCTTCACCATGTCAAAAAATGACCTATCTGACTCTCAAATTCATTGCAACATCTTATAGCAATACTTCTTTATTTCCTGATTATATGTTATACAGAACGCGGTTTTTTCAAGCTCTGTGGCCCACCACTTTAATCTGCTTTGAAAAATTGATGTCGGCATTATCAAAAAACTTTTTAAAGTATTAGGGTAATCTGTGCAGAGCACCTTAAAATGCGTAGGCTTAACATGGCGCTTTGGAGGATTACTGTTTTTACCAAAATGGACGAGAAAGAAAACAAAAGCGCAGCTATGCAGCATGCATGTATTTAATACCGACGAATGTTAACACATTATGTGCTTTTAGATGCATTTGGCTTAGCGAGTCCATATTTATGTTTGAGGCTGGCAGAAATTAAAATATAACGAACAATGATGTTGCTTAATTTGGAAATATGTTTCGTGGTGGACCTATACTGTGGTCATAGCAGCGCTATGGTTGGCCTAAATGATGATTATTATGCTTTAGATGACGTAAGAAAGAAGATAAAATATTAAACCGATGGTCCTGACTTGCAGGATTGCCAAACCATACCACTACTAAAAAAAGAGTCTGAGATGCACCTTTTAGTCAGCTGATATCTATCAAGTAGACGTCAAGCCAGTCCAAAGTATCAGGTGGCAGAGTATAGACACAGCAAGTAAACAATCAGCGCAATAACTCACGTTGGCGGCAATTACATGCGCGTCCCCACTTTTAGATGATTTTTTTGTAGGTATGCTAACGATACTTCGATGCTTACTTACTTCTGCACTAATATCGAGTATTTTTATCTTAGATAGCTTTTGAGCGATTCCAAGCTGGTATCGATACTTCTGTAGGGGTATCGGTATCGAAAATAATTATATAATTATTGAGGGGTATAATCAATTGCACAAGATCCTCTGTAGGAACCGCGTCTATTTGGCTAAAAAGTATCGAGTTGGTACCGGTATCGATATTTTCATTTTCGCATCTCTATCCAAACTTCACAGCCGTAAAATCATCCATAAATCATCCCAAGGTCAAATATTGTGGGAACCAGTTTTATATAGGAAATTCTTAGATATATTGTGCTGGTTGTTTACTATGCTGTGGTATAGACATGTGAGATGTCGTTAAAAAAATGAGTAATACAGGTTGTGCAAAATTATCCTATTTTATATACCTTTTTTATCAATAATATAAAAACAAAAAGAAAAGAAAGCTTTTAGTTTTATCAGTTTTTGCTACTGGCATCAAAATAACTTCCTCCTGACTGGCGCACTATCGTATTCGTGATAAAAAAAATATACCAGCGTCTGATAGTTCTGATACTACGTTCGTGTGAATCGCTTTTGACGTAGTCTCGCACCTTTTTTTTTGAGGCAACTTTAACCACGCTTTTGTCACTGAATAATATAGGATCGTATTCATAGTCGATACTTAAGGGTCCCTGATTGCCTGAGGGTCCCTTAAGTAAGATTTTGTGTTTCGAAACCTTATCTGAGAGTTCCTTACGTAAGGCTCCCTTGAGTAATACTCAAGCAGCGAAATGTTAACATGACATGTCAACATGATATCTCGTTGCAGTCAAGGCGATTTTGTGGTTAATTTTGGAGTACGGTGTTGTCAGTTTCTGTCACATCCGGGAAAATAACCGGCACAAAATACGAAATACTGACACGAAGCAAAAAGAGATAACAGAGAACATCAAAATGCGTAGGCATAGACAGAACAAATTGACTTATATTTGAAATATGACAACGTCGTCTAATGATTCTCGCCGTCTGGTAGATGTTGTGTAGGAAACAAATACACAAGGAAAGTCCCTTGAGTAGGTAATCTTCACGTAACCCTCAGGTAAGAGACTATACTAGTGCTTACGAGAAACAAATTTTCCGTATTTCATGGAAATTGGTAAAAGCCCTGATAGAAATCAAAACCCTTGACACAGAAATAAAACATAAAATGACCACATTTACATTTAAACTTTTGAGGCAGTAGGAAATAACCCATGATTAGATTGATAACATGCAGTTGAATGATTCGTATGGAGCAGAATGATTTATTCAAATGTCAGGATGTCCCGAATTTCTTCTTAGACTTACGGATTCTTTCTCTAGGCGTACGTTAGTATTGCTGCATTGAGTTGTTCTCAGTCTTGAGCTGGGGACTAATAAATATTTGCCACTGCACCTATGTATGCTGCCTTTTAGTCAGTATGCTTTAATGTAATATTAATATAGTAACAGAGGAGCAGTCGTTGCCGAAACAAAGACCAGTGAGGTGAAAATTGCTAGTAATTATGGAAATGCGGCAAGCTAAATGCAATTTTGTATTCCAAGATCTGGGGAACTCATGCATCCATCACCAGCAAAAAATCGGTGGAACTGAAATCTAACAGTATTAGTGAAGTACGTTAGAAGGGTGCCATGCAGATTTTGGCCTAGGCATCCATCCTTTCTCGCATCAAATGGTCCTATTAATTGCAACCCTCTGCAATTTTTGTAAGTGCCTTATTCTAAATAGCTCTTCCCTCCAAATTCCTCTTTTCCTCTCCTTCGATATTTCCTTGAAAAAAGAGAGGAAGTGATACACATTATATGCCCTGGCTAAACTACTTTCATCTTCCTTATAATTCAAAAGACTCTCATTCTGCTAAACCGGCTCTCCGGAGAATGTTTCTCATTTCTCAGACGATCGACCCAGGACACTCTCAGCATTTGTCGTAGAGTCGCGGAAACATTCCTAACTAATGATTATGATGTTAACCAGTTAGTAAATTAGTAGACCTAAATAGTGCTGATCGTTGGCCTTTGGGCAAGCAGTAATACTTCTCGGAATGAATACTTTCACCGTAATTTTCTTCATGTATACGTAGAAAGCCATTGCACTAATTCCTGTTCTGAAAAGGCTCTTTGGGTCTGATTACACCTTTTAGAAAGGATAGCATCACCAATTTCCCTAATCCGCCATCACCGACCAATTCTTCGGTCTTCTTTTTTCTCTGTAACGAAATTAATTATTGAATAATTCTCAAGAACTCTTTCTGAGCGGATTGTCCGTGAGCGACGCAGACCGACAGAGCCGCAAATTCGTCGTCCGATTTCTCTATCACACCGACCCTTTTACCTCCTCTACATAATGTAGGGACGACGGGTGTGAGACCCTCTCCGCCTAATCGGGTTTAGCGGGATGCAGAGAGGACCGAATCACTGGGATGCGCCTCCAGCCTCCATTCTGCGGGAGAATATTGAAGGATATAGATACAGGGTGTCCGAAATTATAAGCGGACATGCTTGTCTACCACTTAACGTCTTCTTGCACGGAGACGGTTAGGTTAGGTTAAAAGTGAGCGGGGCAGTTAAGCCTCCTTTCACTGCACCCCTACTGTACATATTTTGGCTTGCACCTATTTAGAGTTCGCCGTACAGTCCATACCTAGTGACGAAGGCAATGGTCGCAAAGTCAGTAGGTTTCAGTTGGGTAAATCCGAAAGTCTAAACCTAGGTCCTTCGAGTGAGTCCTCCACATAGCAGAAACGACAGTCCGTTATTTGCTCTAGATCTAACTTCCGCAAGTGGTTCCTCAGACGAAAATCTTCCATCTAGACCAACCAGAATGCGCAGATCATTCCTGTTCCATTTAATGATCCTCGACTGGAGGGGTACGCTATGAACATCTTCGAGTGTAGTGAGATGGCTTTCTTGGCAGTGCTTTTTGTAATGCCCGCGAATGGTTATGGTCCTAGAAATGCAAATTTGGTTCCTCCTCTTGCGAGTATGTTGGCCGGTACATTAAATTCCACTTCGCCATGACCTGGAACACAAACAAAAGTTGCTTTGTTTCTTGTTCTAAGTTTGTTGAGGAGATGTATACAGTTTGGTGTGAGTCTTCAGTCATCTCGTTTCGAGCTCGGTGCTTTAAGGGCAGCCTGGCTATCTGAAGAGGTACGGGAATTGATGCTAACATCGTCATTTTAAGATTATGAGGAAATTGAAGCATATCTAGTTACATTCCAAACAACGGCTGCGTGTATCCCAAAACAAAAATACAAATGCTCGTTGAAGATACGAGGATTGCTTCGGGAACCAGATGGCGCGAAGATGTTGTTCATAGACTGACCGGGAGAATGAGGTGTAATAAGATATAGGTAATTACTGATACAGAAATTATAATATATAATATTCAGTTTTAGTCGGCAAATGCTGGGCTGATGCTAAAGCCATATTGCACAGAAGGCTGCTGGTTTTATGTCGATAACTTAAAAAAATGGGAACGAATTTACTTGAGTTTTTTTAAACCGGAAGCTTATTGACAAAACCGGAATTTTCCCGGACTAGTTTTCTCGTGCTGATTCCGAATCTGTTTTTAGTTTTTCTATAGCACCTGTAGTTTTGGCTATCTTTTGTACACGGATGGAAGGACAGATAGAGGCTCTGCATAAGCTCTCTTCAGTGAGAGCTAAAATTGATTAAACTAGGCGGATCAAACATTTCAAAGGCCAAAATTATCATCACCATAACGATAATGGGTTGTCGATGACCCAACCACTAGATGACTCAGTCCCCCGAATATAAATCCTGGCTGTGCTCCTGATTGTACTCAGGTATTGAATTCGACATTTATACCTTTTTCAGAAGGCGATATTATGGGCAAGTTTTTCCAATAGTTTGTATGCGCTGTATCTTGGGAATATTTTGACCTAGGTATGATTCTGTTGAAGCGAAAACGAAAGTGCGACTATTTTCCTTTATATCTGCCTTTTTGAAGTATTGCACCTCTTCACCCATTTATGATGGTATTAGATTACTGTTAAGCGTATTGTACTGAAATAATTTTGGTCTACGTTCTAGTTACCAGTTCAGATTTATTGCACTTGCAGGCACCAAACTAGTTTACAAGGTGCACTGTAGTAAACTAGTGGTTAAAATCGGTTAGTCAAAAACGCTATTTTAGTTTCGAATTTCGAATAAACTTCAATAAACTGACTGTATAGTGACATTAGACAGTAATGCACTGCGCATGGTCTATTTCAAAACGTTTTAAAAGTGACATCTGGTACTTCCATCGACCTTTTTTCATATGGAACCAATGCACGCAATAAGTTCAAGGCAGCGTTAATTCGGTTAGGCTATAATTTACCCATTAATTTTTGATACTTTGATGGCATCTGAGAGCAGAGTTGTATAAGAGTGGATATATTTGTAGATATGCTGGACTCTGGATTTGAACGAAATTTCATATAACTTCGTAGGAAACAGACTAATGTCTCATCCCAACCCTTCTAAAAAATAAGATACTTCAAACAGGAAACGTTTTGAAAAAACATCCAATTGACGTTTCCACGGTGTATTAAAAAACCCAAAACGTTTTGGAAGTCCATGCAAACGTAGTAACTGACAGCTTTAATCTAATTGGGTTAGGAAGCAAGGAGTTATTTTTCTTCGGAGGGTGTCCCGGATAAAGAAAATATATAGGTATCCTGGCTGACTTCAACTTGACTTCAAACGTATCAGGGAGAAGCTCTAATAGTTCTGGATTAAATGTGTAATTTGTATCCATACCGGACCGGACGGACGTATAATGAGCCATCAGGCATATCGAGGCTTTATCCACCCCCGAGCTCCAAGCCCCCCTGCGTGCCCCCCTCTCCACCCGTCATCATCGTAAAATCGACCTCGCATGCATCGGCTGTCTGGCTAATCCAACTGGTGGGCGAAACTGCGTGAAATCGCCCTAACGCGCACCCTGAGCCATACGATGCACACTCATATTTCCCATAGGCGTAGGCGAAGGCTTAATATATACTTCAAAAGGCTATATCGAGCTTCATTTTTTTGTTATTATTGAGTGCCCCGACACCCGACTTTTCGATTAAATCGCCATATTTTTTGTCCATTTGTGGTTATCTGCATATGACAAAGCTAACATGTCAGATTAACTCTTTCTTAATCTGCACCTCATCTATTTTTCAGTCTTCTGAAAAGACTTCCTTCCAAAAGCTGTTAATTAAAAAAAAGACACGGTTAAAAAAAGGTATCAATTTAGGAGTCACTCTGTACAGCAAAACTGTATTTTCCTTAAAAGGTAGAATTTTGTGATACACAAAATGAGAAATTAATTTTTGAAACGTCACTGTCTTGCGCACATATAGGAAAAAGGAAAACAGAACAGAAATATGTAAAAAATTCCATGTTCGGTTATAAAACATGAACTAGAACTTTTTAAATCTTTAAAAGCTCATACATAATTTCAATTTAAAGTTCTTTGTTCCATATGATTAGTTCATAAATTTAATAATGGTTATAGCTTAGATAGCTCTGACAATTAGAATTGTAAATATTTATTTTTACAAGTAACTCTAAATGCTAGGATATACACAGAGAGAAGAAAATGGGAGGGGAGAAATGTGGCTATAATAGCCTATATTTATATTATTTACATAAGTTATCACGTTAAACAGCTCATATCCTGATGACAGTTTATTATCATCATTATAGATGTTTGAAGATGGAATCTCTGAGGAATGCATCAAAAATTCCAAAAACTAACGGCTTGGTGCCAACTGATGGCCGAATTTTCGTTAATGTTCTGTTCTGTTAATTACATAATAAAAAATTCATGAAGACTTAAGAGTACCAAGAGGTCGCAGCAACATGGATTTGGACATCGATGGCCGATGAACAAAAAGCGAACCAGTGACAATTTGGAAAAGGGAATTGCAACGTAATCTAATACGGTTTGTATAAGTGCATAATTATAATAGACGCATAAAAATAAATTCTCAGTTCAAGAATTCTGAAAATCCTTCAAAAATCTACTTGCGAGTAGAACGACTATTCTAGTTATTGTTGAGAAAGTTATGGTGAATTTGAAACAAGAACTACATATTTTTGACTTCGGTACTCATTCTAAAGAAATCTAATACGCTATGAATAAGAATATGATTCTCTTCGCAACTCCTATTACTTCGAACAAGCTTGAGAATTTTGGTACCATTGAGAATATGATAATCTTGGTTCATGCACATCGACTGATTGCCACAGTCCTTATAATCATTTGTAAATTATTCATAATTTTACCCGTATATGTACCTCGTACAGATGTCGCATGTATTTACAAAGTGTATAATCCAACATATTCATGTAAGTAGTGGAATATAAATAATGACGGACCGATGGGCATGGAATGTTCCTTTAGTTCAAAATTACAGGTACAAGTTCGTTATACTCTGTGATAAACGGCATTTTTCAACACGAATTTGGAAAAATACTATATTACGTAAAATTGCCATGCAGATTATGAAACGCTTCAGTCAATATACATGTAGTGCCCTTATAGGTAATATATTCATTGTTTTGTTTTCAAAATGATAATGTGCTTGATTTTATTTCGGTACTCTTACTTTCAAGACTTTACCAGTTTTTAGTTGAAAATATAAGCGTATGTGATGAAGAGTATCGTGGTTTTAGATTGATTGTTACAGCTTTGCTTATAGGAAGATGTGGTATATTTGAATGCAAGTATATATTCCTTCATCCAGGAATTTAGTTGGTGTGTGTGCGGTTACATGTCACCAAGATGATTTCATATTAGCGAACCTGAGTAGTAGTCTGAAAGTATGCAAGGAAGCATAAGGCCAGCTCAGGATCGCAGAAGGCCAAAGCTGTTAAAAGCGCTGGTAAGGTAATACACCTGTTTTTTTTAAGGTGGTATTATTTATCACTTATTGCACCTAGAGGATATACACAAACTGGGAAGACCTATCCTGATGTACTTCGTAGACCCTCAAGGGCAAAATTAAAGCAAAAACGGCTGCTTTTTGAGACTTCGCTTGCACGCTCCATCATGCCAACAATATGGCTTTCGGCGATTTTCCAGCGAGTAATTTAAGAATTGGTTGTGAAAACTATGGTTCACCCCCTTGCTCTCCCGACATTAATCTATGTGACTTTAATTTGTTTTCTGAACACAAAAAGAGATTGAGTTGAAATCAAGCAATAGGATAAGTATCGTTATTTTCTGGTACATCTTAATAATTATGGGCCAAGAGAGCTTGACGAATACGGATATTTCACGAACCAATTCCGGTCGATCGCTAGGCAACCAGCTCTTGGACTAATATGAGTACATTTCCGCGAAGGTGGCGCACCTAACTTGCTCAGCTATAACCAGTAAGGTTTCCGATACTGTCACATCCGTAGCACTCGTGGCAGCACCTTTGAGTAACCCAGTAACGCGTAAACGTGTTACTGCCTATTAGCTCGGCTGCTTGCTTCTAATAAGCCAATCATCGGCGTTGTTTGGCTAAACCCACCACTACGGTATGTCGAATTATTGATCTGGTTAAGGTATCGAGTTCTAATTAAGTTTGCTGAATTTAGGGAGGAAATACCAATTTCTCTCTTTGATGGAAACGACAACAGCACAAGACACCGCTTATAATAATGCAAAAGCTGCGGGCAACCATGTGGCTCGGTAGCATTAGTAGTGATGAGGAGGCGAGAAGAGGTAACTAGGTCACCTTTGACCCCTTTTTTCGACCCCACAGAACCAACGCTAGAAACTCTAATGGCCTCCTGGAAAGTTCTTATTTGTCGAACCTCCCTGATATCGTGACTAAAGAGAGTACGTCAGTACACGCTGCCTTAGGGAGCATCCAGCTTTCTAGTTTTTGATAGAGTTATTTTCAAGAATACGGTAACGTCGCTTATAAGGCGATGCACCCTCACTTCTCTTGTTAGTTCTACTCCCTCAACTTCAAGAATAGAGGCTCAGCAATTTAGGTAAGTAAATATAATGGACAGTGCATTGAAGGTCATTTATGGAAGATTTTTGGATGAATATTTTAATGTTATACTATATCATCTGTATCATAATTTTTTGTTATATTCTCATACCTTGAATATATTTAATTAGACTTATTATTTATTAAAGTTGTGCCTTGTACATTAACGTTATCTGCTACATTGTCTTGAATGCTATGTTTTAAAGATTTTAATCCTTGTGTCTTGTTAATATTTAACTCAAGGTTACTTTGAGTAAACCAACATCCAGCCTTGGATTTACCTACCGCTATAGTTGCCTCTAAATCCGAATCAGATTTAGCACAGCTAATCAATGTGGTATCACCAGCATAACACACAGCTTTCACTGAGGTTAGATTATTGAATCGATCGTTGATGTATAAGTTTGAAGAGCACAGGTCCAAAAATTGAACCCTGTGGCACCTCAATCTTTACAGATTTCAGATCTGAATGTTAACTTTCCAGACAACCATGTTGTGTCTCGGACTCAAAATAAGAAGATAAATTTTAACGGGAACCCTCTAAAACCATATAGAGACAGTTTCTCAAACAAGAGCTGGTGGGAGATACAGGCAAAAGCCTTGCTAAGATCACAGAAGGTAAGGCCTAGGTGCTCACCAGTTTCAATGCCCTACACTGTGTTCTCCACAACTTTGCCTGCCGTTTGATTCAGCTTTTATATCTCTGTTTCTTAGTCTAATTTTGTGCAACCTGTCACTCTTCTTAGAAATTTCATCTCTTCTATTTGTATTATATTTTTTTCTTTTTTATTGTTATCCATATTTCACTACCGTATAGGAGGACAGGAACAGCTACCGTCTTGAAAAATTTCATTTGAGTACCTTTTCTTGTTTTATTCTGTAATGCCCTGCTGATGGTTCCGCAAATATTCATGAATTTATTAGTGGTTTCTTCTATATCTCTGCTTCTGTCATAAAATATATCGCAGCCGCCAATATTTGAAATTTTTTACCTCTTTCAGTACTTTACTGTTCATGACAATCTTTGTCCTAACTGGATGCACCTGAGAAATCTGTGGCTTTAATTTTGTTTGTTGATATTTTCATGTGCGATCACAGTAAGTTGTATACTTTTCTATGTGGATCGTCCTCTGTTTCGGCTAGCCGTATTAAGTTATCAGCATATAGCATAGATTTTAGGGTGGTACTTTAATCGACATCTATACCTTCAGGACGTTTTGCCTTCCACCCTTTTGTAATAGCGTCAATATATTGTATGTTAAGTAATGTTGGTGAAATACAGCAAGTATGTCTAAGTCCCTTATTTACTGATATTTCTAGAGTTAATTATTGTCCCCCATATCTACAGCAGTCTTGGTATCAGTGTATAAACTTTGTATTGTTCTTATTAAGTTTTTTGGATACCTCTGATCTTTCACAATATTCCATAATTTCCATCTGTTTAGATTGTTTGCTGCTTTCGCAAAGTCCATGAATGCTGTAAGTGTTTCTCTGTCGTATTCTCTGCGTTCTTTTATAATTTATTGTATCGTACATATTCCATCTATCTGTGAGGTATTTTGATCACGAAGTGGGACGCTATATCACACTTTTTTTTAAATGGGCCAGTAACGGAAGCACATAAGGACATTGAGCGGTCATTTGATTAGTTGCGCTTTAAGGTACAAAATGCGATAAAAACAATTACTTTAATCAAACGCACAGTGAAATTAAGGCTGCCACTAGCAGCCGAACCAGACCAATCCATCTGTACGTCCGTACGTCTGCACAATAAATGCACATAACGTTCCCGGAGTACTCCGGACACCGCACCGGGCGTTGGGCGCGCTCGAGTAATTATTTTAATTAGGACTAGCGCCAAAGTTAATTTGCTCTAACGTTTTACAAACGTAATAAAGAACGGATAAAATTTCATCGCTTTTTCTCTCCGACAAACATGAAACTAATTCTCGCGGCGAGGTTTAATTTCGGTTTGCCCCGTTCTCGCTCCTTTGACAGCTTTTTTATCTGGCGCGGCTTTTTCTCCGCTATTTGTATTATGACTTCTCCTGTCTTGTAAGATGACCTCAGGGGTTCGTCTCACAATTGTTCCACCAATTTCTGTTTTTACGGTTTGAAGCTTTTTTGATATTAAAACCTCCTTCTCTGCTTAAGGTACCAACTGCATTCAATGAAGATCGGCAACAATTTTGGCAAATGCTTCTCTATCTTGTGCTCTCCTGAGTTTGGTATTAGAACGCTGTCCCGTCCAGTCTCTGATGTTCTTCAACCGTGAGTTTTGTCTGCGCACTGGCCCTCCTTTGCCTTTAACTTAACTTTTTGTTATTAGTTAGCCACGTTCCTAAAGATGAAAAACCTGTTATGTAACCCAACCTTGAACTTAAACCTAAGATACCGCTTTGTAAAGGCATACGTGCACTCAGTTCTCTTATATGGAGCAGAAACGTGGACATTAAAAGTGGATTCCATAAACAGACTTGAAGCTTTTGAAATGTGGACATTCCGTAGATTATTAAAATATCATGGACTCAACACATATCTAACGATGAAGTACTTAGACGTATGAGAAAGGGAAAGAGAATTACTTACTAAAATAAAACGAAGAAAGACTGCTTATCTGGGCCACATATACTGGAACAAGTATAATTATTACTTTATTCGTATTGGTCTATAGTATCATATACTAAAACTAATAATAGAAGGAAAAATCGAAGGTAAACGTGGTCCTGGTCGCAGACTACATTCACGGTTAAAAAACATACGCGATTGGACTGGTATGAACACATCATCTTTAACTCGTACCACTCAAGACCGAAATAAATACGCCGAAATTGTCGCCAACCTTCATTAAATGGAGATGGAACCTGAAGAAGATTAGTTTCAGAAGGGCATATTTATTGAATTTGTGGTTCTTGGGTTTTTAGGCCGGCGTCGTTTAGCGTTAAAGCTTGACGTTTCGCCACCACGAGTGGATGGCGTCTTCAGAAGCTATTTCACTTCGGCGACTTCCAAAATACTGTGTTTTGTGAAGTGAAATAGCTTCTGAAGATGCAATCCACTCGTGGTGGCGAAACGTCAAGCTTTAGCGCTAAACGACGCCGGCTTAAAAACACAAGAACCACAAATTCATTGGACGATGGCCGCGAAAGCCTTACACGGCATATTTATTGTTCCTTGACATCTCCATATTTACGGTGGTTAAGAGATCACCTTCCTTGTTCATCCGCCACAGAACTTTGATACCTCTTATGCGGCCTATCCCAGGTATTCCTAACATTCGGCGGTACACCTACACCTCAAGCCTCCATTCTGTTCATTGTAAGAATCCTCATCGTCCACGCTTCGACTCCGTACAGAAGCACCGGTAAAACATAGCATTTGACAAATTATATCTTATTTGGACATTAAGACTTCTAACAATTGTTACACCAAAACGAAATCATTGACATTAGATCTAGAGACAGCAATTAAGGTGATTTACCAGATTCCAAACATCCTGAAACTTCTAATGGAAAAGTTTCTAGCAGCGGCAAATACCAAAAATCAGATGTGTTGAGAAACAGCATTTATGATTCTTTTTTATCTTCATCTTTATCTTCATCTTCTGGAACGTTTTTTGTTGTTTGACCCAAAGGGCCCCTTGGTGCTATAGGGGTGTGCTCAATAGGCCTAAAGAAGGCGTAAAATAAACGCCAAAACGTCAACTTTTTGAGTAAAAATAGCTCAGCAGTACTATATTATCCCAAAATTCGAAGAATGTTTTCTATAAAATAGTTTTCAACAACTTCATGCATGTTCGCCTATGCCCATACACGACCACAAATTATACAGTTAAAAAGCATAATTGGTTTGTAATAAATAGAAAGATCATATACTGGGTGTCCCACGATTATTAAGGCAATCAATATACCGGAACTGGGCAGTAGTAGCGAATTATAATTTTGGGCGTGTAAATTAGAGCAAATATAGTATATTTTCTTATTATTGTGTCACACAATGAGGTACTTGTTTTTGGTCACGTGACGTCTGATTCAAAAATTCTAATTGGGTACCCTGTGTACTTGTGACTTTTTGTATTCCTCCCGATAAAACGATTCCAACAAACTAGCACACTTGGGGTCTAAAGTGATTAATCCAAGAGCTGCAGGTACTTACGTTTGTTCTTTTCATCAATCACCTGGTATAGACCTTAGTTTTAAACTACGTCACAGTTGCGATATAAGCTGTGCCTAAATTTTAACAATGCATAACACCACCTGGTTCCAGAGAAACTTCCGAGCCCTTCAAAATACATTTTTGATGCCTGTAGCGTATGGATAAGTGAACGCTTAAGTCTTTCGCACCCTCTTACCCGATGCAAAACTCCTTTGATTTTCAAGTTCGTGGAATGTACTTTAATTTAATATTCAGTGAGCACCCATGCCTGCAACGCGCTGAGATTTTTCAATAGCACTTATAGTAGGTCCTCATTCTTCGAAAGTAAGGGATGTGTAGTTAGTCAACAGTTTATATAAGCACAGTTCAGTATCTCGCAGTTAAAGTGTTCTGTTACATAGTTGCGCTAATGTTGACGCGAAGTTTACCCTTCTCACATTGTTCTCCTTATATATGACGTACTAACTTTGCTGGCTCATGATCTTGAGAGGCGTTTCAGTTTAATAGCTAGCAGTTTGTTTCTTCGTTCCTTCTTAGAAAAGCGCGAATCGGAACATGAGAAGTACGTAGCACGTAATACAAATTATATTATATACGTATAAAATTTTTCTGAAGGGGTGAAATATCTAATAACAGAAAGCTGACGTGGAACTCTCACTTATATAGTAAGGCCAAAAGAGCATATGCCACTTATGAACAACGTCGGCAGACAGTGGGATGCGCTTGGGGCCTGTCGCTATACCACATCTATACCACAATCTTTAGGCCTACGCTAACGTATGGAGCCATTGACTGGCTCCTGAAAGTTATTCAGGCGACAGCGATTAATGAACTATACAAAATACAACGTATTAATTTGCATCACCCCTCTAGATATTTACATCAAAGCGGTTGTAGTATTAATGTCAATGCTACGAATTCGCACGGTTGGTATTAATCCCGTTGTAGGTATGGCACGACTGACACAGCTGGCATGGTGGGAAGCGCTAAATGCAATACTCATGCTACAGGCAACCAGCGACTCAATAATTGAACCAGCATTCGTTTTTAAAAAAGCCCTACAAAATAGAAATTAAACAGAATCCTGAGCCAAATGGGACAAATGTAATTTGCGGATACACAGATCGCTCCAAAACAAGAGAAGATTCTGGATGTGGTGTGATATGGGTAAAAATGCCAATGACAGAAAGGTTCTGTCGCCTGCTGCAACATACTTCACATGCCTGGTAGACGTAAAAGAATTGATGCTCTCTATTTCCGTCAATCGACCTATGGCGCACTGATGACCGCTAATAAGCGTGAAACAGCTGTCTGCGTACTGGTGGATTGACGGAGGTGTAGAGCAACCCTCGTAAAAATGCCATTGTCGTTCAAACAGAGCTAGCTGACATATCGATAGCTGCAAAAGAAGTTACCAGGAAAGATATATCTGGCAAGACTGTAATAATCTGCACCGACAACTGACAAGCACTTCTAACCTGAAAAGATCTTGCATCACATCAGGGCTAGCAATTCATTGCCACCAATTTTTATCTCATGCCTGAGACAAAAGCAATGTTATCCTGAGGTGGGTTGAAGGGAACAGGAACAGCAAAGGCAACCGTATAGCGGATAGTCTAGCCAGGAAGGCTGCTGACCAAAGAATTTCAGGACCATGTCCCATGCCCAAATTGTAAAACGATGGGAAGAACTACAAGGATGCCGATTTGCCAAGGAAACTCTTACAGGTTTTGGCATGGCAATTTCCAAGAAGTACTTGGCGATGACCAGGTCAAACCTACGGCTCATAGTAGGATTCCTGACTGCCCATTGTCAACTCAATAGACACCTCCACATTATGGGATTAAGTAACACACCTTTGTGTAGAATGTGAGAAAGCCAAGACGAAACTGTGGAACACGTCATATGTGAGTGTCGAGAGTTATCTTCTGCTAGAGAGTGTGCGTTCGCCTACATCTGCCCACATAAGGACCGGGTTATCAATATCCAGTTAAATATCTATGTGCAAGATAACAGCAACTGTCAGATAAATTGTTTAAACAATTGAAGCCTAAACTTACGAAGTCACGTAAATCTTATCTGACAGTTGTATCCATAGCAACGCTATCTGGCAGATACCTATCTAACACTTTAACTGGATATTGAGAAACCCTAAGAGAGCTGTCCCCCAGCCATATGTCTACCTTTCTCTAATTGGCAGGATGGACGATGATCTGAGGGAACGACTCTCTGGGAGGATGCACAATTTGCCAGTTGTGGCCTAAGTGCAGTGGGACTACCCTCCCCATTCTACAGATACAGATACATTTATGGAAATACTAGTGGGATATGCAGTCAATCTCAGAAGATGGCCAACTGAGAAGTTTCAAGAAAACTCTTTGAAATTTTTCCAACGTTTCGTCAATGTTTATTGACTTCTTCAGGAAAACTACAATATGAATAAACAATGTAAGCAAATGAATCGAAAAGTTCTGAATGTTACTTACTTTTCGTGAGGTTAACAAAAAGTCACTAGTCGTCGGAAAGACAGAAATATCATCTTAAATCTACTGTCCTCGTCTTGTTAAAAATTTTAAACAAACAACTTATTAAAATTTACATTTAAAATATAGGATTCACCCCGATTAAACAAGGGGGAATACACCCTATACAGATTTCACATTTTACATCTTTAATGTTATGACAAGCTCACCATGACATGGAACAGGTAAAAAGAAATGGCAGCTAACCTAGTCCGCACAGAAACAACATCGGTTCAGTCCGAAACAGAGAGAACAAAACGGTTAAAGATGAGAGTCCCATAAACTGTCACGTCAGCGGTAGAACAATTGGAACTGTGGTCTACATAGATCACAGACACCAGGTGGACAACATGCTCCTAGATACTGTAAGAGAGTAAGAGAAGGATACCGCCAATATTTTACTATCCTGGGTACTTGGCCAACAGGTGTCTCGCTATGCAGTCCACCATCATTGATATAAAATCAACGATGGTTGTGTGGACACACAATCAGCACCATGTCGCTCACGACAGATGACTAATGCCAAGTACATCTTATGTAATATAAGGGAAACATGACAGTGGGACATCAATCGAGAGACAATGCTGATTGAACATCCACAGGAAACCCATTTCACATCCTGGAGAGACAGCAATGGGAACCAACCGAGGCAACAGGTATGGCGATCTGCCACCTGCCATGCAGCAGCCACCACCCTACCACCTAGGGACTCCCACACCACTCAATCCAGAACGTAACCTGAGCTCCCTATTATTTATGTTGGCATCCCAGGGAGTAATATGAATCTACCCAGACAACAGGCGAGGACCACCCACTGCCAATAGGAAGTCACCACCTACCATCTAGGCATCATCATACCCCTCACCAGGATGCAACATAAGTTCTATGTCCAAGTCTCTACTATGGTTACCTCTCCGTTCATAACTCAACAGATACGAGTAAATGCTACTGAGGCCAGCTATGTCCGTACATTTATTAATGGAGTGGGGGTTGTTGTAAATGTGGACCATCTCCAAAAATGTCCGTTTGAAAAGATGTCTTTCCGTGTCCAACACTCTAGCCCCCCCAAAACACATTGAATGTCCTTTATCTATGACATGTTCAGCTAGTGCGCATGTTTTTTTGTTTAGTCTGCAATCACTACGATGGGAAATGATTCTGTCTTTTAAGTTTCTGCTCGTTTGTCCAATATAACTACCTTCACAGTCATTGCAATCAATCTGATAGACAACATTAGATTTCTCTTCTGTTTTCAGTGAGCTTTTCAATTTAGTATATAGCATTCTACCTGTCTTAACATTCCTTTGTGCAATCTTACAAGGTAGATCTGAGAACAATGAAACTAATATGTGTGTTAAACCTGCTATAAAAGGTAAAGAAAAATATGTTTAATTTGTTGTTGATTGGCCTGTTGTTCTACACTTAAGGAGTTATTCAAGTTGGGATGTGTTAAGTCCTCCTCACTAGGTGTTAATGCTGTGTTATACAATAAACTGTTAATAAGTTTGGGAGGATAAGAATTCTCTAACAAAACTATCTTAAGATCTTGTAGGCCTTGGTTCCTATACTGAACGTTCGTAAGATTGACGACCCTATGTTTGAGTGCTAATACCAGATTTATTTTAACCCGCTCTGTGTGGTATGAAAAATAATTTATGTATCTATCACTGCTGATTGGTTTCCTATACCACATGGAATATTGTCATCTGACCTAATGATTCGCATATCCAGAAAAGGGATGCTGTTATCTACCTCTTTTTCCACAGTGAATTGTAGGTTCTCATCATAGCTGTTAAAGGTGTTGAGTAAGATGTCTATTTTATCTGTTGGAACCGCCAACACTAAATCGTCTAGATATCTTTTAATGAAAGGAACTCTAAAATCTGTTTTTTGTAGTGACTCTCCAATGAGATCATCTAAAACATAGTTAACTAGAATGGGGGAGATGGTAGAGCCCATTGGAGTTCCAAAAACCTGCTTGTAATAGTTATCTTCAAACATTAAGAAGTTAGAGTCAAAAACAAACTTAAGAATCATGATGAATGTATCCAAATCAATTGTACAGCACTGTGAAATGACATCCCAATGTCTAGTTATGCTATCTATGACTAGTTGTAAAGGTAGATTTGTAAAAAGTGAAACTACATCAAAACTGACTACTACGTATCCTGGAGGTAGCTGGTAGTTGTTAATAAATTTGCTGAATGTAAATGAATCCTTAATGTAATACTCGTTCTCTGTGTCATAGGCAGAAGATAAAATGTTGGACAAGAAAAAGGCTAACTTACTGTTAGGACACTGAATAGATGATACAATGGGTCTCATAGACAATTCTGGTTTATGAATCTTGGGTGATGCATAAAACCTTGGAGCAACGCTATTGTATATAGTTAAATTTTTTGCAACTCCATTACTTACTGGCCTGTTAGTTTTCAATTGTGACACAATTTTATTAGCTTTTTGTTGTAAGGTGGACGTAGGGTTCCTACTCAGACGTCTGTAATAGGTCTCATCCGATAATAACTCTGGACATTTTGCAATATATTCAGTCTTCTGCATTAGAACTGTTACATTACCTTTGTCACCGTTGACAACCACCAAGTCAGGGTTGTTTTTCAAAAATAGCTTTGCCCTTTGGAATCGCTGTGAAAAAAAAGTGTTATGGTTTTTATTTTTGTGGAGGAAATTCGTAAGCATATTTGTAAATTGTGCACGGATACAGTTTTTACTCTCATTATCCAATTTTTGGATGATGGTTTCCAGATCTGCAAGCATGTTAGGGATTCGAATCTCCTTGTTAGTAGGTGCAACACAAAACTTCGGTCCTAATGAAAGCAAAAACTCCACCTCATGTGGCAGTTGGATGTCAGTTAGATTTTTAAACCATTTTTGTTGAACAGCAATTTTGGTTTTTTCCCTACGCTGCAAGTTGTTAAACTTAATAATATTAGCATTTTTAATCTTGTGAAATAATGTGTTGTATGAAACTTTTTGTCTGTTCTGAAACTCATTGATCATAAACCTAGGAATACTGAGTTGTGATATTACATGGGATATATCCTTTTCTAACTTAATAATGTCACTATAGGTGACAGATATTTCTAAATTCAATAAAGTAAATTGCAACCTTTTGTTGAAAGTGGTTATCTTCTTTCCTCCATTGTGATGTAATAATGAGTTAACATTGTGTGTTTAAAATTTTTAACAAGACGAGGACAGTAGATTTAAGATGATATTTCTGTCTTTCCGACGACTAGTGACTTTTTGTTAACCTCACGAAAAGTAAGTAACATTCAGAACTTTTCGATTCATTTGCTTACATTGTTTATTCATATTGTAGTTTTCCTGAAGAAGTCAATAAACATTGACGAAACGTTGGAAAAATTTCAAAGAGTTTTCTTGAAACTTCTCAGTTGGCCATCTTCTGAGATTGACTGCATATCCCACTAGTATTTCCATAAATGTCAACTTGGGTCAGTCACTAAATTTTCCAACCATGATACAGATACATGTATTATTATAATATAATACTTAGTGGTACTGTAAATCTATTTATTAATGTTATTTTGTATAATTTTTGCTGGAATAGATGTAGATGCCATTTTCTGATAACTGCCTGAATATGTTACTTTCCTCCATCCTGTTTCACTGATCCTGAAATCAAAACCGCTTTATATTTGAAGTGAACTTTGCTTAGGTTCTAGCCACCTCTGTGACATTTAACAAAGTATGAATATTTGACAGAAAATTAATTTTGCATGAGATTATTTGATAGCTTTTTGTGACTACAGCTCTGGCTGTTTTGTTAACTATGCTTCCGATTAACTACGAGACTGCTACAAAGATATCTTTTTCAATGACGTTCACTTTCTTGACCAAACTTTTCTTTGCTGAATTTGGATTATATTTTTTACATCAAATTTATGTATTACATATACCTACTGTGGGTCCAGATACGATATTCCAAGGACAACCTATCTAAATATCTTCTATTCGTCATTGTTAGTCAGAGCAGTCCGAAGGACGTTTGCTCTTAGTTGCAGTCGTGTCGGTCGATCGGTCTGTCAGGTCTGGTTACCCAGAGACCAGACAAAGTCATGGAGAAGTAAGGGAAGAAAAAGAGAGGAAGGAAGGAGAAGAGCAAAGAGGAGGAAGTGTGTCGATTGGAGGGTATAGCTTATTGAAATAGTCGATTTGAGTTCGGTAATTTTTGGGGCTTAACCAAAAGGGCTAATTTTGAGGTTCGGTATCTAAAAGGGCAAAACTTTAGTTGTTTCCAAAATTGCACGATTTGATTTTGATCACAGTGCGAGCCGCGGCCTTGTGTGCTTGCGAACTTGTTCGACTGTGTAGTCCACTGACTCGCGCAACAGAGGCTTGCTGTGCGATACCGCTTGACTATAACGTCGTTGCGCCTGTTGTTTAATGTAATCCCTTAAGTAAGGGATGTCAAGGTCCCTGTGAAGGGTTTCGTTAGAAACATACCATGGGGCGTTAGTTATTGTACGCAATGTCCTGCTCTGCAGAACCTTCAGGTTTCGCATGTGCTTCTTGGCGAGGAAACACCAAGCCGCACATGCATAGGTAATTGCTGGTCTAATAATCATCTTGTAAAGTCAAAACATCCTATCTAAATATATCAACTTATGCTAGATAGCGAACAGCTCCAAGGGAAGATCCTCGTACTTAACCGTTACGTTCACCCTCTGGATCAAACTTTAGTTTGCCGTGTGTCAGCTATAACTTTTTCGGAAAAATTCCACCGTATATCCTGTAGTTTGGCCACATTTTAGCAACTCCACAACCCTCCCAACTTAAACTTATTACGGTCACTCAATGGAACTGTGCGCTTGGGAACGACGAAGGGGACCTGCATTAAATCATTTTGCTCGAGGTTTTGGCGCTCTACAGCTTTCATCTAATATTCACGGGATTTAAGTATATTCTTCTTCTTCTCAGTCCTTTTACCCTCGAGAGGGTGTAGTGATACTATTTAGGTATGTGTCTGCACTTCTTGCTTCCATGCGTTTCTATCTTGTGCCAGATGTATTGCCTCGTGCATTGAGTGTCCGGTCATTTCTTTAACTCTATCGGTCCATCTCATTGGAGACCTTCCTCGAGGTCTTTTTCCCTCAACTTTTCCCTCTATCACGAGGTTTTCCATTTCACCTGTTCTTCTAGCTATATGTCCGAAGTAACTGAGGTATGCTTTATTGATCTGATTCAGTAGGCGCTTTCTGATTTGTAGCTCCTGCAGAATGGAAGCGTTTGTTCTATGCTCTACCCATGACACTCTCAGGATTCGCCTATACACCCATAATTCGAAGGACTCAATTCTTTTCCGGTCTGTCTTTTTTAATGTCCATGTTTCAGAGGAGTAAGCGGCAATTGGGAAGATTAAAGAGTTTACCAACATTATTTTCACTGCTTTTGTAATGGTCTGATCTCTCCATATTTTTGTAAGTTTGGTTGTAGCTGTCTTGGCCATTGCCAGTCTTCTCTTCACTTCCTCTGAACAGCCTCCATCTCTGGTTAACAAAGATCCCAGGTACACAAACTTATCCACCACTTCGTATTTCGATACATTTCTTATATTGGCTGTGTCGTTGAAACGATCGATGATCATCACTTTGGTTTTTGTTTCATTGATTTTTAGACCGTATTCTCTACTACAGTTATCTAGTTTATTCATTATGCTTATAAGTTGTTCTTCGTCTGCAGCAATGATCAAGGTATCATCGGCATATCTCAAGTTGCTTATTTTTCTTCCCCCAACTGATATTCCACCCTCCCAATTATCGAGGACCTTTCTCATAATGTATTCGCTATAAATGTTGTAAAGTAGGGGCGAGAGTATACATCCCTGTCTGACACCGGCCCTTAATTCAAAAGCTCTGGACACCATGGGTCCTGCTCTGACCTTAGCGATATTACATTGGTAAAGCCTCTGTATTAAAAATATTAGATGTTTAGGGACGGCCATTTCGTCCAACACTCTCCACAGAAGTGACCAGTTTACTGAGTCGAAGGCTTTCGTGTAATCCACGAAGCACAAATATAATTTTAGGTTGTATTCCCTTGCTTTTTCGATGATTTGTCGGGCATTGAGTATCTGCTCTCGTGTGCCTTTACCTGGTATAAAGCCTCTCTGTTCATCCGATATTTGTGGAAGTAAGAATGTTTTCAGACGTTCATTAATGATGTGGAGTAATACTTTGCTTGTGTGCGAGATTAGAGTTACTGTTCGATAGTTATCGCACTCGGTCGGTGATCCTTTTTTATGTATGGGAATAAATATAGATTCGCACCATTCCATTGGCCATTCTCCCGTTTCCCATATCTTAGAGCATAAGGTGTGTATTACATCTGTTCCGTAGTCTCCCATGGCTTTGAGTATTTCAGCTGTGATGCCATCTGCTCCAACTGCTTTCCTGTTTTTAAGCGTTCTTATGGCTTTTTCTACTTCCGACTTTAGGATCCCAGGTTCTTTTTCATATGGCGTTGCTTTTTCTTCAGATGATGTCGGACTATCTGACTTATACAAATCTTTGC
Organism: Callosobruchus maculatus; assembly: GCA_951848785.1. Classification (NCBI taxonomy): domain Eukaryota; kingdom Metazoa; phylum Arthropoda; class Insecta; order Coleoptera; family Chrysomelidae; genus Callosobruchus; species Callosobruchus maculatus. The sequence goes on along the minus strand of CATOUR010000014.1, from coordinate 21,260,078 downwards.
AATGTTGCCTCCATACCTCTGCTATCATAACTGGATCTACTATAAGGTTTCCGTTTTTGTCCTTTATGATTTGTGTCCGTGGCTTGAATTCTCTAGCTAGATATCGTACCTTTTCGTACAGGTCGCGAGACTCTCCGTGCTGGGCGTGGTATTGAAGCTCCGCACAAACATTCTTGAGATGGTTGTTTTTGTCCCGTCTACATCCTTGTTTGATACGCTTGTTAAGATGTTTAATTGCTTGTCTTTTTTCTTCTACTTGCAAGTTTGAATTATTAATTTGTCTTCTTTCGTCTATCAGTTTTATTGTGTTATCGGATATCCAGTGATTTTTTTTAGCTGGCATGCTGGCGGATGTGCAGGACTGTACTGCCGTTTTTATCCAGTTCTTGGTGGAAATCCATAACGTGTTGGGGTCTGTAGAAGTGTCAGGTATATGGGTTCTCAGATTTTCTTGAAATTTTTGAGCGTTGGGAGTTTCTAGTTTAAAATTTTTGGTTTCTGATGTTTTGAGGGTTCGTAGTTTGAGGGATATGGAGGCTAATAAGAGTTTATGATCTGATCCGCACAGGGCACCTGGCCTCGCCTTCACGTTTTTTATTGATGTTCTCCATCTATTTCCAATCAGAATATAATCGATTTGATTTTTATACTTTCCGTCTGGACTTACCCAAGTCGACAGTCTGCGTGGGTGGTGCTTGAAGAGGGTGTTTGCCACAGCCAGGTTATTGTCAACCGCAAATTGTATCAGACGCTCTCCTCGTTCGTTTCTGATACCTAGACCATATTTGCCAATGAAGTTTCGTAAATGGTTGTCGAGATCTGTCCTACCCACTTTAGCGTTGATATCTCCCATCACTATCAGTATATCTTTCTTTGGTATTTTTGTGATTATGTCATCTATGATGCCATATACCTCTTCAACTTCTTCTTCGGTAGCTTCGGCTGTGGGCATATATACTTGTATTAAGTGACAAATATTTGGTTTAGAGTTAATGGTCAGCATTAATATTCTATCACTTACTGCTTCGTAAGATTTTACCCATTTACTGATTTTCCTACTGACAATGAAGGCGACCCCATTGCGTCCTGTCCGCTCTGCTCCGGATATATATACAGTACTATTTGATGTTTCAAAGTGTCCTTTGTCCTTCCAATGAGTTTCAGAAATTCCACAGATTTGCACGTTTAGCCTTTCTAGTTCTCTTTCTAGTATGTGTAGTTTCCCGGGTTGTAGCAATCCCTGGATGTTCCATGTGCCTACATTGAAAGGTTTTCTTAATTGAAGTCCATTATTTCTTCCAGTAGCACATTTCGCACGCGATGCCTGGTTGCTCACATCTCCGTGCCCGGTAGCTGATTTCACACCGGTTGGCCCGGAACCAACACAGCGCCGGTCGCTAGTCGGGTCGCATGGCGATCTAATACTATCCTTGTCGCTGTCCATAATAGTATTCTCATGGGAGGAGTAATCAGGTGGTTTCCCCTTGCCTGCCTGATCCCAATGCCGTTGACCACTTGATCGTTGTTCATCCGCCTTTGAGGCCAATTTCTTAACCTCAGGACAATAGGGTGCCCTTCCACTTACTAGTTCCTCCACCCGAAGCTGTTGACCAGTAAGTGGTGGACTGCTTATACCGGCAGTCACTCGGTCGCCATTTCCTCGTCGGTCGCAGAACAGGGTGCACCGTACAACTATGTTGTAACTCGTGAAGGTGAGGTTGGCAGTTGTGGAGAGAGGCTGTGTATTCGCATCATCCACCTTACACCCCCAAGTATATGGTAATAAGAAAATCTATATCTGGCTAATGGATGTAGAGCTTATCGCTTAAGTACAGAACTCAGCTTTTTGGACAACTGTCGCGTCAAAAGGTCGATGAGTAGGGAGACACACACAGCTGTCTCTTTTTTGGCAGTAAAATGGTGAGTGCAGTCAGATCGTCTATATGAAAACTAGATACTTTTTGACACAAGTATATAAATACAATCACAGGAGAGTATCTGGTGAGTATTACAACTAAAAAAAAATGCATGTAACTGCTATTGGTATAATTATGCTTGGTGCTCAAATTAATGAAATTTAGCGTTTACTGCACTCATTCTGTGAAACTTTGGAAAACCCCATCTGAGTATACTGATTTCTACGTATAGTTAATCTTATGCTCGCGATGATTCAACGTTCGCAGGAACCTATTAAGACATTAACATAGTGTGAGTCATGCAACACAGAAAAGAAAGCAAAAACATTGGAATCTATGCGACATAGTTGTGCAATTTGATCTTTTGACAGCAAGGGTAGTGTATTTGATCATAGCTCAAAGGGATCTAAATTGTATGAACTTATTTTGATATAAAAATTTTCCGTCAAATGTAATTTGACCGAGGAATCAGTTCAACTCTGCGTCAACCGGTGTAGTTCTATTTAATACACTCGCTGACATGAGCATTTTAGGCATTATGCTACATTTCTCTGTCAACTTCAAGTCGAGCTAGGTTTTTCTTGAATTATTTAGCCACTTGTTCCACATAGATAGTTTATTTATTGATGTTTACCTACGAATATAGTTATGTCAAATAAAAATATTGACATCACTATAGCAAGAATGTTCATAACAAAATATATCTTTATATGGTCTCTGTCTTTAAAATGGACTTGCATCAAAATAAACGGAATAAATACATTAAAATGACAAAGCCTGCCCTTCTGACAACAATTAGTTTAATAAACTCTTCCGTCACTTAACAAGGAAATATATTTTCTTGTTGCAAGTAGCAAAATGTGACTATTCTAAGTACTTTTCACGTAGTCTCCGGTAATAAGGCGTCATATCTTCGGTAAAGTCTAGTTAGAAGTTCTCAAGTTACAATAAGTACAATTATGAAATATTGATAGAAAAATTTGTTATTCCTTCAACTTCCCTGTTCTACGTGTCTCCTATTTTTAGTATGATTTTTCTAAATTTTCTCTTTTTGTTTATCACTCTGCCGCACCTGGTACGATTTTCTACTATGAGAATGGTAGCATTTAAAATCTCTTTACAATAAGACTAACGTCTACAGGTTTCAAACCTATTAAGCATCAAAGGCAGCTGTGATTTGGACAGAGAAAATACGGATAGATCTAAAAAGTATAGCATGTCAGCAGAACCAACCAATAATATTTTATTTCATCTCAAAAAAAAAACAGAAAATCATAAGGAGTCTCTATTGGTCTTAATAATGGACTGGAACTGGTTGTGGTGTTTTGTTAGCCCTCAACTAAAAAGCTTCGCTTTTAAAAGTCACAGTTATACCGCCCCACAGCATATTGCTCCCAAAATCTCACCAAAATCAGTCTTTCGGTTGCTGATATTACGTGGACACAAACATGATAATCGACAGAATGACAGACTGGTAGATAGGGTAACGAAATTATAAAGTATCCTAGAGAATCCTAGAGATATAGAAGCAAAATATGTTCTTTTCCACAATATACTCCTCACCTATAGTATCTGGGACAAGTTAGGTTTTTCACTTTCGACGCAGCTTTCATTTGGCAACCTATCTATGTTAAGGCTAATTTTATTGCAACTCCTACCTTATAGAGTACCAATACCAGCAGTAGGCGCAGTACTAATTTCTGCATTGTCCTTACTGGTCGTGGTACTGAATTAAAATGTATTGGTTAAGCCTAAGGTTCCCAAAGGCTTGTGGTCTCTTCTGATCCAGCGCTTCGAATTCACAAATAACACCGAAGGCTGACTCTATGTATCTACCACAGAGTTTGCAGTCATGGCTTCGATCGTATAGCCACAAGTGAGTTGTATAACTATCCTGCAGAAATAATCGCCATAGAGTTGGGAGTGAGGGAGCTGGACAAACGACCATTGATAGACAAATCTGTAGAGATTTTTGAATAGCCAGGCTCTTCTGAAAGCACTGAGCGCCAAACGGGTTGACTCAGGACTCGTATGGTACTGGCACCCAATGAACTTGGAACAAGGAATAAAATGGTTTGGTTTCCAGGTCACAGCGGAGTGGAAATCAATTAATTGGCTGACACACTTGCAAGAGGAAGAACTGAATCTACGTTCATAGGATCCGAACTATTTGCGGGCATTGCAAAAAGCACTGTCAGGAAACCCCTCTCGGAATGGACAGAGAGAAAAGCACTCCTGAACTAGAGAGATACACCAGAGCTACCACACTCGAAGACATTTATTCTGTACCCTTCTAGTTAGGATCCTAGAATGGAGCAGGAATGATTGCGCATCGGTCTGTTAACAGAACATTGTCATCTGAGAAACCACTTGTGGGTAATAGATCTGAAACAGACATCGGACTCACGTTTCTGATATGTGGAATGCGAAACATGCCTCTTACCCATGACTAGAAAGGTTTGGGTTTCAGATTGTTTTCGGATTCACCCATCTGGAACGTAGTGACTTCAATGAGGTTTCACCCATATGGTCATCGCCTTCGTTAAGAGGTGTGGATTGTACAGCGGACTCTGAATCGGTATTATCCACCATAAACACAATAGGGTCCCAGTGGAAGGAGATATGATCACCCCTACAACAATCAACCTAACGCAACATAACCTAACATATCCTAAGTTAACTTGCAGTTTTACTGTGAAGCCCCTATTTACTATTCATACACAGCTTACAGAGAAAACCTGTATACTCCAGCATCTGTAAAAATTGAGGTCACCTTTAGACACTGACATTGTGGTAAGCAGATACAAATCTGCCAAATTTCCTCCACCAATACGAAACCATAACACTGCTTTTAAGGTATATCTTAACGTATATGTATTGTAATGCGATATGCGCATCGAATACGAAAACATGTCTCTCAAGACTCTTATACTTCCTCCAGTTCCATTTCTGCAAGGGAAATAAAGTACACCAAATATTATTTTGTGTTCGAAGGAAGCCATTCCCTGAATATAACTTGGTTATCTGTTATTTCAGGTAGGAAACCACAGTTCGCTTCCCAATAAAACTGCGACCCAAAACGAAAACTGAGCTGAACTTTTCCGCAAAATGTTTAATATCGAATTAGCCGCCGGGACTGGATTATTCATTATAATAAAATTTTTTAAAAGCCGCGCGACGAAGTTTATTTAGTTTTATTTTGCATTAAACAGTAATCGAATTTTCAGTTGCAAATTGATTTCGATATTGGATTACAGCTCGCTCTGCGAGAAAAATTACTGTTTTGTTGTTTCCCGTTCTGTGATGCGCGACTGTCGATCGTATTTCATATGCACAGTGAATAATTCGAAAGGGAATGAAATCACAATGAAATATATTTGAATATAATATGTGGAACATGTTGAGAGAGGATTTTTTATGAAATTACATCAATCCTGTTATTGCTAAAATACTTCAATGTTCTGCACGCCCTCTTGCTTCTATATTTTAGGTCTGAGCTCTGCAATAATTTTATTATAAAAGGGAGTCCACCTTTATATATTATGAAAACCAGTCTACGTTACAGCCAGCAAACTAGGCTTTTGAGCTTTTTACTTCCCACACCGATAGGTAAGGGGAATATTGTGATTTTGAGGTAGTATGCTTTTTGGGCGTTTTACGATACGATTTACATAACGAAAATTCATGTCCCATTTTCGTTGGTCTATCTGTCTGTTGTTGTTCTTCTAGCCTAGTAATCTCAGTAACTGCTAGATGGATGATGATGAAATTTGCCTCGAGGCATGCTGTGGTGTTGTAGTAGGTAATCCGGCTATAACTTAGAAATACAGTCTATGGGCGACGGAGTAATTAGCAAAAAATAACAAATTTAAAATATTCCTCAAATTCTGTTTTTAGACATTTTAAGGGTTCCTGATTATTTTCTACTTTTTTGGGTGTAATGAAATTAGAGTGGGTGGGGTAGGGGGTTGTAAAATTGAAAGATTTGTTGTATTCATAATAGGCTTTCCACTGATCCACGAAGGAAAGACCTAGCGGCACAGTATACTTTTTTAGCTCCATCCGAACATTGCCTCGCCTATTACAGAAACCAAGGGACTTAGAATTCTCTAATGTACATTCATCAGAGTATTGCTTTAGGTTATTCCGTACTGTGTAGCTGGTAATTATTGAATTGATTTTGATGTAATTTTGATACAGTATCATTACCGTGGCGTGCGGGCGAAAAATGCGTTTTTAGATGATTCTGGGGTTCCCCATCGTTTTCCATATTTTTTAGGGGGTAAAATTGGCATAGTTTGGGGTGGAAGATTATGAAACTAGAAAATTTATTGTATTCGTAATTGGCTCTTCATTGCTTTGTAACAGGACAACATAATATGCTCTTCAGCTTTATCCGAATGTTGCTCCACCTTAAACATAACATAATTTTTGAAATTATATTGTTATACATAATTAAAAAATAAACAATACAGTATAAGAGCTATCCAAACTCTGTTTTTGGGCACTAAAGGAATATCTGATCATTTTTTGCTTTTTCTTTTGGAGTGGACAAAATGTGTCGAGGTAGGATGGGGTCTTGCATAGGGTGGTTGGGAAACCCCACAATAGTTTTCATTGCCCTGTAAAGATTGATACTGTCTAAAAACACAACTAAGATAATTTGGAGTATGAACGGAATTAGGAGAACCTACTGTTAGCCTATTGTTAACTGATTGAATTGAAGAAAAGACAGTGTTCATGGCTGAAGACTTTGAGAGACTGGACTGGTCTGAATACATATACTTCACTCAGATAGAGAACGATTTACCGACGTTGTAGCCAACCTTCTGTAGGAAGATGGCATCTTAAGAAGAAGATTTTAGTGGACAAAGAGTCATGCCAAAGTGGTGGAAGTACCTCCAATCAAATTATTTGTTCATATCTTTGCCTGACATTTAGCAACCAGAGTTTCCGTTACTGGTAAGTCACGAGTAGCTAAACCGTACTCTGTAACTTAGAAACGTGTTTCTATGCACTACGTACTATATGAGACCGGGTGGCTTTGTAAATATGTCAGCGTAGTAGGCACGTTGTGGTAGGCACCCGAAACTTCCCGATCGTCATGGTCGTCATGGTGATAGAAACACGTTTCTATTTCTTCAAGTTACGGCGTACCGGCGCTGAATAATGTCTATATTTTACAATATCTTAGAAAAATAAGTCCAACAACGTCAAATCACGCCTCTTACATCACCTACAGCTAAGCATTCATCAGTAACCGAACATCGAGCCAAAACGTTTTATGATATGCTGCTCCATACTGTCCGAACCAAAGTTCGTCGAAGCTTATACGAGTATTCACAATGGATGCCACTCTGTCGAGTTCGAGTTCGTGTATCGAAGAAATCTGTCAGCATCAAAATTACTCATGTTAAAAAATAAGCCCGCCCTTCAATTCTATCCACATTTTTGATGTTCTAAACGGCCCGATTTTATCAACATGCAAATTTAACAAAAAATTTGACAAAGCTTTTTTATTGGATGTTATTTAGCAAAAGCTTTCTATTGGGTATTGCGGGCTAGGTTAATAAATATCATCTAATATTATTTTATCAATATTGAAAACGAAACGTCAAAGCTGGATGACATTTTTCATCATATCGTATAACAAAGCTATTGTTGTAACAAGTTTGTTTTTTGCAACATAGGCGATAAATGAAGTTTGCAGTTCGAGACAAAGTCTACGATCGAAATAAATATATTTCTGAATGGTTGAAATTAGACCACAAGTCTCGGTAAAAAAGTACCTACCTAATTCCAAATCAAATATGTTCCGTTGAAGCGATCCCCTCGGTAAAATGGAGGGTGTCCGAGTTGTATAGTGTTCAACAACAATACCCTGTTCTCGTGGGTGGGGTTGGTTCGAGAGCCAGCCCGTGCAGCTATTTTTTTATTTTTTTTATCCAAAGTATTCATTGATATGCTTTTTACTCATGTTACACACATTTTTTTGTACCATCGAGATAAATACGTTTTATTAGACATTTTACTTGACATATTGCAAAAGCTAAGTACCGGAGGCGGTAGAGAATTCAGTCAGTGGACGCGAAGTTTATCTGTCAATATCAATCGCCAATTGCTCTGATAGCGCTATCAAAATGAAATTATCCCAAAAAGGTAAAATTATTCATTATTTTTGTTGTACTAGTAAAACATCTAATAACATTTGATTCAAAAACATATTCATGTCGATGGTACAAAAAAAGGGTGTAACATGAGTAAAAAGCATATAAATGAATATTTTGGATAAAAAAATAAAAAAAAAAGTAGTTGCACGGGCTGGGTCTCGAACCAACACCACCCACGAACACAGGGTGTTTTTGTCGAACGCTATACCATTCGGCCACCCGCCATATTGCAGGGCGGATCGCCTCAATGAAACATATCCAATTAGGTACTTTATTACTGGCATTTGTGATCTAATTTCAATCTCAAACAAAACCCTAATTTTTTGTCATCATTATCATTTCGTAGACCAAGAATCCGGTGATCAAATATACCGCTTTTTATGGAATCTGATTGGTTGAGACTAGCAACTGCTAAATTCTTTGATAAGAAAATGCAATTTTTCACCCATTTAGTATGGAAAATCAGACAGAAGAAGATACTAGATGGTTTATAATGGTCGATTGTATGTAAAGCATGTCATTTTTCACCTTTCTGAGGAATCAATAGTTTTCAGAGAACTTTGACAGATGCGTGTTCTTGAATGAGCTGCTCTGATTGGTCAAAGTCTTGGTTAAAATGCTCCTGTTGATAAAATCGGCCCTAAGCTTCTCATGTATAGTTTGTCGCTTGGAATTTTGGATTATTTACTGCACGCTACAATATAACGCTCGATCGAGCAGCTCTCTTCCAGCAATATACAAACAGCCCAGCCGTGTCTGGTGCGGAATTCCAATTAAGATGTAGATTTCGCATTTACTCCAAGGCATCCTGTCAAATATTGTCTCATTAATAAGGATACGTTCGGTCAAAGCAATTTCCGTTCGATGCGCTGATTAAACTTTGTATCCGCTCAAACAGATTCTCTACCTGTGTACGTATCAGTTAGCGTTTACCTTCTGTAGCCAAGCGACGAAATCACACCAAATTATGGCGTCTGAGGAAATACCCGGCTAGGAAATGCAACAGATAACTTAAGGGAACCAAGACTCTCCCACTGAGAAAACCAGTCAAGTGAACAGAATCCATAATGGTGAAGCGATTCTGACATAGTAAGGTATCTGTCGTGATGTTTTTTAGGGTTAGCTCAATTAAAAACAAAACCTTCTTGTTACTCTTCATGCAACGTTTCGACTAATGTATAGTCATTTTCAGGCATCTGAATTTTTTTTACACTCGTAGGCAATATAAATATTATAAGGAAATAAAAGTATTAGAAACTGAATAGACGTCTACGCAATGAACTACAATTAAAAACTATATCTGATAGAAGACTGTAAAAACGTAAATCATACGGAGTTGTTTAAAATAACACCATTTGCCAAAATGTTAAGGTAATAGTAACATATAAAAGATGAAAATTTGAAAACCCAGTTGAGTAAAAACGTAGAAAGAAAGCAATACAAACGGAAAATTGTAATTACCAGAGAAACAGAGTTTTCATGGTTCTATGTGTCATCATCGGGTTTGATTAGATAACGAAGTCACGCACAATATTTAAAAATTACGACACAAATTTTGATTTGTCATTTGTGTCGTTACTTTTTTTTTAATATTGTGCATGTCTTCGTTATCTAACTAACTACGATGATGATAAATAGAACCATGGAAACTACGCTTCTCTGGCAATTGCAATTTTCCGTTTGTGTTGTATTTTTTCTACTTTTTTGCTTAACTGGGTTTTCAAATTTTCATTTTTTATATATTAATATTACCTTAGCATTTTGGCAAGTGTTCCTATTTTAAACAACTCTGTATGATTAACGTTTTTATAGTAGTTCTATCAGACATCGTTTTTAATTCCAGTTCATTGTGTAGTCGTCTATTCAGTTTCTAATAACTTAATTTCGTTATAATATTTATATTGCCTACATGTGTAAAAAAAATTCAGATGCCTGGAGATGACTATACATTTGTCGAAATGTTGCATAAAGGGTAACAAGAAGTTTCTGTTTTTAACGGACGTAACCCTAAAAAATACCACGACAGAATCCATATGTTCTCTAGTGTAGATGACAAGTATAAATGGAGCTCACACTGAGACAGCTATACCTTTTCCAGCTGTAAATCAGAAAGCATCATAATTATGTAAATGAGAATAGTCAAATAAAAATCAGAATGTATCAAATGCAGAACAGAACAGTTAATTGAAAATCAGAACACGTCATATGTGAATGAGACTTCTGATTTACATTCGATATGTTCTGATTTTTTATTTGACTATTCTGATTCCATAATGAGTGCTTTCTGAATTGCAATGGACGCTTTCCGATTAACAGCTGGAAAAGTCAGGCCAATAAAAACCAGAACATTTTATATTTCCAATATACCACTATATACCATCTTTGAAGTAACTGAAGCATAGTTTACTTTTGGTTACTGATCATAGATAAAGAGGATGATAATCATCGAGAAATAAAGTCAATAGGCCGTTTTGAAGTAGTTCAAAGTTTTGTGTACCTCGGTTCTTTGATCGACAATCGGGTAGCTGTGAAAGTGAGATTCGACGGCGCATTCAACAGGCACGTGTGGCCATGACAAAGCTTATTAAAATATGGTGTGACCATAACATCACTAAAGCTCGGAAGCTTGGACCATTAAAAAGGCAGATGGAGCTCGCATAGATGCTTTTGAAATACGAACGTGGAGCAGAATGCTGAGAGTTCTTTATACCGCCTATCGAACTAATGTTTCCATACTGGATGAGCTCAGTAATCCAAAGCGACTATCCTCCATTATGATGACGACATATTCACAGAAACGGTAATATGGAGAAGCTTGTAGTTCAGGGCCATGCCCCGAGTGGGCGGCGCCGTGGCAGTTCCCCTGCACGCTAGCTGGATACGAAGAAACAGTTGCTGGATATGAGTATCAAGAGCGCCACTGAACTGACAGTAAATCGCGATCGATGACAAGCTACAGTACTCGAAACTATCGATAATATTCGTGTCGGCAATACTCTAGCTCCGAATTATGCATTTTACGAGTTCACAACATGTTCTATAAGACATTGTGACTATCATCATGATGAATTTACTTTTGAGGCTTTTTTGCCCACAGAGGGAGAAAATGTTCAAGAATTTCCAATGTTGAAGATGAAAATGCTAGTTATTCCGTAACCCCAAGTCACCATTTTATGAAAGCCAGCCTGAAAACACACATCTTGAACCCGTACTTCCTAAAAGTAGGAGAAATCAAATAGCTTGAATTTATTACCAGGCATAAAACAGCCGGAATCACCCAGTCATTAAAATGCAGAGATAAGATGTAGCCAGATGTAATAAAATTACAATGTTACCGTGCAATGAGGCGTTTCTATGAGCCAGTACGGAGGTCAGGTTGGCTTGCGAGTGAAATGTAGTTCACAGCTGTTGACTTATGTTACTGCATTATGTCGCCTTGTAATTAAATAAAATTCTAGCACAAAGTTCCTCCCTATAGTACTGTCAAATATACGTCATATCACTTCAAAATGTCAAGTATAAGAAGCTCAGAGAATGAGAAAATATCAGAAATCATAGCCTTCAAGGTGTTAGTGGTGAAGGAAGAAAGAAGAAAGAAAGGACACATATGGAGAAGATAGGCTAACCAAAGTGATCGCAGATTAAGTTAATATAAGTTGGACAAGTTATAGTATACATACTATAGCTTATTCACCTACACTGCCACCTATTTACACAAGGCAAAGGTTTTGAAGTGGCACTACTTTGTAAATATTCACAAATTACAAAAAAATATTCAAATTGAGGGCTTTTTTGGCTATAATGGGAACTGCTCTTTATATCGCTTGCCATATATTATCATATACATTGCATTGTAGGTTGTGAATATTTCCAACTTTGAGGTGACACTTTCATAATATTTAGATCTAGAAAAAGCATGTCTATTATATTATTTGTTCTGGATCTATATATCTGCTGAAAATTTTCTAGCTTTGCCTATGTAAGCGCTGCACACATTTTGATTAAATTTGCGGTGCTGTGTACTGTGGGGCCTTAACAGACTGACAGTGCTGTCACTACTTCTGAAACTATGTATATTTGTGGCATATTAGTTACAAAAAAAAACAAAAATCGTTATACCCCCAAACTTTTTGTGATAGAAATGAGGTAATGGGCAGAGTGGAGGGCTGAAGGACACTTGAAAACATCGGGTCTTTCTGATTGATGAATAACCAAGACAGGTCCCAATTACCAGAGCAGGCCTCAATGATCAAAACAGGCCCCAATGACCAACACAGAACCCAATGATCAAGAAAGTCTCCAATGACCAAGGCAGGCCCTAATGACCAAGGCAGATTTCTATGCCCAAGACAGAGCCCTATGACCAAGACAGACCCCAATTACCAAACAGGCTCCGATGACCAAGACATACCCAAATGACCAAAAAAATTCCTCAATCACCAAGTCAGACTCCAATGATCAAGACAGGCCCCAATAACCAAGACAGGGCCCAAAACCCAAGACGGGCCCCATAGAGCGGGCGCTAGAGGTAGTTGAGTATGCAAAATCCGAGTACCGCATTTTGGCAACGGATTTGGGTAAAGAACTGATTAAAGATTAAGGATGGCTCGTCTATTTATTATTTACTTTATTTTATCTTACTACATCCAACAGCCTAAATGCTACAGGGTGAGGTACATTTAACAGGAACATAACTGAGTAGATACGGATATTAACCGAAAGCTCAGGATTGCATAATTCTGTTGTGGGAACAACAGCATACTCAAACAAAGTTGCCGAAAAACAACCAGAAAAGCAGTTGGGCATGGATATGCCCCTTTCCTGATACTTTGCTGGAATCCAGAATTGTGACAAGTCAGAACATTTTCTCATCTTTTTTCTAAGTTAATCCGTGCATTAAGTAGTTTTGTCCATTATGTATGAATGTCATATAAAATTCCTTGAATAAATTAAGATGCCAATACAAAATCGTTTTCCTGAACCCTCATCAACTTATATTTTATAGTTTTCGAGATATCCACTGTCGGCACCAATATCGGACTGCTTTACTGTAGTATCGAAGGACGTTACTAAAGATAACAATTATAGGTAAACGGTTCGATAAGGGTAAGGAAAGTACATTTTGGAAATATCGATGCATTATTCGTCCCTATTTTTGCTTTGACAACAATTATTCGTATCAGTGTATGCCCAAGTCGTGTCGTGAAGGAGTTTTCACAAAAGAATTATGTTATTATAGGCTTAAAGCTAATACCCATATCAACTTGATTTCAAAACTTTTGTGTTCAGGTTTGGATGCATGTGACGCAATATGATTGACCACAGAAGAATCAGAGATTGTCTTCAACTATTGCGGCTCTAGAAAGAAGGGGAATCCAATTTATTAAAAAAATTGACAATAAAACAAATTATATAATATCACAGCTTGTTAAATAACGCAAATATTTCCGGTAGAGTGTGATCTCGTGAACATCTAGAGATCTTCATAAAAGAAGATTTTAAAACGTTTAACATCAAAAAAGTATTCCATAATAACAATTTACATAACCAGAAAACATTTCTTATATCACCTTGTACTACGTTATGCATCTTTCAGAATATTTAGCTGGAAAGACTTTTTCGTTCGATGGGTACGCATTGGGTCGGGCGCGGCTATAATATAAAATGACAGACACCATTATTTACTGCAAAACAACGCCTCGGGAAAGTAAGGAACCCTGTAAGAAAAGGAAAAGGAAAGTTATGTTATCTGGCGGCTGAAAATTCTGCTCGCTCTTATGACGCTATTTATTACTCGGTGTGACGTCGGCTGCTCCCGCTATACCGGGTAGACGTTCTTCTACATCTTCGTCATCAGGAGCACCAGGCTTCATAATGGGACACCGAAAAGTATCAAAGGTATATGCTGCTCTGTTACAACATACTGGAGAAAATTTAAGTAAGTAAACCCTAGAAGTTATTATGTAGAAGGTCTGGTTATCTCTGGCGTCTTCTCTTGGAACAGGTAAATTGAGTCTATGTAAAGTATCGCAACAATCAACTTGACTGTGAAATATCTCACTTATGAACCTGGTTGCATTAGCATGTCTCCACTGCTTTAACGAACAGACAAAGAAGTTTACTAGGATATCCTGACGGTGGATCAATATCATTAGCTTTGAAGTCTATGTATTCCAAAAATCGACTATTTATCGACTCAAGTTTGCATAACCAATAATTATGATGTGGTTGCCAAGTTAATGCAACATATTCAAACCTTTGTCTGTCATATTAATCGTATCTGTAGCATTGAAATCGCGGCTGAATCTGCGTCACAGTCTATTGACTGATTATGATCTGTGAAGGTTAATTTCGACGAAAAAATTACACTTATATCTTTGACACTATAAAGGCTGTGCAGAGACAAGACGTCGTTACTCGAAAAAGTGATGACATTACACTAAGAGGTGTTCAGAGGTAACCTTTTGGTTACTCATCAGTTGTTCAGCTTACAGCTTGGTGTGTAGGCCAGAACAGTCCTCCAGCCCCTTTACTGGACACAGAAGCTTAAGGTCATCTACATAAATAAGAAAATCTACATCTAAATCAAAAGAGACGTCACTCAAGAACATGACACATATCAGACGCACCAATAGATACCCTTGTGTCACACCCCAGATTACTGTAAAGCTCTTAGATCAAAATTGAGATAGGAAACATACCATCAGCTATTGCCTTTGGAATAACTTTCCACATAGTTTTTGTGGTAATATGTCATAATTTAGACTATCGAAGGCTTCACTGCAGTATGCATTGAAATCCGACGGTAGGAGAAAATATGGCAAAAAAATGTTATTATTATTGGTAGCTTACAGAAGACATGGTTGTACGAGAACTAAAGCAGCTGGCGTAGAATTTGAAATCTAGAAAGGATCTGTGTTGAGAAGGACATTGTTACGTACTGATGGCATTGCCTTGGTGCGCCTCCTTCAGTCGCTGTTTCTGCCTCAGGCAGTCGGTCACCTACCACCATTCTACCGATTATGTCCCTGTAAATCTGGTACCCTCTGAACCAGATCTGGCTTTCCAGATTAGTTGTTACCTGAACATTAACCTGGTCACTCCCTCAATAACAAACTGTGTCTATCACATCTGTCTGATAGTTACATATGTCGCATCCGTGGTATTAGGCACTTCCTAGAAATCTAAATTTCTACACCTCTTCTACCTGAAAGTATGACATGCAGCGATTCTACGAAGACAGCGAATGACTGAACTAAGTTTAAGTGTTCTTGTTTCGTTATAATGAAAAAAATCTAAATATAATTCTTGATGTTATGTGTGGTGTATATTTTAGAACCTGTTTCTAAAGCACCTTGAACCATTTATCTTCAATTTGCGCTGATGGATATACAAATATACGTAGTCTGTCTGTAGAACTCAAATGTAGCTCGATATCTTTATTAAGTTTTTATGTTTCAAGAGCCGTAAACTAAACGGTAATAAAACTGTGATTTTTCATGGCAGTTCTTTAGAAACAGTAACAACTTAAAAAGTTTTGTTCAGTTGTCTCTGGAAATTTTAACATTTGGCCCTTTACTGATGTGCCATAAAGTTAATATATCAGAGTAGTTTGTATGCCGCCATTATAAAATATAGCTGGTGGCTACTTTTTTATTATCACTGGCAGCCTCGTGGTGAAACTTGAATGTGTACGTTCCAGAGAACATTGCATTTTTTACAACAGGTTCTAATAGGACATCACTACTGTGTGCAGGCAAATTTCGTGCATCTCATGTTTTTGCACATAGGCTTCAATCTTAAGATTTGGTTCTTGGTCTCTCCATTATACAGGGTGAGTTTTTCGTACCGGCTCGGTCGATAACTCCACTACTGTAGAACATAGCAAAAAAAGTTGTATATAAAAGTTGTAGCCACGGATATGCTCCTTGCTCAGAAAGTATTTAGATTTATACTGGGTGGTCCGTAACTACGTGGTGATGCAAACGTGCATTTTTTTAAATGAGACACCCTACATATTATTCCATATTAAAATTCTGCTAATGATTTCCGTTCTTCCAATATAGGGTTTTGTTACATTATACAGGGTATTTCAAAAGTTATGTCCATTTTTATATCCAAATTGCGGTCAAATGAACGTACCGTATATCAAAAAGAAATGAATCAAAAATTACTTTTTTTTACATAGGGAGATTGAAAATATCCTCTAGTTCTAAAATCGGTTTTAAAAAAAGCCCGTAGCGCATATTTGTATACAGGGTGATGTAGAATGCAAAATCTAGATTTTCTCTCTTTTTTTAAATGTAACCCCAATATTTTATTGTACCAAACAATTTCTTTTAATATGCTCTTTCATCTTTATGTAGCACTTGTTATGGCTGCATTTATCAGTTTCTGAGATATTTCGATTTTTCTACAAATTTTAAATATACCTTCTATTTGTTTACTGAAATTTATTTATTTTGAGAAAATGCTATCAAATTTTATTTTTGCTTGACAAACAACTAAAACATAAGGCAATAATAGTGCTTGATCAAGTCAAAACACTGAATTAACGAGATAATGTAGGTCAAGTGTGCTGAGGAAACAATTTTATAGACGTCATGCATAATTATCAAGCAGATCTATCAGGTAGGCTATGAAATATCAAACGACACGGTCCAAATAAAACGACTCTTCAGTCTTTCAAACGCATTAGATTTAGAGTGCCTCCGTTCTGGATGTTGCTGTTCATAGTTGATATATTCTAAAGGCAAGTAGACAATTTCTCAAAGATTCTCCTAAATACCCTCAATGGAAAAATTAATTTTTAAAGCTGGTTTTTCACACAGTACGGAATTATTGAGCTGGTTATGAAAACTGTCAATTTTTCAAAGCCTGCCTGATAAATATGCTTGATAATTACGCATCACGCCTACAAAATTGTTTCCTCAGCATGCTTGACTTTATTATCTCGATGATTTAGGGTTTTGACTTCATCAAATAGTATCATGACCTTATAACTTAGTTGTTCGTTAAATAAAAAACAAATTGGATAGTACCTTCTCAAAATAAATAAATTTCAATACACAAATAGAAGCTATATTTTAAAATTACCGAAAAATCGAAATATCTCGGAAAATGTGGACGTAGGTACAACAAGTGTTATACAAAGATAAAAGAGCATATTAAAAGCAATTTTTTGGTATAATAAGATATTGGGGGTTACATTTAAAAAAATAGAGAAAATCTAGATTTTGCATTCTACATTACCTTGTATACGAATATCCGCCACGGGCTTTTTTAAAACCGATTTTAGAACTAGAGGATATTTTTAATCTTCTCATGTAAAAAAAATGATTTTTGATTCATTACTTTTTGATAAAGTGCGTTCATTTGACCGCGATTTGGATATAAAAATGGACATAACTTTTGAAATACCCTGTATAATGTAACAAAACTATATATTGAAAGAACGGAAATCATTAGCAGAATTTGAATATGGAATAATGTACAGGGTGTCTCATTTAAAAAAATGCATGTTTGCATCACCACGTAGTTATGGATCACCCTGTATAAATCTGAATATTTTCGTAGCAAGGAGCATATCCGTGGCTACAACTTTTATATACAACTTTTTTCGCTATCTTCTACAGTAGTGGAGTTATCGACCGAGCCGGTACTAAAAACTCACCCTGTATGTACCCTCCATGAGTTATTATGTCTTCGCAAATTGTTATTAGATGCTTAAGATAACAGTTGCAGTGAAAGAAGCAGTTTATTAGTTTTAGTGTCGACAACGATATCCACATGTTGTTAGTCAATTGGTAACTTGGTCTGTCTGATGCTTTTTCAACGATTGGTTGTAGTAATCAATATCGGAAATGAGTCCTTGCTTCCTGAATATATGGAAAACCAAAATTGAATGGAAATGCTCACTAACTTTGCTGCCTCTTACATGTTGAAGCAACCCTGGATCAAACGTCCCACCCAGATATGACTGTCTGTATTTTGCTCATACCTCTTCCCACTTCACTGCCGTGTTGTTTGCTTCCCATAGTACCTGGATTGTGCAAGGAGTTTTCAAGGATGGGCAAGATAAGGATGCTCTATCGTCTGGACCTCCCCGGAGGCACATAAATGATCCTCAGCGTATCTACATTTCACTAGGTTATTACCAGACCTGCCCATTTGGGATCTGATCTCGTTGAAATCTTTCCAAGTCTTCCATTATGGATTTAAGTCTGGATGCTGGGATCTTGTGACCATATAGAGGGTGTCCTTTATCTAATGACCATCTACTCCGTTCTACCATACATGAGGCTTCTTACCTGATTTGTGAGGAGGGGGGGGACTATTCCTAACATGTATAGGTGGTCCAGGTTGGTAGGTTTTAGACAGCCCGTAATTATCTGAGAAAACCAGCCCTGTTAAAGTGTTTAACTGGTACATTTTTAATAGGCTATACTAAAGTTGCGTGCTGTTTCTGAAATGTAGCTTCATAGTTAGTCATAAAAACTGAATTCTAATACTTCGATTTTGTCACAGAAAACCCATATTATTGTAATAATTAAAGTGGTTTAAGTACTACTACTTTCAATTAAACATCTTAATAGTAATGATTAACGAAAGTTACTATAAAAATAAATCGGTAGCTGTCATTATGGGTATTCCTATCGTAGACACTTCAGGTCACAATGACAATTAAACTAGTTGAAGTTCTGCAATTTCCAATTAAACATCTTAATTCCCCAAGTTTAAGGATATTACAGCTGTGATAAGTCACGAAATACGCATAACGATCGTTTCCCGAGGTGGGGGATGTTTACCATGCTCCATCTCTTTTCTTCTTGTTTGAGGGCAAGCCAGTGCGATAGAGATAGGTGCTCTTCACTGTTGTAGTGTTATTTTACAATTCAGTTGGTCGTTAGTGGTTACAGTACGGTTATAGGTGTGAGGTGCATTCGCTGTTCGGTTGTACTATCACATGCTGTTTTGTGTACCTATAAGTTTTATGCGTGCTTGTGTCTTTGTGTGTGGAACAGAATAGGTACCTACATGGTGAAATATAGCTTTGGAGTACACGAGTCGTACATTTTGCTTTGCTGTTAGATCAAAATATGTAGCAATTTCCCAATGACATTAGGTGTTCGTAGGTGTAATAAACGTTTTATGTGCAATAACAACTTCTTTGTTATGAAAACTAAAGATTTTAATTTTTGTTATAATGATTTTTGATTAACTATTTTACCAAGAATAAAGATTGTTTTGAATCTATTTGCTTTTTTTAATCCCTCTAGTTGAGTATAGGAATTATCGGTATTAAATTAAGAAAAAAGAAAAGTATTGGTATTAAAGTTTTTCATTATAACAGTTTAATTCATTGTCTGTAGTACAATGACAAAAAGAATGTCACTAATAAATAACCGTAATAAATAGTCCTATTTAATTGAGGGTATTAAACAAGTGAATAACCTTGGAGATGTGGTTTAATTGTAACTATTAAACTAAGCTACAGTCACAGTGACATTTTTCTGAAAACCACTGATCTGAGATTGCTCACTACCACAATTAATTCTAAACAGAATTCACTATTCAAGCGCAGCAATTAAACGGTTTAATTGCCACGTATTTTGATGCAAAATTTAATTGCGGTGATTAAAATTTTAATTGTGACGATTAAAGTTTTCTCTCAGTGCAGGTGTCGTTCAGGGTAGGGTCCAGTTTATTAGCATGAATCGATCTGGACCATACAGGGCATGGGTATTCTGCTGGGGCAAAACACTTGGCTTGTCGTTCCCAATACGCCATTGGAGGTTAGCCAGATTGCGAGGAACGCCGTTCATATTAACTTTTGCTCAAATCTTTTCTACGTGTTTTTCATAGGAGAGAGTCTTGTGTAAGGTAATACCCAGATAAACTGGGTACTTTCTACTGTACGTAGAAAGGCTGCATCGTACAGGGAGAGACATGAAGCTTCGACATAGAATCGACACCCCTTTCACGGTATTTTACCCGCTCATTAAAGGGTAAAATCCAGGAAAAGCTTTTTTAAGCTCACGGAAGAATTCGAAGTGGCTCCAGTAGGTATCCTGGATCAGTGGAGATCTGCCAAATAATGCCCCTGAATGACACCATCTGAAGAGATGGCGCCAGAATCTGATGAGTGCTGGAGCGCACGGAGATCCCTTAACAGCCCTGCCAGCCGACACTCTGCGATTGTGGAGAACCCCAAGCAACAAGATATCTGCACAATGGGCCTATACCGTGATCTCAGATTGATCAATTTATTTACTGCGGTATTATTTTTGATGATACATAGAACCGTTTACGGTAAAAAGTCAGCAGAAAACTTGATCCGAATGAGAATATCACTAAAAAGAAAATTGTACTGTAATTTGAAATAGCCGATGATGACGTCACCTGTAGGGAACCAATGTGAAGAGTCCTTTCTGTAGGGAACCAATGAGAAGCGTCCTTTCGTGGTCCGATGACTACGAGCCGATGCTATTATTTTGTACCAGTGAGCCCTTATTGGTTCCCTACAGGTGACGTCACGATCTGGGCGGGAAGTGTATGGCTTCAAAAAATTCAATATTTAGAGCAATCTTTTTCAGTTATAAATACGATAGAAAAATTTTGTAAAATTATTTATGGCATCTACGTGGTGTCAGGGTTCGTTTAAGCCAATAAACCAAAAATGCAGCTCTGCAGACCTAATGTTGGCCCAACCGAACGCCATTGACGTAGCCCACATCTGGGCAAAAATTGTGTAATCGTTATATATGTACATAGGCGTAGAGTACTTGTCCTATATACATAATCTTTTATTTTATTTTATACTATTTGTAATTTTATATAAAATATGTGCGCTATAAGTGTGCGTAGGATGCTTCTGACTCAAATCAAAAAATTGTTATGCTATAGCAGCAGTCTCGATATTTTTTGATAAGTGAATGAATTCGACTGACGCTTGTTCAGTTTTTAGCAGCCATATTGGACGAGCGTAAATCAAATTCGCCTACAGCGGTACAGCCATTATAACTACACCCTATCCGGTAATTCAGCCCTCTACCGCTGTTCGAAAAGCTTGTCCGTCCGTTGACCGTAAAATCCGCGAATTAGCGATACATCAATGAGGATGGGCTGTGGTAACGGGAGTGGGCGGTGGGGGGGGGGATGACCCTGGATGGCGCCCTTAGAAGGACCTCACTTCAGTAAACAAAGGGAGCATCTAATTAAGTCCAATCATGGCCGCCTCATCTGATCCATTAGTCGCCCTGCCGTGTTTGTACACAAATCCCGACTCTATAATACAACGGCACAACAACTAGGATGTACGACTGAGGGCTTTTTGAAAAATATGGATTTCCTATCTGGTTATATGCATTGTTACAAAGCTTTTTTTCAAAGTCTAAAGCAGAGTGCAGCGCATGAAATACTGGCATCAGGGTCAGCCTGTTATGGAACCATAGAAAGCCTTCCATAAAAATAAAAAGCACTGGGAAGCTGTTAGTTTCTAGATACGGGAATTCGATTCTCAATACAAAACAAGCGTGAAGTTGTATCGAATTCTCCGAATAATCAAAATAATATAGTGACAAATTTGCGTACTTTAACAAAAAAGCCTACTATAGAAAATACCTTTAAACTTCCTATACTGATTTAACATCCTGTTCCATATTATGCACTTACATAAACATATACTTGTTGATGTAACACACACATTTCAGAAATTGAACATAACATGTAAAATTGACCGTACGCACACTTTCTGACTGAAAAATGTATAGTGGCACAAACCAAACATGTAATGAGTTTTTTAAACATATTTTCAGATTGTTAAGCCATTTACCTCGAATGCTCCTTAAAAAAAGAATATTTTTTAGAGCTATGCACCGGCGCGAGTTTGGAAAATTTCATTTTTTCCAACGTATCTTCAAGATATGATTTGTCCTTCTATAGTATTTCCAACATACTAGCATTCTCATAATCTGCCCATTTCTGCAAAGTTATTTTATAATCCGCACATATTGCATTTTTTTTCGTAAGTGCGATTCACAAGTTGATCTCGTTTGAAACCGCAAATGTAACATCGAAATATACGTAGTTAATAAAAATCCCTTTTTGCTGATGATGTAGGAGTCAGTAAAGATATATCCTTGGAGTTTGAACATTAATCTTTAACAATGAAAAAAATCATGAGTGGGACATCTGAGTGAGAGTGGAAAAAAACGGATAGAGGTAGATAGATTCGTCGTCAGGATGACCGCAGCTATCCACCTGAATGTTAATATCTATCGTAGATAACAAACTTCATTTTATCCTAAGACATTGAAAAACGAAATGGAGGCCAAGGTAACTTCCGCAGATTATTGTGTGGCTATTTCCATTTCCATTGAGCTTTGCATGCCCACATATGCTAAAAATATACTCTATACTGACGTTTCACTCAACTGTATAATATTTGAAAGAGAAGTAATTAGAAATATAACTTTCTAACAGTAGCACTGACATATCAGTGTCAGCTATGAGTTGATATGGACTGCAGCCTCAACGCGAGTCCAAAAACCCCATCGTATTTAAATGCAACAATAAACCGCAATAAACCATAATAAAATCTTATTGATTTCGTTGAGTTCATTATTCAACATTGTCCAAGCTATTCATCATAGTCTTCATAAAGACGTTTCAACCACAAACTGCCAAATAATAAGCTTTTATTAATTACCGTACTTCCGGCACCTACTGGTATGCTTAGTGCATATTTCTATTGAAGCTTTTACAAGGGATCTTAATAAAATTCATTTTTGGTCACAGCAGTGGTTGTTGCCTCTAAACAAACAAAAATGCACTGTACTCCATATACGCCGGAACAACCGCCAGGAAAATATTTTAGGGATGGAGTCGAGATCTAAGCATGTCATCCTCAGAAGAATCTTACAGTTCTTGGAGAGTGATAACCAGCGACTTGAAGGGAGAAACCCATACTAACACCATAGGAAAGAAGGAAGATAGTCTAGTTTGCCTCACAAGAAAAGCCTTTCACAATTGCTTATTTTAAAGCTACATACAAGTACTTACATCCTAAACTAGAACTTGCACTAAACGTCTTGAATCCCTACTTTATTAAACTTCTTGAAAGAGTTCAGGGAAGAGTCACGTAAATCCCTTGTTCCCTAACCAACTAAAGAGACTCAACTTACCACAACCCGGGAGAGAAGAGTTCATGGTGAGCTGATTGAAATTTTCAAGTGGAGCAGTGGGTACTACACTTGTGAGTAACTTTTTGAGATTAGCACAACTCGACAACTCAGGGGTCACTACAAGAAGTAAGAGAAATAGAAAAACAGCCAACTACCTAGATAAAGAATAGTGTCAATGGGTTTAAGTCAAGAGTGGATATTGAACTGCAACAAATAATAATAATAATTGTTCGGTAAAAATACACTAACATGTATGTAAAAGAAGAAAAAAAAATGTATACGTGAAAATCTTGCCGAAAGGGCGAATTTCAGTTACGCAACACACAGGTGATACGGAACTGTTGTGCCACTTAATAATAAGAACGAATTTTTGTTTTTAATTTTTTGAGTTTTATTTGGTTTTATATGATTTTTTAAAACCTTCACAATGTTGATCTAACCTATTTGTAAACGGCATAATGCTGAACAGCTTTATCGGATATGAGACTTGCCTGTTCAGCCATGGTAATAGTAATAGAATTTTAATTCAAGCTTCCTACTACCTTGAAAATAACTCATAATCAAAAAATCAAAAGCAATACCCACGATACGATTCTCGCAGAGAAATGTGTAGGGGGAGTGTCAGCTGAATCACTCTTCCTCGGTTTGACATAGGCCTTGAAGTTTTTCTCTGGAGGAGCCGCATGACCCGTAACGGAATATGACAGGTGCCATTATTCACTGAAAAAACAACGCCTCGTGCGCTGGAGAGAATTTTGTTAGGAACAGAA
The DNA here is from genome assembly GCA_951848785.1 of Callosobruchus maculatus. Taxonomy (NCBI): domain Eukaryota; kingdom Metazoa; phylum Arthropoda; class Insecta; order Coleoptera; family Chrysomelidae; genus Callosobruchus; species Callosobruchus maculatus. Next base: position 21,236,037 of record CATOUR010000014.1, on the reverse strand, counting down.
TGAAGAATAATGCCTGGATTTTTCCACCTACATGGAAGTTTAATATTTGTAAGCCGATGCGCCGAGGAAAATATTAGAGTCACTCATCTGTATTTATTCCATGAAGAGTAAGACAAATTCCAGTTACTTAACGACAGGTCACTTCGCATAGCATGCCTACGGCAAAATGATAAACTACGAAGGCCATGCACGGTTTATAGAGGATACTCTGTTAGCATTTAGCAATAACTAGAGTAACGTCCAGTAACTACTTTTATCAACACTCTGCAATAGACGTCTGAAGATGCCAAATGTGAATGCTAAATGTCTTCTTGTTGAATCACTAGGTCACTAGAGACTATTGAGTAAAGCTGAGAAACTGTTGAGTAGCAGGTGGTAGCTTCATTTTGATCTAAAAGCTGATAGAATCCATCATTAGCATGAACTAAAGAGCCAACTATAGGGAAGATAATGCCGCTAATGACGTCACTACACGAAGAAGACATAGACCAAAATTCATTATTCAGGGTGTCCACTTAGTGTGTAGTACTCAAATATCTCGCAATATATAACTAGTAGAAGAAAAATAAAGGTTTGTGTATAAAATCTAATGTACTTCCAGTAAAATAAAGACTTGTGCAGGAAAAACTATTGAGTGGTATTTGATAAAAAGTTTGGGGATGAGTTTGATGGCTAACGTACAAAATAATATTTCAATAATAACGCCCAGCTTTCATTTGATTTTTTTTTTGTTATAAGAATATAACGTGTCAAGAAAATTCTGGGATACCCGAAATTTCAACTTTCGATCTGCCACATTATGATCACGTTGTCATTAAGACTCGCAAACATAGCAGGCAAATCAAGGCTTGTATTATTATTGAAACACTTTTTATAGAACAGGCGATCTGGCTTGAGGTTGTCCTATGCAAATGAGGATGGAATCCAGGAACTTATTCAATCAGACGTAGGTTTCATGCGGAGTTATGGTTAGATTACTACCACGTGTCTAATGTATCCTAATGCCACATACCGCGATGCAGCCTTCCTCAGCGGAATTTCCGAGACATTTTTTCCAACATAAGCTAAAAGAATCAAAGGGAACCTAATTTGCCTCATATAAAAGTAATAAAACTGAGACGCCGTCGTCCGCTGTCTCACTCGACGCTTTGCGACCTGCGGAATATCTCTTATATAAGAATTGATATTACTTTCTGCAGAGTGCACTGTCTACAAGACAGTTTTTAGAGAGCAGGTGAATCCCTACAAATTTGAAATATTGTCGGTTTTATTAGTTTTACCCCGGGAAATTGTTTTATATCACATGAGATATTGTTAGAGGGTTAATGGTGGCGGATGTGTGTGCGCCGGATACGAAAACGCCTTGAGGAAAAGCTAACAGAATTATAGGCGGTGAAATTCTCTCTGCTGATTTTCCGTGTTAGGTACATGATGGGTGCATGCTGGTCACTTATAATTTATGAATACGGGCAATTAGGCGACAGTATGAATCTTGAATCTATTTGTTGTGTTTATTTAAATTACAAGTTTTTGTCGAACCCAGTACTACACCATTATATTATCAGTTCACTGTTATGAATACTGATTGTGCGAAGAAAAGCGTTTTCGATGATGAGGGCCCATTTTTACCGAGATAACTTCGTCATCTAAAAAATGTTACAGAATTGCCTGCTAGACCTTTTAAGAACTTTACACAACATAAAGAATTTTGAAAATGATGAATATTTTCGAGCTCTAAATAGATATCTATGGCTTACGATCATTTTATCTGGCTTCGTTCACTTGTGATATCCGATTATAGACAGGTTTGAGCCGCTAAGTGTGAAAGTGAGGTGTACATCACACTGCAAAGCAAAGAAACCTAAGGACAACTACAATTAGTGAAGTTTTAGTGCCTTGTGTAGATAATTTGTAATTAAGAATTAGTTTTCTTGTAGGTTTAAAAAGTCCTCAAGAACTCATCAAAAAGCAGACCATCTGAAACATGTTACGGTATCGCTTGCTAGAGCCTCGAAGAACTTTATACAACATAAAGAATTTGGAGAATGGTAAATATTTTCGAGCTGTAAGTAGTTATCTGAGTGAGGAAACTGTGGCTTACGGTCATTTCATCTGGCTTCATTCATTTATGGTGTCTGATTATAGACAGGTTTGAACTGCTCAGTGTAAAAGTGAGGTAGGTGTACATCACATTACAAGGCAAAGAAACCTAAGGACAAAATCCAATTAGTAAAGCTTCAGTGCCTGGTGTAGATTATTTGTACCTATTATCTATTAACAAATTAATAGCTAATTATATTGAAGCTATAATATATTTATAGGTCTGCGTATGTACTGCTCTAAAATAGAAATTGGTTTACCTTAACTAAGATAAAATAGTCTTACCTAAAATGTGTTTGCAGAAAAGCGGCAAGGAAACTTACCTGTAAAGAAAGGAACAATTAGTATAATCTTAAATTAGCACAGAACCTGAAGGATTTGTTTTGATTACGAAACCCCGTAACTTTGTCTTGATATTTCAATTAAAGAAGTTGCGCATAGTTTGGTAGCTCACACTAGATTTGCCGAATGTTTTTTCCTTAAGGATGCCTGATATGAACAGCAACGTAAATTGGAGAGCGCAGAAATGAGCTCCAAAATATATTCAGTGCGAATAACAAAATAAAACAAATCAAAAGTACCAGACGTAACGTGATGGTAATATTCAAAATACAACCTTTGATAAGCCTATATAAATTTAATGAATTATGATAAAAGGACTTTTCTCTTTTTGTCTTATTCCGTCACTAAAACTACACAGTATCTCACTTGTATACTGAAGCTTTCTCGTTAGAGTACGTGCTGTTTACTATGGATACTATTGAATGCAATTACTCCGAAGCCACTTTTAATAATATACCTTCTGTACGGATACAACACTCCACAATTCTTGCATGACCTTGGCGTTTAGTATTTGTTTCCAACAATTATATATCGCACAGGATTAAAGAACTATCAGTACCAGATGAAAACGTATACCTGACAACCCATTTGGTTCAAAAATTGGTGCTGAGATAACATTTACATGGACCTGGAGGAAAAAGTCTATTCCCCTGCTTCGTGTTCGATTATGAAAAAAATATTTGGTTGTGGAGAAAACAGCTGTGTCTGAGTTAAAATACGTGTTCTTGCCTGGAATCTTACACTTGTGTCATATTTTTATTTATACTTCCTTATATTATCTACTACTTTACTCTCAGGTTTCAAAGTGTCAGTACTTCTGCATTACTTGTTAAGGAACCTTTGTGATTTTAATGCATTCTTCTTAGAAATGTTAGATTCTCAAGTATTCCATTTGAAGAATTAATCCTCGAAACACCCGGTCGCGCTCCCACTGAAATAATTTTTACATTAATAGTAAGACTCATAAGTGAGACTATCATTTCTGTACAGTGTCGAATTATCTAAATATTTACATGTTTACTTGTGCTGTTTTCGGGCTGTACGGAATGTCATTTTCTTGAGGCAGTGGACTACCTTATCTTTGATTCTGGTAGAAAATTATCACGGTTAATCCGGAAACGTGCTCGGATAATCGGTACTTTAATAAATACAAGTTTATGTATATTTTATTTTTATAATAGTCTCATAACGTATTTGACCCTGGTTGTTGGTGGTCGTTATTCTGGAATGTTGTGTGATGAGCAGATTATAACATAGTTATCATCTGACGTTTAGTTCTTGACGGCAATCAACAGAAATGAAGTAGTGAGTATGAAGTTTCAAGACATCCACTCTACTTTTGTGTTCTTAGTCCGATTGAATTAATGCGGAGCGATTTAAGAAAAGAAATAATATGAGAAAGTACAATACTTGTGAATATTGTTAGAGGTAGAGGTACATTTAATAACTCAAGAAGAATGGCGAAACTGGATTTAACATGTAACAAAGGTAGAGTCGTCATTTTCAAGTATACGAGCGAATGAAACTCTTATCAATCTTAGCAACTCATCTTAATCTGATTTTAACTGACGAATTCTTTTTATTTCCTCATTTTTCACATGTACTCTTAAATACCATTACTAGACTGTAAGTTTGAATTTTACTTATTGTACATTTTGTAACGTAAATTTATATCTACTAGAAGTGTAACAAGCAGCTACGCGTCGCTGTGCTTCTTTATAATACATATTTCTAATCATTAGAGGAGATTAGCTTTCTGAAAAATTAGGGCTATAAAATAACAATACGGTACAAGTCAAACGTTTCTACTATAAGTGTGGTGGTGATGTGATATTCTGATTCGTATTTTGAAAAATCGATACGCTAAACAAGAAATAAAACAACTGAACCTGAAAAATACTACTCCTGATTACATTTTGGCGAGTAGTTGCGGAAACCATTCCTAAATCAAATCATTACCGAACAAAATAGAACTACAATTCCCATCAATGGTGCATTTTACATGTAGTGTCCATTACAGTCGTGGAAAATTGATCGACTGGGATTTTAATAAAATCGGGCGGATGAGCTGGACGGATCGATAGCCAGGCTGCGAAACAGAGAGGAAACTGCGAACAATGATGCAGTTTGCTTCGGACAAATAATAATAGCCGAAAATTGCTCAAATTAAACTTTAAATGGTCCCAGGCCTGTTTTCGATTACAGTTTTATGGCACTATCTGTGTATGCGTGCCACACTAAACACACGCTTCGTGTCAAGCCGCGTGGTTGGCATATTTTTTTGTATGCCAGGCATATCCAAATTGTTAGCATTCCATTTTTGTGTAGGGGCGTGAAATGGGGATGGATTTTCAAATATCGAATATCTTTTCCACCTGAACTGAACGTTTTTCAGGTTTTACGTTGTCGCAGCAGAACCTTTAGCATATTTTTATTTATTGATTATAGGTATAACTAGAAGCTATAATCTTCTTCCAAATGAGAAACACAGTCAAGCTCTGAAAAACGGTGTTGTACATAATCTTCTTAATTTTTCGGAAACGGACAACGTAGACGCTTTCTACTGGAGCTTCAGTATACCTTACACTGATTTTTTCCATATTTTTTCTGACAGTTGACTAGAAGTTCGAAAAGCTGGAGATCACTTGCTGAACCAAAGTGCTTCAGACATGTACCCCACAAATCGTTTATTAAAAGATAATTATATGAAAAATTGTACCACAGTTTTGAAGAATCATATATTTATGCTTATTATATTCTTATGTGCTGAGCTGTATTTGGGAACACGGACAACTTAGTTACCTTCTGTTGTGATAAGTTTTCTCTTAAAAGTGTATTTGGTGACACGATTCGTAGTTTTTGGATTTTGCCTCTATTCATTACACGAGAGCTAAGCTATAGAATATGTTTGAGAAAATAGTCGTGAACGGATAAAATCGCAGGATTTATACAAATAGCGGCTGCAAGCCTATCAAAAGGACAACGTAATGAAAATTGGTGTCACCAATATATATTTCTTGATGACAATATTTAGGTTTCAGCAAGGCGACACCGCTCTTGAAACATTTACCACTTTACACGCATTTGCATCGTATCGTAATTAGTAAAATTATCACTAATACATTTGGACTACTGGCTATGAGATTATACAACAGTGTTGATGCAAACTTTGTTATGAGGAGACGCCTGTGCTAATAAATCTGGAGTTATTCTAAACCAACCAATGTTAATAATATATATTGCGTCCTTAGAGGAACAACTGAACATAGAGGTAGTAAACAACTAATTCTAATAGGCCGACATCTTTTCGTACGTTGTCATATTGACCACCAGATACGACAATCATAACTATTTACTATCATTTTAATTGTATAGCATCCAGGAATATTCCATTCTACGTTAAAAAAGACTTTATTTTGATGGTTCAGGAACGATTACAGCAAAATCAATAGATATGTTGCATACTGCATATTTCTTCATCATAAACGCAAATTCTGAAGTCTTGCATAATTTTGAGGAGCTGGCAACGCCGCATGCCCTCAACTGTCAAACGTTTGCTTTGTTTATTGTTTGTGCGTCTTTTATGCTTGGTCAGTAAAATCCGAGGTAAAATCGAATTTGCTATTTGTTGGTAACTCTAGTGAAGCCTTTCGGACTTGCTGTGCGACATTCGAGTGTAGTTAACAGTTTTTCAAGATGACACTCAAAAAGTGGTGTTTGTAACATGGTTTGCATTGGAAGAATTTTCAGGTTAGTTGGCGTTACACAGCATTGTTTACAATTTGAACTGTCACTGCGAGGTGGCTGAAGTGTCAAAGATGATGGCTTTGAGCACGTCATGCTGAAGTGGTTTGTTTACTACCCATATGTTCAGTTGTTACTCTGAGATTGCTTCACAAAACCATGATCTATTCAGGCATGATCCTTTGCTCTGAGGGCCATTTTCAAAATCATTGGCGATCTGTGTTAGTGAAATTTCTGTGGAGGTTATATTCGCAATATTAATTTTATTATTGGTTAGAAAACAAACGGTTAATTAATAGTATATCGTTCAATGAGCGGTCATTACTCTAATATATCACGCAGTTGAAGTTTGCACGAACCGCGGGCGAGTGCATTAAATTAACAAGCGAGTTATTGCCATTACCACGAGGTAAGTACCTACTATACTTTATCTACGACCGAAGCTATCAATAGTACCATTTAAACACATATTATAATCATTATACCATGATGACAACTCAATCTCAGCTCTGTTGCTAAAATAAATATTGTCACCGTTCTAATTAGAGTTTGCCGCTTCATAGCAATATTTACGGTTATTATTAGCATCTACTTTAATACTGTACACTTCCAAGAGATCAGTTCTGGTATCCAGTAGACGGCTAGATCATGAGTAATAAAAAATAATTCATGCTGTTTGCTTATATGTAGTATAACCTGATTAGGAGTGGTTTGATAATTGCTGTTTGACTTAATGGGAGTAAATAAGCTCATTTGCGTTCAAATTGGCACCAAGTATATGTGTTCCTCAGATATGTTAAGACAGGGATAAATAAGGAAAAAGAGCAGCAAATTATACCAGTGAGGAAAGTTATTTATCAATTTCACTCCTGAAAAAATATCAAGATATAATTAGAACATGAAAAAGCTATGCCACGACGTAACCACAGAAAAAACGTATATTAGAATCTTATTGAAAAAAGGTTTAGTGCTTCCTGTACAACAAATGGAGAAATAAGCGTCAAATTTTAGTAATATTAAAAATAAAAGGTTCACCAAAAACAAATTCTTGCGAATTTTGGGCGTAGGGATGTGGCGACCCCGTCGCCCAGAGGTGATGATACACCTTGCACCGACGACAGTGCATCGTGTACTATTATCTGTGCAATCAGCCACAGGGGGCAGAAGTGCAGTCACTTAGCTTCGCCCGCGGTGCAATCACCCCCACATCGGAATATTTCCGGGAAACTAGAAATAGGCTCCCGGAAATAGGCGGCGCGTAATGGCCTCACGGTTCATGTTCCGTCGCTAGGCTGATGTTCTCGGTTTCTCATAAGTAACAAATTAAATTAATTGAAAGTAAAAGATGCTCAATGGCTCTTCCAGGGTCAAAAGATTCCGGAGGTAAAATACCTGGCCGTTCGGATCTCCGGGTGCCAGGTGGTCCGGGGGGAACATTAAGCGAAGTTTGTTTAAAGAATTGTGCTGCCACTCCTCGTCAGGCTAACAACAGAAGCCGTCCTTCGCAGCAACTTCGCACTGACGACAGGCCCGAAGGCCAGAGAAACTTTTTCAGAGCCGACTTTACGAATATACGAGGTCTTGCCTCCAACATAAACTCTGTCCATCAACACCTTCAGGCAGAGAAGCCACACATTCTGGCTCTTACGGAAACTCAAGTCGGCTCTTCAACAATGGATAACCTCTTTAGATATCCCGGATATGACTTATACACCCGATTTAGACGTAGGCTTGGCGTATGCGTGTACGTTAAATCTGGGCTTTCTTGTCATCGAGAAGAAGAGCTCGAACTGGAAGGATTTGACATCATATGGCTCAAAATATCCTTCCAAAATCATTCCAAATGTATATGCTGCATTTATAGGCCACCAAGCAGTAACAACTGCAATGAGCTCTTCGAGAAGCTTTCAACCACTGTGGACGCGCTGCCATCAGACCACCCTTATTCAGAGATAGTCTTTCTGGGTGACTTCAACGTTCACAACTCATACTGGCTGAAACACTCAAACAAAACGGACGACGAGGGACGTGAAGCTGAAGCCTTCGCTATCAGCTGCAGCTTGGAGCAGATAGTCAAAGAACCAACAAGGATTCCCAGCCGCCACGGAGATTTTGCTAGTCTGTTGGACCTATATCTCACAATTACTCCAACGGTCTACACAGTGAAAGTAACCGCCCCACTGGGATCGTCTGACCCCAACACCGTCTCGACGCTATGCAGTCCTTTCCCTGGAACGACATCTGCTTCAAGTCACGAGACCCATCAGCTTGCGCTCAAGAAATAACAGAGGTATTCATATCCGGCATGGAAGCCTATATTCCTCATGTCGTCAAGCATCCCTGCAAAAACAAGCCATGGTTCAATCAGCGTTGCAGAGATGCAGTTACCTCTAAAAACCAACATTACAGAGAATGGAGGAAAAATCCAAATGCTGAGAGCCACCGCAGTTTTATCGACGCCAGAAAAAATTAAGAACAAGCTCCTCTCATGTCCTAGTTCGTCCAGAACATTCTGGTCTGTAGCTAAGGCTGTTAGTCAGAACTTTTCCCATTCGTCAATACCACCCTTGACCAGAGAGGACAAATCCATCGCTTCTGCTCCTAAAGAAAAAGGAGACATCTTGGGGAATCTCTTCGCAGCCAATTCTACTGTAGACTTTCAAGGAAGTACTCCGACCACCACCATAAGCGTGAACTCGAGAATGGCAGAGGTCAAATTTCAACATCGAGATGTAAAAAGCATCCTCCAAAAACTGAACACCAATAAAGCTACTGGTCATGACCAAATTCCAGCCATTGTCCTTAAACGCTGTGCCGCTGAGCTTGCATCTATTCTTTGCAAGCTTTTCAAACTTTCGTACCAACGAGGCGTGTTTCCCGCTTCGTGGAAGATTGGCTGCGTACAACCCATCCCTAAGAAAGGCAAAAAACTGATCCGACCAATTATAGACCTGTGGCTCTTCTCAGTATCATGTCTAAGGTTATGGAGACTGTCATTAACACACAGCTCCTGAAATACCTGGACAACAATAACATCATAAATGATCGCCAGTATGGCTTCCGTAAGCACAGGTCTACAGGTGACCTGCTTGCCTACGTGACTCACTTGTGGAACAGGGCAATAGACAATCATGGCGAATCCCGTGCTGTTGCACTTGATATATCGAAAGAAAGCTTTCGACAGAGTATGGCATGACGGACTTCTGGCCAAGCTTGCTGCTTATGGACTACCACCTGGCCTGCGCCAGTGGCTGAATAGCATTTTGAACGACTCTGTTTGTTGTAGTCGAGGGCTATTCATCAGACGTATTTTCAATAAACGCCGGTTTTCCTCAGGGATGTGTCCTATCCCCTACACTGTTTCTGCTGTACATCAACGAGCTGCTGGAAATAACATCCAATCCAATCTACAGCTTCGCAGATGACAGTACATTGGTGTCGTGCATGGAACCAGGCAAGCCACTATCATCCCAGGAGACGGTACGTCAGCGACAGCAGCATGCCTCACAGATCAACGCTGATATCAAAACAATTGTCGAGTGGGGATTAGCAAATAAAGTACAGTTCAACGTACAAAAAACTCAGGCAACAACACTTACAAAGAAGTCTGAACTGTACTGTATTTACTAGTTTCCGCTCGAAAATTGTTTTGATATCTACGTTGATCTGTGAGGCATGTTGCTGTCGCCGACGTACCGTCTCCTGGGATGATAGTGGCGAAGCTGTAAATTGAATTGAATGATAATAATAATAATATGCATTTATTTCCGACAGGTGCACACCCAATTACAGGAAATATCAAATATACAAAGAATAACAAGAGACTAAAAACTAAAAAAAACTAAAACTAAAAAATCAATATATACTATATAATCAATACCAATCACTAGCGTTGTATGGTATCCAGGTAACAATTTACAATTTGAGATTTACTATCGTTAAATATATCGCAGCTATTACTACAATTATTAGCTAAAGTACACATTCTATGAACAGGAGATTCAGTTAGCATGTTGGTACGCCAAATTTGCTTACCAACCGTGGAAATGGAGGGTCACCCCATAGTCGAATCACCTTCTGTCAAGCTTTTGGGAATCAACATCAACAATAACATGTCCTGGCACGACCACGTCGTCAGTATTGCTAAAACGGCATCCCAGAAGCTTGGAGTTTTGTTCCGCTGTAGGAAGTTGTATATACCAGAGCAACTGCTGCTGCTGTACAAGGCACAGATCCGACCATCGCTGGAGTATTGCTCCCATGTGTGGGGATGCGCTTCGAAGCACTCTTTAAAGCTTCTGGACACTATCCAGAAAAGAGCGATTCGACTAACCGTTTCGCCAAACCTCACAAAGGACCTCCACAGCCAGGAACATCGAAGAAGGGTGGCTGACCTATCCCTGTTTTACAGATTCTATCACGGAAGGTGTTCGATTGAGCTCTCTCAGATAATAACATCACAGGCCGTCCGAACCAGGAAAACTATAGAAGCTCTGCGAGCTCATTCTTACCAGGTCGAGGTCCTTACTCCCCGAACTAGTCTCCTCCAGCATTCCTTCTTTTGGAGAACTTCGACGCTGTGGAATCAGCTGCCGGGAATTTGTGTCCCGACGGCTACAACCTGAAGCGTTTCAAATCTAACGCGAACCGATACTTATCCTCTCACAGCGCTTCTACAGCGCCATAGGTTTTAAGCCTTTGCGGGAGGCCGACCATAAAAAAAAGAATAAAAGCAGAGGGAGTGTAATATACTTTCTCAATATTCCTCAATATGGTTGATTAAACCGTAAAGTGTATTCTAGGGGGACAACAAATTAGTATTCATCCGAGGCAGGAGAAAAATTCATAACTGTGGTGGTCCTCAAAAAAATTCAGCCGTGTCAGAATATTCTCGCTTTTCATCACTATTATAAGCGTTTATACTGTGATAAAGATCAATGCTTCTATAACCTCCAATTAAGCTTAACTGTTGTCGGTTAACCACAATAAAGGTCATTAGGCCAATAGATAACACATACCTCATCTTTGGGTAAACTCAACTACTGGTTAACCATTGCTTTTGACGCAAGCCTCTGATTATGAGATGGACTGTTTTTTCCAACCTCTAGCTTTTTCAGCCACCAGTAGTCTAATTATTGTGAAAGTGAACTTCCTCGAAATAACCTTTACAAGTTAGGAAAATGTAAATGTAACCTCAACCGTCACAGTATCTCACAGCAGATGCCACGTGTAACTGTGCACGAAAAGTCAGCATTTAACGCAAACCAGATGCAGGGTAATTTCCTGGATTATGTAAAAGGCTGGACAGTTGTCCAACCTTCCGGCCTGTGCCACCGTACTATATGTAGGTATATTTTATGAATCCTCCTATCTGCATTGATGTTTCGCTGTGCAGCAGGAGATCAAAAGTGCGTCGCGGTAAGACCAAACCGCAGCCGATGCAACGGACGCGGTCATTCGTGACGCGCAGATGAAAAGATCTTTGTCGGCATGTGTGCGCGCGTTCTCTTTATCAGATGCCGCCGCTGCCGCTGCCGCTGGTGCCACGCCGCGTCGCGTCGCATTGCTTCAATTTGTATCGGAATTTCAGCTGGCGGACGTTTTAATAGAGTTTGACGTCGCCGGATGCAATAATTAACAAACAGTTCCTAAACGCTATGCTGACCCATCGGATATGTGCTGCTAGCATATACGTACAGGGTGTCCCATTTTAGAAGATAGAGAGGTGCGGTTCTCGCGACAGTGTGCAACTTTTCTGTGAAACTAAAGATGCCGTTAACAAAATTATCATGGCCCTTTTGGTTTTTGAGATACAGGGTGAAATCAAAAATTACCTATTTTGGGACCACCCTCGTATCTCGGTTGCCTTTTATCTTATTGAAAAGTTTAAGAAAGTGTCTTATAGAATTTTTTCTGTAGAGTTCAATAGTGTAGTTTGATTTTTTCCTGCCCTAACCATTTTTCAGTTATGAAGCAAACATATATTTTTTTAAATGGAACAATGTGTATATTATTTTTGGAGTCAATCTGAAATAATCCAAGCTTTTCAAAAATATATATTAGTATTAAGTTATTTTGAAAATTACGCTCAAAATTTGATTTTTCCAATTTTTACTTTATTTGTAGGCCATGGTTAATCAACTATAAATAATAAGCATCTAAGCAGTTATTACTCTACAAGAGACTTCCTTACTCAAATTCGAAAAAACAGAATCAAAATACTTTTTTTTTTAAACAATAATGTCTCATTAAAATGATGGATATTGTGTTATTATAATATTGAGTAGATAGTGGTCTATGACTAATCCATTAAAAACAAAGCAAATCTGTAGAAAACTTGCAAGACCGTCAGCTTTTAATTACATTTTTATTAAATATAGCTTTGTTTTTTCTGTGTTCTCATTTTAAGTATTGTCAGTTTTCTATAATAATGGCAGCTGAGACACTCAGAGAGACAGCATCCGTTTTCAGATATATTTGCTCGTCTAAAAATAAATATAGTTAGCTACGGATCCTCTATTCAACCACGTCCTAAAGCTTATTTGAAGTAGAATAGAGAGCAAAGGGAAACAAACGTATTAGGTTACATAGAAGCAACGCATTCATCATCTTGTAAGCACAGAGAAGAAGCTGTAGGGGTACAAAAATCAACTGCAGAAACAATTCTAAAAAAATACAATTACCATCCATACAAGTTTAAGATACTTCAACATTTCCAAAAGCTAGTCGATGTTTATAGTTTTTATTTTGATTCAAATTCAAATTTAATAGTGTGTTGATATTCTTCAGATATAATGTTGATTGGTGTTAAGTAATGTAATAGAATAAGTAATATTTACTGAACATTATCACAAATAGTAGTTAATAGAGTATAAAATACAATTAAATGATTTATTTTAAGTATTGATATCTTGTATCTTAATAATTGTTTACTTGGATATTGTTTTTAATAGACTAGTCATGAGCTCCTGCTACAAATAAAGTAAAAAATGAAAAAATCAAGTTTTGAGCGTAATTTTCAAAACAACTTAATACTAATATATATTTTTAAAAAACTTGAATTATTTCCGATTGACCTCAAAAATAATATACAGGGTGTTCCATTTAAAAAAATACATGTTTGCTTCATAACTGAAAAATGGTTAGAGTAAGAAAAAATCAAACTACACCACTGGATTCTACAGAATCCTTTTTTTACTTTTCAATAAGATAAAAGACAACCGAGATACGAGGGTGGTCTCAAAATTAATAGTTTTTGATTTCACCCTGTATCTCAAAAACCAAGAGGGCCATGATAATATTGTTGACGGAATCATCAGTTTCACAAAAAAGTAGCACACTCACGCGAAAACCGCAACTCTCTATCTTCAAAAATAACCGAGATACTCCGTAAAAGTGCCCAAAATGGGACACCCTGTACATATACAGGGTGATTAAATTATACGGCAAAGTTTGGTACCGTCGTTATTATGAGAGATACGAAAGAACTTTCTAATAATAGTGGACCGCACTTTGCAGTATTTGTGAACATATTTGAAAAAATTGTGCATGTGCAGGACTTGGCTATGCTCTCTCGCAATTATTATAACTTCGACGACATTCCTGAAAGCCAGGAAAGGCAGTGAAAGTTCCTTTGTCATCTAGAGAGGTATGTTTCCTAGTATTTAGCTCATTTGGGAAAATCAATTACAGTACGTCTATAGAGCAGACAACCGCACGAATGAGTAGGCCGACAATGAAGCACGAGCAATGTAAACGTTTGATAACAGCTTTTCAACAGGTGATAATTTATCTAACTTTTAGGAAGATGGTGGCAGGTGCAAAGTTAATCTCACTTGCCTTGATTTGGAAAAAGGGTGAATGATCACGTGGTTATACGCGAAAGATAAACAACAGATAGGAAAAAAGGTGTATATTTTATCACAATAGGCAAACGGGCAAGAATATAGTAGAAAGGCGTCTGATATTCTCTTTGCATCGGGTGCTGTTTGCCATGGATGAATCTCGCAGGGTGATCAAATTATACTACGAAGTTTGATACTTCCGTTATTGGGTCAGATACAAAAGAAAATCGAAAAAACTGTAGATGAAGCTAAGGTCTACATTTAAAAATTATTTTATAATATACAGGGTTATTGATAAAGTCACAGCACACCAAAGTGGTGTTTTTTCAAATGGAAAACACTATATATTATCCCAAATTTGAATTGTGCTCGCTTCCCCTATTCCAGAAATATAGGATTTTATTAGGTTATACAGGGTGTTTTCAGAGATATGACCACTGAACTGAAAATCTCAATAAATTCATCACCCTGTGACTAGAAAAATCAATATCTAGAAGTTTGATTCTCAATGCGAGAATATGATTTTGTATTGCGAGACTTTTTGCACACTAAGAAACTTTTTTGGAAAATTCGCTCATAGAAGTCATTCACTAAGATGTCAACTATCACCTTCTGGAATGTTACGTATGTAGTTTGAAAAACAAGTGAGTTGTGCGGGAACTTGCGAACCCGTATTTTACATGGCAAATACATAAATATGTATAAATGTGCGTACCCAGGCCCCTTAAGGGCTTTTAAATATGAATTAATTGATTGCTAATGTTAAAGCGGAATAACTGGTTTCTTAGCTTAACTTAGAAACGGTTAAATGGTTCGCTAGATGACAAAACAACATTTACATCCTTTTGTGTTAGGTAATTATGTTATAATTTCTAATAATGGCGAGAACGCATACGTAAGCGTTCACCATTTCTTTTAAATCTATTCTCCAACTTAGCATTGCTATCTGGTGACCAGATAGTCTATCACTTTACTGTAATCATTGTTAATAGAAGACTGATATAATTGTTCGTTGACATCGTAGAAAATATGGTAGAAAACATTACAGGTGTATATATGTTTATAATTATTTCTCTTCTGCTATAGGTTAGTGGTGAACACAAAATGACGTAAATTCTGAACAATTTGAGATACGCAGTAAAGTGGTTGTCTCTAAAAAGACGGTTTCAGTTTGCTTCAGCTTAAACAGTCTAAAATAGACACTTTACTTAAGAACGATTACGCATACGAATGGACGTGACATAATGAACATTTAACATTCGAATGAAATAATACAGGAAACAGTATGGCCACTCCAGTGCCATTTTACTCATCACGTAGCATCGCATGACTAAAACATTGATTTCTAATTTGAATCATCCTATATGACCTAGAATCCCGGCGCTTTGTGCACATCTCCTACCCTGTGTTACACCACTTCATTGCAAACTGTGAAATTACAATCGACAAAGTGGCCTTTTATGAATGCAAGCACTAAAATAAGCTACATGAGCGGTATTCGCTGCAGTTTCAATGACTGATGTCATACTTCTACCACAACTGCAGATTAATGCATAAAATGGACAACAGTGATTGTATCACATACTTCTTGCTTTTTGTTTGAAACTATTTCAATTTGGCTTTGCTATAGCCTTCACTCCAACTAAGCTTGAATAGGTCAATGTAGGACGATGTTTTTTTAATCACGAGAAGCTTTATCGCTAATTCCAATTGCCCTGTCTATCTGTTTATTTATTAGATACACACTGTTAACTGATAGCATTCATATATTTTAGGAGGCCAATTACTCGAAAAAATGAGGAACCAGTATGGTTCACAAAAGACTGAAAACGCTTTTTTATGCCACATCAGATGAAAAAGTGAAAAATAGTTTTCTCAATTTCTCTCTCCAAACAGCCCTTGTATAAAATACGTATGTTTATAATGAATTCACACACCTATTAAATATACACAAGTTTTCAATTTTTTGATTTGTTAATTTATCTATTACCAATTTATATTTTATTTATACTAATGATAATATTAGGTTTAATCGTCAAAAAATGTACGGTATGTCGAAGCATTTGATTGTGCTTCTTAATCCTGTAGTGCAGCTACAGAGATATAACAAAGCTGCGCTGTCTATAGCAATATTATTGTTTCGAAAACCTTGTAGGAACGGCTTCCACAGAGAAGGAACAAAAAGAGAGAAGGTCGCTGAGTAGGAGCAAAGTTTGTCCAGCCGTTTTGTTCCCCGTTCAAAGTTATATTCCAACTATTTGGAAGCAAATGTTTTATTCACCAACTTCTCACTGTACAATAATAGCTATTGTCACGGTAGCTGCTAGCTTTTAGGAACATTTAATTTGGATGAAATCTTTGTGAGTTGGTGGTGCCGTTCCTTCACTTCCCGGAGGCATTTTCTAATTAGTTTGAAATGTTTGGAGCAACCGCATCGTGTGACCGAAGCATAGGCATTACATTTCGTAGAAGAAGGGGCTGCACTTTTTTCTTGTAGTACACCTAGTAAGGAAAGAGGACGTGTGCGCTAGAGAACCAGGTGCAGAATTATATTGGAATTTAGAAAACTGTAGCTTCCTTTGGGGGTGATTTTTCTTTTCTTTTAGTAGTGAGGCGATCAGGGTTCAGTTTCCCTAATAATTCCCGCTCAGTCATAAGACTTATTGGCACTTCCGGTTAAAGTGATCAGACAGAGTCCCATCCTAAGTTCTTTGCGACCTATGAGATGCATTGGACTAGAATCTTCTGCCTTTCCACCTAGCGTACACTCAGGGCAGGACAGTCGAAGATACGTGCTTAAGTGCCTCACTGCACTTCCTGCATTATGGGTCTGCCACATCAATCTTCAGCTTTTGCAGGTATGTACTGAACCTCTCGTGGTCAGTTATGAATCTAACCATCTTTCGTAGTTACTCAGTATGACAGCGTCTGCGGTATTACAACACTAGGGTCCCCTTAGCATCCTGTTAGACCAAACATTCCCGACCACTCTGTCCCAGCGCTTCTGGTGCTCATTTGGCACCCATCTGGTGACAGCTGTCCGTACCATATTGTACGATATACCTCATGGTGGTTTTGGCCCGACGTGATGGAGTTCTGTACCTGTCGGCCCTCGCATTACCACCCACTCCTACGTGACTAGCCACCCGAGATAATGTTACCTGGTTGGTCTTCGAAAGTGTCTTTAGGGTATTATAGACTTGAGTCTAGCCGGAACATGCAACTTTTCAACCCGCAGTTCCACCTACGCATTTGTCATGACTACCGAGATGGGCATTGACAGTGACAGTACTGACAGTTCTCTGGGTTGTTTGCAGAATTCAAAAATGTGTATTGTTTTAGAAGAATTTCTCTGTTTTCGTGGCATTTTCATTTCTTGTATCGACCATCCAGATCCAATATTAAAGTATTTTGAATAACGTTTTCGACTTTTATGCTATGTGTGTGAGGGATGAGGTCCTAGACATAACACTGAGCACGGTCGGTATTTGTAATGAGGTCAAGGACTGGACAGTATCCTTGGAACCGTCACTGTCCGACCATAGACATATAACGTTTAGGATTGACGGGGAAAAAGAGGGAATCCTTGTTAGAAATCCTAGGCAAGCAAATTGGGCTTCTTTTAAAGAGGACCTAGGCAGCAGGCTCCGTCCTATAGAGCAGGATCTCAGTAAAGGGGAGGGCTTGGAGGCGGCAGTTGATTCCCTGTGTAGGGACCTCCGAGACTCCTTTGAGGATAACTGTCCCCTACGCAAAGTGGGCGTGGCGGGCAATGCCACCTTCTGGACTAAGAAATTAGAAACCAGGAAAAAGTCCCTGCACAAACTACTCACGAGAGTTAGGTACAGGAAAGGTACTCCTGATTGGGAGGAGTATAGGATAAAGCTACAGGAATATAAGAGGGAAGTCAGGAGGGCCTCCAGGGAATCTTGGAGGAACTTCTGCAGGTCCATCAATGATATTCCTGCGACGGCAAGGATGCATAGGATCCTTAGCAAGGACACCAAGTCCAAGTTGGGGACCTTGACGGACTCGAACGGTCATAGAACCAATAACGAGGAGGAAACGCTTGAACTGCTGATGAGTGTGCACTTTCCGGGATCGGTTGCCGCTCAGCAGACAGGTGCACATAGGCCACTCTGCCGTCCTCATAAAGAGGAATGGCAGATGGCAGGAGAAGTCGTCACTTATGACCGCACAAGATGGGCGATAAATACTTTTGCTCCATACAAAAGTCCAGGCAAGGATGGAGTCATTCCAGCCATGCTACAACATGGACAGGATCTGGTACTACCATACCTAGTTAGGATATTTCGCGCCTGCGTGGCTACTGGCTTCACACCGAAGAGCTGGTTGCATTCAAGGGTCGTTTTTATTCCTAAGCCGGGCAGAGGTAGCTATACTCGTCCGAAGGACTTTAGACCGATTACCCTTTCGTCGTTTTTACTAAAAACACTGGAGAGGTTGGTTGATAGATATATCAGGGATGGGCCCTTACAAAGGGTTGAAATCCATGCCTATCAGTTCGCATATCAGGCGGGAAAATCAGCTGAGCTGGCACTTCATCATTTGGTCAGCAGGCTGGAGAAAACGTTGAATCAACGGGAAGTGGCTATGGTAGCATTTCTTGATATCGAGGGTGCGTTCAACTGTACCACTACCAATTCGATAAGACGCGCCCTAGAGAGACATGGAATTGCTCCAATCCTAGTGGAGTGGATTCTTACTACTCTAGAGGGCCGAGTGGCTTCTGCAACGCTTAATGACATAAACTATAGCGTTGCAGTGGCGCGAGGCTGCCCACAAGGCGGTGTTCTTTCACCTCTATTATGGTGCTTAGTGGTGAATGACCTACTCGTGAGACTAAGCAACACAGGGGTCTACGTACAGGCCTATGCCGATGATTTGAGCATAGTGGTCAGGGGTAGATTCATTAATACAGTCTCCGAAGTTATGCAAGGCGCGCTGCGTGTTGTGGAAACGTGGTGTAATGAGGTGGATCTGTCAGTGAACGCTGAAAAGACGGAGCTCGTTATGTTCACTAGGAAAAGGAAGATGGAAGGCCTCGTGAGGCCTACCTTTTTCAGAACGACACTTGAATTGTCTCAGTCAGTAAAGTATCTAGGAGTAATACTGGATCACAAGCTGACTTGGAGGCTGCACGTGGATTATAAGGTAAGCAAGGCTCGAAACTCATTATGGGCCTGCAGAAGAGTGGTCGGTAGTAGCTGGGGCCTGAGCCCAAAAGTGGTGCACTGGCTCTACACTACAATAGTCAGACCGTCACTAATATATGGCTCCATAGTGTGGTGGACCTGTATAAAGACGGAGGCAACAAGAGCCAAACTTAATAAGGTCCAACGTTTGGCATGTCTTAGTATAACCAGTGCAGTGCGCACAACACCCTTGAGTGCCATTGAAACACTATTGAATCTTCCTCCTTTGGATCTGGTAATCCAAGGGGAAGCTAGAAAAACTGGGTTCCGTCTCTGGAGTCAGGGTAGCTGGACTTTTATGAATCCAGGCAAAGGACATTCGACGATTCTAGCAGAGTTACATGAGGATTGTCCTATTTTGTTGGCGAGGAGCGATACAGTTTCTCCTACGCATCGCTTCAATCGCAAATTTACGGTGGTGTTTCCGTCAAGGGAAGAATGGAAGTCTAGGGAAAGACAGCTCATCGAAGGAGGAGGACAGGTCTGGTACACAGACGGTTCACTCGCTAGAGAGGGCTCGGGCTCGGGAGTCTACGGGCCCCGTACAAGACTTTCATTCCCTCTTGGGGGGCACACCACAGTATTCCAGGCTGAGGTCTATGCGATACTTGCCTGCGTAAATCGTATTCGGGAAATTGACGGGTCTAGGAGGCGGATTACTATCTGCTCTGACAGTCAGGCAGCCATCAAAGCACTGAGTGCTTGGAAAATAACGTCGGGACTGGTCCTGGAGTGCAGGAGGGCTCTTGACGACATCTCAGCTAAACACAAGGTATCACTGATGTGGGTACCTGGGCATGCTGGGGTAAAGGGTAATGAAATGGCAGATCATCTAGCCAGGATGGGATCCGGAAACAGTTTTGTGGGCCCGGAACCAGCCTTAGGACTGTCTGCAAATTTGGTTAGGAAAACAACTGGAGAGTGGATCCAGAATCAACACTCTCTGAGATGGAACAACATCTCTGGTCATCTCCGTCAGGCTCGGGAGCTATTAGCAGGGCCTGAAGAGAGAATAGGACGATTCTGTCTCTCTCTGGATAGGAGTAACTTGAGATTGTTAGCAGGCTTATTAACGGGTCACAATACCTTCAGGCGTCACTTGTTTGTGATGAGGGTGGTCAACGACCCAACGTGCACGTGGTGTGGGGAAGAGGAAGAATCCTCGGCACACATCCTGTGTCGCTGTGAAACCCTGGGTTATCACAGGCAGACTATGCTGGGCTCAAGAACCTTGGAACCAATAGAGATAAAACGGATAGGACCTAAGAATGTACTTGCCTTTGCCAAAAGGGCAGGTCTTAGGAACTAGCGCGGATAGAGGCGCAAAAGGGCCCATCGTGTGGCCTATGCACCAGCCACTTTCCGTGCTGGATAGCCTCTGGTTCTTATTCATTCATTCATTCATTATGCTATGTGTAGAAATGTCTTAAAAGTCCTTTATCCAAAATTTGATCAGCATTGAACCCATAAAATTTAGCTAGTGAGGGTTGCAGTTCATTTTGGGTACCTATGATACCTTCTGTCGTATGTGTTTAGTTAAAATTGAGAATTTTTTTGAGGTATTCCTTTTTTTACATTAGTAAATATAAGCAAAGTTGGTCCAAAAGGTAACGAGAAGAGTTGTTTCTTCAGAACTGGGTCCACCTTTCTTATATATTATATATTAGGTTAGTATTATTAGAGACAGTTTGTAACTTCACTAATAATCCTTTACAACTAATCTAAAACACAGCGATAGGTATAATAATTATTGTAACATACTGTATATTATGGTATTCGTGTATTGTGTATTAGTTGTCATGTATGATGTAAAGTCAAAGTGTTAGGTTAGATCTTTGAAGTCTAAACGTCATCGAATCGTATAGAGTTTTCTAGAATGACGGATTGGCATTCTCGAATGTCGAATACTCTAGATGGTTCGATGAAGTGTATATAAGGCGCCACGGGTAGCGTGGCAGTTCAGTTCAGTTGAGTTGAGTTCTAGTTGAGACAAGGTTAAGAGATATTGTATTGAGTTGTGAAGTAAAACGGTGAAAGTTAACGTCCAGTTTGATTATTTGGTGAAGAAAAAGAGGCCGTCCGTCGTGACAATATGTACCGCATTTGCTCTTTATACATTAATTCAAAAAGACCATAATTCTTTTTTATTTTAAGGTTAAGGACGAATTATTTTTTTTATTTTTCTATAATCTTCTAAACATGATAAACTTTACTATTTATTAGATGACTTACTTAATGTTGCACAAAGATAGACAACTTTTGCATTATCTATTAAAGTATCCTACTTTGGTTTTTTACATTTTGAACTGTCAATAAAGGCAACCTTTATCGTTTTCCCTCTCGTTGAAGCGTTTTTTAGAATAACGAATATCCTTTATAATAATTAATATCAGCCCCTTCATGAAATAAAGGCTTGAATCAATTCATGTAGAAGGCAAGCAATGAAGTTACGTTAGATATTTAAATCTGGCGCCGCTGCGGCATCATCGGATAATAATCGGAAACCTTCGGCAGTCCTCGGGACTGCGGGTTGGAAAGTTGCACGGTCCGGCTAGACGCAAGTGTGTTATAGCGGCCTCTTACGATTTTTGAAATATAGCGGTTATACTCGCCAAAGCCATCAGAGCCGCCCGACAGTCTGTGTTTACATAGATAGTCTTTTTGCTGTATCCTCTATCTATGCATATTCTGCCGCATTCCAAAATTGCGGTTATTTCAGTCTATCTAAGCAAATACTTACGTACCAGTGTACTCGATGATACCATTGGGCATAAAATATGTCGAGGATCTCCTAGAGCACATTCCCATCGGTCACTTAAGTTGACCTTCTATTGGATCTCGGTGCTTATCCTTCGTAAACGATAGGCAAACTCATGAGGTAATCTACATGTCTAGTTGCTTGACGTTCTTTGCAATTTTATTCATTATACAGGGTAAATCAAAGCTTTAACTCGTTAAACCACTCTGTGTCATTGACAAAATACATTTTCTTCTACGTTCTGCTTGATACTCTGTCATTTTATACTGTTTCGTTTTACAATGCATTGTACTTTTTATAAACAATTTACATTTTACCTCATATTTTTCTCATGTTTGGTCCTAGTCCAAAAATATTACAACAATATTTTATATAGGTGTAGCATTGATAATCTTGCTCAGCAAAGTTTATTATTTCATGGATGTAGCGAAAGAAAGGTGTGACTTACAGTTCAAAGTTTTTGTCAGTTTCAGTCAACAGTTTTGAGTAGTGCAATCATTTGGTTTCAAATCATTATTGTCTGGACTATCTGCAGGATAGACACGATCTTGTCTTAGTTATAGGTCATAAAAACAACATAAGGAGGTTAGATAGTGACGTGTAGTTTCTGCTTCTGAGAAAGTATGTGGAATTTCTCATGGAAATATTTACCGCTGAAACAACTTGCTCCTCCAAAACTGTGGTTTCTGTAATTTTGACTCCTACAATCCTCAAGGAGTGGCTACTTGGCATCAGAATTCGTAGAGCACTTTCTAGAGTACATTATTGGATCTTAGAGGCTTTTTGTCATATTCTTGAGTCTACAAGCATATCATTGGTAATCACCATCAGGTGATCATCATCTCCGTAGCCCTTGAAAGAGAAGCAACCAACCAGTCTTCACTAATGCTCTTGATGCCTGCATGTGTATCGTATTCATAGTATTTATAGCGCTAGAAAGAAGGTCATTTATGTCAAGAAGAAACAATGTGGGAGAAAGACAGATCCCTATAAAACTTCTTTGTCAGAAATTCCAAATTCAACAGAAAGGGTGTAGGACTAAAGCCTGTTTGCGAGAGCCGTCACATCTAATGAGATACCTTTGACATACCGATATCAGCGGAGTGATCTTCCAATGAATAGATAAGTTTGGTTCTCACACGTATCACATAGGCCAAGAGACCAGCAATTGGAGTTTTAAATAAAAAAATATATATTTCGTTGTGATAAATAGAAAGATCGTATATAAGTTTCATAACAAAACTGTTTTTGTTTTCTTCTTTTTTACAATAATTCAAAAGTTACATCAAAACAAAGATGGGTTTTGAATGAAAGAGCCAAAAACACGCCGACCGCTGCCGAACCTGTGTGACGTCACAAGGGTTGTCACGATGCTCTTTTGACCAACGACGTCCTACTCCGATAGTAGATTCTAGATTCCCAGCCATTCGTGAGAATACCTACTTGTAACTAGTGTAGATTTGTTGCAACATAGACGATGAGTGATTGTTGCAGCTCGAGACGGAGTCTACGATAGAAATAAATTTCTTTTTGAATGTTTGAATTTAGAATGGAAATTTCAGCAATAAAGTACCTAATCAAATAAGTTTCATTGAAGCAATTTTCTCCGCAAAATGTCGGATGGCGCAGTGGTTTTGAGTGTTTGACGGTGAATCTGTGTTCGGGCGGGTGTTGGTTTAAAAACCAGGCCTTGCAACCCTTGTTTTTATGTTTTTATTTTTTACCAAAAAATTTATCGATATGCTCTTAGTCATTAACACACATTTTTTTCTACCACCGATACAAATATGTTTTTGAATAAAATTTTATTTAGGTACAACATATCTTACCCTAATTACTAATTACTACTATAATTTTACTTTTTCGATTAGTTTCACTTTGATATCGCAATCAGAGCATACTGACGGACAAACGTCATTTGCACTGACTTTTGGAATTCTCCAACGCCTCCGGTACTTAGTTTTTTCACTTTGTAGTGCAAGTAAAATGTCTAATAAAATTTGGTCTAAAAATACATATATTTGTGCCTTATGATGGTAAAAAAATGTAGCATGAGTAAAGATCATATAAATAAATGTTTTGGTACAAAAAACATAGAAAAAGAGTTGTAAGAACTGGGTTTTGAACCAACACCCGCTTGAACACGGATTCACTGTCTAACACTCTAAACCACTGCACCATCCGGCGTTCTGCGGAGGGGATCGCTTCAACGAAACATATTGGATTAGGTACTTTATTACTGGAGTTTGTGATCTAATTTCAAACATTCAAAAAGATATTTATTTGGACTGTAGACTTCATCTCGTTCTGCAAACTTCATCCGTCGTCTATATTGCAACAAATATATACTAGTTACAAGTATGTTCACGATTGGCTGGAAATCTAAAATCTACTATCAGAGTAGGACATCCTTTGTCAATGGAGCTTCGTGACCACCCTTAAGACGTCACATGGTTTCGGGGGCCGTCGGCGTATTTTCGGTACTAGATCCAAAAACGCATATAACTTTTGATCATTTCGAGAAAAAATAAAACAAAAAATGTTTTGTTGCAAAACTTATCTACGTTCTTTACATCTATCACAAAAAGGTATTATACAAAACACCAACTGATATTTGATGTCTGAATGCACATTCCCTGTCGTTGATTAAATTAACCTACAGAAGGCATTTTAAAAGCTTCTGATTGATTCATGCTGTTCAAAGCAGCCCTTTCTTTAAGGGTGCAGCTAGCATAGACATATTTATTTCCTTTCTCTTTTCCCCTTAAGCTACCCAGCTGAGACTTGTAACGAGCTTTTGATTTTCGGTGGTGCCAGCATGCTGGTATTGAAAATGAGGGGAAATTCAGATTTAGCAGTTTTTGTGTTACTCTCGTTCGGAGAGTATTCAAAGGGAAAGCAAAAGATGTCGTGTAAACCCCTGAGAAATTGCTTTTTTATATCAAGGAGGAAAATATGAAATTTTCTGGAACAGAGACTTGCTGGTTACAAGTTAATGAGAAAACTGACAAATATGGGCGCAATATAGTTATGATCAAGGTTCTCTTTCGAATGAAGGAACGTACATGGAGTCTTTTTTTAAAAAAATTCACTATAATTTGTGTGTCATAGCACTTAAGCTTTGTAAAGCGCTAAGTCATTTGGAAATAGTAGCACATAGGGAACACATAACCAGGAACTACGGATACAGATAAGTTAGAATTTATGTCACAAGTTGAGATACCGCGGATTTTCCAACAATGCAGTTAAACTGATCAGATCCTAAATAACCGTACACAAAGTGTACGTGAAAAGCTATACTAGTATTATTGCCAAAAGCCATGGTGTCCCACAAGGATCTATTTTAGGACCTATTGTGTTTGCCAACTACACTTCAGATTTTTGTTACTATGTTATTTTCCTATATTCATCATTGTGCGGATGACACCCTGATACACATTAGCTTCTCAATAACTATTTGAAAATAAGGTAAACAGTGACATAAAAACATCCTTTTCTGCTGCTTCTTACGTCTTAAAATTAAACCCTAATAAACCGATTTCGGTGTTTTTCAGTAGCAAAATGCAAGAGGAATGGTGTTGTAAATAAAGCCAAAAGTTTGGGGCTTAGATTCGAAAATGAGTTGAGATTTACACCTCATGTCAACTATTTGTGCCAAAGAACATATGGTCATCTAAAACAGGTGTTGCCTGAACATCACCTCCTTCAATCATAGATTAAACTTTGTGGATCTATGGGAATATCTTACTGTGATTCTGTGAACGGACCTGTATTGAAAGTAGTTCATTTCAGTCGCATTCAGGGTATTCAAAACTCATGTTTGAGGTATTCATTTGGGGCTTAATTGTATGACCCCATCAGTGCTGCATTCAAAAAATCTGGATGGCTCAGATCAGATTCACGCTCTAAATATAAATTATTAATTCCACGCCATACATCGGCCCTTTTCATCCGAAGCTTCTCTTATAACTCCGCTAAAACTTACAATTCTTTGCCAGATATCATAAAAAACTTGTCTCTGATAAGTTCTAAACCTAGTAACTGACAAACGTCTCTTGCTCTGTTCTTGGTTTACTCTCACGTCTTTTTTTATTACTTTTCCTTTTGGCTAATATGTGGTCGCATTTTTAACAATTATTTTTAGTATTCTTTTAAATAATGTGTCTGCTGTGTATGAATTATTGCATATTATATAGTACTTGTTATCACACAAATGGTTTTCTATAAGGTCGAGTTGAAAAAAAAGCTACCGGCTGATACTTCGCCAATTAATTTTTGGGGTAAAAGTAGCCTATTTATCTACCTATTTATCATTATCTAATACTTAAACATCTGCTCATCATCATCATCATCGTAGTCACAATGTCTTAACAGACATGTTGTGAACTCGTGAAATGCATTAGGTCGGAGCTAGAATATTGCCGACACGAAGATTATCGATAGTCTGGAGAACTGTAGCTTTCTTGATACTCATATCCAGAAACTATTTCGTCGTATCGACCCAGCATGTAGGTGAACGGCCACGGCGCCGCCCACTCGGGGCATGACGCTGAACCACAGGTTTGTCCATATTATCGCTTCTGTGTATATGACCGAAAAATGTAAGCATTCTCGTCAACACAATGAAGGATAGTTTCTTTGGATTACCGAGCTCATCCAGCATGGAAACGTTAGTTCGATGGCTGTATAAGGAATTCTCAGCATTCTCCTCCACGTCCACATTTCAAAAGCATCTATGCGAGCTCGATCTGCCTTTTTAACAGTCCAAGTTTCCGAGGCATGCAAAAATATGGAGAACACAAGAGACTGCACCAGCGACATTTTGGTAGCTTTAGTGATGTTACGGTCACGCCATATTTTAGTAAGCTTTGTCATGACCACATGTGCCTGTTGAATGCGAATCTCATTTTCACAGCTACCCGAATTGTTGCCGCTACTTGATATTAATTGACCATAGAGACTAGGGCAAACAAAAAACACGAACAAACTTTTGTAGTGCGAGAAATATAGAAAAATGTTTTGTTGCTGGACCTGTGCAAAAGTATACTATACACAAAACTGGTTCTATTTTATACTGAATCCAGATAGAGGATAGAGGATGTGTACAAACTTGACAAACAGCGATTAGTTTTCTCCGTATTTGATTTCGACTTGGCCCACCTTCGGTTAGCAGAGTTGTTATTCTATTATAAGGCTTAAAAGCAAAGGTTACAAAAGTCTCAAAGGTCGCATCGAATTACGCGTACTGCACAAAAGCTTGTGAACGTAAACAGAACAGTAAATCACATCTAAGCAGCAAATATGCTCTGAGTACTTTCATAATTCATTCCGAACTTCCTTATTGTGCCATTAAGTCAGAAATGCTGCATAAAGAACACATATCTCTAACCTATGTGTTCTGCACCAAGCAAATACTAATAAAAATGTCATTAGGAGAAGATATATAAAGTCTAGCACAAGATACTCGGAAGAAGCACATATTTTCAAGGAGGATTATAAAAGTAACGACATACTGTTTCACCAATAGCCCGAATAACAAACGGCTTTAAGATTAGTTCAAAATTTCCAGATAAGGCTACGGAAAAGCCTTACCGTTCTACAAAATAGTGTAGTACCGAACAAGCAAAACTGCACTTCAACTTATGTACTTACACGAATTATAAAAACGGGGCAATTTCATGAATAATGAAAAAATTACTCTTGTCGTCCTACCCATATGCTGGAGTTTATTGGAACCGGTTAAAAGTTATCATTGTGCTAATAATTAAAGAATATAACAATCCGATTGTAATGAGGTATTAAGTTTGTGTCACGTCTTTAGCTAAAAAATTGGGAAGCTCTTTTGGCTTTCTATCAATATAAAACTTCGTATTCTGTATAACTCGTGGATGCTGATTACATGTCCGGTCGCAGTTTTGAGTTTTCGTCTCGTTTGACAAGAATCATGAACTAGAGATCCTTCAGATTATCAGGTTTACCTAAAAAAGATAAAATCTTTATTCCTAGATTTCTATCAAGACAAAACCTTGTGTTTGGGACAATTTGAAAAATTTCAGATCTTTGAGATTTGCTTAAAAAAACCAAAATATTTATTAGCTTTATATCAAGATGAAACCTAGTGCTTTGGATAATTTGGGGGCGCTGTTTACAAATCCAGTCACAGTTTTGAGTTTCAGTCTCGTTTGACGGAAATCAAAAATTTCGGATCTTCAGGTTTAGCTGAAAAATCGAAAACCTTTATTTAGCTTTCCATTAAGATGAAACTTCGTGCTTTTGTGTGTAATTTCAGGGTTCTGATTACAAATCTGATCGGAATTTTATCTTTCAGTTTCGACTGACGAAAGTCAAAGGTTTCAGATCTCTCAGATTTTTAGGTTTGCCTAAAGAAATCGAAACCCTTTATTTGGCTTCCTATTAAGTTGAAACCTCGTGTTTTGGATAATGTGAGGGTGATCAGAGACACAATTGGCTTACCTGACTAATAGGTACGGGACACACAGTTAATGCGTGATCAAAGAGTCCGCGAAAATAACTAAATCTAACATAGGGATAGTACTGAGTCAATCGGCTGCATCTTCTTAAGGGGCCTGGGTATACACAGTTAATACATATGTATTTGCCATGTGAAACACGGATTCTCATTTCGAATAGAACTCACTTGATTTTCAAACTACATACACAGTATTTCAGAAGCTGACAGAATTTTTTTCAAAAAAGATTTTTAGTGTGCAAGAAACTCGCAATGAAGAATCATACATTCTTAAAATATCTGTAATTGAACCACCAAACACGATATCAAAAATAGGCCAAAACAGTGACAAAGCAAGGAAGCTTTCCTCTTCAATTTGCCTTTTTGAGTCATTACTGTGAGTTTAAAGGTAAGACCAGGAGCTTGGAAATACGAAATTCATTTTTATGGTAACCTTTGGACCTTACCTTTGGATTTGTGGACTTATCTGCCCTCATCTTAGACACACAGATTTAATCCTCGAGTACACGCGTGGAATACATGCGCTTGCACCTACGACTAAAAGGAAACTGTCTACGCACCTTTGTGTAATCTTAAAACACACTTTTCTTGTGCCAGTAGTATAGTCTGGATATGATGTGTTTGGATTTTAAGGTTCTTATGTAAATTGTTTTGCTGTAGGATATAGGTGCTTCCCAGTTCATGTCGACTTACAATCACTGCTTTTCGTCATTGTCCAAGAAGCAAAAAGGTTTTAAACTGGAAATAACCGAAATTATTTAAGGCCTAGAAAAGGATAAGAAGACCAGAAACCACTGCTCTGCATATAACGTGTTTATTTGCCTTGAGCATAAAAAGAAAGATCTGTGTTAAATGTGCAGAAATGAGTAATTTCGGCTTATTTTATATAT
Organism: Callosobruchus maculatus; assembly: GCA_951848785.1. Taxonomy (NCBI): domain Eukaryota; kingdom Metazoa; phylum Arthropoda; class Insecta; order Coleoptera; family Chrysomelidae; genus Callosobruchus; species Callosobruchus maculatus. The sequence goes on along the minus strand of CATOUR010000014.1, from coordinate 21,206,653 downwards.
CCTGTGTCTGTTCATAACATGTACAGGGTTATTCACGTTATTCGACACGGAGCAGTATAGCTAAGGTATTTGGTAAAAAAGAAAATAATAATTTCGGATCGATAGAGACCCATAAGGGCTACATTTAAAAAATATTTTCATGTTATACAGGGTGTTCCAAAAACACGAAATGTATCAAAGCTATGTTTTTTTAAATAGAACACCCCGTATGTTATTGCATATTCAAATTCCTTGTTGGATTCTAGTGTGACTTTGTGTATCATACATGGGACTTAAAGCGAACCGTTTAGGTGTAAATCACCATTTTCGGTATAAGTAGGTATCAGGAAAAAATTGAATATCGCAGAGATTATAAAATTTGGAAGGCTGTGACTTTGCCGTATTCCTAAGCATAAGATGCGTTAGCTTCGATGATATTGTCAAATTTAAAGTACGTTTATGCTTAAAGAAATCGGTCGATTAATTAAGGAAACTCGATCAGCGATAACTTGATTTTTTCAAATGGGATTGCCTAATTCTTTTTATATGGTTAAAATTAATAGATTAATCGACTTACCTTAAGGAAGATTAATCCTAATTTTCCGAGCTTGTCCGAAGATATAATTATACGTTGTAGTTTCCGTGAAATCTACTTGTCAGCACGATGTTCCTAAAAATAACGATAAACGAATAACCCCCTCTCTATTGCATCCGCCTACCCTAGACGCTACTGCTACCATCTCATTCCGTTGAAGTGCTATTGAGAAAAAAATCGCCTAACCAACGGGAGATACAGGGCGGGTGGGTAATTATATCTTCGGACAAGCTCGGAAAATTAGGATTAATCTTCCTTAAGGTAAGTCGATTAATCTATTAATTTTCCTTCGCTTGTCCTCGATATAATTATACGTTGTAGCGGTTCAGAGTAAAGAGGGCGATTTTTTTTTTTTTGAACAACATATATTAATTCAATATATTAGTATATAGAATATCATCCGAGGTCAATATGGAAAAATATATATCCTTTTCAATATAAATTTACAATGAAAACATCAGTTCGTACATAATTATATGTACCAAATATAAGTCTATGAATGTAAATAGCATACACACCCTACATATGTATTTCTGATACCTACAAAATTAATTCCACAGCATTAATCACACAGCAACGAAACAAAAAAAAATTTATATATTATTATTATATAATATATTATATATTATTATATATTATATTATTATACGTGTGTACGAATGTATAATACACACACATATAATAAACATACTAACAATTGTCTCGGCAAAGTTATTAGGATCTTCCAAGGACCTATTATGAAATGCAAATACAAGTCATTAGAGTTTGATGAACAATTATAACAATGTTTGATGTATGTATTCCAGCTAAATCTGGTTTTTCTTTTTTTTTTTTTTTTTCACCAACTTATACTGATCTGTGACCAAGCTGCATGGAATACTTCTTCATGAGTGAGCATGAGTTGTTTTTTCTTTTTTTTTTTTTTTGCGATATGGTACTCTTTTTCATGCAAAATTCTATAGTAGAAAATATTAGATTCGGTTGATATCTGCCCAGTCTAGATGTTTTTGATATGATTTTTTTTTTTTTAATTTTATCAGATAATTTCTGTATGCTTTCAAACTCCATTAATGTTAAAGTTTGAACCACCGACGATAAAGTTGACTTAAACTCTTCTAGCAGTACCAGACCCACACGCATAACATGTTTATGTGTTAGATTTTCAAATGCTAAGCTGTGTGACGGATAACATTTGCCCTGTTAGAGATCTGGATTCCAGGTCTGCCCTGTTTGGGTCTTGATGGATGTCTATAAAAAAACTTCTCTAAAGATTCTACATATTATCTTTTCTTCGCTAGAACTGATTAGAATTAGGAATTCAAAAACTGAGGAGTTTCACTCTCGGTGAAATTAACCTAGATATACTTCAAAGTTATACACGAAAAAAGGTCTTGTTTGTAATTACAAAATTTCCAGTAGTTTCTGAAAACAAGCTGAGTACTGTTTCGGGGGTCCCTCTATTAAAGAGGCTATCATCGTCATTTCTATAACGTTTTCTGGTACCTACCTGTCTGAAAATAGCGCTGTACAATCTCCCTGCCAGTAGGAAAAATCTGCTTGTACAGAGGATCATTCTGTTAAAAAAGGAGAACTGAGTATACATACTCATTAGGCTAAAAAATGACGTTATTATTATTTATTATTATTCTTTTTTTTTTATAGTGAAAAAAAAAATTGGAGATACCAGGGTTGTGTTGTCCAATCTAGATTAACGACAATTCCTGAAGCCCTTTCTTGAAGATTCTCTCTTTTCAGAACTCTATTGAATATGGGGAAAACATACAAGTAGTATGTGTAGCCCAATTTATTGTAAATGTGTCAGTAGAAGGATTCTGGGTCCGGAAAACCGGACATAAATTTCTGAATTATATTTATTTTTTTTTTGCATATGAGTTTATGCCGGGATTATCAGTTTTTTTTTTTTGCTCGAAACTATGTAACTTGTTGATTACATACTCTGTATCTACAGAAAGCGACCTCGATTCTTTATCAGCTTCTTTGTTTTCCAAGTACAAGTATAGCTACCATATACATTGGAAATTGTGTATTTTAGAACAAAAAAAATACTATTAATATACTTTACTCCTCACACCATTGCCAAAGCGCTTTCACGGTTTCATTTAACTGTGGATACTTAATAATACTACATGATTTGTTTATACAAGAAATGGCAGTTTGGTTATAATAGTATACGAATATTAGTTTTTTTTTTGATCGCAAGACCTGATTATGCCGCCTTAGTTTCTAGATAATTAATATGCTTGCATCGATCCTAAAACTCATGGCGAGTAATTTCTCCACAAGAGGCTCCCCCACCGGTTGGAGATGCATCCGAAAAAATGTCCATAGAAGAAGATCTAGGTTTAATATCTTGCCATATTCCAATCTCTGTAGGTATATCACCATTGTAATTCTAGCAATAATTTTTCTGGAATAACCAATTTTCCATTAAAAGTTTAGTTTTTTAGTCTTATTTTTAATCTGCAAATCAGTTCTTAATGTCTTTTTTGTTCTTGCAGTGAGATCTGCATATTTACTGCATCACATTCAAAACTCAAAAACTGGCCTGTAGCCGATCTAAGTAGTAGCAGATCCTAATTTTAACAAAAAACCTTAACGTTTTAAGAGGATTACGGTTATTCCAGTATTCTCCCGAGTATTCCTCGTACATTGCAATTTATCCTTTCCTATTACTAGGATATCGTCTAAATAGAAAAACTGTCAATACGCCTTTGAGTGTAAGTCTTTCCGCCCCTGGTTTGAGAAGTTTGATGAAAATATAGAGAGCTACCTTCAAGTCAATTGCAAGACAAGTAAATTAATACAATTTATTGTCGAATCTGAACCTTAAAAATATTTCATGATTCTTTTTAACGAAGGATTTCGAGCCTCTTTTGGAAAGATATGCATCTTTATTTAATAATTTTAAGACTGTTCTATGACCCTCACTTGAAGTGGGGGGGGGGCGTGGCTGAATCTATTAATTAAATTCAACTTAAATCTATATGTTCCTTGTGGTTTTGGAATGAAAAATAAATTAAAATGAAGTGAATTTTAGAGTAGGAGGACATATTTTGCTACCTCCAATCTTGAATAACTTATCAATTAACTTTGGTATTCAGGGAATAGGTTATCCGAAATTCTTACATAGTAAGTTCGGAATTTTGCATTGGCATAAGTTGAAAAGGAATAGATATCACTCCAATCTGTAGTGTAGTGAGTAAGCACTATCTACTTGACGGCTGGCGTCCGAGCGTTAGGCGCGCAGTCAGTATGTATGGGCGGTTGTTGTGTTAGTACGAATAAACGTGTAAACAATAGCTCTGGTTTTTCTTTTCCACAAAAAAGCGAGTGGATATTACACATACTAAGACTTTCTGGTTTTCCAATTTTGCAAATATTTTGATAGATTGCCAGCTTAAGTAATATATATGTACATGCATGTATACACTTTGTATGACTTTGTTTGTAGCATTAGCTGGCTTCTTTCTTACAATATGCTGATGGTGGATGACCCGACTTCCTCTCCCCCTTCTCTCCTTCTCTTGAATTTGAGTTGAGGGAGGTTGTAGTTTCAGTAACGATGATTGTGTATGCCCGCTGAGTGCTATCTAAGTTAGCAGGTTTTTAACCTTTGGTACAATCTGAATTCTGACGAGGAACTGATTGACGGTGTAACGAACGGATAATGCACGTTAGCAAAATAGGTTGTGAGCTTCAGCTGGACGTATGAGGTTGCTTAATTGTTCCTGCACAAACCTTAATGCATCTATAACATTTGCGATTGCACCTGTGCACCTAACCCTACAGCCATTTGTTGTTGTAAGTGATTTAGGAATCTATAATGACCATTGTCTTTCTTTTTTTTTTTTTTTATACAGTGAATAATTTCGCCACTAATTTGAGGAGAAGGTAATGCCTTACAGTTGCTCGGTACTTTATATTCTCCTAAAAATTCCTCTCTTTGATTCTTTGTCAGCCATTTCTGCAAAAAACTACTGGAACGAAATGATATTTCGTCATGTATTGGCTGCCTACCTTATATTCAAAATTTGGTTTGAAGCCGAGGTAGTAATAAAAAAAAAACGGTTCCGGCTTTGAGGCGTGAAGCGTCCATGCTCGTTGGTCTAAACAAGCCGTGGAACACTTTTTGCCTTTTCCGATCTGTCGATGAGTCTGAGATTAGAACAGGAACCCACCAGCTGCGAGGATTGTTCGAAGAATATATGCCTTCTGCTTTCTACTTATTACCAAAAAAGGAATAAAGACTAACGCATGCTAATCTTATTTTTCCTACGAAGTGTTCCCTCTGCTTAACTGTTTTTTGGACCAACGCACATTAATCCAGAAAAAAACAGGATCAACAGATGAACAAAGAAATAATTTCATCACATCTCCCAACTCGATCTTTTACCCAGAACTAACGAACGCTAATTCTGTTTTTGTTTAGCAAAAAATGCCGAGCCAATACAAGGCCGTAAATAAATAAAATCGAACGACTTTACTTATTTGAACGAGTTTCTGGAGATATTATGCTAATGCATATGACTTCTACTACCCCACATATAAATAGAATCGAACGATTCTATTCATGCTAAAAAGACAACGAACGTTATCTTAAGTGGGAATGAATATGCACCACACTGCGACCGCGGTGATGCATATATGTTTACGGGAGGTTGCTGCATTAACACTATACCTAAAAAGAGTATATTTGTCTACAACATTAAGGCCTACCTGATGATTGGGAGATATGGAGATATTATGCTCCCATGCATATGAATTCTACTACCCCACATATAAATAGAATCGAACGATTCTATTTATGCTAAAAAGACAACGAACGTTATCTTAAGTGGGAATGAATATGCACCACACTGCGACCGCGGTGATGCATATGTTTACGGGAGGTTGCTGCATTAACACTATAGATGACTCCTCCGTACCTAAAAAGAGTATATTTGTCTACAACATTAAGGCCTACCTGATGATTCGGATGAACTGTCTGACGATAGGCAAACCTAATAATTCTTTTCACACTGGATTTGTAGTAGCTTCCTCCTATGCCTCTTGATTTCCTTATGTGGAGCACGCACACTGCCCTTTTCGACATATTTTTATTGCGAAACACCTAAACAGTTTGTAAACTGCGGAAGATGTTGTGTTGACAAGCACGAATAACGGAATGAGATGGTAGCAGTAGCGTCTAGGGTAGGCGGATGCAATAGAGAGGGGGTTATTCGTTTATCGTTATTTTTAGGAACATCGTGCTGACAAGTAGATTTCACGGAAACTACAACGTATAATTATATCGAGGACAAGCGAAGGAAAAGTAAAATTTGATAACCTTTCTAATGACATAAGGCTATGAATATCAATCTCTGGTAGTGTTCATTTAATTTTAAATTTTCAAACAATTTGGCGTTTTTCAATTTCCCTACCTATAAGCAACGTAGCAGGCCATGAAATATAAACAAAAATCTGTTCAGGTAGAAGGAAACAATCAAATTAGCAGAAAATTACACACGAACTGGACTAAAGGGGCAAGATTATAAAAAGATAGATAGCTGATAGAAGTTTGCTTAATTGATCGACCGATTTCTTCAAGCATAAACGTAATTTAATTTCGACAGTCCCGTCGAAACTGACGCATTTTATTCTTAGTAACACGGCAAAGTTACAGCCTTTCAAATTTTATAATCTCTGCGATATTCAATTTTTTTCTGATATCTACTTATACCGAAAATGGTGATTTACATAAACGGTTCGCTTTAAGCCCCATATATGATACATAAAGTCACACTAGAATTAACCAAGGAATCCGAATATGCAGTAATATATGGGGTGTTCCATCTAAAAAAAAAACATAACTTTGATACATTTCGTTTTTTTATGTATAACATGAAAACATTTTTAAAATGTAGCCTTTATGGGTCTCCATCCATCCGAAATTATTATTTTATTTTTTATCAAATACTTTAGCATAATGCTCCGTGCCGAATAACGTGAATAACGCTTTATGTATTTTTTTCGTATATTTGTTTTACTTTTACTACTCATAAAATGTATGTAAAAACAAGTATTTTATGAAGGAATACAAATGTATCCCATGCGATCGCTGGCGTAATTTTTTGCCACCCGGGTACTCTAGGGCTAAATTTCTCAAGAACTGATTTACACTATTCTTATTCCATGTCTAACAGTGTCACCGTTGCGAAATCGTTGCGCGAAGCAGGTGGCAATTTTCTCAGTGTGAACGGAGCTTAATTTATTCCGGATGCAAATCAATTCGTCGGCATGGCAAGCAGAAGAGGCAATACGTTCGAGTCTCTAATAAAGCGGACCACCACCACACCACCACCGGCGGCGGCGGCGGCGGACGTATTGTAAAAATGGGGGAGGTGGAGATACGCCCTCCAGGAATCCGGCGAAGTATAGAGTGACTGCCTCCCGAGGGACATCCGCCCGCACTACCCGGAGCATCGTAACGAGTTTTTGATTTTAAACCGGAATGTGCCGGTAGCAGCGCACGTATTGGAATGGACGAAATTCCGGTTTAACATGAAAAAAAATGATTTTGAATCTCTGGCGCACTCAGTGGGTCCTTGAGAGTATTTACAGTAAATCTACGTCTTTCAACGCTTCGTCTTCCTCCCAAACCCAACGCGACATACCCTTTTTGTTTCTTTGCTACCGTAGAAGCGAGTCTATAATTGAAGCGTGGTAATTCAAAGGAGTCTAAGTGCCAACAAGTTATTTCTGAGTTATTAAGGTTTTTGTTTGTAATAAATAAAAAAACAATTATAGTGCATGAAAAGTACTTTAGTGATCAGTATTAAGTGTTTGAAGCATAAAACATTCCAAAAAACTTTGAAAAGTAGAAAAGTTTTTTTAAAAAGACTCCCAAACTTATAAAACAAAGAAACAGTCTAAGTACAAAATTAACATAGATTCAAAACTGTCTGTGTTCCAACTAAACATACATCCAAAAAAATAAATCTGATGATGAACGTAGATTAAGTTGCTTCTTATTTTGACTTCTTGGTATTATCAATCAAAGTTTCCCAATAACGTAAGCAGCAACTATTCGGTCAACATAACCCTAATCCGCTCACCATCAAAAAAAAATACTCGGCCTGCAGGAGAAGTTTATCATACATTACAATAAGTACGAAAAGGTTATAACTACACAACTGTGGATCAGGAAGTAGTAGTAGTAGTACCTAGTAAAAAAGGGTAGTCGTGCAGAAACAAAAATGTAGTAGGTAGTAAATCAGAAGGATGTCCGCATACAGGAAGATGCTTAGGAGCATCAAAATTAAAAGATGGTAACCCAAGCAATACGTATTTCTGCTAATTGGCTTCATCAGGCCCAAATGGGTATCATATGCCCACATCTAGATCAAGTCATACATATAACATAACATTTGGTTTGGGTATTAAAATAAACTTCGTAGAAATATACGAAAAATACATTTCAAAAGGTGAAGTTTAGCATCATCGAATCACAGAGATTTGGCTTACTGGTCTTGCACTCAACCCTACTTATCCTAAAACTATGATATAAAAATTAATGGAAAATAGATCAATTCCTTACTCTCCATAATAGGGAGCTAGAGTTAACACCAAATTATACTTCAAGGTGTAAAGTTACCGATTGAAGATTGCATTATTTATTCTAAAAACAGATTCATATGTGTCTGAAATACGTAAAAAATCTTTGGAAAATAGCAGATCTTTGGCGTAAAGCTGAAATAACGCCATTATTTCTCTAATTCAAGCTTGTACTATGAGTTTGACCACGTATATGATGTTTTAGAATTGAAATCTTAATTTTTATTTTTCAATGGGATATAACTGAACAATGGGGCAAACGTTATTCCCACAAGTAATAGGGGCACGTTGAGTACGCGGAAAAAACAATATGTTAGCAGGATCAATCAACCAGTAAGTTATAGGAAGTATTTGCTGAAAGTCTATTCGTAAGCTATAACATACAATAACCTTCAACACCCCCAGAGAACAGTAAATAATCAGTTGGCTTTAAAACAGCAAGAATTCCATAAATCATTCACTTCTTCGCTACCACCGTAACATCAGGCCAAGTTTTATTAAAACCAAGAATTACTGTATACAGCAATATTATATTATTTAGTCGGTATAGTTCCGAAGCTATGTACGAAGATCACGACGCGGTAAGCGCAGGATTGGATAGTTAGATAAATTACAGGATATTATCAGGGTAAAGAAGAGCCCAGAGATATACCATTTGTGTACGTTTTGCGCTATATAAAAACTGCATACCATCTCTTAGTACAGTTCATCATTTGGAATAGATACAGTTTTGATAATATTCAATGGTTACCATTATTTTACTTTCGTACTCGTAACCAATTCATGGAATGTGCTTTTAACCAATTTTCTAACAAAACGTAACCTCTTAGAATGGTGAAAATGAAACACTAAGTTGTATTTGAACGTAAATCTGTCGGATGACGTTCACGATGTATATTTTGACTGAACTATGATAAGACCGACACATTCCAGGATTATTAGCGACTCGATCGATGAAGAGGACCGGACTTAGTCAAATTGTTTAGGCAGGCATTGCTACCGTTATTGATAGCAACACCAATCTGCTTTTACTTTTGTGCGTTACTTTTCTGTCTGAATCGGACGTTTTTTTCGGAAGTGTGACAGCTAGAGTATGTTTCGGCCTTGGGAAGGTAATGGGATTTCACAGCGATGTGAATTACCCTGCAGCAGTGAAGCTACGTCGGCGGTTTGTCATTACGGTGGTGAAAGTAGTGACTATAGTACGGACACTGATAATGAATTTGAACAGAGGGAGGTGGAGGTAAACCAATTAAAACCTCACAAAAAAAGTCACATCTTAGCGCAGATGCAAAATAAATAGTACTAAATGATAATGAACTAACGAAGGATCCAGAGAATGAAAATAAGGGGAGTATGATCAAAAAGGCGTCAGTTCTAACACACGTTCCATATCCAGCAGTATGTGAAATTTTGAGAAAGGGGCCACAAAAGAGGAAGCGTAGGTTTGATGCTGGTGTTTCAGAAGAACTAGATCCCACGATCACAAAATTATTGAGGAATATTGTGTACGAAAAGTACAAAATCAATGAACTACCCACACTCAAATCCGTCCAAAGACAATTGGCTAGAATGGGGTAACAGTATCCAAGGAGTACATTGCAGCGATGGATTAGGAAGATTGGGTTTAGGTACAGAACTGTGAACAAACGAATGGCTATAATGGAAAGTGCAAGGATTGTGGGATGGCGGCACGATTTCTTGCATAAGATAGAGCAATACCGGAACGAGGGGAGGTCAGTGTACTACCTTGACGAGACCTGGTATGATACCCATGATACCGCTAAAAAGGGATGGACCGACGATACAAAAAAGTGTTAGCTAAAAGGCGTTCCACCAAATAAAGGATCCCGTATAGTTATCTTACACTGCGGATCATCTGACGACTAGGTCGAAAACGCACTAAAATTATGCGGAAAGAAAATTGAAGACTGCAATATAGACTACCACAAAACATGGACTCGGGAATATTTGTGCAATGGTTTGAGTATACCCGTATTCCCAATTTAAAGCCATTCAGCGTCATCGTAATGGACAACGCAAGCTATCACTCCAGACAAAGGTACAAAATTCCGAATTCAACGTTATCGAAGGCGGAAATACAAGATTTTCTCATAAAACAGGTTTTGTGCTTTGAAGAAACTTACAAAAAAACTGAATTATTGGAAGTCCTCCACACTGAACAGTTTGAGAAACAATATGTCATAGAAAGCATAGCTAAAAAGTATGGTCATGATGTCTTAAGGTTGCCTCCCTATTTTTGCATTTTCAGTCCTATAGAATTAATTTGGGGACAACTAAAACAACGAATCGAACGTTAAAATTGAGTGTAGAAAGGAATAATTTACCATATGGTTTATACGGTTATATTGAAATGTCTCTACCATATATTTATCAACAGATAATAAAGTTTCAAACATCTTGTTCAACCAACTGATGTATGAGCACTTTATTGGATGGAATGAACATTTTCGTTGTTGCCCACTCCAACAAATTCGAATGCCCAGTCCGACCCCGTTCCCTTTCTATGTCGGCACTTTTTGCGGAGATCCTCACTTTGTAAACAAATGGTATATCTCTGGGCTTTACTATAACTGCTTTATGGTAATGAGGTCCTCTGATAAATACAAAAAAAATCTCTCAGCATCCTTGTCTACACCTAGCTATATTTCGCCTTTAAAAGAAAACAGTAGCAACGACCAATAACAATTGATAAAGGCATAATATGAGCGTACTTGCACTGCACTTGCTTGCTCTGAGCGCACTTTTTTTTGAACAGCATAATTATTATGGCAAGTTTTCAATCGCTATTTAACCAGTGGTTAAAAGAAAGCTAGTGCTTAGCGGAGATAAGCCATTTCATAATCAGCGGTTTACGTAAAAAGTTCTAATTGACCAATAGTTAATTTAACCCGAGGATAAAGTAGGTTATCTTGTTGCTTGTTAGCTAACTTGAAGGTAAGCCTAACCACTGGTTTTCTTTGCTAAACAGAGTTCCATGGTAACTACTGGTTAACGGTTAAGTGATTACTAGAGGTTATCAATGATTTTGAAACTAGGCCTTAGATTTTCATTCCTGTGCTATGCAACAAGCAGATTACTATGAAAACTTGAGTGAAGCGCCACACACAGCCAAACGCAGTATCACTGTAGTCCCTTAAATCCAGGAAGCATCTGTGGTGTATGTTTGATCTGCAGCTATTACTATCTTGTGTTAACTTTGCCTTGCCTATGAAAAAATTTATTTTGCATTTGATATGTTTTGATGCTTCAATATTTAGTACCGAGAAAATCTTAGAATGAGTTCCACTGGGACTAACTGCTGCGATCATATTCAGTTACTATCCCTTCAGTATAAAATACAGAATTTATAATAAATAGCTATTGTCTTCATGAATCAATAGTTGATCAGTGTCTGATGGAGACAAGGCCTCGATCCATCCCATAATTATTTTATATACAGAGATTGGTAAGAGCCAATTTAATGACGAAAAATGTTCACTCACTAAAAGATGCCATAACCTGTATGATTATCACTTTTGCACGATGTTTTGATACAACAGCCGTTTTAATCTACTCACAACCTATACCATCAAAATTACGCGCTGCATAGTGCATACATGTTTTCCTCGTGAAACTACATACATATAATGGATTAGGTTCATACGTACGCAAAATAAACTTTTTGTCCGTATAGCCTACACTGGCACTGTAAACAATGGACGGTATCCGTTCAGATTGCATTCAACTAGTCCCACATTGCCCAGTGTTGCCAGAATGTAGATCAGGAGGCTTATGGTTATAACGAACATTGTGAGCAGTACCTGTAGTACATACATCAACGAGCAGCTGGAAATAACATCCAATCCAGTCTACATCTTCGCAGATCACAGCACATTAATATCGTGCATGGAATCAGGCAAACAACTATTATATCAGGAGATCGTACATCGGCGACAGCAATATGCGTCACAGATCAACATAGATATCAAAACAATTGTCGAGTGAGGATTAGTAAGTAGAGTACAGTTTAGCGTACAGAAAACTCAGGTAACAACACTGACAAACAAGTCTCACGTTGGCTTACCAACTGTGGAAATGGAGGGTCACCCAATAATAGACTCACTTTCCGTCAAGCAACAATAACATCTCTTGGCACGACCACGTCATCAGTATTGCTTAGACAGCATCGCAGAAGCTTGAAGTTTTGTTCCGCTGTAGGAAGGTGTATACATCAGAGCAAATACTGCTGCTCTACAAAGTACCGATCCGACCCTCGTTGAGTATTGCTTCCATGTGTCAGGATGCGCCCCGAAGCACCCTTTGAAGCTTCTAGCCACTATCCAGAAGAGAGCAATTAGACTAATCGATATGCCTAACCTCACAAAATACCTCCACAGCCTGAAACATCGAATGAAGGGTGGCCTACCTGTCCATGTTTCACACATTCTATCACGGAAAATGTTCGAGTGAGCTCTCCCAGATAATGATACCAAGGACCTTCCGAATGAGAAACACTAGGGCACACTCTGCGAGGTCATTCTCACCAGGTCAAGGTCTCTACTCCCCGAATCAGTCTCCTCCAGCATTCCTTCTTTTGGAGAACTTCGGCGCTTTGGAATGAGCTGCCAGAGAATTTGTTCACCAACGGCTGCAACCTGCAGCGTTTCAAATCTAACGTGAACCGACACGTATGCTCTCGCAGCGCTTCTACAAAGCCATAGGCTTTCAGGATTTCGATTAGTCTGGCATCTTTCAGAGTTACGATTTCCGTCAAAATGGCGTGTCATTCATCGGTGGATATACTGATGAACCAAAATGAAGGAGATGCAAGTATTTCAGCTTTCTGTCAGCTTTCTGCTTGTACAGCTACAAGGATGACTTGGACGATCAACCGTGTAACCCCAGTCATTGTTTATAGGTATGTGGTATGAATATTATATTTCAGTTATCTGACATGAAAAGCTCATATCTCAGACATATTATACTATAAACTCCGATATTCGAGATACTGTTTTAGGCACTGCATTCCATATACTGCAAATACATATAGTGTTTGCATAACATGACGCATTATTACAGAAATGGTTCAAGCACCTTATTTCACATTATCTGTACCTAACTACCTGTTATGTGCATTGAATGGCTATGGTTTAGTTTTCATTATGTAAATAAATAATATGCAGTTCATTTCTAAGAATGAGAAAAAACGGCAAAGAACTTTAGCCTTCGCAAGAAATTTCAGAAAATTGGTATTTTCTCCTTTGTGAATCTCATAAATTAAATGAATTGCAATACATTTCATTGGTCTCAATTGTTTTCAAAAGCACTTAAGCCTCAAAAAAAATAAGAAAAAAATGAATGGATACAACCGAGGATACAACTAATGCTAAAAACAGAGCAAATGATCACTTTACGCCTAAATATTGGATGCATTAGTTACAATCGTCAATGTCCAGCCAGTGCTGCAGCTGTCTTTTTTATAATTAAGCAGACCGCGTAGGCAGAGCCTAAATACCAGAGTACTGATTTCAGATTACGAATTTGATACTATGTGCAGGCTGCTAGCTTCATTCAATATACTACTCTATCTACTCAGCACTCTACAGAGATATCGAAAAACTGTGACGGTACTTCCATCAACATGTAATAAGCAGAGTAATAAAGAAGAGACATATAAGTGGTAGAATATTGCAGAGCTGTAATTGGCAATGATTTGGACCGCTGCCTTGGGCAAAGTTGAGCGCCTATCTTGTTTATAGCTTTTGAGTCTGCCACTTTACAATATCTGGCAACAATGGCAGTTCAGGCTGAATGGCGTTCATTGTTTGGCCAACGCACTAAACTGGAATTTGTAAAATTACAATACTGTACGATACTTCCACCAACATAAAATCAGCGTAGTAATTAATGTAAAATTTATATAAATGTTAGAAAATTGCATAGCTGCAATTGGTAATGATTTCGACCGCTACCTTGGGCTATGTGGGGCGCATATCTTACTTATGGCTTTTGCGTCTCCGTACAATATGTGCTATGCTCGTAGGTAAAATGATAAGGTTGACTTTATAGTTGAACTTTTTAGTTTAGTTTCAAGAAAGACGTATGTACTTCTCAGAAAGCTGGACACGCGGAAAATCGCTTTTGTTAAACTAGATGTTGGTAGAGTTGAAAATATTGTCGTTCTACAATAGGGTGGCGCCGCTACAAAAATTATTATTATTTTCTATTTTTCTATTTTTTTCTCGCATAGCTGCGGCAGTAACAAGTATTTACGGGCTGTGTCAAGTCAACACCTGGCCTATTTTTATTCGGAATTCAGGAAGGACCGTACAATGCTACAGGTCTTGAGGATTAAAGACTTTTGGAAGGTTTTGTGTAACTTTTCGTCCAGGCCCAGCCGCTGCAGGTGTGGTGTAAATGTATTTGGTGTAAGGCCTGAAACCGACATAATGAGGGGGACAATTATAACTTCGTTTTGTTTCCAGAGCCGTTTTATTTCTATGGCAAGATCTGTGTATTTAGATATCTTCCCAGCGTAGGTGTTTTGGATATTAATTGGGAATCGCAATATCTATCAAATAGGTTACTTTATCTGCCTATGACTGAAAAACAATATCTGGTCTATTGGCTGGGATGGTTTTGTCTGTGTGTATTTCAACGTCCCAGTATAGTTTGAATATATTGTCTGTCGAGTGCTGAGGTCGGTGTGTAATTATAATATGGATCTGTGTTTTCAGTTAGTTTATTTGTTGTGGCCAGTGCTTGGTGTATGACTTTAGCTGCAACTGGCTGTGTACTCAGTTCCAGCGAGAGTTTTGCATCCACTTGTTATGTGTTCTATTGTTTCCTTCTGTTGGTGGCACCTTCTGTAACTATCGCCGGTGATAGATGGATCTTTAATTATATACTTCTTGTAACTTCGTGTCACGATGACTTGGTCCGGGATAGCAAGCATAAAGCCTTCCGTTTCTGGAAAGAGCTGGCTATCCTGCAGCCAGGTGTACGACTGCTTTTTATTAATGTGGTCTTGTGTTACACGGTATCTATGTTTGCCATGGAGTGCCTTCTGGGACCAAGTATTTATTTTTTCTTGTTGTGATTGTATGTGATTATGAGCGCCTGCAACATGGTCTAAACAAGAAAGGGCGTGTGGTGTATAGTTTTTGTCTGCTTTTACTATTGCATAATGTAAGTTTGTTTGTTTGTTTGCTGTGGAAAAAATGTCTGAGTGTTTTTATTTGTTTTGTATGCAGTGAATGTACGTCTATAATTCCTCTGCTCCCTTGTTTTCTGTCTATGGTAAGCCTTTCCTTGCACGCATTCGGATGCGACATTCTGTGTTTCGTGAATTCTGTTCTGATAAGTATATGAATGTTTTCTATGTCCGTGTGTGACCACTTAATGATTCCAAAGGAGTATGTGAGTACAGGTATCGCAAACGTGTTAACGGGTTTTGTAATATTTCTAGAATTCAGTTTTGTTTTTAATAGTCTAGTGAGGTGGTCTTTAAATTGTCGTGTTAGTTAGTTATTATTATTATTATTTTTATTATTATAGAAATGAAGATGATTAGAGTTCAAGTAATATGAACTCATTTACCGAAAAGAAAGAAAAAAATGCATCAGAAACTGTACAGACGTAACCAACAAAGATTTCAAAGTCACAGTTACACATTTTGGACACCACATCAGCTATAGTATTCAGTTTTAGAGCTTGTGACGGATTTAGCATTCACCAGATAGGGAGAAAGCCTGTTTCATGCGTCAAATATGCGCTTGGGAAGAAAAAATTGCCGAGTTGTTGCTCTGAATGGCTCCTTCCTGAGTTTGGAATTATGGCCCCGGAGATTGCTGAGTGATCGCTGGTACATATGTCTCAGGCCAGTGCTAAAAAGCCCGCCTAGCGCTGTAAACGTAATTATGACGTGTCCTCAAAGTTTCCTGTTGGCGAATGCTGGAAGCTTAAGAGATCCAAGGCATTCGTCGTAGCTGGTCTCCAAGCTGCAAAAGGGATGCGCTCGCACGACGCTGGCCAGACTCCTGCAGGCACCTATCACGTATGCGAACTGGATCCCACACCGGACCAGCAAACTCCATTATTGGCCTCACGACAGTTTTAAATAGAAAGGAACAAGTTTTAATGCTACAACCATTGAATGCTCTTTCCATCATATATATTAACCGTTTGGCTTTGGGTGGTACTTGCATGATGTGCTCTGATCAGTTAAGCCTGCCACTCACAAGAACTCCACAGTCAGTATGACTCGATACCTTTTCGACGGTGTACCCAGTAATCTTATGGAGATGTCTGGGATTATTTCTCCTAAGATGAAGAACACCGCAATTCAGGAGGTTGAGTGTTACCAACCAGCACTTAGACCACCGGGCAACAGTATCTAGATCACGTTGAAGCACAGGAAAGTTTACTAGGGATGTATATATTTTAGTATCGTCGGCATACGCGGAGCACGTAGAAGACATCAGAAAGTAAAGTTCACAGGTGCAGGGTAGGAAATAGCGTAGGACCCAGCACACAGCCTTGTGGAACTCCACTAGTAACAGGACCGACAGATAAATGATTGATGCCTACACGTAAAGAAAAAGTCCTGCCCGCAAGAAATGCTTCTATCCACAGGAACAAGTTACCTCTAACTCCCAATGCTCAAGTTTGTGGATAAGTCTCCTATGTTGAACACGATTGAATACTCTGGAAAAGTCGAGGTATGCCACGTCAACTGGCGTATTAAATCTAGACACAGAGTCTAATCCTGGAGGCATTGTAGCATGTTGGTAACTATAGACCCTCAATGTACAAAACCATGTTGGTTTTTTGGGACGAGGTCATTTTCAATAGAAAAAGGTAAAAGCATATTCAGGAAAATATGTACTTCTCACAGAGCTACCCACAAAACGCATCACTATTGACAGAACTAACTCTTCATAGAGCTTGGATGCTGTCACTTTACAATATCTGGCAACAATGGCAGTTCACGCTGAATCGCGTTCATTGTTTGGCCGACGCACCAAACTGCCATTTGTAAAATTACACCTTTCGGGGCTAATCGAACCCTAGCTGGCCGTGCTTTGGCAAGCGGTATCGAGAGCGGTGGCTATTGTTACACGCGTTCCGCTAGAAGAGTGCTAAACGCAAATGAACCTATAGAATTGGCCTACATGTTAATTCCCCATTGAGCGCACTATGCGGAAAAAGTCAGATGTGTTTGTTGGTGTGTGTGTTCGTACAGAATGCGGCAGTGGATGATTGCGCTATTAACTTTGTTGTATAGTTACGATATTATCCACCCCCATGCTTGGGTATTGACATCTTGAAACTAACAAATTTGAACTGGCAGTATAACGATTGTTCGATAACAAGACCAGTTTTTATAGTATTATTGCATACATGGCTGAAAACAATTTGGTGAAACACCAACTAGAAGTAAATCTGTATCAAAAAGGATACCTTTTATTCTATAAATGCCAACCTGCATGTGAACAGCAGCAAATGAGGTACTGATCGTAAATTAAAAAATATGAATGCTGACACTTTCTTCATTCTGAGCCTTTGAATAACTTCATCGTCAGATCAATAATATATCATCAACTAGTAGCCGAGGTTGCAGATGCTCAAAATAGGGATCGACCCTGCTCTCAACAGCAATCGATCGATTGTCTGGTGGTCATCACTGTAACGTTCTTAAATCATTGATAAATCCACCATCTACCTCAAGTTACCGCCCTACTTATGGCCTTCATCTGGTAAAGCTTGAACGCGTGGGTGGCTGGGATGAAATCGCCTTTATTGACGTTGATCTACAAATATTTGATAGGGTGTTCAGTATCCTACTACATTATGTCAGCATCAACTACTCTGCTAGCCGGTATAAAACAAACTAAGGTAGGCATGGCTGTGCCGTTGTACTCTCAAGATAGATTCTTCCATATTTTCTCCTTTGTGCTAACTTTGCTACTGTGCGTTGATCTTCGGAGATCAGTAACAGAGATCGAAAGAATTTGTGGTTCTTGGGTTTTTAGGCCGGCGTCGTTCAGTGTTAAGACTTGACGTTTCGCAACCACGAGTGGATGGCATTTTCAGAAGCTATATCACTTCGGCGATTTCCAACATACTGACGGCTAGTGGATCTGCACGTGTATTTATACCTGTTAACGGTGACGTGGCCTAAACAGGTAGCGATGTTACCCCCACACCCCTCCGATATGGCAGTGTCTTCAGATCCTTTAGGATGGTACCCATGTCCGGTTGACTTGTACTTCTTCTTTACTGTTGATACTATTGTGGTTCTGTTGTATTTCGATGGCTTCTCTGTTAAGTCTGGCATAGTATGAAGACGTTGCGGCAAGAACCTGAGTTTCTTCAAACTTGATCTTATGGCGTTCCTTAATCGCATGTTCGGCTACCGCTAATTCGTCCGTATAACCTAGTCTACAGCTAGACTTATGTTCTGCAATTCTTGTGTTTATTGGTCGCCTCGTTGTCCCTATGTATACACTCCCACATGTGCATGGTATGCGATAAACCCCCAGTGTTGTGAGTGGGTCTCTTTTCTCCTTCACCGTTCCTAAATACTCCTTTCTTATGGGCTTGTAGATGGTCTTGACGTTTTCCTGTCATAACATTTTTCCTATTCTGTCTGTTATTCCCGGCACATAGGGTAGAAAAGCTTTTGCAATCGGTTCTTCTTTTATCCAATTTCTTCTCATTGCTCTTGTTATTTATTTTCCTGTATAGCCGTTTTCCATCACAAGGGGCCGGGCCACCAACGCTACCTGGTTGGGCCACGTCATCATTAACAGTTATAAATACAGGTGCAGATTCTCCAGCCGTCAGTGTTTTGGAAGTCACCGAAGTGAAATAGCTTCTGAAGATGCCATTCACTCGTGGTGGCGAAACGTCTAGCCTTAACACTAAACGATGCCAGCCTAAAAACCCAAGAACGACAAATTCGTTGGACGATGGCTGCGAAAGCCTTACACAGTACAGAAGGTATACTACTTGGATTTTCGTATTTACGTTTTCGTTCAATTGAATCTTAAGGCTTTTGTTCCCAAAGACAGTGACATGATATCCTTTCTCAAACCGTTGTCACCATGGGAGCGTTTTAATGCCCTATTTATGATAGACCAATGAGATATTGGTGTCACATGTCAGCTGAGAGAGCAACTTTCCGTCACTTTTCAATCATGGAAAAATTCACTTACAAATACTAGCGCAAAAGATTAGGGGGTCATGATTTGACAGATTATACAGTGCTCAGTATACTTTCAGTAGGGATACAGTTCGTTACAAGTCGTTGAAATTCTTGGATATAAATATCAACGATCACCATTGTAAATGAGGTTAATAGTCCAGTTAGCTGCTTCGTGGTTACGCAACCACCTATAGCCTAGTAGACGAAGGAAAGGAGCATTTATGCATAATTTAAACCTTCATAATGAGATGTTCGCTAATTGATCTACTTAAATCGCGACGTGAACTCTGAAATGTTAATTGGTTCTTCTAATCAATATTCTCTACCAAGTATATTCTTCTTATATTCTCAGAGCCTTTCAATGAAACCATAAATATAGTGTTGTAACGGTTTACCCGTTTTCAAAATTATTTTTATATTATTTACTTGGCTACCATACACAAATAGTTTACAACTTCCATTTTTAGCAACTGCTTCCTCATTATACTAGTACATTTTTATAACTATTTTGCTTCTCACCTCTACCTTTTTCCCATCTCTACTTCCTTGAGCTGCAAATATTGTTAATTATACACACTGCGCAAGTGCGCCAAATTTTTGGCAAAAATCTGATGAGTGGGGAAGATGCCCTCTCTCTCTCACTACCGACATTAATCTCTATAAAAATGGGTGGCGATAGATCACTCCTCCTTTTTAAAATAAACAGTTAACAGGTAATGTAATTATGTCTCTGTAAGACAATATTTTGTGTCTGTGCCAATTATGTCTTAATCAAGGTAACGATAACGATTTGATTGCTATGGTTTCCCACATTTTCGTTGCTTCTGCATATTTATTTTACACCTATGTGTAGGAATGTTATTTTTCCGATTTATACATTTTTTTTATGAACATGTGATGGCGAACATTTTAATCTTTAAATATCAAGTCAATCATACACTGTATATTTATTAATTATCTAACAAAAAAGTCGCTGAACACTATTCTTTGTTTCTAGCCATATATTTTTGTGTTACGATGCCTTATCTTGTGTGTATTTAATGTTTCACATTTTTTTATGACATTCCTTACGTAAAAATACCTAGCACTCAGATTTGCTAATTGAGAACGCAATGAAAAGATCTATTGGACATTTTTGTAATTTTGTTTTACAAGGCGTGAGGAGAAAGTTTGTAAATTTTTGAACATACTTTGTACATTTATTTTATTTATCACTATATATCTGAAAAGTAGGGTAGGACTGAAAATACAAAGCATTTAAGAATCTTTTTTTTCTATTGTTCTATCTGTTCGCTCTTGTATATATCTATATTTTTTTTTTAATCTTTACCATGTGAACATCTGAAAGTTATCTGCTTTTTGGCTTTTTTATTCACCCATGCTACTTCATAGATTTGTTTCTGAAGTATATGAATGCAATTTATCAAAATGTAAGAACGCATGAAGATCCATACTTCAGGAACAGATCGTGAAGTCCTGTGAAGTTCGCCACAAGGTGCTAATACCAGCCATAACTCTTTCACAGGAGAACCACCCTTTTTTTCGGGGTGCCAACATCGAAACCACCTTTTGTCGGGGTGCCACAATGAAGACCACATCTTTTTTTTTTGGGGTGCCAACATCGAAACCACCTTTTGTCGGGGTGCCACCATGAAGAACACTTTTTGTCGGGGTGCCACCATGAAGAACACCTTTTTTTGTCGGGGTGCCACCGTCAAGACCACCTTTTCTTGGGGTGGTGCCAACATCAAGACACCTTTGGAGCACCACCTGAGCTCCTTCTGAAGAAGCCAGCCTTCTCTGGAGCACCACCTTCCTTTCAGAAGGGCACTACCAGGACTTCCTCCGAGTTGAGTAATTTTAAAAAAAATATATAATGTACTGCATTCATATATATACTAAAATAAATCTTTATTAAACCATTGCTGTCCTATTTTTCATTTCTTGGCGGCTAACTGGTCTCACGCATTCACGCACACACGCACGCACCTACATACCCTAGTCTCATGCAAACCTACTGAGCTGCTGGTTGCTATGTATAAAGGTGTTGCCTGGTGGTTCATGACCAAGCAACCTTTTTATTGTTACAGTGTCTATATTTTATTCTGTAAATCTATTTACTTGAAGACTGCTAGGCTTTTGGAGAATGAAAATCTTATGTACATTGATACTGATTCACTAGTATCCTTATATAGATATTTGTAGATTATAAGGCCGGGTGGTAACATTTTCAATGTAATATGTCTATCAATTCTGTGTTATATTTCCTGTCATATTCTATGTTTCCAACCAGAATACGTACATACTGTATTTTGAAAGATGGCTGTCGCGATATCTTTAGAATCACATACATAAAAAGAGCTTTTCGAATAACTGTCCCTGCAGACAAGATTACCACTTTCAACCAGATGTAAGTAAAATACAACGAAGCCGTCTCTGTAACGAAATCCGGACAAATTGAATCCGCAGAAGTGTAACGACAGAAGAAGTGAGACACTGTGTACGTGAGAGAGATAGAGAGACTACATTTGTTCTTTCCGATGAATGGAGTTAATTAATTAGCCGCCGACCTGAGTTTCTGTCCGTCGGTGCCGGTGGCGACGACTAAGCAGCGTTGCCAGCATCAAATCTACGTTGCCAAATTATTCTCAGGCTCAGTTTTCTATCTAGTTAGAGATTTTTCAACTTGATGAAGATTTAAACGTTAAGCTTACGGGATAGGGTAACCTACTCTAAGGCCCGGTTGTACAGTCTCAGTTCAAGCCACAGTTCTATTAAACTATGCTCAATGATGAACTTGGTTCAAAAATTCATTTCCGTTGTACGACCTATTTATAATCTCAGCTCTACAAAACCAGGTTCAAGAAAGAAGTAGTTAGGTTGGTAACATTAACGCATGCGTAGTTTGGTCTGTTCTATCAAAAATAGGATTACAAAATACTTTTGATTCATTACATGAACAAAAAAGTACTCACCATTCTGTTAGAGACTTTATTTGTGCTTTAACCTGGTTTATTACAAATCGAACACCTTGTTTAGAAAGTCGAAACCTTTGAATGAATTCATCATCATTCCACACCAAAAAGTGATCAACTCTATCTCTGTATTTCTTTTGGCGCCTTCTTGCGTTTTTTAATGTTTCTACTGCTTCAACGAAGTCTTCATCAACTGTTAGTTCCAGGAGATTTCTTCTGAGCTGCTGAGCCATTACGTACTTTAATTTACAACAAATGATTTTGCAAAATTTTATCTAAATCATATTATTAAATTAGGTTACTACACATTAGGTCATTAGAACTCGGTTTAAGCGCCCAAATTCGAGCGCTCAGCTCAACCTTAAAAATATAAATTAGTGAACCGAGCTTAGATTTGAACTGACCTTGTACAACTGGACTTCCATATTTGAACTGAGTTCAACCTTGAACTGTGCTTGAACTGAGACTGTACAACCGGGCCTAAATCTTCGCAAGAACAGCAACGTTCTCACATCAGAGATGCTGCAAGCACAACTAAATGTTGGCCTTTCGTCGGCGGCCGAGTGTTTTTTCCTTTTCCCATGGGAGCCTTCAGGACTGCAGCGTATAAGGCTGGTTCTCACTAATGTCGCCCATTTAAATGCTGACAGCACATGAAGCTGAGGCGCTCGATATCCGAGAATCGGCACTGTTCGCTGCTCAACCATTTGGATTGTGCGTCTCCGCACACATATAGTCCTGCCTTCATGTTCTGTATAGGCTTTGATACTGTTTCCCGGCGCCACATTTGTAACATCACTGTTAATATGAATATCTTAGACCGTAGCCACGGAACCACCCACTGGCTCGGATTAACGTTGATATTTGTGCAATCTATTTGTAGAATAGATGTTTCACTCATCACAGATTTGATTATCTTATTATCCATTGCTTTATTAATAGGTACTATCTCAACTACATTAAAGACCGTAAAGATATCCCAAGAGAAACTCGTAAAATGAGTAAATGCATTTTACGAGTTCACAGCATGTCTGTTAAGACACTGTGACTATGATGATGATGAACTCAAGCAAATTAGTATTTCAAGAGGTGCTAAACTAAATGTGGCTGACGAGTTAATATTTTGTAAATGTTTTGTGACACACAAAATCTATTTTTTCATTTAAGAAGGCTTCTTCTAGTTGCCGGATTTTCACTTAAGTGACTGTTAATGAGGGTGTATTTAAAGTTCAATTTCTCAAAGCAGAAACCAACTCTCTAGTATACTGTGTCATCCCTACGTAGAAATCGACCTTTAGATGTATGAATTGCTACTCCTACACTTGGTTATTATTATGAAATGCTAAGGAGTAGCCGCTTTAGTTTCTTAGAATGATCTTTTCTGCTTTTCCTAATGGTTGATCTATGAGTATATTTGAGTAATTTCCACTATTTACGAAAACTATAGATAAGGCGTACTTCCCTAGCGAACAGGTAGCATCAAATATAGCATTAAATTCGATATCATATCCACGGCCTCTATCGAGCACGATAGAAAGCGGATGCAAGAAAACCAAGAAAATTGATTGAGTAGACTGTCAACTATCTTCAAGCCTTTACACGTGAACACCAAGTGGCCCGTGGAAAAGTATGCCAATAGTACTCAACTCGAGCTGGCCGGCATACTCTTGGCAACCAAACAAGAGAAAATATAACAGAATCTGCATAGACAAGACAAGCGCTGCTCTCAAACGCCTTAGGCTAACGACGAGCAGCTCAGCATTGGTTAGTCATCAGGCACTCGAGTACGCACCCACCAGCATCAAATTAATAATTAGCTGGGTAAAAAGGCAGTCGCAGTTGACAGACAATATAACCCCTTTGTGTCCTGCCCTTCGAAGCTATGACAATACTGTTAAGAAAAATACCCACAAAGCTTTTAAGGCTACGTGGGACGATACTTCTAGCTGCTCAGAACTCCTCAGCTACCGTTGAGGAGGTAGGTAAATACGACCTGTCCATGCCCAGACAATACCTCCGCATCTCGTCTGGTGCTCTTACTGGTGATAAGCTAAGAGAGCACCTACACACATAAAAAGAAATTCTCAAGTCAATAATTCTGATATTCTTATAAATACATACTCACAACAGGAATATCTGTTCTTACTCTAAGAAAGAATATTTGATGAGAAAATTATAAAAAATTTGTATCAAGAATAATATATTTTTGACCTATATACGTATTTTAAAGAAATATGCTCCGAAAGAAAATATAATTTTCTTTGCAACCAAGACTAAAATAATTTAATAACAAATATTTTATAATTTTAGACGAAGATTATCATTTTTCCAGCGGTGTCCAGTTTACTTCTATCAAGAATATAGACAGCTTGCAAATGCGAACCTTCATTTACAATATGATAATCTTGGTCTGAAAATGAACGCTGTTTTACAAGCACACCCTATATTTGTATCAAGTAAATCATTTATTTGACGTCTACCAACGTCGGAGTGCGCAGGCGCGCTGCGTGTTACGTGTCAACTCTAACCCCTCCGCCTTCTCTACTCAACAGCCTGTTGCCCGTCCGCGTCCGCGCCGCCATTATCTGTTTTTGGATTGTCGCATTCGTCGCCGTAATACCTGCACCTGAATAGCACATAATAGAGTATCTAGTCAGACTGTAAATAAATTGCCATTACCACATGATACCACCGTCAACCATCGGTCAACGAATCTGCCGGTAGTGCTGGTCCACCGCCATTTAAGTCGCGTCCCAGTTCCCGTCAGTTTCCCTATCACTGGATCTATCCAACCATGAATGAGTTATTAAAAAAAAAATGGGGATGCGAAGACCTGACTCTGGTGTTCCTACTAACACGTATGTTAAATGTGATTTAAGAAATTTTCTTGCAGATAGTGACATAGACGAGAAAAATTTCTACATGTTCATAGAAGAGTTTGAATGCTCAAATCAATACTACTAGATTCCTCATCCAAGAGTATCACGATTTGAGAATAAAGTTGAGATACCTGCGTCAAGTTTATGAAATGCTCCTGTTAAGATTGTGAAATGCTGCAGTCAAGATTATGAAATGCTTCGGTCAAGATTAGTGTATGCTTGATTTAAGATTTTGGTATTCTTACTTTCAAGAATTTTCCAGCTTTGCATTGGAGATATTTTCTCAATCTAACCCCTATGTGGCCAAAGATATCGTATTCTCACTTTAAGATTAGCATAACTTTGCGCGTACAGGAAGTTATGGTATACTTGAATTAAAGCATCTGTACTTCATCTAAGAAATCATTTTTATGTGTGTACAGACTGTACAGTATGAGGTTATGTGATACATCCCTGTACAGAGGATATGAACAGAAGGAGACAGGCACCTGCTATGCGACATATCAGCTGTCAATCCGTCCAAAGTGCTGCTATCTTGGCAGAGTCCAGAATGCTATAAAAAATTCTCACTCCTGGTTTAGCTAACGGAGCTGAATCATGTCTCAGTTACGGCTTCCATTCTCAACTAGCAACAATCCTTAGTGTCGTATGCAATACCAAAGCTCCTGCTAATATGTGACTAGCGTGGTAGCTGATAAGCCGACTTCGGTGATGCTGCTCCTCTTATTATTTTCTCTCGGATTCACTTCATAAACTTTTTAATAATCTAAAAGTCTCGTTTTTCTCTTTGAATACGGCCGGCGCGGCCGCGGAACTTTTAGTTTTTAATTCTCTAGTACGAGTACGGTTTCGTCGTGTAATGGGAGATGACGGCTGACGCTGATGTTCTGTTCAGGGAGTTTTTAATATATGCTAAATGGAAATCGAAGTCTCTTCACAGAAGTGAGCTCCCGGTTCTGATTCGAGGCATGTTCCGCGCTTCGTTAGTGGAGTGAAAGGCGACAAGGTCCCAAGTTGTATGCTGTAAAATTTGCGGTGCTGGCAGGAACAGCCTTGCTGTACAAATTTTTAGTAGTATATGTTCCTACATTAAATGACTAGTATAAGTTCATTGTTAGGTATGCAGTACTTCTACTGTAGCAAATTATACTGCAGATGTTCATTTTGGTACAGTACGACTAACTCAACTTATATGCATTTATACGCCCATACGTATCACCAAAATCAATTAGTAATAAAATTAATATAATTAGTATATCTTTTTTGGGTTCGTAAACTACTCGTCAGTAGGCCGTTGTGAAGTAGTTCAAAGTTCTGTGTACCTCGGTTCTTTGACCGACAATTCGGGTAGCTGTGAAAATGAGATTCGATGGCGCATTCAACAGGCACGTGTGGTCATGACAAAGCTTACTAAAACATGGCGTAAGCATAACATCACTAAAGCTACCAAAATGTCTCTGGTTCAGTCATTTTTGTATGCCTCGGAAACTTGGACTGTTAAAAACGCAGATCAAGCTCGCGTAGGTGCTTTTGAAATGTGGACATGGAGGAGAATGCTGAGGGTTCTTTATATCACCCATCGAACTGACTTTTCCATACCGGATGAACTTGGTAATCCAAAGAGACTATCCTCCATTGTGTCGACGACAATGCTTACACTCTTCGGACATATACACAGAAGCGATAATATGGAGAAACTTGCAGTTCAGGGTCATGCTCCAAGTGGGCGGCGACGTGACCGTTCCCCTACACGCTGGATGGATACGATGAAACAGGTGCTGGATATGAGTATCAAGAGCACTACGGAACTGACAGTAATTCGCGAACGAAGGCGAGCTACAGTTCTCAAAACTATTGATAATATTCATGTTGGCAATACTCTAGTTCCGACTTGATGCAGACGTTGTGACTATGATGATGATGAAACTACGCGAACTCCCGGACACATTGAGTTTTTCGACATAAAGTCATATTTGCTAGTGCCATGGTGTACATGTGCTCACAAAAATCCCTATATTGACATATGACGTTCGAGGGCTGTTCATAAGCCAATGTTCTAATTATTTATCATGGTACAAGCTATTCATTTCAGGATCCCTTTTAGCGACCAAAATTTACGATCTGCTCTTATAAATTTTCTAAAAAAGGTTGAATAGTTATTATTATTAATTTTCGATGCCACACAACTAATCAACTTTAATTACAAATTCATTTTCCACCCATTCTAAGGTTTGATAAGTGGTCTAAATTATTGATTTACTAACAAGTCCGAAAATCTGAGATACTACAGCAGAAACAAAAAAAAAATAAAATCCATTTCACCGAATTCGGATCAAGAAATTATTTATTTGAAGTACTTATTGGATCTAACGTTAATAAAATATTTCCATTTTTATCAAAAATCGTTTCGGCAAATGCAATACGATCGAGTTATATAGACATCTCCAATGTACAGTTCAGCAAGTAGAACACTTGTCGATAAACTGTATTTGGAAAAAATATTTATTAGAAAACGTCAGCACAATTATGTATTTTACAGAAAATATGAATATAATACGAGGAACAAAATCTTTCAGATAACTGAATGAAGAAATACTGGTTATGCTAAATTCATTTATACCTCAGGCTCTACAAATGTACTAAATGAAATTAAGTAGTTCATAAATTATAGACTCAAACTCCTTTCAAGTCTTTTTCTAATTACATTTTCGAAAATATCAAACATCTTCTTGGGTGGTTTGAAGCGATTTTATGTGTCCTGTACACGTGTACACTTCTACAAAGTCGTTAATTATACACACCTGAACATTCGTTGAACCTCACTCACTCTCTTCCTACTCAATAGAGATCCTCAGGTGTGTCAAAGTATTTACCGTGAAAAATATCATTATTCACTACACACTGTATGGACAGATCGGTCACTCCCTACAAACCAACACAAATATTGATCAGAAGAGCCAAATATCAAGATCAAAATAGTTGAACCACCATTTGAGAGTCAAAACTCATTTTGGTATAGAAATTAACAGTCCCATTTTGTGCGCAGTAACGAACTAAATCTAATTTATATCACTCATTTTAATTAGCCTATTTTAGAGCAAAACATATTAGAATCACGATATCGCGTTATACTTTGTAATGAAAGAAATAAAACCCATAAAATATACCTTCTGTGAGAATAACAGAAAATACTTCTGTATTTTAGCAATACCTCCTGAGGTCACGATACCCCTGAGTAGTATTATATATTATCTCAACATAATTTTATTAAAGTTGAAGCTTTTTTACAATCACGGTTGTATGTTTTCGGAATATCCCAAATCTACTGCAATATATTTCCTGTGGCTCATCATTCTCATCACAAAGCTTTTTTCCAGTAGAACCGATTGGCGTAACGTATAACGCAATAAATATTCCTTACGCCATTTTCACGCTACCTTTTTCAATGCGGTACACAGTAGCTCTTCCCTTTAGCAGACTTTATCGGCAGCAGCAAGAAATGTATCAATTATTCATATACGTTCCGTAATCTGCCTATTGAGCAGTGTCGTGCATTGAGGCCCGCTTCTCACGGGCCACCACGGTCGCGCCACCACGTTTCTTGGTAACATCGTACACTGGTCGCGGTCACCAAAAGAAGCGCCACCACAAGTTCACATGAATTTCCAAACTCAGAATGGATATTGAAGAAGCAGGTGCTCTTACTGTTTTGCTACTGTTGTTGAAAAAAGCGTCCGGTCGTTAAATGGAGCTTTTAACAGCCACTGCTCGTCTGGTCGCGACGAATAAGCCTATTGCATTCCATGGATGACCGTGGGGGCCTCGTGAGAAGCAGACCTAAAAGACTGTAAGCGGACATTTGATCGATTTCTTCATCTAGCTTGATGATGATGATTACTATTCATTGAGACATTGCCATCAAGTTAGAAGAAGAAGTTGATAAAATTGCCAGAACAAAGAAAAGGAAGCGAGCACTAGGTGTAAAATCAATTGTAATTGTAGTTGCTAATTTTTGTTTCATATAAGTCTCGAAGAGGTGTTTTATTTAGAACTTTCAACCTTCTAGATCCATAGTGAATATACTAAAAATCAATCTGCTTCTAGCAAAAATTGGATGCGATTTTACTCCGGATTTTACGTTTTAAGTACCTTGGATCATGGAGTACCATAATGATGTTCTATTGAAAAACAGGACGTTATTTTATTCTGATCTGACTGACATAAGAACCAGCTTAATTTCAATAATTAAGCATTCAGATATGAATGGGTTCACACCAAATAAATCTCCAAAAATCAAATAGATATTTAAACATCATATAGTCCCTTAAATATACACCGTGATCCAGGACGAATCCCGAAAAAAGTAATCGCACGTCGGTTTCGGAATGTGTAGTCGATATCAAAAGGAATTATTTTCAAATTTGGGTTTATTACAGAGAAATCAGCGGTTGAAGTTTTGGTGTAAAGATGATTGAAACATTTGTGGCGTCGTTTAGTACGGTTAATCTAACAGGTCTTTTTTAATGTTTATGTTGATTGTTTACCTCAGCTGGTGACCTAGTGACGTACGAATATGATAAGGGCGGCCACACATTACCCATTTCACGATTTAATGTGGGACATTTCAACTTTTCAGCTATTTAATTATATTATAACATATGCTGGTGCCTGAAAACATCCCTTAAAGTTCGGCATTCACCTGGGACACGGTGTACACTGTGTAGTTATACAAATCACACAGAACTTAACTTCAACGTCTCTAGGTTTATCGCTAGTAAGGAAAAGATAAATAATGTACTGTGCATTTAACGGATCTCATCAGTAGGGTCCTCGGTATTAAGGGTCAACTCGCGAAACACCTCTTCAGTGGATCAAAACAACCAGGGCGGGAACTATCATGATAATTGTGAAGCCTACTCGATAAGAGGTATCTACCCCTAGTAAGTGGTTAACTCGCAAAGTATCTACTCCTTTCAACTAGTTAAGCACGAAGAGTCTACTCGCGACGTTCTTCGAAAATATGTTATCTGTGTTCATATCGCAGACATTCAAGAATTAAATTATCAAATCATTAATGATATAAATGTGTATTTGAAAGCTTACCAATTATTTAGTTAACAAGTCCTCATATAAATTAATAAAATAAATCAATATATCATTAAATGACGTTGCAATTATTAGAACTGGGTACTCTGTGAAATAAACTCGCTTAGGCTGTTGCGCAATCACAAAACAAATCACAAGACCTCTGTATTGTATGAAACAGGACTGGGAACTGTATAGATTATACAGTGATATTCTAACAAAAATCCTTCAATCAATCCTTCATCTATTCGCCTTTATGGTATCGCTTTCACGATGCCTGCATAACTTCATTCTTGATAATATTATTTTCTAACTATAAAATTTCCTCACCCTGACACAAAGATGTAACGCCAATGGGGGCGGTAGTCGTGAACAGAAATTCATCACCCTTCTTGGTGCTGAGAATAACGTAAACATAACCGGCTCTGTTTCGGCCGTTCAAAGCTTTTTACGAATGCTAAAATTTAATAAGCCGCGTCATCATTATTCCAGCTCACGGAACCGACTAGCTCCCGTTTATATACATCGGCATTTCGGTAAAGCTCGTTATTTATCGCCATAGCCACCTACCTCTAATTTATGACAGTTCACGAAACGCCCCATTATTTGTTGTTTATTAAACCGTTTCAGTACTAGGAAAATGGCGGTGTAAACAGAATATTATTAAGGTGTTTTAATGGTACAGGGCGCTTAGACACAGGCTGAAAATATTAAGCTGACGTTAATTGTGTCAATGCGATAAGATTTTATAATTCAAAATTAATATTATCTCGGAGCGTAGTTAGGCATGGATCATAAAAGCGATACCATAAGGGCGAATAGATGAAGAAAGTTGGAATTTCAACCGTGTTTCCTTATAACTGAGCAGACCGCGTAGATAAACAACGGAAATTAAATAATAATTTAGAATAATAATAAATAATTTAAAAAGATAAACAACTGAACATCCGGCCGACACTATTTATTAAGGAGTCTGATGGGCTACACAACAGTTTAGGCTGTTCATCTAATTGAATATAAGGTCCTTATAATGTCTTTTCTATACCTGCTCGAAAATGCGTCCATTCGCAGGATTATTTTGTCAAAATGGCATTCTATACAGGGTTATTCACGTTATTCGACACGGAGCATTACGGCTAAAGTATTTGATAAAAGAGGAAATAACAAATTCGGATGGATAGATACCCATAAAGACTACATTCTAAAAATATTTTCATGTCATACAGGGTGTCCCAAATGCACGAAATGTATCAAAGTTATGTTTTTTTAAATGGAACACCCCCTATATTATTGCATATTCAGATTCCTTGGTGAATTCTAGTGTGACTTTATGTATCATACATGGGACCTAAAGCGAACCCTTTAGGTGTAAATCAGCATTTTCGGTATAAGTACATATCAGGAAAAAATTGAATATCGCAAAGATTGTAAAATATAGAAGGCTGTGACTTTGACGTATTATTAACCATAAAATGCGTCAGCGTTGATGAGACTGTCAAATCTAAATTACGTTCATGCTTCGAGAAATCGGTCGATTAATTAAGGAAACTTCGATCACCGATAACTTGATTTTTTCAAATGGGAATGCCTAATTTTTTGTATACGATTAAACGTAGAATTTGATAACCTTTCTAATAATATAAGGTTGTGAATATCAATCTCTGGTAGTTTTCATTTAATTTTAAATTTTCAAACAAATCGGCGATTTTCAATTTTCCTACCTATAAGCAACGTAGCAGGCCATGAAATATAAACAAAAATCTGTTCAGCTAGAAGAAAACAACTAACTTAGCTGAAAAATACACACTAACTAGACTAAAGGGTCAAGATTATAAAAATTCCTTACAACAAATCAACTCTCCCAGAAACAACTGCGATAACATCTCTAAGGTCAAAGAGAAGCTGGAGTACGGCAGTAATAGATATCTTTTACCGTCTACTGGCTACCGCAATTTACTAGAGGTTAAAAATGTCCAAGACAATTAAAAACCCTGATACGAAACAAAAACAACCAGCGACTGTTGCTCCAACACGCAACTATCAATCATTATGTAATGGTGTAAAAAAGTACTAACTTGCGTCGAAGTCGATACCTCTGACTGGAGCCCTTCTATTTTTCAATATCTATTAGCAATATTGCAAAAAAGGAATACTGATAAATCAGATTTAAATTTTCTGCCATTTAAGTTATGCTTTATAATTTGAACAAATTTTAATTCATTCTTCATTTTCTGCGATCTTGCTAATAGGTACTGAAGAATTTTCAGAACTCTAGTCAGAGGTACTTTTGACTTGAGTTTTGACAGAATTGCATACTTTTTTATGTCATTAAATGTGAAATTCTATTATGACAATAATAAACTGCTTACAACATGCTCTAGTAGTTTTTATTTTATTTCAAAATTTTTAATGGTATTGGAAATTGCCAATCCCTAGTACATTGCAGTAGCTAGTAGGCCATGAAAAAATCCATTTCTGTCATACTCTAGCTTCTCTTTGACCAAAGATATGTTACCGCCGTTTTTTTCTGGTTAGACTTTGTTTGTTGTGAGTAATTTTTATAATCTTGTCCCTTTAGTCTAGTTCGTGTGTACTTTTAGCTAAGTTAGTTGTTTTCTTCTGCCTAAACAGGTTTTTGTTTATATTTCATGGCCTGCTACGTTGCTTATAGGTAGGAAAATTGAAGAACGCCGATTTGTTTGAAAATTTAAAATTAAATGAAAACTACCAGAGATTGATATTCACAACCTTATATCATTAGAAAGGTTATCAAATTCTACGTTTAACCGTATAAAAAAAATTAGGCATTCCCATTTGAAAAAATCAAGTTATCGCTGATCGAAGTTTCCTTAATTAATCGACCGATATCTCCAAGCAAGAACGTAATTTAGATTTGACAGTCTCATCAACGGTGACGCATTTTATGGTTAGTAATACGTCAAAGTCACAGCCTTCTATATTTTACAATCTCTGCGATATTCAATTTTTTCCTGATATCTACTTGTACCGAAAATGGTGATTTACACCTAAACGGTTCGCTTTAGGTCCCATGTATGATACATAAAGTCACACTAGAATCCACCAAGGAATCTGAATATGCAATAATATATGGGGTGTTCCATTTAAAAAAACATAACTTTGATACATTTCGTGCATTTGGGACACCCTGTATAACATGAAAATATTTGTAAAATGTAGCCTTTACGGGTATCTATCCATCCGAGATTATTATTTTCTTTTCTATCAAATACTTTAGCCATAATGCTCCGTGTCGAATAACGTGAATAACCCTGTATAGTACCCAGTAGTTCGTATAGTACAGAGATCTTGTGACTTCATTTGTGATTGTGCAACAATAAATTGATATATTGATTCAGCCTATTAATTTAATTGAAGGCTTGCTTGCAAGATAATGGGCAAACTTTCATACACACGCTTATATCATTAACGGATTGAAATTCAATTCTTGGATGCCTGCAATATGAAAACAGATAACATATTCTCGAAGTACGTTGCAAGATGACCCTGCAGTCTTTACTAGTTCAAGGGAACAGAAGCTTTGAGGGTAGATCCCTACTATTTTAGTGAGTAGATCTTACTGTTATCATGATAATTATCCGCCTTAGTTGCTTTGATCCTTTGACCATCTATTTTGCGACATGACCCTTAATACTGATGACCTTAGGTGTGTCGGAGTTATGCTGTTGGTGTTTAAAGTCTTATTTGGTATGTAATCTTTTTATGCTTATTTGTTACAATTACTAGCCTGGTCGTTATGCCAGTCAGGCATCCAGCGAGACTCGAACCTGCAGCCTCCAGATTTGGGTTCCATTCTCGCCAACCGCCGACTTATTTTGACTCTGTAACATCACAGGATACTGTCTAATTGTAGTGACAAATGAATCCACTTTTATTTTCAGACGAATCATCTCTAGAACAGATAGCTATTGTTCAGTCATCAAACAGACACAAACGACATAAAAATTGAAAATTATTGAATGGCAGTGTCTCCGTCAATTCAAAAAAATAACGAAAGATCTGCGCCTGAGGAGCGTCTTTGTTTTTTGTTACATTTTCTACCTATCAGAACCATACTCTCTAATCAACGGAAGTTGTTACTCGTTAGAGTATGGAGTGATTGTTACTGAGCCAATCAAACGAAAGTAGTGTTGCCACCTTTCAATTCCTAACAGCAACGAATCAATGTCGTTTACTACAACTGTAGTGAAATGCCACACATAAAAGGACAATGTAAATACAAGGTAAAGTGAATTGGTTTGATCCAAATTAGTTTCTCTTTGTCTTGACAACTCAATATGTCCGTATTGAGTACGTAAGGTATGGATGTCGATTAACTCGTTGATTAGTGTCATTTTTTAACAAAAACTCTATCAACTGCATCAAAAGGTTCATAGAAAATTTTGCTCATTTATTAAACACTCAACCTGTAAATTAAAAAATGTAACCTGGTGACACGTTACATGACAGAGTTCATTAAAATTGAAGCGTGTGTAAAAGATGTCACTCTAAAATTAATTTCGTAGGTAAAATATTGTACAAAATCCATGCACCCTGTAGAGTAACGGGCACAGTGGCACTTTAAGGATAGGATCATATCACCAACAGATTTTCTTCATCTACTGTTCAGATCGGACAAGGTACAAGGTGAGACTTTGCTAAACCTTTCACCGAGCCTAAGCTGAAATGTATACCTAGGAATGTTGTGCCTTAGATACATTATTCTTCGGCTTACCATTTAGAGTGTCCTAAATACCTTTTTGAAGGGTCACTTGTCACTTCACTATAGGAATTTATTTGTAAATTCTACACCTGATGTCTCTGTAACAGGACATACAGTTATTGGTATATATGTACTTTTGATATTGGGGTATTTTCCAACTTGCTAATATTGCGTGTATAATGGCTGAAATGGATTGTATCTAATTTGTAATGATGGCACTGTTTGCTCGATTTCTTTCTGCCCACGTGGAGTAAAGATAGAGTTTGAAAATCATCCCTTTGAAAAGAGCTCATTTAAATCTCTTAAACCACTCGCATAAGAAATCAACCAATCAAAAGTCATTTTTATGCCAGACGTAGAGAGGATGTGACTATATTAATTTGAATTATGCGTAGATTCAAGGTTGTCATGTTGTTAACATTTTGCCTAGTTTTTCTACATATAGAGGATGTAGACTTAATTTTATGTATTATGTTTATTTGGTTTCCCTCTCTTTAATTGAACAGAAGTTCATGTTTGTAGACTATAAATGTTATATTACACTGCAGTTCCATTTCTTGCATTATTATGTAATTAGCAGTTTACCGTGGGAATGTTTCCTAGTTACTTTTCACAATTTTACTCGTCATTCTTTAACAGCCTGTCACTAGTGTCATGTTATACATAACCTCCGTTGGTCTCACGACTGTCACGGTATCTAAATCAACCATAATGAAATGATGTAAACAAACATCTGTCAATGTCAATACGAAGAAGAGATTATGTTTGTAGATGGAGAAGAGGAGGTCAGACGACAAAATAGAGTCACATTCTAAGGATAGCACCACGAAGGACTTATTACGTCACGCTAAGATTTATTATGTCACAGCTTTGGCGCGAAATTCTATGTTTGAACTTTGGAGGGGATTTTAACCCACATTGCGTTTAAAATAAGACGTAAAAATATTCGTTACATGGTTTTTGGGGACGTATCATCGATATTCCGTCATAAAATTTTGTTCGGAGAAACCCCATTATTGGAGTGGTACCAATAACTGTCTATGACTGCCTTCTAATCATTTGCCAGGTCGTTTTAAAAATGATTGCTTTTATTCAACTAAAATACGGCAAGAATAGTACTCATTCAAAAAATAGCGCTCATGGCTTCGCAGTGCCAACCACCAAAATAGTGTGTTTTATATATTGCAGCTGTTGGCACTTAGTAATATACGTTTCCCGCCTGTATTAGTGATTTCCATTCCTATTTTTTACTTTACGAGCACTTTCTCCGAGTACTAAATATACAGGATGTGCCTGAATTTCCTCGACACGAGATATTCTCGTAACAAAAAAATGTTCGAAAGAAAACTGAGTATAATAATGATGCTTTCAAAAATTGTTTTTTGCACTTTAACCCTTGAAACTTACCCCCAGCTTTATTTTCTCAAATCCACCTAATTGTTTACACAAGTTAAGTCCTTATTTCGCTTAAAACGTTGTTACCTTTTATTTTTTTCGTCATAAGCATAAAATGAATAAAAAAAGAATTTTCGGGATAATATTTTCGTACGAAGAACAGATATAAAGGAAAACTGAACGGGACTTTCATGGGTACCGAATGACCTATCCTACCATGCTTTCGAAACATGTTTTTTACTTCAGCCCCCAAAACTTACACTGTACCTTTTTTTTTAAACAGCACCCCAGCTTCTCCTACATTAGTGGGGTCATTATTTTATTTAACGTCTTGTAGTGCCTTTGACTCCATACATAAACCAATCTTTTTCGTAAAGTCATTAGCATAAGTTAAATAGAATGAGCATTTTGTTTCAAGGGTAGTATTTTCGTGATAAAAAAGCATAAAAAAGACATTTGTTCTCTAGATATTCTCGTAACAAAAAAATGTTCGAAAGAAAACTGAGTATAATAATGATGCTTTCAAAAATTGTTTTTTGCACTTTAACCCTTGAAACTTACCCCCAGCTTTATTTTCTCAAATCCACCTAATTGTTTACACAAGTTAAGTCCTTATTTCACTTAAAACGTTGTTACCTTTCATTTTTTTCGTCATAAGCATAAAATGAATAAAAAAAGAGTTTTCGGGATAATATTTTCGTACGAAGAACAGATATAAAGGAAAACTGAACGGGACTTTCATGGGTACCGAATGACCTATCCTACCATGCTTTCGAAACATGTTTTTTACTTCAGCCCCCAAAACTTACACTGTACCTTTTTTTTAAACAGCACCCCAGCTTCTCCTACATTAGTGGGGTCATTATTTTATTTAACGTCTTGTAGTGCCTTTGGCTTCATACACAAACCAATCTTTTTCGTAAAGTCATTAGCATAAGTTAAATAGAATGAGCATTTTGTTTCAAGGGTAGTATTTTCGTGATAAAAAAGCATAAAAAAGACATTTGTTCTCTAAAGCATGTATCATAGGTCATTCAGTACCTTAAAAACCCACTTAGTTTTATAATTATCTGTTTTTTGCTTGAAGCAAATTTTTATTTTACTTATGATATGCTTATGATTTTACGACAAGAAAATAGTTTGCGTACAAAAATAAAGGTACTGCAAGATTTTAAATAATATAGGGACTTGATTCATTCATTTTATTTGCAATAAAACTCCAAATAATGCCACCCCTAGAAGGCTGAGCCTTGTGGCGGGGTATAGGCATACATAGTAAGATAATTATAATACGTCACAAAAAATTTTACGGTACCATTTTCTAAAGCCAGTGGTTATCCAGCAGCATTAGCATCTCATGGTTTCATACCAGAACTGAATCGTGACGACTGATATCTTGCGATAGTTGTCTTTCCGTATGCTTCATTGGACTTTCTGCGAACTGGTTTACTTGGGGCAACCAAAGATTGGTAGCGGATCATACCAATGATGTTTTCATAAGTAATTGTGCTATTAAAACTAAAAATTTCGGAAATCTAGAAAAAAATATTGGGTGCTATTTGAAAAACTAGAGTTGAGGTATAACGTACCAAGGAAATTCAGGGACACCTTGTATAATCAGTTCACAACTGGAATTTAATCTCAAGTTATAGACTGTGTTATGATATCATAACTTTAGCAAATTCTTTATTTTTACCATGATATTTGAGGATGCAATGACACGTTGCTTATGACATGTAAGATGACAAGTGTCCACCGCAGAAGTTTGGGATAATATTTTCAGATTTTAGGAAATAATTAGTTTTGCAGGATAGCCTCTTATTTATGAAAAATGTGCCAACTACAATCGGAGCGCCAACAACTATACCTCTTACCCTATGTAATAACCCACACCAGTGATTGTGTCTCTAACGAACTTCCAAGGAACAAGGTTTACTTCACAGTGTAGGCATGACCTGTCCAAGCGCTCGGCCACCTAATTGATTTGCATCATGGGGGGGCAAACGCAACGCGATACGTCTGCCCGAATAGGCTCTAATTGAAGAGAAGCCAATAAAGCATAAACGTTCTTCTCAAAGGGGCTTTCATGCAAATCCCGGCTGCATACTGGCTGCCAGCTAGCAGGCTCTTCGGGAGGTCGGTCATATTGCCGATGTCAATGTGACAAGCAATAAGACGGCGGCAACCAAGCGGGTTCTCGTCCGCATAATACTGCCCTAAGGGACTTCCAATCCGCTTATCGATCCCTCGATTGTACATACGGCCGAAGAAACCTGCTACAGGGTGTCCCAATTGAAAAGCTCTGATAGTCCTGTAAACTTATACTTGCGATAACGACAACTATTCATGTTTATATGCTCCCTCTACTCTACTCAGACAGCAGTTCAAAGATAGCGAATTTTTGCCAAAAAAAGTCTTGTAGAGAATTTTGAGACACAAAAAAGTAAAAAGGAAATCATAGAATGAGATGTTATACAGCGATTACAAAACTGCTTTTCAATGAGTAATAGCTGCCTCTAAACAAATTACAATATTCTTCGATCAAGTATCTCTTGGAGTTTTAGTAGGGATAACATATTTTTCAACTGAGCCGCTTTTACTTCAGTCAAGCACTAGATCAACTTGATAGCTGTCGAGTCTCAATTGGTTCAAAAATATAGGCTGCTTTCCAAGTATAGTCTCTATTCCTTTCAAGTAATTAATTCATCGGTCAATCTGTCTTCGCGGCATTTCCGTATCTTGCACGTCGCCAGAACATCACGGACTACAACCTCCTAACATTTGCTAGTAATTCGTGATGTCACAATATGAGCTCCACTGTCTTGTCCTCCACTTAGTAAAAATGATACCCATATTTGATCCAGACCTATTTTTGGCAAGAAATTCTCAGACGACAGTGTCCTGCCAACAGGCCGACCAGAATGGCAGACCAGCGAGTCTAGCAGTCAAAAACTCATTGTCTTCCATTCGCTGTAACCTGGAACTCAAACCAAGTTTATTGGGATGCGTACGGTTCCATTGGAATCTTGGGTTAACCCGTTTGGAGCTCAGCGTTTCGAGGGTATTCTGGCTTTCTGAAAAGGTTTTTATGGACTTGTTTGTTAGGTGTGGTTTGTTCAGAACTCTGACTAGCATTTCTGTGGCTAACATCTCTGCTTGGAAGGTTGTTGTATACCTGTAAAGGTTTACTGAAATTTCAACTCTTGGATTTATACCCGCTCTTATGCAGAGTTCTGACTTGGAGCTGCCCTTGTTAGCTCAAGGTCGGAGCATAATATATGAAACTGTCACTCCTATTCTATTCGCCTCTTCGTGTGACGTAGGATCTTTCGATGTGCACTTGGAGAATCATAGAGTCCGAGACCATGGCCTATTGCCGGCACACTACCTGTCGTTGGCACTTTGTTCTATTTCCATAAGAAATAAGGTAATGGCAAAATAATGTGCTTTCAATGTTTTTTCCGTAAGACCAGCAACATCGCTTAACATTTTTGAGTAGCCTAGTCGTGCCTATGTGATGTAGTATGTCTTTGAGAGCAGAACAAAATGGTTGTAGGTTTGCGGAGAGCTAATCAAAGTAAGTTATTACTGTTTTGCTTTTGTCAAGACGTACTATCCGAGCGTTATTAGAATTAAATGAATATTTACTGACAAGATCTATTTCCAGTACCATACACTTATAATATCGTAGGTTCAATATCTATCAATTTCTCCTTCAATGAAGTGTAAATTTATTTTAAAGAATGAGGTGACAGTCACTGGTCATGTGAAATGTGCGTAATGCCCATTATCAGCACCTCGTGCCATCTACTGGTATCTGGTAAAAATAAGCCTACCTAATGTCGCCACTTTCATAATTACTTTTGCTTTTTTTAAAAAACAAAAACAAAAACACTTCGAGTGGGAATAGTTGGTTGAAAAAATGGTGCTAATAATGGAAATATAGTTATCGTAGCCAAACAATGTTCATATTCTATGTCAGTTTGTTGCTTTCTATTAGTAGTAGTAAAATTAGCTGCTACTCGCAACACGGAGATGGCTTTGTGAGCATTGTTTAAGAAAATATGCTTATTTGTTCACACTATTAGTAATCAGCAATAGTTAAATGTAATCACAGCTACCTCTATTAAATTCGAAAATTTTGTTTTTAAGGCTTTGTAGAAAATATTTAAGTGTCAACTACCGGTAACTCACAAAATGCCAGTTTCCCGTTACTTGGCACACGACTAAGAATAAATTATAATTATTATTATCTAATCATAATGTCTCTACCATAGGCCCATACCACCGAACGTAAAGATGTTCTAGAACCTATCATACAATATGTCTTGAAAAGCCTTTCGTGTGTCAAATATATACAAATATAGTAATTAGGACCAGATACAATAATAACTTCTTCAGAACTAAATGCGAATTTTTCGCTTGCAATGAGTGTTAATTCTTTTTTTTGTGGTTCCTTCGTTCAACAATATTCTTCCCAGGAAGAAGTTTATATGATTTTTTGTGTATACAAGATTATTTACGCAACAAAATATTTTTTGGTTTTTTTGTCGGCTGTGATAGTTTTTAAATTTAATTTAATATTGATTTATACACGAATATTCCATCAATGCGTACCTGTGTAGGCCGGCTTAATACTTATTTGGGGCTTATGGTAGAGACAAAAGTTAT
This sequence comes from Callosobruchus maculatus, assembly GCA_951848785.1. Lineage (NCBI taxonomy): Eukaryota > Metazoa > Arthropoda > Insecta > Coleoptera > Chrysomelidae > Callosobruchus > Callosobruchus maculatus. The sequence goes on along the minus strand of CATOUR010000014.1, from coordinate 21,165,507 downwards.
TTTTTTCTAATCATTTGTTGATATACTTTTTTTGCATATTATTAACAACACATTTGTTATTTCTTTAATGAACTGCTCAGTATTTAGTCTACAGGTTTATTAATTTACACAAATTCATTGAAAATTCTTGATTTATGAAATAAAATAGATATTTTTTGTGAATTTTTTATATAAATAATATCATCCATAATCAAAGCAACTATCAAACCTACATTATACGTAGACAAAGGCACCTAGATAGGTATCAAGGGATAAATAATATACTAGCCCACGAGTCTTTTCATTTTAAATCGATTTCCATGGAAATAGGTAAGCCTTTCAAGAGTACATCCAAAAATAAGGAACCTCTTAAAGTGCCAATAACTGGGTAATTTACCCTATACGGTGATTTACGGTTTCACTATTTATAGCTGTTGTGACCAGTCTTAGTTCCTTCTTGTCCTGTCTGCCAGTCTGTACGCGACCATTATAGCAGGGTCTCCATGGCCATTGCTGGTGTGGTAGATATAACTCCTATAATCGCCAAGCAGCCGATGCGTTGTACAGAGCCGCCAGCTTGGTTCTGGCCAACCGTTGCAAACATTTCTACCACCAGACGACAGCACCATACAATATCGTTGGTTTACAGCCCTCTAATATATATTCAGTACATCAATTTAAGACTAACGCCCCAAGATTTTCGACATATCCTCTTGAACCTTCAGAGCCATTGTCTGGCCTTGTCAATTCTATTATCCACATGGGAGTTGAAGGTGAGACTTTTGTCCAGTTGTACGACTATATATGTGGGGAGGTCATAAAGTAACAACTCCTATTTTGTTATCAATAAACCTGAATTAAATTGGATAGTTGCATACATGAGTTTAACAAATTTGACGAACCCTTTTTCATTTATGAATGTCCTTCCATTTACCTATATGCATGTATTCGTGTAAGTACGTGCTTGTTTCTTAAATCTAGACGAACATGCGCCTTTCTGACATTCTGATCCCAAAAAAGAATCCACAAGAGCTTCTTCCATAGCTCAAATAGACTACAGTTCGTTGATACCCAGAGAGGGCTCTAAGAGAGGAAAACTGACTGACTGACCATATCAGGTGGTTTTGTTTTTGATTAAGCACGCTTTATTGGCATATAGTTAAAACCACATATCCTGAAAAATGACGTTTTTCTATGATTTCATCTAAATACTTTCACGGATATCCGAGAAACACTAAAATTAAAGTAGCTTTGACGTGAGCTTCGCTGTTTTAGAGTTCAAAGAAGAAGCTTTGCGTAGTATCCAAATTGTGAATATAGCGGAATATATCAACAACGAAAAGTTTAAGGATAGAAAGTAGAGCCTGCATTATAGACAAAGAGTAGTTGAGGACATGCAAGCACTGCTATACAAATATATATAATATTACAGTAGAAGACCTGTTAGATTGACCAAAATCTCCCATCTACGAGTCTCATACTTCCATTTCCTGTATACGTGAGAGAAGTTTAAAATCAAGCAAACTTTCTTGAAGTTGAACTTCTATAGACCGCAAACAGCCTCTATATATACCCACATCATTCCCCCGTTCTAATAAAATTCGACCGCGCCCCGAAAAGTTACAATAAGGACACCCAATACTGCCTCGGGTTTCAGATTCCACGCTCAGACTTTTCAGAAGCAAATGTTCGTTGACCTTGCTTTCCTACCGTCGTGAGCTAACCCGCATGATAAGAAGTTTTTTTTAGATTTTAAAGCATGTAAATAAGATATAACGTGGATACTGAAGAGGAACGTAGTTATGTTGAGAAATATTCTCGAGGAGCACTGATATCTGCAAGAGTACAACCCATTTTTTCTCATTCTCTAGTTCTACTACCACTAGACCAAGAATAGTTGCATGAAGCAACTATAGAAGATGACCTCTCTCTACGCAACTGATTTTCTACTGACAAGCAGTAACTATAATAATATTCTACTCTTTAGACACTTGTGAACTTGGAATCTAGTATTCAGAAGCTGATCCAAAATGTTGTGGGTTGTGAACCTAGTATTCGCGATACGTATGCTAAAAGACAAGCTGTAGATAGTCCGCACAATGGAATTAATATACAAATCCTAACATATTTGCACAGTAGCTTCAAGTCCTCAATAACTTGAGCCCAATTTAGAATTGTTGACTTTCAAGCCCATTCAGCAACTTGTGGTACTGCACTATGTTGTCTAACGATATATGTATATCACATATTTTTTAACCTTGCTGCAATCAAGTTAATTGTGCGCCCCCTTGTATGCAGCTTACACGTTCTTTTTATACTTAGCAGTTATAATTTCAAGCCTGACAATGATTTTGGTTTTCTTTTACGTCTGTAACTTGGCTACAGGCTGACTTAAAGAGGCCTAAGGCAAGAAGACTTTGTGACCCCGTCCAACGTAATCCTTCATCATATCCATTTTAGGCGTGTGTATCGGCTGTTTTCTGTAGGTTTCTCAGACATCTACCGAATATCAGGTTTTTGCTTGAAATCGAGCATATAATCCTAGCATATGAACACAGACACATAATACATTTAAGATAGTGTAGTACATTAAGTAATATACCTTCTTGCTGTTTAATGCATCTAAATCCAATAAAAAAATGATCTTTACTTGTCTAGAGACATGACATGCTTATGAACGAAAAGCTTGAGCTTCTTACCTATTAGGTAAGCGGACTGAAATCAATCCATTCTCCACACCATATTTAGAAACCTGAGAAGTTTTACATAACTACTTACGGTGTACCACGCCCAAATTCAATCCCGCCTAAGTTACGGAATTTGTTTATGGGGATGCTCAACTCATTCACCGATTGTACTTGTTGCGCAAAAAAATATCCTACGGAGTATTACTGGTACCTCAAATACAGAATCATATAGCACATTTTTATTAATTTAAAATTTTCAAAAATAAAAAAAATGTTCCATTAGTGTGTGTCTAACGTCAACTGCAACTTTACGCAAGGTGATGGGATCGAAAATATTCAATCGCCTACCGGACTAAAAAAAGGATAACAACAATTATACTGCATTTAAGTGAGAGCTGCAAAAGTATCTATTGGAAAAAATGTTTTAAAAATGTGTCGGATTTTCTATGATATTCTACCTTCCGCGATGTGAATTCTTTTGTACTGGTTCATTTTAAGGTAGTTTTTAAGAGTTGTTTAAAGTGTTAGATCATTCCTATGCAGATATCTATCCTACAGAAAATAAATGAATTGAATTGAATACAAATATATCTCTTAACGAAACAGGTACTACCCCTGAATGTGAAACTATTCATTGAATATGAGACTGTTGGAAGATTAGAAGATAAAGGTGGAGACTGAATTAATTATAATCTTCTATCACGTGTTCACTACGTATCAAGTCAATGTCCTCAAACATTTTCATTATTTATATGTATGGTGCTCCTTTCAAGGACTAAAAGACCGGAAAGACAAGATTAATAAAACAGGTAACCAATTAAGTCAATACCATCCATAGATCCAGCTATTTAACTCAAAGTGAGAAAAAATAAAAGGAACAATTACACCAGGGAGCTGGTTAGGTTCTTTGTCTTGCTCCCTGAACAAGTCCATGGGTTAACGAAATAAGTTCTACTATCGAACATCTGAGTTGTCATCGTATGTATAGTGATAGCATATAAACGATTTGCCAAAGTTAAAATATACAGGGGAACTTCCCTAGTAGTTATTCTCCTTGATACGCTTTCCTAAGGCAAGACAAAGCCAAAAATATCAGCAGATTCGAACTAACTGAAGGTATTGTGATTGCAGTCTCTTTCCTTTCCAATTTTATTGGCACAAGTCCCTGACATTCAAGATTGGCTGATAAATAAACCAAAAGGCTAATATTTCGTGGGTCGTAGCCCACAATAAAGCTAACTTCGATTTATTATTAATTGCCTGCTTTATTCATCCACGTGATTCTGTTGAGGGGTTAACTAGACTGAAAATAATCTTGAAGCAGTTGCGGCATAATATACACTTTTTTAGGTCCATCCGAACATTGCCTTGCTTATTATAGAAACCAAGTGACTCCGAATTTGTGCTGTATACATAATTATGAGTATTGCCTTAGATCGTTCTATATTGCGTAATGCGAAACTTATTGGATTGATTTTAATGAAATTTGGACACAGTATTACTACCGCAGCGGGGATGGAAAACGCGTATATTTCTTAAAAATCGTGTGTGGCGGCGCAGCAATAATAAAAAGAACAAAAAATATAAAAACGGCTTAAACTTTGCTTTTAGGTATTTTAGGGGTTTCTGATCATTTTCTATTTTTTTTTAGGTGGGGGTGAAATTGGGGTGATGGGGGGGTGGGGTATTGTAAAACTAAACATTGTGTTAATAATAATAATAATAATAATAATAATTGCTGTGCTGTGCTGTGTTCACTGTGGTTCTGCCTTTGTTTAAATCCACTCTCTAACGCACTCAACAACACAAATTATGGTTTCAACATCAGACATCAGAAAGTCAATCAGCACCAGAATAAATCATCTTCTCTACATGGATGATATAAAACTATATGCAGCCACTGAAGTGCAACTAAAAGAATTACTCAGAATAACAGAAGTGTGTACGTCAGACGTTCGGATGGAATTCGGTATGAGCAAATGCAAGGTGCTCCACATCAATAAAGGCCAATGGAAGAACCAATCCGAACAGGAAGTATTAACTGGCGAAACGCTGGATAACATGGACAAGGACGAAACGTACAAGTATCTGGGCTTCAATCAGAACATTAAGATCGACCACACACAAGTCAAGGCTCAACTAACACAAGAGTTCAGAAACCGCCTCCTTAAACTTCTAAAATCAAAATTGAATTCCAAAAATCTTACAAAAGCAATAAACACATTTGCTATACCGGTCCTCACATACTCCTTCGGCATCATCAAGTGGTCACACACTGATATAGAAAACATCCACATCCTCATACGGACAGAACTTACGAAATATCGAATGTCACATCCAAACGCGTGCAAAGAAAGGCTCACCATTGACAGAAAACAAGGAGGCAGGGGGATTATAGATATACAGTCACTTCGCACAAGACAAATAAAAACGCTCAGAGACTTTTTCCAAAGCAAACAGACAAACTTGCATAGGTCGATAGTAAAGGCAGACAAAAACTATACTCCACTAAACCTATCCCGCTCTGATCACTCAGCAGACGGACACAATCACATAGAATTACAACAAGAAAAAATAAATACCTGGTCACAAAAAGCACTCCATGGCAAGCACAGATACCGCGTCACACAAGATCACATTAATGAAAGAGAATCATACACCTGGCTGCAGGATGGCCAACTCTTTCCAGAAACTGAGGGTTTTATGCTTGCTATACAGGACCAAGTGATTGCGACAAGGAACTACATGAAATACATAATTAAAGATACATCCATAACCGACGACAATTGCAGAAAGTGCCACCAACAAAAGGAAACAATAGACCACATAACAAGCGGATGCAAAACTCTCGCTGGAACCGAGTACACAGCTAGACATAACTCTGCAGCCAAGGTCATTCACCAAGCACTAGCCACAACAAACAAGCTAATAGAAAACACAGATCCATATTACAATTACACACCGACATCAGTACTCGAAAACAATGAATACAAACTGTACTGGGACGTTGAAATACATACAGATAAGACTATCCCGGCAAATCGGCCAGATATAGTTTTCCAATCGAAGGCAGACAAAGTTACCTATTTGATAGATATCGCTATTCCCAACGATATGAATATCCAAAATACCTACGCTGGGAAGATATCTAAATACACTGACCTTGCGATAGAGATAAAACGACTATGGAAGCAAAACAAAGTTACTATTGTCCCCCTAATTATGTCTGTCTCAGGCCTTACACCAAACACTTTTACACCACACCTACAACAGTTAGGCCTAGACGAAAAGTTACACAAAATATTTCAAAAATCTGTAATCCTGAAGACCTGCAATATTGTACGATCCTTCCTAAATTCCGATCCGTAATAGTTCAGGTGTTGACTTGGCATAGCCCGTCAACATTTGTTGCTACCGCAGTCATGCGAGAGAAACTTGAAAAATCAGAATAATTGCTTTATTGCCCAACAGATTAGACCATTTACAGGACAATTACAATGTAAGTTACAGTTAGAAATGTTTGCCGAAGAGAAAAAAAGAATTATGAAAGCTACATAAAACATAAATAAAACATAATAATATTATACTACTTATAGAATTATCAAAGAAAGTTAAACAAAAAGATGTATATAAATACCTTTAGTTAAGATGCACCGATGCTGTATTGATGAAATTTTTAACAGAGGAAGCAAATATGTCAACATGCTTAGATATTTTGTTGTAGTTGCTGCACATAGTACCGGTGATTTAACAAGTATGTTTGTATTTGCTCTATCACAACTGAAATACAAACTACCTCTAGAGTTTAGTCGTGGTACATTGAAATTAATTTGACTCAAAATGTCTATGCAATCTATAAAGTTGTGTAACAATTTATATAAAAATGCAAGAGAAGCCAGTTTACGTCTTAATTTTAAACTATCATAGCTAAATCGACTGCAAAGTATGGTGTAATCACAACCACGCTGGGGATATGTACCATCAGTTTTAAATGCAAAAAGTTTTAACGCTCTTCTTTGAACTTTTTTAATCTCATTGACATGACTATTATAAATAGGGGACCAACCTAAACTACCGTACTCCAATTTGGATCGTACTAACGAATTATATAAAACCTTTAACACATCCACATTTGTAAATGCCCTACAATTTCTAACTATGAAGCCATACATCCTCATAGCTTCTGATATCTTAGAATGAATATGATCCACAAATGTTAGCTTTGAATCAAAAAGTACTCCTAGATCCATAATACTATTATACCTATTTAAGATGGTACCACAAACTGCATAGCTTAAACTCAACATCGATTTTTTTCTAAAGTAGGTAACAACATTGCATTTGTTCACATTCAAACACAGCTTGTTCTCATCACACCAGGCTGCAATTAAATTAAGGTTTGTTTGTAGCTTATTACAATCATCCAATCATGTTGTATTCTTAATAGGATGTCCACTGACCTGTGAGAAAAAGACCTAGCGGCATATTACACCTTTTTAGGTCTATCTGAACCTATTACAGAAACCAAAGGACTGAGAATTTTGTGATGTATACGTACGAGTGTTGCTTTAGATCGTTCTATATTGCATACCGCGAAAATTAGTGAATTGATTTCAATGAAATTTTGAAACAGTATTTATTACTACGCGAGAAGCAAAGCGCTTCTATTTCTGTCAGTGGCGGCCCAGCAATAATCAAAAGACTAAAAATATAAAAACCGCTTATATTTTGTTCTTAGGCGTTTTAAGGATTCCCGATCATTTTCTAATTTTATGGGTACTGGTGAAATTGGGGTGGTTGGAAGTGGGGGATTGCAAAACAAAAACATTTGTTGTATTCATAATTGGCTGTTCATTGGCCTGTGAAGATAAGACCTAGCGGCATAATACACTTATTTAAGTCCATCCGAACATTGCCTTGCCTATTGCAGAAACCAAACGACTTAGAATTTTGTGATGTGCACATGTATTTAGATTGTTATATGTGTGCTGCGTAAAGCGAACATTATTGAATGGATTTTAATGCAATTTTGACACAGTATTTAATACCGCTGCGAGAATGGAAAACGCGCCTGTTTTCCAAAAAAAGTATAAAAACAGCTCAAACTTCGTTTTTGGATGGTTTGTAGGCTTCTGATAGTTTCGCATCGTACAACTGTAGCCTACACATTAAAAACTGTGGCATCCTAGTTCCTATGGAGGGAGACGCAAGAGACGATTTAAGAGAGCTCTTGTGTTGGATGTTTTGTTGCGATGGGTGGGCGATGATTTGTTTGCAAGGGGATCTGAGACTATAGATTCATGCATTAGCAAAATAATAAAATGTTATCATCATTATGTGTGGGAAGTACTGAGTTAATGAACCTGAGTTCATTTCCTTCCAAATGCATAACAGCATTAGCAAAATTTGGATCTATTTCCTTCAAAGTATGAGGTTTTAAGTGTAATGGAAAAAGCAAGTCGAATTTATATAAATTATAGTATACATTTTTTAGGTCGTTTTTTGTTTTTAAACTTGCTTCAATCAATATAAGTATTATATTACTTTGAATGGGTTATGGTTCCGTTTATAGTTTTTCGAGATAGAGTAGTGAACAAAATAATTACAAACAAGAATCCAAATTTAGTGCATATTCCATGGCGCCTGACTTCTGGTATAGATAGACAATTTATTAAATATGTACAGACAGACACAGCAAGCCTTATACCTGGCTTGACAATAATTAAACTCTGTGAGCTACCTCGTAGTTGGTGGTCTCATCGATAGCATTAGATTGAATTTCTCAATTCAAATGTTAGGGGCAATCAACCACTCACACGAGTAATCGATACTTGTCGACGTCAAAGTTCAACGCTTGTCTGTCAGAAATCTATTATAACAATTGATGTTAATACTTAATTTGCTAATTATTTCAGGTGGTAACATGACATTTTATGTTGAGCATGGAGCGTATTAGCTCATCCATATAGTGTCAGCAACTCACGCACGTTATCCAGGTATATCAGTAGTTACAGTGGCGTACCTAGGAATTATACATCTGACAGGTCCATTATGCAATAATAACTCTAGGCCTTTACGGAAACAGTGATCCAGATCGGGCTAGATCAGTTATACGTCAAACAGCTGTCAAGTGGGATTTATGATTAAGAATAAAATACAGATGGTGAAGGAAAGCAGCTACTGATCTGAATCATCCGGTCGTAATCACTTACTGTACAAGAGTGAACTGACTCTACTTCTGACTGATCTCAGATCACTTTCCGAACGTCAGGATCGGTGATCCAAGTGATCGGGTTACCCCGATCATAGTTTCCGTAAAGGCCTTCTATAGTTGAAGAAACGACTTGATTAAATAGGTCACCGAGAAAGCCCTAGATTATATGTTTGAAGCAATATGGTACTTGAAGTGGAAAAATATGCAATACGAATCTTTAAAGGTGCGCTGCAGTATGCTTCCTGCATAAGTTGTTTGAATATACAGCTGCTCGTCGCTCAGCTTGTTTCATATATTAGAGACATTTACACCGCAGCTTAAATTGGGTAAGCAGATATCACAGGTCTATTCATAAGACAGACTTCACTTCGACTGACGTAAGTCGCTGAATTAGAGATTATTTTGTAGTGTCACTTAGTTGCAATATGAATGCGTAACAAGAAGAGCAACAATAACAACACACAGAGTTTATAAAATACAATGATATTACCTCTACGTGCATGGCGCAAAATAAACTCTAATCACAGATAGTGCAACTACAGATTGAACAAAAAGATGTCTGCTTACGCATGGAATTACCAAGTCATCAAGTAGGACTATGGTAGGGACAAATATATATTTTACTTATTTGCGTTATCAATAGTAAAGTTAAAACGTGCCGATTTAAATCCTTTCTAAAGAGAAGGTCAACTTTGGTTAGCCATCTGCTTCAAATTTCGATCAAATTGAGTATTGGATTTTAATAAACTAATATAATAATTAAGTACTTAGTACAGTGAATGTAAATCTAGTCTGAAGCTTTGTTATATGATAGGGGTTATACCTCCTTTAGATCCAACATATGATGTATGTTTAACATCAGGTCGCTGTCATGCTGCTAATATTTTGTAGGATTTTTAATAGAATACGCTGTGCAGTTTTGGTTTGGTTTTGATATCATATACTTGATGGCCGTAACGTATGTGTTAGAAAGTAATGAATATTGAGAGGTAGTCAGAGTAAACGAAATATAAAACTTTTATACCTTTTTCCGATAGCACTTGTCAAAATGGCGCTATTTTTAAAAAATCGTCGAGAGCTCCCTCCCCCCGAACCTCGAGCGGTAACATCCCGATGTTGAGACTTAGGTGTACATTATAAGGACTAATGTTTACCATTCTGCGAAATTTCATTTCTTTCCGATCTTTTGCGCTCAAAGGCCTTTTTTACGATTGTCTAATATCGATGTGTTCATAAATGTCGTACAAATTTTAAACCCAAATGTACTATTTAGGGAGCTGCAGATAACAGAGATATGAGAAATGTTATTCTCTTAGGAGAAAATGTGTTACAGAACTTATTGATAGTGTTCTTCGACTTAATACGCGATAGAACTTCGATAAAAATCACAAACCACCCCCTAACTTTGGGGCACTGTAGAATGGAAACTATTCTTCGCACACGAAAAATTTAAAGACCAAAATTGTAGAAAATTTCATTTTCTTCATATATCGTTTGAGCTTTTTTTTCGATAGCACTTACCACAACGGTGCTATTTGTCTAAAAGCGTTGCGAAACAGTTTTCACCCCTCCTCTTCCCCCCCTCCCCCCCTTCCCCCCTTCCCCCCTTCCCCCCCTTCCCCCTCTTTCCCCCTACCCTCGATCGGCAACCCTCAGAGGTTGCAAATTAAATTTATTAAACAACGCGGAGGTAGTATCATTTTCACTAAAAGTACGTACAAATATAATATTTTTCGCAACAGCACATATTAGTAGTAGGTAGCGATGTCTTCCTAAATGTCCTATTTTTTTTTAACCAAATGCGTGAGTTTAGGTAGCTGCAGGTAGTAATGAAATTAGAAGACATCATTCTTTCAGTGAAACAAAAATGAGCTCAATTGTTTAGTGACCTACTGTATACTATCCAGGAAACAGATGGTTGGGTTTAGGTCAGGAAAAAGAGGGAGTCTCTTTTACTGTTTTGCCGACGTTTCGGCCTTTATTAGGCCATCTTCAGGGCACTAAAAAAATTTTTTTTTTGTTTAAATTTAAACAGTTATAAAAATTGAATATATAAAATGACAATATACAATAACGAATTAAAAAGGAGGGTGATCATTGCAAATTAAAAAAAAAAACCTAATATACAATAAACGAGTAGTACTTACACCAGTGATGGACTCCTTAAGTCAAATATGGTGAAAAGGCACATGTAGTATAAACAAGGTATATTAGGGCAAACAACGACACTTAATAAATAAATAAGACCGTAAGACGGAAATTGTCTATTCACAATCGATGTGTACGCCGGACTGGCAAAAATCATAAGTATTTTTAAAGGAATTCTATGGGGGCACAAAAAGGTTAGCAAGAAACATAATATTTCAATATTTATATGAATAGACATGGAATACAGGGCGATGTTGAAAATAGAAAATGTAGAAAAAGGGGTGGAATGTAGAACAGTGTTAATTATTATAAAAAAGAAGAAGCAAATGTGTGGTTAATTCTTCTTGGGTATTTTGCTGATAAGGTTGAAATAACTACTATTTAAATTTTGTATGTCTTGTTTCTTGTTAACAGTATTAAATTTTTTTATATTGATCATTTCAAGAAACAGACGTTTCTTTAAATTACTTTGTTTTGATAAAATTGTTGTATTGTCAAAATCAAAATTGTGATGTAAGTCTTGAGTATGTTGCATCAAGGCAGTTTTATTAGTATCATTAAGGTGGGTGGGTCGGACACTCCTTTTATGTTCTTCTACGCGTCTTTTTAGGTATCTGCCCGTCTGTCCTACATATACTTTATCACAATTACAGCAAGGTATGCTATAAACAACTTCGCTTTGTAGTTCCTTGGGAGTTCTATCTTTCATGCGGGTAAAATACTTTTTTATCGTATTGTTGCTTTTGAAAGCAATTTTTACCTTGTCACTGCTTAGTACCCCAGCTAAGTTCTCTGAGAGGTTCTTTGAGTAAGGGATTTTATAGTACTTAATTGACGTCTGTTGTTCTTCTTTGTTAATGCAGCCTATTGGTTTTCTTAGTAATTTATCTACAAGTTTTACTGGATAATTGTTTTTCAGTAGGTAAGTCTTTATGTTTTGTAAGTTCTTTTGATGGAAGGATGGGTGTGACAGTTGAGTCGCTCTATGTTTTAAATTATTAATAGTATTAAGTTTATGTTGGAAGTGGCGTTCTGAATTAAAATTTAAAAACCTCTCCGAAAAGGTCCGAAAAGGACATAAACTTAATACTATTAATAATTTAAAACATAGAGCGACTCAACTGTCACACCCATCCTTCCATCAAAAGAACTTACAAAACATAAAGACTTACCTACTGAAAAACAATTATCCAGTAAAACTTGTAGATAAATTACTAAGAAAACCAATAGGCTGCATTAACAAAGAAGAACAACAGACGTCAATTAAGTACTATAAAATCCCTTACTCAAAGAACCTCTCAGAGAACTTAGCTGGGGTACTAAGCAGTGACAAGGTAAAAATTGCTTTCAAAAGCAACAATACGATAAAAAAGTATTTTACCCGCATGAAAGATGGAACTCCCAAGGAACTACAAAGCGAAGTTGTTTATAGCATACCTTGCTGTAATTGTGATAAAGTATATGTAGGACAGACGGGCAGATACCTAAAAAGACGCGTAGAAGAACATAAAAGGAGTGTCCGACCCACCCACCTTAATGATACTAATAAAACTGCCTTGATGCAACATACACAAGACTTACATCACAATTTTGATTTTGACAATACAACAATTTTATCAAAACAAAGTAATTTAAAGAAACGTCTGTTTCTTGAAAATTTAATACTGTTAACAAGAAACAAGACATACAAAATTTAAATAGTAGTTATTTCAACCTTATCAGCAAAATACCCAAGAAGAATTAACCACACATTTGCTTCTTCTTTTTTATAATAATTAACACTGTTCTACATTCCACCCCTTTTTCTACATTTTCTATTTTCAACTTCGCCCTGTATTCCATGTCTATTCATATAAATATTGAAATATTATGTTTCTTGCTAACCTTTTTGTGCCCCCATAGAATTCCTTTAAAAATACTTATGATTTTTGCCAGTCCGGCGTACACATCGATTGTGAATAGACAATTTCCGTCTTACGGTCTTATTTATTTATTAAGTGTCGTTGTTTGCCCTAATATACCTTGTTTATACTACATGTGCCTTTTCACCATATTTGACTCAAGGAGTCCATCACTGGTGTAAGTACTACCCGTTTATTGTATATTAGGTTTTTTTTTAATAGCAATGATCACCCTCCTTTTTAATTCGTTATTGTATATTGTCATTTTATATATTCAATTTTTATAACTGTTTAAATTTAAACAAAAAAAATTTTTTTTAGTGCCCTGAAGATGGCCTAATAAAGGCCGAAACGTCGGCAAAACAGTAAAAGAGACTCCCTCTTTTTCCTGACCTAAACCCAACCATCTGTTTCCTGAAACAAAAATGTTTACACGACGTTTTGATAAGGCTCTTCGTCTTAGTTCGCGATAAATGTCTGTGAAAATCACCAACCAACTCCTAATTTTGACCAAAATTATGCAGAACGTTGTTCTCTCCATTATGTGATTTGAAGTATTTTTCGATATCACTTACCAAAACGGCGTGATTCGAAAATCTTCGCGAAACATATTTTTCACCCCCCCCCCCCCCCTCGAGCGGCAACCCCCCGAAGTCGCAAACGTAGTGTAGGTTCAGGGGACTAATGGATGCCATCCCACCAAATTTTATTTCTTTTCGACCTTTACTGTCAAAAAACCCCTCCCGCCCGGACTACTTCTGCTGCAATTTACCCACCACTGACAAACATCGATGTTCGTGTTCGATTTAGTGCATTATTGAATCTGCCTGTACCAGCGTTTAAATATCGCATCCCCAGTATACGTTTAATGTTTAATTTGTTACGAGGATCATGTTTGCTTACTGTAAATTGTTTATGGTGCTCGTAAATTATCAGCGGAGTCCAACCATAGCCATGGAGACACGTGTCTCTCACGTGTAACATTAAACGGAAGTAATTTTAGTAGCATCTACTCGTGATAATCGCTCTCAAAGCTACCACTCAGCTTCGTACCGTTTCATTTTCCAGCGCTAGTAGGTTTACTATCAAAGAACCATTTAATTCTTGATTGATCTTGCAGATGACTTCAGGAAAGGCGTAAGAATTTTGTCTTAACGCTCAAAGAGACTAAGGATAAGGGCTAGGTATTTAAATAGATGCAAGCTTGTGTCTTTCATCTACGTACATTTCTTTAATAAATTAATTTGTCGTAGTCCCCAGTAGCTTCAACAGGATAGGTGACCGATGGATGGTACTTAAGGTTCTGTCTCTATCTGGGCATAATATTCCCAATGGTCTATTTTGTCGTACTGTTCTCGAAAATTAAGACGGTTGGTAGTTTGTTCAAGGTGCATTAATTTGACGCTTTGTTGTTCTTCAAGATAGATCAGTCTATTATTTTGCATAAGATAATCCGTATAACGTTTACAGTAGTAAAGTTACATTGCTTGAACCTCAGCTCTGCGTGTTGCTAGTATCAAGCATAAATGGCAAATTTGGCTTACCATACTTATGCTTAGGCATTTCAGCATATGCGTACCTAGTGCACAATAGGTCTTTCCAGAATGTCTACACAAAAAGCTTAAGAGGTACCTTTCAAGTTATACAATACAGAATACAGAATCTATTATTCCACAAGGATCTATAAAATTTACAAAGTAAAAGCTACAGATATGGTGAAATGGCATCAATTACAATTTGTTCTTATAGATCTTATATATTTGTTTAGAAACCAGATCAATAAATTTATAAATTCCAGAGGAGCCCAGGATATAACATACATAATTGGGAATAATATTCCCTTTTTGACATATTATTGGGGACCTACAAAATATCCCAAAACTAATTAAAAAGTTTTTTAAAGTAACATGGAGAAGTACTTTTTAAGTTACTTGGGCCTCATGGCTACTCCACGGACATTAAAAAATGGGTAGGAGCTCTTTCCTCAAAATATAAGTATATTGAGATCCTGAGATAGAAGTGATAGTAGTTTATCGTGAAAAAAGTAAAATGCTACACACAGATATACATTTAAATGGTACAGCTGTGCAACAAATTTAGAGAAGACCAAAAAGTAAAAACACGTGCTGTGCCTATATTATTCTCCTTTTGTTATAAATATAAATAGCTCATAATAAAAATATGAAAACTCTAAGATATATTTTTCTATTCTATATACTCATGAAGGATTGTTCTAGGTATTTTATATATTAATTGTTTGACCATCACCTTGAACATATTCAGAGGTAATGACATAATAACAAAACGCTTACTTTACTTGTTCACTAAACACTTTCTAAATGAAAGTTAAGGAAGTTTATACTAAAAGCTCAGTACTTCAGATGTCTCGCTTAACAGTCATCTAATATTGATGTCGTCTTGGAATTGCTCGGTGGATGTCAATAGCAATTTTGCATAAACTCCTTTCATCATTCTCCTCGCCAGCCAGTTAATAGAGTTTACCGTTGGAGCAGAGCTCATTTAAATGAGTGATCGAGATCCTACACCATCACAGCGAACAAATCGAGAGCTTCTGGCCTACTTTAATAAAATTTGAAAGGTTCTCAAGTGGATCCGTTGTCGATTGAGTCATTCGTCCCTATGCCCATAGACGTCAGTTCAGAAGGGAAATGGGAGTTAGTTATTCTAAGTAGTAACTTCTTAGGCCCAGTTCCACACAGTCTACGATTAGAGATCTAGTTAAGCAATAAATAGTTAAGTTAATAAAATGACAAAGTACGGGCTATTTTGACGTCTGCTGTGGCGCTGTGGTCAATCGATGATACATAAGCTTGCCTTGGAGGTTACAAAAACAGGATTTTGGCATTGCCATCTGATATGTTGATGAATTTCGATTATAGTCTGTGGTGACATAAGTCAGAAATATGGAATGAATGAGTGTTGAATGTAATTATGGCAATACTCTAAGACCCATACGTGGTGTCAAGTTAAATATAAATAAGCTTAACTATTGGTTTCCTTTACGAGCTCCCCGATAACTGCGCTGGTTAGCCTCCCTCTATCGCTTATGAGAACACCGGAGGTCACCAGTGATTATGAAACTGTACCGTAGAGGACCGGTTTAAGATAAAAAGATGTACAGCTTAGGATTTGACACCTGATTGCTATGCTGTGTTCATCTGAATTCAAGAGAGGTAACCATATGATATGATTCGGTTTAACTAACTAACTAAAGGATAATTAGCTAATTAAGCAATCTGTGATTCCATCTTCAGAGCTGCCATGTATCATATGACGGATTACCATTACTTACAGAATTTCTACGAAACTGAGATGAGAATGCTGTTACATAGAAAAATCACTAAATACAACAAATCGTATGAATTTTCTTTTTAGACACAACTTTCATCATAGGTTAGGTCTGCGTTAGAGAGTCGGATAAGGTGTGAGATGTTTTTAATAACTCAACGGCAATTTTCCATGTTTTTAACATGATTTTGTAGCTTCTTTATGCCATTTTGTCAAAATTTTGTAATTTGGTATCGGACATAGATGTGGCCAAAATTTTAGTGAAAACTTTATTTTCCCAAACGGGTGGCTTTTATTATGGGACCACATTCATGCTTTCGTCTAGTTAAGGGTTATCTATTTCTACATAGAACTGTTGCCTTATGTCCAGTATTACAAAACAGATGATAAAGTCATGAGTTTATGAAGTCTCCTTTGGCTATCCATAACTTTTATCACGTATATTAGACTTAAGGCAGGATAATTTCGATAACCATTTATAATAATGTTGATGCATTAAACTTGTTTTAACATTTGGTCTGAACGAAAACATAACGTAGCTCAAAACGTGTTCGTCAAACGATGTTCAGTCGTTTCAAGCTCTGTGCGATAAATAGGTGTATGCTATCTAAATGTCTAAAAGGCTCATGCAACATCGGTGGTTCTGTCATTGCTGCTAGTCAAGTACACCCCGTACGTCACCAAGGTACCGAATAGCTCTAGAGAGACGTAGCTGAAGATAAAGAAATATATATTCACATATAAGTTACATATGTTATCTTCAGGTTTACGCGCATTTTGTTACGAACTTATACATGAAAAGTTAGTTATACAATTCTACATGTCTTTCTTGCAATGCGCTTGGCATGTTTCGTGTTTTCGATTCGTCTTCTAGCATATTACGTTTAGGAATTAATAAACATGATAATCCTTATTTCATCAGCAGCTATAAGTTTCTCCCCTTGAAAGCATTTCTGCCGACTTCCCTGCGCCCGTAGACTTTATTGGATATTTTTATTTGCTCAGCTGATGGAGATCTAACCGTTTTCTACTTAAAAGTTTGTTTCGTGTTTACCGATACGCGATGAAGCTGTCCTACATGCCGAGACGTGTTTATTTTACACTTCTCCTCTGACGGTTTTACCAACCCAGACATGAAATCGCAGTTGGGTTCTCAATCGTCGTCAAACCCAAAGAAGGCGGTAGATTCTATAAATGGATGTAAAGTATTGCCTCATGTCTTATTCGAACTCAAGTGTCACTATTTTCTGAAAGAAGGCAAGTGGTGGATTTTTCGAGACACAGTCTTCTGTGTAAGTAAAATAGAGTCATAAAATCTATGCTCAGAAATTTGAAATGACTAAAATTTTCACTATGCCGTATTTTTTGCAGCATTAGGGCTAAAATTAAAATAAGTTTGTTAGTACTGGTTCCGAACAGGTTATAGGAAATGTGTTTTTGACTGGATTAATATTACACTCCTTATTTATTATACAGGACATGCTGTTACTACTGCTACAGTACCGTTAGAGAGCCTATGAGAGCCAGGCTGAGGTCTATGCGACACTTGCTTGTGTAAATCGTATTCGGGAAATTGACAAGTCTAGGAGGCGGATTACTATCTGCTCTGACATTCAGGCAGCCACCAAAGCACTGAGTGTTTGGAAAATAACGCCGGGACTGGTCCTGGAGTGCAGGAGGGCTCTTGACGACATCTCAGCTAAACATAAGGTATCACTGAAATGGGTACCTGGGCACGTTGGGGTAAAGGGTAACGAAATGGCGGATCATCTGGCTAGGATGGGATCCGGCAACAGTTTTGTGGGCCCGGAACCAGCCTTAGGACTATCTGCAAACTTGATTAGGAAAACAACTGGAGAGTGGATCCAGAATCAACACCCTCTGAGAGGAACAACATCTCTGGTCATCTCCGTCAGGCTCGGGAACTATTAGCAGGGCCTGCAGAGAGAATAGGACGATTTTGTCTCTCTCTGAATAGAAGTAACTTGAGATAGCTAGTAGGCCTATTAAAGGGTCACAACACCTACACTTGTTCGTGATGAGGGTGGTCAACGACCCAACGTGCACGTGGTGTGGTGAAGAGGAAGAATCCTCGGCACACACCTTGTGTCGCTGTGAAACCCTGGGTTATCACAGGCAGACTAGGCTGAGCTGAAGAACCTTGGAACCAATAGAGATAAAACGGATAGGACCTAAGAATGTACTTGCCTTTGCCAAAAGGGCAGGTCTTAGGAACTAGCGCGGATAGAGGGCAAAAGGGCCAATCGTGTGGCCTATGCACCAGCTACATTCCGTGCTAGATAGGCTCTAGTCCTTATTCATTCATTCAAAGTATATCGTTTTCAATTTTGAATTCATGATATTGTAGGTACGCGCATCATGATACTTTCGGTGTACCGCTCCCAATTCTAGTGAATGTTCGCCAAATATATGGTGTCCAGCTACTTGAAGACATAAACACATAATAAATCACTATGTCTTTTTCTATGCAATAATCGCGTAACCGAAAAACCAGACAACTAATAATATGTTCGACAATTTTCTAAAGCTGCATCACAAACATATGTTGAAAATGGTGGGTAGTAACCAGAAATTAGCAAAGGCGACGAGTCAATTAAAATAGGTTTCTTGCTAAGAAGAAGAGGGGGAACTTTATCCAGAATGCTTGAAGAAAAAATACCGAGGAAAACTTTTGAATTTGTCCTACGAGGACAATGGACTGACCATTTATAGAAATTGGCTGTACAAAAGAGGTCACTACCATTAATTTTTGAATAATAAAAAATCTAACTGCAATGTGTAGCGAATAAAGAGCTTGACATAATATGGTTTCTTTCGTTTCAAGCTTAAGGTAAGAAACTCTGGCCTGTTATTAAACTAATTTTTATCTCACTATAAAACTTATTATTTAGAATAAGACTTGCACAATTTATCATGCTTATTCCCTATTTAGTAGAAAATCAGCCAGATTCACATGATAAGGTATCCGATGCCTTTGAATGGAGTTGAGTTGATAACAACGTCAAGTTAGTCTCTTGTCTAACATATAAGGCCAGTGACCATCCTCAGACATAAAAAATTATAGACTGACAATCGTGATCTGCCATAGACCATAGGTATCATACTAAAACTTGAAAAAAGCACAGAGTGTTTGTAACACCGGAACTGTCAATAAATCCAAAACGACAAGTAATACATTGGTGTCATGAGGTCACGATGATGTCTGTTCATGATTATTGACTTAATCAGAAAGCTAGTGCTTAAAGAAACAACTGCTGTTCTCCTGGACTGCTAAGCATTCAACAAATGTAACTTATTTTATTTTCTAATTTTCTTTACCGACTAAGGAGGGGCAAGTTATTAGAATCGGCCCGTTTTCGCAAATTTTACCGAAATCAACGTGTGAGGCGTCATTTCCAAGGTAAAACCACCTCCTGACTCATTCTCTGAAAATGAAATGCTATGTTATATGATTAGTTTTCCAAGTAACCCCCACCACCCCATTAAATTATAGGTTTGCAGAATTAAATCAGAGCTTTGCACCAAAAAGGAGAAAACAAACACCTCTTTACGACAGTAAGGTTTGTAAAGTCTTATTCCGCCGTTTTAAATTTTTTTTGGCATGCGTGGTAGCGTTTTTGGCATAACTAAACATGCTCTTTATTGTGGTAGCATTAGAATTTCACGTTATGACATTATTTTTTGATTTACCACCACCCCTACCCCTTTTTTATCAACACAGCGGGACCAAACACTACATTCTTGTTCCCAAAGATTACATTTCTATAGAGACCAAGTTTGAAGGAAATCGGAAAGCTCTATTTTTTATGTTCGTCTGTGTGTGTCTGTATCCTGTACGTCCGCGATTCCATTCTCCCACGATTTCTCCCACTCCCTTGAGCGATTGCTTCCAAATTTGGCCAACTTGAATCAATAAATGTCCTTTCAAGTTGGAAAGGTATTGGGCCAGAATCGAACAATAAGAGGTGGAAAAGAGTGGGGGCGCACAAAAAAGTGTAATGCAACATATATAAACTTGATATCATCAGTTGAAAGAAAACGCGTCTTTATGGCCAAAACAATATATCGAATGTTTTTTTTTGAATGGAGGCTAAAAAAATTAAATAAATCGGAACAGTCAAATGTATGAACAACAGCCACTTGGACCGGGAAGGTTCCTAGAACGAGGTCTACCTCGTTTAACGTCCACATTTTTTTGTTTTATTAATCATTTTATAAAGCGTGATACGTAATCTTAACGACCAACTTTTTATGATAGAAGGAAATACTACCTCTGTGAGACTTTGGTAGGATCTTAGAAAGATGTGCTGTCTTCTGATTATTCATACTTCATCATGGCTGCAAAAAATACGTACCATTCCAGGTGACAAATGTCACGTGTATATCCCGGCTTCAACTAAACTAAGCTATGAGTAAATCAAAGAGAGTTGAATTTGTTTCCACTCCTCTGCTTTCTACTGAAATCATTTCAATTTACATCGCCAATGCTGGAGAAGAACGTAGCTATTACGCGTCGTCCTTATAACGAGTAACATTCTCAAGCCATGCACCATGGGCGTCACAGAGACTTTTTCTTGGAAATAGGTAAAAATTAGCACTGACCCGTCGGCCATATCCATCGCTAAGTTGGTACATACTCAACAATTAACGGTGCCATCTAAAGGACAGGATACATCGCTTAGTGAATACACTATCAAAACTGAAACCTACCACCAACTCATCCAAAAACAACTACAACTTTCAATGCAGAGTATCCAAAATCCGTTAGGTGCAGCTTTGAAATACCTGAACAGTGGCATCACCACAAATGGTCAGTATGTCTTGCGCAAAAACATGTCATAGACTTATGGGACAAAATAGTTTAGCGTAGAATCCTGAGTCGCAGTACAAATGACTCTTGGTAAATCCAAATTGTCTCTGACCTGGAAATAGGTATGTCTCCAATTTACAGAGAAGTTCATATTTTGTTATGCTCTGAATTTTTTTAAACAAACTGCCACCATCCCAGTGACTTTACGTCAGCAGCAACAACAATAGTCACGGAATCAATAAAGAAGCGTTGAATGAAAATCTACAAATGAGAGGTGGTTCGAAGTTCAGAAGGCTCACAAAGGTACCAAAATAACGAAATTGCGATTTGTTCGACTTTGCACGAAACTGGGGACCACTGAAACAAGTTGCCATCCAAGCTGCTAAGGTTAACGCTAACCATGACCATCTGGCTGCATGATCAGTCCACCGTTAAGGCATATGCTCTGCTTGAAAGTACCTGAAGGCGCTGAATTTAGGATGAGGTATTATGAATACTTAGGTATATAAACCCGCACACTGGAGCATCAAAGGAAAACGCATGACCCGATTGTGTTTTACAGTTTCTGTGATAGTGACCTCTCCTCTAATATACCAGCATAGGCACACCATGAGCCGTAAGACTATTGACAAAATAAGAATTGCATATGTATGGCAAGGAGTGGGAATAGAATGCTCAATATCAAGGACACTATAAAACAGAGCAGTGCAATGGTATGGTCACGTCCAAATGATTCCAGAACTTTGGTGACCAAAACGAATAGTGGAATAGGGACTTCAAAGCAGGAGACGTAAAGGACGACCAGCACTAAGGCTGGAGACACATGTAGATTGAACATATTGATAGCTAGAGACCTGATAGTAAGTGATTTAAATGTAAGAGAGCTATGGGGGACAAGTATGGAAAGAAGGATGAACTTTTGCGATATGAAATGATCACCAAGCAGTCTATTCCCCAATGGTAACAGGAAGACTCAAGATTTGCCGTACGCAACGCATCCTCACATTTGCCATAAGGGCTGGACTTGGGAACCAGGGTAAGGAGAGATGCAGAAGAGCCTGCTTGTAATCACTCATGGGTCTTGCCACCGGAAAGCCTTTCTTTCTTTCACTTACTCATTCAAAGCAAGACACCTTTCGCCAAATCCACTTCCCCTGTGCTACGCTTTTGGCTCTTTTGCTGCCACCTTGGAAGCGCTCAGGTAAAGTGAAGAAAAAAGCGTCGGCGACAAAATAATGGAGCCAATTACAGCGCAGCCAGATGGAGTAACGCAGGGTAGCTCTCTTTAATTCCGTTGATTTATATTCAGATCTCACGCACAGCCTGACACGGCACACGCGGGTTGCAGGTTGGAAGAACTCGGGACAGAAAGCTATTTAGATTCGAACAGAAATATATGTCATGTAAGTGCTTTAGGAAGGTTTCAAAACCCTCGGTTTTTAGCGGTTACTAGGAAAAGTATACTAGTCATCTCAAAAAGTTGAACTAGACGTTTAGTTCTACTTATTAATATAAGTTATAGTAATTAACGTTGTATCGACCTTGCTCTCTAAAAACCTCTATAATTTTCATCTGTAGTACGCGGTGCGTATGTACAGAAAAACAAGAAAGAGAATTATAACTTGCCTTTCCACCTTATATGTATAAGTTCATCACTACACCAATAAGCAGAAGGATTGGAAAAGATCTTACGCAAAACAACAGTCGGACTGAAGAACAAAAACGATGTAGGAAACAGAGTTAGTGTTGCAAGGAAAAATGTATAGTTGGTAGTGTGACCACAGAGCAAACTAGAGAAAAATATAGGCATCTTCATACCTGCTTCATATATCATAAAAAAGCATTTCTCTGTACTCTGTAACCCATAGCTGACTAACGAAAACTCTACACATACATAAAAGTAGTCCAGGCCCTTGTAAGGTTCTTACAAGGACCATGGAGATATGGCGAACCAACATAGACCTTAAAACTCAGGATGACCATGTCCAAACGGATGAGCTCTTCCAAAGTGACTCTCTCAGTTCACTGTGATTCTGCCTCTGTCTAGACTTGCTCTCCAACGCACTCGACAACACAAATTATGGTTTCGATATTAAGCATCAGAAAGTAAAGCAACAAAAATCAATCATCTCTATATCGATGATATAAAACTATATGCCGTCACTGAAGTGCAACTGAGAGAATTACTCACAATAACAGAAGTTTGTACGGCAGATGTCAGGATGGAATTTGGAATGAATAAATACAAGATGACTCACATTAATAAGGGCCAATCAAGAAAGATGTTTCAAATAGGAAAACGTATAGTATAGTATATCTATATGACATTTGGGAAGTGCTGCAAAAAAAAGATAAGAAACCATAGCAGCGCAGGTCGTCGAAAAAAAACATAAAAAGACTAGCAATAAAGCGTGTTGATATCACTGAAATATTGTGCCTTGCGCAACATAAACTGCAGTAATACGAAGCATGATCACACTCAAGTTATCAGGTTATTGGAGAAATATGCAACTTATCGAAAAAGTGAAAACAAATGTTTCTGAGTTATTTAGATTCTCATATGACAAATACTAGTAGTAAACAGTTATTTCCAATAATACTACTAAATGAGACAGGCGTTGACGATAAGAAAAGTACTAGTAGAGCTAGTTATTGTTCATTTATTGAACGATAACCTATGTAATTAACTCAATATTCAGCCTAATAGATCTTATATAATGTTCAATATAGGCCATATCAAGTGGATTATAGGCCTTGAAAAGGTGCATATTGGGTCGGCGACTACATCATTGTAAAATGAGATTTTGTGGTTGCGTAAGTCATTACTAATGTCGACCTGAACATTACTGGTCCCCGAGTTACAGCAGCCCTAGGAATCGCACTTCTCCACGTCGTCAGTGCACTTTTGTACGACCATCATACCTGACTTGGATATGCATGCTTTGAAACTACCCTAGGCTCATCAGCATAGTTCAACGGCTGATGGCTTTACACTATCACCAGCAAAATCCATTCTACCTCGGAGGTCATATGGTATTGGCGAATGATACGGTCAGATGCACGGAAACATCATGTACTGAAGAGGCTATTGACCGGAAACTGCAAAAGCTTAAAATGGGATACTTTATAATTTTAAGACCTACCTGTAACGATTAGCTTGAGAAACAGGTGAAGGTATAATTTGAAGGGTTCCGCTTTTACTGCTAGCTGTTATGCCTAAGAAAGTTCAAAATTTAAATATTCAATTCAAAATATAAATAATAGGACTATTATATGAGCAACTGTTGGTATTTTGAGAAGTAACTGTTTACAGATATTAGAAATGTAGATCAAAATTGGTGAATTACTTAAGAATTTTAAGACATCAGAACTTACTTACAGGGAAATGGATATTTGGGCCATTTTTGGTGTTGCATACAGCCTGCTTATAAAGATGTCTTTTTTACTAAAGTACTTTGTTCGTTCGAAAGTTGCATTTTAGGACATTTGTATATCTCCAACCTCCACATGTGTTACGTCGAGGAATGCTTCAAGTAATGAGTTATGGTATCAATAAATTAGGGTCAACTAAAACAAGCTAACCTGAATTTCATTTCAGATCATTGATCTTGAAGGCAACACATGAATAAGGCGATTTCATAAAAACCTTAGTTCCATCCAAAGTTCCATATTAAACCTGTCATTTTGATATTTAGAGTAAGACTACAATTTCGTAGCCAGCATACTTGAGAGCCTCTAATTGTGTACCTCGTATGGTTAGTAGATCGTTTGATTGAAAAATATATCCCAACGCATGCTTTTTTGATCTTGGGCTGGTTACCTCTTTCTCAAAAACGCACTACTCAGACCTTCTGTTCGAAAGAGAAGATTAGAAATAGATGTTCCTATAGGTTGAAAATATACATAAGTATTTTGTAAAGGATTTTGACCCACTGTGATGAACTTCAGTTATTTTTTGTCTGATAAGGTCATTCAAACAAAAACTCCTTATTTTTATAAGTCGAAACGTCGGATATAGAGAAATAACGAGTTTTTGTTAGGCGTAGGCATACCAGTGATGAAGTTAGTGCAAATAAATAGTTGAATCTGTATACCAAAAGTATTCCTGCACAATCAAACTGAAGACTTGTAACAGCACTATCTTCTTTGTCTGTCAAAAATGCGAATCTGTCGCTACATTATTAAAAGAAGCATACCTCGCAATTTAAACTTATAACTCGCAGGAATGTCCGTCGACATGATTGTCTTATCGGTATACATGCTTCCCAGTTTACTGTTCCATGCCCAAACAGCGGGTGCTTATGTACTGTTATTAAGTTGAATTAGTATGCCCTGGGATGAAGTTCACGTAGCACAGTAACGACGCGGTAGCGTCTGGTTTTTATTTTAATACGAGTTTTGAACTGCAAAATGGTATTCTCTGTGTATATTTTGGAGAGAGGAGGCCATTTTGTTCAAGATCGGGGATAGAATGCGGCATTCGGATCGATTCACGTATTGCTGTTTTCTCTTGTAGCAACTGCCGCCTTTATTGTCAATTCTCTAGAAACGTGGAGATGTCACACAGGATGGCGCTTATTCGGTATTTGCAAAAATCGTTTGTCGCCACTTAGGTATTCTAGTACTCATAACGCTAGGCAATATGCTGTTAGCTGAAGAACAATGTCTGTCGTAGTTCAATCTCTCAATATTTCGATCTGTTGTAGTCGTTACGATATGCTTAATATTGTATCTCACTCCTAAGCGTGGCGATGGACTCACGAAGATATTAAATTTGAATTATGTCAAATTACATCTAACAAACAACATACAGGGTGATCAATTTATACTCCGAAGTTTGATACCTCCGTTGTGGTGGCAGATACAAAAAAACTTTCGAAAAAAAGTTGTAGATAAAGCTAAGTTCTACATTTTAAAATTATTTTACAAAAGTTGTGTTTTTTTAAATGGAACACCAAATATATTATCCCAAATTTGAATTATCCTCGCCTTCCATATTCCAGAAATATAAGGTTTTATTAGGTGTTATAGGGTAATTCCAGGCCACTTTTATGTAAAGATCTTAATGAACTCATCACACTGAATCTGAAAAAATTAATAACTGGAAGCTTGATTTTCAATGCTACAATAAATTTCGTGGCTATCTAGTTTTGTCTAAGATTAACAATTTTCTGCTGTCTTTGATTTTGTATACAGGGTGAACCAAAACAGGCATCCATAATTTTCTTAGTTATTTTAAACGGAACACCCTGTATTTCATAGTACCGTCAGAAAGTTCTTACAAAACACTTTCACTTTTATTTATTAAGTATTCCCCTTACGTAAATGTAACAGCTATGTAGCTATTTCGATTCAAAGTAGTAAAACGATTCCAAATAGTACTATATTTTTGTCAAATACTGGAAGTTTCTTAGAGTTGGCCATGGCTACCGTGTTTATTATACTATTTGAACTCTCTTAGAAAAGAACTAAGTCAAGGGTGGAAGGACTCGAACGACGGGAATAGAAAAACTAACAGGATATCGTAGTTGAAAGTCAATTTAACATTTGTTGCTATAAGACAAGAGTCAATCACTTTTGCATGCTTATCCAAAATTTATATTCTCGTTTTTGATACGTTCACGCATAAACCTTCTTGTAATAACTAATATAGTCTTGCTAAAGATACTCTAGTTTTATTTTCGTATGATTTTTGTAATTGACATGTGCTTTTCAATTTGCTATTTGCGAACTGTAATAGCCAATTGACACTTAATCACAACTAAAATAATAATTTCAATGATTTAGCAAATATAACAAGCATAGCATCCATAGCCAACTCTAGCAAAAAACGAGAATTCAGCAAAAATATTGTTTTACTCGAATCAACAAATCGAAATAACTTCATAACTGTTACATTTAGGTATAGGAATTTCGTATAAAATTGCAAGTAAATTGTAAGGACTTTCTAACGACACTATGAAATACATGATCCTCCATTTAAAATAATAAAGAAAATTATGGCCGCGAGTTTTGGTTCACCCTGTATACATAGTCAAAGATAGCAGAAAATCGATAATTATAGACAAAGCTAGATAACCACGAAATTACTTTAGCATTGAGAATCAAGCTTCCACTTACTGATTTTTGAAGATACGGGGTGATGAAGTCATTAAACCCTGTATCACCTAATGAAACCCTGTATCTCCGGAATAGGGAAGGCGAGCACAATTCAAATTTGGTATAATATATAGGGTGATCCATATGAACAAATACAACTTTGGTGTGCCGTGACTTTATTAAGAACCCTGTATATTATGAAATTATTTTAAAATGTAGACCTTAGTTTTACCAACAACTATTACCGAAAAGTTTTTTTGTATCCCTCATAAAAAACTTTTGAAGTATAAGTTGATTACCCTGTAATTTATTTTTGAATCTGTGTATTGGTAGACTTAGTCTGGTAGCTTCTCATAATGGCGGCTGAGCCTTATTTGGCTTAAACTCCAAAATTTCCTAAGATAAATGGATTTATGTCCTTAACCTAACTAGATTTACTGATTTATATAAGCAGCAATTAACGTAGTAATTATGTTATCTTGTGGTCTTGACCAACAAAAAGAGACACTCATGACGTATCTATATTACACACACTTTTTGTGCCGCATTAAGCATATTCTATGTTAACATCAAGAGTCAGTGCTGAGAGCCTATATACACGACGGAAAATAAGGATTGATCCAAAACTAGCGTCAAGAGGAATATGAAAATCTATAGAGGTCTGAGAGGGTAGAGGGTCCGTTAGTAAACTCGAAGCGAGCTTAAATGTGGCTTTACACTGAGCCTCTCCGGACCCCGTAGCTCTAAAATTATTTCGCAGATGACCCACTAGCATGCTTTCAGCAGTACAAAGTAGCAGCTTGTCATATGTAGTAGAAAATACAGGGTTGACTGATATCAACAACGGACCACAGTCCAGTGCAAAATGCAAACCACTTAATATCACTCAATATAATTTTTAGAAATTCATTGAAACTCTAAACACGCACCTTGCTTTCTTAACGTAATAGACGGGTGTCTTACAAGGTAATAGGTTGCACCAATATAATCAATGTTGTAGTTTGACTCCATGGGGTAATAAGCGATTCTCAAGCAAATCTCACCTTCCAGGCTGCATAACAACTTCCAGCTGATAGTCGACCGGACCAAATGAAACCCTCTGGCTCGAATGAATCGAACTTGGATATTGGAGATCAGCCCAATGGTTTTACAATAATTGGTAGTGTGTACTGAATTAAGATGAGGATGTTGAAGAACAATGATGTAATTTCATTTGGAAGCTGACTGCAGTAGGCATATGAAGCTGGTTTTACTTAGCACCTTGCCAGTTGACCATTGTTCCTAAGTCAGATAAAAAAAGGATCTATATGCAAGCGGGAAATTATGTCAA
The DNA here is from genome assembly GCA_951848785.1 of Callosobruchus maculatus. Classification (NCBI taxonomy): domain Eukaryota; kingdom Metazoa; phylum Arthropoda; class Insecta; order Coleoptera; family Chrysomelidae; genus Callosobruchus; species Callosobruchus maculatus. The sequence continues at coordinate 21,137,009 of CATOUR010000014.1, read as the reverse complement.
TAATTTGAGCGTTGCAATATCGACTTTGAAACACCAATACCCTCAAAATACTGATTGCTGACATCATACTGCTACAAGTTTGCCATGCATACTACTAATACTACCATAAATTGTTGTAAATAGCTGTAGAGAAGTGAAGTGCAAATACTATGCAGCAAGGCAAAATCAGATCCCACATTGGTAATGAAGAACGTTCGGAAAAAAGAATAATTGCTTTTTTTATTGAACTATGTTTCAGTGCATCATCTTCATATGCGTTCTGCGCTTCAAACAGGGCTACATTATGGGACTTTATTGTAACAGCTAGAAGAGGTTAACTGGAGTGTACTAGGAACATGCGCGTGACAGAGGCATACACTAGGCATCAGAGAAGGTGAACCTGTTGTAGAAGGGGATACCTTTAAAGAACAGAAATTTGCGGGGATCCTGTAAAATGGATATAGTTAAAAAGAGCTAGAAAACACGCAGTTAAAAAAAATACAATTAAAAAGTTAAAAATAATTTTCAAAATAAACCTAAGACAAAAATGAACCTAAAATACTAGCCAGCTTGTGAAAAATCGTGAGCGCGTTGTGTTATATTATTCGAAAATCGAGCGCCCGATGCTTTTTTCACAAGCATACTAGTATTTTTTTTCATTGTTTTAAGCTTATTTTAACAACTATTTTCAACTTTTTAGGTACATGTTCTTTATAATCGTGATTGTTTTGTTTTCGGTGGGATATGCTTGCAATGTTTCTTGATTTTTAGAACAACCCAAAATAACATGAAATAATACGGATAACACATAATCGTTTTCAAGTTTGAATGCATTTCTTTGCAAGCTTAGCTAAAATGCTTGCCTTGTTCTGAGCGAAAAATGGTCTTTTGCTCACCTTCAGTCTGATTTGTCGATTAAAAGCTTTTCGGTTTCGCCTCGTTGGTCCAACAATTTTAAATAGTTATATTTTTGGCAGAAAAGGGATCATATTCCATTAGCTAATGTGACTGCCAGTGTAGCAGGTGCTTTGAGTTTCAACTTCATGGGCCACACCGCACTTGTTAATCATTATGACATAAATTATATTAGAACTCAAAGCGTCCCCTAATCAATTACATCAAGCTGCCATCCAAGCTGCTGGTAGAACTTTTCGAGCGATTTTGGAAGTTTCTGCTGGGCATTTTTCCGTGTACGACCCAGGGGTGCATTAATCTTCATTTTGTCAAACTGTAATTTGTATTTGCGGAGTATCAATTAAGTAGATCATCCTGTTAATGAGGCCACGAGTCTAGTATCACCGTGACTGTATATATTGCGGCTTGCTTAACGCTTGCTTGCCGAAAACTTTAGAGTTGTCAGAAAGTTGTATCTGTTTGCACCGGTATGATACATAAGAGCATGACACATCCTTGGATCATCCAATAGAAACTTCCTTTGGATCAATAACTAGGATGCCTCACGATCTACTGACCAATAAGTGAATTTACACCCATAAAAGCTATAAAAAGGTTAGTGACATGTGGGATGGTACCATGATCATTATACAACTGTCTCATTTTTTTAAAAATGATATGCTTCCTTCAATGCACTGGAGATAGTGCTGAGTGGTTTCTTAGCCAAACAGGTAAAAATTATAACTTTAACTTCTCTACAGAGCGAGTGTATAGTATGAAATACCTCAACTATCGCTGAGACGGTTTGCATGCATTTCATGAATTTCAGTATGGTGAGGTTTTGCAATACAGCGAATCTTGCGATGGTATTTACAATGTTGTCAGATCCACCGTTTTTTCGGAAACATAATAAACTTTGTAACTTCAAATGTATGTCTCTACATTTTTTAAATATCTTAAAAAAAATTTTTATTTTTTGTATAATATTTACTATACCTAAGCGTCATAATTTTGGAGACTAAATTTACATTGCATCCGCTGAAGTTAAAATACGACATTAACCTCAAAAAAATGAAGCCAGTTATACAGCAGATGCTCAAAATGTCCGTTTACTTCTATTTTACTTCTATACAACAAGCCATGTGACTCACGAAACTTCACGGTACACTTTGCAACATGTCTGAATTTTCAATAGTATACATAGCCAATCTATTTAGTTACTTTAGCTTGGGGGAATGCAATATAGATTTAGTTGCAACTTAGAAATTATGAGGCCTAGCTATAGGAAATAGTATTTCTCAAGGATTTTGAAGGATGTTTCTACATTTTTTTAAATATCTTAAACAAAATTGATTATTTTTTGTATAATATTTACTATACCTAAGTGTCATAATTTTGGAGACTGAATTTACATTGCATCCGCTGAAGCTAAAATACGACACTAACCTCAAAAAAAATGAAGCCGGTTACAGCAGATGCCCAAAATGTTGTCCGCTTACTTCTACACAACAAGCCATGTGACTCTTGAAACTTCGCGGTACACTTTGCAACATGTCTGAATTTTCAATAGTATACAGAGCCAATCTATTTAGTTATTACCTTGGGGGAATGCAATATAGATTCAGTTGCAGCTTAGAAATTATGAGGTCTAGCTATAGGAAATATTATTTCTCAAGGATTTTGAAGAGATAGAAGAATACAAGGTGATCTATTTGAAACAACAAAGTTTACTACAAGAAAAAAATGCCTGATACAGTAAAGAATCGCCAATATAGCGGATTGGTAGACTGTGCTCTAGTTATATGTGGTTCAAGGAACATCTATATGGCTATATCATATTTTATAAACTCACTGTCATCACAGTATCTATATTTCGTTTTTGATTTGTTCAGGGCATAGAACTGGTCTCTGAAAATGGGTATATGGATAAAAATTTGAAGATTCTTCTGATTGATATGACCATGCAGTTGGTGGGTTAATTAGCCATATAGTAAGCTGAATAAATAAAGAGCCTGATAGTGAAGGGAGTATCTTTGAAAAAATTGTTAAGAAGGTGCAGACAAAAAACTTATTTTAATTCAATTTGATACACATTTCAACCTGAGAGTGCATTTCCGTACCAGGTAAACCGTAGGTAAGGGTAGTACTGTATTCGCGAATATTTCGGACTGTCATCATTCTTCTATCTCCCTAATCTAGGTGTATCTCTGCACAAATTTTGATTAGATAAGAGTTGCGCATCTAAAAAAATAATTTTATATTTCCAATAGCCGCCCATGTATATATTATGTATAAAAGATTGTGTGAAATAGTAAGTTAATAAAAAACAGAAGAGGATTGAACTAAGTATACAGGAAGTCCCACGACGATTAAGACAAGCAATATATCGGAACTGGGCAGCAGTAGCGAATTATAATTTTTCCGATTCAAAATTTTTAATAGAACACCCTGTATATTTGTGACTTTTTGTGTTCTTCCCGATAAAACAATTCCAGAAAACTAGCACACTTGGCATCTAAAATGATTAGTTCAATAGCTATAGGTACTTAAAGGACTGTATACCACTACTATTATGAAATACTACCAAAATAATTTAAGTGTAGGGGTACATGCTATAATCAATGGTAGTGGTACCATCCTTTAAGTACCTGTAGCTCTTGAATTAATCACTTTAGACCCCAAGTGTGCGGGTTTGTTAGTATTGTTTTAGCGGGAGGAACACAAAAAGTCACAAATATACAGGGTGTCTCATTAAAAATTTAGAATCGGACGTCACGCGATCAAAAACAAATACCTCACTGGGTGACACAATGACAAGAAAAGATACTATATTTGCTCTAATTTAAACCCCCAAGATGATAACTCTCTACTGCCGCCCAGTTCCAATATATTGCTTGTCTTAGTCGTCGTGGGACACCCTGTATATGTTAGCATCAAAAAGCAAAAAAAATTAAAAAATAAAACTAAAAACAAAAATACTAACTGTCTTCACAGTTGCGATCAAAAGTGAGTAAGCAACTTAAAAAATAAAAAAAAGATTAAGAAAAGAATAGTAACCCATTTGCGTGAAATATAAAAGATTACGTGATATGGTAGTTTAATAACAAAGAGAAAGGACTAAGCTTGATTAATACAAGCACAGTATACCCACTTAGAATAAATCAACTGAAATAAAATAGATAAATGTGTTAGCATCAAAAAAAAAATACCAAAAATAAGTTCACAGCTCTGATAATAAGTAAGAGTAAGAAAATTGAAAAAGTAAGCAACAAATCTCAACCCATATAAAGGAAATACAATAGAGTACGTGAAATAGGCGGCTAGTAAAAGAGAGATTAGGATTAAACTTAATTAACAATATTCCTAGTATTCTTACACATAAAAAATATTTATATCAAATACAAAGGAAAAAAAGTTGTATCTGATTTATATTTAAATCTGATTGTACAAATTTGGTAAAAAAAGGTTAACGTCAAACTGGCCCTTCTATTTTCTGGAGAGATAGTCTGAAATCCACTAGTAAAATATTGCGATCATAATCTATATTGCTAGTATAGACCTAAGAGTTACCATCCATCATGAAATTCAGAAGTGTTACACTTTTTTTATCGCTAACTCATAGAAAACTACAAGCATGGACATTGAAGACAGTAGTATTAGTCATACAGTTTTGAGTAAGGCTTTACAGAGAGAAGTAAACTTGATTTTTTTTTTGGGGAATTTGACCTGACCTGACTGCAGCCCGAGCCTTACTTAAAAAAAGATATTAATGGAAAACTGCCGAGTTAGTTCTTTACTACAGATCTACTCAGTTGACGTAGTAAAAGAATTTGACGGTCCAATTTATATCATAGTGAAGCACCAATTACGTATAGTACCTAGAAAAAACATTTTGATTGATATTTATTCTGCCGTTGGCAGGAATCGTTATTCTCGTATGATCTAGACAGATCCTCGTTTCCTTTACGTAATAGAGGATATCCTACTCCACTCCACAATAATTTTCCCTACCGTTCAAACTCCTCAACTATTTTTTCCACTAAGCTTCTAAACGCTCGGCGTAATAGGTTTGGAGGATATATATAAAGTTAGGCGGCTGCGAACGCACTTCAAAGCGGCGCAGAGGGAAGCTCTAGTAACAAGTCTTGCCTCCCCGAGGAGTAATTTGAGTTTAACACTCCCAGTCGCCCAGGTTACGACCCATTTCGTCCTTTCGCCCAACTCCACCGCAAATTGATATTGGAAAAAATTGATCTAATTTGGGGCGGTCGATTTTTCCCAGTTGCTTGTTATCAGGAAGCTTTATCGTTATTTTATCGCCGCAGTCAGCTTAGCAAGACTGCGAGGTCGTTTCATCACCATTTCTCGCTGATTCGTCAAATTTCTGGTTGCAGCTGCAGATCTGCTTCAAGCTAATTAATATATTTACCGCTGTGACGTCACGTCGAACACACTGATGCTCGCATATTCAGATTAGCAGTTCATAACGTCAGATAGGCGTTATATGAGATGCGTTTTCAATAAGGTGACACTGGGTTTTTACGATATTTATCTGGCTTACGCTAATAGCACCAATACCTCCAAATGTTGCCACGCTTGGCCCTTGATGACCCAGTGACACAGAAAAATCACAAACTAGGTGAGAAAAATGTCCAAAATCACGCTGTCCGTTGAAGGGCTGTCACCGAGCGTCTCTAGAGCTTTACTCAATAAGTATTTATGATAGGAGAGGTACTGATAGATTTATAAATAGCTGCAAGTGAACAGAAATAAAATTCACAACTACACGAAAATAGAAATTATAGTTACATCTATATTTAAGTTCTACTAGGATAACCTTTTATACCTTTATAATATGTACTGTTTCTTTAGACATAGGTTGATAACAGTATCATATTGAACAAGTTTTTTTGTGACAGAAGGTTCCGTATATCACGTATAAACATTTAAACTAACTAATAATAAATAAATAATTTTTTTTATCTAATTTATCCAACGATTTATTTTGATTTTTGTAAAATCTGATGCTCTAGTAGCTCTTGGACTGCTTGATCGCTGCCGGTACGCTCGGCCGCCTAGGTGAGTTTAGCTACTTGACATTTTGTTAACGCCAGTAGATGGCATCCTCAGGAGCCTTACTTATATAAGGAATACTGAAATATCGACAAGCCCACAATAAAAGTTATATTAAACCGTCCGTTTTGAGATCTGAATAAGCCTATGAGTAAACAACTACGTACGTGATGACGTGCATCCTACAGTAATTTGTGTCGTTTTGTAAGGAAGCACTGATGTTGCGAAACCAGTATGGATATTTCAAGAATCACAATTCCTTAAAAAGGGAAGTTTGTAAATTTCTAATTGTGTATTTATGTAATTCTCCTTATGAAAATCATGGGAGATATAGAGTTGGTGGATATTGAACGATATAACTAAGATTTACAGCAGGAGATTGTACTATGGCACTATATTAATTTAATATACATAATACATAAAACAGTGAATCTGTATCAATATAGCTCAATACAGCTTGGGTTGTGGATTTCTTTTTAATTTGCTGGGATGCATTTTCATGGTTAAAAATTAGAATTCCTATATAAAATGTATCTGTTCTTGGAAATATCCGACTATATCAATCGAGAGGTGCTGCGGTTTGTCCAAAACACCGTATCGTTATTCAGCTCACACCGGCACCACTACAATATACTCAATTTATACCTTAACCAGAACAATGGCGTCTATTTCTATCCTAATTTCAGATTTGAGGCGCTCCAGCTACCCCACGCTCGAGCTGCAACCACTCGCACCTCATGAATTAATCATCTGGAGATGTTATGGTTCACTCACATGGCTCTTTTAGCTATAGCCTGGGCGATTTGTGGAAATGTTTTACAGTCAATCTCCATATTCAGGCCAGTCCATGGTACTGTGTCTCAATTTTTATTTCTGTGATCAGTTTCATAACATCTTATACTTTCCACGCAAAAGACAGGTTACTTACCAGCCTAACTGTCCACAAAGACATCAGTAATTATTCATAATTGTCGTTCAAGGTACCCAAGTACAGAGTTTGCGGCTTTAAGCCAGAATAATTTTAGTTTTCGACTTTATTGCAAGAAACGTTAGAAAATTGTATTCTTACAAGGCTATGTTGTGTTGAATACATTTAATTTGAATGTCTTTTATATATACCATCTGAATTATCAGTAGTGACCTATGTTACTCAACTTTAACGATATGTTGTTTTGTCTACTTCTATACTTCCAACGCCTCGATGCCAACAACTACTGATACAATTTTATTGCCATATGGAAAATGAAAACACATATAAGTAGTGTTGTTTTAGTAGCAGCTATTGTGGTCAATGAAACATCTTCCTAAAAGCATGCCATATTTTTTATACATCACACTTCCTTGATTGCGAAACTGACAAAAATACATATCGAGTGGCATCGGTGAGATAGAAGCTGAATGTGATACTAACCTAGTTTTAGTAACAGAGAGAGAGAGAGAGAAAGAGGGCGAGAGAGAGAGTACTGCCTATAAATGGTCTAAGTTTAAAATCCTTGATCATCTGAAATGAAATGAAACAGAAACAGAGTAGGTACAGAAACTCTATGAAATTAATAAAATTTCGTAAGCATATCCACAGATTTTGCCTCTGCAATCTATCACGCCTCACCGATCTACAATTAAAACTAAGCTCGTTGAAATGTAATGTGCTAACGTCTTGACCACCTCTCTAGCTACAGAGATAGCTATACTGCCCGAACAAACATCTAAATGTTAATAAATTTTCTGAACACGACCATCGCATCATGTGATATTTCTGTGATTCCCTTAGATCATGCTATATTCTCCCCAATCAGCACTCAAACCGCTAACCGCTCCTGACTTTGAAGTTCCAGAGAAACACGATATGTCAGTTGTTGTGTATATTTGTCCACGAAAATCTTTGTGAATACCAATATACTGCCATATTCTCTTATTGGGAATTTCTATTTTAACAAGCACAGGTTGCCGTGAATTTGAAAATTTTCAGTACCAAAACTGCATCCGGCAGCATCGTTACTTTGAGCTATGGTGTTGAGGTTACACTTACTAGTAAACATAGAGAAAATGCATTCTGTTGCTTACGTAGAATCAAAATCTGATCCACATCTTGTCCTTACTGTGTTAATCCTCGCGTGCCTCTCGCATTCAACTTTTATTCTAATCTTGTTCCATCCTACTATTGGAATTGAATTCATGAAACACTTAAACTACTCCTAGTGATTTGGTACCTAGATAATGATTCGTATCCCAAAATCCGAACTGTCGGTTCGTTGAAAGGAGCAGCCAATAAATGTCACTTCCGGCAATAATTAAAAGCAAAGCATTTCAGCAGGCTGTGCGTTTCCATGCTCCAGGCCAACACTCGTTTGTTTCCCGGAAAATCTCCTGACAAGTCCACAGAACTAACAACTGCCTAGATAGAGCAATACAACGTTCCCGGAAGCAAACTATACGTTTTGCAGCCACAAGTCATAGTTTTTGACAAACTCAATTATGGTACAAATGACGTCAAATTGGATCCAGGCTGCGGCTCACTTCGGTTTGATGTTATAGTGGTATGGATATAAAAAACAATACTATTGTCGTTTTTTAGAACCCTACCTATGGAAGAGGTGTACACGTAAAGCCTTTTAGAGACAATTATACTTACTTACATTTCTTCTCTTACTTCTCGTAAAGTAATCTTTTAATAGAGCTTGTGATTTTAAATCATGAAGAAGCTTTCAAAATCTGTTTTCAAATGAAACAATAGTAAAAAATCTAGGCATCATAAAACATTTTTTAAAACGGTCGAACTTAGAGGTCTGAATTTTTATGAATGACATGCTTAATTACGTGAGACCCCAGCATTGGTGAGTACTATTACCATTGTGTTAAGATCAATGGTCATGAATATAATATCTCAGAAGGCAGCTTTTTATTTTTAAGATATCCAGCGATTGGAATACATTAAGAGGAGGTGTACTGCGAAAGAGATATAAAGAGGCGTGAAGCTGCTCCTATAGCGTGTTCCGAGCCAACAAGTGGTCTCCCGGTGCCGAGTTTGGCAAGTCTATCGGTTTCCTCATTTCCCGTATGACCCGGGACCTACATCAAGGTAACTTTCTTCGGTGTCTCTAGCTCTTCCAGTCTCTTCGCGAACTACCGAACCAGAGGTGCCCTAGGTCTGGGACCGCAGATGGCTTTAAGAGCCGCCTGACTGTCAGAGCAGATATAAACCTTCTGCTCTGTACCCTTTTTCACCTCGTCGTTGCATGCAGCCGAGAGTATTGCATATACTTCTGCTTCGCGAATCGTGGTGTACGTACCTAAAGAGTAACTCCTCGTCTTTCCACTACAACCCTGCTCCTGAGGCCTGTCCGCTACTTAGACGAGAGCTGTCCGTCTAGGTCGCGGACCAGTGCCTTTTCGGGAAACTGAATTCCCCTTCCTTTCCACTCCATGGCACTGGGAATGATAGGAGTGAGAGACTTATCCAACCTTAATAGACGCTTTGCCCCGACAACTCCGTAGGCGGAGGTAGGCAACGCTTTTTCCGCCAGTTAGGCTATCTTTGCGTGGCCAACTGCCTCTCCCTTTATCTGTCAGTTGCCAGAGTCTCTCAGATGCGCTGTCTCCGCTGTCATCCTAATCCAAGATGTCACCGTCGGTAGCCCGAGCACTATCTCTAGTGCTGTAGTTGCGGCCATCTGCATTGCACCTGTGACACCCATGCCGGCAAGCCTTTGTGTGCGTCCTAGACTTTGGGCCACTGTGGATTTCTGCACACACGGTCACCAGACTACCGAGCCGTATTGTATTAGGAGCCTTATGGTGGCAGTGTATAACCACTGCAGGATGTTGGGTTGCCTTACTACTGCACATCGCAGCTGCCAGAAGGTCACTGTCGATCTTGACGAGTCTGTCAACATAAGACCTCCACGTCAGCTTTGAGTCATGAATCACCCCCAAGTATATGACCTCCCGCGAAAGTGATAAAAGTTTTCCAAACATTGTAGGCACTCTAAAACCTCCTAATTTCCTCCGTCTACATAACGGTATTAGCTCCGTTTTTGCTGGATCCAAATAAATGAAATATTTCAATCAATTAATAGTAAGTGAATCAATCAATTTATTGGTGGTAATATAGAGCAACACAAGTCATGTGTGGCAAAAAATGTAAAATCACAATCTAGAATATTAAAAATATTGTTTAAAGTTTACGCATGTTAAACATACTACAAAAAATATTTTAAAAACAATTAAAAAAAAACAGACGAGACTACTGTATGTTCTAGGCATATACAGGGTGTACCACGACGATTAAGACAAGCATATCGAAACTGGGCATTCGCGGTACTCTGGTATTTAGGCTCTGCCTGCGCGGTCAAAAAAAGTAGGACTGAATTATAATTTTGAGGGTGTAAATTAGAGCAAATATAGTATCTTCTCTTATTATGGCGTCACACAATGAGGCATCTGTTTTTGGTCACGTGACGTGCGATTTAAAATTTTTAATGGGACACCCTGTATATTTGTGACTTTTTGTGTTCCTTCCGATAAAGCAAATCCAACAAACTGCACACTTGGGGTCTAAAGTGATTAATTCAAGAGCTACAGGTACTTAAAGGACTGTACTACTACCATTATGAAACACTACCAAAATAATTAAATAATTTAACTGTAGGGGTACGTTATAATCAATGGTAGTGTTACCATCCTGTTTCGTCTCACTAAATAGAAACAAAATTTAAAAACTCATCAATTGAATAAAATCCTTCTGATATTAAAATTTGTTTTATTTTCAGTTTTGAACTCAAAATATGGCAGAGTGCTGTAGCTTAATGGTAACTTGTTATACAATAATTTAACAGCCAGATATCCTGGACCACATTGACAACTTGCTAAACGCTGATAAATTGGCATAAGTTTGTTTCCATTTCTGGTTTCATATTTATGGACATCACTGTGTAATCTATATTGATGCCCCACAGTGAATTTTGAAGTATAGACCGCTGGTAAAGTGAGTATGCCCACATATGGGAAAACATGTTTGGAGTCATCCCGATAATTTATTCAACCTACCTACTATTCTTATGGCTTTTCCCTGCAAAGTAAATAACCTTTTCATTTGCGGGGCATAGTCCCATGCTAGGAGAGCATATGTAGATACAGGGTGAAACATGCCAAAATACGCTGTTCTCATGGCAATAGTAGGTGAACAGCCAGATAAACAACGAAGAGCATAAATAGAACTCTTCAGTTTACCAGCAATTTTATCAATATGTGTGTGCCATAGTAGAAGGGGGTCCAGATGAACACCTTGGAGTTTAACTGTTTCCGATGATACTTCAGAATGCCTTAAAGTGAAAACAATTTTATAGGTTTTATCTATTTGTTGTATACACCGCGGTGCTATAAGTTCCTCATCATTCTGACATTCGCTAATACGTCTACGGCCAGACAGGCAAAAACCAGAATAAATAAAAACACGTTGAGAGCGGTGGAGTGTGCAAGTAAAATTGATTGAGGAGCGCCAACAGTCGGCGTCGAAGGAAGCCAAGACAAATGGTGTTCGGCCGCTGAGGATTTCCATTAAATATGCCCCCGGAACAAGTGTTGCGATAAGCAAGTGTGCGCTAGGCCGCGTTGGCATGGCGTAGCATTGTAGCCCAACCGGAAATGATTAATACCGCGCTATGGCCGATAGTTGTCATTATTTGAAGTCCTAGCGAGGACTCACGTTCACAAGTCGGGTCATTGTGATACGCAGAATCCGTTTTTGCTTCCCACACTAATAGGTTAGGGGAGTATTGTGATCACGAAAATTTTCGATTTTGACAGAACACACTTTTTGAGCGTTTCATGATGTCTATACATAACGAAAATTCACGTCACTCATTTCGGTCGGCCTGCCTGTCTGTTGGTCTGTCTGTTGGCGTTTTTCTAACGTTGCAAATTTGGGTAGCGATACGTTTTGGGGTCGTAGTAGGTAATGTTCCTATAATTTTGGAAGTCATTGTACGGGGGGCGGAGTAATTAGTAAAAAACAAAAAATTTCAAGTATTCCTCAAACATTGTTTTTAGGCGTTTTATGGGTCCCTGATCATTTTCTACTTTATTTTGGGTGGGGGTGAATTTGGGATGGTTGAGGGGTGCGGGGGTTGTAAAACTGAAAATTTTGTTGTATTCATAATGAACTGTCCATTGACCTGTAAGTGAAAAACCTAGCGGCATAATACATTTTTTTAGGTCCATCCGAACATTGCCTTGCTTCTTCTAGAATTTGTGATGTATACAGACGAGTATTATTTTAGATCGTTCTATATTGCGTAACGCGAAAATTATTGAACTGATTCTAATGAAATTTTGACACAGTATACGCGTATGCTTTGGAAAAATAGTGTCAGTGGCGGCACAGCAATAAGAAAAAAACTAAAAATATAAAAACAGCTCAAAATTTGTTTTTAGGCGTCTTGGGGGTTACTGATCATTTTCTACTTTTTTGGGTGGCGGTGAATTTGGGTTGTTTGGGGGGTAGGGGGTTGTAAAACTTAAAAGTTTGTTGTATTCACAATGGGCTGTCAATTGACCTGTGACTGAAAAACCTAGCGACATAATACCCTTTTTAGGTCCATCCGAACGTTGTCTTGCTTATGATAGAAACCAAGGAACTTAGAATTTGTGATGCATACATACGAGTATTGTTTCAGGTTCTGCACTGCGTAATGCGAAAATTATCGAATTAATTTTAATGAAATTTTGACATAGTATTACTACCGCGGCGAGGATGGAAACGCGTATGTTTTGGAAAAAAACTTGTCAGTGGTGGAGCAACAATAATAAAAAAAAAGCTAAAAATATAAAAGAGCTCTAACTTCGTTTTTAGACGGTTAGGAGGCTACCAATCGTTTAGTATCGTCCAGTTGAAGCATGCAGAAAAAAATTGTGGCATCCTACCTTCTAAGGAGGGAGATGCAAGGAATTATTTAAAAGAGGTTTTGTGATAGATGCTTTTTTGCAGGCGGGTGGGTGATGATTTGGTTGCAAGGGGATTTCAGACTATAGCTTCATACAAAATAATAAACTGGTATCATCATTATGTGTGAGAAGTACCGAGTCAATCAACTTGACTCCATTTTTTTAAGGGTTCAGTTCATTTGTATCTGATCTTGTACTGTTGATAAACAACCCTAGACTGATAATTTGATGTCACTGAGGACTCCAATCAACGAATTATATACATATTTTTGCTGCAGTATTATTAGAGACGTGATGTTAGTTAGAAGTTGTAACATCACGACCACATTAATGTCAACTGGTCATCAACTAGAAACCAGTAGAAAGAGTGAGTGGTATGACTTACCTTGGAACTTTAGTAAATGTGGGATCACTCGCAGAAAAAGAGCAACAAAATGAGAAATTTGTTCATGAGCCATTATATTACTTTAGACACCAAAATGAGGCTCCCTCGCTGTTATGTATTCGCTGTTCTCTATTACGGGGTTAAAGCGGGGATGCATACTGAAGCTACCATGATATTTCGTTGCAGTCAAGGCGATTTTGTAGGATAATTTTGGAGAAAGTCGTTGCCAGTTTCTGTCACATCCGTAAAAAGGTCCGGCAAAAAACACGAAATACTGGCACAAATCAAAAGGAGATAACAGAGAAAATCAAATAGCGTAGGTGTAGGCATAAGAAATTGACTTATATTTGAAATGTGACAACGGCGCCAAATGTATCAGGCCGTCTCGAAGATGCCTTCTAGTAAACGGATACACAAGAAAAGCCACATTTGAGGCTCCCTTAAGTAGCCCTCCGGTGTTACTTAAGGAAACTTTGAGTATTACTCAAGGAACGACTATGAATACGGCTCTTAATCATTCTCTGTGAGCATTTCAAGAAAACTACCATTGCAAATTTTTTTACAAGGCATACATACAAAAAAAGCCTTAGTTAATGTTAAGCTTTAGTTAGTTGAATCTAAGGTTTAACAAGGACTGGTGCAAAGCACTGTATATCGTACGAAATGGTTGTGTCTTAACCAGTAATGCCATTAAAAGATATGCCACACAGTGTATTCAAACTATATAGAGAAACAATGCGCACGTGCGTGCCAAATATAATAAACACCCTTCCACATTCACACCTCCTATAAACAGAAGCTTTCAGCAACACCATTTTATTTGCATTTATGGTAAATACCTTTCAGCCTGAATCTAGAGCGCCTCCATAAAATATTCATGTTTAATAATAAAAAGCGTTTTAGGGAAATTATATTCCCCGGCAGCTTTCTCATAGCACACTATGATCACATAAATACCGAGACGTGTTACGTCGTTATAGTAAAATAGCTGCTGTCTCAAGGTACGGCGAACCTTCTTACATATTTTCCGAAGTTGCATATGTAAATATATTATATTTTAGTATGGTAACTGTATCTCATTTGATTTTATCTGCAGGGATTTGATGAAACGCCACAATTAGATATACGCCTTATTAGTTCTTTCATATACAAGCATAAATCTTTTGTCAGCATCTGTTATTCTTTTACTTCTTGTTATAACTCCTTCTGATTTTAAAGCTTTTAACTACTCTCACTGAGTTAAGCAGCCATTACCAAACTACTTCTGTACAGGTTATACTACTTATAATGAAACAACGTGAAGGTTAAGTAGAGCAGCAATAGCTGGACTTCGCCGAGGATATTAAAATAAAGCCGTGTCATTTTTATTATTATTAAATATGCTCCATAACTCACGGTCTCTTGGAAATATATAGAATTAAATAGACGCTGTAACAATTGAGATGTCGCTATGAAACGGCAAACTCTAACTCTAACGGTAACAGTAAGCATTTTTTCGCGAGATCTCGGTTGAAAAGAAACCGGGAGTGGACCGGTGAGAGACGGGTTCTCTCTCCACAACAGTTCTACTTCCCGCAAGTGAACCGCATCATACTGACATAACAAAATGTCACCCGCCAGTACCTCACCTACGTTTGGCGGGTAGGAATTCAGTTCCCGGTATCACGTGACCTTGTCATATTCGACTGACGTCACATCCTCCTTCCCCTATCCCCGTTTGACGCGAAAATCTCCTGTTCTGTTCCCTATAGTACACAGTGTTGGACCGAGAGCTCGCGAAAAAATTCTTAGTATTTATTCAAGTGACAGAGGGGTGAGGTTAGGTTGTGAATATTGTGTAATTATTTCGCATTTTAAGTCGTACTACTATTAGCTTCGGCCGTAGATAAAGTACAGTATTCAACTAGCGGTAATGAGAATAACGCACATGTTGATTTACAGCAAACTTTAGCTACGTGAGTTATTACTGCACTACTGTAGAAGATAGCGAAAAAAAGTTGTGCATAAAAGTTGTACACGGATATGCTCCTTGCTCAGAAAATATTTCGATTTATACAGGGTGATCCATAACTACGTGGTGATGCAAACATACATTTTTTTAAATGAGACACCCATATATATTATCCCATTTTTAGATTCTGTTAGTAATTTCTCTTCTCACAATATAAGACACAAAATAACATTATACAGGGTATTTCAAAACTTATGACCATTTCTATATCCAAATCGCTGTCAAGTGGACCTACTGTATATCAAGAAGTGATGAATCAAAAATCATTTTTTTAAACGAATGGATAAATAATATTCTGTAGTTTTAAAATCGGCTATAAAAAAATCCCGCAACGCATATTCGTATATAGGGTGATGTAGAATGCTAAATCCAGATTTTCTCTTTTTTTAAATGTAACCCCCAATATTTTATTATACCAAAGAGCTGCTTTTAATATGCTCTTTTATCTTGATATAGCACTTGTACCTATATCGATCAGTTTCCGAGAAATTTTGATTTTTCCGTAAATTTAAAATATAGCTTCTATTTGTGTACTGAATTTTATTTATTTTGAGAAAATACTATCGAATTTCTTTTTTATTTAACGAACAACTAAATTATAAGGACATGATAGTATTTGATGAAGTCAAAACCCTGAATCATAGAGATAATAAAGTCAAGTATGCTAAGGAAACAATTTTTTAGGCGTGATGCATAATCATCAAGTAGATTTATCAGGAAGGCTTTAAAAAATTTGCAGTTTTCATAACCTGCTCAATGAGTCCGTACTGTGTGAAAAACGAGCCTAAAAAATTGATTTTTCCGTTGAGGGTATTTGGGAGAGTCTTTGAGAAATTGCCTACTTGCCTCTAGAATATGAACTATGAACAGCAATATCCAGAACTGAGGCACTCTAAAACTAATGCGTTTGAAATATTGAAGAATCGTTTTATTTGGACTGTGTCGCTTAACATTCCATAGCCTACCTGATAAATCTGCTAGATAATTATGCATGACGTCTATAAAATTGTTTCGTCAGCACACTTGACCTATAATATCTCGTTAATTCAGTGTTTTGACTTGATCAAGTACTATTATGGGCTTACATTTTAGTTGTTTGTTAAGCAAAAATAAAATTTGATAGTATTTTCTCAAAACAAATAAATTTTAGTAAATAAATAGAAGGTATATTTAAAATTTGTGGAAAACTCGAAATATCTCAGAAACTAATGAATGCAGCCATAAAAAGTGCTATACAAAGATGAAAGAGCATATTAGTAGCAATTCTTTGGTTTAATAAAATATTTGGGGTTACACTTAAAATAAGGAAGAAAATCTAGATTTTGCATTCTACATCACACTGTATACGAACATGCGTCGCGGGCTTCTTTTATACCCGACTTTAAAACTACAGAATATTTTTCATCCATTCGTTTAAAAAAATGATTTTTGATTCATCACTTCTTGATATGCAGTAGGTCCACTTGACAGCGATTTGGATATAGAAATGTTCATAACTTTTGAAATACCCTGTATAATGTAACGATACCCTATATTGGAAGAACGGAAATCATTAGTAGAATTCGAGTGAGATATAGGGTGTCTCATTTAAAAAAATGCATGTTTGCATCACCACGTAGTTATGGATCACCCTGTATAAATCTAAACATTTTCTGAGCAAGGAGCATATCCGTGGCTAGATCTTTTATATACAAATTTTTCCGCTATCTTCTACAGTAGTGGAGTTATCGACCGAGCCGGTACTAAAAACTCGCCCTGTATGTATATTATTCGTTCACAATATATACCACTATGAACACCATAAGGTGCCTGTTTCAATTCCCAACCGTTGTTGCTCTTTATTTTCAGTCCTGTATTTAACATAAACTTGGAAAATCTGTAAAACGATTCACCCTTTTTGAGAATTAGTTCTGTTTGTCTTGTTTGCATTTTTAGGAAAAAATCCTATCTCTATCTACATCAATGACTGCTCTCCGTGCACATGATATATGGGTTCGTGTTTTAAGAGACGTGATATTGGTCTTGGCAACCCCATTTTCTCAAAGAAAGTTAACCTCTTTACTCACGGGAGCATGGTTCTGACATATTAGTGATTTAGACGTATTTAAAAATCAACTATGAGTTTCTGCTGCAATTATTTCCCTTTCTTTTCCAAGACAACCTTTTTAAAAAAACATTGTTCACCCTTACCGCATCAGTGTTACCCTTGCCATAGCCACAGGTTCGTCATATGGACAGACGGCATATTCCTTGAACAGATAGGGCACTTATTTCCAAGCCACAACTGTTCTCAAATAGATAATCCTTCCGGAAAGTTTTCTTTAGCCATAAGATTATTGATTATCTCAAGCTAAGATCACCCTTGCCTAGGATCTTGCATCTGAAGTCAGACATACCTTTTTTCTGGTCCCGCTTGTTTGTAGTCTACTAACATGTATCTCTGTTCCAATTTGTCCTGCACTTGTTCTTTCGCTTTCCTTAGAAACATTCTCGTTGCAGTTTCTTGGATTCTAACTTAAGTAGGCTAGATACAGAGTAATGAAATGTTCGGTCTAGTATTTACAGTATTTACAGATAAACGTGCTGATTACATGAAAAATGGTAGATTCTGGAACAAGCTTAAAGTATTAGTTTCCATTATAACTGAGCTTTCACAGTCTGATCTCTTCCTGTTGGACAGGGTCTCCAAACGGTTATCATCTTCAAATCCCTTAACTGAAAAATAGCTGTTACCAGAGTACCAGCTTAACCACAGAGATCGATCTATTGCTCTAGATTTTCGTAGGAGAAGACCCTTTTTGGCGGTGGAGGGGTAGAAATTTGCGATTTTCTTCATTCTTGTAGTCATACCTTCGTATGAGCCTTCACCTTCCTCTGGTCTATACTTATTTATGACCCAGCTTAAACCATACAGCAAAACTTCTGTCACACCAATCCAACCATAACTCAGTGGAACTAGCTTGACTGATACTTTGTGTGCATTCAATGAAAAAATAACATAGTAGAGGTCCATTTTCGAGCGCATCATGCACTGGATACAGGATTCGTATATAGCTTCATTATATATAACAGCCTATTGTTGCTCAACAAAAATTTTCAGTAAATGTATACTTGTTACCGTTGAATAGAGCTAAACAGAGATAGGGAGACAGAGGGAGAGAGGATGCAAATCCTATATTTTCTAGCTCAGCGCCTGCTTTGTTTTCGTATACAATACTGATTAGCTATTATGATGCAAATTAGTGTGGTCAAAACAGAAATTAAGGGCACTCACTGCAGTGAGAAAATTGAAACCTAGCTACCTAGCCTCTATATGGAATGCTGCAGTTGACGACAGAGGAGTTCTGTCAATTTGAGGGTGCAGCACAAAAGTATTTATTGATTTGTCGATTATAACCGAAATGATAGGTACTGCAGAAAATTGTTTGATACTCAGCTAAAGCCCAATACTGGTTCATCGAGAATATAGCAAGAATTTTATATAAAATCCTGGTGCGTTTCATAAATACTGCTATAGGATCTTCCATAGTAGAGTCTATATCATATTGTTTATTTTTTTAAATGGCTAAGCAATGTAACAGCCTCGTAGCCTTGTCTATATTAGAAACACTAAGTTGTTGATATGACTTTTTTGCGTTTCTTTTCAAGTTATATGTAAAGCTGTTAAAGTCTCCTCTTTTTTCTGTTTAGCATTATGATGCAGGTCAGCACTGTCAAACTCGAAAACAAAAGCATTTAGTGTAGTAATAGAATTGAAACTTCGTAAACCTCTATCTGGAATGCTGCAACTATTATAAGTTTTGATGATTTGTAGTTATCAGACCAATTACTATAGAAGCAATAAAATTTCTGAAAATATTTAAATGATCACCCAAATGGGTACACATAATCCAATCTTAGGCGACCTTGGACGTAGCAAGGGTTTTGTTATAGAAAATCCTAGCTTATTTTGGATATGCTGCTACAGGTCGTTCCAGAGCAGAGCCTATATAATTCATTTTTGTCTCTTTTGTTAAATATCTATTCTATATTGTGGCACGTGAAGCTATATCCCTGTTAACTGTTAAAGAAATCAACTATTTTAACCTCTCACATAAATTTTACTTAAATCTATGCCGTGCTTTCGATATTTTCAAACTACAGGCATCATTGAATTCCATTTTTTGATTGACTGATTTGATTATCCATTTTTAAGTCGACTAGTACAGTTGAAATGGCAAATAAAGGTCTACAATACAACGAAATAATATAAACCTGAATGAAATACCTCTATCTGGAATGCTGAAATTAAAGATAATCTATGACAGGAGATTTGACAGTGTAATGCAATTGCATCGATATAAAGATATGTAGATATTGTAGATATGTACAGCGTATAATGACATGAAGTTCACCTAAAATAGCATAAACCAAATCTTGATCGACTTTACATGTACCAGGATTTTATTCCTAATACAGCTTCACCACTAAGCGATTCTCCATGGTAAGGTCTGTGAGATGTTTTTTTTTTATTCCTTCAAATATGTTTCACCTATACTAATTACAGTAGAGCTAGATAGTTTGACTTTTCCAAGTTATAGAGTGGTAATGAAAGTTTCTTTATTTTGCTTTGCTGATTAGCTATCATGACGCAAGTTAGTGCTGTCCCAATAACAAATAATAATTTAGTACAGTGAGGCAATTGAAACTTAAAAATCTGTCAATTTGAGGATGTACAATAAAATCCTCCCTTCAATGGCTTTGGTTGACGAACAGATTTTGACACCGCAGAAATAATTTTTTGTTGATGTCCACCCAAAAGGACATGCCGCTGAACTCTTGGCCTACTAATGTATAAGGATTATTTTAATCGGTTTCAGAAATGCTGAAATGGTGGCAATCTTCAATAAATAACAGTTCCAACAATTTGAGAGCGTACCTACTATATAAGCGCCGACATAGTAGTTATAATATTTTGCCGGATAACGTCACCATAGCAAATTGTTAGACCTTTAAACAAAAGGCTAATATACTTCCGATACGCTGTTAAAGGATTTTCCATAGTTACAGTCTGTGTAACGCCTCCTCACTCCACTCCTTTTTTTAAGTGCATGTTCTATACTATTTTTGCAACGGTTTTGTATTTTTCTCAATATTAATCATCACTCGACAACTATTTAGCATGTAAAAGAATATTTACTGCAACAAAAAGACTGTTCAAGAAAAAGTCACAGCTTAGTTGGATATCATGAGTCTCCAAGTTAAATAAAGATACATCTTCCAAGGAATTGTGGAAGCAAGCTCGTACAATTACGAGAATTTCTACTCCTCAAGCCAAATGCAGCAATACCGATTGGCTTGAGGAGTTCCATATTAAACATTCAGCCCCATCTGTACGACCAGAATTCAGAACATCTCGCTTCAACCAGCATGAATTACTTGGAAGACCATTTACCTTGACCGAGTTGAATATTTCTCTCAAAAAAGGTATTAATACATCGCCCGGTTATGACGAAATTAGGTACCCAATGTTAAGTAATTTACCGACTAAAGTCAAAAAATTTCCCCTAGAGATGTTTAATGACGTATGGATAAAGGGTGAAAACATTAGTCAGTGGAAACAAGTTATTATTGTCCGGATTTTAAATCCTAACAAAGACCCTCAGTTAGCTGATTGATATCGTATGTCTCTCATGTCTTGCATATTAAAGACCTTTGAAAGAATGATCAAAAACCGTCTAGAATTCTGGTTGAAAGCTCACCCTCTTCCTGATAACCAGTATGCGTATAGACAAAACCTATCCACGATACATGCAGTAATGAACATAGTCACTGATATCCAATGCTGCTTCTCCCGCAACAATTATTTGGGTGCTATCTTCCTTGATATAACTGTAGCGTATGATTGCATTAGATGTTTAATGACGTATGGATAAAGGGTGAAAACATTAGTCAGTGGAAAGAATGATCAAAAACCGTCTAGAATTCTGGTTGAAAGCTCACCCTCTTCCTGATAACCAGTATGCGTATAGACAAAACCTATCCACGATACATGCAGTAATGAACATAGTCACTGATATCCAATGCTGCTTCTCCCGCAACAATTATTTGGGTGCTATCTTCCTTGATATAACTGTAGCGTATGATTGCATTAGATGTTTAATGACGTATGGATAAAGGGTGAAAACATTAGTCAGTGGAAAGAATGATCAAAAACCGTCTAGAATTCTGGTTGAAAGCTCACCCTCTCCCTGATAACCAGTATGCGTATAGACAAAACCTATCCACGATACATGCAGTAATGAACATAGTCACTGATATCCAATGCTGCTTCTCCCGCAACAATTATTTGGGTGCTATCTTCCTTGATATAACTGTAGCGTATGATTGCATTAGATATTTAATGACGTATGGATAAAGGGAGAAAACATTAGTCAGTGGAAAGAATGATCAAAAACCGTCTAGAATTCTGGTTGAAAGCTCACCCTCTTCCTGACAACCAGTATGCGTATAGGCAAAACCTATCCACGATACATGCAGTAATGAACATAGTCACTGATATCCAATGCTGCTTCTCCCGCAACAATTATTTGGGTGCTATCTTCCTTGATATAACTGTAGCGTATGATTGCATTAGATGTTTAATGACGTATGGATAAAGGGTGAAAACATTAGTCAGTGGAAACAAGTTATTATTGTCCCGATTTTAAATCCTAACAAAGACCCTCAGTTAGCTGATTCATATCGTCCGATGTCTCTCATGTCTTGCATATTAAAGACCTTTGAAAGAATGATCAAAAACCGTCTAGAATTCTGGTTGAAGTCTCACCCTCTTCCTGATAACCAGTATGCGTATAGACAAAACCTGTCCACGATACATGCAGTAATGAACATAGTCACTGATATCCAATGCAGCTTCTCCCGCAACAATTATTTGGGTGCTATCTTCCTTGATATAACTGTAGCGTATGATTGCATTAGATGTTTAATGACGTATGGATAAAGGGTGAAAACATTAGTCAGTGGAAAGAATGATCAAAAACCGTCTAGAATTCTGGTTGAAAGCTCACCCTCTTCCTGATAACCAGTATGCGTATAGACAAAACCTATCCACGATACATGCAGTAATAAACATAGTCACTGATATCCAATGCTGCTTCTCCCGCAACAATTATTTGGGTGCTATCTTCCTTGACATAACTGTAGCGTATGATTGCATTAGATGTTTAATGACGTATGGATAAAGGGCGAAAACATTAGTCAGTGGAAAGAATGATCAAAAACCGTCTAGAATTCTGGTTGAAAGCTCACCCTCTTCCTGATAACCAGTATGCGTATAGACAAAACCTATCCACGATACATGCAGTAATGAACATATTCACTGATATCCAATGCTGCTTCTCCCGCAACAATTATTTGGGTGCTATCTTCCTTGATATAACTGTAGCGTATGATTGCATTAGATGTTTAGTGACGTATGGATAAAGGGTGAAAACATTAGTCAGTGGAAACAAGTTATTATTGTCCCGATTTTAAATCCTAACAAAGACCCTCAGTTAGCTGATTCATATCGTCCGATGTCTCTCATGTCTTGCATATTAAAGACCTTTGAAAGAATGATCAAAAACCGTCTAGAATTCTGGTTGAAATCTCACCCTCTTCCTGATAACCAGTATGCGTATAGACAAAACCTATCCACGATACATGCAGTAATGAACATAGTCACTGATATCCAATGCTGCTTCTCCCGCAACAATTATTTGGGTGCTATCTTCCTTGATATAACTGTAGCATATGATTGCATTAGATGTTTAATGACGTATGGATAAAGGGCGAAAACATTAGTCAGTGGAAAGAATGATCAAAAACCGTCTAGAATTCTGGTTGAAAGCTCACCCTCTTCCTGATAACCAGTATGCGTATAGACAAAACCTATCCACGATACATGCAGTAATGAACATATTCACTGATATCCAATGCTGCTTCTCCCGCAACAATTATTTGGGTGCTATCTTCCTTGATATAACTGTAGCGTATGATTGCATTAGATGTTTAATGACGTATGGATAAAGGGTGAAAACATTAGTCAGTGGAAAGAATGATCAAAAACCGTCTAGAATTCTGGTTGAAAGCTCACCCTCTTCCTGATAACCAGTATGCGTATAGACAAAACCTATCCACGATACATGCAGTAATAAACATAGTCACTGATATCCAATGCTGCTTCTCCCGCAACAATTATTTGGGTGCTATCTTCCTTGACATAACTGTAGCGTATGATTGCATTAGATGTTTAATGACGTATGGATAAAGGGCGAAAACATTAGTCAGTGGAAAGAATGATCAAAAACCGTCTAGAATTCTGGTTGAAAGCTCACCCTCTTCCTGATAACCAGTATGCGTATAGACAAAACCTATCCACGATACATGCAGTAATGAACATATTCACTGATATCCAATGCTGCTTCTCCCGCAACAATTATTTGGGTGCTATCTTCCTTGATATAACTGTAGCGTATGATTGCATTAGATGTTTAGTGACGTATGGATAAAGGGTGAAAACATTAGTCAGTGGAAACAAGTTATTATTGTCCCGATTTTAAATCCTAACAAAGACCCTCAGTTAGCTGATTCATATCGTCCGATGTCTCTCATGTCTTGCATATTAAAGACCTTTGAAAGAATGATCAAAAACCGTCTAGAATTCTGGTTGAAATCTCACCCTCTTCCTGATAACCAGTATGCGTAGAGACAAAACCTATCCACGATACATGCAGTAATGAACATAGTCACTGATATCCAATGCTGCTTCTCCCGCAACAATTATTTGGGTGCTATCTTCCTTGATATAACTGTAGCGTATGATTGCATTAGATGTTTAATGACGTATGGGTAAAGAGTGAAAACATTAGTCAGTGGAAAGAATGATCAAAAACCGTCTAGAATTCTGGTTGAAATCTCACCCTCTTCCTGATAACCAGTATGCGTATAGACAAAACCTATCCACGATACATGCAGTAATGAACATAGTCACTGATGTCCAATGCTGCTTCTCCCCCAACAATTATTTGGGTGCTATCTTCCTTGATATAACTGTAGCGTATGATTGCATTAGATGTTTAATGACGTATGGATAAAGGGTGAAAACATTAGTCAGTGGAAAGAATGATCAAAAACCGTCTAGAATTCTGGTTGAAAGCTCACCCTCTTCCTGATAACCAGTATGCGTATAGACAAAACCTATCCACGATACATGCAGTAATGAACATAGTCACTGATATCCAATGCTGCTTCTCCCGCAACAATTATTTGGGTGCTATCTTCCTTGATATAACTGTAGCGTATGATTGCATTAGATGTTTAATGACGTATGGATAAAGGGCGAAAACATTAGTCAGTGGAAAGAATGATCAAAAACCGTCTAGAATTCTGGTTGAAAGCTCACCCTCTTCCTGATAACCAGTATGCGTATAAACAAAACCTATCCACGATACATGCAGTAATGAACATATTCACTGATCTCCAATGCTGCTTCTCCCGCAACAATTATTTGGGTGCTATCTTCCTTGATATAACTGTAGCGTATGATTGCATTAGATGTTTAGTGACGTATGGATAAAGGGTGAAAACATTAGTCAGTGGAAACAAGTTATTATTGTCCCGATTTTAAATCCTAACAAAGACCCTCAGTTAGCTGATTCATATCGTCCGATGTCTCTCATGTCTTGCATATTAAAGACCTTTGAAAGAATGATCAAAAACCGTCTAGAATTCTGGTTGAAATCTCACCCTCTTCCTGATAACCAGTATGCGTATAGACAAAACCTATCCACGATACATGCAGTAATGAACATAGTCACTGATATCCAATGCTGCTTCTCCCGCAACAATTATTTGGGTGCTATCTTCCTTGATATAACTGTAGCGTATGATTGCATTAGATGTTTAATGACGTATGGATAAAGGGTGAAAACATTAGTCAGTGGAAAGAATGATCAAAAACCGTCTAGAATTCTGGTTGAAAGCTCACCCTCTTCCTGATAACCAGTATGCGTATAGACAAAACCTATCCACGATACATGCAGTAATGAACATATTCACTGATATCCAATGCTGCTTCTCCCGCAACAATTATTTGGGTGCTATCTTCCTTGATATAACTGTAGCGTATGATTGCATTAGATGTTTAATGACGTATATACAAAGGGTGAAAACATTAGTCAGTGGAAACAAGTTACTATTGTCCCGATTTTAAATCCTAACAAAGACCCCCAGTTAGCTGATTCATATCGTCCTACATAATAAAACCTATCATAACCGTGGCCTAATTATTGTTTGTGTCAAGTGTGAATGCCTTAAGGGGCTCTTAGGCGAGAAGAATTTGTGACTTTGTCCAACACGATCCGATATCCTACCTATTTTAGGCTTGTTCTAATGGTTGTCTTCTGTAGGTTTCTCAGCTTTGTACAGATTAGTTAGGTTTACGCTGGAAAATTAAAATCATTTACACATTACATTAGATTTATATCGTGTTTCTGGCTAATAGGATAAACTCCTAGTGCCAATTAAAAAAAACTCACGAAGTTGATGTTTGGTACAAACCAATAAGTGTGTTATTACCATTACCGCGAGTTGAATACTATACTTTATCTACGACCGAGGCAACTTATAGTACGATTTAAAAGCATAACGATGACGAACTGTTGACAACTTAGTCTTGCTTCTGTCACTAAAATAAGGACTGTGCACTGACAATAGATCCACTGAAAGACTGGACACTCTGTGTATGAAAATTTGGCATGGCATTTTTGACTAACATCCGCGCCATCTATTCGGGTTGCGTGTGCCACTACAATGCATTCACGAATCGATTACAGGAAACTGTAGATATTCACGACCTAGGTCAATCTAATAAGTTTGGTGTAGGTGACCGACGATAGGTGGGGTAGGTTACGAAAAGAGCGGGCTTTTTGAAATACCATATAAGCTTATTCAGCCTCCAGACAACGTGGTAACTTGTCATAACAATTTAACTTACGCATTCATTACCTGTTTTGAAAATGGACCTGATTAAAAAAAATTAAAGCATTAATTTAAAAAATGGAATTGATAAGTGGCGTAATAATAAATAAAACTAGTATTGTTCACACGTACTCCATTTTTTTTAATTAGTGTTTTAACTTTTCTAATCGGTGCAATTTTCAAAACAGGTAATTAATGAGTTAGGTAAATTTTTGTGACAAGCTACCACGTTGTATAGGACATTCTGCTGATTATGTAAGAATGGGATTATATTAGATATGCATTACTGTAATAAAGCAAAACAAACCCTTTTGTAATTTATTTCAATACGACAATTGCTTAAATAAAATCAGCTACACAAGGTACAAAAACAATTCATATAAAAGCAAAGCATGATTTATTCACTAGAATCACTATTTCATGATAATTACAATCCTTTGATGGCATATAATTTGAAGAGTAAAGAGGTAATATTCCTTAACTATTCATATTGACGCAGGCAAGATGTTTGTATATTTGTAGGTTTGGGTTGCCAATCCGTTCTAGCGTCTCTGTATACGCTGATCAGATGGGATTTAATGTCTGAAATAAAAAAATGTATTTTTAGACCATCGGACCTCACCTTCAATGCAATGGTTTGCCAAAGAGAGGGAATGCTGCACACCTTTATGGCAGCGTATGTGATTGTGAACAGTAATACAAGTTATATGAGTATGAGTAGTGGTGTTTAGTAATGCATTCAAATGATATATGTATATTTCATGTAGAAATGATCAATCTTGTATTAATTTTGCATCAAAATTCACAATACAAAAATGAGGTGAGCGGTATAAATCAGGCAAATCACTTACCTTCGCGCATCCACATTCTTGCAATTTGGCGCAAGACAACGGCGTAAATATTTAGAACCAGAGATAACATAAATCTGTGTTTTGTTTTCTCTATGTTTAGAACCCATTCCTAAATACATATAGACAACAATAGGCAGACAAAAATCTCAAAAGTAGTGCAAAATTGCAAAAAGACGCCAATCGACAAAAGCGAGCAACGACAATGTCAGTTACGACAATGGCTGTCAAAATGACGTTAGGCGTAACAATTGGGCCACTTCTATTGATGCATCTAGGAATCTGTTTGAAACAGAGTTGGCTGATCAATAGTTCACGCAACCCCGCTAGGTGTGCTAGGTGGCTAGCGCTAACGCCGCTACACAGGGTCCTCATTTGAGTAATTGAGTTTCACACCCCTGGTACTGTGCACCATTCGAATCAGCGTTTGACCCTCGGATTGACGTGTCATAACCGGCTTTGCAGTTACTATAGTGTGTATCTGATCATATGCATTCCCAAGAGATCAGCATTGATATCTAGTAGCGTTGCTCATAACCCACGGCTGGGGCGTGGGGTATGAAAAGTAATTTGCGCTGCTCATTTATAGGTTACATTATTCGTTCAAAAGTAATTCGATAATCGTTGTATAACTTGATGGGTTTAGATAACATTATAAGATGTTCAAAAAACGTTGTATGTCAAATTAGAAACTTTTTTCGACTACAATCCCTCCTCTACAGGCTGGCGTAAAATGTAAAATTAATGAACGATGTGCATTTCCAAACGACCAAGAAAGACGAGCAGATGCTCATTCTTTCCAACTCGCCCGCTGGAGCTCGTAAAATATTCACAGCACCACCTCAAATCTTCTGAATAAACAACAGGAAAGAATTACCGTCGTAACTAATAACTGAAAAGGCAATAGCCTGGCGATAAATCAACGGAAAAATGCATACCTAATTTTCTGTTCCGCGGTACTTCGCCCTCGCGTAAATCCTTACTTTCCACGTACCGAGGTCTGACGTTATGTGCCCAGAGGCGTCGTTACGGGAAAGTAGCCATTTATATATTGGCATTAGGATGCCCCAGGGCGCTGAAAGCTGATTTAGACTATTTAGGGTGGCAAAGGACGTCGCGTCGTCTAGGACCTCCTAATGTATCTCCATATATGTAGAAGCTCGTTTCCATGTTCTATTACCCGGATGAAATCAGAAAGTTCGACAACCCCACCCAAAAAAGAGGAAAATTTTTTGTTTCTTTTTTCCTAACTACTCTAGCGCCCATGCGCAAACGCCAACTTTGCTTCAAATTCAAGAAAACGGGAAAAAAACTGCTTGGCTTGGAAATCCTCATAGCCATCGTTATCAAAAAATTCTTTAATTCCAGATGAAACCTGCACTTGATTTGCGTTTATCGCCGAGCTTTAATCCACGATTATATGGGACATTCTCATGGTACTACTACGGGGCTACGTCGTGATAGTCACAATGTCTTAACAGACATGTTGTGGGATATCCTTAAGATTTTTAATGCAGTAGTTTCCCATTTGCTTTCTGCATCCTCATGCCGTTGACCAGATGTATCTACTGATCCATCCTTTAGGGACAATTTCTCACCCAAAGGACAAGAAGGTGTCCTCCTGACTCTTGTCAACTCGTCCACCCAAAGCTGTTGGTTGAGAAGAGGTTACTGCTTATATCGATAGTAGTTCGGTTCCTTTTAGTCGCCCTTTACGACACGCAGGATATACGATGGGAGATATTCTAACCCGCCCCCACACGGGTAGAAACAACATTACAGATCCGTTAAAGACCAAATTCCTCTAGTCTCCGGAGGTGTGTCTAAAATGCTATTTTCTTGTGGTGAAACAGGTAGGACCGTACTAACTGAACTGAAAGAACTTGAACGGCATACTTGATTTATACCTGTTTTACATCAACAGCATATAAATGGTTTTATTCGTGATCAAATTTGACAAGTGTAAAACAGAGACTTGACGTCAAATAAGTTCATGGATCTCTTCATGGATTTCTTCACGGATTTAGAACCTGCTCTAATTTTTGGTCAAGTTTGACGTCAAATTCGGTAGCGCCAACCATAAAGTCATACGATGCATGTCACCCGTCGCTGTATATTGTTAAGCATTTTCTACATAAAATTCGCAATCAAATTAAGAGTTTCAATATGAAAAGGCCACAAAAAATACGAATTTTGTGACAGTAACAGTTTTGGTAGCACTGCATGCTATCACAAAATTCATGGTTTTATTCACAGATGTAAAACACAATCAGTTTGACCTTGAAGAAGACCATCGACTAATTCATGAATAAATTCGTGAAAAAATTGTCGGTTTAAAACGGATATTAGAAAACCGACAGGATCTGCTCTTCATACATATTGAAACATGCCACGAAATTCGATACCACGATACAAAGGGAGAGCAAGAGCTCTACATACTGCAACGACGGGTTCTAGAGGTCATTGAAGGTCAACGTCCAAGTAATCTCAATGGGGACTCTGGTATCTACCTGTATAGTTTCTGAAAATCCCTGTTAATCGAAAATAATCCCCGTCATCCACATCGACAACCACGTATTAATATAATGACAACTGACCATATCGGTCCGCTAATCCTCTATCTCTCCTGCGGATGAGTATATACAGGTACACAGGTTAGGCAAGTGCTAAGTTTAGTCTCAGTCGTAGTCTCGTAGTAGGAAATTGTAAAACGTGGAAGAAAGCTTGGCAAATCAAACCCAGATATCAGCCGGAATTCATTTTTCTTGAAAAAGAAAACCTCGACTCTGCTGATATTTAAACCTATGCCTTTAAAGTGCCTACACAAACGTTCGACTAAAATAAATTTAAAATAAGATGTTCCGATAAAGAATGCAGACATGTTCTAAGCATTAGTGAAGGGTTTGCATTGCAACAGGTCTGCTTTTACTTATGGGCCACTAAAGCGTATTGAATCTGAAGGACAAATTACCACTTGATAAGTTACAACAATTCAAA
Source organism: Callosobruchus maculatus (assembly GCA_951848785.1). NCBI lineage: Eukaryota > Metazoa > Arthropoda > Insecta > Coleoptera > Chrysomelidae > Callosobruchus > Callosobruchus maculatus. The sequence continues at coordinate 21,106,879 of CATOUR010000014.1, read as the reverse complement.
ACTAAGCAAGATTTTGTTCGCCTTTAGAGAAAAGAAAAATTATTGACAAATAAGAAATTGAAAATACATAATTATTATTTATCCTTTGACAACATTGCGAGCTACAAACTAGACAGCAATAATATTTTATACACTACTTGCTATTGAAGTTTTCTAGAGGCAGAGAGCAGTGTAATCTGAAAAATCGCTTGTATATACTGAACCTTCGCATTTGGACGTTTATGAAGCCTTTTGCATAGCTCAAGATAACCCTGAGGTACTTTAGAGAACAAAGGCACTTCTGTAGGTAAAGGTTTCCGAAATTTATTTTCATGTTTATGCTTTGCTGGTGGAACCGTTTCAACACATATATTTACGACTAATTTTTTTTGCAAAATGTAGCAGCTCTTTTTCACCATTCCACTCCTATTCTAAAATTGTCCAAGAAAAGTATAAGAGTTTAGGAGGACTTTGAGACTATGCCTGACAAGACCTAAAGATTTCGATGTATACCTAATATATCTCTAGACAACCGTCACAATTTCTAAGAGCTATCAGGATGATCGACATAGGAGTACAGGCTGATTGTGTGATAGATGCTACACCTTTTCCTTTTGTATTTACAGTTGAAGTGTTAGAAAATTAACCTGACCGTTCTGAATTATAACTTGCCGCTTTGAAAACTACAGCTGGAAAGGTATAGATAACGGAAGAATGTATTTGTTGGCTAAGCACATAATACAAAATTACAAAAATTATCAAATCCCATATTGATCAGCTTACTTCGCATTGAGCACTACAAAAGAAATCTTGTATCCATGGCCTACCTATTAGGGAAAAATAAGTGGATGTCATGGAGTTTTGTTACAATATATTTCTAGGAATTACATTCTCACTGCAGTGGCCTAAATTTGTCTGATGTGCTTGTAATCGGCCGTACATTAATATCGTGAGGCTTAAAAAGGGGAGGAAGGGGGTTCAACAAAATCACGATGTATCGCAAGGGGGAAGGAACAGTCTAGTAAGATGTCACGCGTATCTATTTTTGCGTCAAATACATCATAATATTGTATTGCAATCAAGAAAAAACTGCAACATTTCTTAGACATTTTTATCCTGGTCCTTAATTTCAGAATAAAATAAGATTACGCTTTATACCTATTTTAATATAATATTTTAAAACTTTCAAGATTCATTGTAGGTACTAAATACGCATGATGTTCGATGGGGAGGGGGGGAGGTAGTCTGAAATCTCACACTATATCCAAAAGAGAAGGGGGAAAACGCTTAATAAAAGATCACCTGATAAATGGGCGGCCCCTAAAACGAAACATGACCATCTTAACCCATTAGTGCATAAGGTTGCGGAATCTTAATTAAAAAGTGTATCGTGTGATTTCTTTTTTATTTAGATAAAAGAAAATCCAAAAAATCAAATGAATTGCAATCCCACCTGTCAAAATAAAAATACATGTCATCCGATATATCGGATGGTATGCCAAAGGAACATCTATCTAAAAGGTGTGGTATTGCTTAAAACATATTTTTGGGTGAAGCCCAACTTTACATTTTGTGCAAATAAATTAGCTTTTGCCATTGCAAAACCTGCAGAGTCTCTCTGTTGTGACGTGTTCTGGCCAATGATCTCTTCCATCATATCTCACATCTGTTGGTAGCTTGGCGATAAGGCGTCCTTTACTTGAAGGTTTTCCATAGGTTTCTAATAAGCTGTTGGCCAAATTTCGCCTAAAAGCTAATAAACTTGCACATTCTTTTTTCTCAGGGTGTACTTTTTTCATCAACAACCAAGCATTTGAAACGGAGGCATCAAGGAGGTAACAAAATATCGGCCACCACCATTTTCTTTGTCTCATACGAGTTCGATAAGACGCAATCAATTGATCCATTTTATCAACTCTACCCATATTCTTATTATAATGTGAAAATACTGTGGGTTGTGGTATTGTTATTTTTCCTTTTTTCTCCTTAGACCATCTTGTACATTTACCTTCAGTCAACGGATCATAGTTTGTAGCACACGTGACAACTCTGTTATCTTTCCATCGGACTAGAGATATTGTATTATTGCTATCTGTTTGGAAATCATAGGTGCCTCTTTTTTGCTTTTCCATTTCAGCTCTAGATTTTAAAGGACATTTCCGAGTCCTACTATCTTGGATGGTTCCTGTGGCTGCAAAACCTCTGCTGGAAAGATGGGAGAATAATTGTGTTGAGGAAAAATAATTATCAAAAAATAATTTGAATCCTTTGTTTTCTGGTATATTCGCTGCATCTACGAGAGCGACGACCACATCACCACCTATGCCAAATATCTTTTCTTTGTCACTTTTTCCAGTATATATTTCAAAGGAAATCAAATATCCAGTACTAGAGCATAAAGCCCAGTTTTTAAAACCATATCGGATTGGTTTCCCCTTTATGAATTGCTTAGCGTAGTGGTGTCCATAATAGGGGATCATTGATTCGTCTATCGAAAGGTTCTCCTCCAAACCACCATGGTTTTTGAAGTTTTTATTTAGTTCAGAGATTAGTGGTCGTAGTTTATACAATCTGTCTTGTTTGTCAATTTTTAAGTTATCATTCAGATGAAGGTGCCTCAATATTTGTTCGAATCTGTTAAGCCTTATGCTTTCCTGCAGGATCGTGGGTACATCTTTCAAAGCGGACCAGTACATTCTTTTATTAGGGTACTTGGAATATCCAGAGAGTAGCATACTTCCTATCACTACATAGATTTCGTCCTTGGTTACATTCAGATCAGTATTCTTTTGAGATGCATACAAATTTGTTTCTGTTACTATTTTTTCCAAAAGATCATTTGTCCAGAATAGTCTTAAAAAATCTAAAGGGCTTTGTGCATTTTTTGCGTCATCCGATGGAGGCAACTCTTCACAAACAGTATTTATATGAAAGGTTGGAGTCGATTTTATCCACTTTATGTTTACTTGGTTACTTCTGGATGTTTTTCGGGAGTTCACACCAGGATTTGCGTTTTTTTGGGATCTATCCAGCTTTCTATATTTGATCAAAGGTTCCTCGTCACTGGAGTCAAAGTCGTCACAAGTTTTTGTTTTTGGCACGTTAGTTGATACTTCATACTCCACCTGAGATCGGAGAAGCTTAGGTCCCAAATGATTTAGGTTTGCTTCGCATTCGTCATCGCTGATGTCACTATCACACTCAGTAATATTACCATCTTCAGGAATTTCTGAATATATATTGATTCTGCCATTGATCTCGGGGTCATCTTCGATTTCTTGCAATAGCTGGGCAAGGCTCAACCTAAAACAAAACATGTCACTTTCGCATACAATCCGATATATCGGATGTGATAAAACAAACACATAAAATATATATGAATGATCATGGAAAAGAACTACAACTTCACATGCTTATTGCTCAACTTTCATAGAAAATAATTTGATAGTAAAATCTTGAAAAACAAATTGATTTGATATAAAAATTGCATATTCTTACCCGCCGTGACGTGTTGAATATAAAGAGGGATCCATGCTTCCAGGAAAAAGTCTAAATTCACTAACCAGTGTTCACTTTAACATCACTTACTTTACTAGATTAATCAACAACAGGTGTAAGTATCGGTTTATGTCACATTTACTTTTGTAGGTTAGGTTTATAGCTGGAATATAGGCAACAGAACATGCATCCGATTTATCGGATCATATGCACTAATGAGTTAAAACAACACTCTGATATATTAAATTTGATGTGTTTTATATAACATGATTGTCTTTGCTGTGTATGTGACTAGATCTTGCAAAATAAGAAGTAGGTAAATTGCTTCTCATTCAGAAAAGTACAATCACTTTTTTTTAGAAAGCATCTGGTTTTCTGCCAATATTTGCTACTGCGATCATTTAGCACATAGTCAAGTAAATGTAAATTAAATCTGATAAATTGTCTACTTGAGGAACGCTTTTGTTACCTGAAACGCGCCACAGAAATGACAAACTTTTCATGTTTTCATTCATTAAGTCAGACCCATTATCTATTTAGTTACATAAGCCTATAGGTGCATCTCATTTTCCTGTACTTGTTTCATACGACAAAGCTGTTGTGAAAGCAGCACATACATATAGTGAGTAAATAAGACCGGTAGGTTGTATCTGTGAGGACACGCCAATTTTTGTAATATCAGCAACATCGGCATAACGTTGCAGGATAGATGCGGAAATACGAATATATCTCTATCAACGGGCAGCGAAATGTGGAGTATGGCACGTTGATAGCAATATTTCAAATTTGAAAATACTTGGACGCGCAAACGGCAACGGCGGGTAGACCGACAGACAGAGTTCATCCTGTGGGAAATCAGGGAAGAGTAATACGCCACCGGGATAATTAGCAAATGTGCTCAAAAGGATAATGTAGTACAGGATCGGATTTTCATAGGGAGACCTTTATTCTTCTTTAATTGAAAATAGAACGTAGTTCTCATGTTAAGGTGGTGTCTACTATGGACGCAGGAAGGTAATTATCCCATTTTGGGCAATTTTACGGGGTATCTCGGTTATTTTTGAAGATAGACAGTTGCTGCTTTAGTGATAGTTTGCTACTTTTTTTATGGAAATAAAGATGCCGTTAACAAAATTATCATGGCCCTCTTGATTTTTGAGAAACAGGGTTAAATCGAAAACTATCGATTTTGGGACCACACGAGTATCTCGGTTGTCTGTTATCTTATTGAAAAGTTTAAAAAAGAGTCTTATAGATTTTTTTCTGTAGAATCCAGTGGTGTAATTTGATTATTTTTTGTTGCTGTAACCATTTTTCAGTTATGGAACAAACACATATTTTTTTAAATGGAACACCATGTATATTATTTTTGAACTCAATCGAAAATGATTCAAGTTTTTCAAAAATATATATTAGTATTAAGTTATTTTGGAAGTTGCTCTCAAAATTTGATTTTTTCATTTTTCACTTTATTTGTAGCAGTAGACCATGATTAATCAACTATAAATAATAAGCATCTAAGCAGTTATTACTCTACAAGAGACTTCCTACTCAAATTCGAAAAAAACAGAATCAAAATACCTTTTTTTAAATAATAATCTCTCATTAAAGTGATGTTTGTGTTATTATAATATTGAAGTAGATAGTGGGCTATGACTCATCTATTAAAAACAAAAAAGCAAATCTGTGAAGATTTTGCGAGACTGTCAGTTTTTATTTATTGTCAGTTTTTATCTATTGAATATAGATTTGTTCTTTCTGTGTTTTTTTTTTGTTTACGGCAGCGACTTCTACGGTCATGTGTTTTTATTTTAATTATTGTCAATTTTCTATAATAAGGGCAGCTTAGATGCCCAGAGAGCCAGCAACTGTTTCTAGATATATTTGCTCGCCTAAAAATAAAAATAGGTACGGATCCTTTATTCAACCACGTCCTAAAACTTATTTCAATGAGAATAGGGAGCAAAGGGAAACAAACGTATCAAGTAACATAGAAGCAACGCCTTCATCATCTTGTAAGCACGAATAAGAAGCTGAAGTATCAACTGCAGGAATAATTCTAAAAAAATACAATAAGCATCCATGCTAAGTTTGAGATACTTCAACATTTGCACAGGATCCAAGTTTGGGAATATTTAATCGCCATAACGCGAAGGAGAGCAATAATTCATTTAAATGCCATTAAAAGAATAAGAAATTGTGCCAGATTTGCATTCGAAAAAATAGTCTCAAACTTGAACCAACATCACTAAAAACCCCTCGATGTTTTTAGTTTTTACATGAATTCAAATTCAAATTTAATAATGTGTCGATATTCTTCAGATATAATGTTGTTTGGTTTTAAGTAATGTAATAATGGACTTAGTAATATTTATTGAACATTATCGCAAATAGTAGTTAATAGCGTATAAAATACAATTAGATAATTGAGCTTAACAATATTGAGTATCTTGTATTTTAACAATTGTTTACCTGTATATTGCTGTCAATAGATTAGTCATGGCCTACTGCTACAAATAAATTGAAAAATGAAAAAATCAAATTTTCAAAATCTTGATTTATTTCCAATTGACTTCAAAAATAATATACAGCGTGCTCCATTTAAAAAAAAATATGTTTGCTTCATAACTGAAAAATGGTTAGAGTAAGAAGAAATCAAACTGCACCACTGAATTCTACAAAAAAATCTATAAGACCGTTTTTGAAAGTTTTCAATAAGATAAAAGACAACCGAGATACGAGGGTGGTCCTAAAATCGATAGTTTTCGATTTCACCCTGTATCTCAAAAACCAAAAGGGCCATGATGATTTTGTTGACGGCATCTTCATTTTCACAAAAAAGTAACACACTATTGCGAAAACCGCAACTCTCTATTTTTAAAAATATCCGAGGTACCCCGTAAAAGTGCCCAAAATGGGACACCCTGTACTTGCTACAAAAGGAACATTATATGCTAGTGCAATACAAACTAACTACTTAAAAAGTAGTTTCAAGCATTTAGTTAATCTTTGGTTCCAATAACCATTAAAAGTGGAGACAAAGTAGCTGATCAGGGAAAGGATCATATTATATTACCTCGCTAGAGCATCTTAAAAGAGGACTTTTAGAAAGCACAACCTTCTTTAATAGTGTAGCCATGCTATCGGAGACATAAAGGAACTTGGTTCAAAAATATCGACCTTGTGGTGATTCGAAACGCGCTCCCGGCTGTCATCCATTAGAAGAACGCGCTCACAGAAAGCGCTCTCGACTGTCACAAAATGTTAGAACATAACAGTGTAGAAGTTCAGATAAGTAATATATTTGCTTACTACTGCATCATATATTATTCCACTATTTCGTTTTTTGTAAGATTATGAGTGACTTTTCATAGATTAATGGCAGTTCCTTAATATTTAATTTAGTTCATTCCATTAAACCAAGCTAAATGTGTTGTTTTGTTACTTGTTGCCACATGGTTAATGGGTTACTGTTTTCAGTCAAGGAGATTTGTTGATATTATTGAGAAGCTGTTTTTGAAAAAGCAAGAAGCCAGGGACCAGAAATTTCAACAAAGGGGATTTTGAGTGTTTTTCACGGATATTTACAAGTATGTAAGTAATATATTATTGTTGTCAAAAGACAACATACATCTTATAAGATGTGAGAATTAAATACGACCAGAACCCTCTCTCAAAGGAAAACCTTAGGACAAAATTTCTAGGTTTTTCGATAAGACTCCCAATTTCACCATGGAGGTGAGCAGCAGTTAGTAGGTACTTGTCGGGAACTTCAAATAGGTCATAAGAAAACTGAAAACAAAATGTACTTAGTTGAAATGTGTGATTACTCAGTAATGCAAAAATGATGAATCTGTTTAGGAAAAGGTTAAAGAGTAGGCAAAACATTGAAAATTTGTGGCAGGAGCATTATGTGTATATGCATATCGCCCTCGTCATATCATTCACTTAGGACTAATGACGCCAATGCATACAACTGCTTGCCACGGGTGACCCACAGTTTTCAATGTTCTTCTATTTCTATAAAATTTTATTTATTACAGAGTACACGATTTCCTATACTTTCTCAGAACTGCGTGCATAAATATGTATAGCTACAGATGAACTGCTTCCATAAGAACTAAAATTTCTAGAATGTAACTCCGATGGCTGAGGGACACAGAAAGGATATTTTGACTTTTTGGATGGATGCACGTGGCAACCGAGAGTCGTCAAATCGAGTCAATCCCAAAGGAAATCAAGCACACCGCATAATGAACTAGTATCCATGCATCATATATGCGGAACTTTGTTCACTATTACGCAAAATAAACAGTTTTGATGGAACAGCACAGTACAGTACATTTTGTTTTGTATTATTTATTATTGAACGTCACTAACACCCAAAATCTCAAGCAGCCAATTTCTTTATGGTCAGCCTCCCGCAAAGGCTGAAAGCCTATGGCGCCGTACAAGCGCTGCGAGATGATATGTATCTGTTCACGTTAGATTTGAAGCACTGCGGGTTGTAGCTGTCGGGAAACAAATTTCCTGGCAGCTCCTTCCACAGGGTCGAAAGAAGGAATGCTGGAGGAGACTGGGAGACTGGTTCGGGGAGTAGGAATCTCGACCTGGTAAGGAAGAGCTGGCAAAACCTCTCTAGTGTTCCTCGTTCAGACGGCCTTTGGTGTTATTATCTGGAAGAGCTCTCACGAACATTTTCCGTGATATAATCAGTAAAAGAGGGACAGGTCAGTCATCCCTCTTCGATGTTCCAGGCTGTGGAGGTCTTTTGTGAGATTGGGCGCATCGATTTTTCTATTTTCTCTTTTCTGGATAGTGCCCATAAGCTTCAGAAGGTGCTTCGAAGCCCATCCACATACATAGGAGAAATACTTCAACGATAGTCGGACCTGTGCCTTGTAGATCAGCAGTAGTTGCTCTGGTGTATACAGCTTCCTACAGCGGAACAAAACCCCAATATTCTGGGATGCTGTTTTAGCAATACTGACAACGTGGTCCAGCCAGGACATGTTATTGTTGATGTTGATCTCCAAAAGGTTGAGAGAAGGTGGCTCGATAATTGGGTGAGTCTTCATTTCCACAGTTGGTAAGCCAACGTGAGACATCTTTGCCAGTGTTGTTGCCTGAGTTTTCTGTTCGTCAAACTGTACTTCATTTATTAATCCCCACTCAACAATTATTATTGTTTAAATATCTACGTTGATCTGTGAGGCATGTTGCTGGCATCGTCGTACCATCTCCTGGAATGATACTGGCATGCCTTGTTCCATGTACGATACTAATGAACAGGGTGTCCCATTTTGGGCACTTTTACGGGATATGTCGGTTATTTTAGAAGACAGAGAGTTGCGGTTTTCGCGACAGTGTGCTACTTTTTTGTCAAACTAAAGATGCCATCAAAAAAATTATCATGGCCCTCTTGGTTTTTGAGATACAAATTGAAATCGAAAATTATCGAGTTTGAGACCACCCTCGTATCGCGGATGTCTTTTATCTTATTGAAAAGTTTAAAAAAGTGTCTCATAGAATTTTTTCTGTAGAATTCAGTGGTATAGTTTGTTTTTTTCTTACTCTACCCATTTTTCAGTTATGAAGCACACATATATTTTTTTAATGGAACACCCTGTATATTATTTTTGAAGTCAATCGAAAATAAGTCAAGCTTTCCAAAAATATATATTAGTACGAATTTTTTCTGAAAACTAAGCTCAACATTTCATTTTTTACTTTATTTGTAGCAGTAGGTCATGACTAATCTATTAAAAAGAATATCCAAGTAAACAATCATTAAGATAAAAGATACTCAATACTGCTAAGCTCAGTTAACTACTAAAATTACGCTTAACATTTCATTTTTTCAATATTTACTTTACTTGTAGCAGTAGGCCATGGTTAATCAACTATAAATAATCAGCATCTAAGGAGTTATTACTCTACAAGAGACTTGGCTGCGAAAAGCCTCCTTAAGATGCCTGCTTTTTCTTTAGGTGTAGTAGCGATGGTCATGCATCAAGAACCTTGATAGAAGAGCTAAAAGTATGTCTTTATAAATAAATCAAAACTCTTCTCCTGCAAACTGTACAAAACAGTCCTAGATCGGGATGTTTCCAATCCAAAAATGTTCCCCTGTTTACTAGGTGCTTTTTGTAATATTGGTTGAACATGTTTGTTTGTTACAGCTATTTTTTTCAAAATCTGAAGCACATCCCAAACTTACTGTCTGTTAGACTACGCTCGAACTTCAGACTTTGCTTGCTTGCTATAATCTGATGCCATATTATAGAGGAGCTGTGTATGTGTCAAACCTGACTAGTGGCGGAAGGACGGTCTCGGTTCTTAATAACTTATATTTCTTTGCAGCCTGTCGCCTTTATCAGGCTAAGCCGGACCAATCATGGGATATATTTCATGTTACTTATACGTTTGAAGAATGTATTCAATTTGTATTTCACAATGCATCACCTAAGAAGTCTGCAACAAATCCGTGGGCTATTCAGCAGGTCCGTAAAACAAGTGATTGTACAGCTACCTCCATAAAATTGATATCTTCCATCTTAAACCCTCAACGTGTTCGTCTGAGGAGAGTAATAAACAGTTTATACATCGCACCACTACCATGCCCGTACCACACTGGACGCTGAAAATAAATTGGACAATAAAGGATACAATATATCTCAACATTTATGTGTCTCCACGAACATCTTTCTCTATATACGGTATAGTAGCCGTCTCCGGTGGATAAGGTCAGTGAATTTTAGTTTCGTTTCAAACAGAACCTATGAGATATGGTGAGTTAAAAAGGTTATCGCAATAAGATACTATTACTATAGCAGATTATAGCTCACAGTATGAATGCAAAATGGTGCCTATAGGTCAAAAATCAGATGTATCAGATCAAGAACGGATATAATATTTACATACTATATTACAAGGCGGTGCCAACAATCTTTCCTTAAAGTTTTCCGTATCCGTCCCGGGACACGATGTATTAAGAGGAACCTTCCCTGTGGAAGTAAAAAGTAACAGCTACCATGATTGGACAAATAGCGATCCTGCGCATGCCAAACAATTTAAAAAATTAGCAGGAACTGTTCCTGGTGCTGACAAGTTAACGTATGTTGCAAAAGTTTTGAACATTTTTTTCAAAACTCGGGAGGTAGTTTCACCGTTGGAAACAATTCAGAAATCGTTACCATGGTAATCAGTCAACATCTAAACGTAGCAATAAAACTATTTTTGTTATAAGTTGTCAAAATATCGTACAAATTAGATATTCGAAGAGTATTTACAGTCTAGTTAGACGACTTGAAAAAAAAAAGAAATAGTTCGCCTACATCAAAGATCAAAATATTTCTGTCGCTACAATTTATTGAGCAATCCGTGAATGCGAAGAAGGTATTCCTTGTAAAAATTTACCAAAAAATGGAGGTCCAAGGGCATTAAATGCTGCTACAGTTCAAAGAATGGTCAACAGAAGTGAACATCGAGTTGGAACTTCAACACGAAAACTTGGACGCATTTTTCACGTCAATGCTAGCACAATCTGTAGAGAAATGAAGAGGAATAACTTAAAATTCAGAAAAAGAAGAAAATGTCCAAAGTATTCCCCAAATCAGTTAGAAAGAATTCCTCAATGCTGTCGCAATTCATGTCTTACTCATTTTGCTGGCAGCATAAAAATTATTCTTGACGATGAAAAGTATTTCATATTTTCGAACTCAGAAATCAATGGTAATGATGGTTTCTATACAAGAAACTTTGAAGCCTGTCCAGATAATGTAAAATTTAAACAAAAAGAAAAGTTTGAAAACAAAGTGTTAGTGTGGTGCGCTATATCAGACAACGGTATTTCACAGCCGTACGTTGGACGAGTTAGGGCCGAAGCGGTTACCGCAGAAGTCTATACTCAAAGACGTTTGCTTCAACTACTCAATTTTATTAATACCCGCCATGCTAATGACAATATAATGTTTTGGCCAGATCTGGCTTCAAGTCATTATACTTTGCGTACAAGAAACTGGCTAGAACAACACGAAACACCTTTTATACAAGGAAACGACAACCCTCCCAATCTTCCTCAAGCAAGACCTATCGAAACTTTTTGGGCTCAACTGAGTGCCAATGGCTGGGAAGCTCAAAACGAACAGCAGTTGAGAAGAAGAATAATGCTAAATATCAGAGAAATTGATTTAGAATCTGTCCAAAACCTAATGAGGAACATTAAGAGCAAATTGCCAGCCGTGGAAGATCACGGCCCATTAGCAGTACTTTAATATCATTTTTATAATAAGAAATATTTATTTTTTGTAGTTCTTGTTCAAATATATCATTGTGAGATATTTTTTTAATTTTTTGAAAAACTTCTCAAAACTCTTGCGACATAGGTTATTGTGCGATACATAAAAACCGTCGCCCGCCTTCTCGAATGCAGTGTTTTTTTCTTTTTTATAGTCAGTCTCTCGCAAAGGCTGGAAACATGTAGCGCTGTAGAAGCGAGAGAATAAGTGTATGTACATGTTAGATTTAAAACGCTGGAGGTTGTAGCCACCAGGAAACAAATTTTCCGTCAACTCATTCCAGAGCGTCGAGGTTCTCCAAAAGAAGGAATGCTGATAAGAATGAGCTTGCAGAGCCACTGTAGTGTTCCTCGTTCGAACAGCCTTCGGTGTCGTTATCTGGCAGAGCTCACTCGAACACGTGATAGAATCTGGAAAACAGGGACAGGTGAGCTATCCCTCCTCGATGCCCCAGGCTGTGGGCGTCCTTTATGAGGATGGGCATATCGATTAGTCTAATAATTGCTCTTTTCTGGATAGTGTCCAGAAGCTTTACACGTGGGAGCAACAGTAGTTGCTCTGATGTATACAGCTTCCCACAGTGGAACAGAACTCCAAGCTTCTGGGATGCCGTTTTAGCAATACTGACGACGTGGTCGCGCCAGGACAAATTATTGTTGATGTCGATCCCCCAAAGCTTGACGGAAGGTGACTCGACTATTGGGCTCCATTTCCATAGTTGGTAAGATCAAGTGAGACTTCTTTGTCAGTGTTGTTGCCTGAATTTTTTGTACGTTAATCTGCACTTTATTTACTAGTACCTAGTCGAAAAAGTTTGGTTCCATGCATGATATTAATGTGCTGTCATCTGCGAAGCTGCAGGTTGGATTGGATGTTATTTCCTGCAGCTCGTTGTACAGCAGAAACAGTGTAGGGGATGGGATAGAGTCCTGAGGAATACCGGCGTTTATTGAAACATGATGATGATAGAACAGTGTTAATACTGAAATGTTGAACTCTATGTGTGTATTTCTCAGAGTATAATTCTAACTATGTGCGACGCTTGCGGTTCTTGGAATTAGTTCTCTTGGCGAATATTTGCACCTTTAAGTTTCCTCTTGAATACGCACATAAGAAACAAAGAGATCTATGAAGACACACAATGTAATTAAACCTGTATCATTAAGTCTCCATACTGTAGAACAACATTAATAACATTCTCGAGTGGTATCATCCTGGTGAAGGGGTTAACACTGTGCGATAATAGGCCTACATTATCCGCGTTAAGTTGGTGCGATGAAACGGCCACAAAACATTAATCATCTCAACAGAGGGTTGACGTGCATTCGCATTCAGCGGCCCGGTAACAATGCCGTTAAATATGGAGAGAATGAAGATCGGTTTGAGCTTTTTCCGACCGTTGAGCAAACGGTTTATTATCTGCGGAAAGAAGGACTTTCCTATAATTAACTTCGAGCAGCACAGGAAAGCTAGAGCAGCCCAGAGTAGCAGTTTTGTTGTGATATTCAAGTCAGCGTTAGACTCAGCAAAAAATCGCTTATGTGGAGATATATTAGTATTATTTCAAAGCACTTGAAAAGGTTAATAAAAGATTTAAATCGTCTCAAGCATTAGTGAAAAAATAGTTACACGTCTTTCGATATAGAAAAATGTCAATATTATTCTAATTCAACACCTTTTCCAACTCGTAAATTATAAATTCAACCTGACAGGTACCCTTCACAGTTTGAAATTACAGGTGACGTGTTATAAAATTAACTTGAGCGTTTTGAATTATCACTTGACGCTTTAGAAACTACAGCTCGAAGAGGTGCAATCTCTCTACATTTATCTATATTCTATATAACATACTGTATAGTGTTAGCGATTTGTTTGTTACACCGACGATGGTTTGTTATTGTTGTCATGTATGGCGTGGCTGCCAAAACAGGTTAAGGGCCGGTCAAACAGAGGGCGGTCTAGAAGGCGGCGTGCCAGCGTTCTATAACGCCGCACTACAGCATTCCGTTGTTTGTACCAAACAGTTCTGTTTGATGAGTTGAGCAAAAGCGTTACTCCAATTTTGATCAAAATGTCTTTAGTGATTCAAACATAGATGAACTCAAACAGAGGGCATTCTAGAACGCCGCGTTACAGCGTTGCGTTGTATAACTAGAGAACGCCGGAACGCCGCGTACTAGAACTCCCTCTGTTTGATCGGGCCTTTATTAGATGTTAGATGTGTAAACGTCTTGGAAGCATCTGGGAATTTAGAGCCTGTCAAGTGTGCGTCATAAAATCGACTAGATATCCCGAATTTTCTAGAAATAATGAAAAATACGTATACAGGGTCTTACTCAATGATCGACCTTACAGTCATTCAAGGGTGTATTTCTGACTAGAAATGTTCATATACACATGTGTCCTTAAGCGTCTGGATTTCAAGATACAGGATGTCAAAGTCCGAAAACCAAATTGGTTTTTTATCAATGTCTTAAACATTAGAGAGCCGTCTTCTTATTTGTTACTGTTTTTCGCTGCATTAAGAAAGTCACCACGGACTAGGAGATCGTTTCCAGTCTTTCCAACTTTTGGAAGAATTGAATGCTGCTTTTCAGATGAAACAGATAAAAACACATTTTTTTTCTTTCAATGTCTCTCCCTATCTCATTTTTATTTCGAATAAAAAAATAAAAGTCACATCATAGCACTACTTTTTCGAAGGGCTGTGAAGTAGTTTTAATTTTTTTCCTCCAAAACGCAGTAGGATAAGAAGAGACATCAAAAGGCAAAAAAACAGCTTTTTCAAAAGTCAGTGGGGTGCGTTCAATATTTTCCAAACTTTGACACCATGTATCTGAATTTTTCTATTTGAATTTGGGCCGGAAATGCACCCCCGAAATTGCGGCCTATCTTTAATTAACGGTCAATGATAAGGTTCAGTAATTTTGTATTGAGTAAAGTTGGAATAAGGAAACGTAAAATTGGATAGAAAAACAGGAAAATACAAAGGTGAAGAGATCGTGCTTCCACGCATCCCTGTTTCCGAACAACATACTATTTGACTTTGAACGGTTGCAGTTTTTAGTGCGGCTTGCATTTGCAATGACGTTGCAGTCGTTGTATCGTTGTACATTTGTGGGACCAATCTTGAAAATCCATGTTTTCCACATGGTCATATCGCCCGTTCCGTATTGAGAAAATCATCATGATCATTTATTTACGCGCCCAGAATTATTAGTAGAATCTAAATATGGAATACTATATAGGATGTCTGATTCAAAAGATGTACGTTTGCATCACCACGTAGTTATAGATCACCCTGTATAAATCAAAATATTTTCTGAGAAGGAGCATATCCTTGGCTACAACTTTTATGAAAAACTTTTTTCGCTATCTTCTGCAGTAGAGGACTTATCCACCGATCCGGTACTAAAAACTCGCCCTGTATATATAAACTATTGCCATAATTAAGTGAAATACTTAGAAAACTGCTTCACGATATAGCAAAATGAAGGAGTGTCTCTGCAGTCAACCAGCAGTTAATTTTTTTGTCAAAAATGTGTTATGTGCCCTTCTTTTAGACTGACCCATATAAAGCAATAGTGCTAGAGACGATAAAGCGTTACAGCCAAAAATAGAGGAAAAGACGTGGACAACGTATTCTCATCCTCAACAAACAAAACTAGCCAGCAGAAGTGACGGTCATCAGAAAAGCCGACAACACTAGACCGTGTCTTCGACTCCCCAGATACCACAGTGCGCAAACAGCCAAAAAGAACTTTCCCCGCAAATTTACAAGTCTCTTCCCGTGGGTACAAGCCGGGAAGATACACACATACAAGTGGGCGTCCCATTGGGAGCGAAAGGGACTCGACTGCCCTGTGATAATACGGCAACTGCGGGAAATGTACTGTTGACTGGCATAGGACTTTGACCCTTGTCTGAATTCATGGCGATAAATGCAGACGGTTTCAGCGTAATATGGCAGCATTAATAATCGCTTCATGTTCAGAGTGACCAAAAGAGACTGTGTACAGTTGTGGACGATAATAATAAGATTGCACAGCCAGGAAAAATCGACGTTCGTTATCAAGTTTTTGAACACTGACACGGAAATGATCACCGTAAAAGATAAAAAATACATCAAGAATTGAGGAGCTTCTAAGACAAACTCCAGGCCTTATAAAATACTTTGCAGATCAAAAAAAAAGCTACCGGAATTTATCTCTTGTCGTTTACAGTTGTTATCTGCTTGCTTTCTGTTGTTTTTGGCTGTTTTCTGTTCTTTTCTGTCGTATTCGGCTATGTTTAGTCTGCTTTCTGTCGTTTTGAGCTAGTTTTGACTCTATTCGATTGTATTTGGTCGTTTTCCACCATTTGCAGCTGTTGTCTGCTTGATTTTTGTTGTTTTGAGCTGTTTTCTGTTCTTTTCTGTTGTATTCGGCTGTGTTTAGTGGTTTTCTGTTATTTAGCGCTGTTATCTGCTTGCTTTCTGTTGTTATGCGCTGCTTTCTGTTCTGTTCGGTTGTATTTGGTCGTTTTCTATCGTTTGCACTTGTTATCTGCTTGCTTCGTGTTGCTTTCAGCTGTTTTCTGTTCTTTTCTGTTGTATTCGGCTGTGTTTAGTCGTTTTCTATAGTTTTCCGCTGTTATCTGCTTGCTTTCTGTCGTTTTGAGTTAGTTTTGACTCTATTCGGTTGTATTTGGTCGTTTTCTACCGTTTACAGCTGTTGTCTGCTTCCTTTCTGTTGTTTTGAGCTGTTTTCTGTTCTTTTCTGTTGTATTCGGCTGTGTTTAGTCGTTTTTTGTTGTTTAGCGCTGTTATCTGCTTGCTTTCTGTTGTTATGCGCTGTTTTCTGTTCTATTCGGTTGTATTTGGTCGTTTTCTATCGTCAGCAGTTGTTATCTGCTTGCTTTGTGTTGTTTCAGTAGGGTAACGAGTCATCCACACAAATAACAAAGAGCAGCTTCCTCTGATGATTTGGTCAAATTATGTTTCCAGTCGCAGAAATAAGAATCAAAGCGTCCAACCAGAAGGACAAAGGGTTACTTTTTCCGCAGAGCTTCTAGTCGAAGAAAACATGTCTCTAGTACAGAAAACATAGTTAGGACTGCATTCCTTTTCAGTGCATTGTGTCTTTTGTTTGCGCATTCTTGATCCAAATCTGCAATGCAACTAACAGAGAAGGTACGTATGGACCAAGCCATCATTTGAAAAGAGACTCCTAAACCCTCATAAATCCTATATTCCCACTACATTCATAGATCTTATTCTAAGGGAGTACCGCATGTTAAGAAGTTAGAGAGTATGCGAATAGCCCCCTTTTAAAACGAAAATCGCCAGAAATCGAGGTTGTGAATATCAAAGCCGTAAAGCCCATTATGACATATTCTGTGGGTGAGGATGAGCTGTAAGTTCCGGAACTGCAAAAATATGCCAAACTAAAATGTGTCATATTTAATGTAGAAACTGAGGCCTATTATGAGCCTCTCGAACTCCCAGTCCGCTTATAAGGCCCTGAACTCCAAAGAGATTATACCAAAACTGGTACAAGACTGCTTCCCCCCCTCTCTCTCGCTCTGTCGCTCTCTCTCTCTCTTCATGCAGCTAGCCCTTAGTTTTGAGGGGAGCACCAAATACAGATAACCAAAACTAGCTAACTCACTTTATGTTTTGCGCCACCTAAAGTCGTCAATCGCCCAGCAGCAATTATTGGTCGTCAACTCGGCTTTGAACTAGCCACTTTGGCATAAAATTGTCACACCTGGTAACCTTGCGTGTAGCGTGTGGAGGATGGAAGGTGGGAGTTAGACGATAGTATGTTCTCTGTTCAACCTGTGAAAGGCTAAGTTGTGATTATATCGACATTCTAGCTTTCGGTTAGCCAAAGTGAATAACTCGTCGTAGCATTTGTCCATGTCCACTGAACCATATCTATTTCGGTTTCTCAAACTTCTTTAGAAATATCAGTCACTGCTATTGACAAACGACTGATTGCATAATGTCCACATTAACGGAACCCAGCACGCAAGTCACAGCTTGTTGAGGCTTGTTGCTCAACTTTCTTGATGTTTACCACTTGGCGTAAAAAACACAACACACGACAATAAGAAACAACGGTCTATGCGACTTGAGACACCATTAACTAACTAACGGGTTTTCCACATTTTGCACCAAAGTCTTTTGATTTCCAGAGAAGGTAATCTAAAAAGATTTAATTGGAGAATCGAAAAGTCCCATTCGTAAGATCCATCTCGTCTAATGCAGTGGGTTTGCGTTAGCTCTATCGAACATCATCATCATCATCATAGTCACAGTGTCTTGACAGACATGTTGTGGACTCGTAAAATGCATTAAGCCGGAGCTAGAGTATTGCCAACACGAATATTATGAATAGTTTTGAGAACATATCCAGCAACTGTTTCATCGTATCCACCCAGCGCGAAGGGGAACGGCTACGGCGCAGCCCACTCGGGGCATGACCCTGAACTACAAGTTTCTCCATATTATCTCTTCTGTGTATATGTCCGAAGAAAGTAAGCATTCTCATCGACACAATGGAGGATAGTCTCTTTGGATTACCAAGCTCATCCAGTATGGAACCATTAGTTCGATGGGCGGTATCCTCAGCATTCTCCTACATGTCCACATTTCAAAAGTATCTATGCGAGCTCGATCTGCCTTTTTAACAGCCCAAGTTTCCGAGGCATACAAAGCATACAAACATATGGAGAACACAAGTGACTGAACCAGCGAAATTTTGGTAGCTTTAGTGATGTTATGCATATACACAGATGGCTCCAAAACAAGGGAAGGCACTGGTTGTGGTGTATACTCCAGGTCTCTAAACCTAAGAACAAAGTGGGCTATGAGCAAACACGCCAGTATCGTTCAAGCGGAACTGGCTGGCATATCGGTAGCCGCAAATGAACTAGCCAGGAGAGATGTATCTGACAAAACGGGAACGGCCACGGCGCAGCCCACTCGGGGCATGACCCTGAACTACAAGTTTCTCCATATTATCGCTTCTGTGTATATGCCCGAAGAAAGTAAGCGTCGACACAATGGAGGATAGTCTCTTTGGATTACCGAGCTCATCCAGTATGGAAGCATTAGTTCGATGGGCGGTATCCTCAGCATTCTCCTCCACGTCCTCATTTCAAAAGTATCTATGCGAGCTGGATCTCCCTTTTTAACAGTCCAAGTTTCCGAGGCATACAAAAATATGGAGAACACAAGACAATAAACTAGCGACATTTTGGTAGCTTTAGTCATGTTATGTATATGCACAGATGGCTCCAAAACAAGGAAAGGCACTGGTTGTGGTGTATACTTCAGGTCTCTAAACCTAAGAACAAAGTGGGCTACGGGCAAACACGTCAGTATCGTTCAAACGGAGCTGGCTGGCATAACGGTAGCCGCAAATTAACTAGCCAGGAGAGATGTATCTAGCAAAAACTGTAGCAATCTGCACTAACAGCAGACAAGCACTTCTAACCCTGAAAAGACCTTGTATCACATCAGGGCTAGCAATGGAATGCCACCAATCTTTAACCCATGCTTCGGACAAAAACAATATTGTCCTGAGGTGGGTTAAAGGGTACAACAACAACAAAGGTAACCGTATAGCGGACGGTCTAGCCAGGAAGGCCGCTGACCAAATAATTTTAAGACCATGCGACCTTTCTGGAACGTCGACAACCACAATTTCGGAAATATCCAAAAAACACTCCCATGCCCTGGCAAAAGGGCCCATCGTGTGGCCTATGCACCAGCCACATTCCGTGCTGGATAGCCTCTGGTCCTTATTCATTCATTCTCCCATGCCCAAATAGTGAAACGATGGGAAGAACTACAAGGATGTCGATTTGCCAAGGAAGCCCTTGCAGGTTTTGATATGGCAATATCCAAGAAGTATTTGGCGATAACCAGACCAAACCTACTTCTCATAGTAGGATTCCTGGCTGGCCATCGTCAACTTAGGAAACACCTCCACACTATGGGGTTAAGTGACATACCGATATGTAGAATGTGTGTAAGCGAAGACGAAACTGTGGAACACGTCATATGTGAATGCTCAGAGTTATCTTCTATTAGAGAGTGTGCGTTCGGCGAGTCTTGGCCTACACCTGCCCACATAAGGGAGATGTCCCCTAGCGACTTGTTCATCTTCCTACAGTTAGCAGGATGGACGATGATTTGAGAAAACAACTCCCTGGGAGGATGCACAATGGACCAGTTGTGGCCTAAGTGCAGTGGGACCACTCACCCTCCCCACTCTACAGATACAGGTAGTGATGTTATGGTCACGCCATATTTTAGTAAGCTTTGCCTGTTGAATAAGCCGTCGAATCTCATTTTCACAGCTACCCAAATTGTCAATCAAAGAACCGAGGTACACAAAAATTTGAACGACTTCACAACGACCTAATGACTTTATTGCTCGATGATTATCGTGATCGTAGATAGAGAGCACGTCATAGCCTTGTTCTATAGAACAACCCCACTAATATTCATTCTTTTTAATGGAAATGTCGTTAAAAGGTAACGCATTTATCTTTAGAATAAACATTCAAAGAAAAAGTTGGTTGAAGATGGTTCAAAACTATTGATTCAACAAACATTGAGCATCTAGGTCACTTTGACGTCACTGGTATTTTTTGAGAGTGAGCAATGTGTATATCGGATACGAAAAACAGACGGTCCCCCTCACCGAATCCAGAACATCTAGCAATGCATCCTGATCCACCACCCTGTACATCAACATAACACTAGAGTCCAGTCCAGCGAAGTGTCTCTCCTATTCCAGTCGTCCAATCGACCCCATCTGAGTTGCGGCGAGGATATTGGCTGACGTTATAGAGGCCATCTTCAATTCGTCGTCGCCGCCTGACGCTACTCTCCACTCTGTCAATACCAGTGTGATATGTATACGTCTGTATACATTTCCGGTGGGCTAATGGAATTAAATTTTCTGGGCCACTTACAGCAGGTTACCTCTAACTGGGTTACACACAACTCTGTTTGTTACAGTGGATACGTCTGCATCCAGACCTTTCTTATGAGTTGTTTACCTATCTTAAATTAGAAGGATGAATGTGATAGTTGCAATCAATAAAGGTAAGTTTGCGAACAAATTTGTTGCCTTACCTATGCAGGTGTTACCGTTCATAGCCGATATTCAGGTTTGCCTATGTATTTGGCTCTCTATTACAATGAAACCTGGCGTATTGGATAATTTGAGGGCGCTGACAAATCCGGTCACAGTTTTGAGTTTCAGTCTCACTTCAAATAAAAAGTTTCTGAACTTTCAGATCTCCAGAATTGAAAACCTATATTTGGCTTTCGGTTGAGATAAAACCTCGTGTTTTGTATATTTTAAGGGTGCTGATAACAAATCGGGTTGCAGTTTTCAGTATCAGTCTCACTTGACGACGAAAACCCAAAATTTCGGATCTTTCAGATCTTCAAACTTCCAAAAAAATCGAAAAATCTTTATTTGGTTTTCTGTTAAGTTTTAGCCTCGGTTGACCGAAATAATAAATTTACCTAAAATAAAATACCTAAAACCTTTATTTTGATTTCTGTTAAGATTAAACCTCGTGTTTTGCATAATTTGAGGATGCTGATTACAAATCAGGTCGTCTTTTGGAGTTTCATTATCGTTTGACACAAATCAAAGAGTCGAGGTATTTCAGGTTTGCCTAAAAAATCGGAAACCTTTATTTCACTTTCTATCAAGATAAAACCTCGTGTTTCAATAACTTCAGGGTGCTAATTACAAATGTGGTCACAGTTTTGAGTTTCAGTCTCACTTGACGACAATCAAAAATTTCAGACCAAATTAGATCTTTAGGTGTACCCTGAAGAATCGAAAATCTTCATTTGGTTTTCTGTTAAGGTAAAACCTCGCGTTTTATATAATTTGAAGGTGCTCATCGCAAATCGAGTCGCAGTTTTGAGTTTCAGTCTCAGATCATCTTTCAGTTCCTCAGATTTTCCAAAAAATCGAAAAACCATTATTTGGCTTTCTATTAAGGGTCTAGGGTATATCGCGCGAAATTGAGAATCCAAGAAAAGACGTATTCCCGTGTTAGCGAGGAGGCGTAGCCGCCAGTTGCCTTTCTCCAGTGTGTGTGTCTAAGATGAGGGGAGATGAGTCCAAAAATCCAAAGGTAAGGTCAAAAGGTCCAAAGGTAAGGTCCAAAGGTGACCATAAAAACGCATTTCGCATTTCCAAGCTCCTGACGTTGCCTTTAAACTAAAAGTAATGACTCAAAAAGCAAATTGAAGAAGAAAGCTTGCGCTTGTGCGACTATTTAGCTTTTTTTGATATCGTGTTTGATTGTTGAATTACAGGCATTTATAGAATGTATGATTTTGCATTGCGAGTTTTTTTGCACATTAAAACACTTTTTTGAGAAAATGGAAAATAGTTTTAATTCATTTAGGTCTTAACTATCGCCTTCTGAAATATTATATATGTAGTTTGAAAATAGAGTGAGTTAGTTATGCGAGAAATTGTGCGTCCATGTTTTACATGGCAAATACGTATGTATAAATGTGTGTATCCAGGCCCTTTAAGATGACACCTTGCGTTTTGTATAATTTGAGGGCACTGATTACAAATTCGGCCACAGCTTTCAATTTCAGTCTCTTTTGACCGAAGTAATAAATTTCAGATCTTTTAGACCGTCAGGTTAGACTAAAAAATCTAAAATCCTTCTTTGGATTTCTACTAAGACGGAACCTCGTGTTTTTGGATAATTTGAGGGTACTGGCTACACCCGGTTGGTGTTTTGAGCTTCAGTCTCATGTGACGAAAATAAAAAATTTCAGATGTTTCAAGTTTGCCTAAAAAATCGAAAACCCTGATTTGGCTTTCTATTCAGATAAAAACTTGTGTTTTGTATGATCTGAGGATGCTGATGGCAAATCCGGTCGTAGTTTTCAGTTTCGGTCTCGTTTGAAGAAAATAAAGGTTTTTCCTAAAAAACCCAAAATCTTTAATTGATTTTCTATTAAGATGAAACCTCGCGATTTGGATAATTTGTGGATGATGATTAATATTCCGATCTCAGTTTTGAGTTTCAGTATCATTTGTCTAAAATAAAAAATTTCATATCTTTCAGATCTTCAACTTGCTTTTTCTACAGAGTAAACTAGTTTATCCTAAGCTAAAGTTCATAGGTCTTTGAACATTTAGAAACTGTCCTAGTTTAAACTACTCTAAAATTCTATTCTGTGGCACATAATGATGTCCGCATTTTGGAAACATTGTTCTTTGTTGTTAGGAACAAAGAGAATTCTTTCATAATGTCATGTAAGCCACAAATTCCTGACAAATAGGGTGTCAGACTATTAGATAAAATGTTTTAATCGAATTTTTTCAGTTTTATTTACTTTCATCGCCCTCGACCGAGCCCTCGACTGTGACAGTCTCGTATTCTGTCCATGCTTTGTTACTATCTACCAGGGCCACTCTAGGATTAGCACAGTTTATATTAGTACCCAGCAGTGAATTGTTAGGCGGGGAATTTCGCTGAGGTTTATGGATTCAGAAGAGCTGATTTTTGTGTGAAAGTAGAAAAACCCTCTTAACCCTTAACTGGTGACACTAGGTCTAGGAGACTCCTCCGCAGCTACAGTACACAATTTCTTCCACCACAAGTGTTTCTGCGGCAGTCCGCTCTATGTATATACCTTCCTATTGTTCACTAGGCATTAGTCTGTGACTCGATCTGATTTTCAGGACATTGACGTCATGGAGTCTGATAGGTTCCATGTCACCACAAATGGCTGTCAAACCCGAAATAATGGCCACAGAGAGAAACTCGAAACTAGGAAGTATTGCTATATGTGCCCCTCAAGAGATTGAGTTGAACATCGTATGTCTGTTTTTGTGTAAAGGGCCAATTTGCCTTCGGTGCTCTAAGAAATGTTGCCAGAGTTGTTGTTCGAGACAATGGTCAAAGTTATGATGTTTCACCTAGTGCACGAATTCTCTGTTTCAGTTATATTGCAAATCAGCCTCTAGCTTCTATTTTGTTATAGTTTAGGGAGTTACAAAACTATAACTCTTCGCGATTGAAGAATTCTCGAGAGACTTGTTCAATTTTGAACTTGGTTGACAGTTAAAAATAGGTTTTTTGTTATTTATTTCATTTAAGAGTTCCCAAAACTTGTATGATTTCCAATGGAGGTTCGAAATGTGAAAAAATCACAAGTAAAAAAATATAAACCTTAAAAAAAGAGTTTTGCCAATAATATTAAAAAATCCTATCATGGAGTCTACGAGATCCCGTGTCACCATTAATGTTATAAAAAGCAAAGTCACCAGTTGAAGGTTATAAAGGTTATATTATTGTTATACCCTAATACACCATTTACATTAGATGCATTACTTGCATGTTCAAAGATCAGGTCAGGTTAGCTCTGAGCATACTTTGGTAAATCGCACCATGTTTTCGGATTTTGTCGTTCAAACGGGACGTCGGATATTGGCAGTAAGTGAGCTATTTTGCATTGAATATTTGTAGCTTTTTTTGGTAGTTTCGGATATTATTTGCCTATTGATCATGGATTTTTGATCATAGGTATGCCGTCACTTTGCTCGGTGCTAATTATCTTACTAAAAACCTTGTAGTTGATGCGTTGTACGAGGCCTATCTGAGCGTCAGAGCTGTCAACTGCACGGCTGTAAGGCAAAGCGGGTCTTATTATTCATTTGTGAATAGGCAGCGTTACGCTCTTGTACAACTTGCTAGCTCTGCATATATGAGGGTATATATAACGTTTTAGGCACTGCTGATGACCTGAGTCGTCATTTAAAAGGCATAGACGCTTATCCAGCGTAATTCCCAAATAATTTGTTGTTTTTCTTTCCTGAATTTCAGAATCTGACGCATAAGGCTGATTCTGCTTTTTCAAATTTTGAAAGACCTGCCAAGTGGAATGTGAATAGCACCGGAGATATTGAGGAACCCTGTGCGACGCCAGCATTCATGAAACATTTTTAATAATTTTTTATTGATTTTCGCCGAAAACAACACGCCCTAAGCTCTACCTACTAAAACCACCTACCTACTAATCCTACACTTATTTCAAGCTTCAGAACGAGCTCATAATTCAGAAGCAGCACTTGCAGATTAAGTACAGAGAGATATTCCAGTTCAGTCTCTACTTCACCCTTCATAAATTTCTGCTAAATTTCATTGGAAAAAGCCATCATTAGCCAGGAAAAAAGTATCGGATTATTGGTTTTCTGTTACATCTCTGGTGCCCTGTGATCGTTTTCATTCCCGTCGACAGCGCTTAGAAGTGCCCACTACTCCCTTTTTGAGAGGATTTACTGCTTACCGAATGAAATCAACGTCAGTCAGACCGTAACTAATGACAGCTTTATAAAAGTCTGGATGACCTATGAAAGTGAAAGATGTCCTTACCGGCTGGAGTGATCCTTTTATCGTGACCCTTCTGTAACGAACTGGGGACGGCAACCAACGTTATACACCACGCACTTGTAGAAAATGTAGATTATATAGAAATTACGAGCGCTCTTAATGTATAATCAGTTCAATGACTGGAAAAGCGACTTCGAGGCTTTTTACAAATGGCTGATAAAATCGTTAAAAATACGTCTATTGATGTTGTAGTATGTTTAGATATAATTATACAAAATGCCTATAGGGTTATATAAAAAAATTGCTGGACTTCTAAGTAATTAAATAATGCTTCGAGATAGTATCACTGGAAGAACCTGAGCCAGGTTTAAGGCATATAACGGAATATTTACAGTTTATGTAGGATATAAAATAGACGATATGCATCTTCTGTACTCAATATTTAGATATTTTCTTTCTGTCTGAAACGAAAAGCATATACTCACTTTGAATAATTGTACATTCTATACGTGCAACATGTGCGTTTCAATTATATCTATGCTTAAAATGATAGCTGTCCTGGCAAAATGTAGGTTTGGATTTTTAACAAATCTGTGCAAATTCCGTAGAGCCTAAATGTATACTTTCCCCCCCTCATTTTTGACTTACACATATCAAGTCACAGATACAGTCTCATATAATC
The DNA here is from genome assembly GCA_951848785.1 of Callosobruchus maculatus. Taxonomy (NCBI): domain Eukaryota; kingdom Metazoa; phylum Arthropoda; class Insecta; order Coleoptera; family Chrysomelidae; genus Callosobruchus; species Callosobruchus maculatus. The sequence goes on along the minus strand of CATOUR010000014.1, from coordinate 21,081,034 downwards.
TGTATAGAAAGCATAAGAACAACAACAACCTATCTACTATGTTCCAGCTTGTGCAGCTCATTTTTGGTATCTGAAGAAGAAACTCGATATATACCCTTTCCTTCTTTTCTAGAAATCTCAAAAAGTCATTTAGAACATATCATTGTGCATGTGAGTACTACCTTAACGATTGACTTCTGATCTCTGTACATAAGTAGTTGTTTCATTTATTACAACTTTGTGAGATGGAAGTGAACACCTAGAGTCTGAGGTGGAGTGTTGTTGACGAGCCTTATCACTGTCGAAAGTTGACCTTTGGTTTTGATTTCTGTCTCATAATTAATCGGCTATCAAAACGTGGTAGGCGATGAACCGCTTGAACAACGTTTGAATAACGCATAAAATTACGGGTTTACTGCAGTGGAGAACAATCAGGGAGAAATTTAAGATAAATGTCATTAGGTTTATGTAATGGTACCCTCTAGAGCCCAATATCATTTTCTGTTTATCGAACGAAATCAAGCCAACCAGACCGTAACTAATGAGAGCTTTGTCAAATTCTCGATGGCTATGAAAGTGAAAGATATCCAGCTCGCATCTCCAACGTTCACTCTAATGAACTCGTGATGGAGGCCAAATATAGCTCACCGAAAATTCATAAAAAAGCGACTGTTTTGAAAGTTCGAACAATGTCGATAATGCCGTAAATTGTGTGGGTGGAAAATTCATGAACTGCTATTCCTTGGGCTGTTGGTCGGCGCAGTTACGCCTTGATGCTGAACCCTGTAGCTCCATCTTAGGGTCTTTATGTATCTGAATGCGGATACCCTTCTCTAGTTGAGCTTGTATTCTTCTTGATCGCTATTTCTCCTGCAGCAAATACCCCGAAGACGAATATAACTGCTATGTCTTACTGCCTCTCCTCATTCTAGAAACTGCTCGAGACTATGTAAACCAGAAAATCAGCCTTAAAGTTGCACATAATTATACAACATAGTCCCATCACTCCATTGAGGAACAAAGCGCAAGCGCTTTTACGTTTCTTCACGTATTGCCCATTCTTCTTGCCTCAACTGTAACCGTTTCTCTCCAGGCCACTTTGCGTTTCCCTATGTTTCTGCTTCCTTGGAGGTTCCAGTTTAACGTCGTTCAAGCTAGCCATTCTTCACTTCCTCTAAGTAGTACTTATCGTATCCAACTCCGCTTTCTCTGTCTTATCTCTATCCATATTTTCTTCAGCCCTGATATTTTCCACGGTTCTTCATTCGATATGGTTCTTGTCAAAAAAACTCGTAATACCCTCCGTAGATACCCATTAGTTAAAACCTGGAGTTTCTACTCATTGGCTTTTGTTATTTTTGAGAGTACATATAATATCAGTCTGATCGGTATTATTCTCGGTTGTAGTTTCTTTAATGAATAATTGTTTTTATGTGAGGAGGTCATTAGTCTCCTGGACTCAAGAGTTTCTCCTTAATTCTGTTCCGTCCACTGATTTTCTTCTTGATCCTTGTCATTTGTCTGTTTCATAGCCTTGTCGTTGCCTACTGTCTGATTCGTCATAAGCTGGATTTACTATTTTTGCATTAGTCTTTTCTCTTCTTGGTTCCACACCAGGACCTTTCCATTCAGTATCAGTTTTTGGAATCTAACTTTGACATCTTCATCACAGCATCCTTGACGTTTTCCTGTTTAGGCTCTTCTTGTTTTGTAAGTTCACTGTCTGTGAAAATGTCCTCACCCTTCAGCTTATTTTTGCCTTAAGAATTTTCATTTTGGGCCCATGCAGACAGCTCTATTGAGTATCTTTTCTCGGTGATGCTGTAAGTATAGGATGTCATTAGTAAGTTCAATCTTCAATCTAACCACGTATACTCATACTCATACTCATACTCATATAGTTTATTGACTTTTTACATGATTATGCATGCTTACAGCCACAATAAATACAAGAAAGGAAACCTATAGGTGGATAAGCATTATAAATATAAATAATACCAACTACACTAATAATGTATAGTTACAAAAGTTAAAGATAGAAGTAGAAAAAGAAATGTGAAGTAATACTAGTAGTAATTAAATAATAATAATAAATTAATAATTAAAGTAAGGAAATATTAAAAAATAAAGCCAAAATTGACAAATAGACAAAATTGAAAAATGAACAAACAAAATTGATAAACAAACAAACACAGATAAATTAAGAGGAGGGAGAATGATGACTGACTTTTTGTGAGTGCCTAGACTAACATATTAAAGGTTCAAATACTCATCAATGGTGTAAAAGCAATGCTGCAGAAGAAATTTCTTAGAAAATGCTTTGAAAGCATTCAGGCTCATATCTTTTATATGCGTGTTTTTGAACAATGAGTCCAATTTATTGTAAATATGGATGTTGACTCTGTTCATCTGTGTCATGCGTAATCTGCTTCTCAGAGGGATGATTGATTGCGCATTTCTGGTATCATAATTATGATTAAATGCTGGCGTTGTGAATGTGGCAAGATTTTTATCAATATGGATGAGCGTCTGGAAAATATATATAGATGGTAGCGTCATTATCCCATGCAATCTGAACAATTCTCTACAACTAGCGTCAAAAGGTACTCTACTTAATATTCGAACTGCTGTTTTTTGTAGTCTAAATACTCTTATTGCGTGTGAAGAGTTTCCCCATAGCATTGTGTTGTAGGATAAGTGAGAATGAATGAGTGCAAAGTATACTAACTTTAAAGCAGAGTACGGTAAACACAAGCTCAACTGTCTTAAAACGAAAATTTGACTCGAAATTCTTGAAGATAACATATCAATATGAGGGAGCCAAGTAAGCGAAGTATCAAGCTGCACACCAAGGAGCTTGACAGGTGCAGACTTGTCTATCTTTTTGTTCGACGAAAAAAGGATACTTTGTGTTTTCTCCGCATTCAACATTAAACCATTTGCCGTAAACCATTGCTTTGCTGATGAACAAGGATCATCCACCGCGTTATCAGTGAGAATTGTCGTGTCATCAGCAAACAGAACACAAGTACCGTCTATGGCAGTAGGAAGGTCATTTATGTAAATTATAAACAGTATGGGTCCCAGTATTGACCCTTGGGGGACGACTCATTACCACACTGGACGTACTGTGTTCTATTTGCTAAATATGATATGAATAGTGACAGTTCATTTCCACGAAAACCATAATATTCCAGCTTTGATATTAATGAATCATGAGGAACACAATCGAAGGCCTTGCTAATGTCGCACATAGTAGCCAGTCGACTGTGTTCCTCGTCAATACCCTCGGTTATATCATCTATAACCCTCAGGAGCAGTTATCGTCCGAGCATCGAAGGAAGAGGTTTATTTTCTTATCAGTGCCCGTGCGAACAAAAAACCAGTGTTTCGTTATCTGTGTATAATTATTTATTTCGGTATATACATTATTGCGATCTGGTAAGGTTTTTAAGAAATCATTTATATTATTGTTTAATATGGGAGAGGAAACGGGCGGTCTTGGACCGCCCGTAGATAATGACAAGGCTGAATCATCCGGGAATAATAGTACAATAGTTACAAACGATATGGATATAGAGCAACCAGTAAGGTACGATTTTGAAAACAAATACAAAATCCACGACGTGGGCCCATACTGTGTTTTTTTGGAGCACAAGAATAAAAATTTGGGGAGACTTTTTCCTGTTAAAGTGGGTTTTTATTTACAACAGGTGCAGGAATTCCAAAATGATATATTAGATATAAAATCTGTAGGTTTGAAAAGAGTCAAGGTAATATTTAAGTCCTATAATATTGCAAATTCTTTAGTTGAACACCAGGTCATAAAAAATAATGAATTAGTTGCATTTATACCAAGATTTTTCAACCATAAGAAAGGCATAATTCACATGGTGGATACATATTTTTCCGAGGAATATCTTAAAAAAGCAATTAAATCTGACATTCCTGTAGCTGAAGTTAAACGTTTCAAAAGAAAAGTAACTAACGAAAATGACGGTTCAGTGAGTTATGTTATGAGACAGATGATACTGGTAACATTTGTTGGTAACAGGATACCAGATAGTATTAAAATCAACATGGTTAATTTCCCTGTAGAGCCCTATATTCACCCGGTAATACAATGTCTAAATTGTCTCCGGTATGGTCACATGAAAACCCAATGTAAGAGTAAATCCCGATGTTCTAATTGTTCTGCGGAATACCTAAATGACCACGAATGCAGTTCTGATGCAAGATTTTTTTGTATTCACTGTAACAGCCATGAACACCCTCCTGTCTCTAAGGAATGCCCAGCTTACAACAAACAATATCAAATCAAAAAAATAATGGCCAGCGAGAAATCCTCTTTCAAGGAAGCAGAGCGTATATACGACAATCCCTCATATGCAAAGATTACAACCAATGACAGATATTCATTATTGGATAATCTGTCTAATTTTCCAGAACTACCGTCTGTTTCCAATAATAACAAGGTATATGTAACCAAGCCGAAATTCAGGCCAATGAAACCCCCCGTAAAACAGTCTAACCCTAATAAAAGAAAAAAATCGGAATCATCTCCAACATCACCCTCGCCAAACACGTCCACAAAATTATTAAGAAATAATTCGCATTTCTTGTCCGATCGCCCTTCAAACTCGCATAGAGATCAATTCATGGCATACAAGGAGAGGCTAGTCTCTCAAATATATACTTTTATAAATGATCTACTAGTCCAATCAAAACCAGTAGATAATAATCAAATTAAAGGATATATCAGCGCATTAATTAGTAACTTAGATAATGAAAATAATACAGAAAATCCTACTATATTTATAAGTGATGACGACAGCGAATATTAGAGATAAAATAAATATCATCCAATGGAATTCTCGCTCTATAAGAGCAAATCTACCTAGCCTACAAAACTTCATCGTTGACAATCAATGCGATGTAATCGTTTTATCAGAGGTCTGGTTGAACTCTACAACTAATTTTTATCTAAAAGGTTACAGCTTCGTTAAAAAACTTAGAAGCGATGGATATGGGGGTGTGGGTATCCTCATTTCCAGTGTGATAGATTTTAAGGAAATCTCTATTAATAACAATTTTATTGATGGTATTGAGGTGTGTGCTGTGGCTCTGCCAAGATTTGATATAACTATAGTTTCCATATATAAACCTCCCAACGTAAATGCGTCACATCAAGACTGGATAAACATCTTCGGACAATTTCCTGCTGAAACACTTTTTTGTGGAGACTTTAACTCCCACCATGGATCTTGGGGTCCCATCCCGGAAGACAGTAATGGTAGAAGTCTTGTAAATGCTCTTGACAGTCTCGATTTGATAACCTTAAATGACGGTTCAATTACTAGGATATCACCACAGGGACAACATTCTTCTGTCGATCTTTCCATTGTATCACCCCGTTATGTAGGCAGATTTGACTGGGAGGTATATACAGATACACTTGGTTCAGACCACTACCCCATTCTAATCCGGTTGCAGATAAATCCTACATCACTCTTAATCAATCCGTCAACTAAGTGGAATGATTTGAAAGCTGACTGGCCACTTTACCGTAATCTCATAGAATCCCATTTCCATGATCAAACCGAATTTCGCAATTTTGACAACTCCGAAAAACTAGAATTTATTTTCAATTCACTTTCATCTGCAGCGTCTGAATCCATGCCTGTTAAAAAACCATTCGAACCGCATATCCATAGGCCACGTTGGTGGGACGAGGAAGTGTCAACTATCATTACTGCCCGTAAAGAGGCCTTGCAAAGGTATAAGGCTTGTTCTAACTATGAAAATTATTTAACTTATCAAAATATAGCAGCCAAAACAAAAAGGCTGATTAAGCAAAAACAAAGAAACAGTTGGGTGAAATTTTTGGATAAACTTAACAGAAGCACTCCAATGAAGGAGATATGGCGCTTCATACGTTCAATCCAGAATAAACATTACAGAGACAAAAAAGCTCAACTTTCTAAGGACCTTATCGACAAAATGCTTGATGAACTTGCGCCACCATCTGTCTTCAGGCCAATAGATGATGAAGAAAATTATAACTTCAGTTTTAATCGACAGTCAGAGTACCTTTTAAAACCATTTACTATTACAGAACTAGAACTCGCTCTCAAAAATTCTAGAAGTACCGCACCTGGACTAGATGGCTTCACCTATAAAATGCTGTATAATCTCCCTATGATTGCTAAGATGGGTATAATCGATATTTTCAATGACTGGTGGATAAATCAACACTACTTAGAACGTCTCAAAGAGGTTGTGTTATGTCTCGTGTTGAAGCATAAAAAAGACCCCGAGCTACCCATGTCATATCGGCCCATCTCGCTAATTTCATGCATTACAAAAACGTTTGAAAGAATGATCAAATTCAGAGTAGAACATTTCCTTGAAGAAAAATCACTATTGCCACGGTCTCAATATGGATTTCGTAGAGGTCAGGGAACCATAGATGCAATATCACAACTAGTTTTGGATGTTCAGATATGTTTCTCTAAAAATGAATACCTGATGTGTTTATTCATTGATTTGAAGGGGGCTTACGACTCTGTTGACTTAAACGTTTTATTTGAGAAAATGGTTGCTGTTGGGATTCATAAAAAGGTGTCAGCTAATATTTTGAATATTTTCCTTGATAGGAAAATTTATATTCGCGACCATAATAACATGTTACATGGTCCCAGGATTGTTACTAATGGATTACCCCAAGGCTCTATCCTAAGTCCTACACTATTTAATATTTATACTGCTAGTCTGCATTCAATTTTTGATGACAACGTCAATATTATACAATACGCTGATGATATTTGCTTGTATGTATCCCATAAATCATACGAAATATGCCTAAAAAATATTAAGTATATTATGTACTGTCTGAAAGGATGGCTGTCTGACTTAGGTTTTAGCATGTCACCAGAAAAGTCAGCTCTTATTTGCTTTACTAGACATAGATTGCAACTGGCTGACTCTATCAATATTGGAGGCTATGCTATTCCAGTGGTCGAACATTATAAATATCTGGGCATATTTCTAGATAAAAAATTACTATGGACCAAACATATCAAACATATACAATCAAAATGCGAAAAGGGAATTAATTTACTGAAAATAGTGTCCAAACGAAAATTTGGTGCAGATATAAATATTTCCCTAATGTTTTATAGGTCCTACATTCGTTCAATTATGGATTATGGGTGCACAATATATGGAATGTCATCAAATACAAATTTAAGTGTACTGGACCGCATACAGTCTAAGGCACTTAAAATATGTCTAGGTGCAATGATGTCGTCACCAAGGTATGCAGTACTAGCAGAATCCCAGGAAATGCCATTATCCTTACGAAGACAGTTATTAGCAAATAAATATTTAATAAAATATAGATCATATGACATGTATATGGTTAAGAAGATATCGCTAGTCAATACCGCAAACCTTGTTAACCCATATTGGGTTAGAAAAAACTCTCCTCCATTAGCTGATGCCTTTACTGACACTAATGAGTATGACCCTATATTAAAAAAATATGAAAAATATCCTATATATACGAGTGACTACAACTCTGTGATATATAAGCCGGATGTCGTTTTCCCCCAATACACTAGTATTTCAACCCTCAACCAAACCATCCTGAGATCAATTTTACTTAGTCGCGGTAATAGTGATATACATATTTATACAGATGGCTCGAAGAACAAGGATAGCACGGGCTTTGCCTTTTACATTCCATCACTAGACTACACTGAATGCTACCAAATTCCTAAAACTTGTTCAATTTATACAGCAGAGGCATTATCCATTGACAAAGCAATTGAATGGTGTATAAATAATCCAATTGATAAAGCAGTGATACTGTCTGATTCCAGATCGGTACTTCAGGCCTTGGTTAGTCACCCTATTAAACAATTTAAGAATGAAATTATTTTTAGTATTAAAAAGAAACTAGTATATCTTTTGAGGCACAATAAAACTATAGCTTTTATCTGGATAAAAGGGCATGCTGGCATAACTGGCAATGAGCAGGCTGATTTAGCAGCTAAAAGGGCTTGCTCGTCAGGCCAAAAGTTAGAGGTTCGATGTAACTTTGAGACCATATCAATTGTTAGACAAAAAGCTACAAATATATGGAAGGCAATGTATAAGAGTGTTGCAAATTCATCAAACAGTCATTACTATATATTACATCAAGAATTGCCTTCAACTATTCCACATTTTTCTTTTTCTTACTCTAGAGAATACGTTTCAACAATTACTCGCCTAAAGATCAATCATGCCAAATTTCCTGCACACTTAAATAAAATTGGTATTCTGGAATCCCCCTTATGCCCTTGCAACAATTTATCAATAGGTGATATAAATCACATTTTCTTTGAATGTTCCAGGAACAGTCAGTTTTCATCTCAATTCATTTCAGAATTGATTAAACTAAAAATTCCGCTTCCCACCAATATGTCCACTCTTCTTCACCATAATAATAAATCGGTGTTTAGCCTGATAATAGATTTTTTACATAAGACGAAAACCTCTCTCTAATCACATAAAACCCTATTTAATAATTGTATGTGGCAAATGGGCTATGCTCGATGCCAACTTCATGCGCACACACACACACAACCCTCAGGAGAGCGCACAATGTAGATTTATTCTTGCGAAAGCCATACTGATCATTAGTCATTAAACACTTCCTTTCAAAATAATCTGTAACAACCCCCTTCAACAGAATTTCTAATGCCTTACTTAGGACCGGTACGATTGTGATTGGCCTATAATTGCCAGGACACTCAGTATCGCCTTTTTTATGAAGCGGTGTGACTTTGCTAATCTTAAAGGCTGCTGGCCAGTGCCCTTCACTAAGACACTTGTTGTACAGAATAGTGAGTGGGTAAGTTATATATGCAATGCAAGCTTTAAGCATTTTACTATTCATACCATAAAAGTCCAAAGCTGCCGAATTGCTTAACTGAAGAAGTGCCTGCCTTACATCCGATTCGGTAAAAGATGGCATGAAAAATGAGAAACAGGGTTTGGGTAACTTATTTAAAAAATGAGCAGAATCAACACTAGTTATTGGCAAGGTATTAATTATCGAGTCAGCAATTGTAGCAAAATAGTTATTCAAAATTTCAGGGGTGATCGATAATGCACCGGCCGTTTTTGAGGTAGTCTTCCTTTCAGTGTTAATAACTTTCCAGCTAGTTTTACATATATTTTTGGATGATAATATAGAGTTAGTGTAAAAGTTTAGTTTGGTGACCTTGATAGCTTTCCTGTACTGCTTTTTTGCATTGTTGTAAACTAGCCAATCTGTAGTAGCTTTAGTTGTATTGAACTGCTTTCTATGCTTGCGCAGCTGTTGGCGCAATGAACGTAATTCTTTATTGAACCATCTAATTGATTGATTTTAATTTTGAACAGTTCTAAGTGGAAAACTTTCCTCAATAGCCTGTTGGTACATTTCCAACATCAAAGCTGCAATATTATCACTAGACAAATTATTCAAATTATGATCAGCCCAATTTATCTTACTAAAGTAGTTAACGAGACTATCAACACCATGTTTTGTTATTATTCTGATCATCGTGTCAGATTTATCCGCAGAATCTTCTGGTATAGATATGCGGGCTACTATACCTCTGTGATCTGAGAGGTCAGGATCATTCACAGTAACAGATATAGTTTCTTTGCGCATATTTGTAACTACATTATCAAGACACGAACTAGATGTAGGCGTTATTCTTGTTGGCTCCGAGATAAGATATTCTAAACCATATGTATGTAGGTCACTCATCACTTCTTGGACACACCTTTCACTGCCGCTTAAATCTAAATTATAATCACCAAGAATTACTATATTCGTGTATTTCAAGAGTAGATGGTCAATCATTTTAATCAAGTTCAGTCTAAAAACCTCAAAATTGCCGTGGCAAGGAGATCTATAGATAACAACTAAGCATAGCTTGCTCTCAGAAAATAGAACGCCACAGAATTCACAGTGAAACGGAACAGAAAAATCTTTTAAGTCTAGTAATTTGCAATGTACATTGTTTTTTGCATAGATAGCTACTCCACCGTGTAGACCTTTTGCTCGACAAAACTCAGAGACTAAGACATAACCATTTATATTAACAATATTTAGGCAGTCGCTATCTAGCCAATGCTCCGAAAAGCAGACTACATCATAAGACTCACTCTTAAGTAGAAGATTGATCTCATCTAGTTTGTTAGAAAGACACTGAATATTAACATAGAAAATGCAAAAATCACAAATGTTTCTACCTTCTATAGCAGTTCTTTTGGAATCACTGATGTTCTGGCGAGGAATACATCCTCTTAGATCGAAAAAAGTTGTTTACTAATGTGCCCTCTGGCCACAGTTCTGGAACTAGTAGTTTATCAGCATCATGAGCTGCAATCGATACTTTGAATGAGGAGTACAAGTGCGGCTGATATGACTTCAACTTTTGTACTTCAGCTGACGAAACGTGCTTCTCTACGTGAGCCTTGACATAGGACACTACTTGCTCCATAATACTGAACTATTCAGTCAGGAAAACGTTCATTAATATTATATAGCCATAAACAAGAAAATTAGTAAGACAATTTTAAAATCCTTCAATAGTTCATGGAACTAGTCGGTAGAGCTAAAACCTCAGATGTGAAATAGTATGACGATCCTAACTATGAATGGAACCATTACAACAACACAGTCCAGCATGCGAGTACTGTTGGAACACATACGTATTATCAAAAATACAGAACTTGATACTATTTGCTGTACCCAAAGTATACCGCAATCCACACGGCAAAATTGGTGTACAGTGAACCTCTATATTTTCAATTTAATTGGATCTTCACAGAAATATCGCCAATTTGCGCCAAAGTCCTTTCACCGAGACCGTAAAATGGATACTGTCACATGTATATCCCAAGAAACGATTCCGTAAGCGTCAGTCGAAGAAAATCTACAAAATACGGAGATCAAACGTACCCTTACCTTCAAAGAGCAAAGTTGTCGAAATATAACGCACCCCCTTTTTTGTTACTTACGACTTCGATAGAGTTCAGTGGCGGCTGATATATTTTCTTACTGGAGGTCCTTCATTGACATAACAATATTTTTAAGTTCAGGTACAAAAATTGTAATCCTATTCAGTAGTTCATGAAGTGCGTACTAGGGCTTAACACTCAAAGAACTAGAATAAAACAAAGCTCTTTCAAACTTCTTAGGGCGACGATTAGCGGCGTTGTGTGCTTTTTAGTAGTTGGTCTCATAATTTAAAACTAAAAAATCTCTGATGACGACAACGCCCCAAACAGCTTTTTTATGCAACAATAAATGAATTTTGTTCATGGCTCTACATTGAACATGTGTTGTAACATAAACTGTCCACTGTTATTTTGGCCATATATGAAACCTTTATCAGAGTGCCAAATTTGCCAAAAACTGATTTTGGAAAAGCGAAGCTGTTCGACACCTGCGCCAGGAAGAAGCTGTTAGTTTCATAAGAAGGTAGGTGGTTCTAAAATCTTAAAGAAGACAGGCTGTTCCATTTGCAGTAATGATAAATTCACATCAGTAAAAAGTTTGTCCTCCAACATACGTATTTTTATTAGGCGATATGTCAAAGTGATAACCACAGGATAACTGTCAGGAATTAGGTTAATGAAACTGTACGTGCTAAATCATCAGAAGGTTCGTCCATTTGGCAACGCAGTAGCCACGAAGTGCAGTTGGAATTGCCGTGTAATCACAATCCTTTGGACAGTCCTCCCAGTTTTGATATAATTATATGTTCAATAGTTATCTTGTTTATATATCTTATGTATTGTTAACAATTCTGTCCCATTACTTCACGATTTCTCTATCAATGTTAACACTAAATTTTCTACTGTTGAACAGTCTACTTTTTAATATCAAATATCGCAATAAACCATACCTGCTGCTTTTACAGTTTGCTTAAAAAAATTCTTACTTGCTGCTTGCTGAAGCACTTCAACGACTGATGAACAGAATAACACCAGTATGTGAAGAGTTGGGGATGGAACTAAACACAAAGAAAACAAAAACGATGGTTATCAGCAAGCATCAGAACAAGAAAGTAAAAATTATTGTCAACGGAACGGAGCTGGAAAGAGTAAGAAGAATAAATTACCTTGGAAGTAATCTTGATAAAGCTTGGGACCATTCACTGGAAATAAAAATAGGCATAGAAAAAGCACGTGACGTATTTTATAGAATGCAAAAGGTATTATGCAGCCGCCAACTTAATATCCCATTACGAGCTCGGATACTGAAATGCTATGCTTTTTCCACTGTACGGTGCCGAGGCTTGGGCAATGACAGAAGCAACACAAAAAAGAATACAATCATTCGAACTCTGGTGTTACCGTAAAATGCCTAGAATGTCTTACGTCAGTCATACGACAAATGAGGAAGTCCTGCGGAGAATGACCAAGACAACAGAGCTTCTGAACCTTATAAAAGAAAGAAAAACACAATATTTTGGCCACATTATGAGAAACGAAAAATACGAACCGCTTCGTCTTATCATCGAAGGCAAAATCAATAGTAAGAGAGGACCAGGAAGAAGACGCAACTCCTGGCTCAAAAACCTGCGACAGTGGTCAAATATGACCGCCATAGAATTATTTAGAGCCGCCACAAATAAGATTAAATGGGCAAATGTAATAGCCAACGTCCTCAAGGATAAGGCACCTTAAGAAGAGACTTGCTGCTTGTTTTTATATATTCTGGCACACGCTGTGAAGGCTAGGTATTATAACGTTGTCACATACCTCTTGCTATTTGGTCTACGTAGAAGGATACTAGATCTGCTAGACAAAATATGATTCTTCGCTTTTTTCCATAATTCTGTTAATAATTCGATGTTGTAAGTTCTATCGTTTCGGTAAGATTATGAAGAAACCTAACAGAAACATATTTAGAGCTGCTACGAATATTTTTCTGGACCAATCACCAAGATAAATGTAACAGTACACTAAACGATACCTGCCATACGAAGTGCGCAGAAAACATGAGAAAAGAAAGCAACAAACGAAAAGTATCTGCTTCCAACATTTTTGAGTTCAAAGAGAGAACCTAATTCGACCGATATAAATTAAATGCCGTCGAAATTAGCTTATACATTTGAAACCGGATGTGCTCCAACACACATACAAAAGGATATAGCTGAAAGCATTCCCTTTAATCTCCCGCCACTAGAACTGTGGTACCTTTCAAAGGACTTACTTTTAAGCGACTTTTGACTAACGTCAAATAGTGGGTTGGGAAATTGATCAGCAGACTGCAAGTTCCAGCTTAACTGTGTGAGATAGGATTTCGTCAACCATATACATAAAAGATAATTTGTAGCTTCCTATGAAGAATTTAATAAATCACAGTTCCGCTATGCTACATATCCAATATAATAATACGTATATGTATTGTGTATAATATTTGTAAAAGACATACTACTAGATAAGAACCTCAAAAACTTTAAGATAAATACTCCATCACGCCAAATCGATAATGAAGTATTAATTTAAAAACTTCGATATACAGAGTAGAATGCAAACTGCAATTTGCTTGTCAATTTTGTGCAGTACAGACGAGAAAGTAGTATGATTATACAACTGATCCCGAAAAGGCTATCGTCTCTATGTCTTATTCCTGTAATATGTGACTGACCATCCACTATAAATCTCGGCATATTGCAGAATAATATACAGATATTTTAAAAAACCATACTATAGACAGCTTTTCACGAGTAAGAAATTTCAAACCAACTTCAGCTCCTATAAAGTGTGAAGGAAAGTATATAAAACGAAACCCTGCTTTCACCCTACTTCTGAAAATGCTGCTTCTTTTACTTCGCAGCCTGTTTTCAGGTTTTGATATATCACCATCTCCCGATGTAGAAAGAGTGTAAGAAGGTAATAATGCCTAATATATATGGATGATTTTTCCCTCGGCTTCTTTCAAAGTATTTTTTTCCTACTTTATTTCAGAAACATATTTGAGGTAATATCCTCCAGGGTATATAGATAAATAAGGAATACCTTTTCGTACGGTTTTTTTTTCGCTTAGTTCTTTCTGGGAGGAAAATCTGTGTGTGATAGACTTAGATTTTTTGACTTATATTCCTTTGTTTAGCATCATCAACTACTGTGGTCATACGCTGCGTGGAATTGGTGATTTAAAATAGCTCTACAAGATACTGTTGTTTGCTGGATATAACGCCAACGCTCAGGATATTATTTGTTAATCTAAAATTCAAGTTCTACCATCTGGTATCACGCCGTTTTCTATTTCATGATGGAAGTTGTTCCTTTTGACATATACGTATGTTACTGATAATGTTAATGATACTAAATAGCGTAAAACCTATAAGTGCGCCATGGCGAACTAATGTCAGAAATGTAGATCCAAAGAACGAATCAATTTAGGTCATACAAACATTTTTTGATGTGAAAATACTTTATTTTGCTTGTCATTTGGTAGTATTAGTGTATTATTTGGCTGCTTTCATCAAGCTTCATCAAGTTGTAAACTTTGCAGCCAATATAAACATAACTTTGTGTTTATTTTTCTAGTGACCACGACTATAGATTATGGTTGCTTTTCATGTGTTTCAGTCAACAACTGAAACTATCATTTTTCTTCACTGCGTTTCGGTTTATTTAATATAATATAATGAATATTATATATTAATATAATTTAATAAATAAGCCGAAACGTAGTGAAGGAAAATGATAGTTTCAATCGTTGACCGAAACCCATGAACAATAACCATAATATAAATATAACATTTACGCTGTTCTACGAATCTTTGATGAAGGGATCATATCGCTAAGACCTGTTCGTTTGTTTCTATACCCCGAAGCTGTCAAAATTGTCAAACGTGTCTATAGTATTGATACTAAGTTAGATGCTGAATTACTTGACTTGCATAAATCTGGACCTAAAGGCGGGTTCTCACGATTCACTTTCGCTGAATCAGTTTGACTGATTCAGTGATACTGAACAGATAAGGAACGTGAGAACACCGTTTCATTAAAACTGATCTGTAGGTTTGTAATTTCAGTCAAAGTAAAAGCCAGTCCTACTTATCATTCATTTTGACTGAATCAGTATTGAAAAATGAATAAAAACGTCAAACTGACGTGCGAGAATCTTTTACTTCATTATGATAGTCATCAGTTTTAGCACTTCAAGGTTATGAAAACGTAGTTTTCATAACTGCTTAATCAGTTAAAATGATTCATTAAAACCGAACAGTCAGAACAAATGTCGTGTCCATTAATGCTGAATCAGTTTGACTGATTCAGTGATTCTAAACAGATAATGAAGGTGAGAACACCTTTTTATTAAAACTGATCAGTGGGTTTGTACTTTCAGTCCAAGTGAAAGCCAGTCCTACTTTTCAGTCATTTTGACTGAATCAGTATTGGAAAATGAACACAAACGTCAAACTGACGTGCGAGAATCTTTTCCTTCATTATGAGAGTCATCAGTTTTAGCACTTCAAGGTTATGAAAACGTAGTTTTCATAATTGCTGAATCAGTTAAAATGATTCATTAAAACTGAACAGTCAGAACAAATGTCGTGTCCATTAATGCTGAATCAGTTTGACTGATTCAGTGATTCTGAACAGATAATGAAGGTGAGAACACCTTTTCATTAAAACTGATCAGTGGGTTTGTACTTTCAGTCAAAGTGAAAGCCAGTCCTACTTTTCAGTCATTTTGACTGAATTAGTATTGGAAAATGAATACAAACGTCAAACTGACGTGCGAGAATCTTTTCCTTCATTATGAGAGTAATCAGTTTTAGCACTTCAAGGTTATGAAAACGTCGTTTTCATAAATGCTGAATCAGTTAATATGATTCATTAAGACTGAACAGTGGGAACAAACGTCGCTTTCATTAATGTTGAATCAGTCAAACTGATTCAGTGAAGCTGAGCAGTCAGAACCCGCCTTTAAGCCACAGCCTAATCAAAAATACCATGACCACTGCAATGGAAAACTAAGGATTCTAAACCTGGTAAACAATAAAGCTCATGGTCATAGTGTGTTCGTAAAATATTCATAAATAAGCCATGAAAATATTTTTTCATCAACTGCATTAATAAAGTAGTATAAAAAGCTATACAATGTACCCTTGACTAGCAGGTACTTAGTTTCCCAAGTTCAAAAAATTTAGAAAAAACCGTGTAACAGGCTTATGTCTCTGTAGGTGATATCAGTTCTTTTATGGATTGGTATTACTAGTATTAGTTTCAGACAACCTAGAAAAATTCATTATCCACACAATAATTGAACGAAGAATGAAACAGGTGCTATTTCTATCATACCATACTAATTTATGCAATTTATCGGAAGTGTTATGATATCCGCTAACTTTTTTAGTTGGTTCGGCAGTGAACTGTTTCCCAACTGGTTGTAGCGACAATAAATCGCGTTGTTGGTACTTTTCTTTCATTTTATGTCTACCAGTTGTTACGTACACTTGGATTTGTTAGTATATTCATGGATTGTCTTATGAATACTCTTCTTTATAGTTTCTTTGTTTAAATAAGAATTATTCCTCAAACTGTGAATTTGTGGGTCAACTCTGTAACAACTCTGTACTTGGTATTGGTTCTTTTAAGGATCAGTATTGCTAATGCCAGTTTGAGGCAGCTTAAGAGAACTCCCTTTCGACACAACGGGTGCACGTTTCTTGAATATCACACTAATTTGGGCAATTTATTGGAAATGTTACCAATATCCCGTCAAATGTCAGCTCCTTAGTTGGTTTGGCAGTAAACTTTTTCTCAATGTTTTGTTTTCGTTAATTTGCTGTTTAGCAGTTGTCACATACACATAGATTTGTTATTATACCCACGGATTTTCTTTAATATACTATTTCTTCCTTTGTTGTAATAAGAATAGGTTCTCAAATTACGGACACGAGGATCATTACATTCAACGTTTTCATCTCAACTACGAGCTCATGTATCTTAGGCGACATAATATACTCATACTGGTCTATCTTTAGAGCGTTTCTAAATTAGATCTCTAAGGGCACATAACATGCGCGCTAACTACCTGTTTATGTGCCGGAAACCACAATTATATCCATACATAAACCATCACCCGCAATACCTAAATTACCTCGCATAGTGATAAAGTTTTCCATTAAATCTCTATTACCCCACATGGTTAGCTTAGTGTCGTTACATCAAATTATAATGTTTAATCAGCTCCGGTGTTGTGAAATATAAAGATAATAATGCTGCTAATGGATATACGCGCTCTTGTCTCTGAGCGGCTCTGTCAAGGATAAATCCATTGTACCCAACTCACGTGTAGCTGATTCTGTGAAACACAGGGAGGCATAGTATGTCGCCCGTTTAACCTAGTCTCTGGGTTGTGACTAGAATGTGCTTAGCATTGGTGCAAGACGCTATTTTCCTTATAGTGCCTCTTACTTTTGGCATGTTGGCTATCTTGACTTAACTCACTGCTGTTCTGAAGGATCCTGTGCTACTCAAGGATAATCGGGTCTGTAATTTTCATAGCCAGCAGATCTTTCTTCCTGAACCTTCTCTGCTGTAAACCTTCTCTTTTAGAATAAGATGCAGTAGAGTCTACGTTATGAGGCGTCATCTTTAAAGCCTTTCCTTTGCCAAAAAGGCATTTATTTAAAGAAGTCAACCCTACAGAAAACGTGATCTGGCATGAACAAGTTTCGTCAATAGCTACAGCCACTGGAATATACCTGAATATCTGTACAAAGTTATAAAGAACCATCCAATTTTCTTACTCTGTATAAAGCCCAGACAAGACCTAACCTGGAATATTGCTCCTATAGCTCCGAAGCTTATGTACCGGGTGCTTCCTCATACTCCGCCACCCTTCCTATCTTTTTCATTTCAAGAGATAGAAAAAAAACTTTTGTATGAAAGTTTTCTCTTGTCATTTGGCATTTGATACGAATAAAAAGGAAAGACGATAAAAAACATGTTTTTCGTATAAAGTTGCTTTTTTTCAAATGAGATTATAATCACGGAAATAAATATATTTTCTCTCTTTTTCAAAAATATAGGGTTCTTACTTTATTTTGAAAGGTTTTTGAAATACTTAGCTTTAAGGTTTCTAAAATGTGGAAGTAAACTTCAATCCACTATAGCCATGGCGACAGAAAAACAATTGAATGCGGTAATGTTTGTGCCATTTTGACATTTTGCCGAGGTAAAAGGCATCGCTTTACGCGCAAAAAATTACAGTTTTATTGTAAAAAACGCCGTTATATTATTATAATGGAAATAAAACTTGAAGTTGTTTTGTGTTTATCTCAACGTGCTTCTTGACGGCACAGGTTCGCCAAATAATGTCCTGTATTCTCTACTTGCTTGACATATTGTATTGTTATTACACTAACTAAACGACAACTATAATTAACGGCATTTTTTACAATAAATAAATACAATAAAACTGGAACTTGTTTGCACTTGTAAACAAAACGATGCTTCCACCTCGGCAAAATGTTAGAATGACACAAACATTACCGCATTCAATTGTTTTTCGGCCGCCATGGCTATAGTAGATTGAGGTTCACTTTCACATTTTAGAAACTTTGAAGCTAAAATTATTTTAAAAACCACTCAAAATAAGTTTATGAGCCCTATATTTTGGAAAACAAGAGAAAAACCTATTTCTTTAAGTGATATAATATACAGGGTGTCCCACTTAATAAAACAAAACTTCATACGAAAAAATTATTTTTTCATTTTTTCCTTGTCAAGTTCTCATGTCAAGAAAACTATATAAAACCTTTCCATCCCTTCAATTAAAAAGAGGTAAGAAGGGTGGCGAAGTATGGTGAAACACCCGGTGCATACTATCCTGCCCATATTAGACCTGCCTTATCGCGCCACCACTAGCGTCTTCCTTACTAGCCTGCAGTTCGTAACCTTCCAGCGGCATTCAAACGGAGTCTGCCCTCATGACATCACCTTCGTGCTTGGGGCGCTCACTGAGCCTGCTAGGTACGGGAGAGTTACTCTCTAGGCACGAAAAGCACGATTTTCGAAGTATATGCAAAACTCTCTACTGTCTGCAATGAGGAGGCGAAAAAGAGCACGGAGCACAAGGTTTGACAGGTGGCACTGAAAGCTATCTGTGGGCTCAGAACCAGGGCATTCCTGGTTCAGGAGTGCACGAAGAGACTGGAAGAGCTGGCAAGTGTTCTGACAGCAGGCCCTATCACTATAAGAAATTGACTTCCTCATATATACCACACCACCATATAAACATGAGTGAATGAATGGATGAATATTTATGGGCTGTGGCGAGGCCGATGAGACGACCTACCACTTGCTAGGCGGGCTGAGATACAATATCTTTGGATCCGAAAGGTTCGGCATGAAGGAGGGCGCAAGCAGTGGTGGCTTAGGGGTGATATTCGAGAATGGCAAAAAAGAGCGTACTGGTGCCTACTTGTCAGACATGGCCACCCCACAGCTACTAGTTTAACTGGAGTGTCCAGGACGAGCGACGGACTCCTATCCTAACCTCTCCATAGCAGCCTTGCTCCGGTGGTGCTTTGGTTTTACCTTCACAGCCCCTTAAAAAGGTACAGTATAGAGGGTGGAGCAACGGTGCGTGGGAGGAAGATAGTGGGCATATTTCTTAGTCACGGTAAAGTGCCTGCCGTGAGCTACAACGATGAGACCTTTCCAGTTAATTTTGAGGTTTATACATATCAAACCAACGTTTTTTTAAATAAGCAACCATTGTATATTATTGTTTATTTGGATTCCTTGACAATTCCTAGTGTGACTTTATGTATCACACGTGGTACTTTAAACGAACCGTTTAGGCATAAATCACTATTTTTGGTATCAGTAGTACCAAAAAAATCAATATCCTAGCCATTCTAAACCTCAGAAGGCTGTAAATTTGCGGTGTGATATGCGTCAGCTCACGTTAGACGGTCAAATCTGAATTCTTTTTGTACTTGGAGAAATCGGTAGATTAATCAAGCAGACTTCAATCACAGGTAACTTGATTTTCTCAAATGAGACCCTTTTTGTACGATCAAATGTAAAATTTGGTGACCTTTCTAACGATATGGGACTGTCAAAATCAATCTTTAACCAGTTAATCCTCCAAACTTGTGTTAAAATGCCATCTGAAATCTTTATCACGAAATCATCTGGATAAATGTCGAACACTGTCCGTTGGGTTATCAGTAGAAATCCACAACGCATAAACAGCAAAAGTTATGCTCCTATTACGTAGTTGTACGTTGCAGAGAAAGCTGGAACTCAAGCGGCGCATCCAATCTTTGTACAAATCCAAAAAATATCTGCGAAACGGCGGAACTTCGATTACCTTTATCCGGTTATTGCTATTTCTGTCGGTGTGCGCTTGTATTTATGAACGGTGATGCATCAAAACTACGGCGCCGAACGGCATAATTTCTCCTGCTGGAATAGGCAAACAGCATGCGGAGTCGCGACTTGTTTTCTTTTGATCTTTATAAATCACAACGGATTTCGGCGGAGGACGCATATCGCCGATGTTTTTCATTGATACCGCAGGATCTGGGTTTTGGGAGATTTTTTATTGGATTTGCTTCGGCTGGCTCTTCTGAATTGCAATTACGTATTAGGAGTGATTTCATCATCATAGTCACAATGTCTTAACATACATGTTGTGAACTCGTAAAATGCATTAAATCGGAGCTAGAGTATTGCCGACACGGATATTATCAATAGTTTTGAGAACTGTAGCTCGTCATTGTTCGCGATTTACTGTCAGTTCAGTGGCGCTCTTGATACTCATGTCCAGCAACTGTTTCGTCATATCCACCCAGCGTGTAGGGGAACGGCCACGGCGCCGCCCATCTGGGGCATGACCCTGAACTACAAGTTTCTCCATATTATCGCTTCTGTGTATATGTCCGAAGAAAGTAAGCGTTCTCGTCGACACAATGGCGGAGAGTCTCTTTGGATTACCGAGCTCATGCAATATGGAAACGTTAGCTCGATGGTTTGCACAATGTTAATCTGTTAAGGCTCGCACGAGGGTTCGCATTGATACGTATTGTTATAATTCGCATAATGTCACTAATACACTCGTAACCAAGAATGGTCTTGCGTGCGCTTTCGCCACCCAAGAGCCAACACCGTTAACACTTTCATCTGATTTACCTGAAAAGCAAATAAAATTCTCCTTGATATAGAAGTAAAATGACCTTTGTCTCTATAATGAGTCTCAGATAATCCAGTAATGGCTATTTTATTTACTGTAAGTTCTTGTTCGACGACGCTTAGCTTTCCTATAACTTAAAGACCTCTAACGTTCCAAATTGCTAGGTGATGTTTCCGGCGCGTTTTAAAAATGTCATGAGTAGTTTCACACAAAAAGCCTGATGGTGGCACTTCTTGTGCTCGGTCACCAATTTCACACTGACATCCCCGGACGTGGAACATCGCCGATTGCCAGTCGGACCGCAAGGCATCACATCCGAGGCCTCACGTTACTCATTTTACGAGTTTATCTTGGGATAGAGATCTTGGGACAATTTCTCACCCCAAGGACAAGAAGGTGTCCTGACTCTTGTCAACTTGTCCACCCAAAGCTGTCGGTTGAGAAGAGGTCATTGCTTATACCGAGGCTTATACCAACAGTAGTTCGGTTCCTTTTAGTCGCCTTTTACGACAAAGAGGATATACGATGGGAGATATTCTAACCCGCCCCCACACGAGTGATTTAGGGAAAGTGAAAATACTATCTGAAATAGCTAGATCTTTCTAATGAGCGCAAAGGTTTGCCTTAATAACTCACTTTAAGGGAATATTCTACATTTGTTAGTTGTAAGCCGCTAGGTACTTGAGGGCAACAAGGATACAGTGAAGATGAATCGTCATGGGGATTGAACAAAGTTAGTAATATAGCTTACAATCATCGGCTTACATGAAATGATGCTTGTTTCCGAGAAAATAGATATGGTGGCAACCATTGCGTCTTTACCCCCAAGGACGTGGCACCTTAAGGAGAAGACGGACATTCTCAGGATTTGCCATTACTTTAAATCCGCAGTTTTGCACATTTGGCTAATCCGATACACACAGTATACACATCTCTACTGCAATAGTGGAATATTTTGAAACTACCTCGTACTTTTATGTGAGCTAGCGTGTAACGTGATACGGAGGCAAGTAATAACACAAACAAACAACTGGCTCGTACAATATCAAAATGGACTGAAACTACCCAGTGGCAATTTATACTAGCAGCAGCTGGATATGTTTGTTCCTGGGCAGATATTGAGGAAGTGATCGAATTCGGTGCTCACGGTTATTGACGAATTTCGGAAGCTCAAACACCGAGGTTAGCGCGCTTACGATGCGTTATACTCCTCCCCGGCTACAAGTGCCTCCTGTGTTTATTCTGGATGTCCTGCTTATTAAATTTTGGGCCTCAACAGCATCGTATTATCCTATATGTTTGTGCTGTTTTTACTATGTTGTAACGCAATTAGGCGGACCTGTGGTTGAGGAGTTCAGTCTAAAATTGGAAAAGGATTGAGTATACAGAGTAAATAAAACCTACATTTCAAGGCCGAGCCCTATTTTTTGTTTCAATTATATGATGGCTGATTTAAGAATCTAAAAGGTACGGAAAATGTACTTCGATTTCTTTCGCACTAACCTCTGGATCATAAACGAGCAGCTTAGGATCGTGTCACTTTGCTCTAGATGTTGGAATTTTCTGGTCATATAAAACATTGGATTTCGGCATACTGTTCACAAACATCTTATTGAATATTTACTTTACCAAAGCTGCTACTATAGCGTTTTGCGACTGTCCTGTATGACTTTTTGTAGTGAGAGGAGGTAGAATTCAGTTTCCCTGCTAGTTCTCGCTCAGCCCCAACCCCAAGGCTTATTGCATCCCCAGTCAAAAGGACCAAACAGTCCCATCCTAAGTTCTTTGCGAACATTAAGATGCACTGCATAGTCATGCTTTCCGGTTTCCCTTCTGGTCTACATTCAGATAGGAGTTACTGCTTTTACTGAAGGCAGGGCAGTCAAAGATAACATACTTAGCTGTTACCTTTGCCTCACCACCCTTCCTGTATAATGGATCTACCTCATGAAAACCCAGCTTTTGCAGGTGTGCACTCAATGTCCAACAGAGAGTTATAAATCCTTTTCTAGTTTTTTCCGGTTCAGTCTAAGAGCGCCTGTGGTATTGGGACACAAGGGTGTCCTCAGCTGCGTAAATAGGGGCAGCGTGAGTACTTTAAGCAACATACCCCCACAATTAGGGTTGTCCGAAGAAAACGGAACACTTGGCATTGTTCATAGCGTGTTGGGCACTAGGCCCTTGAAGAACTTTTTTGGATTCATTTCCTATTGGGAATCGAAATAAACGCTTCTTCAGTGATCGATATAATTCAAGTCAGGACATCAAACCAAGTGGATTTACACCCCTTTTTACCTTGATCGATTTGTTGCTGTTTATGTTAGGTAAGGTATTGAAATTTTTAAATTTCAAAGCGGTGCAGATTTACGCCAGAATGTTTTTTCACTCTGAGAGCGGTCTTGTTCGACAAAGGACGACAATCCGAGTCGTTTGACACCACCCTCGAACCCCACTTCAGTTTTCGCTAAACCGAAGTCTTACCTTTTTGGGGTTATGAGAGATCGATATCGATGGCTGCCTTGATTATGTTAGTTTAAACAAATTTTCGAAGCGGCCTACGTAATAATACCACTATATCAAACGTGAGATAAAAATCGAATCAAATTACTAACTTCCGAATTTATTAACCCACCTCCGTCGGATTTTCGCTCATCCCCCCTTATAAAATCTGTCAATGTCAGATCGGCGGTGACGTCGGTACGGGATGAAATCAGCGAGAAAAAAGGAATTTCCGGCATACAACAGAAGGTGGAGGGGGTTGTGGGAGGGGGCGACAGGGGTCGGAATTTGCATGTAAATTGAATAACGAGAGCGGCTGCTCCCGCATCAGAGCAGAGGTGCGAAGTTCCTTGTCGAGACAAGCGATGGCGGCGTCGAGACCGCACCGCCACGTCACACAGCCGCCTAGGATCCTCACGACGAAATATGATGAATTGAATGCTGAATGCCAAAGAACAGTGCAGTACAAGGGGGCGAGTCTATATTAATTCATACAATTCCGATGAAGGTCCACGTGAATTTCAAGAAAAGCTAGTGCATCCTGGAAAAATTACCTTTTGGTGTGAATTGTCACAATAGGGTGCTTGCAGAGGTCGTGAAATCGGCTCGGGAGTATACATAGCGTAAAGAAAACCATATCAAGAAGCAGTAGGAAACAAAAAACATGATTTTACTGACGGTCAAAAAAAGATATTTGCAAAATAAGATAAGGATATATTCAAATTTTTCCACGTGACTTAAAACAAGGGCTGACGTCACAGATATCTTATTGATATCAATAATCGATACTGCTACAGGTTTGCCAACTGTGCATTCGACTAGAGATGATCTGAATTCTTTAACAATACGACTCAATTTATTGATACATATTTGAAGCAGGTAATTAACCCACTAGAATTTTCGTTGTAATACATTTTTATAACTGATAGGTATCACAGTTCATCCTGTTTGTGACCAAGTTTTGCAACTAATCGAAGCCATCATTTTATTTCGGCGCATCCCATTATGAAGGAATCCAAAGATAGAATCTAATTTAAGCCCATCCCTACAAAGTGAATTAGTAATCTAGCCTAACCTTTATTCTTTTGACATTTGTACTTTTTATGTGTGACTGCGTTTTGTGGTTATAGCACTGGCTATCGATATCGAATATCAAATCACTTGAAATAATTTTTGGAATATCTCTCACAGCCGATTCCAAAAAACCAAACAAGTGATTTTGTCATGTTTACTAGGCTCTAAGGAATGCGTAAACGACATTATATTTTTTTCTGCAAGTACCCTATTCAATTGTGGTCGAAATGTCCTCATCTTTTGGGATCAATCTGGAAGACCATAACTATCAGTGTTGTGAGTTACGATTTATTTACGAGAGTGTTTTTGCCACAACTCAAAGATTTTGATGCGGACGATGTTTATGTTTAGTTTTGAAAATTCAACAAGGAGAAAAGGCCACAAACAAATCTATAAAAATGTTCCATTTTTTTTTTCGGCTTCATGGTGTCCCTGCTTATTTTTCGGAAGATATAATGAGTGGCATGATCGGGGTTGATCTTTAAGACGGGCTCTCACGATTCAGTTTCGCTGAATCAGTTTGACTGGTTCAGTAATACTAAACAGATAATTAAGGTGAGAGCACCTTTTCATTAAAACTGATCAGTGGATTTGTACTTTCAGTCAAAGTGAAAGCCAGTTTTACTTTTTATTCATTTTGACTGAATCAGTATTAAAAAATGAATACAAACTGACGTGTGAGAATATTTTCTGTCATCATGAGTGTCATCAGCTTTGGCATTTCAAAGTTGTACATAAATTGTGTTGAATAAACATCGTTTCCATTCATGCTGAATCATCTAAAATGATTAATTCAAACTGAACAGTGGGAACAAACGTCGCTTTCATTAATGCTGGATTGGTCAAACTGATTCAGCGGAACTAAACAGTCAGAGCCCGCCTTAAGTGTCGCGACATTTTAAAACATGCAAACTTCAAGGTCACGTTGTCTTGGCAGCAGTTTGAAGTCGTGGCACCAGTGTGGCGATATGGTCGCGATATCAGAATCATGTTGATATTTTTTGGGCATTTTACATTAAACGTCATTTTCATTAATGCTGAATCTGTTAAAATGATTCTTTAAAACTGAACAGTGGGAGCAAACGTCGCTTTCTAATGCAGGATTAGTCAAACTGATTCAGCGGAACTGAACAGTCAGAACCGGCCTTAAGAGTCGCGACATTTTAAAACATGCAAACTTCAAGGTCACATTGTCATGGCAGCAGTTTGAAGTCGTGGCATTAGTGTCGCGATATGGTCGCGATATCATAATCATGTTGATATTTTTTTTGGCATTTTACCTTAAACTTCATTTTCATTAATTCCGAATCTGCTAAAATGATTCATTAAAACTGAACAGCGAGAAAAAACTTCGCTTTCATTAATGCTGGATCAGTTAAACTGATTCACCGAAAATGAACAGTCAAAACCCGCCTTAAGAGTCGCGACATTTTAAAACATGCTAACTTCAAGGTCACGTTGTCATGGCAGCAATTTGAAGTCATGGCATTAATGTCGCGATACGGTCGCGATATCAGAATCGTGGTGATATTTTTTTGGTATTTTACATTAAACGTCATTTTCATTAATGCTGAATCTGTTCAAATGATTCATAAAACTGAGCAGTCAGAACAAACGTCGCTTTCACTAATGTGGGATCAGTCAAACTGATTCATCGAAAATGAACAGTCAAAACCCCCCTTAAGAGTCGCGACATTTTAGAACATGCAAACTTCAAGGTCACGTTATCAGGCAGCAGTTTGAAGTCGTGGCATTAGTGTCGCCATATGGTCGCGACATCAGAATCATGTTGAATTTTTTTTTTTTTGATATTTTACATTAAACGTCATTTTCATTAATGCTGAGTATGTGAACATGATTTCGTGAACCGGAGCAGTGAAAAAAAACGTCGCTATCATTAATGCTTGATCAAACTGAACTGAACAGTCAGAACCCGTCTTTATTGTCAGTAGCTGCTGATAAGTTACGCAAGTGGTGTATTCGTTTATCAAGTTCATTATACTTGACGAGAATAATGCTTCATAGACAAAACAGGAGCACAGGAACCTAATGAGATCGTGTTAAAACAAACTGGCGTAGTTCTTTGCATCTTATTGGTTTAATAAAGAATACTTTTGTTATCTGCTACTGCTTATCCATTTTGCTAGGTACCATTTCCTAAAAAAGAGCCACTGAACCTGTCGAAATTGCACTGCTTGGATTTCCACATACATACGAGCATGATCTGCCTGCGTAAAGACCTACTCTCAAATTGAATTAAATCCAGATCCCTCGCCGGTTGCTGCCACAGCTACGGAATTTGTTTATAACGAATTAAATATTAAAACAGGCGGTAAACACAATTAACTGCGAAGTTGTAATATTAAATAGTTGGGCAGAGAATGCCGGTTGTCATGGTGCACTAGTCGACGCTAACAGTGTTTTAATTGAAAATGGAACGCTGCAGACTTATCTTTGATACAATTTGGTGGCTGAAAGTCTGTCTACTACGCGCTTGCAAACTAATTGCCTGCCGAGTACATACTTTCTGTTTAGCGTACACTTTCGAACGGAAGAATTGCGTATGCACAGTATCGTCGAAAAACTTCCACATTATATACTAATACTATTTTTGACAAAATGTTATATTATATGGCAGTACCAAGCGCGTTGCCAGGATTTAGTTTGGGGAGGAGCTATAATATCAACGGTACAAAAACGTCTTATTATGACAGTTATTTTATAACATTAGCAGTAATGTTCGAGGTTCTTCAAAGAATCGTTTCAATAATTGACTTGCAATTTTGCCTGCATTTTCGCGTACCATCTTTCTGTGTATACAGAGGCCATTTGCTCGATTCGCCAGTATTGTTGGCATTCATACAT
Organism: Callosobruchus maculatus; assembly: GCA_951848785.1. Lineage (NCBI taxonomy): Eukaryota > Metazoa > Arthropoda > Insecta > Coleoptera > Chrysomelidae > Callosobruchus > Callosobruchus maculatus. The sequence goes on along the minus strand of CATOUR010000014.1, from coordinate 21,053,394 downwards.
AGGTCAAAGTCAAATGTGCGGTTAATTACTTGACAAGTATTCTATTATTTATTATTATTTTATTATTATTATTATTTCGACATACACTAAAATTATCGATTTTTTGGTTCCACAGGACTCGGAGTATGTGGTTTCCCATAGCTTGCTAGGAGGGACAACTCCCTTCCTCTGCCTGGCTACGCTCTTGGGCAGTACTCTTCAGTTTTATTCACAACAAACGTACTGCTTTACCAAAAAAAATTATTTGTCACCAGTTTTTGATAACTGTACGAAGTGTGTATAAAGTTTAAATAAAATCTGTTCGTTGACGTCGTTACCCTGATCATAAGTGTTGGATATGCATTATTTCTAAAAAAAATTATGTAATATGTTTTTCAACTGACATCTTCACCATTGTGTCGAATCTTCAAATAAAGTTCACCCTTAAATTATTCAATTCTGGTGACAAATTTATTAAATTAGACCAATGGAGTCGTTTAGAAACAAATATACAAACATAGAGGAGACCTCAACCTTCTTCTGTTAAGTGCAGGTATATACTTGTTTCCATTTTCTTTTTTTTTCAATTGAATTTTAGTTGTATCTGTTCTGCCCGTTATCTTTTTGTTGAGCTTTACTACTGTGGGCACTGTTTTAATCAATATCTAGCCATTTTATCTAAAACAATAGAAATTAGACTTTCTGGTATCTGATATTAGTCGAAATGTCGCATAAAAAAATAAGAAGGTCTTGTTTCAATTTTAATTTAATCCTAAAAAAATAGCAACTAAATACACGTATTAGTTTGGTAACAAGGGAACTGCTAACTGTTCTAAAATGCTTCATAAGAAAGAAATTCCAGAAAAAAGAACGACTGAGCAAACCTCAATTGGGTTTTAGAACTGGAAGAGTGAAGAGCGAGACAACTCTAGTACTCAAAAAAATCCTACCAAAAGGGGTATAAGTGTAGGTACCGGTTTGAGGTTATTAAATAGTCAGTTGACCCTCTAAAGCAACTATTTCTTTTGATTTCTTTACATTTCTTCAAACCTGTATCTGACCTGTCCTACTAGAGGGCACCTACATAAGATATGGCTCACCGTTTGGCCCTGCTAAGCCTAGCTTATTATAGTGGTGGCGTAATCTGTAGTGACCATTCACTAAGGATTTAAGGTGTTTTCTAATCAACGAAGTGATTCTGTTATGTGCTTCACCATATCATATGCTACTCCAATCCCACGAACCAAGTGCTAACCTCAACTTTAGCTCCAAGGTTAGTTATCAGCATGTTTCGGCATCCATACTATATGACTTTTGTTTACGTTCCCTATGCTGCAAAGAGATTTGTTGCAATTACAAGGTACGTCGGATGTCCAGTGAATGGATTATTTAAGTGCGTCGACTGCAGCTGAACAGTTTAAATTAAAAAGTTTGTATGTCGTTTTGCGATCGTTCTGACGCACAATTCTGCAACATGCAGTTTGTTCCCCAATCCTTAGCCTTAGTGACATAACCCTAAATAAAGAAATGTTACTGTCATTAGTATACCTCAAAAACGAGTTTCAAAGTAGACTAGAAACGATAAACGACTAACTTAAACCGCTACAAGGGTTGAACAGCAACGACAGATTATCATCTAGACAAGCACTTGGGAGAAAGTTTTAAAGTATAAGAGCAAGAAAAAAATCTAGTATGGAATAGACAACTAAAGCGAAGAAACTGTAAAGTGGATGACACATGTACGAACTTTAGATACGCGGTTTTTAGGTTCGCGAACTTACTCCAGCTCGACGTCGATGACCCACGTGAAGCTGAAGTAACTCATTTTGATAATTTTTCTAAATAAACAAAACTTTTAACAAACGCCGAACACAACAAGCGTTGCGCATCCGTGGCTTGCCGAAACAAAGTGGTGGCTTGCGGCTCGCGGTACAAGCCGAGACAATCTACGAGCAAGATTTCAAACCAGTTGGATCGCCGGCGGTTTGCGCAACGGTTTTAAAGTACGCGTACTTACGGTGATACACAGGCGAAAAAGTCAGCGAGCCATAAGTACGCGTACTAGCTCGAACGTGTATCCTTTAAGAAACGCTGATATGGCCAACATCTTTTAAACAACAAAAGTGAAGTTATCTACTTTTCCGGTTCATCATTAAAGTACTGATGCACAGAAGGCAGTAACACAGAACTGACTGTATACGGAGCAACAACAGACCTGGAGCGTAGTGGTTGAGGACAATTGTACCTTTTCAGACTATCCTTGTTCTATACTTGCGTTAAGAGTATAGGAAGTTAATCCAGAAACTAAAGTTAGTAGTAGTCCACTTATATAGGATGGATAGACAACAATCTCCTAATTTCAGGAGCACATTATTGGACCCCGTATGATAATTGAAGAATTCAAATCACGGCTAGACTCGGATACTTATCCGACTAACTTAAGAAATGCTATCAATGGAAATAAATATAGATTAAAAAACTAAAAAACAGCTTTTAAAGAGCATCAGACTGAAAAGTTAAAAATAATTCTTAAGATAAGCTTGAAACAATAATGAACGAAATATTTCCGTATGCCATACTATTAAAAAATCAAGCAGCCGACGCTTTTTTCACAATCATACCACTCGTATTAACAATTGTTTTTAACTGTTCCGTCGATGTTCTTTGAAAGCATGTTTTCTTTTGGTTTTTCAAACTTTATTTATTTTACATTTCTTTGTTAACTTTATTTAACTTTTTTAAACTGTATTTATTAATACTCTGTGTAATGAATATGAACAATCGTTTTTGATCCATATTCATAGCATTATCAATACCATTACTGCGCAAACGATAAATAAAATTGTCGAATAAATTCCACAATAGTACCAACTCCCAAATAGTTGGATGTCACGCCTTTTGAGCTCTCGTTGCTACGCCTCCGTGTAATGTTAACAAACTCAAGGTGGCTGCCCCATCTTTTAGTCAGCAGATACATCGGCTGGTCCGAAGGATTCGAAGCCATCAAAATCGTATTTGCGACAAAGTTGGAGCGTTCAATGTTACGTACGAACTCTTAATTCAAAGGAGAGGTACAAAAACACAAACATGTAGGTGAAGATAATAAAAGCGTCTTGAAAAGACATACGCCCAACATCTTGGACAACTCCTGTATGCATAGCCTACATCAGTTAAGCTTTGAAACACCAGAGGCTGAAACCTTATAAATTAAATTCTGTCTGCTGTGAGACCCTAGCAAAAATTCTCATTTAATTCATAACTCAGCCGTACAAAGAGCGGGAAATTGACGAAAGCATCCCCGGAATGTTTTCATTATATTACTCCAAAGCCTTACTGCAGTTCACTCTAAATATGTTGGCTAATTGGCCAGTATTACGCTAAACGGTCAGGGAGGGCGTTTTATGAAGCTGCCCTTACTCAAGGTCTACAACAAGTACATTTTCATTGCACTTGCTGAACTCAGAGGAGCCACTTTGAGTTTATTAATATCAGAGCACTCCAAAAATGAAAATCAAGTGGACTGTATTTACAGCAAGTCTACCTGAATCATCAACGTTCAATCACCGATCCAACATCATTATATAATGTCAAGTTGATTGACTCAGTACTTCCCACACATTACGGTAATACCATTTCATAAATTTTCTATACAGGGTGTAACTTTTAAGGATGTCTACACCTATACCACCATGTAGATCTCGGTGAGCTGATCATTTTTCGATAAGCAACATGGGTCCAAAAACGAACCGCTACGGAGATAACGCTACCGAAAGTTATTCTTGCTGACGCTTGGAGTTAGGCAATTCATTCAACGCCTCGTAATTGGCAGAGGAGAGAGGGGGTTACGGATCAGCTGCTAAGACAGATTCGGCTTGTCAACATTGAATCGTCATGACCAAAATGTCAAAAGTAAACCAAACAAACAAAACAAAAAAACATTGCAAAAAAACAACAACAAAAAACACCGAGATCAGTCAAAAATCAGTGAAGGAGAGGCTCCACGTGGCCATCGCCTTCTTGCTCGCACAATCTGGCTTGATGGATGACCGATGCAGTGGCAGCGTTGATTACCTGTGGCTGCTCCCTGACGTCTTCAGCTGCTGCAATGATGCGTGCAATCAGCTCTTCTGCTGTGTGTGCACCCCCTTGGTAGACAAGTGCTTCCAGGTGACCCCACAGGAAAAAATCCAGGGGATTGAGATCCGGAGACCGCGCCGGCCACGCTACTGGCCGCAAGGCGTCGAATTAATTGCTTAACTTCAGGCGCCAGAAAGAACTACTTCCGGTAGCGCTATCTCCGAAACGGTTCGTTTCCGGACCGATGTTGCTTATTGAAAAATGATCAGCTCAGCAAGATCTACACGGTAATATAGGTGTGGACATCCTTAAAAGTTACACCCTGTATAGCATGTAGCGTCTGAGATCGCCTTGCAACCAAATTAAAGCCCGCTCGCCCAGAAAAAACGACAAACACAAAAATCTTCGTAAATAGTTTCTTGCATCTCACTCCATAGGAGCTGGGACGACACAGTTTTTATTTTGCAATCTTCAACTGATATTCTAATCACATAGCATGCCAATTTTCTGACACTTTAAAACATGTATTTCCAGTATCAATCTTTAAACAGCAACCAAATATTCCGGGGTTTCCCAACCACCTTAACTGAGACCCCATACTACATCGCCTCATTTTAAACTCCAGAAAAAAGTAGAAAATGATTAGATACCCCTAGAGTACCCAAATACAGAAATTAAACGGCTTTTATATTGTACTGTTTCTTTTTTAATTTAGCTTCATCACAAAAATCATAGACTTATCGATCTCTACCACGTCCCAAAAAGTAATTTTGAGCTGTTTTTATATTTTTATTTTTTGGATCACTGCTGTGCCGCCTCTGACACAATTTCTAAGTACCATACGTGTTTTCCACTTTCGCTACCGTAATAATATGGTCAAAATTTCGTTAAAAATAATTTAATAATTACCAGGTTACACAATACAGAATGATCTAAAGCAATACTCGTATGTACATAACAGAAAATTCCCTTGGTTTCTGTAATAGATAAACCTAAAAAGTGTATTATTCCGCTAGGTCTTTCTTTCCCAAGTAAAGATCTCGTTATGAGTACAAGAAATTCTGGATTACAAGCTGACTTGGAGGCAGCATGTGGATTGTAAGGTAAGCAAGGCTTGAAGCTCATTATGGGCCTGCAGAAGAGTTGTCGGTAGTAGTTGGGGCTTGAGCCCAAAAGTGGTGCACTGGCTCTACACTACAATAGTCAGACCGTCATTAATATATGGCTCCATAGTGTGGTGGACCTGTATAAAGACGGAGGCAATAAGAGCCAAACTTAATAAGGTTCAACGTTTGGCATGTCTTGGTATTACCAGTGCAGTGCGCATAACACCTTTGAGTGCCATTGAAACACTATTGAATCTTCCTCCTTTGAATCTGGTAATTCAAGGGGAAGCTAGAAAAATTGGGTTCCGTCTCTGGAGTCAGGGTAGCTGGACTTTTATGAATCCAGGCAAAGAACATTCGAAGATTCTGGCAGAGTTGCATGAGGATAGTCCTATTTTGTTGGCTCCTCGCCAACAACATGGGATGCATCGCTTCAATCGCAAATTTACGGTGATTTTTCCGTCAAGAGAAGAGTGGGAGAATAGGGAAAGACAGCTCATCGAAGGAGGAGGACAGGTCTGGTACACAGACGGTTCACTCGCTAGAGAGGACTCGGGCTCGGGAGTCTACGGACCCCATACAAGACTTTCACTCCCTCTTGGGGGGCACACCACAGTATTCCAGGCCGAGGTCTATGAGATCCTTGCTTGTGTAAATCGTATTCGGGAAATTGACGGGTCTAGGAGACGGAGGCTGCTCTGACAGTCAGGCAGCCATCAAAGCACTGAGTGCCTGGAAGAAACGTCGGGACTGGTCCTGGAGTGCAGGAGGGCTCTTGACGACATCTCAGCTAAACACAAGGTATCACTGATGTGGGTACCTGGGCACGCTGGGGTAAAGGGTAACGACATGGCGGATCATCTGGCTAGGATGGGATCCGGCAACAGTTTTGTGGGCGCGGAACTAGCCTTAGGACTATCTGTAAACTTGATTAGGAAAACAACTGGAGAGTGGATCCATAATCAACACTCTCTGAGATGGAACAACATCTCTGGTCATCTCCGTCAAGCTCGGGAACTATTAGCAGGGCCTGCAGGGAGAATAGGACGATTTTTTCTATCTCTGGACAGGAGTAACTTGAAATTGCTAGTAGGCCTATTAACAGGTCACAACACCTTCAGGCGTCACCTGTTCGTGATGAGGGTGGTCAACGACCCAACGTGCACGTGGTGTGGTGAAGAGGAAGAATCCTCGGCACACATCCTGTGTCGCTGTGAAACCCTGGGTTATCACAGGCAGACTATACTGTATGCCTATTCCGTATCTCTCTTTCCGCGCGGATCGACACGGAAAGTCACCTACTGCCCGGGAGTGACGCCACTTTCCGGACGGAACACCGCCAAGTGCATTCGGTACGTCCATGCACTTTCCGTTGACCTCATAGCCGCGGAAAGGGGCACCGAGTGCGGATAGACGTCAGTGTCATTGAGTCATTTTTGACAACGTGTTATATTTGTATCGTTTTCTCCTTTAAGTGAGTTTTTGAAAGCAAGGTAAGTCTATTTTGCTGTATTTTGGTCGCTTTCTTCCTCAAGTATTCGTATTTTTACAACCAAGCCCTACACATGTGCGTGTGAGGTTCATGCAACTTGTGTACCGGGTGTTTCCTTATAATTCGCCACCCCTCTTATCTTTTTTATTTGCAGAGATAGAAAAAAAGTTCTTATATGAAGGTTTTATAGCCTTTTCTTAGCAAAATGTAAGAATGACACAAAACATTACCGGATTTAATTGTTTTTCAGCCACCATTGCTATCGTTGATAGAGGTTAACTCCCACATTTTAGAAACTTTGAAGCCAAATATTTTCAGAACCTTCAAAATAAGGTGACCGAACACTATATTTTTGACAACAAGAGAAACATATATGTCTTTCCGTCCCATAAAAATATAACTTTATACGAAAAACAGGATTTTCTACTATTTTTTCATTTTGTTCGTATTTAATTCGAAATGACAAGAGAAAACTATAAAACTGTAAAATACCCGGCACATGTACGCTGTGTTTGGATAAATTATTGTTTGAATGGCAATGGAAGAAAAATTCGTATTGTGTTGTATTTTAACCCGTGCTTCTTGTTTTAGATGGAATTTGTACTTACTGATGCTGAAGCCTTGGAGCTGATGGGGGAGGAGGAAGAATTTGAGCATCACAGGGCAAATCGCATAAGATTGAGGATCCAAATAGTGTATATAAAGCTAAATTACTGCAAAATAAAAATAATAAAAGAGTGAATTCGCCAAACCTATCAAAATAATCCACCCTATCAAACACTTGCCTAGGTACACAAAACAACGTTAAACTTAATTTGTCCACTTCATCATCGTTAAGCATGTTACTTTCAATTATATAGTCCATTTTACTAGCTTTTATTGAGATTTTGTCGCACCTAACTTATGATTGACAACAAACTACAGAATTAAATGACACGAAAATAAAAAAAAGGGAGACTAGTGTACCTTAAGTCTGAAAAATATAAAGTCTATCTTGTGCTTAAAGGCGCCATAGTCACAAGTTGACCTTAAGTATTACCAGTGCAAATAGCTGTAAATGATATAGCCCTACACATGTTCTCACAAATAAAACGTGCAATCACCATCAATTCACAACGTAACAATTTCGCTTCCCGCCTTCACTTCTTCCGAACACTACAGGCATACTCACTACACTACAAGATGACCGACTATTATGGTAGTAACCACGGAAACGAAAACGGGAACGGAAAGTTTTCCGATCCGCACGGATCGACTCGGCTATGTGCATTTTCTAAGCGTCTCGGAAGGCTTTCCGTTCCCGTTTTCGTTTCCGTGGTTACTACACCACAATAGTCGGTAATCTGGTAGTGTAGTGAGTATGCTTGTAGTGTTCGGAAGAAGTGAAGGCGGGAAGCGAAATTGTTACGTTGTGAATTTATTGTGATTGCACGTTTTATTTGTGACAAGATGGATTCAAACGATGTATGTACTTAAAGAGAATGGATAAGGACTTAGTATTGGTTAGGTTATGTGTAGGGCTATATCATTTACAGCTATTTGCAATGGTAATACTTAAGGTCAATTTGTGACCTAGGTGGACCTTAGATGGCAGTTTCTCTTTCCACTGCTGTTTATGGCGCATTTAAGCACAAGTTAGCTTTACATTTTTCAGGCCTAAGGTACACTAGTCTCACTTTTTACTTCCCACACCGATAGGTAGGAGTAATTAGCAAAAAACGAAAAATCTCAAATGTGCCTCAAACTTCGTTTTTAGGTGTTTTAGGGGTTCCTAATCATTTTCTACTTTTTTTGGGTGGGGGTGAAATTGGGGTGGTTGGGGGGTGGGGGGTTGTAAAGCTGAAAAAATGGTTATACTCATAATAGGCTGTCTACTGACCTGATAGAGAAAGACCTAGCGGTATAATACACTTTTTTAGGTCCACCCGAACATTGCCTTGTGTATTACAGGAAGCAAGTGACTTAAATTTTCCGATGTATACATACGAGTATTGCTTGAGATCGTTCTGTATTTTATAATGTTGAAATTACTGAATCGATGCTAATGAAATTTCGGCTCAGTATTACTACTTTGGCGAGGATGGAAAGCGCGTCTGATTTTTAGAAATCGTCTCAGTGGCGGCGCAGCAATATTAAAAAAACTAAAAATATGAAATCACCTCAAACTTCGTTTTTAGGCGCCTTAGGGGTTCCTAATCATTTTCTACTTTTTTTTGAGGTGGGGGTGAAATTAGGGTCGTTGGAGGGGTGGGGGGTTGTAAATCTGAAAAATTTGTTGTACTCATAATGGGCTGTCTACTGACCTGAGGCAGAAAGACCTAGCGGCATAATAAACTTTTTCAGGTCCATCCGAACATTGCCTTGCCGATTACAGAAACCAAGGGACTTGAACTTTCTGATGCATACAAAATACATACTAGTATTACTTTGGATCGTTTTGCATTGTGTTACGTGGAAACTTCTGAATTGACTTTAATGACAATTTGACACAGATTTATTACCGCGACGAGTATGGAAAGCACGTATGGTTTTTAGAAACCATTTCAGTGGCGGCGCGGCAATAATAAAAAACTAACACTATAAAAAACACCTCGAACTTCGTTTTAGATGTTTTAGGGGTTCCTGATCATTTTAAAAATTTGTTTGGTTGGGGGTGAAATTGGGGTGGTGATTTGTAAAACTCAAAAATTTGTTGTATTCATGATATATTGTCCATTGACCTGTGAAAGAAGCACCTAGTAGAATAAAATACTTTTTTTGCGGTCGACCAAGTGATGATTTGATTGCAGCGGCATCTAGACTATAGTTTCATGCTGTGGGAAAATAATAAAACTGGTATCATCGGAATGTCTGGGAAGTACTGAGTCAATCAACTTGACTACATTTTTTTACTTCCGTGTCATTTAGTTCTGTAGTTTGTTGTCAATCATAACAAGTATTTAAGTTAGATGCGAAAAAATCTCAATAAAAGCTAGTATAATGGACTATATAATTGAAAATAGCACTCTTAACGATGATGATGCAGTGGACAAATCAAATTTAATGTTGTTTGGTGTACCAAGGCAAGTGTTTGACAGGGTGGATTATTTTGATAAGCTTAACGAATTCACTCTTTTCACTCTAGTTAACCTAATTTAACAATAAAATAATGAAAATTCATTCATTCTTTATTATTTTTATTTGGCAGTAATTCAGCTTTGTATACACTATTTGTATCCTCAATCTTAAGCGATTTGTCCTGTGATGCTCAAATTCTGCCCCCTCCTCCATCAGCTCCAAGGCAGCATTAGCAAGTACAAGTTCCATCTAAAACAAGAAGTACATGTTAAAATATAACACAATACGAATTTTTCTTCCACTGCCATTCAAACAATAACATGTGCCGGGTGTTTCCTCATAATTCGCCACCACTCTTATCTTTTTTATTTGTAGAGTTAGAAAAAAGGTTTTATATGAAAGTTGTATAGTTTTCTCCTGCCATTTCGAATTAGACACGAACAAAAAGGAAAAATAATAGAAAATCCTGTTTTTCGTTTAAAGCTATATTTTTATGGGACGGAAACAAATATTTGTTTCTCTTGTTGTCAGAAATATAGTGTTCGATCATCTTATTTTGAAAGGTTCTGAAATATTTAGCTTCAAAGTTTTTAAAATGTGGGAGTTAACCTCAATCCACTATAGCCATGGTGGCTGCAAAACAATTAAATGCGGTAATGTTCTGTGTCGTTCTTACATTCTGCTAAGAGAAGGCTATAAAACCTTCATATAACGACTTTTTTTCTATCTCTCCAAATAAAAAAGATAAGAGGGGTGGCGAATTATAAGGAAACACCCGGTACACAAGTTGTGTGAACCTGACACGCAAATGTGTACGGTTTGGTTGTGAAAATACGAATACCTGATGAAGAAAGCGAGCAAAATACAGCAAAATAGACTTACCTTGCTTTCATAAACTCACTTAAAGGTGAAAACGATACAAATATGACACGTTGTCAACAATGACACTACGTCTATCCGCACTCGGCGCGGCTTTCCGCGGCTATGAATGCAACGGAACGCGGAAAGGGGCGGATCGACAGCGGGAAGTGCACGGGAGCTTACCGAATGCACGGCGGTATTCCGTCCGGAAAGTGACGTCACTCCCGGGCAGTAGGGGACTTTCCGTGTCGATCTGCGCAGGAGGAGAGATAGCACTCACTTGTGCACTTGTGCTTAAAAGATGCGCCATAGACAGAAGTGCAAAGAGAAACTGTCATCTTGAGGTCCACCTAAGGTTGACCCATCCTCTCACAAATAAAATGTGCAATCACAATAAATTCACAACGTAACAATTTCACTTCCCGCCTTCACTTCTTCCGAACACTACAAGCATACTTACTACAAGGTGACCGACTATTGTGGTAGTAACCACGGAAACGAAAACGGGAACGGAAACGGATTGGCGGCGGGTGGTGGACGGCGGAATGGGAGCGGGAGAAGCAAGATCGACAGAATTGCCGAATAGAGTTCCAGGTCTTAGGAACTAGCGCGGATAGAGGCGCAAAAGGGCCCATCGTGTGGGCCTATGCACCAGTCACATTCTGTGCTGGAAAGCCTCTGGTCCTTGTTCATTCATTCTATACAACAAATTCTTAGTTTTTCAACCCCCACCCACTAACCACACCAATTTTAATCTAATCCAAGAAAATGTAGAAAACGATCAGAAATATTTACAGTAGAACAAATTCTTAGTTTTTCAACCCCCACCGACTAACCACACCAATTTTAATCTCATCCAAGAAAATGTAGAAAACGATCAGACATATTTGAATTTCTTTCTGTTTTGCTAATAACTCTGCCACGCATGCACTGATTTCCTAACTTATAGCTGTATCACCTACTGAGACCCCACAGCAGGTCGCTACCCAAATTTCATCAGAATCCATATGCAACGGTTGCTATGATTACTAGGCTAAAGGAGCGTCAAAAGACAAACAGACGGACATGCAGGCAGACAGATAGACACATAGATGCACAGACAGACCGACAGATAGGCCGGCGAAAATGGATAACGATATCATAAAGCGACCAAAAAGCATATATCAGAATAGAAAATTTTCACGATCACAATATACCCCGCATCTATCGGTATGGGAAGTAAAATATAGTAGGTCCACCGTTACTCTCCCTTCTACTGTGGGGTAGTAGAAAATAGAAATATAGCAGCCAGTATTCCGTAGAACAGCCTCTGCTTTTATCGCATGGATTTATGGATGATGTTATAAAGAAACTGGGACGTTAAGTTTTATGACGAAATAGAAGCTTCGGCAACAGTCTCGTCGAAGTTTATAGGCAATTCTTGAGACGGAATTGATACGTTAACTGCCACTTGCTCGCCGCTCGGTGTTGTAAACCTCCAGTGACACTTTTAGGGCATCTCACCTTACCACCAAGCAGGTCGAACGGCGTCTGTCGGGTCTTGTCTGTTGTAATATCCTTCGACTGCAATTTCATGAGCAACAAGTGCTGCCATAGAGTCCTTTACCTTTGGACAGGTATTTCACATACCGGTATATATATACATAAAAATCCCGTAGACAATAGCGTTCGTAATCTAGACAAATGGCAAGATAACCCATACCTTTATTTTGATGTTAACTTAAATATTGTTTAACAAAGGTTTTGGCGTAAACTTCCGATTATGGAATGGATTGTTTCCGATGACAACTAATTCTTTTTTAACCACTAGTTTACTAACGCTTGTGAAACTGGGCTTTAGTAGTTTCTTTAATTTCTCTCCTCCTTACTTTTCGATCACTTTACTGCCACTGGAACGTTTGACGAAAGTATTTTCTGGATGGCTCAGGGTAAAACTATGTTGAAGCATTAAATTTATAGTATTTCTTTTTTTACTATTTGAATCCTGACCGTCCGTACCAAATATTTAGTAAAACAATCTTGGGATACGGTCACTTATTATATTTCCAAAATATAAATTTTTACGACGTTTCGACGCTTCTATTAGGCGTCATCTTCAGGTATTAAAACTAAAATAAAATGCCAGAAATGTCAAACAGATACAAAATGACTAACATTCACAATTAATTTTTTTAAAAAACGAAATTACAATTTAAAACAAATAATTAAAATGCAATAGAAAACTTACATTATACCATAACTGTCATATCTATTTTGCCGGTTGGTGTTAGCAATTTGGTTTTTAGTGAGAGACTGGCGTGGTGGAACAAATATACCAAGCTGATAAAATATACGTTAAAAAATCTATACAAGTAGAAAACACGAGAAAACAACTAAATATCGAGGGAGGAAGGTAAATATTGATAAGATGAAAGAAAGTATAGGCTATGTTCCATTTATTAAATTTGCATATATGCATGAAAGATTGCTTGTATCTGTCCTGAAATTCATGCTGTTAGAACTTCTTTTTATATGTATCATCTCTAAGATGTTTCTTTTATACCAATCTTTCTCTTTGCATAAAGTAAAGATTGCCCCAACTTATACATAGGACTAACTAAGCGATATTTAAATAAACGCATATATAGACACAAGTATGATATTAATAATAAGAACCTGAATTCTACCGCCCTCAGCAAACATGCTATAGAAAATAAACATACCATCGATTTCAACAACGTTAGAACTTTATGCAAAGAGAAAGATTGGTATAAAAGAAACATCTTAGAGATGATACATATAAAAAGAAGTTCTAACAGCATGAATTTCAGGACAGATACAAGCAACAAATTTAATAAATGCAACATAGCCTATACTTTCTTTCATCTTATCAATATTTACCTTCCTCCCTCGATATTTAATTGTTTTCTTATGTTTTGTACTTGTATATATCTTTTAACGTATATTTTATCAGCTTGGTATTTTTGTTCCACCACGCCAGTCTCTCACTAAAAACCAAATTGCCAACACCACCCGGCATAATATATATGACTGTTATGGTATAATGTAAGTTTTCTGTTGCATTTTAATTATTTGTTTTAAACTGTAATTTTGTTTTTAAAAAAAATTAATTGTGAATGTTAGTCATTTTGTATCTGTTTGACATTTCTGATATTTTATTTTAGTTTTAATACTTGAAGATGACGCCTAATAGAAGCATCGAAACGTCGTAAAAATTTATATTTTGGAAATATAATAAGCGACCGTATCCCAAGATTGTTTTACTAAATAAATTTATAGTCAATATAGTCTCTGTCTTTTCTATTTTTCTGAAATAACTTTGGTGATTTAACAAAGAACTCTGGAATGCCTAAAGTCGTGAAGTTTACATGTTTCGGTTCTTGCTTCATACCTGTGGCTACTCCCCCCTCTAACCACAGAAGCGAGTTTGATAATTTCAAAAACCGTATGCTTTTACTGATCTCACTAGATTAAGTTATTTGCACATTGTGGGGTTGTAGAAAATATTTACATGTATCGTAGAGTCACTGAAAAGCTTCTAGTTCTTCTTTTAAGACAGTTGTGTTTTGAAAAATACAGGAAATTAACAGTGTCAGGTCCTATTTATGCCAGTAGAATACTTTAGATGAATAAATAAAATAAGTTGACACTGCCTGTCACGAACTTAATTTTGAACCTCATTGAGAACAGTTATGGAGCACTTTGATTTCTCTTAATTTTTTGGTAACTAGATCGCTACCAATGGGAAACGATCGGAAAATAGACCTTTCTAACTAGGTATAGATGGATAACTTTCAGTTCTGCGTGATCCTTGGGAGCCAGTGTTACAAGCCAGTGTTACAAAAAACTACAGAGGGTGGCTCAGCTGCCAAGCGGCTTGCTGTGAGCAGTATGGAAAGGAAAGGAATACATAGATACAAGTCAATTCAACTACTGATCTAGTTTCAATAAAATGAAATTTTCCTACTTACGATGTTACACTACCATAAAAACTTTGCTTCAGTTGCAAAAGCAATACATCTTTGGCTTAGGCAAAAATACCATGTTTTCTACAAAACCTTTGCCATGGTTCCATACGAAAGAGTCATGGCTCTTAAAGGTGTCTTGAAGGTGTGGTCAAAAAAGTAGAAAAGAATTTACTAGGGTAAATTCAAACGGTGCTCTCACTGTAGATCCAGAAGCGATATTGACAAAACCGGCATTCTCCCGGACTAGTCTTTCATGCTGATTCCGAAACTCTATTAGTTTTTCTCTAACACCTGTAGTTTTGGCTATGTTTTGTATACGGACGGACAGACAGAGGCTCTGCATAAGCTCTCTTCAGTGAGAGCTAAAAGGTGTACCTCCTCTCAAAAAAGTCTTGGAGGAAATAATGGATTTCAGAAAAAAATCATCGGGAGAAAAGGTGGCTCTCTTCAGACAATAATAACTGCAACTGGTTCACAAAATTTCAAATATCCATACGTAGGTACTTTGACCTTGACGTGGCTATACCTAGTCATCCAGTAAATGGAAGACGATCTTTACAGAACATGTGTCAAGACCAAAGACACGTATTTTAAGGAAAGAAAGTAAAAAAAGTTGAGACAAGATAAATTAAGTTTTTAAAACAGATAAACCGGTACAATTTTTGCTCCTACTAGACTGTAAAGCACTGAACCAATTTACTGGTCCATCCTAAGAAGCAAAATGGAAAAGGGAACATTATTTTGTCGGAGAGTATATTTCAAGACACGTTGCTCATAATAAAGGAACAAGTAATGCGAAACAAAGGCAGCTATTCTCAATTCTCCAACACATTCGACTTTAGCTTTGTAAAAGAATGTTGGCCCTGTTGTCTTGAAGAACCCTATAAGGGTTGAGGCTGTAGCGTCGCACGATTTTATACAAACCCAGAACGTAATGAAACAGAATTTAAAGCTCGTAACAGCCCCCATTCTCCCTGTTCTCTCCTCTATGCGCAGAGACATGTTGCCTTTGTTCCACCAGCTCAGAACAATAACATTCTAGGGTAAAGATTATTTTTGAATTTCATAACTGGCGCCTTGGCATTCCCATTTCTACCTGCTCGACATTCCAACTGCCTTCGGAATGTCTATCCTTTCTCCAACGCGCCAAAGGTCTGACCTTATAAAATAACTTCTTATCAGCGCGGAATAGAAAGTATTTCATTACTTTAATCAAAACCATATTCTTTGGATTCTCAGACGGTAAAGTTTGCCTTTTGGCAATGCTAGAAAGACGTCGACCCTTCGACATGAGGTGAGGAGCTTTAATATTTCTTTGTCCGGAGTCTCCAGGGCTAATTACCCACTTATTGTTATCTCCAAAACAAAATAGTCGTGCGGAAATATCTGAAGTATATATACAGTAATAGAATATCGTAGGCATGTCCAGAATAAAGAAAATGTTGATGTAGCAGAAAGTTTTATGAGGGTGATATTGTAAGCTATAAGTATAATTATGGTAATACTTTTGTCCATTATATTTGGCTTCGTGTGTTGGCTCATTGGTAATATTATTTAATTGTCTTGCCTTCCAACTTTTTTTTAGGTTACGATGCCCAACGCCAGAATCGATCTTAAGGTAATACATTTTTTGGTCGTTTTATATCTACATAACGAACAGCCACGTCATTCATTTCTATCTGTCTGTCCGTCTGTCTATCTGTTGGTCTGTTGGCGTTCTTCTGGCCTCGTAATCCGCTTCATGGGAAATTTGGGCAGCGATATGCTGTGGGGTCGTAGTACGTAATGCTGCTATAAATTTGAGAGTCGGTGCATAGGCGGCAGAGTAATTCTCAAAAACAAAAAAAATCAAACTCTTCGCACATACAGGGTGAGTCAAGCTCAACGCCTCGGACTCTTGTGACCAAACCATACCACTTTTCGAAAAATTAACTTTGCGAGTGTATGTAGGTTGAGTTGGACTACATTTTAAAAATAACGAGTTTAATACAGGGTGTCTAATAAAAGCGTGACATATCAAAGTTATGTTTTTTTAAATGGAACACCCTGTATATTATTACATATTTAGATTCCCGGGTGCATTTTAGAGTGACTTTATGTACCACACATGGGACTTTAAGCGAACTGTTTAGGTGTAAATCATAATTTTGGGCGTAGGTAGGTGTCAGAAAAAAATTGAATATCGCAGCTATTATAAATCTTAAGAGGGCTGAGACTCTGCCGTGTTACTAAGCATGAAATTTGTCACCTTAGTTTAGACGGTCGAGTCCGAATTACATTTGTACTTGGAGAAATCGGTAGATCGATTAAGGAAATTTCAATCAAAGGTAACTTGATTTTTTCAAATGGGAATGCATAATTTTTTTTATACGATCAGATGTGCAATTTGATAAGCTTTCTAATGATATGTGGTTGTAAATATCAATCTCTGGTAGTCTTGATTTAATTTCAAATTTTCAGTAAAACCGGTGTTTTTCAATTTTGCTACCTATAAGCAACTTAGCAGGCCATGAAATATAAACAAAAAACTGTTCAGATGGAACAAAAGAACTAACTTAGCAGATAGTTACGGACGAACTAGAGTAAAGGGACAAAGTTATAAAAATGACTTACAACAAATCAATTCTAACCAGAAATAGCAGACATAACACATCTAAGGTGAAAAAGCAGCTGGAGTACGACAGAAATGGGTATTTTTCACAGCATACCGGCTACTATAATATTCTAAAGATTAACGATTCACACAACCATTGTGAATTTTGAAATGAAAGAAAATCTACCACGTAATGTTGCTAGCAGTTTAATAGCTTCAGAATAAAATTTCACATTTCATGATTTAAAAAAATAGTAACCGATACCTCTGACTGGAGTTCTGCAAATTCTTCAATACTCATAAGCAAGATCGCCGAAAATGAAGAATAAATTAAAAATCTGCTCACATTATTAAACATAATTTACTTGGCAGGAAATTAAAATATGATTTGTTATATGTTTTTTTGCGACCTTCCTAATAGATGCTGAAAAATTTAAAGGACGACAGTGAGAGGTATCACTATGTTTGACGGAAATGGCTTCTGTTTTATACCATTAAATATGAAATTGCGTTCTGAAGATATTAGACTGACGGCAACGAAGTTTTTCTTTCATTTCAAAGTGTTTAGTGATTTTGGAAATTTTTAATCTCTAGTACATTGCAGTCGCTAGTAGGCTGTAAAAAGTGTCCATTTCTGTCGTACTCAAGCTTCTCTTTAACCTTAGACACGTTACCGCCGTTGTTTCTGGTTAGAGTTGATTTGTTGTAGGGAATTTTTATAATCTTGTTCTTTTACTCTAGTTCTGCTGGATATTTTTGCTAAGTTAGTTGTTTTCTTCCATCTGAATACGATTTTGTTTATATTTCATGGCCTGCTAGTTTGTTTATAGGTAGGGAAATTGAAAAACACTGATTTGATTGAAATCTCGAAACTTAATAAAAACTACCATAGATTGATATTCACAGCCTGATATAATTAGAAAGCCTATCAAATTGCACATTTGATCGTATAAAAAAATTATGCATTCCCATTTGAAAAAATCAAGTTACCTTTGATTGAAATTTCCTTAATCGATCTACCGATTTCTCCAAGTACAAATGTAGTTCGAACTCGACCGTCTAAACTAAGGTGACAAATTTCATGCTTAGTAACACGGCAAAGTCACAGTCCTCTAAGATTTATAATAGCTGCGATATTCAATTTTTTTCTGACATCTACCTATACCCAAAATTGTGATTTGCACCTAAACGGTTCGCTTAAAGTCCCATATATGATACATAAAGTCACACTATAATTGACCAGGGAATCTAAATATGCAATAATATACAGGGTGTTCCATTTAAAAAACATAACTTTGATATGTCACGCTTTTATTAGACACCCTGTATAAAAGTCATTATTTTTAAAATGTAGCCCTACTCGACCTACATACACTTGCAAAGTCGATTTTTCGAAAATCGGTATCGTTTGGTCACAAGAGTCCGAGGCGTTGAACTTGACTCACCCTGTATACACAGAAACGATAATATGGAGAAATCTGTAGTTTAGGGTCATGCTCCGATTGGACGGACCGTGGCCGTTCCCCTACACGCTGGGTGGATACGACGAAACAGTTGCTGGATATGAGTATCAAGAGCACCACTGAACTTACACTAAACCGCGTACGACGGCGAACTACAGTTCTCAAAACTATTGATAATATTCGTGTCGGCAATACTCTAGCTTCGACTTAATACATTTTACGAGCGCACAACAAGTCTGTTGACATTGTGACTATGATGATGATATATTTTTCTATCATCACACCGAGTCATAATTACATTTTATATATAAAATATGAACCACGAACAGGGCACGACGAACAGAAGTATATTTTGACCCACAGTTCTGTATATACACTAAAGCGACAACATCCCATATAGGAAAAAAAAATTTGCGATCTGAGGCAAGTACCTATTTTGTGTTGGCGTATCAAATTAAAAACAGCTATATAAGTTTCCAGTAGGGCTTTGCATGGGGGACCCACGTGACTGCGTGGTGAACAGCGTCTGCCTTCGATAGTGGGGCAGCAGCAGCCTTGTGCGCGGATAGCGCTTGGGTGGGTGACTGAATTGCACCAGGGTGACTGAATAGTTTGGACTGACTATCGGTGTCGCCGACAAGAACGCTGAGCGGAGCACCTCGCGCGGCCGGCACTTTGGATGATCCATTCCAACGATGCTAGCCGTGCACCGTCCCCTCTCGGGGAGTTATAGAACAATAGGCCTTAAAGGCTTCCGTTGTGACGGCTTCCAGAGGTAAAAAGAGGGCTTTGCATGTCCACGGATTGCCTATTGAGATGTCAACACCTTCCCAACAAAAATGTTATTTTAGGTAAAGGTAAATGTAAACCAAAAAATCTGTAACATACCTATTTATAAAAACAGAATGATCCGATGATATAGGAAAAACGGAAAAACAAATCTGGTGAAGTACTTCCGTATATCCTTTTTCTACTATAATACAAAGGTATCATATCTCACAAGTATTTATAACTATTATAGATAGTAAAAGCCGTGTTTTATCAGAATGATTCAGTAATTAGATTTTCTTTTCATCAACATATTATTCATACGAAAGGTCTGATCAAATTGGTGTGCATCGTGTTTGTCCAACAGGTAAATCGTGTGTTTAGAATTGTGAAAAATGCAACAAAATGTTATTTCTACCACTTTTTACTATAATACAAGGATTTATAATTGTTATAGTTAGTAACATTTCTTTATCAAAATAATGCGGTAATTGAATTCCATCTCTTCGTTATTATTTTTTGATAGCCCAACAATCCAGTCATCAAAAGTACTGCTTTTGTGGATTCTGGTTGGCTGTGCTAAACGGCCGGTTTATCCTCCAGTCAGACAGGAAAATGCAAATTTCACCCATCTAGGATAGAAAAGCAGACTAGATAAGATACTAGATGGTTCATAATGGCCAATTATATATATAGCATGTCATTTTTCACCTTTTTGCGGTAAATTTCAAGAGAAATTCATAATTTCTCTGATTGGTCAAAGCCTTTGTTAAAATGCGCGTGCTGATAAAATCGGGCCTTATAGTCTAACAAATAACCTCCTAAGTCCTAGGCAAGCCAATGCTTATGCGATTTTCAAGAACACAGCTGATCTCACAATTATTGCATATCTAGTTACCAGGTACTTGAAACAAAAGCCACTATTTTGGGAAAGCTGCTCAATCACAGAACGTATTTGTACTCAAACTTCTTTTTTACGAGTACTTTGAGCAAGGCTACTACAAAGAGCAACGATATAGTTCAAGGCCGCGAAATTAAGAATTAAAAATTAGAGAATCTTTTTCTGGAAAAGAGCTTATTATATAAATCTAAAAAACGCCAATAATTCCTAAAAGCTTTGGACAGTCATCACAAATACAGAGCTAGATCATTGCGTTCGATTGAGTTCAGTCAAACTAAACGGAGAGACATGTAATCCTTCTGTAAGTGAATTCATAAATCCTTGATTTATGGAATCAGAGCTTTAGGCATAAGGAGGAACATGTATAAAATTTCCCAGATTTTACAAAAGAGAGCAGCAAAAACAAATATCCGTACTGCATTTTGTTAAAAAATAACTTGCACTGCCTCTTGTGCTACTTGCGCTATTTTCCAGTAAATAGTGATCACACTGTCTCCCTTATTCTAATTTAAACACCCATAACCTATGTACCACTGAATATGGGATACGTATATGACTACTCTTGAAATTTTATTTCTATGTAGCTTAAATGCTGACATCTCACGCTACTGCTGTGAAATACGAGTTTATCCGAAAGACTTACCGCTGGCATAGGATCCATGTAGCCAATTCATTCTTATTTGGACTTACCTGAAAAGAAAAAGAAAAGTTAGTGATAATAGGTATTTATATCTGCAATGCATCGGTACAAAGTGAGTTAATATAGAATATAGTCCAATGAAACCTACGCTTTTCAAAAATTGCTTTAGACTACATTTACATGTATGATTTAATTCGAACTGAATTCGACGTACCTAGATATTCAATACTGCATGCCAACACTACAAAATTCGGATTGAATGCGAATTCAGTTTCAAGGTCCATACCGTTCATTTCTATATATATATATATATATATATGCGAGTTTTTCTACGGCTGTCGCCGTTTCTCGCTTCCCTTTTCCTATCATTGTCGATTGTTCCAGTCTCCTTCCTGGAGACCTCTCGCGCCCATGGCTTCATCAATATTATTTTTCCAACTTCTTGGTAGTCTGCCGCGTTTTCTCTATATATCTATACTCTTTTTGGCCATCTGTGGTCATCCATTCTTTCCAAGTGCCCATACCACAGCAATTCCTTCATTTCGTTCATATCTATTATAGTGCTGTCAACATTAATTCTCTCCGTAATTCTTGGTTGCTCGAGTCTGGAGATACAACTACTTCTCCTCCAGAAGTCCATCTCTACAGCAAGTAGCCTTTCTTTATCTCTTTTAGTAAGATCCCAAGTTTGATCCATAGGTACATATACTATCTACAATGGTTTTGTATAATAGTGTACTTTGTCGTTTTTGTAACGCTATCATCCCAAAGTACAGAATTTAGCTGACGAATGACACGTTTACCCTGATTCACCTTTTTCGTGATTTCCTCCTTGCTCCTACTATTTTCCGCTAATGTTATTCCTAGGTATTTAAAGGATTGACAATGTTTTATTGTCTGTTCGCCGATATCAAGGTCCTGCTTACTGTTATCTCCTACGACCAGATATTCGGTCTTGTCTATATTTATAGTGAGGCCCCATTGTTTACACTCTTTCTGGAGAGTCTTCAACATGTAAGCAGAGTCTTCTTCGTCAGCCGCAATTATGACTAGGACGTCTGCAAATAGGAGGGTGAATAGAGTCTCTTCTCCTATAGGAACACCCATTCCACTACATTTACGCTTCCAGAATGTCAAGACTTGTTCTATATAAATTTTGAATAGGAACGGAGCCAAAGTACATTCTTATCTGAGGTCCTTGTTAACTTGGAAGCTTTCGGATAACTTTTTTCCTACCTTGACCATGCTACTACAACTAGTATGTAAGCACTTAACGGCGTTTATGTAAGTCATACTGACACCTTATTCATGCAGACTGGGCGACAGCTTACGTAATGGCACCATGTCATATGCCTTTTGGAGATCAACAAAGGTTAGGTGAACGGATCTTCCTCGGCGAATACGTTTCTCCGGGAGAAACCGTTCTTTTCTGAATCTGTCATATCCTCTCTGAACAATAAAAAGACAAAACAAAACTAAATCGTGAACATACAACGCTTTCAAAGTCCGGATACTCAAAAAAATTAGGATAGGTTATAGGTTTTAGGTTACGTGATATTTGTGGGTTAGGATAGTTTTGACAGCTTGCTCGCCGCCCCACGAAAATGATACAAATCTATCTGAAAGCTAAACATGTAATCACATCAATAGCCAGATATGATGTCGTATTCAATTCAAATTGAATTCCCATGTAAACTTAGTAACCGTTTCTTGAACAAGAATTCGACTGAACAATAGCGTGATATAGCATTTTACCTGTACTACATTTGCACAACTATTGTTCAAGGAATCAAGGAATCAATTTTGCGCATAAAGATCGTGCTTTCAACAATCAGGTTTCAGACGTTAGGATTGTCAACATCGACAATCACATCGTATAGGTGAAAGTTCTATGATGTACGTCATAGGCTATAAAAGGCTAACAACCAATACATCTGTTTTTGTGTTTGTATATTGTACCTGTTGCAAAATTTGTTACTATATAACACTGTTACTGTTACTGTTACTATAACATAATTAATAATCTAAGAATCTGTGCTATGGAAAGCAATATTGCATCAGTGTTTACAGCTCATGCGCTCTGTCAAACTGTTTTGCTCCTTTCTCTGTTTACCTATTCCATGGTTCATGTTAAAGTGCTTCATATCACAAAACCTAAAAACTAAGAATTGGCCTACACTTGCCGACATAAGGGAGATGTCGCCAAGTGACTTGTCCACCTTCCCAAAATTGTCAGGATGGGGGATGACCTGAGAAAACAACTCCCTGGGAGGATGCACAATGGGTCGGTTGTGGCCTGAGTGCATTCGAAGTACTGATCCTCCACACTCTATAGATACAGATACAGAATCATCAGAAATCAACTATATACATATAGTAATGTAATTTTTGAGCCTTATTCTGTAGCAGCCTCTCTAAGTCATTGTGCTATGCTGGCCTATCATTACAAACGCACGTGTCGAAAAATAAAATTTACTAAGGTCTGAGACACCTCTGACAAATGCTACAGAGGTGGTTGAAATAGTAGTTAAATGTATCTTTCACCATTTATCTATTTAGCGTATGGTTGTAGTACACATGAAAGAAGGTAATAAAAGAAGTAGAACAATTCAGGCAAACAACACGAAGTAAAAAGAGCTGTGATCTAAATAGTAACCATAACTTAGTATCGAGGCTAGAAACCCATTCTACGGCTGATGTCTTGGCTTGGAGGAAGTCCTCGTTATTGCTGAATATGCCCTAAAACCAAAATCTTGCACTGTCTGCTTAGCAGTTTGGCGTTCCGCACCACAGTTGCATGGTGGGTATTCGCTCTTGTTCCATTTAAACAACAAGTCAGCGCACACACCTTGCGACGCGCGAATTCTGTTTAGTATCGATCATTCCTTTAGGTGAAACCCAAAACCAGGGGTTATTGACCAACAGCTATATTAATATTCACTTCATCTGGTTTTTGGAGTTGCCTAACATTTCTGCTCATCTAGTTGTATGGTTAAAACCATCAGACTCAGGTTGTAAAGCTGTTGTAGTTGGTAGTATTCTGGACTATAGTCTGCGCAAAGAGAGATCAGGTATGTCTTCATGGATTGGTAGGGAGGGATTTGTTTTGATTTTCTTATATCCTTTCCGAAGGAAATTTTCTCAACAAGTGGGTGGTGGAGCTATTTGGTTGGGTTGGGTGGCTGGGGTTGACTTGTTGCGTCCCGTAAGCATTTATACATTCCGTACACGTATACAGCACCTAGCACAATCCCACTGGTCAGATTTGAATTTTGAACCAATCAAACTTCAAGTGCCGTACGTGTGTACGAAATGTAAACCAGTGCCATATGCACTTACGGAATTGAATATTGTTATGCGGTAAGCTTCGAGTACCATACGCGTGTATGAAATGTAGATCAGTGCTATATGCACTTACGGAATGTAATATAGTTATGCGCATGTCAAACGTATGGCTATGGGTAGACTTTTGTTTCAATTTTTGCGATTACAGCGCGATAGGGTGGTTATATGTTTGAAATCGCCATGCATGCTGAGGCAAAGTTATCTACTAAATATAAATATTTTAAACGGAGTCCTGGAAAATATAGATCAAACCTATCGACAATCTATTTCTATCCCAAAATATTAAAACAAATAAACCCCGAAATAAACCCAATGCAATTAAATATGGTTCATCCCACTGATTTTATATGACGTTCTTTTTTTGTTTTGCTACATTCTTTAATGTATTTAATGTTATAAGTAATGTATGTTTTCTTTGCCCACTGAAACTTAATACTTAGTTAACGTAATACACCAGATGTTTGCAATTATTACATTTAACATCTCGTAAAAAAAGGCAAAAATTATGTAATAAAATTTACTGCAGTTCAAATAATATATAGTTAAAAAATGGTTTTCGCCTAAATCGCTTTCACCTTTGTAAATTTTCAGCTGCATTAAGTATTACATTCCGTAAGTGCATATAGCACTTATTTACATTCCATACTCGCGCATGGCACTCAGAGTTTGATTGGTTCAAAATTCAAATCTAACCCAATGGGATTATGCTAGGTGCTGTATACATGTACGGAATGTATGAATGAGTCCCGTAATGGTTGTTGTCATACAAGAGTTTAACTATGCGTCTTATCAGTCTAGTATGGGGGGGGGGCGTTTAGATACAGTGATGAGCAAAATCCAGCCGCATCTTTCACCATAACAATAAGTCGTTTTAATGGAACTGCTATGAATACCAGATGATATTTACTTATTTCCAGTAAATCAGGTACGTCTTCACCCCTGCCAGAACCCTGCTGTTCGCTAACGAATATTATTTCTCAAATCGCCCGGCTTCCCAGAAAGACACGTTCCTCGGCACTGATAGAAGAGGGGCGGGGGGTGTGGAAAGAGGGAAGCAACTTAGTTTCTCTCGTGTCTTGCGATGTTCATTAAGGGTGTTTGTTTACCGTGGCTGTACGCCACTCCCGCAACCATAACATCATCAAACGCGTTTCTCACATACGCTCCTTCATTACGGAAGGGGTACGGCAACGAATAAACCGGCTTTACTAGGGCGTCGACGCTACACCAGGATAATTTGTTCCATCTTAGGGGTAGATTTTGGTATGTGATGTCAAGCAATCACTGCGACTGTTCAAAAAGGACTACGCACATTTATACACTGGTGAGCGAAACATTTAAGCGCTTAGGAAATTGCAAGTCATTTTGGTTAGCTACTGAATCATCGGTCTAGTATACTAGTATATAGTTGTAACCTGCCAACCCATATATAGATCTATCTCTATTTTTGTTCTTTTCTCTGGAAAGTTACGTCTCTCATCACTAACAAGTTCCTTTTGTCTGTACCCCCACTGTTCGACAGATGGCGCCTTTGTTAGATAGAATTGTTATTTTATTTATTTAATCGCAAAAATTGTACCGATAATTAGTCTTGTTTTTTTTTAAATAATTAGGAACACATTAAAAATCACCTTCCAATCTTCTTTTTTTACGCTGGAAGATTACACTAATGACTTAAAAATAAATAAAAGCTCGGCCCAGCTCGGCGCCTTGGCCCACTATTCAGTGTTGCCATATTTCAATGCTCCGGCCTAGTGAGTAGAGTCGGTCATGCTCAATCGTAATCCACCATGGCGTACTAAGTTCCAAGTTATCATATCGTTACGGTAACGCATGAATTAGGGCAGATATATTATTTTCTTTGGTCAAACTATTTCTCAATGGCACGCAATTTGCTTGTTGAGGTTCCCTACTATTTTTAACGAACAAAGTTTTATTTTTGGTTCTTATTTTGTATCATGACTTTCTTTAGACCGCCTCGCATAGGTACTAACTTAGGCCTCAACTCTTTTGTATATTTTATGATGAAATATATCAATGGAATATGTGACTATTATGATATTAGCTATGATCCCTTACCATCTATTGTAGGCAAAGCAGTTGCATTGTATTATCGTATAGGCTAATTCATTTATACGTATACGTACTGTTGGGCAAGTAAAACATATTATTATTATTATAACTGACCACCGCCATATAAGAGGTGACTTATAGCCAACCTTTTAGGAGTAAATTTTGGTATATTATGTCAAGCAATCACTGAATAGTCATTCATAAAGGATTCTGCAGGTTTATATGCGAAGCAATCTTACAGTAAAGTTACTTGAGATCTTTCTCTTATGACGCCGTCCCATGTCGAAAGTTGGCTATCCAAATAGCTAACCTAATTCTAGACACCGCCATGTGGAAAACGTCAGGCGATGAGAAACCAAACCATCTTCGGTTGTCAGTTCCATGTATGATCAATCGCAGAAGTTCGTATGATGCTTAGATAAGGAAAGAGGGGGTACGGCACGCCCGTTTGATGCTATAAGAATTAGCTGTGACCGAAAATGAATAGCTGACAAAATATTTTTTTATGCTATTTAGCGTCTTCAAGACCAATCATCGTAAAATATTGTGGTGTGCATAATGGTAGGGTGCGCAGCTTACGGTTGTAAGAGCCACCGCAGCAGTAAGGAGCCAGGAATCACATATCACAGGTAAAATGTTGGTACATTTTGGTAACAGAAACGTCATTCGCGCGCTTCTACCTCTCCCTTTTCTTGTCTAAGGTAAAACCTATATAGAATTTTCAATTCTATGCGACACTTCATTTCTGTTCCTCGGCAGGTGTATTGTGTATCGAAACCTCAGGATTCAGACATTTGCCACGAGAGAATTTGAAGAGGAATCACTAAGCTCAGGTAACTGGTCCAACGTACTGACATTGTATGGTTTGGGTCAAAAGTGGACTACTTGTCTTCCCATCGCTACTACTACTTGGATTTTCTATTGTCAAGCGGAAGGCCAGAGACAGCGCACACCTAGAGGTATCTGAATCAGCCCCATATGTGTAATGCAATTTTTTGTAGTTTCCGAGTTATGCATTTTTTTCTGAATTTTAGAGAACTCTCTACCTCGATAACTTAAAACTGTTTCAAAAGAAAAATTAAAAGACTTTTTCAAATTATTTTTTTTGACAATTAATCTCAAAGAGCTTACTGTTTATACGTAAAATAATCGGCTTCGTAACTTTCACGAAAGTCATGAAAATTTTGGTGATCAACAAAAAGTGTGCCTTCATCGGCACCGGTCACTTGCGTCATAAATTAAACATTTGTTAAAAAAGACCCTATTTCTTGATAAAAAACTACAAGGAGCGCATTCTTCAAAACCGGTTTTTACCTGAGCGAGAACAAAAAGAGCTAACGCTAATGCAGTAAACAATGTTAGAAAGAGACAGTTATAATATTGTTGTGATGTCTTTTCAAAATGTGTCATCGCATAGGTTGCTCGTTGTCTTTATTCAGTCGTCTGTCTGTCTTTGCGGCTTTAAAACGATACGCTCTTGTTTGGTGAATTATTTTGACAATTGGGCTTTCTTTACAGACTATTGAGTGCACACACATTCGAAATTTGGCTTTCCCTACGGACTCTGAGTGCTATCGGTTTGCAATGGTGTTGTTTCTGTTATCTGACTACTTGGCTATTCCTACGGACCTTGTGTGCGTGACTGGGTTTAACAATGCTATTTTCTGCAAAAGAGAATATGCAACAAATGGATAGGTAGTGGTGGACCCACTGATTGGCCGCCACGGTCACCTGACTTAAATCCGATAGTTTCTCGTTTGGGGCTACTACAAAGAACTAGTTTATGCGGAAGTGTATCGAAACAGCAGCGAATTACGCAACAAATTAACACAGGCTGAAGAAACAATAAAAAACAATCGAAGAGCTTTTGTTAATTTAAAAAACAATTTTTTCAGAAGATGTAGATTACGCATCTAACAAAAGGTTGACATTGAAAAATTCTTGTTAAATTTAATAAACTTAGTGAAGAAATCTGATAATTTAGTTTCATTTTACAATTGCTCACAAAAAAGAAGTCGTACATGTAAAAAAAATCTAAGCAAAATGACACAGGTGGTCATCTGTCGGTATTCTGATCGTACTGAATGTTTTTTATTGTGATACTGACAATCATTCTGCTATTAGTGCCCTAAAATTAATTATTGTTTAATTTAAAATCCTATAGCTGATTTCAAGAAATATCCGCCTCTTGTCGTTGAAGGTCGATTGGAGCCAAAGTAGCCCTACTAAGTACCCTTTTTTTTTAACGATTATGATAGCTGATAGTGTGTGAAGATTTTATATCTGCATATAAATCATTAAATCACCTCTTTAGGTTTTTAGTTGAGAGTCATAATTTACAGAACGTAAATTTTTCACTTTACACTCTAATTTTCATGACTTTCATCAGATTTACTAATCTGATTCCTTTATGTATGAACAGTAAACTCTTGAAGATTAATTAACAAAATAGAGAATTTAGAAAAGTCTTTTAATTTTCTTTTTTGAACAGTTTCAGGTCGTCGAGGTAGAGAATTCTGCAAAATTCAGAAAAAAATTCATAACTCGAAAACTACAAAATATTGCATAACATATATGGGGTGATCCAGATACTTCTAGGTGTGCCCTATCTCTGGACTTCCGCTTGACACTACTTTTTGAAACACCCTGTAAAAGTATTACGACTCATAGATAGATATAATATATACCTAAGGATATAAGCGTTATGACCATGAGCTTCCCTTGATATTAAGCATATAAGAATACATTTTTATTCGCTGAAGCAAATTCAATCTATATTCTCTCTTCCAACATCTTGAGTGAGTGCTATTTCTTCCTAGTTGAATTTGGACCAACTATAAAAAATTACTGTTTTGGACGATAAAATCAAAATGATTGCAAAGACCCCAAATTTTTATTCTAATGGCATAAATGAAAAAAAATGGTATTTAGTGAGTCAGAGAGAAAATTCCGTTAACAGATTTGTATTAAGCAGTACCCATAGAAATAGGTATAATAATATTTGTGTCGGTAATACTCTAGCTCCGACTTAATGCATTTTACGAGTTCATAACACGTCGGTTGACATATTGTGACTATGATGATGATAGAAACAGGTATGCTATTGTGCAAGCTGACATTTCAACGCAAAACTCCCAACCATCATCGGTCTCTGATCATTCCGGAGTTCGACAATCTAATCCCGAATATGGGGGAATAGTTTAATCCGGACAGTAAGTTTCCTACTCTAGTCATATTCGTGTAATACCGGCCTTGTGTCACAATACTCCTAATCCCTAGGGATCTGGAGAAACAAACGCGGAGCCGTCATTCTGGTGAACTTTTCCTCTCGGGTCAAATCGTGACAAATAAAAAGTTAGTCAATGTGTCGTTAGAAAGAAGTAAATGATTAATCTCCCTCCGCTTTAGCTCACTTCCGCTTTTTGTTTTGGGTCACGCGTGTGCGTGTGATACGAATAAATGTCGCTTTAGCCCAACTGGATACGAGGGTAGTGTTAGCTGCAATAATACTAACTATATGGTTTCTGTATTAATAAGCCTACATCAACTACTTTGGTTTGCTTTCAGTCTGAGCTGATTAAACACATGGAAGCCAGACAGCAGGTAGATGCTATACAGGGTGTTTTTTGAATTTGATAGTTTCCCACTCTGCCATCGAAAATCACTTATTAAAAGAAAAAATGCCGCGACACGTCAAAATATTTGTCAATAGGACAACTTCTCAACGAAAAACTACTTCCCTCCCCTCTTTGTACTCTCTACCTCAAAGCGTCATCCCCTTCAAAAATTTAAATGACACGGGTTTTCGAGCCAAAGCTTGTTTCAAAGGCATGCCGAAGTCCTTTATTTTGACGTTTGATTTTTTGAAATCGGCAGATTTGTTTTCGAGAAAATTAGAAAAACCTTTATGTACCTTAATTCGTTCAGATAAGAAACAAAAATACAGAAAAATACCACATTTTTTTGCAATACGCGTTCAAAATATTTCCTGTTATTGGGCAAGCAATGATATAGGTGATTCTCAAATTCCTGACGGACAGTTGCAAAAACATTGGAAATTTATGAATTGAATTTATGATTTTATGGTGCCCAAAACAATGCATAGGTATGTTGTCCCAACAAGCATTTAAAGTTAAATTTCCCTCTTTTTTACTTCCAAGCGAGCCGCATACCCTGTTCCATCAAGTCAAATTTACCTATTTTCGAGTTGTTTTTCCCAAAGTTGGGAATGAAATCAATGCAATTAAGAGGTGAAAAATAGGTAGTGATAGTTTTATGGATCATAAAGACAAAGCCTATTTTGGTGCTAATTGTCTAGACAGAGGTAATAAAATAATTGGTAAAAATGTGGTCGCTAATGCCCTAAACAGGCCCAAATATGAGCCTACAATGGAAGATAATTATACTGAATGTGGTTGACAACGGGTCACAGGAATTTCGTTTATAGTTATTCATACTATGAAGTTTCCAACATGGGCGACAATATGCCTAATACACACCTAGGTATAAACAATAACTAGATCTCCATACCCGTTCTACAAACCAAAATTTCGTTGCACAGCAAAATTTATTGTGAATATTGGATACGATACTACGAAAAAACAAGCGGGCCTAAAAAAATCGGCGTATTTTATAAGAATATAAAATTATAACAACATTGTAAAAGATTACCTTGAATTCCATTATTTCAATTTTTCTCAGCTCGGTGTCATAACTTGGATACTTAAACACTTAAAATACTCAAACACTGAAAATTTATGAACCATTTTGATTTTATTTAGTGTAAATGTTAAATATTTATGAAACTTTTTGTTGTCAATAAGGCTACCGTAAATAAAAAGCGACGGGGAAATGTTTATCTACTTTGAAGTTCAAATTCACCTATTTTTTTTTCTTTCAAGCGACTTTGCCTTAAACAAGTGATAATCGACAACATATGTTTGCCCTCAAAGTTCGCTATTCCTTTATTTAAGTAAAAATCTGGTCACAAAACTCAGTGAATAATACCTATTTAGAATTAGGTCGAAATTTGGTAACAAAAGGTAAAGGAATGCTTCAGCGATGGTGACATCATTCCTACACGATCGTTGTTCGATGCGATTTTTAGAGACAGCAGTGATCGTATGTTTTATTATAAATAGACTGTAATGAAGCTTCCTTTATCTTTAAATAGCTATTGACTCATTCCGAAGCAAATATTCTGCTTTAATTATTTATTAACCTAGAAGCTGAAGTCAAAAGTATCGCTGAATATCGAAAACGCAACTATCGACATTCGATGATTTTGTACTAACACTACTAAGTCTATTCGGAGAATCTAACCTCAATCCTTATGGATTTTTGCTTTTGGCTTAGCGTGGTTGCTTTTGCTGAAAGAATTTCTACGTCCTATTTAAAATGGACACGTTTAAAGTAGTCGTTGTTATGAAAAATAGAGGGGAATCGTTTTGACTGCGTGCAAGCTGATGTTGCTCTATAGAGTTAAGTTAAAATTAACCTATTTTTTTCTTCACATGCGGCCTCCTCAGATTAAATAAAATATCAAATTTGGACATTGACTATAAGGGACCCAGTAAGTCAAATTTTAGTAATAAATTTGCTATTTTAAACCCACAATTATCCTTCTCTGTGTTTTAACTATTAAGCAAAGAGTTGGGTAAAAAATTACCTTTTAATAACCTGAATGGCTCCTTACTGTGCTCTTAGAATTTGAAGAATTTTTTAATGTTACAATGGACTAAAATGATGGTAAAGGTTTTAACCAAATACTTTCTTGGCATATGAAAGCAAAAATTATATCAAAATCAAGTAATTTCGAACCAAACATTATATTTTTGAGGGCCATTGCCTTCAAAGGCGATATATACGTTAGAAATCTCTAATTTAATATGTACTAAAAGGACTAATAGGGAATTTTAACTATCAAGGCATTTTCGTACCACAAAATGTAAGTAGTTTGCTACCTCATTGGGTTATTCTATACAAAGAATTGAGAATTACGGCTGGATTTAATTATTGGGTTGGACCTTGTTACGAAATTTACTTAAACGGAAGGCTCTGGATGAAGCCGGTCAAGTTGAAGTTTTGGGTAATTTTGGCATAAATCCTAATACTTCATTATGCAAAATTGAAGATGCAACTGACATTTCCATTTGGCTCACAGCTTGACATTTGCGATATACAGTGTGGTCCAAAGAGTGTGCAACAAATGGGATTTTTTTTATTAGCTGCACAATCAAAAATCCAATATTACCAAAAGTTAGTGCATGTCCGATAACTAATTTAGGTGCACTTAGAATGGTTCCAAGTTCATCAGTATACGGGGTGAATCAAAAAATATAAAAATTGTACAAGAGTAAAGTACCCTTATTATCAAAAATTCAGCAAAATGTTATTAACAAAAGTTGTTCAGAATTAAGAGCTATGCCTAAATACCAAAACTTGGCCTCCTCTGAGAAAAATTTTTTTTTTGAAAAAAGTGCAATAACTCTCCCAAAAATTTTTTTTTTTTTTAGTAAACCTGTTTGATACACTAATTGAAATTGAATTAATTTTGTAGAACTTTATTTAAATTCAAGCATTTTTGTGAAATTTACCTGAGGTTAAAATTTTTTTGGGAATCACAAGCTAAATGTTTGTTGCAAGGATATTAAATATGGCTTTATAATTTCGGAAAAAATCTTTTTACTAAGGCAAGAGGTTGCTTATAATTACATGCATATCAGAATAACTCTCAATAAAACCGCAAACCTTTTATTAATTTTTTATTTCTAAACATGTATTTAAATTAATCCACAAACATGAAATCTTGCAAAAAAAAATCATTTTTTTTCTCAGAGGAGGCCGAGTTTTGGTATTTAGGCATAACTCTTAATTCTAAACAACTCTCGTTAATAACATTTTGCTGAATTTTTGATAAGAAGGGTACTTTACTCTTGTACAATTTTTATATTTTTTGATTCACCCCGTATACTGATGAACTTGGAACCATTCTAAGTGCACCTAAATTAGTTATCGAACATGCACCAACTTTTGGCAATATTGGATTTTTGATTGTGCAGCTAATAAAAAAAATCCCATTTGTTGCACACTCTTTGGACCACACTGTGTAAAACATCCTATTTTAGTGGTTGGAACTGGAGAGCCAACAACTGTGATTTTTGAATGAGTTCTATTCTTGACGTATTTTGGTTGAATAAAAGTAGGGGAGAGTTGGCTAATACGCGATAGCTAACGTTGTTTGACTCGAAACTCTCTATCCATGCCACTGATACCTACTCTTTGTTTAACTGTGACTTCGTCGTTCATTCCTTTCCAAAATCAAATTTAGTTACTCCTGAATAGTTTGGGGATAACACAAAAAAAATCATATTTGTAAGCAAAGGTGAAGGATCTTGTTTTGCCTTCCTGAACGGATAAAATGTGTTGCATATTAACAAAAAAATACTAAAGTAAAATGTATTAATCGGACTTAAAAGCAGAAAACGTTATGCGACTCATATTTATAATAAAAATCGAACGAACAGGGTTAACACCGTCGGTTTCAATCCCGACGCATGTTTCGTGAGTTCAAAGTTGATAGCCCTGGCACATCAACCAACCGTCATTCGTTATATTATGAAGTTCGTTATTGTTTCGAAGCCTGAGAATCGCTTCGACGACCTGTCGCGTACTTTCCTCATTCTATCCTCTACGGGATAGTAGGTATCCCGGTATCCGATTTTATCCGACTGCTTAGTGTCCGGTTTTCCAAAATTTTCATAAAAGGAAGTAGATGCCATATCCACAGATATCACAAAACATAGTCAATTACTCACAAAAGGCAAACAAATACTCACATTTACTGAACTTGCTTCTTTTAAGCAAAAAATCAGTGACTAACTATCCGCAAAACTAAATAACATAGCCTTCCTTTTTGAAGTTATCAATTGTAACTCCCCACAGTTCAACACTTGATTAGAATAACCTCCTACTGCATCTGCACATGCTTTATTTACTTCGATTATAACCAATAATTGTCGGACTGGGCTTCTTATTCAGGAATAAACGCCGTTATCGAGTTTTACTGTCCTGTTTTGGCTAACCTTCCCCTATTCGTTTATAAAACAACTTGAAAATTTGATAGAATGTAGTTAAAATGCCAATAATGATTTAAAACATATGCCAATAAGTACTTTAATTATGTTTTCTATCATACCTTACAGTGAAAGCTAAGGTGTACCAACAACTGGGCTACTTAAGGCCAATTTTTTCCTCCAAGTCAAAGAGTGATCCGTACTGTTTTTCCAGGTTTCTTTGAGATCGTAGTTTATACTCAGAAGGCAGACTATCGCGATTCTAACAGTGGGTCTCAGTTTTGGCTGCTCCAGTATCCCAAAATCACCGTTAGCTATTTGGGATGTTAGTTTACATAAAATTAAAGCTGTCTCCTGGAATAGCTGTCCGTGTCATTTAAAATTATTTTCCTCAATATCCATAGCTCTAATAAAGGCCCCAAGATGGCCTAAAAGTAAATAAAATCTATGTCAAGCATAATATACGAATTATATCGGAGAGCCAGAACATGATGAAGCACCAACCATTTAGTCTGGATAATCAGAAAGTTGGAGTTAGCAATCTATGAATATAATTAGGGTGTTGGATATTTATTTTCACAGAACAAATTAACAGTACTTTGACACCTGTCGAGAACAGAGCTTCGGTAAAATCATGCAAAGTTGACGCTACCTCGACCAGTCACCACGTCAGCCGGCGGCGCATGCACGTAATTTCCTTTCTGTCTGTGTATTTTTAGCTCAATATCAAAGCCTGCGCGATTAGAGAGGCCATTTATCAGAAATTTCCAATAGTCGCACATTATTGTTTCCACTAAAACAGAACTGGGCACTCGAAAAACGGAAATGCCAATTTTTCAGGTGGAACTGTTCATATTCGGCGCGTATTCCGAAAAATGTTGATGGTCGTTTCAACAGCTCGTAGACGAGAATATTCGCTGGAATGCTATGCATAACTATTCAATTCGTATTTTATACTTCAACGCTTTTTGCTTTTTGCTAATGAATGGAGCATGTGTTTATTTTAACTGACTTTCGGTGAAATAATGCAAGTACTACACATAAATATTGGTCAACTCGATATATATGCATTGTGCATTGCGTGCGATGCATGCCCACGTTTATATAGGAACACTTAGGGCCTCTCCACATGGGTCGATACGGTCGACGCGTTTATAGTCGTATAGCACTTATGCTTGGATGTCCTTTTTATTTAGGTTCAATTTAAAAAGAAAAACTGTACTTTAAGGGTGTTTCGCAGGAGATGTTCAGTACGTGGGTGAATACTAACAGGAACACAGACTTAGCCAGCTAGGGGTGTCACACATAGAACCCCTGGATCCGAGAAGCTTGTAATGTCCTAAAATCAAGACTGAATGGACAGTATAACCTCAAGAGTTAACTGCCATCAGGCGCGCATTCTGATCGCATGCGATTGAAAACGAGAATATTGAATATGCATGTCTCGAGATGACCATCAAACGACCCGTTATTGGTGCTCCAATACTTTGCATGAGAAGTCCAGTGGACGTGAGCTGGAAGCCGCGTCGGCAATCGACACGTGTGCGGAGGTGCTACGCTCTTAGATTAGGACAAAATAATCGGATCTGGTGTGTTAGGCTAGTTGCACACACAACGATTTTGGACGGACGAAAATCATCCGATATTTGTTGGACAATTTTCTGTCGGAGGCCTGCTACTACCAACAAGCAGTTGCTTGGTTGCAACTAATCAAAGTATGAAGCACGTGGAAATATTTGACACTCTTTTTCAAGAACATTTTTTAAAGCTCCTACGCCACCGACTTTGTTACAACGAGCAATACTGTTATTCAATGCCTGATGCTTTTTAAAACAAAAAAGTTATTCAGCATTTTGTTCGTGCAATGAACCGTTTTCGAGGTTTTGTGATTTTCTCCGGTTATGTAAGGCTACTGACAGCAAATAATCTGGAAGTAGGCTGATTTATTTTTGACATCTTCACCAATTTTATATTTTTTTATTCTGTTATTATTATATATTTTTTTATTCTGTTATTCTATTATTCTATCGCTAGGTTAAAGGAAGTATGTATATTATTCTTTAACTTGCATTGCCTGTCCAATTCTCTAATGAAAAATATGCTGACGTACACTTAATTCATATATTTTGTGCAGCAGAACGAAAATACCACAGGTGATTTCGTAACAGACGATAGATATCACAATGTTCTATCAAATGCCCAATCAGTTCGTTCATCAGGTTTTAAACTCAATTCCCATAAATTTATGTTATTACAATATTAATACCAAACGAAGGAACAATCGTATAGTGCGTGAATGTTATGGAGATCCAAGGTCAAGTCAAAGAAGCTATCTTTTAAGAGTCAAAACAAGATCACCGATATCCTATTTACAAAGCAGCCACGGTTTATAACAGGACACGTAGAACAAAAGATAGTATTTTGTAGGGGACAGCGATCAGGATTCCTTAGAAAATGTTCTGTGGTCCGACGATTCGTATTTTAGTCTATGAAAATCCCCATCACCAATTTAGACCATGAAAGTTTCAACATGAATTTAGCATTAAAATTTGGCTCAAAATCTACAATGCTAACCTCTTTCGCCCATATGTACTTCCACAGCGATTGATTTCTAGAAACTGCATTAAAAATTATTTGACGAAAAGTTGTATGCCTTGTTATGCTTAACAATTACCAACAGTACCTGTGAAAATCAGCAAATATCTCGAAAACGATCTGTCATAAGAAAAAAAACGCAAGAATACTTTTTTGTTTTAAAAGGAGCAATGGAACAATGAGCAATGTTATTGTTGTTTGCAACAACGACACCACCTTGTATCTACGGTTGTTTGAAGAACGAAAACGATGGTGCTTCGACAAATCAGCTCGTGGATATACTTGGTGTGTTGACAAAAACTAGTCTTTTCAGTATCTACACAGCTTATACTTCTATCCCTTCTCGACTTGCTTATATTCATCCTAAGTAAAGCACCCATCACACGTAAGTGGAACGGGCCTATTTACATACTCGAATGTTGTGCACCCTTGTGAAATTTGAAGAAGCTCCGAGTAGTTACCTAACAAAACAGTCATCACCTGCTTACGAAATTAAGAGCCCGACAGCCTCCACAAAAGGCAATTCATAATCCCCTCGGGACTGAAAAAAACCCGCGAGCTGAGAAGAGGAAAAGCGACGCAAAATTGCATGCACTTAAAATCCATACAAAATTGCTACTCGACTAACAAAGCAAGCATCATTAAACTGAGGATTCTTTATTATTTCTGTGTCGTTGGCTTTTTTCTGTCATATGATCTTTTGTGCTCTAATTGCAGCCAAGCGGCTCAAAGGCTCCGACTCTTCAGTTAGTTTGCATTTCCCTACTTTTGGTTCATTAGCTGAAAACAGTCACAACGATACTTTTATTTTCTTACCGACGGTTTGCTAATTTTCTTTTAGTGATCATTGCCTCATAATTACCGGATTAGATAGAGAAGAAATTCAGTTGATTTAAGTCTCTACTGCGAGCCAAAAACAATATGAAAATTCAGAGCGATCCTGATTAAAGGAGGCGTAAGACAGGGCTGCGTATTATCGCTGCTCTTTTTGAATATGTGTTCAGTGCCTATTTTCAAAGAAGCTCTGGATGGAACGGGATATGGAATTAAAATGGACGGGAAAATACCACCGTTGCATTACATTAAAATGCGCAGGTCCTGCTGGATCATATTGATCGATATAGTGAAAACTTTGGTCTCCTCATAAATGCGGCAAAAACTAAAGTCGTTGTATTTGCAAAGCTTATCTTATTATCAACGGTGGTAGGGGGGAACAAATGTCATACAAATATATTATAAATTCTATGCGATCCGAAGAAAGAAGTGAGAAACCGCATTGAACAGACCAGAAAAGCATTTATGAGTATGAGCTTCTTCATAAGGTCAGATCTGAGCCTAAAACTTCGGATACGCATGGTCAGATGCTATGTGCTTCACTAGAAAATAAAATAGACGCCTCTGTAGTGTATGTTTACCGCTCTATACTCAGAATATCGTGGACTCAAAGAATAATGAGCAATGAAGTGTGAAGAAACAAAAAAAACTCATGATCACCATTAAGAAACGAATATAGATCATATCATGCAAGGAGAAAAATCTTAATTTCTGCGATTGATTATAGAAGGAAAAGTCCAAGGTAAAAGGTCTGTCGGCAGACACCAAAATTCTTCGTAGAAGGACATGCGAAGATTGTTTCGTTGCTCATTGCTTGACATTTTCCGCATGGTCCTGTCTAGAACTACGTTAGCTATTTGGATCGCCAACCTTGAGCGTCATCAGAAAAAGATCGTTGCCTAGTAGAATAGAAGAAAATCTTATGTCAAAAGTATAAGACATTTGTTCCAGGTTGATCTGTGCTATAGTGCATTACATAACTGTTATAAGATTATTTGAGAACACATATTATACGGAATTACTCTGCTAATAACTAGCTTAAGTAATGCAATAAACCTTTCAAGGTAAGTTATACGTTAAGCTATGTTACAATCCACTATATTTCTATACGAGCTTATGCGAATGTTATAGTAAGAAATACTCTGTTAATGGCCATCTTAGTTTATAATATAGATCTGTTTAGAAATAATCTACCGATTATCTCTTGTTACTACATTGGAATTGTATCGTTTTAATACAATGGCTGTTTTATTATTCTGAAACCTTTTGAGTTTCTCGCGCGGTAACCTTAATTGGAATACTGCTACTGTTAACTGCCATGTCAATAGACTAGTGTAAATTATTGAGCAAGATGCGTCATTCCATAGCATAGTCAATTACAATTGCGGTTTGTTGACTTTCTTTGTAGGTGTACTGTATTAATATAAAAAGTGAGTAGTTGGAGGATTTCATTGCCACTGAGACTGGATGGATCACAACCATACCAGAGTCCAACAGTCAAACCAGCGGGTTTTGTGGATGAGCATGCACTGAAGAAACTAAAATGAATCTTTCAGCCAACAAAGTCAATGCCACAATTTTCTGAGATTCATTGAAAACGGTATTGCTTCATCAGGATAATTCCAGAACGCATACTCGCTTAGTAACCCCGTGCAAAAAATTATTCAAACCTGAAGAAGAAATGGCTGGGTGACAGGAGATTAGTTTTGCGGATGAGCATGCACTGAGGAAACTAAGATGATTCTTTCGGCCAACAAAGTCAATGCCACAATTTTTTGAGATTCATTGAAAAAGGTATTGCTTCATCAAGATAATTCCAGAACGCATACCCGCTTAGTAACCCCGTGCAAAAAACTATTCACCTGAAGAAAAAATGGCTGGGTGATAGGAGATTAAAGTCGAATGGGGATGACACCGTTGAGTGTCCACCCTCGTAAGCTAAGTATAAATGACATACGTAAATATTTTTTCAGCATTAGACCTGAGAGCTATCAGAAGCAAGTCATCGTATTTGATATCATTTATCATAAAAGCAATGCTAAACTTACTGCCATATTTAGAAGGGTCATACAAGTTTACAATGAGAACATTAATGAATCACTTTTCCAGCTTCGGTAGATTTTCAAATATATCATACGAGGTTTGTTGTACTTTGATACCTAAAACTATGGATGTAGCTTAGAACTAGGTATTAATGTAAAACTGTCCATCCTACTGCTGCTTCTTGTACCATCAACATAATATTTTTGCATTTGTTGTATAATTATTGTAGCATTAGTTAGTCGGAAGTGGTCTCTTCTAAAAAACTGAGACAGCAATTAACTCTTTCCCGTTGATGCGACTTTTTACGAAGCCAAATTACCCAAGTTTGACTTGCGAAAGAAGCAGCCGTAAAAGAAATTTCAACTTTCTAATAAAACCAGTTCCGAAGTAATCAACGGCTTAAGAAATTATTAAGCACCAATAACGAGTGCTTTTAACCCTTAAAAGTGGGTGTAAATTATGACTGGGCGAGCTTGATTAATTAGAATCGAAAGAGATACGTAAAGTTGGTTACTTTGCAAATTTCAAAAGTGAAATAAATTTTAAACATAATGAAGGCTAGCAGTTAAGAGAGACAAGGTTTCTTAACCTGTGATATCAAAATGATGAGATATTATTCGGAACCAGCACTCTGGACTTGCTGTTTACTTTTTCAATAATTGTCATTACCAATTCTTATTATTTAATGAGGTCGCGTTTAGGTCATCCAAGGTAACACAGCGTTGTGTCTGCGTTGCCTTAACTTTTCACCAGAAAGTCAAAAGTACCAATTAAGTTGCCTGAGAGTTTTAAAGTATGTATATATATAGTTAGACAGAATTGCAGATACTCACAATATCTCTGAAACGTAAAATGAATTCATAATAGGGAAGCTCTAACCTAATCTAATTGGTAACAGTTTAATCCATTGACTCGATTGATCTCACGAATAAAAAAATATCGCAATTTGGCTGGCAGACATTTCCGTATTTACCGGTCACTTCTAGATAGATAGCTAGATACTTTACTTCCTACAGGCTTACACCAAATTACAGAAAATGCTTGAGTAAGTGTCAGAGATACAAAGTAAAATACAATGATGATAATAATAATAGTAAACCAACTTAAGACAAAAGAGTAAGTTACAAAAAGGTAAATAAAGGCTATTTCCAGCGCAAAGGCCAACGATATGTTATATAAATCAAAAATAATCTAAATATTATGCGATTAAAACTAGTACATGTTGCTTAATTTCACACCTTGATGTGTTGTGTATATCGCACTCTCTGTTAATAAGTTCAAAATTCAAGCACATTAGTATTACTGGTGATTTTCTAAGAGAATTTGTATGTGGTAAACCATAGTAGAACAATCTCGAATGTCTTGAGTTTATCCGTGGGACATGATAATAAACAAGGCTTAATAGATATGGATAGTCAAATTCATCATTTAATAAACTGTACAGAAAATCTACCGTGCCTAATATCCTTCTCATGTTGAGTAAATTAAATTGGTTTTGCTCTAGCAACACTGAATAGTCACAACCTTTATCTGGATAAATACCATTTAATTTAAAAGATAACAACTTGAGGTATTTGCGTTGTACACGTTCAAATGCATTCACATACGGTGCATAAATTAGATACCAAATGATTGAACAGTATTCTAATTTAGATTGCACATATGAAGCATAAAGTACAGTTAGACTTTGAAGTTCCTTTTCATTCCTTATTATAAAGCCCAGCATTCTATTTGCAGAGGATACAATTTCGTTATGTGAGAATGAAGTGACAATTTTATTGTGAATCAAAAGTTATGCCTAGATCTTTTATTTCATGTTGTCTGTCTAATAATCCAGAACCTATTCTGTAGGACCAGTATAACACATGTTTCTTTCTAGAGTACGTAACAACAACACACTTTTTAACATTCAAACATAGATGATTTTTGGCACATCATCTTTCAACTGCCACAAGGTTAAGTTGTAACGCACGGTAATCACTTTCACTATCAATAGTACGAATCATTTTAGGTCATCAGCATAAATTAGCTTTTCACAGGTAAGCATGGTTGCTAAATCATTGAAATAGAGTATAAAAAGTAATTGGCCCAAATTGGAACCCGATGTGGTTTAAATGGTTTTGATCGATTACCCTCATATTCCACAAACTACTTTCTGTCAAACAAATAAGACTGGAATAATCTTAATAGAGATGGTGAAAACCCAAGATGATCAAGTTTAATTAATAGGATCCCTAAATCAACCTGACCTGAGTTGAATGCATAAGTTATATACACAGTGTTATCTTGTAGTATATACAACTTTAGCCCCCCCCCCTATATACCGGAATACAGCATTGAAAGATGCCGGACACTGACCTCCCTCTTGAAACGTACTTATGGCTTACGGCATTCTGGATAGTTTTGATACTAGGGGTGAATAACAGACAAGGTAACACTCTTATCTCTATAATCCAGCCTAAGAACGTTACTGCACTATAATTGGTTAGAGCATCCATTATGCAATCTGGCTTTGAGCGAATGTAAAAGACAGAAGCATAAATGTGAAGCTGGTGAGCTCGAAAAGGAAACTAAACTCCCTTCGTGTAGTTATATTTACAGCTAATTATATTTCTTCACATCTTTTGCTATTTGTGCAACTTACAAAGTTTCAGAATGCTCTCAATAGACTGGTCTACTTATCCTGGCTGAACGATATAATATTTTTGTATTCGTTTTGTAACAGTTCTTGGTTACCAGAAAATATATCTACTGATATTCTAGTTTGCTGCATCAGAATTAGACTGGAATGGAATTGAATTATGGAAACCTTGGTATCTGTATCCGAATAAACATTCCTTTTTTTGTTTTTGTAGATCTCAGTTGTGCTTCTGAATGCATGTTCTGTGTAGCTTAATAGTAAGAACTTAAACCTACGTATTATTATACCATTGTATTTAAAATGACTGACATGACAGTTGAACGAAATAAGGTGCAGGTACATTATATGCCTATTTCAAAGGGTCTATTTCGGACTTCCATTGCTATACAACTGCAATGTTTCGATTGATCTACTATCTTCAATCGTCTTCAGGTGAACTGTTGAATATGCTCCTTTCGTTGCTTATTTATTCTCGTCTCGATGAAGTGTCGTTTTTCATGGCTTGTTCCACTCTTGTTCTGATCAGTCGTTGACTCGTTCTGCTGAGTGGGTTAGTTCTTGATGAAGTGTCTTTCTTCGCGACTTGTTCTGACCGGTCAGTGGCGTCGGTTCTTACTAACCTGGCAGTTTGATGGTTGATCATGAGGGGCTGCCAAATTAGTCTAATTTCCATACTAGGCTTGCTGCACTCGTTCTTGTTTCTGGCGATATGAGCTGCTTCTTTGAATTTGCGGCGATACCAGTGAGGTTTTTTGTTAATAACCTTAGCATTTTCTCAAATTATGGTGCTCGGTACATGCGTCACTTGCTCTCAGGGCTTTCCTGTTACTGCTCGCCGGGTGTTGAGTCGGGTCTCCTTAATTCTCGCTCTAGGGGTCTTTCCTGAAATGCTTACTTTACAGCATTTTTTTATTTACTTATTTATTTGTACTATACAATACAAATATTGCCACGTCGAAGGCTACGCCTTGTATGATGTATTGGCTTGACATACAGAAATTGTACATTGTAATTTAGCTAACCTATTTTTAGATGCTCTCTCTCTTTGGACTGCTGCCTTTGTACGCATTTCAGCGGTGTTCACTGCATAATTTTCAATTTATCCCTCCTGATCATCAGCATACGTTTTTCTTTAATCTTGGCGATTTCCTCATTAGAAACTTAAAATTTGGATGTGACGTTCGAGTGACGTTAAGATTACATGACACGTTGATTTTTTTTCGTGACATGACACTTCGTAGATGCAGTTTTTAGCTTTCTGGTGTTTATTCTTAGGTTCTGTTTTCATTAGTAAACTTCGGAGAATGGTGCTTCTTGAGAATGGGGTTTGAATATTATATTCTTGCCCTATTCTTCTATTCTATTTGATAATCCTTTCACGTATAGTACAATGAGTAAATGCATGTATCCTTCAGGACCAATTTTTAAGCTAGTACCGTTCACTTGTACTGTTGCTTCCACTAACTTCTTTCTTTTCTATTTCTAATTCCATCCCCTGTTGTGCATTGGAAATGTCATTCGCTCGATCGTGGATGTTCGAATAGCTCTTTTGGAGTGTATTTGTGGAATGGTTTGAGGCATAGTGCAGGTACTGTTGTGCGTTGGTACTTGAGTATTTCTTCTCATTACCAAGACATCCAAAAAAGAAGGCTGTTGTTCCATTCCATATCTACAAACTTCAAGCAGCTACTGTTACACAGTTATGTGTATAAACCA
The DNA here is from genome assembly GCA_951848785.1 of Callosobruchus maculatus. Lineage (NCBI taxonomy): Eukaryota > Metazoa > Arthropoda > Insecta > Coleoptera > Chrysomelidae > Callosobruchus > Callosobruchus maculatus. The sequence continues at coordinate 21,009,167 of CATOUR010000014.1, read as the reverse complement.
ACCTAAAAATGTGACTGTACTATAATTGGTTAGTACATTAATTATCCGGCCTGGCTTTGGGCGACTGGAAAAAAGCAGAAGTATGAACGTGAGGCTGACGAGCACAAAAAAGAAACTGATAGCTCAGATTTAGCCGTGATTTAATTTCGCGGTAGAGCGGATATTCGCATGTACCTACGGGTATTTATATTTTAATATTCAGGATTCGGCGAAAACAAAGTGAACTCTTTGTGCGCACGTGTACGGGTAGGTTTCTAATTAAATAATGGAATTTGATACCAATCACCTGGACGATCTAGGGCAGCGAAGACACTTTTTCTGGGAGGTTGTAATCAACATAATTACATTAATCCTATCAGATAACAGTGTTCAGGCAGTATGAACAGTTATTTCATTTTTAGGATAGTAACTGGTTAAGGACTAAAAAATGATATATAAGTCAACATTTACTGTAGATATTGCTAAGGTGTCAGTATTATTGTCTAGTGCATTGACATTGTGGCAGTAAATAGTACTAAAATCAATGGTAATCATGTCAGTGAGTTCCGTATTTCCTTCAACTTGTTGCTCTAGCTACCACCGTTCCTAATGCTTGCTCCAAATAAGCGACATTATCTTTATACTTTAGTATAACATGACTGCTTGTGAACTGCGCTTTCCAGAAATTCACTCGTGCCTTTTTTTATCAGTCACAGTGAACACAATGGAGTTGTGTAATAATGAAATTATTGTTATTGTTTTATTTTCATCTATTGTGATTATATACTGTGTGCGTGGATGTTCACATTGTGCAAAACCCTATTGCAAGACGCCTATTGTACTTGATTTCACTGTTCCTAATATCTCAAATTTGCGATATGTAAAAGGTAACAAAAGTGCTCTGGTGGCAGCAAAAAGTGAAAAAAAAACATGTTTTTAAATGAAATGATACTTTTTAGTAGTCGTACTTTTTATATTCCTTCAAGCAATCTTTCAATATACGCACTTGCGAAATAGAATGTTTTATTCTTGGCTTCTAGTTTCCAATTTTTACCCAAAGAGTCCTTGGTGAACACTTTTCTCGCTTAACCTCTTTTTCTTTGTCGAATTGTTTCTATGTATTTATCTTTTTTTTCAAAAAGAGTCTAGAATTTATATTGAACGTTCTAAATTTCCATAATCCTTGTCCGGAAAAGTAAAAGAAGAAAGTTGGCAACCCTAGTTGTGAAGTGGTTATGTTACCACTATTGTCAGTAGACAGACCCACCACAAACTTAATGCTCACCAATAAACTACTTCTTAGGTTTAGAACTATGGACTTTATTTTAAATACTGTAGCGATAAACGTTTTTAAAGTTTCGCTCGCAAGTGCAACTTTATTCAAAAAAATACATTTTAACATACCTATTTTTTGAATTGTCCATATATGGGTAAATTGATAGTACTTGAAAAATTACATACCATCAAACAAGAAGCATGCCTATTTTAGGAACTTTGTCTCAAATAAAGAGTTTAAGATGATCTCAAACAAGGCAATTCATACTTCTTACATGTCTCAAAAATTTCTATAACTGCATAGATACTATTTCTTTCCTTTTTGGCATAAATAACCTGGAAAAATGAAATAACAATATGATTATAGCCATGAGAATAACAATGGTATTGCGTTGGTTTTGGTAAAAGATTAAAAGCTATTTGGTGCCCATTTTTACAGTAAGTTATAGGTATAGTCAGAACCATAGATTTTTAATATAATGTGTATAGGTATTACTAGAAAACGGTTTAGTTTTTTAGTTGAGGTCTAACCTAATGTCACAGAGTTTTTCAGTGTTTTAGTTTTTCAGAACTTTTTGCCATTTCTCACTAATCTGACAATAAAATGGTGAAAATGGTGTAAGAATATGAAATATTTTTCTTCCTTCTTTTTTCAAAGGTTTTGACTCACAAAACCTACAGATCTTAGCATTCTTCCGACCTCTCTAATAAAGAAATGCGTTTAGTATCTTCCATGTAAATTACAACTCACAGTCTGAATTTACTGGAAATGTAATTTGATGCTTTTGACACTACAGCTGGAAATCGTATAGTTTTTTAAGATAAAATCGGGCTTAATTACTTCCTGCGAACAATGTCCCACTGTCCCCTACTACCATGGAACTGAAGCAGTTATTCTATAATACAAACACATTTAGGTCTGAACTCAATAACCACACCAGGCATGCCAATAATCATAAGTATGACACAAGAAGAGCTGAAGACCTACTCCATCTCGCATACATATCGCTGCAATATGGATCCTTTATGTTGCTAACAACAATATGTTTATAAGCTTTAACAATAAGAGTCTTTACAAACAATGATATTAAATGTTTTTGTAAATATGTTGGAGAGCATCTGGTTAAATAAGTATTATTAATCCACTGATCAATTTTGTGAGAGTCTTACAGAAGTTATGTGATAATCTTTCTTCCTTTGTATATCCCCATGTGACTTCAAATATTCCCGAATGTAACCATGGTCAATAAATTTATTAATTTGTCAAATTAGGAAATTGAAAATAGACGAGACGATGTTATGAAAATTAAAAGCTTATTCCTTGTAGAGAGTAGAGGCTTGAGAAATTTTTCAGAATATTATGAGACATATGTCAGTATCCGAGAGAAATTTGGGAAAATAAGACAATTTTGTGAAGTTCAAACTCAGTTGGAGTAGGCATAGCAACCGATGATTGCACTGATTGCAATCGTCAGTGTTATTTGTTTTTGATTGGAAAAAATCGATATAAATGAAGAAATTTCAATAGTTGTCAGAAGTGTCAAAAATTTGGCTATATCATACTTTCGCTGCCCCCTTCAACGCCCCTTAGTCGGCGGCTATGAACCAGCGGTAACGGCGGCAGCGGATAAAAACGAGATGGAATGGAATGGAATGAGGAAAGGCGGAATTAACGACTATAGCGGAAAGCGCATATACATATCGCTTCATCTATATATGGTTAATTTTGAATTCAACGTAAAAATAAATAGCAGTTTCCGGGAGTTTCCAACAAATGAGCGTCCGGGGCGCGGGCGACATTCAAGTGGGATTTGTATACGTACCAGTATCATTTCATGACAAATATTCACGGTTACGGCTTTTATAATTTCGAGTAATTATATGTAATGAAATTCCTACCTCACTGCATAGTTTTGCAGTGAAAAACATAGAACTCTCGAATTGTAGCGCAGGTCTAGCACGAGAATGTATGTATCAATTTAAATCTGTAGAACTGGGTTGGGTGCACTGACTATCAAGCTAGGCGATAAACCTACGTAGACACATCTGTTACAAGAATCTTTAGTCAGATCATTGGAGCACACTTGCTCGAGTGCAATGTAGGATAGCCAAATTTGCGAAATGCGCCTCTCTTGTTTTCAATATCATTAGACATATTGAAGATAGAGCCTGAAGTAAAAAATTAAAACAATATATTACATAACCATAATGCTTGAGCAATGAGCAATGTCTATATTGTCCTCATCCCTGAAGAAGTTAAAATATGAATCAAGAATGTGGTAGATACGCCGGGGCTCTATTATGCAACGTCTCTAGAAAGTATAATACTGTTGTTGTCTAGTACAACAGTTTACCTTAAGGGTCAAGGGTCAAGGGCCTGTTGGTTATCTCCAGTGTGTGGATCTAAGATGAGGGAGGATAAGTCCAAAAATTAAAAGGCAAGGTCAAAAGGTCCAAAGGTAAGGTTCGAAGGTCACTATAGAAATAAATTTCGCATTTCGAAGCTTCTGATGTTACGTTTAGACTTACAGTAATGGTTAAAAAAGAAAATTGAAGAAGAAAGCTTGCACCTTGTCACTTTGGTGGCCTTATTTTGATATAGTGTTTGGTTGTTGAATTACAGACATTTGAAGAATGTATGATTTTGCATTGCGAATTCTCCGTCGCTGTAGTCTAGACCAGCACGACAGCCATTTTGATTACCCCACCGTTCTCCTCTGCGCGCTGTACTATACCCATAGTTTCGACATAAACAAATGTACAACCATGAATGGAATGAGGGGTCTAACTAGGCTTAAGGTCGGTGGGGGTACCAGTCCAGCCACAAATTGATGGCAATGAATGTGCAGATTAGCTTATAAGAAGAGGAGCGAGCACGCCATTCTTCGATCCAGGACCAATCTGAGGCAAAAGCGAAACTACAGCCCTCAAGGTTATCAACCAATGGCCCAACGCGAAAAATCGTCAGCGGTGGCGAGTCCACCCTAGACAAGCACTAGGCAAAAAGCTTCGTACAGGCCCTAATGAGTGGTTCACTGGCTAGTGATGCTCAAGAGGAATGATGTTAGGTAGATTATAGCTCTCATTACTGAACATGGCTACTTCAGACACACATATGCACACTCTTGGAATCATCAACAGAGGAGAGGTGTGCAGACTTTGCCATCAGTCTCAAGAGACAGCTCAACATATCATTTTGGACTGCGAGGCACTCTGTGCAAAAAGAAGGGCACTCTTTGCTGTTGTGAATCCAGATGATAAAACTCACTATAGTATGGGGAAATAGCCCTTGGACCTGGCTAATGGAACAACAATTGGCTTACCCAAATAATAGGTGATTTGTGTGGACCAGAGTCAACCACAAACAAATAAACCTAATCTAATTTAATGTATCAATTAATAGCAAATTTTGAAAGTTAAATATTTTGTAACCTAAATAATTGGGATTCCTACATAAATGAATAGGTCTTTACTGCTTGAGTGAAATAACGGATCGCGTTTTCATGTATTTGCTCTAACCTTGTGAAACTTTGGGTATACCTAATACTGGAAATATCCAGTCATCAAGTATAATTTTTCAGTCATATTATTAACCAGTATTTTTCAACTTTTTAGCAGCTGCGACCTAATTTTAAATCACAATCATTTTTGTCCTCTTGTCCCCCCCTCGCTGAGATGTGGTTTTAAACCACAGTGCATGTAGCGAAACATTGACGACTGTTTCAGATTTCCTAAGTTTGTCATAAACCATGCAACTCCACTATAGTAAGCTTTCAGCAGCAACTAGCACATAAATCCATCAAATTATATTCCATCGAAAGATGAGTGTTCACGCAAATTGACCAAACATTGTATACATCAGAGCAACTACCGCCCTACAAGGCATAGATCCGACCATCGTTGGGGTATTGCGCTCATGTGTGGGGATGCGCTTCCAAGCACTCTATAAAGCTTCCGGACCCTATCCAGAAGAGAGCAATCAGACTAATCGCCTAACCTCACAAAGGACCTCCACAGCCTGGAACATCAAAGAAGGGTGGCTGACCTATCCCTGTTTTACAGACTCTACCTCGGAAGATGTCCGAGTGAGCTCTCTCAGATAGCAACACCAAAGGCCGTCCGAACAAACTAGAGATGGTCTGCAAGCACCTCACCAGGTCGATGTCCCTGCTCCCCGAACCAGTCTCCTACAGCATTCCCTCTTTTGGAGAACCTTGACGCTGTGGAATGAGCTGCCGGGGAATTTGTTTCCCGGCGGCTACAACCTGGAGCGTTTCAACTCTGATGTGCACCGATACTTATCCTCTCGCAGCGCTTCTACAGCGCCATAGGCTTTCAGCCTTCGTGGAGGGAAGCTCATAAGAAACACCAAGTATTACCTTTGTGAAATATAGAAAAAGAGCCCAGGGTGTTAATTTCCAATATTCAACCGATTTTCGGGAAACCTCGCTTTCAAGACAGGTACAAGGGCGTCATTGATAGGTATGAATCTTTTTTGTAATTAATTAATACGTTCATATCTAAAGGTATATTTTGTAAGTGTGTAAAGGTATCTTTTACTGTTTATAACACCACATGATTTCTATTTTTCCTTCCTACATCGATAGGTAAGGGGAGTACTGACGTGATCGCGAAAATTTTGGATTTTGAGATGATAAGCTTTTTGGTCGTTTTATGGTATCTACATAACGTCTGTCTGTCTGTCTGTTGGCGTTTTTCTAACATCGTAATCTCAGTAACCGCTACATGAATTGTGATGCTGTGGGGTCGTAGTACGTAATGCTCCTACAGTTTTGGAAATCGATGCATGGGCGGCGGAGTAATTGGCAAAAACAAAAAAATTCAGATGTTCCTCAAACTCCGCTTTTAGGTGTTTTAGGGGTTCCTGATCATTTTCTACTTTCTTTTTGGTGGGGTGATATTGAGGTAGTTGGGGGTCGGTGTTGTAAAACTAAAAGAAAATATTCTATTCGTAATAGGCCGTCTATTGGTCTGTGAAGAAAAATATAAAAACAGGTCAAACTACGTTTTTAGGCATTTTAGAGTTCATGATGTTCTTCTACTTTTCTTAGGTGGTGGTAAAATTGGATTGTTTGGGGAGTGGGGCTTGTATAACTGACATTGCCCTGACTTGCCTGTAAATCTGAAAAATTTGTAGTATTCATATTTACTTTTTTGTGGGCAGGCTGGCGATAATTTTGTTGTAATGAGATCTCAGACTATCGCTACATGCTATGGGAAATAATAAACTGGTATCACCGTAACGTGTGACAAGTACTGAGCCAGTCAACTTGACTACATCCGAAAGTCAACATTTAGTTGTTTTTTTTATTTAAAGAGGTGAAATAACTGTTCTCCCTTTTCCTCCACTTATCTGCTTCACTTCATAATGAGTTGAGGAAGACCAGATTAGACACCGAGAAAGGCTACTGGATGTCCGTCCTTTGAAGTGAGACCTACTGAAGCGACCCACTTCATTCCTAACCATTAAATAAGTCATAAGCGTTTTATTAAAACCAAATTAAAACTAGAACTAAACATTTTTCAGTCTCCCTTTGCACTTCCATTTTTTTCATCTACACCCGTTTCTTTGACGTTATCTGGTTCCTGAAATCCCAGACCTGACAAACTTACGAACTTATACTGTCGCACAAAAACGAATGTCCCACGGAAAGCAAAAATATCGTGTTTTGCACTCATTTACGTGGTTCAAGAGGAAGGGTGATCGATCTCCAAGGAATGGAAATTTGATGCAGAATATCTAAATATTCGTATTCGTACATTTCGTTCAAGCCATCCAACCCTCAGTTCGTAAAGAGAGGGGACAAGTTCTTCTCACTGGGCAACTTTCTCATTTAGTGATGCACCATGCATGTATAATTATGCTTATTTCTTAAGGGAAGATGATAATTGAAAAATTATACCCAATCCCCCCTCAGACTCACGCCTGAGGAAGTTCCTCCTTGAGCAGATTCATAAAAATTGCTTCAATTTGGTTACAACTTCGATAACAGTATTCAAAGGAATAGTCGAAGTAACGTTTACACATCCAATTAAACATTGATGTGAAAGTGATGAAGTGACGATAATTACTGTAGGAGTATAGATCGTTATGAACGGCGGATCCATTCGTGCGAGATCGCTTTGCCAAATTACTGTCAGAGATCCATTCGGATCCGACCCATTACTCGGAGAATCATAACGATCGACAGGGGGACTTTTGAAAGCTGATTAGACTAGTTTATGTAAGCCGGCAGTGATTACACAAACTGCATTTTCGACTCTAATGGGCAAGACGCTGGTGCTCGTTGACATAAGAGGGATCCGATGCAATCATCATCTCTCTATTAAAGGCGCTCGACCGATCGATCTTTGCCAATTTTCATATAGACCAGTCGATGTACGTAAAACGTGGACATTGTTATCATCGCCGGTGCCGGCGTTAGCTCCTGAATGTTGCACAAATCGACATTTTCGTCTCCCTAAGCAATGCTCTAAAAATATCGATGCAAATTGCAAATCATTGGAATAACTTGTTGTTATGCAGAATCGATTTTACGATGTAATCCACCTATAAATAATAGTAATAATAAAATCGTCTTAATAACCATGATCTACAGAAGGCCAACGATTTAGTTGAAGCTAGTTTTACATCTGGTAAATTAAATATTTTGAGACTTCATGATTCTTTCTTTATCTTCTTTAATCCGTGATATTCAACCACAATGAAAGTTATATATTGATATAAAAGAGATATTTCTTAAGTTCCTTCGAAAACTGGCGTGTAAAATTTTATCTATTTTCTAGGATGCAATACAATAACTCATTCATTTTTTGGAGTAAAATGTGTAAGTATATTTAAAAGTAACTAAGATTGTTAGTAATGATTTTACGACCCTTCTTATAGATTTATTACTGCCTTTTTTATTGGGTGATAGGGTCCAAGTAAACACAACTTTAGCTCAAATTTGCCAACGTTTCGAAATTATATTTTCATCTTCAGGGCTCCTTTGTGTTAAAAGTTGTGGTAGTCCCCAGGTTCTTTAAAATTAAGTACATGCGTGTCCTAGATATTGGGATTTTGGTCTCCATATTTGCACACACTAACTACAGAAGAAGTTACTTCTCTTAATGGTACAGTCTGTTTGTAACATTAAGAGAAGTAACTTCTGCTGTAGTTAGTGTGTGCAAATATAGCAAAATCCCAATATCTAGGACACGCATGTACTTAATTTTAAAGAACCTGGTGACTACCACAACTTTTAGCACAAAGGAGCCCTGAAGATGAAAGTATAATTTCCGAAACGTTGGCAAATTTGAGCTAAAGTTGTGTTTATTTGGACCCTATCTTCCAATAAAAAAGGCAGTAGTAACTAAGATACCTAACTAATTAAGTGCTGTTTCAATTTTTATGCAATCAGTCCATAAACAAAATTACAACTTATATTTAATAATCCAGATACTATAGGAATATACAAAATCTGAAGAAAAAACAGGAAAATTATCTTTCAGAAATAGACGCAACCAAATAATCACAGACAGAACTGTTTCTTCAATGTACAATTTAAATTTAAAGAGGAACTTTATTCCGGCATAACCTTTCTCATTGACAATTGAATTGATCAAGTACTACAAAAGTACAGATATGCATACAATAGCATTTCATTTCCAAAGCTACCTCTCCAGTTCAATGTCTTTCTTCATTTTGTTTTCAAAGTTTAGCATATGTGCAACCGCATAAAGAACTGTTTTTCCTTGGTATTTCCTGTATGATCATTATAGTCACAATATCTTAACAGACATGTTGTGAACTCGTAAAATGCATTAAGTCGGGGATAGAGTTTTTCCGACATGAATATTATCAATAGTTTTGAGAACTGTAGCTCGCCATCGTTCGCGTTTACTGTCAGTTCAGTGGCGCTCCTGATACTCATGTCCAGCAACTGTTTCATCGTATCCACCCAGCGTGTAGGGGAACTGCCTCGGTTCCGCCCACTCGGCACACGACCCTGAACTACAAGTTTCTCCATATTATCGCTTCCGTGTATATGTTCGAAGAATGTAAGCATTCTCGTCGACACAACGGAGGATAGTCTCTTTGGATTACCAAGCTCATCCAGTATGGAAACGTTAGTTCGATGGGCGGTATAAGGAACTCTCAGCATTCTCCTCCACGCCCACATTTCAAAAGCATCTATTCGAGCTCGAGCTGAGTGATAAGTATAACAAAAACTAAATTAATGATTGTAATTTTAAAACAACATGCCAACGATCAAATTTTCATAGACAAGTGATAGAACGCCTATATAGACTCAAATATCTAGGTTCAACACTAAATTCAAGATGGGATTGTGATGAAGAACTCAAAATACGTATCGCGATGGCCAGGAACACTATAAAGTTAAACAGCTTTCTTTTTCGCCGAGAAACACTGCTAAACCCAGGACTCCGAGTGGTAGAACGCTACATATGATCAATACTAGTGCACGGCGTTGAAACGTGGCCCCCCAAAATCAAATCAATGAATAGAAGCCTTTGAAATGCGGACCTTACGTTGGCTCCTAAGAATCCCATGGACAGAACATATTACAATTATTGAATATAATTGTACTATATACAGCCTCTACACAAACAGAGTTACTGAATATAGGCTACCAAAAGAATTTTAATGGGTAAAATTGAGAGGAGGAGAGATCCAGGTCGTAAATAGAAGTCATGGCTCTGAAATATTAGAAACTGGTATCTCGTCAACGACAACGTCAACAATAGGGAGGAGAGCAGATAACCGCCTACATGCTGCAAAACGTATGGCACCCAAAGACAAGAAGAGGAAACAACTTTATTTACAAAACCTTCTGCTAGAAACATTGGAAGCACTGTTACCCGAATGCATTGTAGAGGAGTCAAATTCACACACATATATGATCACTGCTTTGAGTACCATTAAAACTGTTGAAGATAGTCCCTGAAACGGAAGTTCGAAATCACATAATTGTTCGATAAATATAATGCTTGAGAAATATCTATAAATCTTCAGTACTGAAGAACTTAGCGTGGGTATCCAAAGAATATAGTTTGACAATCATATTCGGAGATATATTTTAGATCTGGCATCGTCGCTAGACAGTATACCAGTTTCATTTACGTTAACTTCATTTCGACATTCATAATTTTCTGTTATTCGTTATTATATGTTATCTACCCACATTGTGAAATTTGGGTCTGTGTATTTATTGTTTCGAGCCGACTTTCTGCTAGTAATGATGCGTTACTGTTATGTATGTAAAATGTATATCCGATAGCCTGCATCACACATTTATATTAGTTTCGTAAAATAGGAATTTTAGGTTGCACATGCCTTGACCCCTACGAAGCAGGCGTTTCGGCTTACTCCGCCATATATATCTACCCGCTGGCCTACATTTTAAGATTTCAACGTAAACAAATATTTAATCATGAATAGGATGGGGGGCTAACTTGGTTATCATGCAACGTGTCAAGGCAAGAACCTCAAAGGCGACAGCACATTCCTTTGATTCGATACTATGCCATGTCATCTGACCCGAAGTCAGATGGATTGGGTACCTATATACTTATGTATGGGAGATTATTTATCTGACGGTACCCCACTTTATACCATACGACGTCGGCCGTACAATGTGTAGCCCATCCATTCTACTTAAGGTAGGGACACATTGATCTGGTTCGGCGCTACGCCACGCTACTCCATGCCATTTGATGTGAAGCCAGAAGGATCTTGTACTACATATTCGTATGTATAGACATTTCTGTTGACAGTATAAAACTCAGGCAACAACACTGACAAAGAAGTCTCACGTTGGCTTGCGAACTGTGGAAAGGGAGGGTTACCCAATAGTCGAGTCAAGATTTTGGAGATCAACGTTAATGATATGTCCTGGCACGACCACACGTCGTCAGCATTGCTAAAGCGACATCCCAGGAGCTTGGAGCTTTGTTCCGCTGTAGGAAGCTGTATACACCAGAGCAACTACTGCTATACATCCCCTAAAGCTTCTGGATACTATTCGGAAGACAGCAATTAGACTAATCGGTACACCTGGTCTCACAAAAGACCTCCACAGCCTGGAATATCGAAGAAGGGTAGCCGACCTGTCCCTGTTTTACCCATTATATCACGGAAGATGTTCCAGTGAGATCTTCTAGATAAATAATACCGAAAGTCATCCAAACGAGAAACACTAGAAAGCGAGCTCATCCATACCATGTTGAGGTTCCTACTCGGGCTTGAAAAAGTTGGTCTGGCGAATAACTAGACTGTATAGTATACAGCTACTGCGCAAAAGATGTATCATATGATTTGTCTGGCCAATAGTTTGGACCCAGAGTTACTGAATTTTTGCATAGCTCAACTTATGGGTTTCATATTGCTAAGTTGTCAGCTAACGTCCGGAGTCAGATAGGAAAACCATCTCTCAGGAAAAAATGTAATAAATGTTGTCCAGATAAAATAGTGGCCCTTGCTGTTTTCCAGATGCTCTTATCTCCTTACGACCTTATGTATGTATCTTTGTATCGCGCATTATCCAGTAGGATACTGTCACATGATTTCCAAAGATTTTACCTAATATGACTGCATCACACTATACCAGCGATAATGTTTCCCTTTTGACTCGGATGTAGGCACGGCAAGTAAACTTGCCAATTAGTGAGTTTGGAACGTTGGAGTAGCTCCGAACTGCCGCTTCCTTTGCGACTCTACGCTTACGCTGCCTTTTTTACTTTTATACGTGCATGTGTACAGTCGTTTGTACTTTAACAAGCAAAGGTAATATTTACGAAGTGTCGTGAGAGGCTTCTGTTTGACATCAATACTGAGCCATGTAGCGCCAAGTTCCTAATACTGCGAAGGCGAGTTAAGAGCCACTTCTAACTTCAAGAATTTTAACACGAGTTCATCTAGTTCTGGAAATATTATGGCATATGATGATTTTGTTTTTACTTGGAGATACACCGCTTTGTTTGTCACGTAACACGTCGTGAAATACTTTCCCAATTGTTCTAAATTAGCATGCTCTATAATGTTTCTAGAGAGGACTTGGACACATTATGCCACTGTTTAGTGTCAGATAGTATCCTTTGAATGTTGACTTTGACAACGAATTATGAGTTGAAGATATAATGGTTTCCGCTTTACTTATAACTCAGAGGTCTAGTCGCTACCGCTAACACATTTCGCAAGACACTTTAATAGATTAACTTGATAAAAATTTTAATTCAACTAATGTATCTATCATATCATTTATTTAATAGTACTAGTCTATACATCATACATCTATAGTCATCAACAAAAACTGTCTGCTTCATTCATAACTTCCCTTAGAAAGCGTCAAATATGGCGAGAAATTCAACCTATCCCGAGCGGCCGAAAACGCGACGTGATTGGTCGTGGCGTCATTTAATACGATACGAGAAAGTGAGGAGAATTACTCTTTTCCCAAATTACAGTTTCGGTTGCAGTTAACTAAATAAAATAAAAAAACAGCAGAAATAATATTTTTGGATACAGTACTGTTTTGTTAAGGAAAATGAAAAACATCATAATTATACCACCGATGTACCTAATAAATTCTTGTATTCGTGAAGGCGTGTATCTAGAAGGAGACTATAATGATATTAATAATCACAGACATATTACACTGGCCCCAGCCATTTCGAAAGTTTTCGAATATCTATTAAAAACCCAAATATACACTTATTTTAGTACAAGCCACCTCTTTTCTAAAAATCAGAAAGGCTTTGTGAAGTGCAAGTCCACCACCAGTGCAATTCTCTCTTTATTGTAGTATGGTGTCGAGAACTTTGAGGAGCTATCTTGTGTGATCTCTCCAAGTCCTTTGATTGCATATGCCACAGATTTGTATTTTATACGGGATGTCCCTGAATTTCCTTGACACGTGATATTGTCGTGGAAAAAAATTCGAAAACTAAGTGGAATTATTATAAATACGATAGGGTCTATCATATCATGCTTTTGAAACATCCTTTTTTGCACTTCAACCCCTGAAAACTCACCCTCAACTTTTGCTCTCCAAAAAGCAGTAAATAGTTCTTCCTACGAAAATATAAATCACTATTTTATTTAGCATCTTGTAGTGCCTTTGATTTTATATTCAATCTCATTCTTTTTTCGTAAAATCATAAAAGCATAACATAAACAAAATAAAAATATGCTTGACGCAAAAAACGTATAAAAATAAAACTAAGTGTGTTTTTAAGGATACTGAGTGACCTATACTACATGCTTTCGATAACAAACGTATTTTTTATACTTTTTCATTATGAAAATATTACGCCTCAAACAAATCCTCATTTTATTTATCTGATGTTAATGATTTTACGAAAAAAAAATGGTTTGTGTATGAAGTCAAAGGCACTACAAGATTTTACAAAATAATGACCTCTTTAATGTAGGAAAAGCTGTAGGATGCTACTTGAAGGAAAAGTTGGGGGTGGGTTTTAGGGGTTGGAATAAAAAAAATGCTTCAGAAGTGTAAGTCATCCAATACCCTTGAAAGTCTCATTTAGTTTTCTTTTTTATCTGTTTTTCTTGCGAATATATTACGCCTCAAAGGAACCCTTATTTTATTTATTGTATGCTTATGACTATACGAAAAAAATGTTTCTGTATAAAATTATATTTACTACAAGATTTTAAATAAAATATGGACTTAACTTATGTAGAAAAAGCTACTAGGTGCTATTTGAAAGACAAAAGATGGGGGTGAGTTTTAAAGCTTGAAGTACAAAAAGCATGCTTTGAAAGCATGGTATGATAGACCCTGTAGTACTTTCAAAAATTCCACTCAGTTTTCGTTTGAACTTTTTTGTTACGAAAATATCACATGTCAAGGAAATTCAGGGACACCCTGTGTATGGTCTGTTTTTCATAAACGATCTGTAACATATCCATCATATTACAGAACAGTTCCACTGTGGTACTTGGTATCATAACAATTAATCAAGACCACACAAAAATATACAGCCAATTTGTTAGTCAGAAACTTTGGAGCTCATTATTTACATCTCGCCTTGGTGAAGAATCAGAAAAGAAGCGTAAAACACGGTAATTGTGTTAGTAGACTTCAACTCCATTTGTATTAATTCCACGGATTGTACTTTGGATGAAATTCCTAATACAACGGTAGAATGAGCGAAGTGAGTCTCGGGGGACACAGATAAAGATAAATAATAGTAATTTTTTAAATTCAGCCTGGAACTCTGACATTATGGGGCGAGTTTTATATATCTGAGGGTATAAGTTACCTGCTAGACACGGAACGGTTTTTCACCTCTTTTTGCGGTTACTACTCCAATCTCGGATATACATCCTTCGGTACGTTTTGTTTTCCTCGTTTTGGAATTCTGGTCCGCAGTAAACTTGGTTCGTCTAACATAAATTGCTGTGAGAAATATTTACTACTAGCAAGTTGAATAGGACCTAGAACTGTTACTTTTCCAAATGATGCTAGCTGTCAGTAGAGGACTATGAAAATTGTCTACGAAATATCGGTACGTGCCAAGTTACCCAAAAGGGCCTTAACTATTTTGGTCCTGCGGCGAGTATTGAAGATTTTTAGATGTGCGCACACTTTAAGTACCTCGAAGGTACTTGTACCAAACTCATTTATCCTTGGGAGACGACACTTGGATGCAAAGCAGTTGAAAATATGTTTAATAGTTAGCTCGCCGAAAAAATCCAAATCTCTCTTAAAGATTAGTACAAAAATTCTGGAATGAATGAAATTTGGATGTAGGTATAACTGGAGCATTTTGCTTCAACCTGCCACGCTGATGATGGAAAAAGTTGAACAGTGTCCTGAAAGCATCTCCGACGGTTAGATCAGTCATGATCCAAGAAGGGTAGGCAAGAAATATACCGAGTGTCCCAAAATGCCTTTGATACGTGATATTTTCATAACGAAACACGGTTCAAGCAAAAACTCAGTTGTAATTCTGACGGTACTATAGGGTCTGTCATACCATATTGTATTCAAAACATTTTTCCCGGAAACTAAAACTCACTCCAACCTTTTGTTTTCAAATAGCACCCCATACGTCTTCTTACATAGATAATATCTCTATTTTATTTAGAACCTATAGGTACCCTTTTTGTTATACGCAAACTTATTTATTTCTTAAAATTATGAGCACAATATAAATAAAATGAAAATTTGTTTGACGCCTAATTTTTTTGCAAAGAAAAACCGATGAAGAAGGAGACTAAGTGAGTTTTGAAAATACTGAATGACCTACCATAAAAAGTATTCGAAAAAAAATTGTTTTCTCATCGTTCGGTACCCTTGGAAGGGCCATATAGTTTTATTTTTTAACTGTTTTTGTTACAAAAATATTATGCATCAGACAAATCGTTTTTATTTATCTCATAGGGCTTAGGTTTGTATATAAAATCAAAAGCAATACGAGATTTTGAATAAGGGACTTAAATTTTGTAGCAAAAATCTGTTGGGTGCTGTTAGAAAAAAACTTTGGGGTGAGTTTTAAGGCTTGAAGTATTAAAAAGGTTTTGAAAGCATGGTATGATAGACTTTCACAAATGCCGCTCAGTTTTTGCTTGAACCTTTTCTTTGTTACGAGAATATCACATGTCAAGGAAATTCTAGGACACCCGGTATACCAGATGTAAAAATTTGTAATTCGTGGTACTACATGAACCTGGCATTTAGCCATTTCGATTTGAAGTGACGATAGCTAATGAATTCTGTTTATTATAGCTTTGAGTTGGCTATTATAAATGAAATACTTCACGGAAATACTGTTTTTATGTGCATTTCAGCTAATGAGGAGAGGAGCAGAGGTAATTTTGAAATTCGTTTGAGTTCACCCTAATTGATACGTTAGCTTCAATCATCATTTTAATTCCCCACCAACTCTCCTCTCCAATTAATTAGCCCACGGAAAACATAATTCCCAACGTAAAACGGTAGTTTCCCAATAAATATCATGGAGAGGAGATTAATTAGCCAATATTTTATACCCCGTCGATTACAAGGTATTACAAAATTTTTAATACTACTCAGTGGTGTAGCTGGAAAAGCAAAATAAGGTTGCATCATTATGCGCAAATATGACGTTGGTTTCTCTATAGTATAAATAGTAATTGTAGTTTTTTGAGCAGTAATTTCTTTTTTTTTTCTATTCACAACATTTCGAGATTATATGGCGAGAACATTACGAAAAATTAGTTCTTCGAAAAAATAATAAGTTATCTATGAAAATCTGGCGGTTGTGTAGCAATTAGTATTTCACACATTAGAACCAAACCTGTTATCTGGCCAACGGTTCTGAAGCTACGGGGTATGGGTAACGGGTATAGTTGTAAAAAAACATGGCTGATTTCATTCATGAAATAGCCATGGGCGTGCGGATTTTACGTGAATACTTCAGGGCTATGAAGCGTCTTTCCTTTTGTATAACTGTTCATTTTTAAATAAGATAATAACAATAATAACGACGAAAAGCAGTGTACCTAACAAGCTGACAAGACAATAGACTCGACAAGACAGATATTCAAATAGTTTGGGACCATCTGTAGAAAGATTATAAATACGACATACAAAACGCCACTGGTATTTCGATATTTCCAGACAGAGAGAGAGAGAGAGACAAGGACATAAAGTTCGTAGCCGGACAGCCAATGGCAAGATTTAATCTCCATGTCAACGGCATGGTAGCAGATCCTCAACCAATAAGGTTCCTTGACAAGACGTTGGATGACAGGATTTGTAAGTTGCTGCCGATTCACCTGACGTTGATGATATCTTCAGAAAATATGTACATTTTATAAAAGACAGATTAAGAAATATCAGTTATTAAATAAAAGTACATTAACAAATATATAAAAATATCAGTTACTAAATAAACATATATTAACAACTACACCAAGTAGCTATAAAAATATCACAAATTGCTGTTACCGTTAGTTTTGCCTCTTTTATAAACTTGGCACCATCGACCATTTTTGTCCGCATTCCTTTTGTAGCTCCAGATCTGCTGGTCAGATAGTGGTATCGACGACCTTTAACTAACATACACAGCAATTTAAACAAAGATGCAAAAATCGTATATATTAAAGGACATCCAGGTATACCTCAAAACACAGTAGATAGACTAGCAAAGACAGTGACTATAGATGGGATACTGCTGAGGAATTTGAAAATTCCCTACAGCGACTTGAGTAATATGTTAAACAAGAACCTGAAAGAAAAATGGAGCGAACAGTACCATAGAAATCCATCCGTAGCGACATACAAACAGATCCAGCAGAAAATAAGAACAGAACCCCGGTTTCAGAATTAAACGAATAGACTACTTGTGAGGACCCCTCGCAGATTAAGGCACTGCTCACGCGCTCAACACAAAACTAGAATAGGTTTACACGGTGACCTTCACTGCAGATGAGATTGGTACAGCGGAGCACTTTATTCTAGAATGCTAATTGATCAGTAGTGAGGTAACAGTATTGTATCAATGATTGTCAGGCTATGTATGTACTAGCAGCTACCTGCAGTGATGATCACTATACTAGCTAGTGAAAACAAACTTTAGGGGTATCGTGTATCTTATACTACTACAATAGTTTTTGAGTCCCTCAAATATTTCTTTTACTTGAAATATTTAAGCCCACAGTTCTTTGAGAATCTTTGGTAAAACAGTCCTTTGATAGGAAGCATTCTAGTGAAGGAACCTTGTAGTCCAATTTATGGTAATCAGAGTTACATGTTATGATGACAGCGTTGTTACTCATATATCTCGTAAGCTATTGGTAGTCACAATCATAGTCCAAATGCAGTGCCTTATGAATGCAAAAGTTTATCTTACTCATGCCTTCAACGTATAGTTGTCGCGACTTCAGCAGACACAAGTACTTCTATTTTCCTCCTCGCCCTGACTTTAGTAGACCACTGCCTTTCCCAGTTTCTTCCAAGCACAGTCGCTAGTTTTTGTTCATATCAGGCTTGTCTTTGTGATCCTCCCCACGTTTCTTCGCTTCCATCGTCTCTTTTATAGCGATCAGATATTGTTACCCCGTGTGTGACGCCCCTGCCCGGCTCTACATGCGCTGTACCTAGCCACAGCGACAACTCGACTGGTCGCGCCGAACCACACCGACCCCTGCCGACGAGAAGAGAAGAAGAATACACCACGCATTGAAAATTGTAACCACTTGAACTTGACTTGTAACGATATACACGAATCACGAACAAGATACCGATGTAAAATAAACGAATAGAAAAATCAATCGCATTTCCATCCACGGGAAGTGATCCATGGTCCTTCGCCCCAAATTTGAACCAGTGCCAGGGACAAGGAAGAAGTAGTAAGTCTGTTCCATTTTACCATTCCCGATCATTCACGTTAATCACATTCACGTTAGTAAATTGAACGACGGCTGCTTCTACTTGTAGTGTGTAGTGCATGAGTAGATTAGAATAGTCACATTTCACGTACATTGAATATCTATATCAAAAACAATGTCAGACGTTGAAAACGAGGAAGAAGCGGCAGGGCTTCGGCAGCTTATTTTAAAACGTAGTCAAGTAAAGGGTAAATTAACTAGGTTTGTTAATTATCTAGATAAATTCACGGGAGATCGAAGCGTTGATCAAAGCACAGCGGTGCAACTAGAAATAAGGTTAGAACAAGCTGTTGGGGTTCTGCACATTTTCAATGAGATTCAAGATAACATAGAATATTTTGATGAATCAGAAATTGAGTCAAACGAAAGATTTGCTTTTGAAGAAAAGTATTATACAGCCATAGAGCGTGCTAAAATAATGTTAAACGATAGTAGGAAAGTTGAATTTGAGGGTCAAAATAACAATCAGAATATAGCATTGCGTGACAGTGTGTCATTTCCATCAAATGTCAAATTTCCTACGATAGATTTACCAAAGTTTTACGGAGATTATGACAAATGGAATCAGTTTCGACAAATGTTTACAACATTAGTAGAAAATGATAGATCAATGGATAATATTCGAAAGTTTTATTATCTACTCAGTAGTCTAAGAGGTGAAGCCTTGGCGACGATAGAAAATATGGAGGTTACTTCGGAGAATTATCAGGTAGCCTGGGATCTTCTCAAATCGCGATACGAAAATAGTGCACTCATAAAGAAAACGTACATAGCCGAACTATGCGGGTTACCCTCAGTAACAAAAGATGTACATTCCTTACGTAAATTTAACACGTCTTTCCAAAAACACGTTAGATCGCTAAAGTCTCTAGGTGAACCGGTGGATCAGTGGAGTTCTTTGTTAATTTATCTCATGACCAAGAAGCTAGATTCAAAATCAGAATCTGCTTGGCAAGAACATTTAATTAACGATAAAATAAAGTCACCGTCACTAGAAAACTTCATTGAGTTTTTGAACGATAGATGCCAGATATTAGAATCTACATCTCATGAATTTAAGTTTGAAAAATCGAGCGGAAATGCTGAATTCAAGGTTCATAACAAAAAAATGCCTGGAAAAACATTCGCAGGTCATGCTACGCAAATAGCGTGTCACTACTGTAACGACTCGCATCCTATATACTTTTGCAAAAAATTACAGAATATGTCTGTCGCAGATCGGATCAAAGAAATAGCCAAATTAGATATTTGTACAAATTGTTTACGGAAAGGACATAACAGTAGCGAGTGCCGCTCGCGTGGTTGCCGAACTTGCGGCGCGAACCACAACTCGATGCTCCACGCAGGCGGCGGCGGCGGCGTGGCTGGAGACGCGGCAGCCGCGGCGCGCGCGATCGACGGCGACAGAAGAAACACCGGCGCGGTAAAACAGGTAACCCAAACCAGTGGCGTAGTCACGGCCACCGGCGCCGGTGGATCGACACAGTTGGGAGATGTGAGCTTAGCGGCGCATCACTCTCAAGATTATGAGAAAGACACTAACATCCTATTACCTACAGCAATCGTGTTAATAAAAGACTCTGAAAATCGGTGGCATGAATGCAGGGCTTTGTTAGACAGTGGCTCTCAGCCCAACTTCGTGACACGTACATTATCGGACAGATTAAATCTGAAATCAGTAGCAAACGGCACGCCAGTCATGGGCGTAGGCGCGACTTCGACAAACATTAAAAAGAAAGTATTGACGACAATAAAATCGAGGCATAGCGATTACACAGTGACACTCACGTTCCTCGAATTAGATCAAATTACAGTCAACATGCCCAGTTGCTCGTTTCAAACATCACGACTCCAGATGCCAACGAATATCAGTCTGGCAGATCCACAGTTCAACAAGTCTTCCGAAATCGATCTGTTGATTGGCGCGACCGTGTTTTTTGACCTGCTTGGCGCTGAACGAATCAAACTCGGTATCGGGCAGCCCATATTACAACAATCGGTTTTAGGTTGGATAATAGCAGGTCCGCTGCCACTCCAACATGTAAGCAGTCACGTTAGCTGCAACCTCGCCACAACCACGCGACTCGAAACCCAAATCGAAAAGTTTTGGGCAATCGAAGAGATAAGCGGTGAAAAACCTCAAACTCTAGAAGAAAAAGAATGCGAAAAGATATTCTCGGAGACCACACGGAGAAATGATGTTGGTCATTTCGTGGTACAGCTACCAGCGAAGCGTAACGCCATGATACTTGCTGATAATTTTGATAACGCAAAAAACAGACTACGCGCAATGGAGCGAAAATTCGCGAAAAACTCCGATTTTAAAGACCAATACGTTTCTTTTATGAAAGAATATGAAAGGTTAGGGCACATGGAGCGAATACCCGAAACAGAAACTTTCACTCCTAATCTCAACGCAACATATTATTTGCCTCACCATGGAGTACTGAACTCATCCAGTACTACCACCAAATTGAGAGTGGTATTTGATGGCTCGAGTGCATCAAATTCCGGACTTTCACTAAACGATACATTACTCGTCGGTCCCAAACTTCAAGACGATTTATTCGACATACTAATCCGTTTTCGAAAGCATAACGTAGTTCTCGTAGCAGATATAGAGAAAATGTATCGGCAGGTATTAATCGAGAACAATCAGCGCGATCTGCAACGCATTGTTTGGCGGAATAGTCCAAGCGAAGAAATAGGACATTTTAGACTAACAACGGTCACTTACGGAACGTCATCCGCGCCGTACTTAGCAGTTCGTTGCCTGCAGCAAGTCGCACATGAAAACTGTCATACACATCCGAAAGCAAGTGAAATTATTTTGACTGATTTCTATGTAGATGATCTGATTAGTGGGTCAGATACAGTAGAAAGTGCAAAAAGCTTGAAAAAGGATCTTAAAAACCTATTAAACGCTTACGGGTTCCCATTACGGAAATGGTTGTCCAATTGTCCCGAAGTCCTTGAACAAGAAGAGGAGGACAATTTGCCAATTTATCATGTTAATGACGGCGAAACACGAAAAACGTTAGGGGTACATTGGTGTGCAAAAACAGACACACTAAATTACTCAGTAAATCCAGACGACTTTAAACTTTCTCGCGTCACAAAACGAACCATATTGTCTGCGGTGTCTACAATATTCGATCCCTTAGGAACAATTACGCCAATAACGATAAAAGCGAAACTGTTAATACAAGAACTCTGGAAATCCCAAGTTGGTTGGGACTCTCCTATCCCACAATCAGTCTTGCAAATGTGGAATGATTTCACACAAAATCTAGCTCAGTTGAACACAGTTAGCTTACCACGTCAAGTCACGGTTCAAAATGCATGTCAAGTTGAACTTCATGCGTTTTGCGACGCATCTCAACGAGCATATGGCTCTTGTATATATTTGCGTACAATCTCGCCACAAGGAATAACAGTTCGTCTGTTATGCTCGAAATCACGGGTAGCGCCCCTAAAAACTATAACGCTACCGCGTCTAGAGTTGAGTGGAGCGCTGCTAATGGCACAACTTGTTCATCGAGTACAAAAATCGCTCAAAATGACACTTGATAGAATCTATTACTGGACAGACAGCACCATAGTGTTGGCTTGGATCGCTGCTCCTCCTACATCGTGGAAGCTCTTCGTAGCAAACCGGGTGGCAGAGATCCAAAGGATGACAAACATAAATGAATGGAGGCATGTTTTGTCACAAGACAACCCAGCAGATCTGGTATCTCGAGGCATGGATATCAATAAGGCACATTCCTGCACATTGTGGTGGTACGGCCCCGCATGGCTGATCCAAGATCAGGTATCATGGCCAAGGTCAACGGTTCAAGAAGAACCGTTACCAGACCGACGCAAAATTTCCACTTCCCTTGTTAGTCAACACATTGATCCTACCATACTCGAAAAATATTCTACTTTATACAAACTACAGAAGGTCGTGTCATATTGTATGCGATTCATCCAAAATACTTTGCATAAGACAACTCGTCAAACAGGCCCAATAACAACACAAGAATTCAATAAAGCTTTAGTTGCATTGATCAAAATTTCTCAAGCTCAAGATTTCTCGGTTGAATTGGAATGCTTACTTCACAAAAGGGAACTTTCAAAAAGATCTCCAATAAAACGACTTGATCCCTTTCTCGATCCAAATGGTTGTTTACGAGTTGGAGGCCGGTTACAGAATTCCAGCCTGCCTTACGATGCACAGCATCCAATTATTTTAAGCGCAAAGAGTCATTTGACTTTACTAGTAATCAGACAAGAGCATCACCGGCAGTTGCATGCCGGTCCTCAAACTCTACTAGCATCTTTAAGACAAAAATTTTGGCCACTGGGTGGACTAAATACAATCAAGGGCGTCTTACGTAGATGCTTAACTTGCTTCCGCGTAAATCCAACAAGTGTCATACAGAAGATGGCAAACTTACCAAAAGAGCGAGTGATACAAAGTCGGCCATTTAGCATCTCCGGGGTTGATCTCGCTGGACCATTCTCTATTAAGGATGGACGACTACGAAACCGAGCAATCATTAATGCATACCTTTGCATTTTTGTTTGCTTCTCGACTAAAGCGGTTCACCTGGAGGCTGTGGTTGATCTTAGCACTGATTCTTTCCTGAACTGTTTACATAGATTCGTATCACGTCGAGGCTTACCCAACCTCTTGTACTGCGATAACGGTACTAATTTCGTGGGTACAAAAAATAAATTAAGCAAAATGTACGAATTACTCACTGAGAGTGTGCGGGACCCCTCGATCATCAAATTCTTCCTTTCAAATAGCATTGAGTGGCGATTTATCCCCCCTCGGTCGCCCCATCGCGGTGGGTTATGGGAAGCCGCCGTAAAACGCGCGAAATTTCATTTGAACAGAATTTTAAATTCTAAAATCTTAACATACGATCAACTTTCAACTTTATTCACACAAGTGGAGGCAGTCCTGAATTCGAGACCACTAATCGCCCTCTCATCAGACCCTCTGGACTTGTCCACTCTAACTCCCGCTCACTTCCTAATTCAAGAACCCTTGTTCACCTTCCCTCAATCAGACTTCATGGAAGCTCCAACAAATCGGCTATCCCAGTATGAGGCTCTACAACAAAGTATGCAAAGGTTCTGGGCGAGATGGTCTTCCGACTATCTTCACCAACTCCAAACTCGCAGCAAGTGGACCACCAGGTCAAGTACACTAAAAGAAGGAGACCTGGTCCTCTTAATTGAAGATGATGCCCCTCCATTACACTGGAAACGAGGGCGCATCACCCAGCTACATGTAGGCGACGACGGACTCGCTCGAACTGCAACCATTTTCACTGCAAGAGGCAATGCCATGAGAGCAGTCCAAAAGTTAGCAGTTCTGCCAGTAGACGCTGAAGAGGCTCCAGACGAGGACGTTGAAACGCCCCCTACGACGTTTCAAGGCCGCCGGTATGTTACCCCGTGTGTGACGCCCCTGCCCGGCTCTACATGCGCTGTACCTAGCCACAGCGACAACTCGACTGGTCGCGCCGAACCACACCGACCCCTGCCGACGAGAAGAGAAGAAGAATACACCACGCATTGAAAATTGTAACCACTTGAACTTGACTTGTAACGATATACACGAATCACGAACAAGATACCGATGTAAAATAAACGAATAGAAAAATCAATCGCATTTCCATCCACGGGAAGTGATCCAGATATATAACAGTTTACTCCATATTTATACTTTAATGGATTCATTTCTAGTTGCCACTTAGGTCTTTGTTGGTAAAATAGGCTTTTTTTCTTCAGATGGTTGTTTGAGCACTGCAGTTCTTCTTTAAACTGCATTGGCTACCTGTCTTAGCTTCAGTGGTTATTCTTTCACGGGAGCAGGATTTCCAAATTTGTTGTGCTTCTCTATATTTGATTTTCCTGGTCGCAGTTAATTGTTCTTCCCCTTTACATACTTCCACGAATTTATTTCTACTGGTATCTACTTTAATTTGTCGATTGCCACGACATTTATTTGTGCGTCTAATTCTGTACATGTATTTGTTTCGAATTAGTAGTAGTAGTAGTGATGGGGTGAGAAAGGCCAGGCAGATAGTCCACCTATGGCCCTTTTTGCGAACCGCACCCAACCAAAACTAAAAACCCTCATGATGTCCTAGAGAACTCCTGCTTTTCAAACCTATATGAGACCTTCTGACGAAAGTCAGTATGACCGACCATCTCACTGAGTATAATGCAATGACTCTCCTTAGAACCCTGTGGTGTCTAATATCCATTTTTATTATGTACCTGTATAAATAAGTATTCTTCCGTTTATTCTACAAGTACATATAATATAAGAGTTCTTTGGTAGTACTTTTGTTGCATACTAACTCAGTCCCCGAAAAGGCTGAAAGCCTATGGCGCTGTAGAAGCGCTGCGAGAGGATAAGTATCGGTGCACGTTAGATTTGAAACGCTGCAGGTTGTATCCGTCGAGAACCAAAATTCCCGGCAGCCCATTCCATAACGTCAAAGTTCTCAAGAAAGGGTATGCTGGAGGAGACTGGTTTGGGGAGTAGGGACCTCAACCTGATAAGCATGGGCTCGCAAAGCGCCTCTCTAGTATTCGTCATTCGGACGGCCTTTGGTGTTATTATCTGGGAGAGCTCACTCGAACATCCACCCTTCTTCGACGTTGGCTGTTGGAGTCCTTTATGAGGTTAGGCAGATCGGTTAATCTAATTGCTCTCTTCTGGATAGTGTGCAGAAGCTTTAGAGAGTGCTTCATTACCATACATGGGAGCAGTACTCTAACGATTGTTGGATCTATGCCTTAACGGAAGGTGACTCAACTATTGGGTGACCCTCCATTCCCACGTTGATAGGCCAAAGTGAGTGTCAGTGTCTTTGTCAGTGTTGTTGCCTGAGTTTTCTGTACGCTTTTTTTATTCACTAGTGCCACTCGACTCGACCATTATTATGATCTCCACGTTGATCTGTAGATGATAGTGGCTTGCCTGGTTCCATTCATGATATTAATGTACTGTCGTCTGCGGAGCTGAAAATTGGGTTGGATGTTATTTGCAGCAGTTCGTTGATGGACAGAAGAAACAGCGTAAGGAATAGGACACATCCCTGAGGAACACTGGCGTTTATCGAAAATACGTCTGATGAACTGCCTTTGAATACAGCAAACAGTGAACGGACGTTCAAAAAGCTATTCATCCACTGGCGCAGGCCAGGTGGTAGTCCATAAGCCACACTCATGTCACACTCTGTCGAACGCTTTCAATATGTCAAGTGCAGCAACTCAGGAAAAGCGAATTCAAGATTTTTTACTGGATTATGATTACAGTAGCAGCGAAAATCTTAACGAGTTTCATAGTTGAAGGTGATATAGAGTAAAATGTGTTGATATATCTTGGCTGATTATCAAAAAAGTCCTAGATAATTTTCATCTTGTAAGTCGCAAATCTGTCACACGAATGCAGGATCTGTGACTAAATACATTTTTGCTTTTCCAGATATCAGTTTGAAGTTTAATTAAAGTTAC
Organism: Callosobruchus maculatus; assembly: GCA_951848785.1. Lineage (NCBI taxonomy): Eukaryota > Metazoa > Arthropoda > Insecta > Coleoptera > Chrysomelidae > Callosobruchus > Callosobruchus maculatus. The sequence goes on along the minus strand of CATOUR010000014.1, from coordinate 20,982,967 downwards.
ATCTATAGGAAGCTGTTGGGTATATATAAATCTGCACGGCATTCGGAAAGGAGTGAAAAGGCGAGGATTACAGTTACACAAAACCAATAAGAAGTTCAAAGTTGGCTATGAGTTCACTTATACGCTCTCTCGCTAGTCTTCGGTCTCTAGAAATCTCATTTGCGACTAAGTGGAGATGAAGCGACAGGGGACATGACATTGGATCGGATTTTTATTTGACGGAGAGGATTTAATGTTGGGAGTTACGTGTTAAGAGATTAGCTGTTGATATTAGATTCTTATTAAAAAATCGGGTGATATCTTCAATGTGACAAAGTGAGTCCAGTACTTTCCATTTGCTACTACGTTTGCTCAAATTCTGGTAGTAAGTGTTTTAGCTAAAGGGTTACAGTATAATTCGTGTCAAAGTACAGATACACATTCTCATAACTGGCATGATTATTAAGCATGCTTTATCGATCCTGCTAAAAGCAAACACTCCGGATACACATGCTTATTGATAGCAAGGTATCTGACTGTTAACAATGGAAAACCAAGGGGCGCTCACCAAATAATTATTAGATAATATTATCATTTTGATTGAAATACAATGTGTCAAAAAACTTGTAATCAAGTATGAAAAAGAGGAGGAATAGAACGATGGGTTCAAAATTGGCTGAGTAGAAGAGAAAACCTTGGAGCAAGAACTCGATTGCTAGCTGAAATGGCAGAAGAAGATATTGCAGAGGCATTAGTTGTTGCGATGCAAAATAACAAATCGCAAAGTTTTATCGTCTCTCCAGCTCGACATTTTTGGCAAATCGTGTACACGCACCTGCTGCGAACGACTTGCTAAAAGCGCGTCCCCTCCAAGCCGCGCTACAAGTAGCATGCTCAAAAATCGCACGGCCGTTGATTGTTGAGCATACTCAAAATTAGCATTCTTATTTCTAGCAGGGTATGTACATACATGCTACGAAGTAGCAGTTGCACATTAATGGCATGCTTATGTGCTCGATTGAGTATGTGTATCTGTACCTTTATACTTGATAACTAGGAGTTAGGCCTCCCTTATCAATACGTTTTAGGTTATTTTTCTCGCCCGTCAACTTTTGCCTATTCTACATAAGAATCCTGAAGAGCTCGCTTGAAGCTTTGAATATGGCCTGATGAATACGGAAGATGCTGTGAGGCCTCTCTGTGCATTTTGGATTATGGTGAATGCGCTATCTAATATGTACTATAATAATAATTTTTATCATCACCTACAAATTTGGTACCACACTCACCGTAATAGATACATAGGTATACGTACGCATTCATCATTTTTTTTAAAAATCAATCGGCTTTTCTTCATTATCCACAATCGTAGAGGTGACAGGTCTATGTAACAACGATAGTTATCTAAACTGCACATCAAGTAGGTAGACTCTTTAGCATTTGTATTAGGTTTGCAAATAATGTACATCAGTAAAAGGTAAAAGTAGGAATAATATGGATGTTAGTTCATTAGCAAAATTTCGCAACTATAAAACCAGGAAGTAGATAGTAGGTATTAACTTACATACATAATTTGACCAAAATAGACATAAGGTCTGTTTTTACAGAGAATCACAAACCAGTCAGAGCCAATCAGTATTCCCCATTGCAGTTGTCAAACTATTTCTGACTAGTACTGGCCAATCAAATTGACGCTGACTAGTTTGTGATTGCTGTAAAAACAGACCTATTATTAACTCGTGTATGACCAGCATTATGGTGCACATTTGCTTTTTTAGCTAGTTTACTGATACTTAGTTCATCATACGCATTGTGTGATAAAACACGTCATGATATATTTATTTATTTCCACTTACATAGTAACTCAAAGTCTATCTGATTATGTTGTCATTTTAAGAGCAGAAAAATATGAACAAAAGAAATGAAACTACCCAAATTCCGACTAGAATTCTCAAGATTTTTGAAAATGTGACCCCAGGTACATATTTTGAACGTTCCAACTGAAATGTTCAATAACAATAACAAAGACTATGTTTCTCGGCGTGTTTTATTGAAAGTTATGTTATGACATTTGGGGGTTTAATTTTTGTTCATGATTTTTCATGGTTATATTTTTTTGCTTTGTTTAACAAAATTTAGTACCTACCTAAAGAAATTGGGAAAATTTGTTTTTTTAGAAGGTCCATGAATTAATCCGAAGTTTTGCTTTAGCCGACAAAATTTAGTCCTTGTAGGAATGGCAGAGTTTGGCCAAAAGCCACTCAGATTCAGCCACATGACAACAATTAAAGAATCGAACAATAAGAAACAAGACATTAACTGCTGCGAATTCTTGTCCTGTTGATTAGGAAGTAAGAGTTTCTTACACAAGTATTGGAATTCGTTTTTGCTAAAATACGCTTTCGTGTTATTCTGTGGTTTATTGTATGAAAAAGATATTTGAAACATGATAAGGTGATGGTACGGCATTGTGAGTATACGTCGTCTATTTAAATCGACTTGACTTCATTATGTAGATATTCTGGTAACCTTGAAATATTAGAAAGTTTTGGGACAAACTAGGGTAATATTAATTTAAACATATTTTCAATTTTGAGCCATTTAAGCGCATTCACATGAGGTGTTGTGTGCTCCTTTGTCTCTAAACCATATGTCAGTTTGCAGCAGGCTTTTTCAATTTGTTTTAGTCTGCTTTCATCTATTTGGACTAAGCATACATAGTATATTATATTACAGTAGGTTAGTTTTGAATTAGTGATTCGTTAAGCGATTTCGTTCTTTCCTAGGAAGGAATCTGCCTATTTGTGTATAGTAGCTTCAATCTGAAACAGATAGCCTTGGTGGACTGGGACACATGCTCGCTGAAACGTATATCTTTGTATAGACGCAAGCCTAAACCCTTAGTTTTCTTAGTGATACGGTTGCACTATTTATACCTAAATTTAGCGCGTTTTGCAATTGGGACCTTTCGTTTCTAGGGAAAAATAGGACAGGGTCGAATTTGGTAGGATTTAATCGGATATTATGTGATTCTGCAAACTGATTGATCTTAGAAAGGTCACTATTGATTTTTTCGGATGCTATTGTGGTACGATGGGATGCCAGCTATAATATATTTGTCTGTCATGTGCGTACCATTGAATGTTGCAGTATTTAATGGTTTTTGTCATGTCAGCAGTGTACACGAGGAATAGCAGTGGTCTTAGAGTTATTATTTCTGTTCGTGCTAGCTTTTCAGTAACACATTATATGCGATAGTCATAAGACAATCACACAATTTTTTATTTAAATTAAAAATTAGACCACGAGATCATAACTAAAATGAGCTGCTGAAATTATAGTGATCCACGAATCTGACAAACTACCATAAACTTGAGTTTTTGTTAAAACTGCGACAACTTCTAACGGTATTTATAAGAATAATTATATGCTTATTGCATATTACGATTATATGAATATCATCATCATCATAGTCACAATGTCTCGACAGACATGTTGTGAACTCGTAAAATGCATTCGTTTTACGAGCTTCTCTTGGGATATCTTTAAGATCTTTAATGCAGTAGTTAACCATTTGCTTTCTGCCTCCTTATGTCGTTGACCAGATGTATCTACTGGTTCATCCGCCTTTAGGGACAATTTCTTACTCCAAGGACAAGTAGGTGTTCTGACTCTTCTCAACTCGTTCACCCAAAGATGTTGGTTAAGACTGCTTATACAGACAGTAGTTCGGTTCCTTTTAATCGCCTTTTACGACGCGCAGGATATACGATGGGAGATATTCTAACGCGCCCCCACACGGGGTTATAAGAATATAGACCTTCTGAAAGGAGGAGACACAAACATGAATATGCTCGTATAGTGAAAGAAGATCAACATGCATGAACTTACATGCCATTAGACGTTAGACACTGCCTATAATATTTATTATATCAATATAACGACATCAGCTAAGAAACTTCTCCAATAAACTCCGGAGAAGGTTAGCGCAGAAATATAAAACTGCTACGTGTGCAGAATCGGCGAAGAGCACACATATCGACATGGCAATTACACGAACTAAAATATCACACCTATTCTCGGACTGTACGTCTCACATGTCACTTCTGATATGATTTATGTGCCTTCGAGTAGAGGAAACTGGTGTTTAGGGGGTGTAGCCTGATACCACCAGTATTCTCTCATGGCAGGGCTTCTCAAACTCCTATTATCCTACCAATTACAGCACACACGTGAAAGTGTTGTGTTTATTTTGTTCCTCCTTTGTATATGGGATGTGGCAAAGAAGATTATCCAATGTAAAAACGTATCATTTCACTGTTGGTTTTATTCATTCATTAGCCCATCGTCAAAACCATGTATGTTGCATGATAAACTGTTTCCTGACCCTTCAGCACTCATCAATATATGTACAAAATGGCTAAAGCTCGCTTTGAAGATACGAGTACACGGAATAGGTTTTGAAAAAATTGGTTTCGAGAATCTTGAGACTATAATAATATAAGACTTCACTGGTGCTACGCCAAATGATGAAGTGTTGTTTTAGTTAATAAAATGATTCCTTGAAGCACCGGGTAGGTCAGATAAGAATGAGAAGTGCTGTACCTCAAAAACTATTCGCCATACAGACTTGCGTTAAAAATACGATCAAGAAACCCAGAAAAATATTTTCAGATTTCTAAGATGATCACCAGGGGGCGTAATCATCGTCTTAAACATTGAAAGTGATTTTTCACTGAACCAGCTAAATGTCGCCAAGAAATATGTGCTTTTTAAAACGAGTACTTGCTGAAGTAGTTTTCGTTTGACACCATTTGACGTAAGATAAAGTCGGGGGAGGGCGGGTTAGCTAAATGTTTTTTAAATAAACAGCTTATAACGCCTAAACGACTGAACGAACCTTAACAAACTGGATCTTGATGGAAAAATCATTTATTGTCCCATCAAGCCCATCTTACCTGTGATACGTCTAATTCCTAGTAACACCTGTAGAGCACGTTTTTTGATATAATAGCAGAAAACAGCAAAATTCTCCAAGCAACCAAGTGCAATGATGTGACTTTTTTTCATAAGAATCTGGAGAAATGATATCTAAGTAGGTTAGCGTAAAACCGTATGTCGATTTTCCTAACACGAAGTATCTAATAATTCTTAAATATTAAAAGTATTCTTAGTTCAACAAATTGCAAAACAGCGAGTAGGATATAATAATAAATATATTATGCAAGTGCAGTATAGGCAGAATATGATAAGTGGGTCGTGGAGGAAAAACAATTGCATTTAAGGAGGCAATAAACTCATTTCAAAATTGGTTCTTTTTTATTATTAGTTTAACCTAATTCATGTTAATTTTTGAACTATAAATACTTTTTACTAATGAAAAATTATTGACGTATGAAGCTGCATCGTTTAGTCTTGACAAAAAGGCTAATAAATGACACTAAGTGCCAGATGTACGGTTTTCGCTAGCCTATTAGATTTCATTTGGTCAGATTCCTACGGACATGATTGCGTTTAATATTTCAGAGAATTTTGGATCTTTCGGTTATCAAATCAAAAAAAGCGCTCTAGCAGCATCACTAGGAATTAGACATATCATAGGAAAGACGGGGCTGATGCAATAATAAACATGTTTTCCGGTTATTGAAACCCATGCAGTGGTTTAGAAGTTATAGCTGTTTACTTATAAAAACATTGAACTCTACCCCCCACCACTTCGTCCCAATGTTAAACAGAAATTACTTAAGTAAATCCTAGCTTTAAGAAGCACATGCTTTTGTCAACATTTACTAGAGTTTTGGTAAAAGGTCACTTTAAATGTCTAAGACGGCGGTTGCGCCCCCTGTTAACCATTTAGGTAATCTGAAAATAGTTTTTGCGGTGTTCTTTTTGCCACTTTAGTAATAATTTTTTTCACCGCTAGCCTCTATAGCGAATAGTTTCCGAGGTACAGCACTTTGCGTTCTTATCTGACCACCTGGTACTTCCAACTACAGCAGGTCACGATACAGCAGCAAATTCAAATACTATGATCCTCGTTTTATCATTGAAGCTTGGCCACATTCCACTTATTATTAAAATCAACTTGGACAAAAGTCCAGCATATTTTGAAAAATAAAAGGAAAGATCGACTTTAAGCCTTTGGTGCAGTGATTCTGTGTCGACTATAAAAGATCTGGGCAATAACATACAACTCGCCTAAGGATGTGCTCAAGATGAGACTCGAAACACCCTTAAAAGAAGTGATACAGGTACGAGCAAGTACGCGTACTTATGGCTCGACGACCTTTTTCGCCTGTGTGTCACCGTAAATACGCGTTCCTTAAAACCGTCGCGCAAACCGCTGACGATCCAAATGGTTTGAAATCTTGCTCGTAGCTTGTCTCGGCTCGTACTGCGAGCCGCGAGCCTCCACTTTGTTTTGGCAGGCCATCGATGCGCAACGCTTGTTGTGTTTGGCGTTTCTTAAAAGTCACCCCTTTAAGATTGTCGCTCATTTTCCCATCACGGCCCGACCCGATGCTGTCGTCCTACATCTGTCTGGGAGGGAAAAGTTGTCCCTCATTTATCCGTCATGGCACGACCAGATGCTATTCGTCGCCCACTTTGCAGCTCACAAAATCAACATACCGTTATGATTTTAGACCCGTTTAACAGTTACAGATTTACCATGTTTGAGAGCAGCAGATTTGGCAGAGAATCAATAGCAGTGGCTGCAGTATTGGTAGGAAACAACAAGAGAAAGATATGAGTCCACCCCATTAATCAAAAAAGAGCGGAATTTTGAGAATTCCAACATGACTTGAAATATTTTTGGTCATCCATTCCATCACGGTGCGTTTTTGCCTAAGAGGATCGGACACCAAAATCCCTTCCGTAGCAGTCCTCGCCGTTACCTGACGTGCTGGGCTAGCGTTGGTCTATTTATTTGCATTGCTTTTATCCTTTCCGTACTTTGACGGAACGGCCTAGGACGGACCGTGATTATCAAATGAGCGACATAAAGGATGTCCTTGTCCAGCTTTGGTCATATCTCTGCTGGAGATGGTAAAACTCCAAATTTATGCTGTAATGTACATCCTCTCGCAGACTTTAAAATGTATTACCCAGTAGCCACCGAAGTTGCATTTTGTTTGTTAATCATGTTAAACGTGGCTTCCTACGACCGCGCGGGGCTTTGTAGCGAGCATTGACGCAAGTAGTGCTTCACAGATCCAATTATGGCATCTGGGTTACCATACTGCAGCGCTAATATGAATTTGATTACATATTGAAAATGCGTTCTAAGCGAGTACCTGGCTGGAGTGGCATCTGGAACTATGATGTTTTTGACAGGACTTCACCTTGTTAAGCTTCAATACAGCTACGAGAAAATAGAAGCTCTTTGATGCCAAAGAGGATGTTTTGAAAGCTTAGTAATTGGATTAGCTGTCGCCAATATCGACAATCAAGCCATGTTTGCAAGTGAAGTGGTAAAATATTATGCACGCAATTAGAGAGTACCCTGTGTTATTTTAGCACGACCTAACTTCGTTAAACTTTGATACAGTAATAATAGTGGCGGCGGAATAATAAAAAAACGAAGTTAATTTGATTGACCGAGTTCCGTACTAAACAAGGCAATGCTCGGATGGACCTAAAAAAGTTTATTATGCCTCTAGATCTTTCTTTCACAGGCCAGTGGAAGCCCATTGGCAATGCAACAAATTTTTCAGTTTTACGTCCTCACACGAACCTCTAAAATGCCTAAAAACGAAATCTGAGTAATATTTAATTTTTTTTTGTTTTTTGCTAATTCCTCCACTGCCTATGCACCGATCCTATGGCTACCCAAATTTCATCACAACCCATGCAGCGGTTATTGAGATTACCAGGCTAGAAAAAGGCCAACAGACCGACGGAAGTATGTAGATATTGCGAAACGTCTATCTTAGTAATCGCAATCCTCCACCCACCTATCGGTGTGGGAAGTAAAATGGGTTTTCTTTGATACCTCTGTGACTTGGAAAGGATTGATCTGTTATTAATTAAATTTTAGGTAGGCTACAAAAGCTGCTGGCAAGGTTGTAAATTCCTTTTTCTAATTGCGTGTGGAGGACATTGTGCATTAGTGGTATCTAGTCCTTGACAAAACTTTCTGGCCATGGTCTACACACATCAAAAGAAATTCTCAATCAAGAACTCCGATAATCTTGTAGAGATATACTTGCGACAAAAAATCTGTTTTCGCTCTAAGAAAATTTACCTCATGAGGAAGGTGTCATTAATTTAAACCAACGAAGAAATATATTTTTGAGTTCAATACTCATTCTAAAGAGATATGCTCTGATGTTCTGACCAAGAACATAACTTTATTCACAACCAAAGTTTCAGTACTCTTCCACCAAGTATTTTATAACCTTTTAGTAAGAATACCATATTTTCCAACCGAGCTCCTCCTACTTCGATCAAGAACAAAAACAGCTGAGAATTGTGGAATACCACTGGAAATATTATGATAATCTTGGTTCATACATATAATTTTTTTTCTCATAACCTTGCTTCCAGCATTGCGCTTGAGAAATTTCTTCATTATGGTACCATTCTTCGAACAAAACAGAAATCTAATTTTATATTGTCAATCTATGACTTTTTAATCTAAATGTATTGTGTTCTGAATTGATTGACGAGGATATTATTAAATATCCTAATATTTTAAGGAATTTTTGTGATTGTCTAACCAATATGTTATTTTATAAGCTAAGCAACAATCTCAACAAGTCAATTCAATATTTCAGCCCTGATGATGAAAGCATCGTTCTCTGAATGCTTGCAATTCAGTTTAAAGAGTACACTTCGCTTTAATATATTTTTGGCCGCTTCCAAGCTGTAGCGTAATTTTGTTTCTTAATTTTTATACCTACATTTTTTGTCTGTATTTGTGAACTCTGCATATATTTGTATATATTTTGTGATCACACCTGTATATGACACACTTACGTTTATATTTCTAGCTCACATATGGCTTCTGTTTAATGTTAACTTGTTAATAACATTCATTCTTGTTTTCTGAAATAGCTGATTTATTTATGTATACTTTACATTCAATATCATAGTTACCGGAAACTGGAAATTTAGTTTGTAAGTTTGCGGTGTTACACCTGTAATTATTGTAATCTGTGGATACATTTATAGACCCTGTGCCTGTTGTATCACTAAATAGTGAAATAAATAAAAATAAATAAAACAAAATAGATAGGTAAATACTAGCTTGAGATTATTTCCGCTTTGCTCATATAGGAAGATATGGAATACTTGAATGACAGCACATATATATCCGTTGTCCAGGAATGTATCTTTAGGTATGTAATTTACCTTCAAAAAGATAACTGTTTCAGCTATGGACTATTTTGTATACTTCATAATAGTATTACAGCCTATTTCGATAAAAAATGTACATTTGGAGGTGTGACTATGTGGTAAGCACATATCTGAAAACAGTTACTCGGAGCGACATTTACAAACCATACATTTTTCAGGTAAAAATGCTTGAAATTTACAGTAAAATATTAAGAGTAGTAGTCTTTTATTTACCAATTAAAACACAAAAGTACCTATCACATACCAATAAAGAAAAAAAAATATAGAGATTCTGTGAAGTTACGTGATATATGAGATGTTAACGTTGAGGTCAATAGGCTGCTTTGGAGAGGTATTCATTCAGTGAATAATAACAGCGACCATTTTTACTTGACATTTGAACTTATAATAAAAATTTACACTTCTAAAATTTTCTAGAAAAGTATAGAATGTGACATTACGATAAAGTTGTGAATTCTTGAACATTGATGTTTTGAATTTTGGAATTTTCAAAGCTGTACACCTAGTGTTGTGGTTGTGAATGTCCCTTTGAACTTCAAAGATGCACATGCCGTGAGATAAACTAGTTACATCATTTTGAAGAGGCTTAATGTATAGTAAGTGGCGCCCTCAACAAGTGGCATCCGAACTAGAACAGATTTGAATTTCATGCACCAAATAGCCCAGAGTGTCATTACGTCATCTTGTTGATGAATTATCAAGCAACAGTGAAATGATTGTTATAACTTTGATATCCTGTATTTCAGTTAATTCCAAACTTTGTACTGAAGTAAGTTGGATTATATCTCAATATTCTTACCCAAAGGATCTGCAGCATACCTATATACCATCTATTAGGCGACACCCTGTACAAGCGACTACTACTAAATCGGATGTTCGCTCACTTTTTCCATTCAGTTGCTAATTACATCCTGGAAGATCTACACAAAAACACCTTAATAGCTGGATTCGCTCCCACTCCCTCTTTATAAAAGCCCAGCAAGGCGAAAAAATTTTGTCGGTATTTAATTAGCTGGATTATCCAATTATCTTCAAGTTCCGGAGTAATATCGAACTGTAATCCTCGCTCCGACGAACTTAAGGCTTGATTGGATGTCAAACAGCAGTTTCTGGACGACAGGGGTGGATTTGATGTAGCACTTCGCATATTAATCAATACCATTTTTGCTGTTGAGAATACAAATTGAGATCGTACTGCTACGACGGAATAATTTCAGAATCTCACGCATTCTGAACTTCGATGTATGCTGCTTACTTTATGCTGATGATGCCAAGTTGTGTAAAATTCGTGGCATGAGTGATTGTCAGATTCTATAGGATGACCTTGTGAAACTGCATGAATGCTGCGAAAAAAAATAAACTGCAGTTAAGTACCAAACGGTGTTTTTGTGGTCAGCTATAGTAACAAAGATAAAAATATAATATTTGACTACACAATTAATATCGCTCAACTGAATAGAGTTTTAGGAGGAAGTGAGGAGAAATGAGGAATTTGATATTATCATACGATTTGAAGCAAACTCTAAACTATCCTTTAAAGTGATGTTCTATGAAATACGCTTATTCCATTCTTTCATCCACTCTGAGTTCTTTTTTGACTTCAGGAAACAAATAACGTCGTTTGAAGTTTGTGAACAAGGTAAATAATTCAAAAGGTCTGTTTCTGACTTTATTTGTCTATACACGGTTTGAGTACACCATTTCGATTGATCTGCTATCTCCAATCGTCTTCAGCTGAACTGCTAAACAAGTTCATTTCGTTGCTATTTATTCTCTTCTTGATGACATGTTGTTTTTTCGTGGCTTGGTCTGATTGGTAAAGGGGTTATAAAAAGCAGTCAGATAAATAGAATAGAATGAAAATGTAAGCAGCAAAAATGGGACTAAAAGCAAACGTAAAGAAGGCAAAGAATGCGGATTAATATAGCCAATCAAAACCTCTTCCTTACAACAAAGTGACAGGAAGAGCTGACTACTTTGAATATCTATACAGGATAGTTAATAACATAGGTGGGACAGACCTAGACATACAAAACCGTCTAGTAAAAACATGAAAAGCATTTGCTTGGCCATCTACCACGTACCCACTCAGAACCAGACTGCGCATTTTCAATAGTAACATAAAATCAGCGTTATTGTATGTAACCGAAACATGGAAAAGCATAAAAGCCAATGAGCAAAAGCTCCAGGTTTTCATTTATAGATGTCTACGGAGGATCTCACCAAATTTTTGGCCAAGGACAATATCGAATGAAGAACTTTGGAAGATATTATGGTTGAAGAAAGTAGGGACAAAGATCACATTTTGCGAAGAGACATAGGAGAATAGACAGCTATAAAGACGTTAGACTGGAAACCTCAAGGAAACAGACACATAGGAAGGCCCAGAGTGGCTAGAGAAGAACGGTTACAGACCAGGCAAGAAGAATGGAACATGGAGGTAGATAAAAAGGCTTGCAAAGGATAGACCAGACTGCGCCGGTTTGTAGAGGGCCTTACTTATTGGAACTGTGGTATACAGGGTGGGCCAATAGTGCGTGGACGGAGGATTGTGGGCTTACTAAAAAATTTTTCAAAAATCTGTCACTTGATCATGGTAGGGACCCTTGAGGGCCATAACGTAAAAATATTTTCACTTAAATTTTGACGTTTATACAGGGTGATTCATATCAAACATACATTTTTTTGAATGGAACCCCCTATAGATTATTGCATATTTGGATTCCTTGGTCAATTCTAGTGTGACTTTATGTATCACACATGGAACTTTAAACGAACCGTTTAGGCGCAAATCACCATTTTTGGTATAAGCAGGTATCAGAAAAAAATTAAATATCGCAGCGATTATAAAACTTAGAAGGCCTTGACTTTGCGGTACGACTGAGCATGGAATGCGTCACCTTAGGTCAGACGGCTAAATTTGAATTCTTTTCGTACTTGGAGAAATCAGAGGATAAATTAAGGAAACTTCAATCACAGATAACTTGATTTTTTCAAATGGGAATGCCTACTTTGGTTTAAAGAATGAAATGTAAAATTTGATTGCCTTTCTAACGATATAGCATTCTTGATGTCAGTCTTTTTTGGTTTTCATTTTATTTCAAATTTTCAGTCAAATCGGTGTTTTTCAACTTTCCTGCATGCAAGCAACCTAGCAGGCCATGAAAAATAAACAAAAGCTCGTTAATATGGAAGAAAGCAACTAACTTAGTAGAAAAATGCAAACTAACTAGAGCAGCGAGGCAAGATTACGAAAATTCCTCACAACATATTAGCTCTAACCAGAAACAATAGCAGTAACAAGAACGCTCATTTTTCACAGCCTACTAGCTATTAGCCAATTTCCAAAGGTAGTAAAAAAATATCTAATCAAAGGAAAACTACTAGTGATTGTTGCTGGCGTAGAATATCTATGTCTTCTGAATAAATTTGAATAAATTTTCATATTGATTGCTATAAAAAAGTAGCCATTTCCGTAAGTCAAAAGTAATGATACCTCTGACTGGAACCCTTCAATTTCTTCGGTAGGTACTTCTGCTTATTAGCAAAATCGCGGAAAATGAAACTTGAATTGCAGTCTGTTTGAATTGTAAAACATAAATTAGTTTGCAGAAAACTACATGAAATAATCACAATTACAACATAGCGTAATAAAAAAATTCTAGCAATTATTTCAATAGATGTTCAGAATGCTTCAGTTGGAGATATCTTTACTTTCGACTTAACTAAACGGAAATGACTATTTTTTTATCCCATTAAATGTGAAATTTCATTCTACACATGTTAGACTGTAAGCAAAAATCGCTGATAGTTTTCTTTTTGTTTCAAAATTTTTAATCGTTTTGGAAAGTTGCCAAGCGCGAGTAGACCTCAATAGCTAGTAGGCTGTGTAAAACAAACACTTCTGTCATACTCCATCTACTCATTGACATTAGATATCTTGCCGCTGTTGTTTCCGGTTAGAGCTGATGTGTTGTAAGGAATTTTCATGTTCTTGCCTCGCTACTTGAGTTCGTTTGCATCTTTCTACTAAGTTAGTTGTTTTCTTCCATATTAACGAGCTTTTGTTTATTTTTCATGGCCTACTAGGTTGCTTGCACGCAGGAAAATTGAAAAACACCAATTTGACTTAAAATTTGAAATAAAATGAAAACCAAAGAAGATCGATATCAAGAATGCTATATCGTTAGAAAGGTAATTAAATTTTACATTTGATTCTTTAAACCAAAATAGGCATTCCCATTTGAAAAAATCAAGTTATCTGTGATTCAAGTTTCCTTAATTAATCTACTGATTTCTCCAAGTACAAAAAGAATCCAAATTTAGCTGTCTGACCTTAGGTGACGCATTTCATGCTTAGTCGTACCGCAAAGTCACGGCCTTCTAAGTTTTATAATCGCTGCGATATTCATTTTTTTTCTGATACCTACTTATACCAAAAATGGTGATTTGCGCCTAAACGGTTCGTTTAAAGGTCCATATATGATACATAAAGTCACATTAGAATTGACCAAGGAATCCAAATATGCAATAATATATAGAGGGTTCTATTTAAAAAAATGTAAGTTTGATATGAATCACCCTGTATAAACGTCAATATTTAAGTGAAAATATTTTTACGTTATAGCCCTCAAGGGTCCTAACCATGATCAAGTGACAGATTTTTGAAATATGTTTTAGTAAGCCTACAATCCTCCGTCCACGCACTATTGGCCCACCCTGTATAGAATATCAATTCCAAGTCCAGACAGCTTTGCATTCTGAAAGAGTATGCTAAGAATGAGTGATGGATTCTATAAATGAGGCTACAAGAGGGCTATGGTTTCAGGTCCAGTGTTCAAAGCCAGTATTAATTTTGCTGAGTACTTTTTCTATCAAACAATAAAGCGTCATCGAATTTAAGCCAGCATAATTTTAATGATTTAAGCGTATTTGATTACCCTATTTGAAAGTGTGTCCATAAAAGTAAACAGAAATAAGACCAAACGGATTTCATCTACTATTGAGTTCTTCTATACACCGGACGCAGACTCTACAGATCATCTCGCAGCTGAAGAGGTGCCGACTAAGGTAAGTACACAACCCTAAGCTTTATTCTTTAATTCTGTGTAACTATAAATCTACCGTTACGGATCTAGGACGTATTTTACAAAACTAACCATTAACTTCATGCACATTAAAATATTCATCGCTGTTGGCAGAGAGCAAAAAGTCCCTGACTGCCCTACCTTTCAGCTGGGACAATGGCTGGGGCACTCAGTTCGCCCATTTACATGCACTTGCAATTTAAATGACCCGGAACTGGAAGTTGGGGCGCTGCACTCCGTAAAAAGTGAGACTCCGCCAATCGCTGAATAACATAAATTAACTTCCAGCCGAATGTTGCCACCATCGCATTCGGGGTTGATGTTCTATGATTGCGCCATTAGGTGTATTCTTATTCTTAATAGGTGAGTGCATTTAACGATATTTTAATATTTGATTCTAACAGAAAACATCAGTATACTGTGTGACTCCTAAGTTGATACATGTTCTTTAACTGTATATAAAACTCGTTGAAAAAAACGACATTTCCAAATAACTTTTTCAGGAAACTGAAAAATAGGCGGAGTACAGAATAGAATTAAATCTGGACTTATGTATCTATGGTTAGTAGTTTTTTGTTTAAGTGAAGATTTTTCTCATTATGATAAGTACTATTGAATAAAGGTTCAAATAAGAGAATTCAATTTGCGACCTCTGGAGGTTGCTCAAGGGTGGCAGAGGGGAGGGGGCTGAATTTTGTTCTATCCATAAATAATTTAGATATTTTTTTCGATAGCACTCACCAAAACGACGCTGCTTTTTTGAAAATCATCGCAAACAGAGTTTTCAACCCCATCGCACCCCCCAGTGATGACTCCCCGAGGTCTCAAACTTAGGTGTAGGTTCAGGGACCCATGTCTATCATTCATATCATTAGAGATTGGCTAATGTCAGTAGTAGGTAGCGATGTGTTCCTAAATGGCTTACTTTTTTGCAACTGCCCAAATGTGTTATTTAGGCAGTTGCAAATAATAGTTGCATAGAGATATGGGAAATGTATTCTCTTAGGAGAAAAGCTGTTACAGAACCTTTTGTTTGCGTTTTTGGACTTGATACGTGACAAAATTTTAATTTTAGTAAAATCACGAACCACTTTGGTGCACTGTCGATTAGAAACTGCTGGTCGCGCATGAAAAATATAAAAACCAAAATTGTGAAAAATTTTATTGCTCGTTATATCATTTGAACTTTTTTTCGCTAGCACCACAGCGGCGTTATTTGTCGAAAAGCGTCGCGGAACAGTTTTCACCTCCCCCCCTTCCAGCCAGAGCAGCAACCCCTAGAGGTCACAAATTGAATCTTGTCTTGATGAAACAACGCCGAGGTAGTTTCTCAACAGTACATGTAATTTTTTTGTAACCAAATGCGGGAGCTTAGACAGCTGCAGATAATAAAGAAATGGGAAGATAGCACCGATATGCTATGAGGTCCTAGTAGGTAATGCTGCCATCATTTTGAAAATCGGTGCAGGAGCGGTGGAGTAATTAGCAAAAAATAAAAAAAATAAAAATCCGACAAACTTCGTTTTTAGGCATTTTAGGGGTTCCTGGTCGTTTTTTACTTTTTTTGGGTGGGGGTGAAATTGGGGTGGTTAGGAGGTGGGGGGCTGCAAAACTCAAAAATTCGTTTCATCTATAATAGGCTGTCCTTTGATCTGTGACCTAGCGTCATAATATCCTCTTTTAGGTCTATCCGAAAATTGCCTTGCCTATTACAGTAACCAGGGACTTTCTGATGTATACTCAAGTATTGTTTTAGATCGTTCTGAATGTAGTAACATGGAATTATGGAATTGATTTTAATGAAATTTAGGCAAAGCATTATCACCGTGGCAAGGACGAAAAATGCGTTTGGTTTTTAAAAATCGTGGCAAGGATGAAAAATGCGTTTGGTTTTTAAAAATCGCGACAGTGGCGGCGCAGCAATAATAAAAAAACTGAAAATACAAAAATAGCTCAAACTTCGTTTTTAAGCAATTTGGGGTCCCTGATCGTTCCATTTCGTCCAGTTGAAGCTCGCAGAATAAAAATTGTGTCGTTTTAGTTCCTGCGGAGAGATCTAGGAAACTATTTACTAGAGTTTTTCTGTTGGGGACAGGTGGGCGACGATTTAGTTGCAAGGGATCTCAGACTATAGCTTCATGCAAAGGGCAAATAATAAATTGATATCACTGTTATGTGTGGCAAGTACTGAGTCAGTCAACTGGACTACATTTTTTGATAAAGTTCTTCGTCTTAATCCGCCATAATATTCAGATTTCACTGAAAATCGCAAACACACCTCGAACTGGCGCGCTGTAGGATGGAAACCATCGCACACGAAAAGCATAGATACCAAAATTATGCAGAGTTTCCAAAATCGTCCCGATGCAGAATTTTCATCTAGCCACCTCTCGAGCGGCAATCCTCAAGGTCAGAAACTTAGGTGTAGGTCGAGGGGACCAGTGTACGACCCCACAAAATTTCATTTCTTTTTGACCTTTTGCTGCTAAAAGCCTCTTTTGCGACGTAACGGTCGGGGTAAGAGGCTTATACAAAAGATGGAGGATAGTTGTTCAGGATATAAAGTTTTACAGGTCAAATCAAAAGCAATATCTTTTACAAAAATTAACAGGCTCCACTTAATCACATTTGTCATATATTTTTGTGTAATTGATTGACTTGAAATAAATTTGTCACTTTACCACTATCACTATTATTATTGTAATGATTTGCTACATCATGTACTTTGGTCATACCAAAGCTTCCATGGTATTTGTTCCAGCGAAGTATACTATGTTCTTGTAAGAAATTTATTTGTCTGTGTACCTACTGACTATCTAGCATTTTGTAAATCATACACGTAGAAAAATATCTGTTATGGTTTCTTGTGACTTTTTTGGTTTAGGTCATGTATTTTATTTTTTAATATATTTTTATTTTACATAATACACAACCATATGCCGCAGTAGCAATATAAAGGAAGTCATCAGAATCTCTATCGTAGACCCTCAGGACGTACCCTTATCAAGGTTCGTCCATGTTTTTCGAGGCAGACAGAAACCAAGCTGTTTAAATGGCATTGTGTGGAACCATATTCAGATTTTGACATATTTTGTTACTGCAGAATATTTAGCGCAGCACTTATATTACACCGGGTTAAACACACACAGCACACAAATGCCTTTCAGCACTTCTAATCAACCTAGGTTAGTTATTGCCCCGCGCTGAAGCAAGTAATTAAAAAGATGATTATCGTGAACATGCAGAGCAACGCCACTGAGCACATCCAAGAAATGGCTGGAGCTGTAAGTCGGTAAATCAAATCTCTGGATTCCCTACCTCTTGGTAACCCATTTACCAGGTTCCATGCTATTCTAATAACGCTTCAGACATTAACATTTATCTGGCTAAATTACTGAAACCAATTTCGCGATCCGAATGTTCACGTAAAATTAAAATTACACTGCAACCTCTCTGATCCCCAGCCATATGATAGGCGCCTTTAATGTATGCCCTCAATACCGTCTCATGCTAATCGACTTCACAGAACCGTACTTTTGGAAGTACATCTACTCACGTATAAATAAAAGATCATAACTATTATTACATCAAGATCAGTAAAGGCTTTAAAACATTGTTAGCCATAATCATGGATTTAAAATATAATAGACCTGTGCTACAAATTTGAGGTTCGTACAGTCTGTATTAAATAGAAGAATAACGTGTTAGTGTTTGTCGAATACACGTTGCGGAAAGTCCACTTTGAATCTAAGAAATTTCTCCATATAATTTTTTTGACAAATTGGAATGGAAGCGTCTCTAATGAGATAGGATTAAACTAGTACTCGAAGAATAGATCTGGATCGGGCGTTTCTCGAAAATGTCATTTTTTCAAAATAATTTCTGAACAAAAGTGTAGAACGAACTGGTTCTAACAATTTTTGCCCTAGGGTCGATATTCCCTAGAGTCGATTTATAAAAAGTAGACGATATTAATTAATGAATCGAGAGCGGCTTTCCAGTGACAAGAGCCACCAGCACATAGACCTATAAGTGGCTCCTTTTGCACTCTCAGTACAATAGGTGCCAAAAAAATCTCTGACATGACGTAGTCAGCTTATCACAGAGTTATTTCTGGGCATAACTCTTGTAAATGCAGATAAACAGTGTACAATCTGCTAGCCCACATACAAATAAACGTTTCAAACGGGCAGATATTACATATATGCCTCCCCTCAATAGAGACGCAGATAGAGATGATGTAAATGCATGAAAAGTAACCAAGAAATCAGCCAAGGTGCATACTTTGCTCTAGAATGTTATACACAAAACGTACAGAAAGAAATAACCAAAAACCGCGTGGAGACATTTCTACGACAGGCAGTCTGCCCCTTTTTTTATAAATTGTTTCAATATTGGTCATACCAAGTGAAAGGAAGGTTTTTTCCTTCTTTATGAGTGAACTTAATTTTAATTCACCCTATATATGCTGTATTGTGAACATATATTGAGTTCCTATTCCTATCATATGAATCAAACAGGTATTCAGAAGTTCGCACCAGTACCCTACACCTGTATGCCACAGCATGTAATTCGTTATGGGCGTGTGAAAGGGTTGTAGGAGTGAACTGGGGGCTGACTCCCAGGGTGATGTCCTGACTCTATACCAAAATCCTAAGGTGGTCCTTATTATATGGATCACAGTGGTGGTGGCCATGTGACTTGGCAGTTCAAGGGAAGGCAAGGGGGTCTGCGTGCTGACTGTGGAGTCAAGGCAGTTGGCGCTTTGTGAATCCTGACAGGGGACATCCCTTCGGCACTGCAAAGGGATGACCCTATCCTACATATAAGGGGTGATAGAAATTCTCCTACATATTGCTTCGACTACAAATTTACAGTTAAGTATCCTACACAAGCATAGTGACAGACAAGCTTCAGACGCTCTTTTGAGGACGGAGGGCCAGCCTGTTATACAGATGGCTCACTTACCGACGAAGGCTCCGGTGCTGGGATCTGCGGGCCAAATACAAATTTCTCCATCTCTTTTTCGAAAGATACGCTACGGAATTCCAAGCAGACATATACGCCAATATTCCTCTCGGATTCACGAAATTCAGCAAGCTAGGATACATATTACTATCTGCTCTAATAGCTAGGTAGGATTAAAATTATTATGTGCTTGTAGATTTCAATGAAGGCTTCTGTACAAGGGTCTCGAGTGACATTTCGGCAAGACATCAGGCATCACTTATGTACGTGCCGAGTCATGCTGGAGTATACTGTAATAAAACGCTAGACGCGCTCAGAAGAAGAATGTTGAAGAATAATTTCCTCAGTTCTGAGACGGCTGTGGGCCTGGGAGCAGATACCATTAGAAGCAAAACAGAAGTGTGGTTGCAAAATCAACATCTTATGAGATGGAGAGGTATCTTCACTGTCTCTCACTGGACAGAAGCTGGCTAGGGTTACTTGTGGGCCTACTATCTGGTCGTAACACCTTCAAGCGTCACTTGTATATGATGGGTGTGGCAAGCGACCCGACACTAAGTATGCATGCTATGGCGGGAATGAGGAGTCCCTCGGCACACATTCTGTATCGCTGTGAAGCCTTTAGGTATCACAAGCAAGAGTCTTGAACCTGAAGACATAATATGAGCAGGGCCCAAGGCCTTCCTCACCTTTGCGATAAGGGCTTGACTTGGGAACTAGAGTGAGAAGAGGTACCGAAGGGCTTACCCATAGGCCTACTAACTGGTGGTTCTGATCACCAGACCGCCTCTCTCTTTCTTTCATTCATTCCTTCATGCCACAGCGATCGAAAACCACACATCAGGAAAAATTGTCAGCGACCGTCCAGGTCCGCCATGGCAGTCAACCCCTGTTAAATCATGTCATCACTAATTAGCCGGTGAAGGTCCTACCAAAAATACAAAGCGCTGATCTAATCATAATAATAATAATAATATGCAATGCAAAATAGCCGCTCAATATAGGGCCCGAACTTTACTGTAGACTTTGTTATTCTTGCCGTCATCTCTCTCCACTAATTTGCAAAGCAAATCAATGCTTTAAAATTCAAATTTCTACTAAGATAACTACAACATGGGCGGCAGCTGCACGACGTTGATTATTGTTGGTAATCATCCTAGACGTTATCTGCTGCTTATTTCTTTGGTACTAAAATGTCAATAGGGTAAAGGAGCCAGTGGTTGGCATCGCATACAGTGGCCGGCACCTTTTTTTTTGCGGGATTTGGTGACAAATGAATATGTAAGCATGCAATTATAGTATTTTATTGTATTAACATAATATCAGACTTTGCTAACTTGCATACTTTTATGACATATAATCGTTGTTTTATTTAATTTTTTAGGTGCCAGCCACTGTAACCTAGAACAGCCGGTAAAATAGTATTTGGCATGGAGGTGCCAATCTAAGAAACTCACTATAATGATAAGCCTGCACAGTGATTGGCACTAGATATTAAACAGACATCATTAAATCATTTGTGTCTTTTTATGTTTATTTCAGCGTTACATTTGCCTTTATCCTAGATATTTTTAGCTGATCCAGAGGCTATTGGAGGAATTTACACTTTACAAGTGCATCTTATACCTGCTGGAAATTTTATGAAGATTCCAACTGTCTCATAACAGAAGAATAGTAATCCGAGATGTTGTATAAAGTATTTAAACTGTATTCGTTTGTATCACTCCCGCTGCTTTGAAGAAGTAGGTTTTATCTGCTCAAAATGTATACGATAGGGTATGTGGTTAATATTTCTAATAAATTGCTTACTACTTTATTAAGTACCATTTGATACCAATTTCAGTTACAAAGTCGTTGGGTGCCAACCACTGAAAAATAAGATGCTAACATTGGAATATTTGAGCGCCAGTCACTGTCATGTGAACAATTTGTCCTTTAAACCGGTATAGTTTAAAAGTTATAAAAATGAGATCGTTAACTTCTTCAGAAATTAACGCTCAAAGGTTTTTACTAAATTCAAGGAAAAAAAATATCCTGCAATTTTTAGCTGGTTCATCGTTTTCATTTATGGATGCCAACCACTGTATACTTTACCCTAAGTATGTATCTTTCTTGGTGCTTGAGGTTAATTATAACTACAATACAACACATTAGTGATCTTGATTATAAAGGTCATTAATCAGTAAAACACGTATACCGGATGTTCCAGAATAATCTACGAAGGCTGTAACTTCCAAACTAATTTGACAGGACAACAAAAGGATTCAATATAATTCAAGTCATAATTTATGTATTAGGATGAATTGATACTCATCTAATTTTTTTAGGTATAGGTTAGTCAAAATTTCAAGTGACTCGAAAAATAAGATGAAAAATACGCATTTGAATATTTTTTCTAATTAGACGTAAACCACACTATTCCATTATTTTGTTTTCTCGTACCATTCGAATATAATACAATCAAAATGCTGCCACCTTGAAGGCTTAACTAGTATTGAGGTAGCGACACTGGCATGTTGTAGGTAATAGCATCGAAGTATAATATTGTGAGAATAGTATAGAAACTCGAAAACAATAACAGAATCTGATAAAAGTTACAAAAATTTCTGCATTTTTGTTAATCGTATGCTTTCTTCGTATCTATGCGAACATTATACAATGAGGCAGAATTTGTAATATACACAAATAACACAAGTAAGAAATGACAGGTTGTTATGTAAATTTTACGTAATTTTCTAAGATTGGAATTGAATTAAAACTTAAGATTTTTCTAAAAATTTAGAATTTAACGATATTTTGTTTGTAGCTTCAATATGGTAACTAGAAGCATGACGTCTCTCCCATAATTATAACATAAAATAGAATGTACTTTTTCCGCTGACTAAACGTGGAACTTGGATGTACTATATACATACATACGATTGACAAAGCGTTTATAAAGAAACACTGTATCGACACTTATGCTACCATAGTATCTTTCAATACAGTTTTATTATTAGGAGTTGCTGCTATAAACATATATTAATAATTTGAATCTTGTTGAAGATAGCTTAAGAACTATATTAATACGTCACATTAAAACATACCAAAAATGTAACATCAGCTTTCATATTTATGTGGGTAGTCAGTCAGTCTTTTTTTATGATGTAGAATCGAACGAACTAATAACAGTATAAGCAATTATACTAACCAGCCAAATTCACACTAATTAGCATGGTGACGTAAAGAGCAATAAGTACTTACATGGTATGGTGTTATCTAATGCACGAATGACAGTGGGGCCAAATCCTGAATCATGAATGAGCAATTACCTAGGTCAGTTATAAGTTAGCATGTTAATAATAGGTTAACCAAAATATACCACGGATGGGAAAGCTGAGTCTTGCTACGCACACCTTCATACCGTACAGATTCCTACAACGCGATAAGTTAACCACCACCATCATTAATCAATGGAACTTTCACTGGTCTGGTTCCATGTAAGAGGAAGCAGAATGGCAATTCGGTGGAACATGTGTGAACTAGGGCTTCCCTCCATTGTCGTAAATCAGATAATTTCGCAGTATTAGGCAATTTTCCACCGTCAAGAGCTTCCCCTTCTCTACTACCATCCTTGTTCCTCCAACCGGTCCCCCTCTTTTCCGATAAGTTCGAGTTAAGAGCAACCGCGATCCAAGTGCTAATTAAAATTCGGGATTCTACCCTTCCCCCACCACTCATCACGCAATACCTCTTCTGGAAATGGCGGCGTTTAGAAGCCTTGAGTATTATGCAATCACCTTACACAGCACGTGTTGGACGTTTTCAAGCACGATTTGTCTGACGTGAACACTTGGGCGAGACGTCTCATGACTTTTACTTTCCACATCGATTTTTGACAATCTGGGGAGATACTAAAATTAAATATGATAAGTACCGACACAGAGTCTGAATACAGGTAGCGTTAAATCTCTAGGTGTAGAGTAACATGGTAGGCATGAGAAGAGTGATAATTATAATCATTGAGTTATTAGAAAAGGTGTCTTTGGTTGAACAAGGAAGTCTTAAAGTTATATGCTTCAAAAATAATACAAAATATGCAGTCAAGGCTGCCAAATGTGTTCTTATATGTGGGTGCTCCTGTTCATGTATTGTGATACCGACTCATTGATATAAATATCGAAACAATTTAGAGAATAAATTCACAAGCAATAGCAAAATTATAGAACTGAGAGCATCGTGAATTGATAAAAATAATGCTGTAACAAGATACATTGCGAAAGGGTAATTAATAGCAAAGAGTATGCATGCGTAATGTTACAAGCATATAGAGGTCATGAAGGCCTGAACATGAATTTGATACGAATCTTGGATACTATTAGCATGTTATCTTCGGTTTTGTGGTTTTAGGTCATTGTCATAAATCTTTAAGAGCATGTTCTATTCACTGGAACATTACTGTCGAACTTTTACGGCATGAAGCTGAACATGCTTTAGCGGTTTTAGCATATAAACCAAATATCTATTTGAATGAAGGGGTAGTTATAATGAGAACTATAGGTCGTAATATTTGTTTGAGGATTCGCAAGTGATATGGTAATGAATGCTGAGCTAATAACATCCTCCTGTGATGATCAGTTCGCGTTAAGTAATCGTATTTATTTATTTATTGATATTCTTGAATCAGATAAATTGCCTTCAGATTCAGGTTGACATTTAAAGCTTGTTTTAATATATGGCCAACTTGCAGACTACCCAGGAGGTCGAGACTGATATAAATATGCATTAGTACATATGATGGCGCTCGACAGTTCAGTTGTTCGTCTTTCTAATGAACAAAACGACATGCCCATACAATTGGTGATCTGTACCTGACTTTTGCAGACACATCAATGAATCGTTTCTTCGACTACTCCGATGACCAGTTGCTTAGTGCAGCAGCGACAGAAGTGCGGATGATGTCGAGCGAGCTTGCCCGAAAGAGGCGCACACTGTCTTAACCGCGTGGAAAGCGTACAGCCGGCAGACTAGCAACAGGCTGAAGACATCAAGCAGGCCGTCCGACAACCGATGGGGGGGCGGGGCTTTGCCGATGTGACGTCACCAATGGCAGGCGGACCACGCACGCGCCAACCGCGGGCTTCATCGGTTGCCGCGGCAACGAGGGCAGCCACGCTGGATGCGTCGTCCGTGGTAACCTCCAAAACGGAGCGACATGGCCTTGGCCGGTGAGCGGCAGGTGAGAGCCAACGCACACTGTTGCTCTCGCTTCGTTGCATTTGCTGTATCGAAATAAATCACTGCGACGCTCCGTGGAAGAACGACAGTTTCAGAAGTAATTGTGATGGTGGTTAATTAAAGCGACCTTTCTACTCTTATCATCGAAACTTGATTTACCCCACCTCTGAGAAAATTCCTTCGACTAGTGATTCAACGTTGAAATCAATAATCACCAACTCATCAACTAGTTAGATTAGGTTCGCGTCTTTCGAGGAACGGAATATTAGTTAAATCTCAGCAAATACATGAATTACGAATCTGAACAGAGCTTAGTGCTTTCACTGGTCATTTTGGCATCATTGTCATTATTATTATGGAGGGTTTAGGAAAATAAGCTAGACCGCAAAGATAGAGGCACTCGCTCGCCCGGAAGTGTGAGAGAGGATGTGCCCTCCTAACGTTGTGCCATATTGAGTCCTCTGCCACCACGGCACGCCTGATTAAAAACCCGTTCCCTCTTTTCTTACCTCCAAGCCCTCCTACCGCACACGGAACCTTCGTCGAACGAAGTATCAACATGCGTGTAGGGAGACTGGTCCGAGCTCGTTGATCTTGTGGTTTAGTTACCGTTTCTACATTCTTCTCTTTCTTTGGCGCTCAAGATTTTCCTCACCATGCAATGGATGGTCTCCCAATAAACTTATAAGAGGTCATCAGTTTCAGAATGTTACTGTTAGTCGGTAGCTCTTCCTACCTATTTCCGATAGGTACAGGCCATCTGCCAGGTACTTATGTGCTCGCAGTTTACCCATTCTCCCACTGTTGGTTTCAGTCTTTCTGTCCACTGCGCAAACTGCGTTGTTCGAATCACTTCTCCATGGTCCGTTGACCAGTTTTCCGCTTCGACTCTGTGTCTCCTTGGGATATGTAGATATCCCTTCCCTCTTCAGCCAGCAGATGCAAGGGTGATGTGCATATCACCACTTGCAGGGTTGAGTGAATCCGGTGCGATAGTTACTGGCTACCATCAGACGTGGCTTCCTTTGCAGTCTGTCTAGTTATTCCTGGTGTTTTTTCCTTTTGACTTCCCTATACAGAACTGGCACTCCTTAAAGAACAATAGACTGGATGATTCCGTTCAGGAGCCTTTTTCTACTACCGGGTCCTCATTGTTCGAAGTCTAGAGAGCATTGCTATTCTAGCTTCTACCTTCTGGGTTGACTTCCTTATTTAGTCTGAGAAGCAACGTTCGTTGTCTGTATAGACTCCCTAGTACTACACGGAATATATGATTATGGTACTAGTGGTAACTATCAAGTTGATATGTCTCAAAAATCTTATTGTCCCAAGCGCTTTATATTCTACAAACCCAACAGCATCTGCTCTTGCAGAACATCATGTTAGATACAAGCCACAAAATCATATTCGAAGATACAAAGATCATTGCAGAAGTTCTAGAAACTATTGAAATTCTGGAAAATTCAAATAATCTAAATCCGGAAATCCCTGTTAATCTACCATAATCTACGTCATCCACATCGATAGCCACGCAATGACAACTAGTCATACCGATCCGCTAACCCTCTTTGTCGCTTCCAAGGATGAGTGTATAATATCATACAGGTTCGGTAAGTACTAAGGTTAGCCTCAGTCGTAGTAGTGACCTGAGGATGTCCCATGAAGACATGGACGAGAGGTCGAAGTTTAACGCAAATAAGACGCACACACGCACATTTGGAATTGATGAAATTTCTAATGCATCAATCAATAATAGAGTCGCTGCAATCGTCGGTAATTTATTTAGAAGAAAGAAAAGCGTACTTTAAAGGCTCGGTCAAACAGAGGCCGATCTAGAACGCGGCGTTCTGGCGTTCTAGAACGCCGCTTACAGCGTTCCGTTATATTGAATTGGACTGGTCAAACAGAGCGCGTTCTGAACGCGGCGTTACAGCGTTCTGAACGCGGCGACACGGCGTTCCCTAACGCCGCGTTACAGCGTTCTGTTTGTACCAGACGGGTCTGTTTGACGGGTTGAGCAAAAGCGTTACGCCAATTTTTGTCAAGATGTCGAGTGATTCAGACATAGATGAACTTATACTTTTTTTCGCATTATCACGTTCAAAGAAACAAAAACCGCTATGGGCGCATATATCATTTGCAAATTCTGTTTGGAAATACAACGTGACGTTCTAACGCCGTGTCAGAACGTCGCCTCCTACGATGACTTGGGCTCTTTTTGACGGGTTGATACTGAAACAGACCGCGGTGTAGAACGCGGCGTCAGGACGGTCAGACCGCGGCGTTAGGGCGGTCAGAACGCGGCGTAGGGCGGTCAGAGCGCCGCGTACACTGGATGTCAGATAGACCAATTTTCTTCAAGATCTCAAGTGATTCGGATGTAAACATGTTTTTATCTGAACTGTTTTTCATGTCGTATAGACAAGGATGCTTTCATGAGATTCAATCAACTCCTCCGTCATCCTGATACCGAGAACGCTGGGCGTCCTTTGCAAAATCTGTATCGAAATATAACGTGGCGTTCTACGTGCACATGCTCTGTTTGACGGGTTGATACTGGAATAATACAATACAACGGAACGCTGTAACGCGGCGTTCTAGAACGCTTAACGCCGCGTTCTAGAACGCTCTCTGTTTGACCGAGCCTTAAGTCTGTCTAGAACAAAACTTAGCACTCTTGCTGCCGTTCAAATGAATAAATTGATAATCACGATTTACGGTTTTTCTTTTCAATTTTTTCACGTGACTGAAAACGGTTAGTTAAAAAGTTAGCATGATTATTAATCTTTAATGACACACCACTTCTAGCTATAATTGTCAACCTCTGAAAGCATGACGTACATAAATTGTCCATTTTAATTTGGACTTTTTAACGTCATTAAAAATGACAGAGGCATAGCCTCAATGAAGCTGTTGACTAGAAAGTCATTACGGTACCTCACATCTCATCCCTATAATGTCCTAAAAACTGTAATTAGGGTTTTTTCGCGCCGCTTTCACGCGTTTAAATTAATATCAGATAAGTCTTAGAAGCAACTCAAAAATTCATAGACTTCTATTTTATGATGCTTGAAAACTGTTTTTTTGCAAGGACTCTAACTAAATGCAGTTACTGAGCAAAACTGTCTTTTGCTTTTGCTACCACGGTGACGGATGCCGGAAATAGGCGATATATATCTTGTTTACCGAGAAAACTCGCGTTATGGATGAACAAAAATACTGTTGCAGAAATGTCTGCGATGTGTGACAATTAAAATAATAAAATTGTCATATGTGTTTGTTAAGCCAGCTCAAATGTACCTAGTGAATATCAGAGTTTCAAAAACACGCAACAGTAAATAATAATAATAGTAGTTACTAATTAAAACAACTATTATTTCACTTACACTTCCAGCAACAAAATGAATTTGTGAAGCGTACATTTTGTAGCATGCAGCTAAGCAAATTGCAGGCGCTAATTAACGCAGTAACAAACGTAAAATTAGTAATAATTGTATAAATAATTGAGAGTTTGCAACTGGTCATTTAGACTTTTTTCATCACACTGGCAGCATGGTAAATAATATTTGAGAGTCTGAATATTCGTGCTTAGTCCAGTCAGACTAGATGCAAATGAAGATAATGTATTCAGTATTTAAGACTGAATTTAAAACGGAATGATATCAAATAGAAATAGACAAGTTACATCAATACATTATAATGTTGTACAGGTACACGTTATTATTATGCCTGTCTGTTTTGACAAAGTAACATCTCGATTTGATCGAAACGTTAATATTAATAAATAGCAACATCAGTACACTGCTAAAGCTTGGTTAGCTATAGGTGGTACTCTGTCAGAATTAATTGTTTAAGATAACAAGCCATCCTAAAGGTCTAAAAACTGTTGGAAGTTAAGATGAAATAAAAAATTGCCACGCTATTGGGATTTGTTTATTTTTGAGAAAATTTAACACGTAATTATGAACCTTTCACTACTAAAGTTAAATTGTGAGCTCAGATTTGATGAGTCACGTTAAAATACTCATAGTAGAGCTGAAAAATCTTCAATAAGAACTTATTCACCCTATGGGACAACTGATTTGAGATGTAAGATGCAATCTAAAATCTGCGAAGTAGGAATGGTTCCATAATAGGCTTTTGTAAACTGGAGCATAGGTAATTTAAATAGATAACAAAGAAATGAAGCCATGCAGAAACTAGGTTTGTCTGACTGCAATGGATCATCGTGGACATATCCAAAATAAAAATAAACAGGGGAAGAGGGTAAAAATATTTGGTACCTAATTAAGCGATACGTATTAATTTCTGCCAACTTGCGTTATTTCATCTAAATGAATGACACAACTAATAATGCACTCATGATGACGAGAAGATATACATAGCATAAGATTTGCGAGATATGGGTTCAAGGCAATGAATTCGAATACCTACGTTAGAAAAAGTAAACAGAGAATTTGTTTATTTGAACCATCCTGCTTGATGATGGTGGATATTGTCACATCTCTTCTGGGCGAAATCATTGTATTTCTCTAATATACAAGTCTATAATGTAAATCTAAAAGCTGATTCGACGATATACTTTAGTCATTTCAGTAACAGTAAGATAGCTAAAGAAGCATGTGAGGTAGATCCTAATAGCCTGTTGCCTCGAAGGAAGATACCGATCCAATGTATTTGTTATATAGGAAACAGCATAAAAGCTGTTATTAATCCGATCAAAACTACGCTACTATAGAATGTGCCATTTAAAAGGTTCAAGAATGTGGTCAAGTAATATAATATCTTGTATAAATAATTATTTTTCCCAAAACGTGTCAACGTTTCATCGACCGACTGCTAACCTTTTGCGCTGATTTCATCGTTTCTCGTTTATTTGGCCTTTTTCGAGTAAATTTTGGATTTCACCAGTGTATAATATAGGTGAAAAAGAGGCTATTTTAGACGATTGTACAAGATAGTGTAGTGTTGTACGATTTACAAGACCTCTTAAATCCTCATTTAAGTGTGATAAGTTACAGAACATCAGTAAGAATGGAAATACTTGGTAAATAGTAACAAAATTATTTTGATAAAGTGGCATCCCGAGTGGCATCCTCTTAGAGCATGGGCTTTGCTTCTTCCAACCTATTCGAATTTGTTGGCTTAACGTGAGAACTCACGAAACGAAGGGAAAAGTAACAAGATACCACAAAAAAAACCAGCACAATTGTTTTGACCTAGACCAAGATATCTCTGAATCAGGCAGGTTGACTTCTGATTCATCACTCACTGCAAGTTTTGGTAAAACTAATTTGTACCTTCCGTTACGAGCTTCAGGTCCACCAATAAGTACACCTGACTGGCTTCCATGGTGACGTTAGGTGCATTGGGTAGGAAATTTAGAGTTTTTGATCAAATCCACACTTTCGGGTGCTTCTAGTTATCTTGTTCTTCGATCCATACCTTCATTGGCTACACAGTTTTTTTTTCTTTTATTGCGATCGTGCCTACGATTGTATCCTAATACCGAATACTCCTATACTCTGGGTGAAAAAGGCTGTCGAAGATTTGTTTCATAATAAATGCGATATAATAATTTCACTGTCAAAGAAAAGAATACCAATATTCTGAAAGTTCATCTTTCCGCGTAAATATTATATAAATTGACTGTACTAGATAACTGGAAAACAAAATACCCGGGCTTTGTGCCCACGACGGACGCGCTTGTTACACTGAAAATGTTTACTGAAAATTACAAAATTTTACACACGCCTCGATGAATTTATTCATTATTTCTGTATTAGGCAGCGATATAATTTGAAAGTTTTAATGAAAACACCTGCAAGCTAAAAATACCAAAGAGGCTTGAGCAGTGAATGGGAAAGCATAGCACAAATCTAGACCATTCGTTACATTGAGGAATTCTGGAAAACTCAGGTTCGGTATTTTGCAAAGGTTAGAGTTCGCAAAGCTGCTGCCTATATTCATTTAACAAACGAAAATGAATTTTTGATGTTAGATTGGCGATGTACGATATAAAACAATGTATCAAGCCGCATCGCTACCATATTACTTGAAAAGGTCATAACTTGTAGCGCCTGGAGCGCAATGCTCTACAAGCCCCTTAAGGTAGCGCCTATTTAAATATAGGCGATATTGATTTATTCATTCATAAAGACACGTTATACAAAATGAAGCATTTATGGTAAGTCAGACATACAGAAGATTAAATAATGACAGAGATATGCACAAAAAAAACAAACATACGAGTATTACATGTAAGATCAACGCAATACATAATTATATACATGTACAAGTAAATCACTGATCTAATAAAAATCGTGTCGTTTGTTGTCATAAGCTCATTAGAGGAATAAAAACAGTATTTAAGAATTTTTCTTCCCTACGCTTGAATAAATAATAATAATAATAATAATAAATCGTCTTTATTTCTTCAATCTACAATAGGCGAAGTTTAGCTCAGCTATTCTTACACTTAACCTAATGTAGACTAGCCAAGACAGCGCTTACAGTGGACTACTGAGATGAACACATCTGTAATGCACTGTTACTATACCGCCACAAAACTAGAAACAATCTCCACAGGCTACAGGCATGAACTACACAGGCTATTTACAGCACAATACCCACACCTCTCAGCACGGGTAACTGAACAAAGACTTATTGACCAAAAACGTGTCATTACCAAAAATAACCGACTTACACCTCAACAACTACAAGCTATAAAGAATCTTGTAGCGGACAAAATAAATACAGTTGAAACGAATGATTCTCTAGTCAATGAATCAATCACGGAAACACAACACGATCATACCCTAAACGATAAGACTCCAAACACAAACACAACCAACACCACCAGCACGCACTTAGAAGAAAACCCAGAACATGAGTTTATACCAGATGCCCCAGACACAGTATGCACCAACCGGCCTCCCACAACCACACGAAACCAAAACGTCACTCAAACACCTTCCTTCACACAATCTGCCGAACAAGTGATGAACGCACAATTTAACAAATGGTGTGGCACTAACCCTGCACTGCGAGATCCCCTGCCCAGACTAATTTTCAACAACAACACCCAAAAAATATTACATACAATAAATACCAACGTAATACCACAATTCTTAACAAGCGGTAGTAACCTAGAGGACATCCACACCGTCATATATGCTGCCGCAGCAGCCACACTTATAGTTAACGGCCAAAAACTTCCAAAACGGTCTAATAACCACACAAGCAAAAGGTCGAAACCTAAATGGCAAATGCGAATTGAAAACAAAATTACCACAATCAGAAAGCAACTGGCACACCTCGCACAATACGCCAACAACAACAACCGTTCAAAACGCATACAGACAACAATAGATATCCTCAAATCCAAGTCGCCTCAAAAGTCAATACCAGAAATAACTGATACACTCAAACAAAAACTTGCAGTCTACGCAGCTCGACTACGCAGATACAATGAATCAAACGACAGAAAGGACGCTAGTAACCTTTTTCAGAAAAGTGAAAAACAATTCTACAAAAAGATAACAACCGACAACCAGATAACAGCAATAGAACTTCCTAGTAAACAAGAGTTAACTGAGTTTTGGGGAAGCCTATGGTCAGAACCCAAAACACATAATGAAAACGCTCCATGGATCAGACAGGAAGAGGAAAAACATCAACATATAGCGGAACAGGGAAACGTTATTCTTACGACAGAGGAAATAGCTGAAACAATAAAACATACTCACAACTGGAAGTGTCCAGGCGTGGATAATATACAAAATTTTTGGTACAAGCAGTTCAGCTCAGTATACGAAGTGCTCACAGACCAAATTAATAAAGCCATACTCCAACCCAATAGGCTTCCCAAATTCCTCACGCAAGGAATAACGTATATAAAACCCAAAAACGCAGACACCAAAAACCCTGCCAACTATCGCCCAATCACTTGTCTTCCCACCTTGTACAAGATCATCACCGCAACGATATGCAGAAGAATTGAAAAACACCTCACGGAAAACAGCATCCTGACTG
This sequence comes from Callosobruchus maculatus, assembly GCA_951848785.1. NCBI lineage: Eukaryota > Metazoa > Arthropoda > Insecta > Coleoptera > Chrysomelidae > Callosobruchus > Callosobruchus maculatus. Next base: position 20,950,322 of record CATOUR010000014.1, on the reverse strand, counting down.
AAGAACAAAAAGGATGTAGAAAACAAAGCCAAGGATGCAAGGAACAACTTATAATTGATAGTGTGATCACGGAGCAAACCAGAAAAGAACACAGGAATCTTCATACCTGTTTCATCGACTATAAAAAAGCTTTCGACTCTGTACCCCATAGCTGGCTAACAAAAACTATTCAAATATACAAGATCAACCCAGGGCTTCGTCAGTTTCTTACAAGAACGATGGAGACATGGCGAACAAATATACACCTTCAAACTGAGGACGGACATATTCAAACGGATGAGCTGCATATACGTCGTGGTATCTTTCAGGGTGACTCTCTCAGTTCACTATGGTTCTGTCTCTGTCTCAATCCGCTCTCCAACACACTTGACAGCACAAACTGCGGTTTCACCATCAGGCACCAGAAAGCAAATCAACACAAAATCAATCATCAATCATCAACATGGACAAGGATGAAACGTACAAGTACCTGGGTATCAATCAAAACGCTAAGATAGACCACACAAAAATCAAATCACAACTAACACAAGAGTTCAAAGACCGCCTTATTAGACTGTTAAAAACGAAACTAAATTCTAGAAATCTTACAAAAGCTATTAACACATTTGCTATACCAATCCTAACATATTCATTTGGCATTATCAAGTGGTCGCACACTGACATAGAAAACATCCATATACTCATCCGAACAGAACTCACAAAACACAGAATGTCACATCCCAAAGCATGCAAGGAAAGGCTCACCATAGACAGAAAACAAGGGGGCAGAGGAATTATAGATATACAGTCACTTCATGCAAAACAAATAAAATCACTCAGACATTTTTTCCACAGTAAACAAACAAACTTGCATAAAGCAATAGTAAAAGCAGACAAAAACTACACACCACTCGCCCTTTCTTGTCCAGACCACGCAGCAGACGCACACAACCACATACAAGCACAACAAGAAAAAATAAACACCTGGTCGCAGAAGGCACTCCACGGCAAACATAGATACCGTGTTACACAAGACCACATTAACGAAAAGCAGTCATACACCTGGCTGCAGGATGGCCAGCTCTTTCCGGAGACGGAAGGTTTTATGCTTGCTATCCAGGATCAAGTGATTGCGACACGAAATTACAGGAAGTACATAATGAAAGATCCATCAATCTCTGATGACAATTGCAGAAAATGCCACCAACAGAAGGAAACAATAGAACACATAACTAGTGGATGCAAAACTCTCGCTGGAACTGAGTATACAGCCAGACATAACTCTGCAGCCAAAGTCATACACCAGGCACTAGCCACAGCAAACAAGCTAATTGAAAACACAGATCCATATTATAACTACACACCGACCTCAGTACTAGAGAACAATCAATTCAAACTATACTGGGACATTGACATCCCAGCAAACAGGCCAGATACAGTTTTTCAGTCAAAGACAGACAAAGTGACCTACTTAATAGATATTGCGATTCCCAATGATATGAACATCCAAAACACCTACGCTGGGAAGATATCTAAATACACCGATCTCGCCATAGAAATAAAACGACTATGGAAACAAAACAAAGTTGTCATTGTCCCCCTGATTATGTCGGTCTCAGGCCTTACTCCAAATACATTTACGCCACACCTGCAACAATTGGGCCTGGATGAAAAGTTACATAAAACCTTCCAAAAGTCTGTAATCCTCAAGACCTGTAGCATTGTACGGTCCTTCCTGAATTCAGAATAATAATAGGTCAGGTATTGACTTGGCATAGCCCGTCAATACTTGTTACTACCGCAACCATGCGAGAAAAAATAAGACATGCATAATAAATCGTCTTTATTTCTTCAATCTACAATAGGCGAAGTTTAGCTCAGCTATTCTTACACTTAACCTAATGTAGACTAAACCAGAATTCCATTACAGTACATTTATGGTAATTAAGTATAAAGAACATTTATTTACATTACAACCAAGTGATGTCTAAAGTAATATAATTCAAACAAATAATAGAACCAGCAATAGTTGATTCCGATTAAACATCTAAAATTTCAACATTAAATAATTGAAAACGTCTTTCGGAAAACGTCTCCAAGGTAATTTTGTATAACTATCAGGTAAGGAGTTATAAGTTGCAACAGCGCTATGCGTAAAACTTCGGTTGAATAAAGCAGTCAGATGCAGTGGCATGGTAAGCGTTAGGTTATGTCTAATATCGACATTGTGAATATTGTGTCTAAAAATCAGTTTTTCACGAAAATACGATGGTTGTGATGTGTTGAGTAGCTTTTGAATAAAGATAAGGAGATTGTATTTAAATTTCTCATGCATTTTTAGCCAATTTAACTCTTCAATTTTCGCTGAAACATGGTCATATTTCCTCAAATTAAAAATGTACCGACAACAAGTATTCTAAATCTTCTGTAACCTATGCGCAGTATTATAATCTAAACATGGAAAATAAACTATGGAACAATACTGAAAAATAGAGAGAACTAGAGTTTCACAGAGTTTTTTCTGAGGTCTAACTGATGATAGAGGTTCGATGTAATTCTTTGTAAAGCTGTAAATTTAGAGAATTGCGTGCAGAAGTGGTTAACTCATATCTCGGAGGTCTAAGTCTGTCAGAGCCTTTAGTGTCGTATTTGTGAATATCAAATTGCTGTATTTTTGTGTACAGCTAGTAGGGTATAATATATGTATATAAATACAAAGCAATGGTAAGGTACCTAGCTCTTAAAAAAATGGTTTGCAGTTGTCGTCAAATTATGCACGCGATATAATCCGAATTCTCCTTTGGAGCTAAAGGCCCTTGTTATACGCGACGATCCTCCCCAAACAGTAACACTATATACCTACAAGGTGAGAGTGAAAGAGAGCAAAGTAAGCATTTATCAAGCCATCAGTTGAACATAGTCATTTAGGTCGACGTATTGAATAGATCTGAGAGGTTAGCAGATATTATCTGTATGTGATTCCCATTTTAGCTGCTAATCTACGGTAATCCCTAAAAAGCTAATTGTAGCTTTGGTATTATTCTTTGTAATTTAGTTCTATTTAATTTTAACAAATTTAGTGCGAACCATATTTCCGCGCGGATTTCGGCATCCAAAATATCTTGTTCAAGTGAAGTTGAGCTTAAGCTTGAACAAGTAATAGTAGTCATTATCGCCAAAACATACACAATTCGTAGGACTGAGGTGACGAAAAATGTCATTCACATAAACTGCAAATAAAAATGGTCCTAGGATTGAACCAGGTGGCACTCCAGAATAAACTGCTCTTATTTGTGATCGGATCTCGAACCTGGACACAACCAAAAATACAGGCTCCGGCACAATGGACGGACGTTTTTGGAATGACTAGTACTGTTCCTCCATCAGGGCGGGAGAAGTAGTGGGGGTACCGTTCGACTTTCTGGCAATTTGTTATCAGTTGACATTATGGAGCCAAGAAAGGTTGAGCATTGCGTTTTAACGTATGCCAGTTTTGACCGAAATAATGAGTCTACCACTGCAGCATGAGTTTCGTCGTTACTTCAAAATTCTTCGGAATTGAGCTGTCTCTACTGGAAACATTGGGCTAAAGTACTTCGCACTCGTAGTGTGCTGATCAAGAAAATAGCACCAGGAACGCCACGAACTGATCGAAACCCTGAAAATGTAGAACGCGTTCGACAAACCCTTCATCGCAGTCCAACACTATCGCTCGGCAACATGCTGCGGCACTTCGCCTCAGTGAGCGTTCGGATTACGCACAACAAATGAACTTCGCACTTTACATGGGAACAGTTGTCGGGCAAAATTAGACCCTCATTTGCTTCTTGAGTGATGAAGCTCACATTTGTCTTAATGGCATGGCGGTGCCCAGAGGTCCACGGCTCATAATATCAATTAGTAGCAAAATGGTAGGCACTCACGAGTCGAACGGTACAACTCTCACCTCCCTTGCTCCAGTAGAGGACGAATACTAGCTAATTTAAAAATGTCCGTAGTTTGTGCCGGAGCCCGTACTACTCTGGCACAGAGAACTGCCTCTTTAAACATCTTACTTCACTTACTTACACTCTTCAGGTGCAACAAAATTTCCCCCAGATCCCATTCTTGCTGTAGCGGCCACTATAATGGTATTGTCCTATGTTAATGTGATTAAATGTTTTACAGTGACGTCAGAAAGTCGCTAGTGAGTACGAGTTTAGAGGTGACCAACAAGTTATAGCAAGAAAAAGTACAAGTTTATCTTTCAAACTATTGAACAGTTCGTACAGTAGCTTCAAGTACCATATTTTATCTACCATTATTGTATTTTTGACATATTTTAACAAAGAAAAATATGTTAATGATGAATCAGGACATTCTAAGCAAGCATACTGCTACGAAGAAGACTAAAATTATAATGAATACGTTTTCACTAAGTTAACTCCATTCATATTTTACTGTTTGTCTGCCTTTCAAGCTGCCAGAATCAGGGTTATTGGATTTAAGATACATAGGGTTTGGTCGTATACCTCATTTTACGACAGGCATTCACAAATTGCTGAAAAGCTACAATACTGAATTCTGTCTCAATTATAATATAAAGAAATTTTTTTCAGGGTAATCTTCATTCAACATTCTCTTTTTTTCATGATTATTGGGAGGCCAGGTAAGTTCAGAATAATGTGGTTCCTGAGGTATTTCGTTGGGAGCACATCTTTTAAATTTTGTTGGACGGTAAATTTCCTAGCGTATGCAAATTCTTTAGAACCTTCTGTCTCGTCCTGCTACCCAAGTTCTTGATGAACATTGATATTCAGTTGAACCATAATGTCTCAATATCTTTCTCCGTATCCAAATAATATGCGGTACTCCAGAAATTCATCCTATCGCTGGTGAAAAACGCATACACGTTCTCGTATTTCTTCCTTACATCAGCTATTTTTATATGAAACAAGCAAAAAGAAAGAGTATAGTGAACGACGCCAAGGTACGTTATGTGGCAAGAAAGATTGCCAAACACCAGAAGAAGAATGAACGGTATTTGGACTAGTGATATGTCTTTGCATTTTACACAACCTGATTTGATGTTAGAAATATATTAGACTGAAACCGAAACATCGCAATGCGCATGCGCATACAATGAGTCTTGCAATATACAACGTCTGTAAAGTTTTTATTATTTGCATATATTTGTTTATGAGGGTTAATCCTTAGCAGTCCACTAATTCAAGTTCAAGTAGAATCCTTAGGTATTTTTTATATGACACGTATATTTAGAGGTTCTACAACTTTGGGTTTGCAAGTTACAGCTTGTACCAGTACGCAAGAGAACAAAAGCAGATATCCTCAAAACAAATATATGCCGATTTATTTAACAGTGATATTAAAAGACTGCTATGTGACCTAGTGCAAAGGTAGTGTCGCGAGTTTGAGTTTTGAAGGAATAGCTATTAAGCTGAACATGACAGAGGTCCGTCAGTCACCGTCACAACTGTTAAAAACGTCAGCAAAGCCACCGATGTCATTCTAAAAAATTGAAGGGTATCTTTGAGTCAAATTCTATAGGACACGTTACAACAACTGTTTTAGCCATGGAAAGATTGGCGACAAGATGGATACCCCGTATACTTTCTGCTGATCAAGGGCATGTTATACAGGAGACTTGTCATCGGGTTTTGGACGCTTTTAACGGACGTAAGGAGAATTTTATTGACCATCGTGTAACACTGGCTGAAACATGGATACACCATTATAAATCTCAAACCAAGCACGTCTAAGATGTCGATGATGAGAAACGCACTGTTGAGAAATTGGTTAAGCAGTTAGCATGGAATCAAAGTAAGAACTAATTTAGTTTATCTGATATTTTAAAATAGAGACCTTAGAAATGTATAGGTTATATAAAAAGAATTTATAAATAACTGCAATAAATTATTATACATTGCAACTTTTCTAAAGTCCAGAATAAATTTCATAGAAAGTTAGTACGTACTTCTCATTTGACTCTAGTCACCGAAATAACGTCCTCAATTCAAAATATGTTTTGAAGACTATAACCAACTGACTCGTGACTCAGCGCAGACAATATACAACATGAAATTCAACTCACTGCAGTGGGCTCCAAAATAAAATAGAGGGCTTCAATAGCAAACAGCTACTTACGGGAAACATTTATTATATTGCGAAAACATCCATACCACTTTGCAAACACGTTGCAACAAACAAAATGAAATGATACCGGCAAAACAGAATATGGAAATAGGCATATCAAATTCTCTTTTCCTGTAGATACCCGGCGGGCTCTATACATGTTCATTTGACACATAATTGCGACCGTTATTGGAATCAGATATATATTAAATTCTGCATTAAATGCAATTTTATACACAGTATCAAGCACTGTCAGTGAAATTAGCTTTTTGATAAAGTGACTCTAATTGATACTTTAGGCATTCCAATTAAAGTGCAATACCATTGAAATTATGAATCTCGTTGATTTTACTCTCAATATCGATAATGCGTCAAGCAGATTTGCAAATATCATTTATTTAGATTTAGGTTGCATTTAATTTGATACAAAGTCTATTGGTTGTCCCTACAGAACCTACCTTCTTCTTTTTCAAATTTTCTGCAATGGATGAAAACTAGCACAAATATAATAACAATAATAATAAAAGATATTCATTGAATTACTTATAGATACACAAATCTAAATATATAGTAAACAGGTGAGCAGCTTAAAGGTGAAGCTTAGCCACAGCTACCCTTACACTTGACCATCGAGTGCATACAAATTTTGTTCTTAGAAAAGTAACAGCTAAAACCAAAACACAGAAAAACAAGTAACGTTCATACTGTGGTGTACCAAAATGCAAGTATTGTACACGTAACGTAGCTTCCAAGATACACGTTACAGAAATATAATATGTATCACATTATTCCACACATACAAGATTAAAAGACAACATTCAAATAGGTCTAAAAAGCACATGATATGACGAAAATCGATTTTTCGGCGCATTGCAGAGCATTGTACGAGTACCACGAATTTTTGGGTTTTACAACCGCCTACTTCTCAACTACTCCAATTTTAACCCCACTCAAAAAAAAAGTAGAAAATGATCAGGAACCTCTAGAACGCCTAAAAACGAATTATTATATTTTTAGTTTTTTTTATTGCAGCGCCGCCACTGACTCGATCTCTAAAAACCATAGGCGTTTACAATCCTCGCCACGGTAGTAACACTGTATCAAAATTTCATTAAAATTAATTCAGTACCTTCTAGGTTGGACAATACAAAATGATATAAAGCAGTATATATGTATATGTAATGTCGCTAAATATGTCCTTCTCAGGTTACTATTATAAATACAACAAATATATCAGGTTAATAACCCCCCCACCCCTTAACCACATCAATTTCACCCCCACCCAAAAAAAGTAGAATATGGTCTCGAGCTCCTAAAACGCCAAAAAATAAAGTTTGAGGCATATTTGAAATTTTTGGGTTTTTTTTGCCAACTACTCCACCGCCCATGGATCGATTTTCAAGATTAGGGCAGCATTACCTACTACGATTCCACAGTATATCTTTACCTAAATTTCATCGCAGTCCATGCATTGGTTACTGTTACGAGGGTAGAAGAACGCCAACAGGCAGACCTACCGACGGAATTGAGTGACATTGACCATAAAATGCTCAAAAAGTGAATTATCTCAAGATCGAAAATATCGCGATCACTATACTCCCCTCAGCTATAATATGCTAAACGAAATACATAGAAATCTAACAAGTCACTTACGCACTTCGATATTCGCTAGTACAGAACCAGATCCGCAATGTATCTTATGGTGAGAAACTCCAGGAAACGAATTATCAAGACAAACAAAAACGATATACGTGTTTATAATGAGTTTGCTGCACTGTTCTCTCTGTGGAGATATCAAAATTTTCGACAATTCTAGACATACGCGACGCGGTTCTTACCGGATCACAGCCCCTACTCCGTGGACGAGTTTTTGTCCATATAGGCATAGTCTTGTTTCTTTCTGTTTTTGTTTTGTTGTAAATTATAACTAGTGCTCTTGTGACCGATTTTTCTGACTGCAAATGTGCTCTTCTGTTTATAACTGGTCAATAAACTCTAACGTAAGTAACTATTAGAGGATATCATGCCCCCACGCTCAAGGCTACTACATTCTGTTGGTCATGCTATTTATTTACCCCATTGTAGGGTAAATAACTTATTATGACTATTATTGAAATGGCTGATTCACAAACATCGCCCATGTCTACCTCAGAATGAGCATTCTTCCCGGAATCCGTTTTTATCATTGAGCGTATATTTCAATCACCGTCCGGCGTCTGTAGCGGAAACATTATTCCGGTTTTTTGTACGCGAAGAACGGAAGGTGGATGATATACGGCACAGCCTCTTGTTTATGCCCCGAGTATGAGTTACGGCTGTTAGTCTCAGCTTTATTGGAGGAGAAAGGCCAATAAATGGGCCTCGCTCCTACCTTACTGTCTGGCTCCGGGCAGATACGCAGCTAGCGTTTTTTCATTTGGCAAACAAATATGTTTGCTCTTCTTTAAGAGAAGTGTGTATACAGAAAGGAGATAGGTTATTATAAATCAGGTTAAGTGAGCTGACTTTACACGCAGGAACATTCGAGCTTCTCGGAAACCTAATTCTGAGGGACCGTTAGTGGGTGTAATACTAACAATTAACGAACTAGACTTGTGTAAGAACGGATATTCAGACATAATTATTTCTCAAAAATCCATAGTTGGGATTGTCAAAAAACTATCAATTTTTTATATGCTTTATGGATTTATTAATGATATTAATGAGAAGAACTTTTTCTTAATAATTCATATATAAACAATTAAGAATTGATAAAATGTGAAAAAAAATCACATGACTGCACGCATGAAGACAGTCACCATACCTGTCATGTAGTAATGTTAAAACCCGATCTCAGACCATGGCTGGCGAGTATCACGGGATCATCTCATTCCGATCTATGGACACAGAAGTGCTATTTGCCCATGTCCGATCGTGACCGTGATCCGTGATACCGTTCGTTCCGTTTTGTTTGCATGTTAGGTTATGCGATATTTAAATTTGTGACTTCCATAACCAAAAGTTTTAAGCAAAGACGCAAGATACTTATTAGATGCTTGTGAAAGGGATGATTTGATATATGTAAATTAGAAATATAGGACGAAGAACTTCAGTACCTTTATATTCTATGTGAATATTTGTATAATCCAGTTGAAAGTAATTCTTATCCCAGTTTTTTTAGTAGAAAAGGTTTCTTCGGATTTTGGGATAAATTAAAGCAAGAGGTTTTAACTCAAAGAGCCGACGTTTCGGCGTTTATTTTACGCCTTCTTCAGGGCTATCGAGCACACCCCTATAGCAACAAGGAATAACATATCCCCTTGTGTCAATAAACAACAAAAATCATTCCAGAAGATTGATAAGAAGAATCGTAAATGCCGTTTGTCAATACACCTTTTACGGCTCTTTGAGTTAAAACCTCTTGCATTAATTTATCCCAAAATCCGAAGAAACCTTTTCTACTAATATTCGTATATAAAGGTTCATAGCAAATATGCACCCAGCCGATTCAAGTATCCTTATAAACGTATGCATGTATATATGCATTTAGCTATAATCAGTTTGTGACCGACGCGGTGTAAGTGACATTATGATTCTTTTATTATGTTATTGACTCTGATCTGACATCAACTGACGACAATTATAGTTATACATTTATTTACACTTCAAGCTTTTCAATCACCGTACGTTAACTTCTGCTATGATTTTGATACATAAATTATAAAATATTTATGACAAATGTGTGATCCATTGTTGACGCTTTGTTATCAAAAATAATAAAATATCATTGGACGATACTTAACTATAGCCCTCAATATCCAATACAATCCTTTCGTCAGACAACGTCCAATAAGAAGTGTAACTTAGACCCCTCGTCAAAATATACATGTTGATAAAATCCTCCCTTAGATAAATAATAATTAATTACTTATATCGAAATGGTTTTCACAACAGAAAATCGATTTTGTTTTAGAAATATCTCGGTGCACTGCTTGAAATCATTTGTTTCGACGTTTTTCATTTTGCAGAAAATTTAGAAACACTGTCAGGAGCTGTTTTTGTAGAATCTGTACATAATGGCCCAAAATAAGAACGATAAGTTTTGAGGTTGACATTTTCAATATATACTTATTTGAGCATTTAACACTGACAACAGAATTTAATAGATTAGAACACTATACTTATTATTTCTGTAGAGTGTAATGAGCGAAAGCAAGATTAGGACGTCACAGGCGCTTGGTTTTGTTTGGGAGCTGTCGACGTGTCTTCGGTACCGGATTTAAATATTAATTTTCATTTTGTTATAACTTTTGAATTATTGCGAAAAAAAGAAAAAAGTATAGCCTTTTTATAAGGCTGATACATTATCATTCCATTTATCATAAAAACATGCTTGTTTCAATAACCCAATAGCCTTCAAAAGAGATAGATGCACTGGATCTCAGAACTCTGAGTCTCCAATTTAAACTTGTTTTGAATTGGGGTTTTGAATTAAAAAAATATTTGTTAGTGATCATGGATATGTTCTATAACAAAGCTGTTTTTGTTTTCTTTTTTTTCGCAGTAATTCAAAGTTATATCAAAATAAAAATGGGTTTTTGAATTCAATACCGAAGACACGTCGACGGCTTCCGAACCCGTGTGACGTCACTATGGCGGTCAGGATGCTTCTTTGGCCAACGACGTCCTACTCCGATACTAGATTCTAGTTTCCCAGTCAATCGTGAAAATACGTACCGGTAACTAGTGTATATCTGTTGCAACATAGTCGACGAATAAAGTTTGCAGCTCAAGACAAAGTCTACAATCGAAATAAATGTGTTTTTGAGTGTTTGAAATCAGATTACAGATTCCAGTAAGTAAGCATCTAATCAAATATGTTTCGCTGAAACGATCTCTTGCACCGTCGGCTGGCCCAGTGGTTAGAGTGACCGATAGTGAATCTGATAAACATATTTATTTCGATGGTAGACTTCGTCTCGAGCTGCAAACTTCATTCATCGTCTATGTTGCAACGAATATATACTAGTTACCAGTAAGTATTTTCACGATTGGCTGGGAATTTAGAATCTAGTATCGAAGTAGGACGTCGTTGGTCAAAGGAGCATCCTGACCGTCCTGGTGACGTCACACGGGTTCGGGAGCCGTCGGCGTGTTTTCGGTACTGGATTAAAAAACCCATTTTGGTTTTGATATAACTTTTGAATTATTGTCAAAAAAAAAAGAAAACAAAAACAGTTTTGTTATGAAACTTATATATGGTCTTTCCATTTGTCGCAAAAAAAATTATATTGTAGTTCTGAAGTTACGTTAAATGATGTGCATGGAGAAAATATAGCCAAGCACCTAATTTTAATGGAAAGGTGCAGACCCAGATGGGTAAAAAATAGGATCTGAAATAGCGAACATCAGTTTAGAAGATACAGAAGGAAATGGTTCGTCAAAACAATGTACGAGGAGATATCAGTTTACAAAGAGAATGGTGCTGTAACTGTTTCCAGCTCCCTCTCTCTCTTGGAGGATACACCACGATATTCAAGGCAGAAATATGCGCGATTTAAAATTGTAATAATAATACTATTTATTTACTCTCAAATTACATGAACAAACGAATCGTTGAAACAAAAAAAGAGTAAATAAAAATGTTTACATCTATTGAAGGTCTATAGGCATGTACATGGACGAATTAGTTTACATGTATAAATACTCGTGTAAATATAAAATAAATACTTACATATATGTATAAGATAAATATAGTTATGAATAATTTTAATTAATATTTTCTTGGTAAAATTATTAGACTACATGTGGATTCAGTAATAATATGATTTATTTATTAATTTATGTATTTCTTTCCTATCTACTATACTTAGCGATTCTTTGAGACATTTTTTGAAGCGTTTATTGGATTGTAATTCCTTTATATCATTAAGTAAGTTTTGACATAGTTTTGGCGCCAAATAGATATATGATTTCTGAATAATTGATTTTCTCGTTTTAGGTTTTTGACTTTCTAAATATAGATTTTAGAATTGATTTTTGAAGGACATCTAAGTCATTTATATATGGTGTGCATGCAGCACCCCATGCCGATATACCATAAATGAGATGGGCTTCAACTAATTCATAGTATACTGTACGTAGATACTTTTCTGTTAAAACGTTTGTTAGTAATTTTATCTTATATGAAATGAATCTAATATTAAAAGGCCTTGGATGAAATCACGGCAAGACATGCTGGATCATGTCGTCAGCAGCATGCGGTTACCCAACCGCACTAGTAGTTGTGTATGGGTAGGTAAGTCAAAAAAAAATAGAAATATGTAAAAAAAATTGGTAGATCATAAAAAATCCCCTGATTTCAAATTGAGGGGATTCTGAACATCAACAGGAAGAAAAGACTAAAAAATCTCAAGATTCGGGTAAGTATCGCTTAACAGGTACAAAATCTCTAGAGAAATTTTGCTAGAGCTAGACATAGCAACCATGCACTAGGCACCCGTGTACGGGGGGTGGTAGTGTATTTCTTATAAAAATTTCAGGTCTGCATAAACGCTTCTGCAAATGTGCGGTCAGCCCGAAATGCATCTCATGTACGGCCGCTTTTAATCTTAGCAGCATCTGTCGTCTAACAGAAACATACAACGGAGTCGATAAACCTCCAAAATATCGAGAATCCATCATATCATCGGCTGCAGCGAGGTATCGAAGATAAAGAGCGTCTCTTTTGTTCAGCAACCGTCCCGTAAAATCCGGTTTTTATTGGCCGACATAAATACCATTGACTCGAGGCATATCGTCTATCGACCGGTACGGTGCTCCTCTCAACTGAATAGAGTGTTACATAAACTTGCATAAACTCGCTCAGCTGGAAGTAAACAAAGCTATAAAGACTCCACTTTCAATAGTAATGGACGGCCAAAGTTTCGTAATCACCCTACCGCGGTCTAGAGCTGCAAAGGTACAAAAGCTGGGGAAAATGATTGGGATTTATGTTTGGAAGCAGAACAGCTGGATCGATGACAAGCATCAAGCGCCCTACTTACTGAAAAGGTTACCTGGGCTCTAAAAGGCCACATGCCATTGACGATAAATCTAGGTAGACACATTATTTTCAAAATCTTCGTTTGCAATATCGGAGCCCGATTGCACTGGGGACCAAATTTACATGCTTTTACTTGTTTATTGCCCGGAGTATCATCAGACGTGTTAAAGAAGATCAAGAAGCTGAAAGTTAGAAACTTATTTAATATAATCCTCAACACCCAAGAACATGAAAATTATAAGAATGTAGTTGGAAGTTGATATGTCGGAGATTTATTTCAGGACTGACAACGTCGCTAGACAATACACCAGTTCCATTTATATTAACGTTAGCGTTATTTTGTTATTCTTAATTTCCTGTTGCTGTGGTTATGTCGCTAACCCACAGAGCCTGCACTTTGTGTGTGTCTTTTTATTGTCTTGAACAAGAGAGAGAGGAAACATTTGGCGACGTTGTATTATGTCAAATATAAGTCAATTTGTTATGCTTATGCCTACACATTTTGATGCTCTCTGGTTTCTGCCTTATTTTGGTCAGTGTTTGGTGGCTTTTGCTGAAATACTGTTTTTCTGGATATGACAGCAGCAGTCAGAGGTGTCATAACAACATCTGACTTTGAACTTAGTTCACAGAATCGCCTTGACTATTCGCTTCTTGCGCTTCTCTCAATTGTGCTATCAGGCTCCCTTACACTTGAGTGACATTGAAGTTGCCGTCGAAAGACTGTGAACCCCATAACAGTATTTAAAGGTGCCTCAAGTGTTTAAAGAGGCAACTATGAATAGGGCCCTTAAAAACGAGGTCAGTTCTGAACTGGTATGCTACTAACAGGTAAATAATTACCTAGAGGCAATACTGTAGAAACTTAGTCAAGTGGCAGAAGGATACTCAGAATAGAGATTTATGTCTTGAACCTCACAATGGTTTTCCATTCGGTTCCAATATAAGCAAAATAATGAACTCATTATCATAGTCACAATGTCTTAACAGGCATGTTGTGAACTCGTAAAATGCATTAAGTCGGAGCTAGATTATTGCCGACACGAATATTATCAACAGTTTTGAGAACTGTAGCTCGCCATCGTTCGCGATATACTGTCAGTTCAGTGGAGCTCTTGATACTCATATCTAGCAACTGTTTCGTTGTATCCACTCAGTATGTAGGGGAACGGCCACGGCGCCGCCCACTCGGGGCGTGACCCTGAACTACAAGTTGCTCCATATTATCGCTTCTGTGACTATGTGCGAAGAATGTAGGCATTCTCGTCGACACAATGAAGGATAGTCTCTTTGGATTACCGAGCTCATCCGGTATGGAAACATTAGTTCGATGGGCGGTATAAGGAATTCTCAGCATTCTCCTCCACGTCCACATTTCAAAAGCATCTATGCGAGTTCGATTTGCCTTTTTAACAGTCCAAGTTTCCGAGGCATACAAAAATATGGAGAACAAAAGAGATTGACCTAGTGACATTTTGGTAGCTTTAGTGATGTTATGGTCACGCCATATATTAGTACGCTTTGTTATGGCCACACGTGCCTGTCGAGTGCACCATCGAATCTCATTCTCACAGCTACCTGAATTGTCGGTCAAAGAACCGAGGTACGCAAAACTTTGAACTACCTCACAACGGCCTATTGACTTTATTTCTCTATGATTGTCATGCTCTCTGTCTACTATAATAACCTTGGTCTTGTTGTAGTTAATACCAAGACCATATGCTGGCCTGTGTTGTTCTAAAACGTTCAATAGAGCTACTAGTTCTTCCCGAGGAGCAGCAATAAGGGTTGTATCGTCAGCAAATCTTAAGTTAGATATTTTGCTTCCGCCAATAGTTATACCGCCACTCCAGTTGTCCAATACCTGTCTCATCACTAATTCAGAGTAAATGTTAAATAACATCGGAGATAATACGCATCCCTGACGAACTTCTTTTCTGGTTGCTGCTTGACCACACAGGTTACCACCAATTCTTACACCAGCTGAGCTAGACTCATAAAGTTGCTGTATGAGAAATACTAAGTGGTAAGGGACTCCCATGGAGATAAGGATTTCCCACAGTTTAGGCCACTTTGCGTTATCAAACGCCTTAGAATAGTCCACAAAGCAGATAAAAACGGGGAAATAATGCTCTCTGGCTTTTTCAATAATCTGTCTTAGGTTCAAGATCTGTCCACGCAAGCAAAATAATGAACTGTCTAAGGCTAAATGCGTGATTGGACATCCTAATGAGGTTGTGCCAAATTTTGTCTGTCTGGGGATAGAAAGGTGCGACAGTTGAGCATTTACTTTGTGATTATCTGTGTACATTTTCAGTGGAGCAACTTTGGTATTCTATGGCGATATTAAGGAAATCTCGACTGAATTATAGTACCAATCCTTTTGCTACTTTAGGATAGCAGATTATCTAATCTTGTTTAACATGTGAGAAGATCTACAGGGAGAAAAGTAGCGTCTATGTGCTAAGAACCTTTCTAAAGAGTTTATGTTGAAGAAAATCTGTGCATGCCGGCTTTGACCAAGTCATCATCAACAAAGTCGATGTATTCGCCCTTCATGACAGATATTTTATGCTAGACTCAAACATCTCTGTGGATCCAAAAAAAGTTAAAGAAAGTCTAGCACTTTGAAGAAGCAACGAGTGTAGGAAGACGTTGAAACTTTTGATAGATTTTGCGCCATGTCACGTGGATCAGCTTTGTGAGATACATCGTCAAATATCTGGTCCCTCAGGTAATCGAAAAGATAGCCAGTCATTGTTTGACTAACGAATGGATCGGCAGACAGCGCTACTCAGCTACTGTTGACAAACAATCCATAGCGGAAGCAGAAAAACTGAGCAGAGATAGAGAATTAAATATCCATCTCCTTGGGCCATCCTTTAAAACAAATGCCGCTCGTCTGGTCTGTTCCAGCGGCCCGCCGCCGGGGGAAATAAAAGGAAAATATTCGGACGAAATTTATGAAAACCCCTTTGTTTGCCAAAGTTCTTTTAATTAAATTCGATCGAACAATGTGGCCTCTCATTTACTGACCGGATGCCGCCAGCAGCGTAGATAAAGGATCCATTCACCATTATGACTTGCGAGTCACTGCCATAGTTTATCAGGAAAAGTATCGAAAAGAACTGTGGAACGTTCACATGCCGACGGAAAGCAAGGTTACGATAT
The DNA here is from genome assembly GCA_951848785.1 of Callosobruchus maculatus. NCBI lineage: Eukaryota > Metazoa > Arthropoda > Insecta > Coleoptera > Chrysomelidae > Callosobruchus > Callosobruchus maculatus. The sequence goes on along the minus strand of CATOUR010000014.1, from coordinate 20,934,016 downwards.
CAGAACCTGGACATACTAGTGTAGAATGTGAACTATCTAGTTACTGACGCCGCCACGCCAAGTGTCAGTGAGTGAGTGGAGCCCAGATACCATGGGAACGGTTAGGTTAGGTTAGGTTACTGTGTCTATTGTGGCCTAAACCTATTTAGAGTTCACCGTACAATCCACACCTCTTGACGAAGGCAATGGTCACGTTGATTGAAACTTCAATGAACTCAGTAGGTTTCAGTTGGGTAAATCCGACTGTCTGAAACCTGGCTCTTTCAGTACTGGATAGGAGCATAATATGTGCTCCGCTGTTTCGTCCTCCTCAGGGCAGAAACAACAGTCCATTGTTTGTTCCAGACCTATCTTCCGGTGTTTCTTAGACGACAATAGCCCGTCAACAGACCAACCAGAACGCGTAGTTCATATTTGTGCTTCACTCTGTGATCCTCGGGAGGGGGGGTATGAACGCCTCCGAGAGTAGTAGGTCTGGTGCATCTCGCTCAGTTTACTTTGCAGAGCTTTTTGCAATGCTCGCAGATGATTCCAAGTTCATTAAGGCGATGTATGCAGTTTCATACGAGCCTTGACTCAAATAATATGGGAGAGCCCTTCCAGATACCTTGAAGTCATTCCTGAAAAGTGATGCAACTAGGTAGAAGTACACCTCGAAGTACACCTAATGGCTGAGAGGAAAATTTTGTGTTGCATTTCGACAGCTCAACTTTCTGTTGGGTAGAACTTCAATATTGGATTTGAGCACTAACGATGGTCTGACAAACAACGTTTGTATCTAAAAATAGAGGACGCGCATGCGTGGTGCTGCAAAAGAGTATCTCCATCAGCTCCCTAAGTAAATTCCAACCAAAACCGTTCACGAGGACCTCGACATCCCATATTCAAAGACTATATCAAGCAACTGGTGCAAGAACGTTATAGTCAAGTGGAGTCGCATCCCCATCTTTTATTATATAAATCAATGACCTGCATGGTCGTGCAAGCTCGCGAGTCGCACTGTGATCAAAATGGATCCGCGTATTTAAAACTTCCAAAATTATATCCACACTGAACTTAAACCTCAATATATCAGATTAGTGATGTCAACGCGTCTTCTCTCGAACTGAAACTATTCCTTTCCTTCTTCGTTCTTTCTTCCGACATTATAATTTAAGCTCTAACAGATTAGATCAATTAATAGACTGACCATAGGGCGCAAGTCACACGGACCTTCTAATGGTGTGGTCAGAGACAACATCGTGTCTGTCAAAGGTTATATACTGCAACCATAAAGAAATGACCATTATAGAAAAATAAGTTCACATTTCTGTGTTCATATACATCTTTCATATGTCAAAGGTAGAGGCTTTGTCAGCATTTGCCTTTATATTCTAAACAGACAGTAGAGTACAACACAGGTATATCACCTTTCGAGTAGGCCTTGCTGTATAGGCACTTACCCAGTTTCACGCCTAGGGAGTACCAGAGATCTGGGCATCGTTTGAGGAAAGAATGAGCCAGCTTTACATGAGCAAAATTGGAAGGTATATCAGGAAAACTTTGTCGATTGAACACATCCAACAGAGAACCTCATTGCACCTTTCAAGTCTCCCGTCTGCAACGGGAGGTTTCATATATTTTGTAACACAACTAGCAGAAGCAGAACGCCGCGTTGTGGAAAACAGAAAATATTACTATATTATTAGAATGCAGTAGTTTAATCTGATGCCCAATTTGTCTGTAGGGCAATAAAATCTAACTAACTTAATGAATCTGTACCCCCGTTGAAGCTGACACACTAGAATGGCTCAGGTCGGTGATTTTTATATTATGTAGTCATAGTATCATATCCTTAATTGATGCCTAGAGACCCAACTTTAGAGGGATGCCAGCGTCGGTACTCTCTAACTTAAGAGATAGAAACATATTTCTATCACCATGACGACCATGACGATCGGGCACTTTCGGGTGCCTATCACGTGTCTACTACGCTGTCGCGGCACGCTGTCATATTTACGAGGCCACCCGATCCCACAGTGCATAGGGCATAAAAACACGTTTCTATGTTACAGAGTACCGGCGCAGGTTTGTTCTCTTTATTGAGCTAACATATAAACGTTGTTGTTTTATCTATGATCTAGCTGAAAAAGTTGGTATTGATATTTTTATTGTTACACAGGTAATTCAGTTTTCAGCTATTAAGTCTTGGAAGCTTCCAGAGGAGCAGTCATTGTCAAAAATCAATTATTAGACAAGCAAACTGCTACTGCTCAATGGGGTGAAACAGGTTAAACGCAAAATCTGTAATCTTCTCCTGTAATAACAATTATTGGTATAACAGTGAACCGGTAAGTGATTGTTGCCTCTTATTTTTATTTATTCCCAAAATCCATGATGTTTTATTAACATTTTTTGATATGACCTTCCTTAAACTCCAGAAGAATTGTGTATGATGATGTCCGTTGCCCTCCGCCACTGGAAGAGAGACTACCGCTGCTGTTCGCCGTTTGCTGGTATCCAGAGCTTCGTTTCGTCCAAATTTGCTGTTTGTTGCCTGGGGGCTGTTTCTCCAATTTGAACTATTTTTTACTTTCCGTTGCCTCTAACTAACGATGAAGTCGATAATCCCCCTGTTCGCTTTCTGTTACTTCCTTTAAAATCCTCGTAAAAAGCCTGTAGGATTCACTCGTGTCTGTCGCTATGTACTTGCCCATTTCTGCAATTTGACGTTCTAGTTCTCCTTCTAAGTTAACAAGTCTTAATGAGGTTTTAAGAAATATTAAAGGTACAACATTCGTGGAACTTAACCTTATAGTATGAAAAAGACTTAAGTACTGCCAGCCAGCATTTGAAATGTCTTTTTATAATCACAACGCTATTATATTTTTACTTACAAGTGTAAACAAATATACTGATTCCTTTCTACAACATTTGTATCTTACGGCAAGAAAAAAATTAGCGAAAGGTCACCACAAAAACGTCACCTCTTTCTAGCTCTGAAGTCACTGAACACAGCTTATGCAGAGCCTCTGTCTATCCGTCCGTCCGTCCGTCCATGTACAAAGGATAGCCAAAACTACAGGTGCTAGACAAAAATTAAATACAGATTCGGAATCAGCTTGAAAAAATTAGTCCGAGAGAAATCGGGTTTGAATTAATTGATTTAAATTGCGACAGGTAACGGATGACGTAATATGTACAATGTATGGACAATCCTGAAGCCCAGGCAGCGTGGCCGAGCGGTTAAGATGCTAGGCACCAGTCCGAAAGGGCGTGGGTTCGAATCTCACCGCGGTCAACTAATTTTTTTCTTTTTTATTAAGATTAAATGTAAAATTTGCTGATTATTAGTCCGGGAAGAACCCGGTTTTGTCAATATAATAAAAAAATTTAATTTTTATACCAACAAATTCCACAGTGTGAACAGGTTACCGGTTGGATTTAAGTGTGGACACGGCAATTCGTTGAACACTGGAAACTGGAACCAAGCGGTTTATCCTTAAATCTCGGGGTGTGGATTTCGGAAATAACGGTCGGCTTCGAATATGATGATGTACTAGCGGATATAGTTACACTATTTAAGTACAAATTGAACAATCAAGGTAAAAATAGCTTAATTAGGGATGGCAAAACGCTCGGACCCCCGCTAACGCCCGATTCCGATCAAGGTCCAAGTACGACTGACCCGCCCCCTTCCGCACAGGTTGAAGGTCGGGTTGAAGGAAGTGGCGTGTCGCACAATAACACTTTTCACATAACCGGTTCAAGTGAGAGTGCCGTTTGAATTTATTCAAGTAAATCGTTTCTTACTTTTTATTTAAACCTACGCTTGAAGTCACGTATTCAGTCATAAAGATGAAGGACTGGCCAAATTAAGAGAACCATAGATGATATATCTACAAACGTTACTTACCTGCTATCTTGAAGATCCCTTAGCTTGAAGCGTAAAAGAACATTGAGACATTCAAGAGGTGGACTGAAATGCCTAGCAAGACAAGGCACCTTTTGCATGTGTAACGCTGGATAAAATTAAATAAAACAATAAATTCAACTAATATTTAGCCCACTCCACCTCTCATGACATAACTTTTTAATCTCCTACATATGCATAGCCAGATATTATTTATGGATGAAGTTTCTGCCTGCAACATTTGGAATAGACCTTCAACAGCTCTAAAGAGCAAAAAGAAAGGTCTCTGAGATAAAAGCAACATGTCTAGATTCATCCATAGGGTGCAACCTTTGAACACGGAGCCATCAACAGTTTTGGAGAGCATAAAAGAGGATCTCGTATCAAGTACCACTGACATTAACTTACCCCCTTATTTTAAAAGAGGGACAAGAGGTTTATTCATGGAGGGAGTTCTTATCCCCAAACCCCTCCACTCTCCCTGGCTACGCTCTGGCTCTCCCCTATCGTAAATAGCGACATATTAGTTCATAATCACTACCACAAATAACAACTTGCTAGATTCACGAAAATGTTCACAGTACAGTATTTGAAACCATTTTTTACAGTTCTGCGATGTCTAATTCATGCTCACTTATTTCCAAAGATTCTAATTCGAAGGATTCATAGCGTACTTACTTTTATGCTAAAATCACAGATGAACATGAGGGACGAACTTTTTCAGCTTACTTACCTAGAACAAAAAGAAAAGTATATAAATACGGATGCCAAAATATGCTTTTAGACTATACACTTGTACAGTCGGTACACGAAGAACTGGTAGTATATCGTGTAACATAGACTATTTGAAAACACATGGCCATAACGAGCCTAGATAGATGGGTAAAGAAAATACGGAATTCCCATTACTTTCTCTGGTCCCTAGGTAACCAGACCTGACAGACCGATCAACCGACACGACTGCAACTAAGAGCAGAGGTCCTCCGGACCATTCTGACTAACAATGACCAATAGTAATACGGAATTCAAAATGATCTAAAAAGCAAAACAGTCTGAAGAAAGTGCTTTTATGGAAGTTGTTCTATTATAGCGACATTTTTCGTCACAATAATAATATATAGCATGATAAAGTACGACTTGTGGTGTATATTCACAAAGTAAGTGGTAGTTAATATGGTGCTGAGTATGGTTCTGGGTTATCAAAAAACTTAAATAATTGTTATCGAGGCCAAGAATCGGAGGAAGCCAGTTTGAAGCAGTCACGCAGCCCTTATAGACCCAACTTCATCGCTAATTATCGACACAGTACCATGACATATTTGTTGGAAGTGTAGAGAAAACTCAATCTGGTGAACACTTTTGATGCAAAAAAGTATAGTTAGAATGTTATTATGGGTAGATCAGACAATACTTTTGAAGGGACTACGGAATTTATATACCTAAGAGTAATCATAGGTCAAAAGGGACAGGCGAAACACAAAAAACACAGGCAAGGATCATCAAAGGAAATCAGAATTGTGGAGCCTTGGAGAATCTTGTTAGATCCAATATGCTTGTGAGACGTGGACCTATGAGCAAAGAAGAGGAAGAAAATAGTATAAGGCGGGAAAGAAAAATGTTGAGAGCTATTTATGGAGGCATAAGGACAAACGAGCGATGGAGGAGAAGAAGAAACCAAGTACTGGAAGACACGTATGTATAAGAACCCCAATATTATATCAGTCATCAAAGCGCAGAGAATAAGGTAGGTAGGACATATGGAGAGGCTGAATGGGATGAGAATGGCACAACTAGTCCTCAACCGGAAACCAATAGGAGAAAAAGAAAGAGTAGACCAAGGGAGAGATGGCAAGAAATGATTTAAAGAAAATTAGTATTGAACACTGGAAAAAGAAGAAAGTTACATACATTTTAGCGGTATAAGATCAGACTCATTTCTGCTCTAGGCCTTCATGGCCTGTTGCGTAAGCTAATGGATAGATAATAGGTATCAGACAAGCAATGTTGAAGCACCATTTTTAAATTATTCATTGCTGTTTTACTTTACAAAAAGCCAACTTAATCGATAACTAACAAAATTACAAAAAGCTACCATTGCCGGTAACCTCTGCTGAATCAGTTCTGAACAAACCATGGCACAGTCTTAGTTAAACAATAATCACCTAGCATAGAAAGACCATAAGTATGTACATAGTTAATAATTTGTAACACAAAATCAGCTTTGCGAGATTCCTTGTAGCTTTCAGCCCTTATCTGTTTCTTATCATTTCCATACCTACTTCCATAAACCTCAACTGCCTCACTTTGAGCTCTAATAAAATAGGTACTACACAATATACCTGTAGTCTACGTATGCAATATTATTCCACTTTAGAACCGTATACTGAAATTTAGTCGAGAGACGTTATAGAGGAGAAGGCTCTCCTGTCCTTATATTGTACAATGAAACTTGTAATTATCAAGCAGCCCTTAGTATATAAACAGACAAGCCATCTCAAAGCAGCCTAATAATTCTGATAGCAGCTCAATATACAACGCATTCCGTTTACAGGAGGCTATCTTAGGAGCAATTAACTGAAATTAGCCTATTCATTTTATTGAATCAGTCGAGTTACGAAATAGTGAATGTCCTTCTAGTTGAAAAGGGGAAGGCAACAATGACTTACATTTGGACTAATTGAAATGATAGCAAGAATCTATTGACAAATTGTAGTTAGTCGATTTCACTAGTCTACTCAATATGAACTAAGAATAAATATAGTTTAAAAATTCTAAAACATTCGTTTTTATGGCATCCAAAACAGTAAAAGAATTCTGAATCTAAGCTGAAAATGACAATGACTGAAAAATACTACTAATATTGTGAAAAAACATATTTTTCGTATCGAACAACCCACGCTTTTTCACAATATTACTACTATATTTGTTCATTTTTACTTTCAAATGATAGTAGGAATAATTTTTCACTTATGTGTTACAATCGCGTTGTTTTTTAGTCTTTTAAGCTATATTTATTTTTCACTTTTTAGTTGAGGATAAAGAGAGAGACTTGTTAAATTATAATATGGCTACCGGTTCTTGATACATGTACAAAGTTTAAATTAAATCTGTTTATTTGCATCGTTACCCTGCCGTGATGAGGATGATCAATATTGGCGATCAATTAATGTGCATCCACAACCTCTAAATATTCAACTGGCACCTTCACCATAACATCGAATCTTTAAATAAAGTTGATCCAAAAAATATTAAGTTCTGGCGATCTTGATTGGGATAGTGAGACAAACTCACTGAATGGTTGTACTGTCACCAGTTCTGGGGATAAGTGTACCAAGTTTAAATTAAATCTGTTCGTCTAAGGTGGGTCAAAATCGAGTCCGAAAGACTCAAACATACAAACGAACATGTAGGAAAGCTGATAAAAATTTGTTAAAAAAGTGAACACTACAAGAAACTAAATACTGTAACACACCATTAATCTTTCTTACACATTTGATCAGTACGCATTACTCCTACATTGGCAAACCACGTAACATGGTTTAGACAATGTTTTTGAAGACAAACTACTTTATCGCCTTCCTAAAAGCATACGTTGGAAGTAACTTGACACTCAATGAAAGTTGATTGTATTATAAGTTGGGGACCATAGAAGAAAATGGTTTCGTAAATTAGTCTATACTATGATCGGGTATTTCAAGGGTCCACATAACGTAAATTGGCGAAAATGTGTTGAATTCTTCATGCAAGTTTATCATTAAGAGTTCGTTGATTCCATCCACTTCTGCCGCATCGAGGGCAAATTAACCTCAGTAAGCAGTGCTACGACTTTTTCCAAGAACAGAATATCCATATTGTATCTTACTCAAAATAAGACCATCTCCAATATCAGTTTTCATATCTTGCATAGCTATGAAGGAATTTCAGCTTGGAACAGGCATTGAGAGCAACTTCATTGATATTTACGATCGTGAAACGTTAGATGTTTGTCAAATATAATTCCCAAATTATGCGTAGAACTTTTGTGTGGTAGTTATTCCATTTTCATTAAAATGTGATGGAACAAGACAGTTCAGAATTGATACACAGACCATGGGTTTCGAACCCGCTACAAAACACATTTAATGAAGGAAATAGAGCTGATGGTATTCAGCCTAAACAACAACGGATATTTCTGGTAGGTAGATCCTTAACGAAAACAACATAAAATTTATCCTTGGCTTTCCATCACTGCTTTTACGAAGATTACATTGAAACAGAGCGATTTAGAGTTAATCGCAATTATATACCGAGTGTAGTGATTTAAATAAATTAGCTTCAGCTGCGTTCGGATACTGTGTCTGGAACGGTCGGATTTGTACGCGCCCTCGTCCTTCAAAATCAATTTATTGCTGAAGCCATTTAAACGGCTAGTCAACACAACGCAATGGTACATTATTTAGATACATTTTTATTATGCCTGACATTTGTTTGATTGATACGCTAGGCCAATTTACAACTTTTTTGCTTCGGTCACCCTAACAAATAGGAATATTCTGATTGTAAAAGTCGATTTCGAGGTATATTTTTTTGGACGCTTTAAGATATCTACATAATAAAACGCATATGACATATTTCAGTCGATCTATTTGTCTTTCGACATTTTTCTACCTGCATGATTTAGGTAGCCACTGCACAAGGTTGAGCGGAAGCCCGGTAAGCTAAATTGTTACAATTTGGTGATGCTGAAATCCGCCTTTTGGAATGCATATTTTGTATATTTCAATAAAGCTACTACTACTAGCTGTGAACAGCAGCTACCTTTTGAAAATCGCTGTGCAGTAATTAGAATAAAGGTAAAAAGTTGTAAGAATGAAGGTTTATTTGACTTCATAAAGTAAAGCAATCTCTTTGCCCTTAAACATTGTTACTGATAACATCTTATACTTTCCAGATATTAGGCTAATCCACTAGTGGCACTGAATTACACTCTAGTGCTTCGTTTGAGGAAATATCAAGAGAGTGATTCCTCCCCACCGGAGAGAGCTTAAGGATATTACAGTCCTTGTTAGAATATGATCTGAATTGAATTAGTCTCAATGTCCTCATTCCACGACAGGATCTCATCAGGTGGACTATTGTATAGGCCGGTATAAGGATGATATGAAAGCAATGAACCATCAGAAACCCAAAATCCGAGGGCTAGTACCCTTACGTGCAATGAATTACACTAGTGGCACGGATTTCTTTCTTTGGTGAAATATAGGGGAAAGTGATTTCCATCTTACTCAAAGTGAGCTCAAGGATATTACAATTCTTGTTTGGAGGTAGGGGTATTAGCCCTAAGAGTAGTTATTTCTGTTGACTCACTTCTTCCATATCAACCTGATACCAGACTTCACCCAGATTCGCCTGATGAGATCCTAACGATCGAAACGGCGCTGTCGTGGACAAAGGTTGTATTACCTCTGAGCTCTGTTTGTGTAAATTGTGTAAATTGGAGATCACCTTCTTGCCATAATAGGCTAAAAACGAAATATTTAACATTTTGGTTTTTGAAATAAAAAATAATTCGTTTTATGATAGATGAAAGGATAATATCTCGGATAATATATAAGTTTTATAGCAAAACTATTTTTTCCCACAAAAATTTAGCTATATCAAAATAAAAATTGATTTTTGAATTCAGTACCGAAGATACGCGAAAAGCTCCTGAACAAAGCCAAGCACGTGTGACACCAGAATGTTAGTTTTCACCAATGATGTTCCACTCCAATACCTATTACCGTTATTTTTCCTGGATTCCCAGCTAATCATGAAAATAGTTACTTGCGTAACTTGTGCATATTTGTTGCGCGATAGACGAAGAATAAATTTTGCAGCTCCAGACGAAGAAGTGTACGATCGAAATAAGTACGCTTCTGACTGTCTGAAGTTTGTTCAAATATACTATTAATAAAGAATTTGATCAGACATGTTTTCTTGAAGCAACTTTTTCGGCGCCATGGTAGCTCAACGGCTAAGCACCAGTCTTCAACCCTACAATGTCCGGGTTCGATCCTAGGGCTTGACAACTTTTTGCACATGTTACACCATTTTTTTACGATCGAAATAAATATGTTTGTGAATCAAGCCAGGATCTTTTGGTCTGTGTACAGATTAATAAAAAATGGCGAATGAACAAAATAGATAGCAAGGTCCCCTTAAAAGGGCCAAACGACAATAGATGTTGGCCCTAAGGTCAAAATCTGCTGGATTGATATTGAAGCATTAGCCAAGCCAAGTTCCAACTTGCTTTGTAAAGATGAAGTTTGTAGTGATCCGGAACGCGCTCCTGGCTGTCAGACGTTAGAGCGCACCTTTAGCGGTTACGTGACCGAAGTTTGACATTGATATCATCGACGAATGATTTATGAAAAAATGTATCTAATATCTGAGTATCAGTGTGATTAGTCGATGAAGTTAAGATAAGTAATGTATTTGATTATTACTACATCCTATATTGTTCAGATATTTTGTTATTGGTCAATCATGAGTGATTTTTCATAGAGCAACCGATTCCGTGTTAATTTTCAATCTGTGATTCAACTACTATTCTGTAATGCTTCCTTCCTTTCCTTTCATTCTGTAACAGTTCCGTGTTCACAGCACAAGATACTGTTTAGTGATACTTTTGGGTTTTGTCACTTGAAACTTAAATAAAGTAGTGGGTTGTGGTAATCGTTGCCATAGTTTTGTTGATAGTCTGTTTATTAAGTACGAGAGAGGATTGTTTTTGAAAAATGTAACAAGCTGGAGACCAAAATTTCAATAAAAGGGTTTTTGAGTCTTTTCCACGAATATCTGCAGGTATGTTATCTTTTGAGTTTGTATTATTAACTAATGTGGCCTGGCTACAATTTGTAAAGTGTTTCACAATATATACTATACATCCTGCTTTTGAGACGATACTATATGGCGTTGGGTCTCTGATTTCCGTCTAATCTAGGGATTGCAGGCTAATAGTGAACAGAGGTAACTCTTATTTAACTGTATTTATTTAAATCCTTACTGATTTCTCTTTATTCATATATGATATTTATTTACGGAAGGCCGATGCCTGGTAACAACCCAGGTCGGACCTATTCCAATTATCTTCTTTGTTTACTCCTTTATATGGTTCGTTATATTTATTTATTTATATATGCTGATATTTTACATTTTGCCACATTCTATCCATTTTTCTCTCCCTGACGTTGAACAGAGACCTAGTCCACTATGTATTATTATTATTATTTATAATTTAGACTGTAAATGTTTATAACCACTTCTTTATTAGACAATATCAGTAACAAGAGCCAGTTTACCATTATTATTGAGACATTTTGAATCGTATATTTTAACATAAAAATATAAATACTTGACCAGTAAAATATTGGAAATACAGAGCACTCGTGGTTTGATAAATACAAGAATCAAGTAATATAATCATAACATAAACACTCAGCAGTCATGGTTAATAAATACAAAACAAATGTTAAGAAACAAATAATAAAAAAGAACATATCATAACATTTCTGTGTTTTGATTTCATTCTCTTTGAGTTGGTACACACGCATGCTAAAAGAGTCTGGTTACCACGGGCACACATACAACATTGGGTTTTAAATTCCACCACTAGACGTTTTGATCACTTTGGTTATTTCTAAATTTGGTATCGGTTTTGACAGTGACCAGTTGCTCACTACAAGTTTAAGCATTTTTATATTTTTATTTCTCTTTTCCACTGTGCTGAACTTAGTTCCGCTGACGACGATAGAATCTGAATCTAGATGTCATAAAGCGGAAATTATATTGACAAAGAAACTGCTATCATCTATTCTGCTTAAAACTTCAGATTTTGTATGTTACTAATCATTTTAGTAAACATGTCCTTCCTCCATATGGAGGAAGAAAGGCCATATCCTTATCTTCTAATGTCTGATATGGCAACGTCGCCATATATGAACTGCCACCGTCTACACTTCCTCTTTGTCGACGTGCAGACATCGAAACCTCCCCACTCCACTTTTCCAACAGCGCACGCCGGATATGATGCTTTATTGGGCGGAGGTAAAGTTGTTTGCTCCGCCACGACTCCCCGTTCCAATCATTCGATATAGAACTCGCCAGCTCATGCGGAAACTTTTCAGGTACTGGAATACTGTCCGATGTACACGGTGACGGGCTTATGATACGTAGCTGGCATCATTAAAACCTACTACAGACTATGAGATATTTATGAAGAACGGTATCGCGATACAGCCTCTCGATAGGTATGTCACCGTGCGGAAGAGCGTGGCATGTGATCTTGGCTGAAACATGTTGTGGCGCACTGTGCAGGAAGAGGGGTGATACACGTACGAACTTTGAGTACGCGGTTTTTAAGTTCGCGAACTTACTCGGCTCGACGTCGGTGATACATGTAAAGCTGAAATCACTCGTTTTAATAATTTTCCTAAATAAACAAAACGTTTAACAAACACCAAACACAACAAGCGTTGCGCATCGATGGCCTGCTGAAACAAAGTGGTGGCTTGTGGCTCACAGTACGAGCCGAGACAAGCTACGAGCAATATTTCAAACCAGTTGGATCGCTGGCGGTTTGCGCGACGGTTTTAAAGTACGCGTACCTACGGTGACAGACAGGCGAAAAAGTTCCTCGAGCCATAGGTACGCGTACCTGCTCGTGTATCACCCCTTTATCTTGCGCCGGGATGTAAATAGTGGGGGGCGGGTAAGGCGGAATGGAGGACAACATATAGACGTAACATCCCGTGCGTCATGAGATTGCAACTTGCCAGAATGGATACGCACCTTATCAGTGCTCGCGGGATGTTTATACTAATGGTGCAGAAATCTAGATATTTGGATTGCTGGATTACGCTGTGTTTTTACTAGAGGTGTACTACGAAAATGTGCGCAGCGCGGATGTGTAGCGGAGCTGTGAAACGGTGTGGGTCTTGTGCTAAGAAGATGAGCGGTGCGAAGATGTGTTTCGGAGCTATGAAATGGTGTGCAGATGAGCATTGCGATGATGTCTAGGGTAGGGCTCGTTCTAAAGTTTTCTTTATGCTCGCCTACATCAACAGCACACATCCCTCGTCCACATCCTTCGCAACGCATCTCTAGCCTACATCTCTCCAAACACATTGAAGGCACAAATTCCTCGCCAACATACCTTGTTTTGTACATACAGAAACTTCCACCAGAGCTGTGCTGAGCGAGGCGATGAAATTCAAGCGATTCTATTGGTTTTTTAAAAACACATCCCTCTTAACACCATCCTTGCACATCTCTGGTGGAATACGCAACCTTACAGAGGACAAGAATCGTGATGGTGATTCGTATGGAGCGAAACATGGACCACGAAGATTAGTTCAATGGATAGAATGGAGACTTTTGAGATGTGGGTTGGAATAACCGGCTATCTTCGATATATCATTAGGAATAATATATATGAACCATTGAAACTAATAATAGAAGGCCAGATTGAGTGCCAAAGTTGGCCAGGGTGCAGACAAAACTCCAAAGACCGGGCGAAACTGGATTCTCTACATATGCACTCTACTTAGGAGAGCACAAGATAGAGAGGCATTTGCCAACATTGTTGCCAATCCTCATTGAATGGAAATGGTACCTTAAGGAAAAGAAGCAGTGCTTCACAAACATACTATTGCACATAATAGAATATTCCAAATACTAAGCAGCTTCAAAATGCAAATGGTAAACTACAACTTGTTAGAAAACTTCTAGGTTTGCAACGAGTAACTATCAACCTTGTGACACGAAATCGTGTCATGCCAAAGGGTGTTCACTCTTATGGAATGAAGTTAAACAGTATTTTTAATTTCCCCCTAAAACAGTTGTATATCACTGCCATTATATTTGTTCAGATTATGTCTTTTGAATTGGCCAAAACTGATTGCCTATGTATATGGTAAAATAACAATGTAAAATATGATATGAGTTGCAGAAACAGAAAACCGTCTTCTCCTTTTCATAGTAATATCTTCATTCCCTGTTTTTGATTACACCAGAAAATCTCTCCCTATCTTCGGCTACCCGTATGAGTTGTTTATGGTTTAGGCCTATTCCTCATCCGTGATAAATTATCTCTATCTGATCCTCGATTTTCTCTATAGCACCTTTTGTAACCAATTGCGGCAAGTAATATTGGCTTTCTTTTTCTAATCAGATGTTCAAGAGAGGCAGCCTTTTGAGCTTTGACAATAGAGAGCATCTTATCTTATTAAATATCTATTAAACCTGCATATTTGATAGACAGTTTGAAAAATTATCTGTAAGCTCATATCTAACTATTCTATACATAAACAAGGCTGTGAGCATCCACGATTCTGCACCATACCTTAGTAGTACTAATTATACATGACAGCCAGGGGTACAGAGTCTAGGTCTTATTATAGTCAAGTATGGATCACATAAGAACTTTCTCATGCTTATCCGCTTCTGGCCTAGTCTATATTGCATTTGATTTCGCCAACAAGACTGAGCTCATTATTGATCCAGCATCCTAAATATTTTATTTAACTATGCAAGAGTCTGTCAAGGGTGACAGAATGTTGTGGGTCTTGAAACACAGGCGCGCTCTATCAATATGCTCCATTTTTGAAGGGATCAGTTCATCTTTGCTTGTTAGAGCGATGCGGTGTACCTTTGCTCTTAGTTACGAACTAGTCGGTTGATCGGTCTGTCAGGTCTGGCCACCGAGAAACTAGTCGAAATCAGGAAGTAAGGGAAGAAAAGGAAAAAGGAAGGAAAAGAACAAAGAGGGGACAGTTCGTCAGTTGGAGGGTATTGCTTGACGTAGTCGCCTGGAGTTCGGAAATTTTTGGTTTTGACCACAAGGGATAATTTTGAGATTCCATATCTAAAGGCGACAGCCTTGTGTGCTTGCGAAGTTACTCAACGGTGTTGTAGTCCACTGACTCATGCAACAGAGGGTTACTGTGCGATTCCGCTTGACGTCGTTGCGCTTGCTGTTTAATGTAATCCCCCAAGTAAGAGATGGCATGGAGGAAGGCGAGGAGGTTTTGACAAGGAAACACCAAGCCGCACATATCATTGTATAGTCAAATTTTATTCACCAAATTTAATTCTGAAGTTTTACATAGGGTAGAGTTGACGAAACGTAATCTCTACTTTTGTTTTTATCGCTTTAGTCTGTTTCTGCAAGTCCAGGATAATTTCTAGGCCCTTTCCAGAAATTACCCATAGAATCTGAGCACCGTTTACTAAGACCTCCAACTTTTGAGATCTGTTGTTGCCACAACGGTCAGCTAGATAGATCTTAATAGCTTCAAGGTGATTACTTTATCCGTCCTGTGCTGAGATACACCGCCAATCCTGTTTCGATCTGCATTTGTATCTGTCCTCTCCTTTCTATAGTTCGTTAAGAACAAACCGCGTATAAGTGGCAAAGTGAACGGAATCAGAGAACATTCCTAATTCCGGGAACGGATTGAGTCGTCACGCCAGACGGATGAAATCATTAAATCCAGTTGCCTGTGAGCTTCGACTTTGAGGAATTTTGATTGGAGATTGTTTCCTCGCCATTGCCAAGCAACAGAATTCCCTGTGGCGAGACACAAAATGTCTTGAAACCTATCTACTTGGAAGCATGAAGCTTAAAGGAGCGCGTTCCTTATTTTAGAGGTCACGAGAGGGTTTGGCGTAAGGCCGTCGATCTTGATCGAACTTGTTTCTTTTGAATTGTGAAAACGGTTTAATCAAAGTAACTAAGTGCACATGTATAGGGAAGGATAGTCTTGGCTAATATGCTAATAAGAAACTACAACAATTTTGCAGTTGTGTTTCAATCTTCGTTGCTGGTCTTATGGTGTTAGTATATCTATGTAGTCGGGACTTTCATGTATTGTGCTTATTTCAAATCGATTCGCTATTGCAGTGACTTTGCCTACGACAACCATAGGTAACTCAGCTTGCGCTGACCAGCATAACCGTAGCAGCAGTCCAAAAAAAAACAACGAAAAAAATATCAGAATCTGCACAGAAACCAAACAAGCGCTACTCAGTCTCAACTTGTGACTGCGTCTAAAATAATAATAATAATATTTATACGATGTCGGTGAAGTACCGGTGCTGCCATACACTTCCGAGTCCATTGTGGAGACAGAGAGATGCCGAATTTACTGTAACTACTCGTTCCACACACTCCAGCTTGTGTAGGCAAACAAGCCAGACATAGTCGACCATCAACAAAAATTGATGTTCGTTATAGATTTTTCGGCATCTGCCAAATATCAGAAGAAATATCAGAAGTTGCTCGGACAACTTCGCAGGCTCTGGACAGCACTGGCACTGGCACTGTGAGTCTTCTGGTTATGATCGTGGCATTCCTAAGTGGAATTAAGAATACGCTGCTTGTGCAAGATGCCGGTGTGCCGTGCGGCAGCGCATATCTTAGTAACCAGAATGCAGAAGACAGTCATCCTTGGGTTCCTTCGTCTACTTAAGGCGCACGATTCGCGGATCCAGTGATTACTCACCTAACGGTGTGAGGAGTAGTCACTGGGTAATGAAACAGCAGATCGGCACAGATCCCACGTTGCAATTTTTTGTATCGACCTTCGGTATACGATTATGAGGAATTAGTAGAAGATATACAAACGACAAATATTCAAAGACCCATAAAAGGCATAAAACGTTGTACTTTCATTATTGGTTATAAGAAATGTGAGAGAAAATGGTTTACTATTTTATTTTCAATATGATAGAATCTACATTTAAAATCTAACATCAAATCATGTATGTCTGATCTAGTCAAGGATAGCATCCATTCATTTTTAATTAGGCTTTATAAATATTATTATTTTCAATATCTCTTAGTTCAGGCGGCAACAAGTTAAAAGTTCTTGGTGCCAAATACTAGTATGATCGGAGGAAAATACTAACGTTGCTACAGGCAGCAACATAATAGTTTATTTATTTAGCGCATGGTGACACCACATATGAAAAAAGTTACAAAAAACTAAAACAGTTGACAAGCACAAAATAAAATAAAAAAATGTGTCGCAGCTAAAGAGTAACTAGGCTATAAGTCAATATCCAGCCTGAGAATTCATTCTACTGATGGCCTGGCTTGGAGGAAGTCCTTTTTGTTGCCTACATATGTTCTAAAGCTACATTCTTGCACCATATACCAGACAATTTGGCGTTCTGCTCCACAGTCGCATCGTGGGGATTCGTGCTTGTTCCATTTAAATAGCGAATCAGCACGCACTTCATGCGAGGAATTCTTTTTAGAGTCGACCATTTCTTTCGGTGGCGTTTGGGTAGCCCAAATTTCTGCCCTTAGTTGCAAGGCTAAAACCATTAGAGACAATTTGGAAAGCTGTTGTAGTAATTGTGATTTTATGGGCCGCAATATACGCTAGGAGAGATCATGTATATCTTCGTGGATTGGCAGAGAGGGATTTGTTTTTAATTTGTTAAATTCTTTCAAAAGGGCATTCTCTCGACGGATGGGTGGTAAAGCTATTTGGTTGAGTGTTGGTAGCCAGTATGTTTATTAAGCGTAGCTTTTTTTCTATTACTTCGCCTCCACTAGCACAATTCTTATAACTCTGTATCCTATCCTTTATATACTTAAATATCATCCCAATCAAATTAGTAATTGTTTAACCACCTAACAACTCGCAAAGAAAGAAACTCCTCATATGCATAAAAATAGCTTGTGAAAATTAATTACGATTCCAATCTATGTCGTGATGGCGGATGCGGAAGTTGGAGGTGTAATGAAACGAAGCGGATAAGTTCAGGCGTGAAAAGGTTAAAATGAAGCGAAAGATTGGAATTCTATTGATGGAAACAGCGCAACGCGACGACGAGCAACGCCGAATCGCTGCTAGGATTTCTATTATAACGACTTTTAAAGTAGGTCCCTTTGTTACGTTGTTGCTACTCCGACGAAAGATTTTCTCGAATTGCCTGGCTCTTATTGCGCCGCGGGATGTCGGAGTTAGCTTCTGACGGAAATACTATATTTTTTCACTTGTTTGTGCTTTAGAAGTTTTATCTTTTTTGTACCTCTTATTTTGTATCTGTCGCATAGGAGTTGGACTGATAGCGTGCCAGATTGAGACCAGCTACTAAGTCAAGGTCAACTTGGATGACTTTTATGTAAAAGATTATTGTGTAAGAACAGCTGTTTCAAACCAGGCCTAGCTTGTTTAACTCCGTTAACTTATATCAAAGTTATTTCCATTCAAATTAAAACTTTTTTGATGTTAACCACCACTACATTTTACAAAGTGGAGCAAAAAGATGATAAACAAAAAAAATCGAATTTTTATCCAGTCTACATGACAGTAATATTGTCACGACGGCCACCTTTTCTTCGTTCCAGGAATCAAACTGAACGTACTTTTCAGGTTTTTACTTCACAGTTTTCTACAGAATCACTCAAGGGTCTAGGGTATAGCGCTCGAACTTGAGAATCTAAGAAAAGACATATTCCCATGTTAGCGAGGAGGCGTGACTGCCAATTCCCTTTCTCCATTATATGTGTCTAAAATGAGGGAAGATAAGTCCAGAGGTCGAAAAATAAGGTACAAAGGTAAAAAGGGTTATGTCCAAAGATCCTCATAAAGATGCGTTGCGCATGTAGAAGCTCCTGACGTTACCTTTGACTTCTACAGTAAATAATTCAAGAAGCAAATTAAAGAAGAAAGCGTGCGCTAGGGCAGCATATTGGCCTTGTTTTGATATCGTATTTGGTTATTAAATTGCACACAGGAATGTATGATTTTGCACTGCGTTTTTTTCAGACTAAAACGTTTTTTTAAAAAATCGCTGCCTTGCCCTTCACTAAGGTCTTAGTTATCATCTTGTAAAATTTTATGTATTTTGTTCGAAAAACAAGCGAGTTCTGTTCTGCAACCGAATCTGTGTTTTACATGACAAATACATATTATGTATAAATGTGTGTATCCAGGCCACTTAACCTTACCTCAACTTAACTTGTCTCAACTACAACTACCACTGCCTCCCACAGACTACTCGTGGGCTTTACATATACTTCATCGAACCATCTAGAGAATTCGAGACATTCAGACGCCCTTTTAGAATGCCCATCCGTCATTCCCGAAAACTCCAGATGATACGATGACGTTTACACGTCAAAGATCTTTTGATTTATAACATACGTGACAAATAGCATACAATACACCCATGCAATACACCAATACCATAATATACAGTATGTTAAAATGTTCATAATATACCTTTATTTGCATATGTTTTTAGAAAAAGCTGTTTTTCCGATAGATCGCAACAGTTGCTCCCCTATCGCCCACTTGCGGAACTTCAAAATAATTTCCAGTGATTTCTCTTAGCCGATTGACTTAATAATATTTTTTCTGGAAGTTATATGATTAAGTGTTATCAAAATATTGCCGGGGTGCATTCTTAGTAGATCACGCTGGACAAGAACCAATGAAATAGAACAAAAATCTGAGGTGAATTGGTTTTAAACGGAATTCACCGTACTATAACTGAACTACCGTTATATTGGATCCATAACATCCCAAATACAGCAGAACTCTTATATGAAGGGTACTCGCCTCTGAAAGGCTTCTGTATAACCAAATTATAAAACTAATCCGTCTGCGAAATATATATCATCGCTTTGATGTTGACGTAATAATATTTTTTTCGCACATTATTGGGTTTGGTTATTAAGGGTACCAATTTTAGTGAAAATTGTATGTACGGTATAAAGCCTAACGTAGAGAAGATCAAAGGAGCCTTTTGATACTCGAAACCTACAAATATGAATTAATTTTGCTCCTTTAATAACGTGAAGCAGTCAGAGAAAACTGGCTCAATATGAGCTGTTTCTTATATGCTTTCTTTTGTATAGAAAATAAAAGTTTTAGTGATTTTTTTTCAAAATTATTCGTATTATTTTGTTTCTTAGACAATCTATCGTAATAGCAGAGATTTTAGATTTTGAGATCATGCATCTTTTCCAGTTTGCTTGACTGCATTGAGTCACCCCGTAACTTCAGTAACCACTGGCCTGCCTGAACTGAACGTTTTGGATTAATTTACAAAGAAATTTGACTGAACGGCTTTTGTCCCAATCAAGATTAGGCAAACGTATACAAACGACTATTATTTCATGGTAACCAATTGATGCTAAAGCTAAAGCGATCAAGATTATTTATTTTAGTTGTCTACCTTGTGACCATAGTAAGCTTTGAAAAGCTTATTTTCTGACAGGGTTGCCTTCTATGTATTAGGATAAAATAGAGACAGGCTGGGTCTTAAAAACCATAAATTTAATTAGGGGAAACCCAATCTTTCTGAGAGTCTTTCGTTTCAGCGACAGACTTAGTTAAAATGGTGCGATAAATTCATTACGGGTGTCTCAAGGAAAGCTTCGTGGCTTTAAAGGACAACATTTTTTATTACTGGCACAGAGCTGGGTTGAGATGCTATAGAACAAAGGGTAGGACTTATTTTATTTCAACATCAAATTTTCCAACAAGAAAAATAGTGATCTAATCTGCAGGTTTTTATGCACATGGGTGAAATAAAATTAAATTTAATAGAATGTAAATATACGCCGAAAGCCTGTAGGGCCGTGAGGTATTTTATCGCTATGGCTTTACCAATTTATGTTTAATGGTAACGCGGATAAGAATAATTTCATTATTTTATCTCTTATCTATGTTAATTTGTGGAAGCAATGGAAAACTTGAACGTGCTTTTCAGATGGCTGAGCACACCTACAGAGCGATAATTGCCAAGATTTTGCATGTCGAGGCTGCCGTCAAATTAGGTATCAATCAGCCTTTTTATCTCGAATTGCACTGATAAATTTGGTTCCTAGATTCAGAAAATGAGATTAGAAACATACTGTTCACCACATCACTATGAAACTACGATTCTTACAAAATACCAGATATGGCGATAAAAATCAGTATGATTAACACCCCGTCGGCCTTCCCTTTCCATTTATTTGTAGCATTATGTTTTAAACGAAATCGAGGTAGAGATTTAGGAAACTTAGATACATATTTTACACTCGTAGATCAACACAAGCAAACAAAAGTATCATTCCAAATGTGCTAAGGCGCCGAAATTATGCTTTATATTTTCGATATACAGGTATAATTTGTGAACACTGTTTGACTGGAGAGATGCCAGGCTCTAGCTACTTTTACAACAGGACATATACTTTATGAGACTGATAATTTCTGAATGGGGTTATTACTTATTTGAAACCCTCAAATGTGATAGTACTTAGAGTTTCCGGAAAATGCTACAAAAGTAGCTTAGACCAACCAAACGTAATTTTAAAGATCAACTGTGACCGATACCCTAGTTGAGTTCGATACTTTCGATGGTCGTCATATTGTTAACCAGGACTAGTTTTTCTCACAAGTATATGATCAACATAATATAGATGCGAAAGAGCTTTAGAAGCGAGCACTGAAGAAATATATGTAATTTGAATGACGTCGTACGAATAGTAGCATTTTTATATATAACCAATCTTGAGGTCTGTAAATTTAAAGCGTGTGGCTGCTTCTAGCAGGCCAAGTAGGCTATAAGTTGTGCAAATGTATTCAAGATTACCCTCAATCCTTAATAATCAATCAGAACCTGGAAACATAAAGCAAGATTGTTCTTATACCAGGTTGTTCAATAGACGCTGAAAGGTATTTTCCAAAATATGAAAAGTATATCCGTCTGGCATTTCGTCTATTAATAACAAGTGAATCTGTATCACTATATAGGAACGACGGGCACATATTCTTTCTTCTGGATGTTTTTCTCATAAAACCTCTCAGCGCCACACACACAAACCCCAAGCTTCTCGCCCTGAATTTTAATACAGAGAGCACCTAATGGTAGTGTAGCAACTCTGGTCACGGACGGGGCATTACATTCGAATTCCGAAAACGAACCTTCAACTGTTGCAGAAATACATCAGCGCCAACTATATCATTCTCTCTGCCTTATTGAAATTATTCGGGTCAGATCAATTTTTAATGCGCTTGCCACACTCGCTTGTGGTTTATAACCTAGGATTTATGGGGTGGCGAAGAATACGACATACATAAAATATCTTAAGACTCGGTAGAGGCTATGTCTATTCAAGGTTTATATAGTTACATATATATTAGTTAAAACTGTCTTCAGAAAGTGCGGTCAAAGCAAAATTGTTGCTTTTGAAGAACACATCATACAATACGTCGCATCTTAAGAAACTGATAGCAGTTTAGTTGCATGACTAGCACATATTTGTCTAGAAAAATATTTATCAATTTAAATTAAAAATAAATAATTATTCTATAAATTTCAAAATGCGGTAAGAACTGATTTATAAGAAAATAACAATTTTATAAAATAATCTTTCTCATTTTGTTACATATTGTAGAATGCTGTTTATGACCTGGTGGACTTCAACAAAATTCTGAATTACTTATTCAACATCAGCTCTGACCAATTTATAAGTTTTATATAGTATACATATAGAGTTTCCAAAACTCATTGTGCATGGTATTGTACTCGAAAAAATATACAACGGGTGTGGTGACGGAAAAAGTGATTGTTTGATTAAGTCCTCCTCTGTATACCAGAAAAGCGCATACTTAGACACATAAAAATGATTTTATACAGGTTTCTAATAGGAAACTGTGGGCATCATTCTTCTTGAGTTTTAATTAAACGGCAGCTGCTTTTCTCACACAAACACAAATACACACTGTACTTTTTTCGATCTGCATAGAAAGTGTATGTTGTGAGTTGTAATACTAAATTTTGTTATACATAGACCAATACTGGGCATAACTATGCGAAATGATTGAACTAGCATGCGCATATCATGTCATTGGCAACTAAATTAGCTTCAACAATATATGTCATACGAAGACTTAAAAAACTGGTTAATGTTCCATTTATTTTGGCAGTGTACCTTCTCTATTTTCTACAGACATATAAACTACGGAATTTACTATGGGAAACTCTTAATATTTTATGCTTTTGGTATATTCAAAGTTAATAAGAACCGTTGGTACAGTTGTACGTGCCGGCTATTATGATCAGTGTAAGCCTCATTTTGTTAGTCTAAAAATACTAACCTCGCCATCATTGTACATTTACTCACAACAGGTAGAGATCCATAAAGACGAAGAATTATTCTATAACAATTTCAAAATTATTTTAATTTTTCTATTCTTATAAAATTTAAATTCAAATAAGCTATTGAATTTTTTATTTATATAGGTTCAACCTCAAATTGACTTTCATTCCTATAATACCCGATCTGCGGAATTGATAAGAATCCCTAGATATTGTCTAGAGAAGTCTTCCAAAAACTCTCAGCAAAATAACGTGTTATCAGCTAGTCAGAAATTTACATTATAGCAAATTCAACGGCACAATTAAACAGAAACAGAAAAATGTATTTTACACTGTCCGTGAGTACATGGAGACCCTAAGTGCCAGGCTCCTAAATGTAAAATCTATAAGATACCTGTTGTATGTTTAAATGTACTTTATTTCCCTTATGTTTGTGTCTTTCACTCCTATGTGCTACACTGAATTAATAGTAGATTTTTGGAACTGTACTGACGTGCTATAGATGTACATTATTGCAGAATGTAGTCAAATAAAAATATACAGACATACAAAATATATATTCAAGCTTAGAGGTTTGTACTCTTGAGACATAAGTCATCAGGTGCTTCAAATCATTATGATCAATTTCATTATCTCCATCGAATCCTTGGCTATGGATTTTTTCAGTATTTGTGTTGGAACTTCATTCAGTCACGTATTTTCACCTCAAAGTCTGCCTTACTTACTTAATCGTTCACTAGTTAGTGATTCCTATTATGAGAATGCTCAATTAGTGAATGACCAGGATAAAAATCCTAGTAAAACTCAGTATCAGTCGGTACTGGATCTAGCTTGATCCATAAAAGTAGTATATTGGCCCTCAACTGATGACATAGTAGGTCTGTTTTTACAGAGAATCACAAACCAGTCAGAGCCAATCAGTATTCGCCATTGCAGTTGTCAAACTATTTCTGACTAGTACTGGCCAATCAAATTGACGCTGACTAGTTTGTGATTGCTGTAAAAACAGACCTAGTAAAATTCAGCATTAATAGTATGATTTTTATACGGATCTAGTATGTTCAACAAAAGTAATTTATTGAACCTTCGCTGATATAACATTACTAATAATGCATCAGAGTCGGACTTCGCAAGCAGCATAAAATATGTATGCACTACCTGCAGTTCTGTCGCAATATTTAGTTCTTGGGATAAGCGGCGTGTAAGGGGCAATATCCCCTGACGTTTAACCGCTACTCCCAAGACAAATTCCTTGAAGGTGGTGGTCTCGTATCGGTTTCTCACTATCTTGTTAGGCGGAGTTCCGGCAACTCTGAACTCCAGAAGACGCCACCGGGAGAAATATTGTGACCCCAGGTAAGCGTGGCGTTTCTGAGCATTATTAACGAAATGTATACGTAACTTGGGGACCATTTATCATACCGCACAGTCTGGAAGGCACATCTATTCACTTTACTGCTTGTAATACACAATTTGTTATAATGTGTATGAATGTTAAAACTCTTTAGACCGTTCGTTGAATGACCATTCATACCAGCTGTGTCTGAACGCCTCACCACTCACAACTAATTGACGTTCCAGTAGACATTATATATTATAATATTACAGGGTGTTGATTAAGTATGTTAACAAACTTTAACCACGAATAGTACTCCGAAAAATAGAAAGAAAATGTCATATGAATATGGGTCGGAAAATGCTTCCTAAGGGAGCTACGCTCCTTTGCATGGGGCACCCTGAAGACGGCTTTCCCTCGTTGTTCTCGAAACCATTCATAACAAAATTACGAAATTAGGTACGATGAGTAACCCTTAACTCCTCCGTATGATACGCCTCTGATTAAAATTATGAAATTCTAAATTCATAATCAGATTCAGCGTTAAAAGTTTACCCATCGTACCTAATTTCGTAATTTTGTTATAAATGGTTTCGAGAATATCGAGGGAAAGCCGTCTTCAGGGTGCCCCATGCAAAGGAGCGTAGCTCCCTTAGGAAGCATTTCCGGACCCATGTTCATATGACATTTTCTTTCTATTTTCCGGAGTACTATTCGTGGTTAAAGTTTGTTAACATACTTAATTGACACCCTGTATAGTATAAAAACTAATGGGAAATATTAGCATAAAAGCACTTCATGAAATATTGGAATGGAAACTGTAAGTGTAATTACGCTATCTTGACAACATTTAGGTCTGATTTTATGAACTTGCAAAATCTTTGACGCAGATTATCTATTGGCTATTTTTTGAAGACCAGATTCTATTGGACATTGAGGACATAGTTAAATACCAGCCAGTTTTATCATAATTTAAGCCAAAACTGCAAACCTTATGACACATTTATTGAAAAGAAATAATGTGTACATCAAAATTGTAGCAGAAAATCAAAAAATCTATGTGATCAGACCCACCCCATTCATAAATTGATCATAGATATTTGTAAATTGTCATACTTTCATAAAGATACTAGAATGCGCTGGATTTTTGTTAAAAATGGTTTAAAAGTTCATCACAATCATAGCAGAAAATAAACCAAAAACGATTGAAACATTATTAGTACCACTTGAGTCAGTCAGTCAGTCAGAAATTGACTATAGATATATGTATATCAAATCTTCTATGAAAATACTTGCATCTGCTTGAATCATCGTTAGTTATTGGACTTAGAATACAAATATTGACAGAGAATATAAAGGTGCTAAAATGCTTTTGCTATATTTTTCTGCTTTAGATTAAATTGCGCTTTCCACAGGCATTTCGTAGGTATCTATGATTGATAAAATTCACGTTCACACTGAACTAGGAAAAGTTTTTGGCTTTTTCTACACTTGTCTTCAGAAAAAATAATAAAAAAATTGACAAAATGCATATTGTTGTTGTTTCTATCAAGTCATAATTTACAAAACGAAACAGACATGTCATCGGTACGTTATGACGAATATGCGATTAGTGGTGGACTTTAGAAATACTTCACCGGAATAAAGAAGGAACGTGATTTGTAATACGGTGACACCATTATTCTTTTGTCTTTATTATGCAACGATCTCGAACCTGAAACGCAGATGTTTTCCTAAATTTTATTTTTCATGTGTCAGTATGAGATTAGTTATTGTAATTATTCGTTACCTATGCTCTACTCTGTCGTATAGACTCTGTCGTATATCTTGTAACTGGTTTCGAGTGGATATCAGTAACGTAAAAGTAAGACTCATCTGATACAATTTTAATGACCCTCCCACTGTTTACGACCTTCTGCTACAGAGTATCGAATCCAAAAGTAATAAAAAGTGCATAAAAAGTTTTTAAACTTCTGTTTCAGCAGAAAACATTAATAACGTGGATAGTACTGCTGTTTCCCATGTAGGTTAATGGAAACATTGAATTTTCATCCAAACATATTGAAACTATATCTCACCGAACTTTTTGGTCTGAAAAATGTTTGCGTCGTCCGCAAGTCAAAGCTCCTACGAAAGTATTTCAGTAACAAATCACTCAACGCGTTTTTTTTTTTTTGGAAAACAACACATACCATATTACAGCGGGTTAGTATTATAGAAATAAAGTTCAGTGGCTTTATCCAGTAACTTTTAAGAGATTAGACTATATTTTCGACTTGGTCATGATTGAGGTTCAAAAAATATAATTATTAATATTGACTTGGTCAAAATTAATTTTATTTTTCCTGAGCTGATTTAACTAGTCAATCATACTTAAAACTAGGAGTTTACAAGGAGGGACTTTATACCAGCTTTGACAGTCAAGATGGTCACTTTCCCGTAATAATATTGTAATGTACAAAGGATCAAGTTAAGGCGACCGCTTTTACCTTCTACTTTATTAGTTTTATGGACTTTTTCAAAACGAGCTGTTAATTAAACTGGCAAATATATTAGAGTATTGACTTGGGTAATTTTTCCCCAAAAAGACAAAATTGTTTGTAGTCATTTGGTACCAAAAACGTCAAATCTTCGATTTTTCAACTGGTCACTTTTTGCATAATACTAACATGTCATAAAACTCAAGGAATTAGTTATTTAGTCAAATGTACCAGCTATTTTTAAGTTTCCAAAAAGCATTTCTTTATGACTGTCACACAGCTAAATGGTCAAGTCGTTCATTCTGGGTGAGGATATTCAGGGTGGAATATCCGAATAAACATATCGAGGAGCTTATTTCAACTCTATGTCAGTAATACGTTAGTAGTGTAGTACATAGTATTATGAAGATTTATGCTGAAACATGAGTTCTGTAAGCTTTGAAACGAAAACTGGATTTGATTCTAAACATTTGTTTTCAAGATATAGATGTAACTTTCAACAAAAAATTCTCTTATAAATTAGTACTAAGTTCAACCTGATCAGACTCATTGAATTTGGAATTACGGCGGGATGGCGGTCTTTAGTGCCACGTCGCCGTCATCTCTGTGTGCATTGGACCATTAAATTACATAGAACAGACGTATGAGCGACATAGATAAATCTGTGCCACGTCCTCGCCTGACGTCCGGTCTGTGTACATTGCGCCTTAGCAATATCGGGAGTGTTGTCGTGTACATCTGAAGTGGCATATGCGTGACGTAAGGCGATGACTCTGTGCTACTTGGTTGCTGAGTCCTGCAACTTGACTCCAATTCTGTTTTGTCTCCATCGCGTTGCTCTGTTCACGTCTGTTGCTCTGCGCTTTAAAGTTACGTTTAGCGTCTACTCTGCAATGTCAAAGTACGACGTGCTTCACGGTAGACTGCTCCTCCGAACCAGCATAGAAGGCGACCGTTATCGACAGAACACAAAAAGCCAACCTTATTTGTCTGTTCACAATTTCATGGCGTTTCCAACGATAGACTCGACAAACAATGGCAACTTGTCGCCTTATGATTACTCTAGCATTACATGGCAATTTATTTTTGTCAAGTAGTCGGAAAAAAGGAATGAAAGACAAACAGCGCGCAGGGAGATTTTTTTCTATTTTTATGCCATGCCTTTCTGCGAGTCGGTGCACACAGTCAGAGGGGCTGCACAAAGAAACAAAAAGGACACTGTGTATGTTTATATATCATTTCGGTGGCATTGGCACTCCTCCACAAAGGGTAACTGGGTTTGGACTTCTGCTTCTGTTAACGCTAACATGAATGTAGGATAAACTGGAAACTGTAAGACGTACTATCGGTCTATGTCGCTGGATTTTTTCATAGATAAGCAGTCAGGAAACTATTGATTCTTCACTTACTAATTTGATAATCGTGATATCAGTCGCTTTGAAGATGTGAGTCGGACAACGCAGACATGCAATCTCTCTTCATTGGATTACTCTTTATTATGCCACTATGAGGACGAGTATCACCACAACAACTATACATACTGGACGCACTCAAAGAAACACATAGGGTTGTTCGAGCCGTGGATCCTCAAACTGTTGATAGTCCACTGCAAGGTTCAGTAAGATGATAGGCAGCACTTAACAAGAAATTGCACTCTTTGAACAAACCATCAATTTCTTGAAAGTATTTTAGGTTTAATCGTAATTTCTAAACGAAGCCGTCATATGTCTCAGCCTGTAGAAATGTATATCAGAATAGTTTCATCACTAATAATCCTCCTGACTATGTCGGTCTCAGACCTTACAACAAACACGTTTTCATCACACCTACAACAGTTGGGCCTGGACGAAATGTTACACAAAGTATTCCAAAGATCTGTAATCCTGAAGACCTGTAATATTGTACGACCTTTCCTAAATTTAGATCAATAATTATTATGATAGTTTAGGTGTTGACTTGGCAGAGCCCGTTGATATTTTGTGCTCCCGTGGTCATGCGAGAGAAACTTAGAACATCGAAATAATAAATGTCTTTATTTGCACTCCAATATGAGGCAATGTTTAGCCCAATGGCTACCTTAACTGGAGGATTACATAAGTCAACCTCGGCTATAACAAACCTCAAGAGACTGTTGATTATGGTTCGTTATAACCGAAGTTCGTTATAAACGTGAAAAATATGCAACACGCGTAAGAATGATTAAATATGTAACAGAAACTAACTGTGTCTCAAAAACAAATTTTATTTCCAAAAACAAGGAATAAACAAAGGCGTCTACAGACAAGCCAACAAAGTAAAGTAAAACTAAACAAAAAAAAACTGTGATGGTAGATGCAAGTGCACGTAGGTTAAATACAACATAATATGCATATACAGATACAAAACACGAACGCTAGGTGCTTTTAATTGGATGATGTAGAAAAGTCTGTTATTTTACTTCGAGTAACAGGATTATAGGCCCGAATATTTTTGACATGAGTTTCTAACACCGCTAAATGGTCCAAAATACTTAGATTGAATTTTGTTAAATTTTGCATAGCTTCAGTTGCAGTTAAACTTCGCTCCTCTGAATCGAAATTTCCGTAATTTCTTCATTTTGATGTTCATGCTGTCGTTATAATGAAAAACTTTAATACCAGTACTGATTTTTTTCTTAATTCGATACGGATAATTCCTATATCCAATTAGAGGGATTAAAAAAAGCAAATAGATTCAAAATAATCTTTATTCCTGGTAAAATAATTGATTAAAAATCATTATAACAAAAATTAAAATCTTTAGTTTATCATAACAAAAAAGTTATTATTGCACATAAAACGTCTAGTACACCTACGAACACATAATGTCATTATAAAATTGTTACATTTTTTGATCTTACAGCAAAGTTACCGCGAATGTACGACTCGTGTACTCCAAAGCCATACTCAACCATTCAGGTACCTATTCTGTTCCACACACAAAGACACAAGCACGCATAAAACTCATAGGAACACAAAATTGTATGTGATAGGAAAACCGAACAGCGAATGCACCTCACACCTGTCACAGTGCTGTAACCACTGACGACTAACTGAAATATAAAACAACAGTGAAGAGCATCTGTCTCTGTCGCACTCGCCCACTTGCCCTCTACAGAGAAGAAAAGAGATGGAGCATGGTGAACATCCCCCACCTCGGGGAACGACGCTATGCGTATTTCGTGACATATCACAGCTGTAATATCCTTTAACTCTGGCAGTTAAGATGTTTAATTGGAAATTGTAGTACTTCAACCAATTTAATTGTCATTGTAACCTGAAGTGTCTACAATAGGAATACTTACAACGACTGTTACTGATTTATTTTTATAGTAATTCTCGTTGATCATTACTGTTAAAATCTTTAATTGAAAGTAGTAATAGTACTTAAACCAGTTTAATTGTTAAAATAATATGCGTCTTCTGTGACAAAATCGAAGTATTAGAATTCAGTTTTTATGACTCACTATGAAGCTACATTTCAGATCCGGCACGCAACTTTAATATAGGCTATTAAAAATGTACCAGTTAAACACTTTAACAGGGCTGGTTTTCTCAGTGTATACATAAAGTATACTTGCCATTTAGAAGTATAACTAACAAACTCTGAAAAAGGGTCTGAGATCTAATCAGCATTATATCAGTTTCATATTGGCTTTTTTCACGGGACTTGGACATCACAAAAAGCCTACTAAAAGTAAATCAAGATATTCCATGAATGTCTGAAAACTCCGCTACGGAAGGTTCTGCGAATTTTTTTATCACATGTTTCCTCCAGACACCTACTCCAAGGGACAATCCAATTGCCGACATATCGGTCCGGCCGTTCAATTTACATTGGAAACCGGTTGGTAGGGATATTATCGACCTGATGAATATATATCATTAGCCAAATCATGTCATTTCAAGGCTGAAGAAAAAATAGAAACTGAAAATTTAAATGCAAATTACACGACGTCTTTGAGCTCATCAATGTTGTTTTAAGCCTTCGAATTATACAACGGCAAGTGATTGAAAAGAGAATATGTAAAAACTGAATTTACTTAATAGTTACAGTTACTAATAGCTCTGGATTATTGAAATAGCGGAAGAGTGTAAAATTGTAGAAGGTGATATTACTGTCGAAATCGACTTCCTAACTTTGCCTGCTTCCTAGGGCAAGAATTAGCATGCCTAGTGATTGGGCCCAAGGTATTTCTTCAACTCGCATCACAGGCCACCAGACACCAGACTGTTGGTTTTTTTCTGGCCACTTATCCAATCCCCTGCAAAGTTAAGTCCCCATGGTTAATGTCATCGCAAATTTTTTGTGTGAGAGACATCTACAGAAGCAATTCGAGATAAAGACGCATGTGCAGATATGAATGGCTTGAACAATAACTTTTGAAAAATAAATATAGGAATACGAAATGCTTTTGTTACATTTTGCCATGCTGTATTTATTTTGGCTTATGCAGTCTTCAGGCTAGTTAGAACATTGAATTGATACTTTAGAAACTACAATTTTAGGCTCACAGATCTCAAAGTTTACCCTAAAAATCTAAAATCGTTATCTGGCTTTCTATCAGGACAAAAATACGTGTCCTGGGTATACTGTGGATGCTCATTACAAATCCGGTCGTTATTTTAAGCTTCAGCCTTAGATGACGAACATCAAAAATATTCAGGCTCTGAGATCTCAAAGTTTACTCTAAAAATCTAAAATCGTGATCTGGCTTTCTATCAGGACAAATATTCGTTTCATGTATATTGTGTGGCTGCTTATAACAAAGCCAGCCATTATTTTGAGTTTTAGCCTCAGGTAATGAATATCAAATCTTTTTAGCCTCTTATATCCCCTAAACATCTAAAATAGTTATCTGGCTTCCTATGAAGACGAAAATACTTATATTGTATATCTTGTGGGTGCTTATTACAAATCCGGCCGTTATTTTAAGTTTCAGCCTCAGGTAACAAACATCAAAAATTTTCAGGCTCTCAGATCTCAAAGTTTACCCCGAGGTTTACCCTAAAAGTCTAAAATCGTTATCTCGCTTCCTATCAAGACTAACATTCGTTTCATGTATATCTTGTGGGCGCTCATTACGAATCCGGCCGCTGTTTTGAGTTTAAGCCCCAGGTTGGTAGCGAACATCAGACATTTTCAGGCTCTCACCTCCAAGATTACCCTAAAACCCCAGAATCCGGATCGGACTTTCTATCAGGACAAATATTCGTTTCATGTATATTTTGTGCCTGCTTATAACAAATCCAGCCGTTATTTTGAGTTTTAGCCTCAGGTAACGAATATCAAATTTTTTCAGCCTCTCAGATCCCCAAGCTTACCCCAAACATCTAAAATCGTTATCTGGCTTCCTATGAAGATGAAAATACGTATATTGTATATCTTGTGGGTGCTTATTACAAATTGGGCCGTTGTTTTGAGTTTCAGCGTCCGGTAACGAATATGAAAAATTTCAGGCTCTCATACCTCCGAGTTTACCCTTATCCTAATCCTTATCTGAATTCCCATCAGTACGAAAATTCGTGTCATGTATATATTTTGGGTGCTTACTACGCATCCGAAGGTTATTTTGAGTTTCAGACTCAAGTCTCCTTGTCAAGACCTCACCATGGGTGGAGGTGGTGTGGCCAATTCTCAGCCATGAGATGATGACGAGGTCTCTTCTGTTGTTTGGAAGGACCAGTAGAGATTTCATCTCAGGTTTAATTTGGTGAGGTTTGTTATTGGTATTTCGGTTCCGCTGACTCCGCCACAAACTTAAAATATAGTTCATAATGTGGTTTTTGATGTCACCATTATTCGATCACCGCCCATGCTGCTACACGATATTCTTCTTAGTTTCCAGTAATTATATAATTATTATAGCCTTTCTACCATTTTGATGGTTATTAAATTATACTATACCTACTGGTATTTGAAATGCTAGATTACAATTTGGCGTTTGTGTATTTTTCTATTTATTAACATTTTCTTGTATGCTATAATAGCATATTATGATAGTCTCATGTTTGAACCTATATATAATTAGAATGTCTAATTGCGAAAGTCTGCAATTAATTACACGTGCTTTCACGTGTCATACAGCTAACAGAAGTACAAAACACAAGACGGCAAAGTAATTAGAATTCTGTCGGGCTAAGACGAGTTGAATAAAATTAAACAGAGGCCTAGGAAATAAATATCAAATTCGAATTAAGAACAGCGGCAGGTGAAAGTCGTGTAGCAGGAAAGGTAGACGTGGAAGGGCGAAGGAAGGGAAAGCGCTTGTTTCGTGGAGGGTTCCGAAACGCCGAAATTATAATTATTTGGGTCCACAGACAGTTCCGAGAAGTTTAGGATGAAGTAGGCTGGTGAATTCACCTTATTTAGGAACACAAATAATAGAAAGGAGGGTTCCAGAAGAGCGTGAATTGACTCATGGTAGGTAGGAAGCTGGAACGTTCAATATCAAGTTACAAAGTTTTTCCGTCTATTTGGACAATATAACTTTAGTGTGCACCATGACAAGAAATATAAAAAACATGATGACAAACCATTTTATTGAAAAGTCGAATGTTAATGTTCAAAGCTATAGAAAGTTGCTCTTTCTAGACGTTATAGTCATGACGTAGTCAAGAGTTGTCAGCTTAGTTAGAAAACATCACCTCAAGGAGGATTAATGATTCTACGAACTTCCAAGTCGAAAAAGAAAGGCCCAAGTACGTATCAGTATCATTTGATCCAAGATATGCAAAGAATATTGAAGAGACTTTCAGAAATCTAGGATTGTCAGCTCATATCAGTCTGGGCCAAAACACTTCAACTAAAAATTCATTAAGCAACCCAAAAGAGAAACTTCATACTTGTGGAATGTATTAAACTAGCTATAGCTGTTGTAATAAATGCTACGTATGGGACAAACTAGGAGATGATTAGGACTGGTTTTAAACAACATATCGTATATTTACGATATGATAGAATAGTCTGGAGGACCAGAAGACATATAGCAAAGTTGTCACAGGATAGATTTCAGTTATTTGCGTTTAGTTTGTAGTGTAGTAAATTTAATAAATTATACGTATATGAAACCTCGGAAATAAAAAGACAAGCAAATGAATAGAGATAAATGGGCGCTTTGGTTTTAGCATTGGAATCTCGTGTACGCGTTAATATTGCACAATCCACGTAATAGTCTGAAAAGCCTTTGAAATTATTTCTATGCATAACTAATTCCGTGAACATCGACTGAACGCTAAGTTTAGTTTTTAATTAAGTTCCAATAGCTCCAGACAAATTCGATCAATAAAATTAAATACAGTCATTCGTCAAAGCTCGTCACACGAATTTCGTAGAATATCACCATAGATGCATAATTTAATGCCTCATTCTAATGTCATATTCAACAAAAAGCTATAGAAAGGTGATCAGTATCGGCTTTGGTTAGGCTGATTTGTTAAAACACATGTTTGTGCCATATTAGTTATACAATTTAGTGTTTAAACGAACATTTTTTGTACTGCAAAACAAGCTGCAGATAAAAAACTTCATCTCAATCATTTAAAACTGACACAAATAATAATAATAGGTCGACTTTATTCAGATAGTAGTATGAATGTCTTAACAACTATTTAGAGACTCATGGCGAAGTTCA
This sequence comes from Callosobruchus maculatus, assembly GCA_951848785.1. Lineage (NCBI taxonomy): Eukaryota > Metazoa > Arthropoda > Insecta > Coleoptera > Chrysomelidae > Callosobruchus > Callosobruchus maculatus. Next base: position 20,899,526 of record CATOUR010000014.1, on the reverse strand, counting down.
GCTTGTGACCTGAGCTCAAAAAATATATCAAACAATAACATAATTTTCTAAAAAAAAAGAGCGTTCACATTATTCAGTAACAAAAATAGCACTCTGAGAAAAACAGCTTTGGTTACGCTGATTTGTTGAATACCGTTTGTGTGCAATTTAAGTCTTGTGTTTTTTCTTTTATTTTTGTGTAGTTTCACGTTTTACATCAGTATAACAGACTTGTTATGCCACTGCCTATAAACACTGTCTACGCCAGTAGGTCAATTGTGTGGCACCACTGGCTTGCTCTCAGACTGAATCACTTTCAATTTGCTTTCGAACAAAAAAGAACAAAAACGTATTTTAATATAGAGATATTGTGAAGTGATAGATGTTACTAGATTATTAAATAAACATAGGTATTGGTAATGGTGGTTCTGAAACCGTGTTGTGTTTGTGTTTGATAAATGTGTTTTTAAGTTTATGATAAACGCGATCGTACTATTTAATAACATGTGCTGTTCCTTCCAAGAACGGAACAAACACAGGAGAGCAGAAATTGAACTGAGATGGTACCAGTACATCAACTAGCGTGTCTCTGGTATCCACAGATAATGCTTTATGCGAATAAATCAACTTTGGAGCTACCTAAGATATCTGTATCTTCCTTAAAATGTGAGCCCACAATCTAATATCCTGATTACTTAATAATTCAAGATTTTTCGTTTGTCAACAATGATATAAACATTTATTATCTCAAAGATTATAAACTGAACGTTCCTTAATACTAGCATCCAGTTTGCATTTATGTTATTAAAAATTTGACTCAAAAAAATTGTGATTGATGAATGCAAATATCCATTACAATAATTGTAGATACCGAAATCCAGTGCCAAAGCATCCTTCGCGTGAAGTACTTATTTCTTTCTCCTGCCTCAGGATTATTCCATTTGATTATAAAGTTTACTTTGATTTGAATACCGAAATAACTTTGAATACTCAATGCTAACTCAATATTGGTAGAGTAATATGACGCGTTGTTTATACCTTGCCCACGGCTATTCATGAATATCATATTATTATCATGCCTCTCTGTCGGTGTATTGCTACAGTTTCGAATGTGCTTAGCAATCCATTTTGTTTTTAACCAAGTTTTCTGGCTCGCAGTTTTTGATTTTCCATTATAATCATTTTTTCAATCATCTTCATATTGCTAATCACAAATTGCAACCTGAGGTCTTGGATGATACCGCAATAGGAGGTAGTGGTCTTAAAGGTCATCTGAAAAAATTAAGTGTGACAATTTTAGACGGTCAACTTGCCATATAAGGTATCCGCAGGCAACCGTATTACAACCCATTATAAATGTAGCCAGGAAATCAAGAGCTTTTTTGCTTGAAGGTATGAGGGGTTAACTTTGTTGGTTGCATTTGTGGCTGAATTATTGGAATGAGTGAGTTTTTTAGCCTATGTTTATTTGTTTACTGTCGTAGGAGCAATAAACGCAGGTTTGCGTACACCTCATAAAAGTTAGTTGGCTTATAATTACATATTTAGGTTAGACCACACACAAAATGAGTCCCAAATGCTATATCAATTAACTGCACCTTTGCTTAGGTGGGCTTTGATTTATCGTCTGACGTTTTTTGGAAATTGTTATTGTTATTCGTTCACTTCAAGACACCCATTAAAAAAATGACGTCAAGATGGTTTACTCAACAATTTTCACATATTACGGCTATACCAGTTTATTATTTTTCCATAGCACGAAGGTATAGTCTGAGATACCCTTGCAACCAAATCATCGCCCGCCCACCCGCAAAAAAATATTTTACGCTACAATAAACAAAGGTGTATGCAAAAAGTCAAAATTTTATACTATACATAGCGTAACGTTAAAATCGTTAGATGACTCACAAAACATAACCGTTAACGTTTCACTACTGGTACTTTGAAAAGAGCTGTGCAAAAAGTCCCTAATGTCTCTGTAGACGAAGGGCAGCAGATCAATTTTTGAAATTAGACATTTTCGGTTAGTAACCACCCCATGTGTATAAAATTTTGCTGTAGCCCTATACCCACTGTTAGTGTGTGTATGTGCGGAGGAAACAGAGCCTGTAAACATACAAGAATACCTCGGATATAGTATCTCGAACATAACTGTAATTCCTAGCCAAGTATGCCAAACGGAGAGCAATAGTGGGTTTCGAACGAATTTCCCTTGGCTGAAATTTTTATATTGCTCAGGGAGGATCGATGGAAGTTTGTGAATATTGAGAACGCTCCCTCATGCAAAATCATGCGGTTCTATCAAAGTTTCATTTTAAAAGGAATTCTGATCCATAAAGGAATTCCCTATCTTGCCGGAATCTATTACATGCCAATATGCGAGGGATGCGGCGCGATCCGATGCGGCAGATAGAAGAAACTTCACGTTTATTTACTTAAAATTTCTGGCGAGGAGAGATTCATGTTTTCTGTCGGCGAAAAGCGCCATCGAATTATTGGGACATTCGTCGTCACTCGACAGTCAGACTGTAACGAGAATATCCAACAAGCTATAGCTTTGGAATTTTTGCCCAATGGTTATCTATCTCACCTATCTCATTATACTAGCTAAGGAGAAAGACATACATTGCTTTTATTAAAAGTGTAGTTAGCAGGTCGCAGAATCCGCATACCAGAAATACTTTGTCCAAAATGAAAACTGTACTTTGCAATCGAGATTCAAATCTGACTGCTCGATGGCGAAATGCTATGGTATTGTCCACATTATCAAAATGAGTTGAGGGATGGATATAAAAAGCACCGAGCATATCACGTTTGGATTCTTTTGAGATGTCGCTATACAGATGCATATTAAGGATACCTTCGACCAAGCGAATAACAAATAGTAGGGTGTAATAATCAACACGAATTTTTAATCATAAGAAAACAAAGCAAATCAGCATATTTTGGCCATATTTCAAGAAAGAGCAAGTAGGTTTTACACAACTATTCTTTGAGGGAAATATTGAAAAAGTTCTTCTGGATTCAAAGCTTACGCCTGTGGTTTAATATAAAAAAGGCCTACAATCATCCGTTTAGCATAAGACAGAGAAGAATTCGATAAATTATGGTGGCCAACCTTTGCTGAAGAGACGGTACTAATGAAGAAGAAGGAGGAGCAGTTAACATGTCCTATGTAACTACATGCTTAGAATACATACTATCCTCGCTACGTCAGACGTCATGAAAGGAATAATCCGAAATCTATTTTTTCCAAAAATAATTCATGGAGTGCGGTTCTTTTAAAGGGACTACGGGATATCCTCAGGGCACTAAGAGAACAAAACTGCCCTTAGCACTTACATAATTTGTATATACCTCGAGAGAGGGAAATATAATTAGCAGATTGATATGGAAAATTATCATTAGTAACCCGCGTCATCTACATCGGTACCCAACTAACGACAGTTGAGCATACCGAAATTTAAGAGAATTCGTTGTGATGAGCTTCTGCAGTGCAACAGTATGTTTCCTATCAGGAAGTGGAGAGATAGAGAGTATCAAGAAAAGAGATCAATGGATCTAACGGGTAGCAAAATATATCGTTTATGGGCCGTATATAAGGTGATACCTTCCACAAACTAAAGCCTGTTCATTTGTTTGTATGGAAAATACAATAACATTCAAACTAAACTATATTGAATATCTTTATCGAGGCTGGATATATTAAACAGGTTAGGTATAAGTAAGTGCTAAATATAGTAGTAGTAATGATGGGAAGACGAAGCCAGGCAAGTAGGCCACCTTTGACCGCTTTTATCCACCCTACAGAATCAACACTCAAGGCCTCCTGGAAAACTCCTCCATGTCGAATTGATCAGATTTCTTGGCGAATGTCAAAATGTCAAAATGTCTGACCACTACTTTTTTCTAAACTCAAACGTGCCGAATATAGGAGCCCAAGAACTGAAACGATGTTTTGTGTTCTTCCCAGCATCAGAAGCAGATGGAGTCCTTTACGAACATCATGAGTGACAAACGTATGCTTAGCCGGCCTGTGATAACCCACACAAAAATATTTAGCGCCTATCTTCCTTTGTTCAAAAGCCATTGCGTGCTGCTGTTGTCAGGGCGTGCTATGAACCTTTTTGCTTGCTTCTCTCTAACGAGGCTTTAGTAAGTTCGTTGTAAACCCAGCCATCCTGGGTAACATTGACCCAGCGCCGACTAATTCTAGGCGTAGGTTTGGATCCCATGCACGAGGTGCTGGTCCCCATCGTAGTCAAGCGGTGCACGATACGTCAAAGTGTCCGGGGACTCATAACAGGGTCAATTTTTGCTAGTCTCTGGAGGACAGCAGAAGGTTCAGGGTTAGAGCTGGTCTAGCTTTCAGAGCCAATTCTAAGTTCTAAGGTTAGTCTTAGCCATAGTGCTCATTTTCTGCTTAAAACCCTGGATCAGGCGGGTACATTCGCTGCTCGCGATCGGTCACGGACTCCGATCGTAGTAAAAGCTATTTCTTGAATAACTGACCTTTATATTTACATTTTAGTTCAATTTATGCCTTTATATTATGGGCTGATGTATCTGAGATATTCTAGAGTTAAAAAGAAACAGTAGTGCTAAAAACACATGGCCTTAATTCAGACATAAAGGTACAAGTGCTTTCAGAGCAAATACAAATGTAATAGGTACTAACTTATAAGTAAAAATATAATATGCAACAAATGGTGAGTACGCTTAAACGAAAAACTAAATAAGAGCACATAGTATAAAATTTATCAACAAAAAATAACTATACACACTTCTAAATAGTATTTTTCATGTGCCCTTTGCATACTGTTAGCTTTATTGCCGTCTATCCAGGTGTTCGGTCATTTAGTCGTCTATTCCTGACGTCTAACGTCTTTAGGCGAGCCATTCTTTTGTGTACTGCCCGCGGCGCCGGCAGGTAGGTTGTTGGGAGACGTCGTACAGGACCAAGGACGTACCCTTTCAAGAGTTGTTAGCTGTTTATGTTTACGCGTGGAGAGCAGTAAGTACACACTGATTCATTGATTAGGACCATATACTGTTAAAATATACGCTGCAAGAAGGAATGTTGAAGTAAAGATGTGATCATTAATCAGCTTTCTATTATTTAAAACTCCCTTAACCTGAACTGGTGCTTACAATACGTATGTCTGGCATTTCAGGCACCGTCTTCTGATAGATTTGTTACAATTTCCACGTGCCTCATCTACGGTAGCCAGTTACCTACATACATACTAATTGTATTTAACACGACCACCTCGATAGCAATTAGGAAGAGCAGGAAAAGAAAAACAAATCCTTGCATAAATTGCGATGCTGAAAACATGTGTGGATGGTAGTCCACGCGCCTGGTCGACTGTTAAAAAAACTATGCACCAACGTTGCCTATAAGTATTATACAGGGTGACCTAATAAGAATGGACGCCGGCAATATCTCGGTAACTGTTAATCGTGTAACTTCGAGCAAAAAATATTATCAGGTAAATCGGCTAAGAGAAATCGCTGGAAATTATTTTCAAGTTCCGCAAGTAGCCGCTAGGGGGCGTAACTGTTACGGTCAATCAGAAAAACGGCTTTTTCTCAAAAAATGTCCAAATATTATATTCTACCGTTATGTAGACTGAACAATTCTCGATTTTTTTTGTTAATCGTTTTTTGCTCTATCTTGTAAGATGTAGTGGTGGGGGAATGTAATAAAGCTTTTTATTTAAATGGCCGTAACTTTGGTATAAGTTAACGGAATTAAACAAGCTAGGTCTCGTTTGAAAGAGCTGTTCTTACCTAATAATCTGTTATACAGGGTTACTGGTAACTCGACCACTTTCCTGCAAGAGGTGATAGAGGGACTCAAATGTAATAGATTTAACCCACCATATGTTATTCCGAAAATCGATAGTTTTCGAGGTAATTAACATTTAATGTTTTTCAACCAAATGTCCAAATTTCCACACAAGATCCTAAACTAAGAAAAAACCTGTTGTTGATTCTGATAATTTTTATTTTAGTATTTAACTAACACATACACAAAGCTAACTTAGTATTAAAATGTTTCAAAATACTAAACAGTTCCAAACTAAATACAAATATTTAAAAAATAATCAACAAAATTTTTACATTCACCGTGAAAAAAAAATTATCTAGTTCAAAAAAAATTATACAAACGGTTGAACAAATCGCTAAAAAATCTTTCCTACCTAATAACCGTTTAATTAAATCCACTCAAAGTTTCTAGACATCTTGCTCAATGTGTTGCCCTTGATTTCGGATACAAGTCCGGATCCGCTCCCTCACTTCGGTTTTTGTAACTCGTGTTGAAGAAGTTCGTTTCATCTCCTCCGCTGCATTGATAATTTTTTGCCTTAGTTCGTCAGCAGCATTAACTGGAGTCTGTAAACCAATGCCTTCATGTGACCCCAGACGTAAAAATCAAGAGGTGTCAGATCTGGGCTCCGCGCAGGCCATGGGATGGGTTCACCCCTCCCTATCCATTTGTTCGGGTATGTGTTGTCCAACAACTGCCGAACTGTGATACGGTAATGTGCTGGACAACCATCATGCTGGAATATCATGTTGTTGATGATTCTGTATTATGTTGATCAATTTTGTTAAATAGTTACTTGTGGTTGTACTGTCATTCTTGTCCTTGGAATAGGCCATCAGATAAGGAAGTTTTTAAAATAATTTGTTTGACTGATTGTGTATCTTTTTTTGAGCTGGACAATTTTCTTTCGCGGTGAATGTAAAAATTTTGTTCGTTATTTTTTAAATAATTGTATGTAGTTTGAAACTGTTTAGTATTTTTACACATTTAAATACTTAATTAGATTTGCGTATGTGTCAGTAAAAAACTAAATTGGAAATTACTAAAATCGACAGCAGGGTTTTTTCTAAATTTGGGATGTAGTGTGGAAATTTGGACATATCGTTGAAAAACATTAAATGGTAATTATCTCGAAAACTATCGGCTTTCGGAATTACATATGGGGGGTTAAATCAATTGCATTTGAGTCCCTCTATCACTTCCTGCAGGAAAGTGGTCGAGTTACCAGTAACCCTGTATAAAAATTGTCCAAGTTTATCTTGACTTAGTAGCTACAGGGCGATATTTGACATACTAACAATTATTACGCATTATTACAAAAATTTTAAATGGTATGCTGTATGTCTTTTAACATAGGTATATAGAGGACAAAATTCCTAAAAAGGCGAAAGATTCAACCTCTTAGCTTTTTTTGAAACCGGATATATCAGTAAAACAAGTATTCTGACAAGTGTGCTGTGAGTTTCAGGAACAATTGCCGCCCTATAGGGATATAGCCTCCGTATAATCGTATTAGTAATCATTTCATAGATAATGTTCAAGTAAAAACACTACAAATCATATTTTGACTTTCTGAAACAAGCACCAGGGTAGCAGGCGCCAATAGCTGCTGTATTCAATTTTCATAATAATGGAACTTTTTAAAGAAACAAACAAAAACAAATTACAGTATAAAATTTATTATTGTTTTTATCATTATTAAACGTCAATTTGAGCTGCTCACAAGGTATTATATTATGAATTCTATAGCAAAGATTGTAAGAAAAAATCAATGTGAATAGATTCTAAAAATTAAGGGCAATTAACAGCAAAATAAAGCAAAATAACGTGGTACAACCACAATTTTAATAGATAAAATACATAAACACATACGTATACCATACCCATTTTCAGTGTTGCTCTATATGCCTAAAACTTGCAGGTTTATTTACGCTAGAATGGATGCATAAGTGCATATGTAATACGATAGATGCCAACGAACACTGGCAACACTGACAACTGGTATGGTATGCGCATGTGAATTACGTTTGTGTATCATTTGTTTGTTATTCTTGTTATTATGCCATTTTATTTTGCTTTATTTTGCTGTTAATTGGCCTTAATTTTTAAGATCTATTCACATTGATTTTTTCTTAGTATCCTTGCTTGTTGAGTTAATATGATACCTTGTGATCAGCTCAAATTGACTTTTAATAATGACTAAACTAATAATCAATTTTATACTGTAATTTACTTTTGTTTGTTCCTTTTAGAAGTTCCATCCATCATGAACACTGTATACAGCACTTATTAGCGCCTACTACGCCACCTGGTGGTTGTTTCAGAAAGTCAAAATATGATATTTAGTGTTTTTACTTGAGTATTATCTATAAAATGATTACTAAAATGATTAGACGGAGGCTACATACCTATAGGGCGGCAATTGTTCCTGAAACTCACATCACACTTGTCAGAATACTTGTTTTACTTATATCTCCGGTTTGAAAATAGCTAGGGTGTTGAATCTTTCGCTGACTTTTTAAAAATTTTATCATCTATATACTTATGTTGGAGGCAGAAAAGTAGATGATATTTGGGTCCGTCGGACAAATGAAGACATTTACAAACTGTTTGATGAGGCACCGGCAGGTCAGGTGGTTAAAGCACGCCGCCTTCAATGGTTAGGTCACTTACAGCGTATGGAAGATGAGAGATTAATCAAGAATATCGGTAGGAAAGCACCTGATGGAAAAAGAAAACGGGTTAGACCCAGGAAGAAATGGATGGATGCTGTTTTAGAAGATTTGAAAGAAAAGAGGATTGAAAATTGGGAGCTTATGGCAAGAGACAGAAAACAATGGAAATTTGTCACAAAGCTATGGGCCTAAACGGCCTGTGAATGCTTATATATATATATATATATATATACTTATGTTAAAAGATATATAGCATACCATTTAAAATTTTCGTAATAATGCGTGTTAATTGTTATTATGTCAAATATCGCCCAGTAGCTACTAAGTCAAGACAAACTTGGACAATTTTCATATAACAGATTATTAGGCAAGAACAGCTCTTTCAAACGAGACCTAGCTTGTTTAATGCCGTTAACTTATGCCAAAGTTATGCTTATTTAAATAATAAGCTTTACGACATTCCCCCACCACTACATCTTACAAGATAGAGCAAAAAACGATTAACAAAAAAAATCGAGAGTTGCTCAGTCTACATGACGGTAGATTTTATAATATAGCTTTATTTGCATATTTTTTGAGAAAAAGTTGTCTTTCTAATTGAACGTAACAGTTACGCCCCCTAGCGGCTACTTGCGGAACTTGAGAATAATTTCCAGAGATTTCTCTTAGCCGATTTACCTGATAATATTTTTTGCTCGAAGTTAAACGATTAACGGTTACCGAGATATTGCCGGCGTCCATTCTTACTAGGTCACCCTGTACAATAGAACATTTCCGAGCTAATTAGATAATGAACATGAATCTATCGGTGATCACGCTGTTCCGAAAGGTTTATATTACTTTTCTGCTCATTAATGATATTTAACGAGCAATTATACAGTTATTTGAGTAGCTCTCCATCTTTTCCAGATTCGCTCCTCAAGCATTTACTGAGCGGAATTCAGCTTTGCTTCTCCGAATGCTAAATTTTAGACAAATAAGGTTCCATCTGACGAATCGAGCGACAAATTGTTTGCAAATTCTTGTTCGACTAAGAACACACTTTAATAAATCTCCGAAGAATGTTGTTTATCTCGAATATGAAGACGGAGCGTAATATAGCACGGGGTGACAGTAATAAACGACTGCTCGCGATGGATTCCTGTATACTTTTTTGTGATGAGTTCGTCCTAGTTATTAAGCCGAAAAATTCTGGTTCATCCTGACACGATATTATTTCCAAAAGCGCATCTCTGACTTTTAATATCTACCTCCATTACATGCATTCCTTAGATGTATTGCTGGGTGAGGATATACTATGAGATACTTTGTTATTTTTACTTAAATATTTTTGATGCAGGGAATATTAATAACAAAGCAGGTTTCTTGAAACTCATAAAATTGGAAGAGCTAATATTTAAAAATTTCGAATAGCTACGGAAATGGAGTTGACACGTGCATATAAGGGGACAAACATTAATCATGTGAGTCTTGAAAGGGGAGGGAGGTGCTTGATAAAAATCACGAAATATGGGGGAGGGGGGTCTAGTGAGATGTCACGTGTATTCATTTTTTCGTCAAACACATTACAATTTTGGTTAAAATGTTACATACAGGGTGAGTTTTTAGTACTGGCTCGGTCGATAACACCGTTACTATAGAAGATAGCGAAAAAAATTGTATATAAGGGTTATAGCCACGGATATGTTCCTTGCTCAGAAAGTATTTTACAGTGTGATATAGAACTGCGTGGTGACGCAAACATGCATTTTTTTAATGAGACACCCTTTATATTATTGTACATTCAAATTCTACTAATGATTTCCGTTCTTCCAATATAGGGTATTGTTACATTATACAGGGTATTTCAAAAGTTATGACCATTTTTATATCCAACCGCTGTCAAATGAACGTACTGTATATCAAAAAGTAATGAATCAAAAATATTTTTTTTACACGGATGGATAAAAAATATCATCTAGTTTTAAAATCGGCTATAAGAAAGCCCGCGACGCATATTCGTATACAGGGAAATGTAGAATGCAAAATCTAGATTTCCTCTATTTTTTTGAATGTAACCCCCAAGATCTTATTATACCAAAAAATTGCTTTTAATATGCTTTTTCATCTGTGTATAGCACTTGTTATGGCTGCGTTCATTAGTTTCTGAGATATTTCGATTTTTCTACAAATTTTAAATATATAGCTTCTATTTGTTTACTAAAATTTATTTACTTTGAGAAAATATTATTAAATTTTATGTTTGCTTAACCAACGACTAAAATATAAGGCCATAATAGTACTTGATCAAGTCAAAACACTGGATTAACGAGATAATATAGGTCAAGTGTGCTGAGGAAACAATTTTGCAGACGTCATGCATAATTATCAAGCTGATCTATCAGGTAGGCTATGAAACATGAAACGACACGGTCCAAATAAAACGATTCTTTAATCTTTCAAACGCATTAGTTTTAGAGTGCCTTCGTTCTGGATATTGCTGTTCATAGTTGATATATTCTAGAGGCAAGTAGGCAATTTCTCAAAGATTCTCCTGAATACCCTCAACGAAAAAATTAATTTTCAAGGCTCGTTTTCACACAGCACGGGATTATTGAGTAGGTTATGAAAACCGTCAATTTTTAAAAGCATACCTGATAAGTCTGCTTGATAATTATGCATTACGCCTACAAAATTGTTTTCCCAGCATACTTGACTTTATTATCTTGATGATTCAGGGTTTTGACTTCATCAAATACTATCATGACCTTATAATTTAGTTGTTCGTTACATAAAAAACAAATTCGATAGTACTTTCTCAAAATAAGTTAATTTCAGTACAGAAATAGGAGCTATACAGGGTGTCCAGTTAGTATGTAATTCTTTGATATCTCGCAAGGTATACCTGATAGAAGAAAATGTCAAATACAAAAGTTATTTGGTTACTTAAGACTCATATTCTGATGATATTTTAAAATATACAGGGTTGTGCGAGAAAGTAGGATTGTGATCAACTTGATTTTTTATATGGGACTTTTTCTTCAATTTCTCTAGTTTCCATCATTGATCTCTATTCAACCCTGAAATAGTTTTGTGATCAGTTGCGACGTTGCCAAGTTATAACTTATTTCCTATTAATTTCCGGATTTGCAAGGTCGCAAGTAATACATCCAAATTGATATATTCCTTTAACTCTTCTCAATAATATTATACATCGAGTTACTTGAATATTAAATGGATATTATTTTGGATGTTACCAGTAATTTGTATCTATAGTGTGTTTTTGGTAGAATTTTAAATTACGGAAATTCGAAAGTCATTTTACTTTGTTTTTTTGAATCTAATACCCTGTATGTTTTATTTTAAATCGAAATATCTGCTAATACCCTATCTCGCCTTTTAATAGTTTTTCCCATTTGCGGCGTTGCCAAGTTATAAATTATTTTTCCAAATTTTTGAACAAGTATCCCCGATTTTAATTTATTTTAAATATAATCCGCTACTTATTTTTAAGATCTCACAATTTCAAATTTTTGTTTCCGTTAATTATTATTGAGATACGGCAACACCGCTTTTTCAGTAAACAGTACCGGAACGCTTAAATATTCCCAAAACTGCCAAGCTAGAACGGTGAAATTCAATACTTGGGGGTTTTTGAACATACAAAATTCAGAAACGCTAACATCACCGATTCACCTAAATGATTATTTTCTGTTGGTCAGTGATATGTACTACTATTATGCATGGCCTTTGATCTTTGGGTAACCAGACATGACAAACCGAACGACCGTAGCAAAAAGCAAATGTCCACCGGACCGGTCTGTCAAGAATTGACGAACTGTTGTCACAGACCTGAGATATCGATTCACCCAGTCCAACTCACGAAGGTGAACAAAGGAACCTAATAAAAGTTTCAGATTTTTAACGTTGGCTAAGTACCCGTGCTACATCATTTCTCCTATTTACGACAGAAATAAGAAACGCGACAGTTGCCTCCCACTCCGTGCGGGTCCAATTCCTTTCCGCTTGAAGGAATTCCATAAATTAGCTCAAAGTGCTTCGCTACTTTGTCAAAAAAATCATTCCGTCGGTTATTGCTGCTGTACAGGATGTTTTCTGTCCGATTCCCAAAGGAAATAGGAATCGATAAATCCAATTTAACGCTGTTGAACAGAAGTACCTCGTCTGGAGCACCGTGGCGCGGCGATATTATGAATATAACTGCTGTTGCCATTTTCTGTCAACATTGATGTCAGTGTATATGTATATAAATACAAAAGAATATAGACTCGTGAAGGCTGCCAAACTATTTCTACGATTATGGAGCTTTAGCTTTCTTTTGGTGTACATGTATTTACTTATAGTCTAGTACCGAACGACTAATGATTTCTAAACAATTACATATACCTAATTTATTACAGATCCCGGAATTTTTCGAAGCCTTCTTGACATTATGATTTTTGGACTTTTGAGTTTCTTTTTAATTTCGATTAGTCCACACAAAGACAAGTAGTGTCAATTTCAAACTAATAATACTATTTTGACACTAAGGTAGCTTTTTATATAACCTATAATACGCTATAGTTGCGATAGTCTTCTCTGGTTTTAAAATGTAGAAATTATATTAAGTAGTCCCAGGATGAATCCCGAAGAAAGAAATCGCAGTTGGATCTCGGAATGTGAAGCCGATGTTAAAAGGAATTAATCATAAATTCACATTTGTTACAGAGAAATCAACGTTTGAAGTTTTGTTGTTAAGATGATTACGTGTGGTCCACCTTATTTCACTTTCACATTCAGGAAAAAACTTTCGGTTTTACAGCGAAAAAGGGCGATGGTCGTTTAGTCTGGTTACGCTAACAGGTCTTTTGTAATGCTTTTGTCAATTGTTTACCTCATTTACCTTAGCTGATGTACGATTATGGTAATGGCGACCATACACTAAACATTTCGCGATCTAATTAAGGCAATTCCTACTTGTTAGCTATTAAGAATAAACATATAACTTAAACATAATATAACATAAGTTGGAGCCAGAAATCGTCCGTTAAAGTTTTCCGGATTCGTCCTGGTGTAAACATAATTGTAAGTAAAGCGGTTACCAAGGTAAAACCACAGCATAGTAAACAACCAGCATAATATCTCTAAGGATTTTCCATATAAAAATGGTGCCCACAGAATGTGACCTTGGGATGATTTTACTGATGTGAAGGTTGGGTAGAGATGCGAAAATAAGAATATCGATACCGGTACGAACTCGATATTTTTTAGCCAAATAAGCGCGTTTGGTTCGTACAGAGCACTTTGTGCAACTGATTACACCCCTCAGTAATTATATAATTATTTTCGATACCGATACAAAAGTATCGATACCAGCTTGGAATGTCTCAAAAAGTATCGATGATAAAAATACTCGATATTAGTGCAGAAGTATCGAAGTATCGTTAGCATCCCTACAAAAAATCATCCAAAAGGGGGGATGTGCGTGTAGCTACCGCCAACCTGAGTTATTGTGCTGATCGTTTACTACGCTGTGGTAAAACTATCAAGCCTTATTGAAAGTATAAAGGTATAGTTAAATTAATACCATTGGTGCATCTAAATAATGATAAAGCTACAATTAAATAGACGATAGTAATATTAAATCTGTGTCAAATAATTTGAATGATTTGATCTTGCGTGTTTTGGATTCATTATAAATATATTATCAAGAAAGTTTTACAATACATCTTTATTTCATTTTTCTAAAGTATATTCTACACCTATATGTTCAATAAATACATTTCTGACCTCACTGAAATCACTATTTAAAATGGTTCTGCCAAGTTCCGCTCGGGAGCTAAAGCCAAGTCGTGGTCCTCATCTCTAGAAGCCGCATCCGTTTTAGCTATATTTTCACATGCAGAGAGTAGGCAAAGTCCCAGGAAGCAAGGTCTGGTGTTCAACGAGAGTACGCGAGAAGTTTCAGTCCTCTTAAATAATCGGTATATACAAATATTGTATGAAAATGGCAGAATGAGCTCACAGCAAGACAGGCAACACTTGCTTAGGCTGAGCTATTTCTGATCATCTTCTTCAAGTGATACGATAGATTAATATACTAAGCTGTATCACTAATGGCAATAAACTGAACTGAATTGAGTTGAACTGTCGTGGTCAAATACGGCGAGATGAGCTGGAGCATTATCGTGATGAAGGAATCAGGTGTCCGTTCTTTACTTTGACCGCAGTTTCTTCACATAAATCCAATGGCTTTAGCCAAGCACTGTTCTGTATACCCTTTAGCTGAGGATTCTGTGTATCCAAAACGACACATTCCAAAATTCAAAAAAAAAATTGTTTTGGGTATGGTAGAGAGTGTACACTTATTATTATCTTAATTGAAAGTTTATTATAAAGTTGATGCTGGGTTATTTATATCCTAAATAACATATTATATCTTTTTATACCTGTTATACTGAAAGTTATGATAGGAAGAGTAGATCAATGATAAGTGACGTATTTTATAATATCCTCTATTTAAGCTAAAAATATTCTTAGTAATCACAATCTAATTATCTATCTATCTAATCTCATTTACTTATAATAACTTTTATCATTAAATTTGATGCTTCTTTGTGTGTATGCCTATAATAACTCTGATACTTGAAATATAAATGAGTCTGCCTCTGTTTCTCGTTATTCTCCCTACGAGCTGTCAGGCCCGCAGTCTAAAGGCTTATTGTACTTTATCTAATCATAATCTAAGCCAATATGGCGTCACAAAAACCAAGCCAATTCATGTATTTGTTCTGGAAATACATATCATTCCAAAATTCTCTGAAGTGATTTGGAAATTAATAAAGCGATTTCAACCAAACTGGGCTCATTTAAGTGCACTTCTTTTGGTGTATTAAGTGTCTACTATACGAGTTCTTCCCTTTAGCCTATTGGAGTTATTTTGCCTTAAGATAATACGTAATGAATAAGATAATTTGATCTCAAGTACCATACTGAAGACTATATTAATTTTACCTTAATATTCGCCATACTATTACAGGCCTATATTCCCCTTTTATCCCAACATTTAGTCCATGATATCACTGGTTATGCGGTATACTCTTTGAGTCCCGCAGCTGGCTCTGCCCGCAGTTTGGGACAATATGTGGTGACCACGTGACCCTAGAGCATGCATTTAAGTGGGTGGCAATCAGCCTGAGTGCTGGTCCTGCTCGAAAAGAGGTTATTCGCGTCTGAACGGGTCACCGGATTGCTTTTGTTACCGGACCCTTACAGACTGGCTTTCGTTCTATAATAATATTCAATTTCCTTCACAAACAAGCTAAAACTTTCCTGGGTAATTGTTCTTGTCATTTTACTGCTGGCCATTGTCTTTAAGTTGTTATCTGATTGTCATATGTCTGAAATCTGTTATGTAATCCAGTAGCTAATCATTGAATTTTCCTAGTAGCTACTTGGGAATTTGATTATCAGAATTATGGAGCAGTCTCGTGTCATCACGAAATCAAAGGAATTGTTAGGCACTACAGAGAATTATCACAAATTACTACCAATCACTGGAAAAGGACGGTACTAAGAAAATATTGTGCTATCGTTAAAACCTTTTACTTCCCACACCGATAGGCGAGGGGAGTATTGCGATCGCGAAAATTTTCGATTTTGAGATAACACGCTTTTTGGGCGTTTCATGATGTCTACATAACGAAAATCCACGTCACTCATTTCCTTCGGTCTGTCTGTCTGTCTGTTGGTCTGTCTGTCGGTCTGTCTGTCGATCTGTCTGTTGGCGTTTTTCTAACGTCGTAATATCAGTAACCGCTGCATAAATTTACGTACACCACTTTCCTACTACGTAAGAATTTGATTTAGAAATAGCTAGTACTAATACTATTTGTAATTCGAGTATTCAATATCTAGTTTCACCAGGATTGCACGATTGTTCTGAGAACCATAGTCTAGACAAGATGATGATATATGAAGTCTTAGAGCTATTTACTATGTATACAAAAAAGATATCTAAAATCTCAATATTTTTGGACGTTTTATGCGCTTCTGTTTATTTGACTTCGAACAGATGATAAAAATCTAATCCATTGGTTTACATACGGAGTTTTTTGTTGTAATATGCCTAGCCTAGTATATGGATCATTCTAATATCGACTGATGATGAATGATACTTTGCTACAGTATTATTACCGTGTCAAGGATGGAAAAGGCGTATGGTTTTTAGAAATCGACTCAGTAAGGGCGCAGCAGCAATAAAACACTAAAAATATAAAAACCAGCTTAAACTTCGTTTTTAGGAGTTATGGCGGTTCCTGATCATTCTCTGTTTTTTGTTGGGTGGGGGTTGCAAGTGAACTATGAAAACTTTTTTATGTCCATCGGAATATTGCCTTGCTTATTACAGAAACTGAAGGATTTTTTCTGATGTATATTACATACGAGTCTTACTTTACATCGTTCTATATTGTGTAATCTGAAGTTGATTTCTAGGAAATTTCGACACAGTATTATTACCGTGGAGCGGATGGAAATTGCGGATGATTTTTAGAAATCGTATCAGTGGCGGCACAGCAACAATTAATAATATAAAAACAGCTTAAACTTCGTTTTTAGGCGTTTTGGGAGTTCCTGATCATTTTCTGTTTTTTCTTGTGAGGGTGAAATTGGGTTGGTAGGGGAGAGGTTGCAAAATTGGAAAAGTTTCTGTAGGCTGGGTGATGGAGATTTACCTGCGAAAAAAGGACCTAGCGACGTAATACACTTTTTTAGGTCTATCGGAACATGGCCTCACTTATTACAGAAACCAAGTGACTTTCGACTTTCTGATGTATGTTACATAAGAGTATTGCTTTACATCGTTCTGCATTGTGTAACCTGGAATTGATTTTAGTGAAATTTCAACGCAGTATTATTACCGTGGCGTATGGTTTTTAAAAATTGTATCAGTTGCTGCGCAGAAATAATAAAAAAATAAAAAAAATATAAAAATAGCTCAAACTTCGCTTTTAGGAGGTTCCTAATCATTTCATTTTATCCAGCTGAAGCTCTCTTAATGAAAACTCTGTCGTTCTAGTTCCTATGGAGAGAGATGCAAGAAACTGTTTACTAGATTTTTTGTGTTGGATGTTTTTTGAGAGCAGGTGGGCGATTATTTGGTTCCAAGGAGATCTCAGACAATAGCTTCATGCAAAGGGAAAATAATAAAATAATATCACCGTTATGTATGGAAAGTACTGAATCAATCAACTTGACTCGTTTTTTAATTGTTACTACTGAGCAGACCACAAATGCACTGTCTAAATACCAATGTGCCGCGGCTGCTATGAGAAAGTTATATTAGGGTACATTTGTTAACACGGGCCTTGAAAAGGCTAGACCCAATAAATGGATCTCCTGGCAGTCTGTTCCAAGCCCTATGCACTGCGGAAACGAAGGTGCGGTGGCGCCGCTCGGTTCCTCTGATGTATGAAGAACGACCGCCTTGGAATGAGATGTAGCAGTCCTGCAGTTGCATGTAATATGCTTGAAGAAATGCGACATTATAAAGAATATTTGGACTACCAGTGGAAAGGTGTGATGTCACCAACCGCACGCCAATCACCAAAAGGCTGGAGGTGGTGCGTTAATATTGGGATTGCTCTGCTACGAACTACATTAAGTTCAAACATGGTAGTATGGGTAACAGCTCCTCAGATATGAGAGCAATACTCCACGCCACCTATTATCTGGGCGTTACACAGAGTAATAGGGTTGGATGGTGAGAAGCTCATTCTGGCTTTGAATAAGTACTTTGCCTTTTTTCCAGTAGACGTTACAATTATCAACGAGACGTGTTTTAAGAGTTCGCGTATCTTTGTTATTCTTCTCAACCCACAACCTTTATTGAATGACTGAAAACATAATTATTGTGTAATTAAGAAATCGTGAATGACGTATGTGAAGACGTTTTCTATTCTGGTGACTATTTCATGTAACACATGCCGAGATCAAAAAATCCTGTAAGGGTGGAATGCAAGCGGTTATACAATGTCAGTATCATAGTGTTTGCTATTACAGCATGCATAATAGTAAACCAATCTAAACATTGTGATAGGTACTCAAAAACGGGCTCAAAAATTATAACATAGATAAAGCTTCTACGAAGTGAATATTATTATGTTTCGTGCTCCAAAACAGTATCCATTCTGTTCAGCTTGTACGCGCACTATCGTTTGAAGCCTTGAAAGGCACAATCGAGACATATCACAGAAAGACTAAAAAAACGAAAACATTTCTTTACCCTATTGAATAAGTTTCTGCAGTGTCGCTTTCCACGTATCTGGAACGTGGAAAGAAGCAAGCAACAGATAGGAATGAAGTACGGTAAAGATAGAAATCAAAGTAAATAAAGAGTTCCATGATGTTACTTGATTACCAACATGTATTGAGGAAAGCTGACAAAATAGAAATGCATTTATGTGATTGAATATCGATTTTGGTGCGTAAACATGAGGAACTTGAAGTGCCACCGTCATCGTCGGCCGTAAGCCGTCGCGTCGTTAAGAGCATTGGCGCACCACAAGACATCCATATCCAATAGGGTGAGCCGAAACTATTTATTTGAATTTTCCTTAAATACAATCCTACACGAGAGTTCTTGGTAGATGAGATTAATTTTTTTTTCAGTTTTGATGAGTTTAATCACATCTACAATTAAAAATTCAGAGAGTTATTAACGATTAAGAATCAGAATTTTAACATGGGCCATTATGACGATTTAATGTTTTGACTTCCCACACCGATAGGTGGGGGGAGTATTGTGATCGCGAAAATTTTCGATTTTGAGATAATACGCTTTTTGGGCGTCTGATGTTGTCTACATAACGAAAATCCACGTCACTCACTTCGGTCTGTCTGTCTGTCTGTCTGTCTGTCTGTCTGTCTGTCTGTCTGTTGGCGTTTTTCTAGCCTCGTAATCTCAGTAACCGCTACATATATTGTGATGAAATTTGGGCAGCGTTATGCTGTGGGGTCGTGGTAGGTAATGTACCTATAATTTTGAAAATCGTTATACGGGGGGCGGACTAATTAGCAACAAACAAAAAAATTCAAATATGCCTCAAACTTCGTTTTTAGGC
The DNA here is from genome assembly GCA_951848785.1 of Callosobruchus maculatus. Classification (NCBI taxonomy): domain Eukaryota; kingdom Metazoa; phylum Arthropoda; class Insecta; order Coleoptera; family Chrysomelidae; genus Callosobruchus; species Callosobruchus maculatus. The sequence goes on along the minus strand of CATOUR010000014.1, from coordinate 20,879,937 downwards.
GTTTTAGGGGTTCCTGATCATTTTCTACTTTTTCTTGGGGGGGGGGGGTGAATTTGGGGTGGTTGGAGGGCGGGCGGTTGTAAAACTGAAAAATTTGTTGTACTCGTAATGGACTGTCCATTGATAAGTGAATGAAATACCTAGCGGCATGATACACTTTTTTGGTCCATCCGAACATTGCATGCTTATTGTAGGAACCACGGGACTTGGAATTTGTGATGTATACGTACGAGTATTGTTTTAGATCGTTCGATATCGCGTACCGCGAAAATTGTTCAATTGATTTTAATGAAATTTTGACACAGTACTACTGCCGCAGCGAGGATGGAAAACTTGTATGTTTTGGAAAAATATTGTCAGTGGTGGCGCAGGAATAATAAAGAAACTAAAAATATAAAAACAGCTCAAACTTTGTTTTTAGGCGTTTTACGCGTTCCTTATATTGATAAAGCGAAAATGACTGAATTGGTTTTAATAAAATTTTGACATACAATTTATTAAGGCGGCGAGAATGGAAGACGACTCTGTTTCTGAAAAAACCGTGTCAGTGGCGGCGCAGCAATAATCAAAAAACCAAAAATATAAAATCAGCTCAAACTTCGTTTTTAGATGGGTTGGAGGCTCTTGATCGTTTCGCATCGTCCAGTTAAAGCATGCAGAGAAAAACTGTGGCGTCCTAGTTTTTGAGGAGGAAGACGCAAGAAACTATTTACGAGGGTTTTTGTGTTGGATGTTGTTTTTTGCGGGCGGGTGGGCGGTGATTTAGTTCTTTAGTTGCAAGGAGATTTCAGACTATAGCTTCATGCAATTGGAAATCATAAAATGGTATCATCATTATGTGTGGGAACTACTGAGTCAACCAACTTGACCCCATTTTTTACATTAAAGGTAAAATAAACATATTTTAAAGAGTAGATACAAGAATAAATGATGTTTAAAAAATATGTTTTGAAACAAGTAGCATATAATATTATTGCATTTATAAATTGGGTCGACGACCGTGTGAATTAGTTATTAACTTTCTTTGTCGTTGTACCTGAAACGGTTTCAGAAATTAAGAAACCAGATTGAAAACTGGAAACAGCACACTGTTTTATGGATCCACACCCTTCATATATTCACAAAAAGCCATAGTGACAGAGACGTAAGTGCTCAGCATTTGTCAGCTATAGGTTAGATTGATTATCGTTTGGACGATATATTTATTTTGCTGCATCTTACAACCATTGACGTTAAGGTAAAACGCGTGCTGTTGACAAATTGATTAAGTAATTATTGGGGTATTTATCATGGAGTCAAAAAAATAGCTAAATTAGGTTAACCTGTATTTTAGAATAGAAGTCTCACTCATTTGGCTCTAGCATTGCGAACGCAGGTTCTAAAAAAAGCCATCTTGATCCATAAGATTAGCATCTCTAGAGGGAACGTAAACAACAAAATGCACAGGTCGCTGACCAGCCAACATGTAACGGAAATTTTGACAGCTTGAGGGCATTACCAGTGGTGTTCGGCTTTATATTAAAATTCGATGTCTATCAATAGATTCAATTATTACTGTGATGTTACAAACTGATACAATAAGTTGTATTAGTATTTAGCTGTACTTAGAGAGTTTCTCTTATTATAATGCTTGGATGGACCTAAAAAAGTAAATTATGTCCCTAGGTCTTTCTCTCACAGGTCAATAGACCGCCTATTATGAGTACAAAAAAATGTTCTGTCTTACAACCCCTACCCCCAACCTCTCCAAATTACCCCCACCCAAAAAAAAGCTAAAAATGATCAGGACCACCTAAAACGCATAAAAACGAAGTTTGAGCTGTTTTTATATTTTTAGTTTTTTATTATTGTTACGGCGCCCCTGAGACGATTTCTAAATACCATACGTGTTTTCCATCCTCGCTACGAAATAATATTATGTCAAAATTTCAATGAAATCAATTTAACGATTTTCTCGTTTCACAATACAGAACGATGTAAAGCAATACTCGCATACATGTTATGTATACATCTAAGTCCCGTTTCTGGGAACGCAAGCCAATGCTCCGATGGACCTAAAAAAATAAATTATGCCGCTAGGTCTTTATTTCACAGGTGAATGGCCAGCCTTTAGGAATACAACACATTTTTGAGTTTCACAACCCCCAACCACCCCAATTTCACCTTTCAGCTGTAATGCATCAAGCCACTTGTTTCTCATCACTATATTCGGGGGAAACCTACACAGATGCACATAATATTCGTTAAACAACCATTATTATTCCTGAAGCAGGAGTTACTTTTGTTCCCAGTTATCCCCATATTTTACGCTACTGAAAACCATAACAAAACCTATACTAACCTATGATAAGTGGTGTTCACCGATTTGTCGCTATTGCAGCAAACTATGCACTGTTTATTTCGTCCCATCATGCAATTATGACAATATTGTTCATAAGTAATTTAATTCACACCACAAATAGTCACAAAGTCAATCAAATATACACTAAAACTACAAAAATCTCAACATACGCAATAACCACAACTTGACAACCACAACCTGACAACCACAATGACAGCCACATGACAGCTTAAGGGCGACACCGATTATAGGTTGCCAGATCTACGACATATTAGAAGTTATTGCGACATTCCCTATGAAATTTACCATTTTTGAGATTTCGTTAAATCAATACAAATTATCTTCACGTAAATCAGTTACATTGCAAGTATATTGGAATGTATAGTTAAATACCCAGTTAAATACTTTGAGGAACATGTGTTCAAACTGCGGAAACTGCCAGATTTTGGAGAAACTGGAAGGTCCTTAAGCGGACGAAGAAGAGTGGCAATAGCGCTATAGATGTTGGCTGGCCAATATTCAAATTAGGCTCCCCCTAGAGATGTTAACTCTGTGTCTTGACTTTAAGCACTGACATTGTAACTGTCAGATGACTGAAGAATTTTGAATTTCCGATGAATCTGTTACTACGTTTCCACGGTCTTTCGAATGGTTTTCAAAACGTTTTGAGTTTTGAAATGCATCGTGGAAACTTGAATTGGATGCGTTTTCAAAACGTTTTCCGTTCAAGGTCGATTTGTTAGTTTTTGAGATCGTATCGAGACCCAAGTATCGTGGGAACACCTGCTATCACTTTTGAAATGGACCATGCACAGTGTGCTGCTGTCTTATGTCACTATGGCCAGTTTGTTGAAGTTGATTCAAAACTTGGTACTGAAGATTTATTATAAATGACAAAAATAGGTTATACAACTAAGAAATACCATTTCTCAAGAGTGTCTCTTGAAAACGTTTTGAATGCGTTTCGAAAATCGTTTCGAAGCATATCGTGGAAACACCTACAATCCCAAATCGCAAAATGTTTTGAAAACAGTTTTGAAAGCCTGTGGAATCGCAGTGTGTGATTAGCAATATTAATTACTACGTCTCCACGGGCTTTGAAAACTGTTTTCAAAACGTTTTGTAATTTTGGATTGCCGGTGTTTCCGCGATAGGTTTCAAAACGGTTTTCGAATCTCATTCAAAACGTTTTCAGTTGATACGATCCCAAAAATTAGCGAATCGACCTTTCATAGCAAACATTTTGAAAACACATCCAATTGACGTTTCCACGATATATTTGAAAACCGAAAACGTTTTTGAAGCCCGTGGAAACGTAGCAAATATTTCGCTCTTCTAGCTTCATGTACTCTCATTTGAGGATCTACACCAATAGTTTTTCAAGTATAATGAGAGGGACAAGATTAAAAACAAAATTCAGTACGGATGTAACTATTTGCTCGTATGTTGTGTGGTTGGGAAGTTTTGAATGAAAACGACTGAAAACGGGTTATGCTGCGTACTAGCTAACTGTTGACTCATCCAGAGACGAGGGGAACAAAAGCCATTGCACACGGCATTTTGAGAGAAATAAAATGTTGCATGCCGCGAATTTTGAAAATTTAAGGTGGCGTGATTGCTGGTGCTGAGGATGCTTTAGAGAAATAGAAGATATGTTCAGTATGTTTACTAGGAAGGAAGGAAGGAAGGAAGGAAGGAAGGAACGACAAAATAATTTTGCCATCTATGCAAAAAGCGCGCTTGTATGCATTCCACAAAAAAATCTGTATTCGATGTGAGAAGACGTCTAGAAATACGTCAAAAAATCATCACATTTGGTTCTCGCGATCTTATTTGTCTTTTGTCATTTATCATTTTTTATATGTATATAGGATTTCAGTGCTGAGTTATTTGAAACTCCAAAGTGAAGATATCTACACGTGTTCGTTAATTACTTATGTGATTCAATAACACATTTCTTTGCTGGAAAAATCTGTCGCTTTTACTTTTATTTACAAATAGACGTATCTCTGCAACCTGGATTGTCTCCAGATTTCGGCAGATTGTCCGTGGGCCAGAGTTACGTAATGATATGTAAGACGACTATCAAATATTGTGAAGTAGGCAATTCTTAAAGAACGTGGAAAACGCAAACCTTCAAACTTCGCAAAACAAAAATGTTCTTGTTTAACTTTTTTATGTGTCTTCCACATGAGCACACCACTTAAATGTAGTGTCAAGCTGAACCCCTAGAAATTTCACATTCTTGCTGCTGACATCACCCAAGTCTCTCATTGAGAATACAATCCTTTGTGCTATGTCTTCATTTAACAATAGCTTGTTAGCACAAAATCGTGTTTGGGCGTTAGCTTGAGCTTCCAATGAAGCATATCAGGGGTCTGGAAAAGTATCAGCTGTGAAATATACCATAGTGTCATCAGCAACCCGTTTTGGTTTGAATTAGTAAGGGGTATCTAGCTGTTTTGTATTGTATTGTATATTGTTCATTGTTCATTACATTACACTTGCAACTAACAGTAATATTCCATATAAAATAATATAATAAGGACATAAGATATTGGGTAGGTCAATATCATACAGATCAAGTGGGGATTTAACTAGTCAGGTATCACACTAGGCGTGGAAGTCTGTTTCGTAATAGTGTATTGCTCAATACCACATATCATGCATAGAATATTAATTAAGTATATAACTTAAATTAAAATACAAATACAAAATTACTAATATGTACTAACTACCTATATTTACTGACCTTTAAGGAAGTAGTAAACGAAACGGCCAAGGAGTAGTGTTTCAGGAGATATACAGGAATTTCTATAAAGTCAAATGTTGAATTTTATTCATTGTTTTGGACAACTGTTTCAACTTCTTTTTTAAATAAGCGAAATTTCAATATAAATTTCAATTTTCAGAATTCAATTTTTGGCTACTACGCTACTGACCGGCAGACCGCCCGGAAACCAAAGTAGTGATTGCCGGACGCCGACAAGCCATGTTGGGGACTGTAGAGAACTCCTATTCAGAAAGGTGGAAACTGTTTTCAGAGAAGTTTTATATTTGAACGCAATTCAGGGCTAATGAATTTTGGGGAACAAGTTCCCTCCTTCAAACAGACGTTTTACTTTGATGTGGCTGCCAACGGCTTCTGGAAACGTTCCGCTTCCATCTGCAAGGAGTTAATGATATAGCGCTTTTTGAGATTTTCGAAGAACGGCTGTAGATGCCTCTGTTAGCTTTTCTTAGTTCTAGAACCCAAGGTAACTTGAAAGTAAGTTCTTCAAAATGTTTTAAAATAACGTTCAGAAGGTATCATTCTCTTACAACACGCCAATACACAAGTAGCGGTGAGGTATCACAAAACGTCGGTCAGATCAAAGGCTAAGGGCTGGTTGTACAAATGCGGGCTCAGCACGAGCTTTGTTAAGCCTAAGCTTAGCTAAGCTCGGGCTTAAAGTCGATACTCGTTGTACAATCGTTCATTTAGTTAAACTTGGTTGATGAAGAAATTCACTACAGTTGGCTTCAATGAAGCAATACGTATTTGCGTATTATGGAAAATGAACCTTTCTTTGGTTAGGCACTTATGACAGTTTGTGTCAAATTTCGGCAATGACCGTTTCTGTCTTTGTTCTTTCATTTGCTCTCTTTGTTAAATTAGACACAAATCTTTCAAAAAATTTGACCTAATAAAGTGACAAGCAATTTGAAGATTCATCCTTGACATATCATGTCGCGTTGAGCTTCGGCTTACGTAAGCTCATGTTAAGCTTGGAGTAGGGGACTAAGCCAGCATTGTACAAAGAACGTTTTGCAACTGACGTGGTTTAACGTCGGCTTACCTTAAGCCGAAGCTTAAGCTTGCATTGTACAACCGGCCCTTAGGAATCATTTTCGATACAAGATTAACGTTCATTTTGCATATTGAAAGTATGAATAAAAGTAAGTTCCATCTGGTTACAGTACAAATATTTTCAAGTAGAGCATGTAGAAACAGAATTTTTAAGAATTTGTTCTTTTAAAAAGGGCTGCATTAGAAAAGAGTGTAGTTATACTATACGAATGTAGATATTCTTGTGGAACGCAGCAAAGAATTCGACTTGTTTTGTTTACACAAAATAATAAACAACTAGGTATACAGGTTGTTCCAAATTATTACATAAAATTTTACTAAATGCTAACGCTAAGAGAACAGGGCAGTCTGATGCCTTTTATGTATCTTCTCGTCCAACGAATTATGGTTTAAAAGACACAAGCTAGGATTGTTAAACTTGGCAATGAAATTATATCTAGTATAGATATATCTGGGTCTTCTTTTTGGTAATGTGCAAGGCTTTCGCGGTCATGGCTCAATGAACTGTTAATTCTTGGGCAGTTCGGCCGACGTCAACACGCTCCGCCTTCTGGCGTCAGCGCGCTTCGCTGCTTTTGCGTTTACCCGAGTGGCTGGCATCCTAAGAAACTGTTACCTGTTCGGCGTGTTCCGAGGCACTGAAACCGTGGATATCCATATTCTGTTGAGCGTATATGCTTCTTCTTTGTTGTTGAAGTTGTCTCCTTACTTGTATCCACCACTTTTCTGGAGTGCATGCTCAGCTACTGCAGATTCTTCTCTCTGACATAATCGGCAATTTGATTTCTGTTCCGAAATTTTGGTTCGTACCAATATCTTTGTTGTTCCGATGTATACTATACACTTCCGCAAGTCTATGATATCCGATAAATCCCTGATGCTGTCTCTGTTTCTCTGAACACGCCCAACAAAGAACAGCTCCTGAGGATGCCAACAACTCGTGTTGGCTAAACGTCAAGCAACGACACGCGTTGACGACAATGCGGCGGCCCGTATCGACGCCGGCCGAACAGCCCAAGAACCAACAATTCATCTTTTTTTCATGTTGTTTAAGTCTTCTAAAGGATGTTAGTAATGTGTGATGTGCGTTTGTATGTTTTTAACCAGATTTTACGTGTCTAATGATAACTTAATAAATATAAGTACATCTATATGAACGTGAGCCCTGAAGTGACCTAAGTATCTGATGCTATCTCTTTCTACGCATACTTGTTTTTAGATGCAAGGTGGTATGGAGTGATGATCCAAACTGAAACGCCAGTATCCAACATCACCGCATAACTGAATGTTTCTCATACACGTGGGCCTCACATAAACTGCTCGCTGTCATTTTTATCGCTGACAAGTATCCGCTATCAAATTACACAGTTCTGCAGCTCCGTAATCTGGTTATCTTTGTCAGACCCAGTATGGAACATCAAATTTACGACATAATATGTCCTGCGTCATTTACCGAATTAGGCCTGACGCAGGAAAAAATTGCTCATCTTAATCATTTTACGTCATTTCCGAGCATTGTGAAATGTGGGAAACCGATTTCTGGATGGAAATAGCACACCACCAATGTGGCGCTTTATCAAATTCACGCGACCTACACGCATATTGACAATCGTCATCGATCTTTTTACATTTCTGCGGTTCACCTGACGAGCGGAAAACAAGTTAGTATGGGGGATGAGGTCTCAAAGTTGATCCAGTATGCATAGAATATGGGATGCTTGTTTATATGGGATGACTATTTTTGAAAAGAAAGGGATCCAAAGCTGATCCAACGAAATACAGGCCTGTAGTTCTGCTCTCTATAATCAGTAAAGTGATGGAGTGATGCGCCAACCAAGAGCCCATGAAATACCTTGAGCTTCATCACTTAATCAGTGATACACAAACAATGTGAATTCCGACATCAAAGATCAATTGGAAATCTCTTAGCTTACGTCACGCATATGTGGAGGAAACTTCGTTTGGCGAACGTCATTACTCTCGATATTTCATAGGAATTCGATCAACCGTGGCATGTAGCTCTCCTAAGCAAGCTTCAATGCTACGACCTCCCGGTTAAGCTTAGCAACTGACACGCAGACTTCCTCTCAGGTCGAAAAATCTCTGTCGAGGTAGACAGTTTTTTCTCTACCATCCATATCGTCAATACTCGATATTTTTTCTGCTTCGCGTCAATGATCTACTCTCTAGAACCCCAAACTCAATACACAGTTTTGCGGATGATTGTACTCTGCACGTAGGCATCATGAGCACTAGAGTGATCTCTGTGGTCGAACTGGAACGCAAAAGGCTGGCAGCGGCTGCTTTGATTTCGAAGGATCTGGAGGCCATTATAGCTTGGGGGCTCAACACGTTGCGTGAATTGTAACAATTGCTGGTAAAAAGCTTAAGTACCTATTCAGAATGAGAAAGTACTTCTCACCATCTATTCTCGTCACGCTGTATGAAGTCCAGATAACATATGGCGTGGAGTATTGCTCTCATGTCTGCGGAGCTGCTGCCCCTACTACCCTTTCTATGATTGATGATGTCTAAAGTAGTCCATTCACCTAATTGGTGACCCGGCCTTAACGTGCCACCTCCAGACACTTTCCCACGGGCGTTAGACTGGTGACCTCTAATTCTTCAGTAAAAATTTTTATACGAAAGGAAAACTACCAGCGATTGTTACTGGCAGTAGAATATCTGTATCTTCAGAATAAACGTTCACACTTAATGCCAGAAAAAGTAGCAATTTTCTTGAATAAAAAAAAACGATGTCTCTGACTGGAGCCCTTCAAATTCTTTGGTAGGTACTTCTGCTTATCAGCAAAATTGCAGAAAATGAAACTGAGTTGCAGTATCTTTATATCATAGAACACAACTTACCTGGCAGGAAAACACATAAAATGAACACAACTATAACATGGAGTAATAAAAAATTCTAACAATTACTTTAATAGATGCTCAGAATGTTCCAGTTAGAGATATTTTTGACTTAACGGAAGTAACTAGTTTTTCATCCCATTAACTGTGAGAAGATGTAAGACTATCATTGTTTTTTTTTGGAGAGTTGTCAAGATATAGCTAGTATGCTGTGCAAGATACACACTTCTGTCTTACTTCAGCTTCTCATTGACATTAGATATCTTGCCGCTGTTGTTTTGAGGTTAGAGATGATGCGTTATAAGGAGTTTCCATATCCTTGCCTCATTGCTCTAGTTCGTTTGTATCTTTCTATTAATAGTTAGTTAATTTTTTCCGTCTTAACCGGTTATTGTCAATTTTTCATGGCCTGTCAGGTTGCTTATACGTAGGAAAGTTGAAAAACACCGATTTTACTGAAAACTTGAGATAAAATGAAAACAAAAAGATTGAAATTGATAATCCTGTATTGTTGGAAAGGTTATCAGATTTTACAGTTGACGATATAAGAAAATAGGATTTCCCATTTGAGTTACTTGTAATTGAAGTTTCTCTAGTTAATCTACTGATTTCTCTAAGTACAAGAAGAATTCAAATTTAACCGTCTGATCTAAGATGACCGCATCCCTTGCTTAGTCGCACTGCAAAGTCACGGTCAAGTTTTATAATCGCTGCGATATTAAATGTTTTTTCTTATACCTACTTATACCAAAAATTGTGGTTTGCACCTAAACGGTTCGTTTAAAGTTCCATAATTATATGATGCATACAGTCACACTAAAATTCACCAAGGAATTCAAATGTATAATAATATATAGGGAGTTCTATTCAACAAAAATGCAAGTTTGATATGAATCACCGCGCATAGACTTCAAAATTTAAGTGAAAATATTTTAAGGTTATAGAACTCAAGGCCCCCTACAATGATCAGGTGACAGATTTTTGAAATTCGTTCTAGTAAGCCCACGATCCTCCGTCCACTCACTATTGGCCCACCCTGTATATGAGTCTGATGAGATTAGTCCTGCTAATTTATTGTATTTTGCACGTTGGATGGGTAATTCTGCTGATCACGTCTACCTGTATGCTATGGGCTCGGCGGGTTTTTTGGTCGTGCCGTGTGTACTATAGAATAATAACAGCAACGGGTGGCCGTGTGCCAGCACAAACATGTTGACGCTCACTCGCGGCCGCGTCGCATCAAGGGCTAGCGTTGGACGCACCCTCAGCTGCCGGTTGCTATGGTGGCCGCCCAGTTGTTGTCGTGGGGACGTCAAACCCACCAGTTTGTAGCCCACTATGCACAACCGATATCAGAAAAAAATTTAAATAGAGAGAAACTCTCATCCCAATTCTTTAATGTCCTCCCCCCCTTCTATTTGTTGAACGGGTCAACTCAAAAAACTAAAACTTGGGATAATGAAATTGATGCGTGAATACCATATTTTTGAGTCAGATTGTCAGATAAACATTCAAGACGGCTACTGGGAAAAAATTAAATTGTGACGCATCCTTTGAAGCTCCTGACAGATACTTTACAAACGTAGAATATAAAGTCAATACCTTCATCTACTACAGCATGTCAACATGACATATTGTTGCAGTTAAGGCGATTTTGTAGGTTAATTCTGAAGTAAGGTGTTGATAGTTTCTGTCACATCCAAAAAAATGACTAGCACAAAACACCGGCATAAAACAAAAAGAAATAACGGAACGCATAACAAATTCAGTTTATTTGAAATATGACAACGTCGCCAAATGTTTTCCCGCCGTCAAGTAGATGTTGTCTAGAAAACAGATACACAAGATTGGGCACACTTGAGGTACCCTCAAGGTTTCCTTGAGTATTACTCCTTAAGTACTACTCAAGAGACGACTATGAATACGACTAGGATTACGTATGTAGCCCTTCGATACTTGAGCAAAATCCAGTGATTGGAAAAAACTGAAAAATTAATAATGATATTTTATGCACTCAAAAACACGATGGGGCGTACTCTTAATACGATGGTCGATTTTTGCTTGAGGTACCTCATCTCAAGTAACTTGTACCTCATGCTGAAGTGTAGCTTCAGCCTGTGGGATAAATACAACAACCTTCTTCCCATGATGACTCAGACGTCTTCTTTGGGTAAAAGATCTGGAGTTCTAGTGCACCAAGGTAACAAATCGACTTGATTGTGTTCAAAATAGGCTGACGTAAGTTTGGCTGCATGTAGTCGTGCATTATCTTATTAAAGGAAAATCCTGCCTCGCGTATCCCCACTATTCTCCCCGTAACAAACTCGGTGAGCAAACAAAGATTCTCTTGTCTTCTTACACTTGAAATGCCTATTTTTATCGGAAAAGATAAAATATCTAAGTGGCTAAACCACGTTCTGCCTTCTACCAAACCTGAAGCTGAAAACTATATAGCTCCTCTGCTTGGACCAAAAGTTGCAGAAACATTTTTAAAACAGAGTAAAAAGTATTTGCATCTCTTAATTCAGTTTGGTATAGTGTTCCTCATAAAGTGAGATTTAAGTTTTTTTATTACTAAATGGCGTTTACAATGAATGAATATAATTAAAAAAAAAGAAGTTAATAATCTTTCATACAACAAAATCTTTGCGAAAGTAGAATCTGGACGAAATCCATTAGTGTTGGCTCAAAACCCTTAAACGGCAAGCCATTAGAAGGTGACTCTGCGGTGGATCCCCGACACAGTGGTATATTCGGGTAACGAGAGGGCGGACTGTCTAGCTAGGATAGGGGTCGGCAGCTCCTGTATCAGCCCAGAACCATTGCGCAGAATAGCAGGCACTACGTCAATATTGCCTTGGACGACTGGGCTTACCATGAACTGACGAGATGACTGCAGGCAAGCTAAAAGATTTATAGCAGGCCCTGGTAAGAGCCGAACGCTATGGCTCCTGAATAAAGGCAGAGAGACGCTCAACCTTACGGTGGGAGGTTCTCATTGACCAATGCCGGCTGAATAGGCATTTGGCACTCATAAGGGTGGTAAAAGATCCCATCTGCTCCAGTTGCTGGGAGGAGGACAAGGCAGCATTCCACTTAATGGGCAGATGTGCTGTATATGGCAGCATGGCAACCTCAGGGTTCAGATATGCAGCACGATGAAGTTCGCCGAGGAGTCACATCATTCTGTGAGATGGTTGAACATACTGCCTTTCCTCAAGCAGTAGGTTGAATAAGGAGGTCTTTGGGACGTAGATTTTAATGTTGGTTGAGTGGGGTAGGCAAAAAGGGCCAAAGGTGGCTTATCTGCTTGACTTCGCCTCCTTATCACTACACTACCAAACTCTGAAACAGTGATTCCTTGCAAAACGCGTACCAAATCCTTATTTACTTGACCAGCGCATTTAGTCCAGGTATTCAGGGATTAAGCTGCAGATGCGCCTATCCAACGGTTAGTAATAAATAGAAGCCAACACGTGCTGTCAATATATCTGGTTGGCCTCGAGCACTGTTAAACCGAGTATAGCGGACGGTAACAATAAGCCGACCAGAGGGGCGGAGGTGCGGCGGGGAGGCAGTCAACTCCTGCAACTCGAGAGCCACCAACTGACACTGCTTTGACGGATTTATTACGGCGTCGGTTCCACTTAGCAAGCATATTTCCCGGATATATGAACGAATCCCGGAATTTATAGGGGAGTAGAAACTTGGCGATTTATTGCCCAACTATCCGCACAGATTTCATAATGGAGCCAAGCTCGGATGACTGCTACATATTTATTGAGCAGGGCCGATAATATTGCGCTGTGCGAGTACAAGCAGGCAACTGTAGTTGATAATAGTAATAAGCTATTATAAGGTAATCATAGGCAATCTCTTGAGCTCTTTCTGTCAGTCGTTGTGGAGATTTAAAGGGTCGGAAAAAACGGAAAAAACACGACTGTTTTTCGCTTTTCTCCCGATCAGAAAAATTGGAAAAAAGGAAAATATATTTTTTTAACTTACAGCCAATAATCTAAATACAGGTTAATATAATTGGGAGATTAATATACAGGGTTATTCACGTTATTCGACACGGAGCATTATGGTTTAAGTATCTGATAAAAAAAATAATAATTTCGGGTGGATAGAGACCCATAAAGGCTGCATTTAAAAAAAAAATATTATCATGTTATACAGGGTATCCCAAAAACACGAAATGTATCAAAGTTTTTTTTTTTAATGAAACACCCCGTATATTATTGCATATTCGGATTCGTTGGTCAATTCTAGCGTGACCTTATGCATCATACATGGGAAGCGAACAGTTTAGGTGTGAATCACCATTTTCGGTGTAAGTAGGTATCAGGAAAAAATTGAATATCGCAGAGAGTATAAAATTTGGAAGGCTGTAACTTTGCCGTATTACTAAGCATAAAATGCGTCAGTCTAGATGAGACTGTCAAATCTAAATTATGCTTGGAGAAATCGATCGATTAATTAAGGAAACTTCGATCAGCGATAACCTGATTTTTTCAAATGGGAGTGCCTAATTTTATTATATGGTTAAACGTAGAATTTGATAACCTTTCTAATGATATAAGGTTGTGAATATCGGCCTCTGGTAGTTTTCATTTAATTTTAAATTTTCAAACAAATCGGCGTTTTTTAATTTTCCTACCTATAAGCAACGTAGCAGGCCATGAAATATAAACAAATACCTGTTCAGGTAGAAGAAAATCACTAACTTAGCTGAAAAATACACACGAAGTAGACTAAAGGGACAAGATTATAAAAATTACCCACAACAAAGTCTAACCAGATACAACGGCGGTAACATATCTTTGGTCAAAGAGAAGCTGGAGTATGGCAGAAATGGATTTTTTCACGACCTACTAGCTACTGCGATGTACTAGAAATTGTAAGTTTCCAAAACGATTAAAAATTTTGAAATAAAATAAAAACTACTAGAGAATGTTGTAAGTTGTTTAGCAGTTTATTATTTTCATAATAAAATTTCACATTCAATAATATAAAAAAGTATGCAAATCTGTCAAAACTCAAGTCAAAAGCATCTCTGGTTGCAGTTCTGAAAATTCTTCAGTACCTATTAGCAAGATCGCAGAAAATGAAGAATGAGTTAACATTTGTTCAAATTATAAAACATAACCTAAATTGCAGAAAATTTAAAACTGATTTTTCAGTATTCCTGTTTCGCAATATTGCTAATAGATATTGAAAAATAGAAGGGCTCCAGTCAGAGGTATCGACTTCGACGCAAATTAGTACTTTTTTACACCATTACATATGATTGATAGTTGCGTGCTGGAGCAACAGTCGCTGGCTGTTTTTGTTTCATATCAGGGTTTTTAATTGTCTTGGAAAGTTTTAACCTCTAGTAAATTGCGGTAGCCAGCAGACTGTAAAAAATACCTATTGCTGACCTACTCCAGCTTCTCTTTGACCTTAGAGATGTTATCGCAGTTGTTACTGGGAGAGTTGATTTGTTGTAAGGAATTTTTGTCATCTTGTCTCTACCTTTTTTTTAAGTAACTTGTTTTCTTCCATCTGAATTAACATGTTTTTGTTATATTTCATGGCCTGCTACGTTGCTTATAGGTAGGAAAATTGAAAATCGCCGATTTGTTTGAAAATTCAAAATTAAATGAAAACTACCAGAGATTGATATTCACAACCTTATATCGTTAGGAAAGCTATCAAGTTCTACGTTTAACCGTATAAAAAAAATTAGGCATTCCCATTTGAAAAAATCAAGTTATCGCTAATCGAAATTTCCTTAATTAGTCAACCGATTTCTCCAAGCATAAACGTAATTTAAATTTGACAGTCTCATCAAAGCTGACGCATCTTATGCTTAGTAATACGGCAAAGTCACAGCGTTCCATATTTTATAATCTCTGCGATATTCAATTTTCTCCTGATATCTACTTATACCGAAAATGGTGATTTACACCTAAACGGTTCGCATTAGGTCCCATATATGATACATAAAGTCACACTAGAATTCATCGTGGAATCTGAATATGCAATAATATACGGGGCGTTCGATTTAAAAAAACATAACTTTGATACATTTCGTGTTTTTGGGCCACTCTGTATAACATGAAAGTATTTTTAAGATGCAGCCTTTATGGGTCTCTATCCATCCGAACTTATTATTTTCTTTTTTATCAAATACTTTAGCCATACTGCTCCGTGTCGAATAACGTGAATAACACTGTATATTCGTGAATATAAATCGTTTTAGTGAGAAACAAAGATTAAGTAAAAATTAGAGATTTGTGAGAAAAATTAGTTGTGACGAGCTACTGCAGTAAACCAATATGTTTCCTACCAGGAAGTGGACAGATAGAGAGGATCAAGTAAAGAGATCAACGGATCTAACACACAGCAAAATTCATCGTTTATGGGTTAATTCCGTATACAAGGTGATACCTTCCACGGACAAAAGCTTTCATTTGCTTTCTATAGAAAATATAATAGCAAATAAACTATACAGACTACACTATATATTACAATTATATATTAACTTAACTTTATTTTGTCATATTTAAAAAAAGCATAAACTCTGTTTAACAAAATGACATAGACCTTCTATATATAATAAAAAAATCATAAAAAAAATTTGAGAGAACTGCAAAGTATATATGAATAAAATTGTGATTTGGTTAACAAAATAACAAACTTGAAAAGGGCATTATTTGGCCAAAGCCAGAAGACTTAGATTCACTTCATCGTCAAGGTATGAGTCCTTGGAGAAAGAATCTGGTTTTGACTTTGATTCCCTAACATTGCCATCCTAGAATACACGAATATGCTCAATATCCATTTCAGCTTGCTCTAAAAGTGAAAATCGTCTAGCATTGTAGAAAAAATTTTCAATTTCGTCCAACAACAGTGTTGTCAGGTTTGTAATGCTGCATTTCATATGTAAAATGTGTTTAAAATAGTTTTTTAATTGACTGATATTTTGTACGTATTAATCTACTTTTTTCCCGAAATTTACCGTTTTCTCCAATTTTTCCAAAAAAACCTGGTTTTTTCCGCCACCTATTCTTCCGTAAATTTTGAAACACTAGTCGTTTCCTATAACTTGATCGTATCTGATCCTGGCAGTGTTAAGGAAACTGTAGTGGATAATGCAATTTCTTAAGCACCTTACCGTATAACTGCTAACGTGCGTCAATTGCACATTACCACTAATATGCGGTCTGAGATCTCGCTATAATTTTTTTAATTTTTGTAAGTAAAGTAACGTTTATATTACAATCATTTAATGATAAATTATTAGAAAGCATAAAGAAAATGTTGAAAAGCTTCTGCTACATCAACCGACATATAAAATGAGCAATAACAATACACAAACATTAATTGTTGAGAATTTAACAGCTACTCTCTCTCTGTCACACTCATATACAATATTTATGCTTGTGATTCTGGCAACCACACTCCCAATTCCATACAGAACGTAAAGTAACTACAGACCATAACCCTTATTTTTGCTGATATGACTTCTCTTCTGGTGTTGTAAATACTTGCCTCTGCTGTCTCGCCCTGTAGATCTTCGGTTTCATCTTCATCTGGACTATAGTCTACGTCTGATCTTCTTCATATATTGCCTATTATAGGTGAATCTTCCAACTCATCATTACTTTCTGTAGGTAAATGCCATGTTTTCGTTAGCTTACAGCATAATAGTTTTTACTCATTTTTCATACCTTGGGTCATTGCGATGCATATGATCCGGAAACCTACTCATAGTAACTGCTGTACACTGTTGCTCATGCGAGGTGGCAGAACCCGCCACAATCAGGCCACAATATAATTTGGCAATTACAGCGTACTATTCTATATAACTTTCTATTACCGTCTAACAAAAACAGTTTCGCCGAAAGGTAGCTAGCAAGTCACTACACAAATGCAATGTGTTGTCAGATTTCAATACATAATATAGTCATAGCGGTATCATAGACTGCACGGTAGCAGCTAAAGGTTGTGTCAGTCGTTTCGCAATTTACGTGTTTTATTTCTCTTGACAATACTCAAGCATGACAGTGATAACCTAGGCAGCGGTTGTTAGGCCTAACAGCCGAAAATTATAGTTCTCTGTTAAAATTGATTTAAGGCCCGGTCAAACAGAGGGCGGTTAGAACGCAGCGTTCCGGCGTTCTCTAACAATACAATGAAACGCTGTAATGCGGCGTTCTAGAACGCAGCGGTACAGCGTTCTAAAATGCCCTCTGTTTCACCGGGCCTTGAGTTCATCTATGTTTGAATCACTAGATATCTTAACAAAAATTGGCGTAACGCTTTTGCTCAACCCGTCAAACAGGCCTGTTTGATACAAACAACGGAATGCAGTAACGCGGCGTTAGAGAACGCGTCAATGAATTCCTTCCAAAATGAGGTATTGTGGTCTCATTCAAGATTTTGATGTAGAATTTGCCGGCGGTGAGGTGGTTGATCGCACAATAGTGACGTATTCGATGGAAGAGTTTCCCCTCAAAATACAAATTGACGTGCTACGGCGATTTTTATTTTTTTACCATTTCAGAGATAGGGTGGTTGACAAATCTTAGCCGAGACACACTGTACAATAAAAATGAAATTACATCCTAGCTCTTCGGGGCGTCCTGTTATCACGTAATAAATAAAGCGATGAATAATGCAGGAGGTCAAATTTAAATTCATATATCGAATTACGATTTAATTAAAGTGAATATACGCGTGTGCATATATGGTGGTGGCGGATTCGCAGCACACATCATCGATCTATGGCGGCCAAATTAGTTGGTGTATTGCATCAATGTGACGATATTCATACATGGCGGCTGGCACAGCGTGAGCGGAATCACTGAAATCGCTCCGCGCCGGAATAAGCAATATTTCATCGTAATGAACTGACTCTCAACATCCTATACCAATGTTTTTCAAAGCTCCATTACGTGACTGCAATTCATGCATCAGTATGCAAAACAGAATTCAAAAATTTTTGGAATGACATTGAAAGGAACCAGCACATGCAGGTCTTAATCTTCAACAATAGGTGGGTATTTCTACTAACTCTATTCATGGAATTCTGATTAATATGCATCATGCATTTATTTGTCTACTTCTTTATATTTTGATTTGTCTTAGGTTTGCTCAACATCGTCCAATACACTTCAGTTTCTACTAGATTTCCACTTCACTTCACCCTCTTTTACCTAGGGCTTGCAGAATACATGTAAGTCAAATTCAACGATAATTCAACGTAATGAACAGACTGTCAACATCCTACGTCAAGGTTTTCAAACCTTGATTACGTGACTGCAATTCATGCATCAGTATGCAAAACAGAATTAAACATTTTTTGGAATGACATTGAAAGGAACCAGAACATGCAGGTCTTGGAATCTTCAACAATAGTTGGGTATTTCTACTACCTCTATTCATGAGATCTAGATGAATATGCATCCTCCATCAATTTGTCTACTCCTTCTTTTTTTCCTTTGGCGAAGCTACGCTCAGTATCGTCCAACACACTTCAGTTTTTAATGACTTATTTTATGCAGAGCTTGCAGAGTACGAGATGAGTTAGCTTCAGCAAATTCATCGTAATGAACACTCAATCAACATCATATGGCAATGCAAGCTCTCCCAGATAATAACACCAAAGGCTGTTCGAATGAGGAACACTAGAGAGGCTCTACGAGCTCATATTTACATCAGGTCGAGGTATCTACTCCCCGAACCAGTCTCCTCCAGCATTCCTTCTTTTGGAGAACTTCGACGCTGTGGAATGAGCTACCGGGGAATTTGTTTCCCAATGGCTACAACCTGCAGCGTTTCAAATCTAACGCGCACCAATACTTATCCTCTCGCAGCGCTTCTACGGCGCCATAGAATTTCAGCCTTTGTGGGAGGCTGACCATAAAAAAAATATCCTTCAAAGCTCCGTTACGTGACTCCTATTCCTGCATAAGTATGCTACATAGAATTCGAAAATCACTGGAATGAAGTTGAAAAGAACAAGCACATGCTGGTCTTAGAATCTTCAACAATAGGTGGATATTTCTGCCAACTCTATTCATGAGGTCTAGAGGAATATGCATCCTGCATTCATTTGTCTACTTCTACGTTTTTTCCTTTATCGAATCTATGCACTCAACACCATCCGACACACCAGTTTCTATCAAGCGTTTACTGATCCAGAGCTAGCAGAGTACCATATAAATCAGTTTCAGCAGTAATTCAACGTATACGTGCGTACGACTATCAACGTCCTATGTCAATGTTTTTCAAAGCTCGATTGCGTGAGTGCAATTCATGCACCAGTATGCGGAGTTCAAAATTTTTTGGAATACGTTAAAAGGAACGAATATATACAAGCCTTGGAGTCTTCCAAAATATGTGAGTATTTCTGTTAACACAATTCAGAAGGATGGACTCGCGTCTTGCATTAACTTTCTGCTTCTACTTTTTCTTTGTTGAACATAGTATGCTCAAAATCTCAAAAAACACGTCAGTTTCTATTATTCTCTATTTCTACTGAGTTCTTTTAACTTGTAGACGTTAAAAAATGACAACCGAACAATGGTTTTATCTTCGTTATAGTAATAAGGCGTCAAAATTTGATGACAGTCAAGCTGGCAGTTACAGGATCATAGTTTATAGTTGTGACTGAGAGTAGGCCACAGGTAAGTTTTCAAAAGTAATGTTTGGATAGCAGTGTCAGCTACAAAGATATTTGAAATGCTTTTACGAGTAAAAAAAACTTGGACATCCATATTTTTATATTTCCCCATTAACTCCATTTAAGTCCCTTCCGAAATAATGGAAAACAATCCAAAGCCCCATACAAAGTCTTAAGGCATACAGTAGCTCTAAGGATTCTAAGTTTTTGCTAACTACTTCGTCACCAGTGCACTGAATGGCTATTCTTGGGTTAAAGACTGGGCTAGATAGGTAAGACTGCTACCTCCAGTGCATATCCTATTTTTTTCAGATTAGTGGTAAATACAAACTCTGACAAGCTTTAGCCGTTTGTAGACCAGGGAGACAAATAATATTCCATATAAGTTCCCAATATATGAATTCTCAACACCTCCACGTCTGTAGTGGCTGAAGCAATGGAAATAGCCGACTTAGATTTGGATGCTATTTGGATGTGCCCGGAAGTTGTATGTTAGTCTAGCAGCATAAAATATAAGACACATTTTTGCCATAGCTTTTTTTGTATTGAAGGGGTTAGGGTTCAGTTACCGCCATGGTTGCCGCTCAGCCTCAAGGCTTATTGTGCAGCCTCAGTCAGAGTTCCATCCCCAGTTACTTGCGATCTTTGAGATGCATTAGGCTATGCTCTCCTGTCTTCCTTACTACCCTACATTCAGACAGGAGTTCCTGATTTCACTCAGGGCAGGAAAGTCGAAGACAATATGCTTCGCTGTGCACACTTTCCCCATAGTGGGTTTGCCACATCAATTCCCAGCATTTGCAGGTGTGGACTGAACGTCCAATGACCAGTTATAAATCCAGCCGCCTTTCATAGTATCTTCCAGCTCAGTGTGAGAGCGTCTACGGTATTAAAACACGAGGGTTCCCTCACCATCCTCTTAAGGTAAGTTACCACGCTTGCCAAGGCTTAACAAGCATCCCCAAGCCCCAAGCGTTCACAAATGTCGCTTGGCATTTGGTAGTCGTTTACACGCTTGCGAATGCGCCAGTGTGCTACAAACATCCAAGCATAGCGGACACTGACTCCAAGCATCTGCAACTTTCTTTTTATCTTTATGATTAAAGTCTTTGGGATTCCAGATACGCGTTTCGCACTGGTAATATTTCAAGAACATTACAACCCTCTTCGTTCGACCAGCCACTCATTTTAAATAGAAAACTATACGTCCGCTCATCACGCAATCACAGCGGCTACTAAACGCGCACCAACGTGTAAATGCGTCGCAAGCGCTTGCCGAAAACACCCTTTAATCTGCGTCAAAAAGCCACCACTCCCGATCGGATACAAGCGTCCGCAAGTTCACGCAAGCTAAGCCAAACGGCCTTTTTACACGCTTGTGCTTGTGGATGATTGTCGAGGCTTGGCAAGCGTGGAAATGCGGCATTAGACTGAACATTCCCCACCACTCTGTCCCAGCGCTTCTGGTGCTGTATTGGTGCCACCATTGTTTTTAGTTAGTCTATCGAGCAATTTTTAACGGATTATATAATATTTCTAGCCAGAATTGCGTGCTGATAAAACTAGTAGCAAATAGACGGATCGAGAGCAAATGACCGTACTGTTATTTATAGTGTATCGGTCTATTCAATTCCATAAATAACACTGTCGTCCTACCGTTTCTCTACAAGATGGTGGAAGCTGTCAAATTAACTTCAAACAGAACACAAAGTATCTCTTTGGATCAATTGATGTCACCTAAGGAATCCACGCAAATTGAAAATTATTGGACTGGAAAGCGGGATAAAGAGCCCCTCCTCTTTTATAAGAAATGTACTGACAGGCCGATAAAAAGGAGATTTGAGTGTGACGTTAAGAGCAATTTGCATCTTATTTATATACCGCCGTGTGTACACCGAAAGGTCATAAAATAAAAAAAATTAATACTGAAGGAACAACCAAGAAGGTTATACCATATTTCAAACTATTGCCGACATGTCGGGCTCTCAAATCAACATACTACCAGAAAATACCAGAAAAATAACCGACTGCCAGCGGAATTCGAACCCGCATCTCTGAAATTCTAGTCCGGTGCTAAGCTATGGCAGTCATGGCAATCCAGTAGGCGAAGCGATCCCAAGAAGCATCGAATTCTTTCACACCCCCTGACGGCTCCACCTACGCCATCTTCTGGATGGAGGATTTGAACCCGCGTCATCGAAACTCTAGTACGGTGCTCTTACTAGCTGAGCAGCTGAGCCATGGCGATCATGGCAATCCAGCTGGCGAAGCGATCCCAAGAAGCATAAAATTCTCTTCACGCCCACTGACGGCTCCACCTACGCCACCTTTTGGTAGTATGAAGTGGCATGTATCTGTGAATCGAAGAAAATCTGTTGGGTCAGCAGTGATCCCGACCATGTCGACTCGAGAAGCCACCAGGTCGAGCCAGCACAGACAATGTTCATAGTTAAAGAAGATACGCGATTGGACTGGTATGAACACATCATCTTCAATTCGTACCACTCAAGATCGAAATAAGTATCCAGCACTTGTCACCAACCTTCATTAAATGGAAATGGCATCTGAAGAAGATCCATGACATGCTGGAAACAATCCTGTTATCCTTTTCTATGAAGGCAATGTACCTACTCTCTGCTCGGTTGTCATAGCACCCCTTGTATAGGCTGGAACATGGCAGTCTAAAGCGATATATATACATATATAGTATATAGACCGTAGGTCCGCCGCGCGTATATACGCGGTTTTCATTAAAGTTCATTGTTTGCCGACAACAGCGCAATTTTGTACATCATAAGGGGCTGGCGGGATACTTTAATTACGTATTCTGGAACTAACCCGCACACGTAGTCGGTGTACTACTAGCCCTCGTGTAGGACGGGAGCTTGATGCTGTGTCTCTGCGAAGGGGATGCGACCTCTATTACAGGCCATTGTGCGCATGAGGGAACCTCTGCAAATTGAAAACTTGATGAACGCAACACGCGTATGATACAGATCGAATATTGTGAACCTGGTGCGGTAGTCATACTAAATAAGTAATCAGCGCCACTGCAAGACTTTTGCAGAAGCCTCTTCTTGGTATCCTTGCTGTATATCTACTAGTATGATTATACAAGATGCAACTTTGCAGATAGCAATACCCTTAAATACTATGGAAATCGAGCTTGTCTGCCCACGTGGCAAAAAAATAGAGTTTAAAGATCATGGCGATGGGGCGAAGGGACTGATTTAAGTTTCTTGAACTTACTGCCTAAGAAATCAACCAAAGGCTGACTTTTATTAGGACACAGATAGAACGTGAAACTACATTTTGCACTGAAAATATTTACGCAATGTTGTTTCTGTCAAATGTGATAAAACACTGCGGTGTTCAGTTGTTCGCAGATGATACCTAAACTTATTTTAGTTTCTATCCAAAGCATTATGAAAATGCTACAACAAATATAGATTTATAACAACTTATGCCAATCGCTGCTAAATCTAAGTCAATGCTACTCTGTTCCGAAAATTAAAGAGAGTTCCTAAAGTCTGGCATGAAAATTAAGGCTGTTACCTTAGGCTGTGGCTGTTTTATGCTGATCGTTCAGTACTCCTCAACCCTGTCAAAAATATCATACTATAATCTCACTTAATTCTTGATCTTCTTCTTCTTAAGATGCCTTATCCTTCAGGATGTTGGCTATTACATTTTACCACTTCCCACTTCCCACTTTGTGGCGGCTCTAAATAATAATTCTATTGATGTCATATTTGACCATTGTTGCAGATTTTTGAGCCAGGAGTTGCGTCTTCTTCCTGGTCCTCTTTTGCTATTGATTTTGCCTTCGATGATAAAACGGAGCAGTTCGTATCTCTCGTTTCTTATAATGTGGCCAAAATATTGTGTTTTTCTTTATTTTTTGTGGCTTATAAACTCTGTTGTCTTGTTTGTTCTCCGCAGGCTTGATACTATCACAAAATATAGACTGTAAAACATACAAAATTCATGCCGTCGATACATGGACAATCACCTAAATTAGGTCGTGTAAAATCTGCAATAACATCAATAAAATCGTTAAAAATCCCAGACTGCTATGAGTACAGTTTAGTAATTGTTGCAATGAATCTGCTGAAGTCATCCATTTCAGGATATCGCAATACAAAAGATAAAGGTGGTTAGCTACATGCATATGATTTGAACACTCGATATAACTGTCACCTCTATGGCGGCGTAGGATAATCAGGTTGTCATAGTTCTGGCACCGGCAGAGTGAGAATTTTAAATAACAGATTACCCCAGGGCTAATTTCTATCGCCCATCTTGTTCAATATATATGTATATATCTCGGACCTTAGCTATCCTCCCGAAAATTGATATATGCAGATGACCTGGCTTTAGCGAGGAAAAATAGCAACTTTGACGTCAGCAGGTGGAAAGTGAAGCCAAGTATGAGCAAAACAATAACATCGTGCTATCACCTTAACAATAGAATGGCAAACAAAGAGCTAAAGATTTGCCTTAGCGGCATCTTGTCACACTGGATAGGACACTGTCGTTTAAAAAACATGTTTAGTCCATCGCAGCCAACAGAAATAGCATCCTGCAAAAATCATGCGGAACTCTTGGAGCACTTCCGCTTCTATGTTTCGTACATTGACCCTGGGCCTCTGTTTCCCAGCGCGCAGCGGATGAATTTTGCTCGTCAGTGTGGCTAAATAGCTCACATACTGGACTGATAGACGCTCAGTTGAAATCCTCTATGGAAACTATCACGGAATGCATCAAATGAACCCCAACTTATTGGCTACCAACACTCAGCCAAGTAGCTCCTCCATCCATAAGTCCAGAAAATGCCTTTCTGAAAGAATATCTGTTTAGAGAAGAATGCATACTGCAAGCCGAGATAAATCTGTTGAAGGCCATGAAGAGTAATAGCAAGACCTGGATAAACGTAGCAGCTTAAAGAGGAGCAGCGAGATGGATTAGCTAAATTTCATGTATATCTTCGATCTCTCCTTGCACTGCTTTTGGTCCAGAAAACTACCAGATCTAACAGCTTTCCAAATTGAGTCGATAGTTTTAACCCTGCAGTTGAATGGGCAGAAATTTGGGCGACCCAAACACGAGAAGAAGTGAAAATAATCTAACTATTGGTCAAGAACCCCCTGGTTTCGAGCACTACCAAAAAGAATGGTCGACCTTAAGGGGCTTGGATATACACATTTATACATACGTATTTGCCATGTAAAACACGGACTCACAATTTCTCGCATAACTCACTCTATTTTCAAACTACATATACAGGGTGTCCCAGAAATAACACGCCAGAGTGACATGGAAGGTAGATTGGCTTTAGATCTATCAGATAACATCGACATGACCTTAGTAAAAGTTTTCTAGTTTTCGAGATATTACCACTTTTAAGGTTTTTCAAAAAATTCCTACTTTTGCTCCTTTTGTTGTCTGGTATGGCTAAAAGGATTTGCGGAATTACGTTTTTTTTTGTCGGACTACTATTAATAGTTGGCTGAGACGACAGAATATTGATTTCATTGATAACTGTCACGATCTGTTAAAAAAACAACGGTATTCTTAGATTTTGTGTCAATGCGAAAACCTTAACCAAGGTTTAACTGATTACTGTGACAACGAATGAACCCGACTGAATCAGCAAATGCTCTTAAAAAATACCTGCTTAATGCTCTTTCAAAAATAGTATAACATTTATAGGTTCTTTCTACTAAAAATTGAATAGCCCCAAGTTTTGACTTCTACGTCTAAAACGCCTAGATAAATTGTCCTTTTTAATTCGTTGTAGGCATCAAAATAATGGATAGAACATAAAGCTGTCTTTTTATTTCCATTGATTTTTAGTCCCCACCCACTCTTCTACAAAACCTGCATCTTCTTAAAAAAATTTTCCAATAAAATCAATACTCTGTTGTCTCAACCAACTATTAATAGTAGCCCAAGAAAAAAATATAATAAGTCCGCAAATCTTTATAGTCATAACAGGCAACAAAAGGAGTAAAAGTGGGAATTTAAAAAAAACCTCAAAAGTGGCAATATCTCGAAAACCAGAAAACTTTTACTAAGGTCATGTCGATGTTATCTGATTGATTTAAAGCCAATCTACCTTCCATGTCACTCTGGCGTGTTATTTCTGGGACACCCTGTATAATATGTCAGAAGGCGAAGCTCTTTAATGTGCAAAAAAACTCGGAATGCAAAATTATACATTCTATAAATGCCTGTAATTTAACAAACAACACGATATCAAAAAAGGCACAAGCGCAAGCTTTCTTCTTTAATTTGCTCTTTGAGTTCTTAGTGTAAGTTTAAAGGTAACGTCAGGAGCTTGGAAATGCGAAATTCATTTTTATGGTGACCTTTGGACCTTACTTTTGGACCTTTTGACCTTACCTTTGGATTTTTGGACTTATCTCCCCTCATCTTAGACACACACTGGAGAAAGGGAACAGACGACCACGCCTCCTCGCTAACGCAGGAATACGTCTTTTCTTGGATTCTCAATTTTTCGCGCTATACCCTAGACCCTTAAAAAGAATTCGCATGTCGCATGGAGTGTGCGCTGATTCGCTTTTTAGATTAAAAAAGCGCAAGTCCCCACGATGCGTATGTGGAGCGGAACGCCAAACCGTCAGGCAAGAACTTGGCCTTAGAGCATATCCGGGCAACAACAAGGGCTTCTTCCAATCAAGCCATCAGCCGTAGAATGGATTTTTAGACTAGATATTAACTTGTAGCGTAGTTACTACTTAAATCGCATTTTTTTTATTTCGTTTTGTTTATTTCACCTGTTTTACTTTTTTTAAGACTCTTTCCATGCGGCATCATAACCATGCGCTAAATAAATGAATAAGTGTCACATAGCTTATCTACATATTTTGTCTTTGTCGCTTGAGATAAGTAAGAATGTGACAAAAACTTAGGGATAGGCTGACACTTATCAAGAGGTGGTGGAAGGGGCCCTTAGTATCAGGTATTCTTACCGCTATAAGATAGTTTTCTGTTAGTCTGTCTGTCTAGTCTGTTATCATAATTAATAAACTATGTGAATCGAAGGTTATATATGTTGGAGGCAGATGCCGAATTCGGCCCGAGGCCGAAATAATTCGACGTTTCGCGATCTGTTCAAACTAGATTTGCCAGATGCCGAAACAGTGAGCAATTCGGCACCTGACTAACCCAATTTAGCCACGTCGCGAAATGCGCATTTGTTCATTAAGCCGTTGCTGACCGAAACATAATAAACCTAGTTCCTAATGGGGACAGAGGACGCTTAGCTCCTCGTAATATTTTGGCAGTTGTTTTATCAGATAAAGATGGTTTGTACCAACTTGGTACATCAACTGGCATTTTAGAAAAACTATACGCAAGAAATGAATCAATATCAATAATACAGACTTAGATATTTTTTAGATATTTTTTTATTGCGGCCTCCTCAGATATACCAGTTAATACAAAATTCAGTTGGTGAGAATTACCGCAAAGGAATCTGATTATTCTCAAGATTTTATTCGATGCAACTGTCGTAGTAGACAATGTGGTAGGTAACAAAAAATGCAAATGTGTAATGAGTAAGATAAAATGTAATAATCTCATTCGAGTACTTCTTGTCGGAACAAATAAAAATACTAAATTGAGCTTGTCTTGTTTATTTATGACTTGATTGGCAACGGCATAATGTAGAAATGCGCATTTCGCGACATGGCCAAAATACGTTGGTCATATGCCGATATGTGTAATTGTTTCGGCATCTGGCAAATCTGGTTTGGATAGATCGTGAAATGTCTAATTATTTCGGCATCGTGCCAAATTCGGCATCGGTCTACAACATATACCCATTAGAGCTAACGGCTGCAATTGCTTATGCACGCTAGCCTATCCGTCATCTAAGGCTCTTGGACTATATGTACGGTGGAAGCAGGTTCTTTGTCAAAATAAGCAGCTCTCTGTTCCTCCACCCTCCTGCGTATATGTCACCTGCTTCTCGCCTGGCCAAAGTTGGCTCTGATAAACGCCGCCTTCCCGTAGGCTCATTTGTTCTACCTGCCGCCCCACGTAATATAGGAGTATATCAGAACTTGGGCGGCAGCAGATTTGTCTGCACGGGACGCCGAATTTTGTGCTCGAACTTTAGAGGGTTTCGTTTACGACTCTCACTTGTGAGGCGTTAGAAAAGTAAAAAAGAAAGTCAAGTCAACTGACTCAGTACTTGCCACACATTCCGGTGATACCAGTTTATTATTTTCTCATAGTATGAAGCTGTAGTTTGAGATCCCCTCACAACCAAATCATCTCCCGCTTGCCCGCAAAAGAAGTGTTTTATGCCGCTAGGTCTTTCTCTGTGAGTCAATGGACAACTACACAACAAACTTTTCAGTTTAGCAATCCCCTCAACTACCCCGATTTCATCCCCACCCAAAAAAGTAGAAAACGATCAGGAAGCCCTAAAATGCCTGAATCAACGGCTTCCATGTTACACAGTACAGAACATTCTAAAGTAACAGCAATAATAAATTCCTTAGTTTTTGTAAAAGACAACGTTAGGATGGACCTAAAAAGGTGTATTATGCTGCTGATTCTTTCTTTCATAGGTTAATGGAAAGAGAGAATTGGTATAACGAATTTTTGTTTAGCAACCCCAAAATTTGTCGCCTTGGCGAAACAAAGGCTTTATGGAGAAGGTTGCAATGGCTTTCATGGCCTGGTAATGCAATAGTTAGGTTCTTTTAGCCCTAACCCTTCTGTTCCATTTTAGAGATACTATGATATTTGGGATTTGCCTAAAAGTAGTGTATTTTCTCACTTGCTTCATAAAAGCAAGCTTCCATTTGAGACCAGCGGTCGGACGTACCTGAGGTTTAACCCCCGACGGTGAACTGGATGTACACCAGGTAGTCAGAGCCACGCTGGTGTACAGTGCAATTATATGGTAACCAAAGATCCATCAAAGCACAGCATCTAAAGGCGCTCACAAAAGTGTAGCAGACTGCGTGTGTGAGCATAGTCGCGGCCACTGACGTCCCTTTCTTTTTATGGTCGGCCTCCCGCAAAGGCTGAAAGCCTATGGCGCTGTAGAAGCGCTGCGAGAGGACAAGTATCGGTTCACGTTAGATTTGAAACGCTGCAGGTTGTAGCCGTCGGGAAACAAATTCCCCGGCAGCTGATTCCACAGCGTCGAAGTTCTCCAAAAGAAGGAATGCTGGAGGAGACTGGTTCGGGAAGGACCTCGACCTGGTAAGGATGAGCTCGCAGAGCTTCTCTAGTGTTCCTGGTTCGGACGGCCTGTGGTGTTATTATCTGAGAGAGCTCACTCAAACATCTTCCGTGATAGAATCTGTAAAACAGGGATAGGTCAGCCACCCTCCTTCGATGTTCCAGGCTGTGGAGGTCCTTTGTGAGGTTAGGCGTATCGATTAGTCTAATCGCTCTTTTCTGGATAGTGTCCAGAAGCTCTAGAGAGTGCTTCGGAGCGCATCCCCACACATGGGAGCAATACTCCAGCGATGGTCGGATCTCTGCCTTGTAGAGCAGCAGCAGTTGCTCTGGTGTATACAGCTTCCTACAGCGGAACAAAACTCAAAGCTTCTGGGATGCCGTTTTAGCAATACTGACGATGTGGTCGTGCCAAGACATGTTATTGTTGATGTTGATTCCCAAAATCTTGACGAAAGGTGATTCGACTATGGGGTGACCCTCCATTTCCACGGTTGGTAAGCCATCGTGAGACTTCTTTGTAAGTGTTGTTTTTTGTACGTTCAACTGTACTTTATTTGCTAATCCCCATTCGACAATTGTTTTGATATCTGCGTTGATCTGTGAGGCATGCTGCTGTCGCCGATGTACCGTCTCCTGGGATGATAGTGGCTTGCCTGGTTCCATGCACGACACTAATGTACTGTCATCTGCGAGGCTGTAGATTGGATTGGATGTTATTTCCAGCAGCTCGTTGATGTACAGTAGAAACAGTGTAGGGGATAGTATAGATCCCTGAGGAACAGCCCTCGACTACAGCAAACAGAGGTCGGTCGTTCAAAAAGCTATTCAGCCACTGGCGCAGGCCAGGTGGTAGTCCATAAGCAGCAAGCTTGACCAGAAGTCGGTCATGCCATACTTTGTCGAAAGCTTTCGATATATCAAGTGCGACAACACATACAACATACAAAGTAAACTTAAGTGACAGATCGGAATAGGCTCTAAGAGATCCACAACGTATGTCTAGTGTCAAAAATAGCGAGGGACTACCATAATACCTTGAAGACACTGGTGTAGACCAACAAGATATCTTGGGTGCCCATCAACATAGAAGTAGCAGAGTGGGAAGAGGGCCGGCAGGTGTGCCAAGGAAGGTGCAGGACTCCTTCGCTTCCGGCCAAAACCAACTAGTGGTATATCACAATATGGTACGAACAGCTGTCACTTGATGGGTGTCAAATGAGCACCAACAGCACTGGGACTGAGTGGTGAGGAATGTACAGTTTAAAAGAATGTTGAGTGGACCCGACTTGTGTTCTAATGCCGCAGGCACTGTTAGATGGAACAGGAAGGAACTGCAAAAGGTGGTTGGCTTTATAACTGGACATTGGACAGTGCACATCTGCAGAACTTGGGAATCGATATGAATGAGAAAATAGCTAAGTATGTTATCTTTGAATGTCATTACTTGCATGAAAGCAGGAAATTCTATCTGAACGCCGACCAGGAAAGAAGTCACAAGGGCATCGTCCAATGTATCTGAAAGAACTTAAGATGGGACCCTGTCTGATCCATTTGACCGGGGTGCACAATAAGCCCTTAGGCTGCGCGGATAGCATTAAGGAAAATGAACCTTGATCCCTCACCGCTAAAGAAACGTTCCATTTCAATCTAATTGCAAAGCGGGTGAACCGTTTCATGGAATTTTGTTCCTGCAATCTATCAGCAGAATCCACTTGGAACTCAATATATACCTACTCATAATGCCTTTGACGATTTTCTAGTTATTCCGCAATTCTTCTTGGTGCAGCGTAGGTACAAACACGAACAAATACGAGACAAAAGAAAAAACAGTCTGCTCTGCGGTACACAACAAACACTCTTGTGAAGCTGTCTTGCGGAGAAAACGAAATCGTCATAAAAGAAATCTTACATATTCCTTCTGTAAGAGGATAAAATGGAATCAGGTAGGACGTTGGAAACAGTTTTCCTACGCATTTCATCCGCTGTTGTTGCAAAAGGGATTTGTTTGCTGGACGTAGGCAGATATTTCTGAGAATATAACGGACAGGATCAGAGATCCTTGGATAAATGGAGATGAGCGAGAGCTTTGGGACCATAGGTGTAGGCTGATTGTATTCAAGCTCTATGCAGACGCAAAAATAAATCCATTACAGCCAAGCACAAAAAACATCTATGGTAATATCTACGAAATAACTAGTTACACCGTGATAATCAAATAGCAATGATAATCAAGTTTAATTCTCTGAGGCCCACCCACCATGCTGACACCTTTAGAATTTACCTTCTTACTTAATATCCACAATGTGATAAACAAAATATCAAGAATTCTTATGAAACATATCTCCACTAAATTTTGAATATGCTCAAGTTGCTCAAATAATAAGGATCCGTTAACACACACTTAATATAAGCATAATTTAAAAAAAAACTAAAAATCACGCTTTTAAAGAACATCGAACTAAAAGTTAAAAATAATAATTATCAGTTATTTGAGAAATCTAATAGCATATTATTCTATGATAGACGCATCTTATAAAATAAAAGCATGTTAAGAACAGCAGCAAACTACTTGCTCTTAATCCAAAGGAGAGTTACAAGCAAACATACAGGTCAAGCTAATAAAAGTGTGTTGAAAGAACAAAGATTTGTGGTAGCTGGTTTACACGCGGTTAACTATCCAAATAAATAAAAGCCTACAACAGAAACACGAGAATGTGAAAGCTTGCTCGGCAAAGATTAATGGAAGCAGATGTCGCGTGCTATTAGAAATTCAATGGCCGTGCCAATCCATATCGCGAACAGGATCAACGCTTACAAATGGTTTTGTCGTCGGTCCTAAAAATCTAATTACTAAACATTTGTTCCAACATTAAACCTTGTACTGTGCACACTAAATGGACGCTTGAACACTGTTACAAAGTTTACCCAGGCCCGGCACAAACACAGAAGCGTAACATGGATTTAACGATCTTTATGGGATATTCTTAGTGGAACAAACGCACAAAATGACTAACCGTAAAACTTGCTCAGAACTGTATGGAATACTTAACTGTCAGAATGCGATTTTATGTTTATCTAATCACATATCTGATCTAACCGCACAAGTCGTCGTTCTACTTTTCCATTTGTACTAAGTACAGTATGCTCTTAAAGTTAGTATACTCTTAAAAATCTATAAAATTATATCATCTTCGTACATTCCACTGTTTGATGCAATGCTCCCGATTTTATTGACCGCAACCACCCGCGTTTAGTCAACACACCCTCAAAATTTCGATGAGCATGTTTGTAGGCAAATGTACTTATAAATTTTATTGCAGGCTCTACGTCGATCTATACATCTATAACAACAATACCAGTACTTATTCACGTAGGACGAAAATCTTTAATGGTTGTTATATTTCCACACAAAATAATTGCATGTTCAGCCTACCTCTCCCACTCCACATTTATTTTACTTTTTAGCGCATTAAGCAGCGAATAAAAATAATTTTGAACTTTCTTTCTTTGAAGGTCGTTGAGATCATGCACAACTAGTAATTAACACTCAGTTCTGAGGGATCCTTGGGAAGATGTACAAGGAGATTGCAGATTCGACACTTTATATCTCTGAAATTTAGTCCATGATCATTACTAGACATATAGTAGATCACTGATATAAGGGAGAGCTTTATTACAACTTTAGTAGAGCTTGATAAAACAAGATATGACAATATCATTTCCAGTTAAAACACAAAAGCGATAACAAGCTAATTTCAATTATTTTTAAATGATCGAGGCTTTATAAAGAGCAGACACTTTCTGAAGCACCCCTACCTTACCAGAGTCCTGGATCCGCCCCTGATTTGTGCTATCTTAGAATAACTCTTCGCCTTTTGATGCAGAAAGCATAACACTTCACTATTTATCCGATGTTAATCACGCATTTTAATTACAAGCAATTCATTCAAAAAATGTCGGGGTAATCTACAACAGACATGCACTTCTTACCCTCAGTATGGCAAATCATTCAATTATGGCTTACCTGGAAAAGATAAATGTGATTAGAAAAATAAATAGATGAAAGTTGTATAAGAATAACGAAAAGGTTACTGTTATTCAAGTAACAGAAATTTGTCAAATATCTAGTGTCTCGAGACCATGCGGACTGCATGGGCAACCGCGTATCTACCACCCGACTTCGCTAAGCCTGATGATTTCTGTGCTCGATGGTTGCATGAAAAACCATTAAGATATTGATCCATATCTGAGGAAACAATGTTCAGAGAGAAATCAGAGACCTGCATTGAGTTTAAATGATCAGCAGAGACCAAATCACAGATATGTCATCCACTTATCGGAACAAACGTTCATTAAGGTGTTTATTGATTTCTTTATACCCCACTGACAGCAAGCAAAAAATTTAAAAATCAATGAACAGATTTTTTTTTGAAATAATTGATTCTATTTTATCATTCAAGGAATATTACAATTAGGCCAAGTTGGATACATTTTTTTTAAAACATGATGAGGGTAAAGCGGAATGTAATTTGGCGTGAAAATTAACACCAAACTGAATGTACAATTACATGGCTGAATTTAGACGTCCATGGTACCAGTTTTGTCCTTCCACAATATCATGTTTCCTGTCTCATTTTTTACAGATGAGTTGTAAATACTACAAATGCATAAAGTTTGTGCACGTGCAACAATATGCCGTTGATCCTGGTGGTTCCTTTTGTTTGGAGCTGATAACTGATTGTCTTAATAACAGCAGCACTTTCAAGATGAACTGACAGTACCGAAACTGAGGCTGAACGGAGAACTGACCTGACCGCCTAATTAAAAGTAATTTTAGCAAAACTCACTATTCCACGAAGCTGTTGTATAATGGGCGTTCACATTTGAGTTCAGGTGAATTTGATTTAGCGTGGAACCAGTTCCCAGTGTTCTTTCCTGGTTGTCCAACTGAAATTTGGCCCAAGTAAACTAGGCTTAAATCAAATATAACTTAGAAAACTGTCAGGGAATCCAGCAGAAACATGAATGACGAAAGGACAAAATTACGTTTCTATCATATGTGATGGCTATGTTCTCTCTTTTCTATTCATCTGTGACATGATCTCATTATGTGCTCATCGACTGGTTAAACAAGGACGCGGGCATCCGTCGTTTCGTATTTTGGGATTTGAATTGTGAAAAATCAATATCTGATTTCATTGGCTTGGCCATCTTTGTAATCGCTGGAAGCCTGTTGCACGTGGATTTGTAATGAACAACGTCCAAAACTGGCATTAAAGAAATAAATTAGTTTTCAGCATTCAGAAAACATGCTGTGTCCTGTTTCAATCACAGTCTGGCACCACAGAACTACATCCGATTGATAATCAACATACCATGTGTATCAAGAATGACACAAAAATTCTCGGTGAAACATATGACCAATATCTTAAATTTAATAAGCACATTGACAACATTGAGGCTAGACTTAATCAAGCATGCTATGCAATACGCGTGCTTCCGTATCATCTGCCCTTATACGCTGTACAGTCTGCTTACTACGGTCTCGCGTATTCTATTATGTCGTATCAAATAACTATCTGGGGTAGTAGCTCTGCGGCAAACAGAATTTTTATTATACAAAAAAAAATAAGAACCATGTTCAAAATGAAAGCCAGGAAATCATGTAGAGGAGTTTTCAAAAAACATAATTTTCTGACATTCCCCGGTATATGTATCTAGTGCACTTTACTTTTCGTATTTAAACATGAAGAAAATTTTGTAGGAAATGTCTTCAGTCACACATACATATAATATCCACAAAAATCAGAAATATAGTTAGCCATCTCATAAACTGAGTTCTACTAAACAATGCCCAAACTATTCAGTACTTAAGACGTTCAATTTGTTACTACAAAACATACAATCAATTTCATCAGTACATCTATTAAAGAAAACCATTCAAAAAACATATGCGATTTAGAGCCTTACAGTTTAGATTAGTTCTGCGCTCTAGTGAAATCATAAAAAAAAGTTCACCAAATGGTGGCTGTTCTGTTACATCCTTTTATTTCGTATGTTTGTACTATCAAGAAAAATTGTGTGTCATTTACTCTGTTACGTATTTATTTTTTTGACTTGCTACTTCAGTCGCTTTTTTGTAACTGAAAGAACGAATAAATTTCTATTCTATTCTATAACAACACGTTGGACCATTTTTGGCTCAGTATTAATTTTACACCATCCTTAGTAAATCTAAACCGTTTTAAAAATTCATCATTCATTAAAAATAATTTGACCTGTTTCTGTAACGAGGAAGGCGTCTTCTCCCTCATTAAATGATATCTAAGATTTCCATAAAATCTTTATCATCCGTAAAACCTTCTTCTTCTGGCCAATGATTAATATTCGATACATATTCGATATTTGACACAGTGATTGTATCTAGAAGCAAATATAGTATTTTCGCGGGATTTTGTGATTTTTTTTAATATATCCCTATAGGTACAAACACAATGACAGTTTTTTTCTAATTTTTTTATATTAAACAAAAGTTTTACAATATTCTCTAAGACAGTGTTTCAAGGACAGGTATCAAGAACACTAATACACACTGCGCCTAAAAACTGACATTGTACAGACTTACAATAGTGACATTTATTAGGTACATATTCAGTAGTGACAGTTACTACATATTTACATATTTTAATTCTGACGTACGTTTATGGGCTTTTTTGGTCTTTGTACAAATGTTTGAAGCTCATACTTTGATTTTTTAACGTGCTTGGCAGCATATTATAAGTCCTTGATGACTGAGCTATGGGATTATTCAAGCCTTTTGTGGTGTTGACGTTGAACTGATGTATATCATTTTGTATCCTGGTATCGTACTCATGTATAGTATTAATAAAATATATTAGCGTATATCATTTTTGTTTTTTAGTCATAACTTTGTGTATATATTTACCATGCTCCAATTCCAGAAGTTTATCCTAATCCAGGATACCTAATTCCTCATAAAAATCATGTCTTGGTGTAAACCAGTTTTAAATTAAACAGAATCTTTAGTACCTTATCATGCGTTGTCTGCATTCTTCTAAAACTGACTTTTCTGCATATACCCCATACAGGAAGAAGGTATCTAAAATGTGAGGAGATGTATGCATTATATATATCGAGTTTGACTTTACGCGTAAATAATGGTCTGCTTTTACACAGGGCACCAATCATTGAAGTTAACTTTTTTGCCACACGGTTAATATGTTCAGTCCAATTGAGTTTATCATCAATCATTATACCTAAGTACTTAATACAGTTAACACTTTCTAACTCAACATCCTCAATGATAATTTTGGGTACCAAAGTATTCTTATTATTAGGCTTAAAAATCATAAATTTCCTTTTCTCTATATTTTTCTTTAATTTATTACATAATAACCATTAATAATATATCCCCGACCTCTATTTGTCACAACCTCTAAATCACATTTACTTTCCCCTGAATAAAGTAAAACGGTATAATCATCAAAAGTAAAATTGTCACACTCAAGATTCGCACAACGTAAGCTCAAAGTATGTAGTGAGTATAATAGAGGTCCCAAGGTGGACCCTTGGGGAACACCAAACGTACTGTTCAAATGATGACTTTCGCTGCTACCTGTTTTGACGTATTGCCGCCTGTTGACTAAATATGATTCTATTAGTTTATATACTGCACTCCTAAAGCCCATGTCACTTAGCTTATTTAATAAAATATTTGGACTTACATCATCAAATGCTTTACTAAGATCTACAAACGTCAAAATTCTTAATCATAGAACTTATGTGTTGAACAGACAATATTAGGCATTTACCTGAACGGAGCTCAACACAGCATTTAATCCGGGTTTGTCCTGGAACTCGGTGCAATCAAGTTCAACATCTAAGGTGAGTTTAAACTCCTATTGTGCAACCAGGCCTTAGGATCGGAATAGATCAGTGGTTTGATGCCCGTCTCAGTTTCAATGAATATATTGACAAAAAGGTGAATGAATCAGCAAAAATATACGGCTTTGTTGTAAGAAACTGTAGAGTATTCACAAATATAGCAGCGTTTATATGACTGTACAATGCATATGTACGTAGTAGGCTTGAGTATTGTTCATCTGTGTGGAAACCATATAATAATTGTCATAAGCTAAAGCTTGAGAGGATTCAGCGGCGCTTTTTGAAGTATTTATGTTTTAAAGTCGATGGTATCTATCCTGAGCGTGGAATTAGCGAGCAAATTTTACGTAGTCGGTTTAATATGGACTGTTTGGACTTAAGAAGAATTAAGAGCGCTGTAATATTTCTCTTCAAACTAGTGCATGGTATGATTGATTGCCCTTCTCTTTTATTACAACTTGACTTCAGTGTCCCTGCAGTTGAATCGCGGTCGTTTGATTCCTTCCGGATAAAGAGATGGAACGCAGACTTAGGACTGAACTCTCCATAAATTTTTCTACAAAAATTTTTTATTGCATTTCTGGTAGATGTGATATACATGCAGACTTATTAAGTTCTATTTTAGTGATTCATATCACCAAATATATTGATTTTCTCTAGTGTACAGTCTAAATTTTTGTTTGACAAGTGAATACTGCTGATTTATTTTTTTATTTTGAATGTATGAGTGATAAATTGGTGCTTTTTGGTTTCTTATTTTATGTATCTATGTTTGTGGAATTTGTTACTTTTATGTACCATGCTTAATTTGAATTTTGTAATGAGGCATTTAAGCCATTTTTTGTTTTTTTCTTTTTCTTTATTGCTCTTTTATGAATACTTTTTCCTGAAATTGGAACTCCGTTCTGTTGGGAAATAAACTATTTACTACTAACTTTACTATTCCGAAGAATCCGTGGGCTAGCAATGAAGGGTTAAGTACAAAATCAGATATCGGGCATTAGAACGTTAATTTTATACATCCAGTATGTTTTCGTATGCTCCCCAAACTTTTCTCTGCGCCGAACTGCAACTGAAAACTGTTCAGTCGCATTTATGGTCGGCTTTCGGATTTTAAACGGCGGCGGGCTCGCCATGTACATCTGAGAGTTGTATGCCAGCCCCGCCTGCTGGCACTCCAACAGGTCAATAATAAACTGGGTCACTTGGCGGCCCAACGAAACATCTGTCTGCAGTAAAGAACCGCCCGCGGAACGGTCATTGGATAATATGCAACCAATCGTGAAAATTATTATAATTTCCGCTGCACTACGACTGGCCAAAATTAGCAAACGGGTGGGCAAACCACCTGGAAGCTCCCGTGATTCAGCGCAAACAGGGAAAGTCGAGGCAGGCGCCGCACCGTTCGCATGTTGGGGTAGGACAGGTGACCTTGAAGCTGGATTTCCACTCCTAGTCTAAATCTCTAAATGAATTATCGATTCCACGTTGTCTTCCTTAGAGGAGACATATTAAAGTAGTTCCATCAGCAGGCTAGGTGACGGAGTATACTTGCTATACTTGTAATACGGTATGCGATTCTGAACATATTTTCTGTGGGTGCAGTAAATATAACCGATAATCAAACCATCAGCTATACTCAACCTTAACCCTTAACCTCGTGTGGCCTCAGAGACGATCCACATTGTCAGCATCGTATTGTTGTAAAATGGTGGTTTAGTACATTCGTAATATTATGCGTGCATTGCTGTATGATAATAATAACTAGATATGCATTTCAAAATTTTAGAGCTAGTCATGTAACTTACACAATTGCTGTGTTTTTAGACGTAGGCATATTTCTGGTGAAAAATATGATTCTTTTTTGACTTAATAAAGCTAATTTTCAGTCTATACCTATTTATGTGCTACTATATCATTGTATACAGA
Source organism: Callosobruchus maculatus (assembly GCA_951848785.1). Lineage (NCBI taxonomy): Eukaryota > Metazoa > Arthropoda > Insecta > Coleoptera > Chrysomelidae > Callosobruchus > Callosobruchus maculatus. The sequence continues at coordinate 20,841,144 of CATOUR010000014.1, read as the reverse complement.
TGGATTTGCGAGGAAAATAAGAAAATCTTGGCTCTGCATGGTACAAAGGAGTAAAAGAGTAAACTTGGACGCGTCGTTTCATCGACTACTCGCAGTGACGATCTCTTGATGACTAATGCCATTCTGAACAAACGTCGGTGTTGTTATGTCGACTGTATGCCATCCAGTCATACTTAGATTAGATGGAGTGGCAACGTTCTGCATGAAGCGGTATTCCATTTATGGCAGTGTTGTAGTATCACCTCTTCTGACAGACGATGCGCCCGAGGTTAAGGGTTAATAAAAAAATATGGACCTTATGAACAAGGTAGACCCCGTTCTAGGAACTTCCCCGACCCAAGTGGTTGTTGTTCATACATTTGAGTATTTTAATGTATTTAATTTTCTTAGCTTCTATTCCAGCAAAAGTAAACATGTGATATACCGTTTTACACATAAATACACATTCTCCTTGAAGTGGTGCTATCAAATATAATATTATGTTGTGTTACATCTTCTTGTGCCCCTCCCTTTTCTACCCCCGTTGTCCGATCGGTAGCAAAACTTTTTCAGTTCGAAACGGACCTTGCTAATTCCAGGTGACTGAATTTGGGAGCAATCCCTTGAGGCATTTTTGAGTAATCGTCCGAGAGCCAAATCGCAGACACACAGCACATCAAAAAACCAATGTTTTCCAATTTTTTCAAACTTGGTCGCTATAAAAAGGTTATCATTAGAAACAAAAATCTAGTTTCTGGTCATGTTTATGATTTTACGAAAAAAATTAGTTTGCGTATACAATCAAAGGTATACCCCAGGATTTCAAATAATATAAGGACTTAATTTGCATAGAAAAAACTATTTGGTGCTATTTGAAAAACAAGAGTTAAGGGTCAGTTTTAAGGGTTGAAGTAGAAAAAAAAACTGTTTCAAGCATGGTATGGTAAATTTGGTAAACCACATAGAACTTTAAAAAATTCTACTGTTTTCGTTCGAACTTCTTTTTGTTACGAGAATATCACGTGTCAAGAAAATTCATTCTTTCATGTAAATTGATAAAATAACAAACCCAAAAGCTGATACTGTAATTAAAAAAAAAAATCACAGTTACAATAATACCGCTCTCGCCCATAGCGTTGAAAATAGAATCAGTACTTAAAATGTGAAATTACTATAATTATTATCACAGTGAAAAATCGATATTTTGCTGATTTGTTTAATGGCATCGGCTGCAACACTCACTAGCCACTTCAGCTCATGATTTCCATGGTACTTACACACAAATTGTATATTACTACGGACGAGCATTGCTTTTATGGGTTTCCGTACGTTCAATCTTATAATCTGTTAGAAAGGACCAGTACTCTGTAGCCATAGCAGAAGTGATTCTGTTCTCCTTGGACTACATAGTGTTCAAAGTTTGGGTAGTGATAATAGATCTATCTAAACATACCGTTTCAAATACGTGCTTCAACAGTTCACGTGTGATTTGTTCTATTTTATTTATTAACATAAAAAAAACAGTACTAAGATTTTAGATGCGAAAAATGCATATCGTTAAATAAAACACATCGCTCTTTATACCTACATAGGCACATCGGTACAGGGGCAATAGGGAATAATGTGTAAACAGAATTAGATGCATTATGATTATAAAAGTGGGTACAAATTTGCGCGCCGCGAATCCGCGCCGTGTATACGCCGCGCGTTCGTTACGCGTTAGGCGCCACCGAATGTACACGGCCCAAAAGCCAAATACATACAGGGTGAGTTTTTAGTACCGGCTCGGTCGATAACTCCACTACTGTGGAAGTAGTAGAAAAAAGTTGTACATAAAAGTTGTAGCCACGGATATGCTCACTGCTCAACAAATATTTTGATTTATACAGAGTGATCCATAACTACGAGGTGATGCAAACATATACTTTTTTAAATGAGATGCTTTATATATGATCCCAGTTTTAGATTCTACTAAGATATTATAACGTCATACAGGGTATTTCAAAAATTATGACCATTTTTATATCCAAATCGCTGTCAAACGAACGTACTGTATATAAAAAAGTAATTAATAAAAAATAATTTTTTTACATGAAAAGGCTAAAAATATCCTCTAGTTTTAAAATCAGCTATAAAAAAGCCCGCGACGCATATTCGTATACAGAGTGATGTAGAATGCAAAATCCAGATTTTCGCTTTTTCTTTAAATGTAACCTCCAATATTTTATTATACCAAAGAATTGCTTTTAATGTGCTCTTTCATCCTTGTATAGCATCATTATGGTTATGTTCACCAGTTACATCTATAAAATATTGAATTCCGCTTAGACAACGAAAAAGAGAGGACGGAACGCGCGACTGACATTTCTGTTACCAAATGGCACCAAAAAACTACCAAAATTTAGCTGTCATAAGTGATTCCTGGCTCCTTCTTGCAGCTGTGGCTTTTACAATCGTAAGCTGCGCATCTTACCAATATGCACACTACAATATTTTACAATGATTGGTATTAAGAATGCTAAATATAAAAAAATATTTTGGTGGCTATTCATTTTTTCATTTTCGGTAACAGCTAATGACAGCTGATTCATATAACATCAAACGGGCGTGCGGTATCGCCGCTCTTTCCTTAACTAAGGAATTCCGTGTCTCAAAACAACGAATAGAGTCATATGTCAGAATAGTGCTTTGGCAGTGCCGCGAAACAAGGCATCCATAAATAGTCGTAGACACTACTAAGGCTATTACTGTCAGGCGGTATTTTTGTCTTAGATGTCAAATACGGCCAGGAATTATTAGTGCCTTGTTGCATCCCGTCTTCAATAACTCTCTATTATCTCCTAGATTGTGTGACCAAGTTTTTATTGTACGAAATGCATGGAAAATATACCGCTAAGGAACACACAAAGTAGTAGAACGATTTTACTCACAAGATTTGCATGGGTAGGCGAGAGAGCGGTAGATTTTTTCTGCAGATATTTGTAATTTAAGTTATATAATAACTAATATAACCAATATCTTGATACAGCCGTTATTTCTCGTGTTCAGATATGCGTGGACATAAATGGTTCGTAATTTCAATGCATGCAGCTTTAAATACAATATATAGACTTGTGGATATGGAATGAAGAAAATTGGATTTCTTTAACCATATTTTTGAATATCTACCTGGAGGTTGCTCAGACATCCATTTATTTTTGAATTTTGAAATCTCTGAATTATTGTAACTATGGGCAAAAATGGATCATCAAATAAAAGCTGAGATATTGATACAGGAGGATTTTTTTCCGATATGTGCTTTACAGACCATTGATTCTTTACCCTACCCTACGCTGGTTTTTTAAGTTCCTTACAAGGTTGATTTAATTAACATGAAAGTGTACCTGTACCGCCTACGTTTAGGTAACTATTCTCGAGTTTAATATTTTGGGATACTCATTTGTAGAGATACCAAATTTTCTAATAGCCTTATTTTGTATAGTTTCGGCCTAACTAATCAAAAGATAAAGACATTTCTATGTTTTTTTTAAATTGACTGAGTGTTAGTAAAAGCCACCCGTAGTTTTGTGTTTGGTTTCAGACGAATCCAAAAGAATTTTTCATTTCTAGCAGGTCTGAGCTGTGATAGTTGAACCTAGTGAAAATAATATCGCTACGCCTTATGCATGTTGTGCTGTGCTTATTGCAACTGGTGTTATGTTCATGCGTTAAATGTTTTGCAGATATGACATTAGAATATTGAAATAAACCTCTGAATAGCACATACAACGCATCTACCATATAAGTAAAACTAGTTGCTCTTACACAGGCAGCACTACTGATCATGGAATTAAAATCGTTGGATGAAATTGTTTAGATTTAGAGTTTCCTATAACCTAGAACAATGATTATTTCAAATATCGTGTACGTCATAGGCGCAACTGCTTTGTTCCTGTACCTCTATATACAATGGGTGTATGGAACTTGGAAGAGACGTGGATTTAACTTCCTGGAACCAGAGTTCTTTTTTGGGAATACCAAAAAGGCATACAAGAGGGAGATCACAAGGTGTAAGTCAGCACTATTTATTAGTACAGCTATGCAAATATGCTTCAATTCAAGTGTTGGCTAGTTTAGAATAACTTATAGATAAAAATGATTTTGTCCTATGGTGTCACCAAATAAGATATTAAAATGCCTAGATTATCTGAGGAGCTCAAGTCAACTGTTAACCAATTCGCCGTATACACCGGTTATTCTAATTTCATAACCGAAATCATAAGCAACAGGGTTAAGTGAAAGACCACAGGGTTAAGTGGAAGACCAGCCGTTCTACTGAACGAAAGCTGAACTTCGCCTTTTCTATATACCGAGGTGTAACAAATGCATGTAGTCAATGAATAAAGATGGCTATTATTATTATTATAACTTTATTTTTCAAAATATAGTTTTCTATGCATCCGTTTTACCAAGTCCAGTTCTTTAGGTACTAGGAGTGGACTTGCTTGAATTCAAATTTTGTTATAGACTAGTGTTGGCCGAACGCAATTCTGTATAAGCCCAGCACTTTGAAAATTATAAATAGAAATGAAAATCTTTTTATAGTACAATGTTTTGTGAATCTCAAATTTTTCCATTGTAACTTTTAAAAATAGGTTTTATGGAACGTTTTTTTCTTCCCACGCATCGGAAAATTTTAGTAGAATAAATTTGTTCCAAAAACATTTATTTAGATCCTAGAAAGAAACGTGTGTGTAACATGCATATCAATAAATATTTTGGTAAGGACAGATCAAAAAAAGGTTTAGCTACCATGGCGCCGCTAGAGCTGTTTCAACAAAACATATTTGATTAGTACGTTATTATAAGAACTTTTTATCTAGTTTTAAACATCCAAAAACATTTTTATACTGACCGCAGGCTTCGTCTCAAGGCGCGAACTTCATTCATCGTTTATTTTCACGATTAGCTGGAAATCCAGAAAAAAATAATGGTAATGGGTATCAGAGTAGGACGTCATTGGTGTAGCTAAAATTCTGACGTCACATGGGCTTGGTTTTGTTCGGGAGATGTCGGAGCGTATTCGGTACTGGATTAAAAAAAAGATTTTTTGATATAACCCGAAATATTGCGAAAAAAAGACAAAAAACAGTTTTGCTTTAGAACTTATATTTATCACAAAAAAAATATGTTTTTTTTTCAAAATCACAATTCTCCATGACACAGCTGAACAGTACGCGGAACACTACAACAAAATGAAGGAAAGAGGCTGGAAATTTGGTGGAATATACGAAACCCTTAGGCCAGTATTTATACCTGTAGATTTGGAGCTTGTGAAATGTATATTGCAAAGTGACTTTTGGCATTTTCCAAACCACGGATATTATTGGAATGAGAAAGTCGATCCACTCTCCGCAAACCTATTCAATTTGGAAAATGAAAGGTGGAAGAAAACCAGAGCCCAAGTTACACCGGCTTTCAGTATAGGTAACATAACATGTACTGAAATATTTAAAAAGCCTGATTATCATCGTGCCTAAAATTTTTAGAATCTTGCTTATTATTTATGTAATTTTTTTGATGGATCTCTTATGGTACCTATCTGTTCTTTTGTATAAACTGCTTTTCTATAAACAGAGTCATATTTATATCTCATCTAGATCGTATGTTTGAAGGGAGCAGCCCGTTTTTTTAAAATTTACTTTTTTATAAGGTTATCCCTTAAACATTGTTATATGTCATCTATACTGTGTGTCCGAAATTGGGATCCTGGAAACAGTAAAAGATAGAAACAGGGTTAGATGGAAAAGGTTTTTGTGGTACCTATTTAATTGCCAATTCATCGTGCTTCAAAAGGGACTTCAACTTTGTTCGTTTTCGAGATATTTTTCAAATTTAAAAAAGTAAAGTTTGCCAAGTGCTGAATTTTTTTAACTTCAAAATATTCTCAAAAACTATAAAAATATTTTTAGGACAACCTCTCAGAAGCAACACATCACTGAATTCAGTATTAACTTTCGACATTTCATCACTTTCTTTCTTGTGGCAGCTATTTTGTTTTTCAGCACGTTGAGGAGGAAAATGAAGTATGGGAGTTTATGAAAATACTTTATCTTTATGTCGAATAAAAAAATATTTTTTTTGTCGGAGTTGGATATAACCCCTCAGCGTATTTGATGTTGCTATTCTGAATCTGGCAAATATTTTTATTTAATAGCATGTTATTTTGTTTCGATAAAAGACGGACAAATATCCAGTGAAAATGTACAGGAGTCTCACGTGTTAGTGACTTACTTTTAAAAGCCAACCTCGACCGTAAAGGTATAAAAAAGATAATATTGAAACATAGTTTTTCTACCTCTTATACTTTTCAAGACCTTAATGCAGTCCCTACCAATTTCGGACACACTTTATAGGCTGCGAGGTAAGTTTACTTTATCAGTAGATATATTTTTTACTTATATACTTTGTTGTGACCTTGATTATAAAAGTCCTGATGGTTGAGTTGAAAACTCACGATACTCTGGTACCCCACTAACACATTATGTTTAGCAACTAGCTATGAGGTGTTACTAAATAAGTAGGGATTGTATACAATTACTAGCTTCTGTGTCACCTCATACCATTTTCTCTGCTCCATATATATTTCATTCTAGGAAAAATCAAAATGATGTCCCAAACCATCTTCAAGTGCTCTGAAGATCTTGTGGATGTTTTTGGAGACCACGCGAGGTCACACACATCTATGGATGCTCGAAATGTTCTGGGCAGATTTGCTACGGACGTTATTGGCAACACTGCTTTCGGTATTGACGTGAATAGTCTAAAAAATCCACAGGACACTTTTAAAATGTATGCTGAAGAGGTATTTTCAATGGGGTTTATCCAGGTCCTGAAACTTTTCTTAAAGATAAATCTGCCCAGGTCCATATTACATCTGCTCAGACTAAGAACGAATGCGAAGGATGCCGAAAAATTCTTCATCGGCATCATCGCAGATACTATGCAGTATAGAGAAGAAAACCATGTCAGTCGAAGAGACCTTCTGCATCTATTACTACAGCTGAAGAATACTGGAACACTTATAAGCGAGAATTACGTGCCCTCCAAAGAAATCCAAGGATCTTTCCTTACCACAATTGGTATTGCTTGTCACGCCTACACTTTTTTCGTAGCAGCTTATGAGACATCCGCTTCTACCATGACATTTGCTTTATATGAGCTAGGTCTGAACCAGAAGTTACAAAATGATCTCAGAGAGGAAATCTTGAGCAAGATGGAAAAACACGGAGGCACGGTTTCGTATGATGCTATTATGGAGATGAATCTCTTGGATAAAGTAGTGCTTGGTGAGTAGCTTCTGAGCCTTTGTATTATCTATAACATTTTTAGAATAAAAATCATTATGTCATAACCTGTACGTAATCTTGAAATGCTTATGCCAGAACTAGAAGCCCAGATGTAGACGAGTTATATCATTCCACAGATAATAATAAACGTTAATATTATTCCTTCACCAACCGCAGAAAAGTTAGATTTAATAGGAATCCAATGAACTGCCATTAGCAAATAACAAAAATGGTGTTCCTCATATCTTCATCTCTTAATAATTTACATATGATCATGAGGTTTTATGTTGAGGAAATAATAAAATTGTGGTGTACTGGTATCAAGTATTCACCACTTCACCTCCGTTTTCTTTTCTGGGGCTTGAAAATAAGTTAAATGTGAAATATACTCCTTCCATTGTAACCCCTTCAAACGTACGTTCAAACATAAATCGTCAGCTGTCGGGGAGGTTCGGATGATCTTTGGCTTTATGTCATAGTTCGACTGTCAGTTTGTCATTCTGTCGGCCTGGTCACCCAGAAACCAAACAATGTTATAGAGAAAAAGGAAAAAAGAGAAAGAGTGGAAGGAAGAAGAAGAGCAAAGAAAGAGGTGCACGTGTCAAAGTAGGCATCGTTAAAATAATTAGGGTAATTTTGAAGTTATAAAGGCAATTTTGTTGGGATCAGATGTTGCTAAAAAGTAAATTTATATGATCCGAAGTTCCACGATCCAACGTCTGTTATAGTGCAAGCACTGCCTGGAATGCTTGCGGACTTGCAGTAAAGGGTTCACTATGCGATTCTGCTTGTTCACAGCGCCGCTGCGCCTGTGTTCTGTTATAGTCCTTTAAATAAAGAATATCGAGATCTTTATGCAGGTTTTACTTTAAAACATGCAAAGGACATTTGTAATAGCTCTCGGGATCCAGCATTGGAGTGCCTACCTGTAAAGCTCGCATGTACGTGTTAGTTACAAAACACCAGGCCTCACATGCACGATTGCAGATCTAATCATAATTTAGTACAGCCAAATTTTGTTAAACAGACTTAATTTTGAAGTTTTACATTGCAAAGGGTAAAACTTTTAAAATGTTATTTGTAGTTTTGCTTTATCTCAGTATCATTTCGTCTTGTCTTGACGGAAGAGCTCAACCGTAATTGGAGTACTGTTAATAGAGACATCTAGCGGGGCTTCTTCTTTTTTTTCTTTCATATGCCGTATCAGGTCCTCCTGACGTTGGTGATCACTATGGCTAGAGCGGATCTATCTTCCGCCATACGGAACGGTTGTGCTGCACTGCGTATTTCCGCTCATTCTCGTATATTACGGAGCCAAGATTGTTGTCGTCTCCCAGGTCCCCTTCGACCGTCGGGCACTGCGACGCTTCTTGGTACAATCATGTACAACAGACAGTCTACGAGATTTTGATGAGCCACCTATTCGCCCACTCTAGTACTTCATGCACCACTGTCTGTTGTACCCTGTCATGAACTAGACTGCTAAACCACGACTAGGCCACTAGTGTGGTGTTAACAATAGAGGGATAGATTTCACAGTTGCTGGGGCTAGGGAGATCGTGAACGAAAAAGGAATAAAGTATTGGTGCAATGACCGGACCCTGAGGAACACTGGCCTTGATAGGCTGTATTTTCGACAATACATTGTCAACTTTAATATAAACTTTCCTTCCTTCTAGGAAGGATCTCAAAAGTTTTTGGAGCCAAAAGGGACACCCCTTTTGGATTAATTTATGGAGCGACATAAAGCTATGGTTACGCTTAATTGAAGCAGTCGGCATTAATAGTTATAATCCAACCCCTTCAAAGGAAATCAATGGAAGCGGTACATATTTTAAACGATTTGAGCCTTTCCTTTCACAGCATTTGAAAAGATTTTTGGACACTCGAAGCCTCTGTACTGATTTCCTTTCCTCATAACTTTTGACCAGATTATTTTCAAACTTAGCGGTGTGTTGAGGATAACAAATTAAACGAAATGAAGTAAGTGTAAGCACCTATAATTTTAGAGACCCTAAGACGGTACGCCATAGGACCACACCTACCAAGAAAATGTGTGAAAAGATATAAACTACCAAATACAGAACTTTACTTAGAACCAGGTGACATGATAGTTATACCACTACAAGCAATCCACATGGACCCCGAATACTATCCCGAACCAGATAAATTTGACCCAGAACGGTTCAGTGAAGAAAACAAGCTCAAAAGGCATCCTATGGCATATATACCATTCGGAGAGGGCCCTCGACAATGCATAGGTAAACTTGAAATGTTTCGCTACTTTTCACTACCAGTCATAGTGTAGTGTAGTATAGCTTAATAGGTACGATTCCAAAATAGAGACAGGAAGGAAGTAGATTGTTTCTGTTACTCTGTCAGCCTCTGAAACCATTCTAGGAGCTTTATCCGGTTAAATGCCAGCATTTACTCCCTCCTATATAAGAACTCTACAATCAGTACTACTCATGTTTTTAACTTGTCTGCTAGCGGAAAGCACTCGACTACTACAATCAGAAAGCGAATGACTCACTGTATCTTTCATCTCATTTATACATGTTAGGGTTTAAACGATCATAATTGTGTGAAGAAGATGATCAAATACTTGGATATCAATCCCCTGGTTTGCATGCACCTAGCAGGTATAGCAATACACTGAATAACTCTATGACAGCCCTAATTCGTTTAAGCTGTCATTTGTCCATAACTTTGGTGATACTTTGCTGTCAAGCGTTTTTGTAAATATATGGACTTAGGATTTGAATGAAATTTTCTATCATTTTGTGCCAAAAATAAATGTCTGATGCCAAGACTTCAAAGACATAGAGGGAGTAGTGACCATGCATCGGCGACAATGCTATACGTATACGCCGTGGCCCAGGTCGAATCCCGAAATATTTAAGGGATAATTTCTGGCAACGACTTATGATATAATAGGATTAAATTATATGTTTAGCCTTAGTAGCAAAAAAATTGGAATTCCCTTGATTAGATTGCGAATTGGTTGATATCTGGGCCTCTTTATCATCTTCGTACCGTACAAGCAATACATCATATTATGATATTTGCTGTAAGCAATCGACAAAACATCCAAAACACCCTTTAGCGTAATCGGACCTTCCCCGTTTTTGCAAGGAATTCCCGAAAGTGAAAGTGGGCCACATACGTTTCAGTTATCTTTACAACCAAACTTCAAACTTTGATTTTTCTGGAAGAAATGCAAATTTCAGAATAATTCCTTTTGATACCGGCTTCACATTCAGAAACATGCAATGCAATTTCTTTTTTCGGGATTCGTCCTGGGACTCGATTTATATTTTACTCTGTTATTGTCACTTTCAGGTTGGCGTTTCGCAATTTTACAAACAAAAATTGCACTTGCTGCGATTATTAGCCGATTCAGTGTCAGTGTCAACAGTAGGACCGAGTCTCCAATAAGATACTCAGTGAATTCCGGTATAAACCAGGCCAGAGGAGGAATATGGTTGAATGTACATAATATAGAATAAAATAGTTCATGAGAAGTAGTTGATTTTATTGCATCAAAACACCATCTTAATTTCATAAAAAATTAAGTCAAGTTGATTGACTCAGTACTCTTCTCACGTTATGTTGATACCAGTTTATCATTTTTCTCCTATTATGAAGCTATAGTCTGATATTCCAACACAAAAACTCTTGTAAATAGTTTATAACATGTCACTCTGTAGAAACTAGGACGAACAGTTTTTACTCTGCAATCCATAAATTATGTCCCAGTTACATGGCGTGTCGATTTTCCGGTACTTAAAAACAGATTATATTGCAAGTATCAATCTTTAAAATGCAATGGCAGGTGTTCTGTAGATACAAATAATGCCGGAGATTCACAATGATACTATCCGGGAGCCCATTCCATCTCGGCTCATATTAACCACTCCACAAAAAGTTACAAAATGATCAGAGGTCCTTAGAGTACCCAGAAATAGAGTTAGAACCGTTTTTATATTGTAATTTCCCTATTTTAATTTAGTTTCACCGCCACTAACACAATAGACTTTATCGATCTCTACTACGGTTTAGAAATTTCATTCCTATCAGTTTAGTGATAAGCTGCCATATTATAGAATTATCTACAACTATACAATTTCAAAACTTATTTTTTGCCTTAGGATAAACCTGAAAATTATAATTATGTCGTTATTTAAAAATGACAATGAAGAGCCCACTACGAATACCAAAAGAAACATCTTCCCCTACTCCCCAACTAACCCAGTTTTACATCCTCTAAGAGAATGTGAAAAATGATTAGAAAAGTCCAAACCGCCTAAAACTAAGTTTGAGCTGTTTCTTTGTTATTGCCACTCCGCTACTGACACGATTTCTAAAAACCATACAAATTTTTCATGATCGCCACGGTAGTAATACTCAAAATTTCATTGAAACCAATTCAATAATTTCCAGAATATACAATACAGAACGGTCTAAGGTAATACTCGTATATTAACATCAGAAAATTTCAAGTCTCTTGGTTTCTGCAACCCTGGCTCCACACATGCGTTGTTTGCCTACGAGTAGTCGGGATATTCGGGCAAACATCGTATGTGAACACCAATGTTTTCCCTCTGGTGTCGGAAAATGAACACAGATCAAAGCATCCGAATATTCGTTCTATGTCCGCTCTGTCGCCCACACGTGCGCTGACAAATAATACATTTTACTTCTCACTCCAATAGGTGAGGGTAGAACTGTGATCGTGAAAATTTTCGATTCTGAGATAATACGCATGCTGGGCGTTTTATCTACATATCGAAAATTCAGTCATTTCCTGCAGCTACCGTATCATTATCCATCGTGAAGTGGACGTAAAGCAAGTGAGGGCGAGACGAATACTTTCCGCAAGCAAATGTTTGTCCATAACTATTTGTTTCTGAGGATTCACAAAACATCCATTTATTTTTACACACATGTGTGAAGCCGAGATAACAAGCAAGGTAATGTTCCTATGGACCTAAAAAGTCTATTATGCTGATATATCTTTCTTTGACAGGTCAATGTTGTATTATGAATACAACAGTTTCTTTCAGTTTTTTTTTACCCCCCACACCCTAACCACCCCAATTTCAACCCTACTGGAAGAAAAGTAGAAAATAATCACGAATCCCTTCAACTACAGTTTGAGGAATATTTTAAATGTTTGGCTTTTTGCTAAACTCCGTCGCCCATGCATCGATTTTCAAAATTATAGCAACATTACCAACCAAGACACCACAGCACATCGCTTCCCAAATTTAATAACAATCCATGCATTGGTTACTGAGGTTACGAGGATGAAAAAATGTCTACAGGGTTATTCACGTTATTCGACACGGAGCATTATGGCTAAAGTGTTTGACAAAAAATAAATTAATACTTTGGAATGGATAGAGACCCATAAAGGCTACATCTTAAAAATATTTTCATGTTATACAGGGTGTCCCAAAAGCACGAAATGTATCGAAGTTATGTTTTTTTAAATGGAACACCCCGTATATTATTGCATATTCAGATTCCTTGATGAATTCTATTGTGACTTTATGTATCATGCATGGGACATAAAGCGAACCGTTTAGGTGTAAATCACCATTTTCGGTATAAGCAGATATCAGGAAAAAATTGAATATCGCAGAGATTATAAAATTTGGAAGGCTGTGACTTTGCCGTATTACTAAGCATAAAATGCGCCAACTTTGGTTAGACTGTCAAATTTAAATTACGTTTATGCTTGGAGAAATCGGTCGATGAATTAAGGAAACTTCGATCAGCGATAGCTTGATTTCTTCAAATGGGAATGCCTAATTTTTTGTATACGGTTAAAAGTAGAATTTGATAACCTTTCTAATGATATAAGGTTGTGCATACCAATCTCTGGTAGTTTTCATTTAATTTTAAATTTTCAAACAAATCGGCGTTCGTCAATTTTCCTATTTATAAGCAACGTAGCAGGCCATGAAATATAAACAAAAACCTGTTCAGATAGAAGAAAACAACTAACTTAGATGAAAAATACACACGAACTAGACTAAAGGTACAAGATTATAAAAATAACTCACAACAAACAAAGTCTAACCAGAAACAACGGCGGTAACATATCTTTGGTCAAAGAGAAGCTGGAGTATGACAGAAATGGATTTTTTCACGGCCTACTAGCTACTGCAATGTACTAGAGATTGGCAATTTCCAAAACCGTTAAAAATTTTGAAATAAAGTAAAAACTACTAGAGAACGTTGTAAGCAGTTTATTATTTTCATAATAAAATTTCACATTTAATGATATAAAAAAGTATGCAATTCTGTCAAAACTCAAGTCAAAAGTACCGCTGACTGGAGTTCTGAAAATTCTTCAGTACCTATTAGCAAGGTCGCAGACGAATGATGAAGAATGAATTAAAATTTTTTCAAATTATAAAACATAACTTAAATGGCAGAAAATTTAAATCTGATTTGTCAGTATTCCTTTTTTGCAATATTGCTAATAGATATTGAAAAATAGAAGGGCTCCAGTCAGAGGTATCGACTTCGACGCAAATTAAGTACTTTTTTACACCATTACATATGTTTGATAGTTGCGTGCTGGAGCAACAGTCGCTGGTTGTTTCTGTTTCATATGAGGGTTTTTGACTGCCTTGGAAATTCTTAACCTCTAGTAAATTGCGGTAGCCAGTACACAGTAAAAATATTTATTACTGCCATACTCCAGCTTCTCTTTGACCTTAGAGATGTTATCGCAGTTGTTTCTGGCAGAGTTGATTTGTTGTAAGGAATTTTTATAATCTTGCGCCTTTAGTCCAGTTAGTGTGTATTTTTCAGCTAAATTAGTTGTTTTCTTCTAGCTGAACAGATTTTTGTTTATATTTCATGGCCTGCTACGTTGCTTATAGGTAGGAAAGTTTAAAATCGCCGATTTGTTTGAAAATTTAAAATTAAATGAAAACTACGAGAGATTGGTATTCACAACCTTATATCGTTATCAAGCTTATCAAATTCTACGTTTAACCGTATAAAAGAAATTAGGCATTCCCATTTGAAAAAATCAAGTTATCGCTAATCGAAGTTTCCTTAATTCATCGACCGATTTCTCCAAGCATAAACGTAATTTAAATTTGACAGTGTCATCGAAGCTGATGCATTTTATGCTTAGTAATACGGCAAGGTCACAGCCTTCCATATCTTGTAATCTCTGCGATATTCAATTTTTTCCTGATATCTACTTATACCGAAAATGGTGACTTACACCCTAACGGTTCGCTTTAGGTACCATGTATGATACATAAAGTCACACTAGAATTCACCAAAGAATCTGAATATGTAATAATATACCTTGTATTCCATTTAAAAAAACTTTGATACATTTCGTGCTTTTGGGACACCCTGTATAACATGAAAATATTTTTAAAATGTAGCCTTTATTGGTCTCTATCCATCCCAAATTATTATTTTCTTTTTTATCAAATACTTTAGCCATAATGCTCCGTGTCGAATAACGTGAATAACCCTGTATAGACAAACAGGGAAACCGACAGAACACAGGCAGATCGACAGACATACCGACGGAAATGGATGCCGTGGATTTTCATTATGTAGATATCATAAAACGCCCAAAAAGCGTATTATCTCAAAATCGATCAAGATCACAATACTCCCCTCATCTGTCGGTGTGGGAAGTAAAATAACGTGAGGTTGACTGACACAGTACTTCCCACTCATTTTACTTCCCACACCGATAGGTGAGGGGAGTATTGTGATCGCGAAAATTTTCGATTTTGAGATAATGCGTTTTTTGGACGTTTTATGATGTCTGCATAACGAAAATCCACGTCACTCATTTCCGTCGGTCTGTCGGTCTGTCTGTCGGTCTGTCTGTACGCGTTTTTCTAGCCACCTAATCTCAGTAACGCCTGGATGAATTGCTATGAAATTTGGGTAGCGATATGCTGTGGTGTCGTAGTAGGTAATGTTCCTATAATTTTGAAAATCGGTGCATGGGCGGCGGAGTAATTAGCAAAAAACGAAAAATTTTAAATATGCCTCAAACTTAGTTTTTAGGCATTTTAGGTGTTCCTGATCATTTTCTACTTTTTTTGGGTGGGGGTGAAAATTGGGGTGGTTGAGGGTTGGGGGGTTGTAAAATTGAAAAATTTGTTGTATTCATAATAGACTACCCACTGACCTGTGAAGAAAGACCTGGCGACATAAATAACTTTTTTAGGTCTATCCGAACATTGCCTTATGCCTGTTACAGAAACTAAAGGACTTAGAATTTTTTCCGATGTATACATCCGAGTATTGCTTTGGATCGTTCTATATTATATAACGAAGAAACTGTTCAATTGATTTTAACGAAATTTTGAAACAGTATTACTACCGTGTCGAGGATGGAAAATGCGTATGGTTTTTATAAATCGTGCCAGTAGCGGCGCAGAAATAATAAAAAAAACTAAAAATATAAAAACAGCTCAAACTTCGTTTTTAAGTCTTTTAGAAGTTCCTTATCATTTTCTGAGTTTTTTTGGGTGGGGGTGAAATTGGGGTGGTTGGGGGGTGGGGGGTTGAAAACCTGAAAAATTTGCTGTATTCATAATAGGCTGTCCACTGACCTGTGAAGGAAGATCTAGCGACATAAATCACCTTTTTAGGTCCATCTGAATATTGCCTTGCCTATTACCGAAACTAGGAGGCTTAGAATTTTCTGTATACGTACGAGTATTTATTGCTTTAGATTGTTTTGTATTTTTTAACGGGGAAACTATTAGATTGATTCTAATGAAATTTTGAAACATTATTATTATTATTACTGTGGTGAGGATGGAAAACGCGTATGCTTGTTAGAAATCGTGTCAGTGGCACCGTAGCAATAATCAAAGAACTAAAAATATGAAAACATTTCAAACTTCGTATTTAGATGTTTTAGGGGTTCTTGACCGTTTTACACCTTTTTTGGGTGGGGGTTGTAAAACTGAAAAGTTTGTATTATTGATAATAGGCTGTTCATTGAGCTGTGCAGGAAAGACCTAACGCCATATGACAATTTGGGGGGGGGGGGGGGTACTGGCGATGATTTTGTTGCAAGGGGATCTCAGACTAAGGCTTCACGCTATGGGAAAATAATAAACTGGTATCACCGTAATGTGTGGGAAGTACTAAGTCAATCAACTTGACTTCATTTTTTGAGTTACGGTCTAGCAAAATGTTCTAAATACGATGATCAGATGTTACGTAAGGTAAATAATGAAACTATAACCGCCCACGATAGAAATAGTAATAGTTAATAAAACATGATATAAGTATAACTACTATAATGGAGCATGGTGGAATAGCACCTTCTGAAAAACTGTATTGGAAAAGACAAATCGTGGATTATGTGGACATCCAGGATGCTTTGATATGCATTCATGTATATCTGTAAACTCTGTGGAAGTACTGGTTGTTTTAGATCTGCTTGATCTATATTACAAGAAACTTCTACCTGATGAGATGAACAATTATGTGTACAGAAACCAAAGCACCAAATATCCAATTTGCATTAACAGTACATGTTCTATTATGTTAGGAAAAGTATAATTAGGCAGAAACGTGAATCAGCATCTGACTTGAGAAAAGTCTAAAATGACTGGGCAATTTCTAAACAGAAAGTTGCATTATAACTGCTACAGATTCCATGACATTGAACTTAGTGCCGGCGCAATAATTTATTGTATTTTCAATCTAGTATCTCGCTATATAAATATTATGCCAACGAGATTCATGTTAAACACCATTGCACATTCGCATATATATCTCAGTAAATACATAATCGACGAGTGTTACTCAACCGGTACAGTTTACGACTGCCTCTTCATTTTGTTTTTTAGCTGGTAAGTACAGGAATTCTAAAGTATCACATATCTACAGGAGTGTTTATCAAACAAAATGAAAAATGGAACTTTATTATTTCCCATTGCATGAAGCTATAGTCTAAAATCCCCTTGCGACTAAATTATCGCCCATCCGCCCGCAAAAAAAAAACATTCAACACAAAAAACCCTCGTAAATAGTTTCTTGCGTCTACCTCCTTTAGAACTAGGACGCCACAGTTTTTTCCTGCATGCTTCAGCTGGACGATGCGAAACGTTCAAGAGCTTCCAACGCGTCTTAAAACGAAGTTTGAGCTAATTTTATGTTTCAGGTTTTTTGATGACTGACATGGTTTTTCAAAAACAGAGTCGTTTTCCATTCTCGCCTTGGTAATAAATACTGTGTCAAAATTTTATTATAATCAATAATTTCCGCTTTACGCAATATACATAGAACGAAATAAAGCAAAACTCGTATGTACAAATCACAAATTTGGTTTCTGTAACAGGCGTTTTTCCTACCGGTCAATGCACAGACTATTATGAATACACCAAATTTTTCAGTTTCCGATTTCACCCCAAAATTGAAAATGATTAGGAACTCGTAAGTTTGAGCCGTTTTCATATTTTCAGTTTTTTTATTA
Organism: Callosobruchus maculatus; assembly: GCA_951848785.1. NCBI lineage: Eukaryota > Metazoa > Arthropoda > Insecta > Coleoptera > Chrysomelidae > Callosobruchus > Callosobruchus maculatus. The sequence goes on along the minus strand of CATOUR010000014.1, from coordinate 20,823,342 downwards.
TTGCTGCACCGCCATTGACAGTATTTTTCCAAAACGTACGCTTTTTGCATACTCGCTGCGGTAGTAATACTGTGTCAAAATTTCATTAAAATCAATTCAATAATTTTCGCGCTACGCAATATAGAACGATCTAAAACAATACTCGTATGTATACATCACAAATCTAAGTCCCTTGGTTTTTATAATAAGCAAGGCAATGTTCGGATGTACGTAAAACGTAGGTACACTGCTAGGTTTTTCATTCAAAGATCAATGGACAACCCATAACGAGTACAACAAATTTTTCAGTTTCACAACCCTGCCAGCCTTCAACCACTCCAAATTCACCCTCACCTCACCCTAAAAAACGTAGAAAATTATTTTTGTCGCGCCGCCACTGACCCGATTTTTCCAAAACATACGCGATTTTCATCCTCACCGCGGGAGTAATACTGTGTCAAAATTTCATTAATATCAATTAAACAATTTTCGCGTTACGCGATATCAAAAATCAATACTCGTATGTATGCATCACAAATTCTAAGTCCCGTGGTTTCTATAATAAGCATGCATCGTTCGGATGGACCTAAAAAGTGTATCATGCTGCTAGGTTTTTCATTCACATATCAATAGATAGCCCATTACGAATACAACAAACTTTTCAGTATTACAACCTCCCACCCCCCCAACCACCCCAAATTTACCCCCACCCAAGAAAAAATAGAAAATGATCAGGAACCCCTAAACCACCTAAAAACGAAGTTTGAGGCATATCTGGAATTTTTAGTTTTTTGCTAATTACTCCGCCCCCCGTATAACGATTTTCAAAATTATAGGAACATTAACTACTACGACCCCATAGCATAATGCTGCCCAAATTTCATCACAATCCATGCAGCGGTTACTGAGATTACGAGGGAAGAAAAATTCGAACAGACAGACCGACAGACAGACTGACAGACAAACCGACAGACAGACCGACCTACAGACCGACAGACAGACCGACAAACAGGCCTACAGACAGACAGACCGACGGAAATGAGTGACGTGGATTTTCGTTATGCAGACGTTATGAAACGCCCAAAAATCGTATTATCTCAGAATCGAAAATCCTCGCGATCACAATACTCCCCTCACCTATCGGTGTGGGAAGTAAAATCAATCAAATCAATCATTGTTTAACAACCTAATTATAAATTCTAAAATCAAAATCAGTAACCTGAGAAACATAAAGCCTGCAACCAAACTTTTCATTATCGATCTTATACAGGGTGTTCATTTGAAATCTTCCCACCTCGAATTTATCAAAAAACATTGAATAAAAGAAAAAAATGAAGTCAAGTTGATTGACTTAGTACTTCCCGCACATTACGGTGATACCAGTTTGTTATTTTCCCATAGCGTGAACCTTTAGTCTGAGATCCCCTTGCAACAAAATCATCGCCAGTACCCTCCCCCCCCCCAAATTGTCATATGGCGTTAGGTCTTTCCTGCACAGCTCAATGAACAGCCTATTATCAATAATACAAACTTTTCAGTTTTACAACCCCCACCCAAAAAAGGTATAAAACGGTCAAGAACCCCTAAAACATCTAAATACGAAGTTTGAAATGTTTTCATATTTTTAGTTCTTTGATTATTGCTACGTTGCCACTGACACGATTTCTAACAAGCATACGCGTTTTCCATCCTCACCACAGTAATAATAATAATAATGTTTCAAAATTTCATTAGAATCAATCTAATAGTTTCCACGTTACAAAATACAAAACAATCTAAAGCAATAAATACTCGTACGTATACAGAAAATTCTAAGCCTCTTAGTTTCGGTAATAGGCAAGGCAATGTTCAGATGGACCTAAAAAGGTGATTTATGTCGCTAGATCTTCCTTCACAGGTCAGTGGACAGCCTATTATGAATACAGCAAATTTTTCAGGTTTTCAACCCCCCACCCCCCAACCACCCCAATTTCACCCCCACCCAAGAAAACTCAGAAAATAATAAGGAACTTCTAAAACACTTAAAAACGAAGTTTGAGCTGTTTTTATATTTTTAGTTTTTTTTATTATTTCTGCGCCGCTACTGACACGATTTATAAAAACCATACGCATTTTCCATCCTCGACACGGTAGTAATACTGTGTCAAAATTTCATTAAAATCAGTTGAACAGTTTCTTCGTTATATAATATAGAACGATCTAAAGCAATACTCGTATGTATACATCGGAAAAAATTCAAGTCCTTTAGTTTCTGTAATAGGCATAAGGCAATGTTCGGATAGACCTAAAAAAGTTATTTATGTCGCTAGGTCTTCCTTCACAGGGCAGTGGGTAGTCTATTATGAATACAACAAATTTTTCAATTTTACAACCCCCCAACCCCCAACCGCCCCAATTTTCACCCCCACCCAAAAAAAGTAGAAAATGATCAGGAACACCTAAAACGCCTAAAAACGAAGTTTGAGGCATATTTAAAATTTTTCGTTTTTTGCTAATTACTCCGCCGCCCATGCACCGATTTTCAAAATTATAGGAACATTACCTACTACGACACCACAGCATATCGCTGCCCAAATGTCATAGCAATTCATCCAGGCGTTACTGAGATTAGGTGGCTAGAAAAACGCGTACAGACAGACCGACAGACAGACCGACAGACCGACAGACCGACGGAAATGAGTGACGTGGATTTTCGTTATGCAGACATCATAAAACTTCCAAAAAACGCATTATCTCAAAATCGAAAATTTTCGCGATCACAATACTCCCCTCACCTATCGGTGTGGGAAGTAAAACGCTGAAACACGTCAAAAGACTTGTCAATGGGGACAAATGTTTAACCAAAAACTTCTTCTCCCTCTCTTCTACCCTCTCCCCTGAACGCTCATCACCTTAAAAATTTCAAATGACAAGGAATGTCGAGTAATGTCTTGTTTCAAAGGTATGCCGAGGTCCTCTATTTTTAGGCTTGATTTTTTAAAATTTATTAATTATTAGGAAATGTTTTATGTATCTCTGCTTGATCAAATAGAAAACAAAAACATGTCTGCCCATACGTGAATTATTTTGAGGGTACTGGCTATGCTTTTCTACAAAAGCATGAGGATTTTGATTGCTCCAATGTCTGCAGTTATACTAATTAACAAATCCAATTAGACAAAGCGTGCATTCGTCAATGAGGCAGATATTCTTTACATGAATGATACTATCATAGTCACTGTAGTCATTTTTTATTTTGAATGAATAGATAATATTTATGTAGTATAGTTTTGTGGAATGAAGTATTAGGATTTATGCCAAAATGAACGAAAACTTCAACTTAAACGGCTTCATACAAAACTCTCCGTTTTTTATTTGCAACAAATCCAATTTGAGTAAATTCCATAGCAAGGTCAAAAACATACCCGTGCAGTTTGCCAAGCGCATTGATTTTGCGCACCATAAATTGGAATCATTTCCGCTGATCTCCTACTGTCCGTCAGGAATTTGGACATCACCTATATCAATGTTTAGCCAATAACGAGCAACATTTTGAACACTTATTGCAATGAAAAGCGATATTTTCGTGTATTTCTGTTTTCTATCTGAACAAATTGAGATACATAAATATTTTTCGAATTTGAAATAAATTGAGAGATTTTTAAAATCAAACGTCAAAGTAAAGGATTTCGAAATACGTTTGAAATAAGCTATTTCCCGATACCCATGTCATTTAAAATTTTTAAGGTTATGGCCCTGGAAGTTGACGGTATTTTCAGATGGTTTTTAAGGATAGTTGACCTTTCTTTTTTTTAACAGAGCTGGCGGTTTAGTTTCCATGAAAATGGCATCATAACACTGGTTATTAGATTTACTAGATTTAATTTAAATTCGTTGTGGCCGGTTTCAAAGTGTAACAATACAAAATTGATTATAGTACTTATAAATAACTGATATTTATGACATTTTTTATCTCACACTCTCAAGAGGCGCAGTTATCTCATAAGGTACATCACAATGACAATTAAAAAAACAATAGCGATGGAAACATATTCAGAGGACCTGACTGAAATACTTAAAAAAATACTCAATCAAACCACTTTGCTACTAAACAAGCTAGGTTAAAAATAGTGTGGCCGACAACTTATTAAATAACTGTGATGTTATTTTCTTACCAATTTGGATTTTTGGCCATGATGTGAGGGAATCTAAAGTTTCTGGTTAAATTCGGTTGATAATTCTTTAGTTTAGGAAATAATGCGAAGCTTATATTTGTGTAGAGCAACGGACGAAAATTTTGGACGGTTGAATGTTCCAAAGTCTCTGAACCTTTCGCTACAGCTGGTACTCCTAATTACACTATTATTTCTATATTGGTGAAGTCGAAGGGACGGATCACCTAGATAGGATATGAGCTAAAAGCCCCTGCACCAGTCCTAAACCGTTGCTAGGAATTAGTAGGCGCAGTAGAATCACAGATGGCCCACTTTCCTGGCCTTACCTGGCGTTTAGATCCGCAACCAACCTGGCAAGTCTTTTTTGAACCACTGACGCTCTATCAGCTTCCAGGAACCTTCCCAATATGCCATATACATGTAGTACTACAGAATAGACGAAGCAGTATGTACTCATTAAACACAAAAAGCAACTGACTAATACAATATTTTAATGATGCAAGTTTAGAGGGAAGTCTACGTGGTGCACAGTCTATCTGAAGGGATCCTTACTCATCTAGATAGTAAATTGTGGGGGTCGTATACTTCTTGCCCAGATTAGTTATACCAATGATATTTGCTCACATGAGAAAGTGGATTGACCTACCAGTCGGATTGCAGCTTTCACTGCATATGCAAAAATGTTTATCAATAGTGAAGTTACCGCGCAAGTTCATTTTAGATAAGTTGGGAAAACGGACTCTCATTGTAGTCACAAAGCTTGTAATTCTCTATTCGAAGAGTCGCAGATTCAAATATTGTTGGTTCGTCAAGTGAACTGGAAGTATAGGTTTTTCATAACGCTTCGTACATAATCGATCATTAACGGTCATCGATTTCTATAACAAATAAAAGACAATTTACATATTCTCATTTTTTTTTAGTTTCATAGTATTGGTTCTCAACGATAACAATAAAATTTGTGCATGAATGGAATATTACCTTTTATAAGATTCAAACAATACATGCGATTGAATTATTCCCTTTTCTAACACGCTTTTAGTAGCTTCACCTGTACGCCTGTTTATTTGTTTGTGAGCTTGTAACTCAAACCTGCCTATTCCATCTTGATAACCGGCAAGCGAACAGAGACCTGCAAAGTGAATAGAATTCGACCAGGCTACAGAACTGCCCAAATCCAGTTTATCTAGGTGTTACCTCAGACAGGATTCTACTAGTTAACTAATACTAATATAAATTTTTATTTAACATTTACTCTGAATTTGTAATGAGACAATATCCAACTTATTGCTGTTTCTTAGAAAGAACTAGTAGCTCTATTAAACATCTTAGAACAACAATAGGCAGTTGTGAGGTAGTTCAAAGTTTTGTGTACCTCGGTTCTTTGATCGACAATTCGGGTAGCTGTGAGAATGAGATTCGACGGCGCATTCAACAGGCACGGGTGGTCATGACAAAGCTTACAAAAATATGGCGTGACCATAACATCACTAAAGCTGCCAAAAATGTCGCTGGTTCAGTCTCTTGTGTTCTCCATATTTTTATAAGCCTCGGAGACTTGGACTGTTAAAAAGGCAGATCGAACTAATGTTTCCATACTGGATGAGCTCGGTAGTCCAAAGAGACTATCATCCATTGTGTCGACGAGAATGGTTACATTCTTCGGACATATTCACATAAGTGATAATATGGAAAAACTTGTAGTTCAGGGTCACGCCCCGAGTGGGCGGCGCCGTGGCCGTTCTCCTACACGCTGGGTGGATACGACGAAACAATTGCTAGATATGAGTATCAATAGCGCCACTAAACTGACAGAAAATGGCGAACGATGGCGAGCTACAGTTCTCAAAACTATTGATAATATTCGTGTCGGCAATACTCTAGCTCCGACTTAATGCATTTTACGAGTTCACAACATGTCTGTTAAGAAATTGTGAGTATGATGAAGAATATAAATAAAAATCAAAGGACGAAAAAAAAAATTAAATTAAATAAAAAAAATTATATATAAAAGTAACCAGTTAATTCAAGTGTACCTCAGATACAATTAAATAAATAAAATGAGCCGTTATCAGATTTCGTAAACCGCATAGTTATATAGCTTGTCAAGTATAATCATCAAAAGTAAAATCCGAACACTCAAAAAAAGGGTTGCGGTTGATGAAATGCGGTAGGACTAAACACAGTAATAAACGAACACATTTTCCATAATTAGTTTATAACCAAATACAATAGATCAGCAATGGGTGGGCCCTCTTGCCTACGCGGCATGCTCGTAATCTGGCTGTTGATGAACTTTAGAGATACAGCTGTCCTCACAGCTTGTTCCAGTTCGTCCAGCGTAGCCGAAGGATTGGGTAAATCGTCTGTGTATCAACCCATCCAATCCCAAACTTTTTCAATTGTCAATAAATCGGGTGATCGTGGAGGCCAGAGGAGTGCCCGGACCTCAGCTTGCTGTAGGCACCTCATCGATAACCTTGCAATATGAGGACGTGCATTATCTTGCTGGAAGAAACCCTCTTCGGTGCCTGGGACATATGGAATGGCAATTGGTTCTAACTCCTCATTCACAAAACGTTGGGCAGTCATTGTGCCATGAATCACATGTAAAGGTGACTTGCTGTTGAATGTAATGACACCCCAAACCATCAAACCAATAGGACGGTGTACGTGGCGCTCATCAGTAAACTGGAGATCACGTCGTTCACCCCGTCGTCGCCTTACACGTTGGCGTGCGTTATGTGCCCCCAATCAAAGCCTGGAAGTCAGAGAAGTCCGTCTGATGCCACTCAGCATGCCATTATCGGTGTACTTGGCACCAATCTAACTGTTGGCGATGATGCGTTGCAGTGAGTGCAAGCACTAGATGCTGACGGTATGATCCCAAGCCCATTTCACTCAATCTGTGATACACAAAGCTTGAGTGGATAGCATCCTGTCTCGAAGGGCCAGTAGTTGTAGATGACGGTCTTGCCGGACTGTAGTTCTTCTACGTGCTCCAGAACCTAGCTCGTAGCATAAGCCCTTCTGCGACCCATGCGCGCCATGCTGCTGCAACTGTACGAGTGTACGCCCCATGGTTACAGCAATTGCTCTAAAAGAAGCACCATGTTCTCGTTGGCAATTCAAAGGGGCTTAACTGCGTAAACTGGGGCTGTCGCCTTCCAGGGGGCATCTCTATACAACCAATTATTGGTCTCTCGCCACATTTGCAACAGATATCATCGTTTTTGAATCGACAAAAGCCATGTTTTGTTTTTACATGTCTAGAGTATTTTAGAGGTGTCATGTAGGTAAATAGCGTCTGAATAAACAAACAGTATTACATGTGTACTAGAGATGGTACTTCCAAGCTGTGTACAAATTTTCTATGCGTATATCCCTTTTTCTCTAGGTGTTCGGATTTCACTTGTGAGTAGTATATTTCAATGTCAACATCTCATTTTCCTGAACTAACGTCCATGCAATCATCTGTCTGGTAATAATATAAAATTATTTGAGCGTAATCCACTTAGAACGTACGACAGTACCTTTCTCGCCACAGAAGCATGGGTCTCGTTACTGTGGCCTATCTACTAGCAGCTGCGGCTCTACTAGTGTATGTGTATCTCAAATGGATCTACGGGACATGGAAAAGACGTGGTCTCAACTACCTGGAGTCAGAGTTCTTTTTCGGCAACGTCAGACGGGTAATGAAGAGAGAGATATCGCGTGGTGAACAATTCGTGGAGATCTACAATCAGATGAAGTTCAGAGGTTGGGAACATGGTGGATACTTTGAGATGATCAAGCCTATGTATATGCCTATCGACTTAGACTTGATAAAATTGATACTGCAGAAAGACTTTTGGCATTTTCCGAATCATGGAATGTACGTCAACGAGAAAGATGATCCAATGTCAGGGAATTTGTTCAATTTGGAAGACGAGAAGTGGAAGACTACTAGGGCAAAGCTTACACCTGCATTCAGCTCAGGTAAGGGACACTGCTTATTATACGGTAATAATTATTATACCCTTGCGTTATAACATTCAAATTGACTATATTTAAGAATCAAATATATTCATTTCATATAAGGTCAAGTATCTAACAAGTATTGTTGTATTGGAACAATACATTCGAACTCATAGAAACATATCTCGTTTGTGGTATATTGGTTTGGGGTACTATTTGTGAAACAAAAATGCATGACTTGTATGTGCTTCAAAAAGCTTTCCTAAAATCAATATTCAATTATCAATAAAATAAAAGTTTACCTAAATAATGACTTATATAAAGGGAATCAAATATATGAGCAGTGGCATTTTCTACGTACTTCATATTAGTGTCATTGACATTCAAATGATTATAAAAAAGTATCCACAACCACAACAGTAGAAACAAGCTAGGTGCCACAGTCATTCCCAAATAAATCAGCCGTGCTGAGGTAATTCCCCTATTTAAAAAGTCTCTATGAGAATGGATAGCTTCTTTAACAAGAAGACAAGTCCATGAATTCATTGAAAATGCACACTATCATTAATTTGTAATCTTTTAAAAATGTTCACATATTCATACGCTTGATAAATTCCTTTTGTTTTTCTTTTTTGTATCTCAAGAGCAAATAGATTATTTATATCTGTAGCCTGTTGACTGTAGCTGCAGTCCTGTTACTTGAATAAAAATTACAGTATGATACTTGATATTACGGACACTAACCGGGTATTGAAAATCGAATTAGGCGAAATACGCTATTCATGCTATTTGTAGTGCTTACGGAGCACGTTTGCAAGGGCACACGTGCTCAAAACAAAGATACTCTGTATGCTTTGTAGTTCCAAGTGAGTTGTTATTTTTTTCTGATGATTGTCTACTGCAACTTATCTACACACAATAGGACTACTGTGAAAATAACACATAACCACTCCCCCTCTTAACAAAAATTTGTTGCCATGCGACAACTTTCCAAAAGAAAAATTCAAAACAAAATGTGAAAATTCAAAAGTGAAATCTTCAAGTCAAAATTTAAATATAAAATCAAAATGTAACTGTAAAGGCGCAAACAAAATTTTAAAGGAAAAACATAAAGAGATAAAATTTTAAATGAAGTAAACTTGAAAATACTTAAAACTAAGGGTTACAAGATAAAACGCGAAAAACAAGTTTTTCACTACACTTCACGTATCATAACTACTGTATACCTGAGCCATGATCTATGTCTCGAAACGAAGGGCTGATTAGTAATTTTGTTCAATTCTTCTGCATTTTTGGTTAGCTTATGTTGATCAATTTTCAAGTCTTCAATCGATTTAATTTTAAAGGCTTGAGTTTTGGAAAACCGTCTTTCTTCGGAAAGGTTTCGCAACGTGAGAATGAAATTTCCACAGGGTGAATTTTGTATGTCGTGTTTTTATATGCCTCTACTAAGGGTCTGGAATATACTCTAGTACTGCCAATGCATTACAGTTTGGCTCAAGTTTTAGGACTGAGTTATGACCAATAGTTTGCATAACTACTACCCTATTTGGGCACTTAATGGTTGCAGAAACGGGAATCGTGACTGTTGAGCTCTGTTTGGAATCATTCTCAGGTAATTTATCACAATGGAGGTTCTTTAAGAATTTGGAGTTGCAGTAGCTGGATGAAGTAAGTTTCTGGCAACAAAGTACAAAGAAGGCAGATTTGGCAAACACATTCATTAAAGTATGCTCTTCTGTTGAAAGATGCAAATGTCGTTGTTGAGTCATCATGCCACGGAAAAATATACTTACAAAGTTATCGAGAATTTCTGTTGAAACGTCACATCTCACAAGAGTGTAAAACCGTTATTTTATTTACGGAAGCTTTCTAGTAGCATGTCGAAAGGAATGTGCCACATAAATTTATGTCATATATTTATAATTTAAGATGTATCAAATCCTTGTAATCTGCATTTTGAAGACTCCTCAATGTATCTTAATACTACACAGCTACTACATACGTGTTCATTTGAAAATATCCCACCTCGGATTTCTCGAAAACCGCTGATGGAAAAAAAACGCCAAGAAACGTCAAAAGGTTTGTCAAAGGGGTTAACTTGATTTTTTAAAATCGGTCGATTTGCTTTCGAGAAAATTAGAATCCTTATGTATCTTAACTGGTTCAAAATGAATACAAAACACGAAAAAATATCACTTTCTATTCTAATACTTCTTGAAATCTTGCTCGTTATTGGTCAAACAATGATACACGCAATTCTAAAATTCTTTGTGGGCAGTTTGTATGGCTTTTGTCAACGCATTATCGAAAACTGCCATGATATCCCACAACATGTTTTGCCCGCCAGTAATTTGAAAATCGCCTATATCATTGCTTGTTCAATAACGGGCAGCATTTGAACACTTATTGTAATAAAAAGTGATATCTTCATGTGTGTTTGTATTCTATTTAAACTAGTTAAGATACATAAGGATTTAAGTTTTCTCGAAACCGAATCAACAGATTTAAAGGAGTCAAACGTCAAAATAAATTACTTTGACATACCTTAAAGACAAGGTGTTAGTCAGTACCTGGTATCATTAAAAATGTTTAAGGGGATTATCGTGTGGTGGATAAGGCACAAGTCATAAGTAGTTTTTGGTTAAAAAGTGGCTAATCTTTTGACGTTTCTCGCGGTTTTTTCTCTTATTCGACGGTTTTCGAGAAATCCGGGGTGGGAAGTTTTCAAATGGCTAGCTCTATTACCCCTATTACTATTTTAGGTATAATCAGTTAGTGAAGAAGTAAGAATGCCTGAGTTCTAAAAACTGTAATATAAGCATTTAATTGTATAGCTAATGCGTATGGTTGATACTGGTATGATTTTCTAATACTTTTTAATCTTGATTCTCTCCACTTCCAGACTTCTGGATTTTGAAATCATTCTTTCAACAATATACTAGAAAAACAAGTACATCTCACTTAAATAAGGTGCATTCCAAATATTAACCTAAACCTTACTGTTAGTCCTAAAGCAAATAACACGTAAACCAGTTAGCATTGTTATTCGTCATTTTATGCAGAAAAGTATAATACACTCTTCTTGATAAACAAAATGCGCCTTATAAGCGAGACAAAATAATCGAGTTCCTCAAAGTTTACACAATAATTAGTATGATGTCCTTGCTAACGTAACAATGACAATTATATTCGTCAATGCAATCATGTGCAGATATTCTGTATTAAATGGAGGATGATCAGTTAAAATCACAACATCTAGACCCCATGGGTCCCCTTGTACAGAGAGAGATCTCAGAGATCCCTCAGAACTAACTGTTCAGCCATCTCAACCTAGTGAGTAAGGTGGTGAGGCAGCTCAAGGGGATTCCCCTTAACCATGGGCGTTCCACCAGAATGTATTCTAGCTTTAATAGGATAGCTGGGTAATCGCATAGTCGCGTCGGTGGTCAACAGACTTATCCTCCTGTTCAAATCTCGTGCACAGGAGAAGCAGCTCCTGGGCATGAACAGCTGTCCAGTAAACACAGCTAGATACCTTTAGCTACCTCCTCACTAGAGTTGCTGAAGACTTCTTTAGCGGTTGAGGAGCTAGAAGCGCCATACACCGCAACCTTAAAAGTATTGTGATTGCGCTCTTGTAGCAGTCCTTTTTACCAGCAGTTCTGCTAAAATGTTGCATTTTTACCTTCAGCCATTTACATTGCATCCATCTGTGGCTCTTCTCAGCATCATTTCTAAGGTTATAGAGACTGTCATTAATACAGAGCTCCTGAAATACCTGGAAAACAATAACATCGTAGATGATCTCCAGTATGGCTTCCGTAGGCACATCAAATCTACGGGTGACCAAATCGCCTACGCCACTCACTTGTGGAACAGAGCAACTGAAAATCATGGCGAATTCCATGTTGTTGCACTCGACATATCAGAAGCCTTCCAGAGAGTGTGGCATGAGGGACTTCTGGTCAAGTGGCTGAATACCCTTATGAACAACCGATCTCTGTACGTTGTAATTGAAGGCTGTTCATCGGACGTATGTTCAATAAACGCCGGTACCCCCAGGGATCTGTCCTATCCCCCACACTGTTTCTCCTGCACATCACGGAGCTGCTAGAAATAACATCCAATCCAGTCTACAGCTAACGACAGTACATTAATATCGTGCATGGAACCAAGCGAGCCACTATTATCCCAGGAATCGGTATGTCGACGACAGCAGCATGCCTCACAAATCAACTCGACTGAGGATTGGTAAATAAAGTACAGTTCAACGTACAGAAAACTCAGGCAACAACACTTACAAATAAGTCTCACGTTGGCTTGCCAATTGTGGAAATGGAGGGTCAACCGATAGCCGAGTCACCCTTCGTCAAGCTTTTAGGGATTAACATCAACAATAACATGTACTGGCACGGCCACGTTGTTAGCATTGCGAAAACGTCAGCCAGAAGCTTGGAATTTTGTTCCGCTGTAGGAAGCTGTATACACCAGAGCACACTCCCGCTCTGGTGTATACAGAACCGACCATCGCTGAAGTAGTGCCCCCATGTGTGGGAACGCGCTCCGAGGCACTCTCTAAAGCTTCTGGACACTGCCCAGAAGAGAGCAATAAATTAGACTAATCGATACGCCTAACCTCACAAAGGACCTCCACAGCCTGGAACATCGAAGAGGGGTGGCTGGCATGTCCCTGTCTTACAAATTTCATCACGGAAGATGTTCGAGTGGGCTCTCCCAGATAATAACACCAAAAGCCGTCCGCACGGGGAACACTAGAGAGGCTCTGCGAGCTTATCCTTACCAGGTTGAGGTCCCTACTCCCCGAACCCGTCTCCTCCACCATTCCTGCTTTTAGAGAACTTCAACGCGGTGGAACGAGCTGCTTGGGAGTTTGTTTCCCGACGGCTAAAACCTGTACCGTTTCAAATATAACGTGCTCTGACACTTATGCTCTCGCAGCGCTTCTACAGCGCCACAGGATTTCAGCCTATGCGGGAGGCTGACCATAAAAGAATCAGTTTCCTTGGATCGATCTGTGAAGATGTTAACGACACCTTCCAGGATCTGATTTCATAGTTATATTGACCCGATCAAATACAAACTTGGGAGGGAGCCATTCTGCAGAAGGGTCATATGCGTCACTGGAACTAACTAGCCGCTCCGATGCCGAAAAAACAGAATATTCTTCTGGTAATTGAGTAGCAACCACTTTGGAGACAAATATATTGATGAAACTCCAACTCCAAAAGATCTGTTGGGACAACATCATGCTCTTACCTCAATTTCATTTATAGAGAGGCAGATCTTGGAAGATGTGTTATTTTCCTTTTATTTGATTGATCCAAATCGTTTGATACCGTGGATAAGAAATACTTAATGAGAAAGAAAATCAGATTCAATTGGGATAAAAAGTGGTGTACTCGCTTACATCCAGTCCTACATGGAAAATAGGAAAATACAGGTGAAGCAGGGGAATCGAAGTCGCCCACGCAGAACATATAAGGTGGTGTTCCTTAGGGCTCAGTCTTATGACCTATACTTTTTTGCTCTAAGTACGTGTGATCACGTTGCTATGTTTGCCGACAACACGATCTTGAGTTGAAGGTCAACTATGTGATAGATGAGATGAGTACATGGTACCAACAAAATAAGCTCATCTTGAATGAGAATAAAACTGCTATTATCAGCTATACGGCTAGGAGACAAATATTTATTAGTTTCAGATAGTGCAAAATTATTAGGTACCATTTATGACAGCAGATTAACTTTGACTGGTCATATTGACCAAGTATGTAAGAAATTAGATAAGGCATTCTATGCCATACTGCAGCTAAAAACACCCTCAACCAAAAAAGGTATACTCAATGTGTATTAAGCTTTAGAACACACGCACCTGTCATATAACATCATGATATAGGGAGCCCCGATAGCTATAGAGATAGAGCATTTTAACCCCTAATCTCCCGTATTGCTAGAGCATGAGTATAACTATACAAGGACCGTCAATGTTCTTTATATTTTGATGTGTTGTTTCCAAAATTTGTAAGATACAATCACTGACTGAAGTTGCATGATGAGCAATGTGCTGCTAAGTTTGCAATACTTCCAGGAAAGCTAAAAATGATGTTTCAAACAATCTGGAAATGTTCTGAGGCTCTTGAAGATGTGCTTGTGGAGATCGAGAAAAGCAAAGAACCTATGGACGCGAAAGATGTTCTCAGCAGATTCACCACAGATGTCATAGGAAACGTTGGTTTTGGTATAGAATGCAACAGCCTCAAGGACCCAAACTCCCTCTTCAGGATCTATGGGAAAAGAATGTTCGATGTCAGCTTCTGGAAAATGCTGAAAAGAATGGCCGTGGTAATGGTACCAAGATCAATTTTGAAGCTCGTCGGTTTCAGAAGTAGTGATCCTGAAATACACAGCTTCTTTGGTGACATTGTAGCAAAGACAGTAAACTACAGGTAACGGTATTTATATTTTTTATCTTTATCAAAGGCAAAGAGTCTATCGTACCTTAAAAGCATTGAGATACTAATTTAACCATGACATTTTGCAGTTAGGAGTACAGCTGCCAATCAAGCAAACTTTCCAAATAATTCGGGCTCAGCCTTAAGGCTTATTGTGCACCCCGGTCAAAGGGATCAAACAGGGTCTGATCATGAGTACTTTGCTAAATTTTAGATGCATTGGACTATGTTCTCCTGTCTTCTCTCCTTGTCTGCTTACAGACAGGAGTTCCTGCTTTCACTCTGGGCAGGATGTTCGAAGATAACATGCTTAGCTGTCTCCTCCATCAATCTCCAGGTTTGCAGGTCTGAACTCACCAGTTATAAATCCAACCAACTTTAGTAGTTCCTTCCTACCCAATCCGAGAGTGTTTGCGGTATTACAAAACGAAGCTCCCTTCTGACTGATCATTCTCCACCACTCTGTCCCGGCCTTTCTGGTGTTCATTTGACACCCTTCTGGTACCACGTTGCATGATATACCACATACTAATTCTGGCCCAATGAGAGGGAGTTCTGTACCTGTCGACCCTCTCATTTCCATCGACTACTATGTGACTAGGTACCTAAGATAACATTAACCTTGTTGGTCATCGCCAACTGTCTGTGCTTACGTAGACCGTCCTTTTACTGTATCCTTTATCTATGCATATTCTGCCGCATTCTTTAGCCGCAGTTTTCTGCGGCTGTTTCTGCTTGGAGAATGGTAGCCAGGTCACCCAAGCAGATAACTGTGCTCCCAGTCCTACTAGCGTATATGCCCTCTCCTGTACCTGATGGACTTCTATAGCCATCAGTGTACCAGGCCATACCATTCGACACAATTATGTCTAGGTTCTCACCGTTGGTGTCATTGTCCCGGGTAGATCAATCTTTTATATTTGTAGAATATGGTACTTCATCAGGCTATGGGTCTCTTTCGTATTGGTCCTATTAGCCTGAGCTTAGAAACATCAAGAAGTGCCATGGAACATACCTCCATGCATGCAAGCTGAATCTTTTAGATATCCTGATTTGACCCGAAACTGCAAACTATGATTTTTTTATACTTTATGGATAAACCCACTGTGCTCCTCTAGCCTTCAGTGCTCCGACGATTGTCTGGATATATTGGATATACGGATATCCTGAAGTAGCTCTAGAAAAGAACTGATTACGCTATTTCCTGTTACAGAGAAGAGAATAGGATTTTTCGTAAAGACTTCATGCACGTGCTGCTGCAACTCAAAAACAGAGGAAAAATAACGGACGATGACTATGTGCCGTCAAAAGAAGATAAAGCTGAATTCATTTCAAACAATGAACTCACTACACATTGCGTGACGTTCTTCGCAGCTGGCTTTGAAACATCTGCTACTGCTATGACGTTTGCGCTGTACGAATTGGCAAAGAATCAAGACATCCAAGATAAGCTTAGAGAGGATATACTGAGCACGCTCAAAAGACATGGCGGAAATATGACTTATGAGGCTATGAACGAGATGACATATTTGGACAAAGTTTTCCATGGTAAGAGGGATTCCACTAATATACACCGTGTCCCAGGACGAATCCCTAAAACTAACTTTAAGGGATGATTTGTATTACCGACTTATGATAGAATATGTTTAAATTATATGTTTACTCTTAATATCAAAAAAGTTAAATTTCTTTTAATTAGATCGCAAAATAGTTAATCTGTGACCCCGTTTACCATATTCTTATGATACAAGCAGTTCAGTCATATGACATTTGCTCTAAACAATCGACAAAAACATCCAAACTACCCGTTAGCGTGATCCGACCTTCTCCGTTTTGCAAGCAATTCCCGAAACTGAAAATGGGTCTCACACATTTCAGCTATCTTTACAACCAAACTTCAAATGTTTATTTCTCTGTAACTAATGCGAATTTCAAAATAATTCCTTTTGACGTCGATTTCGCATTCCGAAACCTAACTGCGATTTCTTTTTTCGGGATTCTTCCTTCCTCCATTCCACTCTTCTGGATGTAATAAATGTAGGTATATTGGTAATTTTTAAGAGGTCATACTGTCTGACAAGCTTGGGAATGTGGAAGGAATAAAAGTGACAGATTTTTTTGAATTTAGAAGAAATAGCTGTTGCTTTTCATGTTACTTTGCAAGCAAGTATTCTTACATCCACTTATAAATAGTCTATTATATCGAGCAACTAAGTATATACCTTTATGACAAAATAAAGGAGATGAATTGTCACTTAATTCTAAAACAAAGATATAGAATATTTTTTTCTGTTGGCTCTAAAAGGGGTGACACACGTACGAACTTTTAGTACGCAGTTTTTAAGTTCGCGAACTTACTCGGCTCGACGCGGTGACACACGTGAAGCTGAAATCACTCATTTTGATAATTTTCCTTAATAAACAAAACTTTTAGCAAACGCTAAACACAACAAGTGTTGCGCATCGATGGCCTGCCGACATAAAGTGGAGGCTCGCTGCTCGCAGTACGAGCCGAAACAAGCTACGAGCAAGATTTCAAACTAGTTGGATCGCCGGCGGTTCGCGCGACGGTTTTAAAGTACGCGTACTTACGGTGACACACAGGCGAAAAAGGTCGTTGAGCCATAAGTACGCGTACTTGCTCGTACGTGTATCACCCCTTTAAGAATACGGGGCATTGAAAATTAATTTCAAAATTGGCTTTTATTTACATTTTTGCTATTATCTAACTAATTTTGTTGAAACCTGATAAAAAGTTTGAAGGCTAAACATATGGAAACAGTGACATCCTAAGAGGCATCTTCTCCAATATTATCGAGAACAAAATGTATGCCACTGACATTTTGATATTTTTTGCGTCAAAGTAAAATTACAACTTTTCTGTTCTTTGAGCTTTTTTGTATTTTGCTTTGTTTTCAAGAAAATACAAAGGAATGGGCATTATGGGTATGCAATAGTGTGTTTTCTTCTAAAAGAGGAAGCACGACACAAACAGCCTCAAATAAGGTGTTCAGTTGCTCAATCCAGATAATAAATAAAATTTTTGTTAATAGCCAACTAATCCTTTACCTGTTTGCATAATCTTAGCAAATTTCAACATAATAGGTTAAATAATACCTAACATAGAAATAAAAGAACGATTTTAAAATAAGTTGAATAAGCCTTCAACACTACTAGCCAAAAAAATGATTCCACATGTTTGTCTTAGAATTAACAGACGATTCACCGCCTTCAACTTGATAGAAAGATTAGCGAACACCCTGTATATTAAAAAATGACACATCTAGGGAAAAAGCCGGAATCGAATTTATTTACACCACATTCCAGTAGTAGTCAGACAAGAACCTAACAACACGACTCCTTATCAGCCTTGATTTGTCGTTTTTTTTTTCCTTCAGAAACACTCAGGAGGCACCCAGCAGCCACGGCTTTGCCAAGAATATGCACAAGGCGGTACCAGATTCCAGACACGCAAGTAGTTCTAGAACCAGGCGATAGAATCGTTGTACCAGTTATAGGGATACACATGGACCCGGAATATTATCCCGAACCTGAGAAGTTTGACCCAGAGAGATTCAGTGAAGAAGCTAAGAGTCAAAGGCATCCAATGGCTTATATACCATTTGGTGAAGGACCCAGGCTTTGCATTGGTATGTACTATTATTCAGTGCGAGGAAGGAAACATACGATCCTTCAACACTCAATCATTATGTTTAGGTATTTCTATGATTGCACTGGAGTGGAGCTGTACATTTTTTTATTTTAGGTATGCGTTTAGGGTTCATAGAAGCTAAGGTTGGACTGGCAGCTATAATAAGCAAGTTCAAGATCACTTTGAATAAAAAGACAGAATCCCCGATGGTTTATGCAGTAGACACACTAGTTAATTCAGCTCGTGGTGGAATATGGGTAGATGTACAAAAAATTAAATAAACAGCTCAAGAAAAACAGTGCTTTATTTTATAAAACTACCATATTTCTTGATCATATATATGTATGCATTTTCAAGTTAAGCCAAAAATTCTTAACATTCAAAAAAAGATAATTACTATAAATTCTGCAAGCAACCAAAGATCAGGTACGTACTATAAATATTTGAAAGTATGTAAATAAACTCGGCTCTCTTCAGAATGCCTCTGAACTTATGTATATGAACTTGGTTGTTGTTCTTTTAGGTTTAGGTCAGCACTAAAATCATTTATGCATACGACGTTTCGACTAACATATAGTCATCATCAGGCGTCCGAATGTCGAAGTTTTTATTGTATAAGACTCGCTAGGTATAGATAGAAATATATCCACAGTAATAAAATTCAACGAAAATCTTAGAGCACAGACTGCTTCAAATCCAAAATGGTGAATTGAAGAAAAATTATTTAAGCGATGACGAATTAAACAAATCAATTCAAATGTTAGTTTTATGTATCTCTGCTGTAAAATTTTCGTTGAATTTTATTACTGCGGACATTGCTTTTACATATATCTAGACCTATATCTAGCGATACTCCTGCCATGTTGTTTAATACAATGAAAACTTATACATTCTTATGCCTGATGATGGCTATAATATTAGTTGAAGCGTCACATGCATAAAGAAAATAAGGCCCAGCCTCACATTCATTGGTAGCCTCTGGTAGTCACTTAACCGACAGACTAATTTGTCTTTAAGTTGGCACCACGGGTGGGTCTCAAAGCAGTGTCATAGTTGTTTTCCGAGAATACAGCCTAAACCTTAGACAAGGAAAGAGAGAGGACGCAACGCCCGACTGACATTTCTGTTACCAAATGGCACCAAAAGTTTACCAAAGCTCTATTAAATTTACCTGTGATACGTGATTCCTGGCTCCTTCCTTCTGCTATGACTTTTGCAACTGTAAGCTGCACACCCTACCATTATGCACACCATAATATTTTACAATAGGGCTGTTCCAAATTACGATCCTATCACCATCCCAGAACTGTTTTCATCATGCCCCGCCCATTTTACAGTTTTAAAAACGGTGATTGGTTGGTACGCTAGCAGCGATTCTAGAATCACAAAATGGGCGGCGCATGATGAAAACAGTTCTCGGACGGTGATAAAACCGTAATTTGGAACAGCCCTATTGATTGGTCTTAAAAACGCTGAATATCATAAAAAAATGTTTTGACAGCTACCAAATAGCTGTTCATTTTCGGTCACAGCTAATTCATATAGCATCAAACGGGCCAGCGGTATCCCCTATCTTTCCTTATCTAAGGTCTAAACCGTTGACAAAGCAACCTTACCTTTATATCCATATTTTTGATTTCTGTCACCAGACATCAACTTCATAACCCATGTTTCTATGACCTCGAAAGCAAGCTCATCTGTCGTCGGTTGACTTCAGTTAACGTCAAGATAACCCATACTTTACCCATGCGTTAACTTAACTACTGGTTAAGTAGAGCTTTTGACGTAAGCCGTCGTTAGTGAAATGGATGCTTTTCTCTAACCACTAGTTTTCTGTTAACCGCTAGTTAACCAGCGATTATGAAACTGGCCCGAAGAAGCTTCTGGTTTAATACTGACCTACTCCTAAAAAAATTACAAGTTGCTCCGTATCCTGTTATTCTTCACCCAAATCTTCCGGGTTATTCACGCTATTCGACACAGCATAATGGCTAAAGTATTTGATGAAAAGGAGAATAATAACTTCGGATGGATAGGGTTTCGTTAAGTCTATATTTTAAAAATGTGTTCTTGTTATACAGGGTGTCCCCAAAACACGAAACCCATCAAAGTTATACTTTTTTTAATGGAACACCCCATATACTTTTGCATATTCAGATTCCCTGGTGGGGAACTTAGAGTTAACCGTTTAGGTGTGAATCACCATTTTCGGTTAAGTAGATATCAGAAAAAAAATTAATTTCGCAGACATTATAAAACTTAGAAGGCTGCGACTTTGCCGTACTACTAAGCATGAAAGTAATCAGCCTAGGTTAGACGGTCAAATTTGAATTACTTTTATGCTTGGAGAAATCGGTCGATTAACCAAGGAAGCTTCAATCAGATGTAACTAGATTTTGTCAAATGGAAATGCCTAATCTTTTTTATATGATTAAATGTAAAATTTGATACCGTTTCTAATAATATAAGGTTGTGAATATCAATCTCTGGTAGTTTTCATTTATTTTGAAATCTACAATCAAATCGATGTTTTTCAATGCTCCTACGTATATGCAGCCTAGCAAGCCACGAAATATAAATAAAAACATGTTCAGATGGAAGGAAACAAGTAACAACAAATCACCTCTAAGAGAAACAATGCCGGTAACATATCTAAGGTCAAAGAGAATCTGGAATGTGACAGAAATAGATACATTTCACAACCGACCTTCTATTGCAATGTACTACAGATTGCTAATTTCCAAAACCATTAAACATTTTGAAATGAAAAGAAAACTACCAGCGGATGGTGTAGGCAGATTATTATCTCCAAAATAAAATTTCACATGCAGTGATATAAAAACGTATTCGATTCTGTCAAGTCAAAACTAACGATACCTCTGACTGGAGTTCTGCAAATTTTTTAGTACAACATCACAGAAAATGAAGAATGAATTGAAATTGGTTCACATTATGAAATACAATTCACCTGGCAAAAAATTAAAATCTGATTTGTGAGTATCCTTTTTTCGTTACTTTGACGGATATTACTAAATTTTTTACACCATCACATATGCTTGATAATTCCTTGCTGGAGCAACAGTGGCTGGTATTTTTCTTTAATTACAGGTTTCTTAATTATTTTGTTATATTTAACTTTTAGTACATTGCAATAGGAAGTAGGCTGTAAAAAAATACCTATTTCTGTCATACTCCAGATTCTCTTTGACCATAGATATGTTACCGTTGTTGCTTCTGTTAGAGGTAATTTGCTGTAAGGAATTCTTTTAATCTTGTCTTTTTACCCCAATTCGTCTGTACCTTTTTTCTAAGTTACTTGTTTTCTCCCATCTGAAAATGTTTTTGTTTATATTTCATGACCCGCTAGGTTGTTCATACGTAGGGACATTGAAAAACACCGATTTGATTAAAAATTTGAAAATAAACGAAAACTACCAGAGATCTATATTCACAACCTGATATCGTTAGAAAAGCTATGAAATTTTACATTCAGCTGTATAAAAAATATTAGGTATTCCCATTTGAAAAAATCAAGTTATCTCCTTAGTTGCGCCATCGATTTCTCCAAGCACAAACAAAATTCAAATTTGACCGTCCAGCGTCAGCTGAAGTATTCCATGCTTAGTAATCTGGCAAAGTAACAGCCTTTTAGATTTTGTAATTTCTGCAATATTCAATTTTTTTCTGACATCTACGTATACCGAAAATGGTGATTTACACCTAAACGGTTCACTTTAAGTCCCATGTGTGATACATAAAGTCATACTAGAATTCTTCAAGGAATCTTTTGAAAATACAACTTTGATACGTTTCTTGTTTTGTGGACACCCTGTATAACATGAAAATATTTTTAAAATGTAGCCTTAATGGGTCCCTATCCACACAAGATTATTATTTTATTTTTCATCAAATAGTTTAGCCATAATACTTCGTGTCGAATAACGTGAATAACCCGGTATATATAGCCTCATGTATAATTTTCCCAGCGATTTCTAAATACTCAAATAAGTTCGATCAACATTTTCAGTACGTCTTTGTGATTATCTAAATCCGAGCATTAAAGGTAGTCCAGGTAATATGATCGTTAATGATTTTGAAAGCAAAAAACAAAATATTGTCAAGCTCATTTCTAAAATCTGTTGAGTAATAAAAGAGAATGTTCTGCTTAAAGCATATTACCATATTAATTACAATAATTGTAATGTAACATGCACAAAAACCTACGTCCACAAGTATGAACAACTACTCTGTCATATTTTTAAGAAGATAATGCAATATATCGAGCTGACCTTGTAGCATTTGAGGCTTGTTTTGGGAAAGTCAGGTTAGACTTTCCCTGATGGGCACCAATGATAAAAAATTTATTGGACGTTTACGCATATTTCTGTCATTTAGATTGGTTGTAATGCCAACAATTAGCTTGTATGTCTTAAAGTGGTCTCAAAGTCTAAAATTTATTAATAGTTACCTATTTGTCTTAACATTTTGAAATCTCTCTTCTGAGAGAGACGATATAATCAGACTGTAACGAATACTACCTAGTACAATTTGAAGACTAACTAGGGCCTGTGCTGCACATATTGACATGATTATTTTCATACCATCCACATTTATCTGAAGGTACTACGTATTCAAAATAAAAGCAGTGCCCTAAAAGAAGGATGCCAGCGCTTGCTTTGCTGCAAAAATGGCTAACAACCTTTGAATGCAGTCCTTGGTGAGACCAAAAAAATCTTCTGCTGTTTACGAGTATGCCCTTTTACCCCAGTTCTCCTAATCCTTTCCCTAGATTCGTCATACCTGTCGTGCCTCCCTCTGAGCTTCACATTTTTTCTACGTTAGGAGTAACGACTAGCAGTAAAAAGAGGCTCAATATACTGGTGAGGGATGAGCGCGCCCCTCTGAAAGGGTACATCATAATACCTCCAAATAAATGTTCAGTCATTTGTAGATACTAACGAGAACAAATCGGTTACAAAGGGTGGGATTAAGGTAGAGCGCTGGATTATTAATTATCGATGGAACGAAATAGAGAGCAGGGATAAACTTGACAATACAAATACGCAAAGTATGCAATATTCGAACTATTCGTCTGAATTTCTGATGCTTAGTGATTAATTAAATACAAATTCTGAAGTTCTTCTGCCGCAACCGCAATAGAAAGGAATTTATTTTGGTTACTAGTGCACGAAAACAGGCTGTAAGTAAAGAGTGTAATTAGCATAAAAAACATGTTTAACTACGGATTGCCTCAAGGAGCAGTCCTGGGTCCATTGCTGCTCATTTTGTATATCGATAGGTATAAATACCTCCTCCAATTCCTCATGTGGGCAGTTACTTAGTTCTGGGGATGTCAGTGTTATGTCAGCGCAGGGTAGAAACGTCGGAGATGTTAAATAAGGTACAGAAAGATTTGGTCGATATATTTAATTACTTCAGCCATAAGTCATTAACTAACAAACAATTATGACAAAAAAATTGTACCGTTTTTTAATACAGCCAGATGTGTGGCCCAGTCCATCAAATAACTAGGCGAGATAAAAGGTATAAATATAAGTTCAAGGTGCAACCATAAGTACCTTGAAATCACGATCGACTTGCATCTTCGATGGGACATTCACATCGTCAATAAAGTTGTAAAAACTTTGAGGCAGCTACTGTACTGTTAAATATTTAAAAAATATTTTAGACCTCTCGCATACGAAAACAATATTTTACTCGCTAGGGAATCATAGTTGCCATATTCCGTAATCAGCTGGGGAGGTGCTAGTCATTTCAGCCTAATGGATGTTTTAAAAAAAGGTCTACTAAAAATCATCTATAACGAAAAGAAAGACATACCCATCTAATATGTTATTATCTGAAACTGGAATACTTGACATAAAACTACGGAGTTATATGTTCGTTAAATCATCCTGTATTGCTCCAAAAATAGAGATAGAAAATACAATTGCCTTGGAATGCATACCCTAGATACATTTTTTTTCGTAGTTATAGTTGCCGTAAGTATTCAGTCAGCTAGTGTCTGTTAGCAGTGTTAAACAAAATTAAAAATGGAGACAAGTTGATTGACTGAAGCTATTATAATCTTACGTCCCTGCAGACAGCCTATTATCAATACAAGAAATTTTTCAGTTCTACACTCCCTCTCCCCCACCACGCAACCCCAATTTCACCTCCACCCGAAAATAGTAGGAATGTGACTCGGGAGCCTTAGAAATATCCTAAAAACGAAGGTTGATTTGTTTTTATATTTTTACTTTTTTGTTTATTGCAGCGTCACCACTGACGCGACTTATAAAAACATACGCGTTTTCCATCCTTGCCACTGTAATAATACTCCATCAAAGTTTAATTAGAATCAATTTTATAGTTTCCGTGTTACAAAATACAGAGCGATCTAAAGCAATCAATACTCGTACACAAAAAATTCTAAGTCAGTCAGTTTCGATAATAGGCAAGGAAATGTTCGGATGGACCTAAAAAGGTGATCTATGTCGCTAGGTCTTCCTTCACGGGACAGTGGACAGCCTATTATGAATACAAGTTTATTAGTTTTTCAACACCCCACCCCCAACCACCCGAATTCCACATCCACCCAAAAAAAGGTAGAAAATGATTGGGTACCTCTAAAACTCATTAAGACAAAGCTTGAGCTGTTTCTATATTTTTAGTTTTTTTATTATTTCTGCGCCGCTACGATTTATAAAAACCATACACATTTTCCATCGTCACCACGGTAGTAATGCTGTGTCAAAATTTCATCAAAATCAATTCAATAGTTTCCTCGTTACACAATACAGAACGATCTAAAGCTATACTTCAGAAAAAAATGCTTTGGTTTCTGTAGAAGGCAGGGCAATGTTCGAATGGATCTAAAAAGGTTACTAATGTAGCTAGGTCTTCCTTCACAGGTCAGTGGAAAGTCCATTATGAACTCAATACATTTTTCAATTTTACAACCCCCCACTACTACTAAACCATCTCAAATTTGACCCCTCATCCAGGGAAAAGTACAAAATGATCAGCTAAGCCACATAAAAATGAAGCTTGAGGAGTATTTGAAGTTGTTTGTTTTTTTGTACAGCATATTGCTGCCATAGCTCCATCACAATCCATGCAGCCGTTACTGATACTACGAGGCTAGAAAAATGCTAACAGACAGACCGACGTAAATGAGTGACGTGGATTTTCGCCATGTGGATACCATGAAACGCTCAAAAAGTGTATAATCTCAAAATTGAGACTTTCCGCGATCACAATCTCCCCTCAGGTGTGGAAAGATGTTGGTCTGGGAAGTAAAATTATTGCCTTGACACGTTGTCATGCACCAAACAAGTTCAATTTGGTAATTCTGAGGTAACTTGTTCTCCGACTGTGTTTGCCTTTCAAGGTTACGCACATTATATTGTCACTTCTGTCACTGCTGAGTTACTCATGCAGTAAGAGGATTTTCATAGGAATAACAATGAATTTACCCTGTACGTCTGTTAATCAAAAATGGTCCGAAACATGTAGCGGTAGACAAAGCAAAGCAGGGGGGACGAAATGCAGTGAATGTAGAGCTTTTGCTCGTTCGCCACTAATTCAGCCCCAATCCGCTTATCCAACCCTTTTACATCACAAACAGTGTAGTTTGGGCTCTGTGTGTGATGTTATTTCGCTATTTCGTTCATATCGATAATTAATAATCCCTTTCGAACGCCTCTAAGCCTAATAGCTATGTATGGGATGTACATCTTTCCTCATTTAGCAGCTTCTGTTGTATCATTTTGGTGAATACAGGATCAAGACTTATTACTATCTTCAACGAGACGTAAAAATGCAATTTTGAAGCGTTTTGTTGATAGCCCGATATTAAATACGAATATATAGGTAACTCTTTTACGCCTTTCTACGAAACGACAACATGCAGAGTAGGGAGATTGAAAATACTGAAACGCACGTGTTATAACGGCCCTAACCTAAAATCGACACGGCTGACTGAAACCCGCCATGAGGCTCAGATTATTTTTTAGATAATTATAACAGTACGTATTGCTTCATTAGTGCCAAGTGCAGTGAATTGTATTTTCAACCAGGTTTAACTAAATGTCAACTTTTAAATTAAGCTTAGCTAAGCTTAGGCTTAATAAACCTTGAGAAACCCGCATTTGTACAACCGGTCCTAAAGCGTAGATAAAGGACGTATCTTAAATTGTGTGACGAGTGCAGATATATCACAAGATACATAAAACTTTATTAATGCAAAGGCAAGCCAATGTTCATATGGACCTACAAAAGTGTAATATGCCGCTAGGTATTTATTCCACAGCTCAATGGACAAACTATTATAAATACAACAAATTTTTCAGTTTTACAACCCCCCACCTCCCAACCGCCCCAATTCCACCGCCACCCAAGAAAGGTGGAAAGTGATCAGGAACCACTAAAACGCCTAAAAACAAAGTTTGTGCTGCTTTTGTGTTTTCGTACTCGTATGTATACCTACCTCACAAATTCTAAGTCCCTTGGTTTCTATGATAATCAAGCCAATGTTTGGGTGGACCTAAAAAAGTGTATTATGCCGCTAGGTTTTTCATGCACAGGTCAATGGACAGCCCATTATAAATACAACAATATTTTTAGTTTTACAATCCCCACCATCCAACCACCCCAAATCCACCCCCACCAAAGAAAAAGTAGAAAACGATGAGGAACCCCTAGAATGCCTAAAAATAAAGTTTGAGCTGTTTTTATATTTTTTGTGTTTTTATTATTGCTGCGCCGCCACTGACACGATTTTTCCAAAATATACGCGTTTGCCAGCCTCGCCACGGTACTAATACTGTGTCAAAATTTCATTAAAATCAATTTAATAAGTTTCGCATTACGCAATATAGAACGATCTAAAGCAGTACTCGTATGTGTACATCACAAATTCTAAGTCCCTAGGTTTCTATAATAAGAAAGGCAATATTCGTTTGGACCTAAAAAAGTATATTATGCCGCTAGGTTTTTCATTCACAGATCAGTGGACAGCCCATTATGAATACAACAAATTTTTCAGTTTTGCAACCCCCCACCCCTCATCCACCCCAAATTCACCCCCACTCAAAAAAAAGTAGAAAATCATCAGGAAGCCCTAAAACGCCTAAAAACGAAGTTGGAGGAATATTTGAAAGTTTTTGTTTTTTGCTAATTACTCCGCCCCCTGTACGATTTCCAAAATTATAGGAACATTACCTACTACGACCCCACAGAATATCGCTATCCAAATTTCATCACAGTCCATTTAGTGGTTACTGAGATTACGACGTTAGAAAAACTCCAACAGACAGACCGACAGACAGACCGACAGACAGACCGACAGACAGACCGACAGACAGACCCACAGACAGACCGACAGACAGACCGACAGACAGACCGACAGACAGACCGACAGACAGACAGACCGACAGACAGACCGACAGACAGACAGACCGACAGACAGACCGACAGACAGACCGACAGACAGACCGACAGACAGACCGACAGACAGACCGACAGACAGACCGACAGACAGACCGACAGACAGACCGACAGACAGACCGACAGACAGACCGACAGACAGACCGACAGACAGACCGACAGACAGACCGACAGACAGACCGACAGACAGACCGACAGACAGACCGACAGACAGACCGACAGACAGACCGACAGACAGACCGACAGACAGACCGACAGACAGACCGACAGACAGACCGACAGACAGACCGACAGACAGACCGACAGACAGACCGACAGACAGACCGACAGACAGACAGACCGACAGACAGACCGACAGACAGACCGACAGACAGACCGACAGACAGACCGACAGACAGACCGACAGACAGACCGACAGACAGACCGACAGACAGACCGACAGACAGACCGACAGACAGACCGACAGACAGACCGACAGACAGACCGACAGACAGACCGACAGACAGACCGACAGACAGACCGACAGACAGACCGACAGACAGACCGACAGACAGACCGACAGACAGACCGACAGACAGACCGACAGACAGACCGACAGACAGACCGACAGACAGACCGACAGACAGACCGACAGACAGACCGACAGACAGACCGACAGACAGACCGACAGACAGACCGACAGACAGACCGACAGACAGACCGACAGACAGACCGACAGACAGACCGACAGACAGACCGACAGACAGACCGACAGACAGACCGACAGACAGACCGACAGACAGACCGACAGACAGACCGACAGGCAAACCGACGGAAATGAGTGACGTGGATTTTCTTTACGTAGACATCATGAAGCGCCCCAAAAACGTATTATCTCGAAATCTAAAATTTTTGCGATCACAATACTCCCCTCACCTATCGGTGTGGGAAGTAAAAACGGCATAGGTTAAATTTGGGATACAGTTCAATATAGGCAACCACACCCTATATCGAACAGAAAGCTATAAAACATTTAACATTAGCGTACGAACTGGTGGGGCCAACTGTTTACAGTTAATGTTAACAAGTATCAAGTATCTAAACTAACGCCATTCTTGGTGCCAAGATACTGTCAGCAAAACCCGTGTCAAACAGGCTCCGTCCTGGATAACAAGGTAAGGTAACTTATGATGAGGTGATGTACTAGACGCCTAAATGCAGTACGATAATTAAGTGTCACAAGGTGGTAATAAATGAGGCTCTGGCGGTATGACGTCACCAGAGTAATGTTGCTGTTGCCTTCTGATTAATGGTCTTCGTCGTAGCAATCAACGCAGTCGGGTTTTGTTACTTAAACGTCGCAACAACGTGTTTCGAGATTCTGACGCGACGTCCAGCATCTTCTTAGAGGACAGCGGTTGCTACCGTTAAGGGCCCCACAGACGTTCTTTTTTGCCTTTTTACCCCCTCGGGTAAGACGGTACGGGTAAACATGAACAACGACGATGCTCACACACTATTCGTGTGATAGTTCAGTGTATGGACGTATGTATGGACGAAGAAACGTAGACAACACTGTCTCGTAAACAGACACCGGTAAAAAAGGACGGTTAAAATCAAGCGGGAACTGATATTTTTGAACGCCAGCAGGAAGACAGGTTTCGGTCACACTCGGTTATCTGTACCGTTTTATCCGCATGGATAAAACTGCTAAACAAGAACGACGTCTGTGGGAGCTTTATGCCGAGACCACACTATAATAGCTGGATATAGATTAATAGCTATTAGTGTTTCAAATGTATCCGACCACATAGATGCTAGTACGCTGTCTTAAATTCAAGTAAAATAATGTCCAATGTTGGCCCTCCTGGAGACGTAACGCCTGGAGGCGTATTTTTGAATCACACGACATTACGTATATCTCATCTTGGCCGAAACCGTTCGAGATAGTACTTTTGAATCGTTACATGCGGCACATATCAATCAACTACATCGAGTGGTGGTATGGGTAGATTTTCACTCCACATATGTCAGCAGATTCACAGTTACAACTAAGTCGCTATCATTTGATATTAGGCAATGCAACGACCTGTCAAACTAATTCAATATGGCTAGTTTCTTGAGAACAGTTTTGTTTAAAAAATAATAATATATGATCTACATGCCTTATAGTTAGTTGTGGATCTCGATCTAATCGAAAAAAGTAGGATTTTAATGAGTACCTGCCGATACATCTCATCGTTTTGTGACTAACAAAAATGAATGATTTTTGAAAACCATACGCATTTTTCATCCTCGCCACGGTAATAATACTGTATCTAAATTTCATTAAAATCAATCCCATAACTTCCATGTTACTAAATTCACAAGGAGCTAAAGCAATACTCGTTTGTGTATATCAGACAAAGTCCCTTGATTTCTGTAATAGCCAAGGCAGTGTCCGGATGGACCTAACAAACATCTATTATGCCGCTAGGTCTTTCTTTAATAAGGACAATGGACAACCTATTATGAATAGAATAAATTAGTGAGTTTTCCAACCCCCCACCCCCCAACCACCCCAATTTCACCCCTACCAAAAAAAAATAGAAAATGATCAGGAACCCCTAAAATTCCTAAAAACAAAGTTTGAGCTGTTTTTATATTTTTAGTTTTTTCATTATTGCTGCGCCGCCACTGACACGACTTTTCCAAAACATACGCGCTTTTCATCCTCGTCGCGGCAGCAATGCTGTGTCAAAATTTCATTAAAATCAATTTGATCATTTTCGCTTACGCAATATAGAACGATCTAAAACAACACTTGGGCCTTTCATTCACAGGTCATTAGACAGCCCATTATGAGTACAACAAATTCTTCAGTTTTACAACCCCCCACCTCCTAACCACCCCAAATTCACCCCCACCCAAAAAAAGGTAGAAAATGATCAGGAACCCTTAAAACGCCTAAAAACAAAGTTTGAGGAGTATTTGAAATTTTTCGTTTTTTGCTAATTACTCCACCCCCCGTACAACAATTTCCAAAATTATCGGAGTATTACCTACTACGACACCACAGTATATCGTTACCCAAATTTCATCACCATCCATGCAGCCGGTACCGAGATTAGGACGTTAGAAAAACGCCAACAGACAGACAGACAGAAAGACCGACGGAAATGAGTGACGTGGATTTTCGTTACGTAGACATCATAACACGCCCAAAAAGCGTAGTATCTCAAAATCGAAAATTTTCGCGATCACAATACTCCCCTCACCTATCGGTGTGGGAAGTAAAGCTTTCAACTCATACGCAAAATGTACATTAAAACAATATGATAAAACAAATAAGAATAGTGCAAAATCCACAAAAAGTAATATTCAAAGGAAAACTTTACAGAAGGTAAACAAGGGCAAAGCCTCCAGATAGAAAGAGGCACCTAACTCCCCGTAGATCCTACACTCCCACTACCATCACTGCCAGGTGCAGTAAGAAAGCAGTTTCGGTGGAGTGAGTATAGCATGCTGCAAGGTTATCACTATGCTTGTAGCCAATTTTTGGCATGAAAATCGTCAGAAATCTTTAGTATGCGTGAATAAAAATCGTCAGAAATGGCGGCGTATAGTACGACGTAGGTATTCTGTGGGTAAGGGTAACCTCTGATTCTACTCCAAAAATACCTCAAGCTGAAATAAATTATCATATGATTAGCTTGTGGTCAAGGTATTTCGAACTCTCAGGCCGCTTGTAAGTCCTTGAACTTTGGGAAGGTCATACCAAACCAAGTTTGTAACTGTTTCAACGCCCTTAGTTCACTTGTTCACGCAACGTACTATATCTTTGCTGGGTTCCAGACCACGAAAGTATTGGTGACAATGAGTGCGCATTTGCAAATATAAACATGACTATGCATTTTTTTTATTTCAAAGAGAGTAATTTTCAGTACTAACTTTTTATCTTTTTATCTGAAATAGCCAAAACACGCCATCTCGCGTGTTTTGCACCACCAACAGTTGCCAATAGCCCAAAAACGATTTTTGGCCACCAACTTGGTTCTGAAGTCGCCACTTCAGCGGAATATCGCCACCCCCGCCAACCTTGCGTGCGCGTGCTCTACAGAAACCTACCTCCCAAGATGCGAGGTAAGGACATTGTGTTCTTTGCCTATTAAAGGCTAAGTTATCTTTTCGGATATCTGCGTCCGATGTGTTTATATCGGCATTCTAGACGTCTGCTTGCCAATCGCATATATATGTACATACATATACTATATTATACTGTATACATACCATAGATTATTCACATATAAGTTATACAAAACATAATCTTCTATGTGGGACTATTTTCTAACCCATTATAAGAAATAAATAATTAAAAATAGATAAACAAAATAATAAACGCATAGATAGGTCGTTCAAATTAATAAAAAGATACGTTTCTCCATGATGTTCGAGCCACTATACATCTGGATGACTCCTACGGACCTGAGCTCCTCCTTTCCAGGATACACTTGAACAGAGTAACGGGGAAGTTGAAGCCTTCACCCTCCCGACTACACTACAATGTAGTTTCTGGTAACAATATATCCAGGTGGGCTGCTATAAGCGCCCTAAACTGAACCGCGAACATAGGGTCAAATAATAATTAACGGATACAGCTCTCGCCGCACAAGCCACAAAACACCCCAAGCGGACTTTGTCCACCCCATCCGTGAGTTTCTTGTTGATAATCCCTCCGTTGCTACCAGTAAGCTAACTAAAGGTAATGTGATCTATTAGGATCCTGTAATCTGCTTTCAAGAAAGAGTTTTGTGTTGACACCAAAGAACCTTGTGAATCAGATTTTCAACCACCTGAAATTGGTGGAAACAAGTTGGTTTAAGACAAGTATATATATCCCTTTCTGCATGAATTGCTGATTTTTGAGTTTTTCAAGGGATTTAATTTCAGCCTTGGAAGCTTCATAATTTCAATCTTGAAAAATAACTAAACCAAATTGTACCTGTCTTCAAGTAATTAATCACTTATCTATCGATATGCTCATACACAGTTTATTTTACTATACAAGCTAGCTAAATTCCAGCGAGTTAGTTTGATAAGCAAATTAAATTACCATTTAGCAGCTGTTGAAATCTAAAATGTTATCATCGCAGTGCCAAAAAACTTATACGTTATTTTGTCTCTGAAATTTTCAGTGTGTGCATGCTACTTAATTATATATTTTAGGAAGACGCTTTCAATCTGCAACCTTTTCATATCTTACATTCATCCTATTAAATGGAGATTTTGACCTTGAAAAAGGTAAATGGCACATGTTGCATTTCATGTGGATTCTCATTGCGCTGGTTATTATCCGAAAATTTAAATGGTCTGCAACCCAATAAGATTATAACGATATTATACATTACTTCTTTAGATTTTACAATACTAGTATTTGCAAAATAAAATGACAACTTTAACAAAGTGTTAATGAAGAAGATCACGAATCCACACACTTCCACTTTCCGATCACCCTTTAACAATGCTTCTGTCTAATACAAGAGTTATACATTGCCGAGGATAATTATATTACCTCTGTATTACCTTTTTATCTGGCAGGGATTATTATCTGCCTCTGAGACACCTTATCAGTAGAAACAGTTTAGATTTTAGCACAATATGTTTATCAACTTGATTTCGAAAAGCTTCAAGGTATTTCAAGTGACTTGCGGATCAAGTTATTCGTTTTCAAGCTACTAGTGCTGCATATGATAGTTAATATATACAAATTGATGAGAATGTATCTATCATGTGTAATTATCTAAATCAATTGAGAATATTTAACTAGGTTTGATGAGTGCAGGATTTTGCCAGGAGCAAAACAACATAGATCAGGGAAAGGTGTAAAAATATGTAAAATCAATTTTTAATTATTACAAGTCAACCTGTCAATAATTTAATATTTCCTAGAGAGACAGATAGGAGTGGATAACAATATTGGCAATGTCTGTTACTATCCAAACAAAAATCAATGACACAGACATAGACATTATTCTGTAATTGATTTTCGGAGATCAGAGTACTTCTAAATTATCTACTCAATGCCTATAAGCGAGTTGTAAAATTGAGCAAATTGTAACTATCAATCAATTTTATTATGTAACTAGTTATCAGATTAGTAATATTGGATTAAAAGTAAAACACACATTATAAGGAGTTTGTTTTCTCATGGTCGGACCTATATTTGAAGAAAAAGTGAAATTATTATGATTTCCATGGACTCAAATTGCAATCATCAAATATTCGTACATAAAAGTGGTCATTTTCAACGTTTGGTACAGATACGTTATATAGCGTGTCTAAATCTTCATTTAGCTTATTCTGGCTTGAAGCATGAGAACTGTTTCACCTTCGAATTTTGAATCAAACACTTTAGGTATCCTATATAAAAATATGTGTGTTTTATAGGTGGTAAAATTACGTAAAGGTGTCATCTTAGATCAACTGTAGTTGAAACGAAGCGGTCAAGAAGGCTCAATACCGTTACACTATGGGATCCATTTAGTCGCCAGTGTGATTTAAGCACTGCATGTTTATTGCGACCCCACGCAAGCTAAGTTAGATTTGTGGTGTTGCGAAGCAGGATATTGCAGCTTAGAAGTAGTCCAGTATATCTTTAGGCCAGGGGAAAGTTAAAGTCTCTGTGTATCTAGCTTTAAAGCAAGAGTAACATAGGATCGTCACACAAAAGGACAATAGCGTAAAAATGTAAATACATAAACATGATCATAATTTCAGAATTCGTGTCGGTTGCATCATAAAAAGTACACATTTGTAATGATTTAAATATTGAGAGTTGATGAAGTGTTTGTCCATTGAGGTTTTTGAAAATTTGACAAATAAGAAAACGCAAATATATCAAAACAATGTTATAGAGGAACAACGAAATAAAATGGTTACCACCTAAGTTGCATCATTTGTCATAGAGTTACTGTGGGGTAAGCTCTGGTAACAGCCGCTGGCTTGAGGATTGTCAAAAAGCCATTTGTGCTATTATAGATTTGCGGATTCTCAGACATTATAGGAATTCTTTATGTATATTTCAATTTAGGTACTTCAAATCTCCCAGACCAGACCCTAGACGTTCATTTGTTTTTTGCTTTCGTTTAGGTAGTATAACTACAGAAGTCGTCCATGGCTCACTGTAGGTTACACGCTATTCTATAATTCCAGGATTTTCTTGTTGTCTAACTCGCAAAATACAAAATTATGCAATCGTAATTCCTTGCTGTGGGATATTCATTCTACATACCGGTATAATATAACAGAAACTCACTGTCATATCTCAGTACGTCTAGAATTGGTTCATTTAACAGTATCTAAATGCATAGAAATTTTGATTATAGTCATAAGTAGGAGCATGAAATTTTCCATGAACACCATCCAAATTTAAAACCCACCAACCAGTCAGTAGTAAGTAAGACTTTGAAACGGTTTTATTGGACACAGAGTCTGCCGAAAACTGGTTGAAAAGAGAAAAATGAGCCTATTAAAAGGGCATATTGCTATTTAAAAAACATTTAATTTCCATTGCTCGTTTGTTAACCCTTTAAGGCGCAAAAGACCTTTAATCATGATAAATTTTATTTCTAGTGTTAGCACATTGCTTCAACCGCTAGAATCATGTGGCTATCAGTTACGGGTAGAAATATGGCTCCGTTTGGTTGTTTTTTTCAAAAAACTGGTGGGAAAATATTATACCAAAGGACTCCTGTGGTATACCGTTTTATGCAGAAATCTTTGGGAGAATATTTTCCCACATAATTTTTGAGAAAAAAATACTCATCTTTCATGAAGAAATTTTATTCAAACGACAAAATAAAAACATCTTTCTCGCATATAATAAATAAAAATAGTTAAGAAATAGTTAGAAATGCCTTTAGCTCGACTAGTCCTAGAGAAAGATCTTGTCCTAGTTGTGTCGAGTATAGGTTGGATTGATGGACAATTTCGCATAAAAAAAACCTGTGAAAAATAAAAAAAAACTCAATAGGATTCCCCAGTTTCTGGTCACACTTGGGCCCAGTTTGCTCTGTAAATGTAGAAGACATGAATATAATCGGATCCATAGGATCCTTAGTCCATTCGAATTCTGGTAGTGGCCGGTCTTCATCATTGCTGTCGCTTTCTGAAGGGGTTCCATATCTTTCCTACAGTTCAAAGCTATCTACGCTGGAAGGAGGGCCATGATAGCTACTTCCGTCATCACTGTCTGTGCTGTCAACGCTCGATGTAGAAGACATATGGGAATTCTTACCACGTACATTTTTTGATTGATACGTGGATCTTTGCTGATCTAAAACTAAGCCATCCTCTGCATCCGAATCCCCACCTATATCAGAAAACTGAGCCTGATCTTCAGTTATTGACATCAAGACATCGGCAATGTCGCCACATTTATCTCCAGAATCCGCTGCCATGAGGCCTGGAAAGAACAAAAAAAATCGTGACTAAATATCCTGATCGGTCAATATAAAGATAATCACAATATTTATGCATAAGTGGCAAGAATAAGTCTGCGGAATATAATTTAAAAAATTCGGCTACTTTTTCTACTATCTAGAGGTTAGACCAATCGTTTTCTTAGGTAAAACTTTTGTACTTTATTGCAATTATCAAATTTTTTAATTTTTTTAGAATTGATGTCTTTTGGAATCTTGTTCACATGGGAATTATTTTGATGATAATAATGCTCATTTATACGTATTTGCTGAAAAATTTCAATAATAGGTACAAAATTATATATGCGTCTTTCAACTTACCTCCTGAATTATATGAAAACAAGCTCCAATAAAAACATATAATTGTGTAAACTCAATTTTTCAACAATTTTTTAGGCCTTCTGCAGGTTGAGTTTCTTTGGAATAATATCTTCCCACATAAATCGATGACGCGCTCCCTAAGACGACTCGAGACAGACTGAACGTTGCCGATTGGAGGATTACATATATAGATGTCCAGCTGCGTATCTAGCGTATGTGGGTACGGAGGCTACCAATGGAACCTAAGATAATTGTTGGTGGGAAATTATTATCCCAAAGCCATTTAAAGGGTTAAACAACTTTTATATAAAAAGTAAAATAAAATAAAATAAAATACGACAAAATAAAACAAAAATTATACAATGATCATTTGCTGAGATATATAGGTACTATATTCCATACATGATGGGCAACCTGTGTGTATTTACTCTCGTTTTCTTGTGAGTGTTTCTAATACACAGTTGAATTATATTTCTCTTAGGATCACTGGTCTAACAAAAAATGCAGGTTATGGACATTTATCTTTTCACCCCTGTATAGCTGCAAAACAATGCAGGAATATTTCCACCACCGATCACATTGAATTCGATATAATCCCGATGTACTCCGAAACCTCTCCCCTCTGTATCATTGTTCGGCCACATTCAGTCGTACACATCAAATCAAATTATATTCCAAATATAAATCTAACCGTAATTCCGATCGGACGCGCTTTGAAATTATTTTTACATTATCAATAGCCTTTTGAAGAGGTACGTGGTAAAATATTCAGTTGAAAATATAAATATCCACGGGTTTGGATTTCACATGAAATTGCAACTGCATAGAGTGAGTTCGCAGAATTTTTTTTGTTTGTGTTTATTTTTCATGCTTACATCAGCATAAAGATTTCGCAGCTTAAACTCGTAACTCAAAATGTCGGAAAAAACGTCTAGATTGAACGTGGTAGGAGATTAATACCGACCCATCAAATCACTAAAGATGTCTTAGATACAGCCGTTGGTGGTACCGATATACTTTCTTTTATAGTCTGCCTTTCGCAAAGGCTGAACGTCTATGGCACTGTAGAAGCCCAGGAAGAGGATAAGTATCGGTGCACATTATATTTGAAATGCTGCAGGTTGTAGCCGTCGCGAAACAAATTTCTCGGCAGCTCATACCACACCGTCGAAGTTCTCCAAAGGAAATAATGCTGGAGGAGACTGGTTGGAGAGTAAGGAACTCGACCTGGTGAGGATGAGCTCGCAGAGCATTTCTAGTGTTCCTCGTTCCTCACTCGAACATCTTCCGCGACAGAATTTGTATAACAGGGACAGGTCGGCCACCCTTTTTTCCTACACATCATCCAACGATGGTCGGATCTGTGTGCCTCGCAGGGCAACAGTAGTTGCTTTGGTGTATACAGCTTCCTAAAGCGAAACAAAACTCCAACCCTCTGGGATGCTGTTTTAGTCATACTGACATGGTGGTGGCAGGACATGTTACTGTTGATGTTGATATGTAAAAGCTTGATGGAGGGTGACTCGACTATTGGGTGACCCTCCATGTCCACAGTTGGTGAGCTAACGTCAGATTCTTTGTCAGTGTTTTTGGCCGAGTTTTCTGTTCGGTAAACTGTACTTTATTTACTAATCCACACTCGACAACTTTTTTGATGTTTAATACGTTGATCTCTGAGGCGTGTTGCTGGCGTCAACATACCATCTCATGAGATGATAGTGGCTTGCCTGGTTCCACGCACGATATCAATGTACTGTCGTCTGCAAAGCTGTAGATTGGATTGGATGTTATTTTCAGCAGCTCCTTGTTGTACAGCAGAAACAGTGTAGGGGATAGGACAGATCCCTGAGGAGCACCAGTGTTTATTGAAAATACGTCTGATAAACTGCCTTCGACTTCAACAAACAGAAATCGGTCGTTCGAGAAGCTATCCTAACACTGGAGCAGGCCACATGATGTAAGATAGAAGAACATATACAGGGTGAGTTTTTAGTACCGGCTCGGTCGATAACTCCACTACATTAGAAGATAGCGAAAAAAGTTGTATATAAAAGTTGTAGCCATGGATATGCTCCTTGCTCAGAAAATATTTTGATTTATACAGGGTGATCCATAACTACGTGGTGATGCAAACATGCATTTTTTTAAATGAGACACCCTATATATTATTCCATATTCAGATTCTACTAATGATTTTCATTCTTCCAATATAGGGCACTGTTACATTATACAGGGTGTTTCAAACGTTATGGCCATTTTTATATCCAAATCGCGGACAAATGAACGTACTGTATATCAAAAAGTAATAAATCAAAAATTATTTTTTTTACATGAGAAGATTAAAAATATCCTCTAGTTTTAAAATCGGCTATAAAAGAAGCCCGAGACGCATATTCGTATACAGGGTGATGTAGAATGCAAAATCCAAATTTTCTCTTTTTTTTCAAATGTAACCCCCAATATTTTATTATCCCAGAGAATTGCTTTCAATATGCTCTTTCATCTTTGTATAGCACTTGTTGTACCTACGTCCATCAGTTTCCGAGATATGTCGATTTTTCTGTAAATTTAAAATATAGCCTCTATTTGTGTACTGAAATTTATTTATTTTGAGAAAGTACTATCTGATTTGTTTTTTATTTAACGAACAACTAAATTATAACGTCTTGATAGTATTTGATGAAGTCAAAACCCTAAATCATCGAGATAACAGAGTCAAGTATGCTGAGGAAACAATTTTGTAGGCGTCATGCATAATTATCAAGTAGTTTTATCAGGTAGGCTTTGAAAAATTGAGCGTTTTCATAACCTGCTCAATAATTCCGTACTGTGTGAAAAACTAGCTTTGAACATTAATTTTTCCATTGAGGGTATTTAGGAGAATCTTTGAGAAATTGTCTACTTGCCTCTAGAATATATCAACTATGAATAGCAATATCCAGAACGGAGGCACTCTAAAACTAATGCGTTTGAAAGATTGAAGAATCGTTTTATTTGGACTTTGTCGTTTCATATTTCAAAGCCTACCTGATACATCTGCTTGATAATTATGCATGACGTCTATAAAATTGTTTCCTCAGCACACTTGACCTATATTATCTCGTTAGTTCAGTGTTTTGACTTGATCAAGTATTATTATCGCCTTATATTTTAGTTGTTTGTTAAGCGAAAACAAAATTTGGTAGTATTTTCTTAGAATAAATAAATTTTATTAAACAAATAGAAGGTATATTTAAAATTTGTAGAAAAATTGAAATATCTCAGAAACTAATGAATGCAGCCATAATAAGTGCTATACAAAGATGAGAGAGCATATTAAAAGCAATTCTTTGGTATAATAAAATATTGAGGGTTACATTTAAAAAAAGAGAGAAAATCTAGATTTTGTATTCTACATCACCCTGTATACGAATTTGCGTCGCGGGATTTTTTTTAAAGTATTTTAAAACTAGAGGATATTTCTAATCTTCTCATGCGAAAAAAATAATTTTTGATTAATTACTGTTTGATATACAGTGCGTTCATTTGACCGTGATTTGGATACAAAAATGGTCATAACTTTTGAAACACCCTGTATAATGTAACAACACCCTATATTGGAAGAACGGAAATCATTAGTAGAATTTGAATGTGGAATAATATATAGGGAGTCTCATTTAAAAAAATGCATGTTTGCATCACCACGTAGTTACGGATCACCCTGTATAAATCAAAATATTTTCTGAGCAAGGAGCATATCCGTGGCTACAACTTTTATATACAAATTTTTTCGCTTTCTTCTACAGTAGTGGAGTTATCGACCGAGCCGGTACTAAAAACGCACCCTGTATATCCTGTCACTCTGATGATATGTCGTAATCGAAGGTTGCAGAGCGCAGGGTATTTCGCATGACCCACTCGCCCCAGGTTGCGGTATGGCGACGATCCATGAAAAAATTACTACTACTACTACTCTCTAGACCCGTTGGATTCAACAACGAAAAGGCCAAGAGCTCTTTTAGTATTGGTTCTGTGAGTGGACAAAAGGGCTCAAGGTAGATTATTTGACTGGTTTCGCCTCCTCATCCGCCCACTGACGGCAAATAAAATTTTATATTACTTGAGGAACACCCTGTACATCGATCAAAATGATAAAATAATATCCGAAACAAGCCGAGAGCATTCTACAAAGCTGCTTCACAAACGGATCGTTCAATGAATAATAACACTTGTAATCTCGTATGCCATGGCCGTTTGATGCGGAATACTCAGTAGTGCTGTCGCTGGTCGAGTGTGTTGTGTTGAAACATATAATTAATTAGTACAGAAAGGTTTTGGTGTGCTGTAGGCTGTGTGTCCACAAACAGATCGAAAAGCTCTCTGTAGAGTCCTAATCCCCGAATCATCATGCAAAACAAAATTGTTTGTATGAAATTTAGGTCTACAGTAACCACTGCCGCATTGTCTAGTTGTATTTGCGTTTGAACTCTGTGAGCGGATGTATTCACGCTACAAGGTCCTACCGCTAATTCACCTAAATGGTGCAATACGTTCTGATATAATCTAATATCTGACATGATTAGCTAAATCTACTTTATTATTCACTTGTAGTGGGGATATGCATCAAAGAATTACAGGAATGTAATAGGAATAGTACAGCTTTGCTACAAAAATGATTTTGACGGCTTCAAATCCGTCGTATCAGTAGTCGTGTTCATTTCTTATAACGTTTCTTTACTATTCTTATTAATAATTATGTGGTTCTTTATTCAAATATAGAACAGAGCAATTTTCAGTTACATGCAGCTCAGAATAATCTTGCTCACTTCCATGTAATAACTGAAAAGAGATCAAGTTAGCAACATGCGCTGCGGATGTAAAAAAATTGCCTTAGTGGGACTTTGCACATGCATCTATAGACAGCTTGACATACTATTGGCTCTATTGGCTAAGAAATGGTGCACAAACGTAAATGTTTGTTAATATTACACAGAGGCGTAGCGACGAGATCTCATTCAACTGTTTGGCAGTTGACACCTTTGCGAAATTTATTCAGGAAGTCGACAGTTTTAGTTATCGCTTATGCAGTAACGGTAATGTTAAGAATATTGATCAATAATAATTGTTCATCTTCATTCCACCGAGTATTAATAAATATGGTTGAAGAAAACTACAAAACACGATTTCAAAGGATGGAACAAAAAGTTAATAATAATTTTTAACCTGAAAGAATAATGAACGAAAAATACTAGTCTTGTTGTGAAAAGAGTGTGTGCGCTTTGTATCATATTATTCGTAAATCGCACGCCTCACACTTTTCACGACAATTCTATTATTTTTCGTTCATTACTGTGCTGAGCTTATTTTGAAAATTATTTTTAACTTTTTGGTTCGATGTTTTTTAAACGCAATATGTTTTAAGTTTTCTGTAAACTATATTTATTTAATAATTAAATTTGAACTTTCCAATTTTAACTTGCGCTTTATCGTACTCCACCTTTTCCTCTTTATGCTCTTTTCTAACGTTATTGTTTTGTTTTAACTATAGACCGATAAAACGAGACGAATTTAAGTGACAAAGATACATTCAGGAATTACTTTAATGTACCTGGTACTATAATATAATGAAGTGAGTGGAAGACCTAGCGATTATATAGAAGACCTGGAAGCCAAACTGCTGCTACTAATATATTTGGCCTTCCATTACCTCATACCACCTACGTGGTTAATCGCTCTGTTGTTCTCCTTTTATTTACTGTATTTCTGTATTATCTAGTGAAGAAGTAAATAAAGAGAACTGTTAACTGTTTCATAGAGATACTGGTACAACTGTATAGTCTGGCTGTGTCACTTTCTGTCTTAAACATTTTATGAGTCACGGAACGCCGCCACACTCATGATTGCTCTGAAATATAAGCTCCGTTTTCACGGCGATAGTTGTTGTAATGATAGCAACTATTACAAATAATGTCACCGTATAGACAACATTATAGCCGCTACCGTACTGTCAAGACAGCGCTATTACACTATCTCGTTTGACGAGAGAGTTGAGAGTAATATCACGATAGTGTTTGAACCATCACATTTACTGTCACCGTGCATACAACAACATGATAGTTCGTTTGAAATACCATGCAGAAGAAAGTTTCTTGCTCTATGCATTCTGTGTTCTGTATTTACTACTATCCCAACACCCCTCAACGTGTAGACATTCGACTTTCATAACACGACTATCCCGCGGACCATCATCAGAGTAGAGCTTCATGATAGTAACTTTTATCGAGAAAACGAGGCTTTAGGGCAAGACAGTCGAAGATAACGTACTTAGGTGTTTCCCCTGCCTCACAGTATTTCCTGCATAATGTTCTGCCACATCAGTCCCCATTTTTTGCAGGTATGCGCTCAACATCCCATGGCCAGTTATAGTTTCAGGGAAATGCAGTTGATTGGATAGCTTTTGCTCAAAAATAAGGGCAGCATTGAGGTTATGTACTTTTCTGTGGCCGTATCAAGCTTCGTGTAGCTCTACTTTTCAGTAGTGGAAAGCCGAGTGGAAACATCTAATGAAATTGTCATCCTCCCACAACAACTAATGCTTTTCACCCCTTCTTCTCAGGTGATTTGTAGCCAACATAATCCGTAACAGATACCGCATTCGTTTAAACTTACACAAGGCACTTCCGTTAAAAAGAACCATATCGCTCACTGCATCTCTGTAACTTGAAAAATCTTATCTTGTTATTCATGTCCTGCTGTCAAAGTACTAGTGGAAACACAAACATTTTTGTACATTATACGATAAACTGGTGGCAGTGTAATAAAAACATAACAAATCTGTGCTATCAGTGACAAAAAAAAAATATATTACTCTCAATCTTTAAGGAAACATAACAGATATCATCATTCTTAGAATGCAAATAAGGGGAGAAGTCTTAGGGATTTATAAGCATGCGTGAAGAGCCAAATGTATCTACTTAATACCAATCAATTATCATCTAAAACGAACAACTAACTTATAACAGAATCCTTTCTTACCTACTATTTTAAATGATTTGGAAGTAGAAGAGATTTCTGAAGTCCATTCTTCAACTTTTGAATGCTACGATGACGTCGCATTTGGTCAGTTATCATCAAACTCACCTTTGTTGGGTTTTGGTTTTTATCATCACAAATTTGTTTAGAAATGCGTGAAGCCCACAGTAGGATAAAAAGTGCTCCGAAAGGAAGACATTTGGCAACCCCTTCCAATACTCGCTGAACCTCCGCTCGACCACATTAAGATCTCGATATAGCTCTCAAATCCCATGGTTGATTTATTCAAGTTAATTTCTGTTGGGCAGAAAGCGGTGCCGGTCGCCATATATGACTGTCCGAACTGACACACCTAACTAATTTTGTAAATTAGGGAAAGTGCCATTAGAGCGCCAGTCCCAGATTCCACTTTGCCTCCCTCGCACGGCATAGAAAGCACACCGGGCTTTCTCCTACCAATAAAACTAAATTGGTAGGGTTCTACGACTGAACGAAATTGATTGCATTAATCCTTTTTAATTATGTAAGTCGTAAATTCTGTCATTTGGCAAAATATGACGATAGTTTAGGTATATTTTGTACCTCTCCACAGGGTTGGATAGAATAATTACATTTTAATCAACCTAGGTAGAAACAGTCTTATTAGGACGTTTTTAAGTCCAATACAGTTATCGTATTACTTTAACTACAACTTGTTTAAAAAAGAGTTGCAACAAAATACCCTGAAGGTATTCATCTTTACCAAAATACCACCCTAAACTCTATTTTATATGTCGATGACCTTGCAGTTTTAGCCGCAACAGAAAGCAGACGATCTACAAAGAAAAATATACACCGTACAAACAATTTGTCAAAAATGCGAAATGCAAGTATCAACAAGCAGAAGTTGAAATATAGAAGAGACACTTAATAAAGTCACCAGTATTTGCGGAAGTATAGAAGAACAATAAAAAATAAAACAAAGATGATACTCAAATGAAATTTTACAAGACGATAGCTGTTCTAACCCTATACATCATATCATTTCCTCTTGTATATGATCACCTCCAAGCCCACAAATTTCCTGGTGGTGAGAGCACGGACAAGATTTCTTCCTTTTTCGGCTAACTTTCCTTTTTGCATTTTATCGGCTCTTCAGTCTTTCTGGACGGCGATCTTACATCTAGAGGCTTGACTAATTTGTCCCTCGTTTGAGCGTCCGCTAACGACTTCCTTTATATAGAGTTCAGAAGGTCCTTAGCCGATGATCTTTTTAAACTATGCCAATTTTTTTGAGGTCGTAATTGACCTTCTTTATCTGTATTAACATAGGCATATTCACTACGCCATTGA
Organism: Callosobruchus maculatus; assembly: GCA_951848785.1. Lineage (NCBI taxonomy): Eukaryota > Metazoa > Arthropoda > Insecta > Coleoptera > Chrysomelidae > Callosobruchus > Callosobruchus maculatus. The sequence continues at coordinate 20,778,572 of CATOUR010000014.1, read as the reverse complement.
ACATCGTTGGAGCCATTTGTAGTAAGCACACTCTTCATCTCTCTTGGTTTTCCATAATCTGCATAACGGTTGCCATTGTGTGATCGCTATACGAGTTTGACCTGGTGAGATCAGGATATACCTACCCTCTTCTCTCATTCTTCTGCACTGAGCTTGGAGATCTTCCAGCCAAAGCTCTCCTTAGGAACAGGTCGATCACTCCCTTCCAATTTTCCCTCTGGAACGCTATTGACTACTGTTCCTGATGCCGTTTCTTTTTCTAATTTGGATCATTCGTTTTCACAAGAATGTGGTACTCTTATGCTGCTGTCCCTATTTCTCAGTAAAACATTCAATTATTGCAACTGTCTAAATTACCGCAATAAAAATATTTCCTTAGCTGGGGAGGCTCCTCGTTAAGTAAGTTCCCATCCAGAAAGGCATGCAGCTGCATTCCCATGTAATGCATCTATCTGTAAGTGCCAGAATTGTGTTATAATTCCCATTACATCTTAGTCGAACTCCTCGTAAGTTGCGCACAGTCGCCCGGTCTGCGCTTAGCTATTACCAAAATTACTTCCTGTAGCGACAACTCCAAGTTTGTCTCGAGTGCTACATATGACAGAGAATAAAGCAAACATTAGTGCAGCTACCCACACTGGAGAAATCAGAGTAGTTAGAGATATTTATCTTTATATCATAACTGCAACGGTGACTTCCAATTTCATTAAGAAGCTGCTGCGAGTCAAAAAGGAACACATCTTTGCTTTAATGACATTCAGGTATGATGTTTGTCTTAAACATTTTAGCACACACATTACTTCATCACAGTATCAACTTTCTGTGACATCTTTCATGTATTTTGAATTTTTGATACAAGTGTACGTTTTGTTTGTGCTTTAGAATAAGAAAATATTGTTAATATAGACATATGTATATATTTATATAGGCTGCAATAGTTCTCTTACAATTTTCAGGAAAGGGTTTGTAGTTCTTACTTTCCGTATATACATAGAACATCTGCGCCGGTACTCTGTAACTTAGAAACGTGTTTCTATGCACTATGTGCTATGGGATCGGCTGGTCTCGTAAATATGACAGCGTAGTAGACACGTGATAGGCACCCGAAACTGCCCGATCGTCAGGGTCGTCATGGTGATAGAAACACGTTTCTATCTCTTAAGTTAGAGAGTACCGACGCCGTCGTAGAAAATAACAGGTCGAGGATAAAGCTCTTAAATATTCAACAAACAAAATCCTATTTCTTGCACAAAATGGTTTATCGACGTTTTGGCTACCTCTAAAGAACTTTTCCAAGCTCAAATTTATAAGTTTAACTAGGAGTCAGCAAAACAGTGATAAGTGACATTGATTAACTGCAATAAGTCTTTCATAATGCAACATCAAAATCACGAATAATTAAATTTTTTAAGGCGTTAGTAAAACTCATTTTCAAATATAAGTGGTTTATACTAATGTAGCCGTGAATAAGGATGGATTAAGACTTTCTTTTCAGAACCAACATCGAGTACTTCTTTAGCTAGAATTTTGGATTTAAGTGCATGCGGTTTTAGTAGAAAAAATCGGATTGGTGAGGCAAACACTTCTTCTTCATGTGCCGCCTACTCTGAGAAGGTTGGCTATCATCATGGCGATTCTTCCTTTAGCTGCAGCTGCTTGAAATATTTCTATTTATTAACAATTCTAAAATATGGTACCTTTCTCTGCGCATAAGGGGACCTAGTTAAGAAAGTCACCTATTTTTTAAAATGTCTACTATATCTGTTTCTTTATTCATACACCTTAATATTTCAACATTTTTGACTCTTTCCGTACAAGAAACTCTGAGTATGCATCTGTCTACCCAAATTTTGAAAGCCCCAAGTCTTTCCAGATCAACCTTGTTCATTTTTCATGACTCCATCTCATTGATAAGGATTGCAAAAACGCAACATCAGCCAAATCTGATCTAAAGTTTGATATTTAGATCTCTAGAGCAGAATAATAATAATACTAAATCGTCTTTATTTATACATCTGACAAGAGGCGAAATTTAGCCACATGGCTACTCTTACATTTAACCTATTGCAGACGAAAGCAATAATGAACAAAAAAAGATATATATACATATAAAATGAAATCGGTGTAAACATACAAACTGATCACAATAACCTGTACAAGCTTACAAAAAAAGACATATGGTACAATAAAACAAACAAACTAAGATATAAACGACCTAAACTGCGTCGTTTAGCAAACCTAACGAGCTTCATTTAAAAGAAAAGTTTTAAAGTTTTTGCGCAGCTGTGATACAGGCATTGTTTTGAAATGATGTGGTATCGAGTTATATAAAATAACTGCGTTATGTAAAACATCGACTGAAAAACGTAGTTGAATGTAGAGGCATGGTCAGAGTTAGGCGTGGCCGGATTTGCACATTGTGGGAATTACATCTGAATACTAACTTTTCGTAGAGATACTGTGGACTAGATGTACTGAGCAGTTTCCTCAAGAAAGTAAGTAAAGTGTACTTAAACATGCTATCCATTTTCAATCAGTGCAGCTGCAATATTTTATCAGATACATGATCAAACTGTCTTAGGTCGAATATGAGACAGCAGCAGGAATTTTGTATTTTTTTTTATTTTGTATTTAGTATTTGAATCTAAGTTAGGATAATAAACTTTGAAGCAGTAATTAAGAACAGACAGGACTAAAGATTCACATAATCGTTTTCTGAGTGCCCTTCCAAGAACATACTATATAGCCTCCTAAGACGCGCGTAGGCCCTCTGTATCAGATTACCAACATGTTCTTTGAAGCGTAGGCGGCAATCTACTGACACACCTAAGTTCTTAGAAATATTTTAAATTCTAGATTCGTACCCCAAATGCTGACCTTCGTCTCAGATTTCAGTTGTTCTTTGACGTGCTCTGATGAAAACAGTACCGCACTGCACTTTACCGGGTTTAGTTTGAGATTATGTTCTTTAGAGTATGTGGCTATTGATCGTAGGTCCTCGCATATTTGTAAATGTAGCTCTAGCTTGACCCACTCTGGACCTTTTTCAGTAGAGTTTCTTCCAGTTTCGTTCAGAGTTGTAATAAGTCCCCAGGTTCTAGTTTAGGATTAGGAACAGAATGCGGCTAATGAGGTCATACTCTTTTTCAGTACTTCACTTTAGCTGAGCACGTCAGTGACCTTTAAGCTAATCTTTATATACGACATCCATAGACAACTTATTTACTTGCTAATGTGAAAGATGGAGATTCTAACAGACCAAATACTAGCTGAGAAAGTCGTTTGACGAATGAAGCATAAACGGGTAGAAGCCCGACAAGGTGATATCTCTTCAAGCTGCTCCACTTTAGACGAACTTCCGTTTTTCTAAAGCAAAAGAAAACATTGCATTTTGTTGGCCCTTTCAGATGTGCTTCTATCAAAGTACGATGCTGTCAACGCCAGTCTCGCTGCCTGTAACCAAGTTGCTGGATTTGTTTTAGTCCTGGCAGTGTTGACGATCTCGTGCAGAAACTTTCTTAGGAGGAAGTTCAGTCTGGGGAGCCCCCTCGCTGTGATACAGATTAAAACTGCCTATTAGCGAGGCCACGCTATAGGTAAATATTCCTTTACATCATACCACAGAGGTTCTCAAAATACTATTACTTTCCATGTTATAGGTGAGGGTCACTAAATTTGAGGCTATATGTTTTGTACGTACTCAATTATGGTGCACGTAGGTAACATTCATCTAGATCTGTCTATACCTATCTGACATTGTCCAGTCCTCTAAGGGAATTGGATGAATCTGATTTCAATAAAATTTCATTTGCAGTTTCTTGGAGTTAACATTAATGGTCTACGAAAGCTGTTAGTCCTTCTTATTCCAAAAAGTTGAAACTTTGGCAATTTTCTGTCAAAACTCCTGAACTTTTAGAGTTAGAGCTCAATAATCAATCCGATAGCCATAATATATGCTGAAAATAACGATGATTGAAAAATACTAAAAAAATCATCATGGGGGCTATGTTTTTGTATATTGAGCAGCCTACGCTTTTTGCACAATAGTGCTATTTCTATTTGTTCGTTACTATTTTCAGCTTATATTAAGAATTATTTTTATTTTTTTTAGTTCGGAATAGTGAGACGATCTTATTAAATTGTTGTATTGATAACTCTACAAAGTTTAAATTAGATCTGCTCAGTTACATCGTTACCCTGTCCTGACGAGGATTATCGATATTGGCGATAAATTTGTGTATCTCATTCACCATTCCTAATCCAAGCGACGGAGGTTACTTAATAAATGCCAATTTCATTATTACATCGATTCTCCAAATAAACCTCACCCTGAAATTGTTCAACATTGGCGATCCTGATCAGGATAACCAGGAAAACTTAATGAAACGTTGTATCGCTACCGGTTCCTGATAGGTATACAAAGTTTAACTTAAATCTGTTTGTTTAAAGTGGGTCAAAATCGTGTCCAAAGGTATCAGTTACAAACATACATACATACAATTTTACAGGTGTAGCTATTAAAAGCGTGCAAAAAAAGCTGTATATTCGGCGGCAAAGCATGGTTGTCACGTTAAAAATTTCAAAACAAACTCAAAAAATATTGCTTTCTCCTACCTTTTATTGAAACAGCCACCGGCTCTCTGTGATAGGTGTCATGCACACCTAACTATAGAGTACCTAGTTTTTGAGTTTAGGATATCTGCTAATATTCAAAGACGATGTAACCTCCCCACTATCTTAGAGCAATGTATGACCAACAGCACCGCAATCTGAACTATTTAAAGGTAAGTTATATTTCAAACTATGAGACAAGACAATGACGTCAATCACGATTAATTATGCAGCTGAAGCTGTCAAAATAATTACACAATAATAGATCTGTTTCTATAGCAATCACAAACTAGTCAGCGTCAATTTGATTGGCCAGTACTAGTCAGAAATAGTTTGACAACTGCAATGGGGAATACTGATTGGCTCTGACTGGTTTGTGATTCTCTGTAAAAACAGACCTAATAGTAATAATACATATTCACGAGTCTAATATTTACTTAGATATTCTAGGAGTCTGTTTCGCATTTAGAATACTTTTTCTTGGAAAAAATCAAGTTTCAAACCTGCACCCAAATGTTTTAATACCTGCTATCATCTCGTTTACAAAAGATAAAAATAATATCCAAAAGTGAATACCTCATAGTAGGAAATAACACATGCAATACATTAGAGTTAGAAAAGGAACAAATAAATAGGGTAGAGAAATGTAAATACTTAGGTGTAATATTTAATAAACGGGGAACAAGTAATGACGAAATTCAAGAAAGGATACGTAAAGGAAGACAGCCCAATATACAATACAATAGTAAAAAGTGTAATTATATATGGGTCGGAAAGATGGGATGGAACCAAGGACAAAGGAACATAATTACGGGCAACTGAAATGGATTTTATGCGGAGAAGTGGTAGACGATCAAGGCTCGAAACAGTCAGAAGTGAAATTATCAGAAGGGACATAGACCTTGATGGAGATATCATAGACGAAGTTGAGAGGAAGCAACTGAAATGGTTCGGACATACAAAAAGAATGAGCGAGGAAAGATGGCCAAGAAGAGTACTAGAATGGATACCACCGGAACGGAAAAAAGGAGGAAGACCTAGAATAAGCTGGCGGGATGATATCAACGAAGCAATGGAAGCCAGAGATTTACAAGAACATAATTGTGTTATGATAGAAAAGTTTGGAGGCTGGGTACGGAGAAGCGGCGACCGCCGTAGAAATCCGTGTACATATATATATATATAAAGCTGCGATTTTTGTATACCCAAATCATACTCCACGATAAAACACATTGTCCTAGCAACCTCGTCACGTATAAACTTTCAGCCTTTCTCTAGCCAGGCCACAGCTTTTCTCCATACTTCATATATAGCGTTTCAACGCTTATTGCTGGAAACGCCCAAAACTAAGGAAGTTATCGTGTTAGCCGTTTTGCTTTACATGAAGTTGACACGGCTTCGCGAATGTGCATACACAGTCTCACCTCAAAGTTAATTCAACTTCAACTTTGACGTCAATATATGTGCGAGGTAATTCAGTCAACGTCGCGATGTCGAACGACAAGTAATTTCACAAACATGTTACTGAATGAAACCGGAAATTACTACTGTGAATTAGTTGCTTGTTAATTTTGAGGAATAAAGCAATTTTAGCTCAAAGTTCTAACCAACCGTTACGTTCTCCTTAGACAGAAACCAAGTCTAATGATTTTTGCTGTGCTATATGGAATATCTTTGAAGGATTTGATTAACTGTCATACTCTGTATTGCAAAAACTTTTCATCCAGTGAACGGAAATTGAACTGTATGACAATTTTTACAGAAACGAAAAAACTTACTTGATAACCTGCAGGAATAGATTCGTAAAACTGAAACCTACATGAAACTAATTGACACAATTTACACATATGGTGAGATAGGTAAGGAAGACGTGTTTAACAACATGTATAATAGTTATTTATGTATTCAGGGTGTGAAGAGGTTTTTATGGTCTGAAGCCATTTCTTTCTTATAGCCGCATAGATTAAAGTTAACAGGTCAGAATTTTTTTCAGTTCAGTTTCCGCAGTATGCTTGACAGTATTCCATGATGGGTCAGTGAAAATCAGGGCTGTGTCGTCTGCATAACTAACTATGTGACCTTTGAAATTACTTATTTTTGTTATGCTGTTTATGTATACAAGGAACAATATTGGCCCTAGTATGGTCCCTTGGGGAACACCGGTCCGTGCCACTAATTCGGAACTTAACTCTTGCCTGACTTTGACCATTGAATTCTATTTTCTAAGTAGTTTTCTAAAAGATTCAAAGCTATGCCTCTAACGCCGTAATTTTCCAGTGTCAATATGTCATGGTTAACCGTGTCGAAAGCCTTGGTTAAATCGAGAAAAGTCGCTCTGCATTTAGAAGAATTTTCTAAGGACGTTATTGTTGTGTCAATAAATTTCATAATTGCATTTTCAGTGCTGGAGTTTTTTACAAATCCAAACTGTCTATCACTTATTATTTGATGCTTGTAAAAGATGTCATTAAGTCTATTTTTGATACATTGCTCGAGAACTTTTGCCAAACTATTTATAACGGAAATAGGACGATAATTAGTTAACTGTGAACATTTGCCTGATTTAAATATTGGCGGTACATTTGACATTTTCCATTGATCATGCATCAAACCAGTTACAAAGCATTGATTGATAATATAATAATAATAATAATAATAATAATACTCTTTATTTCCGTATGACTCTTACAGAGTGTTGGAAGATAGTCAACAATTATAATGTATATAAACGAACAACAAGCAATTTTCCCTAGTGAATACAATGTTGCAAGAAATAACAAACAACAAACAGATAAACAAAGAAACAGTGAACAAAAAATATAGCTGCCTACATAGGTATTATGCGACGTCAAGGGTACAATTCATATATTCGTCAATTGAGTAGAATGAATGCATAAGTAGTAATTTTTTGACCTCTTTATTGAAAGTGTGGATAGAGTTTAATTTTTTGATATCTAGCGGTAATTTATTGTACAGTTTTATGGGCATAACATAAGGACTCCGAGATGTTAATGACAATCGATGGACAGGAATATTCAAATTGAAATTCTTACGTAGGCTATATGAGTCCGAGCGATGCATAAACTTATCAATATTTACTTTAATATACAAAACACACTTATATATGTACAGTGAATATACTGTCATAATTCTCAATTCAAAAAACAATGAACGACATGAATAGTTATATGGTTTGAATGTCATAGTCCTAATAACTTTTTTTTGAAGAACAAAGAGTTCTTTAAGGCGCGCGCAGTTGCCCCAGGACACAATGCAGTAACTGAGCAAGGAATTCACATAAGCGAAATAATACATCCTCAGTATCTCCATTGTAACGAGGCTCCTCAATTGCCACAGATTGAAACAGTGATGTGATATCTTTTTTAACAGATAATCCACATGATTGTTCCATGACAGCCGCTCATCCATAATAACGCCCAAAAATTTCACTTCGGAGCATTGCTGTATTGTTTGCTTATTAATTTTAACCAGTATGCTTTGATCATTAGGCTTTGTGTTAAAGAGTAACATTTCGGTCTTGCTAGAATTTAGCATAAGTTTATTATTAATGCAATATGAAACCATATTCTCACAAGCCTCATTAGAGATATGACAGAGGTTACTGATATTCCCTGAGTCTAATACCAAATTTGAATCATCAGCATATAAAGACTTAAAGTAAGGGCATGCTACATCTAAGTCGTTAATAAAAAATACAAACAATACCGGGCCCAAAATACTGCCTTGCGGAACACCGGTTGATAGATCTCTGGGTGACGACTTCTGTAATCCATTATCAGTATGAAGTCTCACTATTTGTGTTCTGTTAGATAGATACGACTCTACCCAATTTAGAGCGCTACCTCTGACACCATAAGCATGAAGCTTATGTAAAAGGATAGTGTGATCTACTACTATATGAGCAAGCTGTTTGAGTATATTAGTGTGAATTATTTTCAGCGTCTTTGAGGTCCGTCTGTCAGGTCCAGGGGCGGAGTTATTTTTTAGTTTAGACATATTTAGTACTAATTCATTCTCTCTTACAGGGGCTAGAAAGATTGATTCTTTAGCTTTAATATCAGCTAAGAAACTTTCTGACGGAGTTACGTTTATGATATCTTTTGATAGACTCTCCCCTACATGGATAAAAAAGTTGTTGAATTCATTTGCTACGTCCCGCTGGTTACTCACTATGCTATTATTTAATTCTATAATGATATTTCCTACGTTTTGTTTTTCACTATTATTTCGTACCTCCTTGATTATGTTCCATATTTTTTTGTAGTTATTGCCCGCTTGCTCAATGTGGAGTCAATAGAATTCATTTTTAGTTTTTCTTAAGAGAGAGTTAAGTCTGTTTCTGTACTTTTCATACTCTGCTTCTAATATCTCCAAACTTTATGCATGTGGCATGTATATTTTTCACCCCAGGGTCTTCAGTACATATTTCTGGTATTTGACATTTTGTTATAACTTAGGGCCTATAAAAAGCTCATGGGCTATAAATTGACATTTATGATACAGGAATTTGTGATCAATCGTTAATGGATGATGTATTCATGCATAAAGTAGATTCATGTACCTAAAAATAGTTCATTTGAGATACCGATGCAAATAAGGTCTTACGAAGAGCAAAACAAGCAAACGATTTCATGAGTCAAGATAGGAGTACTATTGCGAACAGTATGCTGCTTGTAATGCTTGAACTTACTTCGTTTTCTGAGGCGCCTATGTGGTATATGCTGAAAAATAGCATGGGTTGTGGTTGTCTGCATACGCTTCAACCTTTCCTGAAGATATCAACACATTTATTAAAACACTTGTTGGGTTAGACAATTTAAAGGCTGCTCATTCAGCTGGTTATTAGACTGTCTAATGTTCACGTTTGCTTCTGTAATTATTTGACAAATCCCGCTGTGCACTTTTTATGACAATTTTGAGACTGATAGCCGGCATAGACTTTTGCTCTCTCTGATGGACAAGGTTAAACTGTAAAGCTGCGGCTAAATAGGAGAGCACGCTTCTGTCAGTGCTATATTTACACTCATCTATGTGACGTTTTGTTATGTGTTGCCTATTATGATGGGCCCAAGCCGTATTTTGCTTAACCAGCATTCTCCTATAGACTGGCAGTTTGGCAATTGGTCTGCTATTAATATCACTAAGATTTGCTGTAAAAGTAGCCGCTATATGCAACCAAAAGCCCTGTATGTCAATTTCTTGCGACAACACTTATTTTCTCAATCCAACCCCATTGTTCTTCATCATCATCATAGTCACAATGTCTTAACAGACATGTTGTGAACTCGTAAAATACATTTACTCATTTTACGAGTTTCTCATTTCTCTCCCCAAGGACAAAAAGGTATCCTGACTCTTCTCAACTCGTCCACCCAAAGCTGTTGGTTGAGAAGAGGTTACTGCTTATACCGACAGTAGTTCGGTGTTCCTTTTAGTCGCCTTCTACGATACGCAGGATATACGATGGGACATATTCTAGCCCGCCTCCACACGGGTCCATTGTTCTTACTTCATCCGATATTCCGTAACAACACAAACTCTCCGCAATACATTTTTCTAATTCGGCTTATCAACTAATTGACATGTCAGTTCATATTGCAGTTGTAAATGATGTCAGAGAGCTCCAACCTAAAATGCCAACGCTACTTGTCAAGTAGCCCTATTGGCATGACTTTTTCTCCACAGCATAAAGAAATTCAAGATCAAACCAGTTTAAATGACTCACTTCAGTAGAGCTTGACGACTATCAATATTCATATGGCCTACTCCGACCCTGTTTGCCTCCGCATGAACAATGGAACCTTAAAGCACGCCAAATGTGGGGTATTAATTAAGCAGTATCTTCATTAAACGTTCGTTAAATAGTAGGCTGGTTTCATCTCTTTGGAGCATTTACTGTATTAAAAGTGCTACAAACTCAGAACATTTCACTGGTGTGTTTGACGGTAAAATTGACTGGCCCCATGAGACTACCTCACATATCTCTGGTGGCGCAGCAGTAGACAGTAGTTAGAAGGATTTGAAGGTAATTCAGAATACTATAGGGAGGGATTTTAAGTTCATTAGATAAGAAGGATTGTTTTACATTTGTCGTTTATGTAATTCCAGTGTTTTTAGGAATCGTGAAGTTTAACGGGCTTCAATATAAATAAGTCTTCTCTACGTTCAAGGAGACGGACTTTTTCGAAGATCGTTCACGTTAGTGCACTCGAGAATTCATCGTTGACTACTTAGGCAACGATTAGTACTTATCGCACAAATGTCCCTTATGATGTTTCATATTATTCAAGAAACATGTACTCTCGACGACGTATACTGTAATAAAAGATTGAATTGTTGATTAATCCTTGACCACGTATCTGCTTCAATGGTAGTTGCGATAATGGTTATAAAATGACGCTCCGGTTTTTGAGAAGATAAGAGATAGGGAATACTTTTGAAAGTAACTCAACATACAAAAGGTACAATAAATTCCTGAAAATGACTAAACTCAGCCGAATACAACAGAAAAGAACAGAAAACAGCTCAAAACTACAGAAATCAAACAGATAGCAACTACTGTAGACGATAGAAAGCGACCAAATACAAGCAAATAGAACAGAAAACAGCCCATAACAACAGAAAGCAATCAGATAAGAGCGCTAAACAATAGAAAACGACTAAATACAACCAAATAGATTCATAACTTCTCAGACAGAAAGCGTGCAGATAACAGCGGGAAACAGCAGAAAACGACTAAACACAGCCGAATACAACAGAAAGGAGCATAAAACAGCTGAGAACAAGAGAAAGCAAGCAGATTACAATTGTAAACGGTAGAAAACGACCAAATACAACCGAATAGAACAGATAACAGCGCTAAACAATAAAGAATGACTAAACACAGCCGAGTACAACAGAAAAGAACACAATAACAGGGAATTAAGTAAACTGAGAAAATGTCAGGCAAGAACTCCTACAGCCCAACTAGCAAAGATAAGCCGCAGGCAAAAGGACTGTTCAGTTGTAAAGCAGTTGTACTGTTGTTTCATAAACACTAATTTGCTGCTTAAATGCTGTCAAAAATGCCATTTGCTCCCTGCAGCATATTTGCTCTTTAACGAAGTGTTTAGAACGTTCTTCTAGCAAGTTCATACAACATATTATGCGATAAGTTTTAAACTCTTGTAAAAACGCTTAGTAAAGCATTTCTACGCAACAGATCACCTGCCTACATAAAATAGCACGTAAGAGCTCTGTAAGTTTGACTTTCTGGTTATTACTTCAGCATGCGAGATGCGTGTTCTAATCAGCACATTGCCCTCACCAGTAGCTTTTATACAACAGGTGTTAAATAGCTTTTTAAAGCTATTAATGACAACTATATTGGAGCGATAACCGAGCAGCCTGCCATATTTTTGTTGTTTAATGTATCTTGAAACAGCCTTATAGCGTGTTAACTTCTGATGAGTATTTTAGGTTTTAGGTACGTATTTGTGAATAAATAATTCTGTCTGGCTTTACAAAGAGGAAAAAAGGTGAAAATAATTGCCGCATTCCATAGAAAAACGTAATTCACAAAATAATATGCTCAAACCTGGTAGTAGAAAATCCAGTCACGGTCACAGCCAAAGTTTCTACAGTTTCAAGAAAACAATGACTCCAAACAACGCACAGCGCGAACAAATAATTGGCTTGGAACCTATTGAAAAACGTTTTATATATACGCAATATTTCATAAAAGTACTCCAACCGCATAACATATTAGTAGATACTCCAAGACATCTACAAAAACAACGTTGCTCTGTAACAGCATTACTTGAGTAAGTTAAAGGAGTAGATGTTGTATAACAGCTCTATATCTACTGCGAATGGAGTGAAATCGCAATTCGGTGACGTACGACTCGACTCGTCTGTGATCGAACTAGCCTAGTATACGGCGGCCTGGGCGGGACGACTTGCGGTTGTAAATTCAGAGCTACGCCAAATTGCTGTATAATAACTGCCGATAACATAATTTCGTTCTATAAGACGACAGTCAATAGGGATGACACTTTGAGACTGATAAATATCATAACCAGCGGCCATGTTGGTCAATTAATATGTCCACTGTTTTGTTTGAATAATAACGAATTATATATTTTTATATATAAATGTGCTCAAATGTACAATATGTGGCGATTCCAATGTAGAAGAGACATAATTTTGTAGTTCAAAATTAAAATTCAATATATAGCAGTGTTAAAATATAACATCCAATAGCGAGCGCGTGAAAAATTCGTCATTAATTCATGCAAAATGCACAGTAAAATTTCATGTGCAACAAAATCAAGCCCTCTGGATGCAAGCTATCGAATTTGTTATGGATAGTATTCAAGATTATTAATGGCCGATATATGCACAAACTAGACGGATTCATAAGATATGAGATGCCATAAGAAGCTAGGATAATATGACTGCATAAAATATTTCCACTTCTTTTTTGCAGTATTTAGAGAATCATTTAAATGCATTAAAGTTGATTCGTGCAACAAAGCAATCGTACAGGTGTTGTAAAGAAGGCTTTTGGCGCATTATTGATGTACCCAAAACATTTACACAGGTACTATACAGGTCCTAAGGAGTTGTCATGAAGTAGTATTGTAAGGATTCTTTAGCAGCTACAAGAACGTTTATACAACTGTTGCCTAACAGTTTCAGGCAATCTTTATAAAACATCTTACGTGATTGAACTGCTCTACAAGTTGTGTCCATTTTGTCTGTATAACTGTTTTGAAAACGTTTTGCAAACGTTCTTGCAGCAAATAGTGCTGTAAAAGAAATGCTGTGTAAACGTTCTTACAACTCTGTTTGTTGGGAGGAGTTAGTGAATATGGAATTAAAAATTAGAGGAGTAAGGGGTTTGTACCAGAGCTATCAAGTCAAATAATTCGTATGAATAAGTAATTAGTACCCAAAAGGTCAAATTCTGACGTCAATGAACGTGACAATGCCACAAAGCAATAAATGAAAATCAATGGAGCATTTGAAGGTTTAAGGGGCCTGAGTATACACTGTTATACACTGTTATACATCTGCATTTGCTATGTTAAAACACAAATTCCCATATCCAACAGAACTCACTTGTCTTTCAAACTACATACAGAGTATTTTAGAAGGTGATAGTTAAGACCTTAGTGAATGACAACTATTTACGATTTTCTCAAAAAAGTTTTTTAGTATGCAAAGAAACTCGCAATGCAAAATCATACATCCTTCAAATGTCTGTAATTTAAAACCGACCACGATATCAAAAAAAGGTTAAATAGGTGACAAGGCGCAAGCTTTCTTCTTCAATTCGCTTTTTAAATAATTTACTGTCAGCTTAAAGGTAGCGTCGTGAGCTTGGAAGTGCGAAGTTCATTTTCATAGTAACCTTTGGACCTTACCTTTAGACCTTTTGACGTTACCTTTGGATTTTTGGACTTATCTCCTCTCGTCTTAGATACACACCCTGGAGAAAGGAAACAGGCGGCCAGGCTTCCTCGCCCACACGGGAATATGTCTTTTCTTTGATTCTCAATTTCGCGCGCTATACCCTAGATCCTTAATAAGCTTTAGGGAGCCATATACTGCTGGTCTCTTGGCTATATACAAAAATAAGAAAAGTAGACAATAATATGCAAAAAATAGAAGAGAGGGATAACCGCAAGAAAAAAAGAACCGAAAAAGATATTAAGGTTTGATCAAAAAGTCCAAATTTGACTTAAAAGGAATGCTAAAATTAGAAAACCGACAGGTCTATTAATGCACTTGGAATAACATGTTGAAAAGTGTTATAGAAATGTAGATTGTGCAAAAACAGTGCCCATTTAATATCCTTTGTTCCTTAACATGCTCACACTAATAAAAGTGAAACGATACCATACATACGATTGGTGGCAAGTGTAGAGCTTCCTCTGGTTTGAATAATCTATCCAAATACTTGTCTACTGTGCTTTTGATGTTGACGTAGAACAAGCTCCTGGAATAATGATTCCTGAGAGTACTCTCGCATAAACTGTTTAGTTAATTGACCCATTCGCAGAGCTGTTAGGTTTTAAATCCTTAATCTAAATCCCTGAGAAGGTTAGTACACGGAAAAGCCGTTAAACAAAAACTCCAACTAATCAATTGTAATGAGATTTTTCTATGGTTTGCCTGTTTGGGTTTTACAACTTTTAAGTGAATTTATAAAAAGTTCACAGTATTTCAGACTGCGTAATCCAATACATGATGTTTAGCATAGACAGACCAAAATTGGATCAGCCTTTAATCATACTTGCCACTTTGAGTAACTAGTGTGAAAACAGCATATTGTCATTATAATGTGCCTTGTTGAGTGTGAGGATACAGACTTACCTAGACGAAATTATAAAATGTGCTTAAATAGTTTATAGGTAATTTGAGAATTTGAGTGCTATCTGTACTCTTTGAAATTATGCATTCGGCTTTATGTTCTTCTAAAAAGGCACTTCCAAACCCCACAAGGTCTAGATTTTGAAATTTCAGTCTGTTGCAAACTAGAATTTATCATAGACCGTGTTTTAGCTTGGAAATGGACTTTTACTTTACTTTCGTGGTGCAAAAATATGTTGCAGTGTTACAAGATGGTATTTTTAAGCTTAACCTACAACAGAAAATAGGCAAAAATGCTTGTGTTACTTCTGTGTCTTTGTTCGCCCATTTTTCAGTGATTTTGGAATGCTACTGTGATTTCTCAATTCTGTACATTACAGCAGGGCGAAATTACCGAACAAAGAAAATAATTTTTGGATTCCCCTTTATGAAGCACTGGTGATATTCCGCAATATTAATGAAAACTAGAAGTATTTGGATTTCTTTCCTCTCGACAGTGATGGTCTCTAAAAAATATGGTAATATAGAAAATGGCGATAGTATTTTTTCTCGAAGTTTTTCTAAGAGGTTTGGCAGGCAGCATTAAAAGCATTAAGTTAGTGGTAAGGAAATGGCGGACGCGCTCACAAGGCGAGGGTCGAGGAGTAACTTCCTGGGTCCTGAGGCGGCTTAGGGGCTGGTAGCAGGTACCATCAGAAGGAAAACAGAGGTGTGGTTTCAAAATCAGCATCTTATCAGATGGAATCAGATGGAGAGGAATCTCCAGACACCTCCATCAAGCGAGAGAACTTATTTCAGAACCTCTGGCTAAGGTAGGACGGTTCTGCATCTCGCTGCACAGAAGCCGAGTAAGGCTACCTGTTGGCCTTCTATCCGGCCATAACACTTTCAAACGCGATTTGTATGAGATGGGGGTGGCAAATGATCCGACGTGTACACGCTGTGGCCTCGGCAGTCATTCTTTGTCGTTGTGAAGCCCTTGGGTATCACAGCCAGACTACACTCGGTTCAAGGGTTCTTGAACCTGAGGATATAAGATGGGCAGGAACCAAGGCCATCCTCACCTTTGCGATGAGGGCTGGACTTGGGAACTAGGGTAAGGAGAAGTGCAAAAGGGCCCGTTGGTAGGCCTATGCACTGGTGGTTCCAGCCACCAGATAGCCTCCCTTCCTCTTTCATTCATTCATTCAAGAGGTTTGTACTTTAGGACGAAATATCCAAAAAGGTTTTTATTATGAGGCACTAGAAAAAAGTTGAAGAGTACTCTGCCCTGAAGATCATACAGTAATAATTATTGGGATTATTTTTTATAATATAACGGTCTGTATTATTTGTTCTAGAAGTTTTTCTCTAGCCATTTCCGAATGCAATCTTTCCAAAGCTGTCAGTTAACTAATTAGGGGTGAAAATTACCGTTCATCCCCCTACTCTCCAGATCTTGTTCCACGTGACTTCCATTAATTTGTTTCGCGAAGTCAAAAAAAATTGAGAGGTCAAAGTTTTCAGTTGGTTTTAGAGCTATTAAAATTGGTTTCTTAATGTGTAATGAAGCGAAGGACTTCATGCAATTACATCGACATAGGCAAATTTTGGAAGGTCGCCGACCAGTTTAGTGGGGTAAATAGTGTGGGTTGCGCGAAAACCCACAAAAAAACCCAAAACGATTTCCCATCCCAGCTGACAACATGTCCCCGATTTTACATAATAAAGCGGCCGATAAAATTCATTAAAAGTTGCCTAGCACAAGCTGTAAGGGGGCTAAAGCAATGGAGAGGAGCGAGAACAGGGGGTGGGAGGGTGAATGTCGACATGTCATCTGCAGCGCGACGACATCCCGGCCAGCATGGGAGACATCATCATAGGCGTGCGGTAAAATTTTTGTATAGTTTTACCAATTTAACATAGGTGGCGAAATAATGAACAACGCCTCTTCACGTTGATTGCATATCTATGATCTCTACTACTAAAAATACTACTAGGATGTATTCTAAAATAACGGGACTGCTGAAACGGATCAGGATTAGCATTAATTTATTCAAAAATCTTAAGAATTATCCATCACTCTATTCAATTGTCAAACATTTTTTAGAAACTATTTTTTGAGTTTAGTGCTTCGGATTTCGAACAAACTTTGATAAGCTGACAATATTGACATTAAAGAGCAATACACTGCGCATAATTGATTTCAAAATGTTTTTAAAGTGACAGCTGGTATTTCCACGACATTTGTATCTTGAACGATCCCAAAAATTGGCGGGTTGATCTTGAACAAGAAACTTTTTAAAAACGGATTCAATTGACGTTTCAACGATATATTTAAAAACTTAAAACGTCTTGAAGACCCGTGGAAACGTAGTAAATGCTTGTCTGTTAAATTGTGCAATAAGAATCAGCAACCAGAGTTTTCGTTATTATAGTTTTCAAACGTTAAAGAGATTTCGTGAATATT
This sequence comes from Callosobruchus maculatus, assembly GCA_951848785.1. Taxonomy (NCBI): domain Eukaryota; kingdom Metazoa; phylum Arthropoda; class Insecta; order Coleoptera; family Chrysomelidae; genus Callosobruchus; species Callosobruchus maculatus. The sequence continues at coordinate 20,761,135 of CATOUR010000014.1, read as the reverse complement.
TGTAAGTATAGTTTAAGGTTAGTGTTCTAGGGTTAAAGTTCAATTCTCCTAATTTGATAGTTTTTTATTCGCTGGCTACATTTTCTTATTCACAAAAACATAAACGTATTGATAAATGATTAAAAATTACCAAGCCCTCTTTACTGGACTTGCATTTTTCCTAAAGTTTGTGGCACGCCCGTGAGTAAGAACGCCGGCTGACGGACACAATTATGGATTGAAAATTGAGATCGGAACGAGGCGCTTGTGTATTCCGGATATTGTCTGCTACATTCACTCCAGATTTTTACATGGCGTTCCGTTTTCGTGTAATTTCCGATTTTTCATCTGGTTGGTGCAGACACTGCAGCAGATCATCATTGCTAGCGGGTGGCCTGTGACGAAACGCAATTTTATAAGATCATCGAAATATGTTACATTCTTTTCAATGGCGTCTAGGAAAGATGACAGCATTTTGGGCTATAAATAACATCTGCTTAGTATACTCATTACAGCGTTGTCAAGCTCTAAAACCGACTCGATCTCTGTATCATTTATTGATTTCAGGAAACAAATGGAAGATGCATGGAGCAAAATCGGGAGAATAAGGGAGAGAACTATAACTTCCACCACTAATTCTTCAATTGTTCGTTAAAAAATTGCTGATTTATGAGCCGGAGAATAAGATCATCGAAATAATATATTACATTCTGTGCAGTGGCAGGAAAGACGATAGCTCACACGCATCTTGGGTTATAAATAGCATCTGCTTAGTATAATCATCACAGCATTGTTAAGCTCTAAAACCGACCCAAACCTTCGATCTCTCTATCATTTATCGACTACAGGAAACAAATGGAGGATGCGTGGACCAAAATCGGAAGAGTAGGGGAGAGAACCATAATTTCCACCACTAATTCTTCAATTGTTCGTTGAAAAATTGCTGCTTAAATAGTACTCCACAGTCACATTTATCAAAAACTTTAGGTGGATCACTCTACCAGTAATTTCAACAGCTATGACTTTTTGCCATCTTAGGATGCTTTTTTACGTAACTGAGACTTCAACTCAGTGTCGTTCAGTCCAAACTCATCTCAAAATATACATAAATACATCAAGTGGACCTTCTTGATTGTAAACAAGAACGAAATACATTGACATGGAACTCTTCCACTCCTCCTTAAATTTTTGTAATTTCGTACGGCTTAAAGAACACAATTTGCATAATTCTCTCTTCTTCATTATTTGAATAATGATGCATCAAAGAGCCAAATTCAAAGGGAGATCTGATGGGTTTATAAATTTTGGTAACTTGGGGTTCTTAATTTCCATATCAGTAGAATGCAAATGCTTTCTCGTAATGAGAGAAGAGATGCTTCATTATTCCATGTTGATTACAAAAGCAGTGTGATGCAGCACAATTCCGTTAGTTGAGTTAAGTTGGGAATTGCTAGATATACGTCCATGGACCAAGCATTACAGAAACCATATCTTTACTGGTACACCTGACGTACAATTGATATGATATGATGATACATGATACAAGGTTAAGGCAGTCAGGCGATCTCGAATATGGTCTTATTTCTGACTAAAGCAATGTAGGTACCTACTAAAAAGATTTAACAGGATAAAAATTAGTTTTACCTCAACTTCTGGAAATAACATCCAATCCAATCTACAGCTTCGCAGATGACAGTACATTAGTGTCGTGCAGAGAACCAGGCAAGCCACTATCATCCCAGGAGACGGTACCTCGGCGACAGCACCATGCCTCACAGATCAACGGAGATATCAAAACAATTGTCGAGTGGGGATTAGCAAATAAAGTACAGTTCAACGTACAAAAAACTCAGGCAACAACACTGACAAAGAAGTCTCACGATGGCTTACCAACCGTGGAAATGGAGGGTCACCCCATAGTCGAATCACCTTCCGTCAAGCTCTTGGGAATCAACATCAACAATAACATGTCCTGGCACGACCACGTCGTCAGTATTGCTAAAATGGCATCCCAGAAGCTTGGAGTTTTGTTCCGATGTAGGAAGTTGTATACACCAGAGCAACTGCTGCTGCTCTACAAGGCACAGCTCCGACCATCGCTGGAGTATTGCTCCCATGTATGGGGATGTGCTCCGAAGCACTCTCTAAAGCTTCTGGACACTATCCAGAAAAGAGCAATTAGATTAATCGATACGCCTAACCTCACAAAGGACCTCCACAGCCTGGAACATCGAAGGAGGGTGGCTGACCTATGTCTGTTTTACAGATTCTATCACGGAAGATGCTCGAGTGAGCTCTCCCAGATAATAACATCAAAGGCCGTCCGGACCAGGAATACTAGAGAAGCTCTGCGAGCTCATCCTTACCAGGTCGAGGTCCGTACTCCCCGAACCAGTCTCCTCCAGCATTCCTTCTTTTGGAGAACTTCGACGCTGTGGAATCAGCTGCCGGGGAATTTGTTTCCCGACGGCTACAACCTGCAGCGTTTCAAATCTAACGTGAACAGACATTTGTCCACTCGCAGCGCTTCTACAGCGCCATAGGCTTTCAGCCTTTGCGGGAGGCCGACCATAAAAAAAAAACAATTCATCAGAGCGATGTCTCATTGGCATAAAAATATATCCTGTAGCTATTGTGAAGACCCAAAGTACAAGAATTGTTGATAGTGTGACCAACTAGTGTAATGGGCTTATTACGAGAGGATTAAGACTTATTGGTAGGAAATAATCATAAAGAAATAACTGCTTTAGAAAATCGATAGATGATTATTCCATGAAGTTGAAACAACTGCAGTCTCATTGATAGAAGAAATCGGGTGGCGACACAGCTAGCAGCAATAAAGTGCTCGATAAGGAAGTTCATATTGTATCTTATCCAAGTGAGTCTAACTATAAACAAGACTGTTATCCATAATTTATGTTGCTTTTCAACACTACCATTGAGGACGGAAGAGGGATTGTCATTTTGATTTTTAAAGAAAAAGTATATGGCTTAGGACAAATATATTAGCTGTTAGTTCGTTAAAAAACTTTCAAGACAGTACCAGGAGGAGTACCGCAATCACTGATATTGTAGTGAGCTCAAAGATGTCAAGACCAGTATCCAGAACGCGAGACAAACCCATGAAAAATGGGCTTCAGAAAAAGTAAGAGCCAAAGGGCAGCTTCTTTCTTGGCCATTTCCCAGTCTCACGTCCCTTAACAAAAACAAGGACGACTAAACATTTTGCAAAAAAGTGTAACACATTTTTGATGGGCTCTGCATGCCGGATGAATTACTGTCTGAAAACTTGCCGAAAACTGTCAAGTGGAATGCTACGATTCGTCATACTACTTGGGAACTCAAAACTTGAAGGCAGATGAAACACGTCCACTCATGCTTCATACTTTGACTTCACTCAAGCGATCCTTGCTTTATCTCTTGTGGAATAGGATCTTTACCTAGAGCTTTATATTGTGAAGTAGTAGTGGACGAAAAAGTATTTCAAAGACAGACTATGCAGTGTCGCTTCCCAAAATCGGAAGTTGAAAGTATAACGAAAATAACACTATAATGCAGAAGTCGAAGAACTCATAAAGAATCACAGTTTTAGTAAAAAACCTATCAAATCGAAAAAACCACATAAGAAGGAATGGCTCTTTGATATACCATAACTAGCACTACCCTGTAAGTACACTTTCTCGAAACAAATCCATCAACCAGTACCTGCAGCGACACCTACAGGGTAACCTTTGAACATGACAACATGGCGGTGTGATTATAAGCGCGCTCTACATTCTGATTCATGCGTTCTCCGCTAGGAGGCGCCGGAGGGACCACTCTACAGCTGGATCGATGAAAAATGACACGCCCACAATGCTCCACGTGACCGGCAGTAGCCACGTGGCAGCGACATGTGCCGCGCAGTAAAGGTGGAAATGTTTGTTAAGCGTGTGTTTTTCTTTGAAAAAGGTCATGGCCGGCACAGGGATACTTTGAGATACTTAAAACCTGTCAATCGTTATTTAAAGTTTATTGGGTTAAAAGGAAAATATACAGGTTTTGAGGGGTAAGTGAAAATGGGATTGTGTTAACCTACCGATATTTGCGGAAAGTGCTACGTGATCAGCAATTATTATTACTTGCCTAGATATAGATCGGAATCTGTTAGAAATATAGTTGAATACTAGTTACCCGAAGATGTGAAGACAGACTCGGTTGACTTTTTTGGATACCAGCTATATCATGCTTTTTGTATACCGTGATACTGATACTCTATTATATGGTATACCCTGATACTGATACTGTATTATAATATTCTACTATGATATCAGTGAGTTTTCATTTCTAGGTGTGATTTCGAATAATATCAATAGCTACTGGTAATTAGGTTAAAGGTCCTGTGGACAACTACAAATATTTAATCCACCAATCTAAACAGCAAGAAACAATAAGTCTGATATTACGACAGACCGGATCAATAGCATGTATGTCACTAACAATCTTAGCAATCCTCTAAATGTTCTATTTCAGTTTAACGTTTATTGGAAAAGAAAATAGGGGGAATCTTGCTCTTGCGATATTATGCAGTCTTGAATATCATTCCAAGATGCCGATAAAAACTTCACCAGGGTCGTGTAAGCTTACGTTAAAAACTCCGATAAATTCATGTTATGGCGATAAAAATGAAATTTAAATTTTAAGGAACTATCATCAGATGGACGTGACTGCAGAAGTGGTCTTAATGTACAAGGTGAACCTTTTATCAGTTGTTCTATATTTATTTGTCAATTTATTTGATATATGATAAACATATGAACATGACTAAATAGTATTTCTACGAAACATCTACTTTTCATTATCGACAATCAATAACATCGATCAATTCCAAAACCCACTAGTTGTTGGAAAATAATATGCTTTACAGCATATCTGCTACTTCAGACAACGGACGCCTTTTTATTTTATGGATACTCTATCGAATGTCATAGCCGATCCTTATCTTCAAAACTTATCATGAGACTCTAGTAATCGATAATTTCTTCTGTATTTTGTAAAAAAACATGTTCTGTGCTGATTCATGTTCATAAACATCGAAGAATTGGACAGAATATTTTAATAGCATAAGGGGTTCTCTAAATCACTTAGTTCTTAACGATATATTGTTTGGTGCTATCTACAAATCCTTGGCCATTATACTGCTTCGTAGTTTCAAGCCAAGCTAAATTTTGGCTCGCATCCGTTCATTGTTTTCCATCAAATGGGTATATTTTTTGTTCTGCAGAATTTAGTTTTATTGGCTTCTGCGCTATATAGGCTAATGCATCCCAACTGTAAGCTAGAATGTCATTAACTGTAAGTTGAGCCAAAGATATTTCAAATATAGTTTAGTGGCGTTACGGTGTCTATGGATAAGTCACCTGAAATATAAAATAGCAACATAATTTTTTTAAGTGCTTCCTTACGGATCTGTAGATTCATTTTTAATATGTGCTTCGTAAAAAAGAAATGTCTGTGTGTCCACGTACCGATATAGTCCCTTAAGAACAAACAGTTTGGAGCACATGAGCATATCCTCATCAAAATATTCCTTTTTTCTTGATTTGCATATTCAGAAGTGTTAGCTTTTTAACTCGTCTTTGGTAGAAATGAGCGGATTAAAATTAAAGTGGCCTAAAAGGTAAGAAACGACGGAATACTAACCTAACAAATGCAGCCACTTCAGGTCGTCTATGGAATGTCATGTCAAATATGATCTAACGGTTTGCTACTCCCAAAGTAGACACCTAGAAAGTCCACCGACACTCCTCACTACTAATTTTTAGTTGATTTAGGACTTTAGTAGACATATTATTTAATCAACATGTCCAATAGAACCTGCCGCGACTAACACGAACCATAGTATCTGTGAGCAAGCTCATCACGACTAAAGCATTTTGTCTTGAGGGAAAGTGCTATATGAATATGGTGGTAATGTCGACGATCTACCTAGATGATAACGTTTAGGGTGATGACCAGCCTTCGGCAGGTACATGTCAGACTGCTCCATGGACGAATATTTCCAAGCACTATAAGTCCAAATAAAATCGAATATATGAATGAATGAATAAGGACCAGAGGCTATCCAGCACGGAATGTGGCTGGTGCATAGGCCACACGATGGGCCCTTTTGCGCCTCAATCCGCGCTAGTTCCTAAGACCTGCCCTTTTGGCAAAGGCAAGTACATTCTTAGGTTCTATCCGTTTTATCTCTATTGGTTCCAAGGTTCTTGAGCCCAGCATAGTCTGCCTGTGATAACCCAGGGTTTCACAGCGACACAGGATGTGTGCCGAGGATTCTTCCTCTTCACCACACCACGTGCACGTTGGGTCGTCGTCGTCGAATATAAGAAACATGTTTAGTGGATGCCTTCTGATATCCTTATAATGATCTCCGGTGATCCTTGGCCTCTATATAAATCGGAAAGTAGAGCTTTCATGTAACTAAAATGTCCAGCTTAGGTCAATACCAGCGCAAAAATAAAAAAATATATATGTCGGTCAATAAATACAAAAATAAAGAACGCTTGAATCGGAAATTTAGGGACTCCGATTTTTTTAACCTTTTGGAAGAAATAAAAGTGAGGTACATGAAATTAAAGCTTATAATGTATGAGTTACTACTATCCCAAGAGCTTTTTATGGTACCTCGTCAAGTTTCTAGAGTATGTCAGAGCCATGTTCATGTAGTCCGTTGCAAATTTTGTATCATAATTAATCTGCGTCTATATCCCATTATATGTACTACATAGTTCGGACTTATAAGGGTGGCTTCATTTGCAAGCAAATTATACTATCTACTAATAATCTGTTAATCACAGAACCAGCGTAACCAGTACACTCAAGAATGCCGAAACAAATGTTCCTTGTATAGCAATCTTAGATTTGCTACCACACGGGTCCACAGTAAATCTCTCCGTTTGTCTGCAAAAGCCCATTACAGTCTGTTCAGCATTCGAAGGAAAAAAGGGTAGGCAAAGCAACTATCATCAACAACAACCGGCCTAAAACTTTCCCTCGAAAGTTACAGCCATACCGGTCCTTTAGGGACAATAGAATAATCAGTTACCTTTTTTCCTGCGTGCTCAGGCCGCGAAACTTGGGCAATAACAGTAAAGAATACGCACCGGAGGCTAATGGCGCGCACGGAGGGTAAGGACGAAAGGGCAATCGCTGTTGCTTTTGATAGCTCCTGCAGGGTTCACCCAGGCATCGCCCGTGTTGTCAGGTCTCCAAATAGTATGCTCTCTACTGAAAACTGGTAGAGACAACAATAGAAACTACAACTGGTTATGCAGCCTCCACGAAACATGCGTCGACTATAAGGATATTTTCTCACTACAAGGACACATTATATTTTCTCCGGCAATCCGCCTTGAACTTTATCAAAAGCCATCTTTTCACCGCAGCGGCCTTGCTAATCGGCAAAGTTGGTCAGTTTCTTTAGGCGAGTGTGAACGTATCAGTCAAAGCCAATTCATTTACCAACAGTTCAAAACTTGAGCAAAAAATCCCAATTTCGGAGCAGCTGAGTAACAGCTGGCAAACATTGACTTCCAAGTAATCCTCTATTTCTGGTATGTCGAAATAGCTTTATGATTTTATCATATCACACAGAACACAGTTGCTTAGTGCTAAATCACTTAATGTAAAAACGCAGGTACATCAGGCTTCATTTTACGAAATTTGGTTATCTCACTGGCTCTGTGATATTTTATCGGTTAGGTTTGAAGTAAGCGCATCGCTACACTGGGACCCTTTGGTTTATTGCTGGACTAGAAAGTACAACAGAAAGTGAAGACTTCTTGGTGGAACGCCGTGGCGCGTCCTCTTTGAGCCACCAGAGAAGCGCGGGTTTCTATATGCCGCTACATATTAAAGCCGATGTACGAGGGTTGCTCTTTATTTCCGTCAATCCACCAGTACGCAGACAGCTGTTTCCCGCTTATTACCGATCATCAGTGCGCCATAGATCGATTGACGGAAATAGAGACCATCAGTTTTTCCATGTTTACTAAACATGTGAAACATGTGAGAGCAGACAGAAAGAATTCTGCCGGTGCGCCATCTGGTACCCGAAGGTAACGGCAACCAAAGAAATCGGTATATCGGCTTTAATATGCAGCGGCATATAGAACCCGCGCTTCTCTGGTGGCTCAAAGAGGACGCGCCATGGCGTTCCACCAAGAAGTCTGCTGCTGTTTTAGCAGCGACTTTCTTTGGTTGCCGTTACCTTCGGGTACCAGATGGCACACCGGCAGAATTCTTTCTGTCTGCTCTCTAATATAACCTCACTTTGACGCGCCTGAAATTCAACGTGTAAGTAATGTAAAATGTCTCATGGCAATAAAGTCACGATATATATGTTACATTAAAATGGGCCTTAAGGGGTCGTGGCTCTGAATGTTGTTTCGGTGATCTATAAGAGACGACCGATAAAAAGTAAGTTATCGAATGTGAGGGTCGAAATGTTCTTCCCCATTACACTTAAAATCTCATGTCTAGGCTTCTGATTCTTCTTAGTGTTTGGGTAATTGTGTCTCTTTTACTCTCCTATTAGAAGGCCATTATCTTGAAACGCAGAACGGTTACTAGAACAAATAGCATATATTTATATGTTACTATGTATCACGAAACTAATCTCCTTATATTCAACAATCTGTTTTGTTTAAATCACCACGTGTTAGCGCGCTTGCAGATATTTATGTGCATTAGGGAGTAGATGGGTAAAAGTATCCAGGGATACTCTAAGCCTAACACATGTTTGGTGTTTGGACAGTAGAGTAGTTTTAAAGAGGCCGTATATAGCTGGCGTTATATCCAAACTCAACTTCTTTTGGACCGCCGCTCCGCGACTTCTTTCTCTCTTAAACTTCCTATCTTGGAGACTCGGCAACCAGGTCTTTTATCTAAGCTATCACTATTGCTCTCGTTGGAGGCGGATGTTGTTTATGGTTTTGTTTTTTGTTGTATTTATGGAGGTACTTCTGTCTTATCTTTTTTATACGGATCCTTTTCATTAGATAAACATCGATAGCTCCTATTAATTTAAAAGCAACAGTAGTAGAACCTTAAGCAGGGCAAATCGCTGTCAGATCGACAAACTCCTACGTAACGGTAGGTAATTAACACACTACTCAAACTCGAACTGTTTTTTTTCTCTATGTATATTAGTTTCAGCAATGCTGTCAGCTCTGTTTGCCCTTTAAGCAAAGCGGAATTGTTAAACTGGCTTTAACCATGTGCTAAGGTAAAAATTAAGACCTCCATACGACAATGAGGGAAATTTCCATGGATATGTGAATTGATAGTGTATATTCAACCGATACGTCGGAGTACCTCTATATCATTTATCTTTTAAGATTCGGTCTGTAATCAAAAATCATTGTTTTCTGACCTTCCATATATATACTTCTGCTTAGACGGGTTTGAAGACACACATTATATTACTTTGAGTTATTTGACAGCGAACCTTTTTTTAAAAAGGTATCCACATTTGGAAAAAAAATTGCCATCATGAGAAATCAGAGCATTGTTGTACTTAGTAGCATTACAAGAATGGGGAAGCGGTGGACAATAATTACCGCGCCTGCATTTCTGGTTCTACAAATCTGGACTAAGAATCAGGTGCTCATTGCAGAAGTTAAGAACTGTTATTTAAAGAACATGGAAATGGGTTGTTCAAAAGGACTAAAAAACGGAATTATTAGAAAACTATTCTTTAAAAGTGCAGCAAAATGTCGATTTATCCACATCTATCTTATGTCTAGTCTGAAAACCTCATAAAAAACTGTGAGCAGTACTAAAAGCACTGACTTTTCTTAGCAGTATCGCCTCACTATTTGGATATAACGAAAAAGCGTAGTAAATACATCGCACTTATTGGCACGTTATTAATGCCACGTTTGTTAAATAAAAAACTCATTATTGATGCTTGTGCTAGTGAGTTGGTGTAATAACTGTAACTACAAGTCAAAAAAATTACGTTAACAGGGAATACAGTTGGACCATATTCCATTAGGCTTCAAAGTTAGATATACCTGTTCAATATATGACTCGGACCTACCTCAGTTATCATCCCGGAAATTCGCATATGTAGCTGACCTGGCTCTAGCGTACAGAAATGCGAACTTAGACACCTTTCTGCTCCCTAAAATCCCATTATACCCGAATATCTAGCTGTCACAATGGATAAGACACTATCGTTTAAAAAACATATCCAGTCCATCACAGCCAAAGTAAACAGCACAAATATAACATACTGCAAAACTTATGTGGAAGCTCTTGGGGTGCCTCCGCTTCTACGCTCCGTACTTCGGCCCTAAGCCTCTGCTTTCCTGTGGCTGAATTTTGCTCGCCATTGTGGCTAAACAGGCCTTATACTAGACTGATAGATGCCCAGTTAATTTCTTCTATAAGAAATATTAAAGATGCATCAAATTAACCCCAATTTACTGGCTACTAACACTCAACCCATTAGCTCCCAGAAAATAACAACAAAGTCCGTCCGAACCAGGAACGTAAGAGAAGCTCTGCGAACTCATCCTTACCAGGTCGAGGTCCTTACTCCCCGAACCAGTCTCCTCCAGTATTCCTTCTTTTGGAGAACTTTGGCGGTGTGTAATCAGCTATTGGGGAATTTGTTTCCCAACGGCTACAACCAGCAGCGTTTCACTTATCCTCTCGCAGCGCTTCAACAGCATCATAGGCCTTCAGCCTTTGCTGAAGGCTGACCATAAAAAAAGCGCTCCACCACCCATCCATCGAGAAAATGCTTTTCTGAGAAAATATAACAAAATCAAAGCAAATCTCTTTCTGCCAATCCACGGAGATATACCTGATCCTTTTTTGTGTAGACTAAGGTCCAGAAAACCAACAAGTTCAACATGAGTCTGATGGTTTTAACTCTGCAGTTAAATGGGCAGAAATTTGGGCGACCAAACGCCAATAGAACCGAACAGTAATGTGCGCTGATTCGTTGTTTAAAGGGAACAAGCGCGATGCGCACGATGCGACTATGGAGTGAAACGCGACAGTGTCAAGCATATAGTACAAGAATGTGGTCCTTGAGCCAAACTATCAGCCGTAGAATGAATTTCCAGGCTCGATATTAACTTAGAGCCTAGTTACTATTTAGTTCGCATTTTTTCCACATTATGTTGTATACTTTAACTGTTTCACTTTTTTTGAATTTTTTTCATGTGTACTACAACCATACGCTAAATAAAATATATTATTTGTATCTCACATATTTTTTTTATTGGCAGTGGTTTAAATAGTGTTTACTGTTTCTTTTCTCTATTTTATACCACCTTTGCACTTAATTAAATATAGATGAAGTCAGAAATATGTTTGTTGTTTACATTTTTTGTGCTCCTACCGAGTGCTGACACTACAATGTATGCTCTAGGCCTTCAATAGACGCCCGACGATCCCGACGACATAATCCCTTTCAGTATTTTTTGCTGGGGTGACGCGTAACTCCCAATAGAGACCTTTACTATTATTATAACTAAAATAAACTGTCTACAAACTAAATAGTAAACATTCTGCCTGACACGTTCTACCTACTTCGATGTACTGTAACTGAACCGAAACGTTAAATATTGCCCAGCCAAATAAACGGCCTAGCGAATACATTGAGAATGTGGCACGGCAACACAAATAAAGCAACTGGAATTGAAATATCGCCAAATACCCTGACTCGAACGTTTCTGGTTACGAGTTAACACCCCCTAGCGTAATTTATTAGGCGTATACGTATCAACTGGTGCGGGTCAAGGAAAAGCAACCGGGTTGCTGTTTTCCGGCCATTCTCTCCTCAGGGAAAATGTATGATGTCTTCACCGGTTAATGTTCCTCTCATAGGTGGATCAATTTATACTCTGAAGTTCGATACCTACGTTATTATGGCAGATACACAAAAAACTTTCGGAAAAAGGTTTTAGATAAGGCTAAGGTCTACCTTTTGGGATTATTCAATAACATACAGCGTTATTAATAGTCACGGAATACCAAAGTTGTTATTCTTAATTTGAATGGGCCTATACCGTGACCTCAAATTGATCAATTTATTTACTGCGGTATTATTTTTGATACATAGGACGTTTACTGTAAAAAGTTAGCAGAAAACTTGATTCAAATGAGAATAACACTAAAAAAAATCGTACTGTAATTTGAAATAGCCGATGATGACGTCACCTGTAGGGAACCAATGAGAAGCGTCCTTTCTGTAGGGAACCAATGAGAAACGTTCTTTCGTGGTCCGATGACTACCAGCGGATGCTACTGTTTTGTACCAGTAAGCTCTTATTGGTTCCCTACAGGTGACGTCACGATCTGGGCGGGAAGTGTATGGATTCAAAAAATTCAATATTTAGAGCATTTTTTTCGGTTATAAATACGATAGAAAAATTTTGTAAAATTATTTATGGCATCTACGTGGTGTCAGGGTCCGTTTAAGCCAATAAACCAAAAATGTGGTATAGGCCCATTGTGCTCGCTCTCCCTATTCCGGAAATATAAGGTTTTCTCAGGTTGTACAGGGTAATTTCAGAGACATGGCCACTTTTATGCAAAAATCTTAGTGAATTCATTACCCTGTATCTTGAAAAATTAATAACTCGAAGCTTGACCCTCAATGACAGAATAATTTTTTGGTTGTCTAGTTTTGTCTAAAGTTATCCAGTTTTCGGTATCTTTGATTTTATATACACTGTGTGCCAAAACTCGCGACCATAATTTTCTTTGTTATTTTATGGCATTTTCAGAGAGTTCTTACAAAATACTTACACTTTTATTAATCATTACCCATGCCTAAATGAACAGTTATGGAGCTATTTCGATTTGAACGATTCCTAATACTAGATTTTTAACAAATACTGGAATTTTCTCAGAGTTGGCCATGGCTACCGTGTTTGTTATACTGTTTGACCTTTCCTAGAAGAGAACTGAGTCAAGGATGGAAGGACTCAAAGGACAGGAATGAAAGAACTAAAGGAAAGTCGCATCAGGAAATCCATTAAACATAGCTAGTAAGGTTTATACATCTCATTTGCATTCATATGCGGATGACACGCAGCTCATCCACTACTTTGACGCAGATAACATACAGCAAACTGAATCTGATCTGAACAATGACTTAGCAAACATATGTAAGTATTGCGAAGATCACAATCTTCAAATAAATGCCACAAAATCTAGTCTTATTTTGTTCTGTCCTGATGCTAGAAGAGAATTTATTATATCACACCTTAATGTCAAGATCAGCACAGAGAATTTAAAATTCTCCGAAAGTGTCAAAATTTTCGGGGTTACATTTGATGAGAAGCTAAGATTTACTAACCATGTTAAAAATCTCTTGAAGAAAACTTATTTAAGATTACGTACACTTTATGCCCATAAATTCATTTTAAACTTTAAAACAAAGAAAAAACTTTGTGAATCTCTAGTAATGTCAATTTTTAACTACTGTGATGTATTATTTTATCCATGTCTTGATCAGGTGACTAGAAATCGCATACAAATTGTTCAAAATAATTGTGTTAGGTTAATTTTTAGCTTAAGGCGTTACGATCATATTTCAGAAAAGTACCCTATTATTAAATGGCTGAAAATGTCTCAGTTAATTAAATTCCATTATCTCGTATTTGTTCATAAGGTTATTACGACCTCAAAACCACAGTATCTGAGAAAAAAGTTATTACTACGGGCGGATGCGCACAATCTAAATATAAGAGATGGTTCCAGTCTTACTATACCCTACCATGTTACCACACTTTTTCAACGTAGCTCCTCGTATAACGCTGCTGTTGTTTATAACTCGGTTAGTGCCCAGTATAAAGAAATGTCGTTGAACATTTTCAAAAAAAAAAGTCAAGGCCTTAATGTTTGGTTTTTAATATCGCAATAACTCTTCGTAACAGCTGGGAAACTACTGCTACGCCAAATTATTATAATCAAGCTTGTTTTTTTAGTTTATTTTTAACATCTAATAAATGTGAGACACTGGTGGTTAAGTGTAAGAACAGCACTTTGCTAAACTTCGCCACCGATGCCCTATCCTGATGTAAGCTATCTTACATGATATGTTTATTTTCAATAAAGACGATCATTATTATTATTTGTAGCCTGCGCTAGAAAAATCTTAGATTTATAGGACAAGAGTCAATCACTTTTGCATGCTTAGCCAAACTCTATTTTCTCTTTTTTGATACGTTCACACATAAGCCTAGTAGTAACTAATATAGTCTTGTTAAAGATTCTGTAGTTTTATTGTCAGATAATTTTTGTAATTGGCAAGTGCTTTCCAATTTGTTAATGACAACTATGTTGAAACCGAATCAAATCTAAAATATTAATTTAAATCATTTAACAAAAATAACAAGCATATCGTCCATGGCCATGACTTTCTGACGATGCTATAAAATTCAGGGTGTTTCACTTAAAATAACAAATAAAATTATGGCCGTGAGTGTTAGTTCACTCTGTATACAAAATCAAAGATAGTAGAAAATTGATAATTTTAGACAGAACTAGACAACAAGGAAATTGTTTAAGCATTGAGAATCAAGCCTCCAGTTTTTGACTTTTCAAGATACAGGATTATGAATTCATTACTGGGATCATTGGATCAGAGTCGCATGTTCCTGGAGGATATAGAAGTGAATACTGAAACGGCAGGAAAGTTTTATTTTTTAAACACGTGTGGTTTTAACCATAGACCACTAGAGTGTGATGAATCAGACATAAAATCACAGGATAAGTTTCAGAAATTTGATTACCCAGTTAGTTAGTTTTTTACTATTGCTGCGCCGCCACTGACATGATTTCTAAAAACCATACGCGTTTTCCATCGTTGCCACGGCAGTAATACTGTGTCAAAACTTTGACAAAATCAATTCGAAAGCCTCTATCTTACACAATACAGAACGATCTAAAAAGTATAGATCAGAAGATTCTATGTCCCTTCGTTTCTCTAACAGGCAAGGCAATGTTCGGATAGACCTGAAGAAGTGTATTGTGCCGCTAAGTCCTTCTTTCACAGGTGAATGGAGGGCCTTTTATGGATACAACTAACTTTTCAGTTTTACAACCCTCCACCCCCCAACCACCCCAATTTCACCCCCACCCAAAGTAGTAGAAAATTATTAGGAACTCCTAAAACGTCTGAAATCGAGGTTTGAGAAATAATTGAAATTTTTGGTTTTTTGCTGGTTACTCCGCCGCCTATACACCGATTTTATAGAAATTATAGCAGCACTACCTGCAGCCACCCCACAGCATATCGCTACCCAAATTTAGTCACCATCCATGTAGCGATTACTGAGATTACGAGGCTAGAAGAACGCCAACAGACAGACACTCCGACAGACAGACCGACGGAGATGAGTGACGTGAATTTTCGTTATGTAGAGATTACAAAACGCCCAAAAAGCTTACTATCTCGAAATTCCAAATTTAAGCGATCTCAGTACTTCCCTCACATGACGGTATGAGAAGTAAACACTTTGGAATGCGGTTAGTATTCTAGAACCCCGTATTTTAGTTATTACTAGATTTTGCCTAAGGTGAGTTCGACCGAATCTCATTGCCTCCGTTGCGTACCATAACTTATGAACCCCTGTACAGTCAAAGAGTGTTTAAGCAACCGAGCCGTTATTAAAAATATGCATTTTTTCAATTAATCTCATGGACTCTATCCTGCGCTTTATTTATAGCACGCACAGGAAACAGGATTTTAATAAAGTACTCCCTTCCGAAGCAAGCAAAACTCAGCCTCTCAGGAGCGCTAAGCGCGGATATTCTAAAGAAGTTCCAGGAACAGCAAGGAAACTTGCAAGCGGAGCCAATTAAGCGCTACCTGTAATTCAATCTTGGGAAGAAGTTTGCTTTAAGTAAATATACTGCATATCAAAACACACAGAACTTCGTGATTTATTCCGACAGTTTAATATTTCACGGGCAGAACAGGTGAATTATGTATTTGGGTTCGTCTAATTTGGTTAAAAGCATCACAACGGGTTTATACGAGAAAGCGAGAGAACTTTATTTACAACTATTGATCTGCCAACACCATCGGTGTATCACGTTCAAAAAAATCTGGTAAGGTGGACGGCTTCACTGTTTCTCCAAGAAATATCCAAAAAACCGTCATAACGAAAGCTCATAGTGGAAAGGAGTCGTCGACATGCATAAATAATTTATCTTAGCACTTTGTATTATAACTTGGGTAAGCTTGTTGACGCAGGTTTTGAATAGGCTAACTAACAAGCTCAATAAGTGCATCTTCCGACAGCCCGTTTGAAGCCCTGTGGATGAAGGTGCATTCGTACCGCTCGGTTCTTGATATACGAGGAACAGCAGCTTTGGGATGAGATACAGCAGTTCTTCGGGTGCTCACAACGGAACCGATGAATAGCTGAATTATAGAATAGCTCAGAGGTTCATTTGAATACCGATAAAAAATGAGAAGTCTCTAACCACACACCGCGCGCCGGAGAAGAAGTAGCTGGAGGTGGCGCATTAAGGTCGAATCACCAGTCAGTCGAATTGCTATTCTCTCGAATGTGTCAAGTATGGATCATCATCACCATAGTCACAATATCTTAACAGACATGTTGTGAATTCGTGAAATGCGTTTACTCGTTTTACAAGTTTCTCTTGGGATATCTTTAAGATCTTTAATGCAGTAGTTTCCCATTTGCTTTCTGCATCCTCATGCCGTTGACCAGATGGTATCTACTGGTTCATCCGCCTTTAGGGGCAATTTCTCACCCCAAGGACAAGAAGGTGTCCTGACTCTTCTCAACTCGTCCACCCAAAGTTGTTGGTTGAGAAGAGGTTACTGCTTATACCGACAGTAGTTCGGTTCCTTTTAGTCGCCTTTTACAACACGCAGGATATACGATGGGAGATATTCTAACCCGCCCCCATACGGGGAAAGAGTAGTATAACAAAAATGTTGCAAAGAGGCCATAAACATTTGTACAACTGAAACGACAATTCCACATACGTTCCAGCACATTTTGGTGCTTGTAATTTTGTGTAAATTTCTAACTATTTCTTTGTAACATTGTCTCAGCATCTGACATACAGCAGGGTGTGAATGTAATGATATCATAACAGAGTCCTTGCACCACAGAAAAAACATTGCATGTAATTTACAATTCTAAGTACCTTAATAGCTAATCCAAAAAAAATAAAAAGGATTCTTTCCAAGGCTCTTGACGATAATTTTGCTATCGCTACATTATTATATTAATTTTTTTTGTTGTCCGAAGGGAGAAAAAGATCGAAAAGTATGATCCAAAATATTTCATGTGTTCACCAGAAACCTTTCCAGGATTATGGAGCCTGTCATACAGTCTAGACTTTCTAGCTAAATGAGAAAATTAGAATGTGGCCACAAGCGGGTGCTATATCCAAATAGGAAGTAATTATTATGTTTGGATCACTATTGTATTACAAACGATTTTAAAAATGTAAATCATGTCTATATCTATGTCTACTATAAAAACTTTAAGTAAAAGGAAAGTTTATTTCTACCTTGAATTGTGCTTCTGCTGCATGTCAAAAATTTTTGAAACATTGTTCAATTAAATATGCTTTGTATCAAATTTTAATTAAGACGATAGCTCACTACATATTAGAGTCTCGACTATGTCAAAATTAGCGAGTTTACTGAGCTTTGTTATATCTTTTTCAAAGCGTTTTCTCCGTTGTACTGAAAATAACTAAAATACTGAAAAACTCATCTCATCATCTTACTGAACAACAGATTAACCACATCGCTATTTTGGCGACACAGTATGATAACATTACAAGAAAGCTGCTAAAATTTTTCTGAAGACGATAGAAGATAAGTTTCTGTTTTCAAGCTTATCCCTAAGAAAATTAAATGTAATCAACAATAAACCACAGAAACATTATTTATCAAACTGGATTCGAAATACAATAATTATTTATCTTTTAATTACCTTAACTGTAGTTGTTAAAATTACCAAAACAAATCCTTAGGCTACTAGTTAATTGAAACGTTGTGGTACTCAAAAATTGTACATAGGCAACGGAAGTATAAAATAGATCCTTTGAAGTACCTCCATCTTTTACAAATTTCAAACGACTGTTGTACATAATGTACATCTCTGCTCCGCTCGACATAACTAAATTGTTGTCGTATAACTTATGATTAGAAAAAACATAATTTTGTTCCTAATAACTTCTTTTGTCAGTTAATTACGTGTTTTGAGAAAGGGACAGCCGAAACTTTAGTAAAGAGTTTAGATTTCCGTGAATGTTGCTCTATTAATGGACAATAAAAACATAATAAATGTCAAAAACAATCGTACGATAACTTCCAAGAGTTACCCGTCAGATAATTTAGTTTAGCAGCAGAAAATTACTTATTTTATTAGTGACACAGTGTGAGATATAATAAGTACTATATAATAATGGTATTTCATCTGTCTAAGCCATAGAATATTGTCATTGTGGCGAAAATAAAGAATAGACGTTCTGAAATCATCAGCGTTCATGTAGCATCAAATATCAAAGACCAATGAGTTGGTGAATTTGAAGTGATACCTTAGATCAAGAAATTATGAATGGGACACCAGTTCAAGGTAGAATCTAAGGTAGAACTGTCACGAACAAGCGCCTCAAAATTGAAATGTATTGCCGTAATATGGTCGATGCTCTTAAATAAGGTATACTTAATTTATAAAACATTTATTAATAAATAAATGAATGAATGAACTACCTCAAAATTTGATAAAAAGTTTCACCTACTTAGCGTAAATCACTGATTTCAAGTCAATATGGAGACAATACGAACCCTTTTTTGTTCACGACAAAGACAAACCCTAATGACTGCAAGTGGAAACTGCTCCAAGATCCTAGATAGCAATTCCAGTTTCCCGTGCAGACAGCACCCATTCATGATTCAAACGTTTCTTATCTCTGTGTACACGTGAGGGTGGGCTGCAGCATTTAGAGACGGCGTACACACAACCGCAATCCTCTAAGAGCAAACGGCAGCGTTTTTACTCTATTACAAGGAAAATTGGATCCCCCGCACACGTGTCCCCTCCCTGCCTCCTGCTGCACTTCCTTGCGCTTCCGCATCAAATTTAAATGAGAATTGCAGCCCGGAGGAGGAACGTAAACAATTTAGAGTAACACGTTCGCATAAAAGAGCATCGTAACAATCAAAACGTTGAAAATCAAGGGTCGTAAAAGGGTATCGTCAGACGGCTGGCTCGAGCGTCATGTTTTATACAAAGGTGAGGAGCGTTTAGATACGCGTACGAGGGGATGCTTCATGCTAAGGTGTGACCGTTTCAAGCTAAATGGTCCTCGTTTACCTTCCACGCCTTGTGTATGGAGAGAATCTAGTCTAAAGCGTCAGGGTGAGAAAATTTAATAATCAAAGGGTTTTTATCAAAAACAACCAAGGTCGTATTTTTAAAATTTTAAATAATTAGCACCACTGTTAATAGAAGCGTCATGTGTATATATATAATCTATAACCTTATACCCTTAGGTGTAAGGTATTAATAGTACAATATAAATCTATATGATACATTACTTTACAGTTTTATGTACAAATGTTGCCCATTGTCTTTTGTCCCTAGCTCGTCAAACTGCTTCGTTCCAGCTTAATCCCCTGCTCATCAATATGGAAGCCACTTGATCGTTCCAAGTCTTTCTTGGCCTTCCCCTAGCTCTTCCCTTCTGCTCCTTTGCCTGTCATATCATTTTCACTGGTCTGGTTTCATCCGTACGTATTAGGTAGCCGAACCATTTTCCTTATTTTATCCCTATTTTATTCTTATTCTTATTTTCATTTCTTATTTTATCCCGTCTAATTACACCTTTGACTCCTCTCAGATATTTCATTTCCAAAGTTTGCATTTTACTTTTCCCTCTATTTGTTAATAACCAACTTTCACTTCCGAAGGTTGATATAGGCCTAAAGATGGTCTTCTAAACTGTTATTTTTGTTTTCCTGCTTATCTCTTTTTTTGTTATGAATGCTCGCCTCAGGGTATGATAAAGCTTTGATGCTCTCATTAACCTTTCTCTTATTTCACCCTCCATTGTCCCACCTTCCTGGATTACAATTCCCAAATATTTAAAGGCTTTGACTTGTTCTAACTGTCTTCCTTTTGAAGAGAGCGTCATGTATATCACCCGAAAATATTGTTAATGCACAAACTACCAACGTTAGTGGGTAAAGTGAACCCAAAGTTACAGTGTTTTAGCAAAAACAGCCATTTCTGGTATCGTTTATATCAAGAACAACCAAAGTCATTAGACATTGGTAGTTTATGCCAATGAATTCTAGTCAGTTTCACTTCTGTTGCTATTATTAGTAGAACGTTGTTCTGATATTTGGAACTGCAGTTGTTGCGATGGATGTGAGCGAAGTAAAACAGTAGAAAGTAATTCTTAAGCCCCGGCCACACGTGGGTGCTTTACCTCGTAATCACTTGTGCAAACTAGTTTGTATTGGGAAGCCCGTGCGGTGGACAGGAATATCTAGACATAGAAGACCTAGCCCACGCGCACCGAAAAGCGCAGCATGTGTGCATTTCAGTTGGCTGCCAGTTTTGGCTTGCGCCAACTGGTCTAAACGGTAAAGCTTGTGTGTAGACATAGGGTTCAGTTTTAAGGATAGCAGCACCTATATGAAATAGTCAGTTTCCGAATTATCAAATAATGGAGGTTAGTGCAAGCTTACTTGAATGGTGTGGACACTCAGCGGTATACCGTCTCGTTTGTGCAAACTATACCGTACGCATTTATACATTCCATACATGTATACAGCACCTAGTACAATCCCATTGGTCAGATTTGAATTTGGAACCAATCAAATTTTGAGTGCCATACACGTGTACGAAGCGTAAATTAGTACCATATGCACTTACGGAATTGAATATTGTTATGCGCATGTCGTATGGCTATGGTTAGACTCTTGTTTTAATTTTTCAATTGTGGCGCGAAAGGGTGGTTATATGTTTGAAATCGCCATGCATGCTGAGGCAAAGTTACCCCCTAATTAGAAAGAAGAAAATTTGGAGTAACAAGAGAAAGCAGAAAAAGGCCTGTCGGCCGTCCAGCAACTGGGGAACCTGCTAAGAAAGTGCTAAAGAAAAAACATAATCTTTCCCAAAATATTGAAACAAATAAACCCAGTGCAGTTCATGTGCATGGTTCATCTCACTGATTTTATATAACTTCAGTTTTTGGTTTGTTATGTTTTTTAATGTCTTTAATCTTGTAATGTAAGTTTTCTTTGCCCATTGAAACTTAATACTTAATTAGGTAACTTAATATACCAGATGTCTGTAACTACTACAATTAACAATTCGTGAAAAAGGACAAAAATTATCTACCATGCTATAACTTAATTTGTAATCAAGTTTACTGTAGTTTAATATATAGGTGGTTAAAGAATGGGTTTCGCTTTCCCCTTTGTAAATTAAGTACTAAATTCCATAAGTTTCTATAGCACTCATTTACATTCCGTACTCGCGTATGGCACTCGAAGTTTGATTGGTTCAAAATTCAAATCTGTGCCAAACCAATGGGATTGTGCTAGGTGCTGTATACATGTACAGAATATATAAATGCATACCGTACAGGTAAGTCTTTGTATGGCCCCTGCCCTACCGGTTAATTTTTGTAGACCAGTTCTTTCAGATTTGGGGATAAAGTACTGCAAAAGGTTTTTTACTCAAAGTCGAAATTGAACAACGTTGAATATTGATAATCCATTCCTACACACAAATTTAAAAAAAATTAGCACATTGAAATCTCAATTAACATTTAAAATATTTGACCAATTTTTACAAAACATATCCCAGTCGTGTTTGGCCCTTAACTACTAACGTGGCATTTCTATTACGTAACTGTCAACGTGCCGTCTGAGAGACGCCATCGGTATTTTTGCATTTAAAAAAAACTTCATTTTAAAAATGTTTTTATGAAATACGGGCATATAGCAGAATCAGTTTTAATTGCAAAGCAAGGTACAAACCTATTTTGAGTTTAATATGTCATGCAAGTTAATTTTAATTCATATATTAACACGAAAATTTTTTATTTGCGAATACCGCTAGATAAAATATAAACAAATACTAAAAGCAAAAACTAACAATTAATTTCCACTTCATTGTTACACACCATTACACCAAATTCACATGCATTTTTTCTGCGCAATTTTCATAAATTTTTTTGGTGCATTCTAAAGCCACAGGTTTTAGAAACATATAACAAAAAAATCTATTACTTTTTTTCTTGATTGATGGACATATGCAGAAATTCTTGCGTTTTTCTAAAAATCTTGACTTTACTTTATCAATATCTTCTGGGACACCTAGAAACTCTTTTATGTTTTCTCGTAGCTTCCGAGGTAGATGCGTATTTTCCGCTTTCCTTTGTAAGCGTCGCTTTCTATCTACCTTGACAAATGGTCATTAATTGCAGCCATTTAGGCATGACTATGTTTTTTTCTCACCTCAGAAACAATTCACGTTTGGTCTCACAGTGAAACTATTGTCATGTACGCCTTTTTACGTTTTTCGGAATCCGATTATTTTTGGGCCAAAAGAGTCCGTCAAATACTCAGGAAGATTTTGCTTACTTCAGAATTTGTAAGTGCTTTTATAATTGTTAATTCTGAAGCTTTCATTATTTTGCTGTTCATCTCATTCCTAACAAACATCAAGAGATTCCCTCGTAAGCATTCGCTGGTTGTTCGAGATATTTCGACCGTATACTATTAGAAAGGTCGTTATAGACACAGACTATGATGTCGCGGTAATGACAAAACTCTTAAAGCGGAAAAGTTTAATGTGTTTCTACAGTAGCGCACACAAGGCAAGCGAAAAGGATACCTTAGTTGGATATTTCTGTAGGAGCTAAGCTTGTACATTCCTACGTGGATTTTATAAAATCATTGTATGACGGGTCAAATGGTGTACATCTATCAAGAAAATGATTGATCTGTTTGTGCTTTTGTCATCGTTTAATCACAGTAATCACAGTCCTACAGTGTTTTAGAATTTCTGACAGGGACGCGAAATAAATCTGTATCAACATTCTCTCTTTTCATGCCCTTTGAATTACTAGTAATGTTTCAGCGCAGCCATGAAAAATATTTTCAATTCGTTCATAATTGCTGAAAAAACCCAAATTTATTTTCGTCTGTCTCGTGATTTGATAGTAGTTTCAGCCTAGTTAGCCGATTTAGATGTTTGATTGCTGTACGTTTCTAAAATGTTTTTCATTTTGGAGCACTTTTTGATGGTTCAAATTTTAGAAAGCTTTAAGTTACAACTAAACTCCAAGTTAGATCTGCTAGGACCTAGAGCTCCATGTTATATTTAGCACTGTTGTAGTGCTGCTAAAACTAGTTATAAGAGCATGTTGAATGATTCGTGACATAGTACTACATCACGAAAGTTATACTGGCAAAATTTAACAGCGTTGAGCTTAATTTACATGCACATGATTGCCGATATACTATTCGTATTAGTACAGATTCTATCGTATAATCAAATATATCTATTCACATGAATACTATTCTTACCTACGAAATTTGGGTACAAATTTGAAGAATTTATATCTTCGTAGCTGGTACCGATGTCAGTTGGCATGACGATGTCAGGTTATAAGTCAATGGACAGCCGGAGTCGTGACGTCACATCTGGCATTTTGTTGACGTAGTTCAGGGATCACTTTCCAAACAAATTTGTTTCGCTTGGTTTTTCCCGTTTTTTTGTGTTTTTATGAGAAATTGTATTTTTTGTAGATAAATTCTTCGAGTTCTTCAAAAATATAAGCATAAAACTATGGCAATGGCAAATGGCCACTTTCTTTGTTTGCAAAATGATCCTTGACGTGCCTCAATCTGACGTTATGCTCCGGTAGCCCATTTGAGTTTGTAGATATGTCATTTGAGGTTGTTTGAAATCAAATCCAGTCCACTATATACCTCGATATCTTTGATGATTATGATTTGATGATCCAAGTACGTTTTACTGTATTCAAACACCTCAAAGACAAACCAAGTCCCCAAAAGAAATAGTTTCGAGGACACAATAAGTGCTACTCAGCCGTGGATCAATAATTTCAAGCAACGATTTAAATACATTAGTTGATATTCGTAAATGATTAAAATATTTTTCTGTCAGATAGCATCATTTCCTGCAACAGAACGCTCCTTGCTTCTTCCTGGTTTTAGAAATGTTTCGAACCCAAATTATTTGCTTTCTTTCAGGTTTCTTCAAACTCATTCTAAATTCTAAGTAGAATACAAGTAAGATATGTATTGAATGCATGTAGCGCGTTTGCTAAGTTATCATTTTGAAATACAAATTCACAAACATTACGCAGGATATCTGATAAAAGGTTAAAATATTGTCAGCCCATCCTATCGTCGTATAGAAGTTAAAACTATCTAACGCACAATTCGCCAATTCATTTTGAGTATTGCAACCAATAGGAACAGCTTCGTACCATCGCATCGTATCGTCGGAAATCGTGTGCATGTGAATAAAGCTTTACGCAGCAGACATAAAAATGGGCCTTTAAAAAACGCCACTGCATTTCGCGGACGGCCATGTGACAGTCATTAAAGCGACATAGTTTAGAGGTGTTGAACGCAGGAAAAGACAATCAAGGATCGTTTCGCGAAAAACGGCCTCGGAAAAGTGGATGTGTTTAATGTCTGTAGAGTCGTTTTCTCTGCTTAATGGGACGGGGGAATGATGAAGTATAAAACTTTTAGGACTGCTAGGTATACACCGCTATCATTTGTGAATTTACATACCAACCAGAATGAACTTAAGATACGGGACTTCGAGTATCATAACGGTGCAATCGGAAGGTCGATCTTGGATGTATCTTTACAGGTACAGAATAAAAGAAACTGTCAAGTACTTTGACTCAGTATCATCCTCATATTATCGGTAATAACAAACAGGTCCTCTATCTAGGATGTAGGCGGCCGTCTTCATGAAAAAGAAGACAATAATCAGAGATCTTTGGAACCTCCAAAAACGAAATTTGAAATTTTTGGATTTTCAATTATTGCTGCACCGATACAAGTTTGCCTTGACACAGTAATAATAGCGCGCCAAAATTTCATTAAAATCAACTCAATAATTTCCAGGTTACACAATGCAGAAAAGACTCGAATTTATACATCAGAAGATTCTAAGTCAATTGGTTTCTACAAGAGGCAAAGCAATAGTCGGATGGACATAAAACATTGCATTATGTCACTAGGTCTTCCATTCATAGATCGATGGACAGACGGGCCGGCAGTCAGACAGACAAACTGACAGACTGACAGACCTACAGAAAGGCGTGACGTGGATTTTCGTTATGTAGATATAAAACGCCCGCAAAGTCGGAAATTTTTGCGATCACAATACTCCACTCACCAATACTTATGAGAAGTAATACTTACATTTCTGTTGCATCTACAAAATTGAGCAAGACGAAATATGTTTTCAAAGAATCTGAAAGAGAGTGTAAACCTACTTCAAGTCACGTTCCATTGTGGCAATAGCGAAACTTCTGCTTTCAGACATAGAAAACTTTGAACCAATATAAATTTAGAATTTAAAAATGCAATTTTGTTTAGGAATGCCAAAAAATAGTATGGAACTGTTGATTGTTATTACTTCCAAAGTACCCGTGGGGTAAAAAAGACTACGCTAAGGGTTCTCCAGCGAATATTGAATCTTTAAACTTCTTATGTTACTCAAATACCGTGAAGTGAAAAGTTATCATCTATATAAGCACATTTAATCATTTCATAAACTTCTTATGGTGTTTTACCCAACAAAAACCAAAATTTCATTGCACATCTTTGCTCCACATTCATTTTTTCGACAGGTATGCAAGCATTGACATTTCGTTAATAAATTTCTCACATTTCAACATTAAATCAAAGCCTACTTGAGCAAAATTATATTAAAGACAAGCCTTTCATGTATTTGATATAAAATTAGGTATTTTAAAGGTTACAGTACCTTTAACGTTAAATATTTATATATCCTCGTACAAGAAGAAACACGAACAAACAACAAACAAACAAGAACAAGTACAAAAAGCGTAATCGTATCAAAATATAACAGTGGATCGTCCAAGGAATGCTTTCGGAAGCTCTCGTACTTTGTAGAAGTATTACTAGTCGAAACACCCTGTAAAGTTTCCACGCTACAAAAGCTTTTCCCAATATAACAAAAAGTGCATTTTCTTATGATGCTGGCATTTACGTATTTCAAATTATTGGAGTGAATTTCAACGAACCCTAATGGAGACGGTGCTCGCTATCTGACCTCATCTCACAGCCCACACGTAAGCCGTAACCAGGAAAAGGGATGAACGGGACGGAATAAAATTTGAATAGGAAAAGTTTTGAGAGCGAGCTTATAGGCAGTGAAAGCTCGTCATGTTTGTTTGTTGCCGGTACGTTGGCCACGGTCGGTGAGGCAGTTGCCTCACACCCTTCGGGTAAGTTATGCAGGTGATGACAGTCAGTTGCTGCTAGTGGGAAGTGGCCTAGAATAAAATAATACATATAGACGGAAGGTACGAGAAGAAGAAGATAATTCCATTCATGGTGCTGAAATCATGGAATTCGAGTAAACCGTGTGTGCCCTGTCTGCGTGTGTGTCTGTCTGTGTCCGAAATCAAAACAAATTCTTTCGGCCCAATATCAAGCCACATCTAAATCATTTTCTACCGCAAGCCACAAATCTTCGAGGGTGCATGCGCTTAGACAGTTTATGTAGGTTAGAAGATACGCTCCAATTTGTGGTTCTCCGCAATCACATGTTATGTCAGTTCCATCTGTGGTACCTACTCCAGTTCTGAGGCGGTTGAGAGTTTTCCATATTCGCTGTCCAGATGGTATCTTGGTGAAGGCTTTTGATGTAACGGTAAGGGCTAATTGCGGTGGCCCCATGGGAGCTTCACTCAAAAAGCGTCTAAGTGATTTTAGTCTCCTTTTTAGTTTTGTAGCTTCGTAAAGGGTTTGGCGATGATCGCATGTTTGCCTCACTCTCTCTCTTCTGTTGCTAGTTGGCGAGTTGCGGGAACTTCAAAACCAGCTGCCTCACATTGATTCTTTAGTGGTATGGCCTACATACATCATGTTACTAGTCTGCGTGTCTCGTTTAGGACAATGTCGATAATTTGGTGGTATGGGTGGATCTGTTCTAGATAGGACAAGCATACTCCGCTGTTGACAAACACAATGCCTCAGCCGTGGTTCTTATTACGGGTGTGTTGGCGGGCTGTTTGCCTCCCGTTAATTTGTTCAATAGTTCGTTCCTTGTCTATACATTTTGCTGAGCCTTGTGGCAATGACGATTCTCGATTAGGGATCGGTCCAGTGTTATCTCAAGGTATTTAGGCTGGGTTGTTTGTTCTATGAGGGTCCCGTCCCACCATATTGATAGTTTCCTCCTGGCGGCTCTAGAATTTGAGTGGCAGTTGATCCTATAGTACTTCGACATGCGCGATAGGACATGTTGTAGTTCCGCTTCAATTTCGAAAACGTCTCTCCCTGTGCGGCAACGGCTAAGTCGTCGGCCTACAGAAAACGTTCTGCTCTTCTTGCCATCCAGATTCACGTAGTATCTGCTATTTTGTAGTAGGGATTTGATTACTTGTAAATTAGTTGCCTTTGGTGGTGAGATATTTGTTTATTCGGATTCTCACCAGAAAAACTCCATATGTGAAATAACAGTGCTCACAACAATAGAACTCAACTATTGTGAGCAGTACTTCAACCAATATCTAGCCATACATTTGCCATATTCTTTAGTATATTAGTCGAAATGTCGCATAGCACATCAAAATCGTTATTCAAAGTTCTTAGGAGAATTACATATATAGAAACAAATAAATGGTTTGCCAGATTGGAGAAGATCTACGCAACCATAGCACTGCTTAGGTAAAGCACCCTATATATTTGAGACTGACTACAGGTGCCTTGTTATAGGAAAAAAGCTGACCCTAATTTACCCATTACCTATAAAAGAATTACTCAATTTTTAGGAAATAACTGTGTGACAAAAACCATCAAACTTTCATAATACTCCTATCTGTGAAGCCCTCTGAGCAGTAGTGTAATTTTTCTTTTCCTTACTCCTATGAACAATACTATCCAGCATTGCGGGTATTTTTTTGTGTATTCTGCTTCTCAAAATCACTGGAGCCCATTTAAAAAAAACCCTACCCAGTAAACACATAAATTTAAACGTGTGAACGGTTGATAAAACGTTTACGTTAGAATGTTAACGGTTTGATTTTGGTGTAAAATTATACCGTTTGATTAAAGCGTCATAATAACGTTTAATTAAATACATAATTCTACGGCTCACTTTCAAGTTAGAGTAACGTTGTGTACTCCACAAATAAAGTGTGACAAAGATGATGTATTCAGACGTTAATATAACGTTCTGATTCATAATCATTCTGCAATCCACAGAGTTTCAATGTTGAAGTAACGTTTGGCTGAACCATTTCATTAACCATATGAGCAACTGGTTTTTCAAAAGTTCTTCATTTTTAAATTAGGAGCAAAATCTGGTCAAGCGTCTAACAACAAACAAAACACATAATTTTGCTAATCCGATATAAGATATACAAACCGTTATGATAGCAGATGAAAATAACGTGCATTGCTCGTTCTGGTACAACGTTATAATAACGTAGTTTATAAACGGAGCAATTTGATTGGTCCGAAAGAGCCAGGCTGTGCGTGAATGTCGTGACATCAGTACTGGCGGCGGCCATTTTCACCCGTGTTGTTGTAGAGTCAACAAGTGTTCTCCGCTTCCTGAGTTTTCAGCTGTTTAGTACAGGTCTTGCGTTTGGTAAGTACATCTACATGACTAACTAATTTGCAGAAATGAAAATACGAATGTCCCTAATGCTAAAATTTTGCTGTGAACCTCAGAGATGCAAATGATGCTATTACAACTCGTCGCTTGGTGGCGTGCGTTTGTTCTGGTTTTTCTTCTCAACTCATATGGAGTACCTATAACCGTTTCTTAATAGTAGCATTGTAATTATGCTTTCTGATTATTATTTGGATTTTTTACATTTTGTTTCATACTGTTGAAGGAATAAATCTGTATTGGTTTATTTTCATGTAGGTATTTATAATGATTTGGATTAATGCAAAATTGAAACTGTGATTTCCTAATTTTTATTAGCGCCGGACATATTGTGGTGGCGGTCATGAAAAATAAATAGTTAGGGTTGTTCTAGATTTAATGAAGATGCTCTACTTTTAGGTAATTGTCAATTATGCCACATTTTAAGATTCTCTCGAAACGTCAAGGACAAAGAAAAGTAACAAAACGAGCAACTTTAACGAAACAAAAATTTTACATTGCGTTTTTTATAAGCGCCCTTAAAGTTGTGTACATATACTTTATTTTAAGTTATATATTATATGTATATTCCTTTATAAGCAGTCGTCTAGGTTGATGTATCCACTTATTGATGAGAGTTCAATAAATACGTTAAAAAATCAACCGTTGCGTTTCATTTATCATACCCTTTAAAATTATAAGCACTATTAATAGCAATTCAAATACTACCTCAGAATAATGTTTTAATTGGGGCAAAAATAATATCTTATTAACGTTGCAAATACACGATTTTGAAACGTTTTCGAAAAGGGTTACAAATTGAACTTTTTTAAACGTATAATGATCGCTTTTTTAAAACCGGGATAAAACGTATATTTATACGTTACTTGTATCGTTAGAAACCGCGACATTTTTAAGTTGGTTGTACTTATAAAAGTAACGTTAAAATAAAAAGGTGTCAGGGATTAAATAACGTTTAACTAACGTATGAGTGTTTACTGGGTATCTACTGTTGAAGTACAAGTTATAAAAAGCCCCAGCAAGCATATTCTATTCCACATCATCCTAAAATATTTCTCTCAGGACTCTTGAGGTATAGCTGGTGCGTAGGAATGGTAAATCTGGCAGCACTGCTGTTAGCGTTTTTGAAATTCTGCATGTTAGAAACCACCAGGTTTTGACTTCTATGAATGATAAAGCTTCGGAAGTTTTGGATATAATTAAGCGTTCCGCTACTATTTAGTAACCCTCAGATTTAACAAGAAATCAGCAAATGTAGCCAAAAGAAAACTTGAAAGAAGATTCTCTGTAGATATGTATACCCAGATCACTGACTGCCTATTATAAACAAATCGACCAAAGGTGGCATATCAAGAAAATTTCACAAATTAGTTGAACTGCTTATCTCGCTGAATGGATATGGGGTATGAACAGGAAGCAAAAATCCAGAAAAAACGAAGCATTGCTCCGTGGAGCGCACCACTCGATGCACCTTGATTTGCTTTTTATAGTATAAAGAAGATTGATGTAGATAAATATAATGTCTTTAGTACATAGCATGCTCGTAGGTATTGGTAGATGGATCATCCAATCACACTTACGCAAACATCGCCATGATTTATGATCGAAAAATGATATGTTAGTGTAACCGGAACAACAATTACCGCACCGCGCGTTCGATAAAGTGGTGGCAGCGGGAGAAATCAATAACCGATAAAATTTCAATTTGTCGCGATTGATCATAGTTGGCCTACAACTTCTTCAAGGGAAGCAACCGGAAGCAATCACCTGATTGCCCGGCCCAGGCCCACCCGGCCGCATTGCTCGCTCCCACGATGCATTACGGGATTAGTCCGGGCGACTGGTAGTATGTCTATCTCTTAGTTGCTCAAATTTATATTTTTTAAGGTATCCTCCGTGAAGATTGGTATTTAAAACCCATATTGCTTAGAAATGCAATTAAACTTCAAATCTCAATTGAAGTCCATATTTGGTGTAACTAAATCAGGCTCATGGTAGCCATTGCCTAATTACGAGGACCTGAAGGCTACATTATTCAAAAAGTTCAGCGGGCACTATAATTGGCACCAGCAGAGCTCCTTACTGGTGGACTAGTGAAATTGAAACCAAGAGATCAGACTGTTTGGCGGCTAGGCGTAAAGTTAAGCGACTGAGGCAAGCAGCAGGTCCTTTTAGCGAAGTCACAATCAACGCCCAAGGTGATTATAACATAAAGAAGAAAGATCTGAGGAAAGCCATTAAACAAAGTAAACGTCAGCATTGGATGCAACTGTGCAACAAATTGGAGGAAGACATTTGGGGCGAGGGCTATCGCATCGTCACTAAACATTTGACTAAGCTGAGGCCACCCTTTAGCCTTACTGCAGAAAAGCAAAAAGAGATTGTTTCCGATCTCTTCGTTAACAGACATGAGGACTTACCCAGAGCTGAGGAGCCAGCTGAAGCCGAGCCATTCACACTAGATGAGCTGAAAAACGCCGGAAACAAAATTAAGGCAGGAAAAGCACCTGGTCCCGATGGTTTACCGCCTGAAGCAATTAAAGAATGTATTGATGCGGCACCTGGATTTCTGCTGAATACACTAAATAGCCTTTTACAGCAGCAGGTCTTCCCGGAGTGTTGGAAAACGGCACGCGTACTACTACTCCATAAACCTGGTCAGCCAGAAGGGATAAGTTCTGCGTATAGGCCTATTTGTCTCTTAGATATATTAGGCAAGCTGTACGAGATACTAATAAGAACAAGGTTGGAAGATGAGCTTGAAAAGGGAACAGGACATCTGAGCGGCAATTCGGTTTCCGGGCAGGAAGATCGACGATACAGGCCATTGAATTGGTAATGAAGCGCGCAACTTCTTCAGCTGACAAATGGTGTGCCCTAGTGGCGCTCGACGTGAAGAATGCTTTTAACTCTGCATCGTGGGAAGTGATCATGCGAGAGTTAAAGCATAGGATGGTGCCTAACTACCTCATGAATCTAATTGGAGACTACTTTCGTCAGCGAAAGATCACGGCTGCTAGGAGCAAGATGCGAGTGTCGGCTGGGGTGCCGCAAGGATCGGCTTTAGGGCCCCTGCTTTGGAACATACTATATGACGGGGTACTCAGACTAACGTTGGCATATAATACCACGGCTATTGCTTTTGCAGATGATCTGGCAGTAGTATCAACTGCAAACGATAGGTATACCCTAATGAATAGGATGAATAGCTCCCTGAAGAAAATTGACACGTGGATGGAGGAAAACCGCTTACAGCTTGCGCCCCAGAAGACTGAAGCAGTCGTTCTTAAGGGTTCTAGGAAAACTAGGAACGAAGTACGATTTATAATTAAGAACATAGAAATCGTACCAAGCAAGGCGGTTAAGTACGTTGGGATTACCATCGATAATGAGAAGACATTTGGGGAGCATTTAAAAAGGGTAGTTAAGAAAGCTGAAACCAGAGCAGCGGTTCTTGCTCGGCTGATGCCCAACATAGGGGGCCCTAGTAGTCGGAAGCGAGAACTACTTTGCGGTGTGGTACAGTCGACCGTGTTATATGGAGCCTCTGTGTGGAGCATCGCACTAAGGAGAAAGCGTTATCGGGACTTACTCGACAAAGCCCAGAGAAAACCTCTGTTGAGAATTCAAAGTGCCTACTGCACGGTGTCTACTAGAGCCCTACAGGTGGTTGCGGCAGTTCCCCCACTTTATCTGTTGGCGGAGGAAAGGGCTAAACTGCATAAGACAGGTGGACAAATCACGGCAGCGATAAGAACAGAAGCCAGAAAACAGACACTGGAAACCTGGCAGGCAGTGTGGGAAGAGACAACAGAAACGGCCCAATGGACCAAGAGGCTTATACCCCGGATCCAGGAATGGGTCGGCTGCAAACATCGGGTGGCGGAATACTTTCTTACACAGGCTCTAACGGGACATGGTCCTTTCAGATCATACCGGAAAAGATTCGGACACATTCAAGACGACGTTTGCACGTCCTGCCAACAAATTGATACCCCAGAGCACGTACTTTTTGAGTGTAGAAGATGGGAGGAGGAGCGGCAGAATGCAGCAAGACTGATTGGAGCTAGAATTACGCCAGACACCATGGTTCGATTAATGATCCAAGGGAAACAAGAATGGGAGATAATACACGATATGCTGAAAAGCATACTATGTGTCAAAGAACGGGAAGAGAGAGCAACATCGGGAGGTAATGTCCCGAACTCCTAATCTCCACATCAGTGGAGGAGGGGAGATGTAGGGCAAGCAGACGAAATTGAAGTAGAGAGAAGACCATAGACGAAAACCGCAGAAAAGACAGCCCCTAACGTGATGTTATGTCTGCACGACGGTTCCGGGGAAGGGGTGTTTCGCAGGACCCACTCGTTCCGGGCTGCGGCCCGGCGACGGTCCATGGTAAAAAAAAAAAAAAAGGCTACATTAGGTAAAGGTTATTTGAAAAATGTGCTAATGGTTCCCAAAGCTTAGCAGTCCATTCTCCATGGTAATTTTAAACTATGCTTTATACTACAATGTGAACACCACCTTACGACCGGAGTGATTCCAGCGAGCCTGAAGGATATCGACAGATTGGAGAGGGTTTTCAGGTCCTCTTAGAGATACAGGTAGGTATCTATGACATATCACCTTTATCAAATGTTTTTTTTAGTCTACATGTTATCTCCGATCTACAGAGAGACTTTTCAGGTTCCTTAGGTACAATGGGTTATCTATGTATTTCTGAATCCGTTAATAATAATAATGTTTATTTAGGCCTCTGTCAAGTTACATTAATAAAGAATATGAATTTGAGCATAACAAGAATCATGTTTGATATTGATGGGCTGATAGGCGTTTAGATTCCTGACCCATTGAGACCACTTAGGTTGTAATTAGTACAAAATAGACGTTAGGACTCATATGATTCTGTTTGTTCAATGTTTGATGCATATTGTGAAATATTATTTGAATCACTGTTACAGTCAGGTGAAGTAAGAAAGCAGGTACAAGCATAGTAATATCCCTAGGTTTGTTAGTTATTCTTTCCCAGAAAGAAAATTGGATTCGAAGTTGTTTTGATCATATTCATTGAATTAATTTTGTTGATAGTATGTCTCGTATATTTAATCTTAATTCCAAAATTTATCCCTAGCTGGTTCTTTAAAGACATTAGTTTCATTTGGTCTACAGGCTGGACCACGGTAATTTCTGTATGTGCGATCAAGCGGAGCGTGAAGGCCAGTATATATCGATGTATTTGAATCAATCAATGAGACAAAACCGCATCTAGTTGGGAATCTAACATCAAACCACAAAAAATCTGGAAAAGCTCGTGGCTAACCGAAAATTCTATTTTTGCCAAATATGCTTTACTTTACTTTCAAAAACTACAAAAGTAGACAGAACATCAGTAAAAAGTGGATCTCTCAGCATTAGTAGAATTATTGATGGAACAGTAAAGGAAGATCAAATAAATACCACAAAACAAGACCCAGGTTTTCTCTATCGAGGACGAAGTGAAAATGGTTAGTATTGCCTCACTTGGAGTTCCTGTTCCGCACAAAGTACCAATAATTTAAAAATTAAAATTGTGTCCAAAAAGCTTTGTACATCCATGAGAGATTATTTGAAACAGTATCAAAAGATACAAATTATCGCACTAATAACTGACGAGTTTTTCCTTGTTTTGTGTTATGCTATAGAGAGTACTTTAAGCTAGTTTTCAGCTTTTTGTCTTGTTTCTTTTAAATATATATCACGTTGTATGACTCGGCAACAGTAGCCCTTCACTATCGACTAGTTGGTGACGTATGAGTGCTTATCTGCCAATAGCTGCGCAGTTGTTGGAGCTGTATATAGTTCGTTTTTATTTTGGTTAAATTGACTGTAGATATTAGGCTACGTAGCACCTCAACTAATGCCTATTAGGTTTGAGGGTGAACTAAGTATAAAAATTGTATACTCCGTCGGCAGCACAGCATTGAGACAGGCACATTAGAGCCGTCTACGTTATGTATCTTTATATTCGTCGACTGTTCTATTGCTCAACTCCGGCGATGCATTACCCGTTTGATTTATCACCGGCCATTGCACGAGCCCTGAAAATGTGTTTGCATGCACCCGCCCAAATGTGCCCCAACTACATTTTAAGATTGATGTATTAGCCGTAAAAATGTCGACGTTGTAGACATATTCACGCCTCGGTCGGTCATTACCTGTACACTCCAAATCATAACAGCTAATTGCCATTTGGGAGTTGGCGAACTAGGTACAGTCAACATCAAAATTCTAAAAAGATTTCTTTGACGTATATACGACGATTTGAAAACAAATGAAGAGGGAAAGTGCTAAAGGTTCTAAGAGGCAATTTTTATTCATCATGTCCTTAAATTGGGCCCTTTGGCACAGCAACAGCAAATACTAACCACTCCCCAAACCGTTTTTTTCAAACTCAACACGTGTTTCGCTAAATAAGTAAGCATCTTCAGGGGAAGATTTAGATAAAAGAGTTAACGTTATTCACTTTTTGCAAATATTTAAAAAAATCTTCTAGTAGCAGTACAGTTACCGTAAGAAGTTGGTGACATACATAATAAGCAAGTCATTGCATTGCATAATATCTGATTGCTTTCCATTATCTTCAGATATGAAGAATCACTGTTGAGTGTTTCTAGAAGTAGGTAACTATAATTATGAAGCATCCTTCAGAACTTGAAAAAAAATAAGATCATCTAATTTTACTTGGTCCTGGCCAGATAATAACTATATAACTAACCGCCAAAGCTCCTCAATGATCTTTAGCGAAGATAGGGCTGCCTTTGGATTGGATTGGTAGTTTTTCAGTAGGTACTTACGCTATTGAGTCGGCTAGAACCTGTTTAGATGCAACTTACCTGAAACAATAAAAATATGTTAGAATTGTGCTAGTAAGAAGATACGTGTTCCTAAGTATAAGCAAATGATCTTAATTACTGTGTGGTATAAGAGATTTAGTTATTATCATCCATAACGATTATGTTCTGCTCAATTGTTTAGTGACCTACTGTATACTATCCAGGAAACAGATGGTTGGGTTTAGGTCAAGAAAAAGAGGGAGTCTCTTTTACTGTTTTGCCGACGTTTCGGCCTTTATTAGGCCATCTTCAGGGTACTAAAGAAATTTTCTTTATAATTAAACAGACAGTTATACATTACAGTTATAGAAAAAATTGAATATATAAAATGACAATAAACAATAACAGATTAAAAAGGAGAGGTGATCATTGCTATTTAAAAAAATCCAAATATACAACATACATAATAAACGGGTAGTACTTACACCAGTGATGGACTCCTTGAGTCAAATATGGTGAAAAGGCACATGTAGTATAAAAAAAGTATGTAAGGGCAAAACGCCACGTAATAAATTAATAAATAAGACAATAAGACGGAGATTATAAGTGTATTCACAATCGATGTGTACGCCGGACTGGCAAAAATCATACGTGTATAAAGGAATTCTATAGGGGCACAAAAAGGTTAGCAAGAAACATAATATTTGAATATTTATAAGTATAAATATTGAATACAGGGCGAAGTTGAAAACAGAAAATGTAGAAAAAGGGATTGGATGGGGTAATGTAGAACAGTGTTAACTATCAAAAAAGAAGAAGTAAATGCGTGGTTAATTCTTCTTGGGTATTTTGCTCATCAGGTTAAGGTAACTACTATTCAAATTTTGTATGTCCTGTTTCTTGTTAACAGCATTAAATTTTTTATATTGATCATTTCAAGAAACAGACGTTTCTTTAAATTACTTTGTTTCGATAAAATGGTTGTATTGTCAAAATCAAAAATCTAATGTAAGCATGTTGCATCAAGGCAGTTTTATTAGTATCATGAAGGTGAGTGGGTCGGACACTCCTTCTATGTTCTTCTACCCGTCTTTTTAGGTATCTGCCCGTCTGTCCTACATATACTTCATTCAATCACAATTACAGCAAGGTATGCCATAAACAACTTCGCTTTGTAGTTCCTTGGGAATTATATCTTTCATGCGGGTAAAATACTTTTTTATAGTATTGTTGCTTCTGAAAGCAATGATCACCCCTCCTTTTTAATTTGTTATTGTTTATTGTCAATTTATATATTAATTTTTTTATATTAGAACTGTAATGTATAATTGTCTGTTCAATTATAAACACATTTTTTTGGTGCCCTGAAGATGGCTTAATAAAGGCCGAAACGTCGGCAAAACAGTAAAAGAGACTCCCTCTTTTTCTTGACCTAAACCCAACCATCTATTCCCTGGATAACAATTATGTTGTTGTAACACCCATAGGGGTCGAAAATTTAGTCAGACTTTACATTTCATGCCTGATAGTTTTAATCTGAGATGGTGCGTGAATCTCAGTGCATCATTCAAGTAAAGGAAATAATGGATTATTTTGTCCCTTGTTCCTTAGCAATTTACTGGCAGAGAGAGGTAGTACCCCAGACCCTGTTCCCTTCCTTTAATAACTGAGCAACAAAATCACATAGTATAATTAAGTTCTGCAAAGAACTGACATCAGATCTATCAAGTAAATAAAAGGATATCGTATTATCAAATTCTAATGATCTGTAGTTGTCGACACTGCTACTGCTTAATAACTACTGGTATGTAAAGCTGCAATTTGGGCTCTGGCTTTTTTTGGTACCGCCAAAACTATTTCTCTAGAACTGTAGAATGTTGGACAAATCTACCGAATGTTGAATGAATGCTTTACCAGCGCATCGTCTTTGCCGATCTCTAGTACCACTACAACTTAAGACTTATTAGGGTGTAAGGTTGTACTTCCCCCACTGGCTTTCTTGGCTTAGGAATTAGATTATCAAGATAGATACTACTTCTCTCAAGCTATAAATGGATAAAGCTGTAGAATGTCGCACATCAGTTTTGCTAGTATTCTTTTTCTTCCTTATCTCTAACGTTGCTACTACTTCACTTCTTCAGATTTATCGGTATGTAAAGAAACGCTTCTGCTACTAGCTTTACTGGCTTAGAGATTAACTAACAAACTAGATGTTACTCTTAAGCTAAAAAGGGATAAATCTACCGAGTATCGAATAACCGTTTTGCCCAACCTTGCCCATCACTTTAAAGACTACTCGCGAAGTTCCTTGTCGAAGTAAGTCGAGTACCAAGGGGGCCACCACAGTACTCACTCAACTTCAAGCGAAATCAATGATGATGTGCAAGAGGCAGCTGCACTTGCATTGTGCACTTTCACATATTTAGATTATGTGCCTTACTTTGACCGATAGAAACAGATTAACGGAACATTTTCTTTCGACTAGTAAGCCTGAGCAGTGTGGACAGTTTCTTCGCCTCGCGACTTCGATCTTTTACCTCAACACAGAGACAATGACTGGAAGCAGCTTGAAGCGGAGCGACGTAGTCCGAAGTGACCATCCACACTGTCGTACTTGACAAACTTTGGCTAACTCCGCAAGTGTGTAGCTCTGACATTAAAGGCCCGGTTAAACAGAGGGCGTTCTAGAACGCGGCGTTTCGACGTTCTCTAACGCCGCGTTACCATAGGCGTAGTTAAGTCCCTGAATCTGGGGGGACTTAAGCCCCCGCCCTAGATACAATAAATTTTACAAAACGAATTTTTGGGGGGCTAATTTCATTCTTGGGGGGCTAAGCCCCCCGAGCCCCCACCTAACTACGCCTATGAGCGTTGTAACGCTCATTCTGTAGTTTGTACCAAACATGCTTGTTTGACGGGTTGAGCAAAAGCGTTATGCCAATTTTTCTCAAGATGTCTAGTGATTCAAACATATATCAACTCAAGGCTCGGTCAAACAGGGCATTTTAGAACGCGGCGTTACGGCGTTCTAGAATACCGCGCTACAGCGTTCCGTTATATTGCTGGAGAACGCCGAAACGCCGCGTTCTAGAAACCCCTATGTTTGACCGGGCCTTAGTTCCCCTAGATTAGGAACTAGGATGTTAAAATAGATGAACATCTAAAGCCAAATAGCGATTATAGTTCACGAATATTGAATAATTGCTTAGGTCAGCGTCCCATCTCTACAGACGCAACAGACAATTTCGGTGTAATCGAACGATGCATTGTGCCGAACGAAAATGCATCGATGTACCGGAAAAAGAACATTTCCATTGAACTTCAATTAGAAAACGCATAAACATGGAAATATAAACATCGGCCAATGTCTGTCTGCATTTCCTGTAACGGCCGAATTATGCGATTCGTTTACGGCGGAAGAAGCAATCAATGGAGGAACCCGATTGAATCACAATAATACTGTAATGACTTCCTTACAACAGACGGTAGCGCCATGTTTTTAATGGAATACGAAAGCGAATCAACTTCAAATAAATTCGGTTCACAGAGAACCAATTTCAGCATCAGATAAAATATTCCGATTGTTCTCTCTACTCCAGAAACAAAGTATGAAATACGAAATTCTCGCTTTCAAAAAAAGCGTTTCAATGGTAGTGCTGTTATGCTTCGTAATTTGTCTTAATTTATAGTAAATTTGCTAAAGATCCCAAAAAGACCGATATTTGGGTACAAGGTATGTTTCGCAGTTTTCAGAGTCCTTCATATTTTAGGAAAATTGCAGTGTTTTGCAAGATATAGTCAAAAACTTGTCTTACAATAATTGAACACTTCCGCCTTATTTATACACCTAAGACTATGTTCTAACTGTTTCTATTACATGACGCTATTCTTAGCTTTTCCAAGGTATTCCTATTCTTAATTTTTTCAGATCAATATTTCTTAAAGTTATAGCGATGTGAACTATTTTATTGTAAATAGTATGTCTAAATTCTGTCGCAATGAATTCAGATACGAAACCTAGCTCCTCGCTGGAGCAGTCGGTTAAAGTAAAGTCGTACTGAAATATAAGTTTGGGTCAATATTGGGACTTGGCGTAAATACAGAAAAGTTATATCCATTTTTCGGTTTACAAATGATTCCTAATTTAATGTCGTATGGTGAAATTTGACAGTTGCAGGTACAGTGATTAAAAATATTAAAAAAAGCTACTTGATACTTGATGTTTCAAAATGAGCTACCGAATTGACTTCAAGGTCAGCTGAATGTGAAATAATCTTCCATAAAAGAGAGCCCCTAATTTGGCCTCAAGTGGAAGGCACCAACTATTCGACGACCTTAATTGACAGGACAATTTTATTTTTTAAGGGAACTTCCATTTTTTAGCTCCCAAGTAGAAAACGCTGTTAACTTTGTATGTGAATATACATCATCATCATAGTCGCAATGTCTTAACAAACACGTGAACTCCTAAAATGGATTAAGTCGGAGCCAGAGTATTACCGACACGAATATTATCAATAGTTTTGAAAACTGTAGCTCGCCAGCTTTCGCGATTTACTGTCAGTTCAGTGGCGCTCTTGATACTCATACCCGAAGAATGTAAGTCAGCTCTCAGCATTCTCATGTGAATATTAGTTGGACTGTATAAATAATCTAACCATTAACTTCAAAGGCATTCAAAGCTCTAACATATTTATTGATTGGAGAACCCATTAAGTTCTTACCTCTGTGGTCGAATGTGCGAAAATATTTACAATGCCTTGAACGTAATTGCACATAGGTTTGAGACCATTTGAAAGCCAAAGCAATTTTTTAATTGCCGTCTCTTGATTTGACTCTGTAAATCAATTTTACTTACGTTTACGAAAATATAGTACATCTTCAGATGTCCTTGAAAGTCAACTTGAAGGATATGTCGAGCGTAACATTATCCAGTGCTTGTCCAGAACTGTGATATAAGTAATAGGACAAAAATACATCGAATAGCAGTAAGCAAATTGGCGCCACTGAGGACAACAAATGCCAGTTCTGTTTTTGAAAAAGTCTACAGAGGTACTAACTACAACCGAAGAAATCTAGTTCTGTACATTGAATATCATGTTGCCCAAAAACTTGTTTGTCTTATTATAGAGAACCTGAAGGCTCCTTTTTTCAGCTTGCGGTTCACAAATAGTTCGTGTTAAAAGCGAACAGGGTCGAAATATCTACACCAAACTATCCTTGCAGCAGGCGGTATCTAGTGATTATGTATGATTTCTGTTATGTCTCTCATGGAAGGTCTGCATATCAAATTCCTCTGACTGGTATTTTTATAATGGATGTTTAATAGGGTTTTGGGATCGGCAATATCAAGTGTAGGGCATACAATAATTATGTGTTTTATCTAGGAAGGAGGCCACAAAGCGGCCACATTCACAAGATTACTTCTCTATTGTACTTTTCCTTAGAATGTATGAGATTTGTGTACTTGAACCACGAGAAAAACTATCTATTGCTACTCTTAAATTACAACGATTTGTAGAATTCGAGATGATGTGTAAAAGTCTATAGTGTTGTTTCTGCCAACAGCATTTGCTTGAAGGACATTAAAAGTATTCAAGGAAGTACTCCAATGAAAAGTAGAGTAGATGAATCTGGAAAGATCACAGCTAACTGAATGGAAGAATAACGCGTATTTACACAGCCCTGAAGAATACTACTTAGAACTCATTTGGGACAACGCACCAAAAAATCGTAGTGCAAGCTCTCTGTTGTGAAGTGAAGCTTTTGTTTATAATAGCAGGTTACCACTAATTCCAAAAAGATCCAATTTTTAAAGTAACTGCTTCAACTACTATAAATCCACCCCTCCACACGATACCCCGGTAT
Organism: Callosobruchus maculatus; assembly: GCA_951848785.1. Classification (NCBI taxonomy): domain Eukaryota; kingdom Metazoa; phylum Arthropoda; class Insecta; order Coleoptera; family Chrysomelidae; genus Callosobruchus; species Callosobruchus maculatus. The sequence continues at coordinate 20,719,527 of CATOUR010000014.1, read as the reverse complement.
ACCTATAGGACATCAGAACAAATTCTAAAACATATACAAGTCAATTTAACTGTCGCCCAAGTGGCATTAGTAACGAAAGAGCCTGCTTCGAACTTATTCTCATTAGTCAAACAAATTGCCTTCTCACGAAGTCTACATCATTATTCAGGTTGACACCAAGACAAACGTGATTTATTTTTGCGAACAATACACCTATAATGGCGCGGTGTCGAGTCGAAGGTAGAGCTCTTCCCTTGTTATCATTGTTAAATCTGAAGAGGACAGGTTTCCATTATTGTTTCCTACTCGTACTTCCAGTCACACATGCATCAAAGAAAGTGGGGTAGACATCGAGGGATTCTGATAAACAGAGAAATGTCGATAATCCTTTTTCCAACGATCATCCGGATATAAATTGATAGACCAGGCACTATACATGGCAACCTATTCCCAACGATTTTGGGTCACAAGATCATGGTGCGCAGTATATCATTGTTCAGCTCTCCAAATGGCAAGGATTTCAAAATCGAAAGTTAGATACTTCGTTGACACAAAAAGCGTGAATCATGAGGATACACTCATTAGAATCGTGTAACATAATAAAATCATGCTCGTACAGAGTGAGTCTTAAGTGTGGAACGCATGAATTCTCTGGGAAACGATTTTCATGAATTTTGGGGTATAAGCGCTTAATAATACGATGGTATTTACAACGTCCTTACGTATAATGTTCTTCGTAAAATATATTAAACTTTGTTATTTCAAATATATCACCCCGCATATTTCCTTCTTTTCAAAATACTTGAAAAATACTGATTATTTTTGGTATATATTTCCTATACTTAAGGTCATAATTTCGGAGTTACAACTAAATTTATATTGTACCCGCCCAAGTTAAAATAAGATGGATAAGAACAGCTGAGCAGTCAGGTATGTTGCAGAATGTACTGCAAAGTTTCAGAGGTTGCATAGTTTTCTGTATTTAATTAAATGAATAACATTTTGGGCATCTGCCTTCACATTATGTTTTTTGAAGTTAATGTTTTATCTTAACTCAGGTGGATATACTGTAGATTTAGCTGTAATACGGAAATTATGGCATTTCTGTTTTGAGCATATCTCAAGGACTCATAATAATATATAATTAATGGGTAATAATAATGTATTTACCAAATCTGTCTGAAAAACGTACATTACAGTTGTTGTTGTTCTACTATGCACAAATTATCATTACAGACCAATATACAGAATAATATACAGTGTGATCATTTGAAAAATCCAGGCTCATTATATTCTGAGAAAAGCATGGGATATAGCAACAATGTAAATGTTGTCACAAGATTCATAAAAATTGTGCAAACCGTCTCTGAGATAACTGAGGCGGTCACTTCGATATGCAGTGATTCACCTATCTTCTGGTCATTATAAATGTTATTTTTTATTTTTTGATGACAGTATTTCGTTTCTCTAGATGTCTAATAATTTATTATTGTACTACGTAATTGTTTTCAACTATCATTAACTGCCCTTTCAAAGCTCCCAATATCAGTCCTGCATGTGGCTGACCAGCATTTTCTATTTGTGGTGGTTTTGAGATTGTTTACCGATTAATGCAGGGAGAGTATTCTCTTTATAACTCACACTCCTGGTTATAATGAACGTTGATTGCTGTAGATAAAAAAAATTCGACCAAATTTTGGGTTTCTCAGGTTTGCTAACGAATTCTCGTTTCAAAGTAATAATAAAATCTCCTCTCTGATCGTTGTCCGAGACATATCAGCTTTTAAATTTATTATGAAAATACTTACTGCCTTCTCATAGAAATAACACACTTTCTTTGTGCGACAAATTTCCAGTGATTTTTGAGGGCTTAAAATCTTTTTAAAGAGAAGTTACATTGTTTATGGGACAAATATTACGTTCTCAATTCTAGTCATAGTTTTAATTACAAGTTCTTTTTGTATATAATAGGAAAGGGTTCCATCAAGGAAAAGTCTACACAGCAGAATAATATGCCACAAGGTAGAATTTAGGAAGCTACTCACTCAACTTGTTCGCAATATAAAATACGTTAGCAGCAGTAAAATATTAATAATGTATAGAATGACATACACGCAAAAAAATTTCCTCAGATTAGTGTGGTTTGAAACTAATTGCTTAAAAAGAAACTAAAATCAATTAACTTAACGATAACTATAACACCATTCAGTTAGTGCTGAATGGATGAAGCGACAATTAATGTTAAGAAACGTATTTACTAACCACTACGTTAAAATGAGTAGTGAAAAATCCATCATATACTAAACTCGTAACTTTTTGAAGCTCCATTTTCGAATAGAATATTAAATTTGACTATTTGACCCGTTATTTATAGAAACAAATATATCGTATTCGTATTTTAAAAATATGTTAAATATACATATCAGAAAAAAAGAAGTTGTTTGAGTGGCACGTACATATGATAAGTAAAAGTCGATTTACTGAGAGGAGTTCATAGCCAAAAGTCAAAAAAGTGAATAACAAGTGCCCAGGAAATAATAACCCACGTATTAACGTTAATTTCCACACTATGAGATCCTGGCGTTATTTTAAATCTGCACAACCTTTTTACCTTGGATAGTATATCTTGTTGAATCCACCTAAAATTACTTTATTTTCCGTGTGTGAAGCTAATTTTGGGTCTAATTGACCCCAGTGTGTTATTTAAAGTTGGATTTTTCAAGTGTGTAGTGTTGTTGTTTCATTTAATATTTCTAAAAATGAAAATATTTTATCACGACTTACTGACCCAGAGAGAACTAGGACTGCAAATTGATTTTACTTGAAAATGAAAAAGAGGCGCTTCTTGGAAACCCAGTGTGCAAAGCCAATTTGTGAAGAACCTAAAGACTTGATTTGTGTAAATTGTTAGTGCCGAAACTGAATGATGAAATTGTCAATTTAAGAGACATTACTAGAGTCCGTATTTCAGTGGTGAGTGGTGTATGCTATCCTGCACCATGCAAGGGTTAACGAAGAAGATACTAGAAAGTGACATTAGAACCAGTCTGGGAAAGTCACTAAGAGCTGGGCGGCTGGCAGGACATAACAAAGTAACATTGGAGTAGGTGCCATGACACTTAGGTATAGTTGGTAATTGAAAGGCAGACGGGCTTGCTAGAAAATGATCGTATATTGCCATAGAATCTGCATTAGGGTACAGAGTTAGACACCAGATCGAGGCAATGGTTGAAACTTCAACACAAGTTACCTGGATGTAGATATGGGAGAGTATTCGCAGGACCACTTTGTTTGAACAGGGATCATTTTTGAGTAACAATTGGTCTTTTTACAGGACATTATGGCCTGAAGTAACATCTAAAAAGAATAAGGCCCTACGATGCAGACTTCGACTTCAGATTATTTGGTAGAGACGAAGTCAGCCTTTCATGTACTCTGTGAGTGCAAAGCTTTAGACAACCCTTTGGGGTACCAGGACAAACTAATCCAGGGATCTAGTCCATTGAAACGGGGACTGTCGAAGATTGGTTTTGTAATACAGCCTTAAGGCTGCAGTATTAATGGGGACAGTTTTGCCAGACGGCCCTTAAGTAGCAAAAACCTTGAACATTTTCAGTTATCATCTCTATATCAGAAAACTGGCTGAAAAATAATTGCGTCCTCACTGTATAATACCCCACAAAGTTTCACAAATAGAATGAATAGCTTTTCAAGCAAAACTTTTGAGCAAAATGCTGCAGTGTCAATCTTCCCAAAGCCGCTCTATGTCCCATTTAGTTTTATTCGACACGTAAAATTCCAATGCCGCTCTGGCATTCGTTTTTCTAGTTGGATCGTAAAACCTGCAGCTTGCATCCATCCAAATTCAAACGAGATCCAAATTGAATTGGTCCGTCGTTATCACTTAGCTGCAAGTCACGCCACTGCCTAATCCTACTTTTGTTTCAAAACCTTTCCGGATGGCAATAGAAAGGGGTAATGGAGGATTATAGAACGACGAACTCCCTTTTATATCCGGCAGCAGCGTGTAAAGGTTATATAAGGGATTATGGGCACCAAGACTATGGATTAAATTACTTTTTAAATCGTTCGGCTGCAGTTTCTAGGCTACGTATATTGTTTAAGTTTTATGAGCTTCAAAACTGCTTTGCAGTTAATGAAGCTTCATGGTAGTTAGTCGGATAGCTGCTGGTGTTCGTTATCTGATGATTCTTTCTCCACACTGAGCACTGAGTGATGGGAACGAATTATTTTGAATTTCTTGAAACAAAAAGGGTATCCTTATACAGGGTGTCCCACGACGATTAAGGCAAGCAATATATCGGAACTGGGCAGTAGTAGCGAATTATAATTTTGGGGGTGTAAATTAGAGCAAATATAGTATCTTCTCTTATTATTGTGTCACCCATCGTGGTATTTGTTTTTGGTCACGTGACCTCCGATTAAAAATTTTTAATAGGACACCCTGTATATTTTTTACTTTTTGTATTTCTTCCGATAAAAAAATTTTAACAGACTAGCACACTTGGGGGTAAAGTGATTAATTCAAGAACTACAGGTACAGGTCGTCACGTGATCAAAAACGAATACCTCATTGGGTGACACAACAATAAGAAAAGATACTATATTTGCTCTAATTTACACCTCCAAAATTATAATTCGCTACTACTGCCCAGTTCCGATATATTGCTTGTCTTAGTCGTCTGGAACACCCTGTATATGATGACAGCATTATCTGGATATGGTTAGTAAGGCTGTTTCTGAAATGATGGTTTAAATCTAATCGGAACTTCTAAAAAGCAGCAGCAGCTGAGTCACCGTGATTAAAAAAAGAAGAATAAAAGAAGAGATCAATGGGAAAATAATCAATAACATCAGATATGTTGATGATATATTGTTCCACTATAAAAAATAAACGCCTCTGAGATGTTTATTTATTGCCATATACCCACAATCTCATAGGTTCAAGGATGAATGATGAAGTCCTCAATCGAAGAAATAAACAAAAATAAATCATGCTTACCATCAAGGAACAAAACACAACTTATATAGGTCACATCATGTAAGGACAAAAATACGAACCTCTGCAACCGACAATAGAAGGGAGAGTCCAAGGTAATAGGTCTGTCGGCAGACGCCAGAATTCTCGGTTGAAGGACATCCGAAGATGGTTTGGTTGCTCATCGCTTGACACTTTCCGCATGGCCGTATCTAGAACTATGTTAGCTATTCGAATCGCCAATCTTCAAAAGGAGACAGCGGTATAAGTAAAAGCAGATGCTGAGTCAAGAGCTGGGATATCCAGCTGGAGCTTATTATTTATAGTATGGCTCGAAGACATGACAATAGTAAGTATAGATAAAAAACGGTGTGGCTGTAAGGAACTCTTCTCGTGCTTCTTGGTACGCGCACGCATATAGTACATAAGACTGACCTGCTAGCCACACGATACAGAAGGTAAGTTGGTTCACCTTTAAAATTCAAGCAATAACCTTTTCATGAGAAGGACAAAAGCTATCTATAGGGTGTTCATTTGAAAACTTCGCAAGACAGATTTATCGAAAACCACTGATTAAATGATTAAAAGATTCGTTAAGGACGACAACTTTTAATCAAAAACTGCTTCACCCCCTTTTCTCTCTGCCCCCGAGGTCGTCTCCTTAAAAATTTTAAATGACAAGCGATATCGAGTAATAGCTTTTTTCAGAGGTACGTCGAAGTCCTTTATTTTGACGTCTGATTTTAAAAAATCGGCCGATACGTTTTCGAGAGTATTATAAAATATTTTATGTACCTTAAGGGTCGTATTCATAGTCGATACTTAAGGGTCCCTTAATACTTGAGGGTCCCTTACGTGAGGTTTTGTGTTTCCAAACCTTACTTGAGGGTCCTTTACATAAGTCTACCTTGAGCAATACTCAACATGACATGATATTTCGTTGCAGTCAATGCGATTTGGTAGGTTGATTTTGGAGTACGGTGTTGTCAGTTTCTGTCACATCCGGCACAAAACACGAAATACTGGCACAAAACAAAAAGAAATAACCGAAAACATCAAAATGCGTAGGCATAGACATGACAAATTGACTTATATTTCAAATATGACAACATCGCTAAATTAATCCTGCCATATCGTAGACGTTGTCCAGGAACCGGGTACGCAAGGAAAGCCAATTGAGGGTCTCTCAAGTAACCCTTGAGCGTTACTTAAGGGAACCTTAATATCAGGAGTTGCTCGGACAACTTCGCAGGCTCTGGCCAGCCTACACTGCTAGTTATGTTCATTAGATTCTTAGGTGTAATGAATACGCTGCTCTCAATGCCGGGGTGCAATGTGGCGGCGCACATCTTAGTCGTCCAAATGAAGAAGACAGTCGTCCTTGGGTCCCTTTGTCTACTTAGGGTGCACGATTTGCTGTTCAAGTGAACGCTTAACTTACGAAGTGAGTGAGTAATCACTGAGTAAAGGAACAACAGCTTAGCGTGTCTGAACCTGGGCTATCGCTTTTTGTAAAAGAAATAATAATAATCCACTGGACATCAGAATATCGAGCGAAGCCAGAACCTAAGTCCTTCGTCCCGCGAATATACATCCTGCGATACCTGGGAGCACGTGGCCTATTGAGTTTGGAGTGTCTGCACTGCAGGGTAGTATTTTAGGAAACAAAGAAATTAGGCCACTGTTTATATTAATGGAAATTTAAACGGAGACATTTATATGGATATGTTGGAAAATACCATCAATCCGCTGGTCAGTGAACTATTGAAATCCAAATCGAAAAGGATGGAATCCCTATAATTGATGAGGCTGGAATCTACATCCAGCAATACGGTGCTTCTCCTCACTATGTTTTATCGGTTCGGCAACGGCTATACGATGCGTTTCCAGATAAAATGATAGGGCGGATAGGGCATATAGGCCTGATAGAAGTCCTCACTTTTCATATAGGGCCATTTAAAATATATTGCGTTTACTCCCTCAACTTGAAAGTTTGGATAACCTTCGTAGATGCATCGTCGAAAGCTGTCATGATATCCCACAACATGTTTTTGCAACTCCCCGCCAGGAATTTGAACATCGCCTATATCACTGTTTGGGCAATAATGGGGGCAACATTTTAAACACTTATTGCAACAAAAGGCGATCTTTTCGTGTTCTTTTCTATCTGAACAAATTAATCTACACAAATACATTCGTCGATGCATCATCGAAATCTGCCATGATATCCCACAACATGTTTATGCAACTGTCCGCCAGGAATTTGAATATCGCCTATACCATTGCTTGGCCAATAATGGGGGCAATATTTTGAACACTTATTGTAACAAAGGGCGATCTTTTGGTGTTATTTTCTATCTAAACAAATTAATCTTTATTGCATACATTCAGATTTTTCCAATTTTCTCGAAAACGGATCGACCCATTTTACAAAACCAAACGTTAAAATGAAGGACTTCGACATATCTTCGAAACAAGCTGTCACTCGATACCCCTTGTCATTTCAAATTTTTTAGAGGATGACACTGGGGGGTAGAGGGTACAAGGAGGTAAAGCCATTTTTGGTCAAAAAGTTGTCCTCCTTGATCAGTCGTTTGACGTCTTTCTGCGTTCTTTCTTTGAATCAGTGGTTTTCGATAAATTTTTGGTGAATGTGAAATGAAAACCCTGTATATGAAAAGAAACATTTCGTATGAAAGATCGGTCAGTTTTCCAAGCAAGGCTGACGATTTTTCCCCAGAACATTAATATGCCGTGTCTACGTTAGGCTGAATAGTAGGTCGACAGCGGACACGTCCGAAAACTACCGAATCAATTTGGTGTAGTCGTCGGCGCGGCCTGCGTCAAGCGTAAAGTGAATGGAAGTATGATTAATAGCCCTGTGACTATCGACACATCACGCCGGGCAAAAACTCTATTCATTAGAATCTAATTAGAGCTGCTGTGAGAGGGAGTACACGGCAGGGTGATCGACTGCCTTTAGTTCACAATAAACGGCTGTGCTTATCAGATTGCGCCTGCAAGCTCTTTATATGTCGCGTCGCATCAGGCTTTCGAATAGCGGCACAGATGCTGTAAAGAGAGAAACAGCCTGTATGCCACTTTGGGGCTCGTCTATTCATATTTACTTTGTAGCAGTGTTTCAGACAGGGTCGGGCGACGTCGAAAATGTCATGTCGACAACTGAATTGACTAGACTGCTAATTTAAAGCACTTTTGAAACAACGATCTTACTGAAACACAAGTACCCTTCCTGTTCGTTTCAAAACCGAAAACTGTATCTTTCTTTCTTGCTTAGTTTCCGGGATAATCGCATTTTTTGTAAAGTACTACAAAAGTCAAATTTTCTAAAGATTGCTGAATTACTTCGAAAGTAGGCTTCGTAGACATTAGCTATGGTTAACAGACTGGACCTAAATATCGGTGCTAAATTCAAAAGCGTAATAATATACAGAGTATTTTGTTTAAAATAAGGAAGTTGAATGCTACTTCCAGTATAGTCGGATGTCCCCCATCTTTGAAATTACTTTCTGCAAACAGACCATTTGAAAAGAAACGTTTTTTAGCAAAACATTTTTTTCAAACCTAAAAGGAAAAGCATCGTTTATTGAACCACCCTGTATAAAAATCGATTATTTTGAAAAATGCTTAGAGGCAGGAGAAACGCTAGTGTCTCCCTGCTTAAAGCTTGTACTTCACGAGTAGGTAAAACGCCGCGGTTTGCCGCTAGCAACAGCTTGCTCCAACAAAATTATGCTATTCAAATGAGGCCGACTACACGAGCGTGTTAGCCGCACCGCCTGCCGGCATTGAGAAGTGGTTCAGGCGGTCGCAACGCTAGCGTTTTGTAGGTCCTCCGACTCCAAAAATCCAAAAAAAGAAGTCCTGCTACACAGCCGATATGCACAGTATCTATTTTGATACTAAATGCAAGACCTCGGTATACTGATGTGAGCGGCGAAATCGCCGCGTTTAACTGGCCGAGAAGTATGAGCCCGTGTTTTAGCCGCTGTGTGATCGCCGCGTTTTGACGGTCGCGTGAAGTATAGGAAATTTGGAAGCGGTTGCTAGGGGCGAAACCGCGGCGTTTCACCTGCCCGTGATGTACAGGCCTTAATAATGATAAATGCTTTATTTTTCCACTGAACAATAATTAGTCAACATAAGAAGAAGAGACATAAGAATTATTACAGTAAAAGGAAAACCTCAAGGGCGAGTTCACATTAAGTGCTCTACCATTCAGCCCTTGTTAATAACAACATACCTGGGAGTATCATCAAAAAACCACTAGTCTAAGTCTAATATCTAAGACACACATAAACGAAAACGAGCACATGTATAGGGGGTCACCTAAAAATCTAAAACTAAGTTAACATTATAGTTACAAGATCAGACAACTACAGTTTTAAAGAAATGTTCAATAATCAAAACTTTGAATTTTCTAAGACTTTTGTTCTTAAAAGATAATGGTACTGTAATGTATAACTTATAGATTGAAAACCTGAAACTTCTCTGAAATAAGGTAGTTTTATGAGTATCAACAACAATTAAATTTTTATTTCTAGTACCTATTTGGATCGTGAATGTTTGTGTGAAAAGAAATTTTCTGAGACAAGTATGGAGGAGTTTTGGTTGTTATTATTTTATAAAAAAGACATATAACATGAACATTGAATCAATCTTCCATAGGAAGCCACCTCAGATCTTTTAGCCTATGTGATACATGGGCAAACTTTCTTATGCCATAAACGAATCTTATGCATGAATTCTAAACACGCTGTACGCGATTCAAAGTGTCTCGATCTAAGCATGGAGCAAATACTGCTGAACAAAAATTAAACTGTGAGAGCACTAAAGTATCACACAACTTTTTTTTGTCTCTATTGGCAGATACGTTTTATGAGGATATAGTAGCTTCAAAGATGCATAACTCCTCTGTATGTTCCACAAAATATGATCTTTAAACCGCAGATCTCGATCAATTATCAATCCAAGATTTTTCGTCTTGTCTAGAATATTTATAGTGTTATTATTGATACTGATGTGAACTTTAGACTATACATAAGTTCGAGCTGTTTTCTTTGCAAATATTAATGCTACTGATTTGGAAGGATTTAGAGGAAGAGAATGTTCAGCTTCTACGTCTGCCAGACAATTTAGATCAATGTTTAGATTATTGTTCATTGTAGCTACATCAGCAATTGGAAAAGATAAATAAATTTGAGTATCATCCGCATATGTATGTATAGAACAGTGTTGAATGCATTTATGAAATTGGCTTGTGTCGAGCGTGAAAAGTAATAGGCCCAGAATAGATCCCTGTGGAACATCGGATTTAATTATTCGGGGTTGTGAAATTTTATCTTCTAATTTTACAGACTGGGTACGATTCTGTAGATATGATTTAAATAGCAGTAATGACTCATCTGTAAGGCCACATGACTTCAAAATAGCTAATAGCGTTGAATGGTTGACAGTATCAAATGCTAAAGTCTAACTTGACCAATATTGTGCAGTAATCGTTGTCCAAGGCTTGAATAATATCATCAGTTATATGAAGTAAAGCTGTTGTACAACTGTACCCAGAACAGAAACCTGACTGTGTAGATGGAAATATCTTATTGTCATCTAAATGATAAATTGACGAGCAAGTACTTTTTCAGCAAGTTAAGAATAAGATTTTACGCACTAGATTTTATGCACTGGTTAGCGAAGCGAGATAAGTAAAGGGAACGACCACAGGATAAGCTCCTGCAGTTACATCAATAGCATATCTCCTATACTATACAATAATCACTCCCGCTGAGTAGAAACCTGAAACAGAGAGCCCATTAAAGCAAATGGTGGACGGGGTACAATGGCACCGGTACACTGTGCTACGGGGATGCAAACTGTAAATTAGACGGAATACCGTTATAAATTAGAGGAATGACGGCAAGCCAGCTCCTGAAATAACCTAATCAGTGAACCGCCAGGATGATTGCGCTTTGCACTTGATAAATACTGGTCGTTAGATGGGTAGAAGGACCTTGTTCCGGCCGCCCTACATTCAGCCGGGTCAGACTATCGTGAACGTTCATGACCCGGCTGCTAAGCTCAAACGCATTACTTGGAATTTACTACATCCGAAGAGATCTGAACTACATGCTACTAGGCATGAAATAGCCTACCCTGCGATGAGGATCATGTTGAGACTTTTTACCTGAAACTAAAAGCTATAGGGGTAAGAAGTGATGTTGGCACTACTGCTGTAACGGTGTGTTGAAGATTTATTTACACAGATATTCTTAAAAAAAGTCAGAAGCCACACTTGGGAAGTACTGAAAATTGTAAATAGAAGAAATACCATCAGACAAATTATTCTACTAGAGAAGCTTACCAAACGTGGCTTGTAGAAGAGGACACCCGTGGCTTCGGAAATTAGAGCTAATAAGTGTGAGCAATTTCTTATAGTATAATACGGACAATAATGCACTGATTGCCAACTTTTAAACGGAGTTCTAACCCACGAAGCTTTTTGATACTCACATCAACTAGAGAATGGTTCACACCCGTATGCACCATTTGGCGATTCTAATCTTAGTTCCCTAATCGCGTTTTGCTAATCTTTGACATCTAGCCATGCACCGTCAAAGACTAACTAATCCAGATTGGAGATATAGCAAGGTTGTGTTCGCAAGATTGTTTTGACAGTGACAGTGTCAAAAGCGTCAGTTTGCGGTGCATAGTAAACAAGTAATCTAATCCAGGTTTACGTAACTAATCGCGCAATTGACTTACGGTGCATACGGGTGTGAATGGTTCTGCTACAGAAGTCACAAGTGCAAGCTTTTCAAAGACTTTTACACCCGTATGCACCGTAAGTCAATTGCGCGATAAGTTACGTAAACCTGGATTAGATTACTTGTTTACTATGCACCACAAACAGACAATTTTGACAATGTCACTGTCAAAGCAACCTTGCGAACACAGCCTTGCCGTATCTCTAATCTGGATTAGTTAATCTCTTAACGATGCATGGCTAGATGCCAAAGATTAGCAAAACGCGATTAGGGAACTAGAATGAGAATCGTCAAACGGTGCATACGGGTGTCAGTGCGGTGGCTAATATTCTGTCAGAAATAGTAACTTTCTTGGCGAAAATGTTTTTCAAAGGTGAATTCTGTGTTCTGAGAAGTTCCTTTAGCTATGCTATTTCTAAGCTGCAAGACGAATCAGAACCACTTATATTTAGCAATGGCAAGTACATTAGACACTATAAAAACATAAATAATCTATGTATTCACATCAAAGTATCTCCGATACATCCGTTTAGATACTATGATATGCAATATCAGCTCATTTGGTAAAACGTAAGCGTATATATCATTTGTACACCGTCCGCGGTAATGTTTTTCCGCACCATCAAAACTGTGAAAATACAGTTAAGTCCACTTCAGGGACATTTTCCAAACCTAGTCACAAATCATGCTGAATTAGAAAATAATTGGCTGCGCAGTTCATAACGGTGGAATGTGAACAGAACCAGTCGGCACTGGGGCTGTACGAATGTCGGAAAATTATTTCGCAAAAGCCTGTTACAGCCCAATCGCTTTCGCTCTGTTTTCCGAAAAAATTAATACATTGAAGTATTATAGCGTTTATTGTAAATATAAAATAAATAAAATACAAGAAACAACAAGTGCTCCAAAAAAGTTAAAAACTTGTGCTTGGGTACAAGGTAATTATTATAAAATAGAAGCAACAAATAAGGGTTAATTCAGGAATATTTATTTAAATATTTGCAAGTTTGCTTTATTTTTATATTGGTAAATACCTAATGACATGAACAATGTTTGGCGGATATCTAGAATTTTTGTTTTAGAAAATAACAAGTCACTAGGATATGTACATATCACTCTATACAAAATTTGTATTATAGGTTTTTGTATAATTTCTATTGATTTTATATTATTTTTACATGCTGCACCCCACACCACAATACTATATCGTATAATTATGACTATGAACAAGTGCTTTGTATACAATGATCATCTGTTCAAAGGTAAGTATAGTGGAAAGGAGTTTAAATTTGCGTATAATGTAACGTATCTTTTTGACAACATATTCTGTATGCTCCTTCCATTTGTTATGGCAATCTAGATATATCCCTAAGTACTTGATACCGGTGACCATTGATATAGGAGTTACCTGTCTACAACTGATTTGTAAGTTAGTGTATTTCGGTAAGCCGTTTGAGTACGACGTGAATGGGACAAAGTTGAGTTTCTCTTGTAAAGATATAAAAAAGAACATCTATTTTAGAAATTCACTGAAAAAGTACCACTTGAATGTGATATCAAAATACATGAATAGTCGCAATTTTTAATGCCCCAAAAGTTTACAAATTATGAGATTAGCAAATAATTTCAATCTTGAGTTATCGAATAATACCAGTTTAACAATGGTCTGATATGATACATGTAATTGAAGAGATAATCTCGTAATCTCAGTAACCGCTGCATGGATTGTAATTAAATTTGGATAGCGTAATCAGCAAAAACTAAAAACTTCAAATATTCCTCAAATTTCATCTTCAGACGTTTTAGGGGACTTTTTTTGAATGGAGGTGAAATTGGGGGTGGCTGGGGGGTGGGGGGTTGTAAAGCTAAAAACATTTTTGTATTCACAATAGGCTGTCCACTGACCTGTGGAAAAAAGATCTAGTGGTATAATGTACTTTTTATATAGGACCATCCGAACATTGCCAATGCCTACTAAAGGAACCAAGGGATTCAGAATCTTTAGACGTACATGTACGTACGAGTATTGCTTTACATCGTTCTGTGTTGTGGAACATGGAAATTATCGAATTGATTTTGATGAAATTTTTACACAGTACTACTACCGTGGCGAGGCTTCAAAACGCATATGGTGGCGGCGCAAAAAATAATAAAAAAACATTAAAAACTGAAATTTCGTTTTTAGGCGATTTGAAAGTTTCTGATCGTTTTCGAATACGACACGAGTTTTGTGATCGCAAAAAGTTTCAATTTTGAGATACCACGCTTTTTGAGCGTTTTAAGATATCTGCATAACGAAAATCCACACCAGTAATTTCCGTCGGTCTGCCTGTGTATTGATCTTTTCTAACCGCGTAATCACAGTGCTTGAATTGTGGTGAAAATTGCATAGCATATACTGTGGGCTCTCGGTACGTTTTAAAAGTAGGTGAATTGGCGGAGGAAAAATTGGTAAATAACAAAAAATTATCAAAACTCCTCCAAACTTCGTTTTCTTAAAGCTGGTTGTTAGATGTTTTAGTTTTTTGATGAGAATGTTGTAGTGATACCGTATACTTGATAAATCACGTCAATAATTTCATCATGCCAATTTTTGTTCTAAAATGGTTAAAATGATTGGACTAGAACGTCGGAAAATTATTTCGTAAAGGCGAATTAGCCCAGTGGAGAGCGAAAAGCGTTTTTCTGCTATTTTTATACACCTGAACGTTTTACCTCCTCCGGCGGTACAGCGACTGTGATTATAATTACTTTGGCGAGAGATATCATGGCCATATGACGACGGCTTTATCAGCCTGTTTTTGGCCTGAGGAAATTTAGTTTTCAGCTTTTACTTCCCATTTCAAGGGAAGTATTGTAACTGCAAAAATTTCTGCATACCAAACAATGAGCTTTGCCTATGCTTTATGTTAGAAAGGTCTTTTTCAGTGATACGGTTGCAATGGAATGACATCATCAAGCATATACGCTATGAATTTTCAAGCATTTCCAAATGCTGATTACTTGACAAGCTGAATTAGAAGGCATGTTGGGTAGGAAGGTTGACTATAACTATGCCCAAACTATAAAGTTGTGAGGCATGAAAACTTGTATTTGGCTACTTGCACGCAGGTCCTTTTTCCACTTGAGCAACTCAAGCTTCTTTGAAGTATGTCATTTTTACCGCGATTGTAACTATGTCAAAAATTTCGTTGGATCAGAAGCAGCCTTTAGGTGATGTAATGATCGGAATACCTGTATTTAACACGTACCGATTACTATAAATTAGTGGAATCTACTGAAAAATATTCTATCAGCTTCTTTTTCTGAAAACAAACGAGAGATGCCTTGTTTTGTGAAGTGCTTAGTTACTACCAGTTCAACAGATAGTACGTTATAAATAACTTTTTCTTAGGTAAACCAATACGCCACTCCCTGTCACTATAATTTGAGCCCTCACAGGCTTTTTAAAAAATGGTAGGATTTATTAGATTTCTCGTTACTTCTCGGTCGCTACTGGATCATTTCAGAGCCATAGGCCTTTCTTATTCTAACCGCCGTGCCGTAGTAATTGTCCATAAGGGTTATATTGATATCAGATTTAACGTTTGAAAGTCGTACAGAAAGATTTTTTGTCAATCTAATGTAAAAAACTAATTGACATTGCTTCACTACTTTCCAAGTTACAGAGGGGTTGAATATCAACAGTCGATCAATTAACAACCACCATTCAGATTACCCTTTGGTAGATAAATAAATGGATAGACAGACGCACAGGAATGAGTAACGTGCCTTATCAAAATCTAGTCATACACAGTAGAAAAGACATATTCCCCCAAATTCTTGATTAAACTACTTCCTCTGCCAAATGTTTTAGAATCGGAAGATTTATAGATAAGTTACGGAAATTGTAAAATAAATGACTGAGCAGCGTAAGTGGGCCATAATACCCTAAAGACACTGGCGGAGATGAGTAAGGTAACATCTTGGGTGTCTAGGTGTCTAGTTACAGAGGAGTAAGTGGGAATGAGAGGACCGATAGGTGCGCCAAGGAACTTCCTCTCATAGGACTAGAACCAGCATATGGTATATCATACAACATGGTATGAACAGCTCTCACCAGCTGGGTGTCAGATGAGCACTACAGGCACTGAGACAGAGTGGTGGGGAACGTTCGGTGTAAGAGGACGCTATGCGAACCCTTGTGCTCTAATACTCCAGACGCTCTAAGATTCAGAACACACTTGGAAAAGTTGGAGATGTGGTAAATCCTTTATACAGGGGGTGCGGTGAGGCAGAGGAAACATATAAGGACGTTATCTTCGAGTATCCTGCCTTGAGTGAAAGCGGGAACTCCTATCTGAATGTAGGCCAGGAGGAAGTACAAGAGAGCAAAGTCCATTGCATTTCAAGGTTCGCAAGGAACTTTGTCTAATCCCGTCGGCGGGAGGTTCACACACAAGTCGTAAGGCTTAACTGAATCCTAGCCTCCTCACCTGCTTGAAAAAAATTACGAGGCGGAACTGTCACATCGTTGGCCAAATTGGTGGGCTCTGACACATAGTATCGATATGTATGCGGAGGGACCTTGAGAAGCATCATTTAGATGGACAAAATTACTTATTTATGTTGCCACAGTTCAGCAAATCCTATTTTTATGTAATTTTGATCAACATTAAGTTCAGAGGGAGAAGCTTCACAAGACGTGTTACTAAACGTGACGCTATATCACTCTGTTTTTCGAATCGTTGTATTGGCAACAGAGTTATTCGTAAGAAGCTTGTAGAAACTAGGACATTACTACCATAGTTTTGTATACTTTAGGGATTACTCAGTACTTTTGAATATATGTACGCTAAAGATACTTCAAGCGCGCAAAACACCACGTTGTTATGGTTATGGTCATTTTAGAATATAATTCAAGAAGTCTAAGATTCTCATAGACTAATTTTCAATCTTCTTTATCACTAGCCACTAGCTTTGTCATGAAAGCTATGTTTGGCTTTAGTTTTGATCAAGCTTGAGTCTCTTCTCAGGAGTGAACTGCGGTATCCACTTTTGTAAGTGGTGTGCCCTTGATTTCATGGTGAAATTCAATCCGAAATTTGATAGCCACTCTTTCTGGATGGATGAATAAGTCAGCCTTTTCGTATTGATTTGGACCATTTAGTTATTCTGATCTGCATCCTTCTGTAGTGACCTCTGGGACTAAACTGCTCTAATTCAACCGGACGAGACTTGAAATGAATTCGCGCCGGGCGTTTCGGCGGACGCGTGCATCACAAAGCAATAACCGGATACCCGATGGCGTCCAGTCCGGCTCCTCGTACTAGGGAGAGTGGTTGATTATCAATTACGTAAGCAGAGATTGCGTAATCGCCCGCCTGGCCATCCTCAGGGATGGCGTCGATCGATTTTACATCGCCATCGCTGCTGCACCTCAGATTATAGGCCAGACGACACTGCGAAGTGAAGCAGCCAAAACTACAAATCACCGTCATTTGACAATGTTATCACAGCATAATAAACAACCAGCATGATATCTCTGAGGATTTCCTATATAAAAATGGTTTCCACAAAATTTGACCTTCGGAGGGTTTTTGGATGATTTTACGGCTGTCAAGTTTGGGTAGAGATGCGAAAATGAAAATATCGATACCGGTACCAACTCGATATTTTTTATCCAAATAGGCGCGTTTAATTCGTAAAGAGCATTTTGTGCAACTGATTACACCCCTCAATAATTGTATAATCATTTTCGATACACATACAAAATTATCGATACTAGCTTGGAATGCCTCAAAAAGTATTGATGACAAAAAGCTCGATATTAGTGCAGAAGTATCGAAGTACCGTTACCGTCCCTACAAAAAACCCATCCAAAAGTGGGAATGCGCGTGTAATTTCCGCCAACTTGAGTTATTGTGCTGGTTCTTTATTATGCTGTGATAGTCGCGTAGTAATATCACAGCGAGTTACTACGTTTCCACGGACTTTCAAAACGTTTTCAAAACTTTTGAGTTTTGAAATATATAGATCGTATCGAGATCGAAATGTTGTTGAAACACTGTCACTTTCGTTTTGAAATAGACCATGCGTAGTGCGGTGCTGTCTAATAATAATATTATTATCGATTTATTGAAGTTTATTCGTATTATTTTATTCGAAATTCGAAACTAGAGATTCATAATAAACAACAAAATACGTTATAAAACTAGAAAATGACATTTGTGAAGTGTCAATTGAAAAAGTTTCGAGTGTGTTTCGAAAATCGTTTCGAAACCTAGGAAACACCGACAATCCAAAATTGCAAAGCATTTTGAAAACTGTTTTGAAAGCCAGTGGAACGTAGTAAATGACAATGCATCACTCGAATCCGAAACGAGTTCATGACTATGACTGACAGCCTCACTCAGCGACAGCTGCAGTTTTTCTTGAGTGTCTAGGGTATAGCGCGCGAAATTGAGAATCACAAAATACGTATCCTCATGTTAGCGAGGAGGCGTTGCCGTTGCCACGTGTTCCCTTTCTCCAGTATGTGTGTCTAAAATAAGGGGAGGTAAGTCCAAATGTCCAAAGGAAAGATCAAAATGCCCAAAGGTAAGGTAGAAAGGTTGCCATAAAAACGAATTCCGCATTTAAATCTAAATGGCTAAAATCAGATGCGTTAAGGAAACTACATCTAGCTATTGTTGGTACCACTTTCGACAAGAACTGAAACACGCTCTAAGCATACTTTATTAGTTCCATGCCATACCTCAGCTCTCTTTGTCAGAAGCCTCTCCTGCAACGCCGCTAAAATTTACAATTCTCTACCAGGTACCATAAAAAACATGTCACTGTTAAATTTTAAAAAGAGGTTAAAAAGTCTATTACTAACCTAGTCACTGATCAACTCTTCTTGCTCTCTTAGATTTTTTATAATTTTTCTTTTGGTTAATATGTGGTTGCATGTTTAACAAATATTTCTATGTATCTGTGTGAATTATTGTTTTTTATACATTCTTTGTTATATTTCATGTAGTTTTAAAAAAATGTTAAGTTGAAGAACAGCGACTAGCTGACACTTCGCCTATTTAATTATGAGGTAAATTAAGTCCATTTATTTATTTTGTGTTTATTTATTTATTAAAAGCTCCTAACGTTACCTTCAAACTTACACTAATGACTCGAAAAGCAAATTGAAAAAGAAAGCTTGCGCTATGTGATCTTGGTGGCCCAGTTTTGACATCATGTTTGGTTGTTAAATTATAGACATTTGAAGAATGTATGATTTCGCATTGCGAGCTTTTTGGCATGCTAAAAAACCTTTTTGAAAAAATTTTTCTGAGATGTCATTCACTAAGGCCTTAGCTATCACCTTTTGCAATACTATGTATGTAGTTTGAAAAACAAGTCAGCTGTGCGTCTACTTGTGAATCGCAAATATATAATAATATGTACAAACGTGTTTAGCCAGGCCCCTAATATACAAATATACGAGGGCTGCTCTATACCTCCGTCAATCCGCCAGTACGCAGACAGCTGTTTCACGCTTATTAGCGATCATCAGTGCGCTATAGGTCGATTGACGGAAATAGAGAGCATCAATTTTTTCGACCTATGGCGCACTGATGATCGCTAATAAGCGTGAAACAGCTGTCTGCGTACTGGTGGATTGACGGAGGTATAGAGCAGCCCTCGTATATCGGCTTTCATACGCAGCGGCGTATAGAACCCGCGCTCTCTAGTGGCCAAGCGGATGCACCTTGGCGTCCCACCAAGAAGTCTACTGCTGCTAAGCAAAGAGTTCCTTGGTTTGCCGTTACCTTCGGGTACTAGATGGCGCACCGGCAGAATTCTTTCTGTCTGCTCGCACATGTTTATACAAATATAGTTGGAGAAAACAAAAAAAACTACTTTTATAGTAGCAAAAGGTGAAAAAAAATTCTTAGTCAGACGGCGGACGATGCGATTTGGAGTGATGAATCACATTTCCACTTGAAATGTAAATAAGCAGAACTGCCGTCACACAACTGCATAGTTCAAAGATAACATGGTGCTCTTTCAGTAAGAGGAATAATTGGGTAATAATTTTTTTGAAAATGACAGAGGTTCAACAATTACTGTTACTCGAGTTGCATACCGACAGATCATATCGAGCTACTTCATACTTCAACTTCAAGAACATCATTGGTGTGGTTTACAAATATGGTTTCAGCACGATAGAGCAACATCTCACAGCGAAAGAACCACTTTGGGTCAACTTCATCCCATGGCCTCCTTGATCATCAGATTTGACCTCCGTGGACTTTTTAATGTGGGGGTATCTAAAAGCAAGGTTTATATCCACCACTCCTACAAGTAATGTTGCTAAGTTGAAAGATAATATCTGCGGTGAAGTCAGTAACTGCTAAGCTTCAGCACGGTATCCGAAACGCGTTGAGCAGATTACATGAGTACCTGCAACGGAATGGGGGGTGTCTGGAAGACGTTATCTTTGAAGCATGAGATCCGCATTTCCGTTGTATAGCTTCTAATAAAAAAAAAATTCCTATACTTAGCCATTTTTTTTAATTCCACATAAAAATTCTAATTTTACCGTGAGATACCCTGTATAAGATTAAAAAATACTGAATAGAAGATACTAGTATTACAGCGAAAAAATCGTGGTGTGCTTTGTGCCATACATTCATATATCGAGCAAGCCACGCTTTTCTCACAACAATACTACTATTTTTTATAAATTATTAGTTTTAGCTTATAACTGAGAACCACATTTCACTTTTGAGTGCTATAGAAGCATGTTTTTTTAGTTTTTTTGCATGATATTTGTTCCTTACCCTTTAGCTCAGAATAATGAGACAAATGTATTGAATTATTGTATTGCCACTGGTCCTTGATAACTGTACAAAGTTTAACTTATACCTGCTTGTTTAAAAGTGGGTCAAAATCGAGGCTAAAGGAGTCGATTGCACACAAACATAGATGTGAAGTTACTATAAAAGCATGCTAAAAATCACGGGACATTATATGCATTATTTCAAACCCAAAATGAAATTACAGTTTCTGAAACCTTTTAGAATGCCGAATCTTAGGTCAATGGAAGATGTTGAAGAAGCCAATATTATAATAATGTTTCAATATCAGACCAGCAAGAGTAAAATGTTGGTTTAATCTAATAAGCACTTCCACCATTTCTCAAAAATCAAAAACGTCTATCATCTTCGTCATTTTTGCTTGCGAAAGGTCTCAGAACTTCAGTTCTGGTGATAATGCTCAGGAAGATAGGACAAACTTAAGATTATTCTATTGACACAGTTTTTTGATAAGTGTACAAAGTTTAAATTAAATCTGTTTGTGTAGTAGAAAGTAAATCTTGTTGCAGCTTTCTCATACTATTTCGTAGAAAAGGTTCTTCGCACTTTGGAACAAAAAACTGCAGAGGTTTTTTTACTCAAAAGCCGACGTTTGAGCGTTTATTTCACGCCATTTTCAGGGCTATTGATATGAATACGACCAATTATGAAGGTAAAGACATAAATTGAAAAACTTTGAGTCATATATGTGTTTTGTGTCGTGGACTAAGGACATCGTGCCTGTTGCTATTCAGTACACGTTCCACACAAGGATTGTGATATCCTTGAGCTCACTTTGGGTAGGGTGAAAATCATTTCCTTGATGATTCCTCAAAGAAAGCACTCAAGTGTAATTTAATGCCGGTAGGGGTATTAGCCTTCGGAGTAATGTTGTATCTGTTGTTTAATTTCTTTCATATCAGCCTTATACCAGGCTTTACACAGGTCCACCTGAAACACCGCTGTCGTGGACAAGGAACGTCGCACTTGATGCGATTTAGGACATGTTCCAAACAAGGATTGTCATATCCTTGAACTCACTTCGGGTGAAGTGGAAATCGTTTTCCTGATGGTTTCCCAGACGGAGCACTTGAAGCAATAATGCAATTCAGTGGCGATAGGGGTATTAGCCCTCGGAGTAGGCGTTTCTGTTTATTCACTCCTTTTAGTTCCAAATAGTCAAATTAAAATACTAGTTCGTGAGTTCTAATCTCAAATAATCAGTTGATGATCCACAAGCATGATATTAATTTTAAATGGAGTCAAATTAATGTTCTAGGCTGTCATTTGTAGTAGTTTCTAAGGCCTTCCAACGTACCTGAGGTCTTCATATCTCAGAATTAAAATACCGTACCGTAGAACAGGTAATTTTGACCTGCTTGGTTGTTTGTTGTTTTTTCATAGAGCAAATAAAAGCCCACAACAAAAATATTTTGAATTCCTATAAATCAACAAACTTTGATATTTTGTACAGTCGTTAACTAAATCTTATCACAAAGTTTGAACAATGTTTGTTTTAAGGCTCATGTATTTTGACCCGCTAGCCTGTACTAACAGCCTTCGTTGCTACATCGCCGCTTAGTTCTGTTCCCATACCTTAATTAAACATGAACCTGATAGGACACCTGACACCCCCAACGATACACTTATCCTCGGTCGCTCCGGGCACTGCATCCTATACTCGATGACATGTGGTCCGATGAACACAAGATCCATTGTACTTGCCCGTCTGGTACATATAACCAGATTATCTCTGATGATAAAATGGCGCCTGCTAGAGAATGGCTGCTCAAGTGCACAGCCAGTCATAACAGCTTAATGTTTGGAGATCCTTTACACTTGTGATAAGCACAGTAGATACAGATTCGGGATTACCATGTTGACTGACACAAATATTATGTTCTCTTACTTAGAATTACTGTAACAAAATTTACTTTCGGTCACCTGACTAAATAGGAACAATCAGCATGACGTTGAAAAACGTGGCACGAGCTATTCTCATAAAGTTGGATACCTACCCCAAAAAGGGTTACTATTCCGGATAACACCAAATATACTTAAAGCTCTGGAAGCCCTCTGAACCACTTTTATGAATGCATATGAATGTTACTGTTCTTAAACTTTCTGGAATAATCTATGAATACTTATACCATCCTTCTTCAAAGGCTATTTGGTCCTGAAAGAACAGAGCACTTACTATTGAAATCCTTATTTAGCCGAGCATAAGGCAAATTTTACTGGAAATATTAATTAATTGCTTCAATACCTATTAATCAGTTGATAACAGGTAAAACTCAACAGTAGACATAAAAGGTTACTAAATCTACGTGTCGTCTGCATAGAAGTGGCCAGTACATCTCCGCAATACCTGATTATAATTTGAAATATACAGTGTAAATAGTAAGGAGCCTGATTCGAGCCCTGGGATTTACCGAAAACTAATTCAACTACAGTTTAGCTTGTTAGGCTGACTTCGATACGCTCCTCCACGTTGACACCGGCGCGCTCTACTACTTGACGTTTAGCTAACAGATACACGAACAAAGCTCTTGTATTCAGAATATTCAGTGACCTAGGAGGCGGATTATTATCTGCTTTGGAGGCCAGGCAGCAATAAAGGCAGTGAGTGCCTGTAGGCTTACATCAGAGCTCGTTCTCCAATCTAAAAAGGTCTTGGATGACATTCCGGCAAGACATCAGGTGTCATTTATATGGGTGCCGAGTCATACTGGAGTTCGCGGTAATGAAACGGCGGACGTGCTTGCAAGGCGAGGGTCAAGGAATAATTTCCTGGATTCTCAATCGGCTGTGGGGCTGGCAGCAGGTAGCGTTAGAAGGAAACAAAAGTGTGGTTGCAAAATCAACATCTTATGAGATGGACAGAAATCTCTGGACAACTCCATTAAGATAGAAAACTTATTGTAGGATCTCTGGCCTAGGTGAGGCGGTTCTGTTTCTCACTGGACAGAAGCTGGCTAAATTTACTGCTGCACAGAAAGAAATACTGCTGCGTTTTCAATTAATTGTTAGTATTTGGATGTTTTCACATCGCTTTAAATATATTTACAGTTGTTTCAAATCCATGTCATTGGACGGATTTAATCCTTATATTCGAAGTAATCACAGGTACGCCAAAAAATTTAAAATAATTTTATATTCATTCTAATGATATGTATAATCCTTCTAATACTAGTATTGACATATAATGCAATCAAAACATCCTTTTGTTTTCAAAATTTAACCTATGTTTTATTTGAGCAAAGCATACAATCTATTCGATATAGAAAAATTATTCATGCAACAGTTCGTGATGATTCATTTGATAGAAATTATTTTTGTTTCAAAAGGTAACTATTACGCAAACATTGACCCATGCTTTCAAAACACTGTCTATGCTGTTAGAGAAATTGGTAAGTATTATTGGTACCAACAACATCATATATCGAATTCAATGGCCTTTGTTGTTCGCTGAACTATAATCAGTATTCGGCGGGACTGGTGTCCCGATTCAATGAACGTAAAAAGAAAGAACAGGAGGATCATCTTGGTGTTATTAACGGCGCCAACCCGCAACATGGACGAGGTTGTTTCGTTATGTTGTTCCATTGTGTTGTTTCGTTGTTAGCCGTATTGTGTCACCTCGTGTTTTTGCGTATTGCGCCAGCAATAATTGTGTGATTTAAATGTGTCCAGTTATATATTAAATGGATGACCTACTGAGAAATTAGGGCTTAGAAGAGCTTATACCCACATTTGAATGTAGGTATTTAGATTAGTCAAACAGTTATATTTCAGGTAAAGATGCAACAACTGGTGCAGGCTTATGTCTAATTCTTATATCATGCTCCTTATAATTTCATAAAAAATCACACCATTAAACATTCAAACGAATCGATCAGCTACCCCCGCAATAAAAAGTGTTGGTCCAAGGAAAGAAAGTAGTTTAGAATCAATTACCAAATACGGATTCGATTCAACGACAGGCAGCGATTGAACCATTCATTGGAATCCAATGACATCTTGTAGTTGAATCGACAATACGATATAATTCGTTACTAATTATACACTTCCCATTGGATAAAACATCGCTATGTTTGAGGAATGCTGAGTGTAACGTCCCATTGGATCAAAACGTAAGTCTTTGACAAAACGACAAATTTTTCTGTGTGTGGGACTGCTACCTGGCCATAACAGCTTCAGACGTCACTTGAGTGTGATGGTAGTGGTGAAGCCCTTGGGTATGAAAGGCAGACTGTACTAGTTTCAAGGGTCCTTGAATCTGAAGACATAAGATGGGCAGGACTCAAGGCCATCCCCATCTTTGCCATGAGGGCTGGACTTGAAAACTAGGGTAAGGAGAGGTACTTAAAACTTGTAGGCCTGTACACTAGTAGTTCTGGTCATCAGAAAGTTTCTCTCCTTCGCTCATTTCGTTAATTCATTACAGATACTGGTCAAAGGGATTCCTGGATTTTTTTCGGCTCTTCAAATATTCGGCGTTCGGGAGATTATTTCTGGAATCACGGAAGAGAAAAGCTCGAAGAATTTCTAGAACACCTGAACAGCTTGCATGAAAACATCAAGTTCACCAAGGAGGTAGAAGAAAACAAAAATCTCGCCTTCCTTGATGTTCTTCTAACAAGAAAAGGAGCTAGATTAGGGCACAAGGTATATAGAAAGCCAACTCATACTGACCGGTATTTGCATAAAGAATCAAACCACCACCCATCTCAGAAGTACGGAATTATTAGAACTTTGACAGAACGGGCTAGAAAAGTGTGCGAACCAGAAGAACTCGACATCGAACTGGAACATCTAAAGAATGCTCTTAAGGCAAATGGTTACACAGAAAAGGAAATAACAAGGACAATGAGAAGAAATAGGGCAAAACCAGAACCTAAACCGATAGCAAAAGCTTTTCTACCCTATGTGCCTGGAATAACAGACAGAATAGGAAAAATGTTACGAAAGGAAAACATCAAGACCATCTACAAGCCCACAAGAAAGATACAGGTATATTTGAGAACGGTGAAAGATAAAAGAGACCCACTCACAACACCGGGGGTATATCGCATACCATGTACATGTGGGAGTGTATACATAGGAACAACAAAGCGATCTATAAACACAAGAATTGCGGAGCATAAGGCTAGCTGTCGACTAGGCCATACGGACAAATCAGCGGTAGCCGAACATGCGATTAAGGAGGGAAGTCACAGGATCAAGTTTGAAGAAACACAGGTTCTTGCCGCAACGTCTTCATACCATGCCAGACTTCAAAGAGAAGCCACCGAAATACAGAAACATCATAATGATTTCAGTAGGAAAGAAGAAACACAGAAAGTCAACCGGACATGGATACCCATCCTAAAGGACCTGAAAACACTACCATATCGCGAAGGGGCGGGGCTACCAACGCTACCTGGTTGGGCCACGTCGCCATTGGCAGGTATAAATACAGGTAAATATCCACCAGCCGTCAGTATTTTGGAAGTCGCTGAAGTGAAATAGCTTCTGAAGATGCCATCCACTCGTGGTGGCGGAACGTCAAGCTTTAACGCTAAACGACGCCGGCCTAAAAACCCAAGAACCACAAATTCATCAGATTATTTCTCCTTCGATATACGCAAACAAGACAAAACTGCACTGGAAGACTAATTAAACGTAGTGTCGATAGGAAAACAACCACAGGGGTTATGCAGCTATTATTCTAAATTGGGAAATTGAGCTGTAAGCTACGCCACTGTATATGTATATAAAAAGCTGCGGTTTCTCGATAGCCACCGAACAGGTAACAGAGTCTGAGAATGCTGTATCACCATGTAGACGAAACGTATCGATGCCGGTCGAATAGCTCGAGAACCATTAGTTCATCAGACCATCGCGATAGCTATGCATCACCGTATAAGCCCTACAAAATACTCTATAGTAATTTTTTCACGTTTTTGTTTCAAAGTGTACTTTTGTTCCTTCTACTACTACAAAAACTCATATGATCCTATAGTTTTTATAATTATTGCTCGACTTTATAGTTAGATTGATTAGTGGATGTGGTGAAAAGGACGGTGAAGGTATGATTTGAGACTACGTCCGGAAGTTCATTGTCGTTATAGGAATTGAGTTTTAGCTTGATATAGATCTGACTTGAATAGTAAATAACTCATTGTTTTTGAACAGTGACATCATTTGTACATTAGCATACGCTTTAACATAATCAATCACTGGAGAACAGATCAGAAACTAAGATTGCAGACATTTGCAGGCCCTAACCTTGGTTGTACTATCTTGAAGTTGCTACTTCATGCTGGGTAGAAAAAACCTCACTGTTGAGTTGATAGTAGTTTGTATGATCATAAGGGTTATTTTACTACACTATACAATACTGCTCGTGCTCCGTAGTATAGACCCCATTCCTATTTGTGCTCCTAAGTAGGTGCAATTAAAACCAAAACTACAGACTTTCATGTAATAAATTTGTACTTTCATCCCTATATTGATATACAGATATTTGAAGCCATTATTGCATCTTGATTCATAAGACTAATGTTAAACAAATAAGCGATGATGATTCCTCGACAAAAAGGCCTTTCTGAGCGAGAAACTCGAAAACAAGGCGAATGCAGAGCACGACTAATTAAAAAGCGCCGAACAAAATGTTGCCACTACGGCCACATCCACCGTTTGTACTCCACCTGGAACAGAAACATCAACACAGACCGCTCGGCGGCAGTTTTAAGCAAATATATACAAATTATCCGTCCATTTTAACTGGCAGTTAATTAAACGCAAACACTGACCAAATTTAGATTTGCACTTGATGTAAATGCAAACACCACCGCGTAATTAAAATAATACAAGCCACCGGTGATGTATGCCTCTTTAGCGTCCTCCATTTATTTTTATTTTTGATTTTTTGTACAACGGGGCTGTTGAGCAGAACATAAATCGGTGGACTGAAGAGGCAGCTCACTCATAACTAAAATGAAAATATTCTGCCAGACAGAAGTCATATATGAGATAGGTTTAGTACGTTTCTCAGACTGTGCTTTATACATATAAAAAACAAATAATAAATAGATTCTATCTATAAATACAAGAAAACATGCTGTGTAAAGAATTGCTATATGTATCCATCAAAAATGGCTATAACAGAACGATCGGTCGCATAGAGTCGAACCGTTTAAATCTCTAATTAGCCACACCTCATATTTTTGCATGGAGCGGATAGAATATACCGCATCCAAGGTGACTGATTTCGTAAAATGAGCTGTTGTGTTGAGTACGGCAAGGGTTCTTACAGCCAAGCCATACACTATATTCCCAATGAACCGTCATATTTACTAAATAATTATTATCTATCCAGTAGTATACCATTACTATACAACCGACGGGCAGTGTTTTTAGGATAGCCGCGCCGTATGGATCGTAGGCCGTATATACCTTATTATTATTATTCACAGAAATGCACGGAAAATGACTTTTTGGAGACCATTTGCTACAGAATCACATACAAAGAAAATCAGAACCGCCGTACTTTTATTTGAAGCTTCCATCGAAAATACTTAATTATCCGTTAAAATATTTTTAGCATTATTTAACCTATTTTTCTGTTAGGATTAAAAATATTATATTGACTTGATGATAGTGCCGATTGTGCCGATGGTGGCTATATTTTTTGCAATACGATTGGATAGTGGTATCTACTCTAAACGTGATGGGGAAGCTAGAGATGTAAAGAGAAAATACCCGTTCGCCAAGAAGCAGAAGAGACAAAAAACTACAATCTATGAAACATGGACTAAGACATTCCAGAGGATATAAAACATAGACAGAAGCTGCGTAGCCTATAGACTACAGTTTCTCATAGGATATAGGAAGAAAGGGAAGAAGGATGTACTCCCAATGTGGAACTGAGTTTGACTTTACTAACAACCCTGCCAAATACATGAATGTAGTCGTCTTAATTCCGTCCAAATTTGCGAGACGCGAGATGCAAGATAAACCAAAATATTTAGGGAGACGATAGCCAACAATGATAGAATCTTCTGATAGATACATATAACTATAAATATCGAAACAAATACGATGTGAAGTAAGAGCAATACCCAAATGCCTTTTTTTCAACATTCTACTCAACACAACAGGGGGAAATTCCAGTGGTCTGGATACAAAATAAAATCACAAAAGAGGAGAAAGGACAGGTAAATAAATCCGTATGACGTTGTTTCACATATCACAGATTTTTATGAATGCCTGGTTATAGTTGTCATGGTGATTAACGATAAAGCATCAACTAAAAGATTTGCGCTTGAAACGGCACTATAGAACATCTGGAATACCTGTTAAATGTTCTTAACAACTGAAGATATTCTTTCTAATACAGCTTCTCCAACGTTTCACTTACTCCAATTATTAAATTAGATTAAAAAAGGGTGACATTAATCGCAGATTTTATTCTTTTTCTGTAGTCATTGCTTATCATCTCTGAGTCAGGGCATTTATTATCTTGAAGATAAAATATTGTATGAGGAGTAAGCACAAGAAATTGTTATTAGTACTCCGGTTTGAAAGTAGCTAGGAGGTTAAATCTTTCACTGAATTTTAAAGAATTTTATCCTCTGTATATCTATGTTAAAAGATATATAGCATACCATTTAAAATTTTCGTGATAATGCGTAATAATTGTTATTATGTCAAATATCGCCCTGTAGCTACTAAGCCAAGACAAACATGGAAAAATTTTATATAACGTATTATTAGGTAAGAACAGATCTTTCAAGCGAGACTTAGCCCGTTTAATTCCGTTAACTTATACCAAATTTATGGCAATTT
The DNA here is from genome assembly GCA_951848785.1 of Callosobruchus maculatus. Lineage (NCBI taxonomy): Eukaryota > Metazoa > Arthropoda > Insecta > Coleoptera > Chrysomelidae > Callosobruchus > Callosobruchus maculatus. The sequence continues at coordinate 20,690,119 of CATOUR010000014.1, read as the reverse complement.
AAACAATAAGCTTCATGACATTCCCCCACCACTACATCTTACAAGATAGAGCAAATAACGACTAACAAAGAAAATCGAGAGATGTTCAGTCAACATGACGGCAGAATTTATAAAATACCTTTATTTGCATATTTTTTTAGAAAAAGCCGTTTTTCTGATTGACCGTAACAGTTACGCCCTCTAGCGGCTACTTGCGGAACTTAAAAATAATTTCCAGCGATTTCTTTTAGCCGATTTACCTGATAATATTTTTTGCTCGAAGTTATACGATTAACGGTTACCGAGATATTGCCGGCGTCCATTCTTATTAGGTCACCCTCTACATACATGTGCTCCTATCCATGCATAGCAACGTCTGGATGAGATGAGTGCGACGACAATTCAGTGAGCTGCATCTGCATGCTCTTGTATAGCTGATGGCGCTGCAAATGCCTGCACAGCAAAAGTGAAGCTGCAGGTGCATAAAGAGCACATTGTCGGTCTCGATACGGTGATTTTATCCTTAGACGCCGATGCAGCTGTAATAACCATGGAGCAGGGAGCTTTAACATTGTATCTGAGGAGCATCAAGAACGGATAAGGCAGACGTTACGCCACAGACTCAGCATAGTCATGGTTGTCTTTTATATTCACAGAATTAGAGACCAGACGGCAATTTCATTGTTCAAACAACATCCACAATGCTATCCATCATTTATGGAACTCCAATAGAGTGAAGTATAGAAGTTTATTGATAGGGCCCTCCTTTATCAGCATTTTGAGAAAGACTTTTAAGAACACTTTCTATTGGCTACTTACTATTGTTAAGTACTTCAACTGGTGTTTTATCTTTATCGAAAACAATACATCATATTGTTAAGTTTGTCAGATTTTATGCATCAAAATCATAGCAGACATTGAACTCAATATTAAAACTTGGTGTGCAAATAAATGCAAGGTTTTTCATGTTTACCTCATAATTGTCATACGATTACTAGTTGTGATAATTTATACCAGTTATAATAACAGTATCTATCCCATCTCAGTCAATCAAAAATTGGTTTCAAATTCCTAAATACGAAATCTGGTGGATGCATGCCTGCTGTTGACCTTCATGTTTAAATATTCACAGAGTATATAAAGGTACTGATGTTTGTCATCATATATTTCCTTCATATCAAATTAACATTCCTACGAGCATTTCCTAAGTATAATTAATAAACTTCTGTAATTAACTGTTCACGCCAAACTAGGAATGATTTTTTGCTATACCGACACCGTTCTCTGAAAAAATAATGAAAGCTGCGTGCATCAGTTTGCACTAAATGCATATTATTACTATTACTGCTTTTATCAAGTATGCCATTAAGTAATAATTACGATTAATTAAATTAATAATTGGTATACTTCTGAGCTCTTATTATTGCCATATGTGTCAGATTATCAGGACTCTCTTAGCCTATTTATGTAGCATAGCATGGACATTTTTGCAGTTGTAAGCTTCTGTCACTTTCTCACGTCAAGCGGCAGAGACAAAACATGTACCTAAATAAGCTATCTGACACATACCAGGAGATGGTGAAACCAGCACTTAGCCCCGTTATTTCCATACCGAATGTAATAGACTAACACCATAAATGAGTTCCACCAAATATGGACATCTACAACTAACCAAACCACTCTAGGAGTTACAAAGATGAAAACTTGTTCTTCTACCCTTAAGGGTGTAGGGTATAGCGCGCGAAATTGAGAATCCCAGAAAAGACGTATTCCCGGTTTCGCGAGGAGGCATGGCTGCCTGTTCCCTTTCTCCAGTGTGTGTGTCTAAGATGAGGGGAGATAAGTCCAAAAATCCAAAGGTAAGGTTGAAAGGTTCAAAGGAAAGGTCCAAAGGTCACCATAAAAGCTAATTTCGCATTTCCAAGCTCCTGACGTTACTTTTAAACTTGCAGTAATGATTCAATGAATAGATTCGAGAAGAAAGCTTGCGCTTTGTCACCTATTGGACTTTTTTGATATCATGTTTGGTTGTTCCCCCGTGTGGGGGCGGGTTAGAATATCTCCCGTCGTATATCCTGCGTGTCGTAAAAGGCAACTAAAAGGAACCGAACTACTGTCGGTATAAACAGTAACGTCTTCTCAACCAACAGCTTTTGGCCCTACAGGTGGATGAACCAGTAGATACCATCTGGTTAACCGCTTGAAGCTGCAGAGAGCAAATGGGAAACTACTGCATTAAAGATCTTGAAGATATCCCAAGAGAAACTCGTAAAATGAGTAAATGCACTTTACGAGTTCACAACATGTCTGTTAGGACATTGTGACTATGATGATGATGATTGGTTGTTAAATTACAGACATTTGAAGAGTGCATGATTTTGCATTGCGTGTTTTTCGCAAACTAAAAAACTTTTATGAGAAAATCGCAAATAGTTGTCATTCATTAAGGTCTTAGCTATCACCCTCTGAAATACTGTGTATGTAGTTTGAAAACTAAGTGAGTTCTGTTCGAAACGGGGATCCGTGTTTTAACATGGCAAATACATGCGTAGAATTGTGTATACCCAGGTCCCTTAAAATAACGAATTTGGTGTACGCTGAGAGATTAGCGAAATAATATATAAAAAGGCGTCCACATAATTATGGTCTTATATGAAACCTCATGTTCGCTGCCGTCCTTATGGATCCTGTTAAATATTGACGTACTTTGAATGAAAAGCACCATTTCGGTCTCAATAAAACCTGCGTACCTTTAGCGTATCAAATAATTGATTGTAAAATGTACGGTGTAGTAAGGCTCCAAGTAGTAGTGTTTGTAATCGGGAAATCCTATGCATTGGACAGGACCAGTTTCTCACTTGTTCCAGACATTCCTTTAAGAAGAGGATACTCCGTTTAATCAAACTCATTATACAACAGCAATAAATGCCAATCATCACGCGAGGCTATAAATCTAGAATTCTATCAACGAAATTGATACTGCAGTTTGATAACCCACTTCACACTAGTACGAGATGCAAGTATAGCATTAGCACTTTTACGTGGTGCTTCTGGATCAGAATTCGAGCGTCCCTGAAGCATTTATCTTGTTATGCTTGCGCGCCTGGAGAGCCTCGTACAGGTAATAAGAGACACGACGGATGGGAGTTGGATGACGTTTTAGTATGTAACCTTAGATAGTTCACGTGTATTAAGCTTAATTTACACAGGAAGCGTATCCGCTACATGACTCTATGGGAGTGATGAAGTGGAGCAGTATGTTACCCAAACATATTCCTCGACAATCCTGCAGAACAGATTACACCAACGACGTAATCCTCCAAAGTACAGGGTGTACCAGGTTGTATAAAGAATCCCCTGGATTCGAAAACAGTACAAAATATATATGTGTAGTTTGAAAAAAAAATCAAAAATCAACAAACAAAATTATGGCTGAATAAATCTTATTGAGGTCTATTAAGTAAGGTCACTTTTGATCACGTTAAATAAAAAATAAAAAATGAAACATCAAAATCAGGTCTGCCGTTTGGCAGATGGGATAGTACTGGATAAAAGCATTTTTAACATTGGCCTTTTGGATTACTTCTGAAGATGACAAAGATCTCTCATGTAGTCGTTGAATCTCTATTTGGTCAGGTAGTGGTTGTTTTTGTAATAAGGATCATAAAGACGATTAATGTAGTACAAGTCGTGAATGTAATAACACTAGCTAACTAGCTATACTTCTCCAACTAACTATAGCACTAAATCTTTGAATAGGCCAATTTCTTCCTTTTTTGGACGTTTCATCAGATGGGCTTTTAGCGCATTCGGTTTACACAGCACACAGGCACTGATATGTGTCTTATGGTTTATCATACCAGCACTCAACACAGAAGCAATCGGTAATTCTCACTTAGACATAGAGCCATTACGCTGATACTGTCTTCAGCATGTGAGTGCAATACTACTACGTAATAACTATTACCACCGCGATATTCAATGAGCAATAAACAAGTTTACCGAGACCTTCCGCTCATGTAGACTGTGATCCATCCTCAAAATTTGTTTTGTTACCTTGTACCCATAATGTGTCCCACAAAATATCAGAAATTCTTCATACCATCTCCACTGGATTTTCAACAATACTTAAACTGCTTCAGCACTATACAACCATTAAGGATCGAATTTCTCTGGCTTCGGAAGGTGTCTACAAAATACTGTGTTCTTGTGGTGAAGTATAAAATGAAACAGGTAGGACCGTAGCAACCCGCTTAAAGGAACATAAATGGCATACTAGACTTAGAAACCTCACTGGATCTGCTATTACATACCATCATATTGACATAGGCCACAAAGTCCTTCTCAAAGTATAAAAATGATTGCAAGAGCTTCACATGTTTCTCAAAGGAGCGTTATAGAAGCCATTGAAGTTCTGGGAGATTGAAATAATCTAAACCGGGCCTGTGCTCTGTTAACGTACATTGTACTGTCAATGATATTATATTTTTTGGCACAAATCTGATGTATTTGGCAGATAACGTATTTTACTATGTCAGCGAATTTCTCCAAAAATGAATTACTTTTAATTACCTTTAATTTTTCAGTAAAATACTGAATTATATCCTATAGTTGACGTGTCATGATAACTATAGAATTATTGTATCTATATGACAAATAGATTAGTACTGCAACTCCTACTACTATGCTATTAGAAAAGTGTCAAATGTGACGCTATTTGCCAAAAAAAAGGTGGGTGGCTGAGTTTTTAGATTTGAAGTACAAAAATATGTTATGACAGCATAACATGATAAACGTTATAGTACTTGCGAAAATACCACCCATTTTCGTTTGAACTTTTTTTGTTACTAGAATATCACCTGTCAAGGAAATTCTGGGACACTCGGTATAGCTTTGCCATACATACATTATTTTTTGTTCATACATGATACAACGTTTCGATCTTATACTCTTGAGGGCAAACATACACGTACTTTGCGATAGATTACTTTATTAATCACTTCATGTGCATCAAAGCAAATTTTGTCCATCGTACAACCTTTTGCACAAAAGACAGAAAAAACTCCTGAAGCAGCCCCTATATACTATACCCACCAAAAAGGTATTTTAGCCCTTCGCTGCTGAAGCAGAATCTATTTGACCCAGATATGGCTGAGCTTTTTTTAGGGTGTATCGCTCTTATGAACGAAAGCGGTGGACCCTGCTCGGTATAGCGGAAAATATCGTCAGTTTTTGTCCCGTTTATCATAACAGGTAAATATAAGGCGGTGAAAAAAATCCGAAAATATAAGCCGAACAGTTTAAAGGTAGATAAATATGAGCAGAGTGTCGGAAGGGCGGATGCGGTAATGATGTATTTTGTATGCAGAGAAGGAAATCCGCTTTACTTTTTTTTGTTTACGCGCCTCCACGTAAATTGGGAAGCCTTAGGTGTTTTGGATTAAGGTAATGTATGTTTGGCTTGTGATACTTTGTGTAAGCCTAAATATAAGTATGAAAGTTTTTTTTTCTTAAAATAGAGTGAAAGTTTGTGGTGATCCGGTACGCGCTCCTGGCTGCCAGACGTTAGAACGCACCTTTAGCGGTCACGTGACCGAAGCTTGACATAGATGTCATCGACGGATGATTTATGAAAAAATGTAATATCTGAGTATGAGTCTAATTAGTCGATGAAGTTAAGATAAGTAATGTATTTTATTATTACTACATCATATATTGTTCAGATATTTTGTCGTTTGTCAGATCATCAGTGATTTTTCATACAGTAAATATTCCGTGTTCATTTTCTATCTGAGCCAAAGATACTGATCTGTAACGCTTCCTTTCCTTCCTTCAATCCTGTGACTAAAGCTACTGTTTTGTGATGCTTTTGGGTTTTGTCACTTGAAACTTGAATGAAGTAGTGGGTTGCGATAATCGGTGCCATAGTTTTGTTGAGAGTTTGTTTATTAATTACGAGAGGGCATTGTGTTTGAAAAACGTAACAAGCTGGAGACCAAAATTTCAACAGAAGGGTTTTTGAGTCTTGTTCGCGAATATTTGCAGGTATGTTGTCTTTTGAGTTTGTATTATTAAATAATGTGGTCTGGCTACAATTTGTAAAGTGTTTCGCAATGTATACTATATATCCGGGCCTCTAAGGCGACTTTATATGGTGTTGGGTCTCTGATTTACATCTACTCTAGGTATTGGTGAACAGAGGCAACTCTGTCTTATTTATCTGTATCTACTTAAACCTTTACTGATTCTCTTTATGTATATACAATATTTATTTTATAGTTGTGGACCACGGTGACTATCCCCGAACTGACTACCCAATCACTTACCCAGAGTGGAAGTGGGGAATGATTCTATAACGCGTTCACACGTACCATACGTTTCCTCGAACCAGCCCTTTTATATGTTGTTTATTATTTATATTTATTTATTGATCTATTTATGTGCTTAGATACCATGCTTGCTATGCTGTTATGCTTGTTATGCTGCTATGCTTGCGATGCTATATTTATATTTTATATACTCTATCCCATTTACCCACTTTATTTACTCCTTTATATGTTTGATTATATTTATTTATTCATATATGTTGATATTTTACATTTTTCTACATCCTACCCATATTTTCCTATTTGACGTTGAACAGAGACCTAGCCCACCTTGTATTATCATTATTATTTATCTCTTAGACTGTGAATGTTATAACCATTTCTTTATTATACAATATCAATAACAAGAGCCAGTTTACCACTATTATTAAGACATTTTTGAATCGTATATTTCAACATATCAAAATAAATTCTTCACCAGTAAAATATATGAAACACAATGCACTCATGATTTGATAAATACAAAAAGTAATAAAACCATAACATAAACACTCAGCACTCATGATTAATGAATACGAAACAAATGTTAAGAAACAAGTAATAATAAAAAAACCATATCGTAACATTTCTGTGTTTTGATTTCATTCTCTCTGAGTTGGTACACATGCATGCTAAAAGAATTTGGTTACCACGGGCACACATACAACATTGGGTTCTAAATTCCACCACTAGACGTCTTGATCACTTTGCCTATTCCTAAATTTGGTATCGGTTTTGACAATGACCAGTTGCTCACTACAAGTTGTACCTCATTTTGCATAGTCAACTAATATTTGAACCACACATAGAGCGTATCTCAAGGAAAGCGTTAAAATCAGTGGGATTTGTGTTGACGAATACTAAGGACTTTAAACAACATACGTCAATCACCAGAGTATACGCGACATTGATAAGACAAATACTACAGTCCTGTAGTACGATTTGGAATCCATACTATGATAAATAAGTGAACAAAATTGAATCTGTACGGGGCAAACTAGTAAGGACATTAAACTATCGTATCTTCAGATCTCGTTATTGTTACGGCTGTGACAACAACTTATCATTTTATAAGCTGAATGAGTTACACATCAGAAGGGAATTTAGTGACGTTTTATTCGTGTATAAGGTCTACAACAACTTCATTGATTCTGAATACTGTACTTGTCATTTTTTGCTCAACTGCAGCTATCCATATACTATAGGTCAGGGCTGCTCCTTTATGTTCCTGTTTATTCTACCAACTATTATGGTAAAAAGTTTCTATAGATAAGGGTAGTTTGCCATGATTTTCGTACTAGCATAATGAGTAACTTTTTTGTTTTAATTTTAATTGAGTGTAGCTGCTAAATATTTGTTGATCAATTATTACTTGTTCAAGGTTTTCTTTCTCTTAGGTTTTAAGATTTAGTTTGCAGGTTATTTTTTGCATTCTTCAAATATTAAGTAATTTTGTGTCATCTTTTCATTGGACCTGCAGTCTATATAGGTCTATTAGGTGACCATATTTACAAATAAATAAATATATAAATAAATAAATAAATAATGAAATAAATAAATAAATAAATAGATAAATAAATTCTAGAATTATTATCTCAACGTCATAGGTTACCGAAAAGTTAATAAAATTGCACCTGAAGAAAGGAAATCCATGTGTATGGAAAATTAAGGTATGAAGTGTATCAATATCACTTAACCGCAGTTCTTATGAACATTGATCTCCCTTATTCGCATGTACCTACAGCTTCTTAAAGCAGGAGCAGCATACTTGGAGTCATTTTGTTACATTGCGTTGAAGTGTACTCTACTTTAGTATAACCAAACATGCTAATTAAGAACTTCACACTTTAGCAGCAAGTGCTAGATTTATAAATCCCTCATTATCCGATCACAGCATTCGGTGGAACAGTCGTTTTTATTTCACAGGTATTGTTGAAGTGATTCAATGATTCTTGATGTGCGCCAACTGGATTAGCTTTATTCAGGTAAAAGTATTAATTTTGACCATTATAAATTCGTGTTGCAGTTTTTCGTACACATGGCATGCCTAGTGCGCTAACGGAGTTACTCAACTTAGTCAAAAAATTGTATATCTCTTTAGCAAAAAACTATTTCACCTAAATTGACATCTTAGCAGAGACGAAGATGTATGTTTTTCCTTGTGTGCTCAGTTTCCATAGCGAAAATGCAACTGAGTCAAAAAAATTTATAAAGTACCTATAGCATCTCGTAGGAATAAACCAATTTTATGGATTCTGTAAGGCCATGATCCAATAAACTAGTTGTTCTTGCCAAGTCAACGGAGCGTACAGGTGTCGGCCAAATAGGCCAAGAACCACTGGTTGATGAATTGCCACACAAATATAATGAGTGAAAAACCTTGAAGTAATGATTTCAGCGTAATGAATTATAATATTCCAAATATCTAACCAGTCGTTACTCATGATGTACAAAAATCTATAGACAATTGCTTTGTAGATCCATTGAAACGTCAAACTTCACTACAAATTTAAAAAAAAAAGTATAATGTGCTTCTCTGAGACACATTCTTATGGCGAAGTGGCGGCCGTCTTCAATCAATAATGATAGTAGGTATGTAGATCTCATTATCTAGTCATAACATATACCCGACATCCCTTGTCAGCCTACTGCTTGCGTTAAATCGACTTCAGCCCCAGCAATTTCGCGTTAGCTATACTCACTGGAGCTGTCTGCCTACATCTACCGACAATCTATCACCTCGACCCAGTCTCTATCGTTATTTGACGTGCAGCAACCTACAGGAGTTGTACGTAAAATACTGTTCACTTAATGGTCTTTTACACAGACGCTAATAGGGAATTTTCCCTGTTCTCGGCTCAACTTGTATGCTTGTATATTTGTTTGCAACCGACTTTTTTGGAGTCGATTTTCACCTATTTTAATCGAACGCATTTAGTTTCAACTGTGTACACTTGTCAAGAACCTGTGACGATACAATCATTTAATAAGTTTGTCTCATTATCTTGATTAGCATCGCCAGAATTGATTAATTATTTAAATATGGACTTTATTTAGGAATTCGATACAATGGTGAAGGCGCCAGTTACAAACAAACTAAATCATCCTTTTTAGAAACATCTAATGAGTTATATCAATCTATCGCCAATCTTGATGACCCTGCCCAGGGCAAGGTAGTTGTGATTCTTTGTGTATCGCGCAACCCACGCTTTTTCACAATAGCACTAGTATCATTCGTTCAATATTATCTTTTGCTTGTAATAAGAATCATTTGTCACCCTTTTTAGTGCTATAAAAGCACGTTTTTTCATTTTTAAAACTATATTAATTTGTTTTGCTTAAACTAAAAGAATATAGAGTAATCTACAGATTCCTAAAGCAAATTTTGTATGTCATGCTCTTATTTTTCCTTCTCTAACTGTTGTTCTTAAATGCGCAGAACTATGGTTTATGTATATACTAGAAGCTGAACTGCATTTTTTCACAAAAAACATTGACTTCGAAGGTTTTTATAGTGAGTCGTCTATGTAGCTTCTCAAGTATATTTCAAACTCAGGCATTTAATACACAAGGTGGTAGATTGGTCTACTGAAACGTAGTGTCCACTATCATAGAAGCGTGAAGTTTGTAATAATTGCCATAATTAATTTTTTCTATATCGACGCCTTACGATAAGTGCAGCATCAAACAGTTAACAGAAAAACAGGATAAATGAAAGAACGGTACAAGTGTAGAGTTTGGGGCTCGTAAAATACACATCAAGTGAGAAAGTAGACTTTAGACAATCCAGTAATCCTCTGTAGCCCAAATAAATGACAGCTGCTCTGAGCAAGCAGACCTTCTCTTCCTATGGATATCCAATAGCAATTTACGCATCAAAGCAAGAAAGAAGTTATTAGTCTAAGTCTTTTAGACATTCTTGAAGGCTCTTATGTATTTTAGTTGCTTCTTGACTAGTTTTTATTTAGAGTAATTCAGTCGTTTTGTGTACGACAGTTGGGCTTTGCTCCATTGTGCTTTATGTACGTTAGTAATTTAAGTTAGTAAATTAAAAACTTAATTCTGCACATTTTACAGTATATTTCACTACCATACACCGACTTTCATATTGAGTTATGCAAACAAAAAATTAAAAAAAAATGTATTGTAGTCGAACTACTTTTTCACTGATGGACAACAAGGGGGTATTCATAGTAATATTTAAGATTTTATATTCACTAAAAGTTGGTTAACCCCCGGTTAACTCTAACTTTTGTTGAAGAAGAGCTGTAGAAACGTCTTTCCCTCGTATTTCACTGTCGCTAAGGCATTCATCCATCCATAGACACCTATATATTCGAAGCCGTGACCCTTTTCCCTGGCACCCTGCGAGCGATCATTGCCAGCCATAAAGATGGCTGCCTGCATTCCGACAATGTGGAGCAGCATCTGCAATTACCAGTCAAGGAAACGGCGATGATGAGGGTTAGGGATGCGGGACTCAAATGGCTATTGCGCGAATCTCAGTCAAAAGAAAAGAAAAGGGTAGGAGACTTAATAGCACTTCACCCTTAAGGGTCTAGGTTATAGGAAATTTTGAATGCAGGAAAATACGTATTCCCGTGTTAGCGAGGAGGCCTGTTCCATTTCTCCAGTGTGTGTCTCTAAGATGACGGACGCAAGTCAAAAAATTCAAAGGTTACCATAAAAATGAATTTCACATTTTGAAGCTCCTGATGGTACCTTTAAGCTGACAATCAAAAATCAAATTAAAGAAGAAAGCTTGCGCTTTGTCACTGTGGTGATCTTTTTTTTTGACATAACGTTTAGTTGTTAAATTACAGATATTTGAAGAATGTATGATTTTGCATTGCGAGTTTTCTTGCACACTAAAAAATTCTTTTGAGAAAATCGAAAATAGTTGTTATTCACTAAGCTCTTAACTATCACCTTCAGAAATACTGTGTATGTAGTTTGAAAGAAGTGGGAAATGGATATTCGCGTTTTATATGGCAAATACGTATGTATAACTGTTTGTGTCCCCGAAAAATGTAAACCATATTATACGTACCTACTAATAAAAAATACATCAGGTCACCAAACAACTAAAATAGCTTTTCGAACAACATTTATTGTTTATTTCTTAGTTCAGGATAATGAAACAAATATATTAAGTTATTCTATTGTCGCCAGTTCTTGGTAAGTGTACAAAGTTTGAATTAAATCTGTTCGTTCAATGTGGATAAAATCGAATACAAAGGAATCGGTTATAAAAATACAAACAAACATACACATGGAGTTAATATAGAAGACGAGATGATGGGTCTCTGTATTTGAGTTAGCGGCAACGAATTAACTCTATAACTCGATAATGAGCGATATATCCTCCAAAACCGAAACAGTCACGTTCTGAATGCTTGGATGAGAAATATCGAGTGCCGAACATGTATGGAACATAAACATACAGGTCGTTAAGGAGGTATCAACGTAGCTCTCGGTCCATTTATTTTTTACTCCACAAACAGAAGCGGGCTTGCAGCTTATCTGAGCTATTTACTTGCATTGCACGACGCTGAGGAAGCGGGGAATGGACGACGAATGTGACGTCGCTGCTGCTTCGGGTCATCAGAGCCTGGAAAATAGAATTCTGCTTCGGTGCTTAGGAACCCCAAACCTTTTTCTGTGTCTAAGTAGGTAAAAATTAGGTTCAGCTCGAAAAATAAGGTTAAGTGCTGTGTTGTACATATGAGATGCGATGAGTTTTAGTTATATACGACGACAGCTAAATAAAACCACTCAAGCTAAATCAGTAATAGTAACAGAAGCTTCATAATACCTATAAGCTTTGTAGAAAATAATATCCTAAAGCACTTGTTTCTTTTGCATGTATTTTCTGTCTAACGTTTGGATGGGAAAACTCAACACTCCGTACCTGTGTTCTGTGTTATATCTTACAAAGTGTAGGATCTGCATAGACCGAGCAATTATGCCCCAAATGTCCCTTAGAACTGGGTGTTCAACTATCCTGACCTAGTGAGAAAAGTGGTGGAGCAGCTCAGCAGCAGTCCCCTCAACCTGACCCCCAGAATGGGTTGTGGCACTGATAACACCCATGGGCAACCATTTAGCGCAACTTCGACTATTCCGTATTGCTACTCGCAACCCCTGCACAGTGGTTTACCACTTAACCTCCTTACAGAGGGTTTTCTAACGTCCAGTTCACAGATCGCAATGCTGAGGTGATACCAGGGCACGGTAGTACTTATACAGCTCTTCATTAGGGTAGCTGAACGGGTTCTCCGCAGTTGAGCCACTAGAAGTATCATTCCAAGTGATCTTTGAAGCTTTATCAGTGCGCTCTCTTAACAGTGTTGTCATAGATGTCATAGATTTGGGCAAGATACAAAAGAGGCTCGGGCCCCAGGATTTTGGCCTCAGCGGCACTTTTTGCCAACCAGTTCACTAAGATATTGGCTCTGGACTATGCATTTTTATCCAGATAGCCATTATTTTGTTGTCGGTAAATGAGTCTACGAGTGCCTGATCACAATAAAGTGCTGAGCTCGTCGTCAGCTTAAAGGACTTGAGGGCTAGTCGCGGGTCACAGATTTGAATCTCACAGGAGGCAGAAATTTATATTCGGTTTTTCAATCAGAAGCTAATTTTCTCAAACCTTCAATCAGATTCCTCCAGATTCAGTGTTGGGTTTTAATTGGAGTTATCTTCCAAAAGTGGCGCCAGGAAACCGTAACAAAAGTTACGTACAGAATACGAGTTGAATGGCCGTAGCAGTCGATGCTGATGACAGTGAAAAGGATGAGACCGCAAAATTTCAATAGTCTGCTATGTTTGACTATAATCTGTCTCTGACATTATGAAAATGGTGAGATTTTGATTGCCAGCCTTCATTAATCATTTCATAAATGCATCAAAATTCATTCGCCAGAAAGCTCCTAATCCACCTACTGTGAAGGGAATAGTCGCGAGATTCGAAAGTGACTTGTTCACAACAAAACTTCATGGCATTCCATGACAGCAAGTTCAAAGACATCAATTTGGGCCAAAGGGCCAAATAAAAGAAGAATAAAAAAGGAATGAAGGAGAAGGGCAAAGAAGGGAAATCATGTCGGTTGGAGCTTAGCGTTGTCAATTAAATTCGATAATTTGGTCTTTATCCAAAATGTTACTTTTGATTTTAAAGACAAAACGTAACTCTTGTTATTCCCAGAATTACACGATCTAAATCTGATCACAGTGACACTTAACTATAATAGAGTTACGTATATTTTGCAATTTAGTCCCTCAAGTAAAGGATGTAGAGGCACAGCATAATAAACAAAAATTTGACCTTGAGTGGGTTTATGGATGATTTTACGGCTGTGGAGATGCAAAAATGAAAATATCGATACCGGTACCAACTCGATATTTACCGGTACCAACTCGATATTTTCTAGCCAAATAGGTGCGTTTGGTTCGTACAGAGCATTCTGTGCAACTGATTACACCCCTCAATAATTATATAATTATTTTCGATACCGATACAAAAGTATCAATACCAGCTTGGAATGCCTCAAAAAGTATCGATGACAAAAATACTTGATATTAGTGCAGAAGTATCGAAGCATCGTTAGCATCCTTATAAAAAACCCTCCAAAAGTGGGGATGCGCGTGTAATTGCCGCCATTTTGAGTTATTGTGCTGGTTGTTTACGATGCTGTGTGTATAGGTCCCTTAAACTGTTTATTTGTGGTATAAGTGACCATGCACAATAACGTGTGCATTTTGACAGAAAACATTAATCTACACAATACGCATGGGTAGGTAGACAGCCAAGTTATTATGAACCCAGATAACGCTGTTAGCTATAATGATATTACACAGTCTATCTATCTATGTATCGTGTCGTGAACGCTCTTACCGAATTCTCATTCTAACGTCATTGTAGCATTTACCATTTCGGTTATAGTTCAAAAAGTTCACAATTACGGCCTGGTGGTCCAGACTACAACAGTGAACTAACTGGCATGATCTTAGTGTGTGTAGTGAATGCCCTCAGAAGCCCCCAGTGCTTGTCTAGCTCGTTTTCAACATTTAAAGAAATGTATTAGTTTAGTCTTCAAGACGAACACGGTGGATAAAGAACAATATAAACTCTCTCACGGTTCGACAACGTCGAACAAGACGGTACTTGAAATTTCGTTCATTTCGATTGATAGTCGTTTTCTTCTTGCTTTACTGTACTTTTTTTTCTTATCTTAAGGTTCGTAATAAAGACATACAATAACAGCTTGTTATGCGCAGTTTGGATAGGGAGTGAATAAATGTTTACCTGACTATTCCACCTCACTATTATTGTAGCATCATCTGAGTTACTGCACCTTGGCTTCTTATTTCTTAGTATATACAATAAAATACCCTCTCTTATATCTTGACACCGATAGCTTACTATACCCGGTATGGATAGGAAGTGGATAAAAATGTTGCACTAACCATTAATATTATTGTAACATTATTGAGTTACTACGTTATAGTTTGAAGTAAGATATATAAGGTTAGGTATTCAAACGACACAGAACGCAAAAATGTAGGTTGCTAATGGCAAAACCGCCTCTGCAGCTTCATGCTGCGGCAGCAGACGAAACAAGCGGAACGAGACAATATGTCGAAGCAAAAAGCCAGAAGCGTATTACATAATGATTTACACGAAGCAGGATTCGTCGTGGTATTGGAAGCGTCACATACTTTTTGCAACCTCCGCTACGTCCAGCTTGATTAACTCCGGCTGACCCGACAAATCGGACAAAGGCAGACCGTCGGTCGGATGTACTGCAGTCGAACGAATATTCTAGACCGAATGCTGACCGCCACCAATTTAAATTCCTGACGAAAATTCGCCACCACGCGCTGGCTGCTCTGGCCGGATGGATATATTGGATTGGAAGAGCTGCTTCCAGAGCCGATCAGCTGGAACCGACGACACGTATTGAACATATGTGGATCGGTTTGGATCGATTAACTTTCACAAAGGGATACGACCGTTACACACATTAAAAAATTGCTTGCTATAAATTCTGGCTTCCTTCTCCTATCCGTGCTACAGTCGAAGGAAGCGCTGAAATATGAAATGTGAGAGAATTTTTGTGCGTTCCGTAAAACTGGATTTGCAGTGACATTTCGATTCGACTGTTATTGGCCGTTTCGCCTGAGTGGGAGAGGGTAGTGTTAAGGTATGACGAGTTGGTCCCTAAAAGATATTCAAATAATGTACTTCTCATTTGTCTCAAAAGGTAATGGTGAGGAAGAGGTGAAGCCATGCCTTGAATCTTGTTGTCGCCTTATAAATATTTGAGCCTGGTTGTATGATGCACTGTTCAAGCCTAGTTGAACATGCTTTTATTTGCCTTCAAAAAAAGAAACAATCAATTTTTGAGTAGTAGGGGGAAACTGGATTTCTAAAAAATAAAATATTAAATATTATTTGCACCTATAGAAGCTGTTTGCAAAAATTAATGTTTTATCGATTTTTAAATCTTATGTCCTCCTCCATATTCTTGAATCTATCCGGCAGTACATCGAACAGCTCTGGGTTAATGCTATTTTTTGAGATGTGCTCAAACAATAACGCGGGAATCTCAGCTGATAATAGTTTCTAGTGCCAAAAGTGCGAAAGTAAAATCAGCTTGTAACTTGTAACTCAGGAAAAGAAGACCTACAGGACCCTCCGAAGCTTAAGCCCTTTATAACTCTAATGGCCTTTTTCAGCATCTTGAAAACCCTTATAGCTTCACTTGAGGCACCCCAAATAGTGACGCCATATTGCACTTTAGGGTAGAAAAGAGCATTACAAACAATTGTTTAGCTGTTACCAGTTGAGAGCTTATTGCATAAAACGTCGACATGAGTATTTCCAGGTATTCAAAACATATAAAATGTCTGGCATACGGTTAGCTGTTCATTCGTTGGTGACAAAGATGCTTTCAAAATGTCTTTATAGGTGATTTTTTGTCCCTACAAATGCACTTTAGTAGTTTATTTTATTTAATAAAAAATACTTTAAGAAAGAAGTTCTGTCTTTCATGATATGCATTTTATTTGTTAGTTTTGAAGGAAAAAATGCATGTTTTCGAAAGCTTAACTAAAAAGTTACTTTCCTGCTCGCCGCAATTCCGCAAAATTGCAACTTTAAGAATATATGGGTTTAGTTCTTAACTGGTCGCAAGTATAGACCATATTCCACTTTTCCTATGTTATCGATATATCTCATTATGGTCGGTCCTTCGAATAATAAGCAAATACTGAACTTCTTTTGATAGAAGTTTTTTAGCAGCATTCACATACTGCTAAAGCTAAAATAAAGTCTTGTTATTTTTGATGGAAGATAGAGCACAAGACATTGAAATGTGAGCTAGAAAGCCTGTTCCTACACGAAAAAAGCTGCCGTTTAACTAGCTCTTCTAATACAGCAGAAACTTTATTCAGATAATGTTTCTTACGGAATCTTTCCCAGTAAAAAAAATAAATGCAAGACTTGCTCCTTAACCAAAAAGATATTCATAACTGTGGTATATTACACATCAAAGCAAAGCAATATCAATGGCTATTTGAAGCATCAGGGGATATATGTCTATGATCAGATGATTTTCCTTCTTATATCTACCTATATGCATGGTTGTGTCTACTCATGTTTTTTTTAAATACAGCAGATTACAACTTTCTCCCACATAAGGTGGGTCACAGCCAGAAAGATTTTGGATGGTATACAATTATACATGGTACACTTCGGTGTAAAACTATTTTAGGTCCATCTAAATTGGTCCATTGTTCGTAAAATCGACTCCAAGCTAGGCGTATCTAACAAAGCGAGTCTTTTGGATAGTACTTTCACAGAACCAAATTTGTTTGAACCAGTTTTCCTTGGTTTTAATTGCTAAAGCTCGTACCAGTAGCAATTAGCACTGACGATAAAACCTCCATCCGTGTGGCGACCGTAGCCGAACTGGCGATAGAGCCGGAGCTCCGGTCTGTAGGTAACGGGTTCTAGTCCAGCCGGCCATCGACTTTTGGTACGAATTTAAATTGATAAACCCATATGGATGGAAGCCTGAAAATAATAACAGCTACTACATCTACTTTTTCAGTCAGAACAGAAAATAATTTCCCTGTAAAATTTTTGTCTTTGGCTCCTGGGTCAATATACCGTTTTTTATTGTTTTCTCGCAGCTTCCGGAGAATTTTCCCTACGTTGTGTACATTTGAAAACACACCTCTAGATTCTACTCGGTTGCGCGTCCCGGCGGAGTCTCAACTGCAATTCCGCCGTTATGATTGCACGGAAGTCTCCCTTGGAAATACCCAGTCAGCTTATATTCCTCCGCATGCACACTCATACACGTAATTTTTCGTTTTGCCTTCCTTTTCTTAAACGAGCGACAAACAAAACAAAAGCCGCTGCAATAATCCGCATTTGCACCGTTCCCAGCGGTACTGTCGCTGCCAGGCCCGTCTCGTTCGCGGAAAATGGAGATGTAAATGAGTACTTCTTGTACGAAGCTGTCGCCACACATATTAGTTTGCCTTTTAGCCTACGACTCACATAGGAGTCAAAACCCTGAATTATTGTGATAATATAAGTCAAGTATGCTGGGAAATAATTTTATAGACGTGATACATAATTATTAAGCAGATCACTAGCAGGTAGGCTATGGAATAATAACTGAACCAGTCCAAATAAGACGATTCTTCAATGTTTCAAACGCAAGAGCCTCCACTCTGGATATCGCTGTTGATAGTTGATATTATATTCTAAAGGCAAGTAGGCAATTCTCCTAAATACCCTCTATTTGTTCCTCCAAGGAAAAATTCATTTCAAAGCTCGGTTCTCACACACATTGGACAGATTATGAGAACTGTCTATATTTCAAAGCCTACCTGATAAATCTGCTCGATAATCATGGATCACGTCTATAAAATTGTTTGATCGGCATACTTGACTTATATTATCTCGATAATGAAGGATTTTGACTTCATCAAATGCTGTCATGACCTTATATCTCAGCTATTCGTTAAATTAAAATAAAATTCGGTAGTACTTTCTTAAAATAAATGAATTTCAGTACACAAATAGGAAAAATATTTAAAATTTGCAGAAATATCTCGGAAACTGATGAATGTAGGTATATGAAATGCTATACAAATATGGTAGAGGAAATTAAATGAAATTTTTCGACATAATAAAATATGGGGAGTTACGTTTAAAACAAAGAGGAGATCTAAATTTTGAATTCTACCTTACCCTGTATATAAGTATACGTCGGCGACTTTTTTTACAGCCTACTTCAAAACAAGAGGATTTTTTTTATGTTTCCGTGTAAAAAAAAAATAATTTTCGAATCGTTGATTCTCAATATGCAGTGCGATTTGGATATAGAAATGGTCATAACTTTTGAAATACCATGTATAATGTTACATTACCTTGTATTTTAAGAACGGGAGTTATCAGTAGAATCTAACTATGGAATAATATGTGGGGTGTCTCATTTAAAAAAATTTATGTTTGCATCACCACGTAGTTATGGATTACCCTGTACATATCAGAATATTTTACAAGCAAGGAGGATATCCTTGGCAACAACTTTTATATAAAACTTGATTCGCCATCTTCTGTAGTAGTGGAGTTATCGACCGATCCGGTACTAAAACCCCCTCTGTATATAGATACTGCTAAGTGTTGTCACCGATTAAAGCCCGCAAGTTAGTACCAGACGTTCCTTTGAAATTGGAAACTACAATCGTTTCGAAAAAATTCATTGTTATTTTTTAAGAATACGATTTTCAAATTTATCGAAATCCGACTGCGTTTAATTGGCTACTAAAAACAGAGCGGCAATTAGGATTTTTTCACTCATTCTCCTCCTGCTATTTTGTTTGCATATACGCAACTAGTAAAAATTATTAGTTTGCAGAGTTGAGAAAGACGTCAGCTTGCATAATGCGTACAAATAATATGAAGGCTCATAGCCACAGCCGTTCAGATATTTACCTCTAATTTCGGTTGACAAAAATGCACAAAAATATGTCATTGCTCCCTCCTTTGTTTTACATAACCTTACCAGGGCATCTGTAGAAGAAGTTGATCTTCAGTAGAATAACTTCATCCCCTCCACGGATATTGTAATTGTGGAAATAGTTCCAAATTTTATGATAGATCTTTATATATAGACAGAAGCGCATAATATGAATCATTTAATTATTGTTTTAAATGCCTAACCCATCCAAAAATGCTTTTTACTACCCTAAACACAATTTTGAGCTCATACAGTATAAAAGAGGCCCTACGAATGACCTGGAAACGCTCGGGTGGAGATTTAGAAGAAAAGAAAAATATGAAATTTTGACTTCAGTAAAGGTTTAGGAGGACGCAATCTGTCTTCTTTCGCGACCGTCATGGAATTTTGACTGACATGAGATGCACAAGGAAATATCATCAATTTTTTTAGCTTCGAAGATTAAACCTAGTTGTTTGCTATGCTGGGTACAATGATTGAAAAAAAAAAAAGGTAAAAGCGATGGCGTCATAACGTGATTGCGAATACCAGTATTACCAATAGGTTGACCTTCACCATATTCTAAAAAAAATTTCTCAGCGGCGATCACTGAAGTACTGAAATGAAATCTATTTCGCAAATTAAAATAGATATAGATGTGTATCATTATTACAGGGTAAGGTCAAATCTAGCCACTGTGAAAACGGCAGGATAGCTACACATGTGTCTTTTAACATTCGGGGAACTAAGTGTCCTTCGTCAGTTGATAGTTGTCGAGGCTGCAATCTAAACAATGTAAACTGTGCAGACAAGAAACGGCCACATCAAATGCATCAATGAGGGTAAATAGATTATGAGAACGATTATAATATTAATACATTAAAGTTAAACAGCACACTATAGAGGACATACACGTGCTGCACAATGTGAGTTATACATTATGTATCGATACGTTGGGGAGCGGAAATTTGGGATGCGATGAAGCACGTGTTGTGAGGTCAGGGGTTACTAAATGATGGTTTTATAATTGTTTAGATAGATAGAATTTAGGCCATACTGATTTCGTTCTATGGAGATACTTTAAACGATACAAATATATGCCTGGAAGACTAACCTCAGTAGCTCAACTGAAGGAAACTATTACCCAAGTGAAATGTCTTTCATTCCATGCCAGAGAACAATTACGAACTCGCGCTTACATTTGGATGACTGTTTCCGGATGGAAAATATCTTTAAGATGTTTGAAACATATATTTCCCACTGTATGGATGTTCAGTGTCAACATTCATGTTTTATCTAATTCCGTGCGCCCTATATTTTTGTTAGCAGGGTAAAAGTTTAATAGTGTGACATAAGGCACTATTGCGGTCAGTCAACTTTGCCATACCATTCAATACTACGATTCATGTTTACCTTCAAAATAAGCCTGGGTTTCGGCGACTAATTCTTTATTGGTATTTCTTTACTTCTGTGTCACCGGTATCGACTGCTCTAGTCATCAGCCTCGTTGTAGGATTTGTTGCGTTTCCCGGCGCCATTCTAGGAACAGCACTGTTAATTAGAAGCCAACAGTGAAGGCCCAGGTGGGGATTCTTCGATGAGCTTTTTTTATGGATACTTATTTTTGATCAAAAAAACCAGAAATAGATTAAATTTATTTCTATTGGGGTCAGAAACAGGAAGAAGTCACCGAGGAACTAGGTCTGGGGATAATAGCCAATCGTGAAAATAGTTACTTGTGTAACATGCATATATTTAACGCATGATAGACGGTGAATGAAGGTTGATGCTCTAGACGAAGTCTACGATTGCAGTAAATGTTTTTGAATATTCCAAATTAGATGACAAATTCCAGTAATAATGTGCCTAGTCAAACAAAACGTTTAAACGAAATCAAATTTTATTAGACATTTTACAAGTACAAGAAGAATTACAAATAATTTTACCTTTTTGGATTAGTTCAATTTTGCCATCATAGTCAAAGCATTTGGCAATTTAAAATTGACGGACAAACTTATGTATTTATCCTTTGCACTAATGCATTTTTTATAAAAAAAGTTCAAAAAAAGTTGTCAAGCCCGAGGATCGAACTCGGATATTACAGGGTAGAAGGCTGGGCGGTTAGCTGTTGAGCTACAATGGCGTCGAAAAAGTTGCTTCAACAAAACATATTTGACTAGGTATCTTATTATTGGAATCTGTGATCTCATTTCAAACATTGAAGTGCATATTTATTTCAATCGTAGCGTAGACTTCCTCTCGAGCTGCAAACTTAATTCATAACCTATCGTGCAACAAATATACACTAGTTACACAAATAACTATTTCACGCCGAACAGGTGACATCAGCTTCTGAGGATGCCGATCACTCTTGCTGGCGAAACGTCAAGCAGCGAAGCACGCCGACGCGAAGGCGGCGGAGCGTGTCGACACCGGCCGAACAGCCCAAGAACCAACAGTTCATCTTCATATAACTATGTGTATTTAAAAATATATTTTCTTTCTTCTAAAGTTTTTGCCCAATGATGTTTTGGCATTTGCAGATATGTCCCCATCCTGCACCCAAGACGACAGCATTGCAACTTTTATGCCTACTCGCATCTTAGTTCTCCTCTCTGGTAATCGAACTCTCACATCACCGATCGAGCCCAGTAAAGAGTAAAAATAGACAGGCGCTCTCTCATACACAGTGGGGCCGGTTATGGAAATGTGAAATCTATAAGCACGGTATCCTGATGCCGACACTGCAATGCGGCTGTTTTTATACTCTTTGCGACACACTTTTTTTATACAACTTTGGGGAGTAGTTCCGATGGTGTAAAATAGGATATAAATGTACAGTATTGTGAAAAATGGAGGAAGAGTCTGTCTGGCTTATTGAAACACACACTGCCAGCCTTACCATTATTCCTCTGGTGATAAAACGATACATTTGCCATGTATATAATCTTTGTGAAAAATTACTTGAAATATTAGCTTTCGCCTTCTCTCTTACAAAATGTGTTTTTACTTCCCATACCAATAGGTGAGGGGAGTATTTTAATCGCGAAAACTTTCGATTTTGAGATAACACGCTTTTTGGGCGTTTTATTATGTCTACGTAACGAAAATTTACGCCACTCATTTCTGTTGGTCTGTCTGTCTGGCTGTCTGTCGGTCTGTCTGTCTGTCGCGTTTCTTCTAGCCTCGTGATGTTAATAGATTATACTGAAATTTGGGCAGCGATATGCTGTGAGGTCCTGGTAGGTAATGCTGCTATAATTTTTAATATCGGTGGATGGGCGGCAGACTTATTCACAAAAAGGAAATTGGGGCGGCTGAGGGTGGGGTTGCAGAAGTGAAAAATGTATTGCATTCATAAAAGGCTGTCTATTGACCTGTGAAAGAAAGACCTAGGGGCATAATACATAAGGGAATTTTTTGATGTATACATACGATGAGTATTGCAGATTGTATTGTATAACAAGGTAATTATTAAATTGATTTCAATGGAATTTTGACACAGTGTTACTAACTTGTCGAGGATGAAAAAAACGTATGATTTTTAGAAATCGTTCAGTGGCGGCACAGCAATAATAAAAAACCAAGAAATACAAAAACAGTTCAAACTTCGTTTTCAGGCATTTTAGGGATTCCCGATCATTTTATACTTTTCTTTGGGTGCGGGTGAAATCTGGGTGCTTAGTAGGTAGGGCGTTGTGAAACTGAAAATTTCTTTGTATTGATAATAGGCTCTCCATTGACCTGCTAAAAAAACAACCTAGAGGCATAATACACTTCTTAGGTCCATCGGAACATTGCGTTGACTATTACAGATAGGTACCAAGGGACTAATTTTTTCTGCTGTACCTGTACTCGTACATAGGAATATTCCTTTAGAACGTTCTGTATTGTGTAACCTGGGATGGATTTTGATGAAATTTCGACATAGTATTACTACCGTGGTGAGAATGGAAAACGCGTATGGCTTTTAGAAATCATGTCAATGGGGGCGCAGCAATAATAAAAAAATATAAAAATACAAAGATTCAAGAAACCATTTACGGAAGTTTCTGTGTTGGATCTTTTCTTTTTGAGGACGGGCGGGTAATGATTTGGTTGCAAGCGGATCTCAGACTCTTAAGGGAAAACAATAAAATGATTTCACCGTTATATGTGGAAAGTAGTGAGTCAGTCAACTTGACTTCAATCTTTTTTTAAACTTGCACAATAAAAAAGACAATAAACCATTTCTCAATACAGTTAGTTAGGAAATGCAAACTAGAAAAGTAATAGAGATTATCTTTCAATACGATTTCTCCTTTTGACAGCGAGACATTTTCCCTATCGACGTCATAATTGTATTTTCGTAGTCGGTGCAATTTTAATATGTATTCAGTTAATATTAATATGACTACAGGCATCAAAATAAATAAAGATGATATTTAGCTACGTTGATAAACTGGAAACTAGACAATTATAGTAGCCCCTCATAAGAAATATAGGAAAACTAAAATCAAACAGAACAAACGTGGACACAAATGTGGACAGCAGACGTGAGACGCAGTGGTCATCGAACAATCACGTCATCGTAATAAGAACCGATGCGAATGAACTAGATCACAACAGCAACCAGTCAGATCAAGCTGCGAAGAATGACACGACATCAAGAACTGACGGACTCTGTAGAACGCCGCACCAACCAATAAGAATAAGCCACGAAAAATGACACGTCAGCTAGACCAGATCAAATAGCAACGAAAGGAGCATGTTTGACAGTTCACCTAAAAACGATTGAACATAGCAGATCAGTCGAAACGTTGTAGCCCAAAATTGTATAAGTCAATGGGTCCAAAACAGACATTTTGAAACATCCACCTTGTCTACAAACTTCAAACTACAGGATTAATTATGTCTAGCATAAAAATATAGCACGCGGGGCTTTTCTGTTGGATAAACTGGTGCCTTTTGAGCTACTTGGCCAAAACGCGGTGGGAACAACTTAGGGACTGATAATGCATCATACACAAAGGTATACAGCATAAAAATCCGTCACCGTATTTTTATGGTTCACTCGTGTTAGTAAAAGGTATTGAAATGAAGCATATCATAAAACTAGGATCATCTCATCAGTCTTTTGTAACTTCCCAACGCCACATCTTATACACTGCTGGTTTGTGGACTTTTGCCTACATTATATTCTTACTGAGTTCCTCATGAGTCACTTAATAACTTCTGCTTGGTATTGTTATCTATCAGTAATCGTCTCATTGAAAGCGTCCGTTTGAGATCTTGTTTAAGTCTTTAACTTTTTGCACCTGTAAAGAAATTCACAGATTTGATTTATCATTTGCTTAAAAATTCAAATCTATAACAAAATAGTAACTTGACTGTGAGGGGCTCCAATAACCTGACGAGTTATAAAATCATCATCTTGCTTACTCCACAAGCTGAAACACTTGAGCATTGCTGGTAACCTGTTGGAATAGATCAAAGCTTTCTTTAGTAACATAGAGTAGGATTGGTTATTCGCTGTTAACCGGGAGAAAAGTAACTAGTGGTGTCCCACAAGGATCCGTTCGAGGCCCTGTCCTATTTATTTTATATGCTTCCGATCTGTTTTGCACCGTACAATCAAATTGCTTTTTTGTGCAGATGACACCAAGTTATACAATATTCCCTCGAGCAATGATAACACTTTACAATGCGATCTCCACAAAATATATGAGTGGTGAAGAATATGGTTGCTATACCTTTCAAGTACTCTGAGCGTCACGTTCTCCATATGGGCAAGAAAAAACCCCAGATTACAGTGCTGATCAGGCTATTTTACCGGTGTCTAGCCAATGTGATCTAGGAGTCATTGTTACGGACGGTCCGACGACCACATTGAACATACAACCTCCAAAGCCAAACGATGCCTATTCCTGATTGAGAGCTCATTGAAAGGCTGTCACCCTTGCACAGCTAGCTTACTGTACCAGACCTACGCAAGACCGATACAAGAAGTCGCTGAGCCTGTATGGTATCCAAACCTACAACGACACCGTTATTTGTTGGAAAATCTGCAGAGAAGGGCTACATGTATTCCTTACGGCACTCATAGCCCTACCTACGAAGAAAAATTGGAGCTGTTCGACCTGAAGCTGTTCGACTTCTGTGATCGGCGCCTGAGAGGGGGCTTTATTGCCACCTCCGTTCGCTGCGCGATTTATTTGGAACTGAACTTGCTTCGTTTTTTTTTTTTCCATAAACTCAAACCACCTACGTAGACATAATTTTAAGCTGTTGAAAGAGAAGTTCCGGACCGTGCCTCGTTAGCTCTTCCTTACGAGCAGGATTTTCGATGTATGAAATCATTTTCCCCTGGAGATAGTGAACGCATCATCGGTCAACAGCTTAAAAAAACTGTACGATGGTTGGTTGCGGCAAAGGCATCAGTAGTTAATATATATGCTTTATGCTTATTTTTCTAGTGACCGCGACTATGGTTTTTTTCATCGGTTTCGGTCAACGATTGAAACTATAACTTTCCTTCACTACGTTTCAGTTTACTTTAATTTAAACCATCTTCAGGTGTCTATAAATGAATAGGAAATGAGCTGCATATAATAAAAATAGGAATTAAAATACACAAAAAATAACAAAAAAACACAATTAAATAAAATAATTTTAAATTATAAATTGTATGTGTAAAGTAGAAATAAAACTATAAATGTATATAAAACTTTTAAACATAAGCTTAGTGATTTCATTTCCGTTTACTGAAAATGAATATAATAGAATTAAATCTACTGAGACAAAGAAAATAATACTAACAGGCCGTCTGGCCACTGGGAGCACCATCTCCTGTAGCTATGGTACACTGGATGGTGCTTCCGTGCTACGGTAAGGTCGTAGTCCGTACTGCCAGCGCCCGACGAGGGGCATATTTATCTTTTCACCTCCTGTATAAGGAGTTGGAAAGGTAAAATGTCACCAAAACGTCTGCTCGGAGCGTCGCGTGATTGTGCTGGTGGTGATGGAGCGCCTGCTCCTTTGCCCCCCCTCTGTCTTGCGGCGGTCCGTGCAGAGCCCCTGAATTTTGAAGCCTAGTTCAGGGCTTTTCCAGGCTTCCGGAACCCAAGGTGTCATACGTACCGTGCCGAGGGGTGAATGGCTCCACGACAGCGAGTCGCAAACGGTGTGCTCCGGATAACAGGCGCCCTCCGGTTCTATTTTGCCTTCCTGCAATATCCAGGCTCTGTTGTAGGTGACTGTTATTTCCTAGGATACTCGTGGGACATACATATGAGCGTTCTAACACCTTCCCCTTTAGAGCCGTCCAGCTCTCAAAACATGGTCGGTGCCATGGGTCCACCTCAAACCCAAATTAGATCGAGTCAGGAAAAGGCGGTGCAGCCCCGGTTCCTGACCATCGTTAAAAAGAGTGGTGGCGATTATGCTACAGTGAGTCCGTTTCTTATTCAAAAGAGTCTATTTGGCTTAGTAGGAGAGCTGAGAAAAATAAGTAAAACCCGCGAGGGCTTGCTAGTTGAATGTGCATCTGAGAAACAGTCAATCAGGTTGCAGAACCTAACTAGATATTTAGATGAAGACGTTTGTGTACAAGGACATAAAACTCTTAATGTTACAAGAGGGGTAGTTTACTGCAAAGATCTGCTAAATTGTACAGTTGATGAAATCCGTAATGAACTTGATAGTCAGGGTATTATCGATGTGAGACGAATTTCTGCAAGGATCAATGGAGAACTGAAGGATACCCCAAATCATATCC
This sequence comes from Callosobruchus maculatus, assembly GCA_951848785.1. Classification (NCBI taxonomy): domain Eukaryota; kingdom Metazoa; phylum Arthropoda; class Insecta; order Coleoptera; family Chrysomelidae; genus Callosobruchus; species Callosobruchus maculatus. The sequence continues at coordinate 20,662,997 of CATOUR010000014.1, read as the reverse complement.
TAACCTTCAATGGAACGAAACTACCTGAAAAGGTTCGAATTGCTTTTTATTCTCTTCCTGTACGACTATATGTGAGAGCTCCATTACGTTGTTTTAGATGTCAGAAGTTTGGCCATACCTCTGCCAAGTGTGAGAGACAAGCAGTTTGCGTGTGTGGGCAACCGCTTCATGAAGGGTCATATTGTCAGACTCCAGTAACTTGTTTAAACTGTGAAGGTAGTCACTCAGCAAGGTCGAAAAACTGCCCTATTTATAAACAGGAGACTGCGATTCAAGAAATTATGGCGAAAGACCGAGTAGGATATGTCGAAGCAAAGAAAAAGGTAGCTGTTTATACTCCACAACCTAAAACATCTTATGCTCAGGCAGCGAGCATGAAACCAGAAGTAGATACGAAGAGTCTTGTTCAGGAGCTTCTACCAGCTTTAATTAGTGCTCTGAAAAGTGCCTTCAGTCTAGAGACTTCTGGCAAAGGAACTGTACCTTCTGCCTCAGTTCCTTCTAGTCATGTACAGGCGAATAAGTATAACCCATCTGCTGGTGTGTCAACTATAGAGTCATCATCAGAAGAATCTGTAGAGGCGCAATCATCTAATACCGAACCACTGAAACAGCCTGAGAAAAAGAGGAAGAAAGGGTGGCCAAAGGGTAGGCCCCGGAATGCCACCACATAATCATTTCTGTGATAGATAAGTCTGTGATACATAACTAGTCCCTTAATATATAATCCACCTTCGTTTCTTATATATATAGTTATTATTTATTTTATTGTTATACATATACCTTCTTGTTATTCTTTAGAACGTTTCTGTCCAAAATTTACCTACTTTTGTTCATTGTTACTTTATTTATTTATTATCTTTACTTGTTGTTGTTGGTCCTTTTTACCGTAGTGAATCTATTTTTTTTTTTTTATATAATCTTTTCCGACCTTTTAAACAATTGTTGATAAAAAATACACACATTTCTAAGATGCCTCAAACATCAAAATGTCAGAAAATATAGTTCATTGGAACTGTAATGGCTTGATATCTCACTGTTGTGACCTGAAGCTGTTGTTACAAGACCTTGACCCAATGTGTGTATGCCTACAAGAAACCCATCTGCGTCCTGGTCGGCAGTACTCCCTGAGAGGATACTCCATTGTGAGGAAAGATTTTTCTGGAGGTGAACGTGCCTGTGGTGGTGTTGCTATTATAATAAGAGACGGAGTCCGATTTGAGAATTTAAGTATTAACTCTCAGCTTCAGATTACCGCTGTTATGATCTCATGTCCCATTAAACTGTGTGTGTGCTCGATATATTTACCAAACTACAGGATTAATTATGTCTAGCATAAAAATATAGCACGCGGGGCTTTTCTGTTGGATAAACTGGTGCCTTTTGAGCTACTTGGCCAAAACGCGGTGGGAACAACTTAGGGACTGATAATGCATCATACACAAAGGTATACAGCATAAAAATCCGTCACCGTATTTTTATGGTTCACTCGTGTTAGTAAAAGGTATTGAAATGAAGCATATCATAAAACTAGGATCATCTCATCAGTCTTTTGTAACTTCCCAACGCCACATCTTATACACTGCTGGTTTGTGGACTTTTGCCTACATTATATTCTTACTGAGTTCCTCATGAGTCACTTAATAACTTCTGCTTGGTATTGTTATCTATCAGTAATCGTCTCATTGAAAGCGTCCGTTTGAGATCTTGTTTAAGTCTTTAACTTTTTGCACCTGTAAAGAAATTCACAGATTTGATTTATCATTTGCTTAAAAATTCAAATCTATAACAAAATAGTAACTTGACTGTGAGGGGCTCCAATAACCTGACGAGTTATAAAATCATCATCTTGCTTACTCCACAAGCTGAAACACTTGAGCATTGCTGGTAACCTGTTGGAATAGATCAAAGCTTTCTTTAGTAACATAGAGTAGGATTGGTTATTCGCTGTTAACCGGGAGAAAAGTAACTAGTGGTGTCCCACAAGGATCCGTTCGAGGCCCTGTCCTATTTATTTTATATGCTTCCGATCTGTTTTGCACCGTACAATCAAATTGCTTTTTTGTGCAGATGACACCAAGTTATACAATATTCCCTCGAGCAATGATAACACTTTACAATGCGATCTCCACAAAATATATGAGTGGTGAAGAATATGGTTGCTATACCTTTCAAGTACTCTGAGCGTCACGTTCTCCATATGGGCAAGAAAAAACCCCAGATTACAGTGCTGATCAGGCTATTTTACCGGTGTCTAGCCAATGTGATCTAGGAGTCATTGTTACGGACGGTCCGACGACCACATTGAACATACAACCTCCAAAGCCAAACGATGCCTATTCCTGATTGAGAGCTCATTGAAAGGCTGTCACCCTTGCACAGCTAGCTTACTGTACCAGACCTACGCAAGACCGATACAAGAAGTCGCTGAGCCTGTATGGTATCCAAACCTACAACGACACCGTTATTTGTTGGAAAATCTGCAGAGAAGGGCTACATGTATTCCTTACGGCACTCATAGCCCTACCTACGAAGAAAAATTGGAGCTGTTCGACCTGAAGCTGTTCGACTTCTGTGATCGGCGCCTGAGAGGGGGCTTTATTGCCACCTCCGTTCGCTGCGCGATTTATTTGGAACTGAACTTGCTTCGTTTTTTTTTTTTCCATAAACTCAAACCACCTACGTAGACATAATTTTAAGCTGTTGAAAGAGAAGTTCCGGACCGTGCCTCGTTAGCTCTTCCTTACGAGCAGGATTTTCGATGTATGAAATCATTTTCCCCTGGAGATAGTGAACGCATCATCGGTCAACAGCTTAAAAAAACTGTACGATGGTTGGTTGCGGCAAAGGCATCAGTAGTTAATATATATGCTTTATGCTTATTTTTCTAGTGACCGCGACTATGGTTTTTTTCATCGGTTTCGGTCAACGATTGAAACTATAACTTTCCTTCACTACGTTTCAGTTTACTTTAATTTAAACCATCTTCAGGTGTCTATAAATGAATAGGAAATGAGCTGCATATAATAAAAATAGGAATTAAAATACACAAAAAATAACAAAAAAACACAATTAAATAAAATAATTTTAAATTATAAATTGTATGTGTAAAGTAGAAATAAAACTATAAATGTATATAAAACTTTTAAACATAAGCTTAGTGATTTCATTTCCGTTTACTGAAAATGAATATAATAGAATTAAATCTACTGAGACAAAGAAAATAATACTAACAGGCCGTCTGGCCACTGGGAGCACCATCTCCTGTAGCTATGGTACACTGGATGGTGCTTCCGTGCTACGGTAAGGTCGTAGTCCGTACTGCCAGCGCCCGACGAGGGGCATATTTATCTTTTCACCTCCTGTATAAGGAGTTGGAAAGGTAAAATGTCACCAAAACGTCTGCTCGGAGCGTCGCGTGATTGTGCTGGTGGTGATGGAGCGCCTGCTCCTTTGCCCCCCCTCTGTCTTGCGGCGGTCCGTGCAGAGCCCCTGAATTTTGAAGCCTAGTTCAGGGCTTTTCCAGGCTTCCGGAACCCAAGGTGTCATACGTACCGTGCCGAGGGGTGAATGGCTCCACGACAGCGAGTCGCAAACGGTGTGCTCCGGATAACAGGCGCCCTCCGGTTCTATTTTGCCTTCCTGCAATATCCAGGCTCTGTTGTAGGTGACTGTTATTTCCTAGGATACTCGTGGGACATACATATGAGCGTTCTAACACCTTCCCCTTTAGAGCCGTCCAGCTCTCAAAACATGGTCGGTGCCATGGGTCCACCTCAAACCCAAATTAGATCGAGTCAGGAAAAGGCGGTGCAGCCCCGGTTCCTGACCATCGTTAAAAAGAGTGGTGGCGATTATGCTACAGTGAGTCCGTTTCTTATTCAAAAGAGTCTATTTGGCTTAGTAGGAGAGCTGAGAAAAATAAGTAAAACCCGCGAGGGCTTGCTAGTTGAATGTGCATCTGAGAAACAGTCAATCAGGTTGCAGAACCTAACTAGATATTTAGATGAAGACGTTTGTGTACAAGGACATAAAACTCTTAATGTTACAAGAGGGGTAGTTTACTGCAAAGATCTGCTAAATTGTACAGTTGATGAAATCCGTAATGAACTTGATAGTCAGGGTATTATCGATGTGAGACGAATTTCTGCAAGGATCAATGGAGAACTGAAGGATACCCCAAATCATATCCTAACCTTCAATGGAACGAAACTACCTGAAAAGGTTCGAATTGCTTTTTATTCTCTTCCTGTACGACTATATGTGAGAGCTCCATTACGTTGTTTTAGATGTCAGAAGTTTGGCCATACCTCTGCCAAGTGTGAGAGACAAGCAGTTTGCGTGTGTGGGCAACCGCTTCATGAAGGGTCATATTGTCAGACTCCAGTAACTTGTTTAAACTGTGAAGGTAGTCACTCAGCAAGGTCGAAAAACTGCCCTATTTATAAACAGGAGACTGCGATTCAAGAAATTATGGCGAAAGACCGAGTAGGATATGTCGAAGCAAAGAAAAAGGTAGCTGTTTATACTCCACAACCTAAAACATCTTATGCTCAGGCAGCGAGCATGAAACCAGAAGTAGATACGAAGAGTCTTGTTCAGGAGCTTCTACCAGCTTTAATTAGTGCTCTGAAAAGTGCCTTCAGTCTAGAGACTTCTGGCAAAGGAACTGTACCTTCTGCCTCAGTTCCTTCTAGTCATGTACAGGCGAATAAGTATAACCCATCTGCTGGTGTGTCAACTATAGAGTCATCATCAGAAGAATCTGTAGAGGCGCAATCATCTAATACCGAACCACTGAAACAGCCTGAGAAAAAGAGGAAGAAAGGGTGGCCAAAGGGTAGGCCCCGGAATGCCACCACATAATCATTTCTGTGATAGATAAGTCTGTGATACATAACTAGTCCCTTAATATATAATCCACCTTCGTTTCTTATATATATAGTTATTATTTATTTTATTGTTATACATATACCTTCTTGTTATTCTTTAGAACGTTTCTGTCCAAAATTTACCTACTTTTGTTCATTGTTACTTTATTTATTTATTATCTTTACTTGTTGTTGTTGGTCCTTTTTACCGTAGTGAATCTATTTTTTTTTTTTTATATAATCTTTTCCGACCTTTTAAACAATTGTTGATAAAAAATACACACATTTCTAAGATGCCTCAAACATCAAAATGTCAGAAAATATAGTTCATTGGAACTGTAATGGCTTGATATCTCACTGTTGTGACCTGAAGCTGTTGTTACAAGACCTTGACCCAATGTGTGTATGCCTACAAGAAACCCATCTGCGTCCTGGTCGGCAGTACTCCCTGAGAGGATACTCCATTGTGAGGAAAGATTTTTCTGGAGGTGAACGTGCCTGTGGTGGTGTTGCTATTATAATAAGAGACGGAGTCCGATTTGAGAATTTAAGTATTAACTCTCAGCTTCAGATTACCGCTGTTATGATCTCATGTCCCATTAAACTGTGTGTGTGCTCGATATATTTACCAAACGAAGAATGGCAGTATAACGACCTCCTGTCCATTATCACACAACTTCCTAAGCCATTCGTCCTGATGGGAGATTTTAATGCGCACAGCCCACTCTGGGGCTCTGCGCGGCTGGATACACGTGGAAACATTTTGGAAGAGTTACTTGAAAATAATGATATATCTTTACTCAACACTGGATCTCCCACACACCTCACAGCACGTTCTAGCACTTTCTCCGCAATAGACCTAGCCTTTTGCTCCACCAGCTTCTACACACGGATGCAGTGGAGAGCCCTGGAACATCTGTATAGCAGTGACCATTTTCCCTGTCTGGTTACCCTGGATGTCAGTAGGGTAAATACCGTAGTTCCATCCCATTGGGTGATGGGCAGAGCAAACTGGGAAGCTTACGAAGATAACCTTGCAGCACTGGATCCTGATCCTAACATATCATTAGAACTCTTCACTAACTACATAAGACAAGCAGCTGCAGCCAGTATCCCACAAAGCCGAGGTATGATCGTTAACCGCAGAGTTCCGTGGTGGAATACAGACATCCGCAACAAAGTCAGAGCGCATAAGCATGCCTTCAACGTCTTCAAAAAACACCCTACCACAAATAACCTTATAATATTTAAGCAAGCACGGGCAAGAGCGCGACGCGCAATGCTTGAAAGTAAACGAAAATCGTAGAGGGAATATGTATCGACATTGACTCCCAGTGCAACGGTCAATGAAATATGGAAAAAAGTAAGAGCCATTAGAGGCGGAAGAATATTCTCCCCCATTCCGCATCTCCGCTTAAATGATGGTTCCTTCGAAACCGACCCAGAACGTATAGCCAACCTTTTCGCAGACCACTTTGAACAGGTCAGCAGTTCCATAAACTATGACCCGGAATTCAGGCAATACAAACAGACTCATGAGTCCTATATTAACTTCTCAACCGAGAATGAAATGCCATATAATACTCCATTTCAACTCTCTGACCTGGATACTGCCTTAAAAAGTACTAAAAAGTCCGCCCCTGGTCACGATCAGATAAACTACGAGATGATTCTCCATTTGCCGGCCAACTTTAAATCCATCTTACTTAACATCTACAACAACGTATGGAGACGGGGTGAATATCCAAATGAGTGGAAGGAGGCAATCATAATACCCGTTGTCAAGGAGGGGAAGGATAACCAACAGACAGCCAGTTACAGACCAATAAGTCTTACTTGTTGTCTCGGAAAAATATTAGAACGCATGGTAAATGAGCGCTTATCCTGGTGGCTTGAAAAAGAAAATTTACTTGTCGATTACCAAACAGGTTTCCGGAAACATCGTTCTACCATTGATCAGCTAGCCTTTGTAGAAAATATTATACAAAACTCTTTTATGTATAGAAATCATACCATAGCGGTTTTCTTCGATATTGAAAAAGCATTTGATATGACCTGGAGGCACAATATTCTGCATCGGCTATATAAATGGGGCTTTAGGGGTCAACTCCCTATTATGATTGCATCTTTCCTATCTGACAGGTTCTTCCGAGTGAGAATAGGAAACACTCTATCATCTTCTCGCCTCTTGGAAAACGGAATTCCTCAAGGTTCTACACTGAGCTGCACGTTATTTGCAATAGCCATAAATAGCATTGCAAAGTCGACAAATCCTCAAGTCGAACGATGTCTTTATGTTGACGATCTATGCATAATTAGCACTGCTGCTACAGTTGGAGATGCTGTTCGTAAGCTTCAATCCTCAATTGACAAGATAACTCGTAATGCTTCACGGACAGGCTTCAAACTATCCACACTTAAAACTAAGTGCATCCATTTTTGCAGATTAAGGAGACCTCACTATGATCCTGTCTTGTTTTTAAATGGCAGCCCAATTCCTTGCGTACCATCAATCAAATTTCTGGGACTAACGTTAGATTCTGCGCTCAGATGGAGACAGCATATCGCTAATGTTATCACTAAGTGTAAAAAAACGCTCAACCTCATCAAATGCCTTTGCTCGACACGATGGGGCGCAGATGTAGATATACTCGCATTTATAAAAGTCTAGTGTTGTCTCGTATTGACTACGGCTGTGTAGTATACTCGTCAGCAAGACCATCAGCTCTGAAGCTTCTTGATCCCGTACACCATCTGAGTCTCAGATATTGTCTAGGTGCCTTTCGCACTACGCCAGCAATGAGCCTGTACTGCGAGTCTGGAGTTGAACCACTGGATGTGAGGCGTAATAAATTGATACTATCGTATATTTCATCTCTAAGTGCCCACTCACATCATCGGAACTTTAAAATTCTCATCAAGAATCAACACATTTACGCTCACTACACACTTAGGCAAAGCATAACGAGACCATTGGGCATACGGGCAAGAGAGCTAGTCCAAAACTTTGATCTACCTCAAGAACCACTGTTTCCATTTGCCTGTCAAGAAGTCCCGCCATGGCAGCTACCAACAATTGAACTTCGTACCGATTTGGCTCAGCTTTGTAAACGCGACGCTCCACCTATCCAAATACTGGCTCATTTTCATGACCTAATTGGACAGTATCCTGGAGCTTCAGTAATCTATACTGACGGTTCCAAAACTGAGACAGGCGTTGGTTGTTCTTTGGTCGTTGAAAATGTGTCACACACCTGGGCATTATCACCATTTACAACGGCCTACACCGCTGAGCAGTATGCAATTTGGCAATCGCTGGGGTACTGTGAGTGCTTCAGCATATCTCAGCCTTTTATAATAGTGAGCGATTGCTTGGCGGCATTAACAGCTCTGTCGTCTCGTTGTACTGAGGATCCTCTTGCACAAATGACTCTGCAGACATTGAAGGCGTTAGCTGATAACAACATCAGAATAATTTTTGTATGGGTACCTGGGCACACTGGAATTCCAGGAAACGAAACTGCAGATATTGCTTCCAAAAGTGCTGCTCTTTCTCCTATTATAGATGTTCCTGAAATTAAACTCGACGACCAAAAACGAATGTGTACCAAACGGATGTTGGACGTCTGGCAGCATCGCTGGCAAAATGTAAACACACAACTTCAGCGGATCAAACCCAACGTAGCTCCATGGAAACCTCCACTGGAACTGAATCGAGAGCAAAGGGTTCGTCTACATCGACTTAGAACGGGACATACCTCCATAACACACCCGCACCTATTACTTGGCCGCGATGCTCCAGCCTGCAATATGTGCCACGAACCTTTAACGATACCCCGTATTCTACTAGAATGCCGCGAAACTGAACACCTCCGCAACTCTTTTAACCTTACAATAAATCTAAAGGATTGTCTGTCGGAGCATCAGAACATAAAAATGGTTATGCTGTTTCTCAAATCCACAGGTTACTACTGGAGAATTTAAACGACGTGTTGTGCTTTTGTGTAGGTTACCTACATTACTCTTCTTTCCCTCACACATTTATTTACATAAGCACCTCTCTGTCCGATATTACTTACATTGTGAGATGTACAAATAACTTGGACCTACCCTGATGTGTGAAGTTAGCTGAACAAGCGGCCAATAACCCTGGCAGTTGACGCCGCTTAAAAACACAATAAAAAAAAATAATACTAACAAACCTACTTACGTTTTGTTTGCGAAACAGCCTCTACGCGTTGAGAGGGCTGAATGACCAGTACGGCGTTTTTAAGACATTATAAAATACACAGATGTTCTTAAACTGGTGGGAAAGTTTGAAGGAACAATAGGGGTGGAAGCTTTTGTATCTATCTATATATACATAAATATGGTTTGTTAGATTATTCCAAAATGCAGGAACCCTACTTTATCAAATTATTATATATATCGCCTAATTGATTTATACCTGTTCTGAAATTTAATGAATTTGGGTGATTCTTAATATGAATTATTTCATTTATATTTCTTTTGTGTTGGTTACATTAATTACCAGTTAATATTTTTGGATTGTCGAAATTAAATTTATGCCCTGTGTATAAGCTATGTTTTGTTAGAGCCGAAGACTCCTTCCCATTCAGCGTATCGTATATACTTATGATTATATATCCTGTTTTTTAAATATTGTCTTGTTTGCCCACTATATAGTCCGTCACAGTGTGTTCAGTCAATTTGATAAACGGTATTTGTTATATTATGTGTTTCTGCTTTGGTTTGAAATTAATAAAGTATCTGTATGTTGAGTTTGAAGGTCTGTCAGCTATTTTGATTTTGTATGGTTTAAGACAATTTTGAATTTGTATTTTATTTATTGTCGGATTATATGGTAAGCTAATATATTTACTTTCTTCTTTATTTGATTGGTTATTTTTACGATTATTATTACACAAAGTATTAATTCTATTTCTTATTGTTGGATTAAAAAACTTTGGTGGCTGTTATTAATAAGTGTCTTTTTTACCTTATTTATACTATTATGGCGATTATTAGGGTCAGTAAAATGAATGGCTCTATCAATAAGTCCTGTTTCCACACTTTTCTTATATTTATTTGGACCAAACGAGCTATAATTCGGATATCTTCCAGACCATACTTCTTTTGTGTACCAACTTGTACTAATATTTCCTGAATTGTGATAGAAAATGGATATGTCAAGAAAATTAATAGATTTATTCTTATCTTTTTCTATTGTAAATTGTAACCTAGGGTGATAATTAAATTTGTTTAAAATAAGTTCCGTACTATTTTTTGGTATACACATAGAATACAGTCATCTACATATCTCTTGTAGAAGATAGGTTTTTCGATCAGTGAATTTATAGCAGTTTGTTCCAAATTTTACATAACTAAGTTTGCTATGGTAGCAGATATGGGCGACCCCATTGCTATACCAAAGATTTGTGAGTAATATTGATCATTAAAATTAAAATACGTTGAACTTAAGTATAATTCAGCAGGTTCACAAAATGCTTCTTTGGTTAATGATGTATATTGTTCTATTGCATTCCATTCCAAAGTTTATGTTTCAAAGTTTTATACAGGGTGGGCCAATAGTGCGTGGACGGAGGATTGTGGGCTTACTAAAAAATATTTCAAAAATCTGTCACTTGACTAAGGTAGGGACCCTTGAGAACTATAACGTAAAAATATTTTCACTTAAATTTTGACGTTCATACAGGGTGATTCATATCAAACTTACATTTTTTTGAATGGAACCCCCTATATATTATTGCATATTTGGATTCCTTGGTCAATTCTATTGTGACTTTATGTATCATACATGGAACTTTAAACGAACCGTTTAGGCGCAAATCACCATTTTTGGTATAAGTAGGTATCAGAAAAAAATTGAATATCGCAGCGATTATAAAACTTAGAAGGCCTTGACTTTGCGGTACGACTAAGCATGAAATGCGTCACCTTATGTCAGACGGCTAAATTTGAATTCTTTGTGTACTTGGAGAAATCGTAGGATAAATTAAGGAAACTTCAATCACAGATAACTTGATTTTTTCAAATGGGAATGTCTATTTTGATTTAAAGAATCAAATGTAAAATTTGATTACCTTTCTAACGATATAGCATTCTTGATATCAATATCTTTTGGTTTTCATTTTATTTCAAATTTTCAGTCAAATCGGTATTTTTCAACTTTCCTGCATGCAAGCAACCTAGCAGGCCATGAAAAATAAACAAAAGCTCGTTAATATGGAAGAAAGCAACTAACTTAGTAGAAAAATGCAAACTAACTAGAGCAAAGAGGCAAGATTACGAAAATTCCTTACAACATATTAGCTCTAACCAGAAACAACAGCGGTAACAAGAACGCTCATTTTTCACAGCCTACTAGCTATTAGCTAATTTCCAAAGTCAGTAAAACAAATATCTAATCAAAGGAAAACTACTAGTGATTGTTGCTGGCAGTAGAATATCTATGTCTTCTGAATAAATTTGAATAAATTTTCACATTTAATGCTATAAAAAAGTAGCCATTTCCGTAAGTCAAAAGTAATGATACCTCTGACTGGAACCCTTCAAATTCTTCAGTAGGTACTTCTACTTATTAGCAAAATCGCGGAAAATGAATTGCAGTCAGTTTGAATTGTAAAACATAAGTTAGTTTGCAAAAAACTACATAAAATAATCACAATTACAACATAGCGTAATTAGAAAATTCTAGCAATTATTTCAATAGATGTTCGGAATGCTCCAGTTGGCGATATCTTTACTTTTGACTGAACTAAACGGAAATGAATATTTTTTATCCCATTAAATGTGAAATTTCATTCTAAACTTAGACTGTAAGCAAAAATCGCTGACAATTTTCCTTTTGTTTCAAAATTTTTAATCGTTTTGGAAAGTTGTCAAGCTCTAGTAGACCTCAATAGCTAGTAGGCTGTGAAAAACAAACGCTTCTATCATACCCCAGCTACTCATTGACATTAGATATCTTGCCGCTGTGGTTTCCGGTTAGAGCTGATGTGTTGTAAGGAATTTTCGTGTTCTTGCCTCGCTACTCGAGTTCGTTTGCATCTTTCTACTAAGTTAGTTGTTTTCTTCCATATTAACGAGCTTTTGTTTATTTTTCATGGCCTACTAGGTTGCTTGCATGCAGGAAAATTGAAAAACACCGATTTGACTGAAAATTTGAAATAAAATGAGAAACAAAACAGATTGATATCAAGAATGCTACATCTTTAGAAAGGTAATTAAATTTTACATTTGATCCTTTAAACCAAAATAGGCATTCCCATTTGAAAAAATCAAGTTATCTGTGATTGAAGTTTCCTTAATTAATCTACTGATTTCTCCAAGTACAAAAAGAATTCAAATTTAGCCGCCTGACCTTAGGTGGTGCATTTCATGCTTAGTCGTACCGCAAAGTCATGGCCTTCTAAGTTTTATAATCACTGCGATATTCAATTTTTTTCTGATACCTACTTATACCAAAAATGGTGATTTGCGCCTAAACGGTTCGTTTAAAGTTCCACGTATGATACATAAAGTCACATTAGAATTGACCAGGGAATCCAAATATGCAATAATATATAGGGGGTTCCATTCAAAAAAATGTAAGTTTGATATGAATCACCCTGTATAAACGTCAAAATTTGAGTGAAAATATTTTTACGTTATAGCCCTCAAGGGTCCCAACCATGATCAAGTGACAGATTTTTGAAATATTTTTTAGTAAGCCCACAATCCTCCGTCCACGCACTATTGGCCCACCCTGTATATTCATTTAAAGTTAGTTATATTTCTACTTACACATACAATTTATAATTATTTTATTTCATTGTGTTTTTTTTTGTTATTTCTTTTTTGTATTTTTATTCTTATTTTTATTATATACAGATCATTTCCTATTCATTTATAAACTGAAGATGGTTTAGATTAAAATAAACTGAAACGTAGTGAAGGAAAGTTATAGTTTCAATCGTTCACCGAAACCCATGAAAAATAACCATTATTAATATAGTGCTCATTACAATTATAACTTTCTTTTGGGTTCATAGCTTTTTAGCTCAACTCATGTACTTGTTATAATAATAATAATCTGTATTCACTCGTAGTTACTGACAGTTTTATTGTCAATTGAGGTGGAGTTGAGGCATGTCTTAATGATATAGTAGTATATCCGTAGGCATTATTCTATTCGAGATTTCCATACGATTACTATTCCAGAGAGCAATGCATTCTAAAATAGTGCTGTATATGTAGTTTAACGTCTCGATAGTGCAATATACAAATTGAAGAGCAGCCAAACAAAATATCCATCCTGTGCTCGCCTGGTCTTTTTACAAAGCCGTGCAAGTACTCGCTGCCATTGGTAGACCGCAGAATGACAAATGGCTACGTTTATTTCTACATAATACGTTCAAACTCGGTTTAAACAGTATCGCTTCAGAGCCAGTGAACATTTGCTGAACGCGAAGATACCCTTTAGATGAGGAAAAAGTGAATGCCAATTTTTATTTTTGTATAATATTGATGTAATGTGGAATGAAGCTTACTTATCGTAATGTTCCTTATGCAGTTATTCAACTTTTGCCTCACAATGAAATATGAATATATCTATGTGCAAATTTTAGTTCATAAAATGTTCGCCCTAAATCGGCAATAATCATACAAATTCTGAATCTCTACTAAACTAAGTTATAATTTTCTGGTGCTTAGACATAAAATCAGAAAGTTTCTTAAAAGAAAAAAGCCAAAGCCAAATGAAACGCAATTCTCTGTTGGCGCATCATTTTGTTAAGAGTAACAATCTAAAGAACTTTTACACATCCTACCAAAGCATGTCCGCATGTGACTCATTGAACGATTTTGTCTCATATACAAGGGTTTATTTGAAATCTTTCCACCATGGATTTATCGAAAAGCACTGATTAACAAAAACGCCAAGAAACATCAGAGAGGACAATTTTTTAACCAAAGATTTCTTCCCCTGTACCTTCTGTCCTCCAGAGTCATCCAATTGGAAATTTTGAATATTCAGGAGTATTTGTTAAAACGTATGTCAAGGTTCTTTACTTTGAAATTATAAATATTTTTGTATCTCAATTTCTTCAGATATAAAGCGATAGAGAACAGAGACACACAAAAATATAACTTTTTATTGCAGTAAGTATTCAAAATGTTGCCCTCTATTGGCCAAATGATGTAGGCGACGTTACCTTTCTAAAAACAGTTGTAAAAGCTTCAGGACTTCAATATACCTTTGAAACAAGCTATTAATAAGTACACCTTGTGATAAAAAAAACAGTATATGGCACTGGGTGGAAGAGGGTAAAAAGAGGGGGGCGTAGTTTCTAGTTAAAAAGTTTTCCGCCTTGACACGTCTTTTTATGTGTCTCGGCGTTTTTTTGTGAATCACAGGTTTACGGTAATTCCGAGGTAGGAAGTTTTCAAATGGTATGTGTTTATATTATTTATATATATAGACGTAGAACTTCCCTCCTATATTAACAAAAAATCCTACACAACTGGACTGTCCTTTGCACTGGGAGCTATAAGCGCACATTTTTTGAAATCTTGGAAATACAGCAAAAGTCCATTAAGCTTTTAAATTAGGCAATTGTTTGGAGTGTTTCGGCTTCGTTTTTGACGATTTTTGCAGCAGTTATGATGAAAAGCGTTTAATGGGTCAATTTGAATGCGAAATTGTGACTCGATTGTTCTTAATGGACGTTTTGTAAACTGAAATGTACAATTGAAGTGGAGCAGACGAATATTAACAGCAGCTGAATTCAACGAACTTCATTCGCTGGTGCTGGTGTGAGACAAAACAACAGTGCTCTATGGTAATGGACTAGTATCATGGGTTTGAAAACAATGACTGAATCATTATAACCTCTTGATGTGTCTACAAAAATAGTTGTGTGGAGCACTTCGTAACTCTCTGCATCATTTTGTTTAGTAGTATTCCATTTTAAAGTTTGAATAAAAGGATTCAAATTTAGTGCAGTGCCTTGCTTGCTGTCTTGTCAACTCCCAAATCGCGATATTGGAGCAATTTTCACGAAGCAAACTACTGTTTTGTGATTTGTCTTCCCTCGAAGGGGGTGCCCCGTGAGTTTCATTTCTTAGCTGTGTCAAATGGAGGAAGGTTCTGTGAGATAAAGCTTTGTTTTGTAAATTTTGCAGTTTTTTGTCAAGCGATGTTAAACCTAACCTCATGCTTTCATAAATTTCCTGCCTCAGAAGCCTCGAAGCCTTCTTTGCCTTTAGTTATAGTGCGGTGTATGATTGATTCCAATAATTTGAAAAGTTTACACATTTTCACCATTAGTGGATACTAATTGCACGTTACCCTAACTGCCGTGTTATCTTTACCTGCCATGAACCTTTCAATCAATTAACAGCCACGTTAGTAAAGTCTCCTTCACTGGCAGCATATTATCTAAAATAACATATTTCTTCAAATGTGTAGACAATCTACATATTCTGTGCTCTTCCAAGAAATACAGAACAGCCTAAATGGGCGTTCACTCCAATTGGAAAAGGAGATATAGCTAAAGGGGGTGCACATTACTGTTGAAAATATATAATTTTTATGTTGCTTATTACCAGAAAGGTTATTAAATGTTTTAAAACTTAGTTGTCAGTTTTCATTTTTTTATCACTGTATTGATTCAGATTCTGATACTGTTATTTACACCATATCCACATCAACATTAGATTATCCGAATCGCCCTGTCCACTCTATCTATCTGTCTTCTCGTCCTTGTTGGTTATGAGAAACTAACTTGAAAAAACGTAATTAAAATACTAATAAAGAATACTGTACAATAAAAAGGGAAACAAGTCTCCACAGCGAATGACGTGCAAACTGTTACTGATAGTGACGGCAGTCGGGAGAGATTGACTGATCACAGCGGCGTCGCGTGGCGTCAATACAAAGAGATATCATATTTTCCTTTTATTTAGATGTCGCATGAATAAAATATACAAACAATGTAACAGGTTAAAAAAATAATAATTCTTAGTTAAAAAAAGTTGTAAACGTATCTGTTAGATATTATATTCACGATCAATTCTCCTAGTCGCACTCAGAATCGTTAATCGCGACGCGCAACAATATCCTATTTCATATCGCGAACAAGATGCGTTTAGGAAACCGCATCACTCGCCGACATAAAACAGCAAACTGGACACAGTGGTTATCTATAGAGCTCAACCAATACATACGTTCAATAATTGAAATTGGATTTAATTATTTGAATAAGTTTTCTCAGAATTTTAATTTATTATGGGAGATCTTGAACTTTTTTAAATAAAAGCGTATTACAGTCCTTTAAAGGGATGCGACGCATCATCCGCATCAATTGACGCTACGCCGCTGACTGATCATGAACCTTAACCTAGATCACGGACTACGGTTACCGAATCACGAATCAATAAGACGGAGATGTAAGACAAGAAATATGTTTTCGCAAGATCTCGGTGTGAAAGGAACCGGGAATGGGCCAGTGACAGAAAGGTTTCCTCTCCACGACAGTTTTAGTTCCCGTAAGGGAACCGCCTATTGTTGACATAACAACTTTCACCCGCCTGTATCGCCAGTACCTCACATACGTCTGGCGGGTCCTTGTAATATTCGACGTCACATCCCTCTACCCCGATCACCGTTGGACGCGAAAATATTCAGTTCTGTTCCCTTTAGTACGCAGTGCTGGACCGAAACCTCGTGAAAAAGTCCTTAATATACATAAATGAAGAAAAGAAGATGAAAACAAATATTTTGAATTCAAGAAATTTTTAAAAATATATTTTAATTATTTACGAATACCAAGTAATGCATTTAAATCGTTGCTCGAAATTATTGGTCGACGACTGAGTAGAACTTATTGTACTCATGAACCTATTTCTTCTGGGTAAAGGCTTGGTTTAACCTTGAGATATTTGAATACAACAAACCACACTTGGATCATCAGTTAGTCGACAATCATCAAAGATATCCTACATCCCTTAATTACTATTCAACCGTGCATTTAAAAGATACTTTTAATTGGTGAATATTGGAAAGAAATCAAGGTATTTGGCAGATTGGATTTGATCTCAAACTACCTCAAACCGCATACCTACAAATTTCTTCTTCTTCTTCTTCTTCTTCTTCTTCTATCTTTATGCTTCTGTGTTTTTCGTACACTTGCCTAGCACATGTGGTAAAGTGCAGGAGGGTCTGGCTCTAAACCATTTCCATAGATCTCTAATTTAAAAGCTTCTTCTTAATCAAATGTCCAAACTATTATTATAATTACATAAAAAGATGAATACCATGCATTAAACTGTACCGAGCATGTAATACATATCAAATATCAGAATTAACAAAGATTCAAAATACTGAAATGTACGTGTTATAAAGGCCCTACAAGATTCAGTTTCCCCAAATTTGTAGACAAACTCTGTACGCAAAAATAGGATTCATGTGAATGGACTTGGATATGTTAAGAGCAAACACCGATTTCGGCCAATGGACGGAAAATATGGCCAAAACGCGTTTTGGCTGCTACCATGTTACCAATGTCCGAATTATCGCTTTCCGACTGTTTAATGTAGCCCAAAACGTGTTTTGGCTCAACTACGATTGCCAAAACGCGTCCTGTTCTACTGCGATTGCCATAACGCGTGGTGGATTTTGTGAGTGTCTCAGCTTGTAAACGATACCTCTGGAGCTAGTGTATTCATTTAGTATTTGATCTTTGTGCGGGTCAGACAGTAGCTAGAGAGTGCCATGGAAGACCTAAGGTTATGTTTTAATGACGAACTGCAAAAAGTCATAAGTGGTAGCAATTATCATTGTAATATTTGTACAAGAGAAAGATACGACCAAATACTCACAGAGGTAAAGGCGGCAAAAGCTTGTAAAAGTAACGGTGATACAATATCTTCGGAATAAAATTGGCTATATCGAAAATGACCCACGAGTTATTTGACTCTCCGCTCATGTGGGAGCTGGACATAAGAGATTGTGAGGTATGTTTCTTTCAGTTTTTTTTTCACGGACCTAAGATCTACAAGTGCTTTTATTCATTTTAGTTATGGATTCTAATTTCATAGGAAATATTGTAACACAACACGGCAAATAATTGAGATTTATTTATTCGTAGTAGAATACAGAACGAGTTCTGGCAATCGTAGTTGACCCAAAACGCGTTCTGGGCTACATTGAACAGCCGGAAAGTGATAATTCGGACATTGGCAAAACGGTATCAGCCAAAACGCATTTTGACCATATTTTCCGTCCATTGGCCGAAATCGGTGTTTGCTCCTAACCCAGTAAACACTCATACGTTAGTTAAACGTTATTTAATCACTGACACCTTTTCATTTTTACGTTACTTTTTTACGTACAATCAACTTAAAAATGTCGCGGTTTCTAACGTTACAAGTAACGTATAAATTTACGTTTTATCCAGGTTTTAAAAAAGCGATCATTATACGTTTAAAAAAGTTCAATTTGTAACCCTTTTCGAAAACGTTTAAAAGTCGTGTATTTGCAACGTTAATAAGATATTGTTTTTGCCCCAATTAAAACATTATTCTGAGGTAGTATTTGAATTGCTATTAATAATGCACATAATTTTTAAAGCGTATCATAGATAAAACGCAACGGTTGTTTTTTTAACGTATTTATTGAACTCTCATTAATAAGTAGATACATCAAATTAGAAGGCTGCTTATAAAGGAATATACATATAATATATAACTTAAAATGAAGTATATACACAACTTTAAGGGCGCTTATAAAAAACGCAATGTAAAATTTTTGTTTTGTTAAAGTTGCTTGTTTTGTTACTTTTCTTTGTACTTGACGTTTCGAGAGAATCTTAAAATGTGGCATAATTGACAATTACCTAAAAGTAGAGCATTTTCATTGAATATAGAACAAGCCTAACTATTTATTTTTCATGACCGCCACCACAATATGTCCGGCGTTAATAAAAATTAGGAAATCACAGTTTCAATTTTGCGTTAATCCAAATCATTATAAATACATGAAAATAAACCAGTACAGATTAATTCCTTCAACAGTATGAAACAAAATGTAAAAAAGCCAAATAATAATCAGGAAGCATGATAATTACAATGCTACTATTAAGAAACGGTTATAAGTACTCCATATGAGTTGAGAAGAAAAACCAGAACAAACGCACGCCACCAAGCGACGAGTTGTGATAGCATAATTTGCATCTCTGAGGTCCACAGCAAAACTTTAGCATTAGGGACATTCGCGTTTTCATCTCATCAAATTAGTTAGTCATGTAGATGTACTTACCAAACGCAAGACCTGTACTAAACAGCTGAAAACTTAGGAAGCGGAGAACAGTTGTTCACTCTACAACAACACGGGTGAAAATGGCCGCCGCCAGTACTGATGTCACGACATGCACGCACAGCCTGGCTCTTTCGGACCAATCGCATTGCTCCGTTTAGAAACTACGTTATTATAACGTTGTACCTGAACGAGCAATGCACGTTATTTTCATCTGCTATTATAACGGTTTGTATAGCTTATAGAGGATTAGCAATATAATGTATATTTTTTTTGTTGTCTGACGCTTGGCCAGATTTTGCTCCTAAATTAATGATTTAACCAAACGTTACTTCAACATTGAAACTCTATGGACTGCAGAATGATTATGACTCAGAACGTTATTTTAACGTCTGAATACATCATTTTTGTCACACTTTATTTGTGTGGTACACAACGTTACTCTAACGTGAAAGTCAGCCACCATTGAATTATGTATTTAATTAAACGTTATTATGACGCTTTAATCAAACGGTATAATTTTACACCAAAATCAAACTGTTAACATTCTAACGTAAACGTTTTATCAACCATTCACACGTTTAAATTACGTTTAAGTAACGGATATGTGTTTACTGGGAACAGATATATCTAGGGGTCGTATTCATAGACGACACTTAAGGGTTCCTTAATAATTGAGGGTCCTTTAAGTAAGGTTTTGTGTTTCGAAACCTTACTTGAGGGTCCCTTACGCAAGGCTCCATTGGATAATACTCAACTAACGAAATGACAACATGACATTTCGTTGCAGTCAAGGCTATTTTGTAAGTTAATTTTGGAGTGCGGTGTTGTCAGTTTCTATCACATCCGGAAAAATGTCCGGCACAAAACACGAAATACTGGCACAAAACAAAAAGGGACAACATAAAATCAAAATGCGTAGACATAGACGTAACAAATTGACTTATATTGGAAATATGACAACGTCGCCAAATGAATCCCGCTTCCCGCTATATCGTAGATGTTGTCTAGGAAACAGATACACAAGGAAAGCCACAGTTGAGGGTCCCTCAAGTAGTCCTTGAGTGTTACTTAAGGAAATCTTAAGTATTACTAAAGGGACGACTATAAATATGGTCCTAGATTATACGATAGAATCAGTACAAATACTAATCGTATACAGAAAATCGTGTGCATGTGAATTAAGCTTTACGCGGTGTTAAATATAGTTAGTATTATTTAAACTGATCTTTAAATGATTATATTCAGTAATAATCTCAAAGAAAAAATATAAGTAACTTCCTGGAACAGAGCTGAATGCAGTATCCTGTTCTATTACACAACGTTTCCGAGCAGTTACAACTACCTTTCTTTCCCAGAACTTATACATACAGTTTGTTTAAGGTGCTCCAACGCAAGGAACTTTCTCTGTGCTGGCAAAGCGTAGCAGTAAAATTAATTTTCTCTGGAATACGGCGGGAATAAAATAACAGGAAAGATTATTCTAGCGCCAAGTTGAAATTTTCATTTGGCCGCGGGTCTAGGCGGATTTTTAAAATGATTTCGCTGTTTGCATTTTAATTTCTATCCCAGTGGCCAACGCGGAAACGCAGCTCGGTTGCACGTGATGGAGGTCTCCATTTTCAGGTGTTGTCGCTGTATAATCGCTAAATACAGCAGAAATGCATTAGGAGCCTCACGGATAGCCACGATTGCCGTCGGTTTTGGTATGCAAATAAGGATTTTGCACTCCAAGAAACATGTCCCTATCTTCGTCTTTATTAAGGATAAGTACCATAGTGGATATACAAGGATGTGTACTTCATTCCGTCAGAAAGTTCCAGGTAGTGTAGGCGTGGATTTCAAAGTAATTCGAGAAGTCCTTTTTATCGTTTTCTGTGATATTATTTCAATTGTTGCATGCAAAAAAAAAGTTTTAATGAAAAACTTCAGCCCACAGTTTTGGCCAAAAAATTAATATAAGTCACAATGCGGTACTTAAATTCGTTAAAGATGTACATCTGATTGGCTAAGAGACATGGTTGAACTATAACGTGGTACATGGCCCTACGATAAGCCAGTGGCCCTATTAGCTAAATAATCAGTTAAAACAATATTAGCAATTGAACTAGGGGGTGAAAGGCGAGAAAATAGAGAAATAAATATTATGAAGGAAATATGGCCCCCATTAATTACAATTTTGTGAGTGAACAGTGTAAATGGACTCACCTGGAAAATCGAAGAAAAATTCATTTGGCTAATTTCATCTACTAGCTGCTACGTAACTCTAATCCCCATAACCTGTCTCACAATTTCGTTCCACGTTTTAAAGTTTATTCGAACCACATTTCTCGAAAGATTGTTTATATTCAATGCTGTTAAATTGAACAATTGATTGTTTGGTGAATTTCAAGCTTACAATATGAAGAAATGTTAGTACAAACTTGAGCGTTTTGTATGTACAGGATGTTCTATGAGGAGTAGACTATACAGCTCATTTCGAACAAAAAAGGTCATTTAAAGTAGAGTGCGATTTTCAACTGTTTCAGAGATATTTAATTTTATTTCATTATCTGATTTCCCGCGACTTCGGCGCCCGATGTTATGTAGCAAAATGCTAAAAATACAGAGTTTGTAAAGGCATATAGCATATAGTATAGATCTCCATTTTCAAGTGTTGTCGCTGCATAGTCACTAAAATGAAAGCATTAGGAGCCTTACAGATAGCCGCGAATTGGTACGCAAATAAGGATTTTGCACTTCGTGTCTATGTCTTTATTAAAGGTATACCATAGTACATAGATAAGGATGTGTACTTTATTCTGTCAAAAAGTTTCGGGTACTGTAATGAAATTTAAAATAATTTCAAAAAAGTCTGTTTTCTAGTTTTCTGTGACCTTATTTCAATTGTTGCAGGCAGAAAAAGTTTGAATGAAATATTTCAGCTAACAAAATTGGCCACAAGACTAGTCGTAATTTGATACCTAAATTCGTTAACCAGATTCATCTGATTGACTAAGAGGTATCGTTGGATACTTACAAAACTATATGTCACAGTAGACGCAATAATCACCTTCAACCTAACCCACAAAACTAAGGAGTGTGAATCGCTTAACATGGAAGATAGAAGAATATTCCGTTTAGCGAATTTCACTCACAAGCTGCTAAGTAACCCTAATTCCCCTAACCTAGCAGGTCATTACTTCGTTACACGTTTTAAAGTCCTGCCTAGAAACATCAGGGATATATCTGCTTGTCTTAATGACAATAAAGACTTTTTATTATTATTATTTTCGAAAAATTAGGTTGCGAGTGTACTACCTACTGACACTACTCTGACTTCTAAAAACTGCAATGCATTCCCTATTTTGCCGTTGCAATAGACTGTTGCTAAAATATAATGATTCATATCAGGGGTCATCAACCTTTTTCAGATGGAGGGCCACACTCAAAATAATGTTTTTTACGCGGTCCCACAATCAAATGTATTTTAAATAGTGATTTTAGATACCTAACATAAGAATATAAATATTATTAAAAATAAATATATCAACAAATCATATTTTATTGACATGCCGTCATTACAATAATGTCAGAGAACAAAAATTCTACAATTTTTAGAAGGGGGAAAAAGACAATACAATTCCAATTACATATATTTGTATAAATATGTGCTTTTTATTTTTGAATATATTGTTTGATAATTCATTGAATTCATTGAAGTCTGGTTGTGCTGGGGATACAGAGATCCAACAAGTTTTCTAAATTTTTATCCGTCAACCTCGTACTATTTTTTGATTTTATGAGATGCATTCTTGAAAATGTTGATTTTAAGTCTGGTAGATGTTGTCGTGGAGTTAAAAGGTGGGCCACACTTGAGAAATAGTCAAGGTAACCTTAAGTACTGCTCAAGAGACGGCTATAAATACGACCCTAAGATCCAGATTATACTCTATCATACAAAAAGTGCCGAAGTAACTATCCAGTTCTGATGAACATCCAGACCCAGAGGTCACTTTCGCGGTCTTACACACAAGTTGAGATTATAGAAAGCATCTGGTACGAAAACATTTCGTCAATACCAAAGGTTTCTGGGAAAAGCTTCAGTACCCTATTCACCGTCAGAAACCATTTTTCATCATTCAGCCTCCTTATGACCTATGTCCTCTCCTACCATCCTGCGGGGTTATGGGAACATCAATTTGAATAGTCGTTGATACTTTGAGGACCATCACCAGCCGCCTTTCTTTAGGGGAGCGGCTGACGACCTATCACATTTAGAGTTTTCGAATGAAACCTTCACTCATGAGACGTACTTCAAAGTTCCTCGACTAACTAAGCCTGTTAGATACGTTCGCGGAACTATTGCATCACCTACTGATGCTAAGACAGGAGTTTTTCAGCCATGAAGATTGTCTTCTCCCCGCACTTCTTTTTTCTTCTTTTATTAGTTGTAGAATATAGTACCTTTCTCCATGCGTACCATGACCTAGGTAAGGAAGGTTTCCCACGTTTACAGTGTCTAAATAGAGTACCGAGCAGAAAAAACGCACGTTTTCACCAATCTGTCATAACTCAGAATGATCTGTGAGGTAATATTCTTACTCAGCTTCTGAAAGTTGGTCTCTTGAAAGCTTCCTCTAACGTACCTCTTTATAGCACTCGCGGTAAGAAAAAAGTTAGATTCTGCTTTCGCGGTTGACTCGGTATGGAAAGCTATGGTGCTAGAAACCTACAGTGACAGATTCAGAACGTTATGACTTTTTCTTTAGTAAATAAATAGTGTTCCTCAAAAACGTTGTCGCACATACATCCTTGGCTTAGTTATAGCCTTCCAATTTCTTATCAGGGCTTCAGGCGGCCCTTTTTGTCCATCTCGTCGGCCCGAGAAGTGGATGCTTGTAGTGTCGGCTGGGCGCTAGTCCGCATATAAAATTGTAAAATATCGCCAGCTTCGACCGGCTGTGCCCCTTTCCGAATCAATTTCTGTTTTTGCGCCACCTCTCGGTTATTTATCGATAATATAAATTGTGAATGACCGCGTGGAGTTGGAATACAAATATGGCGAGCACTCTGTGCTAGGCAGCCATTGGAAAAGATAGAAATATTGGAGCGGGACTTTATGGATTGATTAATTCGTCGAAACGCACTCACTCGGGAAGTGCTTCTGGATCCCGTGGAGAGAAAACGCGTTGTTTAATTCATTCTTTAGCGTATTTTTATTTATAAGGGGTTTTTACTGCAACCGCCACTAATTCGCCACTTTTTTTATTTATTTACTTATTTGCTTTTACACGTGCTCAATAGGAAAAAACCCAATTAGGGATCCGTGAGGATACAATGAAGCAGTGCTTTAAAATTACAGATAAATATACAATAATCGTATATTGTTTAACGAGCGGTAATGACTGCAATAACTCACGCAGTTGAAGTCTGTATCACGAGCCGTAGGAGAGTGCTGTAAATCGATAAGTGAGTTATCCCATTACCGCGAGTTGAATACTATACTTTGTCTACGGCCGAGGCAATTAATAGATTAAAACACATAAAACACAAAAGATCTCTACGCTTAGACAGATTAGATAAATTGAAATGACTTAAAAGAATGTCATTGCGGAAGCTGTTGGGTGGATATACGTCATCAACTTTGAACCACAAGTACATGGCAAGCCTTCTTTGGATCTTTTCTAGAAATACTATGAAATGAACCTCCTCTCAAATGTAAAGCTGTCATCGCCTTCATTATATCGTTATTTCAAGATGATATGTTGGCCTTGACTTGTCATTGTAGTGTTTATACAACACTTAAGAAGATATGTGACAAAAAGCTAAACTCAAATAAGTTCTACTGTCTGTCAGCTGCGTCGGGAAGCAGATTTTTGTTTTATTCGACCACACTTTTTACTGGGTCGATATACTAAGATCTTGAAGGTCGCAGCGTCCATTTGTATTGCTGACAACGTCAAAATAAGAATCACGGTATCAAACACCTGTTTTGCATGTAGCAGGTATACCAATGCACAGAATAAGTTTATAGTACCGCTAATTCGTTTACCAAAACATAATGATTTTTTGGCATTTAAGAGAGATGTGTATGATATTGTCATATATTTTTGTAAAAATTGTGGAATCTGGACTTGAATGAACTTTTTTATTATTTTATAGCAAAAATACTAATTTCTGATGCCAACCCTTCAAAAAAAAAAACATGTCGGTATCTTAGGATTACGATTCTATTCTGTTATGTAATATGACACAAGACGAGAGAAGACTGCATCTTATTTGAGGAGCGATCATACAAAATGCAATAAATTCAGTTTTAACAGTTTTGAGTAAATCATGGAAATGGTTTACTACAAATGTCTGAAATATTTAGTGAAATGGCTTTATGTTATTTTATGTGGATCAGAAGGGACATTTATGAGCTTACTGATAATTTGCTTTTTTTGATTACGTATGACGAGCTATATGTGAGAAAAGAATAGATTTATTACGTTTTGTTTGAGTCAGATGGATTTATTGCGGTTTGTTTGATTATTAGCAGGAAGTATTGCGTTTAGTGTGAATAATTTTTTTACAAAATATTGATAACTGCTCAAAATAATTAGAGGAACACTTATTAACGTCTCAATAACTTTTTCAATTGCAACAATATACAAATGTAATAACACTTATTTAAAAGATTTACATTTTCTTCGAATAAATTTGCTAAATCAAAACAAATTTTACATGACACTTTCAAGATTACGGCACCAATTCAAAAGAACTACAAGAAATAAAGTGGGGCAAGCAAGCATGTCTTGCCTGTACAACCTAAAATTGTTAACGCGTGTTAACATTAATAACGCGTATGTCTTCCATTAGCACGAATTACTGCTTGACATCTCCGAGGCATGCTTCGTACGAGCCGACGGATGTCTTCTTGCGGGATATTTTCCCATTCTTCGATTAGTGCATTTGTTAGCTGTTGGAGGGTTTGAGGTGGATCTGGGCGCCTTCGAACTCGTCTATCTAACAAATCCCAAAGATGTTCAATGGGATTTAGATCTGGACTTAGCGGAGGCCAATTCATGGTATGAATCCCGTGGTGCCGAAGGAAGTTCATGGTGATGGCTGCAGTATGAAGTCTTGCGTTATCTTGCATAAACACAAAATTTTGGCCTATCCCATAAGCGGCTGGTATAACATGATCCTCCAGAATGAGATC
The DNA here is from genome assembly GCA_951848785.1 of Callosobruchus maculatus. Classification (NCBI taxonomy): domain Eukaryota; kingdom Metazoa; phylum Arthropoda; class Insecta; order Coleoptera; family Chrysomelidae; genus Callosobruchus; species Callosobruchus maculatus. Next base: position 20,636,623 of record CATOUR010000014.1, on the reverse strand, counting down.
GACGTATCTTTGAGCATTCAGTCTTCCAGGAACTACCACAAGTTCTGTTCTTTCATCAAGACTAATTCCGCCCCAAACCATCACAGATCCACCACCAAATTTTTCGACTTCTTGTATGGTAGCAGCAGAATGGCGTTCATGTGGACGTCTGTATACACGTACTCAACCATCACAACGACTCAAACGAAATCGTGACTCATCTGTGAAGAGTACTGGTCTCCACTGTCGAAGCTGCCATGCGACATGTTCACGAGCAAAATTTAAACGAGTCCTTATGTGGTACGGAGTTAAAGCAGGTTTTCGCACAGGTCTTTTTGGTCTCAGGTTGGCTTCTTTCAGTCTATTCCTAACTTTTTGGTCGGATAACTCCACGCCATGAGTTGTTCTAAGCCTAACTTGAAGATCTTTTGTTGTAGATGTGCGGGCACGCAAGGAGGATAAGACTAAAAACCGATCCTGAATTCGGTTTGTCTTCCTTTTACGACCTTGTCCAATGCGTCTTTTGTATTCTCCGGTTTCTAGGTATCGATTCCACACACGGTGGATGACGGAAGGGCTAACGTTAAAATTTCTTGCTACTTGACGAATACTGGTGCCATTCTCGACAGCAACAACAACGCGAACAACTTCTGTCTCATTTAAATGCCTCATTTCGATTACCAGGGTAAAACTTAACAATTAATGATGAACTGTCAACATTGTTTACTATTCCACAGCACACTACAGTATTTTGAATTAAATTTTCTTGTTTGGTTTCTTGTCGTTTCTTTAAACAGGAAGTGTTATCTTAAGAGTGATGTGTCAAATATGCTTTGTTTTTGCATTTTATTCAAACAAAAGTCTTTAAGATATACGTTACCAGATATGTATATCGTTTCAATTAAAAAAGTTATTGAGAAGTGAATATGTGTTCCGCTAATTATTTTGAGCAGGACAAACCTTGTATAAAATAGCCAATTATTGAATGATTTTAACTCCATTACCACTTTGAATGAATCATGAATAATTTTCAAGATACTTTGGATTTATTACGTTTTGACTGAATTGCTTTCTTTTAGGGCTTAATTCAATAGGATTCATTGCGATTTCAGCGATTCTGATGTCACGGATGGATTTATCACACGGCCTTTATAACAACACAATGAAAAAGTCAAAAAACGTCATAAATGGGTTTAGGTCTTGTTTTATCGCTCCTCATTTGGAATCCACCAACAGTTCGCCGGAAAATCTGGTAATAGTTATGCCCCACTCTTTGAAGGATGTTCGTCGGGTTCTCTCTTAAGGCGAAATATACTATGCTGTGACTCAGTAAGGAGGAGGAGGATATGCTTCAGCTTCCATTTTCAGGAACCCCAAAGTCGTTAAAATTCTTTGGGAATCGCTACATCGTGTGTCGTCAAATATTTCGCATCACAGGACTAGGTACCTGACTCTAAGAAGCCAATGCAAGGTTATGTAGCTGATGGCTCTTAACTTTTTTCACACGATATTTATCTCAATCGTTTGGAAGTTTTACATCGTATTTTACTGGTCCTCTGATAAAAACCATATATATTCCAGATACACCTTACTGTCATTTCAACCACCTTTGTGGCCTTTCTCAAGATACAAAATCTGTGTATCTTTGTGCTAAGCCGACTACAGCACCCCAGAAATCATATTAAATGGAATAGCATAGCTGTCGCTGCGCATCGCTGTTTGAAAGACTTTAAAATGAAAACAACAAAAAGCGAAGAAATTATTCGGCCACTTTCCCAGTCTCACTCTGAAGCAGTCGTCGACTTTTCCGAAGCGGGCCGCATATCAGGTCGCACATCATCCGCTTTCACAGAGCACCAAGCCGTTCGTTCGCCCGCGTTGTGCAGCAAAGTTGTGCTCGCCGGCATTCTGACGATAACGAAATTCTTTTTCATGCACTCCTCTTTGAGCTTTTCCTTAAAAGCATTTCAAAAGTGCTAAAATATTTTCTCCTCTCCAACAATCCCCAAACAAAGTTTATTTAGTTTCCCACTCGACAGGTTTTAATATGATTTCATGGTATTTCTTTTGTTCGGTAGCTGCTACGTTTGGTCGGTCTCGGTCAGAACTTCTGTCGAAGGCGTTCTTTGAGTTGCACCGTCGATACTTCTGGAATGCTGACACCCATTTTCTATTATCCACGACTGTATAATTCATCTTGAATTACAGATTTACTGTGATAGTACGAGATATCAGGTTTGGCAATGGTGCACATCCTACTATTTCCATAATTCTTAGCTTTCTTTCATGGGGATCAGATATATAAAATGAGGCATCACTCTTTGATATAACAACTTTTCATGTACACTGACACGGATAGTATACTTTATTTTCAACAGCAGCAACATCTTTTGTATCCCGAACCAATCTCCTGATTTCTTTACCTTTTCCAACAGTGGTTCCAAAAGGATCAAATTACATCTCCGAAGCATCAATGTACAACGATAGTTTTAATTTACAATTGACACTTTAGAAATGTAATTTAATTCTTATGAAACTACTGTTGAATATGTTATTGTATTTGAGACACCAATTTGATTGCCCCTTGGATATAATATTTGCCGGTAAAATAATCGCAAATTCAGTTTCACTGCATGTATCAATACATCATACTACCGATATATTTGGTGTCATCATAAACCCACCTGGAGCGTATTTACAGTAAAGAAATATATCCACATAACTTGCATGCCCCACAGCAGGAAACTGAGTGCGTAGTAGCCAAGATAATCCCTACCTTGCAGCCACTGTCGTAATAGATATTACGGGAAACAGTTATCAGCTAATTGATGGAACAGTCTGTGATATAGACCTTACAATAGTACACCTAGAGTGCAAATTATGGTGAGAGCACTCCATAACATCACCTTACGAATTCGGTCTTAGACTAGAGGAAGTGAGTTATGTAATTTGACGAATAATCATATCACCCAATTATCAAACATACGCAAGACTTGCTCCAAGTTTATACTATCATGAACATTGTAGGCTAGCACTGTTAGATAATTCTAGTCTTCATTGGTACTGATAGCGAAACACTATGAATTCGTCAATAAGAGAACGAGGTACTTCGGTACCTTGTTTCCTATACGTAGAGTTACAGATACGTAGTACCGATATATAAGCGACATGGCAGGCTTTTTTACAGCTCAAAACATGCTACTGCCCGAAACCCGCCTATTTAGTGAAAGCCAGTAAAGGCTTGAATCCCCTTAAAGCTTGTGGTTTCAGACTCCTAAGCCCTGGTATCCTAAGCGTTCATAGCAATGTACAAAGTATACCGAGAGCATTTCATCTGTCCTGTGTCGTGCACAGATTGGATCACTAACAGTCCCCATTACGTACAAAAGTCGTCGATTTGTATTATGACCTGTCAATGGACCTACGAGCAGTCTCAGTTATTCTGTCTAGAGAGAGAGACAGAGACATTCATTTTGTTGCGTATTGTGTTTTGTTAAGGTACACAAAGCAGTAGGTCCTGGTGTTTTTACGATGTATCATTGAGAGCCCTCATACACTGTAGGACAAGTCTTTGTGTTAGCCCTCTAACATCGAGCACCCTGGTTGTCATCTGGGTAACAGAGCAGATAGCTAACCGTCTTCTGACTTTTCTGAATAAGAGGTTCAAAAAATAGTGACATATCCCTAAAAGAGACTTAAAACCTCAGTCTGGGCCAAATAATGTTACATGGAATGTTTTTCCTGAAATCTGCATACCAGCAGTACCTGAGTATGAGTAAGAGATGAAAGGTTGAGCATTCAGCATAGCATGTATACGCGGTGTGCGTACAGCGTTTATCTCTTTGAGCTAATCCAAATCTGTTTTTGGTGCACCTTCCCAAAGTTTTGCAGCCACTAGTGGACAGCATCTTCAATAGGTAATATTAGGCTTTGAGGCATGATGTTTTCTTTAAAGAATGATCCCCCTTTGAAGCCTAATACAAATTATTGCTTCCCTTGAACGCAACGTTGTGAATATTTACGCATTATTTGGTTCTGTTAAGATGATTAATATGACCCTACTATATATTTTGGAATATGAGTTGATGCAACCTTCTCTCACTAGTGTGCTTTGAATTGTAGGTTGCCATGCTACTTGACGAGGTGAGGTTTAACAGCAGAAAAACTGAACGATTCTACCCTTTTGGGGCTTGAGAAGTTCTCCAGCAGGTAGCTACAGCTGGACTGCGTGGGGACGTTAACTGTTGTCTTGAAAAGCGAGATCTATTGGCCGAAACCAAAAATGCATTTGCAGATTCTTGTCGGGGACTTCTGGGTGTTCTTCTTTCTATTCTAGACTCCTCGGGATTCACCAGAAAGTAAATGTTATGTTATAGGATCTCATCTGGGGCGCCTATAACATCCATTTGTGCCTGATGATATCAGTTGGCAAAAATACGTGTCGCTAGGGTTGTCATCCTTCAGTTTTTCTGCTCCTCTACCTCTTCCTCTCTAAGGAATGTATACAATTTTCTACTTCTGTACCATTTTCCTTTGTTGAATACTTACCACATTTGTATATTATGTTAGTTTGATGATGTCATACTGGTATATAGAATTATGTATATGCTGCGCAAGATATTTCACATGCTATAGCTCAATTAACTTGCAACCATACATTTTCCACAACGGTATAGACGAAATATACTTCTGGTACCGAATCCCACCTCTAAATGAATTTACGACAAGCTCGATGCCTTCCATTCCATCCCATTACAATTCATCGGTTTTCGGGTGCAATTTCCTCAATTGTTCGGCGCATAGGTACACGCTTGAAGGATATGCATTTTAATTCACGCCGAGCACGCTTTGTCTTTCTCTCTCTATCTTTCTCTTTCTCTCTCTCTCGTCCACAAAACATACAACTCCATTACAGCAATTACTAACGCCGCTGCCACCGGTTTTTGCAGAAGCAGCCGCCATTACCGATTGCCGGCCGGCACGGAATACTCGTTCATTTTAAATTTAGCACAGTTCGCGATATAGGCAGGATGCGACAATCGAAGCATTTCACTTTCAAACTGATAGATATTGCGTATCGTACGTCATGGAATTCTTGTTCTTTGAAGCTGGGGCTTTCTTCCTTTGGAAATTACTAGATTTGAAGTTATGGTAATGATAATAGTTATTTTTACTTTGGTACCATTATATGGCAACAAAAACCTTTACCAGTACATAAATAAGGGGCTACTACGAATTTTGATAATTTTAGGCCCATTTCTTTAAAGACCCTTCACTGAAATATTTGAAAATATGTGGCTTGGTCCGTGGTACATGGTTTTGATGATCATGATTTAATGACTATCAATTTGATTTGTAATACTAAAGAAATGAAATATATGCATAAGAGGACTTCTCCTTAAGTGGTTTGAAGACTATTTGGCTAACAGAAAACAATATGTTGAATTTGTAAAATTGCAAAAACTTAAAACTGATATAGGCACACAAGGTTCAATTTTCAACTCTACCTTGTAAATCATACTTGTAAATGCCTTCTGTAGTCATAAATATGTCATATATGCCGATGATATGACATTAGTTATTGACGGAGAACATCTGGCAACGGTGACATCAACAGCAACCAACGAATTACTGAGAGCTGAGGAGTGGCTTATTGACAACGCCCTTGTACTAAACCAAAGAAAATGCCCTTTTTAGAAGTTTGAATCTAAATAGATTATAGTTTGTTAATCAGATCTTTTAATGGGTCAATATCACAGATAAAAGTATCTAGATTTCACGTTATACTTCAAGTGGATGGCACATCTTGGCACTGCAAAAAACTGACATTATACTCCCGCCCTGCGCCGCTACAAACCGATATATGCTGTTACTTGCTGTGGTTCGCGATAAAAATAATGGTTACAGCGCATGCCTATGGCGAAAAGGTGGTGCGAACTGAGAAGTGTGCGCTGAGGGGTCAGTCTATGAGTGTCAAACTGACACTGTCAATCAATCGGCCCTGGACGAACGATGCGGACAGGTCGACACCGGGTTAATCTTTTAAGTTTCCCATTTGTTCTGTCGTGTTACCAGAGATTTAAATAAAAGTATTGTTCCTGCGACCTGGTTTATCTCCTCAAGGAACCCACACTATTTGGTCCCCGAGAACAGGGACCACTGTATACTGTTGTGAAAAACATCTTATTTGTGGATGAATTCAGTTGAGGTGATACTACCTCGGCATTGTTTAATTAAAATGATATTCGATTTGCGACCTCTGGGAGTTGCCGCTCGTGAGGGGGGGGGGGGGGGCGAGTAGATAAAAACTGCTTAGCGACGATTTTCGAAAAATTGCGTCATCGTGGTAAGTGCTATTGGAAAAAGTGTCAAATGATTTGAACAAAATTCTGCACAACTAAGGTCTTTACATTTTTCGTGTCCGTCCAATAGTTTCCATTCTGAAATCCACCAAAGTTAACGGTTGATTTGTGATTTTCACTAACATCCGAATTTTATCGTGGATTAAGACGAATATTACCAAAAGGTTCTCTAATATTTTTTTCCACTGAAAGAATGATATTTTCCCTTTTCTGCAGCTGCCTAAACTCAACCCACTTGGTCTTATAAAAAAAATACGGCTTTTATTCCATATAAAATAATATAATAATGACATGTTATATCGTGCAAGTCAATATCATATATGTAGGTCAAGTGGAGATTGAACTAATACAGCTACTACATTAGGCTTGGAAGGCTGTTTCGTAATAGTGTATTGCTCAATCCCATATATCATGTACAGAATATTAATTAAGTATATAACTATAATATATGATATATTAAAGTACAAAAACAAAATTACTAATATATATGCTAACTATATTTTGATAACCTTTAAGGAAGTAGTGAACGAAACGGTCAAGGTGTAGTGTTTCAGAAAATATACAGATATTTGTATAAAGTTAAGTGTTAAATTTTTCTTCATTGTTTTGGATAAATGTTTTAATTTCTTTTTTAAATAAGCGAAATTTCGATATCAATTTTAAATGTTTGGAAGCTTATTGGATAAAATATTTTATTTGTGTACACTTTTAATGGAGTGGATACCCAAATTTTCACAAAGAACTAGAATCGCCAACCTAACTTGTTTGTTCGTGATGTTTCATTCCTTTTAAAGCTAGTTAATATCGCTATAATTTATACGTACAGAGGTACAATCTTGCCGGATACTAGGCTACATTTTCTTCTAGGGGTCCTGGTGTGCTCTGATGATCTTGGGTGGAAAAGCGATATAAGCATATATTTACGTACTTTCATTAGTAGGCCAAGCAAACAAGAAATTCAAAAAACCGTATCCAATCGTATTGTGTTATTTCATATAATATACGTATAATTTTCTGAACTGAATAAAATGACGAGTGCTTTCGAGGAAGTGGCTAACGCTGGGAAATGCCTGCTGTTCATACATATATACATTTCGAATCGATATTCTTGCTGGTATACGAAGCCAATAGATATCCATCGGCCGGCGGCAGCATCTAGCCAATTCGGATACAATAAGAGATTTATCTCCAGATCGGACGTAGAGCGATATTTATCCGATTACATTGACTGCACGTCATCATCGTATTACACAAACGCGGCGGCCATTTCGCGAAACCGCACACCCGAAACGACGGTATAAACGTTTGGCCACAATATTGCACTTTTGGCATTGTGACAACATCCAACTATTTGATACCGCTTGCTAAAAGCGATCCGCCATACAGGTCAGGTTTTGAATCGAAAACATGGCATTGTAGTCCGTTGGATTTACGAGAATGTATCTGAAAATAACGAGGTTTTGCTATAGTATAACAATTGAGGTTTTGAATAATTTGTTTTTGTCATAAATAGAAAGATCATTATATAAGTTTTATAACAAAACTGTTTTTGTTTTCTTTTTTTTTCGCAATAATTCAAAAGTTATATCAAAATAGAACTGGGTTTTTGAATCGAGTACCGAAAACACGTCGACGGCTCCCGAACCCGTTTGACGTCACCGGGGCGGTCAGGATGCTTCTTTGACCAACGACGTCCTACTCCGATACTAGATTCTAGATTCCCAGCCAATCGCAAAAATACTTACTGGTAAACTGGTAACTAGTGTATAGCTATTGTGTTTCGTATGTCACTTTAGTCACCCAGACAGTCCGCTATGAGATGAAATGCATCCCACTGATCTTTTTCCCCTTAGAATGAGACCAAAATCGGACGGTGGCAAGCGGCTAATGAACCATGGTAGTTGATGTTGCAGATTAAAAATAAAAAAATTAAAAAAAAATCATTTCTAACAAACTTGTAGTGTTAAGGCGAATCTCTTTAGAGCAAAAGTAAATTAATGATAGGGCTTTCATCGATTATTTTGCATTTAAAAAATATATATCTTCGAGAGGAGTTACGGTACCAGCCTCGTTGTATGAGATATTTACTTTTTAGTCAAACGCAACAAGAACTTCAAGATTTTTAGATATATAGGAAAGTTACCCGGGTTCCAGTAATTCATTTTTATGCTTCACTCAATTCTTTTTGAAAGTTGAAGATATTCATGCTTTTTGATGGTTACTTCATCGTTACTGAAGCACTGTTCGCTATCTTTTGGTAGGAAAAGTTGTCAAGACTAAATGTGTAATATCTATCAAAGAGCTTCCAATTAGCTGCGACTTTAAATTATTATATTATTTTATAGTCATTTATTTTAGAAAACATTATTTGTTTAGCTTACTACCATCAATCGCCATTATCAGTTTGATTTTATAGGACAGTGAAACGTCTTACGTAACTGAAGATTGTATTCCGTAGGTAGAGCCAAGTTAATAAATCGTCAAACTGTGTAATAAAGACGTGTAGGAGTTTTGCCAAGTCTTAAGCTTCTGTTGGGATTTAATCGTAAGGAGATAAAAATATTCTCTCAGGTTTTATATTCGGAGAGCCAGTGTTATTATTTGTTAAGGTTACTTATTTTTCAGGATTTACGTTCCACGTTATTGCTTTCAACGTCCCGCCGTACAGGGAAAACTGCTGTGCTTAACCTATTCACTCCTAGAAATCTTTAAAGTTCAGTTAGTCCAGTCACATTACGGTAAAGTTTTCAATAATGAGTGGTATGAGTCGGCCTGACAAACTTAAAAAAACAAGGATTGTTAAATATATTGAACAAGATGTTCTGTCTTAATCTATGTATTACATTGACATTACTTTACTTATCCTGTCCTATGCATGTATGACACGTGTGACACGATACGATGTAAAAAAGGTGATCCGGAGCAGCTGCGAAGCTAAGTGAGGATCTGATAAACATTGCAGCATCTTCTGATATGAACTAGAAAACAGGTTTGGCTCTTTTTGAGTTATACTGTTGTTAAATTAGAGTTATAGTGTAAGGTTCACTGCGTCTAATCTTGCCGCTACTTTCCTTCACGAATACATGAAATCTTTGGTATTGAGTTCAATGACATTGGTTGTTTAAAGATGTGATGAAGGTGATTTTATTCCAAACTTTCCGAGTCCTCAATTCTGCCCTCGCTGAAAAAAACCCATTTTGAACAAACACAGACATTTTTTTTTTGTTTTTCTTTGCTTAAGAATGCTTCTTCATTTTACTTCCCACACCGTTAGTCCATACGGGAGTACTGTGATCGCGAAAAATTTAGACTTTACGTATACGCTTCTGGGGTGTTTCATTATATCTATATAACGAAAATCCACGTCACTCGTTTCCCTCGGTCTCCCTGTCTGTCCATTAGCGTTCACGTAATCTCAGTAACCGCTGCTCGAATACTATGATTTTAAAAATCGGTGCATTGTCCGGGTAGAAACTGGTAAAAATCAAAAATTATCAGAAACCCTTCAAACTCGGTTTTTAGGTATTTCAGGGGTTGGTGATCATTTTCCAGTTATGTTTTTAGAGGAGCTAAAACCCGATTTTACCCCGGGCGGTGGGCAGGTGGGAAATCTTAAAACTCAATTGCACTTGAGGCATTTATAAAATACTCTACATTGCGCTGGAAAAAATGGACTTTGGTGAGATCGTATGCTTTTTAGACCTATCTGAATGTTTCCTTGAAATCTTATACATACATATGGAATACTTTGATACATATGTACATGTTTTAATCCTATGATGTGTAACTTGGAAACTATGGACTAGATTGTAAAATTTGGGACCATCTTACTACCGTAGATGAAATACAAACAGTGTATCGTTGTTGTAATTCTTGCCAGTGGCGGAGGATAAACCAACACAAAGCAAAATATTTCAAAATCGCTCAAACAACCCTTTTAGATATTTCCCCGGATTTTTCAAATGTCCCTAATCATGAATAACTTTTTTTGATGAGGATGGTGTAGGGATAGAGGAACTCCAACTTTTTTGTTAGTACCGAACTACCGACTATGTATTGGAAATACTGAGTCAAGACGCATGACGCCATTTTCTGTGTTTAGGACATCGTGCTAGAAGGTGCCTAGAACATTAATTTCTTGGTTTCAAATTCGCTAGCTCCTCATAACAGTCTATTCATGGTTACTGAAGGAGCAGTTTTTAGTCTATAAAGTCTGCGTAAACGTTTTAACTTTTTGGTCGGTATCCTTTCGGTGTACATGTTGAAAACGAGTTATAGATAGCATCAACCAAAAATAATAAACTGTTGGTCTAGACCATTGACCCATTGTTTGCTTAATATATACCCACCTGGAATATAACTGTATTAATGCTGTGCATGATATTTCATATAAAGGGCAATTTATGACAGACTCTGTATCCCATTTGGGAGTCTTGGGGCCTAACCTTAATGAAAACAAGTTCTTTTCTGATAAAATCTCCTTGTATTAACATCTGGTTAGATACTATTTCGTAGTTATTGACCCTTGACGAAGAAAACTTAGAACCCTGGCTTATATAGCATTTACACAATTTGGATGTAAAAAAAATCACAACAGCGCTATACAAGTGCGTATGCAGGATAAAACCTTGTCGTTACATAGAAGTTGTAAATATTGATACATCGAGGGTATATCGATCACTCAGAATTTTTTCGTAGAGTGGCGACTTGCCATGATTCAAATACAAATGATATGGCGCGGGTCCCATTCAGAATATTAATTTATCCCTGAAGGCCTCTGCGAAAAAATGTACTATAAACTTTGTTTCATGCCATATTTATTACCCCCTTTATGGAGCCACTGGGAGGTATTTGCACTACAGATTGATAAAGTGTTGTGATGAACAACGGCACAGTAACTTACGTGTTATCAATTTTGCTTTTTGTTTGTTTATACCATGCATTGTTGGTGATTATCAGGCAGGTTTTGTTTTATTTATTGCTTCTAGTATTCCAGAAAACTACAAAGACAATTAATCGTCTAAAAGGTTTGAAGAAAGTATAGAGGTGGTTGTTGTGTTTCCAAAAATTCCTGTTTATGCTTTAAGCTTTGTTTATGCTATGCATTGTTAATAATTAGTATTCCAGACACTAGGATAAGACAATATATCTTTTGAAAGGTTTGGAAAAAGTACAGAGGTTGTTTCTGCGTTAGTCTGCGCTTGGTGGTTTTGGTGTTCCTCAATGTGCAGCCCTCGGTGCAGCCAGAAATATCATCATCGTAACCTTCAATTAGCAGAAGCTACAAACTAAGTTCTCATCTGGGTATACATCTCAGATACCTGCTGCAGATTTTCTGTAAATATGTTTAGATTTGTATGTCCCACGTAAAACGATACCAAAAAAAATGATGAACCAAGATTTCGGAATTTTAGAATCTATTTCAATAGTCCTGAAAGTTTGATCTGAGCTTCGAGATATGTGGCTTCTTTAATCGTTGGTGTATGAAATACATATAGCAGTAGTTCTCTTCATTCTGTTATGTTTGCATCTTTACAAAGCTACTACATATTTAATTTTGTGAAAATGATACAAAGCATGGTAAAGAGCAGGATAGTTCTCTACCAAATAGAAAAGAAGGGAAGAACTTTGATAAGATCTTAGGTTATGTTCGGTTGAAAGTGAGCGGGAAACTTCCCTGAAGTCAGTAGGTCTCAGTTGGGTGAACCCAAAAGTTTGAAATATAGCTCTTTCTAGTACTAGAAAGGAATACAACATATGATCTGCTGTTTCGTCCTCCACATAGCAGAAACGATATTCCGTTTTTTGTCCTAGACCTAATTTCCGCAAGTGGTTCCCCAGACGACAATGCCCCGTCAACAGACCAACCAGAATGCGCAGATCATTCCTTTTCCATTCTTTTATCTTTGGGGGGCTTGACTAGAGGCGCATGGTATGAACACCTTAGGGTGTAGTGGCTCTGGTATATCTCGCCAGTGCAGGAGTGCTTTCCTCTCTGCCCAATCTGGGATGGTTCTCTTGGAAGTGCTTCTCAAACACAGGTTCGGTTCCTCGTCGAGTCGAGTGTGTTGGCCAATACGCTGCCTTTTACTACACTATGATCTGAAACTCAAACCATATTTACTTTGTTCCTTGTTCCTAGTTCATTGAGATGTATACCGTTCCATACGAATCTTGTGTCAACCCGTTTAGGGCTCTGTGCTTTCATGACAGCCAGGCTATCTGAAAAGATTTCCATAGATTTGTTTGTTATGGGACTGACTCCCAACTCCATGGGTACTTTTTGTGCTTGGAAGATCGTGGTATACCTCGCAAGGTTTACTGAGACCTTAACTCTTGGAAGAGTATCAGATACTCCCGCTTCTGCCCCCAGTTCTGATTTGGAGCCATCTGTGATTAGCGCAAGATCCGGGGCGATATGAAACTGTCACTCATCTTCCATTCGTCTCTTCCTGGAAAAATGCCGTTGTAGGTATAACCCATAATGCCTATTATGTCTAAGCCTAGTTCCAGTTGACAGCACTCTGTAGGTGACCATTCTGGCACATCTCTACCTCAATGTATAGAGGGGATAAGGTTAGAAGGGTCGCCATAGCTAGTGTAGTAGACATGTCATCGTGATAAGGCTTGGTTATAAAACAATTTTCCCACAGTTATCAATTAATAATGGATCAGAGGTGATATTTCTCTCACGTAACTATGACCACTAGGTGATTACACAGACGTTTTGAAATCCAAAATCGTGACTGCTACCGTGTTCGGTGACGCATTTTCTATTTCCTTTCAGGGTTTGCTTAAGCAACAATAATTGTTGAAGCTATATCATCGCGCAATTTTTTGGTTATACCTTCAAACTACCTATGTCAATCTACAGTTGTCGTAAAGTTCTGCTCTTATATAATTGGCGTCGAAATGCAAATATTCCATAAATATAAAAAACAATATGGAGTTGCACATCTGTATCCCATAAAATGAAAATTCTTTAATATCTACAACATGAAGTGCTTCTCTAGATCCAACACATGCTCGAACAGCACCACATAATAGGATTTGCTCTACGAAGCTTTCTAAAGGTTTTGCAATAGCATCTATTTCTAAGGATGACCACGAAGTGTAAAGTGAGAAAATTCAATCACGGCCACACGAAACCGATACTTTTAATAGTAGACGATGGATGGATTAACAATCCAATTACCCTTAAAACCCTTTAAAATAATTGGTAGCGTTAATGGTCCATTAGAGATCGTTAGTGAAACCGCACCGGACTAATGAGATGCACTATAGATGTTTTCGTAGACCGCAGTGGCGTAACATCATATTTTTAAGAGCAACTCACAAACGTTATGCCACAATCTATCAATTTAACTTTTACACGTAAGTCTTAGTTGGTCCTGCTTTTGAAAGGCCATTTGAATAAGAACTCAATGTTGTGTCAGGTGAGCCCAACAGGTATCGTCTGTGAAGCAGCAGCGGTACGATCTGAGTCGCGTGTAACACGTCTTCGAGGAAGTATGAACAAGCATCATAAAATTTTGATTAAACAGGTAGATATTATTATTTGACTTTACTTCACTTTTCGGATTAGGCCAGCTGAAATACTAAGATCTCCATTTTTATTAGCTAGCAGTTTACTTATCCGTTAGTATATGGCCTCCGGAGGCATCAACTGAGCCTCCTTATAATAAATCAATTGAAGAATCATGTGACTTGGTTTTAGAGTAATTTGTGTTTAAACAACTCACACAGCGCAGCGTAGGAAAATATCGAACATTTTGAGCAAAAATTGAAGACTTTCATAAAAATGGGTGTAACCGCTTACCTTAAAAGCTATTTTGTGCATCATTCCCTTAAAAGCTATTTTGTGCATCATAAAGGTGGTTTTAAATTCGTCTAAAAATTTGAACTGGATAGCTATGATATTTTAAATATATGTCAATCGGTTGTGTTAGCGAAACGTCAAGCAGCGAAGCGCGTTGACACGAAGGTGGCGGAGTGTGTCGACGCTGGCCGAACAGCCCAAGAACTAACAGTTCATTGGACCATGGTCGCGAAAGCCTTACATAATACTATTAGTAACCACCAGTAACACACAAAATGTCACAGGACACCAGAAACTTTTGACAGTAACTAAGTGTGTAGTGTGTGTTGTAGCTGACATCTGATCTAATCACAACCTACTTGTATAAAAAATTTACGTTTGGAAATTTGACTGTGCGCATACTAATTGATAAACTTACATCTGGAAAGCGGTTACTAGGAGCGAAGTTCACGTAAGAATGCTCGAGAAAACATATCTTCAACACTTACACTAATATACCGTAACATAAAAGCTACACATGGTTTTAAAGAGGCTCAATGTATAGTAAGTAGCGCTCTCTACAAGCAGCATCTGAACTAAGGACAGATTTGAATTTATTGCCCCAAAAAGCCCCAGAGTTCCTAGTTTCGTGACGTTACGCCATCCTGTTGATGACTCATTAAGCAAAAACGAAATGATAGTTACTGACACCCTGTATTTCGAATAATATCAGTTTTTGCAATGAGGTAAGCTTATCTAAATCTCAATATTTTTACTCAAAGAGTCTGCAGTTTTGCTGTGTACCATTGCTAAGGGAATACTCTGCAATTCTGCATATCAGTAAAAACTGCTTCTAATGCTTCCTCCGTTGCTACTCCATTTACTGTGGTTGTTAGGTATACCCATGGTGGGTATACTGTACAGTTATGTGAAAAAGACCTATGAAACTCTCTGTAACATGCTTATAGCTGTCATCGTACAGCTTTATTTAGGTTCCATTCAATGATGGCTTAAATATGAAAATGTGCTATGATTGTAAAAACTATGTAGTACATAGATCACTTTAAAATTGTCTTTCTGCACTGTGCGAGGTTAACGTCGTTCATGGCACGCTACTGATAACAAACAAGCCAATAGGGCGCTGTATAGCGCCGGAAGTACTTGTAGGGTATTATGCCAAATAAGGGGATGCCAAGAAGAGGAATAATTTAATGGATACGGTAAAAATAGCAACGACCAGGTTACTGCCGATAATGACTTCTTCAGGGGAAGGATTGCGATTTAGACGAGCCGCTCAGCTGTACGGGTTAAGTGGTGCCTGTGCGGTTCGAAAACGTATTATCGCAAATTGCGGACGCATTAGTTATCAAGGCAGTTCTAGCTCTTTGATAAATTTATGAAAGCATTTGGGTAATGTTGAGAGATGAACAAGTTACTTAGTACCATATAAAAGAACCAATTTAATAGTAATACGATAGAGCAGCCGAAGAACTCAGTCTCTCGCCCAACTTCAAGCGGAGGTGCTGGCAATCCATTACGGAACCTGCTCGCCCACCCAATTAAAAGTCCACATTGCCAAAGTCGACTTTCTTTTGGGACTTCATAAAGATGAGCCAACGCCTGGAATCTTTTACAAACATTAAGAAGTGCATGACTTGCCTGAGCAGTTGACCTTCTCTTTCCTGGGGTCCAGTGGGGTGAACTCGGAGACTGAGGGCTCTATTGGCTTGCCAAGACGGCAGCTTTAACACATTGGTGTAGAGTAGTAGGGCAATGTCAGGCAGGCAAGCCAAGGATTTTATAGCCGCTCTGAACACATCTAGATCAGCATGGATGCGGAACCAAAGTCGATGAGCTATCAGAAACCTCATGGGTGTACTGACAGGGCGCTGTAAGCTCAGGCGGCGTCTATCACTATTAGGAATTCAAGACAACTCCCTATGTATGAGTTGTGGAGAGGCCGATGAAACGGCCTACCACTTCCTTGCAGAATGTGAGTTGTTAGACGGGCTGAGATATGAGATCTTTGGATCTGATAGATTCCAGTCAGAGAAATTACCCTCCCTAAGCTGGGCCGATGTATTGGCCTTTTTTAAAAGGTCGGGAAGGCTTGGCAGGGTGAGGGAGGCAGGTGGTGGTGGCTGAGAGGTAATATTCGGGGATGGCAAAAAGAGCCTACTGGGGCCTACTTGCCAGGCGCGGCCACCCCGCAGCTATTACTATTACTACTACCAGTATGGTTATGTCTGCAGTTGTACCCGATACCCGTTTGGAAAGCGAGACATGCCGGATTTGCTGGAACTACCAGTTCCTCACGCTCGAGCTTGTATATGTATAGACAAACAAGCCTGATGTACTTCTCCTCGACCTCCGACAGAGGACGATGATCGTTATATAGTTTTCGGCAGCTGCTGAGGTGAAGATTGTCTCTAAGGAGGAAAAGAGCTGCTCGGACCATTTCGCAACCTCTACCAGATTACACTGTTAGTCTGCGGGCTATGGTCACTGGATCCCTAACTGGTATGAGGAATAGGCTGCTGTATGCACCGTTCACAATGCTGGCGTGCCATGCGACGGCGCACATCCTAGCCTCCATAATGCAGAAGGTAGTCAGTCTTGGGTCGTTTGGTCACTTAAGGCGCTCGGTCGCAGACCCAGTGATTGCTCACATCACGGCGTAAAGAGTAGTTACTGGGTAATAAAAATAATGAATATGATTTCTGTACTCTCATCTCATAACCTGTTGTATACGACTGATTACATGAATGGACATAATACATCACATGCATGGGTTTAGTTTTGGTGGGTAACAGATGCTGCTGTATCATTGTACTAGTTTCGGGAACCAGAACTGTCAGAAAGCTTGCTGTTATTATGGTTTGTCACCTCTAGAAACTTGACAATCTAATTTTTATCAGGTAGGTTGCTTTTAATACACATAGTTCTACAGAAATAACAAAATTGAACTAAAATTTATTTCAGAAGTACTTCTTGTGAACATTTTGGGCCAGATCTCATCTGAGATGTACTATGGAAAAGAGTCATAGTTTTATAAGAAATATCTAGTTAATTTATCTTGTTTTCCAGATATTTAAATGTCACGGTTTCAAAATACACAAAAAAGATATAACTTATACTTACAAATTGTAGCCTGAGCATCTTTGGAAACACTTACCTGTAACAAATAGAGGTATTAGTAGGTGAGCAAGTATACAGGTAAAACTAGACATATATGTTTAGTCCCTATACATATATAGATGTGTTCACATTTGAACATGCACGAACTAATATACAGCGAATTTGAAGAATTGGGTGCACTTGAAATACGTTCTCTACAACATTCAATGTCACAGCTAACACGGCACGTATGTGCGTATCGTTGGTATGCATACACTCATTTACAATCACGGTCGATCATGTTGAGGATAAATGTATCTCAGGGTAAACAAATTGCGGAGTGGTTCATGTCGCCGCGGTGTTGGTCACGCTGCTCGCTGCACGGCGAATAATAAACAGTACCCCAGAAAGGACATGCATGGCGAGATGAAAGGCTTAGTGCACTAGTGCAGTATATTTCTCTTCCTTTGTTTCTTGCAGTACTATTTTATAGCTGTGTGGCGATCAATGTGGTCTGCAGCACAGCGAGATCCACTCCACTACGTTATTACCCCTAGGAAAGCAAACTCCTACTCCGTGAGTCATTACGGTCATTACCGCTCGATAAGCAACTATTTTTAACTACGAGAATTTCAGACGAATATCGAAAATTATAAAAAAATGGTAAATAGTAAACAGTCCAAAAAACTAGGAAATTTTTAAAGCCTTAAAAATCTCGAAACTCTTGAAACTTGAAAAGCGCTATTCCGGCTTTAATGGAAGTGCAAAAATGTGACATTAAGGACAAGCCTTGTGGCTTCTCAGCCATACACGGTAATAGGTACAAAGATATCGCTACGTAGATGATTCTAACAAAATCATTTATTAAATCCCTAAACAGGCTGGCTTTTGGTTTACTTATGCAGCTCAAGGAGACTTCAAGGGAAGACTTAAAGGAAGTACTCCAGCCTATAGTGTAAAATCGAACTTCATGTACATTGACACGGATAGTATACTTCATTTTAAACAGCAGCAATATCAATAAAGCGATTTTCACCTTAACTAAAGTGTGCTCAAGGATATCACTGTCCTTGTTTAGAACGTGTCCTGAATCATATCAGGCACGATGTCCTTAGTCCACGATAGCGCTCTTTCGGTCGAAACTTTGGGTAAGGTGGAAATCACTGTCTTGATGTCTCCCAGAAGGAGCCGGTCAAGCCAAAAGTGTAATTCGATGCCGGTGGGGGTATTTGCCCTCGAAATAGTTGGTTTTGTTGGTTCACTGCTTTCGTATCATCCCGATGCGGGCTTCACCGAAACAGCGCTGTTGTGGACTAAGGACATCATGCCTGATGTGATTCAGGCTTGTTCCAAACAAGGACTGTGATATCCTCGAGCATACTTTGGGCAAGAGAGAAAACATTTTTTTCTGGAAGGCTCAATATCTTGTGTGCAAAGCCCTAAAGGCAATGAAAAGTACTGAGCTAGTCTCCCATAAGCTGTTTTTTCAAAACCGCATTAGACAAGTAACGGAATAATTTGCATCACAATGAAAACGTTATATCTATGCAAATACCTCGAAAAAATGAGCGATGCCTACACATTTGCTCTAAGCGCAGCTGTTTGCATAGATTACAGGCATTGTATAAAAGTAAACGTCAACGGGTAAAACAAACAAGAAGGCATTACAGCCACTTACGAGCGTGGAAACTGCATATGAATTTAAATTAGATTCTCGATTCAACGACGGTGATATCTATGAAAGCTTCGCCGGCCATTTTCTTTTTAGAGGCCATACTTTTTTAGATAAGACTTTAATACCGCTATTAGGTATGACCTAAAGCTTTACCATTATTCAAGGAATTTTTACGGCTTTGCCTACTACTTAACGACCTTTCTGCTATTTATTATAGTTTTATCTGGATATTTCCGATGGCACGGCTAGCCTCTGAATACTTTACTATGTTTAAGTCTTACTACGTGGCTGCAGGTTCAAGAGATTCATTTGACTAAGCTTGTAATACTGTTTAAGCAATGTTGTAAAGTTTTGTGATATTTGTATATTACGTTTGATATCTTTGATCTGACTTACTTGCTGTATTCAACATCAGTATGTCTTAGCCTTATTGCACAGAATCTAAGACAGTTAAGATAGGAGGATACCCAATAGAATATCTGCATAATAAGTTAATATATGTACTCATAGGGAGCTCAGATATATTAGAATCCTTGTTTAAAACATGTCTTGGATCGCATCAGACACGATAGCGCTACTTTGATCGTTCGGATCTAATAAGGCGGTCCTGAGTGAAGCTCGGTATGAGGCTTATAAGCAAAACAACAGACGCAACTATTTTAATTACACTGTTGGCCCGAGTTTCTAGTTTGGGTAAATAAAAAGAAAATGATTTCCATCTCACCCAAAGTAAGCTCAAAGGTATCACAATCCTTGTTTGAAACATGTTCTGAATCACTTCTTGTCCGAGTCCCTAGCCCACGATAGCGCTGTTCTGATCTCTCAGATCTCATCTGGTGGAACTGGGTAAAGCAAATACCCCTATTGGCACTGAATTACACTATTGGCTCTAGTGCTTCCTTTGGGGAAACATAAATAAATTGACGTCTACCTTACTTAATGGGTGTACCTTATATAGCCTTACTAACCATGTCACAAATGTCAAATGATTCTAAGGGCCATCAATTAAGAAATAAAATTTATCAGTTATCAGCAATTTCTCACCTAAGATAGCTCAATGATCATGCTTTGTCTGAAATTATGACAAATTTTTAGTTGTGGAACTTGGACTATTGTCTCAATACAGACGACATCTATCGGACTGATCAAAGTACACCACTATGATAGTTTAGATGGATAGAAGCATTCGAGATATGAATGCTCAAAATATCGTGGACAGAACATATCTCCAATTTCAGTCAGAACTACTGAAAACAATTAAGAAACGGAAGACAAGCTATTTGGGACACATGTATAGATGTCCTAAATATTAGTTCTTAAGACTAACAGCGCAGGGCAAAGTTAAGTGTAAAAGAGGATGAGGCAGAAGACAATATTCGTGACTGAAGAATGTGAAGGACTGTGCTGCACTAGATACACAGACACTGCTCAGAATTGCAAACAACAGAGAGCGATTTGCTGAAGTTGTTACCAAACTTCTGTAAGAAGTTAGAACCTTAGTAAGAAGTAATTTACCACGCCGCTTCATCTGTGTGATATAGATATATTTAAGCATAGCGCGAATTGTGATCCCGCGTGTTCCCAAAAACCTCGCCGAACAGATGACATCAGCTTCTGAGGATGCACGCCGCTTGTGTTGGCGAAACGTCAAGCAGAGAAACGTGCCGACTACAAGGCGACACAGCGTTTCCACGTCGGGCTAACAGCCCAAGAACCAACAGTTCATCGGACTATGCCCGCGAAAGTCTTGTATAATACATGAATATATACACCCTGTATGTATGATTCCAAATGATGTGACCCCTATGATCCAGTAAAACATAAATCTACCTCTATTCTTTCAACATACTGTATGATAGAAAAATGCGTCATAATACCATCGTAATGCAATATCTCTGAAAATATGAGAGGCACGTTCCAGGCTGTTTAGGAAATAGAGGCATAAAAGCTATTTTTCATTGCGTTCCGTGAGGATATTAAAGGTCGTAGTTCTCTTTGCTGGGTATTCGAGAATGGTATACAAATACACTGTTGTTGAAGCGGAAAAAATAGCACACACGAAGTTCTAGTACTGCCAAGTGATATAGTGACAAGTTTTTTGCAAATTTAATTGTTTAAAACGCGTGTCTAAAGAGACGCGATCAACATATTTTACTTCCCACATCGATAGGTGAGGGGAGTATCATGATCGCAAAAATCTTCGATTTTGATATAATACGCTTTTTGGGCGCTTTATGATGTCTACATAACAAAAATCCACGCCAGTCAATTCTGTCGGCCAGTCTCGGTCTATCGGTCTGTCGGTCTGTCGGTCTGTCGGTCTGTCGGTCTGTCGGTCTGTCGGTCTGTCGGTCTGTCGGTCTGTCGGTCTGTCGGTCTGTCGGTCTGTCGGTCTGTCGGTCTGTCGGTCTGTCGGTCTGTCGGTCTGTCGGTCTGTCGGTCTGTCGGTCTGTCGGTCTGTCGGTCTGCCGGTCTGCCGGTCTGCCGGTCTGCCGGTCTGGCGGTCTGGCGGTCTGTCGGTCTGTCGGTCTGTCGGTCTGTCGGTCTGTCGGTCTGTCGGTCTGTCGGTCTGTCGGTCTGTCGGTCTGTCGGTCTGTCGGTCTGCCGGTCTGTCGGTCTGCCGGTCTGCCGGTCTGCCGGTCTGCCGGTCTGGCGGTCTGGCGGTCTGTCGGTCTGTCGGTCTGTCGGTCTGTCGGTCTGTCGGTCTGTCGGTCTGTCGGTCTGTCGGTCTGTCGGTCTGTCGGTCTGTCGGTCTGTCGGTCTGTCGGTCTGTCGGTCTGTCGGTCTGTCGGTCTGTCGGTCTGTCGGTCTGTCGGTCTGTCGGTCTGTCGGTCTGTCGGTCTGTCGGTCTGTCGGTCTGTCGGTCTGTCGGTCTGTCGGTCTGTCGGTCTGTCGGTCTGTCGGTCTGTCGGTCTGTCGGTCTGTCGGTCTGTCGGTCTGTCGGTCTGTCGGTCTGTCGGTCTGTCGGTCTGTCGGTCTGTCGGTCTGTCGGTCTGTCGGTCTGTCGGTCTGTCGGTCTGTCGGTCTGTCGGTCTGTCGGTCTGTCGGTCTGTCGGTCTGTCGGTCTGTCGGTCTGTCGGTCTGTCGGTCTGTCGGTCTGTCGGTCTGTCGGTCTGTCGGTCTGTCGGTCTGTCGGTCTGTCGGTCTGTCGGTCTGTCGGTCTGTCGGTCTGTCGGTCTGTCGGTCTGTCGGTCTGTCGGTCTGTCGGTCTGTCGGTCTGTCGGTCTGTCGGTCTGTCGGTCTGTCGGTCTGTCGGTCTGTCGGTCTGTCGGTCTGTCGGTCTGTCGGTCTGTCGGTCTGTCGGTCTGTCGGTCTGTCGGTCTGTCGGTCTGTCGGTCTGTCGGTCTGTCGGTCTGTCGGTCTGTCGGTCTGTCGGTCTGTCGGTCTGTCGGTCTGTCGGTCTGTCGGTCTGTCGGTCTGTCGGTCTGTCGGTCTGTCGGTCTGTCGGTCTGTCGGTCTGTCGGTCTGTCGGTCTGTCGGTCTGTCGGTCTGTCGGTCTGTCGGTCTGTCGGTCTGTCGGTCTGTCGGTCTGTCGGTCTGTCGGTCTGTCTGTCTGTCGGTCTGTCGGTCTGTCGGTCTGTCGGTCTGTCGGTCTGTCGGTCTGTCGGTCTGTCGGTCTGTCGGTCTGTCGGTCTGTCGGTCTGTCGGTCTGTCGGTCTGTCGCGATCACAATACTCCCCTCACCTATCGGTGCTGGAAGTGAAAATCATTATAAGATATATCATTCCTCATACTTTTTTTGTTTCCAGAGCCAAATCATGGAAGAAAATAGACACAGTGTTTTGCATCTCACTGTGTTTTTACATCCAATCTACAGCAATTACGAAAAAAGCAAGCTAATGAAACATTTATAGAGCAACGTGATATTTGCTTCAAATGGCTGCAAACGTAAACAGATCAATAAATAAGGGCAGGTCTTTTTTGATGCACTTTGACGCGTGACTTGGCAAACCCTTTCAGCTGAATGGGGATATAAATAGAAGAATTAGACGGTTCATCGCAGAAAATAAATAACCCACTCTGCTGGATGCAATAGAAATTGTTTTAGTGAGAACCGGGACCATCTGGTCTACGAGAGGGAAACTGAATTTAATTCTTTCTTTAGGTGTGTGTCAGACCCCTTTTTATGGAAAGAAGAACGAAGAAAAGGAAGCTGGTGAATTGTTTTTGATCGTCAAATAAGTGTATGTCCTTAAACTGTAAAGCATCAGGTGTATACAACTGCCTTGAGAGAAATAAGAGCTGCCTTTTAATAAATAATAAGGGACGTTGGTAATGGCAAATAACAGTTGAACCGAATACTGAGTTTCCAAAGTCGATACTTCGACTTTTTACTGCTAGTGATATTGGTGGCGAAATTAAGACTTTATTTAAATATTATTATTTTTTAGGCTTCCTACCTTAGTTTGACTGGCTATTAAAGATAACACTATTGTGTTGCTAGAAAAGTGGAAATCACGAACATGCCCTATAAAATACTTAAAAACAAAAAATGGAGTGAAGTTTATTGACTCCGTACTTCCCACACATAAGTGTGATATCATTTTATTTTTCCCCATTGCATGAAGCTATAGTCTGAGATCCTCCTGCAAACAAATCATCGCTCGCCGGCCCGCCCTCGAAAAAAAACACAAAAGCTCTCGTAAATAGACAGAAAGGCAGATCGACGAAAATGAGTGACGTGGATTTTTGTTATGTAGACATAAAATTCCCAAAAAGCGTATTCTCCCAAAATTAAAAATTTTCGCGATCACAATACTCCCCTGACCTATCGGTGTGGGAAGTAAAACTAAAAGCACGCTTTTAAAGAACGTCGGACCAAAAACGTAGAAATGGTTTTTAAAATAAGTTTAAAATAATGAACGAAGAATTCTAATATGGTTGTGAAAAAAGTGTGGGCGCTTTGTGCCATATCACTCCTCACGCCCGATGCTTTTTTTCAAAATAATACCAGTATTATTTTTCCGTTCACTATTGTTTATGCTTATTTTTAACTTTTTAGTCCGATAATCCAGCTTTTTTAAACTTTTTTCTAGATCTCTGACTGTTAACATTCCTCGTCAGTATTTTTGCGCCGTGACTCTCTCCGTAAACAAATGCTACATCATTGGGCTGTACTATACCGTTCCTGAATCTGTTCTATTCTAAGCTGAGCACTACGTATTCGTCGAGAACTAGTTCAAACAAGATATTATCCGGACACATCAAGATTGAAAGATCGATCTGTCTTTGCCAGTGATTTGCAGGCTATTCAAAACTTGAGACCCTGAATTCTGAAAGCGTCCCTCGAAGGCAACATGGCGCTAACTTCCAAAGTTTCCGCGAAATCGGTCGACGCCGATGCCGTTTAGGCTTGGATGTCTATATTGGGGAGAACGGCGCTATAAATGGAAAGGAGGGTTGGAGTGTCATTAGGGATCGGAACGTTACGATTATATACCTACGACGTACGGTTATTATACACGTGCATAGTTTAATAGTTAAAACGGTTATTATACAAGACCCCGCACTAAGTATCAAGAAGAAGGTCATTGTGGCATAGACGAGAAATATCTGTGAGCAAAAATTCAGTGTGTAATTTTAAAGCTTTCTGGTCTAGGAGTGAACTGTAAAGCTACTTCCAGAGTAAAAAGTTTTGAAGATGTAGGTATTCATATTTGCAAGCGGCTAGCCGTACTAATGTCATATTATGATGTGGCGCCTTATATTTTTAAACTTAAAAATGAAAATGTACGCAAGTTGTATTATTATATCATGTGCCTATTATACCCTGTGGTCATTTTAGTATGCAACATATGGGAAACTTTTTCATTATCGATATCTCAGAACATTTTATTTGTGATAAAAGATGGTGCATAAAGAAAAACTAGCAGTGAGTTGATCAAATCTGCCATTATGTATACAGGGTATGTAAAAATTCGGAAAATCTGACCGGCTTTTTCCTATTTATTTCGGATTTTTTGCATTTTCAATGACAATTTTCGCGGTAACCACAGCTGATACGCAAAAACTTTATAGTGCTTTTCTGCTCACAATTTTAGGATCTATAATTTGATCATCTCAAAAATTCAATTTTTTAGATTAGTTTCATCAGATTTTCTGAATTTTTACATATACCTTGTATACACAATGGTATAGCAGATTTGATCAACTCACTGCTAGTTTTTTTTCTATGCACTATCTTTTATCATGAATAGAATAGAAAATGTTTCCCGTATGTTGACCACACTATATATCAATCTTTTATACTTGTAGAATTAATTAGCTTAATATACTTAGGTAATCGAAAAGGAATCAGTTTCAAAATTATAAATGATCAAAATAAAAAATAATGAACAAATTATTTATATTGAAATTCAGTTAGTTTTATTCTGGTGGATATAAAAGGTTTAGCGCGATATTATCTTGCTTCTTCGGCGTCTGATTTGGCAAGTATTTTAAATCTTTGGATGGCGGGTTTCTCTATTTTGTACAGACGTCTCTGTTGTGAACCTACTAGGGTGAAATTTTTTCACATGCAGCCTTAAATTGCAATGCTTTGAAAATAATGTAATGCATATCGTGCATCTTAATGCCATTTTTTTTAATTAATTCACAGTAAATAATAGACGTTAGTTCAGTTACAATATTATTAAAAACTTCAGACTCCCAGACGAAAAATATCAGCGACACGTAAACCGCGAAAGTGGTGAAAATCCCAAAATAATGCGGGTCTTTTAGTTTTAGGTTATGTTCCGTGTCAACGTCAACTGTAAAAGTCAGGGAGCCAAAGTACACTTGGTACGGCTAGCTGCTTGTTTCATATTTTGCCATACTGTATGCCGTTACGTAAATATTTTTATTTCAAATCCCATGTCCGGAGTATAGTAACAACGTTTGAGGTATACCCAACTGTAAATTGTATGGCAGTTTCCTATCAAAAAGTAAATCTCACAAAACTGCAAATATTGTACGTGGTTATACATTAATCAACCCATATTACAGGCCGCTGCCTGTCCAGGGTAGTACTGAAATAATTTCTATATCAATAGTAAAACTCGTGAGACTACTATTTCTGCACAATGTCGAATTATCTGAATGTCTACATGTTTACTGTTACTGTTTTCGGGCTGTACGAAATGTCATCTTCTTGAAACCGTGGACTCATCTTTGATCTAGGTAAAAAATTATCACGGTTAATCCATAAACGTGTTCTGGTAACCGATAATTAGTTACAAACCTTACTAGAGATCAGGTACATTGAATAACTCAAGAAAAATGGCGAAACTGCATTAAACAAGGACTGTGTGATCATCGTAAATTGACCACCGCGGAATGAGGAAGGAGAACGGGAGGGGATAGCGATCGTCATTATCGTGTCAAGTCTAAAAAGGGACAGAAAATACATAAGTATAATACAGACATCAAATATCGTCTGCTGCGATTATCCAATTCCGATGCTGTACCGTCTTTGAGGGTCTAGGTCATAGCGCGCGAAATTCTGTCTGTCTGTTCCCTTTTCCAGTATGTGTATCTAAGATGAGGGTAGCTAAGTCTAAATGTCCAAAGGAAAGGTGAAAAGGTCCAAAGATAAGGTCCAAAGGTCGTCATTAAAATGAATTTCGCATTTCCAAGCTCCTAAAGTACCTTTAAATTTACAGTAATGATTCGAAAAGCAAATTGAAGAAGAAAGCTTGCGCTATGTTAGTCTGGTGGTAATGGTCGGGTATCATTTTTGATTGTTAAATTACAGACATTTGAAGAACGTATGATTCTGCATTGCGAATTTATAAAACTTTTTTGAAAAAATTGCCCTTAGATGTCATTACCTAAGGTCTTAACTATCATCTTCTGCAATACTGTCTATGTAGTTTGAAAAACAAGCGAGTTCTGTTTGAAATGGGAATCCGTGTTATAACATAGCAAACACAGGTGTATAAATGTGTGTATCCAGGCCCCTTAAAGTGGGGAGTAAAATCTAGGGTTGTAGTTAAGGGGTATTGAGTGAATATAAATTATTTGCCGTTTCCATTATGTAAAAAATAGAACAAGTTTCAAAAAGCCGAGTAGGCTGAAATTACTAAGATTTATTGCAACGTCCTTACTTCTTTCGCCGCATTCTTCTCGCTGACCAACTTACGTTGGTCACACAGTAACAAAAGTCGAGCCGGCATTTCTATTACACCACCGAATGAAATTCTTACCAATCTGAACGATAGCGCCGACAGTGGACTAAGGACGTGGTGCGCGATGCGATATTCTTGAGTTCACTTTGGGTAAGGTGAAAATCATTTTCTTGGTAACTATCAATAACTTGCTAGTAAAGGCGAGATAATCACGTTCGTCCGTCTTTGTATTATAATACGTTTTAAAATAATTAATTTTGGTTTAATATCGTATTCTGTGGACAACAAACCTCACCAACTGGACTAATATACAGATCTTGATTTAAGAAAATGGAGTCAGTTTGATTGACTGAATGCTTCCCACACATAATGATGATACCATTTTATTATTTCCCATTGCATTAGGCTATATAGTCTAAAACCCCTTGCAACTAAATTATCGTCCATCCGCCCGCAAAAAAAACATCCAACACAAAAACCCTCGTAAACAGTTTCTTGCGTCTCCCTCCTTAGGAACTAGGACGCCACAGTTTGTTTCTGCATGCTTCAACTGGACGATGCGCAACCCGTCTGTAAACGAATTTTGAGCTGATTTTATGTTTTTGGTTTTTTGGTTATCGCTGCGACGACACTGACACAGTTTTTCAAAAACAGGGTCGTTTTCTGTTCTCGCCGTGGTAATAAATTCTGTGTTAAAATTTTATTAAAATCAATTCAATAATTTGCCTAATGCCTAATTTATGAAGACAACATTCCAAGAGATTGGGGAATGGCATATATTAGCTCAATACACAAGAAAGGATGTAAAAAGATTTGCAGCAATTACAGAGGCATCAGTGTTACAAGTTCTATGGGAAGGCTGTATTGTAAAATCTTGAAAGCGAGAATCGAAACATACTTTCAAGATATGGAAGAGCAAAACGGTTTTCGTGCGGGTCGATCATGCTTGGACAATACATTCGTCTTACAACAATTAATAGAGAAAAGATATGAAAGGTATATGGAAACCCACTTGATGTTTATAGACCTCGAAAAGGCTTACGACAATGTACCAATTAATAAAATGATTGAAATATTGAACGAATCGTCCCTGAACAGCATTTATGTAAGAGCAATTAGAAATATCTATAAGAATTCCGTAAGTTCTGTAAGGATGCAAGAAAGTATTTCAAAGCCTTTCAAAATTACAAAAGGATTAAGACAAGGATGTTCCTTATCTCCAACCCTCTTCAAAATATACGCTCAGAAAGCTCTCAATACGTGGATAAACAAATGCTCAAAAATGGGAATTGAAATTGGAGAAGAGTGCCTGTATACTTTACTATTCGCAGACGACCAGGTACTAATAGCGAACGACGAACAAGATATCGCTTACATGACAAGAAAATTAATTGAAGAATACTCAAAATGGGGTTTAAAAATAAATGTTAATAAGACAGAGTATCTGGTAGTTGGAGGAGAACCAGGAAGCGTACAAACTGACATAGGCACCATAGATACTTGTAAAGAATACAAATACCTGGGAAGTTATATTACGCATGATGGAAGCAGTGAAAGAGATATACAGGCACGAATCTCTCAAGGGAAAGTGGCCATTCAGAAACTAAATTCTATCTTGTGGTCAAAAACCATCAGGATGAAAACAAAAACCAACATCTATCACGCTTTAGTAGAACCAATAACAACGTATGGATCAGAAATCTGGCAGCTAACAAACAGGAATAAAGAAAAATTAAGAGCTGTAGAGATGGACTATTTTAGAAGAGCATGTAGAATATCCCGATTGGAGCACATTAGAAATAAAACCATACGACAGAGAGCGAATATAAAGATTAATATAACGGATAGAATTCAAACCCGACAGCTGATCTGGTACGGTCATGTAAGACGGATGAACAACGAACGGTGGCCTAGAAGGATAATAGATTATGTACCAGTAAATAGAAGAAGAAGAGGTAGACCCCGAAGATCCTGGACAAAGGGCATAGAAGATGCCATGAGGTTGAATGAAATGGAAGACGATGATTGGTGGAATAGAGACGAGTGGAGACTAAAGTGCGGGAAGCGGTTAAGACCGTAGGACCCCCGCTATATATATATAATTCAATAAGTTTCGCTTTACGCTATACGCATAGAACGACATAAAGCAAGCCAATGTTCGGATGGACCTAAAAAAGTGTAATATGCCGCTAGGTATTTCTTCTACAGGTCAATAGACAGACTATTATGAATACAGCAGACTTTTCAGTTTTACAACCCCCCACCCACCATCCGCCTCGATTTCATCCCACCCAAAAGATAAAATGAAAATGTTAAGGAACCCGTAAAACGCCTAAAAACAAAGTTTGAGCTGTTTTTATATTTTTAGTTTTTTTATTATTGCTGCCTATCTGACACTGTTTTTCCAAAACATACGCGTCCTCGCCGCGGTAGTAATACTATGTCAAAGTTTCATTAAAACCAATCCAATAATTTTCGCATTACGCAATATAGAACGATCTAAAACAATACTCGTATGTATACATCACAAATTCTAAGTCCATTGGTTTTTATAATAAGCAAGGCAATGTTGGGATGTACGTAAAAAGTGTATAATGCTGCCAGGTTTTTCATTCAAAGATCATACAATACAACAAATTTTTCAGTATTACAACCCCCACCGTCCAGCCACCCCAAATTCACCCCCACCCAAGAAAAAGTAGAAAATGATCAGGAACCCCTGAAACGCCTAGAAACGAAGTTTGAGGCCTATTTGAAATATTTCGTTTTTTGCTAGTTACTCCGCCCCCCGTATAACGATTTTCAAAATTATAGGAACATTACCTACTGCGACCCCGCAGCATAACGCTGTCCAAATTTCATCACAATCCATGAAGCGGTTACTGAGATTACGAGGGTAGAAAAAAGCGACAGACAGACAGAGCTATCTTTTGCTAAACCTCTTGCAATATTGACGTTTCATTGTACGCACTTTCATGAAGCTAAATGGTTCCCAGACTACAAGTAAGGTTGTGGCTACAGTGCAAGCGAACTCGCGTGAAGGAAACAAACGTGAAACAAACACACAGAAAGAATTATTGTAGGTGGTTATACAGTAGAAGCGAACGAGTCGCGCAAATCGCTGCTTCTCGCTAAAAGTTCAAAAGGGCTTAATCTTTTCAAGCGAATACGGGCGACCGACAAGCATCCTGTGCATTTGTTTTCATTTAAAATTTTGAATATGAATTGTGAAAAACTGATTTAGCTTCTGAAGATGCCATCCACTCGTGGTGGCGAAACGTCAAGCCTTAACGCTAAATGACGGCGGCCTAAAAACCCAACAACCACAAATTCATTGATTTTGTTGGTCTTTGATAGAAAACCTTTGTCGGACCAAAAATGTAAAGCATATCTTAACCGTGATAAATCACAGAAACTATGGGAAGAAGCAGCAGTCGAATAATTATTAAGTGCTAAGTGGTGGTTTTAGAATATCTTGTTTACCCATACCCGCCTACTCTTTCTCAGTCGAAGAAGGGACATCTTTCAAACGGGCTTTCCCCAAAATAACACTTGTCTTCCAAAACCGCATTGGTCTTTAACTCACAGCCGTACCTAGAACTTCATTAAACTAAACGATTTCAGCTTTAAATCGCGCGAACACAAATGAAAGCAGAAACCACTAATACTTCGCGCGAATTCGAGAGACATCGCGCGAAGGCTCGTTCGCGCGAAGTCGCTTTTACTATAACCACGTTGTGGTTAAGCAGATTTACTTTCGAATCAAAACATTTTCATTATTTTACTCCAAAATTGCAACGTAAAACGTAAAGAAGCTTCTAACTTTTCTATAAATATCGAGTTATTTCTTATTAAAAGCTTTTATTTAACTTGCAATGTATGTACGCTTGTTCGGGTGGAATCTTGCAACTCAATCTTGAGACAACCGATTGAGCTGAAATTTTGTATACACGTTTAGTTCGGACGACAATGCACAATAAGCTGTATGAGGTCGTTCTAAATCCAATAGTGGAATAGTTATTTAAAGCATTTCTACAATATGGGTATCCATATTGGTATGAAAACGCCCAGTAGATGGTAAGGTGAATGACAATCTAATGAGAGGAATGTCATCACTGACAATAGATTCAGTGATGTCATTTTTAGTCAAACGATTAATTTTGTTGTGAGAGTTTGAGGAAAATATACTATTCAAAGCCGGCGAGTTGTTTTATCACTGCATGAACCTGACGACCTGAGAGCAGAAGAGAGTCTTTGCATTTGGCGCTCAACTAGAGGCTTGCGGTATTAGCAAGAATCTGGCAGCGGTCACAGAAGATTCTGGATACAACCTACGCAGTGGTCATCGCCAGGTTGCATCGACGACGACATGAGGTTAGGGGGTAGCTAACGATCCGCTGCGCTCGTGCAATAATAAGTTGTAAAGGAGCATTTGGGGTGCTGGACTGACTTTGGGAAAGTAATAGGGATAAACTCGTGTTGTTAGTGGACTTTTATCACAAACACAGTTTCAAGGTTATGTTTAGAGTAGGCCTATATTATTTTTAGTTTAGTTTAAGGTTTCCATGATATCTAATAAAAGGAAATCTACGAAAATGAGTGGATATCAAGATAGCGCAAACTCTAATTAGAAACTGTCGTTCAAATAATGGAAATTAATATGTGTTTTTAGATATAAGACGATGTGTTTTGTTGTAAGAGTTTAGGGAAGATATACTATTCAAAGTCGGTGAGTGGTTTTATCAATGCATGAACCTTGATTACGACTTCAGAGAAGACAGTCTTCGCACAGTGAAAAAGCTTGTTGAAAGTGACTCGAAAAATAATGTAACGTCATTTTAAATCAAATATGGCAGACCATCCAAGATGGCGGAATAACTATTTTTTAAGCACATCTGCAATATGCGTATCCAATGAAAGGGCTTGTTGAGCATAAATATTTTTTTTTGATATAAATGTAAGTTAATAACTAAAAAGTAAAAAATAAATTAAAACAAAAGAACTTTTAAAAAAGCTTTTATTTAAATGTTCTAAAGAAAGAAAATAAAATGTTCCTTTAAAGTGTTAACTATCAACTTATAGCCTCATTAGACACAATTTATACGACCATAAAAGCTTGTCGCGCGATTTACTTGTGTGAATTATCTAGTGTCTATTCAATTGACTAACTTAAAATTTCTGTTTAATTGAATTATCATAGATACTTACGTAAACCTCGCGACGAGCTTTTAAGATCATATAAATTGTGTATAATGAGGCTATAAGTTGATAGTTAACACTTTAAAGGAACATTTTATTTTCTTTTTTTAGAACATTTAAATACAAGCTTTTCTTTAAAAAGCTTTTTTGTTTTAATTTATATTCTCCAACTGAATTGGGCTAAACCATACATCGATAGGGCCTCCGATGATTTAGAAGAGCCGTTACCCCAGAGTTCCAATTTCCATGGCAGAACTTCGCACAAAGAGGGGGAAAAGAGAAATAGTAGTAGACCGAAAAGGGGGTGGGCGACATGGCATGGCGTAGAGTTTCGAAAACAGGTCGCGGTGACATGACGGGGTGACGAGCGCCCTGCGGGGCACGTGACGAGCATCTAACGCTG
The DNA here is from genome assembly GCA_951848785.1 of Callosobruchus maculatus. Classification (NCBI taxonomy): domain Eukaryota; kingdom Metazoa; phylum Arthropoda; class Insecta; order Coleoptera; family Chrysomelidae; genus Callosobruchus; species Callosobruchus maculatus. The sequence continues at coordinate 20,603,985 of CATOUR010000014.1, read as the reverse complement.
GGAATTAAGCCTCAAAAGAAACGTGAGCACATCTAGGCGCGGTTAATATATTTCGCGGAACGACCGGAGATCAACACGTTCACTTCGAGGAACTTTACGGGGCGAACCTGATAAGAACTTCGCTGTAATGGGGGGCTTTATGTCTTTGTGGTTGAAAATTATGCACGGCGGCCGAAACTTGAGCTAAAAATATGTGTGACTGAAATTTGAGTAGGTTATTGCAGGCTGATGGGAATAGCTTGTTAAAAAAGTAGATCAATTAATTCCGTACTCGTTGATTCCGTATTCTTTGGCAAGAGTGGATGAAACGTTCATGAGCAACAACAATTACAACAACAATAGAAGAAAAATTGTCAGAGTGCTCCGTAAGACCCCCAGATTTTGATTACCTGTTCTTTGGGTCGAACAGTTTGTTCGGTCTAGATACCAAGATACCAGAAAGTCAGGAAGAGATAAGAGAGGAAGAAAGAGGGACAGCAGAGAGGACGTAGTGTGTATGCTGGTGGGTACAGCAGGGCGTTGTCAATTAGGAATTCGTAATTTGAGGTTTGATGGGAGAAAAATCAGTTGTCATCAAAATTGCACGATTTGGCTTTAGGAACAGGCAAGCCTCAGTCTTGTCTTCATGGGGACTTGCTCAACTACCTAGTCTACTGGTACGTGCGACTTTGTTTGATTATAATCACGAACTTCACTGCCCGCATTGACATTTTGAATGTCCACATTCTATACTTGTCTGAATTAAGCTATTTTCATCGATCCGTCAGATAACAGACGGCTAAAATGATTTTTGCTTTCATAACATATTATCCTACATGGAAAAGCAACCTAGTTGAATTTCGCCCCCTCTTATAAAATTGGTATGTTTAATTTTGTGACCAAAAGAAGCAATAAGAACACGTAATAATTATTATTATATAATTTTAACTTCCATCTGAATGTTTCTTTAACCTAACTCTGCTTAAGTGCTTGCTCTACCAGAACAAAAAATTAAACAAAATACTATTTTTAGCCTTGCTTTATAAATGAAGAGAAATTAAATAAGTTTAAAACGATTTGAGATACAAAAACGTGTAGAAACGAAGGAAAAGTAATAATTGAGTTGGGACCGAAATATCCTGGGAAAATATCAGTGTACGTTCTAGCCTTAGCATCTTCAGGTACACTATGTTTACCTTTTATATGTTATATTTGTTATTATGTAATTAGAAAAGGCGAGCACTTACTTCAGTTACAATATTGTATTTGTTCGTTTAGATTTTAGCCCTATTTACATTACCATCACGTGACACAACGCACACTTACCAAACCCCACCATTCAGAAGTTCCTATATGACAAACCTCACCGACAAAATTCGTTAGAATCCACAGAAATTTGTTACCGTGATGTCAGACACATGATTCTGATACAGAAGATTTGCCATATTCTGCATTGCTTGCATAAATTATTCCATCACTGCACTTAATCAATATTAGTAATTCTTAGCATTTACATTTACAAAGTATTTTGCAAGATGTTAAAGTAGGCCTTCAATTTATATCCAAGAAGAATGTTTCAAGAAGTTCAAGAAAGTTGCCAAAAACAAGATTTGATGGGTGATGCAGGAAATTAGATAGAACCTACTACTTGTAAACTTTTCAACGTATTTTAAAATCTAGATAAAGAAAGTAAAAATCATTTAGTACGCTCTTGTAAAATCTTGTTGATCCCATGGAGTAGCTGAATGAACAACAAGCACTTAAAATTACCTTGACAAAAGTTTTTATATTCAACTAGCTTGCTACATCACGGGCTTCAGGCACTCAACACACTGCAACTGAATTTCTATAAATGTGGTAGGTATCCAATTATTGTTTAAAAAATTAATACACCCATAAGATAGAACTCGGCAAGTTTGTTTATCACATCATACCTGAAAGTGTAGGATGAAGGTTTATAATATACTAAAAAATGGCGTTAAAAGTTTTAGCTCAGTACTTTCACACATTATTGACGTTAACAAAAATCTTTGGGCCTACACCATCCTCATCAAAAAAAAAAGATGATCAGGCCCCAAGGAAACATCTAAAGCCGAAGTTTGAGCGATTTTCAAATTTCTCAATTTTTTGTTGTTTTCTCCTCCTAGTCAGAAAAAGCCCCTTGGCTTCTGTAATAGGCAAGGTAATGAATGTTCGAATGGAACTAAAAAGGTGTATTATGCCGCTAGACCTTTCTTTCACAGGTCAATCGACAGCCTATTATGAATACACAAAATTCACTTTCCAACAATCCCAATTTGATCTTCGCCCAAATAAAAGGTAGAAAATGGTCGGAAACCCATAAAACGTATAAAACAAAATGTGAGGAATATTAGAAATTTTTTGTTTCTTGCTAATTACTTCGCCGCTCACGATTTTCAATTCAATTTTCGATTCCTATGAACATTGTTTTACATTAGCTATAGTTGAAAGTTACAGTATTATTTTTAGTTTTTGTGCGCAAAAGTTATATAATAGTTTGTATGCACAGTTGTCTTTACTAGCTAGTTTAGAGAGGATATTAGCAGGTAACGGAACCTAGTTTGATAACCTGTAAGCATATTGTTTCCCTAATTGCATCATAATTCATGCAGTGGCTACTGAGATTATAAGGCTAGAAAGACGCCAACAGACAGATAGACAGACCGACAGAAATGAGAGACGTGGATTTCCGTCATATAGATTTCTTAAAACACCCAAAAGGTTTACCTACAAAATCGAAAATTTTCGCATTCACAATACACCCCTCCCCTTACCTACCGGTGTGGGAAATAAAATTGCATATGAGCTGTGATAAGCCATAACTGAGAACTGCGTACCTCCCTAAATGGTATACGATTATGACGTTTTATCCCTTTAATGCAATCTGTTTCTGACTTAGCTCATCAAAAAAAAAAGAATGAAATCTTCAGGGGTGTGAGTGTATTGATAAATCATAGATATACCCACTATACATGAAGTACAAAAAGTTATGGAATTTTAGCGATTGCTATTGTTTATGTAACAATACTACAGTGCTCAATCACTTGATGCCTGTAATTTAGAAAAACATTACAAATAAAAAATTATCCCCGAATAACGCTGAGAAACTTCCTCTGTATACGAAACTTCTCAGCCATCTTTAGTCTGTTAAAGACGGAAACTGTGTGACATATCGCTATAGCTCGGCTTCTAGGAGCAACCACGTCTCTCGGAGCACAACCTTTTAATCCGCTAAAGTAGTTTTGTTTCTGTAGATAAGACCAGATGAAACCTAACGCTGTATTAAGGATTATTGGGGTAGCTAACTTCTCGGAACTCTGTGCATGCATTAAGGGAATTATTTAAGAAAACGGAAGCGGAGTGGATTAAAAGATAATAGCGTGGACGAAACAATGGGAGAAAAAGGACCTGCAGGAGGCAGACGCTGATGTAGCGAACGGGTGCAGACAGCGATTTCTTTGCGACTGTGCATAATAAAAGATAAGGTGCCTTGAAGATTTATGACTGGAAAGGACTAGTGTGGTTTAAGGATGAAAGCTGCTGCGATAGACATTTGAACACTATTTTATGGCAATACTGTATTTTGTTGAAGTTTATATAAAGTAGTAGCGATACAGAATTAGAGATCCAAACATGAAGACTAGAAATTACTTCCCACGCCGATAGGTAAAGGGAGTGTTATGATCGCGAATTTTTTCAATTTTGTGATGGTTTTTGGGCGTGTTATGATATCTACATAACGAAAGTCCACGTGATTCGTTTCCGTAGGTCTACCTGTCGGCTTGCTTGTCTGTCTGGTGGCGTTCTTCTAGCCTCCTTATCTCAGTAACTGCTAAATGAACTGTGACAGTGTGGCAGTAACGCTGCTATAACTTTGGAAATCGGTGCATTAGCGGTGGAGTAATTAAAAAAAAACTAAAAAGTTCAAATCAAATATTCCTCAAACTTTGCTCTCCGTAAGCGGATGAAATTGGAGTCGTTGGGCGGTGGGAGCTTGTAAAACTCAAAAATTTGTTTTATTCATATTGGCCACTGTCCACTGGCCTGTGAAACAAATACCTAGCGGCATAATTAATAGGTCCATTTAAGGTCCATCCGAACGTTGCCTTGCATATTAGAGAAACCAAGGGACTCTGAGTTATATGTATATACGAGTATTGCTTTAGATCGTTGTGTATTGTGTAACCTGGAAATTATTGATTTGATTGTAATAAAGTTTTAACATACATGTGAGAATGGAAAACGCGTATGGCTTCTAGAGATCGTTTCAGTGGCGGCGCAGCAATAATACAAAAACTAAAAATATAAAAACAGTTCACATCGTGTTTAGGTGATTTGGAGGTTCCTGATCGTTAACCATATTTGATTTTCCAGACCGACAGGGGATAGGGAAATATTGTGATCGTGAAAATTATCGAATTTGAGGTAATGACTTGGGAGTTTGCAGTTCCTCATCATTTTTCATTTGTTTTTGGGAGGAGGTGAAATTGGGATGGTGGTGTGTTTGAAAAATCAAAAGTTTTTTGTATCAGTAAAATACTGTACATTGCATTAAAAAATTGACTTTTGTGCTAAGATTTCCGATGTCTCGGATCGTTATCAAGGTGAATGTGGGGAAATTTCAAGAAAGTATCAATAGTTAGGAAGCAGCTGTTGCTAGAAAAGGTTCCACAAATTTCACTATCTACCCTTCTCAGATGTTCAATTTGTTAAAGTAAATTCGATAAATATTTAATACGACCAAACGTATTTCGGGATTCCTTACACATATCCAATACATATTTTACTCATTTTTATTATTTCTTTAACTAAGTTCAGTAACTTTTTTAATTAATTATAATATTTAATAAATTATTTTTTACGTAATAGTAGGGGATCAGAAGAAAATATAGTTATTTTTGCTTAACAACATTCGTTCTTTTTGATTAGTTTGCTTCTATTTAATTCTTCACTGCCTCTCGGAGCCGTCCGGTGAACCTTTTGCTCTTAGTTGGTTGACCTTTTTGATTACTCAGAGACCAGATAAAGTCAGGGAGAAGTAAGGGAAGAAAAGAAAAGGAAGGAAGGAGAAGAGACTCCTCTTTTCCTAACGTTCGTCGGGTGAAGGCTATAACTTGACATAGTCGATTTGTGTTCAGTAATTTTTGAGATTAATCGAAACGGTTCATTTTGAGGTTTGATATTTTAAATGGCAAAAACTTAGTTGTTTTCAAAATTGCTCAGGGCTGCTGTGTGACTTCGATTGAATATAACGTCGTTGTGCGCCTGCTGTTTAATGTAGTACCTCAATTATTGGATGTCAAGGTCCCTGTGAAAGATATCATTGGAAAGATGCCATGGTGTGTTAGTGATTCTGTGCAATGTCCTGCTTTGTAAAACCTGCAGGTTTCGCAAGTGCATTTTGTCGAAGAAATACCAAGCCGTACATGTGTAGATAATTGCCGAGAAGAATGATATCTTAAACAGGGATAACATCCCTAACGGATTTCTTAACAGGGCATCTGTCAGGTGTGATGCATTTACCGAAAATGAAGTAATAATGTTATATATAGTTTTTCATATTCCATATTAATATCACGTTAATGCTGTGTTACTGCTTCGTGCGTTTCTCAATAATTATGAACCCTGCTATTAACAACGCACAGAGCAGCCAAGGCAAGTGCAATGGCGTCCAAACTAGATATTTTCATGATAGGATCTGATGCTTGTTCAAGCGTGTAGTAGCGAACGGAAGCTATGCAAGCTTACGGATGTGTGTGAAGCTACCTTTATGCATGCATTTTCGTTCTATCAATTATACAAAATAAGCAACCGTAGTTTTGATATTAAATTTAGTGATGTGGATAAAATCCCTTACTCCTCGTTTACGCGCTAGTTTGTAATGAAAATTCAAGCGTCTTTTAAGTTCCTTACATTCTCTAATATCTTCGTGCGGAATATCCGGTCGTAAAAAATTTTCAATCCAACCTCTTACGGAATTCACTATTCTACTTGATAGCTAAAATAAAGTACGTCTCATGACTAGCCCATATGCCTTTTATTTCACTTCCCCACCTTCTAAGTTTCAAGTACACTTCCCAGCTCCGTATATAAAGCATTGCTCCATAAACTGGAGTCCATGTCGACGTCGTTACAAGGTGCTGAACTATCGTACAGCATTGTGCATCGGCGTCATTTCAGTTCGACAATTCCTCCAGTGTGGTACACACCGAATGTCCGTTGGACAATTTTAGTTAAAACAGTGCGGAATTAGTTTTGTCGGGTACCAGTAGCAAAAGGGACGACGATCTCCGTTTTACGCGATCCATCGGTCGAGAACAAAAGCGAAAAGTACAGGGCAGAGGCGGCTTGATAGAAGGGATTGCGAAGGCGTTGCATTTTTTATAGCTAGGCAGCAGAGTTGGGCATCGACGCGTCGACTTTTATTCACCTCGGCGTGTCGAAAATGCGTCGACAATGTCAGCAATATCGACAATGTCAAGAACGTCAACAATTGCTGCAGGTTTGAGGTTATATTTGATATTTATCTGATCGCTACGGTCACTTGTTTAGACTGTGTTATATTGTGAATTGTGAACGTTAAAAAATGAGGGGCAGGGAGTGCAGCGCAAACTTTAATAAACTAAAATTCGATGGCACTTAACGTGTATACATTAACTGCATATTTTCTACACCCTATATATGATAATTCGAAGTTAACGTCTGCTCACACTGCCAAAATAGATGCATTCCTCTTTAGACAGCCTGACAACCAAGGCACAGAGCAATGAGTTAAATTCAATACTAGAAAAGGTAACGTATTCGACTTATTATTAAATATTCAGTTAAGTTTACTAGAAGTTACATTTAAACCATTAAAATGTGTCAGCATATCCGCTAAAACTTTGTAATTTTTCTTTTTTGTGAGACTGACAACTAACATTTTTTTAGGAATACTTGCTACTATTTTTGACAAAAAAGTATGCAAACCTTTGATATTTTGGAGGATGGCTCAGATGGAGCGCCCAGTATTAGGAAGGTTACTAAAAATGTCAGATTAAAAAAATAATGACCTTTAGTCTCACTAAACATTTGTCTATTTTTTTCGCTAAAACATGTTCAAACGAAAGAACTGTAGCTATAGTTTTTGTACTGAACTAATTGTCGACATTGTCGACACTTTTAACGGCGCGTCGTCTATAAAGTCGATGTCGACACTATAGTTTACGCGCAGACAATTAAATTGCCGACACGACATTATCGACGTCGGCCAACCCTGCTACGCAGACCGCGTAGGCAAAACCTTGATACCAGGGTACTGAGACTGCTGTGAAAAGGTTATGTTAGGGTAAGTTTGTGAACGCGGGATTTGAATAGACCAACTCGCGCAGGTCCAATAGATACATCTCCTGGCAGTCCATTCCAAGTATTGCATATCCTAGGAACAAATGTGCGGCCATACCGCTCGACTCTTGATGTATGAAGAACGACCGCCTTAGTACCAGTTTCTCAATATCCAGTTAAAAGTGTCAGTTGGGTAGCTGCCGGTTAGCGTTTCTATGGATATTAAGTGTTAGATCCGATTTACGTGAACTCGTTCAGGTGTAACCTTCAATTGTTTAGACAATTTATCTACCACTTAACTGTTAACTTCCAGATAAATATTTAAGTGGACATTGAGAAACCGGCCTTTAGGATGAAATACAGCAGTCGCACAGGTGCATCTGATGGGATAGGTGAGCGGCGGAACCATAGAGGATAGCTCAGAGAGGCAGACTCCGTTTGAATATCGGTAGAAAGGTGAAAGGTTACCAGCCGCATGTCATTGAGAGGGTGGCTGGAGGAAGCTCATTAAGACCGAGTCACCAATTAGTCGAATTGCCTTTCACTGGGCGGTATCTAGTATAGACAGGGTAGTAAAGGCAGCAACTCCCCAGACATGGAAGCAATACTCCAGGCCAGATCTTATCTGGGCTTTATATAGCTAGAGAAGGTTAGATGGTGAGAAGTACTTTCTGGCTCTGGATAGGTACCCAATCTTTTTACCAGCAGCTACTGCAATTGAGGCAACGTATTCGTGTCATGTCAGATTTTCTGTAATGTTAACTCCTAAGCACTTGACTGAGTGATTCCTTAGCACAATCTGATTGTTCGTTAGAACAAGGTACTTGCTTGGCACTTTTTATATGACAGCTTACAATAGAGGTGCTTGGAGGCATTCAATTTTACCATATTCGTGAGCTCCCAGGTGGTAGTGGTCTCCAGATTCTTTGAAAGCGAAGCAGCCGCTGCCAGTCTTCTGCTTTCCAGCTCTACGACAGAGATTGGTCTAAAGCGCATGACGAACGCATGCAAAGTTCTGCCTTCCGCAAAACTGTGGATTGGCTTTGTAGTTATAGAGATTAGATTATTTATTGATGTGAAGCAGAAACAACGTCGGAGCCAATACCGATCTCTGCGGAACCCTAGGAATGATGTAATGTAAGGAAGAGGAATAGCCGCTTACCATGGCAGAGACTTTTCGACATGAGAAGAAGTCTGTGAGCCAATCGAACAGCTTAACAGGCCGCAGGATGAAAGCTTGTCTTATATGATGAACTAGCTGGCATTATTATTTATCAAGACATTGTCAATGACCATATTCTCTTGGAACATGTACGTACTGTGATCCCGAGGTCTCGAAACAAGATCCCGATACCGAATATTGGAATCCCTACTTGTGACAAAACTTTAACGGATTTTGTTTGATTTCATAGGTTTTATTTTACTATAGCTTGTGTTGACAGTAACATCACTTCCTCACATGCACATTTTGTGTACATGCAAGGTAGGAGAAGAAGCTTTGCTTTTCAGTACCTCCAGGCACATATCCAAGATTTAGTTTGAGAATTGGTCCAGATAAGGGTAGCCACTTTTGAATTTTGCTTGTTCATGAGAATTGATCATCAATAGAACATTCGACGTAGGGGAGAGGGTGCATTTTTGGATTAGATTTTTGGCGACCTTATATAACGTTTCGAGGGGGCGGACTCCTGAACTCCCTGAATACGTATTACCACTCTGTTTACCATTCAATATCTATATCACATCTGGAAGGTGTCTCGAATTAGTTAAGTTTTTTTCTTTAATTTTCGTTAAACGAGACGGAAACTCAATCCAGCGGTCGGATTTGTAATTAGGATGCTGTATTTATCTAGGACACGAGGTTTCGTCCTCAGAAAAGGTCAATTAGATATTTTAGATTTTTTGCGGGTGAACCTCAGGATCCGAACATCGGAGATTTTCCATTTTCGTTTAACGAGACTGAAACTCAAACCAGCGATCGGATTTGTAATAAGGATACTCTAATTATCTAGGATACGAGGTTTCGCCCCCATAAAAGATCAAATAAAGATTTTAGATTTTTGCTGGTTATCCTCAGGACCCAGGCATCGGAGATTTTCCATTTTCGTTAAACGAGACTGAAACTCAAAGCAGCGGCCGGATTTGTAACTAGAATACTCTAGTTATCTGGGATACAAGGTTTCGTCCTCATAAAAGATCAAATAAAGATTTTATATCTTTTGCGGGTGAACTTCAGGACCCAGGCATCCGAGATTTTCCATTTTCGTTGAACGAGACTGAAACTCAAGCTAGCGGTGGAATTTGTAATTAGGATACTCTAATTATCTGGGATACGGAGTTTTATCTTCATAAAAGGTCAAATAAAGGTTTTAGATTTTTTGAGTGTGAATCTCAGGACACGGGCATCGGAGATTTTCCATTTTCGTTGAACGAGACTGAAACTCAAGCCATCGGCCGGATTTGTAATTATGATACTCTAATTATCCGGGTTACGAGGTTTCGTCCTCATAAAAGATCAAATAAGGATTTTAGATTTTTTGCTGGCGAACCTCAGGACCCGGGCATCGGAGATTTTCCATTTTCATTGAACGAGACTGGAACTCAAGCCAGCGACCGGATTTGTAATTAGAATACTCTAATTATCTGGGATACGAGGTTTCGTCTTCATAAGAGATCAAATAAATATATTTGATTTTTTGCGGGTGAACCACAGGATCCGGGCATCGGAGATTTTCCATTTTCGTTGAACGAGACAAACTCAAAACAGCGGCCAGAATTGTAATTATAATACTCTAATTATACCGATATTATAGCTTCATTGAGTTGAAACTGCTGACCGACTAAAATACGTTCAAGTTATCCAGTTTTACAGCACTCGACTACTGTTAGTAGTAGCAATGCCTCAGTTTCCCTAAACCCCCGCATCATAATCCGCCACTGATGCACAGAGCTGAGTGGGGCAAAGATGAAGGAGCACCGGCTGCGAGGGAACAGACAACTGCAAACCTCCCATTGTGACCGTAATGAAGACTGATGATGGCAAGATGCTGTGACACGTAGCCCCTGTCTTTCCTCTTTCGGCTATTCGTTACGTTTGACGAGGAAGTCATCTGAATCCAATTATTTTCTTCGGACTGCAAGAACCAAAGCGTTGGTAGAATTAGGGTCGATAACAACTGGACATCTTTTTATCGTACAATGAATTGCTTCTGAGTGGATTCCGACATAACTGAAGCAATCCTTGAAGATGGATGGCTAGAGGCAATAATGTCTATAAAATATGAGGCGGTGTCATTATGATACACTACTGAAAACCACAGGGTCTTTCATTAGCAAGGCAAACACACTTCAGGAAGCGTAAGTACACACCAAGATATTTTGTTTGCAGCAATGCGACTTGCTATCCTTAAAGTACATTTATGTACGATATCTTTATAAAGTCTTTCGAGCTGAACATCTGATAGAATCGTACTGCCACGTGAAAGAAACTTTCTTGCAGTAGACGAACGAAAAATCTATTTAATGGTAGTCGAACGCTTCCTGCTGTTTGCATTTTTCGTCTACAATACCGAAAGCATGAGAGAACAGAGAACAGTTGGCTAACTGAGTACCTCCCACACATTACGGTGGTACCAATTTATTATTTTCCCATAGCTATAGTCTGAGATCAAAAAAAAACTATAAAATGTTCAGAGATCCCTAGAGTATCCAAAAACAGATTTAGACTGGCTTTTATATTTTACTGTTTCCATTCAATTTAGTTTCACCGAAACTTCATTACTATCAGATTAGTGATGAAGTAGCTACACACACTACATCTACAGCAGTATAATTTAAAAAATTATTTTTGGTCTATGGTAGGGCAACATTTGTATAAAGCTGAAAAGTATATTATCTCATTCTTTTACGGGGCAACGAAGAGCCCACTAACTAATGCAACAAATTTTTTAGTTTCACAAGCCCCCCTTTCCCAACCACCAAAATTTCACCAGCACCCAGAAAAAGTATAAAACGGCTTAAAACGACGTTTGGGCGTTTTTATGTTTTTATTTTTTTTTATTATTACTGCGTCGCCACTTACACGGAAAGCGCTTACGGTTTTCCACTATTGGCACGGTAGTAAAACTGTGTCAAAATTTCATTAAAATCAATTCAATAATTTCCACGCTACGCGATAGAGGACGATCTAAAGCAAAACACGTATAAACACCACAGAAAATTTAAAATCCCCGGATTTCTACCATAACGTAGAAAAAGTGTATTGTGCCGTTAGGCCTTTCCTTCACTGGTCAAAGGACAACCTATTATGAACACAAAACGTTTCTAAGTTTTACAACTTTTTACAACCTATCAGTGTGGTAAATAAAAACATCCGTTTTCGAAAAAAAAAATCAAAATCAAATAATTTATTTGAGATTTTCAAAGCTCCTTCCATATGTTTGCAATAAATAAATGGTGTATATACAGGGTGTCCCACGACGACTAAGACAAGAAATATATCGGAACTGGACCGTAGTAGCGAATTATAATTTTGGGGGTTTAAATTAGAGCAAATATAGCATCTTTTCTTATTTCTGTGTTACCCAATCAGGTATTTTGTTTTTGATCACGTGTCGTCCGATTCAAAATATTTAACGTATATTTGTGACCTTTTGTGTGCCCCCCGATAAAACAATTCTAACAAACTAGCACACTTAGGGTCTAAAGTGATTAATTCAAGGATGGTACCACTACCACTGAACATAACATGTACCCCTACAGTTAAATTACATTAGTAGTGTTTCATAATGGTTGTGGTACAGTCCTTTAAGTACCTGTAGCTCTTGAATGAATCACTTTAGACCCCAAGTATGCTAGTTCGTTGGAATTCTTTTGTCGGGAGGAACACAAAAAGCCACAAATATACAGAGTGTCCCTTTAAAAATTTTGATTCGGACGTCATGTGACCAAAAACAAATACCTCATTGGGTGACACAATAATAAGAAATGATACTATATTTGCTCTTACTTATGCTCTCAAAGTTATAATTTTGTACTATTACCCAGTTCCGACATATTGCTTGTCTTAATCGTCGTGGGACACCCCGTATATATTTCTCGTAAAGCGTTTCTTGCAGATTTATTGTAATACTGGATTCAGGCATTTCAATATGATGTGTGACAATAATAAAACTAACTTTATTAATATGACTGTATTCGTTTTTTAGAATCATCACATTCTCCCTATTAACGCCATCCCCCGTCCTTTGGGAGTTCACCACCGATGACCTACATGAGATAATATTTTAGATTGGGATTCATTAGGAGGATGAAACGAAATAAAGCAATAAACTGTTAAGTGATTAGTTTTACGTAATATATGCATGACCTCATCGGTCGGCAATAAACGATAATATCTTTCCTGAAAGCAGAAATTGCGGCTGAGCTAATAAACCAAGCAATAGGACATAACATGAAGACGAAGATTAAATTTGATTCGGCTCTTTTATCTGGCATCCATTCTTTGCCGCTGGCGTCAGAGCTGTTATTGCCAAAGACAAATAAAATATGGGGTCACAGGTCAATTAATTTAGACGGCAGGAGAAACATATCGATTTCTTTCGATGTAATTTTTTATCGTGCTTATTTTTAGATTGTGCTTGTTTCATATTTCAGCTTTCAGTATTGTGCATTGACCGGTATACTGCAAAAAATTACCAAGTCAAAAATCGACGATTTGACGTTTTTGGTACCAAGTGACTAAAATAATTTTGACTCTTTCAGGAAAAATTTCCCAAGTCAATACTCAAATATTTTTGTCAGATTAGTTAACAGCTCGTTTTGACCAAGTTCGCAGAATTAATAGAGTAGCAGGTAAAAGTGATCAACTTGACTTGATCATTTGTACATTGTGAGACATATCACGTTAAAGCGACCATCTTAACTATCACAGCTGATGTAGTTGGGAACAAGAAAAACAATGTATCGTAACCAAGTTGTTCTGAACTGGGACCAGACTTCTAGCTCTAAATATGATTAGTTATATCTATTGTCTCAAGAAGAATAAAATTTATTTTGACCAAGGCAGTACTAACATAATTTTTAGCAAGAAAAATAAAATTTATTTTGACCAAGTCAGTATTAATATATTTTGTAGCATGACCAAATCAGATACGTAGTCTAATATCTCTAAAGTTAATGAAGATAAGATTACCGAACCTTATGTCTGTGCTACTGTAACTAGCAGTGAACATTTATGAGTTGTTTGTTTTCCAAATATCGCTTTCAGTGATTTGTTACCAAAATTATTACTTCCAGCAACCATTTGCGAGGAACTAGTTTCTTTGACCTTGTCACTTTTTGGAGTATACCCACAATATAGCACTGCCATGCACAAACTGTCTAATTGCCTTTTACCGGTTTTTAATTTTTTCCTCGAAACAAAGCAAGATACAAAGCGAGATCAAGAGATAAAAAAGGTGTATTTTTATATGGTTAATCTGAAGAACATTTCATTTTTTTTAAAATTTTTCATCGTCAGCTGCGTAAATGTTTTTGCTAATATTAATCGTGGGATTGCCGTCCGAGAAACCACTGGAATCTTTAAGAGGTTAAGAGAAAACCAGTTTTCTGACACCCTGTATCTTTAAAAACGGTCTTTTTAATATGCATGTTTGTAAGAACTTTTCTACTTGAATTTGGGTCAGAAATGCGCATTTAGTTTGCCAATTTATAGCTAAGAACACGTTGGAAGTATATCTTTATTTTTTATATTGTACTTGTCCGTATATGATTTGCAGGATGCGATTTTCGAATAATATAAACGTTCTCATAATTCAAGGGTTTGGTCGATCAGTGTACCCTCGTATTAATTAATTAATTATTAATTTTTGCATCTTCTCTATTTTAATGCTTCTTGTGCCTTTTTTGATCAGCCGTTTGAGAATGAACGCATTTATTATTAACATTTGACACGCGAGGTTTTTGAGGTCATTAATTTGACGTCAGATAAGCCTCTTAACGAAGACTTTACGCAACCAGTACCGTAGTCTATAAAAAAAGAGTCAATAACTTCATTATTCTCGCCCTTGGGATTGTCCAAAAAGAAGCGATTTTTTATGAAGTTTGGGTGATGTTATTATATATTTGAAGTTAAGTGGGGATCAGCTTGAAATATATCAATTCGTGCTTCAAGGAATGAAGCTAAGCGATATGGAAATGTCGAGAGGTAAATAGTATGCATCACCGTTTTTTAAAAACTGTCAAATCCAATTTCAGACCAGCTCAACACAACATGTTTCCAAGTATGTTAATGATTTTCAAGCTAATTAGTGCCGCTGTTTTGGTTTTTAGGGCGAAAGGCTCAAATCTGCCAGTCTAGAGAAATCTAATCTCTTCTTCAGGGTTTATTTATGTTTAAAGTTACAGTAATCCTCAGTTTTTCAAATATATGTACATATTGTAACATCCTGTGTGTAGTATTGTAGTAGTATATTGTTGTTAACGTTTCTTTCAAAATGTTAGGTTAGAATTTTGATGTGTAAACGTCGTCGTATCATCTGGAATTTTCAGTACTGCCGAATGAGCGTTTTTTAAGAATGTCATCTGAATGTCTCGAATCTGTAGATCGTTCTGTGAAGTACATATAAAGCACCACGAGTAGCGTGACAGTAGTCGAGTTGAGTTGTAGTTGAGATAAGGTTAAGAGATATTGTATTGAGTTGTGAAGTAAAGCGGCGAAAGTTACGTCCTGTTTGATTCCTTGGAGTACAGAAACAGCGGCCATCGTGACAATATTCCCTAAGTATTGGGACGAATTGTTGTCTATGTGTATACTATAACTAAAATTCACTTCTCTGGGGTCCCGAAAAGTTATAGCATGTATGATATAAGAACTGTCGACTATTCCAACACATTAAACAGAAATGCGCCTTGGAGAAGAGAATCAGTTTATTGAAACATTAGAGTTGTGTTTTAAATCCCAAAAAAAACAAAGTAACAATCATTTTATGGTATTTAAAGTCGTACTCGCTATTATTCGCCTAATTCCAAGTGACTAATTAAAGTAGAGAGAGGGGCTTTTTATGGTGTTTTTGAAGCTTTGACCGACATCACTCCGGAATATGGGGATAGTAAGTCTACTCGATATTTATTCATCACATTATGTAAATACCTTGACATTAAATATTTATTTCAATGAAATGGTTGCGAAATTTACGATCTGAATGGCACAAAACTAGCACCATTCCAACTAAAACCTGGAAATTAAAATAAACTGTTTACCATTAACTGCGTAAACAAAACCATATTTGACCATTCGGCGGCAATATATAGCACGCATGTGACAAACATCAATATCTTTGATAGGCCCTTTGCGCGCGATAGCTTTACCTCTCTCTCATACACCCTGTCGTTATACAGTTTGGGTCCGGACGATTTTGGACTCGTGCCAATCCAGTGACGGAGGCTGGGTTTCCGTAAGGCATTGGCTAGAAACATACACTTATACATGGCAACTCAAAACATAATGTTGGAACTGAATTTGCCGAACTGCTTGGCCGTCAACTATATATGCCCACACTACCCGAATGCAGGTCGATATTTACGAATAAAAGCGAATAATTTTTAGTTTTCAAGCATAGAAAAATAATTTGTTTATGCAATCGATACATCATGAACTACAATGAGAATAAAAATGAGAACAGATTCACGTAGATTCTCATTCCTCTAATCGTAGGTGCCTGATTTACAATTAAGGTAATATGTTTTGATTTTATTTTATCTATAGGGTAAGAAACAGTCATATAAATGAAATAGTATTGATCTAGACTCTAAAAAGTTGTCCTATTATACTCTAAAAATATTATCGACAAAATAGCCATCCCCAGCACTAACGCAATAAAGCATTTTTCATAAGTTTCTCCAGCATTTCAGGTAATAGACGACAGTCAATTTATTCCTGGATGTGGTCTTTTAATGCTCTGTCATTTCCGGAAATAGAAAATTCAACAGTATGCTTCAGAAGTAATCTCCAGTTTTTTGTAGTGGTTTTTCCTCGAGCGTCCTCAAAAAAATGAGGCTCTAATATTTTTCTACCACAAACGCCACCATACACGGTGACTTTTGTCTCATATAATGGTTTCTGATTAATAATCTGTTGGTTCTAAGTACCCCAGAAGCGATATGTCTGCTTATTCACAGCTCCATTTAAACAAAACTGAGCTTCGTTGCTCATTACGATTTGGCACAATTTGTCATTGTTATTCAGAGCGGTACGGTGGACCTCTGCTCTTAGTTGTGGTCATGTCGTTCGATCGGTCTATCAGGTCTGGTTACTCAGAGACCAGACAAAGTCATGGAGAAGTAAGGAAAGAAAAAGAGAGGAACAAAGGAGAGGAGCAAAGAGAAGGAAGTGTGTCGGTTGAAAGGAATAGCTTGACATATTCGAGTTGAGTTCAGTAATCTTTGGGTTTAACCAAAAGGGTTTATTTTGAGGTTCAATATCTAAAAGGGCAAAAGTTTTGTTGTTTCCAAAATGGCACGATTTGATTTTAATCACAGTGCGAGCCGCGGCCTTGTGTGCTTGCGAACTTGCTCGACTGTGTAGTCCACTGACTCGCACAACAGAGGATTGCTATGCGATTCCGCTTGACACAACGTCGTTGCACTTGTTGTTCAATGTAATCCCTCAAGTAAAAAATGGCAAGGTTGCTGTAAAAGGTTTTGTTAGAAACATACCATGGGGCGTTAGAAATTGTACGCAATGTCCTGCTCTGCAAAACCTGCAGGTTTTGCATGTGCGTTTTGGCGAGGAAACACCAAACTGCACATACGTAGGTAACTGTTGGTCTAATAATCATCTTGTGAAGTCGAAATTTATTCATCAAACTCAATTTTGAAGTTCTACATAACATAAGGTAGAGTTGCCGAAACGTAATTTCAATTTTTTTTAACATGGGAGTGTGTTTCTGCATACGATTTGGTTCCAAAAATCCTCAATTCTGTTTCCAAGGTTTACGATATAGTCAAAAGACAGAATTTTATGGGCTAGCCGCTTTTTTGTAGGGCAACAAGTGCAAATTATTTTTTGGAACCGGTATTCGTTACGACGGCCTTTGATCGATGACACAATACATTAAAACGGCAAAAAAATATTGAGCTATTATCGCAAAAACTCCACCCATACTTACCCAATGTAATGTGAACATTCGTTTAAACAATGCTAGCCGGCTGTTAATAGAAGATATTATTTAACTCGAACAGCAAGTATACACAATATGTTATACTCTATATTGGTTCCATGAATACTAGGCCACTGATTTTACATACCCAGTAGATGATCGCTTTCAGAAGAATTAATGGTGGTGGTTAGTTGAATCACCTTTGTCGTTAGTACTCCAAGTAGCTTCTGTTCTTCTTAGTATTAATGGTTGCTGATTATAGGTTTTATAATTATAATGCCGCATCCGCAACTTGATGTATCTGGGTTGATAACTAGCAAACATGGATCAATGACCGTTAATCGTCAACTAAATGTAGAGGAACCGTAAGTTTGTTATCGATAAAACTGGCATGTATGTGGTTGTTCGTAGATCTGATTTACTTTTGAACATGATTTTATTACCTTCACCTTTATGTTCACTTGTATGCAAGTATGTTTGTAAACTTGTAGTCGACTCCATTGGACTGGATTTCTGGCCCACTTTATATGAACAGATTTAATTTAAACTTTGCACACCTATCAGGAACCGATGACAATGTAATAATGATTCTATGAGTATGTCCGATAATCCTTATCGGGATCGCCAGATTTGGATAATTTAGTGGTGAATTTTATTTGAAGATTCTATATAATGGTGAGAGTGCCGGTTAAAAACAATATTCATCGTTTTTCAGAAATGGTGAATGATTTACATCAATTGGTCGCCAATAATATTGATGATCCTCGAGAGGGCAGGATGCAGGCTAACTTATTTAATTTACACTCTGTTTACTTGTCAAGAACCGTGACAGTAAAATAAGTAATAATATTATCTCATCATTCTGAAATAAGAAGTGAAAAATTATTAGAGTATACCTACGAAACACGCGTTCATATCATTAAAACGCCTTCCGTATACCATTAAAGTTTTGCAAAGATCCAGGAATAAAAGACACCTTCAGAACCTAGAAGCTTTTTTCTGGTTATAGTTTTATCCCTCGCCCAGAGACTCAGAGTTTACTGTATAGCATTCACTATTAGCAACCTATTGCTACATTTTCTGATATGGAGGCCTTATACACATTGAGCCAAGTACAGTTTAAATGAATCAGTATTTCTAGTGCATGCGTTTATTGCGTTAGAACTAGCGTACCTACCTATAGCCCTTTATGCCACAAATTCTTTGGTTGTTTTCAAAAAAATCAACAACCGTGAAAGACACTACCTTTGTAAATGGTATCTGGTTCCAAATGAGTCATTTTTAATGAGTACTTCAATTTGACTCAATCGCGTCAATAAGTTAAAATCAAAATTGAATACTGACATAAAAATAGTCTAATTTCATGTACCTGTGCCACAGATCAACTTGGTGGCGTATGATCAATTTAATGGTCATGCTATGGTTGTCGAAATCATCCTATATCGTTGATGTCAGCACCCGCTTTTAATCACGTGCAAAAATTTCAAAAGCCGTACTTTAATAATTACAAATTTTTTCGTCTAGGTTTTGTTCTACGTAGCATCTGGTTACGTTTTGCTTTGCGTCAAGCATACTCCGTATCTAAATTTATGACAACCAGAAGGACCCCCTTATCATACACTTTAATTCAAAATAAAAGTTCGAAGAAATACATTACTCTTGCGGCCACTTTCTTCGCGATCACAACCTATGCTTCGCCTATGATGTAGGAAAGGAAAATAAAAAATACCGATGTCAGGATTTTTTTCGGCAAATCCTTAAATCACTGGAGTATGGGTAAAGAAAATGTCCCTGTCTGTCCGAATTTGGCCGTCCGCCAACCCACAGGCGGGGCGGGATAAATATCTAGAGACGTGCGAATTAAAAATTCACAAGGGTCGGTTTCACACAGCCAGAATTTAGTGTGCAGATAAAATAATCCCCGATAGAGACGTAAATAATGCAGGACCGGACTAATGCTGTTGGACATTATAGCAGGCCTCGCAGTGAGTGTGGCGGAACTGTCCTTGGAAAACTTTTAATGGATGATCGTGAATTTTAAACGCGTTCAACGTATACAAGGGCAGAAGATAATGTTCTGGACAGACGCACTATGCTAAACGATGGATCAAAATTGAAAATCCACTTTTACCAGGCGAGGGGAGTATTGTGATCGCGAAAATTTTCGATTTTGAGATAACATGCTTTTTAGGATTTTGTGTCACGTCAATCACCTCTATCTGTCTGTCTGTCTGTCTGTTTGCGTTCTTCTAGCCTCGTAATATCAGTAACCGCTGCATTGATTGCGCAGAAATTTGGGCAGCGATATGCTATGGGGTCTTAGTAGGCAGTCTTGCTGTAATTTTGAAATTCGGTGCAAGGTTGGCGCAGTAATAAGCAAAAAACGAAAAATTTCAAGTATTCCTCAAACTTCGTTTTTAGGCTTTTTAGGGACTCCTGATTATTTTCAACCTTATTGATGAGGGTGAAATGGGGTGGTTGAGGAGTTGAGAGTTCTAAAACTGAAAAATTTGTTGTATTCATAATAGGATGTCTATTGACCTGTGGAAGAAGGACCTAGCGGCATAGTACAATTTTTTATTACACAAACACAGGGATTTCGAATTCTCTGGTATATACATTAGATCGTTCTGTATTGTGTAACCTGGTAATCATTTAATTGATTTTAATTGAATTTTGACAAAGTATTATCAGCGTGGCAGGGATCAAAAAGCAATAATAAAAAAGCTGAACATATAAAAGTAGCTCAAATTTCATTTTTAGATGTTTCAAAGGTCTCTGCTCATTGTCTACTTTTTTGGCGAGCATGGTGTATAGATAGAGGATCTCCACTTTTTTTGTAAGCACGGATAATGCGTGAGAAGTACTAAGTTAAAGCACTTTTGACCCCATTTTTCAGTGAACCTGTGACTTTGAGCTACAGGCAACCCAAAATTGGTCACCTAGTGATTTTATCTTGATACATGTAAACAAGGTTGAAATGTGGGTGATAAAAGAAAGTATCAGTGTTGGTATACATTCATGTATATCTCTAAAACACTTTCCTTATAGAGGAATGTCTGGCCTTTCTCATAGTAACTTCAACTGAATAAGCAGATATCTAATAAGCTCAGACAAAACTACAAATAAAAAAAACCTAGAGTTGTTTTACCCACTCCTTTCTCTCTCAATTTATCACGTCTATATTACGGAACGGGAAAATGCCAAGTGACTTCAAAAATACATAGAAAAGAGGTTTGAGATTTAATTTTTTTTGTGGATTATTCTACAAAAATAGGCATAATTTCCAGAAACCATACCATTTTTCCATCTCCTCTGTGTTATTAATAAGATTCAAATACTTCACTTTAGTCAAGCTTGTACTTTCTAAGCTACATTTTGTAAAATTGTCAAGAGTAATAATATTTCAAAGAGTTTCACAGCTATGCCTTCAGAGGTTCTTTTAAATTACAATTTATCAGTATTCGGACGTGGCTTGAGCCATAAAAATGTTCATAAACAACCCTCAACATACTTTAGTGTAAAAGTGACTAGTGGCAGTAGCGAACAGTATAACATCAAATTTTGTTAAAAAGTGCATGAAGTTATATCCGACAAACTACAAAAATTAGTATTTCAACATTATATTCCAAATGTTAACAAATTTGTCAACACCACTTCTAAATTTTATATAGTTTTTGTAACTGTCATTTATGTGAATCGTTTACTTATGACAGCAATACTTTCGTTCGATATAATATGTCCTGTCTTTAGCGACTAATGCAAACGATCTATACACCAAAAATTTCTCCAGCGTTTACCTTCTGACTGTAAGATAACTGTGTTACTGTTATTTTTAAAAAAGATTTTCTTATCTAATTATTCTGTTCTTTCAATGCTGTTTACTTTCCCATACAGCAACAGTAAGTATAAGAGTATCGCCCTCGTAGATCACCAGTTCAGTTCGAATGTCATCAAGTGATACCCCAATCAAACCGTTCTTACTGCATCCCACCAGTCGTGGAATCCTGGGATTAAGAGCTCCGAAAAAGCTTACGTCTCCTTCCTGGGGGACCAGACGAGACTGGTGGGGTCTTCGTGTTGCCGGACGAAAGCCTAACGACACTGGGGCCGAGGGACTAGCGCTCTAATCAAATAGGGCCGGCAGGACAGTTCGAGGTATGCTGCAGCCAGCGGCGTAGCTTTGAGGATGGAGATTTCTGTGGGAAATGGCAGCACAACCACGGCTCAACAAACAATCAGCTGTCTTACTCACGGTCGGGTCTTTTACGATAACGTTTTGCAAACATCTGACGTCAGCTACGCCACTTTGGGATAGTTCATGGCCGACTCTTCTCAGTAGGCCGGAGCAGAGCAAAAAAGGGACTGGAAGATGATTTTTAATGTGTTTCTAATTGTTTACCTGCACAAACGAAACTATAAGGATAAAAAGATGACTGCAAAGTATGTAGTATCAGGTTGCACTTGCAATTGTGCTTCCAATAAATGACATACCAACCATAACATTCCAGAGTAAACAAGAAGAGTGGAAGGTGATTTTTAATTTGTTTCTAATTATTTACCTGCACAAACGAAACTATAAAGATAAAAAGATGCCTGCAAAGTCTGTATTACCAGGTTGCACTAGCAATTATGCTTCCAATAAAGGACATACCAACCACAACATTCCAGAGTAAACAAAAAGAGTGGAAAGTGATTTTTAATGTGTTTCTAATTATTTACCTGCACAAACGAAACTATGAAGATAAACAGATGCCTGCAAAGTGTGTATTACCAGGTTGCACTTGCAATTGTGCTTCCAATAAAGGACATAAGCAGAAGTGGGTGAACGGTATTCCTCGTATGGGCTGGTTATATTTATGAGAATAAAGACAGTACTTTACAAACATTTGAAAAGATAAGACCTATTTTAAAGTACAATGTGGTACCTACAATGTTTTCTGGACCTCCAAAATATCACAGAAAAATACAGTTAATAGAACTCATCTGGGCATGCATCTGGGCATACCTACGAAAAGATTTGATAGTGAAAGGGAATCAAGACTAGCAAGAATGGCTTCACAGTGACCTAATAGTGAATTTTTCTAGCTCAAGTGACAATTTAAAAAGTAAATTGAGTGTTCATTTAAATGGAAGTGGAAGTGGCAGCAGGAAACAGGTTGCGTTTGTTTTTATTTTGTAGTGTTTGATTACGATGAACCAGACATCAGATGTAAGTGGTATTAGCAGTAGTAGTTCTAAAAAGTATGTTTCTTAATTTATTAACCGAGATGAACTCTAATACATATAAAATGTAATAATTATTCTGAAACTAAAGGCCCACTATTTGACAGCTAAGCCACGTTGCCACATCTAAGGCTCCGGCCTAGTGTAAAGTCGGCCATGGATAGTTTGATTCGGGGCGGAGTGGGAAAAAGTGTGCAACAAGGCAGAATTAAGAAATAATACTCAACCTATTCGGTGTCAAAGGAAGGTAGGCATTAAAGATAAAATGATGTTTATGTTGTCCTTGACGGTTACTTTCCATAAAGTACCAGATTTGCGCTGTGATCTATATTATTTATCTCTATACTCATATTCTATGTAGATAGCCATGACCACATCGTGTCGCCGCTGTTGAAATCTCTCTCTCTCTCTAACCCAAAATATCGATGAGCAAAGGGATGGGCGCAAAGCATCCCCAGACCTTGAGTAAGATTGTTTTTTGAGTCGTGGCACAACCTTGAGATGTCAAGTTCTTGTTCTTCGCATGGGATAATAATAACTTTGTCGTCCAATAGGACAATAATTACTCAAGTAGTAGAAACTTATGACATAATGTCATCATTTTCTTATATTTCCATACACCGAAATGAATTAAATTTTGGGATGAGATGTAATGTATATTATGGAAGTACCAGAAAAATCCGCACGTAGATTCTGAAACAAACAAAAGCAAACCCTATCGTACTCCCTATGTCACTGAGGGCTTATAGGAGAACAAACTATTTTTTCTCTTCGTAGAACGAAGTTAAATTTTGAGGATGATCTATTATAGGAAATGACTTACAACCAGGTAACAGAAAATTATGAGAAATTATTTGGACTATTTATAGGACGCATCTGTTTTCAAAGCACATACGAAGTGTTTTTCCTGTCAAATATATATTCGTTGAACCATGTGTACTGCGTCACGCAAAATAAAGTAGCGCTGTAGTAGCATAATACTTTATTCTACATTTAACCGTATACAAAAAAAATAGGCATTTCTATTTGAAAAAACCGCTGTTATCGCTGATTGATGTTGTCTTAATTAGTCGACCGATTTCTCCAAGCATAAACGTAATTTAAATTTAACAGTCTCATCAAAGCTGACTCACTTTATGGTTAGTAATACGGCAAATTCACAGACTTCAAAATTTTATAATCTCTGCGATATTATATTCAATTTATTCCTGATACCTAGTTATACCGAAAATGGTGATTTACACCTAAACGGTTCACTTGAAGTCCCATACATAAAGTCACACTAGAATTTACCAAGGAGTCTGAATATGGAATAATATATGGGGTGCTTCATTTAAAAAACATAACTTTGATACATTTCGTGTTTTTGAGACACCCTGTATAACATAAAAATATCTTTAAAATGTAGCCTTTATGGGTCTTTATCCATCCAAAATTATTATTTTCTTTTTTGTCAAACAGTTTAGCCATAATGCTCCGTGTGATAACGTGAATAACCCTGTATACTTCTTTAGGAGTTATTTCTATAATAGATCTATATCTATAACAGATACTCTTTTGAGTACTTGTTATACAGTATATAAATATATAAAAAGATAGTGACAGGTTGACATTTTAGACCTCTTCCCCACTAATTTTAGTATACTTCCAACTAGTAAACGGAGCGAATTCGTTTCAGCCGCAGGCGGCTGTAATATTTATATTGAACCCAATACATCATCTAAACCTATTCTAATATTGTATTGAGGCTCAAGGAATGCCCGCACCTTAATCTGCAAACGGTTCCTTTTTTTAATTATGGCTCTATTCTTGTGTTCTACCGGATCTTCATATTCATCTTCATCTACAGGGTGAGTTTTTAGTACCGGCTCGGTCGATAACTCCACTACCGTAGAAGATAGCGAAAAAAATTGTATGTAAAAATTGTAGCCACGGATATGCTCCTTGCTCAGAAAATATTTTTATTTATACAGGGTGATCCATAACTAGGTGGTGATGCAAACATGCATTTTTTTAAATGAGACACCCTATATATTATTCCATATTCAAATGCTACTAATGATTTCCGTTCTTCCAATATAGGGTATTGTTACATTATACAGGGTGTTTTAAATGTTATGACCATTTTTGTATCCAAATCACGGTCAAATGAACGTACTGTATATCAAAAAGTAATTAATCAAGAAAAATTTTTTTACATGAGAAGATTAGAAATATCCTCTAGTTTTAAAATACGTTATAAAAAAATCCCGCGACGCATATTCGTATACAGGGTGATGTAGAATGCAAAATCTAGATTTTCTCTCTTTTTTTAAATGCAACCCCCAATATTTTATTATACCAAAGAATTACTTTTAATATGCTCTTTCATCTTTGTATAGCACTTATTATGGCTGCATTCATTAGTTTCTGAGATATTTCGATTTTTCTACAAATTTTAAATATACCTCCTATTTCTTTAATAAAATTTATTTATTTTGAGAAAATACTACCAAGTTTTGTTTTTGCTTAACAAACAACTAAAATATAAGGCGATAATAATACTTGATCGAGTCAAAATACTGAACTAACGAGATAACATAGGTCAAGTGTGCTGAGGAAACAATTTTATAGACGTCATGCATAATTATCAAGCAGATGTATCAGGTAGGCTATGAAATATGAAACGACACAGTCCAAATAAAACGATTCTTCAATCTTTCAAACGCACTAGTTTTAGAGCGCCTCCGTTCTGGATATTGCTATTCATAGTTGATACATTCTAGAGGCAAGTAGACAATTTCTCAAAGATTCTCCTAAATACCCTCAATGGAAAAATTAATTTTCAAAGCTAGTTTTTCACACAGTACGGAATTATTGAGTAGGTTATGAAAACTGTCAATTTTTCAAAGCCTACCTGATATAACTACTTGATAATTATGCATGACGCCTACAAAATTGCTTCCTCAGCATACTTGACTTTATTATCTCAACGATTTAGGGTTTTGACTTCATCAAATACTATCAAGACGTTATAATTTAGTTGTTCGCTAAATAAAAAACAAATCAGATAGTACTTTCCCAAAACAAATAAATTTCAGTACACAAATAGAGGCTATATTTTAAATTTACCGAAAAATCTAAATATCTCGGAAACTGATGGACGTAGGTACAGCAAGTGCTATACAAAAATGAAAGAGCATATTAAAAGCAATTCTTTGGGATAATAAAATATCGGGGGTTATATTTGAAAAAAAAGAGAAAATTTGGATTTTGCATTCTACATCACCCTGTATACGAATATGCGTCCCGGGCTTCTTTTATAGCCGATTTTAAAACTAGAGGATATTTTTAAACTTCTCATGTAAAAAAAATAATTATTGATTCATTACTTTTTGATATACAGTACGTTCATTTGTCCCCGATTTGGATATAAAAATGGTCATAACTTTTGAAGCACCCTGTAGAATGTAACAATGCCCTATATTAGAAGAACGGAAATCATTAGTAGAATCTGAATATGGAATAATATATAGGGTGTTTCATTTAAAAAAATGCATGTTTGCATCACCACGTAGTTATGGATCACCCTGTATAAATCTAAATATTTTCTGAGCAAGGAGCATATCCGTGGCTACAACTTTTATATACAACTTTTTTCGCTATCTTCTATAGTAGTGGAGTTATCGACCGAGCCGGTACTAAAAACTCACCCTGTATATCTGTTTGTATGTCGCTTCGAATGGATTTCTATGGTACTGTATTTACTCCATTTTTCTTCCAGGTTCTTGTTCAAGTGGTGAGTTTTTGAATTTCTCATCAATATCGATGTGCTAGTCCGTCGACTGTATCGTTTTGAGGTGTACCTGCATGTCCTCGAATCTGTACGTTTTTTGCACTCTTATCAGTTCAGTTATGACCGAAATGACATGGCTGAAAGTAGGTGATATTCTGAAATGCTCTTAAATCTCATAACTGCACTGTTGCTATTGGTGAAGATTATAACATCTCTAAGGTCGATATTACTGACGGGCTAGGGCTGTTTTATCAGCTGTCAACTCATCTGTATATATTCAACATTCTGGAGCGAGCTTGTATACTTCTTGACATTTTTTCATTTTTCTGGTAGAAACTGCAGCCCATACATACGGTTTTCGTCATCGAACTGTGTATATCCGCTCACATCAATCCCATTTTGCTCCGATTTAAACTTGATGTATGTGGTTGGGTCATCTTGACAGAAGTATTCTACTATTCTAGTTTATACTTAAATATTCATGAAGGCAGAGCATTAATCTCAAAAACTCAAACTACTATGAAGAGGTTAATGAAAGCTTTCCCAACGATTCTTCAACAGACCAGCGTTCAAAAGGGAAAACCTAACTACTACTTCGAGGAGATTAAAAGAGACTATTTAATTTCAATTAATTTGCATATATTATTATCTTATACATTACGGAGTACAAACCCTACATTGAACCCTCCTCTGGCTGCGTTAGTACCCAAATTTTTAAATGCCATATCAAAGGCTTGCGATACATCACCTAAAAGTACTATCACTTGACTATTTAAAAATACACTTATCGCAGACTTGCTTAAAGAATTGATACTGTAGTAGCAAAAATCGGGATAGAACGTCCTAACTCATTTACTTTTGGAACAAATTCCAAATCCACTTCATTTATTAGTAGAAATCAAAGATATCTTATAAATATTATCTCACAGCCTCCTACTTACCATGATATGATTTTGGAATTAGAACTGCCATTCGAATGAGGTTTAATGTTCAAATTTTATTAGTGCAAGTTATCATTTCGTAAGCCCAATATATCGTGTTTCGAATTTCTATAGGTAAGTACTGTAAATGAAATAATATTAAACTATTTTTATTTTCATGCTTCCACCGCTTGTGTATTTCTAAACTTAAATTCGTGCTGTTTTACGACGTCTTCTAGTATGAATTTAAATCAGTCTTTTATTCTTAACTATTTCACACTCTATACGTGTTTTGTATATTACATACACTTCCCCGCAATATAGAGATATATATGTCCCCTTCCTTACTTCGTATAATTCAATCGGCTGAATGGTGAAACTGCCTTCAAGCTTTCGAAACAAACTAGAGCCGACGCACCCCGTAAAAACTTCCCCGAACAAAAAATCGATTAACTTCATTAAGCAGTTAGGAGTTGTGACGCACTGAGAATGGCAAGAAAATAGGAAATAGTAACTCGATGGTGCAGTGCACGCCCTATTCAATTATCGAGTTTAGTTTCAAGAGAATGTGAATAGTTGAAAGGGGATGAAGAATAATCCACTGGAAAGAAATACTGGGACCTCTGAATTTTGACAACAGATTTCAAGTGTCCTTTCGGGAATTTGTTATTTCTTATAGTGTCTTGCGAAGATATATCAGTATACAGTGAGTTTCGGGATATTTCTTCATTTGGCATATAGTGCTCGCCAAAATTTTGTTGATTTTTCTCAGTAACATAGAAACGAGATATTAAGAGATATTGACCAATAATGAAATCCTTATTTCTAATTACGTCCCTGTGAGATTGTACGAAAACAGACACAAAAAACACAGGCGGATGCGGAGCATAAGTAGCGATGTGCTACGTGCTACATCAGGCTTTAAAAACAACAAAAATGGTGCAATCGTTATAACTATAGTGACCTGGTAGACATGATTTTATTGCACGGTGAATGTGGTTTCCCTGGCCGTATTTACCCTGCACTCTGTCGATTTGTCTGTCTCGTGCAAAGAGCTAGTGACACAAGATATCTGCATCCACATCATCATGGACACGCTGGAAGATCTAGACAACTTCGAATGATCGAAATTGAACAAGAAATACATTTGGATCTCGATGCAATTCCAAAAACTGGCGAATCGATCTTGAACATGAAAGGTCGCCAATTGACGTTTCCACAATATGTTTCAAAACTCAAAACGTTTTGAAAACGTGGAAGTGTAGCAAGCATTTCGCTCAAGTAGGCTTCAATTTTACGTTTGATATTTGTTAGAAACTAATCATTGGAATGTCGTTATATTTTTTTTATGAACTAATTTACGATCATGTGCTCGCTCTCCGTAGAGGATATACAGTAACTAGTCTACTTCGAGGTCTCCTAAAGACAAAGTTAAAGCAAAAACGGCCATTCTATCAGGTCTCCGGACTAATTCTTTTTACCATGAGCTGAAAAGGTATGTCAGGTTTTCCGAGCATATGGCTTCGTTGTAAGGAATTGCAGAAGCTTTAGCCGCCCTGATACACTATTAGCTTTGAATCCAGCATACACAAAATCTAAACTAGAATATACATCTCTAATTTAATTTCGGACGTATTCAGCGTAAGTTCTTGGAATTTTTAGCCTGCCAGATAGATGGTGTATATCCTACGCAAGGCATTCCTGAGAGACTGCTATTATCTAGGTTCGGATTTCAACCTTTGAAGACTAGAAGGCAGTGTAGGTGAAACATTTTTTTATATAAACTGTTTCATGATCAAACTGATGCTGTTGAACTTATATCGCAGTTGAATTTCTTTCTTTTATCACTCGTAACCTTGAAGCTTTCTATTGTGACAGGGGATGTACAAATCAATATTTTTAGTCTTCCATTTTCTTCATTTGTGATTCGTGTTTGTAATTATTGAACTGAATTATTGGATTGCCGACAGCTTGATATAGCTGTAATTTATTGTAGTAATGTGTGATCTTTTGTTCTTTTGGATTTTTTGATTAAGTAAATGTAATGTTCAATTTATTTCTGATATCTCTAGTGCTACATATGAGGAGTAATGTAATTTCTCATACAAATTGCTTGAAGTGCAGATCCCTTACTACAAGGGAAGAGTGGAAGGCCAAGCGGCAGGCGGCCTTTTGAAAAAGGAGAGCCGGTCTAGTAGAGGGACGGCTCACTTACCGACGAAGGCTTCGGCGTTGAGGTCTGTGGGCCAAAAACAAAGCTCTCCCTCTCTCTTGGGGGATACACCACCGCATGCCAACCAGAGATATATGCAATTTTAGCTTGTGGCTTTCGTATTCACGAAACTCATGGGCTTAGTAGGTGGATCACCATCTGCTCTGACAGTCAGGCAGCATTGATCGCATTAAGTACGTGTAGGTTTACATCATGTTCGTTGTTCAATATAGAAAGGTCTTGGATGACATTTCGGCAAGACATGAGGTGGTAAGTGATCCGACGTGTACACGCTGTGGCGAGGTAGAAGAGTCCTCGGCACACATTCTATGTCGCTGCGAAGCTCTTGTGTATCACAGGCAGACCATACTAGGTTCAAGGGTTCTTGAACCTGAGGACACAAGGCCATCCTCACCTTTGCGATACGGGCTGAGCTTGAAACCTACGGTAAGGAGGAGAGGTACATAGGAGCTAGATAGGAGCCCGTTAGGAGATCTATGCACTGGTGATTTTAGTCACCAGAAAGCCTCTCTCCCTCTTTCATTCATTCAATAGTGGTTTCTGTATAACTGTTGGGAATATAGCCTATTTTTTATCTTTTATATTAATTTATACTATATTTTTGAGGCCTCTCACTACAGTATTTTTATCTCTCTGTCTTTGTGCGTTTTTAGAAGAAACTGAGATACACAGAACAGATTTTTGAGGACTGAGCTGTATCATATTTTTCTTAAACATGTCCTAATATTTTAAAATCTATTATTGATAACAGAAGGCTTTACTTTGCTATAAATTTCATAGTATCATTCCGCGTGCAATTGTCAGATACCGATACAACAGTACCATATAGCACAATACCCGCTCAGATTCAAATACATGGTATAAAACATTAGCATAAACAGGGTATGCATTTAGCGCGGGCCGAAATGGACTACGTAAATTCCAAAAACTCCACGGCCGTTTGTTTAAATGATTTAGAAGCAAATAATTTGAATTTCATTAGCTCAGTTTTGCATTAATAAATTCTGTCTTTTGTAATTGATTATCTGATCGGCCGCGGACTAAGCGCCGCTAAATTTGTGCGGCACCAAGTTGAATTAATTCCGATAATCAAATCGAGCGTATAGACGTGGACCACCGATGAGTTACTGTTGAATATATTCAACATATAACAAATGTAGTTACTAAATACGTGGCACAGCCCTATCAAGTGATATTACTATACCAAAGATCTTAAAGCCATTATGTCAGATTCCAAATCCGTTCTACACCTTTTCCAGCTGTAGTTTCTAAAGCGTCAAGTGATAATTCAAAAAAGTCAAGTTAATTTTCCGACTCGTGAATTGTAAATTCAAAATGATAGGTAAAAATTACACCTGAAAGTTTGAAATTAGAAGTGACGAGTTGGAAATTTAGCTTGACCGCTCTGAACTATCACTTGACGCTTTAGAAACTACAGCTGGAAAAGGTGTAGAAACTTTACCTAGCTCCGATAACGGCTGTTACGAGGGCTGCTATAAAGAGCACATTTTAGTGAAATTCTAAGCCTTATCCATGATTTACGTTCAAAACGTAGACAAGTCATCCTTATTTGGATAAAAGGACATAATAAGCATACGTGGCGATAAGGACACTAATGTAGCTGGATAAGCAGTCATCGTTTATGGCGATTTCGAAAGACCACAGTTGGTAAAGATTTTATTATATAAAAGAGACGTAATTTCGGAATGGAAATTTTTATGGGCTAATACATGTAATCAAAATACCTGCAACTACTTCCTCCTATACAAGATTCTTCCGATTAGTAGTACTCATACTTTTAATATCCTTGCTAGCAGAAAGTATTTGACTAATATTATCAGATTGAGAATGAATCACAATAACCTTCCATCTCATTTATAAAAGTTGGGTCTCAAAGAACCACCATTGGGTGAGGAAGATAATTAAGTACAGGATCAATCACCTGCCTTTTTTCACATGTGGCAGGTATACCAACGCACGGAATAAATCTGTAGCAGCGTTAATTCGTTTAGGCTATAATTTAGCCATACATATTAATACTTTGATGGCATCTGAGAGAGAAGTGCATGATATTGTTATAGATCTTTGTAAACATTCTGCGCTCTGAATTTGAATGAAATTTCATATTATTTTGTGGCAAAAAAGACTAATGTTTGATGCCAACCCTTCGATAAAAAAAAGATGGTAAAGCCAAGCTTATGTCATGTTCGATAGTCATAGGAATGCAAATGACGCTGCTAATTATAAGGGATACTTTTATATACGGGTCATTCTACCGAAACAGGACAAATTGTAAAAACATTTTATTTATTAAACCTGCTTATTATATGAAATAATCTTAAAATCGTTCTAAGTAAACATCAAAAAGTTAATCGATAATGTGACAGAGATCAAGAAGCTCGTTTACGAAATTTGAGAGAAAATTAAAATGGCACTGCCTCGGTGATGACTTTTGTTCTACGACGTTGAGGTTGCAAATTGTATAAGCAAAAATTTTGAAAACAGCTGAATTTGTACAAAAAATGTATTCCTTGAAAATAATTCACCCTTTCCTGAAAAAAATAAATACCTAAATGGAAAATGTCTGTGCTTCGGAGTTGAGTTAAGTAACGGTAATGAGTAAATATTTCCTTATAATTAATTTTGCATCCATATATAATGTTAGTTAAGGGTAAGCTAGATAAAAATACAATCATCTTAGTAACTGTGAGTATTTATTTAACGTAAAAAAGTAGAAAAGTATTGCTTTTGATCAGTTAGGGTAATTTCTGTTTTTCTCTTTCATTTCTCTTCATCAGATTTTCTTTTTGCCATCTTTACTTTGGAATACTTCTGTAAAAAATTAATATTACATATATTCTATACAGAATAACTAATTCACAGCCATTCTAGTCAACTCCGACGCACCTCTGTCAACACTGAAGCACAAAAAGGCTTCGGTGTTGAGTGCCTCGGAGTTGATAAGTTAGGCTGCCTTGCTTATACGACATGTAAATATTCAAATTATTTGGCTAAGAATTATCAGACGGGAACCTCATACCTGAACTACATCTATGACGTAGAAGACATTTGAAAAAATATGCAGGTACGTATTTATTGACAAGACTCGGTGTTGATATTTTAAAAACCTACGCTTACCTTGTGGACTGCACAACTATCTCATAATTCACTTAAACGATGAACGTGCTCTTACTTCGAAGGTTCATTCTCAACTAAATCACAATGTAAAGATGGTCGCAATGCTCGAATATGCGCTGGAGAGGAAGGCCAGATAAATAACATTAAAAATTGGTGGGACTTTTTGTGCCTCGGTGTTGAGATCCAAAGTTGGTGACAGTTTTTTACCTATAGGTAGGCGTGTTTTTTATACATGATAAATAATCGATATTTAAAATAATAGAAAGTATCATTCTTCCCGTTTCCTGACTAAACAACGATAATCAATTTTTCATGAAAACACGGTTTGAAGTAATGGAACGCTAGCAAGTTACAGCCTCGGAATTGATATTTTGAACGTACTGAGGAGAAAAACTCGCAATGTTATTAAATTTGTTATATAAAAATACAGTATTTAAATGACCCACGTGCATGTCTTTGTAAATAATGGCCATTTAGATATATTTTTTTTGAATTTGGATTAAATACTGACAGGTTAACCAAATTGTCCCATTTAGGTAGGATGACACATACGCATATCACTTAGCGAAGAGACTGACGAAAAACAAACCCACTACGAGAAAGAACATTCATTTTTGACTCCAATACTCATTCTAAAGAAATATTTCCTGACAATTTCTTCCAGAGCCAACATTTTTTATACTTTTCGATCAACTATTTGATAATGTTTTAGTGCAGATATGCATAATATATAACCAAGCCTCCCTTACTTCGCTCAAGATTACAAAAAACTTGCGGAATCTCAACTAAAAATATGATTTCTAGGTTTAAAAATACAGGGTGCTACTTGATGGTAGGCAGTAATTCCAAAGGCGTATTTCTGACCCAAATTCAAATGGAAAAGTTTAGATAAATATGTGTCCTAAAGTCTGGTTTCCAAGATCAGATTTCGAAGTTTGAAAAAAAATATTTTTTATGAAAGCAGTCAATCAGTAAAACCAACTACTCCGAAGGTCAATACACCCCTAGGGGCATTGAGTTATTACACTGTTGGCTCGAGTGCTTCCTTTGGGGAAACACGAAGAAACTAATTTTTAGCTTACCTAAAGTGAGGACAAGAATGTCACAATTCTTGTTGGGAACATGTCTAGAATCGCATCAGAGACGGTGTTCCTAGTATACAACAGCGCTGTTTCTATGCTTCTATCTCACCAGCTGGACCTGAGTAAAGCCCGGTATCATGAAAGCAGTGAATTAACAGAAATAACTACTTCGAGGCAAATACCCCTATACCAGCTTTGATCTGTACTGCTCACTCCACTTCTACTTTACGCAAATTGAGTTCAAGGATATCAAAATCTTTCTTTGAAACACCTCCAGAATAGTGCACGATGTCCCTAGTCCATACCAGCGCTCGTTCGATCTGTCTTTCCAGACAAGGATTCTGATATCCTTGTATTCGCTTTTAGGTAAGATAGAAGTCATCTTCCTATCGATTTTAAATTAATTTCTTAAAGATGATTGAACCGATTTTTGTATTTTGGTAGTGTTGTTCAGTGCAGTAAGACGCTATGTTAAGCCGGAGTCCAACGGCGCGGCGCGCGTAGTGGCAATCCTCGGTCGAGGGTTGAGAGACAAGGTTGGCGCGCCAAAATGTGGTGGGGCCAGTCCACCGGCGCGGCGCTTGTAGCGTCCGACTTTTTTTGAACCGTGTTGACACAGCATAAAGAGTAAACCAGCAGCGCAACTGAAACTAAATGTTTGAGGATATTTTGACGACCTTGAGCTTTTCGGGTGTCGCGTCGACCATCGCGTTAGAAAAGGGATTCCTACAGGACCTGAGTGAAAATATGATATCCCTGAAAAGTCCAAATAGTGATTATAATTATATGCACGCCCAGGTACAATGGCCCGCATAACCATTAATAGACAACTATAAAAAGATAATATACAAACAACTTGGACAGATAATAGCTCGGTAATCCCGGAAAATGGCAAGAACACAATAAAACAACTGAATAAGGCCCTGGGATTTACGATGTACACTCGACAACGGCAAAACGTATACTGAAAGTGATAGAAACAGACAGATAGAAACAACACTCTTTTACATCTCGAATTTCTTCATATCTCACTTCTTTTTCGTGGAAAAAATTAAAACGACTTAGCTTGTCGAGAAAAATGTTAAAAAAGAGTTAGCTTTGTTGTTTATATTGATTGACCGTAATACCAGGGACGTATTTCTCCCCCAGATTCAAGTCCAAGTCAAGTCCGTATAAACATGTGTCCTTAAGAGTGTGATTGTCGGGGTGGTGTTCCAGATAGCAGGGTGACCAAGTTTGGAAAAGAAGAAACCGAGCTGATCGACTCAGTACTTCCCACACATTCCGATGATACCAGTTTTATTACTTTCCCATAGCATGAAGCTATAGTCTGGATCCCCTTGCCACCAAATCGTCGCTCGCCCGACCGCAAAAAAATGTCGTCATTCTACTAGGTACTTCTTTCACAGGTCAATGGACAATCTGTCATGAATCCAACCGATTTTTGAGTTTTAAAGCCCCCCACCCTTAAACACCCCGAGTCAAGTCCGTATAAACATGTGTCCTTAAGAGTGTGATTGCCGGGGTGGTGTTCAAGATAGCAGTGTGACCAAGTTTGGAAAAAAATGAAACCGAGCTGGTCGACTCAGTACTACCCATACATTCCGATAATACCAGTTTTATTACTTTCCGATAGCATGAATATTGAAAATGATCAAGAAACGCCAAAACGTCTAAAAACGAAGCTTAAGGTGTTTTCATATTTTTTGTTTTTTTTTATTATGGCTGCGCGACCACTGGAACGATTTCTAAAAACTATACGCATTTTCC
This sequence comes from Callosobruchus maculatus, assembly GCA_951848785.1. Lineage (NCBI taxonomy): Eukaryota > Metazoa > Arthropoda > Insecta > Coleoptera > Chrysomelidae > Callosobruchus > Callosobruchus maculatus. Next base: position 20,568,358 of record CATOUR010000014.1, on the reverse strand, counting down.
ATCCTCGTCACAGCAATAAATCTGTGTCAAAATTTCAAGTCCCTTGGTTTCTGTAATCGGCAAGGCAATGTTCGGATGGACCTAAAAAAAAGTGTTTTATGCCGCTAGGTCTTTCTCTCATAGGTCCATGGGCAGCCAGTTATGAATACAAAAAAATTCTACAACCCCCTACTCCTCAAACACCCCAATTTCACCCCATCCCAAAAAAAGTATAAAATGACCAGGAACCCCTAAAACGCCTAAAAACGAAGTTTGACCTATCTTCATATTTTTAGTTTTTTTAATATTGCTGCGTCGCATCTAAGACGATTTCTAAAAATCATACGCGTTTTCCATCCTTGCCCAAGTAGTAACACTGTGCCTAAATTTCATTAGCATCAATTCAGTAGCTTCCACATTATAAAATACAGAAATATCTAAAGCAATACTCTTATGTTTACATCGGAAAAAAGTCCTTTGGTTACTGTAATAGGCATAAGCCAATGTTCGGATAGACCGAAAAAAGTTATTTATGTCGCTAGGTCTTCCTTCACACGTCAGTGGGCAGTCTATTATGAATACAACAAATTTTTTGATTTTACCACCCCCGACCACCCCAATTTTCACCCCTACCGAAAAAAAAGTAGAAAATGATCAGGAACACCTAAAATGCCTAAAAACGAAGTTTGGCGAATATTTGAAATTTTTCGTTATTTGCTAATTACTCCGCCGCCAAGCACCGATTTTCAAAATTATAGCAGCATTACCTACTACGACCTCACAGTATATCGCTGCCCAAATTTCATCAAAATCCATGCAGCGGTTACTGAGATTACGAGGATAGAAAAACGCGCACAGACAGACGGACAGACCGACAGACTGGCAGACCGACAGACAGACAGACAGCAAGACAAACAGACCGTCGGAAATGAGTAACGTGGATTTTCGTTATGTATACATCACAAAACGCCCAAAAAGCATATTATCTCAAAATCGAAAATTTTCGCGACCACAATACTCCCCTCACCTATCAGTGTGGGAAGTAAAAATGATTTTTTGTTTGAAAACTGTATGTCGTTTCATGAGGTTGCACAAAAACCTGCGTGCTTGGATGTATGTAAACTTCTTGAAATTAGTCCTTAGTCCTTATCTAAGGGATCAAGTGAAAGTTGCCTAAAAGGGGTGATACACGTACAAACTTTAAGTACGCGGTTTTTAAGTTCACGAACTTACTCGGCTCGACGCCGTGACACACGTGAAGCTGAAATCACTCATTTTGATAATTTTCCTAAATAAAACTTTTAACAAACGCTAAACACAACAAGCGTTGCGCATCGATGGCCTGCCGAAATAAAGTGGAGGCTCGCTGCTCGCTGTACGAGCCGAGACAAGCTACGAGCAGGATTTCAAACCAGTTGGATCGCCGGCGGTTTGCGCGACGGTTTTAAAGTACGCGTACTTACGGTGACACACAGGCGAAAAAGGTCGTCGAGCCATAAGTACGCGTACTTGCTCGTACATGTATCACCCCTTTAAGAAACGATAAACAAGTTATGAGAGTTATATACTTACCTACTTCTGGTCAATCACAGAACAATAATTATTACAAGCCTTCAACATGCATATCCTAAACACCTATATTTCCATACAGTAACAGCGACAGGTAACATCTAAGTCTGAAATAAACCAGATTCTTTTTTTAAATTAAACTGCCAATGAGCACGAATGTTCCTTCAGGTAATCCATTAGAAATCCGCGAGAATTTATAGAAAATTACGTTGTATTCTAAATATTTATGAAGAGTTAGGCTGAATTATTCAAGGATCTTTCCCAGCAGCCAGTCTTCTTAAGTAGTCGAACAAAAATTAAGTTTCTGTTTAGTGTTAAGCATTGTTTTTCTATAAACTACTAGCTGACCGTTTAAATTATAAAGTAGATGTCATCCAGTAATTCTAGATTGAAGGGTCTGCTACGGTTTCAGTCTTCAGATTAACTGACGTATCCAATGTCCAAGTTACTAGCATTTTGTTCTCATCGAATGACTCTTCAAATATTAGTGCAATGAAAAGAATTCAGCAAAGGTAAAATAGCACCAAATATTATAGTGTAAACCTTAGTGCTCGTAATTCAATAAGTCTTCATTGGCAGTTTAGGAAATAAGTTAACACCACATTTCTATTCCCATTGAGTAGCAGTAATATTGACATAGTGCTGTGATGCAGACAACATTGAGGGTGACAACATCAACGTGACCAGTGACAGAAATATTGAACAAAATATAATAATCAGTGACTAGGGGAGATGTGGTGGATGAAAAATGTCATGGTCATATAATAGATAACATATTTTTATCAATTACTACATTAAAACCAGTTACGTACTCATTAGTCCGAGGAAGAAATACATAATTAATTAAATTCTGATTGCAACTGTGCGACCAGTAAATAAACGCTTAACTCAAATTTCCAAAATCTCTCAGAGGCTTCAAGACTATTTGAAAGGCCTCTAATGGAAAGCAATCTTTTTTTTTCGAAGCGAATATAATGAACATTACTGTAGTAGCTGAATTAGTCTAAAATAGGTCTAATTTTGAGGGAACCACCTGGCTTCATTTATTTATGGCTACACACAGTTCATGCAGATTAAGTGTATGAAAAAGAAACATTATATATCAGTGTATTTTAACCATGAACGTTTTTATCATGATTTCAGTTATGACGAAGAAAGCATTTTTCAGGTCAGCTGTAAGTTATTTGGAATTATATAGATGATATAGGTACCAACACATTAGGTTTTCAGTATCACATACGTTTTATAGGATGTTATTGCTGCGACTTTGCGGATAAACCTTCTATTTTTCATATTGGTAGAGCTTCCAAAACTGAATCCGTGCTGCTTAGTTCGACAAAATATAAAACCAATTCATCTCTTCAACTACTTACTTCATGCAACAGCTCTCTACTTTTTAAATCATTTATAGACTGCAACATAGGCTTTATGCATACTCTCTTATCTTTCTTAATCTTTCCCCTTATGTTCCCAAAGAAGCAGTAGCGTGAACGAAGTATGATGACCCATTGTAGTGGACACATTATCATCTAAACTGTCAGTAATATAATTATGATCTTCACTACTTATCGTATGGTTCGAATATGACATAGCTGTAAATAATGATGCCATAATAGTATAAATATCCATAAAGTTACACTGTATAACTGTTCATGGATTGAAACAAATTGACAGGCAAAAATAGATTGGAAGGTAAAAAATAATTTCAGTGAAATATTCATGACTACGTTTTTAACGCCTGTGTTGACCAGATTTGTGGTTACAAACCATAGATATATGTGTCACACGGTAATAAATCTTTATCATTGTGTTCTTTACATTATATGACAGGCCTCAAATGAGGAAGTACATAAAATTGGCAAAAAGCTTGGAACTAGCTGGAAATTCACGTTAAAGGTGATTACGATATGTCACTCAGTTTAATAGCTGTCGTATCTAGCATATAAATCCAACTTGCAGGTAGCAATCTTGTTTGCAATATTCTGTAAGGATATGGTATTCTATGTAACGTCTTACTATGGTCTACCTTTCCCTTATTTTTAAGATGAAAATTAGGATTTTGATACTTGTCTGTAACTTCACCAATCTTGTACACACCTTAATAATCTAGTTATTTTTATAACTGTTCTACCTAACCTTCAAGCTATTTTTATTTTATTGTGTGACAGCCACTACCAGTATTTATCGATAGTAGGCTATGTTAGCATTTTTTTATAACAAGCTGTCATCATCTTGTAGCTTGCTTGTTGGTGCTACAAGCAATTATCTGATATATTGTATCCAAGTAATAATTTTTTTTCTAATATTTGTCAATAAATTTAAGACTCATTATCAAATTTGCAAATGGTAGGTGGAAATTTATCTTCACTTCTAATATATCGCTATTGTGATATCTGACTTCCCACTCAAGCGTACGCTAAACCATGGTATAAAATGCTTTCTATTGCCATAACCAAATACGTCACCTTCACACCACATACTCCATAAGGAGGACTAGAAACAAGGAACATATATGAAAGAGAACCAAATAGAATGCAAGAAAATAAATATAAGACACAGTGAGTTGCGGATTGGCCATGAGCCAACGTACCACAAAACCACCATTTGTGAGGCTGTGAGTTGCAAGACCGGCGCTAGTCGCCAGCAAGATGGCGCTGCGGTCAGTCCCTGTAACAGATAAACACCAGTCAGTCGATCGTTGACAGCTCTCAAGTGGTACTGCCTGCAACACAAGCGATTATTAAACATAGTGGTCGATTCAAGTAGAAATAATTAACAATTTGCTAAAAATAGACGTGTAGATACTTGACAATCATGAGGGTAACGTTAATCTTGTGACCTAGAAAGAGAAGAGGGAGCAAAAAAGAGGCAGATCGATAGGGGCTCGAAAACCATTGTGCGTTAGCTTAAAGCCCAGTTTCGAAAACCCACGTAGTTGTGGTTCCTTGTGGAGATGCGCATTTATTAAGTCCAAGTAGCAGAAACACTTGAGTCCGTCTGATTACCCATCATATATCATTCATTCCGTCTTTATGATGATACTTTATATTCAAAAAGGTAAAATTGTTCAGTATCAACTATGCTTCAGATCACAGAATGTCAACTGAGAAGAGAAAAATTAACAAATATATAGGAATATAAACGCAGCAATGTGTAGATAACCATTCTTATAGAGTAATACGTGTAGCTGTATGCCATAATAATTTATTGTGTCGTAGATCAGACTCTTTGAGATATTTTCAGTGTGATGTATGTAGGTGGAGGAAGCCAAAAGTTTATTTCTGCTGCCCCCGACAAAACTTAACTTTGAGTATTGCTTATATTACTTTGATGAAAGTAAAGTCCCTATTTACATAATTATTGCTTCTTTCAGGATAAAATTATTTAACTGTTTCTTACAGGAAACGCTTTTGTTAATTAATAAACTCATTATTACTTAGTTTAAGACAAAATATATCGGATTTATTTATGAATAAAATTAAATGCCATAACATACAATTTTCTGGAAGAAAGCAATTAAATCTTCGTGCCTATTCTTTGATACATAAATAGAAATTTCGTGTAATAACTTCTAAGTCGTGCTTCATAAATTTTACATTTTGTTGAAATAGGAGAACATAAGACAATGTAGAGCAAACACTCCCTGAAAACCTCTATAAATAATTAAAATAGGAATATTAAGTGCACCCCTTTCACAGCACGATTATTGATAGTGACGTGTACATTGTATGTTACTTTTTGTGGCCGCAGGACACTAGCGCGCCGCGGTCAGATTGGTCCTACTCCCACCGGTCAAAAGCGCGCAAAATATTTCGGATAAGAGGCAAGTATGTGGACACAAGCGCACAGCACGGCGCTCGTTTACTTTTGTCGTAACACCGTTGATTGAAATAAATGGTAATACGTAATATCAGAGATTAGTAGCATTTTCAGTCAGAATTAAATTCACATCACGTGGTTTTTTCCTAACTTGTCGAATGATGGTAATATTCATTAAGAAACAAGACAAAAAGTTATTTTAACCTATATTTCTTGAAACACTAAAAAATTACTCAAATTCAATGTAAATTATGTATCGAAGTACCATAAAGTGCTTTCTAAAAATGATTTATTTTCAAATGTTCTATCTGCAATGGCTGGATTAAGACTGACTGAATATGAACATAATTAAAATGGAAAGAACAACTGTCTGCAAAGAAGGTGTCATCGAGGGGTAAAAAGCTGCTCGAAATGTGTACACCAGAAATCCATTTCTTCAGAATAAATCCAATAAATCCATGGAAATCCACAGAAATCTATGGAAATCCAAAGAAATCCAAGGAAATCCACGGAAATCCAAGGAAATCCAAGGAAATCCACGGAAATCCACGGAAATCCAAAGGAAATCCAAGGAACTCCCAAGAAATCCAAGCAGTTCCAAAAAAAACCACTTAAAAATAAAAACAAAGTCAAACCACAAATAAACATTTAATTCCAGAAACTCGGAAATAAAGATAAAACATGAGATTTCGTAACAAATAAGTCATGCTATATAATACTAAAAAAGTCGATGACGCTAAAACGAAAAAAAAAAAAACTTTTCAGCGCACTCGTCATTCACAATTTTCGTGGTTAGAACTAAATACCAACGTTTTTCTTAATAGATGGCATACAATTTTCCACATTCCGGCTGAACAGGTTGTTCAAATTTTGGAGTTGAGGCGATGAAGCCATTATCGTTGTATGATATTTCAAGGAATATTCGTTGCAATAATCTATACCGTCAGACGTTTCATCCGAAAGGACCTCGGTGTCTGTAGTGTCAACATATTTAACACTAATTTTTGTTAGAGGTTTTTGAAAACCTTGATATATTTTTTCTTTCCACGCCAATACGTTAGGGGAATATTGTGATCGCGAAAATATTTGATTTTGAGGTATTACGATTTTTGGGTGTTTTATGATGTCTACGTAATGAAAATCTACCTCACTCACTTCCGTCGGTCTGTCTGTCTGTTGGCGTTTTTCTTGTCTGGTAATCTCAGTAACCACTGCATAGATTGTGATGAAATTTGGGAAGCGATATGCTGAGGGGTCGTAGTAGGTAATGTTCCTATAATTTTGAAAATCGGTGCGTGGGCGGCGAGGTAATTGGCAAAAAACCAAAAAAAAATCAAGAATCTCTCAAACTTCCTTTTTAGGCGTTTTAGGGGTTCGTGATCATTTTCTACTTTTTTTTGGTAGGTGTGAAATTGGGATGGTTGAGGGGTGGGGGGTTGTAAAACCAAAAAAATTGTTGAATGCATAACAGGCTGTCCACCGACCTGTGAAAAAAGGCCTAGCGTTATAATACACTTTTTTATGTCTATCCGAACATTGCCTTGCCTGTACAGAAATCAAGGGACTTAGAACCTTCTGATGTATACATACGTTTATTGCTTCTGATCGTTTTGTATCGTGTAACGTGGAAACTATTAGATCAATTTTAATGAAATGTTTACACAGTATTACTACCATGGCGAGGATGGAAAACGTATATGGTTTTTAGATACCGTGGCAGTGGCAGCGTAGCCATAATAAAAAATATGTGGACGTTGTACGAGATAGACTTCGTTCTAGGAACTTCCCTGACTCAAGTGGTTGTTGTTCATCCCCCGTCCTTGTTTTACCATAACCTTGTTACAACAGTTATTTCACCCTATTTATTTTTTTACGCGCTATTTCGGGAAAAACGACATGTGATTATCGTTTTTTGTATAAAAACACGTCGTCTTCTAACTTGTGGGGTCATATGTACCAAGGTACCAATATGACATTTTTTTGTACAACCCCCACTACCTTTAAACCTTAAGAGTCCAATCGAATAGTAATACGGATAGTAATATTATTTTGAGGTATACATCTTCAAGTTATTTACGACTCCCTAATATCAAACAATTCAGTGCACAAATACAGCAGTTAATGACATTTGAGTATTTCAATTTATTTAATTTTTTTTAGCTTCCATTTCAGAAAAAATTAACATATTTTAGACATAAAGACACATTCCCTTTCAACTGGTGCTATCAAATATACATGTTGTATTACGATTTATTCGTGCACCCCCACCCCTTTCCATTACAAATTGTCCGATCGGCACCAAGACCTTTTCAACTCGAAAGGACCTCTATTTTAATTCGAGTTGGCCAAATTTGGGAGCAAACGCTTGAGGCGTTTTTGAGTAATCGTTGGAGAATGAAATCAGGGACGTACAGACACAGACTGACATGAAAACACTAAAACTTTCCGATTTTCTCCAAACTTGGTCACAATATAAATGTTATCATTATAAACAAAAATATAGTTTTTGGTCCCGCTGCGAGATTAAAAAATGGGTGGGGTAGGGGTATCACATGTTTTGCTATGTCGAAAACGCTACCGCGCATGTCGCAAAATTTTCAAAATGGCGGAATAATGATCCAAAGAAGTAGCAAATTTTCGAATTTTAAAATGGCAGTAACTGTCACAAAAATAATCCAAATAATTTCATATTTAACTGTCATAAAGGGGTGTTTGTTCTTTTGGTGCAAATCTATGATTTAAAGGTGGTGGGGGGTGGTCACTTTGGAAAGGACACACCTCGCACGTTGATTTCAGTAAAATTTGCGAAAACGGGCCGATTCTGATTACTTACCCCTTTTTTGATTGGCAAGTTAAAAACTAAAAATATAAAAACAGCTCAAACTTCGTATTTAGGCACCTTAGGGGTTTCTGATTATTTTCTACTTTTTTTGGCTGGGGGTGAAATTGGGACGGTTGGGGGTGGAGGGTTGGAAAACTCATTGACCTGTCAAAGAAAGACCTAGTGGCATGACAAACTTCTTTCTGCTCGGGCGGCCGATGATTTGGCTGCAAGGGGATGATATGCTATGGGAAAATGATATACTGGTATCACCGTAATACGTATGCTAGAAATACTGCGTCAATCAACTTCACTTCATTTTTCTTAAGAATGTACGAGTATGTGCGCCTTCGCGGCTTCCTTGTTTTACGTTTAAAAGAACCATGACTAGAAGTTCTTGATGTTTTCACTGGTTTACTTGTAAAAAATCTTCAATTTATTAATTCAGGTAACTGAAATCAAGATGGTTTCGGCCGAGACATCTGTGTTTGCGCATGCGTACTGGCACAGTAAACCCACAGAAATCCACGGACATCCATGGAAATCCACGGAAATCTACGGAAATCCACAGAAATCCACGGAAATCCACGGAAATCCACGGAAATCCACGGAAATCCACGGAAATCCACGGAAGTCCTCGGAAATCCACGGAAATCCATAGAAATCCACAAGCGTGTACACCAGAAATCCACAGCTTTTTACCCCTCGGGTGTCATATTAATTTGTGGAATATCCTCGAAACTGCTGATCTAGGTGATGACGCTCGGTAGGTGTCTGGCTAGAATACAGGGTGGCCGTAGGTAACTTGGATTTAAATATATAATAGATGTTTTGAATCCAGTGAATAATGGCTAAAAGTCAGTTAGTCAATTTCAGAACTAGCGTCTTTATATGCTATAATTAATCTTAAGTTCTGCATTTTTTTTGAACCAGGCTTGTGTTAGATGAAATCAACGCCTATTATTGTACAGTTAGGCCTAACTTGCTTTATTCTTAAATGGATGGCAATTTCAAAATCACAAATTATTTGTGAGGGGTTAAAAGATAAATTCTTTTCTCCACAATAATCGACTAACAATCTAAAACCTAAAAAATGTGTAGAACTTAATTTGTTAGGTAGTAACATAAACACTACTGGAGTGTAATGATCTTTTTTGAAAGCGTGGATTATAAATAACTGATAAAAATTTTTTGTTGATACGAGAAACAGAAAATTTAAAATTGTTTTGCATGAAACTGCAACTAGCTTATGGTCGCAATTATTAATTATTAAGAATAAAAGGTCCGTTGTCATTAGAAGCATCCAAGATCAATTTTCTTCCGGCGCGCAAGTGACCGGTGCCGATTAAGGCACCCTTTTCGAAAACAGGTAGAAGTCAAACCGTGCGCGCTTGTGACCGATCACCGTTTTTGTCATACCATGACATCATGATTTTAACAAATTTTTACTTCTCCAAATTCGCCGCCCTGGTGATTTTAACCCACCTATTGCAGGTTTATATACAATACAACATAATAATGTATTTATTCAACATATGCAAATAACAAACAATTTTCAATATGTGTGAGGAAAAGCATAATTGTGATACAGAAAAAATAAATTACAACTGAACGTGCTATACAGCTTTATCACACCCATATTCACTACAACGGTACCATACACTCAACATTTACAACCCTATATACAATATATCTAAACAAACATGCTCAGATTGATTCCATCAGGAATACCCCAGGGCAAGCATTGGTTGTCTCGTTATCACTGTGAACTGATAACTGACAAAACCAATATGAAATTTATTAATTAATATGGAAAAAATATAATAATATAATTTTATCTGGCAAAAGATGTATAGTCTAGGCCTTAGAACGTAGTAACTTTTTTGGATAACTGTTTTCTACTCTAGGTGTCTTATATTCTAAGGGATTACGAGTGGCATAGTAGCGATCAATGCTGACGAGCTCCGATCTATTAGAATGTTTTCTCATTAATACTGAATGGCAAAATAATTGACGAATATCAAATACTTCACGCTCCTCATATAAGACTTCTGTAGGATATGCAGAATTTTTGCAAAGAATAATTTTTAATATCTACTTTTGGGCTTCCTCTCTGCAATATATGATTGTTTGTATTTCCTCCCAAGCAACAATCCCATATAATAAATGTGGTTCAGAGCATAGTAAAATGTTTTCAATTTTGAATATGAAAAATTATCTGTAGTTGAATTTAGTTCTAAGCTAGAAGTACTGATAATAATTACTGATATTATATCGCACAGAATTACTAAGTCTGTATTTATTTTTATGCGGGTGGTCCATGGAAGGAACTGGCACCGATTTATGGTCGCTATATCACGGGCATCATCGCATCGACATGTCCCGACATGTAGTCCCAATCCCGAGGGCAACGCGACATCGAGCTAACGCAGCCTAGCCGGAGGCATGTTTGCAACCATAATTAGGGTGTGATTTATGCCCCACGCGCTACATTACTCACAATTACCATAACGAACCGCACCTCTTATTTGTACGCGACCCGCCTGGCTAGCTCTCGCCCGCTGCAGGCTCGTTGACCGATGACCGCGACACTACCGCCCTCTATCACCAGACAACACACTATTTATGGCGACGAATTTCCCCACAGGCAATGAACTCTCAAGTTGTTTCCGAGTTTAGTTGACCTCCAAATAAGCGGGGGGTACTCTGTAGGGGGTTGCATGTCCTTTGTTTTAATGTTCATATACCTCTATTGTACCTGACATGTATTCAGCTCAAGCTGTTATTACATGCCAACCAATGCCTAGAACGTACTGTCAAAGTACTGGTTTAAAGATATTCAGGAATAGTGAAAATGTACTCTTAATTCAACAATGCAATTTGAGTAGTATACGGCGTATTACCCAACAGTACGGAACAATACCTATTTTTTATAATTACATCTGACAGTTTGAAATAACAAGTGACCAGTTGGGAAATTAACTAGACCGTTTTGAGTTATCGCTTGACGATTTAGAAACTACAGCTGGAAAAGGTGTAGTTATGTAAGAAACATAATTTCTGATCCATTACTTCTTGATACACACTCCGTTCATTTTACAGCGATTTGGATTCAATCATGGTCATAACTTTTGAAATATCCTATACAATGTTACAAGATCACATATTGTTAGAACGGGGATATACTATATTTAAAAAAATTGTATACTTGCGTCACCATATAGTTATGAGTTACCCTATATAAATCAAATTATACAACTTTTTTCGCTATCCTCTACAGTAGTAGAGTTATAGACGGATCCGCTACTAAAAACTCACCCTGCATGTATATGTATACATACCTGCGATAAAAAAATCTATTATTATATTATATATGGATTTTATGTACAGCTAGCTCATGCGAGTGAACAAAAGAGCTTCGTCGAGTATGAAGCAGCAATTTTTATGGAGGAGAACTACACCGACACATTTATCGCTCAGACTATTATCCGCCTAGCCACAAAACTGTATACTTATATTTCTTTATATTGCCCAAATTATTATTCATTGCAAATCAAGTGTCCTTTGAGGTTCGCTGCGCGGAAGATATAAAATAACTATTTCCAGAGCACGACGTTAATTACGCTATAATTTGAAAACTTGAAATTCCGCTAGTCGCCATCCACTGGAATATGTAAATTTACCTTCGATCGTTCATACTGTTGCTTGAGGGAAGCGTATTAACGAAGAAGTGTGCTTCGTGTTATGGTCTAAACGAATTCCTAAAATTGCTTTTATATAATTGTTAAAATGTCTCGTGCAGCCTTCATTACTAGTTAAGGTTGAAACCTTAGAGCTAGGTGTAAACAAATAGTCATGATATATTTTACTTTAGTTCAGACTTTTGTTTATAGAGGTCCTTGTAAATCATATTTCCAAATACGGCGATTTCTTCCTAAGAGGAATAGAATGCTATGAAGTGTAGCATTGAGTAGAGGCTTTTATCTATTATTTTAAAGGCTGTTGTAGGATACTCGGTGAAACACCTCATTCAAAGAAGCGTAAGATAAGGGTAGCCAAAGCAAAAGTAGGGAAACTTACTCAACATTTTCGTGAACAAATAAAGACAATTTGTATCTTGTTTTACAAAATTATAGTAGTAGCTCTGCCAAAGATATCTATCCGCACTTTAAACTCCCATATTTTAGAGTTTTCAGTTAGAGAAAGTTAGCACTATGTGACTAGTGTTCAGAGCCTAAAAATTCTTGAGGTTAATGTCATTATTCCCAGGGTGAAGAGCCATCAAAGTAAGTGATTTAATTAATTGAGATTGCGAAAATGTTTCTTTGCTTCTTCAGAATTTAAGCGTGAGGGTCGATTTGCACGTTAGCAAACAACCATGAAATAAGGACACCTTGGAAGATACAAGATCTCATTGTTAACTCGTACAACGGATTAAGTGTACAAGTTTGGCATTAAACACAAGCATCTGTTAATAAAAACGACCTATTTGTTATAATTTTCTATGATGACGATGAAAACATTTTTGCGTTTTGTCCTCAATAAGACGTATTCAAGACTACTCACCATCAATTGTCAAAAAGTGATGAATATGTGTAGAGTAATACAAATTTCAAGAACATAGATATCAGCGGTAATTGCCTTGGGATACGAAATACTGTTAGACTTTTTCAAAAATGGTGAATGCTCTAGTTCCTCACTAGATGCATTGTTAGGCAGGGAGGAAAATACGGCGCATTTGCCCCCACAGCATTATTTAAAAGAATAGGTTCGTTATTATTTGTTAAGAGATTTGCTGTTTCCTTTTTCAGAACCATAAATGGATATACTAATGATACATCATTATGTATTGTAATAAAAGTTCAAATCACATGCATAAAAATTTATGCGCGATATCTGAAGGGATTTTGAGGTTTCGAAAAAATAATACTTTTGAAGTCAGTATGCGACTCCTCACATGGGTCGATCTGATCGACGCGTTTATAGTTGTACGAGATATTTGTTCTCCTCTATCCATGGGACTGGTCTATCTTATTTAGTGATTACACGTGTAACATCTGGAGCGGAAAAGCTTGTAGTGTCCTCATATCACAACATATAATTATAAAATGAAGGCTGATACTTGAGAGGTGCGATTGAAAAGGCGCGTCTCAAGACGACCACCAAACGACCCGTTAGTGGCGCTCCGATGCTTTGCATGAGAAGCATGGGATCTCATAGACCAAATAGCCAATAGATCCGAAGGCATTTACACTACCATCACTCGACCAATGCTGTAGTTAGTCTATTGTCAAAATTTTGTTGAGTCAAGTGTCAAGGGGCTATTAGATGCAAACCTATTTTCGGTGCACCACTCTAGCGCCCTGAGAACCAGATCCAGGAGTTTTAGAATATTATTCTGAACATCCTTTGCAACGCCATCTTTTATCAAACAAAAATAAAATAACTTATTACTTACTTACTTATTACTTACTCATCATAATATTTTGTACGTATTTCAAAACTATGATCTATATTTCCACGAGAAATGACTAGTTTTGGAACACATTTCGCGGCGTTTTGTTACAAATTAAAGATTCACAACCGCTGGCTTTTATCACCATTGGAACAGCATTAAAATTTGGCTGTTTGCTATAAAATGCGCATAGTAACGTCAAAAAGGCCCATTAGCTTTTTAATAGCTATAAAAAATTCCATTCGTCCAGTAAAAGCCCCTATTCGGCAGTTTTACGGTCGGATCCTAAATATAACGTTAAAATAAAATGATCTGCTAGGTCTTCGTCCCAGTGGCGAATACAAAAATGAACTGGTTTGAGGTATCGGTTTGTAAATTCAACTTGTTTTAAATAAACTCATGTCTCTACTTACTAACCCCAATGTGGTATTGGACCAAAGCATTCAATAGCAATAAATTTGTTCTCCTTATTTTCATAACTATAGTCAAAGAGTTTTGATTAGCCTAAACTACTTTAAATTTCTCCGTTCCTTATTCGACGTCATCTCTCAGTTGTTCTGTTTCACAGTTCAGCCTGATTGGTTTTTTATTCGATTGAAAAAATCTATTTTTCATTTTTGTATTTATTTATATTATTTTCACGGATATTACGTGATCAAATATTAACTATTTTTATATTTTATTTATCTTTGTTTACGTGGCTTCATTTTCGAGAAGACCTCACAACTCTCAGTTGGTTATAAGCTGCTATTGCAACCAATACTAAAGAATCCGCCTATACGATAGAAGCATACTTGACGACTTATTGAAATGAAAGTTACACCGAGCTGCTTATAGTAGCAGGTAATGTCATCCATTAAAAATAGGGTGAACAATCCCATAGATGAACAGCGGAGGCAAAGTAAGGGTTGCAAACAAGGCAAGGATTTTGTTGATGGGCTGAACATATATAGACCAGTTTGGCAAGGCCGATGAACAATCGGAAACCTCTTGGGTGCTCTGACGGGGCAATGCAGACACAGGTGGCATCTATCTCTATCAGGAATTGAAGAATACTCCCTACGTATGGATTGTCAAGAGGCTGCTGAAGCGGTCTACCACTTCCTTGTGGAACGTGAGTTGCTAGGCGGGCTAAGATATGAGATCTTGGGATCCGATAGACTTTAGCCAGAGGAGGTGCTGTCTTTATTAAACGGTTCGGAAGGTTTAGTAGGGAAGGGTGGCAAGCAGTAGTGTCTGAGGCGTAATATTCGGAAATGGCAAAAAGAGTCTACTGGGTTCTACTTCCAGGCGCGACCGCCCCGCAGCTACTACTACTAATAGTTATTAAAATTGATATGTTTAAAAGATGTTGGGTAATTTAATTTCATTTTGTAGCTCGACATCGTTTTGTTAGGAACCCGCCAAAACTGAATATGGTGCCACTGTGTAGCCACTATTGTAGCTCTAAACGGCTTGTCTTCGACATACTGACTTTTTTCAAACCTGATTCGAAAAATTCTGACATGCTTGTGGTAGCATGAGCACCAAAGATCACAGGGTCTTGTTATTGTCTAGTTTCCTCATGCATGGCAAAAGTCATGTATTGAGCCTTACATATTTGTTACTATGCAATTTAAAGAGAAATCATTATGGTAAATTAGTCGAATACATTGCCCTTTAGTCTAGTAGTTTCGAAAAAAGGTAGGCCATGGCAGTTTTCAGTGCTTTTTCTGCAGTAAGGGCTAAAAAATGATCAGCTTGTCATCGCTACTACTACTGCAGCTATGAATATACTAGAGCAAAATTATCTGTAGAAAAATCTGCTTAGACTAGCTTTATAAATCTGAGCCTCAGGGACTCTTGGATACGCCCTTGATTTATCCAAACCCCAGTAATTGTGATGCTCGTCATAAAGTTAAGCCCGTGCAGTTTTAAAATTAACCATTAAAATCGCTATTGGAGCGGCAGGCAATATCAGCGCCGGCTCTAAAAATGGCTGTAAATTGATAAACATATTCTGAAAATTATGTATGCTCATAAGTATGACATAACGATCAAAGCAGTTACCCAGTGCTTTGGCGATAGCACATGGACATGTTAATATCGAAATAATGAATTGAATTGGTTGAAAAGTATGACAAAGGTTTTGCAACTAAATGCAAGTCAGGTGAGATATTGATTTTATTCTTTAGATTATCAAAGAGACTGCTTAGATATTACGCCCTTATCCGCGTTATACGCCCAGGTTCCACAATATATGCTATTTAGCTACTATTTGGATTTCGGTACCTTTTTCCTTCAATAATGAAATAAAAAAGAACTATAAGGACATGTCGCCCAAGGTCTCACACTTACTACTGCAGCTTCTCCATCTAAAAAAGCCCTAATTTTGCAGTTAAAATCCTGTAGTATGTTGGATGAACTTCTGCTATTTTAAAGAAATAACAACGTGACTCTAGTTTGTATAAGGCGCATGTTTTTCAACTAGCTTCATCTTTTTGCTAGATCTCCAGAAATTGTGTCGTAAAGATATAATATAGGAATGCACATTTTAAAAATTGTGTCGTCCAAACCCTTGAATCCAGTATAATCTGCGTGTGGTACCCAGGGGCGTCACAGCGACATAGAATGTTTGCCGAGGAGTTCTCACTAACGCCACACGTCGGGTTGCTTGCCACCCCATCGCATACAAGTCACCTCTGAAGGTGCTATGGCCAGATAGCAGGCCCACAAGTAGTGCATGCAAAACCGGTCCCGGTTCTCGAATTTTCAGAACCGGTTCTAAATGCACAATTACCCGGGTACCCGGTTCCATAGCGGTTCTAGGGTGTCTACTGAAAGAACTGGATTAATTCATATTGCAGTAACATTTATTCCAAAAAAAAAATTACGAAAATAACATAACATAGTTATTAGGAACATAAGTAAGTGTTAGGAACTTGAAGTTAAGCATAAAAAAAAATAAAATCGTTCTCGGAACATAAATGTTAAAGATATGACATAATCAAGGAAAAGTTATCATCCTCAATCAGTCTCTCAGTGATCGTAAGTCTCAGCTTAAATATTTAGTTTGCCTAAAATTTACCAGTATGTTTAATTTTTCACCGATTTTTTCTTATTATTTTTGCCGATATCTATCTATTATTAACCTATAAGTAGGCAACCGCTATAGATTAGTAGGTAACTGCCAAAAACTTTGTTTACTGAACCGATTCGCACTGCGAGAAGCAAATAAACTTACCAAATCACCAAATTACAACAATTAAACATAAGTTTTACTTTTATAGGTGAAAAATGCTGAGAACTGAATCTAGCTCCATGCAATGCATTGAATGCGCACTGCAAACGCTCCGTCGGGCAATCCACATACGCGTCAGTCACCAGGGATGCGCCAATCACAACCCAGGCCTCATCTAGTTACAAAACACGAGACTGGACGCGCGAAATTTAAATTTCTTGCCAAAACCCGGGTCTCATCTTTCTCAGAACCGGTTCTGTGGCCTGATGAAATACCCGGGTGAAACCGGGTATTGTGGAACCGGGTAGAACCGGGTGCATGCACCCCACAAGTAACCTTGGCGGGTTTCTGTTCATAGAGAGATAGGATATCCCCAACTTGGCCAGAGGTCCTACAGTAAGTTATGTAGCTTGACGGAGTTACTAAGTTTTTTACCTTTTCCGCTACTCCAATTTCACCCTTTTTGGGAACAACAAAAAATGCTCGAAGACCCCTCAGATGCCTAAAAATTAAGTTTGGATCGGTTTTTGGATATATAGGAAGACAGTGCATCAAATACTTTTAACTGTTCCATCTACCATTGCGTTCTTCAGAAAAGGAGAAAACAGCATTCCCTAAAATACCTAAAAACGAAATTTCGAGCGTTCAGAATTACGATTACTCTGTCACTATCGCACCGATTTTAAAAACTATGACAGCCCTACCGACATCGACACCCATGCAGCGGCTGCTCAAATTTCATGTGTATAAGAATGAGAATAGACAGAAAGAACGGCAAATAGATAGAGGGACAGATTGACGAAAATGAGTCGCATAGATTCTCGAAGAACGTACATATTTCATCAAAATAAAAATTAATCCTTTTTCAAATGTTTCGACGGTGTGGAACAGAGATTTTGTCGAAAATCTAATTTAGCAAGCGAAATACAGAAATACAAGCAGCAGCAAGTATTAGACCTTAGATGAAACGGCGTGTGTCTTTTTGTGTTATTTTAAAGTCCAATTATTGCTCATTTCATTATGTTTTATTTAAGTTTGGATTAAATGATTTTACAATAGAAAATTTCCATTTTCAGCAGTACACCAGAGATGAGGTAACAGCAAGTTAATTCCGCAAGCTGTCGATCACTCCCTTTACAGCTCTTGTAATATGACTAAAGTTCATGGTCCCAAAATAGTTATTTTATTCCCACTAGATATATCGAAGTTACTGTAACATGGTTTCCATTTTGATTTAATAAATATTTATCAACACAAGAGCAAAACGTTGACTGCTCTGTAAAGCAGGTGACGTTCAGATAAATGGAATTATAGATCTGCGTTTGAAAGTGGGACGTGCTAGCCATACAATATCATCTGTTTGTAGGTTAATCAATAACGTGCATTAGTCCTAGATGCAAATTTTCTTCGGATGAGCGTGCAAAGTTTACATGCACGTACTATAGGAGTGGATAGACAGGTAGATGCTTTCAAATAAGTCGTCATACTGTCGTTCAGTAGTTCTTGAACTATTGTCCTCATGAGGTTCGCGATCATAGCATCTGCTAAGAGCTGTGTTCAATCCGTGACTGACCTGATCTCCAGAAGTCAGTGATGAAATCGTTGCTTGAAAGTAGAACTGTACCATGTCTAAATTGTCGTACTTTTGGATTTAAACGCCTGCGTCATTAAGGATAACCGAGTTTACTGCAGAACTATACAAAGTCCATACTGAAGGGGAGATAGGTTAGCAAAATACAAACTAGACTACCTTTTCTGTGTTGGAGGTAGACCAGTTTTGACGTGCCGTTTTGAAGATAGTAAACATTCATAATGGACTTATATACTAGTCCCGCTTTCGCATGTTTGGAGGTAGTACACTGCATCGGAGGACATAGGTTTGATATGATCTGTAGTATTTAAGTTAGTAAACCGCCAGTGGCGATGGGCTTATCTTACTATGTACGATGA
Source organism: Callosobruchus maculatus (assembly GCA_951848785.1). Lineage (NCBI taxonomy): Eukaryota > Metazoa > Arthropoda > Insecta > Coleoptera > Chrysomelidae > Callosobruchus > Callosobruchus maculatus. The sequence goes on along the minus strand of CATOUR010000014.1, from coordinate 20,549,545 downwards.
TTACCATTTTCTATAACATAAAGGATGTCCCAATTACAAGTAGTACACCTTATAACCAGTTATCTCATATGGCTGTGTAGATTTTATCAAGCAATTTTTTAGGTTAAAATATATCAAAAACAAAGAAAGCTTCTCCTGCAAATTTGCGTCTTGTGAGTTGGTAAGCCTCAATATATGCCCAACTAGTTCGATTTTCTTCTACATGTTTGTTTCATTTATTTTCCTTTTGTTGCTGTTGTAAGCTTTTTGCTCTTCTCAATTTCTTCGAAGGCTATAACTTTATATCCAGTCTCTCTGCTTTACTATCCACCATAGTCACATACCCATCACCTTAAGTCTTTCTCTGTTATGGCCTCTAGGTGTTCAGTATCACGACTATATGACAAGCAGGCTTTAATGGTTTTTTTTCTAGTGGTTATACTAACATCGTTTTTGATTCAAAATCGTAAAAGGTGAAATGCCTCTTCAGATTTTACTATGTTATGATATTCTGTAGCTAGACCTATTAGGTAGCATAATTCCCTCATTTTTTGTTGTGTCACCTGTTACGATAACGACGACAGCTAACTATTAGTTTGGTATTATTTCTGCAGCACTAAAGTAGTTCAGTCAGAAGTACGAAGTACTGCCACTGCCAGCCACTAGTAGTGAACCGCAAAATGCCCTTAACTACGTCGTAGAGTAGTACAGGCACTTAAGAGTACCACAGTCATAGTTCTTACGACTTCGACTGTCTTATGAATTCCTCCTATAAGCGAACTTTGGTGTTCGTTTAGATGTTACTCTGTAAACCAAATAGTTTACTGCCAGAGATAATGCAATAAATTGCGTACTGACAGAAGACAAAACCGTTTCTTCTATGAAATTGTGCTTTGAGGAAGCTTTCTCAAAAGTATTTTAGAGCCTATTTATTGATACCTCAGACCCTTTAGAATATTCATTAGCGTTGAATGGTAGTTCCTGAAATCATGATGCCTAACGTAGATCAGCTACGCTACTGCCCATATTTAGCCTTTGCTTGTGTAGCTGCTGTGATTGAACGTATTCAGAGTTATGTGCTAAATGCAAAGGCAGGCTCAACTTAGAATATCAATAGGATCGCTATGTGAATAGCTTTTGCCTACATACAGTTAAACTGGATAGTAGGTTGATCATAGATTTAAGCTGTTTAACCACGGCCTGCTTATAAAATATGATTATTTTGGTGTAACCGATAACACATCTAGAGTGCTATGATGCACTCTATTAGAGGTCAAATATTTCATACACATCAATTTGCAACCAGTAATTCAGAGTAATGTGTTGTGGGAAAAACTAGAGAGAGTTTTTTGTAAACCAAAAAAAAGGTTGCTCATTATGAGTGCAGTTTTTTATTAGAACTCTATATTTTTTCAAAAATCATAGAGCATTTTTAAGTTCTAGTTCTACTTCATGCATAGCTAACAGGTGAAGAGAGTCTTCCTATCACGGAAAATTTACCTTCTGTAGATAATCCACGATGTCCACCAGGGAAAAACTAATTTTCTCCAGTGTTCATGCTTTTAGGCCACGCAAAAACAAACTTGGTTGCTAGGCGACAGACTGGTAGCCTATTAGCCACGCTCCTATTGGTCTATGGGTGATTAGGCTATCGGTCTGTCGCTTAGTGGCCAGATTTATTTTGACGCGGCCTAAAAGCTATATGAATATTCTCAAATGATGTATAATCATGAGTGACGAAGAAGTAAAAGAAATTTGTGTGTGTAAAAACAGTGGTGACCATCTAATAGTATAATAGAGTAATAGAGAATACTTTAACAAAATGTCAGACGACTTTTAAAGTGAGAAAAGGGCACGATCTCAAACGCAAAGAGATTCTTTTACACGAGGCATATACAGACAACGATTTATATCGAACATTGTTGCAAAGCATTTACAGAAAAAGACGAAGAAAGTTGATGACGACTAATCTATGGACTAATCAGAAGTGACATCGATAATGGACTTACAAAAGTTAACGATGACATTGGTGAAAAATATCGAATGTTTGAGATAAATTTATTTTTATGTGAATTGTTCATGCTCAAAGAATGTTCTTTGATTCTTTGTTGTCAGATTTTTGATATGATTCAGATTTTATTATAAAATGTTTACTGAATATTGTTTTTAAAATTAATTCAGGCTATAGATGTTTTGTTTAATGAGCTTTCTTAATAAATTAGGAAAAAAAGATCACCAAACAATCGGAATAAACGACAGCGGATGTACAGTAAGAGATCGCAGTGGACTAACGCTCTATTTCACTGGTACCCGTTGATGCATATAATCCTTGCACTCGCACCTGCTACAGATTTTCAACGCGCCTGGCAGGATGAGAGAACCCTCGAAACTGGCTACTGGTAAAACCTCGTTTGATGGGGTGGGATTGTCATTTAGGGGTATCTGGCGGAGAGTTGAGACCATGCTTAAGTGTCTGGCAACAGATAACGCTAGTTTTTGTACTGTTACCAATAAAATATGGAAAAATTGAGCTTTATTTTTTTTAAATCTGAAATGAGATTTTTGAAAAGGTCTATCTTTGCTACCTGGTACCTGCCAAAGCTACCGCTACCCCGGTTTCATAATTGAGGATTGTTCTTACCTGAACTTGGGGATACACTTAGAGGAGCTTCAGCTTTTATAAATGTCCAAGCGGGCTCTTGCTCTAATACGATAGGTGTTCTGTATAAGCGGGAATGGATGATCCTTTGGCAGAACCAGGTCAGAGTTTACTAGAACCGGATTCATGCTTGCACGCCTCTTGTTTGTTTGATTTTAAGGTCATTCCTTCTAACCACAAAGACAATTCATTATAAATCCCTTTTAAGTTTACTCAGCGTTGCCACTCCTCCGAGAACAGAATTAGAAGTGCATCGCAAGTGAAATATCTTGTCGTGAATATTTCATGGATCCCAAGCGTAGTGGATTCCCGGCGGTGGAAAAGTTTACAGGCGATCGCTAGCGACCTCTGCAGCGACGACGGTACAACGTTCGTCGTGAGGTTCGAAAACTATTTGGCGCTCTGGAGACGTTTTCGCTTCATATATTACTTGAGATCCTTGCGGCAGTTGTTGAACGAGATGAAACGTCGGGTTTCTCTGGCACGTCACATGGGACTAAAACATGATATGCTGAATTTACGACACACCGCTTTAGACCATGTATCCAGTATAAAAAGTTCAAATAAATACTGAAAATATAAGAGTTGTTTGGAATGTCTAGCTGAATAACAGCTAGATGCACTATTAACACTTAAGGTTAATTTTCTACTTAGCTGGACCTAGGATGACAGTGTTGCTTGGCACTACTGCCTAAGGAGCAGTTAAGAGTAATGGTCAAGATAAGCATTCGATTTTTCTGGCTTACGGTGCACCTAACCTCACTTTTATGCTATTTTTAGTTATATGGTTTGTTTTCGATCCATTTCACCGATATAATGAATACCTGGTACAGCAACTATGTGAAAAAACTCAGGAAAAGGAATAACCACCGTAGAATGGAAAACAAAATTCTTTAAGATGATGATCAAGCGGACGACTTAAATTTAATTTTGTATAGGGTGCTTAAATGAGTGCTTGAGACTGTGGATTATTTTGATAAGGTTGGTGAACTTATTTTTTGCGTCGATCCAGGGCGACGGAAGCTACAGCTGTGTATGTTCTAAGCCTGATGGAGGATAAAATTGGTTATCCTTATGACGTGTAAGATAATGTTGCTACCTGCATATCATATAGATTCATAAAATGTAAATGTAGCAATAACAGTGTGGCTCCTACGAATCAGACTGTGATGTTTCTTAGACGTTGTGCCACTGACAATAGACCTACTTTGTGTGACAGGCAATAGGCTCTCATCGCGGATTTTTCTAGACGCCAACCGTCAACTATAAAAATTAGACTTGAATGGTATTCTAACAATCTGGGACACAGGGCATCGTTAGTCACAAGACTGCAGTGCCTACGGTGTTGCCAATTATTTGCAGTACTTAGATAAGTTTCACTTATGATCCTCATGGCGCAAATCATATTCACCTTATGGTGAACATTAAGATGAGCCTCTTTATAACTTAGTTTCATTTTAAGAGGGATTGGTGCAACTAGCAGTTAGTAGCTTAGCCTAAGATTACTACCACCGGTTAAGCAAACATTTTTTCTAAAGCCAGTGTTCGTGACTAAAATTGAATAACATAGTTCTTTCACCGAAGTCAGCAATTTTAGATTCCACTTCATACTGCTTTTTAATCAACATAATGCCTTCTAAGCTTTCTCTAGGGATACATACCGATACTAGTGCTATTACATTTAGAAGGTCTATTATCAGCTAATTAATTCTGGGAATAGCAGCGTCCGTTATCGGAAGCATCACATTTTACAGTCCAATACCTCTTGGAAACCTAATTCGTGGATACGTTGTAGTGGGCGTGTGCGTGGTGCATTAACAGATAACATTGCAATTGCTGCAGAGTTTGTATACTCTCCAATGAATAATAATACTCCCATAGCCTAGGATACGTTTTACCACAAAAAGCGTCAACTATAGATGGATGGCTGTTTGCAAAAAGGCACTAACCCATAAAATAGTATTGTAACGTAAGCTAAAAGATCCAAGCCACCTAATGGTTACCAGCCCCATCTATTAACAAGAGAACCAACCCAATGAGTTAGGCAACTGATAGCTATAACTTCAAGATTCATTCACCATAAGGAAAAATTAAATATCACTATACTTTGCTGATCCCTCCTGGTTACCTTATGAATACAGTTCCTACCAGCCTTCTAGATCTCCTGTACTATAACGGACTGAAGTTGGTTATTAATGCCCTCTTATAAAAATCCTTTATTAATTCATCGGCGGTAAGTAACGGCTAAGTGCTCCAGACGCTGAGCTGGGATGGAGAACGTAATTTTGGGGTTCTCTCAAGGCTGCCATGGAGGCTTCAATTTTACTAGCACATGCAAATAGGAGCTAGCTATAGTGACAGCGCAATTTTCAGCAGCCTAACCAGAAAATACAAAAGCTCATTGCATCTTGTCCCACACAACGTATTATGAATACAGTGAAAAAATCAAAATGTAGTGCTTTGCAGGTCAGGTTCTATTAAGGGCGCCAGGTAGATTGAACCTTCGAGTTACATAGCCATGCTGGAAATGTGGGTATCTTGAAAAGATTATAACCACACTCGATGAAGAGCGAGTACTAATAGTAACAACAAAATATATTCGTCTCAAAAATTGCCAATGTTTGAGGTCGTGAAGCAGTTATAAATGCCCGGAGAAAGAAGAATCAGCTTCAAATAACAACTAATCTTCATAACCCTCTCCCAAATTATAAACTGTTGGTTATTGGGCTATTGACGGCGACAGGCTGCATAAATAGGCATGAATGAGAAGCGAGAATAGTATTTAGTTAGCGAATTTATTGGAGTAAAAGTATTATATATCGAAATGGCTTTTTGGATACTTCTCCAAAGTGACCAGAGGGAGATGCAAACAATGTTGGAGATGAATCTGCGGAGTTCAAAGACAAATATTTGCACGTGCTTTGCAACGCGTTGTCCTGAATATATATCAGTTGTTAGCTTAACTGATATATTTTTATATTTTTAGCTGTCGAGCTCCATCATAAATAAACGATTTAGGTAGTATAATTATTGTGTGCTTTCTTATGGAAAATTTCTTGATAAGATCGTTTAGAATATAAAATACCTGTATTTAGTTAAGCTGATATTATAAGTTTCAACCTCTGGGCATGCGACTGCACGATATAACAATACTTTATGATTTCACTCTCGTAATAACTATGGTAGATGAGGTGCATTAGAATAACGTACAAAAATACGCTTTGTTAAAAAATAAAGGAACAGTCGTGATAGAATAAAGTGAAATATCGCTCATGACTAGGGTTGGTAGAACTGGATAATACAATTTATTTTTATTATAGTTATATTAGCTAGTCAAATATATTTTTTTGTAGTATGCTGCAGAAATTAGTTCAATATCATACCAAGTAATGTTATGCAGGCTTATTTAGAGTATTATTAGTGCTACAGTATGGTATAACCTAAATTCTTCAACTTGATGAAATATCAATGTGACAACTAACATGACGCATGGTAGCTTATTTGATGAAACTGGGAATTTTCTTGTTATTTTTAATAGAAATTTACTGCAGACATCCGAGGAAGCAAGCATATACTGTTTTGTTCATGATTTTAATAGCAACACTTATTACATCTCCTAGAACATGGAATATTTGGAAACCCCTTGTAGATAAGTGGCGCACAGAAAAAAATACTGTTGATGCTGTTGCATTTTCAATTAATTGCTGTTAGTATTTGGATGTTTTCCATCGATTTAAATATATATGCAGTTGTTTTAAAATATTCTCTATGCTGCTAGAGAAATTGGTAAGTAGTATTCGTACCAACAACATCATATATCGAATTCAATGGCCCTTGTCGCTTGCTGAACTATAATCGGTATTCGGCGGGACTGATGTCCCGATTCAATGAACGTAAAAAGAAAGAAGAGGAGGATTATCTCAGTGTTATCCGTTATCTGCGCCAACATGGACGAAGTTGGAGGACCTACTGAGAAATTGGGGCTTAGAAGAGCTAATACCCACATTTGAATGTAGGTATTTAGATTAGTCAGACAGTTATATTTCAGGTAAGAAGGCAGTAACTGGTGCAAGCTTATGTCTTATACCATGCTCCTTATAACCTCATACAAAATCACACCATTATTAAACATCCAAACGAAACGAAAGAATCAATTATAAAACACAGATTCGGTTCAACGATAGGCTGCGATTAAATCATTCATTGGAATCCAATGACATCTTGTAGTTGAATCGACAATACGATATAATTCGTTACCAACTATACACCGCCCATTGGATAAAACATCGCTGTGTTTGAGGAATGCTGAGCGTAACATCCCATGGAATCAAAGCGTTAGTCTTTGACAAAACGATAGATTTTTCTGTGTGCATGTATACTGATTGTAGAATTTGTTAAACGATGAAAAGACAACCATATTAAAAGCCTGTTACATGCGCAAAGTCAACAAGTGTATTAGGAAGAGTAAATGTGAAAGTCTAATAAAAATAATGTATATTTAGTATGTGTCTATAATGTATACATTTTTATTTTCTTAATGAAAACTCCTCAAAGAAATCGCCGATCATCGGTTAGGGCTTCGTTGTCAAGGCGATTCAATTCTCAATAGTTGTTATACCATACCAAGAAATCACGGAATGAGTTCAACAAAAGTTTCGGCCTACTTTCGCTATTGCCTAGTTTAGTTCCTGTTTTTACTGTATTTTATTGCAGCTAATCTATTTCCCTCCAAATCCAGCATTACACCCTCCGACAATACGTAAAGCGCCACGGATACCTGTTGCTGACCATCTTGGCGCTACCATGACGGCTCCTAATACCGACTTAATTTATGTACTGAGCATTATTTCGGCGGGCGTTGTTTGGACCATTTGTACACGTCACTCTGTCGGCTGCTCTTATATTCTCTACATGTAGGTAAATAATAAATAATAATGTTACTCTGCTAATTTGACAACCTCGTTAATCATTCACAATACGAGGAAGATGAAATTAGAGATGTTCGCATAGGTATAAGTATCATACGGATCAACTGTCCTTTGTATGAAAAGGTAGTAGTAGTAGTACTACTAGGCATTTACTAAGCCAAAAATAGCTACATATACAACATAACATATACATACTACGTGAAATATAATTATCAATATTCATCAGCAAAATATTAAAAAGACACTTAACTAGGACTATACATCTTCAGGAAAGTTTACGGAATACATATAAGTTGGATCACTCCGCAAAAATATCAAAACGGCCTGCCCCTTGCCCCGTCTCCCCGGTCCACCGGTAGCAGTGTACCGACGTCAGCCGGGAGATACGGGGCGGCGCAAAGTAGAGGTTGAACGTGTTTAACGCGAAGTGTATACAGTGTCTCAAAAATATCGGATTATGTTATCTCGGATTTGTTTGCAAAAAATGGATAATATTTTAAGAAGTTTGATTTTATCAATTAAATTTATTAACGGATGGAAAATGGCAATCAGATCCATCCTTATTTTGTGGTAAACCTTGAAATGTAGAGGATATAAATACAGGGCGTTTCACGACGATTAAGACAAGCTATATGTCGGAACTGGGCAGTAGTAGAGAATTATAATTTTGGGGATGTAAATTAGAGCAGATGTTGTGTCTTTTTTTGTCATTGTACTACCCGATGAGGTATTTGTTTTTGGTCACGTTACATTCGATTCAAAATTATTAATGGGACACCCTGTACATTTGCGTCTTTCTGTGTTCCTCCCGATAAAACAATTCCAACAAACTAGCACACTTGGGGTATAGATTAATACAAGACCTACAAAATATTCATTCGGTGGTCTTACCATACCACACAGGGACATCCTAAATTATATTTTAGAGCTCGGAAATATTTTTATTGATAACTTTAACAATTTAGTTTATACAGTACCAATTGGAATGACACTGAAGGGCAAAATGTCAAAAACAATTTATTCACATCCAGGCAAAGCATTTCCAGATTATCATCTTTTAAAATTGTACATACGAGTTCGTATATACTATACCATAAATTTTATAAGCTGTGATCTCAAAAATAAGCCAAATAGACAAAACATTAAGGTAAAAATACTACAGCTCCTTTGAATCAATTTTTACTTATCTACGAAATAGCTACGATATGTGAAATCATTTGAGATTCATTAGTAATAGTTTTACTAGGTTTTATTTTTGATATCCATTTATGTAACTTAGTGTATTAGCAAAATAAACGTTATATTTGTATTTGTATGTCTAAATCGGCTGTCAATACCTAGTTTTTCAATGACCCTCGTATATACGTAAAACTCAGGCGTTAGCAAGTCCCCGCTAAAAGACCCTCGTACTTGGACAAAAACCAACGCAAAAACTAATTGGCGCGTGCGGCCGCGGCATCGCTTTGATGTGAGATCTTCAAAGTGCCGACGGAGAGTGATCCAACTTATATTTATTCCGTAAACTTTGTCTTCAGTCTGTTTTTGGAAACACTAACACTGGGATTGGTTAGTATAATCTGGTAATTTATTATACTCGGACATACCGTAATTGAATATACTTTTTTTGTTTGTTTATAATGAGGTTCGCTGGCTTAACATTTACGTGATTTCTTTGAAGTGTATTATAACTATGAACGTCAAAACGGTACTGTAGACTAACTGATGAATATTCAGGAATAAGGTTATTTAGAATTTTGGAAATAAATACGCGTGTTTCTGTCTTTATGTAAGCTTCGATCGATTACCAACCTAAGATACTCTGCATGGTATATTGGTATATACAAGGTGGTCCAATAAGCGCGCGGTGCTCTCCAGCGGCCATACGGGTTAAATTAGACGAAAATGTTTTAAATAAAAAACGTCTATTTTCAAATGCTCTACATTTAGATAATAATTTCAAAGATGGCGGACTTCCGGATATACCGGAAGTAGGCATCAACTTCCTTATTTTAAATGGAACACCCTGTATATTATTACGTACTAAACGTACTAAACGCGATAGAAAGATGCAGTTTTCGGTTCTGAAAGAGCAAGCGACATACTTGTGTTTCAGTAAGATCGTTGTTTTATATTAGAGGTGTATTAGAGATTGAACCACTTTGGATGAAAGGTTTCCAGACAATTGTTTCGTCTGCGAGCCACGCCACCTGCGATTCTTTCAATTCCTACGCCATAATTACAAAACCGTAAATATCTTGAAAGCCATCAAAGATAGAACCATATGTGTTAGGTAAAAGTGAAAGGGAATTTAATTTCGCATTCAACGATGTGAAACTTGTTATACCACCTCATTTGAAAAAAAAAATGTTTTTAACGTTTTTAACTTTTCAATTTGAAAATTGCTAGTCTATTGGTTTATTGTTCTTTTAAAGCAGTGATCTAACTGAAATACAAGTATGTTTATGCTTGTTTCAGAACCGAAAACTGCATCTTTCTATCGCATTTAGTGTCCGAGATATCAGCTTTTCTTGTAAAGTACTACAAACCTCAAATTTTGTAAAAATTGCTGAATAACTCCGAAAATAGGCTTCGTAGACATAAATAGTGGTCAACAAACTGGACCTAAAAATCGATGCTGAATTGAAAAAGGTAATAAGATACAGGATGTTCCATTTAAAATAAGGAAGTTGATGCCTACTTCCTGCATATCCGGAAGTCTGCCATCTTTGAAATTATTTTAGGAATGTAGAGCATTTGAAAGGAAACGTTTTTTATTTAAAACATTTTCCTCTAGTTTAACCGGTATTGCCGCTAGAGAGCACCGCACGCTTATTGGACCTCCCTGTATATTGTAATCCAATAAAAACCTCATACACCTATTTTATAAAATCTGTAGCGTCCTAATATCATTGTTGTTACACATACTGAAAATTGTTGAACGATAATCAAAATGCGGTTTTATTATCGATCAATCAATTAATCTTTATTTTATCCAACAAGCCACCATGGTGGATTGGATAGGTCAATAGATAACAGGTAAGCTGTTTTTGTTGGTTTTTTATAAGTTTCAAATTTAGTGCTGTATGATATAATGACACTGGTATCATCGGCGTATAAAAAAACATTGCGGTAGTTATTAATAAAGATGAAGAAAATCAAGGGGCCCAGTGCACTGCCTTGGGGTGTTCCCCAATTTGATTGAAACTCCTTGGATTTAGTGTTACCTATGTTAACAAAAAACTTTCTTTGATTAAGGAAGCTCACTAACCAATCGCGGAAGCAACCTCTTATGCCAATACATTCTAGATTGCGGGCCACAAAACCACTACTTACAGTATCAAATGCTCGCGATAAATGAAACTGCAGTGACACAAGACACAACGTAATTGTCAGTATCAAGTTCATTATTGATGTACTGAACGTACTCAGCAACACCAGTCTCCGTAGAACGACCAATCCTAAATCCATGCTGTGGGTCACACAGAATGTTATAATTATTTAAATAACTCAAAATTTGAGCCGCTACAGTTTTTTCCATCGTTTTGGAGAATATACTCAATCACTAGATTGGTCTATAGTTGGCAGGATCAGAATGGTTACCTTTTTTGAATATCACAGTTACACGAGCATATTTAAGTGTTGTAGGAAAAACTAGTTGTGACTGACTTATTTATTATCTCAACCAGAGCTCGCGCTATCGTAGAACAATTTTATTTTATAATTGAAATCGGTATTTCATCTGAACCTGTTGATTTTCTGTTTGGAAAATCTGAGATAACCCTAATAATCGTATCGTATTGTGAATCATACCTATGCTTTTAAAATTGCGTCAAATGTTCACTGACCCTATCACAAAACCAAGCTTTTTTTAAATCTATTTGGAAACATAATCGACATGCTTACAATAGTAATAACAGTACCAAGATGATAAATGCTTCACGATAAACTAGAAACGTTATTTCCTGCAATTCTGTGACAAAATTGTGCTGCAGTTTGCCAAAACAGGTGGGAACTACTACAATTATAATATGGAAGGCACTTATTTTGCCAATCCTGTTCTTTGCGAACTAATCCTACGCTATCAAATTCTATTGCATATAAAAGCATTTCAGCTTGAATTTTTATCTGTCTGCTGTGTATATCTGTACCTTTACTTAAATAATATCTAATCCATACACGATTAGCAAGCTAGAACACCGATATAAACAAATCGGACGCAGATAGCAGACAAAATAACTTATAGTCTTTAACAGGTCGAACAGAGAACCCAATATCATTTTATTAACTTTTGCACTAAGGTAAGGTTGGTAAAATCACTTAGTCTTTATCAGGTCGAACAGAGAACACAATATTATTTTACTAACTTTTGCACTAAGGTAAGGTTGGTAAAATCTCAATATTTTTACCCAAAAAATCTGTAGTTCTGCTGTGTACCATTAATTGTGGGACATTCTGTATATCTAGCAGAGATGCAGCCTATTTTACTCGTCAGCTGTAATACTTGTTTATCAAGCTTTACTAGAAACAAAATTTAATGAACCCTATTTAGCACAACTTCTGCCACTCACTAAAAACCATACTAACGCTGTTAATCTTCACCTAATCCTTTGAAACGACTGGAATATGACGTTTTTGTTAATTGGCCTGCCATTGTTGGGAGCTTGGGAAAGATCACATGTAACCTCCTTTATTATGTCAACAATGGCTGAAGAGGGTCCGCTCCATTTTAGGGACTGTCTTGCGTCATCCCCGGTTACAGGAATTTAGGTTACAATGATTCATTATCTACCCCGACTTTTGTCCTAAAATCTAGCAAACATTAGATTAGGGAGGCGGATGGGTTTGACTGGACAAAAAAGGCAACTGATACTTAGCCAGAGGAGAGAACCATATTGTAGGCAAAATTCTAAATAACAGATTCAATATTTAAAAGTTGAGTTGTTTTGTTTGCGCGTCCATGAAGATAGGTAATACAAGGTGTTTCTTAGTTGATGAAAAATCTAGTAAGAGTCTGATTCTTTAAGAAATTGCTAACTTTTTGTTGAAAACAATTTACTATCCCTTGAAATTGGCCCAAACAATAGGTTTTATTTGACACGGCTTTTATAAAATGATTTATAAAAATCAAATTTGGCAGATATGCATTTAGCTAATTAAATAAAATAACAATTTAAGTAAATAAATGACATAGGGAATGGAAAAATAACCCCCAGGATGTTTTATTTTAGAACCTTTCCATATGCCTACAAGCTTCTGTTCTTATTTTTTCTTTTGAATGAAAGAGGGACACGATTTGTAACTTTTTGTCATGTTTTTCTTTCCTAAAATCGTAGGCTACAAAAAAATTAAATAATACTTGGGGCGTTGTGATATGAATGTATGCAGCGCTTGCTGTTTACTGACGAATCAAGTGTAGGCTGCCATCAAATAAAGTTGTAGTGATATAATTATTCATTGCTCTGGGTTCATAGTAGTTAGTAACCACAAAAATACGAAAGGCCCTAGTGAATCTGATGCAGTCTAATGTCGCGCTGATAAGTTTTCTCATATCATCGATGTTTTCAACAAAAGTCCCATGAGCCATTGTTTCAAGAAGGGCCTATTTGCAACAACATAATGGATTCAGTTATGGATTGAAGAGTGAAGACTTATCTAACGATTGAGATAACTAAATAGCGGCAAGCGCTGACATTATAATGAGATGGAAGTCCAATATGCCTGTGCCATGTCAGCGTTTAGCTTGTACGCACCTTTAAGTGGGTGCAACTCATCTCGTTGGTTATAAAAGTATGCGTCTAAAAAGATCACTCTATTAATGTATTGTAGGTTTGTGTCGAAAATTAGATCCAGTAATATCGTAGGAATAGCTAATCTCATCTTAAAAACAACTATAAGATAAAAATATGTCGCTCACTGACAAAAAAATGGAACTAATCAGAAGTCAGGGGGTTTAGAGCTTGAACTCGTCGAGTATGCTAGGTATACGACAGTTGTTCTTTTAAAATACTAAATACCAAGCAATGGACAACATGTAAGGCTTGGGCAGCTTTTGTTGTATCTATTTCGGATCACTTCCCAATTGCTGTTGTTCTATCATACAAATTAATAGCTTCATCGTTACGCTAAGCGTATTCCTTTCAGAGAGTGACCGCCCCAAATCAAGATCACTCTGTATGTACTCAGCAGCATGGTCGGGGTAAGTTAATGCAAAGTACGGTGTGTCCTGAATGGGCCCACCATTTTCAAGATATATTCCGACCGGAAATAAATTTGCAGACATGCATCCCGCGTTTCTATCTCCATCTATCAACTGCCACGCCAGGGGCGAATAAAAGCGAACACATTCACTGCCACGCTCTTTCCCATCTGATTAACACTCAAGAGTACAGTGGCGTAGGTACGATACTGGAAAAAGTTGCCCGAAAAAGATAGAAGAGCAATTTAAACTTCTGCTAAGCTAAGAGTCGGTACAGGGAACCATTTTGGCAGTTGAGATAAAACATTTGCAATCCTCTTACAGGAGAAATATCAAGTTCTTCTTCCGGTATTATTGTCTACAGGAATGACATGCTTTACGGGGCTATTATCCATTTATTTTTATAAATTAATACTTTTCGCTCTCCGTGTTCTCCACTATGTATAGACTTCAAGTTGAGTGCTGGTATTGAGGAATTCCTGTCTAATAGAAGCTTTGTCTGTCAGGGTAATAGTAAATACAGGCCATAAAAGTTATGTGCCTCTCTCTAGCTCAAAGAAATATAACCAGGTGTTGCGTTGAATTTTTGGCGCTTCATTTGGATCCCAACTCAAATGGGATATTGACAGTGTCGTAGCTAGGCGCATCCCATGGAGGAGGTTTGTATTGACCTTAGGGGGGAGGTTCATGTATAAAAGAAAAGACTTGACCTTGTAATGTCTTAATTTGCTTAAAAACTGTATAGACTGTATCGCTGCTACTGTGTTATGAGCGCCGAGAGATTAGTTAGTAGTAGAATAAATCACTAACCTTGGAGAAAGCATCTTGATTATTTTTATTTTGTATTATTATAATAGTTATTTCGTTCATGGGAATACTCATGAGGGCTTTGAACTCCCTAAATCCCTCCCTTCTTCTATACGGCTCTGAATATTGAGGCCATGTCAAGTAGACTCAGAAGCTGTGTATTCTTTTACGGGATCTATATGATTGTTTCTCTAGTGAGACATTACTTGCTGCCTGCTACACACTCCATTATTTCATATGGGATAATATTAAACAAACAGGCATAATGACATTTCCATTGGCTTTAGCTCTCACTGAAGAGAGCTTATGCAGAGCCTCTGTCTATCCGTCCGTCCGTCTGTCCAACCAACAAATTCCACGGTGAGAGCGCCGTTTGAATTTACTCAAATTTTTTCCTAGTTTTCTATTCATGAGAGTGTCACATACATCAAAAGTTTTGAGAACTATTTCAATAAGCATTGTCAAATGAGTGATTATAATATAACAGATAGCGATGTAAACTAGTACCCTTCCATTGTAGACCTTGTAGATGCCAAATTCGGCCTGAGTTTTTAGCTGTCAAATTATAGGCCTCCAGTTGGGTTTATATTGCTGCATACGGAAGAATTTACGAATAACATTGAACAAATATTAACCATAATATAGAGCACCAAGCCTAGCAATGGCGCATATAGGGAACTGGCAGAACTATCAAAATTTGACCGCATTATATATTTTATAAATTCATTTAGCTAAAAACCGCAGTTATTATGGAAAAGGGGCTTAGGGGCTAAGTTGGTAGCTCCTCCATGGCCACGGGTAGAGGCAACGTGTATTTCGACCCCTTACAGGGAAAAAGCATAATATAGTGGAGCATTGCGAGGCGTTGGCACTGACAGGAAGGCAGAAAGGGTCCACATTAGGATAAGCTGCATTCGATCATAGCAAACCAGCCAGCGCAGTTCAAAGGCCAGGCAGAGCACAGAAATTGACTAACCGACTGCACTAAATACTAAATACTCAGGTTGTTGATTGAAGTAAATTTGTAAACAAATTTGTTCCTAATAACGATAGTTATTATAAAATGTCAAAGTATAGACATGATACCCTTATCAGCGACGCATTAACGGAGACTGAGGACTTTATAAATAATGGTGATTGCATTCCCGTCCAATGCAAACTAGTAGTTCCTTCAATTGCCAAAGCACAAATCCCCAAACGATGCATCTTCAGTCAACACAATACCGTCTGTTTCTGTTCCTCCCATTTTTGTCAGCCAATGGTTGTACAAGCCCCAAAACTGGCTGACATATATATGTCACAATCACTGGCTAATCCATCGGCTGGCAACAATATGGTCTCTTCATTATTCCAACCTGTTGTTCATATTCAGAGTCAATAAACTCGCCAAGGCCGAGTTACTCCTATTATAGTAAGGGATGAGACGGGATGGCGCACCGTTAACTACTCTTTCTTAGCGTTGGTATAAAAGTTGTTCGTGAAATAGCTGCTGAAGATGGGATGCACATTGTTTGCCCTTTCAGGTATCGAACCTCAAAATTAATCCATTTGGTTGGAACCAAAAATTACCGAAGTCAAATCGACTACGTCTAACAATATCCTCCAATCGACAAACTCTCTCCTCTTCGCTCTTCTCCTTCCTTTCTTTTCCTTCCTTTACTTCTCCATGACATTGCCTGGCCTCTAGATATCTAGACCTGCTATAATGATCGACGGACACGACAGTACTAAGAGCAAAGGTCCTCCGGACCGCTCTGGCAGGAATTGATGAATTGAAGTGACCTATTGGCACTATAAAACGGTGTTCCATTTTTTCGACCTCGCAGTATAGATCCACTCCGCATGAAGTGGATGCGTCGGTTTTAAATTCGTATTAATTAAAATTGATTCGAGTGCGCCAGGAAACGGCGAAATTAAGTTATCAAAATGTGCTCGTATACATATCGCGCGTTTGTGAAATACAGACTGATCGCTATATATAGGCGGTAATTAAAATTTTGTTTATTCATTTAATTCTGCGTTGAGAACAGATACTGCAAATGGAATGAAATTTATTACATGGTTGCGGAGGAAATCAGCGTAATGCGTCGAATGCAAAAAAAGTTGTCGGATGGGGGTTTTAGAGTTGTTTTCGCTATGATACCAATAAATAGGGTAGTATAATTGATACTTAGGTATCAACGATTGATCAATAGGCCATATATATTAGGTAAGAAGAATGCCACGTCTTTTTTTTTCGGAGGGAGGGGTTGGCCTCAGACATAGTCTATCAGCCACAGAAATTAATGCCAGCGTCTGCTAAACATCGATTTTTCTCGCTCAGGAAGTATACTCAGGCCAGCGACTTAGAGCGACAATACCAATATTAGAAAGTACTATAGGAGCTACGATCTTTTAGCATACTTTATTTACTTCTAGTCTTATCGATATAGCGATATATATAGGAAGCACTCTAGGAGACATAATCGGTAGTTTCTGATACCATCTAGTATTATTTTGGACAGAGTAAACCTGCATGATAGTTACACTACCAGAACTCGCCATGCCTCCAAATGGACCGTCTACATCTCTTTAATCACCAGTCACTCGTGTGAAGGACGCTGATTCAATATCTTAAATGAAAATATACTTTTCATGTAAAATGCTTATCTTGTTTGGCTTTTTGTAAGCACAGTGCAGGTGCTCTGTTATTTGTGGAATTCGTGCTGAAGTATAAGATCAAAAGTGCTATAACTATGCAGATCTAGTTTTGCTACTAGACACAGCAAAGTGCTCTTAGAAAACAGAAATGGAAGATTGCAAATGCTCAAGTACCTAACTGACTAAGTTCCTACAGTATAACTATTCAGTAGTTAAACAAGTTACTCAATACAGGTACTGGAATTGTCAGCATCATACCATCATTTCCTAAGGTCGTTGATGATGTGCATCAAGTGCTGGCCTGTTGTTCTTTTGATGGTATGGATAGTTTTCGAAATGTGTCAATCCTCATATGTTTACTGCCTTTTTCCATAAAGTTTCGTTTCCAATATGGTAGTATTAGTAATTAATATGTCAGCAGATATTCATCTATATTACCTTGATTTTCCTTGTAATCAATTACCGGGTCTTTACTCCCCTGTTTTCTTCCAAGAATTTATCGCATGTTTTTCTTCTTAACAAAGATCTTTTGAAATGGGTGCGGAGGACAGAAAATATACAGGGTGTACTTCTTTGAATAGAGAACCTAAAGCTTTGAGAGTCCTAGTATTCAGAATGCCTTGAAATAGTGGAGTAGCGGTAGTAGTGTCTGTGTGGCCGCGCCTGGCAGGTAGACTTCACTAGGCCCTTTTTGCCATCCCCGAATATCACCCCTCAGCTACCACTTCTCCCCTCCCCTCCCAAACCTTTCCGAGCTTTTGATAAAGGTCTCAATGTCGGTCCAGCTTAGTAAGGATAATTTCTCTGGCTGGAGTCTATCGGATCTAAAGACTCCGTATCTCAGCCTGTCTAGCAACTCGCATTCTACAAGTAAGTGGTAGGCCGCTTCATCAGCCTCTCCACAACCCATACATAGGGCGTCTCTTCCAATTCCTTATAATGATAGATGCCGCCTGAACTTTCAGTGCCCCGACAGAACATCCACGAGGTCTCTGATTGCCCTTCGGCCTTGGTTCCGTCGCTATGCTAGATGTATTCAGCCCGGTTATAGAATCCCTAGCTCGTTTGCATCCCTTACTTTGCTTCCACTGTTCATTTGTGGTTATTGTTCACCCACTTTTTGAGGTCTGACGTTAGGACCTGGCCACATCTCCACGTCACGACGTCGTCAACGTGGAACGTCACGTCGAACGTCGTCCTCGTCAACGTGGAACGCCACGTCGAACGCCGTCGCCGACGTGTGGCCAGTAGGCCCGATTTTATCAACAGGCGCATTTTAACAAAGCCTTTGACCAATCAGAGCTGCCCATTCAAGAACATGCATCTAAACTTGCGGTGTTTTTATCAAGTATGTAAGATAGAGTAAGGGCGACAGAATCATTATGAAGGATGAAGGATGAAGTTACTATTTTTCTTGGTTGTGTGAATCATGCCATTTTTTTTTTAGTTTTTGTATAGTTTTAAATAGACATAGCTTTTTTGCCGATAGAAATATCGAATACAGCAATGCAATTGTGCTTGTTTCTCTCATCTTAACCTCTTAACTCAATATCAGGTGTAACTTCTATGAGTAGTAGTGTATTTTAGTTTTTTGATATGATTTTCTATTTCTTATAAAAAATAGACTACTCAGAAGAGAAGTGCATTTTTGGGGCAACTATATATAGATAGCAACCCTAAGGAAAACTAGTAACTAATTAAGGTCCAAAGCGGAAGTGGTAATTTCAGCTTGTAAAATACATGTAGTGAAATGCGTACCAACAATCCTGATCAATATCAATCTTGCTATTACTAACTCCTCTATTTACGAATGATTTAGTAAAGAACATACAGGTACTTCATCACTTTTATAACACAAACGCCTACAACAACACCTTCAAGCCACCGTAAGTCGTAACAAGTCGTAAGTAATAGCAATAACTGGTTGGCACGGCTTGTAAAGCAACTAAACCGCCGTATTTAAATATTATATGGTGCAAAACCGTTTGGAATGCTAATGTTAGGTTAGGAATCGCTTGCCGCTGTCACCGCAATTTATGCTCCCACACAGTTGGATACGTGGGATTGAATCGAAATGTAGTACAGACAACTTTGTACTCAGATTTTAAAAAAACCTCCAATGAATAGTTATTTTATTATTTTTTAATTGTATAATGATGCTACAAGGACAGTAGCACTGTATCTTGCTAAATTTTACAAAGTTGATAATAACACTTCAACTTCACCCGTGCTTGTCGCCCATTGTAACGGGAAGGGCGGTTCGACGCGGATAAACGCGAGCTGTTATTTAAAACTAGCTACAATTGCTTTTTTATGTAACACAGAGAACGTTGTGTTCGAATCTGGAATCAAACTCGTCTAGGGAACAATCTGTTATATTCATCTGTACACTGTACAGTCGTACTTCAAACTGACTCCATCTAGCTCTGAAAGTATGCCGAAGTTACGTACCTCTCGTTCTCTTCATCTTTCTCTTCCTCTTGCTCGATATCTCCCTCTTGCCTTCTCTCTCTCTCTCCATCTCCTCCTCTCACTCCTTCTTTCACTTTTTCTGACTCTCTCTTTCTTCCTCTATCTCCAGTCTGCTCCTTCTTTCTCTCCCTCCCTATTTCGCTCTCTCACTCTCTCTTCCTCTCCCTCTTTCTATCCCTCTCTTATTTTCTCTCACCCTTTCTCTTTCTCTTTTTGCTCACCTCTATCTGTCTGTTCCTCCAATGCACGAAAACCGTTAGGGTTGCAAAAGAAGATTCAGAAAAACCCCATTAAAGAACTCTTTGTCATTTAAGTTGACTTGCATGATAGAAGCAGAAAGTAGGGATTTTCTTTTTGTGGTCAGCTTCCCGCAAAGGCTGAAAGCTCATGGCGCTGTAGAAGCGCTGCGAGAGGATAAGAGACAGACGTGCGTATCGGATATGAAACGATGCAGGTAGTAGCAGTCGGGAAACAAATTCCCCGACAGCTCATATTCCACAGCGTCGACATTCTCCAGAAGAAGGAATGCTGAAGGAGTCTGGTTGAAGGAGCGGGGACCTTGACCTGGTAATGATGAGCTCGCAGAGCCTCTCTAGTGTTCCTCGTTCGGATGGCTTTCGGTGTTGTTATCTGGAAGAGCTCTCTCGACCATAAGAGTGATAGCATCTGTAAAATAAGGACAGGTCAGCTACCCTTCTTCGACGTTCCAGGCTGTGGAAGTCCTTTGCGACGTTAGGCTTATCGATTAGTCTAATTGCTCTCTTCTAGATAATATACAGAAGCTTTAAAGGTCGATTCGTAGTGCATCCCCACACATAGGAGCAGTGCTCCAACGATGGTCAGAGAGCCTTGTAGAGGAGCAGTAGTTTTTCTGGTGTAAACAGTTTCCCACAGCGGAACAAAACTCCAAGCTTCTGGAATGCCGTTTTAGCAATACTGATGACGTTGTCGTGCCAGGACATGTTATTGTTGATGCTGACCCTAAAACCTTGAAGAAAGGTGACTCGACTATTGGGTGACCCTCCATTTCCATAGTTGATAAGCCAACATCAGACTTCTTTGTGAGTCTTACATGTCAGTAAATTACAATACATGAAAGGACATGTCATGAAATCTTAGTGATAAACTTCAACTAAGAACTAACGCAACACTGAGAAAGTTACGAACCATACGTTTTTTTTTCGTCGTTGTGAGCAGCAAATTAGAGACATCAAATACTTAGAAATACAAGTTACAGTTTAGAAAGCCTTCAAATGTCCTTTAATCAACCGGTATAGGTTGCAGAACATTAAATTATCGACCTGGTTCTAACTACTTTGCAAGGTACATTGGAAAAATTGCACGAACTGCAGAAGTATCCTACTAGTCATAGTACTCCAATAATAGATGTCACGTCATGCTGTTGTTGGACGTCAACTGAAATTTATTTCTAATCATATACTGCAAATCATATAAGTCTTTTTTCATAATCCTGCTGTCACGTACAAAATAAATACCAAGGAATAACCTTTTTGACAGATGTTTTCAAAACAGATACCGAACCGTTTACTATAAGACCTTAAAATTACTGGACTATATGAATTTTAAATTAGCAAGAAGCAGAGAATTGTGCTTTTCTAATTCCTGCAAGCAGCGGAAAATGCGGGAAAGATTATGTGTTGTGTGCTTTATGTTCATATAAATTATAGCAAATTATATGCTAATGTATAATCGTTTCTCGAAGGATATATTCGGCGGGTAGCAATTACATTTTTTAACTTGACCTAATGTTCCATACGTAAGCAGCCGACTCGAAGTTCAATTTCGGGTAGCTTGCCAAACTGGGACCTTCTGTTGGAAAAGTACAGACAAGTCGGAGCGCTCATGCATTTTAAAAACGTCGCATCGAAAAACGCCGAAACTGGTGTTGCAAGCTCACAGAAGAATTTTTCATGGATTTCCCATGCATTCTTCCCTATTTTCCATCGACATTCGGGAGACACGGATATTTATATTTTAAGTCCGACTCCGACAACAATTTTAAAGCTATTCAGTTTCCATTCTCGCGGAAACAAGTTGAATACAAATTTTGTTTTCAGGCGAAAATTTCCTCGACGAAAAATTTATAGTTTCAGCATATTTTATCATAAAATAGTGCAATTCATTGGATGGATAAAGCCGGTACTTTGCCTGGGGCTCGTTGTAAAATGTGTGGATTCTCTAGATAAGCCAACTTTGTTTCGGTTTATGACATAGTTCGTCGCTTCAGTTCTCTGTGCTCAGCTTCAGCCATATAGTTGGATTCTTTTGACGATATGGACATGCTCGGTTATACAGCGTGATCGAAAAACATTTCGTGATCTGGCAAGAGCACGTATAAGGGTGCAAACATAGTAGAGCGGCGAGGTAAGAGGCAAGCGGCCAGGTACGACGGCGATTTATATACTACTCGCAAGTGAAATCCGATCACAGAAAAAAAGGTCTGCGGTTGATGAAATGCGGTAGGACTAAATACAATAATAAATACTCATTTGCCATAATTAGCTTATAAAAAATACAACAGGTCAATAATGAGTGGGCCGTCCATGTTGACGAATACACTCCTCTAGCCTACGCGGCATGCTCGTAATCTGGTTGTTGATAAACTCTAGAGGTACAGCCCCCTAAGCTGCCCTCACAGTATGTTCCAGTTCATCCAACGTAATTGGAGGATTGGGTAAATCCTCTATGTATCGACCCTTCCAGTCCCATGTTTTTTCAATTGGCGTAGAGTAATTACCCTGACCTCAGCTTCCTGTAGGAACCTCATCGATACCCTTGCAATATGAGGACATGCATTATCTTGCTGGAAGAAACTCTCTTTGAGATCTCGGACATATGGTTCTAGCACCTGATTCACATAAAGTTGCGCAGCGTGCCACGAATCGCAGGTAAAGGTGACTTTCTGTTGAATGCAATGCACCTCAAAGCATCAAACCAATAGCAAGGTGTACATGGCGCTCAACAGCAAACTGGAGATCACATCGTTCAGCCCGTCGTCGTCTTACCCATTGGCGTCAGTCATGTGCCCCCAGACAAAACTTGGAGTCCTCAGAGAAGACCGTTTGATACCATTCAGCATACCACTGTCGGTATTCTTGGCACCAATCTAACCATTGGCGACGATGCGTTGCAGTGAATGGAGCACTAGATGCGGTCTATATGATCCTAAGCCGTGTGGTACACCGTGCGGATTCAAATGGGCCTCGCTATAGCTGCATACCAAGTGTCAGCAACAGCTCGAGTGTATCACATTCCGTCTCGAAGGGCCAGTAGTCGTAGATAACGGACTTGCCGGTCTGTAGCCCTTCTAGTGTACGTTGTAATGTCCTGCGATGTCCCTGGGTAAATCCAGGGACTTAGAAGGTTCTTCCGGTGAGTAAAACACGTGTGAACATTTCAGGTGATCTATTAGAACTATTGCAAAAGTATATTCGAGGACAAGTGTACAATAGTTGTTACTAATTTTGTGTCCTCGTTAGAATCAAATGAACAATAACCAATGTGTTGCCATGGGAATAAAATATCGGTTGGTCTGTAATCGTCTACGAAAGCATGCGAGTATATTAAAATTAGAACATATCTGATAATTTGCTGGAATAGGAGAATATAAAGGCTCATTGCACTACATCATCCCTCTCTAAAAAAATGGACTGCATTATGGCCAGTAATGGAGTGCATTCGAATATAAAGGTTCAGATCTCCCCCCGCCCCGCGCCCCGCCAAACTATAAACCATATTACGAGCGAATGTGAACTGCGTGCGTTTCAGGGATCGCGAGAAGAGTTCTTCACAGCCACACCGTTGCCGCTGAAGTGGTTGAAAGAACTTGACATCAACCTGTAAATACCAAAGACTATGTATCTTAGTTTGTAGCTGTACCTATATATTTTATTTTAGTATAGGTTATAATAGCTTTTCTTTTAATCTATATTTACTATTGTCACGTTTTTGAGCCATACGATAAATAAATAAAAGATCTCAGTCTGACCTGGATTTTAATTTAAGTGAGGCTTGTTTAAGCACCTCACAGTACAATGAATATGGGGTGTGCAATGACCTTGTATATGTTTTAAATAAAATGCTAAATTTTTTTTTTCGTAAATTGCATATAAACTATTGCGATATGAAGTGATATATCGTACGTAATCTGGTACAGTATAGTATATAGTTTAACATGCTATATGGGTATAATTAAACTAACGTTAGATATACACAGTTAAAATTGAATTTAAATCTAGAAATGCATTTTAACGGAGACCAGCGAAATGCATACCTAATGGACTACATATTAGCCTAGGTTAGTTTATACATATTTTAGTACAGCATTAGGTTTTACCTTGTTATTTACGAGTAAGATTGGTAAAATTACGACGTGCATATAGTGTTACGTTAGCGCTTTTAACGTTCACTGCACCCGCGGGATTTCCAGTTCTGATTCCAAGGTTTTAATCTATTTTTATGCATCGTAATTGCTTTATCATTATCACTTTTTATTGTACAATTTACGCCATCTATATCAATAATTTTAAATGGACCTTTGTACCAAGGGTCTAACTCCGGGTTTTAATAACATTTGCTTGGAATTCTTATCATAATCAATTTTACGCCTAATTTTAGCTTTAGCACGAAATTCGTTAGCTCGTTTGTTAGCTAACTGTAACCGATATCTTATCTCCTGATAGTAAGCCTCGACGTTATAAACAGGGTCTATCGTGGAATTTAAGAGTGCTTCACTAATTCCAGCTTTTCGCCCAAAAACTAGCTCGAATGGCGCAAAATTGTGATAAACACTAGGTGTAGTGTTATAGCAGAAAATGTAATATCGAACCCATTCATCCCAATCGGTCCGAGATTCAACGTACATTCGTATATATTCATTTAGGACCCTATGATTTGTTTCGCATCCACCAATAGTCTGGCTATGATAGGCTGTAGAAAATTTATGTTCATGTGAAGAAGCGCAGTAATATGCGAAAAAACTTCATTTTTGTACTCTGCTCCCACATATGTTCTAATTTCCTTCATTGGTCCGTAAATAAATATAAATTCGTCAACAATAGCTCTTACCACTGTGGCAGCTTCCTTATTTAATATGGGGTTAACGGTTATGTACTATGATAGCTCGCACTGTATCGTAACCGCGTATACATTGCCCCTAGCTGTTTTAGGAAATGGGCCGATTGTATCAATAGAAATGATATCGAACGCACTTTGGGGGGTTGGAGTTATTATCATGGGTTCTTGGTGTTTTATTTTGTTTTTCTTCATTTGACATTGCTTACAATTTTTTACAAACGCAGCGACATCACTTGACATTCTTTTCCAACTGTAATGTAGTCTTAGCTTTTTTAAAAGCTTTTTCTGACCAGAGTGTCCTCCTGAAACTGGGTCATTGTGGTATTTTTCTATTAAGCTCTTCGTTTATTTTTTGCTTGTAATAATGCATGGATCTTTGTACAAAATTATTTGAACGATTTTTAAAATATTTTCAGCCATTTCTTTCAATTCATTTACTGTGCACAACTTAAATATTTGATCATTAAACTTTAATTTTAAACAATTCACTTTGTGAACACCAGCCATACTTTCCAGCTTAGACAATATATTCTCTAGAGAAATATTGCCATGATTGATCGGAATCTGAGATTCAGCGCTGAATCTGTTTTTTAACACCATTGCTATCCTAGGATATGTGGGCTCAATTTCAAATTTCAATAATGGCCTTTTTATTAAACTACAATTGTTCAAAGATCAATACATTCTAGGCGTATAGGTTGTATCATAGTTACTTTCTGTTTGAGGTTTGTTAGTGTTTAGTTTAGTTTAGTTTATTTTTGCTATGTACAAATATTCATGTAAAGCAAAAATATTACAGGCTATCGTCCGTAGAAGGTATGATACCTTGTGCAAAGCCATCAACCAAGTGACATACACGTTGGATTTGGAGTTGAATACATCTCTTGATTACTTTTCTTCATATTCATCTGCTAGGCTGCCTTATTCATACTGGTAGACGCGATGTTTGCAGACTCCCAAAACTGGTCGTAACGAATTTTCCCCGCAAATCTCCACATTTTTTCTGCTACTTTATCAGAACTGAAATTTTGACAGGTTATTTGACGTAATTAATTTCAGAAGGTCTTTTTGGTTTTTGATCATGGAGCGAGTGATGGCTAGTATATGGTTGGTTTGGGTTGAAATATTTTTCAAATCGTCTATAGTAATTCTTGATAGAGCGTCGGCTCCTACATTATCTTTTCCACGGAGGTATTCTACCTCAAAGTCGCACTCCTGCAAATCAAATCTTATAGGAGTTAGTTTTGAAGAAGGGTCTTTTGTAGAAAAGTATACTAAGGGTTTGTGATCTGACCTAACCAAGAATTTAGTACCGAACAGATACGGTCTGAAATAGTTAATTGACCAGTGAATGGCAAGTAGCTCCAACTCAATGATTGGCTCATTAGCTTCTGATTTTGAAAGCCCCTTGAAAGCATATCCTATTGGTAACTCTATACCATCGACATTCTGACTTAGTATCGCACCAAAACCATTCTTAGATGTATCACTAGTGACTGTGAACATTTTCGTAAAATCGGGATGTTTCGAAACTATTCTGATATTTTTTGGAACATAAAAAATTCGCGAATTTTTCTTTGTAAGATCATTAAGAGGTTTATAAATAGCTGCAAAATTTGGAATAAATCGTCGATAGTAGTTACAAAACGTAATAGAACGTTTTTGCTCTTATGCGTTTGTGGGGGTCGAGTATTTGTTTATGACTTAAATTTTGACTCGTCCAGTAAAATGCCATTGCATGTAATTTTGTGGCCTAGATAGGTAACCTTGCTTTGGAAAATCTACATTTTTCGGGGTTCAGTTTGAGATTGAACTTTCGACACGTTAGAAAGACGTTTCGTTTCTAAAAGAAGGACTATGTTCTCGTTGGCCTACAATCTGACGTCGTGTAAAGGGGCTTAACTGCGTAAACTGGATCTGTCGTCTTCTATGGGGCATCTTCACACAGCCAACTAGTCTTTCGCCACATTATATGTCATCGTTTTTGCATCGACAAAATGCCGTGCTCTGATCTTACACGTCTAGAGTTTTTTAGAGGTGCTGTGTAGATAAATAGCGTCTGAATGAACAAAAAGTGTTACTTGTGTACTAGAGATGGTACTGCTAAGCTGTGTATACATTTTAAATGCAAGTATCTCTTTTCCTCTAGGTGTTCGGATTTCACTTGCGAGTAGTATATCTATGTAAGTAATTATCAATGGAACATGACCGGCGTAACATATTCTTCTAATTTACAGGTACATATTTTGTGTATTCCATAAGAATTGCCATTTTTCAACATGAATTTGGAAATACACTGTATAACGTAGAAATTCCGAATGCTTATACAGATTCCTTATGATGATTGTTCCAACAAGACCAACATGTTCAGCTTTTTACTCCATGCTTTAGTTAACATATATAGCATTCTTCTTCAGTATTATTACCTTTTGTTTCCAAGATTAGCATATACTTCATTCATGATTTCAGTATTCTTACTTTCAAAACTTTTCCTGTTTCGAATTGAAAATATTAACTGGTCTTAGGCTAACCTAACCACTAGTTATAATCATAGCTTTTTTCGTGGTCCAACGATTATGAAATCGATTGTCTTCGCTAATCACTAGTTTGTTAACCAGTAGTTAACTAACGATTATCAAACTATAGGGCTTAGACATCAGATTTCTCAAATATTTGCGACTGACTGCAATAATTATATTTTAAAAATATTTTGTGGCATTCGCATATTACAGAAGTTACCGAACAGGTGGAGTTTGTTGAGGCAGCTGGAGCAAAAGTCATTTGCTATTTTTTGTCGGTTATATTTAATCCTCGTGCTAAATGCTTTTGGGATATTTAGGCGAAAATGCCCACTTCTTCCTATTTCTATCATGACCATGAAATTTCGTCATAAACGTACACCACATTCCGAGTATACCTGCCTCGTTCTACATAAATGCATGAAACGGCAGCTTCGGCCAGCAAAGCATCCACAAACTGCTGCTATAAAGCTTTTTCCATCCCTAGTGAAACCTGCAGTAGCCATCGTATCTTAGAAGGCTCTTAATATATCTCACGCCAAGTTCGGCGAGGGTTAAGAGCCCGTAACCAGGGCCATAACTATTTTTGTTACCGAGTAAGTTTGTGGGGCGCTAAGGTCAAATGTATGCTCCCACAGGAAACCGAGTGGTTTCGTGGCTGACCATGCAGCCTTGTTGCTTCCACGGTCCGGTGTCTAAAGTTTGGCGGTTCTTGCGTTAACTGGTCAGCTCCCATTTGGTATAAGCAGCACTTTGCGAACAAGCTACAGTATTAAGGTCACTTAAATTGACTAAGCCAACCGTTACCTTATAATTTAAAGCACCTGACAATATTCTATACTTCTATACAGGTTACAGTGGTAGCCGCAACGTTTTCAAACAGTTCATGTTCTAAAATACGTACCAGTTTTAATTTTTGTGGGTGGATACCTATGCGTTTAAACTGGTTAAACTGAACAAAAAATAATTTCATATACCAACAGCATTCGTTAAAGCTCGTCCTCTGGTAGAGCAGGTGACATTTTGTAAGTTTTTCTGAAATCTACACATTTCCTTTTGACTACCTATACTAATAATCCTAGAGCCCGTGAGGGCCAAACCTTCGGAATCTTATAGGAACTGAAAGTATTTCTATGCAGGATGTTTACTCGAAAACTTCCCACCACTTCAAAAGATTTGTCAAGAGGGATATCTTTTTAACCAAAAACTACTTTATCCCCTTGTGTAATCCGTCCCCCAGGGCATCACCCTAAAAATTTTAAATGACATGGGTATTGAGAAATGGCTTGGTTTATAGTTATGCCGAAGTCCATTATTTTGACGTTTGATTTTTTAAATCGGTCGCCTCGAGAAAATTAGAAGAATCTTCAGGTATCTCAATTTGTTCAAATAAAAGACAATAATACACGAAAATATCAAAAATATTGCACGTTATAGCCCAAACAGTAATATAGGCCATGCTTAGATTGCTGGAGGGCAGTTGCAAAAACATATTGTGGGATATTATGGCTGCGTTCGATGAAGCGTTAACAAAGTTCATCTAAACTTTCAGGTTGTGGACTAAGCACAACATATTTTAAATCGCCCTATATGAAAAAGTCTAATGGCGTCAAATCAGGAGATCCAGCAGGGCATACTACAGGCCCTCTTTGTTTTATCCGCTATCTGGAAATGCGTCATCTAGCCATTGTCGCACTGGAAGAACATATGAATAGATTTCAGCCTCATCAAGTATATGGTTTCCATCCTCTTGGATTCAATTCTCAATGCTTGCCTTTAAGTTAACTTTTGGAAGTACTGAGCATGCCCTTCTACAAAAGCATGAGGAATTTTATTGCTCTAATAGCTGCAGTTATTCTTATCAACAAATCCAGTTAGATAAAATGTGCATTCATCAGTGAGGCAGACATTCTTTACATGAATATTATTCCCATTTATCGCTGTAGTCATTTGTTCACGAAACTCAACTCACCAATCGAAATTGTCTTCGGTTAACTTTTGTACTATTTTTATTTTAAATAGAACATTTATAGAGTTCAGTAACTGTGTATATAGAGTCAAATGAAATGTCTGTCAGATCCACAATTTTGCATAATGGAGTATTAGGATTTATTCTTCAGCATGGGCGGCTCTTTCCACAGCTTTCTGTTTTTTTTTTTTGCAGCAGATCGGGTTTGAATAAATTCCGTAACAAGGTTCAAAGCATACATATTGCGAATGTATCTTCCGGATGCCGAGCATACTGATTTTGGGCACCATAAATTGGAACTGCTTTCACAACTGTCCGACACGAATTTGAACATCGCCTATATCATTGTTTGTTTCAATAATGGGCAACATTTTGAACACTTATTGCAATAGACAGTGAAATTTCCGTGTGTTCTTATTTCGTATCGGAACAAATTAAGACACATAGATATTTCTCTAATTTTTTGGAACATGAATCGACCGATTAAAAAAATCAAACATCAAAATAAAGGACTTTGACATACCTTTGAGCCAAGCTGTTGCTCGATACCCCTTGTCATTTAAAAATCTGAATAGGATGACCCTGGCCGGCAGAGGGCATAAGGGAAAAAGTAGTTTTCGTTCAAAAGTTGTACCCCTTGACAAATCTTTTGACGCGTGTCTTGGCGTTTTTTCTATTAATCAGTGATTTTCGATAAATTCGTGGTAGGAAGTTTTCATGTGAAATCGCTCTTGCTTCGTACAACTCATACTCTAATTATAGATATTTATTTTGTATACTTCGGACCATTGATGCTCGTAGATCATTCCACCAAACTCCGTTGAAATACGACTTAAATACGAAATCATGACAAGAAATACATTTTTCTCGTATATTATAGTAATTGCTTCAAAGCATGTTAAAACAGCAAACGGTAGCCTATTCGTTTCTCTGACAACTGTGGCGTCAAAATCTAGGTCGCGAATAAGTAAGATCCAAATTAATTATAATTTCTAATTTTCCGCCAAGTTAAACAGTAGTCTTGGTGAGATTCTGATGCTCAGTCTGCAGTTTTTGTCTGGAGTGGCTGACTGCCTTCGAGCCTGATGCGAACGTAGCGCGTTTCCGGCGTCTTCGTTTGTTTCCGGGCTTCCGGAGCTACTGGGTGCCAAGCATATAATTTCCAGAAATTAGGACACGCCTTATCCTCCAACAAACGCTACATTCAGTACAATCGCTAATTCTACATGCATAGGAAGTTGTGAGGCTTCAAGTAATATACTATAACGTGCCGCGTAGTGAAGTTTGTCTTAAAGTTACTATAATGGGGTTAACTACATAGAACTACGGTCAACGAATTCGGACATCTAGCAGCCAGATTGTTATTTCAGCTCACTAAATGCTAATGTCGGTATTTAGATGTTTTATCATTTGGCGCTTAATATAAAGAAAACGTTTTGTAAGGTGACAGTCTTCCAGTGCTACATATATATAAATAAGCGTTCACCTGCCATTTAGGCCCATAGCTTAGTGATGCATTTCCATTGGCTCCTATCAACTGCAGCATCTCCCAGTTATTGATCTTCTTTTCATCTAGCTCCTTTAATACTGCACCTCTCCCCTTCTTCCTTGGCGGGGTAGCGCTTTCCTGCCCAATCTGGCTGTTTCCATCCAATATTTTTGATTATTCTTTCCTCATCCATTCGTTTTAAATGCCCTAACCATTGTAACTGTCGCGCTTTAATATTTTGGCCTTCTAGTACTACAGTTTGGATAATCCCCCGAGGCTCAAAGGACATAAAAAACCACGAATCTGTAGACAAATAATGGGAGTGATCAAACCATCACGAGATCGCTTGCGTAGGCTTGTGATTTCTGTGAGATGTGGTTGCAGCGCATAAAAAAGGCTGTAAGCTGTAAAAAAGTAGGGTTGACGATCGTTTGAACCTACTATCAATGATTTGGGTCATGGTAATTAAAACATTCCCGAAAATCAAGATACCATATTGAAGACTGGCAACAGCGCGCTTCTTTCTCTTCACAAAAAGCCATAATGACAGTGACGTAAGTGCTCATTGATCGTCGGTTAGGTTATGTTGCTTATCGTTTGTCTGTTATCTTTTAACTTGTTTGAGAACCATCGACGGCGACGTCTTAACGTCAATGCTGAAAAACGCACTATTGACAAATTGTTTGAGTAGCTACAACGGAGTCAAAAGAATAAATAATATAGGTTGGCTGATATTTAAAAATTGAGGCCTTATAAATATCTAATTTATATGAAAATATTGTGTAGCTAGTTGCAACATTCTTGTTATTATAGTTTGCAACCTTTCTAAAGTCTGGAATTGATTTTATAGAAGTTAGTACCCATTTGACTCTAGCGCAGCGAACAAATGCCCTTAAAAGGGTGGCAATACTAGCAAAAAGGTAATTAATTTTTTTTTGTACAGTACAGTACATATACCACGGCTTTTACTCGAACCAGGATATAAAGGATTTGTTGAATAAAAAAAGAAATTCCAAGGATAACTAGAGACTTAGCGCCGGTGCACACTTGCGGCTGTTTACCGTCCGGCGCCGCAACGGCACCGGAATTGCGGTCTGAAGTACTAAGCGATGGATTAAAAGATGCACATTAGTGTCCGGCGCCGCTGCGGTGCCGTCCGATCGCGGTGCGGCTGTTTCGAGCCGTCGATATCTTTGGAACCGCAGCGGCACCGCAACCGCATCTCCGGGTCTACAGTACTGTTTTGTTAGTTGCTTGGTGCAGACGTGCGGCAAATTACCGTTCACAAATTCACGATGGCCTGTGAAGACAATCAGGATGTAGAACTGTTTATAGACAGTATTAAGAATTATCCAGAAATACGGCGAATATTGTCTCCGAAATATACCACGACCGTGTAAATAAGAGGAGTGCATGGATCAAAATTTGCGAAATGTTCTCTGACGATTTTGACGAAAGGAATCCTGGGCCGGTATTCCCAACTCGCTCCCCTCGCAAGTGAGCGATCCGTCAAAGGAGCGATATGATTTGCAGCGATATGGCATTTCTAGATTCTCACCTACCGCTCCCCTCGCAAATTTGGAAAGCGAGCATTGAGATACGACAACATCGCGTATTGATGTAAAATGTCTGAACAAAACGTCAAGTTGTCAAAACATAACCAATATGTTCGTTTGATAAAGTACCGTATAAATCACAGACGATAAATAATAATTGTCGGTGATGTACATCGATCGAGGCTGAACTAACTATTCTAAACATGAAGATTAGTATCAACCAAAAAGAAACATTCAGGATAAATCTGAATTAATTAGCGGCGAATTTGGCCCCCATTTAATGTGAAAGAACTGTTGTTTTTCTATTTCGATACCTACCAATATTCCTGTTTGAAATTAAATGATAATCACAGTGATTATACTTTAGTTATAGTTCATATTATAACTTCGAATCATATATCAGTACATTAAACTATAAACTTTTAAAACCTTACAATTTTTTATAAAATCACTGAAAAATTGTAAACCAAAATTTTTGCCATTGGTTGAGGATATAAATCTGTAATTTTTACAGGGCCTCCAGATAGATGCTAATTGTGTCCAAGACATATAAAAAGGTTTGTTTTGTTAATCGAAATCTTTTGAACTAGTTTTCAACGAGTTTTGTTAGTGTTTTTTGAGTGGGAACTCGGTAAAAAAATCTATACATTTTAAAAAGGTACATTTTAATGTGAAGGTTGCGCTTGACTTTGTCTAATGAATTTCTCCCATAACGGATCCGATTTGCAATATTAAATATTAAATCGTTTTCCAAATTTAGGCGATTTTTAGTTTACTTCTTATTTGGGCCATTGATGAAATTGCGTACTCGCACAGTCGCACAAGTACAAGGTAGAAAATGGAATGAAATACTTCAAAGCCTCGATTGTTAATTCCGTGTACTTATTTTCTCTTTTCAACCAGAAAGTATCCAAATTTCCAGATTTGAACTCCCAGCGTAACATCCCATTGGCAGATAATTCCAGCAGATTATAATAACGCAAACGCCTAAAAATTTTGTATGGTTTAAATATTTTTACATGAAAAAAAGGGTCGGGAATCAAGAAATATTTTTTAATACTAGGGGCGTCGTATTATGGAAAAGGTTGAAAAACACTGTTAGAGGGCCTCTTAAAACAACTCGATGGAGCTCTGAAACATGTTTTTATGCTTTTTCTTGGTTTAACAGTCCAATACATACAGGATCGTCCAATATAAAGCATAATAATTATAAATAAGAGCACACATCTCAACTTAAGGTACCCTAACCGTCGGTGATAACCTATTTACATTGATACACCAGTGACACGAGCGACAGAAAGCACTCTCCTTTGACGCGAGCGCTTCAATTGTAAGGAGAGGATGTGAGAATCTAAACAGCAGTGATTTTCCCTCCTCTCGCATTTAAAGGCAGCGTTATCGCTCCACACGAGGGGTCAAGAATACCGGCCCTGGGATCGTATCTTATCCGAAACTTTCACTGAAAGTTCATCAAATGAGGCAATGCTCATTCGAAAGTAATTAAAAAATTTATCCGGAATCCGAAAAGGATGCAACAAATCTACCTGTAAGTCCTAACTCGATAGACAAATAATGTACCAGATAACTTCGGTTACTTTTCAAAATAAAATGTTTGTACACTAGGTAAGCAAAAGTCGCACGCTTTCTTCCTTGTATTTCCATTTTGACGTCTCAAGCAACACTGATTCATGCTGTGCCGTTATAAGACCGCAGGTAGTGTGTAGCCAAACTCGCGGTGCCGCAACGGCGCCGCAACGACGCCGGACGGTAAACACCCGCAAGTGTGCACCGCCGCTTAGTGTTTAAACGTCGGTGTTAGTTCACTTTCATGATTACCCTTAAAGTTTTTTTCTGCTACTACCATTGATCTTATTTACGTTTTGGAAGCTCACGTCAAGTTTGCCTTCAACTCATTGAAATAAAATACTAAGCCAGCGCTGTTGAAATTCATCCTGTCAGCCGAAAGTCAGTCATCTAAATGCAAGCGCCGATAAGTCCAAGGAAATAAATTTTACAGAAATCGAAAAAAAAAGTGAATTTACCACGCGGCATTCTCAATGAAAGGATAAAACAAGCAACGACCAGAATAACCTCCTGTGATCGACATATGTCATTTGCTTCCGTTGTACGTATTGGCCCGTATGCACATGTCGGTGTTTAAAATTAATCACCTCTGGGACCAGTCAGTATCTAATCTTCTGCCTGATGTCGGATTTTGTAAGCGAATAAAATAAAACTGTATTTTGAAAAATGTGTGACATATCGAGTTATGCATTCAAACGACTTAAATGGGACCAGTGGGAGAAGCATGTCACCAGACTAAAATGACTGGCTAGATAGGATCGGATTATGTACATTTGATTCATTTGAGAATGACCTTGCCGCGTGAATAGAGGTATAACAAGAATATTAAGCATTTTTTCTCTCTGCGATGATTTCGCCTACACGGAAAAAAGCAGACTTGAGTATTTTTAAACAATATTGTGTGGTATGATTGCTGGTAATTTTTCTACATATTGTAAGATATTTCCAAAAGATTGTTGAATAAAGTTTCATTGAGTGTAGCAATATATTCCACCAAATTGCGTTGGCTTATTGTGGACTCTTTCACAATCTGAGTATGTAGCTTTTCTACACAAACTATTCAGTTTCCCATTCCGCAATCATACGATAGAAAAGTTCACATAGTGTTAAGCATTTTCCCACAATGTATTGTTAAAAAATCCACAAAACTGTTGTTGAAGAAGTCTGGGCGAGTCTGCGCAGGTCCGTGTCTTTCTAGTTCTTTTCTTGTTGAGTTCCCATTTGGTTTGTGCCTGTGAACAACCGACGGCGACGCCGACGTGTGAAGCACATAATTTATACCTATACCTATAGAAGATACCAGATACCATATATTTTAAGAAATAGAGGGTTTGAGTGCATTCCTATTTTTCTGGGTAAGTACTAGTTCATTTATTTGTGTCATTGTAATACAGACAGGCAGTCATAGGAGTTTGTAATTAAATGTGGAAGCAACGACTTACGTGTGTTATTTTCGCAATGCATTTTGATTCGAAAATACGAAGCTGTGTCCGCTAGTACCTATTGAACAGTTGTAGAAAAAATTCACGGGCGAAACTTTATATCTCCGACATCGGAGATTATGATTTTATACGTAAATAAGTGTAAATGATTACGTAATGGCTACGTTTTAATGCTGTCGTTTGTCTAAAAGTAATGTCAATATGGACGCTGCACCTACATGGCAGAAATAGATATAGGGCTGTTTTCTTTCAGTGAAATTACCATGTTTTTTCACATTTCTATAAAGGATTATTATTATAGCGCATAAAATTATTTAAACATAATAGGCTCAAAATCGAAAAAGCTACGCGTCTTTATTTTATGGGGCGAATGCTCACCGCTGTATAACGCCATAACGTCTTTCAAGTCCAGGCAGGGTTACAGGGGCATTTTCATTTGTATGGATCTGAGGTAGTATTTATCTATACAGCAAATAGCAGCAGAATAGCAAAGTATTGATTTATGCGAATGTTTCTATGTTAGACTGTTTTAGGATTTACTAATTTGAAATTAACTATACGGGTTGGAACTATGTGGCTTGAATGATATGGAGATACTGTATTATTTATGCTACGTTATGATATTTTTATTTTTCAGTGCCATTGGACATCCAAACTATCCAATCGATGATGATTATTAGGAAGTGAATATCATTGTGGTCATACATAATATATACTAGTGTGATTATTTTTTGTATTCTTCTTGTAAACACCTTTATTGTATGAAAATAAACCATTTTATACGTGCCTCATTTTACTTTTGCCTCCACAACTACCTCACCCATCACATTTATTATGGATTATTAAACCCCAATTTTGGAGTGTAATAGACTTCACAATATTGTTCAAAATTTTACTACAACAATGTGTTAAATGATTTTATATTTTTTGTGAAATATTAGTACATTGACTGAGTCGCCTATTAGTCTACAAATTGTTGCTATCCTGTTGTTACAATATTTGTATAAAAAATCCACAGGGGTCGTAAATAAACTCTCTCGGAGGTAGTAATATGGAACACAATTGTTGGGTCCATAGCTCCACAAGTTAGTGTTACAAATATACACAAGTTGTTATTGTCCCTATATCATCCACAATTTGTAGTGAAAATGCCTACAATTGTGGAAAAATTTTCAACAGTCATTTTTCCGTGTAACTAGTCGGCGTTTTCGAGTTTGAGTAGGTATGGCGTCTGTAGCTCATTTTCTGGTTTAAGTTGAAATTACATAATAGCATATTTTGAACAACCATGTATCATAATTTATTCAGCGTCTCATATAAACTCGATCAACTCTTTTCATTAGCATGGCGTGTTTAGAGCTCCAAGTATACTGAAGCCACCTGAAGCTTTATGCCTTTTGGATAGGTACCTCACTTTATATTTATAATATACCTTGCGACGCGACGGCATAGCCGGTGATTTTCCAAAAGTGCACATAGCGTGAAGAGTTGTAAATCGGGTAGCGAGAGATGCTAAAATCGTAATATCACGTTTCGGAACGTGTATATCCAGCAATATCCACAGCTTATATTTCGAATAACCACTCGACGAAATAAAACAATACTCTCTGAATTTGAATTACATACGGTCTGCTGTTATTTATTTCAGTGGAAAAATTGCCGCCTACGTTTGAACTTTATAAAACTACGGGGCGACCTCCGAAACAACGTTGCACAAGCAGTACATCAGATGAACTAACCGTAAGTACTGATGTCTCCAAGTCTCAGTTTTGGGGCCTCTTCACTTTATTCTTTATGTCAACGAGATTCGGTGTGTCTAGAGGAATGGGCTTTTCAAGTTTTGGTCATCTGCCCGAAACTCCTGCCTCGATAATAATATTGAGTAAGTCCAAAATTGATTTACAGAATAGATGTAGAGATGTTATTTGTAATATAACTGAATGGTTCCTGAAAATTCAGTTGCAACTAAATGCCGACAAGACAAAGAGTACAAGATTTCATAATCAGCAACGGCAAAGTAGTAATCTAGATGTGGCACATAATGGCATTGCCTTAAAATACAAAACTGAGGTAAAATTTCTCGATATCTACATCGACAACAACCTCAATTTCAAAGCATACTGCTAGCACATCATTTGACCATCTCACAGGTAAAGTGTATGTTCAAGAACAGAAGTTTAGTCCTCACAGAGATTCAGTTAGTGGCAACATATTATGGTCATGTGGACTTATGCACCGGATCTACTTTTGGGGCTGCTTCCATCATAATAACACGTTTTTATGCCCAAAAGCGATTTAAAAAGGAATTATTAGGGCACAAGTGGCCACACCACATAGCTGTGAAAAACTGTTTAATAAATATAATATTTTAGCAGTAACTTCTTTGTGATTTACGAACTAGGCTTATGAGTGTTCAAAAATAATTAGAGGTTAAACGACTTACCTGTAAGGAAGTTCAATCCTCAATTATACGAGATAGCCCCGTCCGAAAAGATCACCCTGTAGTATACGTTTCTTTTAGCTCGGAGGCGTAATGTTTAGATAAAAAACTGCATAATTATCCTACTTCTGCCGTCGACCCGCCTAGGTCTTCATTACGTTTCGTTTGTTATCAGATCGAGAAATTTTGGGAACAGCGGCGGGCGGGTGGTGATCTTTTCGGACGGGGCTATCTCGTATAATTGAGGATTGAACTTCCTTACAGGTAAGTCGTTTAACCTCTAATTATACTTCGATAGTCGCGTCCTCAAGATCACCCTGTAGATGTTCAGAGATTGTACCTCGATCTGATTTCCATAATCTGTTATTTATGTCTGGGTAGAGAACAAACAAACAAAAATATATGTACGTATTATTTTACAGGTTTGTTCCATTTCTAGGAAAAAGATTAATAATAATTTGGCAAAAAAATACCATAATTATTTTCTTTGAATGTTTAACAATTAACATTAGTTATAGTTAGTTATAAAGATTGATATCGTCCTCGAGATCACCCTGTAGATGTTTGAAGATGGTTTCACGATCTGATTATAATTCGAATGAAAGAGAAAGAACAAGTCTGGAAACTGTTCAGCCTTGACGTTTTTTTTTTCAATAATCTTTCATGCTTGTATTTTGATGTACACCTATGTAATGTGTAAGTTTAGTTTAGTAGTATCACAATTCATTATCAATTTTTTATTATCAGTGATTTTGCAAAATATAAATCGTCAGGCATATGGGTCTGTTACAAAACATAACAAAAACTTTTGACCTATCACTTCACCCTGCGGTATGTCTAAGGTTTCAACGTGAAAGCCTTCCCTAAAGGCCGCGGAAGTGGAGTCGTGGCCAGTGCTCTGTGCTTTAAATACAGATGTGTCCCAACTCCCAACATTAGGCCTTTTTGGTTACAGTTTGTGGTGTGGCTGGGTCGTGATGTTTTTTGGACGTAAGTAAAAGTTGATCAATTCTCTTAAAGATCTGGTCAGCATGTTATTTTATGTAGATGCAGGATAAGGCTCTTCCACAGAGGATGAGGTTTCCTGCAAGGTGGAAGTAAGAGTGATTTGTGGTTAAAAAACAGGTGCGATTTGCTATTTGTTGTTTTCCATACTAAAACCCAGGTTGCGTTTTCCATAACAGGTAGACTGCGATTCCTTGTGCCTTCTCCGCTGTTATTTTCGGTTTCAAATCCTCGGTAGAAGCGAGAAATGTGGGAATGCTTTGAAAAACATTTCTTCCAAGTTAACACATCTATAGCGGAAGATTGAGGATCAAGGTGTCAAGAGACAGACAGTGGACTATTTTTGGCTCTGATGAAAGCAAGTGAATCAATCAGATAGTGCCAAAACCAATTTTTTTTTTGAAAAGTGGTTTGGTGAGTGTTGTATTCTAATAATTCTATTGGTATTTAACTTGTTAATGACGTTTCACTTCTTTATGTGAAACACTGCACTTAGCTTAATGCAAGTCATTATTTTTAGAATGCAAACTTATGACCGCTGTAACGCTATTAATTTTGGTGTTAAAGCTTTTTCATGTGAGCCCACCTGTATCAAATGGCTGGGAGTGCTGACAATGACGAGGAACCAGATGGCAAAATCTCTTAATTTTTATATTATTTTTGTTTCTTATTGATTTTTTAGGATTTTTCTAGTTGTACGGACGTGTTATTAGTACTCGTAGGTAATGTAAACCTTAGAACTTTTTTTTTTTTGTTATAAAGAACCTTAAGGATGCAGGAAGTTGCATCGAATGATTAACATTATTATAGCAGTTTGGTTTGTCTTTTCCAAAGAATAAAACATATTCGGGGTGAAATACATAAAGAAACCCCAGTGACCTTGAATGGTTCTTAATAGGTTTAAAAATTTTCTTGAAAATGGATGGCGCAGTGGCTGGCTCCCCTTCCTTTTTGTCGCTCAATTTCGCTCCCTTCCCCTGACAAACTTTATATGTTCAGGAGAAAATTGTCTAAGCCGTTAGATAGATAAGACTGCAATAAGTGCCGTAAGGTCTGGAAATGTTTCAGGACCTTCCTACTTTTCGGTTTAGGAAGCGATGCTAACAGCGCTTTCTTCAAACCCGCACTAAGTTGCGGTGCGATGGGTTGAGACCTTCACGGGATGCAGCAGTAGTCTCCCTATTTTGTGTTCACATTGATAAGACTTAACTTCGTAATGTAGATAGGTGTTCCCTTAGCGGACATTGTCTACTAACAGCAAAAATCACATTGAGGAGGTGTTACCTAGGCAATGGGCATGGACAGATAGTATTTCTCTACAGTCTCACTAATAATTACTTAGCAGCGAATATCCAGAGTTATCATCCCACGCGGCCTTGAAGGTTTTGTGAGCGCGTATTTGTATCAGTGTGTCAAGCTTCGGACAGCAAGACAAAAACAGGTAATACAACAAATAAGTGTGTTTGTGTAATAGTAATACTTTCATAAATTTTATCTCCTTTTGTTCTTAAGATACAATAATTAAACCATTATTTTTACCCCACGTTTGTGGTACGATATCAACCGAATGGTTGACTTTTGAAATTCCATCCTTTCAGTTTGCTGCATTTGTTTTGAAACCCCATTCAATGCGAACTGGGTGTTTACTAGGATGTGCTGAAATCGTTAGTGTTAGTACCTATGACTTTTCGAATCACTGTCAGCTGAAAGGAGATAAGACTCGCGGACTGAAGAAAGCCATATTTGGCTTGTCTTCAATGTGCGTGAACGAGCTTTCACCACATTGATGACATCACAGCGTGAATAATAGAGATTCTCAACCATATTTTGCTCATATTTAACTACTTCACTGGTAGGGCCACTACTTATCTTTTTTTTTTTTTTTGTTACTTCAAAGGAAATTGAAGCCAGATATTACCCATGTTCCCATATTCCTGATGCTTGCCATTTTCGTTAATGTATCAAGCAGATTTTACTCATGATTATAGAAACTGGTGGCATTTACGGTCCCCTTCAGCTGCAGTTTCAGTGTCTCATTGCAGACATTGGTGGGCCCCATTTAGATGTTATTCAGTGTCTCAATCAGATTTTACTCATGATTGTAGAAACTGATGAGCCTCCTCTTGCTGCTGTTTGTGTGTCCCAATCAGATTTTACTCATGATTGTAGAAACTATTGGCCCCTTTAGCTGCTGCTTGAGTGTCTCAATCAGATTTTACTCATGATTGTAGAAACAGGTGAACCCCATTTTCTGATGTTTGTCAGTCTCAATCAGATTTTCTCATGATCCTATAAACTGGTGGGTCCCATTTAGCTGATGTTTGTGCGTCTCAATCAGATTTTATGCATGATTGTAGAAACTGGTGGGCCCCTTTTAGCTGCTGTTTGTGTTTCGCAATCAGATTTTACTCATGATTGTAGAAACTGGTGAACCCCATTCAGCTGCTGTTTGTGTGTCGCAATCATATTTTACTCATGATTATAGAAACTGATGGGCCCCATTTAGCTGCTGTTTGTGTGAGTCAATCAGATTTTACTCATAATTGTAGAAATTGGTGGGGCCCATTTAGCTGCTGTTTGTGTGTCTCAATCAGATTTTACTCATGATTGTAGAAACTCCGACAGTTGGCCGCTTTAGCTTCTGTTTGTGTGTCTCCATCAGATTTTACTTGATTGTAGAAACGGTGGGCCTCTGTAGCTGCGGTTGCAGGGTCTCAATCAGATTTTACTCATGATTGTGGAAGCAGTTGACGTGTTTTGCCCCATTTAGCTGCTGGTTGAGTGTCTCAATCAGATTTTACTCATGATTGTAGAAACGGTTGGTGTTTATGCCCCATTTTAGCTGCGGCTTCAGTGGAAACATCAGCACTGATATACAGAAATAGAACAAAATTTGAGTCCATGAATATGGATTATATTGTATGATTTTGAATTAATTACCTCGAAATCATCGTTAAAGATTCAATGATATATAATGCAGTGCAGATTCACGGAAAGTGTCCACACTAGTTTTTCAAGTATTTAAAAGTTGTCCGGAAAAAAACTTTTGTTACAAAAGTCTTATTACTGTTAGGATTAATTGACGAATCTAAGTGAGTTTTCTTCTCTGAAGTATTCCAAAACTTCGCATAATGTCCCCCACACTGAATTACGAAAATGAGATGAAATTGTCAGTATGTAGATACGAGGGCTTCTAATAAACTAAGTTCGCTATTGGAGAGGTTCCCGGACCCCTAGGAAAAATTGTCATGTAAGCATGTCGTCGTAGTTACTGACGAATCTTTTGGAAGCGTTGTATTTAGGAATTAGCACTTACTTTGTGAAAAATCGTGCATTGTCCATTTCCACAATTTCGGCATTTTGACGAAAGCACAAACAAATCACGACACAATCGTAAACACATGAGCGGCCCAAGAAAAACGATATTACTGATCTTCTTGAGGCCACTCCTTAATTTATGGTCAATGAAACCATGCAATCAATATCGTTTTTTTTTTTTTTTTTGCGATGTTGATTGTTGTTTATAGCCCATGTTGACGACTCATTCTCATAATAAGACTCAAGAGAATCGATATTACTCGTATTCTCTACTCGACTACTTGAAAGGCAGTGACATACTATGGTTAAAACAATGTCCATCGTTAAAACACTTCAGTTCCGCCATATATGAGATATTGAGGCTCAACAAATGATTTTACGTCTTCACTAATAATGTATTAATCATTGTGAATAAGCAAGGGTGGAAATCCCATACTAAAGCGTGTACGCGAGTAGATATTACTCATATTTATCAGTACCCTTCTAGCACAATGATATTCAAATTCGTTGTTCTAACACAACAATCTGATGAACAATGGATTAGTCATTGTTGTTGTATATGTCTCTTTCAAAATCATGAAATGAAAAATATGTGTACACCTACTTGATGTGAAGTTGTCCAGCAAGGCATGTAGTTTTCTCATCTTCCGTTTCACTTTTCCTCTGAACCAATTTGAACTCACTCACTCCGTTTTTGGTTCGTCATTTTCGTAAACATACACCTCACGACGCGTAAAAACGTAATGAAGACCTAGGCGGGTCGACGGCAGAAGTAGGATAATTATGCAGTTTTTTATCTAAACATTACGCCTCCGAGCTAAAAGAAACGTATACTACAGGGTGATCTTGAGGACGGGGCTATCGAAGTATAAATGCAACTTTATTCTGAATTAGGTTGTATATGTCAGGGACACAAGGCAACTGATTTTGTAAAACATAGTATTGGTAGTTAATCGCCAAGTATACTTGAGCCCAAGATGTCAACAGGTTGACAAAACCAACACAAAATAGAGAAAACATGAACCAGTCTATATAATCACTAAAAAATTTCCTAATCGATAAATGTGTTTATTCTCTCCGTGATTTTATTACTATGTAACTGTTATACTGTCTTTGTGCATTTTTCTATTTGCTATACAAGTAGGTTTAGTTGGTGACGGATCCTATACAGATTGTAATCTGTCTACGGGTGAATAAGTTACTATTATTATTATTACTAAATATCATTCAAAGTAAGGAGTAGTAAAAGTAAATCATAAAAATAGTCCGACATCTATCGGTGATTTTAGAATCGATAAACAAGATGAGACTGGTTTGAGCTCTGGTAACAGAGGTCAAACATTTTGAATAAAATACTTCAGTTCTGTTCATGTACGTATTATACGTATTCCTGGTTCTTCAACTTGCCCATCACTAACTTACCTAAACGAACTCAACTCCTTTTGCACAAGTGCAGATACTCACCTGAAACAAAAAGAAACAAACGTAAGTAAAGGTATGTAAAATTTATGTCAAATTCGTCAGTGCTATTATAAGGTGCCCGTCTTCGGTTGACTCAAGTGAAACACCTTGAAGCAGATGGAAAAACAACAAGCAAAGCCACAAGGGCTGTCACCAGTTCTTATATAAAAAAGTTACTTGTTAGTACTGATTAGAATCATCACTGGGCTTAGAAGACGAAATCCGGGAATAACACAGCTGATGAAGAACGCTATCATAATTTCAAACCCGTACGCGCATGCGCCAAAAATATGCTGTTTTACAGTGGGCTATTAATTGAAGACACAAGTGGATAATGGTGTCATGTCACAAAATAATTATTATGAGAAAAATCGATTTAAAGATTTTGGATTGGAACTTTTTTATGCACCACATTTGAGGCATATAGTTCAAGTATTTTCAAAGCCTAGTTATGTATTTTCTTCGTCTGTTTTTTTAATTTGGAGACACTTTTATGTTTCACGTGAAATATACATGAAAATTGGCATAGCCTGTATTAAAGGCATATGGGAAAAAGAGCTACGTACACAAACATTGGTGTTTTTTATTGCAAAAAACACAAAACTTGAAACTAGTCTAATCACTAATTGGTTCTTCTTTTTTTCTATGGATTCCCTTTCGTTGTCTTCAAAATGTTTTTCATAGAACCATATTTATACTTTTTCTTACCTTGACTCCTTTATCCACTGTGAAAAGTAAAAAGTATTGTACATAATACCTTTATCACCTTAAATACCGATGTTATTAATGAAAGTAACATAACAAAGGGACGTAAGATTGAAATGAAAGCAAATTTTCAGCTCATTGAATGAATAATACAAATTTTTGAAAAAATGTTACAAGACACCTTTATCCACTTGTGTCTTCAATTGTAGTCAGGTGCCAACCGAGAATATTTGGTTGTCTC
The DNA here is from genome assembly GCA_951848785.1 of Callosobruchus maculatus. Taxonomy (NCBI): domain Eukaryota; kingdom Metazoa; phylum Arthropoda; class Insecta; order Coleoptera; family Chrysomelidae; genus Callosobruchus; species Callosobruchus maculatus. Next base: position 20,505,038 of record CATOUR010000014.1, on the reverse strand, counting down.
GTGTGTCAATTCGTGTCCTGTCAAACACCTGAATTGTCAGCCACCAGTGCATAGGCCTACAAGCAGCCCTCCTTACTAAAGTTCCCAACTCCACCCCTCATCGTAAATGTGAGGATGACCTTGATTTCTGCTTATCTTGAGTCCTCAGGTTCAAGGAGGCTTCAACCTAGTGCAGTCTGCCTTCAATACACAAGGCATTACAGCAACATAGACTCGTCCCCACCACAGCGTGCACAAGTCGGGTCGCTTGCCACCCCCATCGCATACATGCGACGGACGTCAGAAGGTGTTACGGCCAGATAGCAGGCCCACAACTAACCTTGGCCGGCTTCTATACAATGAGAAGTAGAACTGCCCTACCTTGGCCAGAGGTAATATAACAAGTTCTCTAGCATGATGTTAAGAGATTCCTCTCCATCTCGTAAGCAATAATACCTCCGCTATCCTTTTAATAGTACCTCCTGCCAGTCTCACAATTGGCTTAGGATCCTGGAAGTTATCCCCTGATTGGTTTATAATTTAATGTTTTCTAACCTCATTTAATAATAATGAGCAAGCACTGACTCATTGAATGTTTGGTGGTGAAGATAGTAATTCCTTCACTTTTGAGTTTATAACTAGTTTCGTTTTTCCTACTATTTCTGTGTATATCGTTATTATTCGTAGAGTATTCAAAAAATTCACAAGGACGACGATTCATACTCTTCAAGTAAATCTACTCGTAACATATATACAGGGTGTTAATTAAGTATGTTAACAAACTTTAACCACGAATAGTACTCCCAAAAATAGAAAGAAAATGTCATATGAACATGGGTTCGGAAATACTTCCTAGGGGAGCTACGCTCCTTTGCATGGGGCACCCTGAAGACGGTTTTTCCTCGACATTTTCGAAACCATTCATAACAAAAACACGAAATTGGTACTTTTGACCCTAAATTTGATTCTGATTTCATAATTTTAATCAGAGGCGTATCATACGGGGGGAGTTAAGGGTAAAAATAAGCCCATTTTCTAAACGGTAATTTTTTTGACATTTTGATTTTATATGGTATTCCAGAGATTTCTACGTAAAAATGGTCTCTTGGTATATCTCGATAGGGCTAACCGTTTTCGAGAAAAATGCAAATTATTGAATGGATGCAGGCTATTGTAAATAAATAAATGCATTTTTCTTGAAAACGGTTAGCCCTATCGAGATGTGCCAAGAAAATATTTTTACGTACAAGTCTCTAAAATGCCATATCCTAAAATCAAAATGTCACAAAATTACCATTTAGAAAATGGGGTTATTTTTACCCTTAACTCTCTGCCTCTGATTAAAATTATGGAATTGTGAATTCAGAATCAGATTCAGGGTCAAAAGTTTACCCATCGTGCCTAATTTCGTAATTTTGTTAATGAATGGTTTCGAGAATATCGAGGGAAAGCCGTCTTCAGGGTGCCCCCTGCAAAGGAGCGTAGCTCCCTTAGGAAGCATTTCCGGACCCATGTTCATATGACATCTTCTTTCTATTTTTCGGAGTACTATTCGTGGTAGAAGTTTGTTAACATACTTAATTAACACCCTGTTTGTTTAATTTCGGTGATAGTTTCCTTAATTTTGTCTTTTAAATTATATTTATTTTGATATCAGTTTATTTGCATTCAGCTGAAATAAGCCCTTGAGAGTCAATGTATCTGTCGCTAAGGTGTATTCTGCAGCTAAGGATCTTGACGGTAAAAATGTCCTTAACACATCTAACAGATTCTTTACCTTACGTTTCTGGTGAAAAACGTGGTATAGATTTTATCCCGACATAATATGTTACATGCGCTTGAAAAGCATAATAGCTGCAATAACTTCTGGTTAATTTGATACAATTTAAACGCCCCATAATAAATAAAACCAAATGAAGGTTTACATGAATTCGCAATTTCATCTAATAATACATTTTCATATATAATACCGACCGTCATAAATATTTAAAATATCTTTGTTCGCAGCACAATGCTGCAATTCATAAAATATAATTTTTATGTATTCATATAAATTCTGTCATATTCCCTATGGCGCAGTGATTTGCTGATGTAGTTTGTCCGAGCGCATCCCATTTTTCCTACTATTTGTTTTCGTGAATGATAGATGATCACCATCAGTGGTGTCGTGTTATGGCAGAAAAATGGTCCTACATTATATAGCTTATCATGCGATATGACGACGTTTGAAATCAGTTCATTTTTTAATAACACCACGGAGTTCAGTAAGAATCTCCTAATGTCCAAATTCTGATTTTAAGGAGATCTTTCTGAGTCTATCCTTAACTCATGTTAATGTAATGATGTAGCTAATATTTTGATGTATGTCATAAAGAAATCCTTGTCTTCTTTAATCTGCTTAATAACTAGTTATCTGCAGAGATTTTTATGGTTATCTAAGGATGATCTTGGAATATCCCTTTTTTATTTGAGCCCACTTTTAGTGTCTACCTTGCGTTCCGATGCAAACAACTTTTATAATGTTAGCTGAAAATCGAAACATTTTAAACATCAAATGTATATAGGACTTCTACAGGGTGAGGCCTAAGATGATACTTTTTTCTAACTGTGTATAGAAGTCGTTAAAGTCAAAGTTTCAAATAACTTTTTTACAAAGACTGAAAGATAAGCGAGATACCGAAACAAGAAAAGTAAGTCAGAAGTAGTGAATCAAGACACGTCCTAGTATACGTATGTTCATTTTTTTTGCTCGGATTTTTGTCTTTCCGATCAGGCAGTGTCATCTGTCAATCAGTGCACTGACACTTTCAATTTATGGTAGATGATCTTATATTGGTAAATCCTAAAGGCTGGTCTTGTGACACAAGCCCATATCTATATTTTTTATTTTGTATCTCGCTTATTTTTCAGTTTTCTGAAAGAAGTTATTTGAAAAAGTTGTTTATTTTAACGACTTTTACACACAGTTAAAAAAAGGTATCAACTTAGGCTTGCAAAATGAAATGTTTTTATTCTCGGGTGCTTTGTATATAACCCTAGTTTTTTAGAATGTCACCTCTAGACATTCTCAGAACACCAAATATTGGTCATTTATGAACTAGACGTAAGGATCTAATGCAAACACAAGCTCTTCGGATTTCAGAGGGTGTCAAAGAAAAAAAAGTTTTTAATCAAGTAAACATCAAATTATAATTTGTATGTTAATATATTGTCGAGTTGCTACACAAAAACCAAAAAACTCCAAAAATTATGTTTTGAGTAAATAAGTTTTGGATGAACTCCATTGAGGTCTACTTGTATATAACAAGAAAATAAGGTAATATCTAGTATTCTTCTCTAGTTTCTAAGTTACCATGATTAATAGAAGGTGATGGTGTGAGGTCCTGTGTGTCTCCAATACCTGGTGAATTCTTGTAACACTTATAAAACTCTTTAGGAATGGGGGAGGTTTTCCCTTAATATATCTTCATATTTCAGTTACACTTAAATGACGACCTTTGTGTTTAGGACGTATAATAGAAATCTTAGGTAAAATAAAAAACGTTCACTTTGGCGTGAACTACATATTGTGTCATATCCTAAACAAGTGCCTCAGAATATTATTAGTGTGTGACAAAAGTCTGCATTCTGTAAAAGGCTGTACAGCAAAAACAAGATAACTGGCAGTAGTCTTGTATTAAGCACAGCAAAAGGAATAAGTCTCAGTAAGCTGAATATTGAAAACAAGATATATGACACATGTCTCACTTTAGCAGAAAAGATAACAAAGTATCGGCATATTTGGGTAGTTACATGCACTCAGCACATTTTTGGGTAATACTATTCAAGTAAAATGGAGTTAGTTTATTTCTACTCTGTATTCACTGAGCATTGATGCTCGCGCTACACTTATCTTGCATACTATGAACAAAAATAAATTTGAAAATGAGCTTAACTCATAAAGGAGAAAAATGGAGTTATCTTATTATTGCAGTAGCTTGACGATATACGACACAGGAAAAATGTACAGGGTACTAGTATAATGACTGTTCGGTCAGAATGCTGCATCACTGCATCTATGGCATAATTGTGTATTTATTGACAAGGTACACATAATGACGTACGTCTGTCTGTTATTCTAGGCAGGTGTAAATACATATTGCATATACTGAGTCAACAGCACATAAACAATATATTACAATAGGAAGTGTTAGCAGTAAACTATAGAATTATTGCTCAATTTAACGCTAAGACAAACATTAAGACATCCAGACATAAACAAATAATCAAATTAGGTTGCCTTCAGGTAACAAAAAGGAAGAAACATATGATAGCTTTTGAGCTGCGATGTTTTGAAAATTCACACTACCTTTAGCAACAAAACACCACTGGTGGAGGAGCATTACATCAATGTATTTTTTAACACGCCCGCATTGCATAATTATTATTTGCGTACGATATTTGGAGCGGTTTGCAAAATTCAACATATTCGTCTGATCTAAATTATGCAATTCAAATTGGAGATATTCAGAGTGGTGCATTGATGTTTACTGACTGATTTGCTTATGGTTTGACACGTTATACGTGAAATAAACGTAGATTTTTCAAGCGATGTAACTAATGCAAAATCAACTCTTGATAAGTCATCCACAATTCCTCGTATTTTACTTATGTGGGTTGTTTAAATAAGCGAAAGTGCTATGCAAAAGTGTTAAGTAACAGTTTAATATAAAGGAGCCACGCTTACCTGTTGCTACATAATATACTAATACTTATTATAGATACTACTATATATTATTATATAGAATTTTTGAACTTTTTCTGACATTTGAAGTGACTACAGCCAGCTAAAAATGCAAAGTTTTCAAAGCTGGCGAAGATTTTCAAGATAACAAGGTTTTTCAATACAAGAGGTATTCTAAATTGTTAGACTTCAACCTTTTCGATTCTAAAAGATTATCGACATTATTCAAAATTTTCAGTTTTTCAAAATTCCAAATTTTTATAAAAATTTTTTTAATACTCAAAATCAAACGAAAGTCATTCAGTGTCGTCGAAAGGAAAAGAAGGTCAAATACCGCGCCGCCGCGCCGGCTGTCGCTATCATCTGTTTTGTTATTCTGGATCCCACAATATACTACTTCCCAGCCATCATCAAAAGTGTAGCAGTTATTCAGATTATGCAGACAGTAATAGACGAGCCAACGGATTTTCGTAGAATCGACATCTTAAAATGTCAAATATTGATCGACAATTTTCGCGCCATATTCTGCTTGAGTTTTCGCAGTCGGCGAACCTCAGATTATCTGCAGATTCCACGATTTTTCTTCGAATGTATTTTCTGTCCTGATTCTTAATCTAGAATTTGGTTTTTCCTAATCGGACAGTGACGTACCTGTCCCGCCTCCTTTCTGTATGTCTCTCTATCTCTAAGGCTAACTATATAGACGTATTACGTATTATGAGATTCACTAAGAAATTTGTAAAGACTTGTCCCTCCCTTGTTTTCTATATTTTAGTATTAATATCAAAACCAGTGGCAACCATCATGCGCTTTGTATTCAGAAATATAGCTTTAGATTAGCTGTATATTCCAATATTTCTCAGACAAAGCTATATTCTTCCCTGAATCTTTCTCTTGGATTTGGTTTTTACTGAACGCTAGTTTTACTAATGAATCAGTCTGCGAAGCATCTCTCTCACTCTCTCTCTCTCTCTTTCAAGCTAACGATACAAGCGTATTGCGTATTACGAGACTCGATACACAATTCGGCTTTACTTGCCCCTCCATTGAGCTCTATATTTCAATTTTAATCTCAAAACCAATTCAATCAGCAAACTATCGTGCTCCTTTTGACTTATAAACGGAACCCATAAATACAAATCTGCTCCCTTTTCGCCATAGTACAAGAACTACAAAACGCTGGTGATATAAATAAATACGCGAGACATTTAGAATATAAATACATCAGATTTAGTCGATTCCACTGTTTTCCTTCAAGGGTATTTTCTGCCCTAATTCTTACTCATGGGTTTGGTTTTCATTGAGATGCTAGTGTTTCTAATGAATCAACCTACGAAGCACCTGTCTCTCTCTCTCGCATTACGAAATTTGTCTCTACTTGCCTCTCCCCTGTTCTCTATATTCCAACTTTAATCTCAAAACCAGCTAAATCATCATGAACTTTGTATTCTTATAAATGAAACTCATAAATATAAAGCTGCACCCCTTTCGTTGTGGTACGAATATCATAAATCGTTGAGGTTAAAGGAATACACAAGGGGTTTAACAGAGATCCAACATTAGATTATAGTTACAGATTCCATTATTTCGCCTTCAATGGTATCTTCTGCCCTGATTCTCACTCTAGGATTTGTTTCTCTTATAAATATCTCAAGAACTTTAATATCCAGCCTCATCATGACACTGGCTAAATAACAACTTACGTAGATAATATAATACAGTTACTTATACATATATAAATTATACCTGGACATTAAAAGACGATATACAACCACAAGAAGAAACACAGGTTACACTCTGTCGTCGTTACATTTGATTAGATAACTCAGCCTATCAAGCAAACGATATAGGCGTATTACGAGACTCACTATGAAATTTATCTTTACTTGTCCTCCCTCTTTGCCATATTTCAATTTTAATCTCAAAACCAATGGAATCAGTACACCGTCGTGCACCTTATACTCTTATAAATGACAGTCATAAATCCAAATTTGCACCAATCCTTTCGGCCTGGTACGAATATTACAAAACGCTGAGGGTAAAGGAATACACAAGAGATTTAGAACAGAAATCCATTATTTTAATTAGTCTGGTACAAAAGGGAAGACGCTCTGTGTAACGAACATTGTAGATAATATTTCACTGAAAAGCGGCGGTCGCTCGATATGGCGGCAACTCGCTATTTAATTAAGGCAAAGCATTCGGAACGATCTTAACGACGCGACTGCTGGTACGAAATTATCGGTGTAGTTATATCGTACATACATTTTAGTATACATGGATCAAAACTACAGGAATAACGAAGCTTAAAAAACTTAAGAAAGGATACATATTGGCTACCCGGGAAACACTAAAGTAACGTGTTACCATTTTCATGCTATAAACCGCATGTTGAGCTCTCAAATCAAGAACCTACCAGAAAATGCTCGAACAGGAAGCTGAAAATGATCAAAATTACGGACGAATCCCTGGCTAGGATAGTCATATGGATGGAAAATTGGAAGCTAAGCCTATTTCCACAAAAGACAGCAGTCATCATCTTAAAGTAGGGTAGAGCAACGTAGAGTATTTATTGACTATTAATTGTACAATGTACCTTATAGCAACTCAGTTACAAAAAAAAATATATTGAAAGAAGATTCATAAATAATATACGACCTACACTAAACAGATAACAATAGCAAAATGAAAAACAAAAAAAAAACAGGACAAAAAACATAATAGCACAAATACGTGTGTTAAGGTACAGATACACATGCTTAAAAAGCATGCTATTAATGACCAATGCATCTTCGTAGCATGTGTATACGCGCCTTGCTCGAAATACGCATGCTAACCTGTAGCATGCTAAAGAATCGGCGATCATGCGATTAAATGGAGGTGTGTCAGGGACAGTAACATGCTAATTTTGAGCATGCTTAGAAAGCATGCTATTTATGAGCATGTGTATCTGAAGCATTACACGAAATTGCTTTTGATGTGTTCTTGAGTTGAATAAAAACATTGTGTTAGCAAAAAACCTTTTATAGAGATTTTGAATTTTTCATTAGATACCCTCTTTAATGACTAATTTAGTGAATGTATACTTGATTTACTAGAGATGAATGATAATCAGATCCGATCTGAGTTTAAAAACGTGATTTTTGCTAGTTGAAAGCAGTTAATATTTTTTTTTGTCATGTACTTCTAGGACAGTATAGTAAATACGTGTATATGAGCAAGGTAGTGGCATAATTTTGTGACCCTGAAATAGGGGCTTATAATGAGCACGATAGTTAGTACCACATAATATATTAATCATCTTTTTCTGTAACCTAAAGAAAGTCCGGATATAAAAATCTACAGTGGCATCTGAGTGCGCTTGGAGTAGATATTACCCCAGTCAGGCAGCTCAGATATCTAGAAGTCATTTTAGATGATAGGAGGAATCAGATTGCTACCAACACATTCCAGAACCGATTGCCAGTGGGATTTGAACTCGTGACATTTGGAATTCCAGTGCAACGCTCAACCAGCTGAGCCATGGCGGTCATAGCAACCCAGCCTGCACAGCGCCAACCAGATGGATAGGATCCTCACGCCTACTGACGGCCCCATTGCTGCCACATTCTCTAGGGATATTATCAATCTCCGACCGCGTTTGATTCCCAATATCACTAGGTTGATTCAGCAGAGACGCACCTTAATAGGCAGTGAATGCTTTTGGTCGCATATAGGGCTCTTAGATGAATATGCTAGGTACATTCTTACTCCCTGCACAGAGGTGCCTGTGCTGGCTAGACCTAGTGACATCTGGAGTCAAACGCGGAGATTGTTACTGACTCAACAGATTTCCTTGGATGATACAGATATGAGCCGCTCCGTACTATCAAAAGGTGGCAGCAATGGATCCGTAAGTTGGAGTGTACCAAAAATGGGGTATGTTGAAAAACAGTATTTGTTATTATTTTTAACCACCTTCTGGAATTTTTGTTGTTGTTTGAATCAAAAAGATATCTTATTCCGTGGTGCGATAGGGTGTGTGCTCGACAGCCCTGAAGTAGGCGTAACACCGAAACGTCGGCTTTTTGAGTGAAAAAAACCTCTGCAGTACTTTTTTCCAAAATCCGAAGAACTTGTTCTACGAAATAGTAAAAAAGCTGTGATAAGATTTACCAATAGATTCTATCATACATTTGAGACCTTATGACTGCCTTCTACTATCTGTATTTGTAGAGAAGGGAAAATGAGTAGTCCCACTGCACCTAGGCCACAACTGGCCCATTGTACATCCTCCCAGGAAGTTGTTTCCTCAGGTCATCGTCCACACTGCCAATTTTAGAAAGGTGGAAAAGTCGCTAGGAGATATCTTCTTTATGTGGAAGGTGTAGGCCAAGACTCGCCGAAAGCATACTCTCTACATGGCACTTACGCATGGCGTGTTCCATAGCTTTGTCTTCGCTTTTACACATTCTACATATCGATGTGTCACTTGATCCAATAATGTGGAGGTGTTTCCCGAGTTGACAATAGCCAATCAGGAATCCTACCAAGAGTCATAGGTTTGACCCGGTCATCGCCAAGTACTTTTGAGGTATTGCCTTACCAAAACCTGCAAGGGGTTCTTTGGCAAATCGGCAGGTTTGTGGTTCTTTCCATCGTTTCACCATTTGGACATAGGAGGGCTTTTTGACTATTTCGCCAATTGTGATAGTCGCCATTCCAGAAAGATCACAAGGTGCTAAAATTCTTTGGTCTCCAGTCCTCCTGACAAGACCGTCCGCTATACGATTGCCTTTGTTGTTGTTGTTGTGCCCTTTAAACCACCTCCAGGACAATATTGTTCTCGTCTGAAGCATGGGCTGATGCTATGCGAAGTCTTTTCAGGGTTAGAGGTGCTTGTCTACTGTCGGTGCAGATTATTACAGTTTCACCAGATACATTTCCCCTTGTTAGTTGTTAGTGCATTAGAAGCTATCGATATGCAAGCTAGATCGGTTTACCCATAGCCCACTTTGTTCTCAGTTGAGAGAACTGGAGTACCCACCATATCCGGTGCCTTTCCTTGTTTTGGAGCCATATGTGTATGTGCAAATTGGATTTGTCACATTTGGCTTAACATTTACATACAACAATAACCCAGTTATTCCCTGGAGAGAGGGACCGGAACTAAGATTGCAGATTTTTGTATTGCTCAATATCGACACTTTCGTATAGACGAAACTCTGAGAAGGAGCTTATTTATAGAGTACACTCTATACAAATAGACGAAGTAAAACCAGCGTGCAAGGTATTCTTTGAAAATGATGTTGCAAATTCACCTGAATATGTCCGATTTTAGTGACCGAAAGACTATTCATTTCACAGACGCATGCAATAGGGCAATAATTCCGTCGCTATTCCGTAGCCTTTAGAAACAAAAGCAACACATTCGAGTTTATAGCACTGATAAGGGTGTTCAAATAACACTCAGTAATTTGCCGACATTACCGAGAAGTATATATATTTTTTCTTGGTCTAAATTGGTAACACTAGGTAGATTGCATCTATGTCCAAGGGGTTCGCGTGCCACCCCAACGTTTACCGTTGCATTATACAATCTAAATGCTAATGGAGGTATTCTTGGTGACCACCAGACTTTATGGACTCCTTAAATAAACAAAGCAACTTTTTCCCCTTGACTGTAACTTCTAACAATTTGCGGTATGCTTTGCTTTTAGTGCCTATCAAAATAGCTACGATAAAAATCCTCAACGCGAGTATCTAGATACAAGGGGTGACCTTTTCTAATTACCTATAACAATATGTTTTTATGACTGAGCAGACTTCGAAAGCAAAACCTAAAATATCAGAGTACCATAGCTGCTATGAAGAGGCTGGGTAAGGGAAATTTTGTTGAGGGGTGAACTGAACAGGCCGTGTTGACCTATAGGTGCATCTTCTGGGCAATTTTAAGCCAAGGATACTCTGGGAACAAAGGTGCGGTCGTACCGCTCGGCTCTTGATGTACGAAGAAGGATTTTGGGATGATATGCAACAGTTCTGCGGGTACATCGAATAGACTCATGATCATCAGAATTAAAGAGGATAGCTCAGATGAGTAGATTGAGTATCGGTAGAAGACTGAGAGATCACCAATCGCATGCTGGTTGGTTAGAGGCTGGAGGTGAAGCATTAAGGTTTCATGACCAATTAGTCGAATCGCCCAAGTCTGGACTGCACCAAGTATATACAGGTTAGTAGGATCAGCAGCTCCCCAAATGTGCGAGCAATACTTCAGGCCTTATACAGCGTGAAATGGTTCAGGTTTTCTGTAATTTTGGCCCATAAAATCTTGAAACTGACTTCTTGTTAGCGCTTGCTTGTTGCTTGCATAGTACCTGGGTCTATCATGGTCATGAGCCGCCAAGGGGTAATGGTTTCCAAGTCCTTTGACAATGAAGCAGTCTCTACCAGCCTTTTGGGCAGCAGCGAAGAGAAATACTATGTATAGACCCTATCTAATAGAATTTGCAAATTTTTGAGACAGTGACTGTTAAGGATACTGTTGTGATCATTCAAAGGTTAATTATTCATAATAAGAAGCCTTAGTTTTGAAGCTGGGAGTAAAATAAAAGAAACTTTTTCCTCACATATATGTTGTTGAGCTTCTCCGATTCTCCCGTCGAGCTCCATGGTCAAAATTACAGAGTTTCTGTTAAGAAATTGACCTTCAAATAATATACATACCTGGACCATATTTTGTTGTGAAATTATCTGTCCTTCCTAGTCTTTGACTCAAAAAACTTTGAATAGTCCTAGATCATTTAAGGTGAAAGACGGATATATTTTTTATGTTTGATCTATATGTATGAATAATAAATGACCAAAAAGGTTACGGTGAAGGTCACATTCAGGGTCACCATTTTTTTCTGCATTTCTCCTATTCTCTCTAAAATGTGACACCCTGTACAAACTAAGACACCTACGTTAGACAAACAAAAGAAATCCATATGTTTCTGTCAAACTTTCATCTGCTGAGTACGAGGCTGAGTATATAAGTTATAGTGCTACCACAGTCCACCGTAATCCCCGAAGGCATTTAAATTATAATAAATTTAAAAATACATCCATTCATCTCTAACAAAATTCTGATCTTTCTATGACTGTCTTTCTTGCTGCATACCAAGTGTCAGCTGGAGCGGATCGCATTCTGTCTCGAAGCGCCAGTTCGTAGACGACGCTCTTGCCGGTCTGTAGTTCTCCTACCTGCTCTAGAACCTCTAGACGGCTGCATTCGCCCTTCTTCCATCCATGCGCGCCATGATGCTACAACAGGAGCCACGCTACGCCCCATAGTTACAGCAGCTGGTCTTAGAGAAGCATCAAGTTCTTGTTTGTCTACAATCCGAGAGGCGTCACCACAAAATGGGGTTCTCGTTTTCTAGTGGACATTTTTACACAACCAGCTAGTGTATCGCGTCATTTTCCACAGATGTCACAGGCTTTTGAACGACAAAAAATCATGTCCTGTTTTTACACGTATAGAGTTGCAGATGCTATGTAGGTAAATAGCATCTAAATGAATAAAAAGAAGTATTAGGTGTATACTAGAGATGGTAATGCCAAGCTGTGCACACATTTCTAATGCGAATAACCGTTTTTTCCTGCTTTCCGGATTTCACTTGCGAGTAGTGTGAGTCAGTAGGTAATTGTTGACATTTCATTCTTTGTATGCCAAAGCACTGCTGTTGAACGTATACCTAAAATAAGCAAATGGGCTTATGAGCTAAACTGCTTTCTGAGCGATTAGTAGCCATTTATCTATATGAACTCGACAGACTGAAATGACCTGAAATTCCGATGATACAGCAACTGTCTTAACAAAAACTGACCAGTAGCACATGGCATATAAACAACTATTAAGCAACCCTCGTGTAGCGAGAATTTCAAACTTGTGCCCACCGATCTATAGAGCAATATACGCAAATGTCGGAGCAAACTTCCATCATCAATTCATCGATTTATAATACATGACAAGGCAAACATTTGATGCAAACGTCGTTAGACAGCTTGCAAATAGATTCTGACCAGCAATAACACCATGTAGATTGGCATCTCATTTGGTGAAATTCGCTTGACGTTTATTGTACAGAGCGCTTTATATGCAGTTAGAGTTAGTCAATCTATTTGTTAGTTGTTGCGATGTTAATAGCCTTCCTACATATCTTTAGAAAAAAGTACAAAGAGGCAGCGTTATCTTAGAATTTGGATGTTGCTTGAATTGCTATACGCCTTTATTCATCACTCGTCTCTGAGACAGCCAAGTGTCAAAACAATTGAGATGGAGTGAGCTATAGATTGCAACTTCAAGATGAGACAACAGTTTTACAGAAAATCTCGAATAATCTCAGCTCATTTAACTTTACACAGTTAATTACGTGCCCTTTTCATCCACCGACTATTTTTATCCAATCTCAATTCAAATGACGTTAACGAAAAATCTTAATTTTAGGTTATAATCTTATCAACTGTGCTCTATACCATTTTAAGCAGTAGGTTCAAAAGAATAAAATGGAATTTCTAAAGCGTCAATTGTAAATTCAAATTAACACGTATAAAGTATGCCTGATAGTTTGAATTTTGCAATTGGTGCTTTAGAAATTTAATTTGATGCTTTTGAAGCTACAGCTGGAAAAGGTATAGTTAAGTAACGAATGTAATATTTTGGACATTCGCGGATGTCAATACGAATATTTTCTGCCAACATTCACGAAAGCGAATGAGTTTTATCATTAAAGTAAAGGCCTTAATTTTATTTTTGTTTGCTTGAAGTTCTAACACTTATGTGAAATAATTATGTAGTCTATTATTGAGTATTATTAGTATAAGCATTTATTGATAATTTCTTTCAGTATACTGGCGTTATCTGCGTGGTCATAGTCGTATTGATAATTATTTTAAGTTCTGTTCAGGAAGATAATTATAACATAAAGATTCATAGAAGAATTTATTTTTCTTTGTTTACCTTGCACTAAATATAGATATCATTTTGTTTGTGAAGCTTTGATGGAAATTTAATTGTTAAGCTTCATTGCCTGGAGCAAAATAAATATGTAAATGATGTCAAGTGATAAACAGAAGACTGGCGTGATTACCAGTTTAAATTACTTTTTCACATTAACTTAAGTAATGAATGGATTTTGTTTTATTAACCAACTATTACACTTAAAAACATATTTGCAAAACATTTCCAGTAATTTCGCGAATGCAAATATTTGCAAAAATATGCGAATACACGTTACGTCACTACTGTGTTCAGCTGTCCTTTTTGAACGCCTAATATGACTGACATTCGCTGATTTGACAATCTTACCTTAGCTTGGAATATATCACTTCACTTGCAAAACGAATGCAGCTAATACCACTAGCTAGTTAGGAAACTACAAAAGCCTTTTTCTAGCACAGCTGCCAAGCGATGCCGCTTACACAAAATTAATTTTTGTACTTAATAATAATGGCTGCAGAGGGTGCCCAAAACGTCCTAAAGTATAATTTCAAGTATACATGGTTTTATTAATGGGGCAGTTGCACCAGATAACTTTTGTTAAGTCACGAATGCCTTTTAGACTATCCTCCAATAGGGTGCGTGCAGTGGTGATAAATTTCAATTAAGAACATCTTTAGAGGAAGAAAAATTATACTAAGAGGCTGTCTAGAACAAAACTTCCACTCTTGCTGCTGTTCAGGTGATGAAGTTTATTATCCTAATTTACACTTTTTTTTTAATTTCTTCCCACGTGACTGAAAACGCGGTAGAAGACGTCATAATATAGTACAATAGTCGACAATCGTAGCATGACTATTAAATTGATCACACACCATCTCTAGATATAACTGACAACCCCTAAAGAAGGTTATGTTCACGTCAATCTTCCATTTTGGTTTGGACCTTTGGCACCGATCAATCCCACAAGTAAGATGCCTAACCTCAATAAAAATACAAAGTCAAGTGTCACAACCAAAATAGTCAACCAAAAAGTGTCCATGATACCTCAATACCCATCTCCGAAATTTCTAGTGCCGTCAGAGGTTTTTTTCGCGCCGTTTTCCCGAGTTCAATCTTATATTAAGAATAAGTTACATAAGCAACTAAAATAAGTCAACAACTTCCATTTTATGATGTTTAATACGTGACATTGAATGCTTTAAAGCAATTTTTTTTGAGTGCGAGGACCCTATTGCCGGATTGCATCTCTATGCATTTCGTTTTGGTCAAAAACCAAGATCGTGCATTCCCGAGTTTTCATGTAAACAGATCATCAGTAGCTTATTTATACAATGTCTGCACCGAACACAATGGGAAAATGCCCTCATGAATTTTTCAAATAATTGATTCGGAAGTAATCCAATGTCGCTGGCTTTCATTAAAAGTGGATGCAGCCATTTTAATAAACGTGAATTTACGTCCTACAAGTTATTAAACATGCATGTCCTCGCCAGCCCGCTGGATTTCGTTCGTCGGGCGAGCGTTGGTTGGTTTCAAGCCGGCATTTTGATGCAGTCAAACTTTATTGAATAATATACAATTTTAGCGTAGTCATATTTTACACATTAACATTAATCTATACGCAAGGGGGTTACAGTCAGAAGCCCAGGAGCCATGCTGCCATGCTACCTCTAACCTCTGCCCCCGAGAAAATTAGAAAAAAGTAAATCAACTCTATGGCAACGATTAATAGAAATATGTTCATCGATTAATAACTGTAGCAAAACAGAAGACAATTCCTTGGCCCTTTAATATAGTTGGACAAAGAAACCTAGCGCTATCCTACAGTTTGTCTTCCAGTTTCCATTTTCCAGTTAAAACTAGGAGTTTAACAAGGTTTGAATTGTATTACTTGAAAAATAATACTAACACTGCGTGCTATACCCTGCCACCCTTGGGTCATTTCGTCTGCTTAGGGTGCACGATTCGTAGACCTAGTGATTTCTTACCTCCACGGTGTGAGAAGTAGTCACTGGGGGTAATGGAACAGCAACCTGGTGTGTCGAGGCGCAGGCTGCATCGTTTTTATATTTTAAAAATAACAATAAGTGATTGAAAATCGTAATTATAAAATAAACTAGGATCGACGAAACATAACAGACAAAACTATAATGAATGATAGACCAGACATTATTTTATGAAGTTAAAGAACGACAACTATAATAGACACTGCGCTCCCAGAAGATCACAATATACAAAAAATAATTGCACGGAAGATCCGAGAATATACCAAGTTGGAAGAGGATATAAAAGATATGTGGAAAATGGAAAATGGGAAAAGAGTTCATATAACCTCTCGTTATTTCTGTCTTAGGCATCATACTATCAAATATCCCTGTAGAATTCAGGAAGCATGACTTATCAGTACAGCTGCTAACAGAATCACAAAAATCATCATCAGAAATTACTTTTGCGAGATCCCTCTTTTTCTGCTACCACAACAATGTAGGACGAAAGAGAAACGTTAATAATAATAGAGCCTATTCGTTGCTTCTAACAATAACAGGTAATTTTGGATCATTTAAGCCGCAAAGTTTAAGTACAAGCTGAATTTCCACGTAACCTTAACCTTCAAATGGTGATTGTGTCTTCCGGTTTCCCACATCTATTTCCCATCATGGACGCATATTCAGATTAAAATCTACCTGAATATAGATAAACAAATTAAACTCTGAAAAAGACATTATGGTTATTCAGTTTTTGAGTTAGACCATATTTTCAAGGTATTATGGAAAGTTTTCAACAAAGTCATCCATTCAATACACATCGCACAGTGGAAAATTAGATGTCGAAGATAACAGTATAGTACTTTTGAGGTCTTAGGATTATAACACAGCAATCTTCGGAAATACGGCGAATGGATTTGACAGCTTTCATGCAATAAAAAGGTAACGCATTTATCAAGTGACCTTGTATAGATAAAATGGCACAGAAAGTAAAAGGGCATTGTTGACGAATACTATGATTAAAGATAATCTGTTGGTGATGTAGCCACATGTCAAAATAGATAAGCCTCATGACAGTATAATCTGTTGAAGCTGCGATCACAAAAATTTGAATGACAGCAATATGTGTGTATTTGTTAAGAAGAATACGCAGGACACTGGGAACAACAGGGAATTATAATCAAGAAAAGTTGTCAATCACTATATAATAAAAACAAAAAATAGTGTTGATCACTTTCTGAACCAGTTTTAATCACTATCTGAATCAGAACTATCACTTGGATTATTACCCAGATAAGTATCATTATTATCTAAACTATTGTCAGGTTTAAGATCTTTGACATGAAAATCTCCTATACTACGATCCAAATCTTTCAATGTATAAACTAAAGGTGACTTTACTCTATAAACAATGCAGGGGATAAACTTTGGGCTTAATTTCGCACAGAAATTATCAGCAGCTTTTGAAGGAATGAAATTACGTTTCAAAACGCTATCACCAACTTTGAATCTAAGGTCTCTCCTTCGCAAGTTGTAACGATTTTTGTTGACTTCATATGTGAGGCATACTCCAGACCTCACTGATAGGCGCATCGGATAACTAACAGAGATTCTTTTGCATTTATGCATCAAGTCAGTTGCCAGTTGTTTGGAGTAGAATGTAGGGCTGTTACTATAAGTATACTACATTTCAGCATTCAAGCATATGGTCTAGATTCATACCGATACCGTTAGTGCTTGCTTTGGCTACGGATTACTGTCAATATCATTTCAGCTGGTGCAAAAAATAATAGGTCTGAAAAGATTGATGGCAGAATGAGGTAATACTCACGGTGGCCATAGGGTAAGATGTCGTGAAGAGGGAAACGATCGATGTGGGTGTACTGTTCAGAGTTATGTGCACAGGACCATAGGAGTCGGGTCCGGAATATGGTTCCTGTGGTAGTCTATGACTACTTTTGACGAATTTGCGCAACCTGCACTTCGCTGTCTTATACATACACATAGATAGTCGTCCACAGGTCTTTTTTCGACTAGAAAATTGACATTTCCTTAGGTCCCGCCCAAACATGGACGTTCGTCAAAGAGCAGACTGTTTACCTTTCCATCACCCAATTCACTGAATCATTATGAGCATACGCAATATAAGAAGGAGATGAATCTGTTCACTTTATACCGTGCTACTTGGAAAGTACTGCTATGGACCACCCCATTTCGCAGATGGCTAGACAGAATAGTATGCAGCTGCGAAGTTGTCAAAGTATTTTTTTTTCAGGTATTGACAAATGTCAAAAAGAACTTGTAGCCCTACTAAACATCTTAGAACAGCACAGTTCCGCATATGGTCTTGGTAATAACTACGATAAGACCAAGGTGATCGTAGATAGAGAGTACGATAATAATCGAGGAACAAAGTCAGTGGGTCGCTGTCAAGTAGCTCAAAGATTTGCGTACTCAGTTTTTTGATCGACAATTCTTCGAATCGGACTAAAATGTGGCGTGACAACAACATCATGCTTCTGAAGTGTGGGCATGGAGGAGAATGCTGAGAGTTCTTTATACCACCCATCGAACTAACGTTTCCGCTCTAGATGGGCTTATTGGTTCAAAGAGATTATCTTCTAGTGTATCGGCGAGAATGCTTGCATTCTTCGGACATATTCACAGAAGCGATAATATGGAGAAATTTGTAGTTCAGGGTCACGCCCCGAGTGGGCGGCGCCGTAGTCGTTCCCCTACACGCTGGGTTGATACAACGGAACAGTTGCTAGATATGAGTATCAAGAGCGCCACTGAACTGACAGTAAGTCGCGAACGTTGGCGGGCTACAATTGGTAATATTCGTGTTTGCAGTACTCTAGCTCCGACTTAGTGCATTTTACGACTTCACAATACATGTTTGTTAAGACATTGTGACTATGATGATGAGATGTTAATAAAATTTCTTGCAAAACAATGTCATCGTTCAATTTTTTCAAGAAATTCAACAAATAATTAGATACTAAACTTGATGTTACGCGACTGCACTATTAGTGTTTGGCGCCAGCTTTTTGCCGCCCCGCCACTAAAAAGAATTTCATTATACAGGATCAGATGCTTAATACTCGGCCATGACACGTCCAGCAGTCACGTTAAATATTAAACATTCAGCCTTTCGACGCTGGCACACATTGTATGCACTTGTTCACCATTCTTTTTTGTACGAGGCTATAAAATGCAGAGACACATTCAAACAATAAGCCCAAATAGGCACAATTTGTCATGAGGTTGCATTTGAATATATACTGTTTATCGTATGACACTTTGCAGAACGTGTCTATAAAGTCTTTTGTATTAATTTCTATTTTTATGTTAATTTAGTTTTTATTCTATGTGCAATAAAATATAGTTAAAATAATTAGCTGAAGAGTTTATTATTTAAACATCCTCCGGTACCTCAAGTAATAATATTTAAATATGCTACATTATAGCTAGCACCCAAACATCAAAATTACTTCACTACTAATTAGAACCACTTATGAGTTATAACCAAGTTCATGGTTGTTAGCAGAAACCATACCCCAAATATTCAAATACACTTGAAGGAGATAACCTCGAACAGGTCAGTAAATTCAAATATTTGGAATATATGATAAATGAAATATGGAATCAAGATTTGGAGATCAGATGCAGTATTGAACAAGCTAGGATAATTCTTCTAAAACTTCCAAAATTTCCCACCAACAAAAACTTGAACTCCAGTCTGCTGAAGGCAGCAATTATACATAAATAAGGTAGAAGTGTTCAATATGTGGACTTTAAGATGAATGCTAAGAGTATTCTGGGTCGATCGTGTGAAAAATAAAAGCGTTCTCCACAGAGCCAGTTTAGAACGAGAACCTTTTTAGGTTATAAGGAAGATGAAAATAGCTTACCTAAAACATATAATGCATGGAGAATGCTCCTGCGTCTGATTCTGCAATAAAAGATCGAAGGACGGAAAAGAGAAAGTGGAAGAAAAAGCTGAAAAACATCCGTCACTGGACAGGAATAAGCGACTTCCAAGAACTACAGAGCCATTTGATGGGAGGAAGGATGGATGTCTATGCAGGAAAGTCAATGGCACCCTAAAAAGATGATAAGCTTTAAACTAAAATATGAAAGTCATGTCATCGACTAGTTGAGATTAATTTTTGATCACATTCAACGCAATGCTACAAAATCCTTTCAGAGTTCTAACGTTATTTTCAGAATCAGAATAAAAAAGCTGATATGGAGAGATATGAGCTATGATACAAAATTAAACATAAGTAATATAATTACAACAGCCTCAAGTAGAACTACAGTAATTTTTAATTTCTGAAAAGTTATCCTAGAAGGATCATAATATCAGGAATTTCACAAATACTGCAGATGTATTTTGACAAAAGGAGTTTCTGCATAAATATTATTCGCTAGTATCTTGACTAATTTCGACAATTTTTTTGTTTTTAAAATTTACTGGATAATGCTCCTTTGAGTAGGGAGACACTGCGAGACAGAAATAATAAAACTTTATGATACAATATGTTTTTACAGCAACACAGCTAGCTCAACTTCGTCAATTATTGATTCGCAAACTACAATACTTAAAACTGAACTTTCTGAACTTGTAGCTCACAGTTATAATCCACAATTTTTTCTCATATTTTTATTTAACTACGCTAAAAATAAGAAGGAATGAGAAGTATTCGTTGCCAAGCCTCGCAACTAAAACGATTTTTTTGACAAAGAGGCAATTAATTCTCCCGAAAGCTAATTACTCCATTTTAGTAATATTTTTCCTCATACACAGACAAAAATATGAAAAATGTGGTCAATATTTCAAGCTTTCGCCGTTTTTAAATCTATTGTAATGCGAAATGAGCGTGGCCATTTATATTCCTTGCCTGGGTTCTTGTTATATATCGCGGATTCTTTATATAAAAGTTATCAGCATTTATTAGGGATTCCCCAGCTTTCAGAGATCCTGTTGTTCTCGGTTTCTTGAAACATTACTCAGACAGAGGGTCACTTTATTCGTTTTTGATGTGCCTTGACACGGTTTTATTTTATTTTTTCTTTATTAGTTTAGCGTCTTCGTCCAACAGTAATGAAATACCATTTACTGGACAATTTGTCGAAACCATAAGGTATTATGGTAGTAGTCACAGAAAAAATGTAAATTAGCATAATTATAAATAACTAAACGCAACTAATGCACTTGATAATAAAGTTATTATCCAGAATAAATGCCAATTCTCTCACTATACATGGGGCTAGTGGACTAGAGTGAGTGAGATGATTCATCAACATAATTAAAGTTTAATTCTATTGACTCCCTAATAAGCTAAGCATGCATTGATGCAACAGCAGTTTTCGTTCATTTTTATAGTTCCGTACCAATCCTTGCAAAATTGGTAAGTCCAATACATGTACTGGCCGAAAATCATGTAAGCCTGGTAGCCCTCCATGGTTTCTGTATAACTTGTTTAGAGATATTTCCACAATTCCTTCTAATAAGTGACATACATTTCAGAAGAATTATTTTTATCCAGTGTCCTTAACACGTTACCTTGATATTTTTATGTATTTGTATGCATTGCGCTAGATCAAGGTTGTAGTAGTAATTAACAGTTATCTTCATCATCAAATATCAAGTAACTCAACTGTACATATAATAAAAATTCAGCAAGGAGTTGTTAGTCTTATCTCATTAGGATCAATTTTTCATATATGGTGAAAGCGATATGTTTTTCAGATATGGTGGATGCGCTTAAAAAACGCCTATTATAAATTCCGCGTTTTTGTCATAACTGTTCAACTGTCTGTCATCCAGCCAGTTAGTACACCTTATTCACTCTATATCCCGGAAGATATTTAGCGGACGCTATTAGTTCTATGATCGATAGATTTTATTTTCATTGAAAACTCATCAGAAGGCGAAAATTGAAAGTAAATTAAACCAAGAACAAATATAGAAAGTCAATTATGTTCGCTTCTCAGAGCTTCAAATATTTTGATATTATTTTCTTGTCTTTTGCTCCATTATTTGGGGATAATTGGAAGTAAAAGTTGAGTCGACATAACACTAAAAAGCTGTCTTTTAAAGATACAAGTGTATAATGTCAAAAATAGACTGTCACCACAGCCATTTTCGTAGCACTAGACCTGCACAAATAGTAGGTATATGAATTATCTTATTTGGCCTAGAAATGTCCTTTACTCCTACAGTAGTGACCAGTTGTAAAAATTTGATCGGCCTCTGGCGGTCACAGAGGGGTAGGTGGATCTCTAAAGGATATTAGGTCCTTTCCTCCGCTTTTAGTCGCAAAGTACTGCATGAATTTCACAGAGTGCTTACAAAATTATGGTTATCACTGATAAACAGAAATAAATTATGGTATTTATTTGTGATGCATGCTACCTGAAATTCATAAAAAAATCAAATGCCTAAAACTTCTGAAGTCTGTGTACAAGCATTTAGCTGCCCACTGGTATGAGTAAAACCGGTAGCTTTAAATTTACTCGAAGAAAGGTGCCACTGAGCAGCAAAGCTACCTTGAACGATGTGGTCCAATTACCTAAACTGGTCCAATCATTAAAAGTTGGGGAACTTTGTCCAGTCTGGCAATATATCGCAATTTTCGTTGGTCGAACTAAGCGTTTCGGAATTGTTAAAGTTGGGCGGTAGCTAGGAGTTTAAGGACGACTAAAACTATTTGCATACTTCTCCTGTAGTCTGAAGTTTAAATGTTTCTCTGCGGGACACCGTAATAAAAATATATAGTCCGTTAATACCGGTAGAGGACCGTCACTGTGGGAATCCATTAACTAATATATAGCACGAGATAAGTCTTTGTTGAGAAATTTCAGTATATGGGGATATATCCTTCACTGAACCATTAGCTTCGTTCAATTCAGATAATTTACCAAAATAAACTAAAAGTTGAACTGTATATACTTTAAGGAGATCCAACAAATAGTAAGAAATATCTCAGGTATCTTGGCTACAAGATGGGTTATTTGGAACCAGGTGACACGCATAATTAAATGGAAGTCAGCTCTTCAAACACAGCAACAGTGTCATCTTTCTCTGACGGGAACTAGTCATATTACGAATCAGATTTTAAAATATTCATTTTTCAGATTTCACTGAAGTGATCATGCAGTAACAGTTGTGTGAGAACAGATACTGTGTAATTATTTTTGACTTACGATGCACTTTCATTTATTTGTACGGAGTGATACAAGTAGTGCCACCTCGGAGGTAACCCTTGAGTAAGGTATTGGCATTAAATAGAAAAAGTCACATTAAAATTTCTCTAACCTGTCCTGCTCCTTCAACACTGATCTATTTGTGTGGTCTCCGGCTTCCTTCCTTATTATTGTTAACAGCAACCATCTTCTACAAATGGAAGTTCTGCTGCAGATCATAAGCCATTTCTTCTAATATAGTTTGATTTTTAATAAATTTTATGACGGACTTCAAAATTGTTAGTATCATATGTAGGTGTATCGGTCTATGTACCTACTGTAATTGCATTTACTAATGAATGTGGGAAAGATAGTTCAATCGTCGGCTGATAGCTCTGTCAGAATGGAAATTTTGCTAATTGCCACATTCCATTAATATTTGGCTTTCTTCTATGATCAGTACCATTATATAGAAAATGGCGACAATTATCCTCAATCAGTACACCATCCTGATAAAAAAAGTGGTAGTAGTAGTAGTAAGGGACCTCTGAAACATCTAAAAGGGAAGCAGGCGACAGAAAGGTTCTGCTATCACATGCTTCACATGTTTGGTAGACATGAAAATCCTGTCATTCGACCTATGGCGCACTGATGAACGCTAATAAGCATGAAACAGCTGTCTGCGTACTGGTGGATTGACGGAGATATGAGATATAGAGCAACCCTCGTCTAAAAGGGAATTTTTTTGCTTTTTATTGATTTCTCTTCCACCATGGCATGAGATGCAGCAACCATACACTGCTATCATTTTCTCCAAGGTAGTAAGGTAGTACTAAGGTGTCATAACTTCATCACAATCAAGTTCATAATACGCATTATAGGACTATAATATGTAGGAATAAAATTATTCCATAGATATAAAATTCAAAAACATTCGAATAGGTCTAAAAAGCACACGATATCAGCGCAATGTAGAGTTTTTAAATTTCTCACCGAGCCCAAATTCACTCCCTCACAAAAACCAATGGAAAATGATCAAGAACTCCTGAAACACCTAAAACGGAGTTTGGTCGCTACCCAAACTTCATCACAATCCAATCAGCGGTTACTGAGATTACGTGGCTAGAAGAACGCCAATAGACAGGCAGACCGACGGAGTTGAATGACGTGGATTTTCTTCGTGTAGATAGCATTAAACGCCCAAGAAGCGTATTACCTCAAAATCGAAAAATTTTGGGATCACAGTATTACGCCTCTATAATAATACTGTGTCAAAATGTGGTTAAAATCAATTCAATAATTTTCAGGTTATATAATACAAAACGTACTCGTATGTATACATCAGAAAATTCTCTCGGTTCCTGTAATAGACAAGACAGTGATATGTATGGACCTAAAAAGGTGAATTATGTCGCTAGGTCCCCCTAACCATCCCAATGTCAGTTCCACATTAAGAATAGTCGGAAATGACCAGGAAACACTTATATACCGGAGAGCCAAGTTTGAGGAATATTTAAAATGTTTTGATTTTTGAAAATTACTTGGACGCCCATGCATCGATTTTCAAAGTTACAGCAGCATTACCTTTTATGACCCCACAGCATATAGATACCCAAATTTCATCACTATCCATGCAACATTTACTGCGATTACGAGGCTAAAAAAACACCAACAGACCGACAAACAGACCAACAGAAATATGTAAGTGACATGGATTTTCGTTATGTAGATATAAAGAACCCAAAAAGCGTATCTCAGAATCGAGAACCTTCAATTACAATACTGCTCCCACTGTGGAGAGTAAAATTTCTCCCAATTATGCATTGTCTTATTCTCTTGAAAAATACAAGAAAATCATATTGTTGGGGAACGTACCTAGTAGTTAGTCACTAAGTTGAGCAGGTAGGTACCTTATTTTATTCTACTTCATTGTACACAAGGGGGGATCAATAGAACCCCAACATTTTTATTTCTTTGTCAAAAAATCTGCTACGTACTGTCTCTTCTAAACAACGTTCTTCTTAAGGTAACGATTAAAATGTTTACTTAATATGTAAAGTAGTTTTTACGCGACACCGACTCTATAAAATAGTGCTTCTACAACTGCCTCTTAAATATAATTATTATCCAAATATCAATTGCAACAGCAACGACTACACCATCTGTACGTATCATGTATACGAAATACAAGCGACGCACATAGCTTCTATTAATCCGCGATTATAGCTTTACTAGTTCACATTAGTCCTGTCGAACACATATACTCGTGGGGATAACATGCGATAGTTTTGTTTTAATCGATTCTAACACATGTTCTGGATTCATATGAAATTCCGACAAATTGTTTTGCGTGTTCCTTTGCAGCGAACATATATGTTGAGTAAATTATTATGACTGTAGCGTGTGTTGAAAATTCATATTTATGAAATTGGTCTAATACACAGACTGATGACGCATTTTTAGTACTCTAAATTTAGATAGAAACAATCGTGACTATGTCACTTTAAAACGATATGCTATACTGACAGTAAAATAAGTCAAATTTCTTTAACTTATGCACTCTACCCATTCCAATTAAAGTGTTGACCATAGCTTGTTATAAGGTCAACCATGGGCAACTACGTCATACCGACTCTAGCCAGTATAACATCTATGAGCTGTTGCTTTATGTTAAAACCTATATCGATAAATTACAATTTAAATGAATACTTTGTAGACGTAAAAAATTGGATATAAGTATTTCTCTTCTAATTTTCTTCTCCTCTCGAAGCCTCTGTCTGTCCTTGTCCGTGTGTGTTTCTTCTGATAATTACGGATGATTTTAATACGTTTATAATAATGTCTATATGATGTGTTTGTGGGACTAACGTTAAATAGTATTAGTAGCATGCATATATTGTTAGACCATACAGAATAACTGTATATAATTTGATATTATTGTCTGTTTGTCTTATTACATAGCTGTGTAATTTCCAGATGCCATATCCATCCATAATGCATTGTGCGACAAGAAGGATGAACAAAAAATTGAATTACTACATGTTAAGTTGGCACCTAACAAACAATCCATGACTGATTTTGATATTGTCTTCACTATCTGCTACTAAGAATCAAAACTAACGGCTTTAGTGAAACTAAATCTTTATTATTTATACTCTTATCATTTCTCGCGATATCAGAGCTACGCTACCATTTGGCGAATATTTGCCAAATTTTGTCTTGATTCAAACCTATATAAGTAGGCACCATGTACGGTATTATAAGGACTGTGGTATTTCCGTGAAAGAAGAAAGAGCTTTGGGGCCACAAATTTAGAAGCTTAGTTCGAATTTCTATATAACTGTGGAACTGCATTGACAAATCGAGGCCTTTGAGGTTTTTCAACGTCGATGCTGTCGTAAGAATGTATCTGCCAATCGAAAAAGCAACTATAGTCACGAGAACCTTAACAGCTTCACACTAACTACCTACTTTGGAGATGAATCTCTGGACATCTCTATCAAGCTAGAGAATTTATTTTGGGACCTCTGGCCAAGGTGGGGCAGTCTTGCCTCTCACTGGAAAGAAGCCGCCTAAGGTGGGCTTGCTTCCTTGCCATGACATCTTCAGACGTCACTGGTATGTGATGGCGGTGGCAAGCAACGCGACGCGACAGTATGTGCACGCTATTCACACATTCTATGTTGCTGTAATGCCCTTGGGTATCATAGGCAGACATACTAGGTTGAAGTGTTTTTGAACCTGAAGACACAAGACAGGCAGGATCCAAGGTCATCCTTACCTTTGCGATGAGGTCTGGCCTTGGACACTAGAATAAGGAAGAAAGTAGAAAGTCTTCCCTTAGGCCTTAGGCCCTTTCTACTTATTTCGTTCATTCACTCAACTACCCAGATCATGAATTATCTTGTTACATTCAAGTACATGCATACCCTCAAAACATATTAACTTTTAGGTTAAATCACCCCGAGTCAAAACATCATTATCTCGCAGACAGGATAGCCTGCATTTCTCGTTAATTTTGCATTTGCCTTGTGGCATTTATGGTTTCCATTAGGGCATAATAACTCGATAAAAAATAGATATGCCGCACTGTAATCATTCCAGCCTACACAAATATTAAATATATCATTATTTACGATTATAGGTCGAGAGCAATGGCGACAATTAATGACATGACAACATGTCAACTGCTATACTTCATACCTGGAAATATGGTTTAATAAATAATTTATCGTTTATCATTACATACCATAGTGGACGCAGAATTTATCAAAAGTGGTAAGCCGTTATTTTGAATGTCATTTGTAGTGTAACCTCGATAACAAGCCCTTAATAGGTATGCATCATTGCCACAGTTTGGAGGAAAATTAATAAATGTAGTTCAAAGAGACTAAAAAAAATATATAAAATAAGCTTAAAATGAATATGAAATTAAAATACTAGTGTGATCGCGAAAAAGGCGTGTGTGCTTTGTGCCATATTATTGGTAAATCTAGCACCCGGCGCCTTTTTCACAATCATACTAGTATTTTTCGTCCACTATTGTTTTAAGCGTATTGTAAAAAGTATTTTTACCCTTTTAGTCCATTGCTCCTTGAAAGCGTTTTTTTTAAACTGTATTCCTACCTTCTTAAGTTAACTTTATCACTAAAGCATGTTTTTTCGTCTTTTTTAAACTGTATTTATTAATACTGTGTGATGAAAGTTAATAATTTAATATAATAATAAATTTCACAAGAATTCCAGCTCCCAAGCAGTTGGCTGTCACGCCTTTCAAGTTTTCGTCACTCCGCCTCTGAGTAATATTAACAAACCTCGTGTCATCTCTTAGCGGATACCACTGCTGGCGCTGGTTCGACGGATTTGAAGTCGTCAAAATCGTTTTCGCGGCAAAGTTGGAGTGTTCAGTGTTCGGTCCGACCTCTTAATCCAAAGGAAAGTTACAAGCTCACAAACAAACATACAGTTGAAGCCGAGGGGTAAACCGCTGGGGCAAAGTGGTGTACAAAATCCGGGCATTGCGGAGAATGTGATGGGCATTGCGGGACATTACGGTGGATTGCGTAAGATTTTTGGGCATTGCTAAGAAATACAGAGATTTAAACGAGCATTGCGGTCATTTATGTGGGCATTGCAAGAATTTAAATCTTGACAATATATGTCGCTTAAACCGAACGGCAGTTCGGCTCCTTCCGCGTCTCCAGGTTTTACTCGTGACAGGCGCCGGTTGACCCTAGACTGACCGTACGCAAACAAAAAATGGGTCATGTTTGTATGTCTTTTAGTTGTCTTGTCTGTACCCTACTGGCCTACTGTGACCTGTAGTGTCTGTCGTCATTAGGTAGTCACTAGTCAGGTGCGTTGCTTGTATTTGCTGGTGCATAACGGAAGATTTTTGAGGAAACAGTAAGTATTAAAGTTTGATTAAATTGGGATACATAACTCGGGGATCCATTTATTTTAAACTCGACCGTAAATCAACCTCATTCGTTAAAAATGCGACTCTTGCGTACTGCAGGTACTTAGAGCTAATATAATTCGTGGAAAAGATTTTAATCTTAAAAATATTTTTTTAACAAGCAATTGTTATATGTGTATTGAGCTAAATGCTCACAATTTAATAAAATTGATTTTATCCTTCAAAAATCAGGCCAATGAATTAAAGCCCGAAATGATGTGCTTCTCAGTTTTCAGCAGTCAAGTATGTGGAAAGCTTCTTAGGTTTGCTAGATCACTTACATCTACATTTGCTACAGTCATTAATTTCAGCATTAGAGGACTTCTACAGAGGATTGATAGAATCAAAACCATTAACGATACATTAAGTGATCTTTCAGACACATTTATTTTTCCTCGAGAAGCAAACAAGCATGAAAGGGACTTCTGTACACCTACATTAAACGAACTTATGGATTTTGATATAGAACAGGTCGTAATGAACTCCTTGTCACAAGCCATTTTGACTGCAAAAGAGCTTGGTGTAGAGCCGACTGTTGAAGACTGGAAAAATATAAAACTACTTTCGAGGCCTGAAACTGTCACAAAAGCAATAAGTACTGAGTATAATCAAGATAGCGAAGAAAATAGCGAAGGCGAGATTGATAAAGGTACAATTTATAATGAAAAGGATAGTAAGTGTGAGTTGAATGGACTTATTGAAAACGAGACTCAAGAAAATGGCAACGAAAAAATTAATATGCATACCTTAGGGTTGAAAAATTATTCGGACACTGTCCAAAATATAACTGAGGACTCTCGGTACGTTAAGGTAGTGATTGATAGTAAAGTAGCCGTCGTCAAAAAATCATCTTATATTTGGTTACTAGATGAACATGAAGGTAAAGTAAGCAACGGCAGAATGAGTCGTTTTATAGTACATCCAGGAATAAGAAGGGAAAGGAAGGAAGTGAAGGGCAAGCAAAAAGAAGTACCCGGGAACTGACGAGAACATAGAACAGTACAAAATAATAGACGACATAAATGACAGTTCTTCAGAATCATCGCTTTCAGATTGTTCTGTGAGAGCAGAAGAAGAAGAAGAGAAGAGAATGAAAACTGGTTTAGATATAGGAGGACCGTTTAGTATACCTGAACATAATATACAACTAGCAAATTATTATGCCGTATATTATGATGATAAATATTATATTGGTTTTGTTCTGGATATATATCAAGCAGTAAAAGATAAAACCAAAGTAAAAATGAAATTTTTGAAAAATAAGCTAGATAACTTATGGTCCTGTACACTTTCATTTCAATTAAAAAGACATGATATTACCAATATAGAAAAAAGGTATAAAGAATTTAAAGAAACATGATTTTTTCTATAGTACCAACTTGGTACCTTACAATAATATACCTTTTATTACCTTCATTTTCTGAGTTATGAGTTATAAGTTGATCTCAGTTCCTATTTGTTCCTTATATCCTTGTATACATACTTGTATTATATG
The DNA here is from genome assembly GCA_951848785.1 of Callosobruchus maculatus. NCBI lineage: Eukaryota > Metazoa > Arthropoda > Insecta > Coleoptera > Chrysomelidae > Callosobruchus > Callosobruchus maculatus. Next base: position 20,475,236 of record CATOUR010000014.1, on the reverse strand, counting down.
AGTTGAAATGTTTAGTTTAGCATAGTTTTATATTTATAGTTTTAAACAGAGGTGCAGTCAACCTTTTAATGTTTTCATTTTCAATTTAAAGTTAATTGTTTATTTTTGTATATATACTAGGTTAAATTTCAAACAAGTTTACAATGCAATATTGCAAGTTTTTTGTTTTCAAGTTGTCAGTCTGTTTCAGTATCTTTGTATTTTATATATACTTGAATAGAGAAATGCCAAAATTTTTACAAAACTTCTTGCTTTGCTTCATTCTATCACTAGTAACTTTACAGAGTTTTCATCTAAGCTAATCCTTTTTTTTTGATAAGTGGTAAGATCATACATAAATTTTATAACAAAACTATTTTTTTTTCGCGATAATTCAAAAGTTATATCAAACAAAAATTGGAAAAATGGGTTTTGAATCCAATACCGGAGACACGCCTGCAACTACCGAATGCGTGTGAGGACAAAATGTTAATTTTTCACCAACGACGTCCTATTCCGATACCTATTACCATTATCTTTTCTAGATTCTCAGGTAATCTTGAAAATAGTTACTTGTGTAACTACAAATTCCAGCAATAAAGTACCTAGTCAAATACGTTTTGTTGAGGCAACCTTTTCGGCAGCACCGTGGTAGCGCACCGTGTAAGCGCGTTGTGTTCGAGCGTAGTTAGTTCAGGCCACAACAACTCTTTTTTTTAACAACAAATTTATTGTTATGCTTTTTGCACATATTACACATTTTTTTTCTACGATCGAAACAAATATGTTCTTGAACCAAATTTTATTAGACAGTTTACAAGTATAACACAAATTACTAATCATTTTACCTTTCTGGATTAAGTTCAATTTTGATATCGCAATCCGAGCAATTGGCGACTGATATTGACGGACTTCATTTCTACTGATTTTTTGAATTTTCCTCTGCCTCCGGTACTTACTTTTTGCACTAGTCTAATAAAATTTCATTCACAAAGACATCTATGTTGATCGTGGCAAAAAAAATAACGTGTAAAAATCATATCAATACATTTTTTGGTAAAACAAGATTAGAAAAAGTTGTCAAGGCCTGGGCTCGAACCAACACAGCTTGAAAACGGGCATTGTCGGGTCAGAAGGCTGACGCGCTTAGACGTAGTGCAACCACAGTCTGCCGAAAACGTTGCTTCAACAAAACATATTTGATTAGATACTTTATTATTGGAATTTGTAATATAATTTCAAACATTCAAAAAGATATATTGTCTATTGTGCAACAAATACACATTAGTTACATAAATAACTATTTTCACGATCAGCTGGGAGCTGGGAATCTATAAAAAATAATGGTAAAAGGTATCTAATTAGTACGTCGTTGGTGAACAGAGAAAAGATGACATTCTGTTCTCTCAAGTCACACGCGTTCAGGAGCTATCGGCGTGTCTTCGGTACTGGATTCAAAAATCAATTTTTATTTTGATATAACTTTTGAATTATTGCAAAAAAATAAGAAAAAATAATAGTTTTGTTATAAGACTTTAAGTGATCATCCCATTTATCACAAAAAAATTGTACGGTGAGCTTCTCCTATATAAAGGATTTTAGGAGTTACTGGGCATGTCGGGCATTGAGCCCGAAAATGTTGGGCATTTATGAAAAAGTGCAGGTGCATTGTGGGCATTGCAGGTACATTGCGGGGATTGCGAGTGCATTGCAGGTACATTGCGGGCATTAGGCATCAAAATTACAGAGTAATGCCCAAAATTGGGCATTGGTGTACAAATTTTGGGTCAGCGGTTTACCCCTCGGTTGAAGCTAATAAAAACGTGTTAAAAAAAGAAGCCAAAACAGAGTAACAAGTATAATGTATACAGCAAGAAACACCTCTTCATGTTACGAAAGTGACAGTTTTGGCTGGCATTTTTTCAAAAACCGTGATTGCTTCAATCTTTTGGAAATTGGTTTCGGTGGTGGTTGAAAAATTGTCTGTGGATGCTACTGAACCAAAGAAAAATACGTTTCATGCTACACTGCATGCCCAGTAATGAACTACTTAACTTGGAAGTCAAGTGGTATGGTACACGAGTGATATTGACTGGCCACCAAGGTATCCCAATTTAGTAACCTCGGAAAAAGAAATCATAGGTTATGAAGCTTACATAACAAAAGGGGATACTTCAAAATCAGCAGTTATCAAACACTTTGGAGATAATGAAGAAAATTGGTTCAAGTTTACATTATGCACAAGGAGCACTATAGTTTCAGGAGTAAAAGTAAATCGATCAGCCTATGTACAAGCTGAATCACGGCAGTAGTTCTACTAGATCATTTGGTCTGTATTCCAGTAGGGTTGGATATACTTCAGGGAAAAATCTTGCTTTCCAAACCAAAGTGCGCCGTATGTTTTTCTAACGGCAAAGCTAAAGGCCTTTACATACCTATACAATTGAATCTTATTCATGTCTCCACTGAAGTCGTTGACCTGTGATCCAGTAAGATTGGATGTGCTTTAGGAGGAAACCTGATTAATGTCCTCCAAACCAAAGTATGGGCCGTATATTTTTCTGTATTTTTATAATTACTTATATTGTTGCTATTTTTTAGGATTAGGTCACAATTAAACAAAAACTTCTGATTTCTCTTTATGCGACATGTCGACTAATATATGGTCATCATTAGGCATCAGAAAGTCGAAGTTTTCATTCTATTGCCGAACATTGCTAGATATAGGTAAAAACATTGCCTTTTTTTCATACAGCGGATAGTACTCGCCAAAATGAGCGTTTTTTCCCAGTAACATATAAGCGAAATATTCAAAGAAAACAAGATACTGACCATTAAAGAAATCCTCAATTACAAGTCCCTCCCTAGGCAATGGCTCACCATATCATAATATCACAACATACAAGGCAGCGCTAGCGGTGCCGATGCCGGTGAGAAACCAATAAACAGGCAATTCGTCATACGTCGCGTTGCTGCGGCGTAGTGTACGAGTATGCTTGACTTCCTACATCTGACGACCGGACTTTTCAAACAATAACAATGGTGCACGCTTATAACAATAATAAACTGGTGGACATAATTTGAATGTACGGTGAGTGTGGTCAAAACACCGCTACGGCTTCGCGAATGTATGCTAATCGTTTCCCTAACCGTACTCACCCTGCACCTTGTCGATTTGTCTCGCTCGTGTAAAGAGCTAGAGACATAGGATGTCTGAATCCATATCGTAGTGAACATGCTGGAAGACCTAGACAACCTCGTATGGTCCAAATTGAAAAAGGCATCGCAAATCGTACTTTTACCTGTAAGACGACTGCGGCAGGACCGCACTTACAACTTCGTAGCAACCAAAGAGTGAGTACTCGCTTGAAAATGTTTTTACTGTTTTGCTCGTTTACCATGCATTAGCTTTGCCGTTTCAGGGCCGTTGCTTCTAAAGAGGAAAGTCCCAACTTTTAGAACACCCTGTATAAATGGAGTCTCATTAAAACATGTATAAGCCTCGCTATCTCAGTGAATAGTATCATAAATCGTTTGCCACCAGTTGGGCCCTTTATATCAACTATAACACCTGAACAGGCGTTTAAAATATATTCTTAAAGCCTTATAGTAAAACCAGCAACATGTCTTGAATACTTGTACCAAACTCGCCATGAATTATGGACTATTCCAGATATAAACTACCATCTGCTTATTTTCTACATGAGCACTCTATAATCTAGCGTGTTGGGGAAAATAAATGTTGTATGTTATGTATGTGAGTCACGAAAGTTTGATTAAAGTTATTGCGCACTTTATATTAATTGTTTTATCTATATGTACTATCAAAAGTACAATTGGAGGCTTAAATGATATTTCATAAACATAGAGTTTTATCTGTCGTGGAATAATTATGAGACTGATATTTATCTGCATTGTGGGCATGAAGTTAATTATAGTATAGTGTAGATACACCATTATGTTACCCTAGGTAATATCTTGATAATACGAATAGCTTTTATGGCAAAAGAAGTAAATGATTTCATAAAACGTAACCCTATGTTTTCGTTTCATTCTGTTTTAAAAGCCATTATATAAAGCCGTGTATACATTGGAAGACAACATATTTCTGCTAACTCTGGAGCGGTTTAAAAATTTGAATAGCAGTGAGAGTAGATATAAACCGAAGTCAAAAATATGAATAGAGAGGTTAGGTTTATTTGTCAAAGAGATAGGTTGTATTCACAGAACACAATTATGCACTGCTCTGAGACCCATCTGTGCTGCCAACTTGAAGATAAATAAGCTTAACCACTGGTTTTCTTTCTGAAACAGAGAGATCCGATAACTACTGGTCAACTTCCATCTGTCGGTTAGGTGACTACCAGGGGTTACCAATGATTGTGAAACTGGGCCTTAGAGTGACTGTCAAAGTTATGTGACGTCATCGCTCAGTGCACCGCCTCCATCTTGAGTTTTTTAAATAGCAGCATCGGCCGAGTGATATACTATAGAAAATGTTTAATGGTAAATCAAGACTTATGTAGAGAATCATTACATTACAAAATTTTAGCTCGCAATTGTTGTGGTTTAATCTGGGCAACACGTGTGATAGATTCCATACTTCAGCGTATTTGTTCTAGTTTTGAGTTATACTGCGAAATTTGACGTCAATAATTAGCGAGTGTTTAGCAACTCATTGTTTTTATATTGTTCTATTAACATAGGATGTTACATAACAATCACCAAGTTTACTTTCTGGGTGATGTATAGTTTTGACAATTAAAAGAAGATGCTCTACAGCATCAGGTTGTTTTACTCTCTACTATTACATGGCGATTCTGCCGTAAGACGTACTACATAGCGACCGTGCCGTACGTTATTCTACGTACTACGCTTGCTTACAATTTTTGAAAAGAGGAAGAAATACGATTATCTGTGATAAATCACTTGGCTTACGTTGCCATTTAAACAAAATTAAGAAGGCACTGAGGGATGACGTAACTAATTTTGACAGGTCCTCTGAGAAACGCACTATACAGTCCCCTTCTTAACCGTAAAATTTCATAATAATATGTTAATCCGTTTCAAAGAAAGTGCCTTGTTGCCAGACTTTCTCGCAACTCTGAATAATACATCATTTGGTGCTGTATTTACTATAGAACCTCAAAAGAATACCTTGCTTCCATTCCTAAAACGCATCGTGCGACAGTAGCTTAGGAAAACATGTTTTGCAGGAGTTTATAGGAATTATACCCAAATTCTCATAGTAAAAATCCAGCGACATCCTCAGTTTTTTTGGAAGGATACAGAGTGTTCAGCATCCTCGTATTGGCGAAACGTCAAGCAGCGAAACACGCCGACGCCAAGGCAGCGCAGCGGAGCTTTTCGACGTCGGCCGAACACCACAGGATCCATCAGTTCACCATACTATGATTATTTATCAGGATTCACTATTCACTTGTCATTTATATCATTTGTAGTAGGTGGAGCAAAATATCTGTAATGGTACGCGCACATAAATCGGCATTGGACGGACGGTACGGACCATCGCACATACGTCGGGACGGTAGGCATCGGATTTTGAAAATCCAGCGCAAATATAGCAACTAGAAATAAATCCGGCCGATGCGTGCCGTGAGTGCCGATACCGACGTATGTGCGATGCTGATCGGCGATTGCCGAGGCACCGTCAGCATTCTCCAAGTTTCTACCTGTACTGTCTGCAGACAGTGTTGCCATTCATAGTAACTTGTCGCGAAGATAGCGACATTGTGATTACGTTGAGACGTAGTGGCGATTTAACAAAATAAACCGATTTGTAGCGATTTTAAAAAATTCTGTTACTATCTTTTTTTCGCCACTGATTACTGCTTGCCTATTCTTCTTTTCGGTTTTGCCCAGACTGTCTTGTATTGGTGTCGAGATCACAGCATTGTAAACAATGGGCCTATACCACATTTTTGGTTTATTGGCTTAAACGAACCCTGACACCACGTAAATGCCATAAATAATTTTATAAAATTTTTCTATCGTATTTATAACCGAAAAAATGCTCTATTGAATTTTTTGAATCCATACATTTCCCGCCCAGGTCGTGACGTCACGTGTAGGGAACCAATAAGAGCTCACTGGTACAAAACAATAGCATCCGCTCGTAGTCATCGGACCACCAAAGGACGCTTCTCATTGTTTCCCTACAGGTGAGGTCATCATCGGCTATTTCAAATTACAGTACAATTTTATTTTTCATGCTCATTTGGATCAAGTTTTCTGCTGACTTTTTACAGTAAACGGTCCTATGTATCATCAAAAATAATACCGCAGTAAACAAATTGATCAATTTGAGGTCACGGTATAGGCCCATTAGCACAATATGTCAGGTTGGCGGCAATTACAGGCGCATCCCCCCTTATTTCGGATGATTATTTGTAGGGATGCTAACAATACTTCGATACTTGGAATGTATCAACACTTCTGCTCTAATTTCTGCACTAGTATCGAATATTTTTGTCTTAGATACTTTTTGAGCGATTCCAAGCTGGTATCGATATTTTTATTTTCGCGTCTCTACTCAGATTTCACATCAGTGAAATCATCCAAAGGTCAAATTCTGTGGGAACCACTTTTGTATAGGAAATCGTCAAAGATATTCTGCTGGTTTTTTACTATGCTGTGTCGAGACTATGTATCGAGTAATCCAGTATTTTTGAATGAAAGGTTATATCATATTATACATATACCTAACGTCAATTGCACCCCCCCCCCCACGAATAAAGTTATACACAGACTGATTTATACGTTATTTTTGTGGCGACTACGTAGCGACGTTCAAGGCGGCTCAGTAGCGAATTTCAATCTGATCTGCCTGGCAACACTGCATGCAGATCATTTGCATATTTTGCAACTGATTTCCAATTCTTCCGACGATTTCGGTCAGCTATGTGCGATACCCTAATGAAAAATCCGTACCGTATCGGCTGTTCCGTCCTTACCGTCCGTAGGATGCCGATTTATGTGCGCGTACCCTAAGAAAGCTTTATACCAGTTGCCATTTCATAAATATGAAAATGGCAGTAGCTAGATGATCCGTAGAGAGCATGAGAGAAACATTCGTAATTTTTATGGAAATGCAGAAATGCACATCCAGTGAGTATTTTATTCCATTTAATTGCAGTTGATAAGTGGTTGAGCAGTTTTGTGATGCACAGCGTTTTATTTAAATCGCGAAGTTTTGTAATTTTTCCGGCGAGTTTAGCTATGCAAATGTATTCCGTTTTCATTGTTGAACTTTTTTTCGTTCCACTCAAATAAAACCATCTAGTTCATTTCTAATTAGTTCAGCCTGAAGATATGAGACTGTTTTGCATTACAGATTTCCAAGCTGAATGAAAAACATATTCAGATTTTTCTGTTTTATTCGATGTCTTTGTCTGTTTTGCTACATCCGGAGTATGGTCTTTTGTACTGTATGTGTAGAAGAATTTACTACTTTAATGTCAATTGGTTTAGCGTACTTGTACTCACTGGAATATATCGCTCGCTATATATCTATTTTGATTTTAATTAGAGCTCACTGAACATCATGAGCATTAGACCATTCTAGTTGATTGAGCTGGAACTTAGAAGGCTGAAGGCAGCGGGCGGCTTCTCTGTCAAGGAATCTGAAGACCATCGCTTGGAGATATGGTAAAATTCAGAGCTTCCAAGGTTCAGCTCTCTAGTTCATCAAACTAGAAGTACCTAAGCGAGTATCCGGTTCTACTGAACAGTCAGGCTGTGTACAACCCATTCCCAAGAAAGGCAAAAAACCGACCCCACCAACTATGGACCTGTGGCTCTTGTCTTGTTTTGTCTTGACATCATGTCTGAGGTTATGGAGGCTGTCATTAACACACAGCTCCTGAAATACCTGGACAACGATAACATCATAAATGATCGCCAGTACGACTTCCGCAAGCATAGGTCTACAGGTGACCTCCTGGCCTACGTCACTCACTTGTGGAACAGAGCAGTCGAAAATCATGGCGAATCCCATGGTGTTGCAATTAGCATATCCTAAGCCTTCGACAAAGTATGGCATGAGGGACTTCCGGTCAAGCTTGCTGCTTATGGACTACCACCTGGTCTGCGCCAGTGGTTGCATTGGACATATTTTCAATAATCGCCGGTGTTCTTCAGGGATCTGTCCTGTCCTGTACATTGTTTCTGATCTACATCAACGAACTACTGAAAATAACAGCCAATCCAATCCACAGCTTCTCAGACAACAATTGTCGAACGGAGATTATTAAATAAAGGACAGTTTAGTAGTACTGTACAAAAAACTCAGGCAACAACACTGACAAGGAAGTCTCACGTTGGCTTACCAACTGAGGAAATGGAGGGTCACCCAATAGCTGAGTTATCTTCCGTCAAGCTTTTGGGGATCATCATCAACAATAGCATGTCCAGGCATGACCACCTCGAAAGTACTTGAACGGCAGCCGAGAAACTTATAGTTTTGTTCCGCTGTAGGAAGCTGTATACACCAGACTAACTACTGCTGCTCTACAAGCCACAGATCAGACCATCGTAAGAATATTGATCCCATGCATGGGGATGGGCCATGTTAAAACACGGATTCCCTTTTTCAACACAACTCACTTGTTTTCAAACTGCGTAGACAATACTTCAGAAGGTGATAGTTAAGACCTTAATGGATGACATCTAATGAGATCAATTTTTTTCAAAAAAATTTTTTAGTGTGCAAAAAAACTCGCAATGTAAAATCATACATTCTTCAAGTGTCTGTAATTTAACAACGAAAAACGATATCAAAAAATGACCACCAGAGTGACACAGCGCAAGCTTTCTTCTTCAATCTGTCTCTTAAGTCTTTACTGCAAGTTTAGAGGCAACGTTAGGAGCTTCGAAATGTAAAATTCATTTTCATGGCGACCTTTGGACTTTACCATTGGGCCTTTTGACCTTACCTTTGGACTTTGGGACTTATCTCCCCTTCATCTTAGACATACATACTGGAGAAAGGGAACAGGCGGCCACGCCTCCTCGCTAACACGGCAATACGTATTTTCTCGGATTCTCAATTTCGCGCGCTATACCCTAGACCCTTAAGGCGAGCCTTCTTCTTTGATAATTTTGCCGTTCACGAAGCCTGTTAGATGCATCCAAGGGCAATCGTTCTTTGTACAGTAAGAACCGAGCGAAAAGACTATTGTGGGCTTGGAACGAACTGCCAGCAGGTGTTTATATTGAGTATGTGTGGTTTACGTTATTGAATAAAGGACTTTAACTGCATTTTCGTACAGTCACCGATATGTTTAAAACTGTAGTAATTATGGCGCCGTGCATTTTTATGGTATTTTTAAAGCTACTTGAGATACATAGATATCGATACATCAATGTTTCTATATATCAATGTGTGGTTAAAGTTATTTATACATTTCTGTTGAATATTATAGAAGCATATATATAGATAGGAAACGTACATACTCATTGGCGTGCAATACATTTTTCCAGTGGTTTTTATACAAGCAATGATATCATTACGTTATTTTTATGTTTATAAAGTAGCATTCGAAAGTCTAAGGAAATTGCGTAAGTTCCTGAAATAGCTAACAGATATTTGAATATAACGAAATAAGGTACAACATTGCCGTAACTTCTGCATTCGATTGTCATACTGATGAATTCTGCTGTCATCACAGTCTTTTGAAGTGCGAAACAGATCCATGTCCGATTTAGAACCATCGATAAGTGAGCTGTTTCAAAATGAATAACTACTGTAGTGCTGATTGTTGAACAACCACCACAATTTCAGTATACATACAGGGTGCTCATTTGAAAACTTCTAACACCGGATTTCTGAAAAATAGGCGATTAAAAGGAAAAACGCCGAGACACGTCAAAAGATTTGTCAAGGGGGACAACTTTTTAACTGAAAACTACTTCCCTCCCTTTGTACACTCTTCGTCCCAGGATTATCTGCTTAAACATTTTAGCTAACAAGGGATATCGAGTAATATTTTGACGTGTGATTTTCTGAAATCGGACGAATTGTTTTAGAGAAAATTACAAGCTTTATGTATCACGAAAACGCGTGAAAATATCACTTTCTATTGCAATAAGTGTTTAAACGTTGCCCGTTATTGGCCACAGGGTGCTATAGGTGATTTTCAAAATCCTGACGGGAAATTGCAAAAACATGTGGAATTTCATGGCGGATTTCGATAATGTGTTGATGAAGGTCATCCAAACTGCCCGTCAGGAATTTGACAATTGCCTGTATCGTTATTTGGCCTACAGCGGGCAACACTTGAACACTTATTGCAATACAAAGTGATATTTCCGTATTTTGTTTTTATATTATTCGAACAAGCTAAGATACATAAAAGTTCTCTTTTTCTTGAAAACAAATCGACCGATTTAAAAAACACGTCAAAATAAAGGACTCTGACATACCTTTGAAACAACGATACTCGTTGTCATTTAAAATTTTTAAGTGGACGATCCGGGCACAGGGTACAAGGGCGTGAAGTAGCTTTTGCCTCCCTTGACAAATCTTTTGACGGCGTTTTTTCTTTCAGTCAACGGTTTTCGAGAAATTCGGGGATGGAAGTTTATGAATGAACACCCGATTTAATATTGTGCAAAAGAGTATAGGCAACACAGAGGCTGTATAAAGGTCGATAATCCATCTTCAAGAAATAATAATTAGCCATTATAGTGCTATAAGCTTATAACTGGCACGTTAATAAGTTATTTAGTCGTAGAAATGAGACGATCTTTTAGAAACATATAAGAAGATACTCTGCGATTTACTATCTGTTCTAACAGCCAGGCAGGATTGAAAGCATTGAGCGCTTGTACGTTTACATCAATGCTCATTCTGCAATGCAGAAAGATGATAACACTTTGGCAAGGTATCAGATGTCACTTTTGTGGGTACTGAGTCATGCTTGAGATTGCGGTAATGAAACGATGGAGGCGCTCTCAAGCAGATGGTCGAAAACAATATTTTCTAGGTCCTGAGCCGGCTCTTTGGTTGGCAGTGGGTACCAGTAGGAGAAAATCAGAGGTGCGGTTGAAAAATCAAAGTCTCATGAGATGGATATGGAGAAGAATCGTTGGACGTGTCCGACAAGTTTGAGAACTTATTTTAGGACCTCCAGCTAAGGTGGGGCGGTTCTGTCTCTCACAGGATGGAAGCCGGCTACGGTCACTTGTAATCTATCATCTGGCCATACTCGTAACACCTTCAGAACTCACTTGCATGTGATGGCGGTGACAAGCGACCCGACGTCTGCACGCTGTGACAAGGAGGGAGTAGTTCTCTGCACACATTATAACTTGCTATGACGCTCTGGGTATCACAGGAAGACTATGGACCCGTGAACTCCTTAGCTTTGGGATGAGGACCGGACTTTGGAACTAGAGTAAGGATAGGTGCAGAAGGACGCGCTATGGACTGGTAGCGTTCATCAGCAGAAATCCTCTTTCCGTCTCATTCATTCAATCATTTATTCAAGATCACTGTACAGCAAGTATGAGTACAAAATACGAAATTCCGTCATCTGGACCATAGAGATCCTATGTTTATCTCCCTGTTCTCGTCGCTCAGTCGTCTGTTCCTTTTATGTTCTTTAAACTTTACGTATATCCCCATTTGGAGCAACTGTTTACGGTCTCACCGTAAAATCGGGCATCGCAGTGGAGCCTGAACAGTGAAACTGACCGTTAAAATTCCGAGTGATAAAATTCGTCTGCGTTATCTACGGTCCTGCGAGGCAACTTTTGAAAGGGCTCATAAAAATCAGTATTTTTTTTTTAATTGCAATGAGTTTCGAGCTAGTCGAAGCTACCGAAGTCTGGCAAGTATTTTTGAACTGAAGGTACCTACTCTTGGCGTTTATGATGTTTATGCCTTGACACAGGACTAATAACAGCAGTATGAACTCTTAAAATAAAAAAAATTAGATCTCTTGGTCTGAAAATTTTGCAGGCATTGTCACTAAAAAACTCGTCACTTCCGGACCTGCATCTGATTTTCATTCATCAAATTGAATAATAACTTTCTATGAAATTTATTTGGGATTCCAGAAAAGTTTCGTAGTATAATAATAATCTTGCATGTATCTATAAATTCTTAGTTAGTTTTGAATCTATTGTAGTTATACAGCATCAATTTCTCAGCAGCGCGTTTCTCAGCATGGACATCTTAGACGTCAATGTCGTAAACCAAAAACGATAATCAACGAATAAACCTAACCTAACCAATAAACACTGCCCATTTTTGTCACTGTTAAGGCCCGGTCAAACAGACGCCGTTCTAAAACGCAGCGGTCCGGCGTTCCGCATTCCGTTGTTTGTACCATACATGCCTGTTTGACTGGTTGAGCAAAAGCATTATTTTTGTCAAGATATCTAGTGATTCAAACATAGATGAGCTCAAGGCCCGGTCAAACTGAGGGCAGTCTAGAACGCCGGAACGCCGCGTTCTAGAACGTCCTCTGTTTGACCGGGCCTTTACTATATCGTTTTTTGTGTCTATAAAACAGCGCGCTGTTGCCAGTTTTTAATATAGTCTCTTAATTTCCTAAACAGCTTTAATTGTCATCGCAAGGCATCTACGTACGCAGTGTGTGCCTCACTGTTACGTTTTTCTTTTTGTTGGAAATATTCTTGACCAATATCGTGGTAGATCGAAGTTGAATCATTTTAAAGATAACTAGATATACAGCGCATCTCTCTGAACGAATATTTATGACTCTAATTTCCAATATTAAATAGCAGCAGCTGTTGGTGCCATTAAGACCCTCTGAATTATTAGTTCAACTGTAAGGTACACTTGATTCTTATTGTGAATCATTTACTAGACACTTCAATAGATTATTTAAATAACACTTAAAGTAAATGGAAGTTTTAAAAAGTCTATTCAATTATTGATCAGGACACGTAAGATGTCACGAAGTAGCAACTGAGTTAGGACAAAAAAACGGTAACAGCAATGCTGATAAAAGTGGAATGGTATTCGAGTATTACACGCCGCATTCAAGATATCATAATTAGTAATATTAAATAAATAAAATAATTAAAAAAATAATTAAATATGCTCAAGATCCATATCACGTCGTAGCAATTACTTTGAATGTCACTTTATAAGCAGCCGGTGTTAGGTTTCTTGTTTAATGTCTTTGCGTCTGCTTTGGCTGGCTAACCAAAAGCTCCCGGATTCTGAATAGTTCATTCTACTTGTACTACCTGTTACCCGATACTTTGGACTGCCAGTCATGTCAACAACGAGCAGCGAAGGCTAGTGGTAACTAGACATAGCCCAGAATGAGTCTTGACATATACCATTTTAAGCTTTGAAGGAATACAGGGCTGTAATGGGTGCAAGTACGGCTAATGACGAGTAATTGACACTTGGTGACATTTCCGTCTATGCTTTTTTACATTTCCTCGGAAAATCCGGCATTTATTTCAGTACATCAGTATGGTTGGCCTGAATAGGTATTGAGCAAATTATTGTTCACAAAAATAGACATTACCTTTTGGCAATGAGATATTCAGTAAGAATATCATTAAGGCGGTTGTGACTTGCAGGAATACCAACACAAACCACTACTAAAAAATTAAATCTGAAGTGCACTTCTACGTCAGCTGATACCTATAAGATAGTCGTCAAGTTAGTCCATAATATCAGGTAACAGACTATAGTTCAAAATCTTAGTACGTTAGTTTTCAAGGTCACGCGATAGTATTGTTATTAGGCGTTAAAAAAATGTTATTTGGTCATCTGATGAGTGTAGCCAAAACAAGAGCTACTAGGAAAACTACTAAAGATGTTTTCCAGTGAAAATATATATTTCAAGGAGTGACGTTCATACTATAGTACTTAAGTTGCGGTTGAGATGCTTTAAATTTACATAGCTGTAGTGTCCGACCGAACATTCGGTTTCTGCCTCGGTTTCGGCCTAGTTTCAGCCAAAAATCGGGTTTCGGTTGGACGGAAGCCGAAACCGAAACTAAATTCCATAGATTTCGCGCTGCCATCGGACGCCCTCGGAGCACTAATCTTCAAGCGAAGCAGCCTCCTTATCGCAGCCAAGCTTGCAAAGAAACGCAGATATTAATTACTGTTATTACAATTTTAGTCCATTTCTGTCTTTTAGAAAGGCCCCCCTAAAATTCACGTCTGCCTTACCGACGACTGTTTCCACTGAACAACTACTTAATGCTACTAGTCAAATTTATTCATACTGAAAAAGCAATTTGCAAAAAAGGTTGATAAATTATTGTTTCTCGCTTATATTGCAATATTAGATTCTTCAGTTATGAATACTGGTAATCATCAATAGCTGTAGCTCAATGAAGCTCACAACAGTTTCTTGAATTCAGAAAAAACTCTTTACTTTCAAAAATACTTAGCAGTTGTACTTAGTACCTAGGTACTTCTGAAATATAGTTTTAAGGCAGCTAATTGATAGCACCGTCATAAAGAACGATCAAAGTTTGGAATCTCATCCTAAGGCAGTGGTTCTTCATACATCAAGAACCGAGCGGTACAACCGCACATTCATTCCCAGAGTGTCCAAGGCTTGGAATGGACTGTCAGGAGATGTATTTATTGGGCCTGCGGGTATTGGCCCATTCAAATCCCGCGTTCCCTTCCCTCCATAACCCCTTCACAGCAGCCGCGGTATTCTGGTATTTAGGCTCTGCCTACGCGGTCTGCTCACTTATAAAAAAATCTTATTTAGTAGATACAAAATATAATATAAATATAAAATAGTTGATATTTGGTTCAGATTAACTCCTTACTTCAAAAAGTGTAAATAATTTATTTGAAATAAGGTGTGATGATGCTGATGATACGTTATTCATTTTTATATCCACGAAAAAATTACTGACGTTATAGTGATGTTTCGGTTTCGGTTTCGGCCGTAAAAAGTAGTTTCGGTCGGACACTACATAGATGTAAGTATAGAATAGGCTAACGATATTCCGAAGCCTCTGGAAATAGTAAGCAAGGGCAATAAATAGAAGCCCAGAATGTAGAGCCACTATATCAGTGAATGATATATTTCTTTCAGTATTTTTTCTAGAACAAATTTTGGAGAAACTGTGAGGCTACTTGAGTCCCACGTTTCGACACATTTCATAATGGTTAGATGCAGGTAAATATTCACATTTGTAGCTGTAGCGAGCTATCAATACTAGGCTTCCAGAATAATATTGTTATATTTGTATCAACAGTCAAGTAATTCTCTATAAAAAATGTGAACCAAATATGACAAACTTTATCGTAGACTATCGTCAAATAAAATTTTGTAAACTTATCTATAATGGACTACAAAAGTACATTGCGAATTACTGCAGGTAATGTAAATAAATAAATAGCGTAAATAAGGCTATGACAATTAGTCAGATGTACTGCAGAGTTAGATAAACGATACTCCTCCATACTTTCTTCTATAAATTCCAACATTCTGTCAACCCTGGTATAAAGGCAGTTGTGGGATGCTTCATCAGGTCGATTACAATGAAAGTCATAGGGGATAATTCCATATTGAGCATCATTGCATAGCACAGGTCCTCCGGTGTTTGTCTCATCTGGGCTAAGAAAATATTTCATATTTAGTCATTATTTTTGTACCTTATTCGGAGTAATATTTTGCGTCCTCGATCGATGAGCTGTGTTAAAGGCCAATTATGCATTTATCCAATCTATAATGTGTAATTGTAGATTCCATGGAAAGAATGCATATTTCGCAAAGTGGTGCAATTTACTGAGTAGCCTTTTTCAGTAGCGACATCCTAGTTAAACGTTTTTGGTGGTAGCGGTCCGCAGACGCTCCGGAAATTCTCAGAGGAAAAACTGCACAAGTGCACAGTCCTGGCCTGAAGGCCCTTGCACTTTGGCCTGAATACACCCTCCCTCACAGACGCTACGGAATCCCTTCAGTTCAGTTCAGTTCGAGCAAGCATGGCATCAAAAGACGACCTGCGCAGGCGGTCGAATGGTTTTTCAATTCCACATCCGGCGGCATGTACAGTCCGGCGAACCTCCACATACGCTCCCATGATCCTTGAGGCCAGGACTGTGCAGTTTTTCCTCTGAGGATTTCCGAAGCGCATAACAGACAATCCATAAACGCGTTAGTTATGACTAAACAAAGATACCCAAGTATGAAAGGAAGTGGATCTGAGAGCAGGGGCGTATCCAGACCTCAGTTTTGGGGGGGGGGTATCGGGGCATGAAGTTGTGTGAGCTTTCACCATTTTTTGTAATACCTTCGTGAAGGACGTTCATGCAAGGGAAAAGGAAAATGTTAATAGTATTAAAATAAAAAAGAAGACATAAACAGCAAGTGAAATAAAAAATCTATTAATGCATTAATCAATTTTAATTTTACGGAATACAAATAATATGTAATACGTATCATCCGTGAATATTTTATTGGCACAGCATAATAAAATTAAACGATCATGAACACTCAATAGTCAGGTACCCTAGTAGCCACAACACGTACTCCAATTTTTTTAATTAGTGTTTTAACGTTTCTAATCGGTGCAATTTTCAAAACAGGTAATTAGTGATTTAGGTAAATTTTTGTAACAAGCTACCACGTTGTATAGGACATTCAACTGATTATGTAAGAGTGGGAGTATATTAGATATTCATCCCTGTAATAATGCAAAACTAACCCTTTTGTAATTTAGTTACTGCAAAAAAGATTTTTTTTCAGTGCGACAATTGCTTAAATAAATAAGTCAAATAAAATAAGTCAAAGTTGAATCGAGTTTTTTTTCGAAAATCTTGGGAGGCGTAATTACTCCTGTTACCCCCACCCCCTTGTATACACCTGCGTCTGAGAGTAGGCGGCAGAAAAGATCTGCCTGTGCGCCATCTCGTACCCGGAGGTAACGGCAAACCAAAGGAAGTCGCTGCTAAGAAGCAGCAAACTCCTTGGCGGAACGCAAAGGCGCATTCGCTTCACCTAACCTGATAAATGCGCTTCTATACCAACTGCATATGAAAGTCGATATACGAGGGTTGCTCTATATCTCCGTCAATCCACCAATACGCAGACAGCTGTTTCACCATCAGTGCGCCATAGGTCGACTGACGGAGATAGAGTGCATCAGAATTTTCATGTCTATCAGATATGTAAAGCATGTGAAAGTCGGCGGCAGAAAAGATCTGCCTATGCGCACATCTGGCACACTGGCAAACCAAAAGAAGTCGCTGCTAAGAAGCGGAACGCAAAGGTGCATCCGCTTCACCTAACCAGATAAGCACGCTTCTATGCCAACTGCATACGAGAGTCCACATACTAGGGTTGCTCTTGCTCCTTGGAAGTGGATCTGTTTCAAATATGTTTCTTTATTGCCAGATGACAATCCCTACAGCAGTTATGTTTACTAGTACAACTAAACTCTTACTAACGGTCGTTTAGATTTCTCCATGAATTCAGCACAGAAGATATTCTTGAACACGAGATTCGACGATGGCCATCCACAATCCTGTCGATCCTTCACTTGAAGTTCTTCGCAATGAAGACTCATGGTATCGGAGCTCCAGCTTCAATTAGCATAAAGTAAATGTGAAAATAGTTACAACGGTATACTTATTTAGGCTGTACGAGTGGTAATTTAAATCATAACATGTGGTGGACATAATTACGATCTGCTTCCCCAATGAGTGATTGCACCGATATGAAACAACACATCGGACGCTATAGAAACCTTTTTTTAGTGCATAAGATATCATTACTGATTGGTGACCTAGGCAACTACTTCAAGCTGTGTGAACCAGTCATAAGTGGCGGTAAACCTGAGGATCTGAAAAATCTGGGATGTTTTCAAACGAGACTGAAACTAAAAACTACGATCGGATTTGTAATCAGATCCCTCAATATGAGGTTTCATAGGTTTCATAGGTTTCATCTTAATAGAAAGCCAAATAAAGGTTTTAGATTTTTCAGGTAAACCCGATGATCTGAAAAATTTTGATTTTCGTCAAACGAGACTAAAACTCAAAACTGCGATGGGATTTATAATGAACACCCTCAAATTATCCAAAACACGAGGCTTCATCTTAATAGAAAGCCAAATAAAGATTTTCGACTTTTTGGGTAAACCTGAAAATCTGAAAAATCTGAATTTTTTGTTTTTGTCAAACGAGACTTAAATCCAAAACAGAGACAAGATTTGCAATCAGTGCCCTAAAATCACCCAAAGCACAAGGTTTCATCTTAATAGAAAGCCAAATAAAGGCTTTCGACTTTTCAGGTGAACCTGAGGATCTAAAAAATCTGAAATACTTTATTTTCGTCAAACAAGACTAAAACTCAAAACCGCGATCAGATTTGTGATCTGACCCTCAAATTATACAAGAAATACGAGGTTCTATATTAATATAAAGCTAAATAAAGATTTTCGATTTTTCAGGTTAACTTGTTGATCTGAAAAATCTGACATTTTGTATTTTTGTCAAACGAGACTGAAACTCAAAACTACGATTGGATTTGTAATCAGCGCCCTCGAGTTATCCAAAACACGAAGTTTCATCTTAATAGAGAGCTAAATAAAGATTTTCGATTTTTCAAGTAAACTTGATGATCTGAAAAATCTAATCTATGGTGACGAGCGTTGACGTTTGTGGAGCTGATTAAAAAGTGAGGAACTTGGTCTCATCAGTTTGACCTTGGTACATCTATACCATCTTTGACACAAAAGTCTCACACCGTACTCTACTACTACCAATCTACTATAGTTTCATACGGAAAAGCATTATTCTTCTAATATTAGATCATAATTGCACTTAAACGTTTGCTTTATCTCACCTTGCCATTACGACCTTGGAGCACTGATAGTCAAAGTCTCCTAGCGGCACTGAGGGCAAGATGGCGTACTGACTGTGAGGGACAAACATTGGTTTCTCAAGTCTAAGCAACGCAATATCATTGTTCGACACGAATGGTATGTTGTACATTGGATGGATGAATGTATCTTCTACTTTACTTGCCACCACCAGCTTCTTGTTCATGGCGATTTGTTTTGCTAGTTTTGCCGTTGCTTCTATTTGAATTGCAGCAGTTGTTAACTTTTCCTTCTTCTTCTTCTTCTTTTTCCTTATCAGCGCCCATTTCCTTGGCTGTAGATATACATATATACTTGTAGATATACAGGTATACCAATCACAGTGTCCAACATTTGTTATAATTTTTGTAACACTACAAACTTTTAATTCTGACTAAAGCTATTGGTAACGAAAATAAAAGAGGTTGAAGTATTTAGGTCCTTGAGGGCCTAGAGAGTTTAATAAAAAAATGTCAGTTGTCAATTGACAATTAATAATCAGTGCTCTACTGACGTAGCTTAGTCTAGTTAGTATTATGGCTTTTTTCCTGCGAGGAGTGAGTACTTGGGGCAGCTTATCGATTAATAACTCAGATATGAATGAATCATAAATGAAGAGAGCCATTCTGCTGACCAGAACAACCAGTACATAGGCGTACAAATGGGACCTTATACACCTCTCCTTACCCTAGTTTCAAAGTCCAACCTTCATCGCAAAAGCGAGTACTGCCTTGTGTCCTGCCCATCTTATATCCTCAGGCTCTTTTGACCCAGTATGGTCTGCGTGTGACACTCAAGGTCTTCACAGAGACATCGGATGTGTCCGAGGACCACAGCATGTACACGTTGGGTTACTTGCTACCCCCACCACATACAACTGACGTTTGTAGGTTTTATGGCCGACAAGTAACCTTACCCTTTTTCTGTCCAAAGAGAAACAGAAACGCCCTACCTTGGCCAGAGGTCCTGAAATAAGTTGATGCTGATTTTGCAATCACACCTCTGTTTTCCTTCTAATGATACCTGCTGCCAGCCCCAAAGCCGAACCCAGAAAATGGATCCTAGCCTTGCGGGCGTGTCCGTCTTTTCACTACCGCAAACTCCAGCATGACTCGGCACCCATATGCCTAGGTGACGCCTGACGTCTTGCCGAGATATCATCCAAGACTTTCCTATATTGCAGAACGAGGCTTGATGTAAACTTACAAGCACTCAGTGCCTGACTGCTAGAACCGACGTTTATCCGCCTCCTAGGCCCCTGAATTTCGTTAATATAGAAGGTGCAAGCTAAAATCGCATATATCTCTGCTTAGAATACTACAAGAACTACTACTACAAGAAAGAAAAAGGGAGCTTTGCTTTGGCCACAGACGAGAGCGCCGGAGCCTTCGCCAGTAAGCGAGCCCTGTGTGTACCACACTGGCCCTCCTTCCTTAAAATTTTTAGAACGAAGACGACCTTGTCTTTCCTAACAACCAAGTCGAGTGAAGGGAGATATAGATAAGCATATAGATTCTTCAGCATAAATAATTCTAACAGTACTAGGATCTGTCTTCCAATACACCTTCCGTTTATCAGAGTATGGTAAGACCCTTTGTCTGTGCCGTTAAAAATGCATGGCACATAAAAATTCTGCAGAGCCTCAGTATTTCTAATCATCAAAAATGACAGTCTAAGTTCAGATCATTGCACGGAAAGTGGTGCCTGTGTAAAAAAAGTTCTAGCCCATACCTCCTCTTCATCGTATTCATCATCATCATCCGATGCATCGATGTATTCGTAATAGTAGTAATAGCCTTCACCAATACCTATGGTTTCACCGGTTGATATTTCTATTTCCAAATCGTCTTCGTCATCATCTGACTCATCCAGATCTATTTTAGAAATTTACCTGTTTTAGTTTGCTTACCATATTGATATATTCCGTAAAATACTATTTTTATTGAACAATTTAATAGGCTAGAGCTCAGTTTCATCGTATATACACAACTGGAGCAGTCATTTGAGATAACTTCTAAAAAAAAAGAAAATGCTTTCATAAAAATTACCAATCCTGTAACACCAAATGCTTTTGTTTCAAAAATGACGAGGTATAAATAGTTAGTTGAACTTTCACTATATAATAACCGAACTATACAAGCTATGAGGACTAAAAGGAATAATTCTATCGATAACGCATTCCACAACTGCATATCATCTTGTAATTCGTGGTTGATTTTGCTGTTCCTTATGAATAAACTTGCCTTCTAAATATGCTTCATCTTTTCCTTCATCTCCTCTAATTGATCTTTTGATTCTTCCATAACCTGTGCTTTTATTAGCTATCTTATTACTCCCTTCTTCGTATGACTTCAGGCTTCCTGTTTGGTTGATCATACTTTTATCGATTTCATCATAAATATCAGCATATCTATATTCAGCAAACACCTTCAAATAATATTAAATGATAATAATATAATGAATTATATGGCAAAAGGCACATTTTATATTTCAAGAAGTAGGAAGCGCTAGGTGGTAGGTACCTATAGAATAAATATAAATAAATAGGTATAGGTTAATTTTATTGGATCGCTACTGTTTGTCCCAATTAATATATAAAATATTATGGTTCATACTAGGGTCCCTCAGGAATCAATATTAGGCCACTTTTTTGTTCTTATTGTATGCAAATAATTTATCTCATAACATTTGCATCACTTCCCCAGAATATAATTTGATATGCTATATAGATGTTCCTGAATTTCCTTGACTCGTGATATTCTCGCAACAAAAAAAAGTTGAAACAAGAATTGAGTGGTATTTTGGAAGGTGCCAAAGGTTCTATCATACCTAGGCTTTAATACATTTTTTTTGTACTTCAACCCTTAAAGCTCACCCCAACTTTCTTTTTCCAAATATCACACTATATCTTTTCCTGCATAAATGAAGTCCTTATTTCATTTAAAACGTTGTAGTGCATTTGCTTTAATACACAAACATATTTTTAAACGTAAAATCATAAGCATAAAACAAATAAAATGAGAATTTGACGTCTAATATTTTTGTAAAAAAAACGGATAAAAAAGAATACAAATTCGGCTTTTCAAGTATTTGTTTTAGGCATTATTTTTGTAATAAAAAAGGATAAAAAATGTTTTCTTTCGAAAGCATGTATGATAGGCCATTCAGTACTCCTAAAAGCAAATTATAAAGAAATAATATCACTGACGCTCCTTATTTATTTATAATTTAGTGGGGCTATGCAACGGCAGACTTGTCCCCAAGCCTATAATTTGTCTAGCAGCGGCTGGTCTTTCCCAAGGCTGGAAGACCACATCGACGGGTCTATAAATCACTCGTTGGCGGGCGTCGATTGGACGCTTTGAATCCAACGGTTTTCGGTGCAGATACATAGTCTCCTTTCGTTCAAATAACTGGAGCTGCGTCAGTTTCCGATTGACCAACCGACCATCCCCACCGAGCTGGCTGCCTAGTAGTGACTGGTGACCATCCCTGGGACCTGGCTTAACATATAGCAGTTGCTTTCTTGGGGTATTCAAACAAAGGGGATGGGGTTTTGCTGTGAATCGGGCGATATTAAATGAGCTATGAAGCTTGTAGCCTGGTTTCCCGTTTCTGGGGTTTTTTCTGCTCACGATGCCACGCAACAGTCGGCCATCTTGACCGCCGAGGTCCACTTTCCCGTTCTGGCGACTTAACAACAATCCTACGGGGACAGTAGCAAAAGGGGCTACTGTAATAAACACAAGAGGCGCTGTCCGAAATCTTACGGGGGCAGTAGCAAGGGGCTGCTGAATTAACTCTCTGCAAGGAGGCAGCTGACGCAGAGGCGCTGCTGTGTCCAGAATCCCACGGGGGCGGTAGCCACTGTAGCCAGGGAGGCTGCCGTATTCATCCGATTTTTTTTTCAAAAGATAAGTTATCCTTTTCATTTAGCTGTTAGTGGTTTTCTAATTTTGGAATAAACGTCCATATAACTTGTATGTTATTGCTACAGATAGTTTGTGAATTCGTTTGGTGTATTTTTTGCTGTTTTATACTCTATTTCCATATTCATATATACAGGGTGGTCCAATAAGCGCGCGGTGCTCCCTAGCGGCCATACCGTTTAAATAAAAGGAAAATGTTTTAAATAAAAAACGTTTCTTTTCAAATGCTCTACATTTAGAAAATAATTTCAAAGATGGCGGACCGTCTATACCGGAAGTAGGCATCAACTTCCTTATTTCAAATGGAACACCCTGCATATTATTACGTTTTTGAATTCAGCATCGATTTTTAGGTCCAGTTTGTTGACGATTGTTTATGCCTACGAAGCGTATTTTCGGAGTTATTCAGCAATTTTTACAAAATTTGACGTTTGTAGTACTATACAAGAAACGTTAGTATCTCGGAAACTAAATGCGATAGGAAGATGCGGTTTTCGGTTTTGAGAGAAGCAAGGAACGTGTTTGTGTTTCAGTGAGATCGTTGATTCAAAAGAACAATAAATCAATAGACTAGACATTTTCAAATTTGAAAAGTTAAAAACGTTAAGAACTTTTATTTTTCAAATGGGATGGTATCATAAGTTTCACATCAGTGGATGTGAAATTAAATTCTCTTTCACTTTTGTCTAGGCGCATGTGGTGCTATCTTTGATGGTTTTTAAGATATTTACGGTTTTGTAATTATTGCGTAGGAATTGGTAAAATCGTAGGTGGCGTAGCTCGCAGACGAAACAACTGGCAGGAAACCTTTCATCCCAAGTGTTTCGACCTCTAATACTAAAATGTGCTTTTGCTCCATCTAACTGTAACCACATTATTCTTAAAAACTCCAGTGGTGAACTTTTCAACAGCTTTTCCAAATTTTCATGTAGAAAATTTTGGAAAACATTAGTTTATTGTGCGGTTTCCAATAATACCACCCCAAATGCTTAGACTTCTTGCTGGGTGTCAACAAACTCTTCAAAATTTGGATTTACGTGGGCGTAAAATATGAGGGAAGGAAACATGTAGTAGTAATACATGAAGATAGTGAGTTCGACATTCTCGCAATTGTAGTTAAAGATCCGCATAGCAGTGCTACAGCAGAAATTAGTCGCTACTTGGGCATTGGTCAAACATCTGTGAACATGATCTTAACGGAGTACATATAGCATCTTTATCACGTGCAGCTAAATCAAGCAGTTGAAAGACAAGACTTTGAAAACTGGATGATTTTTTGTAACTGGCGTCATTCTCGAATCCAAGAAGATGCACTCTTTTCCAAAAGTGTGTTGTTTACGAATCAAGCTATATTTCTTATGAAATTCTTTCATTTTCCTTTTTATGAAATGTAGGTACAGCGCTGTCATTAACGGCCATGTAAACAGGCATAATTTACATTTCTATACCGACGTAAATCCAAATTTTGAGAGGTTTGTTGTCAACCAGCATCGAGTGGGATGGTATTATTGGAAACCGAATATTAAACTAAGGTTTTCTAAAATTTTCTAAATGAAAATCTGGAAAACCTGTTGGAAAATTTACCACTGGAGTTTTTAAGAATAATGTGGTTATAGGTAGATGGAGCGAAAGCACATTTTAGTATTAGAGACCGAAACACTTTGGATGAAAGGTTTGCTGCCAATTGTTCCGTCTGCGAGTCACGCCACCTACGATTTTTCCAATTCCTACGCCATAATTACAAAACCGTAAATATCTTGAAAACCATGAAAGATAGAACCACATGTGCCTAGATAAAAGTGAAAGAGAATTTAATTTCGCATCCACCGATGTGAAACTTATGATACCATCCCATTTGAAAAATAAAAGTTTTTAACGTTTCTAATTTTTCAAATTTGAAAATTGCTAGTCTATAGAATTAATGTTCTTTTGAAACAACGATCTTAATGGAACACAAATACGTTCCTCGCTTGTTTCAAAACCGGAAACTGCATCTTTATATAGCGTTTGGTTTCCGAGATATTAACGTTTCTTGTATAGTACTAAAAACGTCAAATTTTGTAAAAATTGCTGAATAACTCCGAAAATACGCTTCGTAGGCATAAACAATCGTCAACAAACTGGACCTAAAAATCGATGCTGAATTCAAAAACGTAATAATATGCAGGGTGTTCCATTTGAAATAAGGAAGTTGATGCCTACTTCCGGTATAACCGGAAGTCCGCCATCTTTGAAATTATTTTCTAAATATAGAGCATTTGAAAAGAAACGTTTTTTATTTAAAACATTTTCGTCTAATTTAAACGGTATGGCCGCTAGGGAGCACCGCGCGCTTAGTGGACCACCCTGTATTTACAATTTAAGTAATTTATTGAAAGGTGAAGAAATATACATATTTTGTCGATTTTATACCTCATTTATGTACACATGTTTACAATTTAGAGCAATTCATTAAAAGGTGAAACAAATATATGTCACGTTTTATTCTTCATTTAATCCCTTGGATTCACAGACCTGAGGTGCTCTTCTAGCACAATCTTGGCCCGTTACAACTTCGATCTACTGTAGTGAATCTGTCCATACATCATTCTCACACAAAGTTAAGCATATTTCTCGACTGCAGGCTGACATGGGAGTCACATATCGAAATATCATATAATAAACTACAAAAAAGTTGTTATGGTTTGAAATTTCTCTCTAGCCATTGTAGTAGACATAATACTAAATACTCTCTACTATGTCAGTTTTCACTTTTGTATCCATTATGGCATCTTAAATTGAGGATGCAGTTCACCTATTTGAATAGAGTAATGAATAACCGTCAGTGGCATCAGTCGTGCAGTGAATATTTAAAAAATGTGAAAATTTTGATAGTCACCGGTGTCTGTTTATAGATGCAAATCTGAATTTGTTTTAACGAAACAGAATATCTATCCAACCGGATACAAGGGCCTTTTAATACTACCCAAGCATCGCACTGCCAGGGTATCAGAAATCATTTAGCTTATACAAGGGCTGTAAGGTTTTCAATAAACTGAAAGGCCAAATGCACAAAGCACCTACAATTCCCATATTTTAAAAAAATATATTGTAGTGTCTTGATGGAAAAGGCCTACGGCTTGGATGAATTCTTTACCTAAAAATCTATCTATGTTGCCTGCTTAAAAATCTATCCATATATCTATATTTAGAATTATTGTAATCCTAACCTCTTACATGTCTTTGACTTCTTTGTTTGGTATGGTGTGTATCGCATCATTTAATAGGTATTAATAAACATCATTATAGATGTACTCTGAAGTAACGAACCGTAACTTACCTTCAAATCTGTAACCCTTCCCTTTAGCAAACAACTTGCAGCCGTCAGCACCCAGTGGGGCTTAATCAAGGAGCCTCCACAATTAGAATTGGGATATTCAGTCAAGGAAAGCTGTACAGCGTAGTTAGCTATACCTGTACGACGACACAGTTCTTCAGCTTTATCTGCTTTACTAGCAGAAATATGGGCTTGAAGTGTACCAATCAAAAGAATACCTGCCGCTTTTATGACACATGACATGATTGCTCATGGATGAAGCGAGTAAGTTGTAGGTTGTATTTATTATCTGACATTTTATACCGTATTTTTTATGAGTAGTAACAGAGTGGTTTGTATCAACCGTTTTCATCAATAATCTGTTATACAAAAGTTATCCAAATTTATCTTGACTTAGTAGCTACAGCGGTGTTTGACATCATAAAAATTATTACGCATTATAACGAAAATTTTAAATGGTACCTACGCTATATCTGTCTCAACATAGATATATAGAGGTCAAAGTTCTTGAAAAGTAAGTATAAGACTTCTAGCTACTTTCAAACCAGAGATATCAATAGAAGAAGTATTATGACAAGTGTGCTGTGAGTGTCAGAAACAATTCCTGCCCTTTAGGGATATAGCCTCCATCACAACATTTTGGTAATCATTCTATAGATAATACTCCAAAGAAACCACTACAAATCATATTTTGACTTTCTGGAATAACGAGCAGGTGGCGTAGTAGTCGACAGTGAGTGCTGTATTCAATTTTCGTAATAATCTTCCTTTCCAAACAACAGAAGAAACCAATTCATTATCTCATGACTGAGATATGGTCACACCACCTCCACACATGGTTACATACTGACAAGAGGCCCCAAAACCCAGTGCGCTACATGTAACACAAGTTTAAGTGTTAAGCATAAACGCTCTTCCTGTGAAGTACCACAAAGTCTCAAAGATGCATTAACATCTGGGATTGATGAAATCTCCTTGAATGTCATACTAAATCTTACATATGAAGCACTGGTTGTACTCACTAAATTAATAAATTTTTCGTTTGAATCAGGAACATATCCTGAATTCCTAAAAACGTCAATAGTCATCCCTATCTATAAAGGAGGAACAAATGATGAACCTTCGAATTTCAGGCCTATAAGTATAATTACCATTTTAGCAAAAATCATTGAAAAAGTTGTTCAGATTAGGTTAAAAAATTTTTTGAAAAACAATAACATCATAAGTCCCTTTCAATTTGGATTTCAAAAACAAATAAATACTTCAGATGCCATTTTTTCTCTACTTTATAAACTATACTCTACTTTAAACAAAAATCAAATTTCAGTAGCTTTGTTCTGTGACTTTTCTTCAAAAAATTAGATAAATATGGTTGTTCTAAAATCGCGCTAAAATGGTTTACCTCTTATTTGGGTAATCGTTCTCAAATTGTTAAATTGCCTAAAAATGTAACTTCAGAAAAATTGAACATACGGGATGGAGTACCACAGGGATCTGTGTTAGGTCCCATCTTGTTTTTGGTATACATTAATAACCTAATGACATTAGAAATAAGTGGTCAATTCACTGTATTTGCAGATGACACTACAATACTCTGGCATGATAATGACATACACGATTTAAAAAGAAAAATTGAAAATGATATAATTGTAATCAAAAGATGGTGTGACAGCAATTTTTTATCTTTTAATATCTCGAAAACCAAATTCATGACTTTCAAATGCTTACTTGACGTGATTTACTTAGACAACGAACAATTACAACAAACATACAGCATGAAGTTCTTAGGTCTAACTATTGATCAAAAATTGAATTTTATATCTCATATTGATAATTTAATTAATGAGTTAGCTAAAATAACTTATATACTAAGAACAGTTAGAGAAACTCTTGGAAGAAACACCACCAAAAATTGTTATTTTGCATTATTCCAAAGTAGGTTGAGTTACGGCATCCCATTTTGGGGTGTCTGTTCTCATACCTACTTAAATAAATTGTTAGTCTTACAGAAGCGAGCAGTTAGATGCATCGCCAAGAGTAGACCTAGAACTTCATGCAAGCCACTATTTTTGGAATACAAAATTATGACCGTAATTGCACTATTTATTTTGGAAACGGCTACATTAATATTCAAAAATAAAACAAAATTTGAGACCATAAATATAGAATATAATATAAGACAAAAGAATGATTTCAAATTAATCACCCCCAAATCAACACTGGTTAAGGATTCAATTATTTACAATGGATTGAAGATTTATAATAAACTTCCTAATTCTTTTAAAATTCAAAACGATTTAAAAGTTTTTCGTAAAAAACTTAAAAATGTCCTATTTCAAAAACCTTATTACAAACTAGATGAGTTCTATGACGAGTTTTAGTGAGTATTCCACATTTTGTTGTTACAGCTTTGTCAATAAGAAACTTGTAATTTCTTAGACAATAAAGCATATTTATCTATCTATCTATCTATCAATAACACATTAAACTTTGTTAAAGCTATAAGGTACTACCACCTAATTTAAGGTAATATCTATGGAAATAATTGTATAATCTACTAGTACTCCGCCGCTAATAACCCTGCGCGATTGATGCGGTTTTTCTATTTTAATAAAATAAAGATGAATATTAACTCGACTCCCATATGCAGTTGGCCTAGAAGCGCGCCTATCTAGTCAGGTCAACAGAACGCGCCTTTGCGTCCCACCAAGAAGTTTGCTGCTATTTAGCAGCGACTTTCTTTGGTTTGCCGTTACCTTCGGGTACGAGTCGCGCAGAGGCAGATCTTTTCTGTCGCCTACTCTTAGATATTAGCTGTCTATTGATTATACTTCTACTACTTGATTATACATGCCCTGCGCATCAGTTCATTCCGATTTATTTTGCGCTGATGTCACATATGCACGCTAGAACCTGGAATGGCGTTAGTTACTATGGCATAAAACTCTTTAATGTAATACCTGATAAAATAAGGGCACACGATGTTGAAAAATTAAGACACCATAAAGTCTTTCCTCTAGTATCTCCTCCTAGCAAATGCTTTCTATAACATGGATGAGCTCCTAAGCTACATTTTTCAATATCAATCCAGTTTTTGATAAATTTTCTTGATGGTCTTATCATAATACTTTAGTTGATGGAGATCCATACTAATACACAAAGTATTTCCGATGAATGATCTCCACTTTTATTTGAAACTTGTGACGATCGTTTCGACACACAGTGTCTTTATCAAGCAATGATTTTAAACTTACCGTACTACACTATTTATACAAGATATACACATTAATGGGGTAACTATTATGGCTGATCGTTTTTTCTCCAAAAACCGTCGGACAGATCTAGTAAAGGTGAATTATTTAAATCCGTTTGGTCATTAAGGAGGTTACCTCAATTTCAGCTTGTTAATTTCTAGTGCCTCTAAAAAATTTAATTTGCGTCCCTTCTGTTCTATGTGTAATATTTTATAATATATTATAATTATAATATTATAATAATAATATTATATTATAATAATATTTTAATTTGTCAAGCTTTTTCCTGTTTAAATATCTGTCTGTTTTATTAAGTGTGTGTTGATTGATGGACTTACTATCTATTTTAATCTGTCGAACCTCGTCTTGTTTTAATGTCC
Source organism: Callosobruchus maculatus (assembly GCA_951848785.1). Taxonomy (NCBI): domain Eukaryota; kingdom Metazoa; phylum Arthropoda; class Insecta; order Coleoptera; family Chrysomelidae; genus Callosobruchus; species Callosobruchus maculatus. Next base: position 20,445,529 of record CATOUR010000014.1, on the reverse strand, counting down.
ATGTATTTTTTTATAAGTCTAGCACACCTTTTTGAAACAACGGATTTCTATGCTTGCAGAAGGTGTTGCGTTCGCTGCTCGAATCGGAACGCACACTAAACCTCTGGTTACGATTGGTATTTACCATTTAAATAATTTTGTATATTCGAATCTCCCGCGTTTTGACTTGCGAGTTTGAAGTCTGACGGTTGACGCGGAAGAAAGAGAGAGTCGTACTTCAACTACCGAGGTGAACGGACGTGTGCGTGATATCCGTCACCCCGTGTGTAGCGGGTACCTCCAATAAGGGCGACCACAGCCTTACATCGCTCAGCTAACTAGGAATCTGGATAGAGCAACGCAGTACCCAGCTGGGGAAGACATCCGACGCCAACCAACAAGGGGTGAGTCAACCGATGCATGATTAACCTTCGATTCTCGTGAGTCATTTGCGGTTATTTGCCAATTTAGTTGGTCCTTCACAATTGGCTACAATTACTTTATTGATCGAATTGTAACCATTTTTTGGCCCTCCGAGCACGGATAAATAAATCGCGCTATAGTAAAATAGTCTACGTAAAATCTAAATTGGTACGTATCCTTGACAAAAAACGGAGTTTTTTTGTGACATCGGAATTTGTTAGTGTTGCGCGCTGTTTGTAAAAATTGGTTATATTCGAAAACAAGCAACTTTTGGTGTATTGTGTTGGTAATACATATCTGGGGAGTTTTCTGGGCATTTGAAATTGACATTTTGCGAATTGCGTGAGCGCAAAAGTTGTTTTGATTCAGTTGGTTACATTCGGTTGGGGGTTCGAAAACCGGCGTTTCGACAATTGGTGTAGTCGACGGAGATTTCGAAAAAGAATAACAACTGAAAATTTTGTGATTTGTGTGTGGTTGCCGTATTGTTTGTGTAAAGAAGTTGTGTTTACTAGCAGATTGATTCTAAATTTGATTATTTTGGTCTTGTGTTTACATTGAATCGTTACCTGATACCTGAACATGCCTAATGCAAATGTTGTGAAGTTGCAACGGCAACGCGCGCTAGTTTTAAAATCTATTAAAAATGTTCTTGAGGCGGCCAAGAAGGCTCGTGATAATGGCGAGTATCGGACGGAGTTTTTTCTCAGGTATGGAGAGCTAGATGGGTATGTAACGAGGTTTGAGAATTTGCAATATGAAATAATAGCCTTGGTAGATGAGTCTGCCTTAGAGGAGGAGGAAGCAGTTCATACAATGTTTGATGATATGAGATATTCAATAAGGGGCATTCATAAAGATCTTTCTGATGAGATGATGGCTCGTAGTGAGCATGAAACATCTGCAGTGGTCGTAAGAGAAAATTGTTTGAGGCTTCCCAAAATTGAAATACCGAAGTTTGATGGTGACCTTACAAGGTGGCCTACGTTCATCGACTTATTCAATACTCTTATTCATAGAAATAATTCGCTGTCAAAAATAGAAAAGTTTCAGTTCTTGATTTCTTATTTAGAAAAAGAGGCAGGTCTAATAGTAAGGAATGTGCCCATTACTGAGGATAATTATGAAATAGCCTATAATGCATTAATGAGTCGATATCAGAATGAACGTGTTTTATTGAGCAATTATTGGTTTTCAATTTATAATGCTTCTCCCTCTAGGCATGATTCTGCAGTTGAACTTCGAAAATTGTTGTCAATATTTTCTGAAAATTTGGTGGCTTTAGAGATGAGTAACTTGAACCTATGGGATTTTACCAAATTCAATTTATTGTTGCAGAAATTACCTTCTTCCCTTAAAACGCGATTTGAACTAGAACATAATGGGAATAATGTTCCGGGGTTTGACATGCTTTTTGGATTTGTTGAGAAAACCTGTCGAGCACTGGAAAATACATCCCTTACTTCCGCATATCAAGGGAGTAATGTGTCTAATGCTAGTGGTGGGTTTAGAAAGAATAATAGTCCTGCTAATCCCAAGGGAAGGCAGACACTTAGTTTTTCGACTGGCACATTAACACAGGAAAAGTGTAATTTTTGCAAGGGTTCACCACATTCGTTGATCAAATGTGATAGATTCTTGCAGGCAGAATGTCGTAAGAGGCATGCCTTTGTCAAGCGGACTAGAATGTGCTTTAATTGTTTGGGAGCTACTCATCTAGTAAATAAATGTAAATCAAAAGAACTTTGTGGGGTTTGTGGTGGAAAACACCATGTACTATTGCATTTTCCGGACACTAAAGTGACAGATTGTGATGTCAGTGGTAGTACCTCTAATGAATCTGAGAGTCATGTTCAAGTCATGGCAAGTAAGTTGTCTGTGCAGCCTAGAATGTTGCTTGCTACTGCACTAGTCTCAATATTGGATTCTGAGGGTAGATCCACCAAATGTCGTGTTTTGTTAGATTCTGCTAGTCAAGCCAATTTTATTAGTGAATCTTGTGTGAGAAGGTTGAATCTTACTCGTAAGGAGTATTCAACCCCTGTTGTTGGCATTAATGGAATGTCATCGAATGTGAGTTCGGGAAAAGTCTCTTGTGTTATCTTTCCCTACAGCAAACCATATCCTAGCTTCAATTTGGAAGCTATTGTGATACCTCAGATTTGTGAGAAGGTACCTCAAATTCCTGCTGTTGTTCAGAAGTGGAAGTATTTAGAAAATCTTTGCCTCGCAGAGCCTTTGGCTGCACATGATGAAATGGAAATTGATCTGCTTCTAGGGGTAGAAGTATTTGGTGAGATCTTACGTTCCGGTTATGTGAGAGGACAGAATGGTGGGCCACATGCTATTAACACCGTATTTGGGTGGGTGTTAATGGGCAAGTTGGGTGGTGTTTCCACTAATAGTGTGCTGAATTTTCTAACTTCTGTGGGGGAATTGGATTGTACATTGAAAAAGTTTTGGGAAATTGAAAGTATCCCTAAGTGTGTCGCATTGTCTGAAGAGGAACAGCAGGCTGAGGAATTCTTTACGTCATCTTGTTGGCGTATGGACTCAGGAAGATATGTGGTGAAGCTTCCCTTTTCTGAATTCCCCCCAGTTCTGGGTGATTCCTATTCACAGGCTTTACATAGATTTAAGCTGTTGGAAGGACGTTTTCGTCGTGATTCCGTCTTACATGAAGCATATTGTGATTTTATGGCTGACTATTTGGAGCAAGGCCACATGTCTGAAGTTGGGAACCAAGTGGGGTCTAATAGTGAGTATTACATTCCTCATCATGCGGTGGTGAAAAGGAATGCGAATGGTGAAATAAAGCTTCGGACTGTCTTTGATGCTTCAGCTAAAACTACCAATGGAAAGTCCTTGAATGATGTTCTTCTAGCAGGTCCCAAGTTACAAAATGATATCGTCTCAATATTGTTATCTTTCAGGTTGTATTTGTATGTGTTTACCGCGGATATACGGCAAATGTATCGACAGATTTTAGTTGAGGAGTCTCACACTAGTTATCAAACTATTTTGTGGAGACCTAACGGTGACGAGCCTATAAGGAAATATCAGTTGAAGACCGTTACCTATGGAGTAACGTCTAGTCCTTTTCTAGCGATTAGGACGTTGCTGCAACTGTGTAGGGATGAGGGTGAAAGGTTTCCGTTAGCTGTAAATATTTTGGAGAATTTCTGTTATGTTGATGACGCCATTGGAGTAGCAAACTCCAAGGAAATTGCCTTGGATACTCAAAACCAGTTGATTGAATTATTGGCGTTGGGAAAGTTTGAACTGAGGAAATGGGCAAGTAATTGTTCTGAAGTACTTGCTCAGGTACCTGAGGTTCATCAGCAGCCACTTGTATTTGATAAGGATTCTCTTGGAATAAAAGTGTTGGGTTTGCAGTGGTGTCCCACTACGGATTGTTTTTCTTATTCTGTACATCCTCAGATACGGTCCTGTACAAAGAGGAATATTTTGTCAGAAATAGCAAGACTGTATGATCCTCTAGGATTCTTAGCTCCAGTAATCATTGTTCCCAAGCAAATACTTCAGCAATTGTGGGCTTTAGGGATAGGTTGGGATGATGAGCCACCGCTGGAAGTTGCAAACCAGTGGAAAACTTTTGTGGCTGAGTTACCTGAGCTATCTTCGTTGAAAATTCCTAGACATATACTTCATATAGAGGCAAAGTTTACAGAAATTCATGCCTTTTGCGATGCTTCGGAGAAGTCGTATGCAGCTGTAGTTTATCTGAGACAGGTTTCCACGGAGAACAGTATTTCTGTACATTTGGTGTGTGCCAAAACTCGAGTGGCGCCTTTGAAAAGACTGTCGATTCCACGACTGGAATTGTGTGCAGCCTTATTAGCCGCAGAGCTGATTGATTGTGTATCCCATATAATGGTAACACAGAAAATAGATAATGTTTGTGCTTGGACGGATTCGAAGGTAGTTGTGACGTGGGTCAAATCTTCTCCGCATAGGTGGCGGAGCTTTGTAGCCAATCGTGTAGCTATAATCCAGGAGAAGGTAGCTCCTGATTCATGGTATCATGTGGTTGGGAAAGAGAATCCTAGTGACTGTGCTTCTAGGGGGACTTTTCCTCGGCAATTTCTAGAAAAACCCTTGTGGTGGGAGGGGCCAACTTGGCTTAAGCTTCCTCGGGATGATTGGCCTGTAACTTGTGTAGGTGAGCCTTCCTGTACAGATGTACAAGAAGAAGCAAAGGTTGTTTGTATTACTATTCACGGCTCTAGTATTGTTTCAGAATTGTTGAATAGATATTCTTCCTTACGCAAAATTGAGCGTGTTGTTGCTTATTGTTTGAGATTTCGTAAAAATTGTTTGTGTCGAAAAAGGGGTTACCCGCGTGAGATAGGTAATTTATCCGAGGCTGAATTGTATGAGGCTATGGTGGTTCTGGTCAAAGACGTGCAAAGAGTTGAATTGGATAATGAACTGCGGAAAGTTCGTCGAGCGGAGGTCTGTCCCAAAGCTATACAGAAGTTAGCTCCTTTCATTGATTCCCAGGGTGTCCTGAGGGTGGGCGGTCGCTTGAGACAGTCTAGTCTAAGCTATGATCGGAAGCATCCAATTCTGCTCCCTAGGAAGCATCGATTGACTTATCTCATTATCCAAAGTGTGCACAATAGGAGTTGTCATCCTGGACCACAAACTTTGCATTATCTGTTAAGGCAGAGATATTGGATACTATCTGCCAAACGGGCTATAGCTTCAGTGTTATCTCGTTGCATAAAATGCTTTAGAGTTAAGCCTCCTCCAGTGGTCCCCATAATGAGTGATTTACCTTCCGTTAGAATTTCGGAAGTCAAACCTTTTTCCCATAGTGGCGTAGACCTTTTTGGTCCTTTGAGGATGTCTTTAGGTAAAAGACGAGGCATTAGTTCTCAAAAGGTGTATGTGTGTCTTTTCGTGTGTATGGCTACTAAAGCAATACATTTAGAAGTTGTGTCAGATCTAACTAGTGAAGCTGTTCTTGCAGCACTTAGGCGTTTTATAGGGCGGCGAGGACGTTGCAGTGATATTTATAGTGATCAAGGTACGAATTTTGTTGGTGCTTATAAAACTTTACAGTTATTGGGTGCTAAAGCTTCTGAAGCTTTGCAAATTAAGTGGCATTTTAATCCTCCAGCTAGTCCTTCCTTTGGAGGTATATGGGAGTCCGGAGTGAAATCTGTGAAAACTCACTTGCGGCGGGTGATAGGTGCGCAAGTGTTGACTTATGAGGAATTGAGCACCACTTTAATCCAAATTGAGGCAATGTTAAATTCGAGACCCTTGTGTAGTTTGAGTTCTGATCCTAACGATGTAGGCAGCCTGACTCCGGGTCATTTCTTGACATTAGAGCCCCTGAATGCTCCGCCTGACGAAGATTTGTTGTGTGTGAAACATAGTCGGTTGAACAGGTGGCAGTTAGTGCAACAGATGCAGCAACATTTTTGGCGGCGCTGGCATATGGAGTACCTTCACACCCTTCAGCAACGACATAAGTGGAATACACCACATAATCCTCCCTCGGTCGGCCAGTTGGTTCTTCTCAAGGATGAAAATACCCGTCCTTTACAGTGGCCATTAGGCAGGATTATTAAGTTATATCCCGGTACGGGAAACATTTCGAGAGTCGCCCAAGTTAAGACGAGTAAAGGGCTGTTAGACCGTCCTTTATTGAAACTGTGCCCTTTGCCGGCTCAATAGGCCATGATTTGCTTGTATATGATAATTTTTTTTTTTTCGTGTTGTGTTATGGGTGGGATAATTCCACTAATTTTCTTTTGTGGGTAATATAGGAATTACTATGATTGGAAAAAATATTTTTTTTTTTTTTATATTTTTTGGTGGGCGGAAAATGGTTACGATTGGTATTTACCATTTAAATAATTTTGTATATTCGAATCTCCCGCGTTTTGACTTGCGAGTTTGAAGTCTGACGGTTGACGCGGAAGAAAGAGAGAGTCGTACTTCAACTACCGAGGTGAACGGACGTGTGCGTGATATCCGTCACCCCGTGTGTAGCGGGTACCTCCAATAAGGGCGACCACAGCCTTACATCGCTCAGCTAACTAGGAATCTGGATAGAGCAACGCAGTACCCAGCTGGGGAAGACATCCGGCGCCAACCAACAAGGGGTGAGTCAACCGATGCATGATTAACTCGTGAGTCATTTGCGGTTATTTGCCAATTTAGTTGGTCCTTCACAATTGGATACAATTACTTTATTGATCGAATTGTAACCAACCTCTATACCAGTCACTTGACATGATTGGCGTAGCTTGATCAGGAAACATTATGTTTCAAAACCATGAAACTCCACTGTATTCGTACTATTTCCTTGATTATCAATCTGATAAACCCAGCCGTAAAAATAAAATAAAAAAGACAGAATAACTCTCATGAGTTTTATAAAAACAAAATCCTTAGAACCACCCCTGGCTAAGCTGGTCGTATATCCCAGGAAATTTCCATGGAAAATGCGATATGGAGTTCCTGGCTCAGACTTAACTCATATATCTGTCCAAAGGCAGGGTTATCCAGTGCGCGTGGTGCTGGGGAAACTTTTAACCAGTGTATAGGAGTCTCGTTTCCGTATATATTGTCAAATACCGGATTATTTATTGGTGGGAAAAAAGAAGTGGGAGGAATTTCCTCGGAAGATGGGACGGCCGCAGACTGTGGTGCTCAGATTTGGTGAACGAAGGCTGCCTTATCGCTTTCGTATTGGAAATTGAATTTTACCGGGTGTTCCGAAAAAAACTGTAGAACACCTTGATTATAAGCTTACCCCGCAAAGACATCACTGATGTGCCTTGAGTTTTCAATACGCTTTCATTAGCCTCGTCTGTACATTTTCTTTGTAAGTATCTGTATGTAACTCCTTCAGACCCGATTTAGACACACTTTAAACGAACAAATTTCATTTGAACTTTGTACACTTATCAAAAATCGCTGACCTTGCAATAATTCAATTAGTTTGTCTCATCATCCTGATCAGGATTGCTCTTTAGCAGTTGAGAAGATAGTGAATGTGGTCTTTTGTTTTTGAGATATGTTGGAAGTGTTTAGCAAAATAATCCCCAAATGCTGATGTTTCTGGTCTAGATATTGAAATATATATACTGAGTTATACATAATATTGCCTCTTACAACATCTTCAACTGCTTTAGTATTTAACACTCTAAGAAGTTTCAGCCACTGTCATTTCATTTCAGCTTCGGTATAACACGTATCAGATCTCGTGATCTTTAACACGTTTATATATTAGCTTCACCTGTATTTCTGTTTGTTTGTATGTTTGTAAACGTCTACGTTGGACTGTATTTTGATTCACTCTAAATAAACAGATTTAGTTTGAACTTGGTAGCCCTATAAATAACTGGTGGTAAAACAATAATTTAATAACTCTGTCCAATTATTATCCTAACCTAAACATGAAAAAATAAATTAATAATAATAAACTTAAAGAGTTCGTCATTCCAAATTATAACAGCCTGATATTACAGCTATGTAAGCTAAGCTATCCTACTGTTTTCTTGTTTTTTTTTCTGATCCTCGGTGGTATCTCTGTAAATATGCAAGACAGCCTTATTCGTCATAAGTCACTACTACTATTTCTTACTTATCATTCTTGTCATTTGTTTTTGATCTGACCTCACTAGATTAATTATGTATAAGCTATATATTATTTGGCACAATAAGGGCTTCGGCTCAGGTGTCCTATTGAATGCACTGTGTTTTTGTACTGTACTTTATGAAAGTTGAAAAAACTAGTGAACGCTAGTTACATAAAGTGAAAAATGGTTCGTTATGTATAAGCTGAAGATAATAACTAACGAAAAATACTAGTACGAGTATTATTGTGAAAAGGCGTGGGGTGCTCTGTGCCAAATTTTTCGCATATTGAGTAAATTTTATTTCAAGGAATGCGGAATACAGCCTTAGATATCAAGTATCTTAGTAAACAATTTCTTTTAAACCTAAACTATTGACATCTCTGTGGGATTGGGATTACATAATGCTTAATAAAAATAGTGCTTTATCAACACTTTTTCATGTGGATAGTATTTGGAGCCACGAAATACAGATGTTGTGCCTTACTTGTTAGATACAACCTTGATTAAAACAGATAACTTAAAAAGTTAAAAGTGTACCATTTTGCAGTACTACGGAACAAGTTATAGTCAGATTTACCTTCAACAGGGCATTTAAATACCTCTGTGTACATATATGTGTATCATGTGACCTAGGTCTTTTTTACTCGACCACCAAATGTCAGAAACAGTAAAAAAGCTTAGGACATACGTGTTATGATGTCTGAAGCTTATCCTCTCAAACATAAGCATGTTATTAGAGAACACCATATACCAGTAGGAAAAAAAACTGCTAACATTGAGGAGTATGCCATGGTGAGAAGGATCATGATACAACTTTCAACAGAGCTTTTAAATATTGTTATCGTTATTGGGCATGATGGTACTACGAAATGTGAACTTTAGCTCGAAAAAGTTTATGATTCAGCCTCCAACAGCTTTTAGATATTATTATATTATTTTTTTAATTTGTTTTGCATCTGTACCACATCCATACCATTTTACCAGATATTGTCAGCCGTGTCAACAGCGAACTGCTGTTGGGCGAGCTAAAGAACCCCTGAATGGGTCTTGACATATACAATATTTAAGCTTTGAAGGAATACAGGAATACTTTATTCAAACTATTGCTAATGACGAGTAAATGACACTTGGAGAGGTTTTCTTGCATGCTCGGGTTTCTTTCTATATCAGTATGGCTGGAGTGAAAGATCATCAATACGCTTTACATTAAACTTTTTACAGCAATTAAAGAAACATATACTTTGAAGGGCAACGGAACGGCTATACATAAACATATTTGGAGCTATCTCAGAAAGCTTGTACTGGTTCGGATTTATGAACTAAAAATGAACTTGGTACTGAGGTACAAGCATTACTAGTTTAACTGGTAACGTGTTCATCAAAATCTAAAAGTGCTGTTCAACAGAAATATTTTGATGACTTCTAATAAACCAACAATTGTATTGGTTCCACCCAACGACTTCTGCTGTGGATTTCTAGATATTGCAGCAATTCCTAGTTTACCAAAATAGTCATTATGTTTATCGGCGATGACATATTACTAAGACGGTCCTGACTTGCAGGATTGCCAACCCAGATCACTTTCAAAAAGTAAGTCTCAGATGCACTTGGTCAGCTAATATCTATTAAATAGACGTCAAGCTAGTACAACGTATCCGGTGAAATGATATACTAGCAGAAAAAATGAAGTCAAGTTGATTGACTCAGTACTTTCCACACACTACGGTGTAACCGGTTTATCATTCTTCCATATAATAAAGCTATAGTCAGATCCCCTTGCAACCAAGTCATCGCCAGCCTACCCCACCCCCCAAATTGTGTTATGCCGCTAGGTCTTTCATTCATAAGTCAATGGATAGCGTACTATCAATACTACAAACTACGACAAACTTTTTAGATTTAGAACCCCCCACTCCCTAACCATCAATTTCACCCCCAACCAAAAAGGTAAAAAATGAACCCCTAAAACATCTAGAAACGAAGTTTGAGCGGTTTTCATATTTTTAGTCTTTTGATTATTGCTACGCTGCCATTGACACGATTTCTGACAACTATAAGCGTTTTCCATCCTCACCACGGTTAATAACACTGTGTCAAAATTTCATTAACATCAATTTAATAGCATCCACGTTACAAAATACAAAACGATCTAAAGCGAGCACTCGTATGTGTACAGAAAATTGTCCTTTCAGTAATCGGCAAGACAATGTTTGGATGGACCTAAACAGGTGATTTATGTCGCTAGAACTTTCTTCACTGGTCAGTGGACAGCCTATTATACAACATATATTTTTTTTTTGGACGTGGCACTGGGGCTTGTTCCCGTTCGCCATTATACAACATATATACAACAAATCTTTACTTTTTTAACCCCCCACCCCTCAACCACTCCAATTTCACTCCCACCAAAAAAACCTCAGAAAAAAACGAAGTTTGAGCCGTTTTTGCATTTTTAGTTTTTTATTATTTCTGCGCTGCCAGTTTTTCAATTTTAAAACCCCCCACCCCCCAACCACTTAAATTTCACACCACCCAAAAATGTAGCAAATGATCAGGAACATCTAAAACGCCTAAAAGCGAAGTTTGAGGAATATTTGATTTTTTGTTTTTTGCTAATTTCTCCGCCGTCCATGCACCGATTTTCAAAATTAAAGCAGCATTACCTACTACGGCCCCACAGCATATCGCTACCCAAATTTCATCACCATCCATGCAGCAGTTTCTGAGATTACGAGGCTAGAAGGACGCGCACAGACAGACAGACAGCCCGACAGACCGACAGACAGACCGACGGAAATGAGTGACATGGATTTTCGTTATGTAGACATCATAAAATGCCAAAAAAGTATATTATCTCAAAATCGAACATTTTCGCGATCACAATACTCCCCTCACCTATCGGTATGGGAAGTAAAGGTGTATAACTCAATACGCAATACACTACATATAAGATGTAATCTACGTGAAAAAATTCACACTGTATTTCTTTTGGACCACCTAGGTTTTGAGTCCTGCTTTGACCTGCACTTTGGGGCAGTAGGTGTATATCTAGAAATGAATTTTACATACAGGCGAGAATACAAAAGACGAATGCAATCAGTAGACATGGACAATGGACAATAGCACTGCCGGGCGCTCCGACGTCCCCCAGTGCCGTCGATGCGGTCCGATTGATTAGTTTATGAAGTTATAAAGCAGCCTAGTGACAGGAAAATATTGATGGAGGCTCCTTTCCTATACACAACGCTCTTCAATATGTTACCCGATAGCCGGGCGCTTATAGCGGCAGAGAGAAGATTGAATTCTTGTTAACAATGCCACTTGAGGAAGAAAAATTATCTGGGGAAACAAGGGCGAATCTTTATTTTTGTAGGTCCTATAGGTACAGATTGATATCGGAGCTGCTACATTCCCGATTTCTATTTTCTACGGTCGTTAAGATGCGCCAAGTATTGAATACTATGATTGATAGTAGTGTCTTTTGTCAAAAGTCAATCATATTTATTGTGGTTATTAGCGATAACTTGCCTCTCAAGATATAGATCCTTCAGACACAAAACAAACTATCTGTTCTGTCACTAATGTTTATCTCTGTTTTTGTATAATATACAGGGTGTTTCATAAGTTGAGACTTTTTTCATACAGCGGATAGAACTCGCCAAAATGAGTAACATATAAACGAAATATTTAGAGAAAACAAGATACTGACCGCTAAAGAAATCCTCAATGCTAAGTCCGTCTCTGCTCCCGGGGCCGGGGGAGATGACCTGATGACCATGTATTGTCATATCACATCATAACAAAACAGCGCCACGCGCTTGCGGTACCTGTGAGCACCGTACATTGTCAATGTACATTCTTAATGTACGGTGCTATGAGAAAACAATCAGTTCGTCATACTAGGGTCATACGTCGCGTGACTGTCGCATAGTGTTCGAAGGTGATTGAAGATCGGACTTTGAAAACAACAACAATGGTGTATGCTTATAACAATAATGAACTGGTGGACATGGTTTTAATGTACGGTGAGTGTAGTCAAAATACCGATGCGGCTTCGCGAGTGTATACCGATCGTTTCCCTAACTATATTCACCCTGCACTTTGTCAATTTGTCTGGCTTGTGGAAAGGCTAGAGACACAGTATGTCTGAATCCACATCGTGGTGACACGCTGGAAGACCTCGATAACATCGTATGGTCCAAATTGAAGAAGATATTGTAAATCGTACTTTTACCTGTACGACGCCTGCGACAGGACCGTACTTACAACTTCGGTAGCAACCAAATATTGAGTAATTGCTTGAAATGTTTTTTACTGTTTTGCTGCTAATTCACCGTGCATTAGCTTTGCCGTTCCAAAGGCCGTTGCTTCTAAAGAGGAAAGTACCAACTTTTAGAACACCCTGTATAATTTGTAGAGAAATTATTGTTTGTTGCTAATATCTATGCCGAGTAACAGTGACACGTATGACCTATGCATGACACTAAAGTTGCAAATGCTGTTTGTTTGTCGGATTATTGGTTACATTGCATTGGTGCATTATACAAATATATTAATTCATGATTTACCTTTTACTCTTTTATTCTTAACCTTCTATTTGATTTTTGAACTTTTTATATCAATTTTAAGTCCACTTGGCATTCGACCGTGCTAGGTAACGGTAAGGCCTCAAATCACGTACGGCTCACTAGTCTGGTGGAGAAAAGTGAATCTTACGAGGATCATGGCTGAACTCGAACGCCTACAAAGGTTTTGTTCTCCACTAGTAACAGAGTAGTTCAAAAGTAGCCCCTCACCAACTCTAGAACTTGCAGTAGGACTCTTTCCTCTGGATATTTTCTTTTCAAAACTTGCAGTGAAGCCCACCGGCTAAAGGTTTCCAACTTATGGCGTGAGGGACTATGTAGAGCGCGCCACTCCTATATCATGGAAACTGTGGCAATAGCCCCGTGCCTGACATTACTTCAGATGTCATAAGTAGGGAGATGGTCTTATACAGGAATTTTACAGGGAATTGTGCAGGAGATCTTGCAAAACCCCTCTAAGGCAAAGTATGCCCCCCATCTGGAATTCAGATGGCTCCCTTGCAGAAGCTTTATCTGCCGATGGGGTGTACAACAAATCTCCCAGAATGGAGCTCTGAGCTAGTATCAGACAATATTCTACAATCACTCTGGCTAAAATATGCGGCATCTCAGCTGTTGTACTCCTCTGAGTCTCACAGGCTGCTTTAAATTCCTTCGGCTCCAGAGAAACTACAGTTAAACCGGTATGAGACTATTTCAATATTCCTCAGCTTACTAACTTCACTAGCTTCAGTCTGTACATCTTAACTGGCTGCTCTTTTAGTTGCTCCCTTAAGCCTCGTTTTCAAGGTGATAGTTCCTATCATGAAAGTACTCTCATGAAAGCCAGCGCGATAGTCGTATTATGAATGTCAAATGTCTACACGTTGAAAGGGTGACAGAAGCAAGCACAGAACGCAGAACTCACAGAACAAGACTAATAAAAAGATAGCAATATGGCGGACATGGTTGCAGCGGTGACAAGCAATTTGAAGGTTTTTGCTTGACACATCATGTCATTTGTATTTAATCCACAGCTAAGCTTAAGCTCATACAGCAACTCTATAAGTCTAATTCGGCTCGAGTAAGAATTGATGGTAACCAGTCTGGTCAAACTGTAACCAGAAAAGGTGTTCGTCGGGGTTGTGAATTATCCCCGATGTTATTTAACATTCACTCTGAATTTGTGATGAGACAGGTATTGGACAACTGGAATGGCGGTACAACCACGGCATAGTAAACAACCAGCACAATAACTCAAGTTGGCGGAAATTACACGCGCATCCACACTTTTGGATGATTTTTTGTAGGAATGGTAACTGTACTTTGATACTTGTACTTCTGCACTAATATCGACTATTTTTATCTTAGATACTTTTTGAGCGATTCCAGGCTGGTATCGATACTTTTGTAGGTGTATCGGTATATAATTATTGAGGGGTGTAATTAGTTGCACAAAATTCTCTCTACGAACCAAATGCGCCTATGAGGCTAAAAAATATCGACTTGGTACCGGTATCGATGTTTTCATTTTCGCATCTCTACTCAAACTTCACAGCCGTAAAATCATCCGTAAACCCTTCCAAGGTCAAACTTTGTGGGAACCATTTTTATATAGGAAATCCTCAGAGATATGCTGGTTGTTTACTGTGCTGTGGTACAGCTATTGGCGGAAGGAAAATATCTAACCTAAGATTTGCTGACGATACAACCCCTATTGCTGCTTCTCAGGAAGAACTAGTAGCTCTATCAAACTTCTCAGAAAAACGCAGTGCACCGTATGGTCTTGGCATTAACTATAACAAGACCAAAGTTATGATCGTATATAGACAGCACGATAATCATTGAGCAATAAAGCCAGTAGGCCGTTGTGAAGTAGTTCAAAGTTTAGTTTAGTTTAGTTTTTAGTGTACCTCGGTTCTTTGATCGACAATTCGGGTAGCTGTGAAAATGAGATTCCACGCCGCATTCAACAGGCATGTGTGGCCATGACAAAGCTTACTAAAATATGACGTGACCATAACATCACTAAAGCTACCAAAATGTTGCTAGTTCAGTCTGTCGTGTCCTCCATATTTTTGTATGCCTCGGAAACTTGAACTGTTAAAGAGGCAGATCGAGCTCGCATAGATGCTATTGAAATGTGGACGTGGAGGACAATGCTGAGAGATCCTTATACCGCCCATCGAACTAACGTTTCCATACTGGATGAGCTCGGTAATCCAAAGAGACTATCCTCCATTGTGTCGACGAGGATGCTTATATTCTTGGACATACACACAGAAGCGATAATATGGAGAAACTTGTAGTTCAGGGTCATGCTTCGAGTGGGCGGCGCTGTGGCCGTTCCCCTACACGCTGGGTGGATACGACGAAACAGCCGCTGGATATGAGTATCAAAAGCGCCACTGAACTGACAGTAAATCGCGAACGATGCCGAGCTACAGTTCTCAATAATATTCGTGTCGGCAATACTCTAGCTCCGACTTGATGCATTTTGCGAGTTCACATGTCTGTTACGACATTGTGACTATGATGATGAAGCTTAAGCTTCGGTTTACGTTCCTCTATGAATTCTGGAAGAAGATTACAAAAAATTATACTATAATAGTTTGTGGCAATCCTTGTTTTCTGTAGACGATTATATGGAATCGCATTCTTGTTACGTGCATCATATTTGTATGTACATTATTCGCGTAATGTACTGGCTTAAGTTGCGTGTGTTACAAACAGTATGCACTCCAGTATGTATATACATGGAATCGTCAATATTTTTAGGTCAATGAAAGCATATTTACGGTAATGTAAAGCGGCTGTAATCCAGATGCATCGCCGCCATCATGGATAGATGTGGGGAATGACCCCAAATCAAAATACAATGTATAATATTGAGAATTAAACTAAAAATACTCGTAATAAGCCAGTACCATAAATCACCTGGACGCAATATTATTAATATTTCAAAACAAATATGCAAATCCTCTACAAATTTTTAGATATGGTATGGGGCTAGTTAGTTAAACCTATTATCTATGAGTGCACCTGAAAGTTTAGCTATGCTGAATTGGATAACGTTGTTATGGAGACGAGTGCTAATTACGATACTTTGTGATTTATCAGGATTCATTATCAATTTATTACTAATAAACCAATGGTGTAATTCCAATCCATTAAATTCAGCTTGTTCTAGCAATACATTATAAATTTTGCTCCTACTAATCGATGCGGTGCCATCGGAAAAAATGTAACATTTAACTCTAATACAGGCAGGCAAATCGTTTATATTTACTAAGAATAGGATAGGCCCTAATAGACTGCCTTAGGATACTCCGTATAGATCAAATGACCAAACCTTGATTTGTAATTTAGTCAAAACGTCGCAAAGAAACGGGAAGATTAGGAAATACATAATCAGTGAAATCAAACCAAAAGTCACATAAGCTTAAAGAAACTCTATGTTTACGTTAAAGCCAAGCGTCGGTGTCGCTGAAATAAAGCTGGATTTGCAGCAGCGTTTCTCGTGGTTTATGTATTCCGACAATCGCGTCACCGGAAATGCGGTTCGAATCAAATTATATTGTTCATCTTGTCGGAGGCATTCCACCAGGATTGTATCAGGTTTGTTTTAAATTAGATAGGTCGGTGAATCCCCCCTATAGGCTAGTCATTTTGTGTAGGCGTTCAGCAAAATCATACCCATCCAATAGTTAGTATCTTTCCTGAGACCTGTCGTGGGTGGCAATATTATTTGTAAAAATTTACAGATAAATGAACGAACTGAATAATGAGGGTAAAATCGAGAGTACAAGAGGTCCGAGCAGAAGACAGTGTTCGTGGCTGAAGAATGTGAGAGACTGGACAGGTCTAAATACAAAGACACTGCTCAGAATTACGAAAGACAGAGAACGATTTGCTGAAGTGGTAGCGAACCTTCTAGAAGAAGATGACACCTTATGGTAAAGTAAAGCGGATATTGAAATCATTCCTGGTGAACTTGTTTTTATTTTGGAATCATATATGGCGTACTTAAAGATATAAATTTCCTGTGTGGGTGCGGGTTAGAATATCTCCCATCGTATATCCTGCGTGTCGTAAAAGGCGACTAAAAGGAACCAAACTACTGTCGGTATAAGCAGTAACCTCTTCTCAACCAACAGCTTTGGGTGAGAAATTGTCCCTAAAGGCGGATGAACCAGTAGATACATCTGGTCAACGGCATGAGGATGCAGAAAGCAAATGGGAAACTACTGCATTAAAGATCTTCAGGATATCCCAAAAAAAGCTCATAAAATGAGTACATTTTACGAGTTCACAACATGCCTGTTAAGACATTGTGACTGTGATGATGATGATGAAAGGTATAAATGGAAGGAGTCGTCAGTAGCTTGTATTTCTTGAACACTTCTCTGCATAGTTCTCGGTACAGAATGCCGAATGTTGATTTGATAATTCTCTTTCGGAGAACAAAGATCCATGTTAATAATACTTCTTGTGTCGATTTTAGACCTGGATTTGTAAGGACAACAGTTAATACAAGTTAGGTTAGCTTAGGTTGATAGTGAGTTGGGTGATTGTACGTCCTTCCACTGCGACCCTATAATGTCTATTGTGGCTCATCACTATTTAG
The DNA here is from genome assembly GCA_951848785.1 of Callosobruchus maculatus. Taxonomy (NCBI): domain Eukaryota; kingdom Metazoa; phylum Arthropoda; class Insecta; order Coleoptera; family Chrysomelidae; genus Callosobruchus; species Callosobruchus maculatus. Next base: position 20,428,313 of record CATOUR010000014.1, on the reverse strand, counting down.
GGTTCACCGTAGAGTCCACACCTATTTACGTAGGTGATGGTCGTGTTAGGTAAAACTTCCTTGAAGTGGGTAGGTTCCAGAAGAGTGGATCCTAATGTCTGAAACTTAACTCTCTCCAGCACTGTGTGAGCCACTGTTTCGTCCACATAGCAGAAATGACTTTTCGATGTTTATTACAGACCGATTTTCATCAAGTGGTTTTCAGACGACAATGCCCTGTCAACAGATCCAACAGATTGCACAGATACCATTCCTCTTCCATTCTAGGTTCCTCAGAGGAAGGAGTGTAGTAGCCTTGGTGTATCTCGCCAGTGCAGGTGTGCTTTCCCCTCTACCCAATCTGAGATGGTTTCTTAGCGGTGCCTTCGGCAATGCAAGGCTCAGGTCTTATGAAAGCAGATTCAGGTCCTTTCCATGCGAGTGTACCTTCCACTCCGTTATGACATGGAACCTGTTATGTTAATCAGTTCTCTCTTGATTTTGGCACCGGTCTACGGACTTATTTATAAAGACAGCAGTTCATGTAACTGCGGTCTCCAAACTGCTAAGAAAACTTGTTGTTGATAGTTCAACCATCTCATTTTCTATATAGAGGAACCCATTGTACCTGCGTACCACCTACTTATCACTTCGCTTGTGAATTTCTGATGCAGTGTCCAATAAGGAAGAACCGGGAGACAAAAATTCAGAAACCCATCGAAGGAGCAGGACAAGTCTGGTATACGAACGGTTCGCTCACTAAGTGTGGACTCTGGTACCAGAGTTTGTTGATCCAGTTCGAGACTTCTGCTCCTAGCACGATATTACAGACAGGAATACTTGCAGCGAGTAGCACATCCACAGTTGGAAATTAAGCCACTGAGTGCTCCAAGATGGGAAAGCTCTTACCGATATATCAGCAAAATAGCAAGTCTCACTGGTGAAAGCAAGTCTAGACACACTGAAGTACATAATAACGATATGACGGATCCTTACAAGAAGGGGTTCTAAGAACGACTTCGTAGACTCTTAACAAACTAGCTCTTACAATAAAAACATACTGTATTAGTTGGACAACTAAAGTTTGGAAAAATTACCAGTCTTTTAGTGGGCGGAGTATCTCAAAGTATCTCCGACGGGCTTGGGAACTCAGAGTAGAGCCTACAGTCATAGAAGGACGATTTAGTCTTTAGTCTCCCTTTCTAGGCAGAGAGCGACTGGAAGTGCTGTGGAGGCTATAATAACGCCAGACGACACATGCACGTGTAGTGTTGGTGATCTCATGTGTACACGGTCTGTGTCACTCTGAGGCATTTGGTTATCACAGCAGTTTGGGATTTAAAACTTTGGAATCAAAGGAGCAAGAAAGGTAGGATCCAGAGCCATAGCACTAGGTTTTCCTAGAATGTTTTGGGCACTAGCCTAGTCGGTACAAAAGGTGGTCTTCCTCGCTGATTAAAGCACAACTTCGGACACCAACAATAGCTTATTTGAGTTGCTGTTTAGCGTCTTTAGGGCTTTTGATCTTCAAAAACATCGATGATATCCCTGATCTTGACACTAATGGAGTGCGCATGGAGCGCTCGTCCAACATTAAAATACTCGGCTTAACCCTAAACGAAAATCTTTCTTGGGAAGTGCATTGTATTGGCCTAAACAATACACTCAATAAAAAAGGATATCTGATAAGAACGTTGAAATTATATTCAAATATACATTCCTTAAAACAATACTACTATGGAGATATTTAATCAAGATTACAGTGGAATCCAATTTTGGGGAGCCTCTGCTCGCTGTGAGAAAGTTCTTTTGGAACAAAAAGTGATAATTCGTAACATGTTAGGGGCGCAACATATAGCAAAATCTAAACCGTTGTTTAAAAAACTAAACATTTTAACCATCATTAACCTACATATTTTAGAAGTGGCATGTCTTGTACACCAAAACAAGCAGCTTTACATTAATCCCAGTGAGCATAAGTATACTACCAGACAAAAACAATTAATTCTTCCCAAACATAGCTTAAAATTAAAGAGCGATGGTCCTACCATAATGGAAATTAAAGTTTATAACCACTTGAACAACGCGCATCTTAGAACCAAAAACCAGAAGCAATTTAGAACAGACTTGAAATACTTGCCGGCTGAAAATCCCTTGTATTCCGTAAAAGAATTTTTTGATTCACAAATTTGAATTTGAATGTGATATTGTAATATTACCTATTTTTTAATGTTGTGCTCGTTTATTTATTTTATTTATCTGTTTTGTTCTTTACCTGCATTTTGATCCTTGGATGAACTATACTATACTATACTATCCATCGCAGCAGGGTTAACTTCAAATTCAGTTGCCTAAACAGAGAATCTACCTTAACTGTACTACGAAAAGCCTCCGGCTAGCAACGGCGTATCTCCTCCTCTATTTCAAACAATATTATTTTTGCCAGGGGATCCAACGTAAAAGAAACACGACGCTCTGCCGTCGCTCATCTGCAACGTATATCAGCATACATATAAAAAGGATTCCGGAATTAGCTTTTTAAATATCCCGAAAGAAGTTGCTTTTATTTTCTGGTTTCATGAATAAATATGAATACGTTACCGGGCCTGTCTGAAGATAGTGTCGCATATGACGTCGACATATTAAATGGCAAACGTATACTCAGACAGGCTTAGTTCCTGAAACTAAAGCTAAAGCAGTAAGAAACAATATGACAGAGGTTGGTACCTACAGCTCAAGGCAGATTGGCAGGATCATATTAAGCTTCGACAACACTTAAACGTTACTTGTACCATGTCCACTGTGTATAGAAGTAGCGCGAGTATAACGAATCTACCCCAAATGGTTCATTTTAACTAAGATAATTTTTTTTTGGATTTAGCCACCATTACAGAAGGAACCTCTAAATTATTTGAAAATGTAACGAAAAAACCAATCCTACGAAAATTCTGCCTTGGCACATACATTATTTTGCTGGATATTTGGGTCGCTGTGAACTAAAAAGACAGTAGGAGGTGTTATATAAAGTCTTCGTTGTTTTAAAGTTATACATTATCTAAGCTTTAACCTCGTTAAAAATCCAACGACTTTGATCTTGTCGACCACTTCAGTTGTTTTTCAACTACCAGCGAAGAGCTTACGTCCTAACTGTTTAATCGTGTTTGTCACACACTCAAGACAGTATGTGTTCCAGAATAAAACTACGTACGCGCTGCATTACCAATCAAAAAATTGCAATAACATAATCTCCTAAAGTGTTCCATAGTTTTGTTAAGGGATGCTGAGCGAAAATAAGTTTTTCAAATGCCTTAAAAGGGCGAATGTGACGATATCCGGCGTTACGTTATCCTTACAATGTACAAATATAACTGAAAAATGTTTATCGTTAGGTCAATTCCTAATAGCCTCCCCATATGCGACTAACATAAACAGGCATTCTTTCCCAAAGAAACACAACCCAATCACTGGAATAGACCCTTTTGGTGACCCAGAAGAAGCAGGTTAAAACAAGGGTCTGTAATGCTACATTTTATCAAAAAACGTCTAGATCAGTGGAAAAATTTGACACCCTCCCTACATCATTGCAGAAGGTGCTCGCAATCGTTGATGCTGTTATTGCTCAAGTTCTTCATAGTTGCTTTGAGAGGTCTTTCTTTATTTCACCTACATTTATTTCCTATCACAAAATACAGTGTACAGTGTTATAGTATTCAAAATATATAATAGAAGAAAAAAGATAACAATCAATATAACGTAAACATATGAATGTATTTTACCATTAGTTAATTCACAAATACTGCATGTGCAAGCATCATGTCTTTGTTCTAAAATTTTTAATCAATGGCCAATAAGGGCACACGCTGTAGGCAATTTGACTGTCCAGCTATGCACGAACGCTCACTTATAACCGATATCGTAGATTGAGGAAACTATAGCAACAAGTAGAAAATAGATTTATGCATTCATAATCAGATAAAATCTGAAATCAACTAGCTTTAATACCTCAGTGGTTAAATATAGTTTCTTCCATGGCTTTCCTTAGTGAATGATCCATCTCTAGCAAAAGTACAACATGCAAAATTTTATGTCCCTTATATAGCATTTATCAATTATAGCCTATATCGTAGATTGAATAAACTATAGCAACAAGAAGAAAAAAATATTTCGTGTAAATAATCAGATAGAATCCTAAACCAACCAGCTTTTAAACCTCAATGGTTAACCTATAGCGTTTTTCACTGGTTGCACTCGGGCTGCACTGGATTTCTGTTTTGCATTTCACTGGCAGTTCCAATGCAAAGTTTTTCAAGTGCACTTATTTCACTGGCATTTCTGCAGCCGGATAATTAGCAATTAGATGGAAACTATTGAACAGTTTCCAGACAAACGAGTAGGCAGTATATAACTATATGCAAGGATTGTTGTCAAGACGAGTTATTGTTTCTTGATGTGTATTCCGCTAGAAGAACACAGTGCAAAGGTGTTACCCTAGGTGAACTTCTTGAGCATCCTGCCCTCGCACGCAGTGCACTAAAATGTGCCTAGTGAAAAACCGAGTGAAAAACGCTATTAGTTTACCTTTTCTTAGTGAATGACCCATCTCTAGCAAAACTGCGAAATTTGCGAAATTTTATTTCCCTTCAGAAAATAATGGGGCATTAATACTGGGGCGTAGGAAATAAAAATTTTGGCTGGGAAGCATTCGGATGCAAATAAGTATGCACCGAGGGCCGAAGCTGGGGTGAAGTTTTATGAATTTCGCGAAAATGCAAATTTCTTGTTGCACTGACAGCTGCAATCTGATGCCTCCGCTACGTTCCGGAAACTTTTAAGATATGTAGGTCGTGTATCTGCTCCGGCATCTTCGAGCGTTATTACGTTACCTACAATGTAAGCACCAGTGGCGCAGCATTTTCAAACGGTATTGTATGCGTCAGAAGTATAAGAACAGTTTACATTTGTTGTCCTCATACCGAGTGCCGATACTACAAAGGATCCCTTAATCCTTCAAAAGAAGATCGACGAGTGCGGTGACCGTTTGCCTTTCGGCATGTTTTATTACCCTGGCGATAAAGCTGGCACGTTCATTAGTGTAGTCAAAATTGTATATGTCTGCGTATAATCAGATATTAATGTACAGTAAATAGATCAATTTATTTTGTTTTTATGTATTACCCCGTGTATTACAAATTGGTATTTTCGATTATTTTGATCTCCTATGACTTTCTGAGTTGTTATAATATATATTTTGTATAGATAACTACGGTTTTATCATTACTCTGGTCTACATAATATCGTAACTGCACCATAGAAGTGTCGACACTGATTGAAGCCTGAAAAAAATGTAAACAGTTCATATACATATATCTGACTTCCACAATATCTATCATCATTGCCTAAATAGTTCTACAGAGAAACCATCATTGTTTATGGCAAGTGCTGTCCACTTCAGTTTGTATGTGGCAAATGCTTGACCTTGACGCCTTCAGTAGGATCAAACTTCAGCGCTCATACCGCTTAGATTCTCCAACTTCTTCCAAGATTCTATAACTCTATTCTTTAATGCCCAGCTTGTGTCTCCTTCAGTTTTCTCTATAGCTCTAGAGAAGTTGCTTGCAGCCTTTCTCTTGGATAGGCTATCATAGAATTTAATCATCAAGCCAGTAAAATATCTAAACCAGCTCTTGAAATAGCTAGGTCAGAAGGTTAACTAAACAGTGGTTACTAATGCAACACTCTATCACGGCCTTTCCGCCAAGCTCTTGAAGTCCTACAAAGGCCTGTAACTAGACACCAGGACCAAGTGGGACTGTTGGAAGTCCTGTTGACATTTCGTAATGATTTCAGATGACACTTGCATATAATAGGAGTCTATTAGTAACATTCCTTTAAAGGCATGTAATAATGTAAAACTTTTGGGCATATTTTATACATAAAAGTATTCCTTGAAAAGGAATTCTGCTACCCAATTAAAACTGAATAATAACGTATTATTTAAATTAGACAAACTGCAGAATTTTTTATGCCCTATTATTTTTTTATTCTGAAATATCGTAGTGCTCTTACTTCAGCGGTCGCCGTTGTAACTAAGTACGTTTTTAACGTTCATCTCATTCAAAGTAGGGACTTTTTGTTAAGATGAGGGTTCACTTAGTTTTCTTAGTTAAGAGATGACATCTTATCTACGCCACTGCTTAAGGGGTAAAAATGGAATGCGGAATTTTCTTGAGGAAGGCACGGGGCATCAAGGTGGTTCTTAATCTCCTTTACATTTAATATGAGTTATGCATATTTCATGAGACGAGTGCACCGATTTCGGTAAGAAGCTCAGGCTGTACAGCAAAACCAGCTACATTATGGTTCAGATATGAAAGACGATATAGCTTCGGTATACTGCAAAAGGTGACCAAGTCAAAAAGACTAGTTCCTCGCAAATTGCTGTTGAAAAAATATTACATTAACAAATCACTCAACGCGTTTTTTATAAAACAAAAAACTCATAAGCTATTATTATATATTGGTTATAATATTATAGACAAAAAGTTCGATGACCTTATCTTCAACAACTAAGAATGGATTATACTATACGTTTCTGACTTGGTTACGCTTGATTTTGAATAAATGTATTAACACTGACTTGGTCCAAATTAATTTTATTTTTCTTGAGATAATATACATAATCAAGCATATCTTAAGCTAGAAGTCTGGTTTGGATTAAGAACAGTTTGGTTACGGAGCATTGTTTTTCTTGTTCCTGTCTACAGGTAGGAATCTTATACCAGCTTTGACAGTCAAGATTGTCACTTTTACGTGATATGTCTTACAATGTAGAAATTAATGATTAAGGCAAGTTGGTCAATTTTACCTCCTACTTTATTAGTTCTACGGAAAATACCAGCTGTCAACTAAAGTGGCAAAAACGTTTGAGTATTGACTTGGGAAAGTTTTCCGGAAAGAGACAAAATTATTAAAGTAGTAAAGTGTAAACCAAACTTGCCGAATAACAAAGCACTGTAATATCAAATAGGGGATTTTAAAAAAGGCATTAAACTATGTATTTCCATATTACGGACACTAAAACTTGTAATGACGCAGTTAGCTTACAAATTATGCTTCACTAAAACTTATGGTCTTTTCACCCCGTAGTATGGCTATGAAAGCAGCGAACAGTAGTAAAAGCAAAGGACGATTAAAAGAATGCCCGCAGTTAAAATTAGTTTATCTCTGAATAGAATAGTCCTACTTGGTATAGCAATGACGAGCTGAAATGACAAAACCAGGCAAATATCAGTTTTGACATATTCCCAAAGTTAAAAAAGACATCTCATAGAATATGGAACATGACATACGATACATACAAGAGTTGCTACATCTTTTCAAATACCATTACATTCGCACAATAAAAAACATTTGTCCTACATCCTGTGTACTCTTTTATTTTCTACATATTTAAAAAAAATTATTTTTTCTGATCAAATATTCTCGTTACCTACCCAAATGCCGCAATTTCCGAGTGGCAGCTAAATTTACATTATATCCACGGAAGATAAATTGAAACACTAACTTCAGAAAACATAATGAGAAGGCGGGTACAGCAGATGGTCAAAGTGTTGTCCGTTTACTTGATACAGCAAGCCATGCAATCCTTGACAGTTCGCAGTACATTAGGCAATATTTCTGACTGCTTAGCTCTTTTTATCTCTATTAACTTGGGCGGATACAATGAAAATTTAGTTTTAGCACCTTCTCCCACTAGTGGATCGGAAAATTGGTCCCACTGCATGGCCCCCACATTACCCCGACTTGATATCACTCGATTTCCATATACAGGGACGTGCAGAAAAGCTTGTTTACGAGTAGAACGACCTATTTGCAGATTTCGTCACAATGTGAGGAAAGATGTGGATCCGCATCATTACGATCGAAAGCCGACGATGATGCAGGACAAATATTAGAAGCAGAGGAGCGCACTTCTTAGAAAACTTGTAGCTTTGTAATTACAAAAATAAAATAATAATTTTTGCCTTGATCGCACTTACGCCTACTGTTATTAGTGTTGACAAAACGTTTGAGCTAAGTGATGCATGTAGCATACCATTGTAAACAGTAATAAGTAGAGAAGTTCTTAAAAGCGATTGAACAACTTTATCGCATTTATTAACCTCCCTATTTCTCTAGCATAGCAATGCTAGCTCACATCTACTTATTTCGGTAGTATTTGTCACTAGGAATTATTACCTCACTTAAAAAATGATGTTGTACAGATCAGAAACGCCCAAAGAATAAGTTTAATAAAGTTTAATAAAACCTTTAAAAATAGATACAGAAGAGAAAATGTCAATTTTTAAAAATCCTTATAAGTATTACCAAAAACAATGAAAAAAAAAACAGTTGCACATATTTTTATCTTGCCCTGCCTTCCAGATACCCAGGCATACGTTACAGATTGGAACGGATCTTCAGTGTTATAACCCAGGAGTTGAAAATCTCCTGCTTTTTGTCCGAAATACCTGAATACAGTCGTCGCTGCTTAAGCAACAAAAAAAACTACCTACTCTAAAGGTGGATGCAGGTAACTACCACAGAGAGGTTTTAATGAGCACGCCAGATCTTTGGAGAGTCTCAAATTTCAACGCAGAAGGTTTTATGATGTTTTCGCCTAACAAGGGTGATATAAAAATCTCCCTATTGAAAAAAGGATGGCCACTCCGTAAAACTCCCCAATATTAATGACCTGGATAGGCACTCATCCAGGCAACAACTTTACGGTCTGGCGGCCGCTCAACATGTGAAAGCAGCTCCCAAAGGGTCCGGGGCGCGATCTTGGCGCTCGCGTTGAACTTCCTTCCTCTTTCGTCGTTGCATGCACTTCCTCTCGCCCTCCGAACTCCCCCTTTGTCTACTGTTCATTAGCGTGGCCTCAGTTAGTTTGCTGATATTTCGGTGGAATGTTCATATCCATAATATGAGTAAACCGTTATGCTGCCCAGAAGGCACATCCGAAACTACAAAGGGTCACATAATGACTATGAATAAACTAAAAATCTAAGCAAAGCATCGTCGCGTTTTAGCGAATAGCAATACGTAGTTTAAAGGGCCGTTCCTATAGCTTAGAAAATTGCTTCTACAAAATCCCTTTAAAGAAATATCTTCCACAACCTCTTCATGGAAAATGAAGACATTTCTTACAATAACGTTTCATGGTTTCTCTAAGTCAGCGATAGAAACAATATGACATTGAAATTTCCCGTATGACCAAAGTCAAGGTTGAATTTGACGTCTCTGGATTGCACTTTCCATTTTAAACAACTTTCTGTTGGCTTATTTCTCATAAAGAATACAATACAATACAAAAATGTATTTATTCAATATAAGCAAATAATAAATAATTCTTCTTTTTCATACTCATAAATACACTGGACAGCCACATAAGGGTCACAGCCCTTGTTTGTGGGAAAAAAACATCAACAGAATATGACCGAAAAAAATAATAAAGAAAAAGTGCTATACCGCACCGCCGAACATTTGGCGGATATACTAAAGCCAAGTACTTGGCTGTATCCCCACTATAAACAAAAATTAAGGCTTTCATAGCTTCTACCTCAATCCTTAACCAGCATGATCAGATGTTTTAACAGTAGCGACATACATACAAATAAAAAATGGAGTCAGGTTGATTGACTCAATACTTTCCACACATGCAGTGATACCCGCCCACTCAGAAAAAAAGCATCCAACACAAGAACTGTCGCAAATAGTATCTTGCAACCCTCTATACACTATAACTATAACTAAAATGGCACACCGATATTTAAAGACATATATTACCAGTATCAATCTTTAAAGGGCAATCAAAAGTGTTTCCAACCAAATTATCTGAGACCCCATCCTACCTTGGCTCATTTTAACTACTCAAGCAAAAAGTAGTACTCTGATAAAGTATATTGTCATTCTTTTACAGAACAACGGAAAACCCACTACAAATACAACAAATTTCTCATTTCACAACACCCCACGCCTAGAAACACAATTTCATCACAATCCATGCAACGGTTACTGAGATTACGAGGTTAGAAAAACTCCAGCAGACTGACAGACCAACATAATTAGGTGACGTGGATTTTCGTTATGTAGATATCTCAGAACGCCCAAAAAGAGTATCATCACAGAATCGAACATTTTCGCGATCACAATGCTTTCCACCTATCGATGTATCGAAAGCATTGATTAACACATTTTACGTTAATCAATGGTAAAAGGTAGCGTTTTCACTGTTACTGACTAGCTTATAAAATTTTAAAAACATATAAAAGGGATTATGCTTCTATATGTATTGCTAACTGGAGAAGTCACCAAAAGAAAAAGTGTGAGGTTAAGCATAATAATATACTTATGACAAAACCGAATGCATAGGACTGGAACTTCTGAATGAAGTCCAAAATTATGTCCTAAAAATAATATTTAGAAAACAAAAGCATTTTTCAACTGACGAGTTATATGATCGAAATGTATTAAGTGTTACTATGTTATACTTCTACAGTAGTTGTCACTTCTTGCACAAAGGTAAACGTTTATAAACAATAGTTTTACACACAAACCAAACCAGGCAAATAACAAACAGCAATTTATTGGTTCCTTTCTATGAAAGAGATGGCAAAAAGGGATTTATAACAAGTTTGGATCCCAGAATTTATAATTTTTTCAATTAACGTAATGAATCTCTGTATAAAACATTTTCTGGATAGTGTTAGCTAGTCATCTATTATTTGAAGCTACAAAAGGAATATGGACAAAACAGTTCGATGTTGCCAAGTTTATTTATAAAAGAGCAAAATTAACGGTGACAGCAATTTAAGATATTTTTATAGCTACTTTAATATAGTTTTTAATGTATTTTTATTTAATAACTGATATTTTGATATATTCCTTAATGTATTTTTATTGAATAACCGATATTTCTCAATCTGCCTGTTATAAAATGTACATATTTTCTGAAGATATCATCAACTTTAGGTGAATCGGCAACAACTCACGAATCCTGTCATCCAACCTCTTGTCAGGGAACCTTATTGGTTGAGGATCTGCTACCATGCCGTTGCCATGGAGATTAAATCTTGCTATTGGCCGCCCTGCCACCAACTTTATGTTCCTGTCTCTCTCTCTCTGTCTGGAAATATCGAAATACCAGTGGCGTCTTTTATGTCGTTTATAATCTTTCTACAGATTGTCCCAAACTATTTGAATATCTGTTTTGTCGAGTTTATTGTCTTGTCAGCTTGTTAGGTACACTGTTTTTTGTCGTTATTATTGTTATTATCTTATTTAAAAATGAACATTTATACAAAAGAAAAGACGCTTCATAGCCCTGAAGTATTCACGTAAAATCCGCATGCCTATGGCAATTTTATGAATGAGATCGGCCATGTTTTTTTACAACTATGCCCATCTCACCGATGCCTTGTAGCTCCAGAACTGATATAACAATTACAAAACGCTTTTTGGTCTGATCCCTTTTGCCCAATTTTTTTCGTGTAATCATTATCCTTTTTTTAAAGTAATGCATGGAAGTTGTGAAAGGTAATCTTTTTGTTTTAGTGTGAAAAAAATCAAAATTTTTATAGCGATATGAGACTTATTTACCATTTAAGATTTGCAAATAAAGATTGTTTGTGATCTAGGTGAAGGTCAAGTTTAAAAACGCTAGTGTTAGCGACACATCGCCCTCTTTGTACTGAGGTATAGAATAAAGTTGGTTTATCACTATTATTATCTATTTTGTGTTACATATTTCACTCGAAATGTATCCATTATTGTAACGGTTGTATACTAGATATTTTTTATTTGAATAAGTTTGAATTTGATTTTGAATAGTAGCTTTTTCTATTGAGTACATAATAATATTTTGTGAGATACGGTTTCCAAAGTAAGAGGGTTGCTCTATATCTCCGTCAATTCACAAGTACACAGACAGCTCTTTCACGTTTATTAGCGATGATCAGTGCACCATAGGTCGATTGACGGCGACATGTAAAGTAAAGCATGTGAGAGTAGGCGGCCTGTGCGCCATCTGGTACTCGAAGGTACCAGCAAGCCAAAAAAAGTCGCTGCTAAACAGCAGCAAACTTCTTGGTGGAACGTAAAGGCGCGTTCGCTTGGCCTGACCAGATAGGCGCGCTTCTATGCCAACTACGTCGATATACGGGGGATGTTCTATGTAGGTATATCTCCGTCAATCCACCATTACGCAGACGCTTATTAGCGCTCATCAGTGCGCTATAGGTCGATTGACGGAGATAGAGAGCAACCAAAGCCTTTGTTATGAGTAACACCGTCAATACAGCATACGGCAAGTCATCCTACTGAGCAGCTCGCGTCGCTCGAGCAATAAAAATGGAAGCTATGACACAATTTATATTTGCTATAGAAACCTCCATAACACTTGTTAAGGGTTCATTTAAAAAATGTAATATACGCATTATAAAAGTGCTTCATATGTGGAGATTATTAGTCAGAGTATCTCAGCAAATCAGTATCCTCCATTGTTGTCATATCCGCGCTGCGAATGAGAGTTTCTGCATTTCGTATTCTGAGGGAACAATGCGCATCGTCAGGAACCGGAAAAGCGTATCATGGAATTAAGAGGCGGCTGTAAAGAGTTTACGTGTGGAAAATCGCCCTGTTACTCCCTCTCGCATCGAGCTCCGATGCGCCATGCAACATTTGCCTCGGTAATTCTTACATAAATCATGTTGAATACCACCTCACGCGGTTATCCGAAAACGCTTTTCTTTTACGACTCTATGCATTCCGTGAAATACTTACCAAATATGTCCGTGTAAGGTTCGTGATATTTTATATTTTATTTTATTTGCGTAGCTTCTTCAGTTCACAGGATTCTTCTCAATAATACATCTAATTTTGGTGTAACTGGTAATCTTCTATTTCTAATAAAATCTTACTTATCTCCAAGAGTTTCATCTGTGTCATGCTATTGCCCACACGTCGGGCTCCTAAATCAAGGTGCTACTAGAAACTGCCGCAAAAAACCAACTGCAAGCGGGATTCGAACCCGCGCCTCCAATATTCTAGTCTGGCGATCAGCTGCCATGGCAGTCATGGTGATCCACCCGGTGAAGCGATCCCGAGAAGCATCGAATTCTTTTCACGCAGAATGAGGTCCGAATTCAAAGTGGAAACAAATGTCTCTATGCACTAAGACCAGTTTTAGCCGAAAAACATCTCGCGAAGAACAAAAATCATAATTTACAAAACCGTCATACGACCTACTGTTATGTACGCTAGCGAAACCTGGTCTCTGACCAAGGATAATGAACGAAAATTAAAAGTCTTTGAGAGAAAAGTTATATGCAGGATTTTCGGGCCGCTGCGAGACCCAGTACCACAACAACATCGAATAAGAACTAATCAAGAGATATCAGAGTTATACAAAGATCCAAATATTGTGCAGGAGATAAAGGCAAGAGGGCTACAATGGGCAGGGCATGTGCAAAGACAGCCCGACTCGAGGATGGTTAAATTGGCTTGGGAAGGAGCACCACTGGGACGAAGACCTTTGGGGCGCCCTAGAATGAGGTGGCGCGATAACATAAAAGCGGACCTAAGAACCATCGGTATACAATATGACCCAGCATTGATGGAAGACCGCAAAAATGGAGGAGAATGGTACAGTCAGCCAAGACCCACCCCGGGTTGTAGAGCCATGGAGTTAGTAAGTAAGACTGACAATTGCACCCCCGCGATCTTCTGGTGGCACCTTAATTTGAGAACCAGATATGCGGGGAATAGCATGAAACATGGTACAACATTTATTCCTTACTCAGAGTTGTGTGTGCTGGCCCGACCTGGTGACACCTATGGTTGGACGTGGTCAGAGATCAATGCTGATCCAACAGATTTCCTCGATGCACGGATACGAGCCGCTCCGTATTACCTGAAGATACACCAGAGCATACCAAAGTCATATGCGAGTGGTAGGTGGCATGGAGAGCTAAATTACAGTCATTATCATTTTTGAAACAACCTAAGCGCGCAAAACCTGATCAGAGAAATGGTTGTCTCAACAGACATAAATCGATCACAGTAAAGTCCTTCGTGAGCCGAGTCATGGGCAAAAAGAGACAGGTTGGAGTAGGTGGCTTCCAGCTAATGAGATGGAGAACCTAGGAACATAGGTTATTAAACTCCTAATCCCCGCAACGAAAGAAGAGAAAACATGGACAGCAAGTTAAGACGTAAATACAGCCCGTCGCGTTTAAGTTGCGTCAATCCTTTGTCAGTTCAGAGGTAAAGTGAGGTGGAGGAGATGGGAGATGTAAGGATAGAAGGATAGAAGGAACATGGTGGCATGTCGGACGGATATGGTTGCGTCCATTGAATATGACATCAGAGGACTTAAGCTGGTCAACGCAGGCAGACTCTCTCTCACAGCTCCGAGTATACGAGTGCTTGTTTCTTTGCGATCAAGCGAATTTGCAAAACTATCTATAATACAAAAAAAGTACTACTACTATTTGAAATGACAATCAAAAATAATTTTAATGCCACACTTGATCAGTCACAAGAATTGAGATCCTTTAATCTCTACACTGTGTAACAGTACTGATTTGCAAAAACTACTACAGAACAGATGTATGAGATTTTTGTTGAATTGCAGTATATATACCAGTGTAGTGCGTATGCAGCAGGTATTACAGCGGAATCCTATTCAATTGTACATTAATATAGAAGCATGCTGTTTATATATTTACACAATATGTTACCACAATATCTAACCATCAACTTACAGTATCGATATAATATACATGGCCATAACACACGGCAAAAAGAACATGTACACATATATCCCAGCCTCAGAGTAACAACTGAATATAGAGGTAGTAAACAACTAATTCTAGTAGGCCAACATTTTTTTTTACGTTCTCATATTGGCCACAAGATACGGCAATTATAATTGTTTAACATCGTCTTTATTATATAGTATCCAGAAGTATTCCATTCTATGTTAAAAAAGACGGTATTTTGATGGTTCAGGGACGATTACAGCAAAATCAATAGACATGTTGACCTCTACTGCGTTACTGCATATTTCTTCATCATAAACGCAAATTCTGTCTTTCATAAATTTTGAGGAGCTGGCAACGCCTACGTAATTTTCCTGCGATTTGTTTACGGTAAACTCCGACTGTCAAACGTTTGTTTTGTTTGTGCGTCTTTTATGCTTGATCAGTAAAATCGCATTCGCTATCTGTTGGTAACTGTAGTGAAGCTTTACGGACCTGCTGTGCTATATTCGAGTGGAGTTTAACAGTTTTTCGAGATGGGACAGTGCAGAGCAGTGTTTGTTACATGGGTTACATAGGAAGAATTTTCAGATTGGTTAGCAATGTTTGGAAGCTGAAGTGTCAAAGGATGATGGCTTTGAGCACGCCAAGCTGAAGTGGCTTGTTTACTACCTCTATGTTCGGTTGTTACTCTGAGATCCCAGCAAGCTGATGTGAGATGAATTGTCAGATTATTTGAAAACAGCTCCAAGTCTAAGGGTATTCAAGGAGCGATTATTTGAGTTACTTAATCAAAAGTAATTATACTTAGGATACTTCAACGTGTTTCCTCTTGTGTTTTTTAATGTCCAGATATAGTTTATATTACATGTATAAATAGCGGTATTGTTTACATAAGTAAATTATTTTTTATTTTTGAACAGTGTCATGATGATATTTTCATATGATATTTTTAGCATTTAAGTGTATTTAATATAGTTAGTTCTAAAGTTATGAGTACCATTATGCTAATAATAATAAAGACCTACTACTACTGCTACTATTCAAGAAACGAAGAATGTGGAAGGCTGCAGAAGGTTCGTTTCACTCCAGGCGAAAGACAAAACGGATTTAACTCCAAAACTGAATAGAAGCCATGATCATTCAACGGATAGGATAAATGCAATAGGTTAGCTAAATTATCGTATGTGTATATGCCTATACCTCATACAAGCATTGCTTTCGAGGTGTCGATATTTGTAAGTCATTAGAGATACAAATACATTGAATTGAATTGAATTGAATCGAAGTCTGCTCAGGTTAAATATATCCCGATTTAACTCCAAGACGGTCCTGTATGAACTACCGTAAACTTTCGGCGATAGCATGCCGTTCCCCGTTCCCCTTTTTCCATTTGCATCCTTCTGCGGCTGTACATAAAACGACTTCGGAGTCTAGGAAAGCCCGGGAGCTGGGAGTATACAACAGCAGAAGTAGAAATAGCTATCTGTTTCCTTATTGCTTTGATGCACTTAAGGTGGAGGCTTTGTGCTACTGGTACACCTACTTACGTAAATTGGAAAGAAGCCTATAGTCGCTCTGTTTACTATTTTATATCCCAGGCACTGATGTTTCCGGAAATCTTCACCCACTTCCTTACAATACTGCTTGCCAGACAAAGCAGCATATACAATGTAGTAGATATGTGATAGGATTAGCGGAAAAATCCAGTAACTTCACCTTTTCGAATGCTCTTAGTGACTTTAAATTTATATTTTAAGCTATTCGGAACTACGGCTGATAAAAAATAAATAAATATAATTTATAATATATAAGCAATACAATATAGAGTCAGAGAGATGCCAGACTTACTGTAACTACTCGCTTCCCATTTTGGAGCTTGTGCAGACAAACAAGCTCGACATAGTTTTCCTCGATCACCAGCACAAAAAGATCTTCGTTATAGAGTTTTCGGCTTTTACCGAGTTGAACATCGTCTCTGAGGAGGAGAAAAAGCAGACCAAATATCAGGAGTTGCACGGATAACTTCGCAGGCTCTGGCCACACTACATTGTAAGGCTGCGTTTCCACCAGAGATGTGCTAGGAAAATGAGCGCAGCGAGGATGTGTAGCGGAGCTGTGAAATGGTGTGTAGATGACCGTTGCGAGGATGTGTAGTGGGCTTTTTTCAAATTCTTCTTTTGTTCGCCTACATCCACAGCACACATCCTTCGTAACACATCCCTAGTACATATCCCTCGCCAACTTGTTTTGTACGTGAAAAACCCTTGCTCCACCAGCGCTGTGCTGAGGCGAGGTTATTAATGCGATTTGGCGTTCAGAAAACACATTCCTCGTAACACATCCTCGCGCATCTCTGATGGAAACGCAGCCTTAGTCTGGTTATTGAATCCCTAGGTGGAATGAGGAATCCACTGCGTAAAATACCGGTGTGCCGTGTGGCGGCTCACAACTTAGCCGCCAGAATGCAGAAAACAGTTATCCTTGGGTCCCTTCGTCTACTTAGGGCGCACCGAGGGGCGCACGATTCGCGGTCCCAGTGATTACTCACCTCACGATGTGAGGAATAGTCACTGAGTACTGGAACACCAGTCATTATTGTTATATAATTAATCATTACTTGCCATTATCGTTATAAGTTCCAAAAGCCGGCCATTTTGTAACATTCACGTTATTGAATTATTTTGTATTAAAACACCAAATATTTATGGTTATTGAAGTCAACCAAGAAATCACGACAAGGAACGAGTTCATCCACCTCATCCAAGTTTCATGAAAATCTGCCAGTTTTAGGATTTACAAATTTAAAATTAACAAGGATAAACAGAAAGTGGCTCCTGCACTTGCCTAATCGATATGACGAAAATCTGAGCAAAATGCTAAACATAGACTATGTACGACCTAATGCACAAGCTCAGATTTACTTTTTTCATTCTATATCTCGCTTCATTTCCAGTTTTCTGAAGAAAGTTATTTAAAAAAGATGTTTATTTTTACGACCTGTATATGTTGGAGACCGATGCCGAATTTGGCCCGAGGCCGAAATAATTAGACATTTAGTGATCTGCCCAAACTAGATTTGCCAGATGCCGAAACAATGATACAGATAGGCATAAGGGCAACGTATTTTCGCTATGTTGCGAAATGCGCATTTCCGCATTACGCCGTTGCCAAAGTTTACGGAATTCATATAAGTTGGATCACTCTCCGTCGGCACTTTGAAGAACTCACATCAAAGCGATGCCGCGGCCGCACGCGCCAGTTAGTTTTTGCGTTTGTTTTTGCCCAAGTACGAGGCTCTTTTAGCGGGGACTTGCTAGCGCCTGGTTTTTACGTATATACGAGGGTCATTGAAAGACTAGGTATTGACAGCCGATTTAGACATACAAATACAAATATAACATTTATTTCGCTAATAAATAATGAATCTTAAATGATTTCACATATTGTAGCTATTTCGTAGATAATTAAAAATTGGTTCAAAGGTGCTGTAGTATTTTTACCTTAATGCTTTGTTTATTTGGCTTATTTTTGAGATCACAGCTTAAACAATTTATGGTATAGTACATACAAACTCATATGTACAATTTTAAAAGATAATCATGTGGAAATGCTTTACATGGATGCGAATAAATTGTTCTTGACATTTTGCTTTTCAGTGTCATTCTAATTGCTACCTACTGTAGAAACTACTACTAAACTACTAAACTTTTAAAGTTATCAATAAAAATATTTGCGAGCTCTAAACTATAATTTAGAATGTCCCTGGGTGGTATGGTAAGACCACCGAATGAATATTTTGTCTCACTATACGCCTTTAGCGTCATACAATTCTTTAAGTACCTGCGTGTTAGTTTGTTGGAATTGTTTTATCGGGAGGAACACAGAAAGGGACAAATGTACAGGGTGTCTCATTGATAATTTTGAATCGAATGTCACGTGACTAAAAACAAATAGCTCATTGGGTAGTACAATGACACAAAAAGACACAACATCTGCTCTAATTTACATCCCCACAATTATAATTCTCTACTATTTGTATTTACATCCTCTACATTTCAAGGTTTACCACAAAATATAAGGATGGATCTGGTTGCTATTTTCCATCCGTTAATAAATGTAATTGATAAAATCAAACTTCTAAGAATATTATCTATCTCCTGCAAACAAATCCGACATAAAAAAAATCCGATATTTTTGAGACACTGTATACACCTCGCGTTAAACATGTTCAACCTCTACTTTGTGCCGCCCCGTATCTCCCGGCTGACGTCGGTACACTGCTACCGGTGTACCGGGCAGACGGAGCAAGGGGCAGGTCGTTTTGATATTTTTGCGGAGTGATCCAACTTATGCGTATTCCGTAAACTTTGCGGTTGCCAATCAAGACATAAATAAACAACCTCACCTCAATTTATTATTTTTATTTGTTCCGACAAGGAGTATTCGAAAGACATTATTACATTTTATCTTCCTTATTACACATTTGCATTTTTTGTTACCATATTGTTTACTACGACAGTTGCATCGAATAAAACCTTGAAAATGATCAGATTCCTTTGCGCCAATTCTCCCCAAACTGAATTTTGTATTAATTGATATATCTGATGTTAAAGTATTAACTTGGGAAAGCCAACATAAAAAACTATTTGAAAAATATAAGTCCAACTGTATTATTGATATTGATTTATTTCTTGCGTATTGTTTCTTAAAACGCCGGTTGATCTAAGTTGGTACAAGCCACAGCATAGTAAACAATCAGCATAATATCTCTGAGGATTTTCTATATAAAAAGGGTTCCCACAAGATTTGACCTTGGGAGGATTTATGGATGATTTTACGGCTGTGAAGTTTGGGTAGAGATGCGAAAATGAAAATATCGATACCGGTACCAACTCGATGTTTTTTAGCCTCATAGGCGCGTTTGGTTCGTACAGAGGATTTTGTGCAATTGATTACACCCCTCAATAATTATATAATTATTTTCGATACAAAAGTAGCGATACCAGCTTGGAATCGCTCAAAAAGTATCAAAAATAAAAATAGTCGATATTAGTGCACAAGTACAGGTATCGAAGTATCGTTACCATCCCTACAAAAGTCATCCAAAAGTGGGGATGCGTGTGTAATCTCCGCCAACTTGAGCTATTGTGCTGATTGTTTACTATGCTGTGCTGCGAACCATCTTTTTTTGATGAAACACCTGCCAAAGTATTACGAGGAGCTAAGCGTCCTCTGTCCACATCAGGATTTAGGTTTATTATGTTTCGATCGACGTGGCTAAATTCGGTTGGTCATTTGCCGAATCGCTCGTTTCGGCATCTGGCAACTTCAATATTGCCGAATCGCGATGTGTCTAATTAAACGAAAATTATCAACTTAGGGCTCACCCTGTATAAGAAATATTTATTGTCACCCCAGTTGAGTCAGTTTTTAATTATATTCCTGGGTATATTGTTTAGGAATGGCATTTGGCCAGACATCGCTGTTCCACTACAGTCTTACATTGTATCTATAGTAAGAAAAATTATACCTACATTTGAATATCAGTACAGTGAGAGTGAGATTGAAATAAAGATGCTACGTAAAACTTGCGACATCGACATTCACCTCGAAAAAGTTGACTCGTCCCAAACTGCGGATTTTAAAACTTCCACAGGTTACTGAAATCGATTCTTATAATCGCCTGCCCATTGTGGTATGCTAATTTCGACACAAATGTTGGAATAAAATGAAAAATGTAAAAAACACTGGATATGCAAAGTTCTTGTTTCATTTCACGCATTCCATTCATAACCTTTTGCACGTAACTGTAATTCTGAACCGTTATCGTGCACACACATTAATCAAAATAAAAAATGGTATGCTAGGAACATCACGAAATGCTGTGGGGTAGGTTCGAGTAATCCATGGGGATTTTATGACATCAAGAGTCAAGGTTAATTAAGACAAACGGCAATAATACGAGTGAATTAGATTTAAAATGGGTCTACGAGTACAGTCTGTCATTGCTCAGCATTGCTCAGATAGTCATTCCAAGATCACTGTGATTCTGCGTGTACTATAAAGCTGCCTACCCGGTGTAGTATGTGTTGTGCGCATGTGCCACCGGCCACTTGTCAGGCACCACGTCGCATCGCGACCATTGAGCTTTCAGAAAGACAAAAGAAACCATTATTATTATACAGGATGTCCGGATATTCGACCGACAACGCTGAACAGGTCATATTTTTTTTAAATGCCCAATTTTCAAGATACAGGGTGTCAAAGTTTTACTTTTGTTTTTGTTTTTTCTCAATTACTCCGCAATAAAGTTATATAACGATCCAAAATAACCTATTGGGGGCTTTTCTATTAAGGCGAGAGTAGAGGACGCCACCTACGGCACATCGAGCTCATTTAAATTAACAAAACTTTTGTCCGCTTTTCATCAATGTGAGTATGTCATTTCCGCAATATGTTTTACATAAAAAGTGCACTATGTTTAAGACGCTAGCGGTAACCGTTTTCGAGATAACCTTTATTGAAGTTTCCCGGGTACCCTAATTAGTTGTAGAATGTGATCGAAAGAATTATCGGTATTTTCGGACGAATACTATTAGATCAAAAAGCATGCTTCAAACAATCTAAAAAACAATTAAAAAATAGGTGTTGTTGAAGTTTAAGAATATTTCGTTAATGGTAGTTAATAACCAAACGGATTTAAATAATTCACCCTTACTAAATCTGTCCGATGGTTTTCTGAGAACAAGCGATTAGCCATAATAGTTACCCCATTAATGTGTATATCTTCTATAAATTACAAGTAAGTTTAAAATCATTGTTTGATAAAGACACTGTGTATCGAAACGAGCATCACAAGTTTTAAATAAAAGTGGTGATTATTTATCGGAAATACTGTGTGTTAGTATGGATCCATCAATTAACTGCCAACTCCATCGACTGATAATTCAGTCGAATTGGAAAGTTCAATCGAATGCGGTTAACCCTAGAGACTTAAACAAAGTATGCCTTTTTCATGTAATACATGTCGAAAAAACTTTTTTTGTGCCTTAGGTGGCGCCCTCTATTCATGATAGCAAAACCGTTGTTAAATTTGGATTTCTCTGCTTAGAAAACCCGGACAAGTAATTTTAGATCGTTGCGCCATTTTATTGAGAAGAAATGAAAATAAGAGTGAAACTTTGACACCCTGTATTTTAAGAATAAAGCATTTTATGGCTTCATATTCCTATCTCAATATTCATATAAATGTGGTCTATCACCTGTTAAGCGTTTGTCGGTCGAATAACCCAAAAAAAATGTTGAGACAAAATTCAAACCCTGAAAGTAAATTCGACTCAAGCCCATTAAGATAGGTAAGATCTTCATTTCTCGACATTCTTGCCGTCTTTCATGAATGCCCTATCGTTTATGTGCAAAATGTAATTCTATCTGTATTTAATTACTAGACGATGATAATAATGATAGTAATCCCACGAGCGACATTTACGATATAGGCTGGCGACCACAAATGATGTGCATACCACCACGCTGTACGCGTGACGTCATCATTGGATCTAATTAAAGGGAAACCGCAATGAAACTGGGACTCTCCGTGCCGCGGCGCGTCAAACAAGGCCCGAGTGAGCCCCATCGGGCCTTCCCAACCGGGTCACGTAAGAGACGGAAAGACATTTTGTTGGCAGCGATCCCGAAACTTGATGGGATTCGCTGGGTGGGATGATTGCAGAATGTTGACACTTGCGACTATGCAATTACCAGGTTGGGAGCAATATGTGTGGCGTCGCACAAAGCATCTCCGCTAAGACACTCAAATCGACACCGGTGCCACATTCTTCCGTAATTGCAAGTCGGATGGAGACAAAGCAGAGCTGCGGGCTTCCGTTGTCTGTATGCTTTTTTTTATATTTGATGACAAGCAATTCCTCGGGAGGTATCGCATCAATCGAAACGTCCCAGACTTGTATACAGGGTGAGTCATGCTCAACGCCTCGGACTATTGTGATCAAACGATATCTCTTTTCAACTATGTGGATACATAATATGTCGAGTGCAACAGCGTGACATACCAATATGTTTTATTTCCCACGCCGATAGGTGAGGGGAGTATTGTGATCACGAAAATTTTCGATTTTGCGATAACACACTTTTTGGGCGTTTTATGATGCCTACATAATGAAAATCCACGTCACCCATTTTTGTCGGTCTGTCTGCCTTCTGTCTGTCCGTCCCGTTTTTCTACTCTCATAATCTCAGTAGCCGCTGCATGGATTGTGATAAAATTTGGGCGGCGATATGCTGTGGGGCCGTAGTAGTTAATGCTTCTATAATTTTGAAAATCGGTGCATGGGCGGTGGAGTAATTAGTAAGAACCAAAAAAAATTAAATATTCCCCAACTTCGTTTTTAGGCGTTTTAGGGGTTCTTGAACATTTTCCACTTTTTTTAGTGGGGGTGAAATTGGGGTGGTTGGGGGGTAAGGGGTTGCAAAACCGAAAAAAAGTTGTATTCATAATAGGCTGTCCACTAACCTGTGAAAGAAAGACCTGGCGTCATAATAAACTTCTTTAGGTCCATCGGAATATTACCTTGCCTATTACAGATACCAATGGACTTAAAATTTTCTGACGTATACATACGAATATTGCTTTAGCTAGTTCTGTATTGTTTTACGTTGAAACTATTGGTTTGATTTTAATGAAATGGAATAATACTATGGTATTATTACCGTGGCGAGGATGGAAAATGTGTATGGATTTAGAAATCGTATCAGTGGAGGCGCAGTAATAATAAAAACACTAAAAATGTAGACAAAATATAGGAAATATAGAAAGAGCTAAAACTTCGTTTTTAGGGGTTTCGTGGTCATCTTCTACTTTTCTTTGGGCGGGGGTGCAATTGGGATAGTTGGGAGGTAGGTGACATGAAACTCAATTTTTTGTATTCATAATAGGCTATCCATTGACCTGTGAAAGGAAGACCTAGCGGCATAACACACTTTTTTTGGTCGGGCGGGCGATGATTTGTTTGCTAAGGGGATCTCACACTATGAGCTCTATGCTCTGAGAAAATAATAAACTGGTAACAACGTAATGTGTGGGAAGAACTGAGACAAACTACTTGACTTCATTTTTTTTAAATGGATCACCCTGTATAGAGATATATTTAGATTCCTTGGTCAATTCTAGTGTGACTTTCTGTATCACGCATAAAACTTAAAATGAACCGTTAAGGTGCAAATCACCATAATGTGAATGCATGAATATAGGAGCGATTATAAAACGAAGAAGTTTGTTACTTTGCCGTATTACTAAGTATGAAATAATAATATGTCAGATTAAGTTAGACGGTAAAATTTGAATTATTTTAGTACCTACTTGAAGAAATCGGTTCATTGTTTAAGAAAAGTTAAATCACAGATAAGATGATTTTTTGATGGGAATACCTAATCCTTCTATACGATGAAATGTAAAATTTGATAGCCCTTTTAATGATATAAGATAGTAAATCTGCGTTTTCAGTTTTTGTACCTATAGGCATCCTAGGCGGCTATCAAAAATAAACAAACACTAGTTGAAGACAATATGAAATCCTTGATTTTTTGAGGCGCTTGCTATTGGAAACGCTTTCAAATGGAAGTTTACGAATACGCTGGTTTGCCCAATTCCCATGAAAAGAACCATGGGGGTGCATGAAACAATGCAAATTTGCTTATGTTGATAATTGTATTAGAATATGCATGCATATTTCCTGCCTTTCTCTGTCATGCAATGGTAGTGTGATGATCGAAACTCTAGACATTGGAAAAAGAGGGTTATTTTGATCTGTCTGTTATTTGCGTTCACTTTGTTCATTTTTTATGCATATGCTGCTTTAGATTTAGATTTACATATATACGTAGATATTATTTGACATTTTAGAATTATGGTGTAGAAGTGTGGATGTTGTGACTTATTTATGTTAAGCCCGCCCACGAGAAAGAACCCTTCTAGATAGATTATCTGATTAGAAATGAAGTATTGAAGTAACATATTTTGAGGCTTGGAGAAAACTGAATTATTATTTTAAATTCAATCAGTCATGATCGAAACTCTAGACATATACATATATTTCGCTACATATTTTTTTTTATTTTTTATTGCTTCAGAGTTATTATAAGTGTGAACGTTGTGACTTATGTTAACCCCGCTCACAGAAGCAATCCTTCTGCGAACTGTTCCCCTTTGTTTGTTTGCCACTGCCCAAAACTTCTCCGCTTTGTACTTATATTATGCAAACAGACATTATTATAACGTGTTGAGAATTAAAAAATAAAGAGACCGTTCATGGTCCCATAGAAACCAAACGAAGCGCTTCAAGGTGTAACTATACTTAGTTTAAGCGACTTGTTTTGACAACTTCAACCCACGGTGGTACTGGGTCCACGGAGTTTTGGGATACGCTATGTAAAAGACTCTCAATAGTATACTGCAAGCAATAAAATAACCCCGAAAATAACGAAACACATCGGTATAAGCATGGCAAACGACGTTTCGGTGTTTTAGTTAGCCTATGGTCTGAAAATGTCAACTCCCCGCTTAACTTTCATCGAACCGTTTTATAAATTTTCCGCGTTTCCATGTGACATTTCAGGCAAAGCGCTTAAATTATTAATAACATAATGGAAAAGGAGAACGCTCCGGCAATGCTCCCTAGAGAACAACCCGGCTGCCGCGCGCAGGAGCATGGCAGGCTCTGACTTATTTAGCTGGTAATACCTTTGACTTGCATCATTGCGTCAAAAAGGCGTCTGGTAGATCCACTCGGTACTCCCTTGCGGTACGAAAAAAACTTTGCACGTCATGAACAGAAGCATAGACTAATTAATGTACAAGCAGCTAGCCGTACCAAGTGTACTTTGGCTCCCTGACTTTGACACTTGACGTTGCCACGGAACATAACCTAAAACTAAAAGGCCCGCATTATTTTGGGATTTTCGCCGCTTTCGCGGTTTATGTGGAAATTTTCCACATCAGCGGATATATAAAACGATCTATAATAATGGGACATACAATAAATGCGATGGAATAGTAGTTTTCATAAATGAGCCAATTACATTTAGTCACTGCTTTAGAAACATCGGAGACGTTAAATCTGTCGAACTCGAGGTTGGTGAAAAAAAAGATTTCCTTGTAACATGTATGTATAGGTCACCTTCAATTAATGATAATGAATTTGTAGGAAGTCTTGCAGATTATCTGTATTCCCAGAAACATGTAAAAAAGCATTTTATTACTGGAGACATTAACCTAGACATTCTCAGAACCAACAATCAGTGTACTGAGGACTACAAAACCATAATGTCAAGCTTTGGATATGTCTCATGTATAAATAAATACACGAGACCTAGTACCAAAACCTGTATTGATCATTTTTATGTTAAAGGAGATCAAGAACTATCAAAAATTCATGCGTTTGTGATTAACTATAAAATAACTGACCACTGTCCTATCCTAATATCTTTTAGTAGTGCATATAAACATAAACACGAAAATAAGACCAGTTGTGTTTTTAAAAAATACATAAACTATCATCAGCTAAAGGCAGACGTTAAAAATCATTTTTGGCGTGAGGTTTTTCATCCCCAAGACGTAAATATTGCAACATCTAATTTTGTTCAAAAACTTCAATTTTTCATACAGAAAAACACTAAAACAGTACGAAAAACGAGAAGAAAAGATCCACTTAAACCTTGAATTACCAAAGTCATTCTTCGCTGCATCGATAAGAAAAATCAGTTATATCGGGAATATTTGAAGCAACCACAAAATATTGATATGAAAAATAGTTATATTGATTATAAAAACCAACTAGAGGAAGATATAAAGAAAGCAAAGAAATCTTACACAAAAACTTTAATTGATAAAAATAAAAATCATACCAGTGCACTTTGGCAGTCAGTTAAACAGATCTGCAATCAATCACAAAAAACATCTATTAATAAAATCATACTTGAAGACTCAAAGACTCTCACAGATCCGATTGAAATTTCAAATCATTTTAACATATTTTTTGGCAACATAGGTCAGAAGCTTGCAAACCAAATAAATGTTCCCTTGAATTACAATGAATACACGCATTGGAATCAAAATAGTATAAACTATTTCCGAAGGACATCACTTTGTGAAGTACAAAAGGTCATTAAAGAATTGAAGTCTAAAAAGTCCCCGGGATATGATAATATTAGGGCAGAAACCTTGAAAGAGATAAGTATGGAAATTGCCCCTATATTAGTCTATCTAATCAACTTCTCCTTTAGTGTTGGATGTTTTCCAGACTGCTTAAAAATGGGAAAAATCAAACCGCTATTCAAAGAAGGTACCGAATACGATGTAAATAATTACAGACCGATTTCACTCATCTCAAATCTTGCAAAAATTTTTGAAAAATTAATCAAAGCTAGGATGATCAAATTTCTTGAAGATGGTAAACTTTTATCAACAAAGCAATTTGGATTCAGACAAGGAAAGTCAACAGAGGACGCAATACTAAATTTGTGCGATCAAATTTATGAAGCTATTGATAAAAACCAAGCAAGTTTATGTGTATTTATTGATCTGCAAAAAGCTTTCGACACAGTAAGTCATGATAAACTTATGAAAAAATTAAGGGAAATTGGTTTTAGAGGTAGTGCACTAAACTTATTAAAAAGCTATCTGGAGAACAGGCAACAGTATGTGGAGATAGATGGGACAAACAGTGACCTCAGAACGGTTGCTTGGGGAGTACCTCAAGGAACGGTTATGGGACCCATTTTGTTTATTATTTATATAAATAATCTTTTGAAAACCAACTTTGAAAGAAATCTTGCTGCCTTTGCAGATGATACCGTTGCCTTTTATTCAGGGAAAGACTGGAATAGCGTGAAGAGTAAAGCAGAAAAGGACTTGTCCGATATAACCAAATGGCTAGAATTCAATAAACTAACACTAAATGTAACAAAAACAAAATTCATGACGTTAACGTCAAATAAAGCACGCCCAATTTTGAACAGCTCAATGTAGGTCCAGATATGACTATTAATAAAACCGCGAAAATCAAGTATTTAGGGATTATAATTGACAGTCATCTGAGGTGGGATGAACATGTAAGATATATTGTTCGTAAAACAAGATACTTAGTAACTCGTTTTGCCTACCTCAAAACCTATCTTCATGTGAAGCAACTTAAGACTGTTTACTACGCACTATTCCAGTCACAGCTGAATTATGGTCTGGTAGGATGGGGAGGTGTGAGAGATTGCCATCTGTCAGTGCTAGAGACTTTACAGATATGGGTCATAAAAGTAATTTTTAATAAAGAGAAGTTGTACCCAACAAATCGGTTGTACAATGAGTCAAACATATTTGACATTAGACAACTTTACTTCATCAACATTTTAAGCTTAGTTAATAAAAGTAAAATAGATCTCCGCACAATCGCTCATCCGCAAAACACTCGGCAACAACAGAGCTACATTTCAATTCCACTAATGAAAAAGGAAATAGGCCACAAATGTTTTAAATATTTGACTGCAAAATTTTTTAACTATTTACCATCATATCTCAGAGCAAGTATTCACGAAAAAGCATTTGTGACGCAATTAAAAACATAGATTCAGACTAAGGATAGGCAAGACATTAGAAATTTATATAAAAATGATTTTTAGCTTCTAGTAATTTCACAGAAATTGTTGAAAATATATTTATAAATATGTGTGTGTGTATGTATGTGATCAACCGTGACTGTATCTACCGAGAAGTGACTTAAACCGGATAAGACTATAATTACCCGAACTAAGACAATCCTACTAGATGTAACCTTCTTGCACAAACAAGCGACTGAAGTAGCTTCTGTGTATATCTGTTTATTTAAGACATTTACATTGTTGTCAATACTGGAAAATTGCAATTTTTTTTGATAAATAAACTATATTATTATTATATGTATCGCTGATATTTTTCATCTCAGAGTCTGAGGTTTTTAATAATATTGGAATTGAACTAACGTCTATTATTTACTGTGAATTAATTACAAAAAAAAGCTTTAAGATGTACTATTTGCAATACATTATTCTCAAAGCATTGCAATTTAAGACTGCATGTGAAAAAATTTTACCCTAGTAAGTTCACAACAGAGACGTCTGTACAAAAAAAAACCGCCATCAAAAGATTTAAAATACTTGCCAAACCAGACGCCGAAGTAGCAAAATAATATCGCGCTAAACCTTTTATATCAACCAGAATGAGACTAATTGAATTTCAATATAAATAGATTGCTTATTATTTTTTATTCTGATCATTTATAATTTTAAAAATAATTCCTTTTCGAATATCAGACCCCGCCAGGATAAATAAAGTTATATTATTATTATTATTCCCAACAAGCATTCTAAGTTAAAATTACCTCACATCGACCACCGTACAGGTTACATGACTAATTTCAACAAGGATTATTTACTTCTAACTGTTCAACATTTTCCCTAAGTGGGGAATAAAACTAAAGTAATTTAGAGGTCAATATGAGGTCGAAGAGGAATTTGTAACCAATAGGTCGAGAATAACATGTAGACATTCTACAGCTATTTAGGTCATAATGAGGTAAAGTCGTCGACATTATCCCTATAGCATAACCTAAATTTAACACTTTTAACAACAACAAAGAAAACATGATACTTCTGATCTTTTCTTTTACAAACATACGTGAACTACGGATTATAATATGGCCATCTGCCTGTATAGATATGGTGCTGTCTTCATAAACAGTTAAATGGTGATAATGGTGATACCTATAATGGATTGATTTTCAACATTGTTCTTTGGTTACTTGAAAATAAAGATTCTATGCGGAATGAACTTTTTCGTAAAATGTGGACATAATAGTTACACAAAATTAAGGCGCCTTAAAAATGAGCTTTTTTGACAAATTTAGTAAATATTTTTTAGTGAGGTATTCTGAAGCCCATATAACCTCAAATTATATACACGTATTTTCTGGCGCGGTTGTTAGCTATATAGAACAGCATATTTTTTTTTCATGTGTTTTGTTTGTTATTAGACGGACTGATCTAGCATATTTGAAGAAATAGGAATTTATATATTATGATTAAATATAAATTAAAGATGTCTGCTTTTAGAATTTTGACCTATAGGGATTTATTGCTACCATTTTTAACCAATAGCACATGTTTTCCATAATGATGTCGAAGCAGAGGTACATTTTCAACCTCGTGGGCAAAGTTTTCCTATTTTAGACTAAAAAATTACTTGAAGGTCAAAGTCTGTTTTAAGGCGAAACTAGGTTCCTGTTGGATAATTCAGTATGGGGTGCGTCACATTTTCTTTATTTTTCATTCGTGCATTCAACAAAATTAAATTATTTAAACCAATCCCAGGTCCTTCCATCTTTTGGCAGTTCATTTCTACCATGAATTGTTAACCGCTCTCGAACTGCAGTTATAGTTATTTTATATTTTAAAGCCAATATCCTCAGTGGATCAAGAGTTGTACCCAATCACTTCAGACTTCATCAGTACCTATCTAAGTCATGTTCTGTGAATGAATATGATCAGGATCATTTCTTGAGGTTAATGACTCATTGCTGGTTGAATAACTTGCGCAAGGACTAAAACTATTTTCCGTAACAGCAGTGACTATTTTTCCTATATTTTTTATTACTCTATAATACTATGATGTATGCCTATAAACCTTAGGCCGTTTCAGATTTAAATCTTTAGCTTTAGGCATCTTCAGAATAATTTTATAGGTAACTTGAACTGCGCAAAATATCGGAACAATGCTGTTGTGTAGGATACAGTAGGTATCATGAAGGGCAATTTTGGGCACTTCAACTTTGAGCGAGTATTTCCAAGTAATTTTAACTTCCATCAAGACATTTGTTGTTATAGGTCTATAGAAATAGAGATTTTGCCCTCAAAGTTAGTGCCAAAGTTAAAATTAGGATAAACACCTACTAAGAATATCCTTGTAACCTCATGGCACTTAAGAAGGCTATTTAGTGAACAATTCAACCTCTTTTTTACCTTTTTATGTCGTTAACTTCCAAGAAGTTTTTCTAGGTAATAAATAAGGTGATTTTTCCCTATTAAAATGCCCAAAAAAATCTCTAACTTTGAGGACATATTCTAGGTTAGTGCTAGTTAATTTATTACCTCTACATTGATGTTTGCAGACAAAGATTTTTTGGTCAATATAATTTGGTATATTTCTTGTAATTCTTAACCAATTATTTAGACCTTTTCGTCATCTGACTATTAGAACACTAATTAGGTACATTTTAACTAATTTTCGTCAATGATTTGAACGCTCCAAGACATTCTGAGTTTATGAACATTATTTAAGTATACAGTTACTAACATTTGACTTATACAGGTTAATTTCTCTTGTGAGGTGGACTATTTTAACAAAATGCTACTTGGGTTATATATAGTGTGGTCAACATACAGGAAACTTTTTTATTATCGATATCTCAGAAAATTCTATTCATGATAAAGGATAGTGCATAGAGAAAAACTAGCAGTGAGTTGATCAAACCTTCCATACCATTGTGTATACAAGGTATGTAAAAATTCGGAAAATCTGATGAAACTAACCTAAAAAATTGAATTTTTGAGATAACCAAATTATAGATCGTAAAATTGTGAGCAGAAAAGCATTATAAAGTTTTTGCGTATCAGCTGTGGTTACCGCGGAAGTTGTCATTGAAAACGCAAAAAATCCGAAATAAGTAGGAAAAAACCGGTCAGATTTTCAGAATTTTTACATACCCTGTATACACAATAGGATTTGATCAACTCACAGCTAGTTTTTCATTATGCGCAACCTTTTATCACGAATAAAATGTTCTGAGATATCGATAATAAAAAAGTTTCCCATATGTTGCACACTAAAATGACCACATACATAGGCACATAATAAAATAATACAATTTACGTTACATTTTTATTTTCAAGTTTAAAAATATAAGGCGCGACAATTTTGAAATCATAACATGACATTAGTACTCTGCGCATGCTGAAATCAGGGAGCCAAAGTACATTATTGGTACGGGTAGCCGCTTATTAATTAATGTTTGGTGGCATTCTATTGCTAGCCCTAATGTTCCGCGAGGTCTTCGCAGGTCCTGAAGTGCTTGTCTGCTGTCGGTGCACATTACTACAGCTTTGCCAGATACCTCACTCTTGGTCAGTTCCTTAGCAGTTATTGATATATCTCCCAGCCAGTTCCGTTATGGGCTTATTATTATTGTCAAGAAATCCCACGTCAAAAACCAGCACTGCTTGCGACGTAGCCATAGAAGTAACGGTGTACTTGTTTGACAACATCTGCCAGATTATGATTATTCTAATAACTCGCCAATAAAAATCGTTAAAAGAATGTGTGTGAGTGCCTGAAGAGGCTGGCCGTCAAGACATCGCAAAGAGGGCTGTAGATACAGAGTTGGCGGCACAAAGGACATCTCAAAATTATTTGAAAATGTCATGCCAGGTCGATTGAGCCAGCTTCATAGCATATGCTAAATTTCATATTTTGACATTTGGTTAGCACCAACACAATAGTAATCTTATTTTTTGATTTAACTAAGGCTTTTGATACTGTCGACCCCACATTCTTGTCGTCTAAACTGCTTGCTCTCCAGTTTCCAAGCAACATCGTGAAGTGGATTCATTCTTATTTAAGTAATAGAAATATGATTATATCGTGCAATGGTGGGTCTTCCAGCAGTCATCTTGTACAGTTAGGTGTACCACAAGGTTCTATCTTGGGGGCTTATT
Organism: Callosobruchus maculatus; assembly: GCA_951848785.1. Lineage (NCBI taxonomy): Eukaryota > Metazoa > Arthropoda > Insecta > Coleoptera > Chrysomelidae > Callosobruchus > Callosobruchus maculatus. The sequence goes on along the minus strand of CATOUR010000014.1, from coordinate 20,395,719 downwards.
GTTTCTGCGTTATATTAATGATCTACCCAACTCTATCAAAGACGGCTGTGTAAACTATGTTTGCTGATGACACCGCAGTTACAGTATCTTCTGAAACCACAGAACTATTGCAGGCAAAGGTTATTCCAGTGATAGATGATATAAATGCCTGGTGCTGTAGAAACAGATTAATTCTTAACAATTCAAAGACACTTTCAATAAAAACCCCACATGCTTATTACTCCTACGCTAAACCCTAAACTTGCAGGCCAAATAAATCTATCTGGTTATGTTAAATACGTGGGATGTATCTGGGAATATTCTTTGAGTTGGATCAAGCATGTTGACGCTCTTTGCACACAAAAAACTAAATAGTGCCTTCTGTGCACTCAGCCAGCTTAGCAGTTGCCTCGATATAAATGCGTTTCCGCAAATTCCTTTCAATATGCTGAGCTAGGGTCACAGCAGTGCCAGTGTCAGAGTTTTCGTTTCTCAAAAAATAATTATTAGACTACTTTTTAATTTAGGTCCCAGAGAGACGTACATAGGTCAACATACATTAAGGAGCATTTATTAACTTTGCATCATTCACTGTCTTGTGTTTATAAAATTGCATTGGGAAGGTTTTGAGAACTATTTCATAAACCACAACAGCAATACTCATCATCATAGTCACAATGTTTTAACAGACATGTTGTGAACTCGTAAAATGCATTAAGTCGAAATTAGAGTATTGTCGTCATGAATATTATCAATAGTTTTGAGAACTGTAGCTCGCCATCTTTCGCGATTTTCTGTCAGTTCAGCGCTCTTGATACTCATATCCAGCAACTGTTTGGTCATATCCACCCAAATTGTAGGAGAACGGCCACGGCGCCGCCCACTCGGGGCGTGACCCTGAGCTACAAGTTTGTCCATATTATCGCTTCTGTGTATATGTTCGAAGAATGTAAGCATTCGCGTCGACACAATGGAGGATAGTCTCTTTAGATTACCGAGCTCATCCAGTATGGAAACGTTAGTTCGATGGGCGGTATAACGGGATGCGAGCTCGGTCTGCCTTTTCAACAGTCCAAGTTTCCGAGGCATACAAAAACTTGGAAAACACAAGAGATTGAACCAGCGACATTTTGGTAGCTTTAGTGATGTTATGGTCATGCTAGACACCGCAATTTTATACAAATCCCAAAGCAAAGAACAGAGAATTTAAAAAAAGCGCCACCAGGAGGGAGAACAGGAGAGCATACTACGCCCCTGCCCTTTGACCGGGCGTGCACAATAAGCCTGAGCGACAACTATTAGGGTGACTAAACCTTTACTCCCTCACTACTAGAAATAGGGACAATATAGTTCTTTGGCTCGCTTAAACATGAGTATGATGAAATTATTACTGTCAGCTTTTATGCGGATATTTCCAGTTTAATATTGTCAAGTCCATAGTTCCATTCATCAAAATGAGAATAGAGGTGATACTGACATTTTGGTAGCTTTAGTGATGTTATGGTCATGCTAGACACCGCAATTTTATACAAATCCCAAAGCAAAGAACAGAGAATTTAAAAAAAGCGCCACCAGGAGGGAGAACAGGAGAGCATACTACGCCCCTGCCCTTTGACCGGGCGTGCACAATAAGCCTGAGCGACAACTATTAGGGTGACTAAACCTTTACTCCCTCACTACTAGAAATAGGGACAATATAGTTCTTTGGCTCGCTTAAACATGAGTATGATGAAATTATTACTGTCAGCTTTTATGCGGATATTTCCAGTTTAATATTGTCAAGTCCATAGTTCCATTCATCAAAATGAGAATAGAGGTGATACTGACGTTAAAGCTTCTCCATGCTGATCCTCAATGCAAATGAACAGCTGAATGCAGAAACACGTTCTCAAAATATGACCCGTCTGCTTTATATCGCATTGTTTTCAGTAATTTTCCACTGAACAAGTTTATTGTGTACAACCTCCGGCTCGTCCGAAAATTATTACAGAAATTCAAAATATAAACCATGTAGCTCCTTCCAGTTAATTAGAGTTTGAGAGTCCCAGCGGAGGGTTATCCTTAATGAAAACAAAGTAATTTATGTTTTACGAAAGTAATGTACGGTACCTATTGTGGTGCTAAGCTAGGGGCAAACTTCCGGATGAGTAAATTAATTTCTAAAAGTTTTCGCTCGTTTTGTTTTAATACGGAAAGTTTGTGTATATCCAAAGTTTTTTTACACTTTGCCCGCTATGCTTTTTTAGTTCACGGGAATAAATGTGGTGTAGATAGCTCCCCTTTCAGTATATCAAACTGGTCTAGAGTTGGAACACTTGAACTTCCCTTGCCCAAGTAGGTCGAAGTATTTAAAAATTAATAGAGCGGAGCTTTTTATTCATTAGCTGTCGAAATACAATAGAACTGTTACATATATTATAGATGACAATAAATATTTCATAAAGTACTCGATGTTTCTTTCCTTCGTACCTTTTACTTACGTAGATAGTTTTGTCTGCGATTACGAATAACTGCAGTTTATAGACGCAACAAACAAGAACGAGACCCTCAGATATTTTCGATTACAGTAATCCAGTTGAAAGTAATTCTTAGTCCAGATTTTTGAGTAGAAAAGGTTTCTTCGGATTTTGGGATAAATTAATGCAAGAGGTTTTAACTCAATGAGCTGACGTTTCGGCGTTAGCCCTGAAGAAGGCGCAAAATAAACGCCGAAACGTCGGCTCTTTGAGTTAAAACCTCTTGAATTAATTTATCCCAAAATCCGAAGAAACCTGTTTTACTTTTCGATTACAGGTAAAGGAATCTAAGCTGTAGTGAAGTTTGAGAATTCAATCAATACTTTAGACTTTGTCACTTAAAAGAATACCTGCTTCTTACTCAATAAGCACAGAAATCGTAATTTGTTGATAAATCCTTCAATCATGTCTTCAAAATTCGAGATGTGACCAAATACGGGAAAATTAGCAGTTCTGGCTTACTCGAAATCAAAGCAAAGTAGTAATAGAGTGTCTTCTGCAAATGACTGAATTAAAGAATGATCAACAACTTTGTATAAATGGAAACTATATGTTAAGCATCATAATGGGCCCAATACGGGACCTTGGGGCACATCTGAGGGAGCCTTTGAGGTAGGAGAACTTTTTTCAGTTTACATTGATATTGGAAAATAGCATTATTAGTAATTTTATTGTTTCCTCATGTGCCAATACATGAACCGACCAACGAGTTCGAATAGGTAAGAAAAAATGGAGTCAAGTTGATTGACTCAGTACTTCCCACACATTACTGTGATATCAGTTTATTATTTTCCCATAGCATGAAGCTTTACTCTGAGATCCCCTTGCAACCAAATCATCGGCAGCCTCCCCCCACCCTAAAATTGTCTTATGCCGCTAGGTCTTTCCTTTCCATCAGAGGTCAATGAACAGCCTAAAACATCTAAAAATGAAGTTTGAGTTGTTTTCATACTTTTAGTTTTTTGATTATTGCTATATACGCTGCCACTGACACGATTTTTAACAAACATACGCGTTTTCCATCCTCACCACGGTAATAATACTGTGTCAAAATTTAATTAGAATCAATTTAATAGTGTCCACGTTACAAAATACAAAAAGATCTAAAGCAATAAATACTCGTATGTACACAGAAAATGCCAAGTTCCTCAGTTTTCGTAATAGGCTAGGCAATGTCGTCGAATGAACCTAAACGCTTAAAAACGAAGTTTGAGCTATCTTTATATTTTTAGTTTTTTTATTATTTCTGCGCCGCCACTGGCACGATTTATAAAAACCATACGCGTTTTTATCCTCGCCACGGCAGTAATACTGTATCAAAATTTCATTAGAATCAATTTAGCAGTGTCCACGTTACAAAATACAAAATGATCTAAAGCAATACATACTTGTATGTATACAGAAAATTCTACGTCCCTTAGCTTCCGTAATAGACTAGGACAATGTTGGTATGGACCTAAAAAGTTGATTTATGTCGCTAGGTCTTCCTTCACAGGCTAGTGGACAGCCTATTATGAATACAAGTAATTTTTCAGTTTTTCAACCCCCCCTACCCCCTAATCACCCCAATTTCACCCCACCCAAAAAAAAACGCAGAAAATGATCAGGAATCTCTAAAACGCTTAAAAACGAAGTTTGAGCTGTTTATATATTTTTACTTTTTTTATTATTGCTGCGCCGCCACTGGCACGATTTATAAAAACCATACGCGTTTTCCATCCTCGCCACGGTAGTAATACTGCGTCAAAATTTCATTATCATCAATTCAGCAGTTTCCTTGTAACACAATATAGAAGGATCTAAAGCAATACTCTCGTATGTTTACACCAGAAAAAATTCTAGGTCCTTTGGTTTCTGTAATAGGAAAGGCAATGTTCGGATAGACCTAAACAAGTTATTTATGTTGCTAGGTCTTCCTTCATGGGTCAGTGGACAGTCTATTATGAAAGCAACAAATTTTTCAATTTTACAACCCCCTACCCCCAACCACCCCAATTTCACCCCCACCCAAAAAAAAAGTAAAAAATGATCAGGAACCCCTAAAACGCCTAAAAACGAAGTTTAAGCAATATTCAATTTTTTTTGTTTTTTGCTAATTACTCCGCCGCCCCTGCACCGATTTTCAAAATTATAGGAACATTACCTACTACGACCCCACAGCATATCGCTGCCCAAATTTCATCACAATCCATGCAGCGGTTGCTGAGATTACGAGGCTAGAAGAAAGCGACAGACAGACAGACAGACCGACAGACAGACAGACAGACAGACAGACAGACAGACAGACAGACCGACGGAAATGAGTGACGTGGATTTTCGTTATGTAGACATCATAAAACGCCTAAAAAACGTATTATCTCAAAATCGAAAATTTTCGCGATCACAATACTCCCCTCACCTATCGGTGTGGGAAGTAAAAGCAACGCCCATACTCTAATAGGCATGTGAGTGTGCCCAAGATCCCGTTGTTGTTATTTACTGTGTTTGTGTGTTGTTTTTTACAGAAATCTGCGAGATTTAAATTTTATTAAATTGTTTAAAATAGTCCCTTAGCACTTATGCACCATTAAAACCCAAAATTCATTCAAAACTATAACAATTAACCCAAAACGATCAACCAAAGCAAAGTAGCTATTTATATTATGCCTCTACATGAATGCTGTTATTTTTTTTATTCTTTACCTGCTATCTGCACAAAGGGTATATGGGTTTATCAGCGATTCAGCGATCAGCGTGCCAGCTGCCGGATTGTGAGCACAAACAAAATCCTTGTTTATTTCTTCTAACCTATTCGAATTCGTTGGAACCGACAACATGTAGTACATCTGGCAAGACTGTAGTAATCTACACCGACAAAGAGACAAGCACTTCTAACCCTGAAAAGTCCTCGCTAACAATGGAAAACCACCAATCTTCAGCCTATGCTTCAGGCAAAAACAATATTGTCCTAAGGTGGGTTAAAGGGTACAACAACAAGAAAGACAGCCATATAGCGGACGATCTAGCTAGGAAGGCTGCTGACCAAAGACATTTAGGACCATGTGACCTTTATGGAATATTGACAGCCACAATTGCGGAAATAGCGAAAAAACACTCCCATGCCCAAGTGATGAAAAGATGGGAAGAACTACAAGCATACAGATTTGTGAAGGAAATTCCTGCAGGCTTTGAAATGGCACTATCCGGGAAATAGTTGGCGACGACCAGGTCAAACCTCCATCTCATAGTAGGATTCCTGACTGGACATTTTCAACTCAGGAAACACCTCCATATTTTGGGGTTAATGACACATCGATATGTAGAATGTGTGAAAGCGAAGACGAAACTGTGGAAAACGCCATAAGTGAGGGTCTACAGTTATCTTCTGCTAGAGAGTGTGCATGCAGCGAGTCTTGTCCTACACCTGCCCACATAACGTAGATGCCCCCTAGCGGCTTGTCCACCTACCTAAACTTGGCAGGATGGACAATGACCCGAGGAAACAACTCTCTGGAGGATGCGCAATGGGCCAGTTGTGGCCTAGGTGCAGTGAGACTTCTGAGCCTGCCCACGCTACAGATATACAGGGTGAGTTTTTAGTACCGGCTCGGTCGATCACTTCACTACTGTATAAGATAGCGAAAAAAGTTGTAGATAAAAGTTGTAGCCACGGATATGCTCCCTGCTCAGAAAATATTCAAATTTATACAGGGTGATCCATAACTTCGTGGTGATGCAAACTTGCATTTTTTTAAATGGGGTACCCTATACGTTATTCCATATTCAAATTCTACTAATGATTTATGTTCTTCCAATGTAAGGTATTGTTACATTATGCAGGGTATTTCAAAAGTTATGACCATTTTTATATCCAAATCGCGGTCAAATGAATGTACTGTATATCAAAAAGTAATGAATCAAACATTATTTTTTTGCGTTTTTGAACGTGTTATACGAAAAAAATATTTGAAATCTCATGAAAGCGCTACATGTTGGCACAACTCCGTTTTAATTGACCGTCAATGCGAATCTTTCTAAGAATGCAATAAATCGTTTTTGAGCTTGGTCGACATCCAAAAACGTATATTTGAACTAAGAACTTTATATTACATTGTCGCTCATTTTTATCTGCCTATACATTTTCGCTGATCTGCCATCCCAACCCTAGTGCCTAACCTTGTTGGCTGCTCAAATCCAATATATACGCCGAAACAGGGATGATTACAGGAAAAGTTGAAGAATCTTTACGAGCATAGCATGTCCATATTCACCCAAAAGTTTCTCATTAACACAAGGAAACATGCAAGGTAGTTCTACATTTCCTGACCGCTTATTCTTCTCGCGAAAAATATGTGCGCGTTTTTGAACTGGCGACTACTAATTTACATAGAAATTACTATCAAACGAGTTTCTCCCTTGTAATTTTCATTAAACAAGTAATTAAGCAAGCAGCAAGGGAAACACAGCTTGGCTATATAAAATGACGTATCATCTTGCAGCCTATTAGGTCGAGGGGCGACCTTAAAAAATGTGAAGTGAATTTTAGTTACGATATATTTATGCAGGGTTGGGATAAAGTATGGAACGAAGCAAATACCTTTGAAACGGAAAGGGTGATATTGCTGAAAATTTGCAGGTAAATGTAGTAACGCATAATGCATCAGAAGACATTTTGTTAGCTATTAATGTACTTCCGGTTTAACCGGAAGTACCGTCAACTTTTTTAGTTTAAATAGGTCACCCTGTATATTTCTGCAGATTTTAATACATCTTTTTTTCCAAATACGTCCATAGTGGGTTTAGTATTTGTTTCTGTAAAAATGAGAAAGATAAACCTTTTTTAATTGTCTCACAAATTCGTCCGTGGCGGTCTGCGGTCTTCCCGTTTTAGGTAAATTTTTAATATTTCCAGTTAAATTAAAACGTTTTAGTGTTTTAGTCACCGCCGAACGTATTATAGGACCCCTGTCGGAATGTAAATCATTGAAAAGTTGACACACTTCTTTGTCAGTTCTCACGCGATCGCCGAAACCGAAAGCTTTATCTTTCCCGTTTTTACAGAAACTGACACTAAACCTATTATGGACGTATTCGGAAAAAAAAGATGTATTAAAATCTGCAGAAATATACAGGGTGTCCTATTTAAATTAAAAAAGTTGACGGTACTTCCGGTTAAAGCGGAAGTACATTAATAGCTAACATAATGTCTGCGGATGCATTATACGTCACTACACTTGCCTTCAAATTTTCAGCAATATCATTCTTTCCGTTCCAAAGTTATTTGCTTGGTTCCACACTTCATCCCAACCCTGTATATAGAGTCACTTCAGCAAGAAATATCACACAAAATATCTATAAATATGTTAAACCAAGCCCAGTTGAAGGAGGAGGAGGGAGCCCAAGCCAAGGTGTGATGCGATCAGTGGCGAAAGCTGAGTAACACCGGAGGCTGTTCGGTATCACAAATGGAGCCATCTGGGAACAGGAGGGCACCCAGTCGTATTTCCTCTCATCCTTCTAAGCGGTTTACTGGGGGGACGGACTATACCAACCCAGTATTATGCCACTATGGAACAGGATGAGCTGCTGAAATCTGGAGGGAAAAATAACACCTCGAAACATTCAGGTAGTCAGCTGCCATCGTGATTTTCCAACGAGAGGCTCTCGCGTGGCGACCTAAGAAACAAGAGGAGGGTAGAGGCTCTCACCAGAGAGAGATAGTCTTGGGGTGAGGACAAACTCTCCCTCTAGCGGGTCTGCTTCCAAAGCTCAGACGTCCACAACAGGATAGCAGAGTCAGGAAGGAAAGGCCACAAGATTAAAGACATAGGCGGGGAGCACGAAGCTCCTAGAATTTTTTGCCAACTGTGTGTCGGTATAGGAGATGGTTATAGTCTATACAAACCACCGTGAAGCGAGGTAGGAAAAGGGCTCAGCCATGAAAATCAAGATGGAGAAGATAGAGACTTGCTACTCAATGCGAAGACGTCCGGAAAATAACGGCGTAGTTGTAGGCTGCGCCAACTCACACACCAAGAGTTGGCTGGAAAGCCATTTCAAACAGCAGAGTCCCTTTGAATCAATTCAGATTAGAGTGGGCCCAGCCGGAAGCCTGGTGAGGATGTGCAAAGCTGCAACTTTTGTACCACGCTCCACAGGTGCGAAGACCCACAAATCTGTCATTCTTGGTCTCCACTTGGTCTTGATCCAAAGTTGGCGTCAGAATGCCAACAGTCCTGGACACCGAGATCCCCTAGATACTCTCCAAGATCAACAAGGTAACATCTTGGGTTACATAGGAGTGGACTATAATATTAGGGAACTCCCTCTCATCGAGATAGAACCAGCATGTGGTGGTATATCATACAACATGACCAAAGGAGCACCAGAAGCGCTGGGACAGAGGGGGCTGCGCAATGTTTAGTCTGAAAGAGTGTTCAGGGAATCCTGGTATTCTAGTACTTAGACGCTCTCATTTTTCAGCAAAAAAGATCTCCGAAAGGTGACTGGATTTATAGCTGGCCATTGCATGTTCAATGCACACCTGCAATCAGTGAAAGCAAAAACATGTATCTGTATGTAGGCCAGGAGAGAAGACAGAAGAGCATAGTCCAATGCTTGGTCAAAGTTTGCAAAGAACTTAGGATGAAGCTGTGTTCGATCTCTTTGACTGGGAGTGCACAATAAATCTTAAGGCTTGATTGGCAACTACTAGGGCAACTGAACGCTAACCCTTTCACTACAAAAAAAAGGATACTGAGGCATTTGAATATTGGTAAAATTTATGTATCTCATCATGTAACTATCGTTTTCCATGACATCCACTATCTACTTATAGGGTGTGGTTGTCCATATTGACCCAAATTTCGAAAAATTGTCCGTACGTATGTGCCATTAAAAAAATAAAATAAATTAATAATACAAAACAAATCTCTCAACCTTGTGGAATATTTTGGGAAACATAAATTGTTTTTATATTTTGCAATAATCAGGGAAAGGCAAAATTAATATGGTGTTGCAAATAGTCCATTTTAGGTAACCAGGTGCTCAAATTGAACTCGTGGCCTCTTAAGGTGATCCTGTCATCAGATCTTGATAAGGTACAGATAATACTTCCATCAAAACAAACTAAGCTAAACTAATGTCTCTTTAAGAAAAGTTGGTAAGTACCGAAACATATTTTTTTTCTAATAATTGCTAACAAAATGTGAAGAAAATTCTTTACTGTAAGAGACTTCAGTATTTTGTTTTTTGGTCCAACACCAAGACATTCCCAATGAAACCAACTGTAGCGGAGCAAGCACTGAACCACTTCTGCTTCGTCTTCAGTCTTCCCTTCAGTACAGAATCACGAAAGTTTAGGTTGAGGAACGTAAGAAATTTAGAATGGCCTTAATCAAACCGGGGTTGAAATAGAGGTTTCTTAAGTAGTTCAGTATGAACACTTAGCTTCAAAATCAAGATAACCCCATATTTAAATAAGTGTTTATCAACGCTATTGTTAGGTAGCGCTACAAAATACTGCTATCTGACAAACAAATTATAAAATTTAAAGAATAAACCTACTTTGTTTTAGTTAGATTTGAAGCCTTCGCCAAGTTCGTAAAGTATTACATTGCGCATACTTCACATATCTATATTACGTTGTCCTAATCTAAATATCAACTGAGTCGAAAGAAGATTGAAAGGTGTGGTGTCGCATACCTGATGGCCACACTACCAAGTTTTACGGGAAGTAACAAAAACGATAGAAGTTCAATATCGGCAACCGCACCCTATAGCAAACTCTGAACATATTTCAATATAAAAAATACACTGAGCATATATCTATCAAAAATTCTAGCCTGCTTTCTGGCATCATTCTATGCTGTCAAGCTTAGTTGTATGCTTCTTTCATTTCCATACGTGGACAATAACCTCGGAGCTGTAGACTAGTTTCAAGCTTAATAAAATAAATCGTCTTTTTTATGACATCCTCCAGGTCTACTTGTGTATGATTCCCGCCTATCCATGGTGAATTTAATAGCATGCTGTAACAACGCTCGAGCTAACTTCATAAAGATAATTACTATTATTTGCATTCCCCCTTTTGGAAGAACTTCGCGTGAATCCAGACTAAAAGCTGCTGCTGAAAAGTTTTAGTATCTTGGTGCGAAATTAGTATGTGCGAATGTAGATTCCTGCCTCTATTTACGTCAACGTGTATGATTACGCGCATTCCAGGCAAGAATGTGAATTGAGTTGCTTGAGCTGAATAACGTTTCCTTGAATTACACCAGAATGCTTATTACACTAGAATGCTTCAGCAGGTCTGTATTCAGATGGTTATAGCCATAGTGGATCTTTGTTTTTTATAAGATAAAAAAAACCTCTATGATTCTCCGACGAACCATCCACGCCAGATGCTGGGTCTAAGACGAAACATCCTTTTACTGCCTGGGTAGGTCTACCGTGTTTCGCAATGTTATGGCTAAGACATTTTTAACGACCAAGTTTGAAGACGAACCGTTATATTAAGTAAATTTGTCCTCCATATTGACTTTCTTATCAGGAGATCTGGCAGTTTTTATTGTTGGGCTCATGGTGTGGACAAAAAGCGTCAGAGTTGGCCTACTTGTCTTCTCGCTCGAAGTGTGGGAGTCTTCGAAAATTTATCACATTAGCTAGAACTCCTTGATTGTGGAGCTTTATGCTTTGGAGTTAATTGAAACAAAGGGTGGGGCATTTGAGGTCTGTGAATATGGTTTAAAATTACAGAGTCAATCTACTAGACCTACTTTTTAGGTCAATGTATCTTCAGTTATAATACACACCCTTAGGAGTATTGGAGTATTGAAACAGCCGGATATGTTATGAATGACGCTTTAAATTTGTCACACTCCTTTTTGGCGGTATCATACATAGGATTGGAACCTGGATACATAGAGTGCGAAGTCTCCAATGAAACTAACAGAAAAGATGCATACGGGCAAAGCCATAAGTTGAATAGAGACAAGTAACCCCCTCTATATTCCCACTGCATTCACAGCCAGGGGCAGTAAGAAAGCAGTTTCGGTGGAGTTCGTTGATGTCTTACTCAAGGCAAGCATCAACATTGCTAGGTTATATCCTTCGGAAACATGAATGAAAGTAGCCAGAAATGGTGATTTCTCGATTGAGAATGTGCAAAAATACGTCTTACTAAAATTATCTTATGATTAGCCTGTGGTCAAGGTCATATTTATTGTGATCTTGTCAGGTTCCCACACCGCTCAAAGGGCCTTGGACTCCTGTAAGTGATTGCATTAAAACTGGTATGGGATTGTTTCAACACTCAGCTTACTAGCTTCACGCAACTCAGTACGACTCATTGGGGTACCAAGCCATAAAGTATGCAGTTGAAAATACATAAAAAATACTATGTATTGTTTTACTTCAATAAAAAAATATTTCAGTATCAACTCTCTGTCTGTCTGGTTGGAATTAAAACAACTTCCTAGTGAGAGAAATTTATTTAGAAACTACTAAGGGTCATTTGCTACTTGCGAATCAACTGCCTTCCAAATAATGTTTAATTTGAGACATGAGGTCGTTTCTGGACTTAAGAGGATATTGTTATTCTGAGCATGCGCCGTAATAAGAAATAGATGAGGGACGCCCTATGACGATAACGAAATTCAACCAATTTCACTTGCCCTTTTTTATAAGTAAAGGGAGACCAATAAGGACCATCAAGTTATAATATTGAGTTATGTCTCTTATTTTATTTTTCTTATCAAATAAACGAGTACCAGCTACCCATATACAATCGTATATCATTAAATTTCAATAAAAATAACATGTGTGCCTATTCAAGTACCTACGTACGTAGGTAATAACTGCTCTAGTTCATGTGCCAACCACCATAATCATCTGTGCCAATGAATGAAGATACATGCCAAACACTGTGTAATATGGCCACCTCCGATTTATATCAAAATTACTCTTGCTAATCATTAGTAGATAAAATCTTTAAGAAACTACATGGATAATACAGCATTTCATCTATTGAAAAAAATTGTTGTTACTAGACTACCTTTAGTAGATGTTTGGTGATTCAACTTCGAAGGTAGTCTAACTCATAGTGGTGCCAACGACTGTAGGTCACTATGGTCAAAGTATCAATTATAATGTAACTGACTATATTTCCGCTTATGTGTCAAGCCCTTTTCTTAATGGAAAATCAATGAAATCGACGTTAGTACCAGCAAAATGCGCCAATCGCCCAGCTATGATTTTTAGTCACTAACTCGGTTTTGAAATCGCCACATTGGCGGAAAATCGCCAAATTGGGCAACTCGGCGGAACGCCGGTTCTAAAGAATGGAAATGGTTGGTACGCCATTTCCCATCTGCTCGCAATGCGTTTATATCGGCATTCCAGATGCTAGATTGACAATAGTGAAATTCTGAATTTTTCGAGGAAGGCTTTTATTCAGAAGGTTAAGTTCAGTAATTCTTCATTCTGTTTAGTAGTGACCCCAAAACCTCCTAAAACAATTTAAGAGCTTACCTTCTTTGGTATTGTTCATGTTGCTGTTTTATGAAAAAAGAAAAATAATATTATTGGATCACTTCTTTACCGTTTTTTGCATCAAACTAGCTTCAGCGACCACTGAGAAAACAATATTAGTGCAAGTACTTTAGAGGTTTATCAGCTGTTCCAAAAACATTTTTGTTGAATCAAATAGCAATTTTTTTTATATCATGTTTCTTTACTCTCTACTGAACTCAATTATCTTTATTCATAAAATCATCACGTGATGACATGAAAAGCGTCAAAGGCAGAAAAACAACCATCATAATCATTTATAAAACATATGAAGAGATACAGTAAGTTTACGATACCAGGGAGTGTCAATTTCCTAAATTTAGTTTGCTGGAAAACCAGAAACTCGTCAGTTGTGTAAAAACATTCATTTATCAAAATTTATTTAATTTTGTTTTTGAAATTGCTAACAGAACCTTAGAGTAAGTAAATTTAAGAGGATTTTTTGTAAAAGGAGTGATAGAATTTATCGATCATCAGGTCATCTTTCTTCCAAGTGTTATATTCAAGATTATCACTATGCCTTTTTAATTTACTTCCGTCACAAAGGTTAGGATCTTAAGGATGTAAATAGTAGTCACGGTAAGTATACTATAATGCCCGAAAGTTTGGCGAAGGATTATTGATAAGGTAGTTTAGATATTAGACGGGCAACTAATTTTTGTAATGGAAAAACAGGCTAGCTTAACCTCAAACACCATTCAACTACGAAATAGCAGAGTACATTATTGCATAATTGATACTTGAACAGTCTCTGAAAGAATTGTTAAACTTTGCATAAGTTTCTTTAGTGTTCACGTAACCATCACCTGAAACTAGCTCAAAGCAGAATAAAGCACCTTGCAACCCATTCAATTCAACAACTGGCTTCTTTATTAAACCAGGAAAAGTTCAAGCGTAAGACAATTCTAAGGTAAATTTCTTTGTAGCATCTTACCCGCGGAAATAGAGCAAAAAATAACACGCCTTTGATTCCTTCTCTTTTGTTTTGGAACGGCCGCTGTTTCATCTTTAGTAATAACCTACTGAACAAAGAAACTGTCGACCATCTTTCTTCCTTTATATAATCACTACCAATCTCAAAAGCCAAAAGCCAGTTTATTGGGGTACAACAATATTCTCCATGATAATGAAGTAATACTACAAGTCGCTGAAAATTTGAATGCAACGCCAAAAATGATCATGCATTTCCAAATCGGCTGTTGGTATAATAACATTGCAGACGAGGAATTGCCACAGAATTTTCCAAATATCCTACGTCCATTTGGCCCATGCAGGGTAGATTGTAGATCCATATCACCAATTCTCTTCAAATATGCTTATAGGAAAAGATGGCGTCAAGTATATTAACCCATACTTCCCAGACATTAGCGGTGCTAACAGAAATCTGGAGTTCCTCTATCCCTACACACTCGTCATAAAACTAGTAGAGAATCGTCTGAGAGCTTTGAAACATCTAGAAACGATTTTGAAATTTTTGGTTTTTTGTTGATTCCTTCTCCGCCGCTGGCAAGAGTTTCAAGAACGCTACAGTATTACCATTTCTTCTACGATAGTAATATACAGTAGTAGTCACAATTTCATCATAATTATCAAGTTTGTAGTTTTCAAGTTACACGTTATATGATTATAATATGTGTATGTATCAAATTACTCTTCAGATGTTAAATCGAAAGGCAACATTCGGATAGGGACAATGCAAGTCATTGATACAAATAAGTTGAATTGAAAAAAAAAATTGAATGCAATAAACAACCCCCAACCACCGTAATTTCACCCCTCCTCCAAAGAAATATTGAAACTTATCAGGAACCTATAAGATGCTTTAAAGCGAAGTTTGAGGAATATTTGAAATTTTTTGTTTTTCGCCAGACAGACCGATATACCGATAGAAATATGTGATGTGGATTTTCGTTATATACGTGTCATAAGACGCCCAAAAAGCATGTTATCATAAAATCTAGAACTTTGGCTATCAATACTCTCCTCACATATCGATGTAGGAAGTAAAGAGAACAGATTTATTGACAAAAATACGAGTATACATTTAACTTACTGATCAAATGAACAATTGAGATGTACCTCCAACCATTCTTCAATATCTAAGTAAGGTTTTCGATTGCGTTCCACATTTTATTCTGGTATTAAAAATTAGGGAGATATGGGATCATAGGCGTTTACCTTTATAAAAAGTTGTCGATTATATAGAGAATTTGTATACTCATCAGCTTAGATTATGGCGTACCCCAGGGTTCCATATTGGGTCCACTCCTTCTTTGTTTTGTATACAGACGATCTTCCATAGAACATCAGTTACCATAACGGGATATACCCCAATGATGCCGCCAAACTGTTATCTGCAAAGGTCGTTGAATTTTATGAAAACGGCTCTGGATCAGTGTACTGTAGGGCTTGATAAGAAAAACTCACAAATAGTAGTATTTTCATTAAATCTAAACTACGATTTTGAGCACGACGCTGCAAAGGTAATGAAGCTTTCGATAGAAAATTTGACTGGGTAGCTACTTTAGAATCTGGTGATTTATTTAATAAACTGTAATTTATGAAATATTTATCGACACACATTAGATCATTGTCCAGCCTGCCAACAGTATACCATAGTCTGTTTCACAGTGTTATTTTTTATGCTATTCTTATATGAGAGGTGGTTAATCAAACTAGCCATTCCTCAAACCCAAAAAAGCCAAGGAAAATTAGTTAATTCGCAGAGGCACATGTAGTTGCTGTGACCTTACTGTTATTATTATGTTTTTTCAAGCTTCTCTCGCATGACTGCGGTGACGACAAATGTTGACGGGCTAGGCCAAGTCAACACCTGAACTATTACTGATCGGAATTTAGGAAAGATCGTACTATATTACAGGTCTTAAGGATTACAAACTTTTGGAATATTTTGTGTAAACTTTCGTCCAGGCCTAACTGTTGTAGGTGTTGTGTAAATGTGTTCGGTGTGAGGCCTGAGAGCGACATAATGAGGGGGTCAATAATAATAATAATAATAATAATAATATTTGCAATAACAAACAAATAAAAACACTCAGACATTTCTTTCAGAGCAAACAAACGAATTTGCATAGAGCAATAGTCAAAGCAGACAAGAACTATACACCACTCACCCTCTCCAGTCCAAACCACGCAGCAGACACACACAATCCCATAGAATTACAACAAGAAAAAATAAACACATGGTCGCAGAAAGCACTTCACGGCAAACATAGATACCGAATTACACAAGATCACATAAATGAAAAACAGTCATACACTTGGCTGCAGGATGGCCAGCTCTTTCCAGAAACGGAGGGTTTTATGCTTGCTATTCAGGACCAAGTAATTGCGACGAGGAACTACAAAAAATACATAATTAAAGATCCATCCGTGACCAACGATAATTGCAGAAAATGCCACCAACAGAAGGAAACAATAGATCATATAACAAGTGCATGCAAAACCCTCGCTGGAACCGAGTACACGGCCAGACATAACTCTGCAGCCAAAATTATACACCAAGCCCTAGCCACAACTAACAATCTAATCGAAAACACAGCTCCATATTATAATTATACACCGACCTCAGTACTTGACAACAATCAATACAAACTATACTGGGACGTCGAAATACACACAGACAAAACTATCCCAGCCAACAGACCAGATATAGTTTTTCAGTCGAAGGCAGACAAAGTTACCTATTTAATAGATATTGCTATCCCTAATGATACGAATGTTCAAACCGCCTACGCTGGGAAGATATCTAAATACACAGACCTTGCCATAGAAGTAAAACGACTCTGGAAACAAGACAAAGTTGTTATTGTACCCCTAATTATGTCGGTCTCAGGCCTTACACCTAACACATTCACACCACACCTGCACCAGCTAGGCCTGGACGAAAAGCTACACAAAATATTCCAAAAGTCTGTAATTCTTAAGACCTGTAATATAGTACGATCCTTCTTAAACTCCGATCAGTAATAGTTCAGGTGTTGACTTGGCACGACCCGTCAGCATCTGTTGCTACCGCAGTCATGCGAGAGAAGCTTGAAAAAAACATAATAATAAACAGATTTATTTGCAGTTAGGTATAAGTACAGCGTAAATAAGTTAAATAATAAATGAAATGTAACTGCAAAAAGGACCAGCAAACAGAAAAACTGATCAAAGCACTGGCCCTCAACTTACACTAAAACTAACTTAAAAAATGAATTAAAAAGACTAAATTCGTTATTATATTGAACATTTCAAACTTACACAATAATTGAAATTGAAATAATTGTAAAGCCGTATATAAAGATGGAAAATAAAGACTATAAACGAAAATACATATAAATCTAATCTAATAATAAAAGCCAGATTACCGATTCTAGGGGAGGTTATCATACAACAAGTAGGTCTTCACAAAGCAACAGATGATACAAGAACTTTTAAAAAATCTGCTATCAAAACAAGCGTTAAAGGTATGATGTACATAGGTATCAGACAATATCAAGAAAGGGTCCTTCATTTAGCGTAAAACATGCTAATTACGAGTAAATATATATATACAATACACACATATACACACACATACATATATATATAAAATGAGGAGGCAGCAAATTAATCCGATAGTAGAAGATCTTTCAACTTTTGTTTAAACCTTGAATACGATAAAGACTTGATGTTTGCCGGAATGCTGTTAAATATCTTATAAACTGTATACGAAAACGATCTCTCAAACAAGCATGTACGGTGCGCAGGAGGTGTTATGAGATCAGGATTTCGAATATTAACGCTGTGGATGTCTCCTCTGAACGATATCTTTTTATGAAGGTATGGTGGAGTTTTACATTTTATTATTCTGTGAGACAAGGCAGCGAAGTGGAGTTTTCTTCTAGAACGCATATCGAGCCAGTTACACTCTTTCCGCTTATGAGATATCCTATCAAACTTCCTAATGCCAAAAATAAATCTAAGGCAGGATTTTTGTACCCTTTCGATGCGTTCACTGTCTACGCTGGTCAGACATGGTCCATAGACTGTATCGCAATAATTGAACAGTGACAATATAAGTGAATCAGTGAGCATTACTTTAAGCTTCCTTGAAAGTATATGACGGTGAGGAAACAACATTTTTAAGCGACCATATGCACGTTGTACACATTTTCTGATATGACTTGTAAACCTGAGATCCGTGTCCATTTCAAGTCCTAGATTACGGGTTACTCTAACATTATTAATCGGGTTATTGTCTATCATCACACTAATAACTTTATCTTGTTTCCAAATTCGCTTCACTTCTATGGCAAGGTGAGTGTATTTAGATATTTTCCCAGCGTAGGTGTTTTGAGCATTCACATCATTGGGTATAGCAATATCTATTAAGTAGGTAACTTTGTCTGCCTTTATCTGAAATACTATATCTGGTCTGTTTGCATATTACCAAACATCTATTAAAAAAGCTGTTCCTAGCAAATCTCAAACTACGTTGTCATATTATTGCGCAGGTTTTCGGAGACGTTTAAAACAATAAAATTATTGGGAGCTTTTCTGAAACGTTCGTTTCTTCAAAAATATTAAACTACAGTAACATAATCAATTTTGTAATAAAAAGTAGGTACCTAATAAGAACAAAATACGTTATTTTACACTCAATGTCAAGACGTACTGAACATCCTAATATAAGTATTAGGGTTGAATGAAACTATTCTGATAATTTATTTTAAAAATACTAGTATGTATATAACGCAGAAATAATTATTAACCTCTTCATGCTTTTCGGTACACAAGATTTTTGTTGATGCTGTAACTGACACCGAAATAGTTTGACCTCCCGCATATGTCATCGACCCCTGTAACTTTGGAACTACTTCGATAAAATGTCCTAAACTATGTTATATCCAGCAACATTTCCACTAAATCAAAAGGCCTAAATCAATACACGAGAACGTTTAATTTCCCAAATTGAATCAGTCCGGCTACTTTAATTCGGATCCGTAGTAGTTTTGCCATCGATTGGATTTGATTCGATGTTTTATTGGCCCATTATACCCCGCACCGGAGGAGGAAAAGTTTATGCAGCTCGTCCTGCTTGCCTACGTAAATCATAATTATGGATAATAGTTTGCGCAAAACCGTTAGGCTACGCCCTGATTATCAGGGATGGACTTAGCCTATATACCAGATACATCACTACTAATAGATGAAAATTTCAATAGCGACTAATGTTATCATATTTTAAGCCGCCTGGTGGATTGGGACTATACCAATGTTGAAACATGAACCGAAACACCACTCACCCGGTGTCGCTTAGCGGTTACCCATCCAAGCGCTACACACACTCGTTACTGCTTAGCCTCAGAGATCGCCGTCTGCTATGATATAGCCCTTCCTTGGCGATATTTGCATTTATTGCAACTACTAATAACGCCTATAGGAAAAGATAAAATGGAGCTCAAAAAAAAATATCATGAAAATAGACAACAAAATAAAGAAACAACCAGAATTTCAAGACTACGTCATTTAGGGTAGTAGGTACCTAATAGCTGAAACATAGATGGCAGGTTCTTATTGCTCCATACATAGGCGACCGTTTTCAAGCGAAATAGAAATGCGATCTATACAAATATGGTGCCAATGACAATCAACGATTTGGGGTAAGGTGAAAATCATTATCTTGGTAATTTCACAAAGGAAGCACTCAAGCCAATAGTGTAATTCAATACCGGTAGGGATATTAGCCGTCACAGTAGTTGTTTCTGTCTGCTTTTATATCAGCCTGATACCGGGCTTTACCCGTGCCCCCCTGATGAGATCCAAAAGATCAAAGCAGTGCTGTGGTGGAGTAGGATTCCGTCCCGGTTAAGGAACTTGTTCCAAATTAGGATTGGGACCTCCTTGAAATCAATTTGGGTAGCATGAAAATATTTTTTTGCTTATCAAAATTACTAGTCAATAACACTTCATAAGATTGAGCACACCCTAACCTGCGTGCCTAAATACCCGAAAGCTAACATCAAGATGAGGCTATGTGAGAGCCGTAAGTCGAAGCTATTGACATCTGTTATCACCAAAAAAGTTTTAGTCTTAGATTCAAAGTCCCCTGACATGGTCAATTGATGTCCTTCGACAAGCAGATAGATCTAGGGATTCCATGTAGGTGTAGCATTAAAGAAGAGTTTCCAGGGAACTGGGTTCCATTTTAGCATGCATCGCAGAGGTTAATGGAAAACTTTTTTCTAATGTAGCTATCAATGTAGCTTACCCTAATTTATTTTTTATGAAAAGTTCTCTACCTTGATAGAAGCTACAGTGGTGTTCGAAACTTCGGTAAATAGTTCGCTTCACATTCTACGTCTGCGTAGGTCAGACAGAAAATGTCCTTTACTAAAATAAGTTGCATCCAATGCAGATAAAACTGAACTATTTTAAGGAAAATAATGGAAGGAACAGGTGTAGGTCTCCCATGTCTTATAGGTCTTTGGAAACGGTCACAATATTATTATTTTACAAGAATTATAGCAGCCTACTTAAAACTGATAATATATATCGACCAAGATCATTTTTTCAGGTACGAATCGTCTGCAGTGAGACATTTGCAAAACAACATATGAGGCATCCCGTAGAATCTACGATTCTTTTAGTTCACATAAGGGCAACATCGATGCTATATTAAGCTGCTTGTCCAAACATACCATTCGAGGAGCCAGAACAAAGATTTCAGAAGGACAGAGCTTCTAAGCGGAGTCAGAGTGTTTCAGAGAATTTCTAAAATCTATCCTGGGGCTTTTTTTTATTCATCGCAGTTTTGGGCTAACCTACAATATTATTTTGTATATTGTAATTATGTTTGTAATGTCAGGTCAAATTTCAAAAGATAGGTAGATTTGGTAGCTTTAAGACTTATATACGTACATTTTCTACAAAATCATTTATCCTTGACTTTTAATAATTGGCTGGCGTACCTTATATTGACCTTGGAGCATCAGTTATGTCGACCGCTAGACATTTGGAAGGTTCAGTTCAACATCTCCTGACCTTAGACGACTAGTCCCGCTTCAATAAATAGTATGACCTAATAATTAATTTAAACACTTGAACTTACAAATTGCCAACGGTGATAGCTATTGGCTAGTTTAGTACACTCGTCAAACACTCTGATATAATACAGCTCAAAGTTATAACCTCAGATATAACACTTATACCAGTTTTGTTTGCGCCAAACTAAAGGAAATAATAATTAGTGTCAGTGCTCTTTAGACAATCCTACCTTCAAATTATCCATTTATAATGGTTAATTACGTGCTCTTATCTTCTGTTTTTTGTGGATACTTACTCCGATATCATATCGTTGGGATGTATCTTGTAGCTAATAACACATGCATCCGTTGGAAGCTCCAGAAAAGTTTTGGCAGTTGATTCATTATCCTAGACTGTCTAATAAGTACTAAGAGGTGACTAAGTTTTACGAAATCTTTATTTGATACCCAAATTTACCTTCTTTTAGCCCTATCATAGATTGCAAAAGCATAGTCCGGCTCTGGTAGGTACGCTTTCAACGAGTGGTTTTTCTCGTTTATGCCGACTGGACAGTGCAGACACCGTAAGCTTTATGGGACGATAAACAAAGCCTCCCTCAGTCTATTTAGGGGTAAATGTTTGCCAATCCAGGTTGGTCAGCAGTTTCAGTTTTGATAAACGATAATCTTTCAGTTCTCACCATAGCCATATCCACTACGTACCATTCATGGTTATTAGAGTCACCGTCAGTATAATCTCCTACCTGTCAAGAGCCGAGTAGTAATACTTGCCTGAGGGTTTACGATGGGGGATTTAGGAATCTATTTTGACAAGACCTCTAAAAGTAAAGACATTGGGCTGCGATATTTTTGAAATAGGAGTGAATAATTGTGTCTTATTATTTGTCAAGAAGCACATGTACAGGGTGGGCCAATAGTGCGTGGACGGAGGATTGTGGGCTTACTAAAAAATATTTCAAAAATCTGTCACTTGATAATGGTTGGGACCCTTGAGGGCTATAACGTAAAAATATTTTCACTTAAATTTTGACGTTTATTCATATCAAACTTACATTTTTGTGAATGGCACCCTCTATATATTATTGCATATTTGGATTCCTTGGTCAATTCTAATGTGACTCTATGTATCACACATGGAACTTTAAACGAACCGTTTAGGCGCAAATCACCATTTTTGGTATAAGTAGGTATCAGGAAAAAATTGAATATCGCAGCGATTATCAAACCTAGAAGGCCGTGACTTTGCGGTACGACTAAGCATGAAATGCGTCACCTAAGGTCAGGCGGCTAAATTTGAATTCTTTTTGTACTTGGAGAAATCAGTAGATTAATTAAGGAAACTTCAATCACAGATAACTTTATTTTTTCAAATGGGAACGCCTATTTTGGTTTAAAGAATCAAATGTAAAATTTGATTACCTTCCTAACGATATAGCATTCTTGATATCAATCTTTTTTGGTTTTCATTTTATTTCAAATTTTCAGTCAAATCGGTGTCTTTCAATTTTCCTGCGCACAAGCAACCTAGTAGGCCATGAAAAATAAACAAAAGCTCGTTAATATGGAAGAAAACAACTAACTTAGTAGAAAGATTCAAACGAACTCGAGTAGCGAGGCAAGAACATGAAAACTCCTTATAACACATCAGCTCTAACCGGAAACAACAGCGGCAAGATATCTAATGTCAGTGAGTAGCTGGGGTATGACAGAAGTGTTTGTTTTTCACAGCCTACTAGCTATTGAGGTCTACTAGAGCTTGACAACTTTCCAAAACGATTAAAGATTTTGAAAGAAAAGGAAAACTATCAGCGATTTTTGCTTACAGTCTAACATGTTTAGAATGAAATTTCACATTTAGTGGGATACAAAATAGTCATTTCCGTTTAGTTAAGTCAAAAGTAAAGATATCTTCAACTAGAGCATTCTGAAGATCTAATGAAATAATTGCTATAATTTTTTAATTACGCTATGTTGTAATTGTGATTATTTCATGTAGTTTTTTGCAAACTAATTTATATTTTACAATTCAAACAGACTGCAATTCATTTTCATTTTCCGGGATTTTGCTAATAAGTAGAAGTACCTACTGAAGAATTTGAAGGGTTCCAGTCAGAGGTATCTTACTTTTGACTTACGGAAATGGCTACTTTTTTATAGCATTAAATGTGAAAATTTATTCAAATTTATTCAGGAGACATAGATATTCTGCTGCTAGCAACTATCACTAGTAGTTTTCCTTTGATTAGATATTTGTTTACTGACTTTGGAAATTGGATAATAGCTAGTAGGCTGTGAAAAATGAGCGTTCCTGTTACCGCTATTGTTTCTGGTTAGAGCTAATATGTTGTAAGGAATTTTCGTAATCTTGCCTAGATGCTCTGGTTAGTTTGCATTTTTCTACTAAGTTAGTTGCTTTCTTCCATATTAACGAGCTTTTGTTTATTTTTCATGGCCTGCTAGGTTGCTTGCATGCAGGAAAGTTGAAAAACACCGATTTGACTGAAAATTTGAAATAAAATGAGAACCAAAAAAGATTGATATCAATAATGCTATATCGTTAGAAAGGTAATCAAATTTTACATTTGATTCTTTGAACCAAAATAGGCATTCCCATTTGAAAAAATCAAGTTATCTGTGATTGAAGTTTCCTTAATTTATCCTCTGATTTCTCCAAGTACAAAAAGAATTCAAATTTAGCCGTCTGATCTAAGGTGACGCATTTCATGCTTAGTCGTACCGCAAAGTCAAGGCCTTCTAAGTTTTATAATCGCTGCGATATTCAATTTTTTTCTGATACCTACTTATACGAAAAATGGTGATTTGCGCCTAAACGGTTCATTTAAAGTTCCATGTGTGATACATAAAGTCACACTAGAATTGACCAAGGAATCCAAATATGCAATAATATATAGGGGGTTCCATTAAGAAAAATGTAAGTTTGATATGAATCACCCTGTATAAACATCAAAATTTAAGTGAAAATATTTTTACGTTATAGCCCTCAAGGGTCCCTACCATGGTCAAGTGACAGATTTTTGAAATATTTTTTAGTAAGCCCACAATCCTCCGTCCACGCACTATTGGCCCACCCTGTATAGTTTTGTTTACCCATTTCCTTCTGAGCAACATGGGTCCAGGAATATCTACTATGAACGTACAGAATATGGGACCGTTGTTATATCCTCGGATGTATCTCCCATCGAGGACTAACTATATTGTGAATCAGATAGTCTGCTTTCTAGAAATATAACAAATGAGTCTTGCATTTAGTGGAACAGCGCCAGGATGTGTGTTCTAGGGTAGCAATAAATAGAGATTTTTTACCTTCAGAACTGTTTTTGGAGATGACAGGAGACTGCAAGTGGTTCCAAGCTTTGCCGTTCGTGCGGAATGATTTAAAATTTGTCAAGGAATATTAAGACATGTCGCTATTTTCTTTGCTTTTGAGAAAAAACTTGTTACTAAAAATCTCATGTGTCCGGATTTCTAATCAGCGCTTGAACTCCAGATCACAAGGAGATCTCCGAGCTCGATAAGAAAGATCGATTATGACTTGTCAAAGTTTATTTGTTATAATTTTTTAGTGGACAGAACCCAAATATTGGCTAAAACTCACAGCACTAGGAAATTCCAAATATATTGGGTTTAGACACATTACATCTATGTTTTTCTAATACAGCTGGGACTACACAAGTGAGTATTTTATTTTATTTAACAAATGAATTAATCTGGTATAACCAATAGGCTTCCATCAATATGTTTTTTCCCTCGATATCCCCACTTATATAATAAATATATCATTAATTTCAGCAATAATTCAATAGTTATCTTGGTACTAATATAAGGAGGGTATTATCAAGCTCCTACAGATATTGCGTAATGAAAATAAATGAAATTATAATAGCCGGTATATATTTTTGTGGGCGAATTCGGATCTTGAGTGAGTTTTCAAGTACTGAGTGCTAAGTGGATACATTTGCTAAATCTGCGAATGATCAAACCAAAGGTCTGTTTCATCTACTGTTACGTGTATGAATACAGCAAAATCAGAAATCAGTCGTATAAATAATAGATTAATGGATTCATAACCCACGTGCCCTGTTGTTCCACAAATAAATCAAACATATCTAAGCCTCACACCTAGAGCTTAACCATCGAATGTTGCGCCATATACGGACATATTAAATCAAAACAATGAATCATTCCAATCGGCTATAAATAATACAAAGGTGCTGGAGAGTGATGTATGGATTTTCAAGAGAAGGACAGCCATGGACGGTTCAACGGGGTTCTAAGCACCCCTATATACAGTACCAATTACGTACAATACTGTCATGCAAATGCGTCAAGCAAAACAGATAATTTTAACAAAAATTGAATGTAAACTTGATCACCACTTTATTTTTTAATACTACGACATGTTTAGGTGTACAACACCTTATCAAACAAACAATGAATGGTAGTCAAACAATATTTAAGGAAATATAATATCTATAAAGACAGGATAAATGAACGGGGATAGAAGAAATTAACATAATAGGCTATTGGGAACTGACGTATATCGTTAGGTAAATTACCTGTATTTTTTATTCTGTTTATTTCCAAGGCTTATAAAAAGTTCAATTTACAACTTTTGGGTGCAATACATAAAGATCCATTTTATTCTTTTGGGTGCAATAATATGCAAAATGGAATTATTATTCGCCTTTGAGTTTTTTGTTTTCTATAGTCAAATGGTTCGCATAATTCGAATCGGTATTTTGATTTACAAGTGATCTCTTATGATCGTTAACCCGTTTCGGAAACTGCTTCCTGTTTGACCGACGCGACGTAAACCTTAGAGCAGTCCATACATTCTAGTTTTATACACTTGGTTTTGAATTTTTGTTTATTTTTAACTTATTGTTTTTGATAGGGGCATGGAAAAAGTAAAAAAAAGTTTTGTATACCAAAACACGTTACAGTATTGATAAATAAAGTGGTGATCAATTTGTTATCATGGATTTCCATCTCGTAACAGTCAACTCAGTCCAGTATCAGATGAGCTTAAAAAATGTGAGCTTGTATTTTAGATACGGTTTTTGATTCATACATTAAGAGTTTGAGTCGAACTACCAGACTACTTCCTTTCAAACTCAGTTATTCAGAAGACTGTTGCTTAAACATATGCTGATATTTCTGAACGCATTGTCTGTGTTCATTTGAAAAAACTTCACATGAAGATATTTCCCAACTAACTCACGAAATAAAAGAGGCTTAAGTGTTTAGTCATTCTTTTTATTTTTCTTATAGAGTCTCACACCTTCAGTATTGGAGAAATTCGTTGAGTTTCATGATTCTTGTATGTATGTAGTTATTGTATTTCGTATGTAATTGTTATATGAGGACAATAAATTAAGCAGTTCCTAGATGGAGAATGCTAGTGCTTAAATCACACCACTTGAACTTCGTACCTCTACATTTTTAGAATTTACCCCAATTTATTCTCTGTAACCTCTAATAAAATCTATAAGTTTTTGGTACGTATACTACTAGCAAGAGAAATCCGAACACTCAGAAAAAAAGGCTGCGGTTGATGAAATGCGGTAGGACTAGATACAATAATAAACGAACCCATTTGCCATATTTAGTTCATAAAAAAATACAATAGATCAATAATGGGTGGGCTCTCCATGCACTCAATGCCCTTGCAATATGAGGACGTGCATTATCGTAATGGAAGAAACCCTCTTCGACGCCTCTAATATATAGAACGGCAATTGGTTCTAACATCTCACTCACATAAAGTTCCACAGTCATCGTGCCACAGTTCGCAAGTTAAGGTAACTTGCTGTTAAGTGCAAACGCACCTCAAACCGTCAAATCAATAGGACGGTGTACATGGCGCTCAACAGCAAACTGGAGATCATCTCGAACCTCGTTCACCCCGTCATCGTCTTACGCGTTGGCAGCCGTCGTATGCCCTAGATAAAACCTGGACTCTTCGGAGAAGGCCGACTGATGCCACTCAGCTTCATTGTCGATATTCTTGGCACCAGCCTTACCTTTGGCGACGATAAGTTCCAGTGAATGGAAGCACTAGATGCGGACGATATAATCCTTAACCTATTTCACTTAATGTGTGGTACACCGTATGGATTCGGATGGGCCTTCCTATAGCTGCATTCCAAGCGTCAGCAACAGCTCGAGTGGATCGCATTCTGTATCGAAGGGCCAGTAGCCGTACGTGACAATCTTTCCGGTCTGTAGTTTTGCTACGTGCTTCAGAACCTTCAGCTCGCTGCATTCGTCCTTCTGCGATCCATGCGCACCATGCTGCTACAACTGTAGCCACGCCACGCCCTATGGTTGCAGCATTTCCTCTGAAAGAAGCACCGCGTTCTCATTGGCCTACAATCCGACCCCGTTCAAAGGGACTTAACTGCGCAAACTGGGGCTGTCGTCTTCTAGGGAGCATCTCTACACAACGAGTTTATCACTTTTGTACAAACAACTGGTTTCTCGCCACATTTTCAACCGATATCTTAGTTTTTGAATCGACAAAGGGCCATGGCTTGTTTTTACACGTCTCGAGTTTTTAGAGGTGCCACGTAGGTAAATAGCGTCCGAATGAACAAGAAGTATTACATGTGTAATACAGATGCTGATGCCAAGCAATGAATGAAGTTGCAATGCAAATATCCCTTTTTTTCTAGGTGCTCGGATTCCACATGCGAGTAGTATGTCTATCAGTGATAGGTCAATAAAGTTTAAATTTGTTTAAGATGGACTGAAATAGTAAGCCCCCGATAGAAATAACAAAATTACGTACACATAATTTTATTCACCATAATTACCATATGTAGTCATCCAAAATGATATTTGGAAGTAGAAGTTAATCATTTTTGTGCAAGGACATAGTTGCTGCTAGACCTCTTTGCATTCTAACAAGTGTATATTGCGTTTGGAATATCCGATCCAACTTTTCATCATAACGAAGCTACACAATCAAATCTTACCCAAGATACTTTGAAAATCAGAAAAAATTATATGCTTAAAAAACGAGAACCTTGGAGCTCGAAATGTGCTCAAAGCAAATCATGAAACATAATGCGGTGCTTTGCCGATAGAAAGAAATGTACAGTCAGGCATCTTCGGAAAAGAACTTCACAAGATGCTCTGTCTGGATATGTATCGGGTATCATGATAGGAATTGTAAATTTGTGCGAAGCTATATCCAGTTTCTCTACGTGCTTTTATTTCACTGTTATAGGGTGCAGCTTTTCTGGTACAAGGTCTTCGATACAGACGATACGGTCGATTCTGTCTTTACCTCAAGATAAAATAACTTCAGTAGAAATGCAGCTAGTATGCTGGAAATGCCTGGTCATGGTCAAGAGTTAATAATGTGGAGACAGATAAGAGATGCAAAAGTCTTAAATAACAGTGTGGTACGCTCCATATCTCAGTGCTGCCGTCGAAGATGTGGATACCTTTACCAGTACCAAAAGCAAGAAATCTTACTAACTTCTCGCTCTATTGTGTGTATCTTATATTTTGTTTTTAAGGTAACTGTCTTAATTTGTGATATTGGAAATGTGCATACTAAATTATCTGTAGTACTGAATACTAGCGAATGATTTAATTTAGGTGAGGTTATGTTGATTGTGAGTGGGTTGATTATACCTCCTACCACTGCGACCCTATTGTGTTAATTCTGGTTCACACCTAACACTATACAATCCACAACTTTTGAGGAAATCGAAGATGGGGCTAAGTGAATCCTTGAAGTCAGTAGGTTTCAGATGGGTGAGCGCGAAAATGTTGAAACCTAGCTCATTCCGGTCGTGGGTACTGCTTCGTTATCCACATGGCAGAAATGACAAACTGACGTTTTCTGCAGGTGGCTTCTTAGACGACAATTTTCTGTCAGCAGACCAACCAGTATGCGCAGATTATTCCTGCTCCGTTCTGGGACCTTTGGGGGATAACTGACTGGAGGGGGTATGGAATGAACACCTTCGAATGTACTAGCTACTTGATTTACCTCGCTAGTCCAGGAGTCCTTTCCCCTTTGCCTATTCTGATATGATTTTCCTGGCAGTTCTTTTTGTAATGCCCGCAAATGGTTCTGGACCTATGAACGCATATTCAGTTCCTCCTCCAAATTCATTGCCGTCCACTCAGCTATGGCCTGAATCATAATTACTTTGTTCCTTGTTCCAAGTCCATTGAGGAGATGTATCCACAATGAGTCTTGAGTCAACCTGTTGGGATATCAACGCTTTCAGGGCAACCTTGCTATCTGAAAAGATTTTTATAGATTTTTTTGTCAGAAGATTGTGGTATACCTCAAAAAGTTTACTGAAAAATGTCAACTCTACTCCTGCGCTCAATCTGGCTTGGAACCATCTTTGAATACCGCAAGATCGGAAGGTGATGTGAAGCAGTCACTCCTATCCCATTCGTATCTTCCTAGTATAAGGACATTGTAGGATCTTACCATAAGCGCTTGGGAAACCATAGAAGTCCGAGGTCATCCCAAATACGTGGTGGTTCATAGTTTTGCTCCTAATTTCCGTTATGTCCACTCTTAGTTGATGCTCTTACTGATACTCATACTCACACTCAATTTATTTCTGTAATTATACAAAGTATTAACACACGTCCGAAGCACTAAACATCTAAATGTAAAGCAATTATATATATATCATTGAGACATTGGTACCTGATAGACTAACTGGCTTAGGAAGTATCCTCTTACGAAGACTTTTTTATCGCAATGTACCCAAAAATTATCTACAGAACATTTTGAAATACCATTAAATGACACCCTGTTTAACAAGTAGAAGCTCCCATAAAAACCACATACATGGTTAAATTTGAGCGCACAGTATTCTCACGAATATATTTAGATTTACGAGTCCCAATAAGAACAGCATGCTGTGCTCCTTCCATGCATCAAATAATATATAACTGTAGACAAATAGAGCTCTCTCATTTCTTTCCTTTCATATTACCTACCGTACATTGTCGTAGCCGAGCATAATTTATATTTATGACGTGAACGTATCTGAGGTCGGATACTTTATTTTAAACAAATCTTCCGAATGAAGATTTATAAATATGCACATGTCGTTTATACTACACGCTATATCCCGCGAGCTGAATGAAAATGTATTGCCGCAGGAAATTTACTTTTTGGCATGATTCTGTTTATGTGACGTCCGATATATCTAATTGGATATTATTCAGTGCTACTCAGGCTTCTTATTTTCGTATTTTGTTTGCAGTATCCGCTAATAAGTAGTACAGCTTATTGGAAAATTTCAATCACTTTCACACAGCAGTAACGTCAAGTGCACAGTCACATTATGGAGGAGGTGCTTAAAGTCTAATCCTTTTTCAAAAAGGATAATGTTGGATTTGTATGCTTTCCAAATTTATTCAATCGGTTGTGGCACTTTGCCCCTATGTCTGACATAATAATAGTAAAAAATATATTTTTTCTAGAAATAGACAAGGCTACGATATTATAAATAGAACGAAAATGTATGAAATAGTGGTTCGACTAGCCATTCCGGGAAAACTTATAAGGATAATAGAAGTTGCATTGCAAAAAAACAAAGAATAATTACATGGATAGGAAGTGCGTCAAAGGAATTTGACCCTCTCTCAGCGACACTTTCCAATCTGACGTTGTATACTGAAAAGTTAGAAAAAGTAAAATTAAAACTAATGGCAACATTATTTAATAACGAAAACCATTGTATAGCATCTGCAAATGCCTTAGAAATAGTAGCCAAACAAAAAAATCTGATAAGGTTACAATAAAAATAGCTGTACAAGCAAGGAGATTTGGTCTTGGGACAAATAAAAGTAAGTCAAAATATATGATCATGAAGCAAACGAAAAGAACTCCTGGCAATGAGCTGAATCTAACCTTGTTGACCAACAACATATATACATTTGCAAGGACAGCGGTAAAACAAGAAATACAGGCAATAATCATCAAAGGAAAGCAGAAGTATGGAGCCCTGAAAGACCTTATGAAATCGAAGTATGTGTCCAGAAAGACCAAAGTGATAACTTACACAACTGTTATAAGGTCAAAATAAACATATGCTGGTGAGACGTGGACTATGAATAAAAAGGAGGAGGAAAAAACTATGGGAGGGGAATATGTTGAGAGCTATTTATAGAGAAATAAGGACAAATGAGGGATTGAGGAGAAGAACAAACCAGGAACTTGAAGACATGTATAAGAATCCTTGTCTTATGGCGTCCACCAAACCACAAAAAAACAAAATTACTGGGCATGTCAATGGTTACGATCCAGTTCTGATATAAAAGGCTGAGGGATATCAGATGAGACTAAAAAATTTTTGTGAGTTATGATTATCTAATGTATGCCCATACCCCGACACAAGGCTCAGCCTTCTAGGGGTGGCATTATTTGTATGTTTCGTGCAAATAAATGAAATGAAATGAAATGTAGATAGGTGTGATGGGATGAGAGTGGTAAAATGAGTCCTAAACAGGAGGCCAATAAGGAAAAAAGGAAGGACAGACAACGGGAAAAGGAGACACACACAGGCTTTATGGCCCGTGGACCAAAGATATAGGCAACGATTATATCCTGTAAGTGAATACAAATAGGCTGAAATTCATAGGAGATTTTGTAGGGTTGCAGATTAGAGGTCTGGTTGATTGTTCCGAGATTTTCAAACTTATCTATGCTTAAACATAGTGGCACTCCTAGCAGTAGTGTCATTGTGAAGCCACTAATATATTAAATGTGCACTAATTTTAATACATTCACGATTGTAAAGAAAATGAGTTAGAACTGCAGATATGCAGGTACTGCATTATAAACAACTTTTGTGACAAATCAAGTTTATTATAATTTCTTTAACATATTACGTTAACTGATCTCTTAACACATACCTATTATCTAATTATTGTAAAAACCCAATTAGTGTAAAACAACAGGTTTGTTATGAAAAGATGCAAGAATTACCTATATAATAGGCAACAATTTTCTGCCAAAGATAGTACTGATACTAATTTTGCCATTTTGAATATCTAATTTTAAACATATCAGCATCATGTGTGCATTTATTTTCGAATTTTTTTCCAAAGACATTTCAAAATCACGGCGTTGCTTTTGACTCCTTTTCTTCTACACTACTTCTTCTTCTACTTCTGCTCCTTCCACTACAGCTGCCAAAGAATTTAGCCGCAAAATTTACCCTTAAAGCCACGTTTTTGGTAATACTGTGTAATAACGAGGAAGAGTAAGGGCAACTAAAAATATTTAACTGCCTACAGCTCCCCTGAGATGTAAGAGCAGGCAAAAAATAGTGTAAACGAAATCCAGAATGAACTTGAACTGGAATAGAAAAAGAGGCTCGTGTTCGCCCCTCACACAATAAGGTCTGGAGTTGGAATTTCAATCTATTACTGTTTCAATAAGTCTCGGAGATTATGGTTTATTTTCATTTACCTCGCTGCCGATGAAAGAAAAGCCCTCTGACAAATTGAAAGCCGTGGAAGTCTTCAATAATTCCCAGTAAACGTAAATTTCACCCGAAAGCCAGCCGAGGCTGCCGCGGGCTGAAGCAAAATCTCATTGGAAGATTTATTTACTTCTACCAAGAACAAAGAAATTATATTTTATTGGAGAGGATTTCGGGTACCAGTAGGTTGACTTTGCAGTTTCAGACTGTGTATTAATGACACAGAGTTTTAT
This sequence comes from Callosobruchus maculatus, assembly GCA_951848785.1. NCBI lineage: Eukaryota > Metazoa > Arthropoda > Insecta > Coleoptera > Chrysomelidae > Callosobruchus > Callosobruchus maculatus. The sequence continues at coordinate 20,362,912 of CATOUR010000014.1, read as the reverse complement.
GCACTTTAAGATTTAGGTAGTAAACTAAGTATATTGCAGAGGTCAGTATAGATGTGTTGTTCTACGATGGACGACTGGATAAGCTGCGTATCTAAAGGTCTTGAACTCAAAGAAGCTATTCCAAAGGAACCGATCATTCAAAACCTTCATGTTGCCTTTTTCGAAATTTGGTGGCTCTGTCTTCTAGGAATAGTTTTATAGAGGACAGTTTACTTGCATGCCCATAAACAAAGAAATGCAACATTACATTGGAGTTCTACGAATATTGTCGATCCAACCATTGAGCTGGCTCGATCTCATCATTGTTTATTCTAAATAAAAAATCATATATCACGTAAAAAATGATAACGTTCTCCGGGCAGCCGGTTTAGCAGAACTAGAACTTTTTGAGGTTATAAGGAAGGCGAAAATACCTTACATAGGACATTTATAATGAGTGGGGATGCTATCACCTCCTGCGTCTCATTCTTCAAAGGAAGATAGAAGAAAGGAAAAAGGAATTGGAAGAAAAATTCCGTAACAGGGCAGGAACATGCGACTTCTAAGAATTACAGAGAGCTACAATTAATAGGATGATCTGATAAGAGAAGATATCATATACGGTAGGTCAGACACCACCGATTCAAACATATGGCATACATAATCCAGCTATAGTTTTATGCTCCTGATAGCGTAAACGTACGCAGCTATATCTCAGTAAGCACTAATGTCTATGCAAATTATAACAAAAAGGTGACAGTTCGATGATTTTAAAGAATTACTTGATGATTTCATATTTAATATTCAGCTAGTCCAATGTTCCGTTTCATTCAATTAATTATTATACGATTTTGTGTCTCCGGTTTGTCCGCAGTCATTCTCAAACTGGTTAGCTATATAACATATTTCGTCATCATTACTATGGCAAAATTCTTGTAGGCGAAAAAATATTCAGTTTTATATTATATGAAATGCGGAAAACCAGAATCAGGCAAATTTTTACTATTCTATTTGAAAAAAATTTGTTATATAACCTATACCTTACACTATATTGTAGCTCTTTCGACAATTTATGTTCATAGTTTGTTCTGTGACAATTCTTCTATTTACGTTTCAACTATTGTGATTTTATTTGGTATCTCCTACATTTTCACCGAGCCCTTATTCCTTGCATTTTCAAAGAACCTACCGATGTAGTAAACGTGTAGCTAACTAAATATCTTCTGCTTCCCCTCGTGTTGCTAAAGTTTCTCATGGTGAAGGAAAAAACAATACAAATGCGTTTAAGTTAAAAATATTCACGAAAAATAGTAAAAAAGATATATGGTTGTGACTTAAAAGCGTTATACTAATTAAACCATCTTATAAACCCCTTTACCCAAAACTAAAGTATCTGCTTGTAAATTAATATTTATTTCAGTTAAAATTACCTACTTTTGTACATTTTCCTTCGATATAGTTTACTATTGGCTCAAATCTATCTACGATAATTTTTAACCCTCGAGTACTCGCGTGGGATACAGGTGTATCCCACGTACGTTGAAAACGCGCTTGCGCCGAAACTAAAACGAAGCTGCCTACGCGCCTCTAGGTAATCTTACAACACAGTTTGCTTGTGCTATTAGTGTTATGCGGACGTGCTATTTTTTAACTCTACAGTGTTTACGTATGTTATTTTGCTGTGGGATACAGGTGTATCCCGCGCGACCGTTTATGTCGACTCAAGATCAGCGCCTTCAGGTAAGTTTTTTTATATTATTGATAAGAAAATGACTCGTGAATGTATGTTGAAGCTCTCCTTCTACAGAGCATTGAACATTTATCCCAAGAGAATTCATTTTTTCCAAAACTCAAACCCAAAATGTTTATTTTTTTATGCTAAAGCATCCTGCTTTGTAGCAAAGACCTACGAAAATAATAATTTCTATTATATTATTATGTATGTCATTTTGTTTTAGCTCAGCAAAATGGCAAGCAGAGATCCGAGTAAATGGATACAGTGGTACATCGAGTTACAATCTAGTGAGGAAGAACAAGGCGAGGAAGTTCTAGGAGAAGCAGACTCATGAGGACGATGGCGATTCCACAATGAGAAGTGATCATGACTCAGAGTCAGAACAGGAAGCTGCAGAACCTGAAAACGGTGATAAATGGTTTAGGACAGTGGTATTCCTTGTTACTTAGGAAAAGATAGTTCTACAAACTCGCAATGTTGGGAACTTTGAAAAAGAATAAAATAGAACTACCACCAGAATTAGTGAACACTGCAGAAAGACCAGTAAATAGTAGCCAATTTGCCTTTCATAAGGATTTCACTCTAGTTTCATATGTCCCAAGAAAGAAAAAAAAATGTGCTCGCTTTATCCACAACTCATTCTGATGATAGTATTGATAATAATAGTACTAACAAACCAATGATGATAATCGATTATAATCAAACGAAGTACGGGGGTTGATGTTATAGATCAAATGTGTAACACGTATGATGTGGCCCGAAACAGTAGAAGATGGCCTCTCACTGTTTTTTCTTTGATGTAATGAATATAGCAAGGATAAATGCCTTAGTTCTGTATGAGCTAAATAATCCAAACGTTTCAATAACTAGTCATGATTTTTTACATACTTTAGCTTTGGATCTATTACGGCCACAAACTTTCAAAAGAATGCAACTCCAAAACATTCCAAGACTACTAAAAGAAAAATGTCGAATGATACTCAATATTGAAGAACCTTCAACTTCAGCGGAAGTCGAAGAAGCAAAGAGACTGAAAACCAGTTATTTGTGTCCTAGAAAAAATGATAAGAGGACCAGAAACTATTGCTCTGCATGCATTAAGTGGATTTGCCTTGAGCATAAAAAAAATTTATATGAATTGCATGTTTTTCCATTTTGTCTGTGTTTATATTATAGTTTTTTTCCTAAATATGTGTCTTACTTCTCATAAAATATACTAGTATCCTATTTTTCCACGTAAAAACGAGTCTTCTAAATAGGGATACAAATGTATCCCATGCGACCGCTGACGTAATTTTTTGCCGCGCGAGTACTCCAGGGTTAATATATTAACTTTACAAGAATCTCTAAGTCCTGTAATCGTGTATAATTGTCCGAAATAATATATAACCTTCTGGGAACTTCTTGTTGATTGCGTTGGTTGGCGCAGACTAGTTAAAAGTTTTAAAGTAGGCGATAAATAGCTGAATGTCGCGAACAATTCTGTGCTGCATCTGACGCGTCGGACTAATTTGTTTATTGAACACGTGCATTGCTTGAAACTAACTAGGGTACACTATAAAATTAGGTCAGACTACCTATACGTGGTGGTTTCGATTTTTACCATAGGGCGACAACTGTATGATACTATGTAGGAAAGAAACCACAGTGGTTTGATGTTAGTAAATTCGTCATGATTACTGTACCTTTTGCATTGTAAATGAAGTTCCAGTTGCGGGTCATAGTTATAAAGTAATATTGAGCTCTGTTCCGAACCCTACTCCGGGTCGTTGGAAAAATATATTCATAATTCGAATGATATCCTACGCTATAGTACGTAGGTGGGAGAAATGTGACTAAGGTCCCAATACCAGAGTCAGCAAATATCAACAATAAGCGTGCATTGGAATGAAACCATGCTCACAAAATACCTAAGACCTTTAGCTACTCATTTTCTAAATACCATAACTCTCAGCGACCTTAGTAAGGTGGCATCACATGATACCTGGCCATGTCCAGACAACGCCATCATTTGACTAGCAGTGCTGTAACCCGAAACTGTCAGATAAATAAACGCACCTATTATATTTAGTTGGGCTGTACACCTCCCTGCAGAAGATGTGATAAGGAAGATGAGAAAGTATAGTTACCAAGATAACCTATCAACGCGAGAATCTATTACTACCTACTACTACTTACTGCTAACTAAAATTAAATTCTTATATTTCCTTAGCCCAAACATAAATCGACCACAGTTATTTTGTATGATTTGAATTCTGTTCTTCATCAACTGATCCAAACCCGGGTAGTAAATAATATCACAGTAACTGAACACATACAAGGATTCGCAAAGTATTTTTCTCACTGTGAAATTTCATGAATATCGGTTATGATACTGAACTCTGAAACGAAGATATATCTTATTCATTAAAATTAGCTATGTGCTATGTGGTTCGTGAAATTTATTTTTAATATCTACTCCCAAAATCTATGTTGCTTGACTGTGATTTAGCACCACCAAATGAAGTGTTAGATGAAATGAATCTTTTACATTTCTCCTTCTATTGCCCGAGCAGAATAACAAGACTTGTGTTTCATCAGAATTAATAATAGCTAAATTATGGTCAATAGAAAATTGTTGTACTCTTTGTAGATCAAGTTGTAAAATTGGGGAAGCGTTCTGTAAACCAGCAAAATCAAAATGATAAGTAATTTGCGTATCATCAGCCAATGTCTGTATTTCAGGATTTTCCACAACTTCATATAAAGTAAAGGAATATACTAAAAATAACACCGGGCTCAAAATTCAGCCCTGTGGAACACCCGATGGAATTATTTAGTGTTATTTCAGGTTGCTGGGTATTGATAGAGACACATTGTGAGCTTGCCAAATAATTTCGGAAAAAATTGACAGCTGTAACATCAGAACCTATATGGCTTAGTTTAGTGCATAAAAGTTTATGGTTGATTCGGTTGAATGCTTTGGAGTAGTCAATAGATACTACTTCTGTAGCCAAACGTTTATCTAGTGCCCTCATAACATTATCGCGAAGATTCAACAGCGCCGATATAGTGCTGTGGTTTTTTCCCAAAGCCCGATTGATGGGATGATATTATCTTTATTTCGTATATTTAATTTACAACTTCAAGATATATAATTCGTTCTAGAATTTTTGGCAGTACAGGTAATAAGCTTATAGGTCTAGGATGTTATAGTTCTGTAGGAATCGATACCATAGGAACAGGTCTAATTATAGCTAACTTCCGTCGTTTAGGTTGGTATCCTTTTTCCAAACATATGTTTATTATGTGGGTGATTTGACAAAAAGTTATAGGAAGACCGATTTGGATCATAGGACTATAGCAATCCAAGTTGTCGGAGAATAAAATTTGTTAAACGTTAAAAATTTTATAAAGATTTATGGGGACTGGTAGGCTTTTATATCCAAAAATTTCCTAGCGATTTTATTTTTATCGTGTAGAGGACGGTCTAATATGTCACTTTCTACAAAAAAATTCTTGGCTTTTTCACATTTTCCCCAATTTTTTTTTAAAAACGCCGATTTTCACCATATATCGAAACCAAAAAACAACACAAAACAACCGAAACCACAACAGAGCGGCAAAGGTATGATATGACACGGAACGTGTTAACGCTCATCGTCCACTCCATCGTCCACAGATTTTGCGACGTTGCCACATCTCGCTGACACGCGATCAGCAGAAGAGACTCATGACGTAATTTTATGAATACAAGAAAATGTTTTAGTGTTCAAATACCACCCTCCCCAGCACTCCAATAATGGCACGTCCTCTCCAAAACCCCTAACAGTTAAACTCTCTAGGTATTATATATTTTATTATCATTCAATTTCCCATTAATATATAGACTGCTATGCTGTCTGTCGCATTTTTATTCATATTTATAAGTTACTATTACCGAGTAGTGCTATAACACATTGAACTCCATTCATTCGGCAAGCATCAAAAGATTAGCGAGATGTGGCAACGTCGCAGAATATGAGTGGACGATGGGTGCTAACACGTACTGTGTCATATTATCATGACTTTGACGTTCCGTCGTGGTTTTGGTTGTTTTGCGTTGTTGTTTGGTTTCGATATATGGTGAAAGTCGGTGTCTTTAAGTTTTTTTTTTTTTTTGGGGTGAAAATGTGAAAATGCCAAGAATCTTTGTTGAAAGTGACATATTAGACCGTCCTACATACGATAAAAATAAAATCGGTACGAAATTTTGGGATATATCATAAAGCCTACCAGTCCCCAGTTTTGATCCTAATAAAATGTGGTCTTATTTACGGACCGCTAAACTGCAATGAATACGAAACTGTTTATCTTAGCTGATCATCTACGAACATTCCTCGCAGATGTCTAATGACTGCAGCTGTAATATCGCGCTCCAGCTTCAGCCACCCTATGCGGCTGCCGTTCATGTCTGAGAGGCATTATCATCCGGCAAATTGATTACCTTAATGAAAAACTTAATGTCAGCGTTTCAATTATGACGAGTACTTCGCGTGTTTTGGATATTTTTTCAGGCCAGGATCTATTACTGCAATTTAGTAATTTTAGTTTAATTAGCTTTGTAATAGATTGGCTCGTGCTCGTAGATAGCGAAAGAAAATGGCTAACTTTCGGAAAATTCTGTAGTGGTAGCGCTCACTGCCTAGTTATTAGTGAAAACGTGGCACTGTAATGAAGAGCTTGGTAAATTGAATGAAAAGGTTAATAGTCTATGGCTGTTTCAATTGTTACTTGGGTCATATTAACCATCGAACAGGAAGGGGCAATTTAGCATTATAGCTGGTTGTGGGAAGTATACACCATAAAGTCAATGTTCTGATAGCCTCCTTCAAAATGTGAGTGTTCTAAATATTTTGATGTACCAATTTCATCTTTGTCGCAATATCTGTGCTCTTCTTAATACTTATCTTTCTAAGTTAGCTAAACCCGCTCAAATCGCTCAAATGAAGTACGTATCTTAATTCTATGGCATGAGTTTCTTATTAGCCAAATTGCTTTGAAGAACGGCAGCCTCATTATATGTATGTGACAGATGCTCAGCATCTGCTCCGTGACCGCAACCTAACCGTCAAAAAATTCCGTATTCCACAACTGTGACGCTTGCTGCCACAAAGATGCATTTTTTGCAATGGGACTAGCGCCACCAGCGACTAGGTAGCAGATCAGAGAACTAACGCTTTGTTTCATTCGCTGACAGTTCTGATTCATCATAGGTTATGTTGTTGTCAGTTATTGTCCGTCATTATTTTGACAGCAATTTCCGCCTGTCGCTTGGCGTCCACAAGATGCGTGATAAGGCTGCCGGTGGGTGGAGCAGTGGGTACAGTCTAGGGGTATACACACAAACAAAGCAGACTTCCTGCTTACTGGCAGTCAGCGCCTATAAGCGCCAAAAACTTCCTTTGTCTTCAAATCATTGCGGACGTTAAGCGACTGGAAGCTTGTTACAAGCGAGAATCGGTGCAGACTTATTTACTTATCTTCGGAGCCGGTCACATTTCTGTTGAGGAAAAAGTTTATATGCATTTGGCTATTTGTTCCAGTTGCACCATGTTTTTGTCAAGTGGTGTTCAGTTTTTCTCAATGTATAATAATTAAATGCGTTCAACGTCGTTCTCATTTACCTACTGGAAAGAACGCCCATCATGTTCCTTCAAAGATAAAAATAGGTGATGGTGTCCTTTATGAAGCTTTTCTTTTGATTTAGTGGATGTATTTCTTGTTTTTCTTTGCATTTAAAAAAAGTTATCCATTAACACAAATTCTTCATCGGAGGGTAAACACACAGAGGGAGCAGGTTAATCAGCGCCTATAGTCGACGCCGAAATCCGCCGACTTTCTTGTTGGTTAGACCATAAAGAACGCTGGTTACCGGTCAGTAGAAAAGCAGATTTTGTAGAGGCATACTTCATCCGATGAAGAGTTTGTGTTAATGGGTAACGTTTTTCTTAATTGCAAAGAAAAAGACAAGGTATACATCCAGTAAATCAAGAGAGATAACTTTCTGGAGAATATAATCACCTATTTTTAATTCTGAAGGAGCATGATGAGCCTTCTTTCCAGTACATGAGAATGACGTCGAATTTCATTACACATTGAGAGAAACTGAACACTGCTTGAGGAAAACATGGTGCAACTGGCATAAACAGCCGAATTCAACAAAACATGTTCCCTCAACATGTTTTGTGACCGGCCCCAAAAACAAGTAGCTGTGAATGAAAAGTTCATTGCAGTAAAATATCCTGCGCCGATTCTCGCTTGTAAGAAACTCCGACACGCTTTGCTTATGTCCGCAATAATTTGGAAACAAAGCAAGTTATCGGCGCTTATAGGCGCCGACTGCCAGTGAGCAGAAAAACTGCTTTCTTTGTGTGTTTACCTTAAGACTTGTGACCGAAGGGTTTTGGGTCCGAATATCGTTCAAATTAACAGGTCCGTTCCTATAGTGGCGCCAGTAACCAGTAACAAAGCCTACGCAGAACACAAACACAAGGCAGAATCAGTATGTGTGTGTGGATACACAATCCACATAGTTGGGCGGCGAACTGCGCCGGCGCTGGATATCGAGCGCAACAGGTAGATACTATGCGGTCAGGTCTTGGATGGGTGACCTTGGGAGTCGGACGGGGAACCCTCATCGAACCGTAGAGAGGCGCATGACGTTTTCCTCATGCTGATGCTGTAGTGTTCTAGATTGATGGAATCAGCAAAAACTAAAATAGCGAAACTTTTGGCTAAAATATTTCGTAAACATTGCTCTTAGCGGACAAATTTGTATTGCCTCTAGGAGAACCGCAACTTCTGGTAGTTATATCTCCTGTGCCCAATGAGACATTAAACCTAGATGGCCAAACATGCAGCATATTAAAATTTCAGCCAAATTGACCAAAACTGATGCTCCGCGAGGTATGTACGGGACCGTTGCTGAATTAATAAAGCACAAGGACCTCCGATACTCCCTCACCAAGGACAAAGCAGCTCCGTGTATGCAAAATCGATGCTGGACTCCAGAGGGGCGCGCTACGAATACCGAATGAGGCGACGCACGTGTTACTACGGCGGACTTACTCATCTCCACTTTGTTTTCCGTTGGTGCGAGGAATGTTTATTCTCAAAATGTTTGCCATTTCAATAAACTGGGTTGTTTATTGAGTCAACGGCCCGACCGGCTGTGGCAAGGCTGCTGAGGTGCAACGTGCTCAGCTTCGGTTCGATATTATACCTGACCTTTCCGAGAGACACCGGCGACTGCTGCAAGTAGCGTTAAGGTAAGCGTCCACTTGTCGTCACCAGCGAAAACCCATATAGCACTAGCTACTCTACTCTCTCTTTAAATCTCCTATATGTTCCATGAATTTTCAGCACAATATTAGATTATTCGTTTTTTATCGTGACTAAATTATACAAATAAGATTTTTTATCGAATATTATAAGACCCGCAGGTGAAATCCAAACACTGAGAAAAAAAGCGTTAAGGTTGAAGAAATTCGGTAAGACTAAATACAATAATAAACGAACTCATTTGCCATACTTGGTATATAAGAAAACTCAACAGATCAATAATAGGTGACCCCTCCTTGTTGACAGATGCCTTCTTCTAGCCTACGCGGCATGCTCGTAGTCTGGTTGTTGATAAACTCTAGAGGCACAGCCTCCCAAGCTGCCCTCACGGCATGTTCCAGTTCATCCAGTGTGGTCGGAGGATTGAGTAAATTGCATATGTATTGACCCATTCAATCCCATACTTTTTCAATTGGCGCCAAATCTAGTAATGGTGGAGGCCAGGGTAGTACCCTGACCTTTAGCTTCCTGAGGACCCTCATCGATGCCCTTGCAATGTATGAGGACGTGCATTAGCTTGCTGGAAGAAACGCTCTTCGGGGACACGGACATCTGGAACGGCGATTGGTTCTAACAACTTATTCACATAACGTTCCTCAGTCACTGTGCCACGATTCACAAGTAAAGGTGACTTGCTGTTGAATGCAGTGGCACCTCAAACCATCAAACCAATAGGACGGTGTACATGGTGCTCAACAGCAAACTGGAGATCACGTCGTTCACCCCGTCGTCATCTTAGTGTTGGCGTCGGAGAAGGCCATCTAATACCATTCAGCATGCCGTTGGCGACGATGAAGTCCGTCAGTCCGTCAGTCCGTCGGGGTCCGTCAAGTCCGTCGGTCCGTCAAGTCCGTCGGCCCGTCGAGGTCCGTCAGGTCTGTCGGTCTGTCTGTCGCTCTTCTTCTTCTCGAAAACTCACACCTTCTGGCGAGTACTATATGTTCCGGGCATTGAGTTCCTGGCAGAAAATTCCCAACTAAGGAAACCCTCGGTATACAGAATTTACATACTTGTTGTAATGGAATTGTTTTGTATTTAGCTTCTGTTTTTCTCTTTTATTTACACATTCGCGGACACTCGATTTTGTCAGTATGTGCCAAAGGTGACACTGACCTGATAAGCCGCATCAGCCAGTGTGCCTACTGGAACAATGACGGCAGCTGCCGTCAAGTATATGTGGCGCTCTAATTCCGTTTTGCTGCATATCACGGCAATTTTACGTATATTAGAAGCAAAGCTGTCCCACTGGACACTTACTGTCAGACAGTAGGTAATGTGACGGCGAAGGGGGGGAGGGGGGGGGGGGGGTCGGCCATTTAGGGGACATCGATAGATTTCGGTCGTCAGTACTCGTCAGTCTGTAGTGCGAGTCTATTCGTTCTCGGAGGTGGATGTGTTACCGCCAATTGTAGAAAAATGGACGACAAACATAGAGAGCAACTGATGCGTTGGTATGAGGAGTGTGAGAGCGAAGATGAAAGCTTACATGACCCATATAGCACAGACGACTCCATAGCTGATCCCGAATATACGCAAAACGATGCGTGCTCAAGTACTGATTCAGAATACGAACATATTCGAAATAAGGATCAACGTAAGTTTATGAACATTTTTTTCACATTCATAATATTTACGTCTATGTACATTTTAGCCGGTCCATCCCGACAGAAACGTAAACGAAAAGGATCTAATCCAAAAATAGATTCTCCATCACAACAAGCGGATAGCGAGGGTTCTGATGATCTAGGTGAGTTGTTAGATCGAGTCCATGATGATGACGAAAATACGTGGGAAGACAACATAATAGACTGTTTGGACTTTTCTTTTGATTCTGGATCAGTTGGTATGAAACAACAACTAGAAGGCAAGTCTGCGATTGAAGTTTTTGAATATATTTGGACTGGAGAGATAAATAATTACATTGTTCGAAGATCAAACGAATATGGCGAATTAATGCTCCTGAGTAATAGGCCCAAATCTAGAAACGAACGTTTCAAAACATTCCAAGAAACATCGCCATTAGAAATGAAACGTTTTTTTGGTTTATGTCTTCTTGCTGGCCAGTTGAAGTTTCGGTCTATCAGAGACATGTTTTCATTAGATCCACTGAACTATCACCCGATATTTCCTGCTACTATGTCCGGCAGAAGATTTGAACAAATTCTTAGATGTTTAAATTGTTCAGATAATGATAATAAGGACGACAATTTGTATAAAGTTAGTTGGTTAGTCAAAGCTGTCATAAACTCAAGTCAAAACATGTTTTCTCCACCTGAAGCATTATCTCTTGATGAATCTTTGTTGCTTTTTCGGGGACGCTTGAAGTTCCGAGTTTACATAAAAAACAAGAAAAGCAAATACGGGATAAAGTTCTATGAACTTTGTTCAAGTGACGGTTATGTTCTGAACATAGAGATCTATAAAGGGAAATCGAATAGGGAAGATGCCAGGGGAAGCACAAAAATAAATTCTTTAGTTCTAAGTCTTCTAGAGCCTTTCCTAGATAAAGGGCACCATATATATATGGACAATTTTTATAATAGTGTTCAGTTATCAGAAATACTGTTGCAAAGGAATACGCATAGTACTGGAACATTGCGCTCAAACAGAAAGGGTAATCCCAAGGAGGTAACTGAGGCTAAAGTGAAACCAGGGCAGCACATTTGGAGGAGAAAAGGGAATGTCTATGTTTCTAAATGGCGCGACAAACGCGATGTGTTGGCAATTACAACTGGCTATCAGCCTAAATTGATTGATACCGCTAACAGGTACGGTCAGATGAAACTTAAGCCTATAGAAGTGAGTCGTTATAATGACCACATGTCAGGTGTAGATCGAGCTGATCAAATGATCAGCTACTATTCGTGTCCCAGAAAAACTATTAGGTGGCCCAAAAAGGTGATATTTCATCTCCTTGATATAGCACTTTGGAATGCCCATTATTTATTTAATTACTGTAACGAAAATAAAAAGACGCTGAAAGAATTTAGAATCGAAATTATTAAGTCATACCTTGGAATATCTCCAGATCAAAAAGATGGGAGAGAGTTCGTGAACAACACGCAGATTACTAAGGCTATGCCGTCAAAAAGGAGTAGTTTAAATGTAGGCCACATTTTAGAGGCCATACCAACACCAGAGACCGTAAAAGGTAAAAGAAAAGTGTACAAACGATGTAAACAGTGCTACCTAACAAAGAAAAGAAAAGAAACTTCATGGCAATGTCGCGATTGTTTGGGAAAACCATCACTGTGTGTTGGAGAGTGTTTCCAGATTTGGCATAGCACGTAACTTGTGTAATGTAGAAGCGTATGGGACAATGTTTTTTTTATATTTTAAGTCCGAATACATTATTTTGTCTGTAAGCTTGTTTAACCATAACGAATAAACTGGTCTCTATATTGTTTTTTTTATTATATTGAGTTTGATAAAATTAGCAAATATTTTTATGCGGCATATGACGTCAAGTGTCCTGCGTGTGCGAAATAGGTGCGTAGTTGGACATGACGTCATACAACGCACATTTTTTTATTCAAGTAACTGAATCTCTGAAAAATTCCATCTTAAATGCTATTTGTTTCATTCGCCTATGTATGCTATTAAACAATTTATAGAAGTGATGATTTGAGCACACCTCAACATTTTCTAGTGTCCAACCAGAAAGCAGTTGCTTGACGTGATATGACGTCAATGTCCGCGAACGTGTTTATTTTTGGTTATAGTCATTTTTTTAATTACTATATTCGTGATGCGAATAAGCCATACGCTAAGTAAGTAAGTATAATAATGTGGAGTAAAGTTTGAATTCCTGGGTGACAATTTCTAAAGCAATCATCTAAGCCCTGATTCTTGCTGTAAATACATGACACGTTACAGCAACATAAAACTATCGTAAATTATTATTAGCCATGAGGCTAATAAATAACTTTCAGCATTTCTTTAACATATTTTATAGGCATATAAATATTCGCACTCCCACCATTTTCCAATACTTGAACGTCTAGGGATGTGCCGGCCGCCTATAGATTTTGTTAGACCCCTTCTTCACCCCATTCATAATTGTACATTTGTTTATATCGGAACTTTAAGAAAAGGTCAGCGGGCAGAACGGAATGGTAGATTAACCCTCCATTAGTCGCATGTACTTGAGTGACGAGTTTAGTCGCGTGGTCTACATATGTAGCCCATCTTTTAGTTTTATCCTACCCATAGTAGTTTTGTGAAAAATAGTTTCTGCACGTTAATTTAGTTAATGCTGTTTGTTATACAAACAATTAAAATATTTAATCCAAAGGATAATAGAAACACACATGAACGTAGTTTTTATACCGTTATTTACGTTTAGTTATTTAGTTACAGCTTATTATTTGTGCTTATATGTACAAGCGATAATTTTCACTTTTCTTACATTAGAAATATATAGAGGCAAATAAAAGATGAGAAAAGCACAACTCTGATTAGTACTTGAAAAAAAGTGATACAATTAAATCGATTTTTATTTTTCTACTCATGCAAGTCACAGACCTCGGATGTGAGCTATGCACGCGTATTTACCGCAATTTGCACAAAACTTGCTTGCTGATTTGTCTCTGGCGCAAGGATAATAATGATGAAATTTTGAGGAGGCCTAGGATACCTTCTCTCGGTTGCCAGAAAAGTCTGTGCTCGCCTTCTTAGTTGAACCGGTAATGTGTCAATTATAGATCTATATTCAATAATTTGCGGTTTAATTAGCTCCCATGCTATGTTTTCTAATAAGTTACATCTATTTATTTGTTCTTCAGGATGATTAGCCTTAAAAAAGCAAAGTGCATTTTTGTCACTGATATTGATTAGGTCGTAAAAGATGATGCAAATTTAAAAAATTTTCGTTGCCAAACTTTGTACCCTGAGTAATGCCGCGAAAGCAGCCGAAACGTCAATAAACAGTATTATTTCAAGCGACTGTCGTTAACGTAAACTGTCGTAAATAGCAGTAGCATACCATATAGCGGCATTGCCAAGTCCATAACAGGGTCTTGAGGTATCTTCAATAGTTCAAATGATACAATGAACGGACATGCATTTCGTAAATTTGGTTCTCCTACACTTATTCGAGCAACAGTGCAGTGGCTTTTTGCCGTTCTAATTTTGAGGTCCAAATCTACCTTACATACTTAATAGAAACGCTGCCACTCTAGCCAAAAAAATACGTCAGTACGCTTGACATAACAAGAACAAGATTGATTCTTCAAAAAGTAATTGCCTTGTCTTGCAATTTGGAAGAAACCCGTAGTATAAGCGATCTAGAAATGGACTGCTTGCCTGAAGATTTTGATGTTGCGTTGTTGTTGGATGAAGTGACTGGTAATGATAGAACTGATCAAGAAAATTTGCTGGATTTATATTTAAAATAGCAAAAATAGTCTCATTTCCTTTTTTCCATGGATAAAGACTCCAAAATTTTGTTTGGTTTTTTAATGATTTTAGTTGCCTTGAACCTTAGACCGTATTTTTTGTAAAAAAGTGAATGTATGCATATTTATTTGATCTGGTTCATTTTAGATTAACATTTATTATGAACGGACATTAGAAATCTTAGGAAAAATGCATTACTGCAGTCCCTCTAAGCCACAGGAATTATATTACAGTTTGCTTAAAAGTACGCAGTAACGACTGTTTTTGAAAAAAGTTTAAAAATTTTCCTCTAGGTAAATAGAAAAAGTATAAAACAAAACAACATTTGAATTAATCTACAATGGCGAATCCTTTTAACAAAAACCCATTTTACTGAATTCCGACAGACACGGCGCTTTGGTTAAGTACCTAAGATAGAATAACACCTAATGGTACCTGTCGACTAGATTTTGCTGTTATTTCGAAGACAGAAAAGAAAGTGTAGCTTTATGATTATTTGACTCTGTACAAGAGAGCCCGATCAGACGAGCATTTAGGATTGAGTGTTTGTTGCACCATCAATAGTTTGCCCTTTCAATAAACCGGTTTGTTCACGGAGAGCGAACGTCCAGTGGTAGCAGCACCCACAATAACCAATGGCGGCGTCGGACGTTCTCATTCGAATTCGAAGCACTCTCCAGCCACTCTGATCCGTTTCTTTCCGGATCGTTTCGCTTTCGGCAAAGTCGACTGGAATCAGAAGTGGGATCGTACCTCGTTGAATGCGCTCTCTGTTCTGCTTTGTGCTGCTTACTATTCCGTAAAAAATATAGTACGGTAGATTCCAGTACGAATATTTTACCAGCATCCCAATGCGGTATTCTACGGAAATTCCCGCGTACCAGAATTTTTATTATAGCTTTATCTATATATTAGCTAATATGTAATGTTTGTAATCAGAATTGGGATCGTAGCTCATTGTATGCGCTCTATCCTCTGATTTGTGCTGCTTACTATTCCATAAAAATATATAGTATACAAAAGATTCCAGCACATAAATTTTAACAGCATTCCAGTACGATATTCTACAAAAATTCTGCTTTAAGAGTACATTAACTAACATTCAATGTTTGTAATCATAATTGGTGTTTCATATCTGTAAGATCTGATCTCAACTTGACACGACTGTGCTGTTATAGGTAGCTGTTTACAAGTGACATATTTCGCTTTCAGCCTAACTGGCTTTTCTTGATCAAATTTTACGTTAGTTTAATGCACTAAAAGGTTGGGCGCCTCCTTGCCTTTATCATAAGTCATAGCGTACGCTTAGCTTGCCTGCAGTCATCTCTGTCCAAGCAGATTTCCCTCTGTTCTTTGTAAGCCCAGTCCAAGGAATCATTGACCTGGCGCCTGGTAATTCCAAGCATCGGTTCTGGACCGATACAGGGGCTTCCAGCCCCTATCCTAGCTAGATGCCAGCAGCAGTAGCTCGGTTAAGAACTAATATCTATACATCTATTTCTCAGCGGCCAAAACATGAATTGGCCATTTTACAGTGTCGCAAAAAAGAGTAGACTAATCTGCTAGGCCGTTAATTATGTAATTCAAGAGCTGCACATTGTTAGCCTTCCTATCTGAGGAAGATAGTGTTCAACATAACAAGCTTCTAGCAACCTTTGCTAGATTTATTTCCATTTTTCCAGACCACAAGGGATCCTAAAATAATTACCACAATTATGCGTAGCTAGTACACCAATCTTTTTATAGGTTTATCACCGTTTACGGAATTTTACCAGATTTATGCCTGTATTATTTAAATTAGTGATTTTTTTGTTCATCGGTAGGTGAGACGCACAATACCCCAGTTCGTTCCACGATGTACTAACATGAGAATTTTAGAAGTTTCTGAAAATTTCTGGGGAAAGCAGAATTGGAACTTCCTTGTAATATTATGTCCCTTGCAAACCATTCATATGGATAATTCTAGTGGATTTGAAATATGTTTTTTGTACATTTTATGAAATCTGAAGCAAAAGAACCATGTCGCCCATTTTCACTGGTCTATCTGTTTGTTCGGTCACTCTATAACTGGGAAAGTGTGAGAAAATAATAATTAGATTTTCAATTGTGGGATATTACTACAAGAATGATGAACGAACTGTATAATCTTTGAAAATTCATCCAGCGGCCACATATTAATCACCAATAGTGGGGATATTGCTAAGTCCCTGCATAACTTAAAAATAATTAATAGAGCTCGTATCAACAGAATATTTCGAGAACCTTTAATATAAAATGGAGAATGCTGAAATTACTTGTTTCTATGTGAGCGTTTAAGAGGTACTCCAAAAAGTTTTGTTCGTGTAGGAATTTCCATTAACCTCATCGTATTTATTACCATCTAGTATTAGCTGGACATGACTTTATTTGATTCAAAGTGTGAAACTGATATGATGATATAAATCATCATTTAATTAGATTTTGATAGATGGTCGAGGGTGGTGAAGGAGTAGAAGCCAAAGAAGTAACGTGTGTGATTCAAAAACCTCTCCAAATTCCAACTTCGCCACACCTGCCTTTTGAGGTGGAATGTTTGTAAATTTGGAGGCATGAGAAATATTTGGAAAGCAAATACTGTCCAAATACCATCAAACGTGATTACGCCCGCTTCTCAAGTTCCCAATCCTTCACGAACAATCCTTTTGACATGATCACTAAGTGATGCTTCATGCATGGGTCACCTACTGTTCAGATCGAAATTTCATAGGTATTTCTTGGAATGAGCACTCATTCTTGGTATTACTTCATATTTAAAGGCCTTTGATGGTTTTCAGAATTCTTAGCTAGAAACTGCTTAACAAATTCCAGACCACCCTACATGACGCTATCTTATGTCAACGATTTTATCGAGAATATGCTCTTTCGCAGAAAACGTCCTCTTCCTCACCCCTCCTCACTTATACCAATTTTTGTATCCACAAAATTGAAAGGCCTAGGAGGCGGATTATTATCTGCTCTAATATTCATTTATCCATATCAAATTGGACAATTGGATAATTGGACAATAAAACCGAATTAGTTAGAGACTTCTTTTGCAATACATCCAGCATCTCGGCATTGGCATTTGACGACCGGACTAGCGCGAAAGCAGATTCGAAAGCGACATCGTACCGGCTGCTGAGTTATTTTTCCGTGCAATTTGATACTCGCAAAAATAAAAGAAATAGGAGAACTGGTTCAACTTTTGAGCGAAAACTAGTGTCAGATAAAAAAGCTTCTGGCAATAACGCTTGCGCTAAATTGAAATACTACTGAGACAATGGAGAGACGAATGTTCTTGGACGGTCGGTCCTTTTGTAGTCTCCAGAGTCATTAAAAAGCTTTCCGGTGCTCTTACTCCTTATAAAAACGTGGATTTTATAGAATCTTATGGTGCTGTTGGACACCTACAGATATAGATTCATTTTACATGACTCATTAACTACAAAGTAATACAAGACTTTATATATTAACAAGGTCTTTTCTGCTCAACGCTGTTAAAATTTACAATTTTATTCCCATTTAAGTAAGAAGTATCAAGTGTATTCAAATTTTCAAAAGCATTATGAAAGCCGCCTTTGTTTTTCACACTGAAGAGAACAACTGATCTTTATTCCTCCTTTGAATGTTACATTTAATTAATTATGCAAATGCAACCGTTCGTGTTTTTGTCTCGTTTCCCATTCATTTACATTTATAAGCTTATGATTATATTTTGCAACGTATTACACAGAGCGTTTGGTGGAGGTTGAGCCAAACTTTGTGTGCCATAGAAAAGCCCACGTTTAAATATTCGATTAATGACAGACCTGTGCTCTAAACGACACGGTCTTTTATTTTATTGCTTCTAGTATATTTGTGATTAATAATTACATTATTAAAGCAATGATACCCTAGAGGCCAAAAACACACAAAAAGTAAGTCTAGTAAATATCTAAAGAAATTTTACAACTGAAAATGTCCATTTTTGTGAATTATTGAAAATATTGTAAAAGAATTATATAAAAAAATGAGGGACGTTTAGGTAACAAGCCTATTAATAAAATGTCTTTGAAATGGATTAAATCTCGCACCATGTAATGTACTAAAAATATAGTGCGAGAAAGTCCTTTATTATTATACTTTTAAGATAAAAATCATAGAGGTCAATGCAATGAAAAGAATATTGGGGTAGACAATACCCACTACAATTTAATTAAGAACAATTTGGTTGTGCATTGGTATTAAACAAATCCTACCACCTTTAGGTCTATGAACCAGTGCCAACAAAACCAGAGATATATTCAATCAACAATTACCAATCGTTAAATCAATGTATGGTTACATTATAGTGATCGAAAAGATACTAATTTCGTGGTGTCTAGCATTAGTAGTTTGATGATTCATCAACTCTATACAGGGTTACTGGGTAAGTCGTGCTAAATATTGAAGGACGTTATTATTTAGGTCATTTTTGATGGCTTTGGTTATATATTACGGTGTACTGTAATCGTTATGAAGATATGGGATTTTGAAGGTTTCTACTAAAAATGCTTTATTTGTTGGTGTTCTATCCAATATTTTGGGAATAAGGTTCCTAGGGTCTGTTTTTTCTGTATATCTAGTTGGAAGGTATGTAAGTAAATAAAAAGGATTAATAAAAACAGAACCTACCACTAACAGATCCAGAAATCTACTTGACCAATATTAGAATCAAAGTATTATTATCAAGTGTTTTCAGCAAATGGGTTAAAAAACTTCTACGTTTCTTTAGCTCTTCAAAAAGATATAACGTTTAACAGATAAGGTCATAAAGTCTCAAAATAGTGTTATTTTAATAGGCGGAAGTGGTAGTACGACATAATGTAACTTTGACACAGTTCGATACAACAGAGACCGGTTTACTACCTAGCACTTTTAAACGATGAAATAAATGTAATTTATTGTGAATAGTGACGTATTAGTGTGCTCATGCGATTCTCCCGTGGTTCCGTTTTGTTCTATTTCCGTTTTGTTTCAATCATTTTTACTAACTAACATCCCTTCCAACTAGATACACCGAAGAGTCGTAATCCCAAAATATTTCAGAGAAAGCCAACAAATAAAGGATTTTTAGTAAAAATCTTTAAAATCTCATATCTTTATAATGTTTAGAGTTGGGATACCATATCCGTCCATCAGAAATGGCCTAAATAATAACGTTCGACAATATTCAGCACGACTTACCCAATAACCCTGAATATAATTGTATTTTTGCACTACCTCCATGTATCACTGACCGACTTAATATTAACAGTTAGTCGTTTTTCACTCTCAGTTGGCGCGTTAAATTCATGAAGTTATGCAAAGTCAAAACAGGCAAGCCTACTAAACTTATTCGTACCATAGTGCAAAACCGCAGCTGTATCTGAGACCTATAAATATGGACTTGAAGCTGGTCTGAGTTATTTAACTACACTTTGATTTTCACAGAGTTATACTTTCCCATAGCTACCCCATTCTATCACTCCACTTCAATATCTACACTGCTACTAGTGTGTTTGAGCTTAATACCCTTTTTATCGAAGGGTTGGTGCTCAGTGATCAGCACAACTCAGCTTCAAATATCGTTTGTCTTCTTTCACTTATACATTTTTTTTTGCGATCCCAGCTACGGACTGTCAACAAAAGATACTTGAACCGTACACAACACAAACGGAAAGCCTTCCGCTACCGTTGGCAATTTGAGACTCTATTCGGCGACATGAAAGAGCAAAAGAACCATCGGCTCTAACGACTTTTATTTCCGATAAACGATCGAGTTTAGTTAATGATCTTTTTAGGGGAGAGCTGAGCAAACATTGAGCCGACAGGGCAGCAAAATAGGCAAAGGGGTGACGATAGACATCTGGGACGCTGTCAGGTTGCGGCTAATACATTTTGTAGGTTCATCCAAGTATACCCCTTAAGTACTATGCTCCGTAAATAATCACACTCACACTATCCTACCGTCTGATAGACGGGTTTCAGAAAAATGATTGTAAAAAATAAACTTTTTGCTTATGACTCTTTTTTTTGACAGAAGTAAGTAAATTGATGTTCAAGCTTTGGAATACAATGAGAAAAAATACAGTTTACGTTTATTTTCACTGGAAAAAGATTAAAAATATAGAAACGTGCAATCCATTTTCTTACCTTTGGCATGCCTCTACTTTTTCTTATATTTAAAAGAACTGTTTGAAAAAATACAAAAATGTCTTTCATTTTCGAAAAAAGAAAGCATAAAGAAATATTCTTAGCCAAGAAAAACTACAAATTAACAAGACAGTAAAAAAACTGCAAAGCCTAAATTTGGGCTTTTTCGGCACATTCTGTGCACACTATTTATGGCAAAGTTCTCATCACATTCAGCCTCTACGTCGCTATTGTCACTTCCAACTTCTTCAAACCACTTTAGAAGGACATCTTCGTAATCTAGGTCGCCATATTTAACCCTCTTGGAGCTTCCAGGTCCGTCATCCATTTTCCTCAAAATAAGGGAAAACGTACACCTACACTATCCACCCGTCTCACAGACGGAACTGGCAGTTCGAATTGAAATATATCCGCACCAACGCGTTTCCGCCAACTGACCTTCGGTCCTCCTAATTTGTATCTACAAGCAGTGTAAAGTCATGAACGGTTGACGCTGTGATGCGCGTGGTGGGAGAGATATCGCAAACTTAGATATGGTATTCCGTCTGTGAGACGGGTAGATAGTACTTAAGGGTATCATTAGAAACATATCGAACATATACCAAGGGTTTTATTGAAAAGCAGCGAGACGAAAACCTAGATACTAAAGTTCTGAGACGACATCAAGATGTTAAGCTGCATTTAGACTGGCTAGAAAAGTTGCAGAAGTTATTGTCTGACACGGGAGTCACTAGCGTAGACAGTTTAGAAATTACATTTAGTAGTGGACGAGGATTGGATAGCCTGTTCCATGGCGACGTGCCACGAAAATTGATGATCGTGGAAGTCTGTTAGTCTGTCAGAATGAAAATTGGGTATAACCGTGGATTTCTTATGCTTCCTAATACTTGCAAGTGGAATTTCCTACTCGTCCTTCGCACTAATAGTTATATCCACATGTGTTGGAATATAAGCCTGGTAACACCAATGTTTATAGTATAGTTGCTAAATTTACAGAGCTATAAGGACTAAGGACATTTATTCACGAGAATTGTTGATCTTCTTCTTAAGGTGCCATCCTCTTATAGAAGGTTGGCTACAACTTCAGCAAATCGTTCTCCGTCTTTCGTAATTCTGAGCAGTGTCTGTGTATTTAGACCAGTAAGGTCTCTCACATTCTTCAGCCAAGAACGCTGTCTTCTGCTCTGACCTCGTTCACTCTCGACTTTGCCCTCCATTATTAGTCTTAAGAACTTATATTTGGAACTCCTCTGTATGTGCCCCAAATAGCTGGTCCTTCGTTTTTTAATAAATTGTTTCTATTAGATCTGTATCCGTATTTATTCCTCTTAAGAACGTTGCATTGGATATATGTTCTGTCCATGATATTTTGAGCATTCGTCACATTACCCACATCTTGAATGCTCCTAGTCACCTCATCGACCGGATTTTCAGTGTCCAGGCTTCAGTTTCATACAGAAGTATTGAATATTATGTAGGTACTAACGAATCTAATATGTAGTGACAGAGTGAGATTTGTTAGCAGTCTCTTCATTCTATGAAAGCACTACGTGCAATTTCTACGCGACAACGTATTTCGGTTTCAGAATTACAGGTCTTTCGTTGATAGATGAAACTAATTTTTGTTTTGAGTTCTGACAAGTTAAGATACATGGGCATTTACCCTCAAAAATTAAACTAAAAATTTTAACATCGGCCCTTATGAAATATTAGCGATATTTTGTATTTAAATATAGAATAAATGGGTTTACTTTAAGAGCAGAGTTATAGATAATGATTAAAACTATTCTTTGAACTTGGCTGTTGTTTTTTTGTGTATTAGGTAAGCAATAAACCAAAAACTTCTAATTATTCTTTATGCACGCATAGGCGCTGTGCAGTAGCGTTTAAAACAATCATGGTAGGCAGTGCAGTGATCATTGACATTTTATCAAAACGTCTATACAGGGTGTTTACGATCTTAGTGCATTAATTTGGAGGAACGATAGATCATGATATTTCGAACCTGAAACCCCAGTACCATTTCACTAGTTAACGCATAGTTAAATAGAAAAAAATTCAAAAAGTATGACTGCAAGATCACAATCCGACAACATTGCCCAGTATTCGCCCTAGTTTCTGTCAGGTGTTTTTGGAGATATTCACGTAAACAAATGCTATTATGTGTGTTATCAGAATATGTTGCGATTTTCTTGAAACTTCAAATTTGGGATATTCGTATTAAATTTTGTGGTGCAAGCATTACAATGATGTGTAATATTCGTACTTTACGTAACGGCATTAAGATCGTAATTACCCTATATAGTCTGTATACTTCTAACTTTTAGATATTTGAGTTTATAGTACGTGTGCTCTGCTTAACTCTAATTAAAAAGAAAATGTGATTATTTATTTATTTAGTAGTATCACAGCACAGAAAAAAACGAGCAAAATATCTCTGAGGATTTCCCGAGGGATTTCCTATATAAAAATGGTTCCCAAAGAATTTGGCCTTGGGACGATTTTGCGGGTGTGAAGTCTGGATAGAGATGCGAAAATTAAAATATCGATACAGGTACCAATTCGATATGGTTTAACCAATTAGGCGCGTTTGGTTCGTATAGATAATTTTGTGGAATTGATTACACCCCTCAATAATTGTATAATTATTTTCGATACAAAAGTAGCGATACTAGCTTGGAATTGCTCAAAAAGTATCTAAGACAAAAATACTCGATTTTAGTGCAGAAGTACAAGTATCGTTAACATCCCTAAAAAAAGGGGTGGAATGCGCGTGTAATTGCCGCCAACCTGAGATATTGTGCTGATTCTTTATTATGCTGTGGTAGTATTTCTGAAGCAGTGAAAAGTTATCTGATATAAAGCAAGCAGCCTAGTGCTTCATACAATGTCTTGACAACGAAGAGTTGATTTTCTCTGTCTGTCCCTTTGCCTAAAAGCCGTTCGGCTTAAGGGCGGGGGACTGATTCGGCTCGCCGAAGAATAATGAGAATGTTATGGTGATGAGGCTGCGGTTTACAAGACGACGAGACGCCGACGATATTAACTCCGAGTTATTAGCGTCATCCGCTAGGTGGCTCTGTCGGACGGTGACTTTGTATGCCTGTGACGTTGGGACGGCAGAACTGAAAAACTTTCTTAGGAAATATCAAGGAAAGGTTTATGTTACAAAAATCGTCTAAAGATAGGTGGCTGTGTCCATGAGCTATATGGGTTTAGGGCTTCAAGACTGTTAATATATGTTCTTAGATTTCTTAAAGAGGTTATTTTCAGAATAGTGTAGGGCTTTGGATAGTAATGCTTGTCTTAGTTCAATATATGTATAGCGAGACAGCGATCCACTTCCTTGGCAGACGTGTTGTGTATTGGAACATTGTCAGGTTCAGATATTCTGTACGACGGAGTTTGAGGTGGAGTCACTGTATTCAGCGAGATGGTCGGACACGTAAATTTTTTTCAGTCATCATTCAATTTCAACGCCTGCCGCACTGCATCGTTTAGAAAAATTCAGGAACTGCTAAACACTAAACATGAGTCTTTTAGTTTTTCAACTATAACAACAAACACAGGGTTGGATTTTCCAATGCGTGAAATTTTAGTAGTGTATTGGTCATAGTTGGGGACTACCTTTCTACATACTGCTGTGGTAATGGAAATGAAAATGAAACATATTTTGGCAGCTCTATGCAACCACATATACATCAAAAACTAAAAGCACTTTCTCTTTGTTTCATTTAAAGCACAAAAAAGCCCAGACGCAAAATGTAGCCTGCTTTTACTATTGCCTTATGTAAGTTTCTTAGTTTGCTGTGGAAAAAATGTCTAAAAGGGGTGATACACGTACGAGCAAGTACGCGTACTTATGGCTCGACGACCTTTTTCGCCTGTGTGTCACCGTAAGTACGCGTACTTTAAAACTGTCGCGCAAACAACCGGCGATCCAACTGGTTTGAAATCTTGCTCGTAGCTTGTCTCGGCTCGTATTGCGAACCGCGAGCCACCACTTTGTTTCGGCAGGCCATCGATGCGCAACGCTTGTTGGGTTTGGCGTTTGTTAAAAGCTTTGTTTATTTAGGAAAATTATCAAAATGAGTAATTTCAGCTCTACGTGTGTCACCGATGTCGAGCCGAGAAGTTCGCGAACTTAAAAACCACGTACTTAAAGTTCGTACGTGTGTCACCCACTTTAGTGTTTCCAGTTGTTTCGTGTGCGGTGCGGAATCTTCCATCCGTTTTGATTTTTAGAAGTGACCTTTCCATATCTACTCTTCCTTCACTAGGAAATAGCACAGAGTGCCTTTCTCTCAGGATATTATTCACAGAGGAAAGCGTATATCCATAAACGGCAGAAAAGTTCCGTCAATTAGAAAATTCCCTGGAGATGAAGAGATGCTCCCGGAACAAAAAATTATAGCGCATGAAAGGGGGATAAACAAGCTCGGCTTTTCCGCTGACCACGGCAACCGTAGCGACCTCTCCTCATTCGTTTTTAAAAATGGATTAGGGGTCGTTGGTTTTGTTGTGTGACTACTGCTGAGGCGGTGTATTTATTCCAAGTCAGAGACGTGACTACCAGCCTTCATTTTAATGTTAATTAGGGCTCCGACTCTCCTAAACGAATTCGCTGAACGAAAAGCGCGTGAAAAATACCTATCATTTGGTTGCTGTTGTACCGCATGAATCGTAAGTCAAACCAAAAACTACGATTTCAACCTATAAAATAGACGATTTTTTATGTATAATATAACCCTGTAATAAAAGCAAGAATGGACGTTTATATCGTTCTAAATTTGTTATTTCATTATTGCACTTTATTATGGGTATGTTAATTATTTTTTGTTTCGGTCGTGTCACCTTTGTAATTAATATAATTACCTTTTAGAATGCTATGGCTCTATGTATAGGAGTGATGTGTGTTAAAGAAGTTTCAAGACATTGCTTCGCACCAGATCTATTTGCTTTTTAAATTATTGTTTCGCTAAATAATTCTAATTACAAAAACATTGCATTGTTTCTAAGCAACTAACTCAGGATGCATGTCAAACAAAAAAAATGAATTTGATGACAAAAAATGAAAAGCTTCATAGTAAAGCACTCGGTTGCCAAAATGTGCCACAAGTATTGGAAAAAAATCGTCATGCG
The DNA here is from genome assembly GCA_951848785.1 of Callosobruchus maculatus. Taxonomy (NCBI): domain Eukaryota; kingdom Metazoa; phylum Arthropoda; class Insecta; order Coleoptera; family Chrysomelidae; genus Callosobruchus; species Callosobruchus maculatus. The sequence goes on along the minus strand of CATOUR010000014.1, from coordinate 20,337,126 downwards.
GCAACAAGAATGTTTTTACTTGGCACTTTCAAAGCGTGTCGTTTTGAAGGTGAATTACGAGAATCGCTAGCCAGAGCTACTTGCAGGATTTATAAGCAATAATGGAATTCTAATACATAATTATAAGGATTTTATAAGTAGAGATATCGGTAGTAGCTTTAAGAAAATCTAGCCAAACAGGCCATTGATTAGAAAAAAGAGAGGCAGCGAAAACGTTAGTCTTCATTCAGATGCCTTTGCAGGTTAGAATTATTTTCTAATTTTTTCCGTTATAACCTTGGATTCTTTTTATATATGCCTACTGTTCATGGAATTTAGCATATATCTCAGTAAATAATGATTGCATAATTTTGTTTAGTATCAATACTCTTTCGTATAATAAAGCAGTATTCAATTGTTTTTGTTTGAGAAACCAAATGGGTACCTAACGATAAAGAATTGATTTTTCTTAAATAGCAATGTATCCGTTCATTAGGTCCATTTGATGGAAGTTTTTTCTCTGCTTTCAACTACATAACATGTTAGTACTCAAATACAAGAGGATGGTTCAAAAAATTAAAAACTCTATTGAGAGTTTATTATATCAATAACATTAATCTTCATGTCAGATATCTGTTACTAAGCTTGTAAATGTGACAGAAATTTATTGATATATGTCAATACGTCATGCGTTATTGTTGACGAATTAGAACAACAAATACAAATTGAAGGTGCAGTGATTTCTTCCAGAATGTTCTGTAATTGTTTACAAGCTATTTAGAAAGTTAGACTACTGCCGTGGAGTCAATAGTTAATATTTTGAGCACTATTGTGATGAAAACAACCTCATTGCTGAATTCTGTTATGTCTTCAATACTTAATAATAAACGTATATGCATATGCTTTATTTTGATGTAAGATACATACTAAAATAATTTTATTGATATAACTAACTTAATAAAGTTTTTAGAAAACAGGTTGTTACGTTTGGGTAACATGTTATGTCATTCAAAGAGAAAAAATCTATCAAATTAGTTTAATGGAAGGATACATCGCTATTCAAAGGAACAAATATTTTTCATTACTGGTTTGTTTTCTGAAACAAAAGCAAATGAATGCTGCGGTATTATGGAAAATGCAATGCTAAACAACTTTCATATGAAAAGTATGCAATCATTATCTACTAACATACATAATAAGACAATAATAATTATTGTTGACATGTTTGAAGAATTCTACGTAGTTCTCCAATAATTTTTGAAATCATAGCCAATTCGAAGATTCACGGAAAACACAGTGCCTGTGTTTAAGGTTTAAACAGAAGATACTAGGGTGAATATACCATCTAATTCTTAATTCATTGTAATATAAGATAAGACGAAGAAATGTATTTAAAAACTACTAGTTATATTGTTCTTCAGAGTTTTGTGGTCAGATACTATTTGCAAACGATTGCGCTATTTATTTTGTTTTAATAGCTGCTTTTCGCAAACTACATAATATAGAATTTAAAATGAATTCGTAAAAAATTCTTATGCATATCAGTTGTACACGTTAGTCTGACAGATCTTTCTTCGCTTCTTCAGAGATAACTATTTCATTCACAGCATAGTCTATTTGGACTTACCAAAATCGATAGAGGATAACTAAGAGTACTGCTTACCTGAAACAGAAGGAAAATATGTTAACAAGGTTTGTTGTATTTGTGAAATAGGCACATTTTCGTATACATAAAAAAATTCTGAAAGAGGTAAAAACGTTCCCACAGTTTTAACCCAGTGTAACTCTAGCAGTCTGGATAAAAGCTGTAATTTCTTTAAATGTATATGTTCCTTAAAGGATGTTTCAAATTTCAAAATAAATGTTAAATAGCTTAAGAAGACATAACTTTCAAAAACATAACACAACAATAACACAACACGGTCTAACCATATGGCACAGGAGCCGGTTAAAGTTGTTTGTTAGCTATAATACCTTCAGACGTCACTTGTATGTTATGGGGGTATCAAATGAACCGACGTATGCAATCCGTAGCGAGGAAGAGGACTCCTCAGCACACATTCTAAGACAGACTATTTTAGATTCAAGCGTCCTTGAACGATATAGGATCTTCACTTTTGCGATCAGGGCTGTACTTGCAAGCTAGAGTTAAGATAGGTCTAGAAAGTCCCGCTTCTAGGCCTATACTCTGGTGGCTCTTTTCACCAGAAAGCCTCTCTCCTTTCTTCTTTTCATTCATTTATTCATTCAACCACCCGGAACCCCCTTCAGTTTATTTCAGAATCCAATGCTTAAAGTATGAAACTTGTTGTCAAGTTCAGGTGTACATTTTATGTTTCCCCTTCTGAACACGAAAAGATTACCAGCAACAAAACTTCTGAGAGTTCAGGGGCCTTCTTCTACTAGGCTAGTGACGCCAATGGTGGGTAAAGGGAAAGAAGCAGATGGAGGATTTAAACAGCGTTAGCGACGGATACGTGTGTACACGCTTTGTGCAACTGAGAGCTGCTCTCTTTCCCTCTCGGCTGTAAAATTTAAGAGCTCTCGCAACTTACAATTAAATACTTGAGCAGTATCTGCAGATAATGGGCGTTTAATTTGCCATTCCGGCCGCTGCTTCACGGTACCGAAGCTACAGCGGAAATACGTGGAGTGTGCGCGCGCTTAACGCCAGAAGGATGGCTTAAAAACGATCTCCATTTCCGAAAGGCTTAGCCAATTTTCCGATTTTATTTTCACGCGCGTTTATATTATCTGGGATTAGGGACTTAGCTTTGCATTTATAGTATAGCGATTAGGGATAAGCTTCACCATTTAGTACACACATAACGATCCATATCCTAAACAGAACAAATATAAAGTTAGCTGAATGTAAAATAGATCGGAGATAAAACGTGTCTAATTCCGAGTATCTCTGGTCCAACATGAAAACGTTATAAACCCCAGAGTGACAGTCTAATGTATACGACTCATATTTAGACACAAATGATTTAGAGCTTAGCCCAATTCACGACAATTCGAAAAATGACATTATTAAAATGCTAAAAGGTAGACGCAGGTTTGGATGAAACCCCGTTGATTCAAAAGAAGCTTGTTTTTGCCTCTTGTACGAAGCTAGGCGGAATTAAGGATGACTATCCAAGAAGGATAGCGATTTTCCAGGAAACATTGCGACATCAAGTCGAAAATGACACTTTTGGATACAGTTGTGACGACAGACGAGTCCTATTGCAAACGATGTGGAATCTTAAATATCCATAATTAGCATGCTTGCCGTATAAAAGATCATACGGGAACGTGTATGCATTTTCAAAGAACAGTTAGAAGTAAATTTGTGTTCAGGGATATTAAACGAAAAATTGACTGATCCGTTTAAATCACACCACACCAAATGAATAGCCTATGTAGCCTCTTTGAAAGACGATCTAAACAGTTACTCAGAACATATAGATCTATTAACCAATATAAATATATATAAATATATAAATCACTTCAAAACGATGGTACTCCATATCACTTTGCGCAGGTTGTCAAGCAGTTGACGAAAGATTTGTGGATCGGTCATGGAGGGCCACGATCATACAAATGTGTAAATATTTTGTTCGGAGGCAAATGTTCCCAAACGTTTGCTTGTGTACACTGCATGTGCAACTAGGCATAAGGCCTTTCCTTTACGGTTACGTATTTAATAATAAATTAAAGCAAAAAACAACTTCTTCAAATAGATTATATTTAAATGTTCTAAAAAAAAAATAAAATGTTCCTTTAAAGTGTTAACCATCAACTTATAGCCTCATTATACACAATTTATATGATCATAAAAGCTTGTCGCGAGGTCTACGTAAGTAGGTACCTATAAGAATTCAATTGAACTGAAATTTTAACCCAATTAAACTTAGCAGACCAAGTTAGTTAATTGAATAGACACTAGTTAGTTTACACAAGTAAATCGCGCGACAAGCTTTTATGATCATATAAATTGTGTATAATGAGGCTATAAGTTGATAGTTAACACTTTAAAAGAACATTTTATTTTCTTTTTTTGGAACATTTAAATAAAAGCTTTTTTTGAAAAAGTTTTTTTTGTTTTAATTTATTTTTTACTTTTTAGTTATTAACTTGCCGCCATAGTTGATTTAGAATGACGTCACATTATTTTTCGAGCCCTCTCATTTGATACTCATAAAACAACTCACTGACTTTGTATAGTATATTTTCCTCAAACTCTTACAACAAAACACATCGTACTATATCTAAAAATACATATTATTTGCCATCATTTGAACGACAGTTTCTAACTTAGAATTTGTGCTATCCTGATATCCACTTATTTGGTAGATTTCCTTTTATCAGATATCATGAAAACCTTTTACTAAACTAAAAATATAGACCTACTCTAAACATAACCTTAAAACTGTGTTGGTGATAAGAGTCCACTAACAATACAAGTTTATTCCTATCACTTTCCCAAAGTCAGTTCAGTACCCCAAATGTTCCTTCACAACTTATTATGTATTGGAAAATCCTTATCGCGGATCTTGTTTACCAATTACGTCGCGTCACAGTCATACATACCGGCTGTCCGTTCTTAGTGGCTGCTCGGTGCACCAGCGGTTCGTTAGCTACCCCCTAACCTCATGTCGATGTCGTCACCGTCGTCGATATAACCTGGTGATGACCACTGCGTAGGCTGTATAAAGGAACTCGTACAATTCGATTCAGAATCTCCTGTGACTGCTGCCAGATTCTTGCTCACACCGCAAACCTCTAGCCGAGCGCCAAATGCAAAAACTCTCTTCTCTCAGGTCGTCAGGCTCATGTAGTGATAAAACAACTTACCGGCTTTGAATAGTATATTTTCCCCAAACTCTCAACAAAATTAATCGTTTGACTAAAAATAACGTCAGTGGATCTATTGTCAGTGATGATATTCCTCTCATTAGATTGTCATTCCCCTTACCACTGGGCGTTCTCATACCAATAACGATACCCATATTGTAGAAATGCATTAAATAACTATTCCACTACTGTATTTAGAATGACGTCATACAGCTTATCGTGCATTGTCATCCAAACTAAACGTGTATACAAAATTTCAGCTCAATCGGATAAAGATATCTGCTTCAACATTGAGTTGCAAGATTCTACCCGAACAAGCGTACATACATTGCAAGTTAAATAAAGGCTTTTAATAACACCTATAAACTGCGCAGCTTCTTGATCTCTAAAAAGCATGAACTACGCCCCAGGCTGCAATTATCCGCGTGAATGACACCGGCAGTGAAGTGCACCAAATAATGATGAGCGAGCCAAATTTTAGCACGCACCATAAACCTTTTCACCGGCACGGCCGGCCACATTTCATAACAATATGTGAGGGGATTTCTGGTAGCCGTTAAGTAGCATTTATAGTGCGGTAAGGTAAGAGGTAACGTAAGACGTAAGAATAAGAAAAAAGTGGGTATGCTATAGTGCCGTAAGCGGCTTGCGGCTTAAGTGACAGACAGATAACAAGGGTAGCCAAGTTTGGTATGTGACTAATAGATGGGGCTACATGTTTTAAGCTTCTTCTTGGAGAGATGTTTTATGATTGTTGTTTTGTTCTTTTTTATTTTTATGGTTATGTCGAATGTCAATGACCCTAGGGCAATATTGTTAATTGTTTAAAGTTATCTCTGATTGTTTATTGTAACTTGTTTACTACTGGAACTTTGTTGAAGGTCTGACGATCAATACGGTACCAGTGCATAGGGGTTTTGGATAGAGGTAAGGCGCTATAGACTGAAATACAATGGATTTCTGGATTCTAAAGAAAACCGCTTTTTACAGGTGGCAATGGGTGCTGACTAGTGTATATTTCGAAGAGCTATACATGTCTCATAGGAATCATAGGGCTGCAATATCTAGTCCAACAATTTTGAATGACTGTCCCTTGTGAGGCGTGCCCTGTATATTTAGTGGACAGTGCAACTGTTTATAGGATGTAGTGATGTACTTTGTTTAATCAAGTGTACTCCATAGAAGAAATTGACGCATACACATACCTGGAATGTTAAAGCAGGTTGTGGTTGTGTGACAAAGATATATGTGAAATTAGTGGGGCAGTTTTCCAATAAAATTACAAAATAGGCAATTGTGGATATATTTCTTCTCAAGTAGAAAGTCTACATATCTATCGCTGTCCATCAGTGTAAAATGTGAGGACAGTGACTTAAAACAAATAGAAATAGAATATACAATTCGAGTTGTGACTGTTTATAAAGGACTTTGTACACATTGTGATGTGATTTTTTTAAGAGTATTTGGCCCAAATGTATTTGTTTGTAAACCAAGTATGTATCCTTCTCTGTATGACAAACTTTTTAGTTTTATAATAAACAGGTCAAAACTACCATTTCTAAAACTATTGTTTTTGCCATGTCATGAAAATATTAAAATATTGTGACTCAGAACAGAGGCAATAGGAAACTATTGAAAATGTTCTAGTCAAACTTGGGTATTGTTATAGGTTGGCCTGGGGCAGCTTGGAATTCCTTCACAAGGCTGTGATGTGCTAGTGAATGAGTGAATGTTGACCAAAAACACTTGGTTGCTGTTGCTACAGAGCCTAAAATTTACTTATCTATTTCTTAACATTTACAATAAAATAACTAGTTGGTTGCTGTCGCTACAGGGCCAACTTTGAGATTCATTTATCTTTGAACAGATGCCATAACATACATATCCCTGTTTGTCAAATTTAAAACCACATAATGCTCTCAAATGATCAAATATTCCATATCCATAACATCATACAACTTTTAAATGAACAAACACTCATTTAACTGTAATAGCACACAGCTTTTACAGATACAAAAGGTATGTCAAAATTTTGAACTGTGAGATGCAGCTGGCAATTTTGTAAAGCTATTCTTGAAAAGCTGAATCAGAAACAAGTGAAAGTAACATATGGGAGAATCCTAAAATGTTTGTGTCCATAAAAGTTTTGCTGTGGCCTGAGTAAGGTTTTCAACCCATTCAGAACACTCGCTTTGAAGTCATACCTATGAAGTAAGCATATTGCTTAGCTATATGATAAGTTTTCAAATTACAAAGATGATCACTAACACTCAAAACAAAATTGTGTAGTTGTTGAGTTGGTTTAAGTATTTTGTTGTTTGTTGTGGCAATATTGCATCTGACCAAGTGTACAGTGTAGCTGATGATTTATTGATACACCCTGGATTATCTCTGAAGAGAGATTCAATAAAATACATATCCCTGTTTGTCAGCTTTAGAACCACATAATGCTCTCAAATGAACACATATTCCATATTCATAATAGCATACACATTACATTACATTATTAATTGTAACAGAGCATACAACTTTTATAGGGTATGTCAAGACTTTAAAGTGTGAGGTGCAGCTGGCAAGTTATTCTTGAACAGCTGAATTGGAAACAAGTGGCCTGTTATATATGTTACAACTTGTAGGAAAACATTAACATATGGGAGAATCCTAAAAACGTTTGTGTCTATAAAACTTTTGCGATGGCCTGAGTAAGGTTTCCAGACCTTCCTGAACAGTCACTTTGAAGTCATACCTATGAAGTTATAGCATTGTTCATATACGATATTCTTACAATCTTGAACATGCTTACTTGACTGCAATGATGTTTTGACACTTTACCATATTATTGTGCAAGAGATATGCCCAAAATATGTTCACTACACCATAAACCCCCAAAAGCAAACTGTGTAGTTGTTAGGTTGATTCAAATATAAGTTGCTCTGGCAAAATTGAATGTGAACAAGCATGCAGTGCAGGTGAGTTATTGACAAAAAATCGATTTCTGATACATAATACTTATACTTTTGATAATACGTGCTATTCAGCAACAACTAACTTATTAGTTCACTATTAAGTTGGGCTGACTGCAATATTTTCACACTTTAGAAAATTGTATATGATTCCATTATACAAAATCAGTTAACGGTTGCATAGTAAAAAGTACAGCATCATACTAAAACTGTATTAAGGGCTTTGCATTTTGTTTGGCGGAATGAGCTTTTATATCTACATATATACTCATATCAATGGAGTACTTATAGCTCTACATCATTAGGGAAGGAGGAACTCCTCACAATCCTCTTCATGTAGGGAAGGAGGAACTCCTCACAATCCTTTTCATGTACACAGAATATAAAAAACCTCAGCAAAATCATGACTACAATATTGTGGGACTATGTTGGTTCCATGTATTTTTTAGGGAAAATATTTTCTAATACTGCAAATCATGTTCTAGCTGTGAAACAGCCTCTGTAGTGCATAGTCTGCCTGGTGTAACCATTCCTTTCCTTGTTCATATAAAAATGTATAGGCCGGTCCTGCACGACTTGTCCTGACCTGCACGCCTTGGTGTGCAAACGTTTTTTTGCAAAAGTCGGTTCAAATCACCCGTCGGTGATTCAAATCTTTGATCACATGTCCAACTCCAGCCTATGGCGATTGCATTCATTTTGGCGACCATGGCCGAATTCACCGGAATTCACCCGATGCCGTAAGAAAAATGAATTTGGTTTATTTCCGAGGTAAGCAGTATTTCACGAGCATATTTCTAAATTCCCGCGTGTTTTATGCACGATGTCTAGCGATCCTGGCCGATTTCCACCCGAAATCGCTTCTAATTTCATGTCCCGTCATTTTAGAAATGAATTTCTTACGTCTTGCGTTACTTCTTACGTTACGACTATAACCACTCTCATCTGATTCCACAGGTTTATTTTCATACCTCTTACCTTACCTCTTACGTTACAGCACTATAAATGCACCCTTATAATGGATTGGATGTTAGGTAATAATTCCTCTACAAAATATATCGGCTGCTGCAGGAAGCTGTTGTCTCGACCATCAATAGAGATTTACTCAATGAAGCTGGAAGTATGTACCGATTCAGCAGAATTAGCTCTCCGTCGTTTGTTTTCATAGTAACTGCGAGGCATGAGGCACCAGCGTTATGTTTCCAATGAATGTAAGGTCTACACGTATCAAGAGATGGTGCCACATGCGGTAGCCATTACTGTGACTGTATTAAGACAGTGGTGACAATAGGATGACTTATCATGATGTCACTGTCAACTGTTTGAAATGTTTATTTATTTTTCACTATCAATTTTCAACCAGTTATTTACATAGACGTTTATATTTTGTACTGCTGTTACTCCCTCAACATGGCGATGAACGACACAAAAAAGAGCATTCTTCAGGAAGAATTGCGACAGCAAAGGAAGCTAGACTTGCTCGAGGCGCACCGGGCTCATGTGGGTCTCAAGAATCGTTACACTGATATTGACCGGTATTTGAACAAGCCAAGGAGTGAACATGAACAGGACATGCAGTATCTCAAAGAAAAACAGTACTCTGCTGATCGAAAGCGAACATTGTGTGAAGAAAGTGCATTAGCTAAAGAACTTGATACTGTTAAGAGAGAAAGGATCATAGAGTTGACAGTCAGGTTAGCAAGTTACCTTTTAGCTATTACAAGGAACATGCTTGTTTTGAAGATATCAAATGTTATATGTATTGGCTATCGGTACAAGACCATGAGATTATATTAAGCAAAATGTACATAGCGTTAAAAAAGTACCATGATATATTGGCTTGTGGAAATTCCAAGTCAATTTATATTTTTCTGTTTCCTTTTTTTTTTTGTTAAGCGGCATCAACTAGGGTGAATGTACCTGTTGTCGGCAGTTTAACCAGATATCGAGATTAAAGTAGCTACATACATGAAATGATTCAGTTTAGCAGAGTTTGGAACATATATTATCCTATAGCATATTTTGTGATAATAATGTATTAAAAATGTGGAATTTTCATGTATAAAATTTGTAAAGAACATTTTTTGAAAACATGCAATATATTCCTGATGTCGGCCGTCCAGTGCAAATTGTCGGCCATGTATTTGCTGGTTCTCGGCCCAGGGGCTGACAAATGGTTGTTTTTCGGCCCTACGATATTCAGATGTTCTTTTTTTGATGATACGAGATTGACCATACACAAATAGGTAGATATATCGAAAAATTCAAAGAAATCGATCGTTTTTATATATGATATTAAACCGGTACAAAATCGACTCTCAGGTAAAAATAAATAAGTAAGACCGGTAGGTAAGACTAAGGAAAAATAAACAATAGCAGGTACTCGCTATCACATTTAGGCCTTAGACATTTCACACCTGTAGTCCATGTTTGCAACATGTTCTTAAGAATTGTAGGATGACTTATTTTTCATTGGTCCGACAAGTCAGGTTGTCTGTTCCGCCATGATGAGGCAATTTGTTTTCTGATAGGAATTTGTGTTAGTTGTGATGCTTTGTCAAATTTTGTAGCTATTTAATTGCATTTTATTAATTTGCAAGTTACTGTTTTTGATTTCGTGTATTGTTTAATAGTCGTTGATGTCTAGTTGCTACAATTTGCGCCCAATTTCAACTTACAACTTTGAGCAATGAAGATAGGTAGAAGTAGAGCTGGAACATTAATATTTTCAATTTTTGATGAAATGTAGCTGAATGCATAGACAATAAATAAGCTGTTCTGTTTGAAAGATTTAAATTTCTATGTTAAAAGGTAATTTGGCCCCAAAAATAAAAATCTTGTAGATTTAAAAATAGTTATGTTGAATAGTATGTATTATACTTTCTACATATATGTATGCAATTTCAGAATCAGAATACGTTCCGTTATGTTTAGATAATCTAATTCATTATGATTTTAATATAGGTATTATTTTATTCTAAGAGGCGTGAAAGCCAAAAAAACATTTTTTAAATCAGAAAGGCATTAGACTTTCTTTGTAGGATTAGGATATGTAATAATAATCTTAGCTCAGTATTAGCAAGCAACAAAGTCATTTTTGCCCTGAAAAATACATCTATAAGGTACAAAAAGGAAAACAACGAAAATTTGTACTAGTAAAAAACCATGTCAGATCAACATATATATCAATCTAGAAATAGGTCAAAAAAACAGATAAAATATTTTTTAAAGAAAAAAAATAAATAAAAAAAGTTTCTACTGACCCCTGAACTCGCAACCTATGCACAAGTGGCATATGTTTTACCACAATACTAATAAATTATTTGGGTGTTTTTTTTGTAAAAAAGTACCTAGTTGTAGCTTACTAAGATTGAGCCTTTTCAATTAAAAACTCTGCGCAGTTCATGTAGATTTTAAATGATTTGTATCGTGCCAACAAGATCGGTATTGCTGGAGGACTAATGTGGTGAGGTCAGTAAGTATGATTAGTTAAATAAATAATTAACTCACTCATCAGTTAGCTGTATAATGGTTGTAGTAAATATTAGATAGATCAAACTAGGAGATTTATTTAAACTATATTCATAGTACATATGCCGCATTTAAGATATAGTAAAACAGGTATGGCTAGAGTTGAACACAACTCCAATACTAAACATAAAAGGGGTGATACACGTACGAGCAAGTACGCGTACTTATGGCTCGGTGACCTTTTTTGCCTGTGTGTCACCGTAAGTACGCGTACTTTAAAACTGTCGCGCAAACCGCCGGCGATCCAACTGGTTTGAAATCTTGCTCATAGCTTGTCTCTGCACGTACTGCGGGCTGTGAGCCACCACTTTGTTTCGGCAGGCCATCGATGCACAACGCTTGTTGTGTTTAGCGTTTGATAAAAGTTTTGTTTATTTAGGAAAATTATCAAAATGAGTGATTTCAGTTTCACGTGTGTCACCGACGTCGAGCCGAGTAAGTTCGCGAACTTAAAAACCGCGCACTTAGAGTTCGTACGTGTATCACCCCTTTAAGGTGCATAAAAGTAGTTTAAGTTTAGCTCGTATTGTACTTTTAGGGGCGTACAGAGCTCAAAAATAGCTAAGACGGTAACCAATGTGTTGACAAGGAATAGAGGTCTGCATTTCTGAAAACACGTTGTTAGTTTATGGTAGATGTTATCCGATATTAATATAAATTATGCAGTTATCTCACTTTCTCTCTAGTAGGCAATATACAAGTATTCTATTTAATGGTTGAATCCATAATTATATGTTTAGTCTAGAGAGTCCTTCACAGACTTTTAGCAAAACAGGTGTGGAGTTAAAAATCATCAGTTTGACGAATAGTTGAACTACGGCTTTTCCTGAGGCTACGTATCTAGTACTATATTATGGCTAAACATAAAGAAGGATATGCGGAAACAAGAATGTACACTAGTGAAAAATCGTGGACATGTTCGTAGACAGGAAGAGTTTAATTGGCGTCATCAGGCCCAAATAGATGTTATAAGCCCCCCACTTAGATGAGGTCACATAACAATATTTAGTTTTCTGTACTGGTTGGCTCTTTTTTTTTACTTCTGTGTCATGGGCATCGACTGCTTTAGAGCTCTTTCAGACGAGGATACCGTATCTCAGATACGCGTATTTGAGATACAGAATTTGTGAGTGATACTTCTGGATACCGTATCGCATACAGGTAACTCTGCATCAGTACGAAAACAGTGGCAGTGCAGTGCACTGATTATTTCAAGTTATGGATATTGAGGCGTGCATTGTGCTGTGATATGTAGTGAATAAAAAGAAAAAGAAATTGAAAAGGAGACGTACATTGTGGGTTTATCCTATGGTACACTCGACTCGAGCACGGAGATATATCGAGTGTACTTTTGGAATCCTTTCTAATAAATGAAGGATATTCCACAAACCTCTCAACGTATCAATAGATTTTGCTGAAGATATCGTGAAAGCCACCACTGTTCTCCACAATTTTGTGTGTTACGAGATGGATGTAGACACGAAGACACCTTATCCATCCAAGGACTTTATGATGAAGATGTTACAAATACCGGAGCAAATTCCTCAAGATCAGCGTTCGTGATTATTTTGCTGCATATTTCATGGATTGTGATGTATTATCCTGGCAAAACAGTTACATTTGAGCCCTGCATATCACCGAAATGTTAATAAATAATGTCTTTCATCATTTATGTGATTTCAATTAGCGGTCAGTATAAGTAAAATGAACCAACGTGGTTTTAACCTATTTGTAAAATGTATTGGGACTTTTTAACCGCCGCTGTTTACCAGTCACTTAAACATCATGTGATTAAAATAAAAATATTTTCAAATGCTTACCATGTTCATTCTACTGTACCGCCGTCATGCTTCCAATATTGTCGCACACTTGATTTGCGATTGCTATCCAGCATTGCTGTTTTTAATTTTTATTACAATAGTCTTCGTGGGCTGTGGCCCACAAACATGAATTTGGCTCCACTAAACTAATAAATTTTTCATTATCAAATATGGCATGCTACATTATTTGGTTACTTGCACTAATGCGTGTAGCTAATTCAACTTCTAACAAAAGAATAAAACGCCTATGGAATCCGCTGCAAAAGTATGCGTGTCTGAACAACTAGGTATAACGTAATGGTAATATTGTATCTGAGATACGCATTCTGTCGCCAGCGGCTGGATGGCATGACATACTCGAATCAGTATCGCGATACTTTGGCGATACTGTATGCGTCGCCGGAGCCGTCTGAACAGCTTCATTTGAATGTGTGGATTATCTGTATCTCAAATACGCGTATCTGAGATACGGTATCCTCGTCTGAAAGAGCTCTTAGTCATTAGCCTCGTGTTCTGTGTATAGGCTTTGTTACTGTTTCCCGGCGCCGTTTAGGAACAGCAGTGTTAATTAGAAGCCAACAACGAAGGAGCAGGTGGGATTCTTCGCTTCGCTGAGCTTTTCTTTCTGGATATATAATGATCGGTGGCTTGTGGCTGTTTCTCTTTCCATCATTGACGCCTCAGATAACACCCGAAAGTAAACGTTATGTTATGTGACCTCATCTAGATGTGGGGCTCATAGGCTCATAACATGTCTTTGGGCCTGATAATGCTAACTAGCAGAACTGCGTATTGCTCGGATTGCGATCTTGCAATTTTTCTGCTCCTAAATATCTTTCTGACCACAAATGTGTTCATTGGCCCTCGTCGGTGGCTTCTAGCTGTTCAAATATGCTCCTCAACCTCTTGATCTCTGCGGACACGCTCACAACTGTCCACCTATGTACACTACGGTGATGAAACCCTAAGAGCATCTTGAAGTCTTCTACACTATATGGCATATTGTGTAACTTTCGTACTAGCAGTTCTTAAAATAACTGTGGTTATAGTACAAAGTTAAGTGAATTACTTCGTCGTAGAAGTCGACCGCAATGGGGTTTATATAAAGTCGCTTCTGTCTCCTGGCGCAACGAGTTGCACCGTAAATCCATCGGGCTCGTAAAACAAACCGCTTAAAAAAAGAGAAAAGAGCCGGGCACGCTACCCATAAAATTCGTTAGCCTAAATATCCCAATTTGCGGACACTGCGTCGCTGGGCAAAAAAATGTGCGCCATTCTCATTGCTCGCAATTAGGGGGATTTGAATTTAGGCACATGCGGGGTGGATTTTAGCATAATATGCTTATCACAAAATGGGACATTGCTATTAATGTTCACATTAAAGTATTTTTGTAGCGGAAGCGTCGGAATGCAGTGTCATATTAGTTGCTGCTGGACTAGGGCCTACACACATAAAAATAAATCCTTGGATGAACAATACACACAAAGCTGGAATAATGTTGAACCAAAAATATATTTTTTTAACACATAGAGTTATGTTAAGTAGGTATATTCAAATTAAAACTATTGAGAACGTCCTGGAAGTAATAGTACCGAAATTTTAAGTCGATCATATGATAATCTTCAAGAAACAAAACAATCAATTTGCCACTACTTTTTGACTGAAGCATTTCATAATTTTGCGACAGATTTTTTTTTGAAGAATCATCAGGTGTAAGTCATATAATTTACAAGCTACTGTTGAAATATCCCGATTATCACAGAATGTAAAAAATATGTAACCGTACCTCCGAAAACATTAAAAAAATTTCCAATAAGTTTAACGTAAATGTTGCCCATACTGCCACGACAACAACCCGTGCAGTATTTTCAAACCTGAAACCTGCATTAAAAAAGGACATGCATAGCAATTTGGTTTATGAAATACCTTGTAAAGATTGCCTCAACTTATACATAGGACAAACTAAACAATATTTAAATAAACGCATATATAAACACAAATATGATATTAAAAATAAAAACCTGAATTCTACCGCCCTCAGCAAACATGCTATAGAAAATAAACATACCATCGATTTTAACAACGTTAGAACTTTATGCAAAGAGAAAGATTGGTATAAAAGAAACATCTTAGAGATGATACATATAAAAAAAAGTTCTAACAGCATGAATTTTAGGACAGATACAAGCAATCTTTCATGCATATATACAAATTTAATAAATGGAACATAGCCTATACTTTCTTCCATCTTATCAATATTTACCTTCCTTCTTCGATATTTAATTGTATAAAAAAAAATTATTGTAAATGTTAGTCAATTTGTATCTGTTTGACAATTCTGATATTTTATTTTAGTTTTAATAACTGAAGATGACGCCTAATAGAAGCGTCGAAACGTCGTAAAATTCTATATTTTGAAATACAATAAGTGACCGTATCCCAAGATTGTTTTACCAAATATTTGGTACCGACGGTCAAGATTCAAAAAGCAAAAAAAATCTACCTTTTACGTACACTGGCCCGCCGTCGTTTACACTTTATTCGCAACTAGCTTCTTACATAATTATATTCCATACGAGCAGAAAAAGGGCCTCGCAACCCCAATTGCGCACCTCTTCCATGAACGAATAACGATATAATACACAGTCATAGCTAAAATCATTAACTATTAGCAAATGACTATTAGACATGCGGTCTATGGCGATCTAGCGCTGTACATGAACTGCAACTATCATATTTTTCATGGAGACTCCGTAATTCTCAAGCTTTTTCTTTTCTCGATCAAGTAAAAGAAGCCCAGTTGGAATATTTGATATCATTCCAAAGACTTAATGAAATACTTGATCGGGTAGTGTTTAAATTTCAGTTGTGAAGAATATTATATTCTAGGTCAGTACATATGCCTTTAAAATAAGTACTGGAATCAAAAATATATTTTTTCTTTGGTTCAAATTAGACAAAATGTCGTCATCAATTAACTTTTCTCAGAGCGAGAACAGATACCCTTAACGCAAGTATATTTTTACAAGATTATAAGAATTCCTCGATCATTTTTTTTATGTGAGTATTGTGATCCACCAATCACATTTTTTGGCCTGCCTTTTGAGAGATTCTCCACCGCAATCTGTTGATGTTGCGCCAAACACTACTCCTATTTTCTCCGGTATATCCACCTCTTCAGAGGGCAAGGTAATAGGTAAAGAATATGATACCCCGGTACAATTTATTGAAAGACTGGAAAATTTGTATAGTTTACTAGAGAAAGCAAATTCTAATTAAATTTAGTGATTCGGTTGTGGACTCAAAAACGCGGCGAATTCGTCGTTGCCAAAGATGGCACCGGCCCCCCCACTGTTCCCCCTTGGCGACGCCCTTGATGCCGAGTAGAGCAACTAGATAAAACGTGTTTCGCCATTTCTTCTCATCATTAACAACGCATAATTATCGTTTTATTTGTATCCAGTATGAATGCCTCTTAGCACGGATACTGGATAGTTCCCGTAGTCCTGCTAGCTATCTACATTTAGATGCTCTTTACCTTTTAGTTCAAAGAATATTATCCTGTTTACTTTATAAAGACCAGAATAAATTATAGTACCGATGTTTCTACTCAAGACATGTATAGCAGGTCTTATAGATGTGCATTGCCTATCTATAGTAATTTAGAAAAGCTATCAAGTAGCTCGTTTACAGCTGTGTAAATAGTGTCCAATAGGTTGAATCGGTTTTCATAAAGTTAAAAGCTCGAAATGGTTAAGACATAACAACGAGGAGGTAGTCCTATGCGCACTGAAATGAAAATACATTTAGTGTATGAGTATCCGGTGATAAAACCAGCGAGATTTTGGGCAGTTGCACGTTGTAATTTCTACCTAAATTGCGTCCAGCACCCTCAGACGCTGTACGTCTACCGGAAAAGCAACCGACAACTACTATACCTATACAGGACGGTCTATAAATCTGAGTAACATCTTGAAGTTCCCTAAGCACTTGACGCTTTCTATTTTAAAAATACTCGTACTTCGTTTTAAGGCATCGTAGAACTCCTTGATCATGTTCCAAACACTTAAAAGGTGTAAAAATAGACTAGCAGAGAAGCAATTGTGCATCTAATACACTTTTTGTCATCATAACTCTTAGGAATACTTTTAAGCAAAATGCGGGCATTGATACGTTTTGCAGTACTTAACTTTGACAACACTGCCACGTGCCATTGTAAACGACTATTCTTTTTGAGCTTCCTAACCGTAACGGCATTGAAATTCTTCAAAAAATTTGTGGTCATGGGCGAGGGAAATGTTGGACTTTCAACCGAATTCAAAAACGTGCTTGTGCTTGTTTGGTGGTACCTTGTTTATGTTTTCTTAGTTTTAACTTTCTCTTTCCAGATTATACCACGTGTGCTAGATAAAATGAAACTACAGTCCAGTGAAGCTGGCTTTGCCTTTCCAATTTTTTCTATGCCTTTCCCCCTTCCATTATTTAACGAAATTATCACAATTTGCATTCCATTGAAGTCATATATTAAAGCGACTAGACTCGATACAAGGGCGTACAAGTCAGTTAAATTCCTGGGGCTGTATATTGAAGACACAATGTCATGAAAAATACACTGTGATGATTTAACATCAAAGCTATCATCGTTCATCTTCTCATTTAAAATCCTAAGAATGATATTACATACCTCTCAGTTACTTTCGGTATACCATGCTTATACTGTATTCAATTCCAAGACAGACTACACCTCGGACTACACATAAACAGTTGCATGCAGCATTAGCGTGGTTACTGTCCGCTGCCATCGGAGAACGCGCTAGCTAAAGTCCAGTGCAATTATGGAATTTTATATTACTATTTAAAAGAGTTGCCCTATTAACCCATTGCAACTTAAAAGTAGCCAGTTGCCAGTTTGAAATGATCATTTAGGCAATGAACACCTGACATCGCATATTTGGATCTGATTTCCAGTCAGTCTTGGGGGTTTTTACTTGCCGGATTATAACATACAATTCACACATAGTGAACTGGACTATTAGGATGAGCCGATCACGCACGCTGGCTTGTTTTCATTTGGTCTGGTTGGGCTGTGAATACAGTATAAGTGGAATCGCACCTGCGTTATGGAGTTTGTTTGTGAGGATGATCAGATCATTCTCAGAAGGTGTTCATTTCTCAAAAAAAGATCCTACGAAGTATTACTGGTATACCAAATACAGAGACATCCCGTAGCATTTTTACTAATTAAAAAATTTTAACCCTCCCATGTTTATATATCTTTGCAATATGTGTTTATGTTTTGAAAAATAAAAACAAGTTCCCAATAGTGAATCTCGTACACGATAAACATACAAGAAGTAAAAACTTATTGTTAGTGCCATTTGCTAGATGCAAGTCAACTGCAAACTCTCCCAAGGTGATGGGACCGAAAATTTTCAATCGTCTACCGGACTATATAAAGAGTAACATCAATCAATATAAATACATTTAAACGAGAGCTGAAAAAGTATCTATTGGAAAAGTGTTTTTATAATGTGTCTGATTTTCTGTGACGTTCATTCTTCTGTGGCGTGATTGTTTTTCTATTAGTTAATATAAAGTAGTTTTTAAGAGCTTTTTTGAGGTATTTGATCATTCTTACACAGGTATCTGTCTATGTAAAATAAACAGATTGAAACGAATTGAATTGAAGAGTGAAGTGTGCGAAACAACTCAAAGAAAGATTGCACTTCACTAGAGCATCGTGGCTTCTCTAGCTATGTACTAAAATGAACACCGACCTAAAAAAATTATGACAGTGGCGTTATCATCTTCAATAGACTATAAAATATTCGACATAAAACTGTGACACTATAAATATCAAGTCATTATTGGCATGTCATGGATTTTTCCTAATGCCGGAAAACCGGGTCAAACTTCTCGACAAATCCGAAGAGCGATATCGCATGGTCTTATTTTAGGAATATTCACCTCATTTGACACAGATCGAGTATGCAGCTTGCTCTGGCTAGATCGACGTATATACGTATACCAAACGTCAATAAACAGAATCTATTTTGGGGCTTTTACTTCAAATATTTTTAATCTGCGAGGCATATTGGAATTTAAAATAATATACGCGGGGTTAGTGAAATGTAAACACTACTGGAAATTAAGTAGCTCCTGATGTGCGCCTGCCATCAAATGTTTATGGCTTATCCAGTTTTACGGTAAGGCTTGTTTTTGTTACATTTTCAATTCACAGGTAATTTGCAGTTACTGAGAGATGGAGTTAGGTAGCACATGGGTGGTATACAAATACAAAGTCGAGTCGAAGGCATTAAATCATTAGTGTCTTAGCTTCAGGTGCATGTTTCGCTTATCTGTCACTATTGAGCTTTGCTGATAAATTCAGATAGTTTCAAGCAACGATAGTCAATTTAAAATCAAATAACCCCACAGGTACGCAAAAAGGTTTGGACTACGCTGGCTCGATATAGCAGCTTTCAAGAAAAAGGCGCAAATCAAAGTACGGCTTCAAGCATCTAGCAACAAGATATAGAATAAATAACACGAATTCTGCTACATATAGGTAAGTGTATATACGATATACGATACGTACAGACCGAGCACATCACGTGTCAAGGAAATTCGATATCACCCGGTATATCAAGATCACGTTAGTTACTTGCGATTATGCTTATCCATCTTCAGCAGACTGTCATTTTACCTATAATAATTATAGTCTCGGGAAAGACTTCACTCAAATAAAATTTTCAAATTAAGAATGCCATTTGAAAAACATGTGTTTCTGAAAATGGTGTACGTGGTACGTGGAATAACATATATTATTTCATCTTACAATATTGTTGGACTGTAGTGAGTAACATGCAGTAGACGCATTCTTTTCAAAAACACCATTTACTAAAAAAGTTCCAGAAACAACGTATGTTCTTCAACACACTTGAACAGAATTTTTTGAAAGTTTGAGGTTGAGCTTACCTGATGACCCAAAATAACCCAAAATACTGTATTGAAGAGTTTTCCGCCGCAAATGCGCTTTTACTTTAGACCCATTGTAGTAATAAAAACAGAAAATATTGACATAATTTCCTGAATTCTAGTTTCTAGGAGCTGAACTATTAACCCAAAAAAACTCGCCGAAAACTGCCTTCGCAGTACCCGAGATGGTCCCTGAAATTTATATTATACAGGACTACATTTTTCAAACTCATAATATATTCCCAAATGTTGACGTGGTTTTACAGAAAAATTATACACCCTTACAGAACTAAAAAGATTAGCATACTAGTGTTGTCACGTAGCCCAGAAACTTGTTTTAAAAGTATTGAAAGTGGATAGTAAAAACTCCTTAAATAGTACATACCCCCAAACACCATTCTGTAGAGCTCCAGCGTTTACACAATTTCACACAAAAGTCCCAAAGGTTCCACACGTCACTACGACACAAACGGGTGCAAAGAATTACTGTGTTTATCTGCCGTACCTCAGACAAACAATGAATAAACTGGATGAAGAATATTACGACGTAAATAGTGGAACTGGATTCTAATGCCTATCGCTCAATCGTCTATTTCGCACGTTTTTTTCAAGCATTTGGTGTAAAGATTTTGATATGCTGAGGCGCAAAAATATTCTTAATTATATAGTAAAGTAACTGTACACAGAGTGCGTGAATAGAGTGACGGTTGAATATTTTGGGCTTATTAATAGTAACACGTTTCTCTGGAACATAGTGGGCACCATTAGACAATAATACTAATACTGGGATCCGTTAATCATCTATTTATTTATTTATTTATTTATTTTGTAAATATGGTCACCTAACAGACGTACAAAAATTGCAGGTCCAGTAACAAGATGACACAAAATGACTTAATATTTAAAGAATTCAGACAATAACCTACAAACTAGATCCTAAAACCTGAGAGAAAGAAAAACTTGCGCAAGCATAAGTTGATCAGCAAATATTCTAGCAGCTACACTTAACTAAAACGGAAACAAAAAACCTACTAATTATGCTAGTAGCAAAGAAATGGCAAATTACCCTTATCTATGGAAACTTGTTAATATTTTCAATAAATTTCTTTTGAACACGGTCAACCTGGAGGAAAAAATCAGAGCGACAGATTATGTTATGAGCATTTAAATACCGGATCAAGGGGGAAGTACCACGATAGTTGGTAGAATAAAGAGGAACATAAAAGAGCAGCCTTGATCATAGTATGGATTCCAAATCGTACTACAGTATCATAACGGACAAAACTATAACAATAGAACAGACATACTGCAATGGACAGTTAAAAAAAGAACAACTCCAACAGATATCGCGCACGCCTTGGATTACAACTTACAAAAGATAGAGAATGAAAGGTGCGGTACCACTACACCACGGTTCCCCGTGATGCAGCCGATATACAGCGCCGACGACATGGTATACACTCCGCCGACATACACCACTATCCCGTATCTACAAAAGACATTTGCAGAAGAGATCCTAAAATATACCGAGTTGGCACAGGGAACAAAAGTTGTGTGGAAAACTGAAAAAGGGTTCATATTGCCTCTCGTTACCTCTGTTATAGGCCTCATACCACCAGAGGTCCCCTCAGAAATTAGGAAGCATGACTTACTATTACAGCCTCTAATAGAATTGCATCATAGAGGTCATTTTAGAAACGTGCAGAATAGGGGAAGAATAATTAAGTGAGTCAACCAGGAATGACACAATCGAAGACCTCCAGGACGGCCAAAGAAAAGGTGGGAAGATAATTTGATGTCAACAACAACGTCAACAACAGAGACAGAATAAGAGGCAGACAAACAGGAGAAAGCCTAGTCATGCGAAGAAGAAGAAGAAGAACCAGGAATGAGTTTGCGAGAGCCCTTATTTCTTGCTACAACAATAATGTGAGAGAAACAAAAGGAAAAATGATAATAATAAACGTCTTTACTAAAGGAGCAAGATTTATAGCATCAATACTACTCTTACATCTAACTCCTTGCTACAAAGTGATTCTACATTATACAATTGTGAAGGGTAAGCAGATAAACGAAAGAAGCAATATGAACTGAGTGATATAAGGACATACAGGTAATTTTTTTTGCACCAAAGAGCTTAACAAACAATACAATGCGATAATATACATAAATTATAGATAAAAGTACTGACAAAATATGTAAAGCTAAGTTTTGACTTGAAGAGCAACATTTGTTCGGGGCAGTTTTATATCTAAGTTGCCTTTTGTTAAATGCACCCCTGTAAATTATCACAAATTTGACATTGTACATAAAATTAACCGTTTAGCTGCATTTTTTGACAATAAGATGTCAGAAAACATTAAAGTATTGCAGTTATAACTAAACCTGTGGATCTATGACTTTTTAGGCTTTTTTTAAGAATTGTCTGTGGTCTGTCTGTCGGTCTGTTTGTCGATTGATGTTTTTCTAGCCTCGTTATTTCAGTAACCGCTGCATGGATTGTGATGAAATTTGGGTATCGATATGCTGTCTTAGTAGGTAACGCTGATATAATATTGGAAACAGGTACATGAGCGGTTCGGTGAAATAATTAGCAAAAAGCCAAGAACCTCCGTTTTTAGGCATTTTAGGGCTTTCTGGTCATTTTCTACTTTTCTTGAGTGGGGGTGAAATTGAGATGGTTTGGGGTGGGGGGTTGTAAAATTGAAAAATTTGTTGAATGGTTGGCTGTCCATTGACTTATAAAAGACTGAACTAGCATAATACACTATATTAGGTCCTATCGAACATTGCCTTGTCTGCTACAGAAACCGAGGGGCTGATTTTTTTTACGTACACATAAAATATTCCTTTAGATAGCTCTATTGTGTAACCTAGAAATTGCTGAATTGATTTTAACGGAATTTCGACACGATATTACGATATTATTACCATGCCATGGATGGGAAGCGCGTATGAATTTTTGAAATCGCGTCAGTGGTGGCGCAGGAGTAATAAAAAAATTGAAAATATAAAAACATCTCAAACTTTGTTTTTATGCGATTTGAGGATTCCAGATTATTTTTAACTTTTTTTTACAAAGGGTAAAATTGGGATACGCGTAGTGGAACTGAAAAATTTGTTGTATTTATAGTGGACTCTTCATTGCACTGAGCGTTTACTGTTAGTCGAAAAATATACTCATAACTACATTTTCTGTTAGAATTCAGATCAGAATTGCTGTTCTATGAACTTTTCAAATAAACTGCTAATATAGTGGTCTAGAGTTTGTGAATGAAGTGTGGATTCACGACTTTGATGCAAAAGCTGTGAAGTATTCTTCTGTAAAAGTTGCGAATGTAGGTGCTCTTAGTAACTCTACTAGGAGCTTTCGCAGATTGATGGTTATATGAATTCCAGACCCCTTTACTGTTAGCTCAAAAACATAGCTAAAACTAAGTCTTCTGCCTTGTAGAGTTCAGCTGGTGTTTGCAGATAGCTTTACGGAACTTTATCAGAAAACTAAAGTTTTTTTGGGATTTATTTTCCGATTTACGTCCAAAAGTAGCATATAATCCAAGAGATTAGATATACTAAGAGTCAGAACATATATTGATGGTAATCTATTTCTTCTGATATTTCCCCAAAATAATGCCAATTCTTCAAAAGTCTGAAGAACTCTGTCTCTACAAAAAGTGTAAGTTAGAAAATTCTTCATCCAAGGGCTGCCGGCTATTGACCAGGGAGCCAACCTACCATCTCAAGCCTGACAAAGAGTAGCTAGTCAACAAAAAAAATACTCAAACTAACCCCAAGCACTATCAGCTGAATCCTCTGTCTCAAGCTGGTGACCTACTGGTCCCTAATCAGTAGAATTTATAATCATTTCAGCCATTGTGACTGAGAGTTCTTTTACTTGTGTTAGTGCGAAACCTTTTATCACCAACTTCTGTATGGATAAATTCGCCCTAATGCAAAAAGTTACCAACATCCAAATCATCAGCTGTAATTCAAATTTCAGCAATTTTAGCTTCGTTGGTACTGTTTAGTGGACAAGGATCGATGCAGCATGCATACATATATTATACACATCACACACATATGTGCATATGTGCCTCTAATCGTAATATATTATCCAATTTGCATACAACACACTGACCTCAACACGTTCAGTATTCCATTGGTTTCTTTCAGAATACACAATTAGTTTGCTAAAACGTTGCGCAATATGCAACTCTGTAACATGGATTGGTTTAAAAAACCTGGCATTAAAAATATCGACTTAATATCTCTGACTTCAAAGAACAGCTATTTTTTACTTCAGCATTCAAATTCTATTCCAAATGAAGTAGTCAGGAAAATTGCAATTTATGTAATGCAAAAATACATAAAAACAATGACTGCACATATCTTCTACGGCTTATGTCTTAAGAATCATCATTTTAACCAGTGAAGCTTTTTGTAAACGTATGTCATCACTTTTTTGTTTGAAAATTGTAGACAAGGTAGATATTTCAAAAGGTTCTGTTTCTGGCTTCCATTGTCCATACAATTACAAAAATTAAACACAATTTTCCATCAGCTTCTCTCAACATTTTTTTCACATGATTGTTAGCTAGATTGAATGTGGTATATACTCGTAATATTCTTATTCTCTTACATAACATCTCACATACGTAACAACACCCTTTAGCTACTGTAGGTGTCTCGAAATGTCCCTTTTTCCTGACACGTGTTAAAAGATTTTGATTTGAAAGGATTTGCTAAATTTTACTAAAAACAAATTCTATATAGATAAAAACCAAGTGTTTTTGGTTTAAGTAGTACCCATAATCCATATACTAGAAAAGGGAGGCGCGCGCGATTTATTACAATTCATTCCTTGACTCAAACCATTTCACTTTCCTACTTGCCACTTGCCATCATGGAGCCGTAGACGCTAGAACAACGCGTGGCATATGGCGTGGCACCATTGGCCCATATTTTTTTTTGAGAAAATGGCGTCACCGCTACAGTAACATCTAAACGTTACATTCATATGGTGAATACCTTTTTCATACCTGAATTGCAAAGAAGAGGTGTGGATATCAAAGATTTGTGGTTCATGTGTGTGCATAAATTTATGCAGTTTTCCTGTTGGTCCTGGCGCTGAGCTGTACTCCATTAGTTATAGCTTGGGCTCCCCAAAGAGCTGTTGTCTCGTGTGATCTAGCGCTTCGCACTCACAGACCATATGTAGGGCTGACTCAGTCCCTCTACCACACAGTCTCCAGTTGAGGTCTCCATTGTAGAGTCCCATCTTATTCAGGTGTTCTTCCAGGCCAAAATGACCCGTGAGAAGACTCGTTGTTATTCGTAGCTGATTTCTACTCGAGAAGAGCAGTGTCTCAGCTATTTTCTTGCATGGAGGTTTTACAAATGTTCTTACATGAACATATACCGGCAACTGCTCCTTGTGCTGACGTTTCATCCATCCGACGTGGATTGTGCTTTTAGGCACCCCCAGAGCGGGTTGTGCTTCAATGTATAGAGCAGCCCAGCTTAGTCTCGGTAAATCATCCGCCCTTATGCCAGAGTGTCCTGGCACCCACTCCAAATTTACTTTGTTGTGTTCTGTCAGCTCTCCCAGTTCTAGTAGACATTCACATACTAGCGCAGACGTAACTTTGGGACCTTCTAGTACCCTAAGTGTGGCCCTTGCACAATGCAGATGGCGTACACCTCTGACTGAAATATCTAAACGTATTTTCCGAGCGGAATGCTCTGTCGAGTTCCTCTTCCAAAGATTTCCGCTCCTGTGCCCTGCTCGGTCTTTGGTCCATCTGTATAAAGAAGAAGAAAACTACATACTGAGTTATCTGCTCGGCAACACCTCGGAGGGCGTAGACTGTTGAGTTTGTAGCGCCTGCACAACAGGGTAGCATTGGTCAATGCCTGCTATGTGATGAACAGCACCGATCCCCTGACCCGCTTTGTCTAAGAGCATGAAAATGCAGGTAAAGAAGCCTTTCCTTTTAGGGCACGACCAGCTGAGGAACTATGTCTCACACTCGACTTTACGCGGAGGGAATGTACGTGTGTAATCTTATCTATACTAAAAGAATATCATGAACCTCTACCTGCAGGATCAGTCCAAGCCTTGTGAAGGGAAAATTCTATAGCGATTGAAAGTCTTTTATAACTATCTGTATAGGAGCAATATCATATTTCATATTTTATGTATAACCCTTGGTGGAAATTTATCTTCAGTGTATGTATTTCATGCTAATATATGAAACCGTATTTGGACTATTTGGAGTGCTACTGCATGGGATCGCACCATGTACAATCGATATCTATTTGGTTGTATCGTCTGCAAATGTAAATTTCATTACACGTACACTCCATTTGAATTAAATCTTATTACAGCGCACAAACCAAATTTTAGATTAAAATAAATATTAACGTTCCGAATTATTTATTGTTCCGAGCTTATGCAGTAAATAACGGTTCTAGTTTAGTATAAATTGAGTCCCGCTGACAAATGAAACACGCACATGAAAAATTAGTGTGCTTCGCTGGATAAATAATTGCTGTTGATACATTCTGTTGTTAATGCCGACATTGTATAGGAGGTTTAACGGAATTTTTTTCAATTAATTTGGAATGAATTCCTGCTTGATAGTTTTTGGTCATTGAAAATGTTCTACGCTCCCCTGTGTTAGGAAAACACATTCAAATTTAGTATGCGCACAGCAACATAGAAATCGTAATTAATTTTTGGCTGAAGCTTTAATCGATGAGCTTTTGGTAACTGAAAATGTCTATCTCCCTCGTATTGCGAATTACGTCTTTGCATTTTGGAAAATTTCAGACAGAAAACTAGCATTATCCAGATGGATACTGACAAAAATCATGTTGACTGCTATGATCATTCAACCAAGTACTGCTTGTAAAAAAATAATGTCTTATTGACAAGCCAAAGCCATAGGCTCCCTCTAAATCTGAGGCCTATAATATTGGCAATCAGGATAGCAACCAGTTTGCCAGAATGGGAAACGAAGGTGCATTGTAAAAGTTATGTCACAAGCTGAGGGTTAAGATACATGCCAAAGTAAAGACTTTGACTAGATAATGAGTAATGTTTTTTTAGCTAACATAGGTCTTTTTATTATGGCATGTGCGCTGTACAATTTCCCATTCTTTAACTACATTTTCTTAGCTCCACCTTTATGTTTGTTTGTTTTTTGTGTGTATGCCTGTAACTGACTCCTTTGGACTGAATTTTGATCCACTTTAGATGAATAGATTTGAATTATGAAGCATTCGTCATTGCATTCCTTTTATTTATTAAGGTTTATTATGGCACGTGCGCTGTACAATTTTCCATTCTTTAACTCCACTTTCTTAGCTCCACCTGTATGTTTGTTTGTTTTTTGTGTGTATGCCTGTAACTGACTCCGTTGGACTAGATTTTGATCCACTTTAGACGAACAGATTTGATTTCAACTTTGTACACTTATCTAGAAGTGGTGGAGATACAATGGTTTAATAATTTTTTCTCTTTATACCGATTAGGATCGCCAGAATTAACTGAGTAATTTGGATGTCAACTTTATTTTAATGTTAGATATAATGTTGTAGGTACCTTTTCAATAACATAAATTAGTTCTTTTCGAAATGGTAAATTAACATCAATTTATTTATAAGATAACGATGTAGACAGGTTTAGTTTAAACTTTGTGGATTTACCAAGACTCGGTTTAATTAGTAAAAAAACTAACTTTAAACGTTAGATTGAGCAGATATTTGTATTTAAAACCACAGCAAAATTTATATAATAGTATATCGTGCAACGAGCGCGGATGAAGGTAATAACTCACGCAGCTGAAGTTCGCAGCGCAGGCCGTCTGCGAGTACTGTAAATCAACAAGTGAGTTATTACCATTACCGCGAGTTGAATACTACACTGTTTCTACGACCGAAGCAATTAATAGAATGATTTAAATGCACAATAGTTATAACTTTATTTCATTTCGGCGCGAGGCCTCAGATTACACATCATCATCATCATAGTCACAATAATGTCTTAACAGACATGTTGTGCACTCGTAAAATGCATTAAGTCGGAACTAGAGTATTGCCGACACGGATATTGTCAATAGTTTTGAGAACTGTAGCTCGCCATTGTTCGCGATTTACTGTCAGTTCAGTGGCGCTCTTGGTACTCATATCCAGCAACTGTTTCGTCGTATCCACCCAGCGTTTAGGGGAACGGCCACGGCGCCGTCCACTCGGGGCATGACCCTCAACTATAAGTTTCTCCATATTAGCGCTTCTGTGTATATGTCCGAAGAATGTAAGCATTCTCGTCGACACAATGGAGGATACTCTCTTTGGATTACCGAGCTCATCCGGTATGGAAACATTAGTTCGATGGGCGGCATAAGAAACTCTCAGCATTCTCTTCCACGTCCACATCTCAAAAGCATCTATGCGAGCTCGATCTGCCTTTTTAACAGTCTATGTTTCCGAGGAATTTCAAAATATGGAGAACACAAGAGACTGAATCAGCGACATTTTGGTAGCTTTAGTGATGTTATGGTCACGCCGTATTTTAGTAAGCTTTGCCATGGCCACACATGTCTATTAAATGCGCCGTCGAATCTCATTTTCACAGCTACCCGAATTGTCGATCAAAGAACCGACGTGCACAAAACTTTGAACTACTTTACAACGGCCTACTAACTTTATTGCTCGATGATTATCGATCTACCATCATAAGCTTGGTCTTGTTGTTAATACCAAGATCATACGCTACAGTAAGTTGTTCTAAGATGTTTAATAGAGCTACTAGTTCTTACTTACACAGTAGTGCTGATTTTTAATTTTATTTTATTTTTTGTAGTGAGGGGGTTAGTGTTCAGTTGGGCCAATAGTTGCCGCTCAGCCTTTAGGCTTATTGTGCACCCACAGTCAAGGGGATCAAACAGAGTCCCATCCTAAGTTCTTTGCAAAATTTGAGATGCATACAATAATGGTGATAGTAGTAGGTGCTGTTCATTTTAGCATGTTGAATAATTTTAAGAAAACGAACATTGTCTGTTGTTGATGGTCAAGTCAGACTATATTGGGGTGGGGGGCGATGCATCAATCTAGTTTTTGAAACACTGGAATACTTTTAAATCTTTTCGTACAATAAGTCAAATATTCGCAAGCTGGTCAATTTCCAATGGGGGGTCCACCCTGGCGAATCGCGAACGACATCACTTGCCATGTGCTTTGTCCAAGCCGAATACGCGTATCCAGTATGGTCCAGATCGACTCATGCTGGACCCCTGGACCCTACCCTGAACGACATCTGTAGGTTATAAACTACTGACAACCTAACCTCACTTCTGTCACTAAAATAAATACTATACACCATTCGAATTAGCGCTTGACGTCTAATAGACAATGCATTTCCAAGAGTTCAGTACTGATATGTAGTTTCTTAACCCATGGCTTGGGAGTGAGTTGTGGAAAACAATCCACGTTGTTTGTTTATAGGTTATATTAGCTGTTCAAAGGTAATTTGATAGTCGTTGCATAAATTAATGGGATGGATAAGGATAATAACTCTCATTGGTGCTTATGATGCCTTTGTACTTCTTACATTTGAGTATGTTCTATCCTTTCTTGTCTCCTACCTATTTGCGTAACAAGATGGATAGTCAGCACAATTGTGAACTTCGTACCTTATAAGTGTATGAATAATTGTGATATAGTTTGTAGTTTTTCTTAAACGCTAATGTATGGTCAAATATCTGATGACGTGACTTACTGGATTTTATCTATAACTTCGTTGTTAGGAATCAGTTAACGTACTTATTTGGGGTATCAATCAAAACATCATAATATATAGTCCGGGCACTCATACAACGATATGGCAATCTTGCATAAAGTTCTAGTACATCTGCCAACTCTATCTCGTCATTCGTATTGCCCCATAAGTAACATTGATTTGACTCTTATTAACATTTCTTAATTTGTGCCAAAGTACTTTTCTCACCATCCAACATTCTCACGTTTCATAAAGCCCAGATAATACCCGGCCTGGAGCCTCTTATGTCCGAGAAGCTGCTGCCCCTACTACCCTGTCCATACTTGGTTGGTCCAAGGAAGTTTATCATCATCATAGTCACAATGTCTTAACAGACATGTTGTGAACTCGTAAAATGTACTCATTTTACGGGCTTCTCTTGGGATACCTTTAAGATCTTTAATGCAGTACTTTCCCATTTGCTTTCTGCATCCTCATGCCATTGACCAGATGTATCTACTGGTTCATCCGCCTTTAGGAACAATTTCTCAATCCAAGGACAAGAAGGTCACCTGACTCTTCTCAACTCGTCCACCCAAAGCTTACACCGACAGTAGTTCGGTTCCTTTTAGTCGCCTTTTACGACACGCAGGATATACGATGGGAGATATTCTAACCCGCCCCCACACGGGGTCTTAGTTAAAATTTTTTAGGGTTAGGTCAGCAATAAAACAATAACTTCTTATTATTCTTAATTCATGCGACATTTCGACTCATATATGGTCATCTAGAGATAGTTGGTGGTATAGATTTCATAACAACTAAACTTGAAACAATTCGCATTCAAATTAAGAAAAGAAAAAAGGTTATACTGGCTAGCAACGACTATTTGATAGACAACGTTAGTTGCCACTAGTGACATCAAACAGTCGTTGCTAGCTTAATTTTTTTCCTCTTTTTAATTTGAATGCGAACTGTTTCGCAATTGTTTCAAGTTTAATCGTTACGAAATCTATACCATCAATTATTTCTAGATGCTGATGGTGACTATATATTATTTGAAACGTCGCATGGAAAAATAGAAGAAGTTTTTACTTTATTGCTGATCTGCTACATAATTATAACTAAGCTCGTCACAGCAGGTCAAAATCGTTGCACAAAAATTCCAGAGAAGGACAACTCGACCAATCGGTGATCTAATTTTGACAGTCCACCTCCAGCCTCTATTCCTTAGTCGTGTGGATGGTGACCTTTAATTTTTCTACGGATATTCAAACAATACTTGCTCCTCTGAGCTATTTTCGGTCATTCTGCCGTACATTGAACCTATTGGTGCACCCGCGGGATTGCTGCACCTCATCCCAAGACAGTCGTTCTTTATAGATTTAGAACCGAGCGGAGCGGTACGATCGCACCTTTGTTAACAGACTGTCCAGGTATCTAGCCCCGCGTTAACGAATTTCCCCTAATATAACCTTTCCATAGCACTCGCGTTACTCTGGTACTTAGGCTTTGCCTTCGTGGTCTGCTTAGTTAGAAAAAATACCAATACAACACTGTATATACTTATGATAAAGGAAATGCGAGCTGCAGTCCATTCAAAGCCAGTCTTTCCCTTACTTTATTACATTCGGCCATTCCAGATATGGAAGTAAAGTGCACCATTACCTATCCTACTGACTCTCATGGGAACAACACACCAGGAAATAATTCGATATCTCTCTTTTCCTCCACTTTAACGCCTGAAGGTGAAACGTCCAGTGCAGAGTACTTCCTCTTATCACACAATGGCATAATAATACTAAAATCAACAAACGGATCGTTTATGGCGGTTGACCTATCCACTAGACAATAAAGTGAATTGAGGGCAGCGCAATAAAATATTTTAACAGCCTCAATATCCAGAACAATCAACATAACTTTTTAACGTCCTCTAACGGAGAATTCCAGACTCAGAGTGCTCGTATTATGGTCACTCAAAGTGCAGTATCCTTCCGCCACGTCTAATTAAGTTATAAATTTTTATTTTCTAGTATTCGGTGACCGCGAATAGTAAATTTAAAATAATAATAGTCCGACAGTAAAAAGCGAGAAAGCGTGGTCGTAATGGTGTACTAAATTTTTCAAATTTGAGGTTTATGGTAGAGATAAGTGTTCGTGGGCGGTGCAGGATTTATACAAGGCGAAAAATAGGGCGCTTTCATGAAAAAAAGTACTTACAAACGGGATGCATCAAAAAACTGTACTGATGTTGTAAATACAGGGTGTTTCTAAAGTTAGGGCTTTCCTTTTCAGAAACCGCTGTCTTTGAAATGACAGCAGAAGAGGAATAAAATAAATGATAAGCAAATAGTTGCTATTCGTTCATTGCGAAGTTTTAAGTGTGGTCCTGTCGTATTAGTCTTTTAGATGTATTTCGAAGTTCAAAAAGGCTGGAAAGCCAACTATTTCTTCCACAATTTAGACCACTCGAAGTTGTCTAGTTCATCAAGCTTGTCTACTATGATGTAAATAAAAATGTCGTCTGTATCTCTAGCTTTTTGCATCAGATAGACAAATCGACGGAGTGAACAACAAATACGGTCAGGCAAATGATCACCATACTCTCCCAAAGTCCAAGAGGCATGTTGACCACATCCACCGTACACCAAACTCGTATCCACCAGTTCGTTATAGTTATACCGGTTGCGTCATTTTTGTTGTTTTTAAAGTCCGAATCAGCACGTCAACAACGACGACTAATGCGCACTGCTATTTAAATCTTGCTCTATAGTAAATTTTCGTTTTTTGCCTACAATACAATACAAACTGGACATCTAGTCTATTGTATGACTTCAGTCTCTATGTGGTGCAGCGTTGCATTTTCCTCTTCTCTTCTGGTACAAAGAAGACATAGCAATTACGCGTACGTTTTTGGGATTAATCTCAGTTTAATTATATGCATCTACTATTCGATCATAAAAAAATAGACTAGACTAGTATCATTAATTTTTTTTATTATTATATATGATAGACTATGCCATAGGGACCCTCTCATATATACTTCCGCGATGTTTTCTTTAAGGGAAAGCTGAGAAAATAGGAAAAATATTTGATCTCCTCTAGGACCGTTACGTCACATCCTATCGGAAGACGGATATGTATGCCGTGTTGCCGTTCTATCTGATCAAAGATCGTACGTACGTTCGTACGTGTATTGTCTTGTGTTCCCGTTTTATCGATCCGAGATCCGTGACAACCAACTGCACTATACACAAAGTACGGCTTTCTCTCACAGACCTTTTTCTTCGTGTACCACAGCGAGATGAAACTCATAGCATATCTCACTGACGGAAGACAAATGACAAAACAGTAGTTTGTTTCAAAAAAATTAGATCAATACCACGATTTGGGAAGTGATGGGGTAATAAAGCATGCTGATATTTGGCGCGCTTCTCGCTGATTGGTTAAATTTGAATTCCACTTTTAAAACTACAAAATGAAATTGCTGGTGAACAAAATGATGCAGAGAGCAACGAAAGGCAATACTACATATCAGTCGTCCAAATGCAAAACCCGACAAGTCCACGGTAACAAATTTTACAGAAATCAAGAAAAACAGATCAAAGTCTTATTATGAGCGAAAATAATACGAAATCGAGAGTATTATAATATACGATGTTTTAGGATGTTAAGTCCTTGCGCCCCAAAATCTAGGACGTATAGTTTTTCCAAAATCTGACTTTTAAATTTGAACACGTCGGGTTTTGCATGTTAGGAACTATGACATGTCGTGTTTTGACTGCTATTTTTGTGGAATCGGATCAAAATAAATGAAATACTTATCAATCTGGATCATTTTACTGAATATAAAGGAATCTAATCAAACACTGCGCTCAACAACAGGAACTATAAACATAAAGCTAGATATTAGAAAGGATACATTTCAAGGGTTACAAGGTTTAAACGTCAAAATCTAAATTTTCTGACAAACAAAATTCTTCAGAACTAGCAGATGCATTTCCACAATTAGCTTCGATCCTATGCAATAATGTGGACCTAGCTTCTGTTGAAGTAGGCTCTCCAAAATCCGCATCCAAAGCATTTTTCAAAAAACATGGTTATTTTGATCAATCATTTATCAATACAGCATAAATTAATCTCATTCTCTCAGTAAACTGAAAAGCACATGATTTCACCACAACGTATTTTCAGCGACTGGATAAAACAAAAACGCACAACGTTCAGAATACCTCGTGCGATCGACATGTGACTTGCCCCCCAATTGGCTCCTGTGGACATGTCGGTGTTTGAAATAAAACACCGCTTGGACTTGTCGGTGTTTGCACCTAAGTCTAGTTTTCTCATCCAAATATCTCATGTCTAATGTCGGGTATTGTAAGCGAAAAATATAGAAAACGGTAGCCCTTCAAATAATGAACCAAATGGTATATAAAACTCTATTTTGAAAAATTTGCGACTTGTCGGGTTTTGCATTTAGACGACTGATAATATGGTTGTATACACGAAGAGGTTATCATGATTTAATCAGTGTTTTCAAAGCAACGCCACTAGTCCATTGAAAACAGTTATCGGTTGAACCTACGCGGTATTCCAATATAGCTAGAGTGACTAATCTACCGCTAGCAACAGAAGCTTTTATCTGATTGAGTAGCAGATGTCAGTCGAGCAGAGAGGGATTGAAGAGCTGTTCAAAGGCAACCCCAATTCACCTCTGTACATCGAACGGAGCAAATTACATAAGGACGACAAAATTAGCGAGTCGTCGTCTCCTACAAGGCCGAAATCATTAATTTAGTGACGAAGTCTAATATTCCTCATAGCACGAATTCTATTACTGGGTAGATAGAAGAGAACCGTCAGAGAGCGGCTGCTCTATCTGGTCGACTTTCAGAATCTCCCACAGCCTCTTATGGTTCAGTCGAACTGGATCGAGACGAAAGAGAATTGCAGACAAGTTGTAAAACTGAATGGTACCTTCTTATTAAGCTGAATGTTATCTTATCTTTAAACCAAAAACAAAGTGAATGGAATTAAGCTGTTTACAGTCTAGCAAGAAAAAGAGAAAGATACCTTAGCCATCTGGTTGCAGATCAGGTGGTAATTTAGACAAATTTATTGTAGTGTAATCATAGCCTAGGCGAACCTACCTCATACGAGGTGGTGCTATTCTTTATGCTGTTACAAAAATCAATGCACAAATCAATAAAATAAACGCTAAAGATGTTCTTAGAAATATAGGAAAGGGATATATAGAATTCTGGGACTTTTTGTATGTGCAGAACTTACAACATATACCTAGTAGGATAAATAACCACATAATAATATTATTACTAAAAGTATATGAGGAAAATTCGCGTAAACATCCTAACATGAGATATTAGAAAACAGAAAAAACGTTTTATTAGTTTTCTCAAATTTCTTTAAAAGAGACGAGAAAAATTGTGAGCCCAGCATGTTACACAATGTTTTGTCATGAATATATTGCAGGTTATGAAAAACAGAATTTAAACTATTTAATAGTAGCTCGCGCCGAAGTAATCTAAAAATCGTTTTTTCGCATTCTGACCGCAAAAAACCTTGTTCCATTCAAACAATACGCGAGTTACTTGTTTTGTGATATACCGTCTTAAAGACATATCCCGACATTCTAAACTTTTCAACGCAAGTTATTTATACACACCTTTTTCGAAAAAACAATTTTTTATGCTCTCAAAATGCTTTTACCCTCTTTCTTTCTGCAAAGGCTTTATTTCCGGAATTTTTGTTGTAGTATTAGTAATTACCTATATAAAATATTGCTTTGATACGTAATTACTTTATTATTGTTGATGATGGTAATAATGATGATGATATCAAATTTTCCATTGGGACTGAATCACATAATGTTCATCATATCCCAATTGGTTGAGTCCGAGAATAAGTAAGAATTATTCTATGATATCACGTGGCGCTAGTTCTTGAGTTTAACTTTAAGTGTACTACCGTACAACGTAACAATACTTAAACGCTTCACCTTTTCTAGAAGTAGAGACCTGATTGTTCACTACAAAATCAGATTCTATGGATTATTTTGACGTCAGACACAAAACTGTATTAATCTGGTTTCCTGTCGGTAATTTTTTTCTTGCCTGGGTCAGATTACATACCTCTTAGAGGTAGCAAACATCGATTATGACGGGGATTATGAGAAAGCATTTGACAATGTTAAACATGGTTCCTCATAGTATATCTAGGAGACTTGGGAATTGATGGCAAGTATATAAGGCTGACCAGTAACCGGTACTGGAACCAAAAAGCAGGTATACGAGTCCATAATGCAGGATCAATAGATGATATCGAAATAAAATATGGAGGTAAACAAGGGTGTATTTTGTGGCCGATGTTATATGTGTGGAGAGAGCATTTGCTGAGGCAACCACGGATAGCTCTATCGGCATTAAAATAAACAGATTTCCAACCAACAGTATTTGATATGCAAACCATATGACATACTAGCAGATAATGCGAATGACTTCCAAACTCTACTAAGTCGCGTTAATAAAGAGAGCCAAAGGCTGGATTTATAGGTAAACATCAACAAAACCAAGTTCGGCGTTCTTAGCAGAAACCATATCCCAAACACTAGAATACACTTGAATGGAGGCGACATCAAAAGGGTAAGCAAATTTATATATTTGGTATACAAGATAAATAAAAGATGGGAGCCAGATCAGGATAAGAAGAATTGAACGAGGTAGGACAATTTTCTTGAAACTTCGAAACTTTGTTACCAACTAAAACTTCAATTTCACTCTCAGATACAGTATCATGAAATATTATGTCTGATCTACTCTACTGTATGGCTTGGAAGCAGGGACGCTGAAGACAGGAATTATTAATAAGATCTAAGCATTCGAAATGTGGACTCTGCGACGAATGCTGAGTGTCCTGGGTCAATCATTTACGAAATGAGAACGTTGCCCAGAGGGCCGTTTTGTAGAACGAGGACTCTTTGTGGTTATAAAGAAGATAAAAATAGCTTACTTAGGACTGGGGAACGCTATCACCTGGCTGTCACTCCTTAAGAAAAGATCGAAGGAGGGAGAAGACGATTTGGAAAAAAAGCTACCCTGACTGAGAAACATAAGTCACTCGACAGAAATAAGCGACTTCTAAAAATTACAGAGGGCTGCAAATTGATGCGGGGAAGGATCAACGCCTACGTAGGATCTAGATGGCACCTTAAGAAGAAGAATAGGTATTAAAACATGGCAAATGCGCGCACTGATTTTTGAGAACGGTAAAATACCGTCTCTCCAGTGTATATGTGTGGTCGATTGAACCACAGCGTGGTTTAACATTCAGCCAATTTCTCCTACGCATCGCCTCAATCGCAAATTTACGGTGGTGTTTCCGTCAAGGGAAGAGTGGGAGTCTAGGGAAAGACAGTTCATCGAAGGAGGAAGACAGGTCTGGTACACAGACGGTTCACTCGCTAGAGAGGGCTCGGGCCCGGGAGTCTACGGACCCCATACAAGACTTTCACTCCCTCTTGGGGGGCACACCACAGTATTCCAGGTTGAGATCTATGCGACACTTGCTTGTGTAAATCGTATTCGGGAAATTGACGGGTCTAGGAGGCGGATTACTATCTGCTCTGACAGTCAGGCAGCCATCAAACCACTGAGTGCTTGGAAAATAACGTCGGGACTGGACCTGGAGTGCAGGAGGGCTCTTGACGACATCTCAGCTAAACACAAGTTATCACTGATGTGGGTACCTAGGTACGCTGGGGTAAAGGGTAACGAAATGGCAGATCATCCGGCCAGGATGGGATCCGGCAACAGTTTTGTGGGCCTGGAACCAGCCTTAGGACTCTCTGCAAACTTGATTAGGAAAACAACTGGAGAGTGGATCCAGAATCAACACTCTCTGAGATGGAACAACATCTCTGGTCATCTCCGTCAAGCTCGGGAACTATTAGCAGGGCATGCGGAGAGAATAGGACGATTTTGTCTCTCTCTGGATAGGAGTAACTTGAGATTGCTAGTAGGCCTACTAACGGGTCACAACACCTTCAGGCGTCACTTGTTCGTGATGAGGGTGGTCATCGACCCAACGTGCACGTGGTGTGGTGAAGAGGAAGAATCCTCGGCACACATCTTGTGTCGCTGTGAAACTCTGGGTTATCACAGGCAGACTATGCTGAGCTCAAGAACCTTGAAACCAATAGATATAAAACGGATAGGATCTAAGAGTGTACTTGCCTTCGCCAAAAGGGCAGGTCTTAGGAACTAGCGCGGATAGAGGCGCAAAAGGGCCCATCGTGTGGCCTATGCACCAGCCACATTCCGTGTTGGATAGCCTCTGGTCCTTATTCATTCAACATTCAGCCAATACAAAAACTGCCTTGTTTTGTCCTAGAGTGACTGAGCTAAGATCGCGTCTCTGAGGCAGCTGCCTCTTATCAAATCCAATTTAGTTAGTATGCATCCAGCGCACCAGGGAGCGCCTCTGTCCTCGACCGGCCTCTCGGTCCCGATGGACTATCCACCTAATAAGGTTTTACAATTCATAACGGCGGAAATGATTGCAATTCTGATGCCTGGGTTAATAAGTTCTCTTTTCTTTCCACCATAATGGGAGAAATGCTTCTGCTGATGAGCCAATTATTACTTTTTCTAGAATATCTTTTCTTTTATTGCGGCTTGGTGCGCCTTTGTTGCATGAAATTACCCCTAGTTTCAATTATGCTTTCCAAATATCTCTCGGTTTTCTTTTGACATTGTATACATGGAAATTAGTATTTATGTCTGCTGGAAAAACATACAAATGATACTTGATGTTTGACAGACTGCAGGTAGGAAGGACAAAATGTATCAACTTGCTCAAGCAATTCCTCACTGTTTAGTATTTGTGGACAATGTGGATGTTCCAGATATACTTTAAGGACTCATTTTTTTGACAAAACTTAAGCTTAGCGAAAGCTCGCTTGAGGTGTTATCTTCAAGCTGCAACACAGTCACAAGAATATTTTGACAAATAGGCAGCCTATATTTTCTGTATATGTTTCTATCAGATGAATCTAAATAAGGAGCCTAAATTGGTAGTTCATGAACGAATTTGGGGAAACACCTTAGATCTGCTAAAGACACCTAGCCAAACATTTCTCAGGTTAAAGCCATAAAGCAAAACTAACGTACTAGGGGCTGGAGGTTCCCCCATATCTAAATTTGAAGGTCTAAATCCATTTCTACATGCTTCTAAAAATCTACTACTGGTTCCTCCTTCTACATAAATAGTCCAATAGTTCCGTCGGAAAAAAGGCTTCTGACAAAAAAAGTCGGATAAATTGAAATTTGGTGGGATAGTAGATATTGGTCTCTGAACATACATCTAAGTTTGCGACTTTCGGGAGTTGTCGCTCATGGGGGGGGGGGGGGGGGTGAAAACTCTGCTTCGCGATGTTTTTCGAAAGATGACGTCGTTGTGGCAAGTGATATTGAAAAAAGCTTCAAATTATTTATGTAGAGAACAAAATTTTGCATAATTTTGGTCTTTCCATTTTTTGTCACTAAAATCAGAATTTCATCGCATCAAGCATGAGTTCCCTTATCCACTACAGCGCCGCGTATTTCAATTAGCAAATTGCTAGTCTGAGGTTAGAAATTCTCGGAACTGTTTATAGGCAAAGGTGCAAGAGAACTATAGCAATTTCATGAGTAAACTGGAAAACTACCTGAGAGAGATGAATCAGAGTGGGAACCTCAGGATACGATTCAGAGGCTGCAAAGTTTCTCTCAGTAGTAATGAGCATTGAGATACAGGCAAGACTATACTGTCCAATAATCTAGACATAGCTTTGCAGTCAAAGGCAGATAACGTGACTTATTTGATACTACCTACGCTGGTACGATACCTAAATATACAGACCTTGCCATAGAAACAAAAACAAAGTTATTAGTGTCATCCCGCCCCACCCCCCCCCCCACCATTATGTCCGTCTCAGGCCTTACACCACACCTGCAACAGTTAGGCCTGGACGAAAGCTTACACTAAATATTCCGAAAGAGTGTAATCCTGTAGAGCTGCAGTTATTGGACGATTCTTCCTAAACCCAGACCAATAATATTTCGGATGTTGACTTAGCATAGGCCGTCAACATTTACCGCAATCATGCGATGTAAACTTAGAAAATCAGAACTAATAATAGTTCGCCTAATCTATGAATGAAAGCTAAAATTTAGATTGAGGATGATTTGTTGCATCTTAAAAATCTAAGATTTTCACTAAATTTATTTTAATGAACGTTCAAAACACAAGTTGCATTTGTGAATTGCTTTGCTACATTTTTATCCCAAGTGAGCCATAAAAGCCCTTGGCAGAGAGTTCACTACCTTGTAGCCTAGTATACGCGTGTCATGTCAGGACACCTAATGATATATTACTGCATGCAGTAATAACAGTAGATGCATGCGATGCACCAGAGTAATAACGTTTACATATACTGCCGTTAGGATCGAAAATACCTCGCTATCTCTCGCGATGCTGCATGACCGAAGGCAATTCCTGGATCCCTGCTGCTGGATGATCTGGGATTTATTCACGCTGAACGAAAGCTGCCAATAGCCATGCTTTTTAGCTAATAAAGGTATGGGTTTGAAACGAAACTTAGTTGCTTTAATAATGTATATGTTAAATGCTCTCAGAAACTTTTAACAATCGTTCATTGTTTTCCGCAGCGCTCTATTCCGTATCAAGTCTGATTCTATCAGCTATGGATTTTGGGCTCCTGAGGGGTATGAAAATTGATATCCAGAAGGTCAGTTTCAAATCTCTCCTGATGTTTCATACTTTTTCTTAAAATAGATTCACTCAGGGTACCAAGAGGGGTATTGGGAGGGTCAACTTTGATCGGAGCACATAGCTGTTCAACTATCAGTTGTCCACACCTACCGAAAGAATAATGATGATAATAATAGA
Source organism: Callosobruchus maculatus (assembly GCA_951848785.1). Taxonomy (NCBI): domain Eukaryota; kingdom Metazoa; phylum Arthropoda; class Insecta; order Coleoptera; family Chrysomelidae; genus Callosobruchus; species Callosobruchus maculatus. The sequence goes on along the minus strand of CATOUR010000014.1, from coordinate 20,296,290 downwards.
TTGTTGTCATAAAGTTTACATAAATAATCATTGACAAACATATAATCTACGTATAGATACTATTTTACTGCTTGATTATAGAAATTTTCTTGCAGGGTGGAACATGACTTACCCAACAAGTAAGTTTTCAGTGTTATTTTGAAGCTACTACTGGTAAATGGCTAGACTTTTTTAAAGCATTGCAGTGTGGACTTTTTTCGTATATTTTAGTTTTGTGGTTTGGTACGACTATATCATTATGGCTTCTAGTTAGCATGATATTGTAATAGTTACCGTTTTTTCTTGAATTCATCGAGATCTGTTATAAGTATCAACAGCTATGCTAGAAATATGTAAGCAGGACACAGTCAGTACCTTCGATTTTCTAACATGCTCTCTGTAAGATATCTATCGATCTGGTATTTTTACGCGCTGTCAATAACCACGCTTTCAGCTAATAAGTGTATGTATGCATACACAGTGAAAGCGGGTACCCTGCTTTGTCCAGCGCCGAACCGCTAGTAGGTAGAAGCAGACAAAGCGGGTACCCTAAAATAAAATCAGTCCATGCATTTATAAGCCACTTTCAGCAGTTTCAGCGCCGGTCAGCGCGGGTTGACTGCTTTCGTACAGACAGTGAAAGCAGTCTGCCTGCTTGCCGGGACATGCAAGCAAAAAACCGTTCCACTGTGTCTACGCCCTTAGGGTTTGATATATGCCTTACTAGCTTCTATAATGTATGTGTTAATTACTCTTAAAAGCTTTTGTCACTAGTTCACTGTTTACCGCCGCATTCCATCCCATATTAAGTCTGATACTGTCAGCTATCGATCCTGAGCTCTTCTAAGGGGTACAGAGATTGATATCTAGGACATCAGTTTCAGTCTTTTACCCATTCTTTTCCTATTTTCCATACTGTTTCTTAAAATAAATCTAATTCAGGTATCAAGAGGGGCATTCATTTCTTCAGATTAAGCACTTTTTGATTAGAAGGAACTAATTTTTGGCAGAACCCATTGCTGCTGAACTATAATAGTTGTCCACGTATGCCAAAAAAATAATGATATTAATTTTTTTTATAATGTTTACATGCACGTTGATATCTCCAATAATGCAATCTAAAGGCCTTTACGGAAACACTGATCTGGATCCGGATAGATCAGTTATATGCCAAACAGCTGTCAAGTGGGATTTGTGATTCCATGAATTTAACGGACATCGAACAACGAAAAAGTCAGTTTAACAATAAAAACAGATGGTAAAGTAAAGCAGCTACTGATCTGAATCATCCGATCGTAATCACTTACTGTACAAGAGTGAACTACACTATTTCTGATGGATCCCAGATCACTTTCCGAACGTCAGGATCAGTGATCCAACTGATCGGGTTAACCCGATCACAGTTTCCGTAAAGGCCTTGAGTAAAACAAATGTACACATTATGAGTGCGTGTAGACACAATTCAACCGTTTAATCATCCAAATATTCTTTCAAGGTGTAAAATGCCTTGTCCAACAATGAAGCCTTAAGTGACAGATCGGAGTGGGCTCTAGGAAAACTCGTCATACTCGTATGTCGAATGGTATCACCTGGTAAACTGATGACAAAAAATCATCAGGTCCAGGAGCAAACATATGGAAACACTTGCGATGGTAATCCTGTTTTGTTTCAAATTTTAAGTACTGCTGAATGAAAGCACCCAAAAAATACTTTAAAAGTCTGGTTGCTTCGACTTCTAAAGATACCTCTGGCGAATGCAGTCCTCTAGCCTACGCGGCATGCTCGTAATCTGGTTGTTGAACTCTAGAGGTACAGGCTTCCCAGCTGCCCTCACAGCATATTCCAGTTCGTCCAGCGTGATCGGAGGATTTGCTAAATCGCCTATGTGTCGACCCATTCAATCTCATACTTTTTCAATTGACGTTAAATCGGGTGACCTTGGAGGCTAGGAGAGCACCCTGACCTCAGCTTGATGTAGGAACCTCATCGATACCCTTGCAATATAAGGACGTGCATTATCTTGCTAGAAGAAACCCTCTCCGAGACCTCGGACATATGGAACGGCAATTGGTTCTAGCAACTCATTCACATAACGTTGAGCAGTCATTGTGCTATCAATCTCAAGTAGCAAAGGTTACTTTCTGTTGAATGCAATGGCACCCCAAACCATCAAACCAATAGGACGGTGTACATGGAGCTCAATAACAAACTGGATGTCACGTCATTCACCCCGTCGTCGTCTTACCCTTGTGTTCTAACACCGCAGATGCTCCAAAATTGAGCAGGAAGGATCTACGAAAGGTAATTGGATTCAAAACTGGCCATTGAACATCCAACGCAAACCTGCAAAAGTTAGGAAACCGTAATGAAGATCCTTTAAGCAGGAAGTGCGGTGAGGCAGAGGAAACAGCAAGCACGTTATCCTCGACTGTCATCCCTTAAGCAAGAACTCCTACCTAAATGTAGGCCAGAAGGGAGTCCAATGTTTGGCAGAGAACTTGGGATGGGGCTCCGTCTGATCCCTTTGACCGGGAATGTACAATAATTCTTGAAGCCGAGCAGCAGCCATTAGGGTAACTGAGCCCTAACCCCCTCTCTACAAAAAAAGCGTTTCTAAGCCACTTATGCCTAAGATATTCTTAATGTGAGTTAATTAAAGCACTGCACATTTCTATATCATCATAGTTTGGGTTTTTTGCATATTTTTGTTTTGTGGATTTGAACGCTCAAATTATTGCGGTTTCTATGCCATTTCGAGCAGTAGTTTCAAACAAACATATCAAATTGCATTTCTAACGCGCCTATTGTAGCTTAAAACTCAGGTGTAAATAACAATCTAAATAGCTATCCAAGCCTTTTTCCAGCAGCTGTTATAATTGACAAAATATGTTCGTGTCTGATCATGCTTTTAAGAGAGCTTAACCCATTACTTTTTTGCAGAACCAGATTTTTCATTACAATCACTTGGTCGCTTGGCCACTTCTTATTCTTTTGTATATGTTGGGCGCGAAGAACGAAAACGGCCATTGGCCAAAATTCTTCCTCAAACCTAAGTTTGGACATATTAAAGCGACCAAAGTCCGAAGTTAAACTCAATATCGTACTTTGAGGGCAAACCTAAGTTTGCGCAATTACAGAACAACCAAAACCCGAAATAACGGTGATTGATAACGGCTGTATAATTTGGAATGTCGGGTGCCACGTGGTTTCCTCCAGTTAACGTTTGACAAAGCGTTATGGTAAACATTCCAGATTTAGACAGAGGGCAAGCTTCACTAAGAAATGTAGTGTCCATTGTTATGAGACGGGAATAAGACAGCGATCTCCATCAGTCGGGAACATCATCAGGAGTCCTTGAAAAATTATACGCAAGAAATAAATTTCAAATAGCAGACCAAAACTTCACGGAATTAAAAGATATCCAGCGGAAAAAAAGGACCTCACGTTGAGATCTGCGGCTGCTGTAGAATCCCAATCGACACAAGGTTATGTGAAATACGCTTGTAGAGAAAACTTCGGAAACAAGAGACGCAATTATTTTAAGAGAGGCGTAAAATGCAATTCAAAATGTCATTCATCGTCAAGTTGCGGAAATTAATAAACATCCTTTTGTCAAGTTAGGACAGAAGGATGAACACTTTTACCATTTTACTGATAAGGGTCGCTTCATTCTGGTTTTTTATATTATATTCATAACATAGTTATTTAATATGGTTGTACCTGTATGTTTGCCTGAAAAATAATGAACACTAGGTAAGATAACTATTTTATGGCTATGAATATTCTGATTCAAAAATATAAGTTAAAAACTTCTTTTGAATACTGGGGGTTTCTTAAATGCACAAGAATATATGAAAATCATCAAGGCGTGAAATTGTATTAAAATTCGCACTTTAGCCATTCCGAAAAGCTCAAACCTAGGTTTGAATAGAAGTTTCGGCTATTGGTCGATTTTGCACTTTGTACCCAACATATACAGGGTGTTTCATAAGTTGGGACTTTTTTCATACAGCGCATAGTACTCGCCAAACTGAGTGTTTTGTCCCAGTAACATATAAACGAAATGTTTAGAGAAAACAAGATACTTACCGCTAAAGAAATCCTCAATTCTAAGTCCGTTCCTGCTCCCTGGGCTATGAAATGATCATGTGTTGTCATATCACAACAAAACAGCGCCACGCGTTAACGGTACCTGTGAGAAAATAGGCAGTTCGTCATACTCGGGTCATACGTCACGTTGCTGTCGCACATTGTTCGAGGGTGCTTGACGATCGGACTTTAAAAACAACAACAATGGCGTACGCTTATAACAATAATGAACTGGTAGACATGATTTTAATGTACGGTGAGTGTGGTCAAAATGCCGCTGCGGCTTCGCGAGTGTATGCCGATCGTTTCCCTAACCGTACTCACCCTGCACCTCTCGTCGATTTGTCTCGCTTGTGCAAAGAGCTAGAGACACAGGATGTCTGAATCCACATCGTGGTGGACACGCTGGAAGACCTAGACAACCTTGCATGATTCAAATTGAAGAAGGCATCGTAAATCGTACTTTTACCTATAAGACGCCTGCGACAGGACCGCACTTACAACACTTCGCAGCAACCAAAAATATTATGCCTCAAACAAATCTTCATTCTATTTGTTTTATGCTTACGACTTTACGAAAAAAATAAGTTTTTGTTTAAAATCAAAGATACTAGAAGATTTTAAATAAAATAAGGACTTATTTTGTGTAGGAAAAACTATTAGGTGCTATTTGAAAAAACAAAGTTGGGATGAGTTGCAAGGGTTGATGTACAAAAAAATGTTTTGAAAGCATGGTATGAGAGACCCTGTAGTACTGTCAAATATTCCACTCAGCTTTTGTTTTGACACTTTTTTCACGAGAATATCGCGTGTCAAGGAAATTCAGGGACACCCTGTATAGTTAATCTATGAAGTTGCCGAAAAGTAACGAGTGCAGAATTAAAACAGGATGTTCCTTAATGCCACGCTAAGGTGGTGGTTCTAGAGTGGATTCAGAACAAAAGCCTGAAGTTATTCGAGGTCGTAAGTGTTTTCAAAAAGATATATTTTTTTAAATATCTGTTGCACGATTCTAGATATGAGTGAAAGTTGACATTAGCGAACATTTTCTTGTGTATACAATGTGTCCGGTCATCGGTGTCGGAGTCTTTAGGGGCATAAAGATACGCTAATTTTTATCGACAAATCACCTCTCAAAGGCAGTTTTTCTCCCACCTTAATAACATGTGTTTTTTTTCAATCGAAACACGAGTTTCAATATACCCCACAAGCCAAGCGATTGTTCCACCGCGTCCAATCCAACGGCTAATATCGTTCATTCAAATGGCTTCGTACATTTATGAAATAAAATTTGGAAAATATTTACCACTAAAGTGTACCTATAGTTCATGGTCTACACGTTCGTTGTGGCCAAGCGAGTGTTCCACCGCGTCCAATTCACGGCGAATATCGTTCATTTAAATGAAATTCACCGGACTTGACCCTACTTGATTTTTTCTTGAGGATGCAATGAAACAGAGAGTTTATGTCGACGTGCCAAATACACGCGAGGAGCTTATTAGCACTTGCTTGAAATTTTTTATACTCTTTTGCTGCTGGTTCAGCGTGCGTTAGCCTTGCCGCGCCGTTTCAAGGGCCGTTGCTTCTAAAAAGGAAAGTCCCAACTTTTCGAACACCCTGTATAATGCGTATAATAAAATAATATGCTCTATGCGCTACATCAACTTCCTGCTGAAAGCCACTGACGTTGAAAACATCTCAGCCTCCTACTCCGTTAGAAGCACTCAACCTGTTTTTGCAGAAGCAATCCCCAAAGCCATCCAGAAAGTTTACAGTACACAATTTTATTTAACGGAATCGTTTATCACTATCTTCTGGACAGCCGAAGATTCGAAGGAAGGTCGTGCGTGCACCGATTCGAAAGCTCCTAGCCTGATGGTAGCGTGAGCTCCCGCCGTGTCCCAAGAGCTTTCTTTACCGAGTTCATAACAATGAAGTTCTGTATTTAATTTTGCACTCCCAGTGGCCGATAAGAGGGATATTTACGACTGCAGCTCAGTTCACCGGTCGTATGGGAGTTGTGGCTTTATCAAACTAGAGGGGACGACTTCGTATATAACGGAGTGAGATTGGGTAATTGAGGTGATACGGTGCAGGTCTGCAATATCCAGCATAACGTCCTCTATCAACTAGGATTCGCGTAAGTTTGGAAAACTGATGTCCTCGTTTTCATCAGCGGAGTTGTCGTATACTGTTTGGATGAACGGTTTGTGTGTAAGTGTATGCACACCTTTAATATTTTTTACAATATACAGGGTATTAGTTAAGTATATTAACAAACTTTAACCACGAAAAGTACTCCGAAAAATAGAAAGAAAATGTCATATGAACATGGGTCTGGAAATGCTTCCTAAGTGAGCTACGCTCCTTTGCATGGGGCATCCTGAAGACGGTTTTCCCTCGATATTCTCGAAACCATTCATAACAAAGTTACGAAATTAGGTACGATGGTAAACTTTTGACGCTGAATCTGATTCTGAATTCAGAATTTCATAATTTCAATCAAAGGGCGTATCATACGGGAGGAGTTAAGGGTAAAAATAACCCCATTTTCTAAATGGTAATTTTTTTGACATTTTAATTTTAGAATGTGGTATTGCAGATACATCGAGGTAGAATCCCAAGGAGACGCTATAAGGTTCAATTTCGCATAACAAAAACGGTAGCAGGAGGCGTGGCTAAGTGTGGTAACAATATGGACGCCTCGCCAGAGCCGGATTACTTTCTTATGTAAATAATTTTGAAAATTCATTACAACGATGATTTAAATATGAAGTATTGGGTTGATTTTTCAATCTAATGCGAAATTCATAGTTAAATATATGAAAAAAACAGGCTTTGTAGAGACGACATTCATCATCAATTGAATAATATACAACTGGATTATTGCTGTGATGCGTTACACTTTATTGAGATAAAGATTACAAATGCGGTCCTGTACATTGTTATTTTTTTGCATACATACCTATGCAATGTAATTCCTGTCAATATCTTCTTATCCATGCCACCTCTGCTAGAGCAACTACGATAAGCACATGAAATCATTACTTCCTTTATGAATTTACTAGAATATCACTTAAAAATAACTAAAAATCTCTGTAAAAACACTCAAAAAAAGCAAACACCAAATTGTCAAAGAAACGTCAGCTGTTTGACATAAGTGTCGAATCAATATGGCCAACTTGCACCTGCTTTCAGCCACGTTATCGCGCCTCCACGGGATTCTACCTCGATGTGCAGAGATTTCTACGTAAAGATGGTCTCTTGGAACATCTCGATAGGACTAACCTTTTTCGAGAAAAATGCAAATTATTGAATCGATGTAGGCTATTGTAAATTTTGTATTGTATATTGTAAATAAATAAATGTTCATCTATTATTAAGTGTGCTAATAGATGAGCATTTATTTATTTACAATAGCCTGCATCGATTCAATAATTTGCATTTTTCTCGAAAACGATTAGCCCTATCGAGATGTACCAGGAGACCATTTTTACGTAGAAATCTCTGAAATACCATATTCTAAAATCAAAATGCCAAAAAAATTACCGTTTAGAAAACAGGGTTATTTTTACCCTTAACTTCTCCCGTATGATACGCCTCTGATGAAAATTATGAAATTCTGAATTTAGAATCAGATTCAGCGTCAAAAGTTTACCCATTGTATCTAATTTCGTAATTTTGTTATGAATATCGAGAATATCGAGGGAAAACCGTCTTCAGGGTGCCCCATGCAAAGGAGCGTAGCTCCCTTAGGAAGCATTTCTGGACCCATGTTCATATGACATTTTCTTTCTATTTTTTGGAGTACTATTTGTGGTTAAAGTTTGTTAACATACTTAATTAACACCCTGTATAATTATATATATAAATTTCCATATACAGTATTTATTCTCCGCTTATAGCAGACTCTCTGGGAACCTTATCTGAGTCTGTTTTAACCGGTGTCCGTTATATAAGTAGGTAAGCAAAAAGAAAGATTTTATAAAAAACTGTTCATAACTGATATACATGGTCATATAAGCTGTGAAAAAGTTTAAAACGGACATAGACGTAAGCATAGATTCTGAAAAATATATAAATATAACTCAAAAATTTGTCTTCGTGTCCGTTATAACCGATCATAACCGGCTCGCATCGGAAAAATGTATTGTAACATACTGTATATTATGGTATTCGTGTATTTGTATTAGTTGTCATTGATTGTCATACATGATGTAAAGTCAAAGTGCTAGGTTAGATCTTTTGAAGTGTAAACGTCATCGAATCGTCTAGAGTTTTCGAGAATGACGGATGGATTCTAGAAATGTCATCGAATGCTCTAGATGGTTCGATGAAGTATATATAAGGTGCTACGGGTAGCGTAGTGGTCAGTTGAGTTGAGATCTAGTTGAGATAAGGTTAAGAGTTATTGTATTAAGTTCTGAAGTAAAACGGTGAAAGTTACGTCGAGTTTGATTCCCTGGCTGAAGAAAAAGAGGCCGTCGTGACAATTGGTGCCAGAAGTGTGGGATTATTCATCGAATCAAGCCAGGAAAAGGAAAGAAGAAGTGAGTACAGTCCATTAATGCCAGTAACCAGAGCTATGCCATCCGAAATGAATGCATTGATGACTATGCTACAAGAAATGGGAAACAGATTAGAACAGAGTGCAGCGGAAACGAGAGCTAGCTTAGAACGAAGTGCAGCCGAAACGAGAACAGATATGCAAGCAACAGTCGTGAACCTGGAAGAAAAACTAAAGCACCACCAGGACGAGGCAGTCGTAAACCTAGAAGAAAAGCTAAAGCACCACCAGGACGAGGCAGTCGTAAACCTAGAAGAAAAGCTAAAGCACCACCAGGACGAGGCAGTCGTAAACCTAGAAGAAAAGCTAAAGCAACACCAGGACGAGGCAGTCGCAGATTTGAAGAGTGGACAGGAACTTGTGATGACTAGGCTAGAGGAGCAGAAGCAAGCGGTAAGCCAGGCACTAGAAACTCAAGACCAACGCATTAGTGCAATAGAGACACAGTTCGCGACATCACAAAAGCAGGTGGAAGAGCTAGTGACATCACAGAAGCACGTGGAGGAACAGCTACAGCAGATGAAAGATCAGGTCAAAGAAATGGTCAGAGAGGAGCTGCGAGAGTTTAGTGCAGGTGAGCGTAATTTAACAGCTGAACCACCCGTTTTTCCTGATAGACACAGTGGCGTAGTAGCAAAGCCCTATCCATATAATGGCAAAACATCATGGGACATTTATTATATGCAATCTGAAAACATCGCACGTATGAATAACTGGTCAAATGAAGAAAAAGCTTGTGTGCTGACATCCATGCTTAGAGACTCTGCCGCAGCTATCTTGGAAAATCTCTGCTCATCAGATCTACGTGACTATGATAAGATAACATCTGCATTAAGGTTACGCTTTGGAGATGCGCACTTAACAGAGCTGCTACATGGTCAACTGCACAACCGGACACAGCAAGCCAAGGAGGATCTGACCACGTTTGCATATGAAGTCCAAAGCTTAGCGAAACGGGCATTCGTCAACAGCCCCGTCGAAACACAGGAATACGTTGCTGCTCGTCAGTTTGTCGAAGGCATTGCAGACGCGGAAGTTCAACGAATGGTAAAACTATCCAGTCCCATAAATTTACAAGATGCTGTGATCAAGGCTTTGCAAATTGAAGCTGACATAAAAGCCATGCGAATGACAAGGAGGGTGCGCGCTGTCGAGCAAGATACAGAAGCAGAAGTCAGGGCCACACCGTTTATTTCAGGAAGAAGAGGTGCTAGCTTCCAAAGAAACCCGGTTCGCACAAGCCTAGAAGGAGCTGAAAAGTTTACATGCTGGAGATGTGGACAGAAGGGGCATCTTAGGATAGGCTGCCGCACCCAGGCTGATAAGATACAAGCGGATGTAGAAAAAGCAGATGAATATGCGAACAAAATGAAATCTGTGCAAGACACGATAAACTCAATGAAGGAGCAGTTTGACAGAGACATAAAGAATTTAGTAAAGAAGAATGAAGAAAGTATTGCCAAGCTTCAACAACAACACGGAGTAGCCATGAGGGAACTTAGAGCAGACAGGGATAGGATGAAGCAGTTGCTTGCCTCTCAGGAAAGGAGAAGTATGCATATTAAAAGCAAGTTTGAAACGAATAGAAAGAATCTGCTGAAGAAGGACGAACAACACGAAATAGCCTTGAGGAAGCTCAATAAAGAAGTTTCTGCTTTGAAGGACGAAATCAAGAGATTGAAAGCTTTAAATCAGTTGAAGAAAGCAGAGAGGGAATGCGACCAAGTTAAAGATGAAAATGCAATGCTCAAACAGAAGATAAATCAGATGGAGGCTGAGTATGCATTCTGTAAAAAGAACTTGAACAACGCGATTGATAAAGCCAAAAGGGTCGGTATCAAGAAGAATGAGTTGAGAGAAAGGTTGGCGCAGCTTGAAACAGAAAACAAGAAGCCTAGAACAGATTTGAGCGCCGAGGTCGATGATGCGAAAAAGCGAAAAGAAGATTTGTCTAAAGCAAGAGAAGTTGATAGTAAGACTAAACAGCGACTGGTGATTTTGAAAAACGAGAATTCTCGACTGAAAGAGGAGCTAGAAAACGCATTGGCTGAAGCAGAGTACGGTAGCTCCAGTATGAAGCATATGGAGAATAGAAACAGTAACGGGAAGCAGAAGATTACTCAGCTGGAAGTTGAGATCGATAAGAAGAAGAGAGAACTGAATAAGGTCACTGAAGATACAAAGAAGGGTGTGTCCGCAGTATTAGCGAAGCCATTTTACGATGCAGAGTTAGAAAAGAGATTGGCGCAACTGAAGAAAGAAAACCCGAAGATAGGAGCAGCGCTTGGCGCTGCACTCAAGGACTCATCATGGGATTTTGAACAGACCACGCAACTCAGAAGCGAGAATGTTAAGCAAAAGAACAGGATTGCGCAGGAGGAAGACGAACTCAGCAGGTTCAGAGAGGAAGTGGAGAATAGCCTGAGTAATGGGCAGAAGGAAGTGTCGAGAGGTGACAGTCGTCAAGGCAAAAAGGTGCAACTGAAGAGAATGATAACAGAGCTAGGAAAAGAGAATTCTGCTGGAGCTGAAAATGAGAATCGCAAGTTGGGCAAAGAATATCACAGTTACGAGGTGATCTGGTATGGTCTTGCAACACACGACGCAAGGAAGGGTAGATGTCCGAAGCTACAACGCCATGGGGAGGGACCCTACGTGGTGATGAAGCGCCTCAACGACGTAGTCTACAGGTTATGTACGGAAAGTGGAAAACCGAAGGGCGACTATGCTGATGTCTGTGGTGATACAAGAATCGAAGTTGTTCGTCGAGGACGCCGAACGCTAAGGGGGGAAGAATGTAACATACTGTATATTATGGTATTCGTGTATTTGTATTAGTTGTCATTGATTGTCATACATGATGTAAAGTCAAAGTGCTAGGTTAGATCTTTTGAAGTGTAAACGTCATCGAATCGTCTAGAGTTTTCGAGAATGACGGATGGATTCTAGAAATGTCATCGAATGCTCTAGATGGTTCGATGAAGTATATATAAGGTGCTACGGGTAGCGTAGTGGTCAGTTGAGTTGAGATCTAGTTGAGATAAGGTTAAGAGTTATTGTATTAAGTTCTGAAGTAAAACGGTGAAAGTTACGTCGAGTTTGATTCCCTGGCTGAAGAAAAAGAGGCCGTCGTGACAGTATGTTATACCCGCAGCCTAATCACAGAAGGAATCGCACAGCGGCTGCTAGGCGGTAGCGGATAAACATCCACAAAACATCCTCAAAACATCCACAAATCAGCGATTGCGGCAGCAGCAGCGTTTGTATCTCCTAATCGCGGCCAACGAAAAATACCGGCCTACCGGCCATGGCGCGCTAATATCACGTGACCCTAGGAGTTCCTTGCCTTGGCGGACGCTCCTAATTCTGCGGCGTGCTGTCACATGACAGTTCTGGCCACAAAACGTTCTGGCCAACTACTGACTTCATTCAGCCTACCTTGTAGGTTATGTCCGTGATATTATATTTTGAGTGCGTCGTTTTAGAATTTAGAAGTAAATAGGGAACACTGAGTGTTAAATGGTCAAATAAACAAGCTTTTGGACATTTTGATGGAAAATATATCGTTGATGCAAGGCTGGGTCTGGATCTTAGCCTGCATGTGGCAGGAAATTGCAGGCAGGCTCAATGCCGCTGGATTTGGGTATTCAAATATTCAATCGACAGTGAGCCGACATCGGAGTGACCATATTTATATTGCATCTGCTTATGGTGAGTAAAAATGTTATAGAACATTAAATATTTTCAAAAGTGTAGAGGTCAACTAAACACATCTTTATTAAACCTTTACTCCATGTTAAAGTAGAAAAAACGTTTATTCGGTATTTAATAATTGTTAATTTTAGATGTATATAAATGTTCAAGGAATGGATCAATTAAAACATTAATCTTTTGATATCCAATATCCAGGTGCCTGCAGATATGTGCAATAAAAAAAAAAATGTTTATTATGACTTTAAACACATTGTATATTCACTACTTCAAAAATGCTTGTTTTTTGCATTATAGGTTTGAAGAAAAAATTCATCAGCATCCCAAGTATTCAAGACACAAAAGGCAGACTGATACCAGAAGGCGAAGAGCACAGATGGTTACAAGTTGAGAGCCTCCATCATGATGATTTTCTAAAAATGTAGATACAGACGTGTTCCACATACTGTGTATACTAACAGCACTAATAAATGCTTATGTTATCTGTCAATAAAAGGTATAGAAACATTTATTGTTTGTAATCAAATAAAAAGTATTTCATATTATAAATAGTTTCATACCCATATTCATAATTTTTTCCAAATATGTAACCTTGAACAGTATCTAGTTAAAGCATGCCTAGAAAAAACATGTATTTTTAGTAGAAGTTTGCTAAACATGAACATAGAGGGTGATTAATTTCTTAATGTTAGTGGTTATCTAAAAAACACTAATTGGGTGATTGTAAAATTGCACACACTAGAAGCTGAGGATTATTACTTGAACAAAACTATTGTTGAATTTTGCTATATTTTTATTATACATATTTTCCTTTGATATCCAAGAAGGGCTGATTCTGAACAGTAGGAAATTCATTGTATCGGAATCGTGATTGTCGAAGTGGAATGGTGGAGTGCCCAGGCAATTTGAACTCCGACTCTGAATACTTTGAATGTATTTATGTAAATCCTTCTGAATTATGTTAAATACATGGAATATTAAAATGTTCACCCATCTTTTTTTGCCGCATTTGGTTATTTATTATTTTTTATAATGATTTTAATAATGTTTAATTTTTTACCCTAGATGGACATATACTTTAATATTTCCATAGTATATCCATAATAAAGTGAAAATTGATATTGAGCATCGTCTTCTACAAATGCACAAATCCACAAATATTTTAATTTATTTATTGCTTAGAAAATTTCAAAAAACGGACTAAACTTAATAATACGTAATTTTACAACAACATTGACAAAAATGTATCTAGGGACCCTAATATGACATTAACAATGTGGGCTTTTGGTACAAAATATGAGATAAAAATTTCAGTAAGATTCATTAAATAGTTTGACAAACATGTTCTTTCCAATGCTATATTGCAGAAAATCTTAAAGATCCAGATCCTATGGGCAGAATATCAAAGAAGAAGGCTCAAACTTTATACCTAATTGAATGGCAAAAAATAATTTTACAACATTGCAAAATAATGTAATGCTCTATATAATTTTGTACTTATAAACAAATAGAATAACAGTTTACATAATTTTTTTCATATGCAAAAAGCTGGCATTACTATACATACTTTAAATTGAAAAAAATATATATCATAATTCATAGGTCAATTTAGGCCAAAGTTATCATTTTTCTTTTAAAATTTACAGCTCCTTTGTTTATGACAATTAAGGAACCTAATTTGCGCCATTTAAAAGATATATATCAAAAGCTTTCATGTATTTTGTTAAGACATTGCATGTTTCCAGATGAACCAGCAAAGCTTCAAAAATGCAGCTCAAATGAAATTTGCTTAGAAATGTGTGCACTCAAAAAATTAAATATAAAATAATTAAAGTTGGATCAGTTTATTATATCTCTGCATAATTATATTGACAGATTTTAACGATTATTTTTTTAATGCATATGAATATGCATGCACATATATGTTCCCTTCGCGTACATTACAAATATGAAATTTGTTTACAAATTTAATATCTATTTACTCGTGTAAATTATTTAAATAGTTTTTTGCAGAAAAATCATTTCTTTGCATGTTCCAGTTGATCAATGTTGAAATAAGTGAACAAAGATATATTTGTTATAAATAATCCATTAGGGTAACAAAATAAATGCAACAAAACTTATCATTTTTTTATCATGCAATTTTCATTAAAAAAAAACATTTTTTGTTTATTAAATTTATTTCATATCAAACCATTGTTAAATAGTATATATTATATAATTCAGGATAATATACATATATTAATGGTAATATATAATAGTATCTCAATCCTAGATTTTATTGAAATATCTTCATAATACAGAACTTAATTCATCTAATCAGTAACAAAATAAACATAGGTACATAGTAATGAGATTGGAGACTTCAGTAATATCAATATTAGGTTTGGCTCTAGGTGACTTGAATGCAACATTATCTTGAGTGGTATAAGGAGGCACAACAAAATGAACTTTTTCAAGAATTTAGGAACAATCTGTAATAATTCTTATAAAAATAATCCTGCCTCAAAATTTCTTCTATGTTCTAGACTTGACACTTCAAATCATAATAATGCTGTGTGTGTGTATGTGTTGTTGTTATATGCATCTCGTTTTTAGTTTAGTGTAAATCAGTTTTGTATAATTTTGCATTATAATTGATGAACTTATATAACTGAACTCTAATCTTTAAAGGAATAAATTGTTGTTTTGATTGCTATTTGTGTAAACTAATCTTGTTATTAACATAATACAGCATTCAAATATGAAATAGAGTTTACATTAATAATCTTATTCCTATATTTATATTTTTCAGAAATAATTTTGTACATTGGACAAAATTATGTCTCATGGAAAAAATCCAGTAACACCATTCTATTCCAAATAATTCAATGTACATTATCAAGCAACCTGTTTAACAATAAGCTTAAAAAAATACTGATATTACTGTTCTAAGTGATAAAGACAAGTTATACATTTAAAGTATTTAAATCCTACATACAAAAGTAATAAAGACTGTAGTTCAACAAACAGAAAATCCGTTATCAAATTATTATTATGTGTTCCATATATTACAAAATCAAAGTCACTTAGGTATATTATATAAGAGCATAATCATTGCTATAAAATTTCAGAGCAAAAACATACATATTTGATATTTATAAACTAACAGGCTTAACAAATATAAAACATCTCATTACCTGAAAGGATTTAAAACCAATGTGTCATGTAACTGAAACATTACTATATATTATATTGTTATTACTATTGCTGAACAGGCAAGCTGCATAGCCGATGATGCTGTTCACTCTTATGCTGTTTATGAAAAAATTGGTAATTAAATATGATGGAAGATGGAGCTTATAGAATAGCATATAAAACAAAATAGAATATAACTTAAAAATAGATTAAAAATATCACAAGTGCTATCACAGCATTATGAAAGATGTGTACGAATTAATTAGGTGGTCTAAGACATAAAGGTTATTCCACATGTACACTGCTCAGTGAGACATTTTTTGTGTCGTTATGGCTTGATATATACAGGGTGAGTCCTAAGTTGATCCTTTTTCTAAACTGTGTAAAAAATCGTTAAAACAAGCAATTTTTTCTAAAAAATTTTTACCGAAAACTAATAAATACACGAGGTACAGAATCAAAAAAAGTAAATCGGGGCTTGTGCACCAAGACGTACCTAGCTGTTTATAATAATGCGCCACTTTTAAGATTTACCAGTTTAAAAGTAACAATTATAAAAAAAAAGTGGGTACTGCAATATCTAAGAGGTACAATGCCTAATCGATTTGACAAATCCGAGCAAAAAACTAAACATAAACAGACTAGGTAGTCTTGATACACAAGCCCAGATATACTTTTTTTTATTCTGTATCTCACTTATTTTTTTTCTGAAAATTTGTTTATTTTATCGACTTTTATACACAGCAAAAAAATATCAACTTGGTACTCACCCTGTATACGCAACCAATATAATTATGTAATCTAAACTTCTGCCAATCAATATAAAACTGTGATACTTCTCTAATCAATGGATATTGTAAATTTGTTAGAGCACATACTGTCCTGAATATCATTGAACTATAATCTGGTTCCAGTTCTGGTATAAAAGATAAAATTTAAAAACCTTGGATGCTACATATTGCCCTTTCTACATGAAGTCTTGCTCTTGCAATACTTTTTGTCTATTGTATCTGCTCTGATGTTAATTCTGGAGTACTGAGAAATGGTGGAATATTTAAACTTACTGCATTAGGTACAATATCACTTATAAGAAAACCTTGATCTGCCAATATTAGATCTCCACTTTCTGTGTCAAAATGCTGCTGAACAATATTTTTATCGATATTAGATCCTGGGTGGAGCATACTAGCATAAATCAGTACGCCATTAGGACCACACCAACTAAGCTTTTGAAACTGTTTCTATGCTTATAACTACTATAAGTAAGACTTTAGTTCTTCATTGATTATCATGATTCTTGGTACAACACAAAATACAAGTACAATCTATTATTATTCTACAATTAGTGAATTTGGTAAACAAGAATGGTTTTTTGATCTTTTAGAAATGTCTTTCATAAACCTCAAGAACAAGACTTCATATAGAGTTTGTACAAAGTAACGACAATATTTGTAACAGCAACTTCAGATATTTTGAATCTGAACGCTAAATCTGTACAAGTAAAATTATGGTGCAGTTTCAAAGTTTCATTAATGTCAAGAGTAGCTGACCAAATCACTTAATTTTTTGAACATTCCATTTCAATTAATGATTTATCTTAATATCTTTGATCAATTCATACACTTTCAAATATTGTGTGACTTGGCAATCCAGTGTAGTAAAAAATATACTTATCACTGTCACGAATTTATACATCGCTCATACTTATACCTAGAGATTTGATTATCTTATCCTTTCGCTCTAGTAGTAATCCTTGCCCATAATTTTCTTCGTCCAATAACACATTCGAACCTTAACATGAGGGAGTAGCAGTGCCTGCATCAATAACATCTCGGCCACACCTAGGCCTATCTGAGGCTAAAGAAGAACTTGGTTGGTCTAAAGAGGATATGCTTGAGTTTCTGTAAACAGAAATCATAAAAAATCATACAGTATGTCATATATTATTTATAATTATAATAATAAAATAACAAATCTTTATTGCAAAATAACTCTGCAAAATACATAATGTACTCACAGAATTAGGTGAAATAGAGTCAATATAACAAATGGGAACAACAAAATTTAAATAGTCTTCAAGAGAATAGGGTTCCAAATTGACTAACATTTTGTGTATCTTTTTTTTTTTGAAAGTTGTCAAATTGTTCACAAGACCAGATGGTATATAATTGAAGATTTTCATTCAACTATACTCTACATTCTTCTCAGTTAAGGTGAGGTGATGAACTGGATACCTATAATTAAAGTTCCTTGCGGGGTACGATACGATTTTTTTTTAGTGGCCTCCACATGAGATGTCCACCTAAGCGTCTCATCTATATATTATATATACTCCAAGGAATTTGGTGTTGTCTACTACTGTCTACTAAATGAATTTGAACATCTTTTCCCAAGCTCATTTTAACTGGTGGACCCTGGCATCTAGGATTTTTTGATTTGAATAATAACAAGTTCGTTTATGTAGCATTTAAAACTAAGGTGGCCTTTTGTTCCAACTAGCTTATAAATTATTGGAGCAGTAACAAGCACACTAGTGTCATCTGCATATTGGGTAACGATCATCTCAACTGAACTCTCAATATCTAGGAACAAATCATTAACTTAACATATATTATAAGTAAAAGCGGACCTAGGATGCTATCTTGTGCGATTCCTAATGATGTTTGTTGATTGCTTGGTATTATAATTTTTTGTAATCATGATTTTTTGTTTTCAACATGTGAGGTACGATGTATTGCACTGCAAAAACGTTCCACCTATTCCATACTTTTCCAGTTTAAATAGTAAAAGGTCTACATAGTCAAAAAGCATACCAAGGGGCATATTTCCTTTTTTTAAAATAGCAATAATTTGGCGATTAAAATGATAAATATGTAGTAGTCGACTTGCCTTTTATAAAACCATGCTATGCTTCAGTTATTAGGTTGCAGTTGCTCAAATGCTTCAATACCTTTGTTTGAAGTACAAGTTTCACAAATGCAGAGAGTAAGCTTATCGGCCTATAGTTTAACATGTCTGCTACATATCCTCTTTTGTAAACTGATATTAATACTTACTTCTGTGTCATCGGCATAGACTGCTCTGGTCATCAGGCCCATGTTCTGTATAGGCTTTTTTACTGTTTCCTGGCGTCATTCTAGGAACAGCACTGTATTGCTGATTTTAGTTTCTCTGGAAATTTACCAAATTTTAAACAATTATTGATAATGAAAACCAAGGGACTAGCAATATGGTAAATACAGGATATCAGCAAGGTTTTAGGAAAATTATCCTCACCACTGCTGAATTTATTTGTGGGTTTATTTTTCAAATTTGGCTCAACTCCTGCAGTTTTTCAGTTGTTATTAACTCTGTAGGTATTTATATATTAGGTTAGACTATATTGTATGAAAAGGGTATAAAAGGGAGTCCTTGGTTACATTTGAAATATGTATATGCCTTTGCAACACTTTCTGAATTTCCAGGAATAAGTACATCTGAATCAATTGCATACCCCTTAATTTCACTGACTATGTTCCACACACACACACTTTATCTTGTTATCAGAGGTAACAATTCTATTAAAAATATTTTTTCTATCACCTAATAGTTTGTTGTAAACATTTCACACATCATTATAAGCTTCTTTAGACTTTTTATCAGCAAAACTTGAAACATAGAGTTCATCCAACTTTTGTTTACATTCTTCGATATCTAGCCAGTTTGAAAAATTTTTCACTGCACACCAACATCACTTTCCGATACCTCCCACTTTACACTATGTAAGTCCTCTATAAAATTATCTTTGTTATTTTTGCTGAGATTTCTACATAATTTTTCAATTTTTGATAAATGTGTATTATAATTGTTATCTTTTTGGTGGTATGGTCAGACATAATCAAATATATATATTTAAAACAAAACTGTAGGTATTGCTGGGAAGCAACAAATTAAACAACAATATCTACTTCTTTCTAGCTTTTAGGATTGTATACCACTTTCTCAAGGCTACCAAACATAAAATTATATATCAACAACAAAAAGTTACATGCGCTTGTTACTGAAAGATATTTGGTAGAAATCCAAGGCGCATGGAGACTCATCATTTTGTAAGACAACTTAGACAACCTTGAGTGCAATATATAATATATAAGTATTTACCTAGGTATCTGTGAAGATGTTTTGCCCCATTTCTGGTCTCTGTGGAGAAAGATGATGTAGGTTGAACACTCCTCTACATTATGTGTTTACAATTCTGGCCAATTAGTCTTCTCTGCTTCACAGAAATAGCAATCACAACCTCTTGCTTCTGATCCACTAAAAATTGGATAGGTTAGATAACAGCTAGTGAGTAGCCACAGTAAGGCAAACAATCACTTCAGAATGTATAAGAAATTTCTGTAACTTAGAAAACTCAACTACTTCTGCAAGTGTCTTATTTTTGGGAAACCTGTAAAAACTGCAGAAATCTCTCTGATTGTTGTGGGCCCAACTCGGCAATAAAATAAACTAATAAACAATATAAACATATTCACATAACCTCAAAATGAGCGAGTATATAATATTCCTGTTTTTACAAAGATTCCACCGTTAAATCGTGATTCGGAATTAGCAAGCGGTTAAAATATTAGTTCACTTACCTGTTTTTCTACTTTAGGTGGTCACATTAAGTTTAAAAACTTCTTACGGAGGATCGAGGATGAATCACTGTTACATTACAAATCACATGCTATGGCGTATTTATTAAATGGGGCATGGGCGTAGGTAATAGGTATTATATGGTCTCTGACCGTTCTACGCAAAAAGCACTTCGACGTCTTGTCCGCTCTCATATTTTCATAATTGTACTTTGTAGCTCTGAAATTTAAAAATTTTAGAATACAATATGTCCGCTGTAATGTCGCTTCCTGCCGCATATTGTGCTGCTGCGGCTGCGGCTGCGGACATGCTGCTGCATCTGCTGACATTACATGATGCGAATTTGACTTTGACAGAACTAATCGCCAAACATGCGGCTGCCGCATAGCGGCTGCCTCCTTCCGTGATACGGGGGCCGGTCAAAGGGACCAGACAGAGTTCCATCATAGGTTCTTTGCGAATCTTGAGATGCATTGAACAATGTACTCTTGTCTTTCCTCCTGGCCTAAATTCAGAAAGGAGTTCCTGCTTTGACTCAAGGCAGAACAGGCGAAGATAACGAGCTTAGCTGTTTCCTCTGACTCACCGCAATTCCTGTATAAAGGATTTGCCATATTGAATCCCCAACTTTGATAGCTGAGCACTAGACGTCCAGTGGCCAGTTAGAAATCCAACCATCTTTGCATTTATTTTCTTCTCAATCGGATAGCGTCTATCGTATGCTGGTTTTGGCCCGACAAGAGGGAGTTTTGCACCTTCCTTGGCACACCTGTCGGCCCTCTTATTCCCACCTGCTCCTATGTGACTAGCCACCCAAGATAATGTTACCTTGTTGGTCTTCTCCGTCTTCGGCAGTGCCTAGGGTATTATGGCACACTATCTTTGATGTAGTATAGTGGTTACCTACCGGTGTTGTACATTATTTTTTTATTTGGAGAAAAAGACAATTTCATTCCATGCAGCGTCCACACTTTATGAATTTTATCGTACTCGTGCTAGCAAAATAATATTTACCTATGTAATAAGGATCATAAAGGCGATCAGTACGCTACAAGTATTGAATGTCGTCGGGCAGGATGTAGCCAAGCAAACAAGCTAAAGGGTTTATATCGGGCTCCGACAAGAGCCGTACTATGGACTTTAAACAAAGATGATCGATACTTTGGTGGGGGTTCTCACAGGTTATTGCCGCCTGTGTGGACTTTTGTCACTCATGAGAGATCTGCTTCATTTGTTGGAAAGAGGTTGAAACAGCATTTCACCTCCTGGACAGATGTGCTGTGTGTCGCATACTCAGGGTTCAGATATTTTGCAATACGCGCGATGGAGTTAAGAGAGGAGTCATTATACTCGATGAGATTCTCAGACATACTAACTTTCGTCAAGAGCTCACGTAGGTTCGACAAGGAGTTTGTAGGGGGCATGAGGATTTTTAGTGTTGGTTCCACGGAGTTGGCAAAAAGGGCCAAAGGTGGCACTTACTTGCTTCGCCCCCATCACCACAACTATACCTACCTCCTATCCCTCACAAACCAAGTTCTTTAAAAGTTCCCTTTCCTGCCGGTCTCTCCACCACATGAAACAAATTAATATGTTCAACTTCTGAATCAGTCAAAAATGAAGGCTGCAATGATTCTGATACTTCTTGCTTTTAGCTATTTATCTACTGTGACCCCAAAACACGTCGTGTATTGTTTTCCAAAATCTTTAAGGCTGATACGGAATAACAAATATAGTGACGGATAGACCGATGGACATAAATGACATAGATTTTAATGACGTAAGCCACACAGAACGTACAAAAGCCTTTGCTTGGGTGCAAAAATCTATATTGGTATAACTTGACTGAATTATAAAGTTTTCGCGAACGGATACCTGTACCCGAGGTAAGCCCTTTATGTGTAAGCATTTCAGATTAAAATATCAAATCACTTTGGAGATTTTATGTGTTAGTTCAGAGAATTCGAATGTTAGAAGAAGCAAAAAAAGTTTTGATTGAACCATCATCAAGATTGTGGATGGTGGCACAGCATGTTGCGGGATGTCCTCTAGGTAGTCATTATATTTTTCTTATATACTAAGTAGTCCATAATGTAAATATCCAAGCTGGTTTGCAGTAATACTAAAATGGC
Organism: Callosobruchus maculatus; assembly: GCA_951848785.1. NCBI lineage: Eukaryota > Metazoa > Arthropoda > Insecta > Coleoptera > Chrysomelidae > Callosobruchus > Callosobruchus maculatus. The sequence goes on along the minus strand of CATOUR010000014.1, from coordinate 20,274,018 downwards.
TGAAGAGGCACGTGAGGAAGATTGTCTCAAAGGAAGATACTGATCTAATGTATTTGTCATAATCCGATCAAAACCGCGCTACCACTGAATGAGCAATTTTGAAAATTGAAAAATTATTGTTGGGGCGGTGGTCAAGTAATATGTCATATGAATGAACAATTATTTTCTCCCAAAACGTGACAACGTCGTATCGACCGACCGCCGGAGTTCGGCAAACAGGTATAAACAACAGATAGTGGCAGCACTTCTTTTGGTTTGATCGTGTATTGTTTACTGGGCAATGTAATTTTCGAGTTCATTTTGGATTTTATCGGCGAATAAGTGAAAAATATACTATTTTCGACAATTCTACAGGACAGTGAAGTGCTGTACGATTTGCAAGAGACGATTTGAGAGTGATGAGTGCAGACGTTACCATTGGTAAGAATGTAAATAGATGCTAAATAATAACAACATGATCTTGCAATTACATGCCTTTTAATGCATAGGTTTTGTTTCCTCTAAGCCATTCAAATTCTAAAAATGAACAAACAAAAATCTATCTAGGTTATATTTTTTTTTAATGTTTTAGATCTAAAAACTTCTTATATAGCGCTGGACATCCTTTGAATATTCTTTAAATCTCCTATATATTCCATAAATGTTCAGCAGAGTCATAGATAATTCATTATTATCATGAAATATTGAAATATTATTCTTTATAGAATATTATTATTTGATCCACTTAGGATCATCAGTGGTTATTCGTTTAATATCTGAATTATTCCAGAAATATTCTTCTTATAATATTATTTTATTAATCTAATTAGAATAATATGTAGCTATTTTATGAAGAACATTCTAGTAATATCTGTATTGTAGAAGTCAGATATATACGAGTTGTTTACATTTTTTCAGGTCTCAATCAGTGTCGACACTTCTATAGTCCAGTTACGTTATTATGTAGACCTACGTAATGACAAAACCGTAATTATCTACATATATAAAATATATATCATAATAATTCATAAAGTGGTAGGAGATCAAAATAATCGAAAATACCAATTTGCAATAGATAAAAACAAAATAAATTGATCTATTTATGGTATAATAACATCTGATTATACACAGACATATACAATTTTGACTACACTACACACTAATGACCGTATAACAGCTCAACAAAAAATGCCGAAAGGAAAAAAGGTCACTAGACCCGTCGGGTGTCTTGCGAAGGATTAAGGGGTCCTTTGTAGTATCGGCAGTCGATAGGAGCACAAAAAATGTAAACAGCTCTTATATTTCTGACGTGTTTAATAACAGAATCTTTTCTGAATTTAGGCAAATATTCAATATGAGGTACTACTAATTAATTTATATTTGCACATTTGGTTCGGTGAATTAAAATAACCTTCATTTAGTACTATTCATTTTTGCGTACGTCCTCCTTAATGTCATACTATATGAAATTTTCACACATTTATTAGTCACTGACAACTGCACCGATTGCCGACATGCTGATATTATTACCGCATTTTGTGCTCATCTATGGTGTCTAACACATATCAGTTGTCAATGTTGTTGGCCAGTCGGACTCTAAAACTAATCGTTTTTCTATGTGGGTTCGGCCCACAATACCTCTACCATTTCCATTTTCATGACTTAAACCTACTTATACATGCTGTATGCGTGGCAGTCTCTGCAATTTTCTTTGGTTTAAATTCAGAATCTTCCTGTATACATTTCCGTATATTTACCATCATTCAGCGAACCTTCAAGTGGGCTTCCTGCTATTTCTCCGTCCGCCGACAGATTACGTAGGGGATTTTAGTTCTCACTGGGGATCGCATTATAAGCCCTTTTAAAATGAATTTCCTGGCCGGCACCAATAAAACGGCGAAGACAGAAAAAATAGAGAAGTTGGGAAAAGTGATCGATCCGGCCGGCCTGCCGCGGTTGGCAGCTCACATAGACGAATAAAGGTCATTAGGTTTCGGAAATACGTGTTATAATTCGTACATCCCGAAGGGCGCGGGCGAAGCATTCGAAGAGATACGATCGGCGATGGCGAGACGAAAAGCAGGCTTGCATTTCTTACGGACATCAATCAAATGCGGAGCGGCACAGTTTCTATTCGCAGTGGCGGAGGAGTTGGCAGGATATAGCTTCCCAAATTTCATCGAAACTGGAGAAGCGGTTGCTGAAATTATGGTGCCAGAAAAATAGCAACTGATAGACAAAAAGACAGGTAGACTGGCAGATCGTGGGCAATGAGTGACATACATTTTCGTGATGTAAGATGTTAAAATAAAATGATTTGATCTCCAAACCAGAGACATTCCCACGATTACAATAGCTCCCTCACCTGCGATGTTGGAAGCAAAAATAAATACCCTCCTCGTGACTTCAACAGGGTGCTCCGGAGGCTAGGCCATCTAATTGAGCCATCTTTCACCTTTTTTGCCAACCCCATTAAACTAACAAGACAAACATCATGGTCTTTTACTGCACTCCTCTTTGTCAAGCCTTTTAGATCTGATAGAACCGGTATATCAAACCGTTCTACTGGCTATACTGCTCTTCTTCGATCTTTATTCTAACAAACTGTTGGACATTAATATAAATGAAGTAAACAATAAGCTATGCCACCACTGTTTTTGTCCTTTTGCTGAGTCGACGATTACCTGCACAAAGCACCACTTTTTAAAAGTAAAGCATCATTAAGAACCAGATTCCGTAGATTGTAAAATAAATATTCAAGTATCATTAGACAAGCTACTAACTATATCATCGATAATGTTGTGAAATCTGTCAAAGTACAGAAACCTCTTTACTATATTTGGTCTTATTTATATTCATGTAGGTGAACCTTTAGGACAATGCAGAAACATTTATAAGATCGGTCAAAAGAACAACCTGGGCATAATCATACTCAGGACTGTTATGAGACTGTATGAATTTTTGAAGCAATAAAAAATAAAGCCATTTTTGCTAAGTGCTTTCAGTAATACTAACGTAATTTTAGAAAATTGTGGCAGAATGACGACAGTCACTGCGATGAAAACATTTAAGCATTTTTTTCAATTCCTACTGCATGCTCACAAAAGATTCTACCGTAAATTCTACCAATATCGTAGCTACATGGACTCAAAATCAGAAATCACTGCAACTTAGAAGCTTGACCATGCGCTTCGCAGTCAACCATACAGTATACACAACCGTAACCCCCACTTGCATGTACAGTTAGTTAGTATACGCGACGCCCATGGTGACGTGTCAAAACAGGGATTTTCGTTTGAAATGGATGATATGAGGATCGTTGGGAAAAGTATCGTGAGCAATGTTACACGGGGATGTATACAGCTGGTAATCATTCCTGATATCTTCCATTTTGATACGTCTGTCATCTTGCAAATACAATGGTACTGAATGCTGAATGGGATGGAGAAATGTCAGTTTCGTATAGATGGCGCTATTTCCAGTGATGCCAACTCATTGGACATTAAAATAGCTGAAGCACTGTAAAAAAATAGCTAGAAAATAGCTAGATTTTTTTAATATCTTATTTATTCCTTTCATATTCGTTTTTCACCTTGGAATACTATATGTTTCAAACCTACCGTTCAGAATTAATTCACTATACACGATTTTATTTTTTTAAATCGAAAAATCGAAAATGTTTTTAAATTTCACTGGTTGCACTTTGACTGCACTGGATTTCTGTTTTGCATTTCACTGGCAGTTCCAGTGCAAAACTTTTCAAGTGCACTCATTTCACTGGCATTTCTGCACTCGGAGCGGTCGAACTGAGTGCAAAAATTTCGCACCGATTTCAAAGCGAGTGTCGTGGAAGTGAACCAAGGGAATGACAGGAGGTTTGAGCGGGAAACTTCAAATTATAGAATGGTGTTACGACTGTTTAAACTTTCAATCTTTGAGTAAGGTAATACCATTGATTAACACATTTACCTAAATACTTTAATCAATGGGTAACCATTGATTAACACATTTATACTTTAATCAATGGTAATACCTAGTTGATTTTTACTATTTTCAGTAAGAATGAGTAATGTAAACAAAAAAATCAAAATTTTAATTTTCTTGTTTGAATTGACAAAATCAGCTCATCATCTTCTGACGACGAACAAATAATGTGTTTAGGAAGAATTCGGGAGAAAAAATTCCCAAAATTAGCAATTACATGGAAACTATTGAACAGTTTTCAGACAAACGAGTAGGTAGTATAAATATGCAGATATGGTTGTCAAAACAAGTTGTTGTTTCTTGATGTGTATTCCACTGGAAGAACACAGTGCAAAAGTGTTACCCTAGGTGAACTTTTTCAGTATTCTGCACTCGCATGGAGTGCACTAAAATGTGTCCAGTGAAAAACGCTATAAGCATACAACCGTTGAAGGTCGGTGCGGGAAACGAACCTGACAAATGACAAATCGACAACACGCGACTTGACAGTTGTACCATAAAACACTCAAACGTGATTCATAGAGCACGCACAACTGTGACGCACAAGCACGAAACAATTGCATTCATAGCTTCGCAGAACAGTTAAAGCATTGATGGTATAGAGGAAGCGCGCAGCAATAATAGAATTGAAATAAAGCAGAAAAGGGAAATAGCTAGATAAAATAGCTAGATAGCTAGACGATATTTTACTAGCTAAACCTTGTTGCGAAATAGCTAGATCTAGCTATAAAATAGCTAAATTGGCATCACTGGCTATTTCCGCATTCGTGAATACAAGCGTCGAGGTTAGCTAGGGTTAGCATCAATAAGGATACAATATGTCATCGTGAAGTATAAGCATATTTTCTACTCCCAGTACGTTAATCAGCCATTTTCTCTTGGAAATGCATAGGATTAAATAGACGCTGTAACAACTGCAAAAATGTCGCTACGAAAAGTCAAAAGATAATTCGAATGGTGACAATATCTATTTAATAGGCAAACAAGTTAAGATGTCAATACTGTGGAATTATTATGTGTTTAAATCGTACTATCAATAGACTTGCTAGTAGATAATATTATAAGATAACATATTCAACTCGCGGTAATGTTAGTAACCCACTTGTTGATCTACAGCACGAACCGTAGGCGAGAAACTTCAACCGCGTGAGTTATTACAGGCATTTCCGCTCACTAAATAATATACTATAATACGATGACACTCTTGAATCCAGATATGGAAATAAGAACAACATAATCGAGATGGCCAGCACAACATTCTCAAAAATGCATAGTTTGCTAAGCGATAAAAGTCTGAGAGTCCAAATAAGATATAGCTTCGTCAAATGTCATGTTCTCCTGGTGCTTCTGTGTGGAGTCGAAGCATGGACGACGAAAATCAATACTATGAATATACTGGAAGCTTTTGAAATGTGGGTATACTGCCAAATGTAAAAAATACCTTAGACAGACCGCGTTACAAATATCGAAGTCTTACGGCGAAAAGGCAGGATTCGTGATATCTATAACCACCATAAAGAGGAGAAAAACCGCCTACTTTGGACATATCCTTCCGAAACTAGTAATACAAGGAAAATTCGAAGGCCAAAGGAGACTGTGCGCAGACCAAACTCATGTTTGAAAAACGTCAGAGACTGGACGGGACTGGACTCTCATCCTCTACTCAGGAGAGCATAAGATAGAGAAGGATTTGCCAAATTTGTTACCGACCTTCATTGAACGGATTTGATACCTTAAGCCGTGTACAGACCAGACGCTAGTCAGCAGCAAATGTGACCTATGTTCGAACGCGTTGGTCTTGGTGTGTACGGCGGAGGCCAATCGAAGCCAACACGCGATTTGAGATTATTTTCAGATTTCAGTCATTGAAGAACATTTCGTGGTCCTCGTTACAAAACGGCCTATCTCATTTTCAGTAACTCTTCAGGAGTTTTCTTGCAAGTGGCCTATCTTGCGATGGGCCACTTTGTGAGACTCTTTACGTGTCAAATTTGAGAAAGAGGCGTCATAACTTCAAGATTATGCATATTTGAGATACTCCGCGCCGTTAAGAGGGTAGCTGTAGGTTACTGCTAGCCAGTGATCTAACTCACTTCAGAAATTTTTTGAGATAAGCCCTATCGAAAGGAGGCGACGATTTGTTCCGTGCGAACGTTTATTATTTATTGTTTTGATATGGAATGATGAAATTATACTTAAGAGATGTTCTTGTAGACTGAAAATTTCAAAACAGAATAAATAAAAATTTACCTCGATATATTCTTGTAGTGATTTGACTGATGCCGAACAAACTTCTTGGATTATGGAAGAGACCGATTGTGCCGATACTTTAAATGTGTACGTAAGACTAGTAAAGGAATTTCCAGTTGCTAGATAGGGCAGAGTAATGGCCAATATGACTTTAGCTGTAACAGCTTTTTGGCATTTGGTATTCCTTTTTTCAATTTTTGGAGCAACTAAATTAAGGAGTTGATCAAAAGTCTCTGGGGTCTCGGCAGAAGCTCCTAAGCCGACCAGAGTCTTTATTCAAGAGCTGATCCAATAAATTACTCGCGCTGTAGAAGCTTCTGTCTCTATACGGTGTTATCATCCACCGGCGTCTGTGACATCCCAAAAAAATTAAAAACGCACCGAGCCCCGACCAACTACGGTCTCCAATCCAACACTAAAGATTCGGTATGGACGGTGTCCTCAAATCTATCTCACTTGTAGGTATGTCTACACTCGTGCCTTTTTGCTTGCGCTTGGCGCTCGCTGCTACGCATATTTCTGCGCACATCATGACGCAAAGCACGCATGTGGCAGCGCATTCCTTATTCGTGTGGGGGCGGGTTAGAATATACCTCATCGTATATGCTGCGTGTCGTAAAAGGCGACTAAAAGGAACCGAACTACTGTCGGTATACGCAGTAACCTCTTCTCAACCAACAGCTTTGGGTGGACGAGTTGAGAAGAGTCAGGACACCTTCTTGTGCTTGGATTGAGAAGTTGCCCCTAAAGGCGGATGAACCAGTGGATACATCTGGTCAGCGGCATGAGGATGCAGAAAGCAAATGGGAAACTACTGCATTAAAGATCTTAAAGATATCCCAAGAGAAACTCGTAAAATGAGTACATCTTACGAGTTTACAACATACCTGCCAAGACATTGTGACTATGATGATGATGACGCCACAGCGCAGGCAGTTCCACCGCTCCTAATAATAGTTAACATGAATAACGAGCAGATTTTAAAATTTATTGAAGACTACAGGCCTTATCAGTGCTTATGGGATATACACAGTAAATAGAGCACAAATAAAAATTAACTTACTGATGCCTATCGTGAATTAAATCAAAAGTACAAGTTAAATGAGAATAGGATACAAATTTTGAGATCTTGTTTTTCCAGAGAACATCAAAAAGTAACAGAGAAGACACGATTCTACTTGGTTTGCTTATCGGAAGTTATTTATAGCTGATTCTATGACAGCCAGGCAAACGAAGGACTCTATTTGGGATGATAATCGCTTTTGCTGGTATCGCTTCTCTGAAACGAGTGTCTGATTTTTCTATAGCTAGTCTGGCCATATCCAAAAGAGTTTCAAAATTCTTTCTGGTCATCCTTGTGAAGTTTCTAAAAAAAATATTCTCATTGCCTTCTAAGTCGTTTAAAATTTGAAATTACGAGAGAAAGTAATCCTTCATCCAAATTGATCGCTTCAACTTTTTACGTTTATTAACTTGCTTCAACGCTAAGTACGCTGCACTTATCCCACCAAACAAAATTGCTTCAGTTTCATCCATCTTCAAACACACACCGAAACGAGGCGCAAGTGTGGACAGGTGAAAGGCATGCTATTGGCATGCGTTAACGCATGTTGAATTGAATGTTGAATTGAACATTGAAAGGCAAGTTGAAAGAGAAAGGGCACGAGTGTGAACATATTTAATGCTTTCCAGTTCAATGCCAACGACAGCACATGTACCGTTGGCGTTGGTCTACGTTGGAAAGCCGGTCTATACGCGCTTCAAAGAAGAAGAAGTATAAGTATACCCACTGAACAAAATTGAAATGTTGACATTACTGAATAACGGAACGCAATATCTTATTTAATGTGACCGATTTCAGTTCAAATATTCTAGAGCTATAAACCGCGCTCTCGAACTTCAACGTACTGAACCACTCCAAGCTATCTGGGTAATTAACAAAAACTATTTCGACCAGCAAGCCTTTATCTTCATATAGTGATAAGAAAGTTACGAAATTAGACCAACGAGGCTTCACAAATCATACGGGCATGCACGTTTAAGCTCACGTATCGAATAAAAGCCGTTTTGCGTTAAAATTAGAACAAAACTCAATTTAGATTGTGGCCGATAAGGGGCGGGACGCTTAACAGCTTCACATGGAGAGGTTATTGGAACGAGAACTTTGCTCTAGTTTCAAGGAGTACATACATTACTGATGCAATATGCTATCAATTGCTTCAGTTCGTCGGAATGGTGGAATGAATGCTTACTATGCAGAAGCCAAACTCATATGTTGGAGATGCCTGCATGATCATCCTACCACATTTAACAGGAGTCACGATGAAACATACATTTATCATGTATAGCTTGCATAAAAGGTTTATCATAATACAATATAGTATAGTATAAGGCAAAAGAATGATTTTAAATTAATCACCCCCAAATCAACACTGACTAAAGATTCAATTATATACAATGGAGTCAAGATTTATGACCAGTTTCCTCACTTCTTTAAAATTCAAAAAGATCTAAAAGTTTTCCGTAAAAAACTTTCTGTTGCAAAAGCCTTATCACACGCTAGATCAGCTCTGTGACTAGTTTTAATGAACATTCCACATTTTGTTTGTCTATAAGAATATTGTAATTTCTTAGACAATAAATTATATTTATCTTTCTATCTATCTGTATACTTTTTGACATGACTATAGTTAAAGAGGAATATTACCTCAGCTGAAAGTACTTCGGATATTAAATTTGCAACACCATATTGTACAGGGTGACCTAATAAGAATGGACGCCGGCAATATCTCGGTAACCGTTAATCGTATAACTTTGAGCAAAAAATATTATTAGGTAAATCGGCTAAGAGAAATCGCTGGAAATTAGTTTCAAGTTCCGCAACTGGCCGCTAGGGGGCGTAACTGTTACGGTCAATCAGAAAAACGGCTTTTTCTCAAAAAATATGCAAATAAAGGTATATTATAAATATTACCGGCATGTAGAGTGGACAATTTTCGATTTTTTTTGTTAACAATTTTTTGCTCTATCTTGCAAGATGTAGTGGTGGGGGAACGTCAAAGAAGTTTTTATTTAAATGACAATAACTTTGGTACAGGTTAACGGAATTGAACAAGCTAAGTCTTATTTGAAAGAGCTATTTTTACCTAACAATCTGATGCATAAAATTTATCCAACTTGACCTTGACCCAGTAGCTTGTGGGCGGTATTTGACCTCATAACAATTATTACGCATTATTACGAAAATTTTAAATGGTATGCTATATATATCTTAACATAGGTATATAGAGGACAAAATTCTTAAAAAGTTAGTGAAAGTTTCAACCTCCTAGCTATTTTCAAACCGCAGATATCAATAAAACAAGTATTCTGACAAGTGTGCTGTGACTTCCAGAAACAATTGCCGCCCTAGAGGGTTAGAGCCCCCGTCAAATGGTTTTAGTAACAATTTCATAGATAATTCTCAAGTAAAAACACCACAAATCATATTTTGACTTTCTGAAACAACCACCAGGTGGCGTAGTAGGCACCAACAAGTGCGTATTCAATTTTTATGATAATGGAACTTCCAAAAGGAACAAACAAAAATAAATTACAGTATAAACTTAATTATTTTAATCACTATTAAAAGTCAATTTGAGCTGATCACAAAGTATTATATGAACTCAACAAACACCGATACTAAGAAAAAATCAATGAGAATAGATTTATTAAATGTAGTCTAATTAAAACAAAACAATGTGAAATACGGTATACCAACCGGGATAACAAAATCAACACATAAACACCTAATCCTCTCGCCGATAGTCAGTGTCGCCCTAGGTGTTCAAACTGGCGTCCATCGTTTTCGATGCACTTTTGCATCCTTTCTTTCGTGGATAAAACGGCAGTTTCCAGTTCAGCAACTGTAATCATTTGCATAGAGTCCCTTATACGTTTTATCATGTCAATTCTTGTAGTGGGTTTAGTGGCAAAAACCAAATCTTTAACTCTGCCCCATAGATAGAAATCGAGGCATGTTAAGTCCGGTGATCTCGGGGGCCATGGAAAGACTCCGCCCCGTCCTATCCATCTGCCAGGGTACTTGGCATCTAAAAAATCGCGAACATTCACCGCGAAGTGCGCTGGGCAGCCATCGTGCTGGAATAGCATGCGTTGTCGAAGAGCTAGTGGCACTTCTTCTAATAAAATGGGTAATTCTTCACTTAAAAATCTTAAATACGTATCACCATTCAGTGGATTATCAAAAAAAAACGGTCCGATAATTTTTTCTCTTGGGATACCGGCCCAACAATTGACGGACCAACGACCTTGATGCTGGACTTCTCGCATCCATCGGGGATTCGTTGTGGACCAGTAGAGCGTATTATGCATGTTTACAGCCCCATCACTACGGAAGGTAGCCTCGTCTGTCCACAATATGCGAGAAAGGAATTGTGGGTCTTCCTTTATCATATTCAAGATCCATTGACAATGGTCTAGCCTACGATTATAATCTTCAGCAGTCAATGCCTGGTGGAGGACTAAATGATACGGATGAAACCTGAAACAAGAGTGGAAGAACAAGTGTGGAAACAATTTGATTCAAATGGAGATTACCAGTTTTCTAGAAAAGGCTTATGTGAGGTTTATAATATCGTGATTGGTTTTACAAAAACAACAACTTTTAAAAAGCAGCTATCGTTAAAATAATAGTCATAATTTATAGCTTGTTAACATGTGGTTGCTTACTTGTGCTCCTTAAGGATCTTTTGGACAGTACTTCGAGTTAATCCAAAGTCCTGAGCAATATTTCGACTACTTAAATGAGGATTAGATTCGACATAAGCCAGCACATTGATGGTATTCTCTTCGGTGCATCCCCTACCTTGTCTGCGATATATGGGAGGATGAACGCTTCCAGTTGTTCTCAGCCGATGGATCACTCTAAGAAATACTTTCTTACTGGGATGGCGTCTCTCAGGATGTATCTGAGCATATACTCTTGCAGCTACCGTAGCATTCCTCTTGCAGTCAAAATAGACACCTACCATGTCAAACAGTTCTTCGTTCGAATAAATCATTTTATTCTGGACACAATGCACCGCAATATCAAAATTTGAACGAGAAGAACAGACAAGAACAATAACCCAACTTATTGGCGTCTACAGCAGCACCAATTGTTTCTGGAAGTCACAGCACACTTGTCAGAATACTTGTTTTCTTGATATCTCCGGTTTGAAAATAGCTAGGAGGTTGAAACTTCCGCTGACTTTTTAAGAATTTTGTCCTCTATATACCTATGTTAAAAAATATATAGCATACCATTTGAAATTTTCGTAATAATGCGTAATAATTGTTATGAGGTCAAATACCGCCCTCTAGCTACTGGGCCAAGGTCAAATTGTATAAATTGTATGCATCAGATTGTTAGGTAAGAATAGCTCTTTCAAATAAGATATAGCTTGTTCAATTCCGTTAACTTATACCAAGGTTATTGTCATTTAAATAAAAACTTCTTTGACGTTCCCCCACCACTACATCTTGCAAGATAGAGCAAAAAATTGTTAACAAAAAAAATCGAAAATTGTCCACTCTACATGCTGGTAATATTTATAATATACCTTTATTTGCATATTTTTTGAGAAAAAGCCGTTTTTCTGATTGACCGTAACAGTTACGCCCCCTAGCGGGTACTTGCGGAACTTGAAACTAATTTCCAGCGATTTCTCTTAGCCGATTTACTTAATAATATTTTTTGCCCAAAGTTATACGATTAACGGTTACCGAGATATTGCCGGCGTCCATTCTTATTAGGTCACCCTGTACATAAATCGTCAATAGACGTTCAAAAATTATTCGAGACACCAAACTATAATTATTAGGAAAAGTTATAGCTGATAAGTATCTATAAATTAATATGGATATCGTATGATATATCGAAAATTACATAATATTCCGCTACTAGTAGAACATACAATAAATCCGTGTTTCACCAAATAGAATTAACACTTCTATCTGGTGCTGTCAGTCAATCTGCCGCTCTTATAATACAGTGAGAGATAATACAGTTATTAATTCTAAGTTCAGGAAGCCTTGTTGGAATCAAGGTCACTAACACAAAAGTACATAAACTCTATTTCTTAAAGCACCGATTACTAGCGCACTATTTCCGGATTAATCATGATAATTTTCTACCTGAATCGAAGGTACAAGGATGACGTTCGGTACAGTCTGCAAATAGTACAAGCAAACATGTAAATATTTAGATAACCCGACCTTTTAGGGAAACGGTAATCTCACCTATAAGTTTTACTATTAACACAAAAATTATTACAGTACTACCTAAAATGGTTTGCAATAAGGGCGGTATAATGTATAAGCTCCTATAACTGTGGTTTTGGGAGATCAACTTTTAAGAGATTAGAGGGCTATAAATGTCACTTCCGGGTATCACTCGAAAGAAAAACTGGGACCGATTAAACTTCTATAAGAAATTAGTATCAAATAACTATATAGGATGAATATTCATCACCGGATTAAGTTTATTTCAAAGCTGTCACGATTATTAAACTTTTCATGTTCCCTTGTACAGTAGAGTAGTGTAGACGGTACAATAATAAGAGGATGAAATATATCAAAATCGCAACAGAGCGCGGAGAACAAGATTTGCGTAATTTTTTCATCTATTACAATAGAGGATAAGCTGTCCACATACAAAGGTTATTCGTCATTATACCATACATTTGGTGGCAGATATATTGAGGATAAGGGTATCCTTGTCAGTCACTGTAACTTTCGCATAGAAACTGACCAATGTACCAATAATATTAATGTTGAAAAGTATGGTTTGCTTCATGGGGGTACATAGCCGCTATTGAAAAACTGCAGCTATTATACTGGTTGCAAGGTGAAACCTAATTTCATTTCATTTATTTGTACTATAAGTTACAAATACTGTCACCTCGAAGGCTAAGCCTTGTATAAGATATAAGCATTGACATGTTAAAAATATACATTAAAATTGAGCTGACCTAACTTTGCTGCTGCCTCACTTTGTACTGCTATATTCCTACTTCTCACAATCATATGCTCTTCATAATCTTCATTGGATCCATTCTTGGCAGCAGCATGCATTTATCATTAATTTTATTGATGATTTCGTCATTTGAAACTTAAAATTTGGATGTGACGTGCGAGTGACATAAATTTATATATCTGCACCACATCCACAACTTACAGACGAATTCAATCACATGAGTTCAACTAACTGCCAACTAAAGAAAAAAAACAGCGAATTCAACGCAGACACCTCCAAAAGCCCAATGGATCCTGAATCCTTATCTGTTCTAACCCAGGTACAACAGGAGTATATAAACTCGTGAGAATATTTCGAAAAAAATGGTGAAAGAGCTAACAGAGAATGAGACAAACGATTCATAGCAGAACTGAACGGAATGGTGTTTCAAAGTAAGACTGGAGGCAATTTTGCATAGCAGTCGTTGAAAGATACCCTGAACAATAATGTTTCAAAAAATTATTCACAGATCTATATTTTGTCTTCACTTCGAAATAATAAGCTCATATAGGAAGTCGAAAATGTATGTGTCTCTGCTGCGAATAACCTGAAGAATGTAAAAGGTATAGAAGTAGTAAAAAACAAATCTGAGAAGACAAAACCATTAGAAATCCTAACAAGCCGCTCCCGTCTGTGTTTCTATTGTATAACTAAAGGATCGCGTATTATTAAATTATCTCTGAATGAAAAATGGCTTACTCGGTAAAAAAGGGAATTCAATGAAGAAGGCGATGGTAAGGAGGACGTCAGAAAAAGAAAACGAAATGAAAAAAGTGACAATGACAAATCACGAAGGAACAAGAATTAAAGTTACCGGATGAAAAATCCCCTTTCCTTCTGCAATCTCAGTATTCAGTGTTTTAACGTCACCGAAATTGTAATAATCTTTCAAAAAGCCACGGTCTAATCATAGGCAAATCTACAGAATACATGTGAGCCTTTCAGCATCATGCTCAATAACTGGATGGCATCGACTAGGTATACATATATCATTAATTACATCTAGAATAGTAATCATATTAGTAAACTAAATCCTGGACTAGGATTGAGCTTGTATCTACACGGTGTTATTCAAGTAAGACTGAAGTTCAAGAGGTGATTCTTCGCGTAACTTTAACGAAGTTCGTATAAATATAAATATATAAATCATCAAATACTATCACCATGATAACATTTATTTGGAGGGTAAGTTGTGTGCAAACAATTATAAAACCTTATCGCGATTAATCCAATTTATAAAACATATTATTTGGTTGTCTCTTTGTTTGTTCTTAGAGAATCGACATTAATTGGCCTTAATCTTCAAGATCTATGCAACAATGATTTTTTCTTACTTCTTTGCTTGTATAGTTTATATAGCACCTTGTGACCACCTCAAATTGACGTTTAATAATAATAAAAATATAATCAGTTGTACATACTGCAGTTTATATTTGTTTGTTTCTTTTAAATGCTCCATTATTATGAAAATGGAGTACAGTATTTATTCGCGCCTACTACGCCTCCTGGTGTTTATTTCTGAAAGTCAAAGTATAATTTCTAGCGGTTCCTTTTTTTAGCGGCTTTACTAGAGTATTATTGAATGATCAAACGAACTTACCTGTAAGTGATGTTCGATCATAACTATGCGAAGCGTCTCGTCCGAAGATGATCACGTATGTAGTATCCCAACTTCCCGCATGATGTCGCCAAACATTTTTTAAGCTGAACTGAAGTGGCCTCCTCCGGCCACCTATGCTCTATGATCACAACACCATGACTGTCATTTCTTTAAAGCAGCATTTATCGCAACCAGATGATCACGAAGGGGAGGGAAAAATGAATAAAAGGGAGGGCCTGATCATCTTCGGAAGAGACGCTTCGTATAATTATGATCGAACATCACTTAAGGCGGACTCCCACTACTGGTGTATTTGGCAAATATTTGTCACTTGCCTATATTTGGCATGTAGTGGGAGTGGTTCACTCGGCCATTACTTGTACAATTATTTGCCGCTGGCGAAGTCCCGCCGGTTGTCGGTAAAAATTTAGCGAGTCAAAGAGATTACAATTATTTGCGTATTTGCAGGTCGATATTTGTCGATGCGCTCCCACTACTCGCTGTTTGGCCGCAATTAATTTCTGCATTTATTCTGTTTTCGGTTTCCGTCGCGTGTGCGTGGTTGCGTGTTCATCTGGAGTATTTTCGAAATAGAAATGGAATGGACTCAGGAAGTCATTTTTGAATTTCTGGATATTTATGAAAATGAGCCAGTTATATGACAACCTAGGCATCCACAACATAAAAACAGAAACTTGATTAACGACGCCTGGCTTCGCATCCAAAAAAAAAACTATCAATCCAGTGTACGGTTGCCGATTTGAAAAAGAAAAAAGGGTCACTAATGGCGTCATTTCGACCATTGTTGAGGAAAGTTAAGGATTCGTCGAAAACAGGGTCCGGCAGCGACGACGTTTATAAACCAGCTTGGTTTGCATACGAGAGAATGGAAAGTTTTCTGCATGGGGTTTTTTCGGCAAGAAATACATATAATTCAGAGGTAAGTGAAATATTACTTTATTTCAAGAAATGGTTGGTACGGTACCAGAGCGGGGCAGTAACTAGCTATTAAGTAGCTAAGCTACTAGCTAGCTACTGTTTTAGTAAAGAATAGCTTTATTCAAGCTGTAATAGAGTGTTTTGTTCTTTTTTTGAATGTATTCACAAAGTTACTCTTAAATTAATGTAGCTAGCTACTTAAATAAAGTTAATTTTTTTGCAGCTTAAGTTACTTTAAGTAACTAAAGTAAACTTTTTGAACATTGAAGATAAAATGTTTATTGTGTTGAGGAAAATTATGTTAGAACATGCTTTTCTGTCGGCTAATGCAATGCGTTTAATTAATGAAAATGCATAAGAAGAAGTAGCTTACAAAGAAGTAGCTTGTAGCTTAGCTACTTTTAAATTGAAGTAGGTAAGCTAACGAGTAGCTCAATTACTTTTTTTAAGGTAGCTTATAGCTAGCAACTATTTTATACCAGCTTGGCCAGCTCTGTACGGTACTGAGTATTTAACAATAACGGTCCTGCCAGTGAACCTTTCCAGTAGTTTTGAAATATCCGCAAAATAGTTTTCTAATTTCCTGAGCCTCACGTACACTTTTTCTTGGTATTTTTTTGAGGGGTAAGAAAGATGTCATATTTTCTACATCGCTTTGCCATGTGCCGGGAATAATTGTGCCGTCTTTCTCCGTATCAATAAAGCCTGGTGGAGTATAGGTAGCAGAAGAGTCTTTACTTCTTCGTAAAAAATTGTGAAGGAGTGCACAAACCATTGCTATTTTGCTGACTTTGTCAGGTTGTAGTAACATAGGTGCTCTAAATACCCGGAAGACAGACGCTAGTATCCCAAAAACGTTCTCAACAATGCGCCGAGCACGAGACAACCGGTAATTGAAGACTCTTTCATCGTTACCTGCTTCATAAAGTCCTTGGTACGGTTTTAACAAATGGGGTCCCAAAGCGAAAGCATCATCAGCGACAAAAACGTAAGGGAAAGTGGTTTGAGTATAGTTGGGTAGAGGTTCATCTTCGGGTAACATCAAATCATTTTCCAAGAGTTTTCTGCCCAAAACGGTATTGCGAAATACACCTCCGTCACTTGTACGGCCTTGACATCCAACATCCACATATGTGAACATGTAATTGGCGTCCACAAGTGCCATCATAACAACACTGAAAGTGTGTTTGTAATTAAAAAATTCTGATCCACTATTGATTGGGCTCTAAATCAGTATATGCTTCCCGTCTATAGCTCCCAAGCAATGAGGGAAATTCCACTTATTTTCGAATTCTGTTGCAATCTTTTTCCATTCATTTGAAGTTCTCGGCATCTGAAATCAATAAATAATAAATAAAAATATGAAGACAGCACTATTGAATTATTATTGACAAGTTTATGCCCGCCACTTTGTTTGCGATTTATATCTGGAAAATCTACCCGTTGGTTCTACTTCGACCGTCCCTAATTAGAAGCTCCAATTCTTTTTTCTGTTTCAGAATGTGGAGAATAGCATGGATGAACAGGAAACTGAAGCAAATGAAGAAGATTCACTGACGGGATCTGCTTATGTAACTGGGAACGGTGGGACATACACAGACATACAGACAGGTGTAGACACGGGAAGGACAGATAGTAATGAAATCGTGGCAACCACGGAATCTGCATCTGCAGACAAGGAGGGTGGAATCGGAAACAGCACTAACAGATACCAAAACCATTTCAAGATACCTGTTGGGGAAGTAAAGAAATATAAAAGGAAGGCCGTGGAGATGAACGAGACGGAACGTCGTATGGAAGAAGCCTATGAAATCATGAAACAATGTCGAAACGCCAAACCACCCAAACCCACTCTTTGTACTGCCTATGGGCAATTAGTAGCTACGAGACTTGAGACGTTAAGCGAAGTGAACAGGATTATTATGATGAACGAGATCGACAATTTATTCTTCAGGGCAACAATGAACCACTACCAATCAGCTCAGTATCAATCAGCATCTCCAGGACCAGCCTCCCCAGCATCCGCTAACTCGTTCATCCACCAACTACCTCAATATCAATCAGCATCCCCAGGATCAGCCTCCCCAGCATCTCCTAACTCATTCACCCACCAATCGCCTCAGTGTCAATCAGCATCTCCAGGACCAGCCTCCCCAGCATCTACTCTCTTGTTCATCTACCAACCGCCTCAATATCAATTAGGATCTCCAGGACCAGCATCCCCAGCATCTGCTAACTAGTTCATCCACCAATCGCCTCAATACCAATCAGAATCTCATTCGCCAGGAGAAACTTTTAATAGATAAAACTATAAATTGCTTTGAGTTTGATATTACTTTAATCTTGTTTCTTAACAAGTTGTAACACTTTGACTGAATAAATAGTGTAGAAATGCTGGTTGTATACTAACCTTTATTTGATCCTTCAGAACACTAATCAATGCATCACAAACGTCGAAAATGCACCGGGATACAACTTGTGGTGAAAATTTGAAAAGGTATGATAAGCTCACGAAACTGTCACCACTAGCGAAGAATCTGAGAGCAACGCAGAACCTTTATCGAACTGGAATTACCTTTCTCAAGTGAGTATCTTTTTTCCCTATCAAATGTCCCACTTCATTCAGTAGAAATTCGAAGTCGGTGTATGACATTCGCAGGAAATTCTCTAGTCTTCCTGATGGTTCTCGTATCAGGTCTTCTATCATAATGGAGGCATTGTACCTGCAAAAATTGAAAAAATTTTGACTAGTGTGTCAATTTTGAGAGTATTGAGGCAAGTTTTCTGCTTTTAGTCAATTAGGCTAGATAGATCTATTAACTTACCTGTCTCGACTTCTGTTAAAAGAAGTCATCCACAATCTTCGTTTTCTTTTTGCTTTTTGAGCTTGGTGAGCTTTGATTTTTTTATAGCAGCCACTCAATACCACAGAAGATGCTGCTGCGACAACGCGACTATCCTTGATCGAAACTAAATAAACACTGATCGAGACTCGAGAAAGACCGCGACGAAACTGCTGTACTTGCCAAATACACAACTATTGGCGTATTTGCCAAATACGGGAGTAGTGGAGCGCAGTACTTGTCATTGAAGTTCGAAGCTTGGTGTAATTGCCAAATACGCAAATATTTGCGTACTTGCCAAATATACGAGTAGTGGGAGTCCGCCTTTACAGGTAAGTTCGTTTGATCATTCAATTATACTGCACGTCTCGTCCTCAATGATCACGTATGTGGATGTTTAAAGAGGTAGCGATACTTCCGTTCTTGATTCATATGATATGCAAATATGATGAAAGTAAGCAATTTATAGTACCAACGTTGAATACTGAACAGAGTCTAACACACCCTGCGCAAGACAGTTCCTATTATATAGAGGCCGACTATAAAGCTTTAAGAAACTGCCAGATTCTTATGACCACCTTGCTGTGGTTCTAACAATGTTTATCGACACCCCCGCTTTCATTCCATTTCAAAAACTGAGACTGAGTTATTCACTGCTACCTTGACTTCTTTATTAGTTCAGACTGAATGGTGCTTGCTAAGTCTGGATGAATAGCTTCGCCCAGTCATATTGGAGCACGATCTGATCCCCAGATGTTTGGGAATCATATCCCTTGAAGGTAGTGCTACCTGAAGTGTATCAGTGTGCCCTTAAGCACCAACAAAAGTGTTCTCTAAAAATAGATGGAAATTATATTTCGTGCAGAGCACCGTGCCACAGGAAAGTCTGCCATGGAGCAATGCTCCCTCATCTCCTGTGCAGTTGTAATGTCTGTGTGTACAATAATGATAAGATGGATTTTTCATATTATTTCCACAGCAACAAGTATAAAATACCTCCACAGGAGAATGTAACGCTTAGCCTCCACAGGAGCCTCCACAGGAGAGTGTAACGCTTAGCCTCCACAGGAGGCTGTAACACGTAAACCACCACAGGAGAGTGTAACACATAAAACAAATAATCCTCCACAAGACAGTCTAACATAGAACATAAGCCTCCGCCTACAATTGGTAGTTGCACAGGAGAGTCGTTATCTGAGTTATCTCCACAGGAGGGTTTTTGCTGCCTCCACAGGAGGGCTTTCTGCCCTTACAGAAGGGCTTTATGCCTTCACAGGAGGGATTTTTTTTCTTTTTATTTATTTAGCATATTACACATATGAAAAAAGGTCATAAAAAGGTATCTTCTTCTATCCTGTCTTTACAGAAGAGCGTTATTGCCTCCACACGAGGGTTTTTGTCTTTTTCAGAAGTGTTTTCTGCCTCCACAGGAGGGCTTTTCCTTCTTCTTCTATCCTGCCTTCCAAGAAGGGCACTTTTGCCTCCACAGGAGGAGCTTTGCATTTGCAGAAGGACTTCTTGCCTCCACAGGAGGGCTTTGGGAAATCTCTCCACAGGAGAAATTCCGCAGTGATTGGTGGTCCCATCATCTACTGGTATAAAGAAATGATTGTTCCACAGTAATATCGTCGTCCACTCCTTCGTTATTAACATAATATCCGTGCTCGTGCATAGGGGTCAATCACTTGAGCGGCCATTTTGCCGCTTGTTTCCTCCATTCCTTCTGCAGTTTCTTCACGTTTCAGCGTAAATATCGCGTTTTATCCTCACTTGAGCTATTTGTATCTGAAGATTCAGATATTCGTTATCGTTTTTCTATCGTAAATCGAGGTCGGCCTAGAAAATAACTTGAAAGCTAATATAAAAACACTGGAACGCAAATACGCGTGTGGCTTACACATGCACAAAAATAATGAGTAATGACAGTCATGGCGCTGTGGTCATAGAGCATAGGTGGCCGAAGAAGGCCACTTCAGTTCAGCTTTAAAAATTTGTGGCGACATCATGCGGGATGGGGTACTACATACGTGATCATTGAGGACGAGACGTGCACTATAATATGTACTACTGAAACGTTGTGACGGAGGCAGTATCCCCTTAAGGCACCAATTGTTTCTTAAACTCACATCATACTTGTCATATTATTTCTTTATCGATATCTTCGGTTTTAAATAAACTAAGAAGTTGAGTCTTGTGCTAGTGGGCAAACGCAACGGAGCGCTGATCCCCGACCTCCGACCATAGCATCATGCCCTAGCTCCGCTCACTAAAAAAATAAACACACGGTCTTAGATCTGTGCGCTCACAATGGAACGCCCATCGTACCAGGGTAAATTCAAGCTTAGTGGGTGGACACAACAGAGGTCGAGGGTCAAGGTCGAGGGTCAATGGTCGATGGTCGAGGATCAATGGCCGCCGTTGTGTCCAAAGCCTATGCTATGCTAAGCTAAGAGCTCTGAATATTTTTCGCTATATTGTAGTAATTTGTTCTTTGTTACAAGCACGTTGAAAACTGAAAACTGTCTTAGCTTCACATTGGAAAATTTGGCGGTAACCAGTACCTGGACACTCTGGATAGCTATTTGACATTTTTAGCCATTTTATACGAATAGCCGTTTGCCTAAAATATATGCTAGTCAATTTACGAACCTCATATTATGTTAAATGAACTATTGAACCGATAATTTTATGCAAAATATATGCTACATATACATTCAGAATAATTCTTTTCAGTGATGCGAACATATCCGAGAATTACATTTTCTGGCTAGTGTATTAGTGAAAATTCAATTCCGGTGCATACTGCGTGTTTATCGTTAATTTGCATAAATATATTAAACTAATGTATATTAAAATGCAGTAACCAATAGATAATATTTAATTGAAATGCAATAATTTTATTCCGTTGTCATGAACATCATAGCGTAAAGTGAATAAAGTATTTAATTTTTAATAAAACCAGAAACAGTGTTAAATACTCCAGCAGCAATGCTTTGAATTTGTTATTAAATCGAATTCATTGTTCGTGAAAAATGCAATTTTGTTAAAGCATTGGACATTTCTACTTTGTTAACTGCGCAGCGCTATCTGCAACATTAATTTCATTATGGAATAATCATGCAATTGCGATTAGAGCTTCAATTTGACAGATTTTGATTGAAAGCGAGCCGACTATACAATATTTTATGGACAAAGTGTTCTACTTAAGAAAACGTCGGCTAGATTCAGCGATATTGAGATGTTTAATTAGTTCCTTTCTAAACACCTTCAAATCTAATATAACCAAGGATGAAACAATAAATAAAATACGAAATGGGTACACACAAAGAAAAGTAGTGTCAGTTCAAACTAATAATACTATTTAGACGCTATACCTGGTAGCCTTGTATATCTATAATATGACAGAGTTACAATGAGTACACTTTGCTTTAAATATGTATATTAGTATTAAGAATATAAGTATCATGGTAAGTAAAGCAGCCGCTCAAGGTGAAACTGCCAAGTCTTATACAAGTATAAGGTTCTTGTTCAATTGAATCCGTTGATTCATCTAAACAATGATAAAGCTACACTTAAATAGATGATAGCAATACTAAATCTATGCCAAATGATTTTACCGGTTTTATCTTGCGTGTTTTGGATTCATCATCATAATATCATTACGGAAGTTTTGCAATACAGCTGCTTATTTAATATTTTTAAATACATTCTATATTTAATAAATATACCTCTGTACTCTCTACTCGTCGAGCCGCTTGGTACGTCTACAACATAATAATAATAATCTTTATTTATTCATTATCATCATCATTATAGTCATAATGTCTTAACAGACATGTTGTGAACTAGTAAAATTAATTTACTCATTTTGCGAGTTTCTCTAGGGATATCTTCAAGATCTTTAATGCAGTAGTTTTCCATTTGCTTTCTGCATCCTCATGCCGTTGACCAGATGGTATCTACTGGTTCATCCGCCTTCAGGGGAAATTTCTCACCCCAAGGACAAGAAGGTGTTCTGACTCTTCTCAACTCGTCCACCCAAAGCTGTTGATTGAGAAGAGGTTACTGTGTATACCGACAGCAGTTCGGTTCCTTTAAGTCGCCTTTTTACGACGCGCAGGATATACGAATGGAAATATTCTAACCCGCTCCCACACGGGGGATTTATTCATTAGATCATCAAAAATGATAATATTGAACAAGTTAGCAGCTTTGCATGTTGAGAAATACCATATACAAAATACAAAATAATCGTACAATAAACACAGTTAATAAATAACATAAAACGTATAAAAAACGATACATTAGACTAAGTGATGATTAAAATCACATTTATGTGACATTTTGTCACCCAAATATTCAGTTACCATATAGTAGGAAGAAGGATGTGGATTTAGACCTTTCTGGCAACTTATTATATAATTTGCCTTGAGCTTAGGGCTGCATTCAATTCCTGATAACCTGTGTGTAGGAACCTGCAGCAGGAATGATCCCTTAGTAGAAGTAGTGACGTTTGAAGGGCTTATGGCCAGATAGCAGGCCCACAGGTAACCTTAGCCCGCTTCTGTCCAGTGACAGACAGAAGCGCCCAAAATAAGTTCTCTAGCATAAGGGTAAGATTGAGATCAGATCTGCAGCATAAGGAAAATGTACTCTACTGCTAAGAGCCGGTTTCTCCATGTCCAGTTAAAGTGTCAAATGGGTATCTGCCAGATAGCGTTGCTATGTATACAACTGTCAGATAAGATTTACGTGACTTCATAAGTTTAGCCTTCAATTGTTTAAACAAATTATCTAACAGTTGCTGTTATCTTGTAGATAAATATTTAACTGGACATTGAGAAACCGGTCCTAAGTCCAAATGATTTTCAATACTGCTAGTATATGTAGGGTCAACATCATTTTTTACTCCTCCTCATTACGAAGGTCACCCTTCACCGAAATAATTGGGGATGAGACCCTTCGCATGGGATTCGGCTCATTTATATTTCCTTCTAAATAAATAGAGCGTTGGTACCTTTTTTCGAAACGAACGACCTAAATAAAACCCACTTGCCGATCAACTATTTCATTCCTTCTCCGATAATCTAATTTACGGCCGACAAAGAGTTATTGCCGGTACGAAAATAGCGACTGCTGGCTGGCCAGTCGAGCAAAGAACAGCTATCTTAGTCCAGTCAATTTTATTAGAAAAACTCACATTGGGTATAATTATAATAATCATAATAATAATAGCGTTTATTATAAATATAAAATAAATAATATATAATAATAAATAAACAACAAGTGCCCCAAAAAAGCCAAAAACCTGTGCTTGTGTATAAGGTAATTATTACAAAATAGAAGGCAACAGAAAAGATCTGCGTCTGCGTCATCTGGTTACCCGAAGGTAACGGCAAACCAAAGAAAATCGCTGCTGAACAGCAGCTTCTTTTCTTGGTGGAACGCCACGGCGCGTACGCTTGGCCAACCAGAAGAGCGTGGGTTCTATAGGGTGCTGCATACGAGAGTCCATATACGAGGGTTGCTCTATATTTCCGGAGATATAGAGCAACCGTCGTATTTTAAATGTTGTGTATTCTATAGATATTAGTAGTAATAGGTAATACAACAAGTTGATGAATTTTCATGCGATTATTACTTGAATGAATTTAAAGGCACTAGACATTTTATGCTACAGCACCAGATATATCTGATATCTCATTGGAGCAAGAAAAGTATGATATCGTAGTAAAGTATTTTTTCTTGCTTTTGGTACAACATTAGATGTATATATTCATAGTTATGTTGTGTTTTGTCAAGTTTGATTTATTTTTATATTGGTGAATATATAATTATTTACCCAACCTCGAGAGAGGTAAAGAGGATTAGCGGACCAGTATATTCAATTGTCTTTAAGAGAGTATCAACATAGATGACTCGAATTATTACGAATGGCCTGGGATTTACAGATATTATGTAGGTCATCTCAGTATTGATTAGGGCTTCTAGATCTTCCCTTTGAGAAGTATACGGAGTTTTTGAAAAAATACTTGTACCTCCACAAGCTGGTCAACCCTCAATGGGCGGCTCACCCTGATGTATTGCGAACGATATCCCTTTTTCTTTTTGTAATAGTTGCCGTTCAGCCTTAAGGCTTATTGTCGATCCTCAGTTAAGGGGATCAAACAGTCCTATCCTAGGTTCTTTGCGAACTTTGGGATGCATTGGGCTATGCTTTCATGTCTTCTCTTCTGTCCTACATTCATATCGGAGTTCTCTCAAGGCAGGAGAGTCAAGATAACATGCTTAGCTGTTTCCTTTGCCTGACCGCACTTACATAATAGGCTTTCCACTTAGATCCCCAGCCTTTGCAGATGGGCACTGAACATCCAATGGCCAGTTATAAATCCAACCACCTTTAGTATTTCCTTCCTCCTTAGTCTGAGAAAATCTGCAGTATTAGAACAAGAGGCTCCACTCAACATCCTCTTAGACTGAATATTTCCCACCAGTCTGTCTCAGCGCTGCTGGTGCGACCCAACTGGTGACATCTGTCCGTAGCATATTGCATGATATACCACATGCTGCTTCTGACCCGATGAGATGAAGTTCTGCGCCTTCCTTTGCATACCTGTCGGTCCTCTTATTACCACTCACTCCTATGTGACTAGGCACCCAAGATAACGTTACCTTGTTGATCGTCGCCAGTGCCTTTAGGGATTTTGCCAGTCCCACACTATTTTTGAAGTATAGTGGTTGCTTACCAAGGTTATCAGAGCCTGTCGGCTGTATGTCTTTGCATAGATAGTCTTTTGCTGTATCCTTTACCTACGCATATTCTGCCGCATTCCAAAATTGCTATTTCTCCCTGGAAAACGGTAGCCAGTTTACCTAGGCAGATACTTACGTTCCGTCCAGACCTACCACCGTATATACTTCCTCCTGTACCTAATGAATTTTTGGGGTCATCAGTGTACCAGGTAGTACCTCTGCACATATGTTGAGAGCCCATTCCGATCTGTCACTTAGGTTGGCCTTGTATGGAATTCGGTGTCTACGACTCTGTAAAATCAATTGCCACTGCATTATGTATGCAGCCAGATGATATTTATTGCAATCTACTTTGCTCCAGCCGTATACGCATTCCCTTTATGATCCAGATTGACTCATGCTAACAAACTGGACCCTAACCTGGGAGACACCTATAGGATAATCACTAACTGCCTGAAACCTACTAACCTGAACCCCCTATACAATATGTTAGCGGGAATAGCCCCCCACAAATTAGGCGAGAAGTCTCATGACGTAGTAGAGACAGCCATTAGATAAAGACACCATCTATATAGGCACATGCCCCAGCATCCAGACTTAAATCCAGAAAGAATTTCATTATGTCAGCAAACCTATCGACAGACTCCAAGTCACTTAACCAAACAGGCACTGTGGTAGCGACGTACCAACTTGGAACCCAACCGAAAGCCTACCTGCCGGATCGCAACTGTAATGGAAGAGGCTTTGATGTTACAACTATTGAACAGTTGAAGAATAGCTCATTACCTGACCTCCATTTCGCTGATTATTTTCGGTTATTATATTATTATTATCAATCTACCAGATACGATTGCCCCAATTTTGGTACGTTTATGTTGTCTGAGAAGTAACTGCAACATGATCCCACTAAACGGAGATGGCGGCTGTTTTCCTGTCAATATTTAGAAAGACGTATCATGAATGAATGCAAAGCTCTATATTTTGTGTAAGGGTTTCGACTTAGACGAGGAAAGAGGGGACGGAAGGCGCGACTGACGTTTCTGTTACCAAATGGCACCAAAAATGTACCAAAATTTACCTGTGATACGTGATTCCTGGCTCCTTCCTGCTGCTGTGGCTTCTACAACCGTAAGCTTCGGTTTAAGGTAAGCCAACATTAAACCACGTCAGTGGCAAACTGTCCATTGTACAATGCTGGCTTAACCCCCCACTCCAAGCTTAACACGAGCTTACGTAAGCCGATACTCAACGCGAGCTTAGCTGAGGTTTAAACCTAATCTGGTATAAAAATGACATGATTTGTCAAGGATGAACCTTCAAATTGCTTGTCACTTTATTGGGTCAAATTTTTTGGAAGATTTGTGTCTAATTTAACAAAGACAGTGAATGAAAGAACAGAGACAAAAACGGTCGTTGCCAAAATTTGACACAAAATGTCATAAGTGCCTAACCAAAAAAGGTAATTTTCCAGATAATTATGTCAGTACGTATTGCTTCATTGATGCCAACTGTAGTGAATTTCATTATCAACCAGGTTTAACTAAGCTGACGATTGTACAACGGGTGTCGACTTTAAGCCTGAGCTTGGCTAAGCTTAGGCTTAACAAAGCTCGTGCTAAACTCGCATTTGTACAACCGGCCCTAAATATCATAAAAGAATATTTTGGGGGCTATTCATTTTCGGTAACAGCTAATGACAGCTAATTCATACAGCATAAAACGGGCGTGCGGCATCCCCTCTCTTTCCTTATCTAAGGGTTTCGGGGTCATGGTCCGATGAACTGCTTGTACTTGGGTTATTCGACTGGCATCAATACGCTCCGCGTTTCAAAGCATTTAGTGGACTAAGCGGTCAGAGCAACATCCGGAATCTATTGTCTAATTCTACGTACCTATACACTTACAAACCGAGCGAAGGGTACCCCATCGAATTTATTTCAGATAATATTGTACTCTCTTCTCTCTCGTATTATGATAACAGACCAGATGGTCGTTACAGCACGGTGCCTCGCCAAGCTACAAAGATGAAGTATGGCAGGCTTTTAAAGACAACTCGTGCCCGCTTCTAGCGAACGCCTCTAATAAAAACTTCTTCTTTACAAGCTCACAGCGCCAGACTGGAAGCCTTATGTTTACTTTACAGTTATGAGTCCTTCCGGGCACGCTCACAAATTTGAAAATTATAGCAGAGCTCTCTTGCTTCATCGCATCACAAGGATTTTTCTGCGACCCCACTGCACGGGAGTAGCCAGACGTCTGATATTTTTTTTAGGTAGCAGCTGTAATAAGCGAAAAGCCTGTAGTGTTTCATAGATTATAATTGTCTTTTCACATTGGTCTTAAACATTTTCAAAGTACGTTTTTCAGAAAATAAACTCCTCTTAAGACTATTTCGTGGTGAAGCAGTTTTCCAAAAGATTTCTTTAGTAAATATTGGGTTAAGGTACGGTTATCCTAATAGTTGCCGCTCAGCCTTAAGGCTTGTTGTGCATCCCAGTTTTAAGGGATCATCCATTCATCCGAAGTCCTTTGCGAACCTTGAGATGCATTGGACTATGTTCTTCTGTCTTCACTCCTGGGCTACATACAGATAGGAGTTCCTGCTTCCACTCAAGGCAGGACAGTCGAAGATAACATGCTTAGCTTTTGCCTCTACCTCACCGCACTTCTTGCATAAAGGATTTACCCCATCAGTCCCTAACTTTTGCAAGTATGTACTGTACGTCCAATGGCCAGTTATAAATCTCATCGCCTTTTGTAGTTCCTTCTTGCTCAATCTGAGAGCATCTGCAGTATTGAAACACAAGAGTCCGCTCAGCATCCTCTTAGACTGATCATTTCCCACCACTATGTCCCAGCGCTCCTAGTGTCCTGTTGTGAGGACTACATGTTGGTTCTGACCCAATGAGCTGCAGTTCTGCACCTTCCCTGGCGCACCTGCCAGATCCCCCCATTCCAAACTGCACCTATGTGACTGGGCACCCAAGACAATACTACCTTATTAGTTTTCGCCAGTGTCTTTAGGGTATTATGGCAGTCGCACACTATTATTGATAACCATTAAAAATATTGTGGGTCATAATGCTATTTCCAAAAGGTGATTGTTATGTGGATAGGACTCATTCGAAGTATAGAATTTGGTCAGGGTGAACTTTCAGGCTTTTCTAGTGTTGGATATTTTGAGGTCTATTGGTCCCCTATATGGTGTAGAAACCTGGACCATGATGGATGGATGAATCGATTGGAGGCCTTTGAAATGTGGGTATTTAGAAGACTACTCAAAATTCCCTGGACAAATCACACAACAAACGTTGAAGTTCTAAGTCGAATGGGTAGAGAAAGAGAATTGTTGCCAATAATAAAAAGAAGAAAAACTGCCTATCTGGGTCATATATTTCGAAATTCCAAGTACCAGTTCTTAAAACTTATAATGGAAGGAAAGATAGAAGGAAAACGAGGCATCGGAAGGAAAAAACACTCATGGCTAAAAAACATAAGGGATTGGACAAATCTCGATGCGCACGCACTCTTTAGAGCCACACAAGATCGAGGGGAGTATGCCAGAATTGTCGCCAACATCCACTAATTGGATAAGGCACCTTAAGAAGAAGAGAAGGTCCCATTACATTAGACAGGATCTTACATCATGGTTTAAAGCCTATTGATATTACTAGAACGAATGTAGCCTGCGCCATAAAATTTTGTATACAATAACTTTCAAGGAACAAATTCCTCGGAAAATTACAGTGCAGAAGCTAAAAAGATGATAGTATGAAAGAGGCTTAATGAGGCTATTAGAAATTGGATCTCATGGACAAAACCATGATCATTTAGGCTTCCCAGTGGATGTTGGATATTCTGACCACTATTAGTTTTCTTATCTTAGATCGCTTATTTATTTCTGTAGCAGCAGCTACAAACTATCATCTGACCAGCAGCTTTTATTCACTGTCACGGATTGTGGATTTGTGAAAGCTCTCCGTAACAACGCTTGTGTCGACCAGAAAGACTGCTTATTTGACAGAGTCCAGGGACTCAGTGGATTTGTATTTTAAGTATTATTATTATATTTTCCAAAATTTCGCCCGCATGGTTGCGGCAGTAGCAAGTATTGACAGGCTGTACCAAGTCAACACCTGAGCTATTATTATTCAGAAGTTTGGAAGAACCGTACAACATGGTTTTGAGGATTACAAACTTTTGGAAGATTTTAAGTAACTTCTCGTCCAGACCCATTGTTGCAGGTGTGGTGTACGTGTGTCCCGAAGCCGACATAATGAAGGGGCAAAATACCTTATTTTGTTTCTAAAGCCATTATGTCTTGATTACAAGGTCTGTGTATTTAGATATATTTCCAGCATATATTAAGAATAGCAGTATCTTTTTAAATAGGTAACTGTGTCTGCCTTTGACTGAAAAACTATATCTGATATATTTGCTGCGATACTTTTGTCTCTATGCACTTCAGCGTCCCAGTATAGTTAGTATTAATTGGTTTCAAATACTGATGTTGATATGTAATTATAATCTGGATCTGTCTTCTATTATTTTATAGTTTTTTGTTGTGGCTAGTGCTTGGAGTTAGTTGCAGAGTGATGTTTGGCTGTGTACTCGGTCCCAGCGATAATTTTGCATGCATCTTATTTCTGTCATCATCGTCGGTTATGGATGGATCTATAATTGTGTACTTCTTGCAATTTCGTGTCGCAATCTTTTGCAAGTATAAAACCCTCCGTTTCTGTAAAGAGCTGGCCATCCTGCAGCTAGTTTTTTATTTATGTTGTTTGTGTAACACAGTATCTGTGCTTGTCATGGAGTGATTTCTGTGACCAGCTCTTCATTTTTTCTTGTTATGATTGTATGCGGTTGTGTGTGTCTTTCACGTGGTCTGGATAATAGATGATGAGCATTATTATTATATACCGGGCAACTTTCTATACAAAACTCCTGTAGGCTTTGACTTCGCGCAGAATTTTGACATTCGCTTGTGGATGATTATTTTGCTCACTACACCGACCGAAATAATCATAAACTAAACAACGGAAAAATAGGGCAAGCGCAACTCAAATAAATATGTTCACCATTCATGTACGGATGCCTTGCGACATACAAAAATGAATAAGTAAATCTGTAAGCGGACCACACAGCATTCTACACAATGAAAGACAAAGTAGCGCTAATCGAACTCGCATACTAGTAAGTGAACGTTGCGTGTCTCCCAATATAAACACAACTAGAACGGCAGAATTTTATCGTGAAACCAAGAAACAATGTAGCTCTCAGCCATCTAGCTGAACTGCCTTTAGCGCCGACGTCGTTAAAATAAATGAAGGGTGTCTGAGAGAACAAATAAACGTTGCCGCATGCAGAATGACATGAAAAGTGACGGGAACATAAAGAACGCCGCGTCTAAAATATCATCTGTGCTCTACTAGAATTATTGGGTGTACGAGGAGAATAGTGGTGTGGCCGGCAGGAGTCGATTGTGCCACGTGTTTAGAAGAAGACGAAAGCACCATACAGGGTTGAAAGCAGAAACCCTGCTTTTACATGAAGGTTTAACTACTGTAGTTACTTATAGATACAAAAAAATGGTGTCAAGTGCCTTGATTCAGTATTTCCCACACATTGTCGGTGCTAACAAAAGAATTGAAGTTCCTCGATCCCTACGCCATCTTCATCAAAACAGTAAACAGTGACCAGGTATATTTAAGACATCTAAAAAGCGAAGTTTGAGCGACGTTGACATCATTCGTACTTTATTTACTATTACCATCTCTTCCGCGGAGGTAATACGGTGTGACCATTTCATCAGAAAGAGGTTCGTACTTTCCATGTGACACGATACAGAATTATAATATGTAGGTATCTATCAAACTATTCCACAGATATAAAATTCAAACGCAGCATTTGGATAGGCGTAATGCAAAAAATTTTGGAGTTTACACCCCCCCCCCCCCCATCAATCCAACTTCACACCCACCCAAAAACAAATCAAAAACGATCAAGAACTTCTAAAACGCCAAAAAACTAAGTTTGGAGAGATTTGAATGATTTTACTTCCCACACCGATAGATGAGTGGAGTATTGTGATCGCGAAAATTTTCGATTTCGAGATGATACGCTTTTTGGGCGTTTTATGATATCTACATAAAGTAAATCCACATCACTCATTTCCGTCGATCTGTCCATCGGTCTGTCGGTTTGCCTGTTGGCGTGCTTCTACCCTTGTAATATTATAACAATAATAATAAATAGTATTTTATTGACCAAAAAGTAACAAATTAGTAGAATTTTAGATACTAAACTGATGGCGAAGTCTAGCTTGAGCTATTCTACTTAACCATCAGTGTTGTTGCCATTAAAAAAATAATCAGTTTCAGTAACTGTAATGATAAAACATGGTTTTAGTATGTAATTTCTAAAATTGCTGTATGGGTGGCGGATTAATTAGCAAAAAAAATTATATGTATATTCATCAAACTTCGTGTTTAGTCATTTTAGGAGTTTTTGATCATTTTCTACTTTTTTGGGGTGGAGGTGAAATCCGAAGTGGTTGAGGAGTGGGGGGCTTGTAAAAACTGAAAACGGTTTAGTATTTATAATAGTCTGTCCATTGACTTATAAAAGAAAGACCTAGCGGCATAATACACTTTCTTAGGTCCATCCGCACATTGCCTTGCCTATTACACAAACCGGTAGATAATTTGTTTGCAATAAGGGGACCTCAGACAGTTTCATGTAATAGGAATATAATAAACTGGTAGCAAATTCAAATTAAAATTTTTTTCAACGCATGGTAAATTGCACAAATAGCAATCTACTTCATAGGGTTCCGCGACATAGGCACAGATGTCTGTTCTGTCGAGCGACGCATAACAAAGCAGTCTACTTAAGTAAGGCCTGGCACTGACCTGCAATTTTCGATTGCGCAACTGTTTGGTCGTGATTGCATGCAAACCCCGCACACAGACTCAAGTAAATTGATTGTCTATTGAGACCGCGCACACATTTAGGTTCAAAATGAACTTCAACGAGGTGGCAGTAGTATGTTCACTTGAATCAAGAAGAAGGAAGAGAAGTCAACGGAAAGGGATATTCTGGCTGCATCCAATGACTGCCCAACAATCAAGCAAAGCGCAGTTCCAAAAATTATATGACGACCTGCTAATTCATCCTGAAAATTTTTTCAAATATTACCGGATGAGTGTGGCCAGTTTTGTTGCTGATACGATTCCATATATTACTAATTATTCAAGCACTGTGTTTTTCTTAAATTAACAAATTTCTTCTAAAAAATAAACTAATTCGACCTACCTCGCTGCTCTTGTGACGCCATCGTACGACTTCATGGGAGTTGCGAGTACATGTCAGCGGATTCGCATTGAATTTACTATTACCCAGGACAGTTGCGCGCAACTGTACGACTATATGATTTGAGCCCAAAACACAAACTAAATAGTTGCACCAATTTTTAGTTGCAAATCAGCGCGCTTCCGTTTAACTTGGTGGTAGTCACTCATGCAACCAAACAGTTGCGCAATCGAAAATTGCAGGTCAGCGCCAGGCCTAAGACGTTACCAAGTCAAAGCTGGATGATAGGTACAGACAGACAAATTTATATAATATAAAATTTATGATTTAGTTTTGTAGGGCAGGTAGAAGGTTAGAGCTGGTCAAAGGATATACTTATTGTATTATCGAGATCTGAGCAGGTACTTAAACATTTCCGAATTCATGCGAATTTGTTAACAGCAAACTTATCATTTCTTTTTTGATTTTTTTTGATTTGCTTTACGCTGCCTACCTGGAAGTTTATTGAAGTACCTAGGGCCACAATAGAAGAAAGTGCTCTGTGTGAATAGATTAGTTTCTAAATTAGGTTCACTGGCAATGTTGTTTTGTTTTTTGCCAATTTGTCCGCCCCCCATGCGTATGTTTTCACAATTAGAGCAGCATCACGTACTACGTCAACGAACAGATAGACCGATGAATTTTCGTTATGTAGATATATAACAGAACGTCCAGAAAGGGTATTATCCCAAAAACGAAAATTTTCGCGGTCACAATACTCCCCTCACCTATCGGTATGGAGAATAAGGTATGCGTGTATTATAAAAATACTAATCAGCTTTTACGAGCCTACCTAGGGACTCCTAAAATAATTAAGGCGCGACTTTCGATAGTAAATTCCGGTTATATTTATTTTCCTAATTTTATAAATACCGTGCCAAACGGACGTCGCTGACACCTCATAAAAAAACCACCAATATCATCCACAGGGATACATCTTGCAAAAATTATTAGAACTGGTGTTTACATAACTCGCGCCAAAAATATCCAAATTATCACTTCTGGATAGTCTTCATTCACGCGTGCTATATCCAAAATAAAACATGGTCGAACGTTCTTAATACGAATCTCTGTTCGATTCGTATATCAATCATACTTTATTAAATCCGGCCAGGCACCATTAAAATGCTCGTGCAGTGAGTCGAAAATAGATCACGTGTTTATTAACATATGCGTAGCAATAACAACAAAAACCATCTGTGGTACCTAGGAGAAATTTTCAATCGGTTCTGGCAACCTATATTTACTTCTACTTGACACATTTCCTTCGAGCCCCATAACAAATGTGTAATTAGAAGGAATTATCTGGGTAACAGATACTTGTTTGGAATTCTAACACTTTGACGTTGCTGGAGAGCAACATGTCGTCATTTGGGTTTAGATCAAACAAAGAGCTGGAGAGAACAAGAGCATTATACTGATTAAAATTGGTAGGTCAAGGTAGATGTTGAAAAGTCCCGGCATTTTCGAACTACCATTTTCTTCTTTTATAATTGAGCAGAGCGCGTAGGCAGAGCCTAAATACCAGAGTACCCTACGGCTCAGAGGCGCAGACTTCGTTTGAATATCTGCAAAAGAGTTAGAGGTCACCAACTGCACGCCGGTAAGAAAGTAGATGGGGGTGGCGCGTTAAGCCTGAGTGACAAACTAGTCCTTCTCTGGACGGCATCTAGTATAGACAGTGTAGTAGGGGCAACAGCTCCTCGGACATGACAGCGATATTCCGAGCTAGGTCTTATCTGAGCTTCATATTGCATGAGGACGTAATGTGGTGAGAAGTACTTTCTGACTCTGAATAAGTACCCAAGATTTTTACCAGCAGTTGTTGCAACTGACACGACGTATTCGTGCCAGATTAGATTTTCTGTAATGTTGACACCTAACAGCTTGAATGAGTAACTACTTGGTAGGGTCTGACTGTTCATTTGAACCGGGTACTGACTTGAACACTTTTTATTTAATATCGTACAATACTGGGTCTTGAAGCATTAAATTTTACCATATTCTTGAGCCCTTAAGCAGTAATGGTCCTCAGATCCTTTGAAAGCGAAGCAGCCACTGCCAGTCTTCTGCGTTCCAGCTCGACCACAGAGATCGGTCTAGTTACTTGCTCACTTTTCTGTTACGAATACCACCAAATGAGTTAACAAAAAACACCGTCAAATGAAAGGTATAGTTCTTGAAAAAACCTAAAAATTGAGTCATAGCCCCGTAGGTTTTATAATCACTGCGGTTCTAGAAAGCTTTCTGACACAGTCTTGTAACAAATTGTCGAAAAAAGTTTATTTAAGCACATTATAAAATATGTGATAATACAATGGGGTCAATTCGAGGGTCAATTTAAAAAAACGCAACTAATGAATCATCCTGAACAAAGTTTGCAGTTCAAGTCAAAACCTTAGTCTTGTAGTTTCAATGGTACCCCACCATGTTCCAGTGACAGACTTCAGAAATTTGTAGCCCAAAAAATTACATAGTCGCTTTATTGACGCACTTTGTATACAACTACCTTATTATAGGAGTAAGAATATTTTTGTGCGTCACTGTACACAAATCTTTACACGGTATACCCGCAAAAACTTTACGCGCGAAATGGATTATTGAGCAATGGGAGTTAAAAACCGATTCGACTATTTACCTTGTAATATTCTTCATTCAGTTTATTCATTGTTTGTCTAAAATTCTGCAGATAAACATAGTAATTCGTTAGACCCGTTCGTGACGTAGTGACGTGTCAAACTTTTGTGACTAGTGGAAATCGTGTAAAAGTTGGAGATCTACAGAATGATCTTTGTTGGTAAGTGTTTTTCCGAGGTGTTTACTATCCACTTTTAATACATTTTAAAATGGGTTTCTAGGAAAAGATGCATGAGAACAATAACATACCGTACGTTTTGGTCCTGCAGGGATACACATTTTCTTCTAAAGCTGTTCTTATACAGGGTTTAACGCAATTCGACGTATTCCTGTCAGAGCATGATAGTAGAGCTAATAGGCAGAAAAATTAGCTTAA
This sequence comes from Callosobruchus maculatus, assembly GCA_951848785.1. Lineage (NCBI taxonomy): Eukaryota > Metazoa > Arthropoda > Insecta > Coleoptera > Chrysomelidae > Callosobruchus > Callosobruchus maculatus. Next base: position 20,238,247 of record CATOUR010000014.1, on the reverse strand, counting down.
TATAAATACATACGTATAGACACAAACCATGAGATTTTTCAATTTTAAGGTAATTCTAATAATTACCCATAATCTGACATGTTTGTCTAAATATTGAAAAAGCTATCCTAGTTTAAAGGCTCACTCTGTATCCTTGAATTTCTTGCCGCTTGTTCACCAAATACCCTGTATAACCAGAGTGGCTTGAGGTGCTTCAACTACTCGAGTTATTTTTGCTATCTTTATGATGTACTACACCCCTTACAGAAAAATATGCATCACCTCAAGGATAGTAGATGGTCGATGACCCAACCAGTAGACTTAGTTCCTCGAGTTGAAATCCTGGCTATGCTCCTGAATGTAGATTTCCGACTTTTATACCTTTATGAGAAGCTGTGATTATGAGCAACTTTTCCAGTGGCTTGTATGCGCATTATCTTTGCAGTAGCTTGAGCTAGATATGACTCTATTGAAATAAAAATGAAAATGAGGAATATTTTACCTTTTTCCAAGGTATCGTCCTTTTTACCTATTTATAATGGTATTGGATTTGTATAAGCATATTGAACTAAAATTAGTGAAAACGTTGCTGATTTTTAACGTATCTTTTTCATTATTTAGGCATAGATGTCAGATTTTGGGTTATTACTAGAATTTCCTTAAAATTGAAAAATCTCAAAATCTATTGGTTTTTGTCCATGCATATATTAGAACAAATTTGTTGCATTTTTAGCTCTCCTATCTTGCCCCGACAAAAATACGTCGAATTACATTAAGCCCTGTATTTGTGAATGTACGACAGTTTCAAAATCTAGTCCTATGTTTTCAGGTACTATGTCGGGGACTACTGATACAGTTTTCGGTGAGTTTCTTTGGGACAGTGGTGTAGAGATTTGTGAGAAATGATAATAAGTATCACATTACCTTTGTGTTCCCGTTTTTTATATATAATACTCCAGATATGGTCGGCAAAAGTGAACTATGGAAGACACGGTAAAAAAAGAATGTGTTATTTCATTTCTTGCCAGTTTACGTTTCTGTAGTTCGTCTGAAATTGACTTTAGTCTGTAAAAATTCAGAAAGTCTAGAACTTTCGGTATTTTTTAAATCATTCAGGCCACGGAAATTAAAATTCAGGAAATTATGTTATTGTCTCCCGTTTTTACTCATACTTCACTAGTTATTAGAGATCTATAGGCAAAATACATTTTCTGAAAGATAAACCATTCTGACTCATACGAAAAACTAAACCTAAAACTATGGATGTTTTGAAGAACATACGTTTTTATGTGGATTTCATATTTTTCGAAAACGGTAAGTTTATGAAAAAATACGTCCAAAACGTTGTTCGCTACAATCTGTCGAAAGTGTAAGATCAATTCCAAGATACAGTTGTTCTGAAATACCTACTACTATCTTTTGCCATTACCTTAAATACTTGAGTTCATTTTGTAGCTCGAAAACTATATCAAATTGTGTCAGAATTTACTGACAGCTTAAAAGACAGTCAGTGTTGAAGGGGAGTAAACATAATTGTTACAAGTAACATGATTGTGATATGCAGATCACGAAAGATATATTAACTCAAATTAGCAAGTCAGTAGAGCTACAAAATTTTGATCACCTATTGATGCTCAGTAAGGAGCAAATGTATTTTGTAACACTGTTATTATAGCCTTGAAATCTTTGCAAGCGTAGCGTCATGATAGTATGACTACTAACTATACTTACCATCTTAAGGAAAAAGGCAGGTTCCACATTTGGTCTAACTTACCTGCAAAAATAGATAAATAAAGTTAGTATTATACAAACAGTACTAATGAGAAGTAGAATCTCAAATAGCGTCAATGTTTGGGAAAATCTATTTTCTATTAATTACTGAAACATGACTTATTCGATTTTTTCATAACTTGGCAGTATTGTTTGCTACAATAAGACGCTAAGTCAGCACTAACTAGAAGATAATTACCATTTCTAGTGGCGTGTTTGGGCCTATTATTAGCAAACAAATCTACGCTAGTGACCTCAAATAAAAATTAAATGCCATTTTTCGGATTAAACTTTTCTGTACCTGATGTTTTTTCGTATCTCACTTGGTTTTCGAGGAAAAAATAAAAAGGACTCCATAACCTGTAGAAATAAATGTTAAATCGGCACAAGTTAACTATGTTCTTCTCATTGACATGCTGTAATTTCTAGAGCGTATTTATGATATACATTCAAGTAAAAAAGTTTACATAAACATGATTGTGTCCTAAACAGTTTGGTTTTCAAGATACAGGGTGTCAAAGTTTGAAAAGATTTTTGACACCCTCTCCCTTGAAAACCAATCTATAATTATTGATCTTTTCTACTTCAATTTCAACCATAAATACGCTTTTTGGATTAAGGCCTATCAATTAAAAGAAAAAAAACAACTTGTTTCGTTTTAACATTTTTTTTGACAGGGTATGAAGTGGTTTTCACCTTTTTCTTCAAAAATAAAACGAGATAGGAAGAAACATCAAAATAAAGAAAGTTGGGTTTCCATCTGTTTAATCTGAAATACAATACTTCATTTTGTTAATGTCAGGGGCGTACATTTTTTTGCTATTATGTAGTAATCGTGGGACTGCCCTCCGAGACGCCACTGGAAATGATAAGTATCTTCTAGTGAGTGCCAATTTGGCGTCATATTGCAGTGAAAAACGCTGCCAAATTACAAAGAAAATGGGGCAAATGATAAGAAATTAATGAAAAACATTTTTTTCCAAACTTTGACACACTGTATCTTACGAAGCTGTTGCGCAGCCATGAAATTTCCATCTGAAAATTAGTTTTTCTATCGGATGTTAAGGTCCTGCTTCTAAAAAGTGAACCATGTATACAAGTGTCAGGTTCAAGGTAAGAGAAACTAAGAAACGATGGAAAGGAACCAAATAAGAAGAGTGTTATTTCACAGACCAACTAAACCGAAATGATTACTTTTCACGAAACACTTTTTTAGATTTAAAAAACAGCTCGTTTCAAAAAAACTAACTGAGAGCTAAAATTTTTACTCCATGCACAATCTAACACATAAGTATTACAGAAAGTTAAACGAAAAATGTTTGGGTATAAGAAATTAAATAAAGCCTTAAAGAACGTATTCTCACCGTATGGTAGGGTCCCAACAGTGCAGTTTCAGTAGAATGTGTCTGTATTAAAAATAGAGACACAATTCTGCTGGAGAACACTTTAGTTGGTAATACTTGCAGTATTGTAAAAACCATACAGAAAACTTGTACTGCACGATAAGATAACAAAATGATAATATCTTGTTCACTGTGTTAGTGTGTTATTGTAAGAGGAAATGTATTGTATGGTGTAAAAGTTCTTGCAAATGCTTCGCTCAATCATTATTGGAGAATAAAGTGGACATTTGTGGCATGTCCGCCACCCAAAATGGATATGGGATCAAATCCAACTCTAACTCGTTTCGAGGTTTTCGAAAAATTTACGTTTTGCTTTTTATCATATTTTTATTTGTATCATACAGTGTGTCCCAGCTAACATTTTTCACCCACGTTATCTCTCAAATAAAAAACCATAAATCGCCGTGACACGTCGATCTGTATTTTGAGAGGAAACTCTTTCACCTAGTACGTCACTATTGAACAATCAACTCTCTAACCCCCAGCAACCCCCACGTCAAAATTTTAAATGGAGACCATCATACTTGTTATACATTTCTTTGCAGGGAATTCATTGAAAAAGACAACAGTGTAATCGGATTGAAGATTAATTGACTATTATGGAAGTTAATAAATAATATGGTGATCATCAGAATCAAGTAGTATTTTCATTACCTGAAATATTATCGTAAGCAAGGTTCCAAACGTGGGTCATTTCGTTCTATTCAGATGTACATGCAATATTCAAAATATCTTTGCATATTTTTCAACACCTCCGGAGTCACTGTTAAGATCGTCTATAGCAGCGTTTCTCAACCTTTTTTGGTCCGCGGACCAGTAGATTTGTAAAAAAAAAATGCGGACCAGTGATATTTTCTTAACAAATTTTTACTAAGTATTTATAAAGAAGAAATACCATTCTTATGATTACCAAAAAATTGAATCAATGAGAACAGATTCTTAAGAAAAATTAGAACAAAAAATCAAAAATTATAAAAATAATCAAAAACTCATTGCAAATGAATACAGGGTGACCAGTTAGTGTGCGATACTTCGATATCTCGCAAGATATACCTGACAGAAGAAAATGTCAAATATAAAAGACATTTGGTTACTTAAGACGCATATTCTAAAAATATTTTGAAATTTACAGGGTATTACAGGAAAGTAGGATAGTGATCAACTTGATTTTTTTATATGGAACTATAACTTTTTCTTAAATTTTTCTGATTCTTAATCATTGATCTCTATTCAGCCCTTAAATATTTTTGGGATCGGTTGCGATGTTGCCAAGTTATAATTTATTTTCTAAGCTCGCAAGTAATACGTCCAAACTGATACATACCTTTAACTTTTCTCAATAATGTTATACAGCCAGTTACTTGAATATCAACTGGATATTATTTTGGATGTTGCTAGTAATTTCTATCTACAGGGTATTTTTGGCATAATTTTTAATTACAGCAATCTGAAGGTCATTTTACTTTGTTTTTTTAAATGTAACACCCTATATGTTTTATTTTAAATCTAAATATCAATATTATTGCTATTAGCTTTATCCACCCAAACATTATTTTTTTATTTTGCACGTTCGTTACTTCCAACGGCAGGAGTTACACTTGTAACAACTTCGGAAATTTGTCGTCATAAATTACGTAGGACGAAATTAAATAATTTTTTTTCGTGGATAGGGGAATGTTGAGATTAGCTGGTCTATAGGACCGGGCTGCGTAATATAAACTTTGGATCTCAAATGTTTCCATAAAAAAAGCCGCCTGTATATTGGTATGGAGCAAAATGGCTCCCATTTGGAATGTTTCTTACGATAATATTTCAGTGAAAATAATACCTCATTTTGATAATCACCATATTTTTTATTAATTTCCATAATAGTGAAACAATCTTCAACCCGATATAACACTGTTGTATTTGTCGACGAATTCCCTTTAAAATGAAATATCACAAGTACAAACAGTGGGCTTATTTAAGATTTGGAAGTAGGGATTGCTGGAGGTAAGGGAGTTGATGGCATAGCAATGACGTACTCGGTGAAAGAGTTTGCATTTGAAATAAAAAATGACGTGTCACGGCAATTTTTATTTTTTTATCATTTCAGAGATAAGGTGTGTGGAAAATTTTAGCTGGGACACACTATAATATAAATTACTACTTTCAGTAAAGCGGCGCCCACATGACAGCGACTTGCCTGCACGGTATAGTTTGCGAGATGTTACACCGCTGAGTGTCCACACAATTCAAGTAAGCTCGCGCAAACCTCCATTATTCAATAATTCGGAAGCTGACTATTTCATATTATATGTAGGTGCTGCTAACCTTGAAACTGAACCATATAGTCCACACACACAGGCTTACCGTGCAGACCAGTTGGCGCAAATCAAAAATTTCAGCAGACTGAAATTTACACAAGCCGCGCTTTTCGGTTCCATGCACGGGCTTCCGGATACAAACTGGTCTACACAACTGGGTATGACGAAAAGGGGCACGTGTAGCCGGGGTTTAATAAAAGTTATTTAAGTAAAAGTGACATTATTTTGATTTTGTTGAGTCATCGTCATAGTCACAGTGTCTTAACAGACATGTTGTGAATTTGTAAAATGCATTAAGTCGGAGCTAGAGTATTGCCGACACGAATATTATCAATAGTTTTGAGAACTGTAGCTCGCCATCGTTCGCGATTTACTGTCAGTTCAGTGGCGCTCTTGATACTACTATCTAGCAACTGTTTCGTCGTATCCACCCAGCGTGTAGGGGAACGGCCACGGCGCCGCCCACTCGTGGCGTGACCCTGAACTACAAGTTTCTCCATATTATCGCTGCTGTGAATATGTCTGAAGAATGCAAGCATTCTCATCGACACAATGGAGGATAGTCTCTTTGGATTACCGAGCTCGTCCAGTATGGAAACATTAGTTCGATGGGCGGTATAAGGAATTCTCAGCATTCTCCTCCACGTCCACATTTCAAAAGCATCTATGCGAGCTCGATCTGCCTTTTTAGCAGTCCAAGTTTCCGAGGCATACAAAAATATGGAGAACACAAGAGACTGAACCAGTGACATTTTGGTAACTTTAGTGATGTTATGGTCACGCCATATTTCAGTAAGCTTTGTCATGGCCACCCGTGCCTGTTGAATGCGCCGTCGAATCTCATTCTCACAGCTACTTGAATTGTCGATCAAAGAACAGAGGTACACAAAACTTTGAACTACCTCACAATGGCTTATTGACTTTATTTCTCGATGATTGTCACGCTCTCTATCTAAGATAATAACCTTGGTCCTGTTGTAGTTAATACCAAGACCACATGCTGCACTGTGTCGTTCTAAAACGTTCAATAGAGCTACTAGTCCTTCCTGAGGAGCAGCAATAAGGGTTGTATCGTCAGCAAATCTTAAGTTAGACATTTTGCTTCCGCCAATAGTTATACCGCCATTCCAGTTGTCCAATACCTGTCTCATCACAAATTCAGAGTAAATGTTAAATAACATCGGAGATAATATGCATCCCTGACGAACTCCTTTTCTGGTTGCTGTTTAACCAGACAGGTTACCATCAATTCTTACGCGTGCTGAGCTAGACTCATAGAGTTGCTGTATGAGAAATCCTAAGTTGTAAGGGGCTGCCATGGAGATAAGGATTTCCCACAGTTTAGGCCACTTTACGTTATCAAACGCCTTAGAATAGTCCATAAAGCAGATAAAAACGGGAAAATAATGCTCTCTGGCTTTTTCAATAATCTGTCTTGAGTTTAAGATCTGTTCACGCGTACCGCGTCCTTTTACGAAGCCTGCCTGTGCCTGAGAAGTTTGCCAGCCAATAAAACCCTCCAAACGAGACTGTAGGCATTGAGAAAAAACTCCTTAATTTGGTGTAACGGTAGTATGCAACTGCTATTCTCTTGAAAACTGATATTGACTAAGCACGATGAAGCATACCGGTATCAAGTTGCAATAGCAGCGAAATCAAAACAGTATTCTAACTTTCATCTACCTTTGCAGCCCTCTTTGGAGCGTTCGTTTGTCCTGAGAAAAAAATCAATTTATCACACTATACGATTATACTTTAGCACTGGTTATTTCGGGTATATCTCTTCTTTGGAATAAAATTACCTGCCAAGTATTAAACGTTCCCGAAATTCCTCGAGTAAATATTAAATACGGCAGCGCCCTGCCATGAAAGTCAATCCCAGGTACATAAGAGTAAACTTTATATTTGTTTATTCTCTTTGATCTGGCGCTAGCAAAACTCCATCGAAATACTCGAGACGAAAAAGGAGCAAGATAGGAACAGAACGGAACGTTTACCGACAGATATTTCGTTTGTCATCGATTTCTCATGGCCTGCTCTACTGTTTTTTCGAGGAAACTTTCCAGGTCGCCATTCTGCACCGGTTTATATAAATTCTTTACAGTGCTTCTTGAGAGGCAAGAGGACAGAAATACTGCAGTCGACCTGGGTTTTGACCAAACTTGTAGCAATAGAAGATGTCAAGTTGTTGAACACTTTTTAACGTAGGGCCAATCCGAGTATTCGATTCTGCGCTAAAATTTTTTACCAAGAAGAGTAGACTATAATGAAAATAAAATCGAACAAAGTCCAAGGTATATAATAATAATGATAAATGTCTTTATTTGCAGTTCAATACGAGGCGAAGTTCAGCCAATGGCTACTTTACCACTTAAACTCGTGGACGAGGGTGTAAAACTGTAGATACAATTATTAAAAATTAGAATTTAAAATTAATTTCAATATGAAATTCTATAAGCTTGTATACAAAAGTAGAAAAATTAACTCTAATCCATTTAAAGCTAGTAGTAAATTATACTAATTTTTGTAAGTAAAAAACGATACAGGAATACTCACACACATACACACCTTCTAAATGAAAATGTGTTACTCTTGTGATTATGGTTGATGATAATATAATATTTCACAGCTTTATCCGTAAACATTTTTCTTAACTAATGATGAATTATGACTATGACGAGTTACAGTAAGGAGGTGGTTAACTAGTTATGTCTTAAAGTTCTTGAAATAATGTCACTGCGTGGTATAAGCAGGTTTAGAAGATATGCAGGTTTACTGGTTGTTATAACTCTAACCAAATACGAACCTACAACAATTGTTTTGAAATTTTTGCATTCTGTATTTCGTCTAACAGTCTAGATAAGGAAAAATACAGTACCACTAAGTAGTTAAATTTAGACAAATCTAAACTTCTGGAGTTCAAAGTATGGCGGCTGGAATATAATAGTCTCAGACAAGTGTATGCTGCTTCAACCACATTGGTACAATGACGGTAGAATTTTAAGTTACAATCAATAGTGACACCTAAGTTCTTTTCTGTGAACTTGTATAGTATTTTTTGGTCTTCGACTGGTACAAAGATGTTTGATTTGGGTAACTTGGGCGCGCTGATCACGAGTCTGGCCTCCATTCCAGGTTTTTGACTTGCTTAAATAAAATAAAAATTTCCAGGCCTAAGCGTTTTCAAGGTTTATCAATTTTTTGCCTATGAATAAGACACTGTGGGATCAATACGAGTACATCATCCAATTTAGCGGTAAATTTTCGAGAGAATAGAATATATTGAGGAATTAACACAAAATGGGGTTCGAGAGGAGGCGGTCTAAAATCGAACAAAATCCCAAGGTATATAAGAAGAAAATTTTGGTAATATTTTTTGGTTTTCGAACGGGACAAAAGTCAATGATTTGGGTAATTTGAGGGCGACGATCACGAATCTGGCCTCCATTCCGGGTCTTTCACTTGCTTGAACAAAATAAAAATTTCGAGGCCTAAGCGTTTTCAAGATTCACCAAAATTGTTTTTTGCTTATATATAAGGCATTGTAGAGCCAGCGATCGACAGACGGTAGTTTAGCCAACTTCGAATTGATGCTACTTATACTATTACACTTGCCGTAGGCGAAATGGGAATTGACTAATTGACTATCTCGGCGATGGTCCCTTTGAGCGTCTAAAAGTTCAAAAATGTCAAAACTGACTTCTAAGATGTGATTACAGCGTGTCTGCCGTTTCAATATCTTTAGAGTTTGCTTTTTTTCATCAAAAAACTTAATGGCGGACACTTTTCTAGGTACATGCGACAGTTGCCTTGCCTATTAGAAAAACTAAGGGAATTTTTTGATGGGTATTGCTTTAGATCGAACCGTATTGTTTTTAAAATCATGTTACTGGGGGTGCAACGATAATAAAAAAAAAACGAAAATATAAAAATAGCTCAAATTTAGTTTTGAGGGGTTCCTTATGGCCAGCCTCCCGAAAGGCTCAAAGTCTATGGGGTTCCTGATGATTTTCTACCTTTTTTTGGGTGAGGGTGAAATTGAAGTAGCTGGGGAGTGACGGGTCTAAAATTAAAAAAACTGTTTTCGTAGTGAACAAGGAAAGACATAAAATATTTGTCCGCTTTATCCGAATGCTACCCCATTTTAGCCAAAACGTAATTTTTGAAATCATATTTTTGTACATAATTTATATCTAGCTTATTACTTAACAGATAGCAGTTAGATTTCTGAGCCGTACCGTGAGCCATGGTAGAGATAGATAAAGTCTATGGTTTCTGAAAATTGTGTTACCGGCGGTGGAACTAAATTAAAAAATAGTAGAATATAAAAGTCGTTCAAACTCCGTTTTTGCTACTTCAGCTATCTCTGATCATTTTTTTTTGGATTGGTCAAAATGAGCTGAAGTAGGATAAGTTCTCGAATAAGATGGTTGGGAAACCCCGACATTTTTTGTATCTATGGAGCACTTAACCTTCAAAAATTGATACTGGTAGTATAATCTGTTTTTAAATATCAGAAAATCGACATGCCACGTGATGAGGATATCAGATGAAAATTGCACAATAAGGACTGTTCTGTCCTAGCTCCCGCGGAGAGAAATGCAAGAAACAGATTACAAGAATTTTTGTGTTGAATATTTTTGTGCGGATGGGCGAAGATTTGTTTGCAAGGGGATATCAGACTATTGCTTCATCCTATGGGAAAATAATAAAATGGTATCACCGTAATGTGTGAGAAGTACTGAGTCAATCAACTTCATATCATTTTTATATTTGTTTATTATTTTGGTCAACTATTGTGTGTAGTCCGATGTTTCTCAGTCCTCGCGTCGCGCGGAAGACTTGCTAAAGAAATTTGGAAAATTGTCTTTTCTTTCCGATCATCGCAAATACGATTTTTTAACGTTTTTTGTCGATCTGTCTATCGCTTTTTTTCTAACAGCTTAATCTCAGTAATCGTTGTACCAGTTGAGTTTAAATCTCCGGATTCCAAGCGATATGGCAAAACGTAGCTAATCATGTTATGTTTTTGTAAATGCTGTATTGGCAACAGAATAATTAGTTGTTTTAGAGGTTGCCGCTCACTTTCAGTTACATTGGGGACAATATACAGAGCGTTACCTTATCTGCTATACAACCTTAATGCGTCCCTGTACATGAAATGCTGAATATGGCAACAAGGCTTAGAGAGAAAGACAACATATTCCATTGCCCGCTGGATGGCACCACTATTGGCATTTCAAGAGCTCTCTAGGGGCTCTAAAGTGAACTAGTTTCCTAACCTAACTTTTTTATATCCTTTGTTTACATTGTTTACAATGTTCTGTGTTTACCATCAACTATTATTTTAGCTTTTCGGTTAATTATTTTAGGCTTTACACATTATTATTTACTGTTACATATTGTATTTTTCAATACAGAAACTACCAACTACTGTGATCATCCTGAACATGGCGTCTAATAACGATTATTGTTGTGTACCACAGTGTAATTCTTGAGCCAAGAAATTTCCACAAATTGCTTGTTTTTGGTCTGGTAGGAAAAGCATTGTCCAGGATAAATATATGGCTAATCTTGTACTTGACATGCCTTGTGTCAGAGCAGCAGTTCCTAGACGTGATGTATTCCTAAATCCAAATGACCAAATGCGCAGAAATCTATATTTGAATACTTTGTTAAAAATTTACCAAACCTTGCTATTGCGACACAGGTGAGTATACGTGCTGGTAGTCAGCCTCATTTTAAGTAGTCAGGTAGTTATCCATAGAAAAGCATTAAAACATTAAACATTAAAATAGTTCATACAACTTTCAAATGTCTATTAACCATTTTACATTTAAAATATATATTTTAGGAAAGGACGTATCAAGAATCCATCTGAATTAGACACTAATACAACAACTATGCCTACGGAAAACATTGAAGATGAATATGGACATGATGTACGAAAAATCTGCAAGAGAAGCTTTTGTATCAAAGACAGGCCATATTATAGTAGACTGTGGTATGATAGAATCTGCAGGAAATAAATGGCTAGGCTTTTCACCAGATGGTGTGGTGTTAGATTTGAATAGGGAAGCAATAGCTTTATTGGAAATTAAATGCTTGTATTGAGGTAACTATCTTCATTATTATACTATAAGCGATTCCATCAAGCGAGTAATCTGTGTTCACAGGTAATGACTGGTTACAACCAATGTCATCCAAGCGAGTGAAACTATTCCTGGTTATAACTTGATGGCATCATGAACTAGCCCTTTGTATGTCATCACTTAGACATCTTCGTAATCAGTATTTACAATGGTTAGAAGCTTTTTCAAAACATCATAATTGTTATATTATTGTGTACTTTACTATTTCTATTTACTTTGTTTAAGTTGTGCTGATGTGTTTATGTTGTTTGTCGTTTATAGGTTTTTAATTGGATGTAAATTTAATAAATAGGGAAGAAGGAATAAGGTCTACACATTTTCTTAGAGCAGTTTCAAATATATCAAATTACATTGCTAAAGCGTCAATTGTAGTTTTAAACTGTTGTCCGATGTTATATTCAAAGAAAAAATTCAAATGCAAAATACAGATCAGCTGACTGAAGACAAATGACAATCTGAACCCATACTTCGCTTCTTACATCCAATCCTTTACGGAAACTGTGATTGGGTTAACCCGATCAGTTCGATCACTGATCCTGACGTTCGGAAAGTGATCTGGGATCCGTCTGAAATAGGGTAGTTCACTGTTGTACAGTAAGTGATTGCGATCAGATGATTCAGATCAGTAGCTGCTTTACTTTACCATCTATTTTTTGTTGTTAAACCAACTTTTTCGTTGTTCGATGTCCGTTAAATTCATGGAATTATAAATGCCACTTTACAGCTGTTTGACATATAACTAATCTATCTGGATCCAGATCAGTGTTTCCGTAAAGGCCTTATGTTTATCAAGAAATAGGGTGATTTGAAGGTTAACCAAAGGAATAACCACAACAACTACTGGTTGATCGCTTGGAATCGCTTTATGATCTGTAACCTTGCTATGTCACTTTACAGTTTTAAGCTTCTGTGTTTATTTTTTCACGTCTTGCATACTTTAGTCTAAGTATTTTTATTATTTAGGATGTAGAGTGCAGCCATTTAAATATTTGTTTACAAAGTGGAAATGTTCAAAAAAAGCCTACAAGAGTTCACAAACTTATGGTTTTTTCTACAAGCTGTGTTGTATCATCCTCTCTAGCAACTTGTGGCTCCGTAAACAAATGTTACACTATTGGGATTATACTTCATTTACCATCTCTCTAAGCAGCTCATTATTATTATTATGTTCAAATAACAAACCACATTTTTGAATACTCATAAAATTATAACATTGTATTTTAGGTATCACAAAGGCAATTGAAGATTGCTTTCAAGAGTGAAATTTTATTTTAAATGAAAATGGAAGGTACACTTTGAAGAAGAAGCACAAGTATTATGGACAAGTGCAGCTAGGCATGGCCGTACTAAATTTAAGCAAATGTTATGTGTGTTTATATGCAAGCTATGATGGTAGCTGTGAAATTATAACTGTTTACTTTGACTATGATTTTACAAAAACAATGTTAATGAAAATCAAAAGAAACTATTTTTCTGAAATATTATATATAATATGTGATCAAAAAATAGATGGCTAATTTCTTAGTCTACAATAGCATTGTTTCATTTTCAAACCAGAAATTATAAATGTGTATAAGAATAATACTGAATAAAAACGTTTTGAGAATAAAAAAAATGTATTTACATAAACATACAATATAATAGTCAAAAAAAAATTAAAAAACAATTCATCAGATTAACTTAATTATAAACTAATTCAAATGTGCCCATAAAAATCTTTCGTCAGATAATATAGGGGTTATGCTACAGATAATTAAAATTATTCCATCAATTTTTGAAACTAACGACCATTGCAACCTTCCACTAATAATTTTAAAAAATTTTAATCTCTGATTGGAGATCTTTCAATGTGCACTTGAGCTGCAGCAATCTCTTTATTAGCTGTAGCTTTTTGGTTTTTGAAAATGGGGGGTTTTATTCAGCCAATTCTATACATTACACATAAATCATCAATAAGATAACCTTTATCTACCATAATTGAATCTCTAGTAAGAGATAAGTTTTTGATAAAATCACTTTCTTCAAACATCAATTTGATGCCCTACCACCATAAGACCTACTAATAAAAGTGATTATACCCCCAGGAGATACACCAGTCTTGAATTTAATTGTTGTAGATTTTTTATATTGTGAATAAAATTTTACTCTATAACATAGGCAGCTTGGTCTTTGCATAAATATTTCTAGGCAATCCAAAACAGCTCTACAATTTTTAAAACATCTTGGCGAGTTTTCTACTGAAGGAAAATAAATGAAATGAAGAACCTGACTTAGCACAGTTAGAAAATAAAAAAATATGTTTTGCACAGCAGACCCGATATATTGAATAATGCACCCAAAGTAACATAACTCGAGTCCAATTTTAATTTTGTCATTCTAAGAACTCTTTCTCTCACATTGAGACGATGTGTCCTTAAATCAATTATACAAGATTCATTTATCTATTCACAACACAATCAAGTATTTGAAAGTTATTAATGCCTGTAAAACTTTTTGAGGCAGCATTTGTTTTCAGCAGATCACACAATGTATTAATTCTATCAGTATTAACTTGCACTTCTGAATCTTGCACTTTTCTGCTTTGTAAAAATATCTGGTGTAGACCTTAGTAATTGCACAAAGTTTGCTGCAGCTTGAACATTTACTTCAAAATCACATTCTTGAGGATCTTTATTTTTGCTTGTGCATGGACCTCTATCTCTCCTTTTATATCTATCAGTTCGATCAGATGAGGTTTTGGTTTTGGAAAACCCACTGTACTAACAGGAAGCTTTTGTGAAGGTTTAAAATTCGACCTCTCTGCGTGGTTAAACCTACAATAAAAGATAAATACATATTCCTTCATTATTTAGAGAGCAGAAATATTAATCTATATGGATTTTTCAAATCACTGACAGTAATCTCAGTCAGCTATTACCTTTGTTAAAATGAAGAGAGCACACTTTCATAGATTTGGACACCTGTTTGCCAATTTTTAGTTTCAAGATCGAAGCTTTTCTTTGGTCCATTAAATACTTCCCCATCTCATTTTCTATATAAACTTGCCTAGCATTTGCCTCAGAAAATCTATGAAAGGTTAATTTTCTTTCAGTATCTTTCTTGGCCAAAGAATTACACTGTGGTACACAACAATAATCGTTATTAGTCGCCATGTTCAGGATGATCAGAATGGTTGGTAGTTTCTGTATTGAAAAATACAATATGTAACAGTAAATAATAAGGAGTAAAGCCTAAAATAATTAACCGAAAAGCTAAAATAATAGTTGATGGTAAATACAGCACATTGTAAACAAAGGAAAAGGATATAAAATTTATAAAAAGTTAGGTTAGGATGTTAGGAAATAATCTGTCAGAAACAGTTCACTAGAGAGCTCTTGAAATGCCAATAGTGGTGCCATCCAGCGGGCAATGGAATATGTTGTCTTTCTCTCTAAGCCTTGTTGCCATATTCAGCATTTCATGTACAGGGACGCATTAAGGTTGTATAGCAGTAAAGGTAACGCTCTGTATATTTCAATTAAGCACACAATTATGTACATACCAACATTTGTGACTTGGTGATGATTTTCTATGAGGATTGTTTTGTGAATGAATTAATTAAATAACATCTATACACTTATGACAGGACTAAAGCTCAATAAATTGGATAAATATATATATCCAGCTACAGCAGAGATGACTTTCCAATCCTGAATCAGTATACTTTTCGGAACTGAAATCTTAACTGCAACCGCATATCAACACGATTGAAATGCAGGTCTCTGCCAACAGGAGTATCACATAAGAACTTCTTTCAAAATACAAAAATTCATAGCTTTAGCTTCCTTCGACTCTACAACAACATTCATTTAACACAAATTTCACGGATCTATTCTCAGTGCTGCTGCCTTTTTGAGAAAACTTTCTCCTTTACCATCTTGAACCAGTTAATATAAATTCCTTAGAGCAGTTTTTGAGTGGGACTGGAAGACAAGATGGGGCAGAGGGAGCGGCGCACCGTCTGTAAAATAAACGTTATTACACAGTCGATCGTACAACGGACTTTGTCTTTAAAACAACACTGTGTATTATGCTTTCCCCCAATAAGAACCACTCGCAGGTATCGCTGAATTTCGGTGTTTATGTTATATTTCTGGTTCCAGTATCTGAAAGAGTAGCTGTTTCGATAGAACGGAACAAATGGATGTAGTTGCAGTTTTTGAAATGGATACAAAATCTAGACCATCTATTAGAGCTGAACAGTTTACAGAAATTCCAGCTTTAAAACTTAAGGGGCCTGGATACACATATTTATACATACGTATTTGGCATGTAAAACACGGACTCACAATTTCTCGCATAACTCACTCTATTTTCAAACTACATATACAGGGTTATTCACGTTATTCGACACGGAGCATTATGGCTAAAGTATTTGATAAACAAGAAAACAATAACTTCCGATGGATAGAGACCCATAAAGGCTATATTTAAAAAATATTTTCATGTTATACAGGGTGTCCCAAAAACACGAAATGTATCAAAGTTGTGTTTTTTTAAATGGAACACCCCATATATTATTGCATATTCAGATTCCTTGGTGAACTCTAGTGTGACTTTATGTATCATACATGGGACTTAAAGCGAACCGTTTAGGTGTAAATTACCATTTTCGGTATAAGTAGATATCAGGAAAAAATTGAATATCGCAGAGATTATAAAATTTGGAAGGCTGCAACTCTGCCGCATTACTAAGCACAAAACGTGTCAGCTTTGACAAGACTGTCAAAATTAAATTACGCTTATGCTTGGAGAAATCGGTCGATTAATTAAGGAAACTTCGATCAGGGATAACTTGATTTTTTTAAATGGGAATGCCTAATTTTTTATACGGTTAAACGTAGAATTTGATAACCTTTCTAATGATATAAGGTTGTGAATATCAGTCTCTGGTAGTTTTCGTTTAATTTTAAATTTTCAAACAAATCGGCGTTTTTCAATTTACCTACCTATAAGCAACGTAGCAGGCCATGAAATATAAACAAAAACCTGTTCAGGTAGAAGAAAACAACTAACTTAGCAGAAAAATACACACGAACTAGACAAAAGGGGCGAAATTATAAAAATTACTCACAACAAACAAAGTCTAACCAGAAACAACGGCGGTAACAGATCTTTGGTCAAAGAGAAGCTGGAGTATGGCAGAGATGGATTTTTTCACGGCCTACTAGCTACTGCAATGTATTAGAGATTGTCAATTTCCAAAACCATTAAAATTTACTACTAGACAATGTTGTAGGCAGTTTATTATTTTCATAATAAAATTTCACATTTAATGATATAAAAAAGTATACAGCTCTGTCAAAACTCAAGTCAAAAGTACCTCTGACTGGAGTTCTGAAAATTCTTCAGTACCTATTAGCAAGATCGCAGAAAATAAAGAATGAATTAAAATTTGATCAAATTATAAAGCATAACTTAAATGGCAGAAAATTTAAATCTGATTTGTCAGTATTCCTTTTTTGCAATATTGCTAATGTATATTGAAAAATAGAAGGGCTCCATTCAGAGGTATTGACTTCGACGCAAATTACTAGTTTTTTACACCATTACATATCATTGATAATTGCGTGCTGGATCAACAGTCGCTGGTTGTTTTTGTTTCATATCAGGGTTTTTAATTCTCTTGGAAATGTTTAACCTCTAGTAGATTGCGGTAGCCAGTAGACTATAAAAAAAATCTATTGCTGCTATGCACCAGCTTCTCTTTGACCTCAGAGATGTTACCGCCGTTGTTTCTGATTAGACTTTGTTTGTTGTGAGTAATTTTTATAATCTTGTCCCTTTAGTCTAGTTCGTGTGTATTTTTTTTACTAATTTAGTTGTTTTCTTCTTCCTGAACAGATTCCTTGTAGTTTTTATTTTATTTCAAAATTTTTAATGGTTTTCGAAACTGCCAATCTCTAGTACATTGCAGTAGCTAGTAGGCTGTGAAAAAATCTATTTCTGCCATACTTCAGCTTCTCTTTAACCAACGATACGTTACCGCCGTTATTTCTAGTTAGAGTTTGTTTGTTGTGAGTAATTTTTATATTCTTGTGCCTTTAGTCTAGTTGGTGTGTATTTTCCAGTTATGTTAGTTGTTTTCTTCTACCTGAACAGGTTTTTGTTTATATTTCATGGCCTGCTACGTTGCTTATAGGTAGGAAAATTGAAAAACGCCGATTTGTTTGAAAATTAAATGAAAACTACCAGAGATTGATATTCACAACCTTATACCATTAGAAAGGTTATCAAATTTCACGTTTAACCGTATAAAAAAAATTAGGCATTCCTGTTTGAAAAAATCAAGTTATCGCTATTCGAAGATTCCTTCATTATTCGACCGATTTCTCCAAGCATAAACGTAACTTAAATTTGACAGTCTCATCAAAGCTGACGCATTTTATGCTTAGTTATACAGCAAAGTCACAGCCTTCCAAATTTTATAATTTCTGCGATATTCCATTTTTTCCTGATATCTACTTATACCGAAAATGGTGATTTACACCTAACCGGTTCGCTTTAAGTACATGTGTGATACATAAAGTCACACTATAATCCACCAAGGAATCTGAATATGCAATAATATACGGGGTGTTCCATTTAAAAAAACATAGCTTTGATACATTTCGTGTTTTTGGGACACCCTGTATAACATAAAAATATTTTTAAAATGTAGCCTTTGTGGCTCTCTATCCGTCCGAAGTTATTATTTTCTTTTTTATTATATACTTTGGCCATAATGCTCCGTGTCGAATAACGTGAATAACCCTGTATAATATTTCAGAGGGCGATATAGTTAAGA
This sequence comes from Callosobruchus maculatus, assembly GCA_951848785.1. Classification (NCBI taxonomy): domain Eukaryota; kingdom Metazoa; phylum Arthropoda; class Insecta; order Coleoptera; family Chrysomelidae; genus Callosobruchus; species Callosobruchus maculatus. The sequence goes on along the minus strand of CATOUR010000014.1, from coordinate 20,219,811 downwards.
CCTTAGTGAATGACAACTGTTTTCGATTTTCTCAAAAAAGTTTTTTAATGTGCAAAAAAATCGCAATGCAGAATCATACATTCTATAAATGCCTGTAATTTAACAACCAAACACGATATCAAAAAAAGGCTAAACAGTTGCACAAGCGAGAGCTCTCTTCTTCAATTTGCTCTTACTGTAAGTTTAAAGGCAACGTCAGGAGCTTGGAAATGCGAAATTCATTTTTATGGTGACCTTTGGACCTTACCTTTGGACCTTTTGACCTTATCTTTAGATTTTCAGAATTATCTCCCCTCATCTGAGACACACACACTGGTGAGAGGGAACAGGTGGCCACGCCTCATCGCTAACACAGGAATAAGTCTGTTCTTGGATTCTCAATTTCGCGCGCTATACCCTAGACCCTTAATACGTACACGATTGAGAATAAACTATAAACTTTTAAGATTCTAAGTCTAAGATGAGCACCACCCGTATCTCGAAAGTGTTGTGAAGCTGTTTTGGTCTGCAAATTGCGAAGGTGCTTCAAACTATGGATATCAGCAGTAGTATAGTCATGCTTTAAAGCATGCATTTAGCTTACAAAAAAGTATGACATGAACGCCATTGTTATAAATGCAAATAAGCAGTGTAATCTTTATAGGTGATTAAAAGTCATTATCACAATTGAAAAAAATAATTGCAATACATCTGTAATTTTCGACTTCATACGCAAAACAGAATTCAAAGTGATTCAGCACATTTGAGCATTTCCTAAGTTGAGAAATAATGTTGAAATTAACATATTACAGGCATATCCATGTTTCAGCTTAAGTTACAAATCATTAAAAACGCTGCACGGTGAACATCTCTATTTTATTCAAAAGCTTTTGTCTAACTTGCAATGTATGTATGTACGTTTGTTCGGATGGAATGGTGCTACTCAGTTTTGAAGCAGACGTCTTCAACGGATTGAGCTGAAATTTTGTGTACAGGTTTATGGTTGTTTTTCATGGGTTTCGGCCATCGATTGAAACTATAACTTTCCTTCACTACGTTTCGGTTTATTTAAATCTTAACCATCTTCAGGTGTCTATAAATGAATAGGAAATGACCTGTGTAGAATAAAAATACAAAAAAAAACACAAAAAAACAATCATATAAAATAATTATAAATTGTATGTGCAAAGTAGAAATATAACTAACTATAAATGTATATATAAAGCTTTTAAACATAAACTTAGTGATTTTATTTTCGTTTATTGAAACTGAATATAAAAGAATTAAATTTACCGAAACAAGGAAAATAGTACTAACAACCTACTTACGTTAATTTCAGATGTCTGTTACATTTCTGTAAAATTGTTTTGTTTGTGAAACAGCCTCTACGGGTTGAGAGAGCTGAATGACCAGTAAGGCATTTTTAGGATATTGTAAAATATACAGATGTTCTTCAAGTGGTGGGAAAAGATTGATGGAACAATAGGGGTGAAAGCTTTTGTATCTATCTTTGTATACATTAATATGGTTTGTTAGATTATTTCAAGATGCAGAAACTACTCTATTAAATTATTATATATATCGCATAATTGATTTATATCTGTATTTATTGAATTTGTGTGATTCTTAATATAAGTTATTACCTTTATATATCTTTTGTATTGGTTACATTCACGAGTTAATTATTTTTGGATTGCCGAAATTAAATTTATGTCCTGCACCTAAGATATGTTTTGCTCAAGGAGTCTACGGCTCTAGCTATAGTTAGCTATATTTCTACTTTACACATACAATTTATAATTATTTTATTTAGTTATTTTTTTGTGTTTTTTTTTGTACCTTAATTCTTATTTTTATTATAAACAGATCATTTTCTATCCATTTATCGACACCTGAATGTGGTTGATATTAAAATAAACCGAAATGTAGTTAAGGAAAGTTATAGTTTCAATCGTTGACCGAAACCCGTGAAAAACAACCATAATCTATAGTCGCAGTCACTAAAAAAATAAGCATATACATTTTGTTTGAAAGACAATACACGATAATCTGTGTGACTTCATTCCAATTGGCCGGCCAATTTGTGTAAATAGAGTAGTACCTATTTCATAGGGTAACTTAATCTGCTGAGCTTATTTTTTCAAATATCAGTTTAACTAATACTTGTAGGTATCTTGCGACAAGCTTTTATGATCATGTTAATTGTGTTAAAGGAACATTTTGTTTTCATCTTTTTAGACTATTTAAATAAAAGCATTTTTTGCTTGTAATTTATTAAAGCTTGATTAGAAACGTTGCATGGTGGACACATCTATTTTAAAGCTTGGCTAAAAATTTTCCATTTAGCGTCAAATCTATTCCAATGAGAAAGAATAGTGTGGTGAAAAAAACAATTATTGAATGAATTGCGTGAATTCGCTATTTTTTTATTTCAGTTAGAACAGAAAAGTTGTTTAATAGAAATGGACGATTCCTCTTTATTGGATGGTTGAAAATGTAATGTGAGACTCAAATTGTGACTTCGATTAACGATAGTTTGCAGAACTTTTGCAATTTTACGCGTCAGGAATTTAAATTCTGTGAATATATTAACTCTGTAGATGCACACAAATAGTTGCAAAAAGAGCAAAGTGAGAACATTAGTCATAATATGCTGCTATCTCAGCTAGAATTATAAGGAACTAAGACCTAAGTTTTTTAATCGGGGCATTGATTGATTTTCATTTGCTGGTGGAACGTCATTTAAATAACTTAGAACTGACTAACAAACCTATCACGAATGGAAGAGCTCTTATAACAAAGCAAACTTATTGTTCATTGATGTCCCATGATTGCTAACCCAAGAAAGAATTGCTATTGTATTGCAAATAATTATTGGTGGTTCCAGAAATTGTCTTGATAAAAAATATCCAGATAATATCATGAATGAAAGCTGCAGTCTTCTAGTATTTTGCATAATTGAAATAGTTTAGCAGTTCATTTTGTGGCTTCCATTAAGATTTAACTAGCTATCAAACCATCTGCGCTAAGGTGATTCATGTTGTGAAAAATTTTACAAATGGCGTCTTTGTTGATGTTTCTGGTAGCTATTATTAGAAATTGACTGCTGTAGTATTGCTCATAAAATTTTAAATACCTAGTGTTTATGTCGTGGTCAAGAACTTCCTCTTTTAATTTTCTTTAGGCGCAAATATGAAATTATTCTAGACATTAATGACATTTTATAGACCGTTTTCTATCAACTGACATGTGAGTAACAAATGTTTTGTAATAATAAACATAACATCCTTGCATAATGGTCGCAAATACAGGGTGAATGCAAGGTTGATAATCTTCAATGTTATGGCCTTGAAAAATTAATGTTCTGTTTTGTTTCCTGGTTTAATGGAAGTGAAGGCTTATAATATTCGCTTGTTATATTTTAGATTTTAGACTTGAATCGACTGACTAAGAAGCGTTTTTCCTAATCATAAAATTGACGAAATGACAAAATTTTATTTTCTACGTAAAGACCTCGTATCGTCGTATCCTATAACAAATACTCCTAAATCTACTTCAGCAGCTACCAGACGTGAGAGCAATACACAGTGCCCAACTGCCTAAGTCTATAGAATAACGTTGGGAGACTGGTTGGTGAGAAGTACTACCTACTGCTGAATATGTGTTCAAGCAGTCATTATATATCGTCCCTGTTTTCACAATGTGACGTATATCGCATTTTTCCAAAATTGAGCTTTTGGTCGCATATGACTACTTGAATAGTCGTCTTTACCCTCACAAACAGACGTATCTCTGTGATACCGGCGAGCAAAGTTATTCAAATAACTGTTTCAGGCGTATAAAGAAAATGAATACTCCAAATTTCTTTAAATAGGCGTATATGATATACACCTCTTTGTGACGATAACCATAACTATTACGGGTCCTGAAAAGTAGGTCGTACATCGATATGCGTCTGCATGTGAAATCTTGGCGAATCCGTTTAACCTATACATTTGCCTGGTGTACAATAAGGTGCTCTGAGCCGTTGCAGACTTTTTCTTGTACATTTTCGTTTAATTATATTACTGAGGAAAAAATGGACATATTAGTCGAATGGCGGGGTGGTGAATGAAATGTTGTATCTGCGAATGAATTAAAATTAGTCAGGAAAGGAGATAAATTTAATAAAGGTGTTGGGGTTAAAATGTGTTATTCAAACAGGTGGTATTATGGAACAGTGATAGATTTAGGGTATATAAATGCAGATCAGGAAATGAGAGTGGAAGGAGAAAGGAAAGCTTAAAGCTAAGAGACGATCAAATCAAATCGGATATGAGGTCACATATTCTAAGATTTCCAAAAGTAGAGTCCCACTACTGCCGAAAAAAATCCTCACGAGAGTATCTAAGCTCTAAGCTTAATTTAGTTACAATTTACGAAATGTATAAGCAAGAGGCAGTACAAAATGCAAAGGAAATGAATATGACAGGCAGCCTGTGTCTTTACAGAAAAATATTTGATAGCATGGATTTGTCCTTTCACCACCCTAAGAAGGATCAATGCACACTGTGCATGCGAGTGCACCAAACTGCAGAAAATGATATTGCTGGAAACCTTAAAAGAGAATTTGGACTGCACTCTGCTAATAAGAATAAAGCGAAAGAGGTGAAGCAAGATTTAAAAACACAGGCGTTGACTGATCCCAAACGAATATGCGTGGTCTTTGACTTGCAACAAGTTATTCAGCTACCTATTAGTAAAGAAAATGGAATATTTTATAAGCAACATTTAAATGTTTACGACTTCACAATATACAACGTAGCTAGCAGGGATTGCTATTGCTTTACATGGCATGAAACTCAAAGCAAAAGGGGATCATCAGAAATTTCTACGTGTCTCTTCAGCTTTTTAGAAATTTGTGATAAAGCAGGTGCAAATTCAGTAGATCTGTTTTCAGACAGATGCTATGGCCAAAACAAAAATTCTGTGACACCATCTTTGTTACTTTATTTCTTGATCAAAACTGAAAATGTTACGAGCATAAATCATGATTTCTTTGAAAATTGTCATGGACAAAGCGAAGGTGAAGTTGCGCATAGCCAAAGCAGTTGATATTTTCAACTCCAGTCAACTTATACCAATCTTCAGGTTGGCCCGACAGAAAGAACCCTATATATTGTTAATTAAGTGACTCACAAGAACTTTTGGGACTTCAAGGCACTTCCTCAAGATTTGAGGGTACTTTCCGTTAGGAAAGACGACCAAGGAGAAGAGATAAAATGGTCACAAGTAATGGAAGGAAGTTGAAGTTGAAAAAGACAACCCCCAAAAAATTTTTATCAAGACAAGCCACCTGCATAACTTGTACAGGCGAATATCTTTACCTCGGTCCATCAACAGCAATTTTGCACTGGAAGCGCTCAATAATAGTCAACAAAAAATTACACAAGAAAAATACAAGTCCCTTTTGTCCCTTTGGGAAGGCAAAAGACCAGTAGCGAGACAGCAAGTCTACAAAGACTTTTAACTTGCCTCACCAATAGGTTTTTGTTTTTCCATTATATTTTTGCTGTATCATTATAATAGGTATACTGTTGCATTGTATTGTGCGGTAATGAGGAATAGAACATTTACGTTTTGAAATGTAAAATTTTTAAGTACCTTATTGCTATATATTTCATGTTATGAAACATTTTTCAAATATGGCTTATAATATGGAGGTAAAATAAATGGTTTAATGTCAAAACCTTTAGGTTGTATTGTGGTTGTATCCTCAACTGGAAGTTAGAAACATTTCACAAACTGGCGTATATCTTTTTTTTGCTATTTTTGGCGCATTCGCTAATTTTTTATTTTTTATTTCAATCTGTTTTTATAGTCTTGACCATACTGAATACGACTTCATAAACTCGTTTTGTTAGGATATACGGTATTCAAGTAGTATATAATCCTAAATCTTAAAAAACTTAAAACGTTCCTCCTGAAAAAGTATAATATCCGATATACGCCATTTTTTGAAAACAGGGACGATATGTTCGTTTAACAATATATTATCTTCTTGACCCCATGAAGCAGAAGTCAACATAATTTACGTTGTAAGTCTTGATCCACAGTGTCTTTGAAGAAATTGAAGAATCCAGGTGTCATGGTACGAAAACGACAATACGGAAAATAAAACAGAACAAATAGGAATGTCTATCGATGTTCAAAATTAATTGAAAGCACCACAAAAAGAATACAGCTTGTGGTTTCCTAGAAAACATTAGAATTTGTGAAATAATGTGTGCTTGGTTCTGGAAGTTGTCAACTTCTAGTACATTGCAGTAGCTAGTAGCGAGCACGTATCGCCCTTTAGCCGAATAGCATATAATCGGGGTTCGTTACTCGCCAAATACCGCATATGTGGCGCCGGCGTTAGATATGTTACCGTTTTTGTTTTTGGTTAGAGTACATTTATTCATTTCTTAATCTTGACTCCTCGTCTGTATCTTTTTGTTAGTTGTTTTCTTCAGTCTAAGCAGATTTTTGTTTATATTTCATGATGTGTTTATAGGTAGGAAATTTAAATAACACCGATTTGATTGAAAATTTTAAATTGAAATTGAAATTTGAAATTCAAATTTAATTAAAAAGTACCAGAGACTGACATCCCTTGATAACTGAGTATCATTAGAAAATATAGCAAATTTCACATCTGGTTGTATAAAAGCAATTAGGCATTCCCATTTGGAAAAATCATCAATCTCTGTCTGACGTTTCCTTAAGTAATCTACCGATTTCTTTAAGTACGACAACAATTCAAATTTTGATCGTCTAACGTAATCTGACACATTTCATACCTAGTCATACGGCAAAGGCACAGCCTGCAATATTCTATTGTTTTCGGATACCTGCTTATACCGGAAATGGTGTTCTATACCCAAACGGTTAGCTTTAAGTCCCATAGATACATGATAAATAAAGTCACACTAAAATTGACCAAGGAATCTGAGTATGCAATAATCTATAGGGTGTTCCATTTAAAACCTAAATGCTTTTACTAGTCACCTTATGTAAATGTCATTATTTTCAAAATAAAGTACAACTCGACATACGTACACCAACATAGTTTCCGAGAAAGAGATATCGTTTGGTCACAAGAGGCTACGGCGCTTAGCTTGACTCACCCTGTATGTAAAATAAACGTGTATGATTGTCATTTTTTCAGTATAGTCCTAATCACACCCTTTAAACCGTCAGTACCCACTGCGCCACCCTGTATACTGTCTCAGGCTGATGCAGCTAGCTCCATATGCTTGACGAGAGCAGATCGAAATTTATAATCTACCTAAGAGCCCATACACACGACACCGATTCGGCTTTTTTACCGTGTACAGCAGTGGCACGTTTATTTGAATGGAAGTGTTTAGGGTGTCCCATTTTGGGCACTTTTACAGGGTATCTCGGTTATTTTTGAAGATAGAGAGTTGCGGTTTTCGCGACAGCGTGCTACTTTTTTGCGAAAATAAAGATGCTGTATGTGTATCGATATATCTTGTACATTAATTTCAAATTTGGCGCCCGCACCATAAATTTCATTTTCGTTGGAATCGGCAACCTCCGCAGCGAGTACTTCGTGAGCATTGAAACGGAAAACACTTATATTATACGGTCGATAAAACTACGTTATAAGGAAGTGCTAAGAGACAATTGCAGTACTAAACCCCTAGTTAGAACCCACTGGAAGAGCAAGGACGAGCACCACTGGGCCCAGTGTCCCTTCGAACGAAGAATCGAGGTAGGTGCCGATAAATACAATAGGATTTTTATGGTGCTACAAATTTCAATTTCAAATTCAAATTCGTATACAGTCCACTGAAACCCTAAAGAACTAGCGAACCACATACAGATGCCGTTAAGAAAATTATCATGGCCCTCTTAGTTTTTGAGATACAGGGTGAAATCGAAAACTATCGATTTTGGGACCAGCCTCGTATCTCGGTTGTCTTTTATCCTATAGAATTTTTTCTGTAGAATTCAGTGGTGTAGTTCGATTTTTTCTCGCTCTAAACGTTTTTCGGTTATGAAGCAAACATGTATTTTTTTAAATGGAACGCCCCATATATTATTTTTGAAGTCTATCGGAAATAATTCAGGCTTTTGAGAAATATGTATTAGTATTAAGTTATTTTGAAAATTGCGCTCAAAATTTGATTTCTTCACTTTTTACTTTATTTGTAGCAGTAGGCCATGGTTAATCAACTACAAATAATAAGCATCTAAGCAGTTATTACTCTACAAGAGACTTCCTACTCCAATTCGATAAGACTTAGGAATCAAAATACCTTTTTTTTAAATAATAATGTCTCATCAAAGCGATGATTGTGTTATTATAATATTGAGTATATAGTGGGCTATGACTCATTCTATTAAAAACAAAAAAGCAAATCTGTAGAAAATTTGCGAGACTGTCAGTTTTTATTTATACTTTTATTTAATATAGCTTTGCTCTTTCTGTGTTTTTATTTTAATAATTGTCAATTTTGTATAATATGCGTAGCTTATATACCCAGAGAGACAGCAACCGTTTCAAGATATTTTTGCTCATCTCAAAATAAATATAGTTAGGTACGGATTCTTTATTCAACCACGTCCAAAAACTTATTTCAAGGAGAATAGGGAGCAAAGGGAAACAAATGTATTAGGTTACATTGAAGCAACGCCTTCAGCATCTTGTAAGCACATAGAAGAGGCTTTAGTATCAACGGCAGAAAGAATCACCATCCATACAAGTTTAAGATACTTCAACATTTACACAGGATCCAAGTTTGGGAATATTTAATCGCCATAACACGAAGGAGACCAACAATTCTTTTAAATGCTATTAAAAGAATACGAAATTGTGCTAGATTTGCATTCGACAAAATAATCTCCAACTTGAACCAACCTCTCTAAAACTCCTCGATGTTTTTAGTTTTTATTTCGATTCAAATTCAGATTTAATAGTGTGTTGATATTCTTCAAATATAATGTTGTGCGGTTTTAAGTAATGTAATAACGGACTAAGTAATATTTATTGAACATTATCGCAAATAGTAGTTAATAGTGTATAAAATACAATTAAATACTAAAGTTTAAAAGTATTGAGTATCTTGTATCTTAATAATTGTTTACTTGGATATTGTTTCTAATAGATTAGTCATGGCCTACTGCTACAAATAAAGTAAAAAGTGAAAAAACCAAATTTTGAGCGTAATTTTTAAAACATCTTACTACTAATATATATTTTTGAAAAGCTTGAATTATTTTCGATTGACTTCAAAAATAATATACAGGGTATTCCATTTAAAAAAATACATGTTGCTTCATAACTGAAAAATGGCTAGAGTCAGAAAAAATCAAACTACACCACTGGATTCTACAGAAAAAATTCTATAAGACTCTTTTTAAACTTTTTAATAAGATAAAAGACAACCGAGATACGAGGATGGTCCCAAAATGGATAATTTCCGATTTCACCCTGTATCTCAAAAACCAAGAGGGCCATGATAATTTTGCTGACGGCATTTTTAGTTTCACGAAAAAGTAGCACACCGTCGCGAAAACCGCAACTCTTTATCTTCAAAAATAACCGAGATACTGGGGACACCCTGTTCACACGGTGAGTCTATGGCAATTTCGTCGTTTCGGTCGCATGTTGTTTCAGAAGCTTTGTGTGTGAACATATAATTCGATTTGCACCGATGCTTTAAAATTACGGAAACCGTGGTTTGACCGCATGGTGTGAACGAGCCGTAAGAGCTCTTTCACACGATACCTATTTCACCAAATCGTTTTTCTAACCGTGTACTGCAGTGGCGCATACATTCGAATGGACGTGATCATACGGTAAGTCTACGAAACGTCTACAGCAACTTCGCCTTTCCGGACGCGTGTTATTACTGAAAACCGAATAGGCTGATTCAGGATTTTTCAGGAGAGCGATTTAAAGAAGAGTGACTATACGTATTTTAAATGTAACGCTCTATAATTTTTATTCTCCGTTCAGGCATAGTGCGTATTTTGCCGTACGCCTTGACGTTACAATTTGAAGTACGGTAAAATTTATCTGCATTGGCGTATCAATCTCATTTTCGCCGAATTTACGTGCATCTCGTAAGAAAATTATACAAAAATGAACCGAGAACCCAGGATTGACTGATACAATATCACCGAAACGGTAATTTAACAGCATCGTGTGAACGGGCTGTAAGGACCTGTCCACATCTCCACGTCAACGTGGAATGGTGCGGTGTCGCAGCAGGGTACGTTGCCACGACGTGCTAGTGTGACGGTACGACAACGTCGCCGTGAAACGCCACGTCTAACGCCGACTTGTGGCTAGTTCGATTGGTTACAATGCACTCGCTAAGTTAATGTTTTATTGGCATTGTAGTTTTTGCTAATAATTCTTCAAAAGTTGATGTAAGCATTCGAAAATAACTGCAGAGGTTGTGGTCACATGTTTTCAGTGCCTCGTATTTTCTAGTGATATGATTCCCATCACTGATAGGAATTTTTTTCAACCTCTCTCTTCGTCTTTTTAACAATAGCAGAGGCACGTTTGTGCGGTCCATATCTAGCACGAGACTGCTGTTTTTCAAGTATGTTAGTTAAGAGTGTGCCGAAATTTTACAAAGCACCGTGACGTGAACAACGAGGTGTCGTGACGGGCATTTTTAAGATACGGTAACGTAAATTGTTACGTTATGGCAACGCACCGCGAGCCGATACCGCACCGTTCCACGTTGCCGACGTCATGACGTGGAGATGTGGACAGACCCTAAGAGTCCGTAGCTACGAGCAACTCATTCTGATTATACAGCAAAGAACATTTAAGCATTACGGCTGGACGGAAATTCGTAGAGTAGTAGCAGTAGTAGCAATCTCATAACATACAAGGCATAGGACGCAGGTTGGAGCAAAACAAAAACTGAGCGGCGCGGCAGAGGCAGCCATTAACGCGCTTTTACGATTTTAATTTCCATTAAGCGGCATTATTCTCGCGATTCGGACTCCGGTTGCATTGCACAATATTCAACATCCGGCTGGCGGGAGTAAGATTTGCCAGCCAACCGGTTCGGATTTTCTATTTCGTTTTTCAAATCGATCGAGCTGCGTACTGACGGACAAGGGCGTACGTCGCTCAATTCATGCTGCAAACGATGCATGAGGTATGCTAGGTGCAACATGTTGCAACAAAGATGAGCTCAAGTTGATTGGCTCAGTACTTCCCACACGTTACGGTGATATCAGTTTATTATTTTCCCATAGCATGGAGCTATAATCTGAGATCCGTTTGCAACAAAATCATCGCATCAAAAAATTGTGTTATGCCGATAGGTTTTTCCTTCACATGTGAATAAACAGCATGTTATCAATACAACAAAATTCTTAGCTTTACAATCTCCCACCCATCAACCACCTCGATTTCACATACATCCAAAGAAAGTAATGAAATAACCCCTAAAACACCTCAAAACGAAGTTTGATCTGTCTTTGGATTTCTAGGTTTTTGGTTATTGCAGCGCCACCACTGACGATATTTCTAAAAACCGTGTTTTCGATCCTCGCCAAGATGGTAACACGTGTCGAAATTTCATTAAAAACAATTCGCTCACGTCCAATTTACACGATACAAAACGATCTAAAGCGATACACGTATGTATCTCCATCACAAAATTCCGAATCCTTTGGTTTCTGAAATAGGGAAGGAAACGTTAGGAAGAACCTAAAAAAGCGTCTTATGCCACTAGGTCTTTCTTTCACAAGTCAAAGATCAGGCTCGTAGTCAGTCTATTATGAACACAACAAATTTTTCAGTTTTTCAACCCCCACCCCACAACCACCCCAATCACCCCCACCCAAAAAAAAGTAGAAAAACGCTTAAAAACGAAGTTTGAGCCGCCTCTGGCACGATTTATAAGAACCATATGCATGTTCATTCTCGCCACGGTAGTAATACTGTGTCAAAATTTATTCAGAACAATTCAACAGTTTCCACGTTACACAATACAGAACGACATAAAGCAATACCCGTATGTTTACATCAGAAGAAATGCGAAGTCCTTCAGTTTCTGTAATAGGCAAGGCAATGTTTGGATGGACCTAAAGAAGCTATTTATGTCGCTAGGGATTCCTTAACCGGTCAGTGGACAGTCCATTACGAATACAACAAATTTTTCAATTTTACAACCCCCCCCCCCAATCACCCCAAATTCCACCCCACCAAGAAAAAAAGTGAAAAATGATCAGGAACACCTAAAATGCCTAAAAACGAGTTTGGTGAAAATTTGAATTTTTTCGTTTTTTGCTAATTACTCCGCCGTCCATGTACCGATTTTCAAAATCATAACATCAGACCGATAAACAGACGGACCGACAGACGGACGGAAATGAATGACGTATGCCCAAAAAGCGTGTAGTCTGAAAATCAAAAATTAACGCGATCACAATACTCCCTTCACCTATCGGTGTGGAAAGTAAAAGGAAATAAATAAGGAATGTCTGTGAACCCATTCCATTGTCTAATGTGCGTACCTGCCGAAATATAATAGCAAGTCTCCATGCACATCAAAAAGTAGGACGGTTATTTGAGTACGCATTAGTCTGTATTCAATTTAGGTCACCCTTAGAAAGCTCAAATATCCACTGATAGTATTGATTATTTTTGTATAAGTACATCCGCATTACACACCAGGTCATTAGGTCAGCTTTTCTTTAGAGAAAAGTACAAAAATTGCGTTAGGTTCCTTGACTCAGAACTTCCCACACATCATCGGTATTAACAAAACATTTGGAGTTCCTCTATCACCATTCCTGTGTCCGTATTAAAAGAGAAAACAACGATTAAGGACCTTCGAAATTCCTAAAAATAGAGTTTGAGCGACTTTAAAACTTTTGGATTAAGGTGGATTAAGATGGATAAAAATCGATGAAATCATACATGAGGATACTTCAGTGATTGTTAGAACCGTGAAAACATTTTCCTTAAATCATTTTTCACTGTAACTGTTAACAATCAGGTGCTGACTTTTACAAAAAACTCATTCCAATGCATTAGACTCAATTTCGTGGGATGATGCAGCCTCTAATTTTCCTGCTGATGTTTGTAAGCCTCAAATCCTTGAATTGAGTATGTAAAACAACAGCCACTACATTTATCCCATATTATGTCCATATTGATTCATTCTTGAGTCTAAAATATTTAAAGAGTTCTTACAAGTACGTCCTCGCAGGATTCATCAGTATTTTTTATGTTTATATGCGGTTTAATTTGAGCCGGTAAATATGATTTGCCTGTCCTCTGGGACACACGTCTAGCCTTGCAGAATATTATCCATGTTATAGTATTTAGAGTTCAAATCCTGCTCTTCATGTACTCTTCCCTTACCTACGCCACTGAATTCGTGTGCTGTTGTTCTCCGTTCTCTGTTCGGCTGTTCGGATCGGGTTATTTTTGTGCATGCAGTGCTTTAATAGTAATTGGAAGTGAGCGTTTATGAGCATTTGTTTTGTGTATATACATGTGCTGCATATGTGCACGGGTCTAGCTCTAATGCACTCTGATATGGGAGTCTTGTTGCTTGAACCGTTTCGGTTTCATCTCATCTGGTTCGGAATGGTTACATTAAAATAAACGGCACTGTTGATTTAATCTTGCCGCAGGGTTATGCTCTCTACCATGATGCTCTGCTATATGATGCTACATGCTCCGAGTTTATGAATGACAAAATAGCTATAGTTTGATCTGAATCATTGACGAATGCTTTATTCATTGCACCGCCATAAATATACATGGCGTTAAACTAGTGAGTAAATATAATCACATCTATTCGATCATCAAGATGTCTACTACATTGTGGAGACCGAGGGATGCTGAATTTATTGAAATTGCTCTAGATACGCATCAGAATACGAACCTGGATTTTACTACTTGAGCAAATGTGTTACGTATCGCATCCTCTAAGCGTTTACATATTTGACAGGATGGCGTGTGACGAGGAATTATTATACAGGGTGGGCCAATAGTGCGTGGACGGAAGATTGAAAATAAATTTTAGAAACCTGTCACTTGACCATGGTAGGGAACCAAAGGGGCTATAACTAAAAATAATTTCACTTGAATTTCAACGTTTATACAGGGTGATTGATATCAAACTTACATATTTTAGAATGGAACCCCCTATATATTATTGCATATTTGGATTCCTTAGTCAATTCTAGTATGACTTTATGTATAACATATGGAACATTAAACGAACCGTTCAGGCACAAACCACCATTTTTGTTATAAGTAGGTATCAGTAAAAAATTGAATACCGCAGCGATTATAAGACTTGGAATGTCGTGACTTTGCGGTACGACTAAGCATGAAATGCGTCACCTTAGGTCAGACGGCTAAATTTGAACACTTTTTGTGCTTAGAGAAATCAGTAGATTAATTAAGGAAACTACAATCATAGATAACTTAACTTTTTCAAATATGAATGCCTAATTTGGTTTGAAGAATCAAATGTGAAATTTGATTATCGTTCTAGCGATATAGCATTCTCGATATCAATCTTTTTTGGTTTTCATTTTATTTCAAATTTTAAGTCAAATCGGTGTTCTTCAAATTTCCTGCGTGCATGTAAGCGACCTAGCAGGCCATGAAAAATAAACAAAAGCCCGTTAATATTGAAGAGACAAACTAACTTAGTAGAAAGATGCAAACTAACTAGAGCAACGAGGCAATATTATGAAAATTCCTTACAACATATTAGCACTAACTGGATACAACACCGGCAAGATATCTAATGTCAATGGGTAGCTGCGGTATGACAGAAGTGTTTGTTTTTCGCAGCCTACTAGCTATTGAGGTCTACTAGAGCTTCACAACACAAAAGGAAAACTGCCAGCGACTTCTGCTTACAGTCTAACCTACTGAAATAATTGCTAGAAATTTTTAATAACGCTATGATGTAATTGTGTTTGTTTCATGTAGTTTTCTACAAACTAAATTATGTTTTACAATTCAAACAATTCAATTTCATTTTCCGCGGTTTTTCTAATAAGTAGAAGTACCTACTGAAGAATTTGAAGGGTTCCGGTAAGAGTTATCATTACTTTTGACTTACGGAACTAGCTACTTTTTTATAGCATTAAATGTGAAAATTTATTCAGAAGACATAGATATTCTACTGCCAGCAACGATCACTAGTAGTTGTCCATTGATTTAATATTTTTTTACTGACTTTAGCAATTGGCTAATAGCTAGCAGGCGGTGAAAAATGAGCGTTCTTGTTACCGCTATTGTTTCTGGTTAGAGCTAATATGTTGTAAGTAATTTTCGTAATCTGGCCCCGTTACTCTGGTTAGTTTGCATCTTTCTACTAAGCTAGTTGGTTTATTCCACATTACCGGACTTCTGTTCATTTTTCATGGCCTGCTGGGTTGCTTGCACGCAGAAAAATTGAAAAACACCGATTTGACTGAAAATTTGAAATAAAATGAAAACCGAAAAAGGTTATAAAGGTAATAAAATTTTACATTTGATTCTTTAGACCAAAATAGGCATTCCCATTTGAAAAAAATCAGTGAGTGAAGTTTCTTTAATTAATCTACTGATTTCTCCAAGTACAAAAAGAGTTCAAATTTAGCCGTATGGCCTAAGATGACACATTCCATGCTCAGTCGTACCGCAAAGTCACGGCCTTCTAAGTTTTATAATCGCTGCGATATTCAATTTTTTATTACTAATGGGGTTTGCTAAATGGTTTTGGTGCCAATTTCTGTTAATTTTATGTTAGGCACCCTGCACCAATTTATGAGATGCTCAGCTCAGCCGGGGGTTCTTCTATGCTGTGATCTCCCTCTACTGTCTTGTCCTCTGTTTGACAGTTGAAGGTTAGGGTGGAAATAGGGGTGCAAAATTGGGATTCTCCCTGATACTAAAATGCTGAAATCAATGGATCACCTAACGATTTATTATCGATTAAATATGTACAAAAATGGCAATAACGTTGCGAAGTACCTGTCTGGGAGAAAGGAGAGTGCCCCTGTCTCTTACAAGCTAGAAGGCGTCAGTCTGTCATGACTGATAAAACTACACCTAAACGTTATCTAAATACACGACAGTGATTATGGATTGGGGCCCCGCTATCTTACGTTGCTATTCCACTACAATACCTATATCTGGTAAGTATACTGTCTAATGGCAAAAGTTAAAAATAGCTAAACTAAATCCTATTTTCAGATGTTCTTCTAAAGAAGCAGTTACAGGATCTACAACTTATGCTATCTCCCACCTGTATTCCAAAGTACTATGTCCTGGGTCTTCTGGAAATACCTTATTAGCTGGTCAGCATGAAGCGAGGTAGCAAAGCATGCATACAATGATAGAGTGAAGCAGTCGTTCTAGCAAGTACCAAGCAGATAATTAGAGATGACATGCAAGCGAAAGAGTTGGACAGTTCTTAGGGTTGGCAGTTGGCGATAGGCTTCGACTCAGCCTAAAAAGCTGTTGGTGTTGAGCCTAAAAGCCTATGGTGTTGAGCCTAAAAAGCCTACAAGAGGAATATGTTAGATGCCTGGAAGCAAATAAGCAACACTTAAAGCAATAATAAGTCATGGCCACAGATGTGAAAGAGCAATATAGAGAGAGCCATATGACCAATTCTCATGAAAGGAGGTTATGCACCTACCGTTGGTGTTGGGTGGCTTTAGAGTGTTTCCTTTGGAGGCTGTGTGAGGTGGATTTGATACGAATCCCCCAGAAGTGGTTCTACAGACACTGTAAATAGCAAATCCAATCCTACATAGTATGTCTTCTCACTCAAATCCGCAAAATATGCGAAGTGACCACCTGGTCCAAGTGAAACAGAGGAGTGAAAAGGAAATGGCTTTTTCTCATGAAAATCGGCGCTAAACTCGCCTGTCATATGGTAATGAACTGTGGTGATTGAATTCTGTGGTACGACCTTGGTTCAACTGTCTACCAGGTACAAAGTGATAGATGTCAATCAGAAGAAAGACTAACCTCTTCTTCATTAACATGGACATGTAAACAATAGTTTTGGAATGATGGAATGCCAAGGTAAGTTCATGTGAATTTAATTAAATATAATATTGATATCTTTGTCTTTCCAGATGACTGCAGCTATAGAAGACTGGAATACTTTGTAAATACAAACTGGACTAGCAGTGTACATACAATATGCTGAATAAATGGACTTAATACAATAAACATATATGTGTGTTATTTACAATAAGCCTAAATCTGAGTAAGTATTTAATATACATATGTTACATTTTAAACTAGGTTACCAAAGATAATGCTGGGCGATACTGCCATTTAAATAACATTCAAGCAAATACGTACTAGATATATTTTTGACACGTAACACTACTTATACCAAAAATGGTGATTTGCGCCTAAACGGTTCATTTAAAGTGATATGTATGATACATAAAGTCACACTACAATTGACCGAGGAATCCAAATATGCAATAATACGTAGGGGGTTCCATCCAAAAGAATATATGTTTCATATGAATTACCCTGTATTAATGTCAAAGTTTAAGTGGAAATATGTTTACGTTATAGCCCTCTAGGGTCCCTACCATGATCAAGTGGCAGATTTTTGGAATATTTTTTAGTAAGCCCACAATCTTCCGTCTACGCACTATTGGCCCACGCTGTATTCAGTGAGCAGGTCATAGATACTAACCTTCACTAGGAGGTCTGGTAGTTTCGACAGAGTTATCCAGAAGGCCATGAGGCCTTTAGTGTTAATTGTATGGGGTCGGATAAAAGGATGAAAGGTGGTCTGCTTGCCTATTTTCACCTCGCATCAACTGCTACTACTACGAGTACTCCGTCTAGCTTTACTGTTGCTTTTTAAAAAAATACATGTCACTGACTGACTCGCGTATTCCCGTACATTTATACCTGTCGAAAATCTAGTAATAGTAGTTCTTTATTACCCAACAGTTATCGATTTACAGGGTGAAATTTAGATTAAAAGTAGAAAAGATGTGCGCCGCAACCGATCCCAAGAATATTTTAGGGTTAAATACAGATCAGTGATGGAAACTAGAAGAATTTAAAAAAAGGTGTAGTTCCATATAAAAAAATTAAGTTGATCACTATCCTATTTTCCCACAACACCCTGCATATTTCAAAACATTTTTATAATATGCGTCTTAAGTAACCAAATAACTTTTATATTTGATATTTTCTTATATCAGGTATACCTTGCGAGATACCGAAGAATTACACAATAATTGGACACCCTGTATAGTTTATTAGAAGACAGAGATAGAAGGACAAATGTTTCATATACAAATAAGTTGATGAGATTTTTGCTATGCTGGTGGTGGGGTACCAAACCCTTAACATACCAATCCGTATATGTGGGCTTTCTGTAAACCGAAGATCTCAATCGTTCATATGATCGAAAAACTTGGCAGGCTTTAGATGTCAATCCGTTTCCAATTCAAAGACGCCAGTTCAGTTCGACCACAGTATTCCGACTTCCTAGGATGCACTGTGTACCCATTAATGCAAATCCCGTACGAAGACGTTGATAAGGCTATCGCACACCCCATAAATAACCGTCTTCCAGACAACGCCTCGCCAACAATAAAGCACAAAATATAAATTGTCTTCATTAAGTTGAGCCGCCATTACATCGGCAATCTCCAGTGTATCTGGGGAAGTTAACATTTCACTTCATAGTTTCAATTGGAAACTTTGCCCGAACTTACTTCAATTATTGTTGTTGGTCCTAAGTTTAAATTAAACGCATAAAGTAAATTCGCATAGTCGATGAACTAAGAAAGGCAGCCCCCGGGTTAAATGAAATTTTCGGCAGAGAAACACTGTGAGGAGTTGTTATCGCCTTTATGGAGTGCATCCTATGGATAGAAGTCATTGGTGGTGTATGTAAGTTCCTCAGTATTTCGGAATTTTGACGCAAATTTTTAAATGTAACTTATGCGACTAGAAAATTTCATTCAGTTAATTCATTACTTGAATATATTTCAAAAAAATAAAAAATAAACAATGAACTGTTTACATCAATTTAGCAAAACCTAAATTCTTAACCGAAAACTAAGACACACACTGATAAATGGAAACAAAAAATTGAAGACAAAATAACAAAACTTTTGTGGTTCTGGTAATGTCTCTAAAATACCTTTTTCTAAATTAATAATTTCATCTTGACATTTCGTTCACATAAATTGAGTCTTGTGTTAGTCGTAAATGAGCTTTGCGCACGAGGTCTGCAACAGTGTCCTCCTCTGCATTTTCAAATAAAGTATTCTGATTTTCCGACTCGTAATGTCTCTAAAGTTCCCCTTTTTAAATTAATGATTTTATCTTTACATTTCGGCACTACAGTTCATACAAATTGAGTCTTTGTGTTAGTCACAAACTGGTTTGGCTCAAATGGACTCTCCAACAGGGTCCTCACTCTGCATTTTTGACTAAAACATTTTAAATTCCCAACTCTAGTTCTCTCTAGGTCAGAGGGCGGTAAAAATTGTTATCGGATACTTTTATTTTTGGAAATATTCAATGAAAGTACAAAACTGCGCATTTCAAACACTCACATTTAAGTAACACACTGGGGTCAATTAGACCCAAAGCTAACTTCACACGCTAACGGCTCCTCAGCTCTGGACAAACTAACATGTCAGACCGCATGCACAGGTATATATCAAAGTAAACTAAACTTGGTGAGTACGCCAAAATATACTATCCAAAATGAAAAAAGCAGTGCAGATCTAAAATAATGCCAGGGTCTCGTAAAGAGCCTAATGGGGTAATTAAGAGTTAAAAGAAAACAACCAAGATTCGTGCCTAGTAAGGAGCTAACGATAGCTGCCCTCTGCATTTTTTTTTTCGTAATGTTCACCTTGGGAGCAAATATTGTAATTTGTTGGTAGGATAGAAGGACCATATGGAGGTTATTTAACTGTCGGTTCGGGTAATAATTAGTTGCAGTAAATCTAGCATTCCTTGTTCTCAACAATTCATCCCCTGAATCGTATAGCAGCATTGGTACCATTGTTATTATTAGCTATACACTGTATGACATTGAAGTTGCAAACTTCAGTAAGAGGGCTGTGTCTCGAACCAACAGTACTAACACCACCCTCAAACACAGTGATTCTCTGTCCAACACTATACCGCTCGGCCACTCAGCATCTTGTGGAGCGAATCGCCTCAGCGGAACATATTTGGTTAGGTACTTTATTACTGGGACTTGTGATCTAGTTTCTACCATTCAAAAAGAATTTATTTGGATCGTTGACTTCGTTTCGAGATGCGAACTACATTCATCGCCTATGTTGCAACAAGTATATACATTTTAGGTACAACTGTTACAAGTATTTTCACGAAGTACGTCACACGGGTTCGGAAGCCGTCGGCGTGTTTTCGGTTCTGGAGTCAAAAATCTATTTTTATTTTGATATAACTTTAGAATTATTGCGCAAAAAAAAGGAAAACAAACACAGTTTTGTTGTAAAACTTATATTTGAACTCTCCATTTATCACAAAAAAAATTCTTCAAACTGTAATTTTTTGTCATCATTATCATTTAGCAGAAGAAAAAACTAGCGATCAAATGTGCAGCTTTTGCGGAATCTCATTGGTTGAGATTAGCAATTGTAAAACTTTTTGTTAAACAAGAACATTTTTTCACCCATTTGGGATGGAAAATCAGACTGGACGGTTCATAATGGTCGATTGTATATAAAGCATGTCATTTTTAACCTTTTTGAGGTAAACTTCAAGAGAAATCAATAGTTTTCAGAGTACTTTGACAGATGCATGTTTTTCAACGGGCTGCTCTGATTGGTCAAAGCTTTTCTTAAAATACGCCTGTTGATTAAATCGGCCCTAAATGTATATATTTTTTTTAAATGGCTTAAAATGTTCTGAAATATTATTTTTGTTTTTTCAGAAAGGTGCACTGCCACTGCATATTTCTTTTTCTTAGGATAACGTATCCAAAAGTATTGTTAGATTATCAAGTTGGCTGAAATTATTTACGTTATGTTCAAATATTATGTGCGCTTTAACGATTGATTTGATAATATAAATAAATTGCGTGTTCTATGTGGAAAGGAATTCAGTAAGAATTACTCTGAA
Organism: Callosobruchus maculatus; assembly: GCA_951848785.1. Lineage (NCBI taxonomy): Eukaryota > Metazoa > Arthropoda > Insecta > Coleoptera > Chrysomelidae > Callosobruchus > Callosobruchus maculatus. The sequence goes on along the minus strand of CATOUR010000014.1, from coordinate 20,198,687 downwards.
ATAGTATTAATAGCTTCTTTTACTTAAATGATCAGTATGTACATTACGGTTGAAAATATGTTTGCATCATGTTTAAAAAATGTTTTCTCGTCGGAGAAAACCTGCTATCCCTGTAAATATATCGGAGTCATGTGTCACTTGGTGTACAAGATTTCTATCTGGCACTTAATCGTTGTTGCCTTCTCTGTACTAATCACATCTAGAGGACTAACTGCTACCAGTAGTATGAAGAGAATACGTTGCATATTTTTGTTTTAGGTAAACACACAAATAAGATCAAATCTTCAATTAATTATTATCTAACATGGCATTTTGTCATGTTGAAAGAAGTTTGACTCAACTTGTAGTACTTTTAGTACTCATCCAAATGACCTAAACAAAACTCAAAACTGCGTCTCTTGTCCAGGTATGACCTCAATCAAAAAACAAATGAACGAAGATTTTACTACATGAAATTAAAGACCAAGAAAGTATCTAAAGTTAAATGTAGTTTTCTTCTGTAAAACAATAGCTAGATGTAGACAATTATTCACATCAGGGGCCTTTGCTAAATGGGTAGGGCAAATGACACTAATGTCGATTTGTTGAGAAAAACGCAGCCTTTGATACGAACGAACCAGGTTACGCCTCTCGATGAGTTTTCCGATTTCACACTCTTTCACAGTAGTATATCGTTTTACAATTTAACAACACTACACGGCACTAGTCATGGAAGCTTCAGTTTGAAATTTTTGGTCTAGCGGAATACTCTTTACGTGTATCTATGAGAGCAATAAGTAAGTATTAAAAGCCAGAGTTCTCAGAGTTCAAGATTAAGCGGGCATTACCTAAATATGTAAATCTACATATCTTCATAAGCCCATTATTAGGACTTTTTAATGAAAGGGATATGTAAGTCTTTTGGTTCTATAAACGTTATTTATTAGTCAGGCTTTTTGAAGAGCTTTCGGATTCCATCAAAAATAAGTACTTCTAGTTGGGTTCAAACAACTTTGCCTCAATAGGTCCCGTTCCATTACCCAGTGACCACTTCTCATCCCGTAAGGTAAGCAACCAGTGGATCCGGGTCCTCCATTTCTGGGTCCTGATACTCCTGATTAGACAGGGAGCCAAGAATAATCATTTTCTCTATTTCACGACCAAACCATTATCTGCTGCATGGCACACCAACAAGGTACACAGTACAAGGAGTAGAGTATTCCTCCTTTGACGCAGGAATCTAGTGACTACGACTAGGAGATTATTGATGTTCAACGAAAAGTAAATGGTTCTTGTATGTGCATTTAGGTAACCATAGTGTGTTTTTTTAATAAATTTCTTAACTTCTCTGCATAGCTTTAGGAAAAACCAAGGACAATACGATATATGCTATTATGAGGGAAAATATATAAATTGTAATTTATACAATGCTACATTGTGCAATCTCTTATCCCAAGAGAAAATGGGGGGGTCAAAGTTGTATCACACTTACGTCTCTGCTCATGCTTATGTTATATCACTCTAGTGATTATCAGGATAATTGAGAATTCGCATATATTATTCCAAAACTAAAAGGGTCAGAATTGTTTCGAAAAATTTTATGCAACTATTTTCTATAGGTTTGCATCAGGATTAAGGTTAAGAGTGCCTTTTGTGTGACGTAAGGGAATGGCCCTAATTTATAAATTCCAAGGCCCATTAATGAGAAATGGCCATAGACGGCGCGGCGGCGGCCAACTCGTTTTTTATATTAAAAACATCTTTTATCCATAAGACGTGAAATTGATGGTGGAGGCCTCGTCCTCCATGCGAAAGCGAAGTTTCTATGTTCGCGAGGGCTGCAGATATTAATCTCCCACCCCAAAACTCCATCATTCCTCGCCTTTTCGGCCGGCCAGAACTTTCGGCATGCAGCTCGCAGGGCAGGACCCTACTTGCACATCTGCGTTAGCTTCAAAACACTTTTTCGGCAACTGAATTCAAGAAAAGGGTTTTGCGGAATTATTAGTGGTTATTTGTTGTATTCACTTTCTGCTGCTATCGATAGTCACCTAATATATAGAAAAACTTTGTTTGCTTTAATGTTTCAGTAATTATTTATAGCATAACAACTTAATGGATAGACAACAAACACTTCAAGAAGAAAAATGACTAATTGAAATACGTTAATTAAATAGTCGATGGAGTTGGACGTTACTTGATGGAGATCCTTGATTACACAGTATATACAAGGTATGCTTAGAGGGAATACCACCACATATATTCACCTAATATGACAATTGTTTCGGCATATAATGCCTTTTTCAAACAATGACACTAAATTTAAACTACCTTGGTATTTGTACAAAACAAAAGGATAAAAGGAACACTTAGTAAATGCTGATCCTTTGTTCTGCGATAACCACCGGAAACATTTAAGGAGGATGAGTTTGTTAAATCCGTTTTATCGCCAAGAAGAATTGATAAACTTCTAGTATCGCTAGAAAATTTAATTTACGTCCTTTCTGTTCAACATGTAACATTCTAAAATCGTTGTTGGAAGTGAGGTTTTTGAAGGTCAAGTGATTGGCTTAATATAAACTACAAAGGTTGTGTTTGGTCATATTGTTTTCAGACGCTGTACCGCATTGTCCGATATACACCTTAGGTCACCAGGTTCTTCGTTTTGACTTGTTTTAGGTTTAATGTCTTTGATTAAGATACCTAATATATTTTTGCATTTGAAGGATATGTTGCGGTCTAATTTCTTGGGTTTAAGTGCAGCGTAGATTTTGTTGGATGATTTACCAGCAATGCAGTGATATACTAGACTAACTGCTTCTCTGAATTGTTTCTTTTTTACGGTTGAATCAATTAGAATAGGACATTATCATTAGAAAGGTTAGACAATTGTATAAGCCTATTGTACAGGCTGTCAAGAAGTAAATAATGCACAAGTGAGATGAATAAGTAACGAAAGCCTAAGGCTCTCATGGCATCCTCTACTCAAAAAGGCATTCGTATTCGCTAGACCTATTTGGCCTCATTAGGATTTCTGCATCAGCCAATTTATCCAGAAAAGTTCATTATTATAGACTAGATATATAAATGGTGATTCATTCAAATGATTTTCACCCTACCCAATGTGAGCTCAAGGATATCACAAGCCTGTTATTTGGAACATATCCTGGATCGCATCAGGCACGATGTCCCTACACACATAAAAGGGAATTTTCAGTTCAATAACTCTGATACTCTTGTAAAGATAGACTTACAACAAGAACATCGCTTGTCTCTCCAAGGAAGGTTACTTTATGTGGAAATTGTTGTTAGTTTGAACCAAAAAAATAAAGTTTTGATTTAAATACTCCTTCTAAAGAAATATGTTCCGACCAAAACTATCGTTTCATTCAAAGCTAGAATTTCGATACTCTTCCATCAAATACTTGATAAAGTTTTAATAAAAGAGTCATATTTTCCAACTTAGCATCTCTTTGCTTTGATCAAGAATACCAGTGGCTTCAGAGTTGCGGAGTCTCGATTAAGAATATCATAATCTTGGTTCTGCTTAACCTGCTTTCCAAACTTATTTGACATTTATTTATCTTTGTTCGGTCGAACGTATGATCTATTAAGGGTTGTTTCCGTTTTGGGTTTCGGTCGGTATAGTTTTAGGTAGTTTTCATCTCAGGAATCTCAGAGTCTCTTTCGATGCATGTCGCTAGATCTTCACGGTTGTCAGCGGTTGGCTAATATTTCATAATTTTACCCTTTGAACATTAAATTAATATTTCACCTATCGTGTGCTACAAGCTGCAATATTATCATTGTTCTCTGTCCATGGAAGAACCAATGCGCAGTTCAGTAGTATAGGATTCTTGTATGTGGTATATTCATTGTTTTGTTTTCAAGATTATTATATGCTTGATTTAAGATTTTGGTATTCTTACTTACAAAACCTTCCCAGTTTTGAATGAAAATATTTACTTTACATAATCTTTTATGATATATGATCTGGTATACTTGATTCAAAGCACACAGTCTTCGTCCGAGAATTTATTTTTCTGTGTGTAGTCCACGTCAGCGCTGTTTCGATTTTTTGGATCTCATCAGGTTGACCGGTGTACATTTCGGTATCAGGCTGATATGGAAGCAGTGAACCAACAGAAGTAGCTACTCCGAGAGCTAATACTCCTACCAGCGTTGAGTTACACTAATGGTTCGAGAGCGTCCTTTGGGAAAACAACAGCTGTTTCTGGGCTTTACCCAGGTTCACCTGATGAGATACGAAAGACCGAAACAGCGCTGTCCTGGACTAGAGAAATCGTGCCTGATGCTATTCAGAACATATTCCAAATAAGGATTATGACATCTTCGAGCTCACTTTGGGTAGGGTGAAACTTTTTTCCCACACATTGTCCAGTACAATATTTGTAATACCAGCCGAATCAAATAAAATATTTGACAACTTCGCCAGACTTATTAATAAATTCTTGATCTTGAGTCCAGCCCTGTTCTGTCGCTGCCGGCAAACTTTTTCATTTATCCGAATACGGCTCGAAGCGACACCACTTCCATTGTAATGAAACTAAAATTATGAGGTCATAACTCTGAAAACGGATCGGTAAGGGCTTGCTGCAACCGGGAGAAAAAGAGCGGATATACGGATTTTAAAACGTATGTAAAGTGGTCACAAATACCACTAGCCGAAGCTATATCATTCCGTCGCTTAAGTGTTGAAATAAAACTTTCGCAGTGTTTCAAATTCACGTTTCTGACCCGTTCTTGGTCAGTAGTGTAGAATTGGAGGATGATTTGTAATTCGTATACATATATGGGTGAAGTAAATTGTAATATTTTGTTCTCAATTTGATCACAGAGCTGATCATTATGATTAGTCTACTGACAAAATGTCAACAACGAATGCATAATTCGGATCAAATCCGAATTCTACAGAGACCTTTATTATTTGACAGGATTTAGAGGAACATCATACAATTTAATTAAAACATATTCAACAGGTGGAAGACAACATGCCAGATTAGGCGATGCGAATAGTGACATGTTTTTAAATGAGTATGGGTACCTCAAGGATCCGTCCTTGGTCCACTGCTATATTCACTGTATGTGCTGAATCTAAAATGGGCTGGAATCGGAGTACAGTACTCCTTAGCTTAGCTGATGTTCCTGTCTTAGTTTATAGAGGTGATGTGGAGGAGATATTGAACCTTAATCTCTATGCAAGTTGGCCGCATTATATTGATATAAGATGAACCTCGATAAAACAAAGTTTATAACATTCAAACAAAAAAATAAACGCTTTCAAAATGTAAACATTCGAATTAATAATAATATAGTAGGGAAGGGGTACAGCAGATAACACACTTTGACAATAAATTAAGGTGGTCGGATCATATCGAACATATCTACAAAAAAATAGTGCCAATGATTCCAATAATATATCGATATAAAAATTTCCTTTCGGATAAGACTAAATATAGTGTCTACAATGCTTTCTGCTCTCAGATTTTTGTGACGAGAATATGCTGCAAAAATAGTTTAAACGTAGTTCAGATACTTCAGAATAAGGCTTTAAATGGAAGGATTTTATTTCTGAAGCACGAAAATCCATCCGTTTTGTTTTCGTGTCTTCAGGTTAGGTAATGCTGATTGCTCTTCTAAAGTAAGTACGATGTAAGTACCCAAAGAATTCACTGATACCATGATTTCTCTGTTTGTATATGCCAGCCTTTTTGTTGTGACGTATATGAACCAAATCTAAACTTTCAGCTTCCTTTGAAATTAGAATAGCATTTTGCTTTTTTAGTGATTATGAATAAAAAACTAAATTCTCCACACTTTTATTAATCGTCACTGAATTCGTTTGTATTACTCCAGTGATTACAGCCATAGATTCCTCGTTAATCTCGCCAGCTTCAACTCGCTGAAACTGTTTTCAGTATTATGTCATTTTGATTTCACAGCCAGACACATGCATTTTTTACAGTTTGAACATCTGCGTGCCTATGGGGATGCATAGGCCATGTCCATAATATTTCGCATACAATTCCACTTAAAAGCATTACACAGGAAATTTACAATATTATCGATGCGCAGGGAGCCACGAGTGCACATTCGGGATTCGTAGAATATAATTATATATTCGGCGTTACTACCCCAGTCGACTAATGTCCTTTATCAAAATACGAACAAATAATACAAAACAGTCAACTTAGGATACTAGATAGTTGGTATATTAGGCCAGTGCATTAAGGAAGTTTTATAATGGGACCCCAAAATTTGGGTACCTCTCTATCGAAAGCCTCTCAAATATATACCTGACCCCTGAGTTTGCGCATGCGCAAAGTTCACCGTTTCGCCGCCATTTTGAATTTGTGTGTTTTTCTCAAAACGCTTATATCCAGCCTTCTACTTATCGCACAGCGAGCGAACTAAGATCCTTGGATTTGTCAGGACTTCTACTTTCTGTAGAATCTTCTGAAAAAAAGACTGTCCAATGCTTCAGAAAAAAGTTATTGACGTTCAAAGATCATTTGTGAATCCTCAGGGGACACTCTGTCATCTTCTCGGAACTTCAAAGGGATGAGCCTTTCCTACATAATTGTGACGAGTGATATACATTCTCCAATATATTGCGTCGACTGCAAATTTAATGTAAAGTACCTAGAAGAGAAAAGTGTAGGCCAAGCGGCAGGCGGCCTTTTGAGGGAGAGGGCCAGTCTGGTACACGGACGGCTCACTTACCGGCAAGGCTCTGGCGCTGGGATCTATGGGCCAAAAACAAAGCTCTGTATGCGATATCAGCTTTGTCTTTCAGACTCAGGGCTCTAGAAGGCGGAGCACCATCTGTTCTGATAGCCAGGCAGCATTAAAAGCACTGAGTGCTTGTAGGCTTACGTCAAGGCTCTCCCTGCAGTGTAGAAGGGCCTTGGATGACATTTCGCAGAGCGAGGGTCGGGGAATAATTTCCTGAGTCCTAAACTGGATGGGGGGCTGGCAGGAGGTGCCATTAAAAGAAAAACAGATGTGTGGCTGCAAAATCAGTATCTTATGAGATGGAGCAGAATCTCTGGACAGCTTTGTCAAGAGAACTGATATTAGGACCTCTGGCTAAGGTGGGGCAGTTCTGTCTCTCACTGGGCGGGAGCTGGCTAATGTTACTTATCGGCCTGCTATCAGGCCATAACATCTTCAAACGTCACTTGTATATGATGGGGGTGGCAGGCGACCCAACGTGTACACGCTGTGGCGGCAAGGAAGAGTCCTCGGCACATATTATATGTCGCTGTGAAGCCTTTGCCTATCACAGGTGGACCATATTGGGTTCAAGGGTTCTTGATCCTGAGGATATAAGGTGGGCAGGACCCAAGGCTATCCTTTTTGCGATGAAGGCTGGATGTGGGAACAGGTTAAGGAGAGGTGCATAGAGGCCCGTTTTTAGGCCTATGCACTGGTGGTTCTGGTCACCAGAAAGCCTCTCTCCCTCTTTCATTTATTCGTTCATTCAGACTCTAGATACGGATTTTATAATAATTAAACATCATACATGTACCACAGCATAATAAACAACCAGCACAATAACTCGGGTTGGCGGTAATTACACGCGCATCTCCCCTTCTGGATGATTTTTTGCAGGGATTCTAACGATACTTCGATACTTCTGCACTAACATCGAGTATTTTTGTCATCGATACTTTTGAGGCATTCCAAGCTAGTATCGATACTCTTGTACCGGTATCGAAAATAATTGTATAATTATTGAGGGGTGTAATCAGTTGCACGAAAAGCTCTGTACGAACCAAACGCGCCTATTTGGCTAAAGAGTATCGAGCTGGTACCGGTATCGGTATTTTCATTTTCGCATCTCTACCCAAACTTCATAGCCATAAAATCATCCATAAATCCTCCCAAGGTCAAATTTTGTGGGAACCATTTCTATATAGGAAATCCTCAGAGATATTATGCTGGTTGTTTACTATGCTATGCATGTAGTGTCAGGCGCGAGATATACGAACATTTGTTAACCGAGGCTACTTCACTGATAAAAGGAACACAAAAATGTTAATTAGCTTAAAGTAAAACAAACAATAATTTTTTAATATACTATTGGTTTTGTTATAAATATGCTCTGCCGTTGTTCTCCAATTACTAAATACAAACTTTGTTAAACAACATTATTTATCTCCCGGTAAAATTCGGAAATATACCTAATAATGTTTGTAAAGTGGCCGACATAGCCTAGGCTGTTAAATATGGTAGAATCTAGTATTTTACCTAATATGAATTGAGAATCAACTAATCTGGACCGGGTCTCCAAATCTGGTCGTCAGGTGCGACCAAAGTACGTCTGTGGTAGCTTTGTGGTGGAATTGTCAAACCTTGTACTGATTTGATTCTATTTGCAGTACAAATATATCTAAATAATGGTTGCTGGTGCTAGTAGTGTAAAAACGATGTATTATGTATAATAAAACTGAAGAATCATATATTTATAGAACAGATGATACAGTTACGTAATAATTCATACACATATTTAAAAGAAGTTTTAATACCGATCCAAACTCTGTGGTATAAATTATACCTACAGTTTTAATTTACATTTTGAAGTGTAATTTGGTTTTTTTGAAACCACTGCTCAAAGTGGTATAGAGTCCATACATCATGGAATCATTATACTGCTCGCACTTATTAAGGTAACGACTTTTGCATCGCACGTATGCGAAATATATACTAATTCAAATTTTTGTACGTATTCTCTAATTTATTGTTTGGATAGTATGGTTGCATTATACGAGTAACTGCGGTGGAATATACCCATAGGTATGCTGTGTTCTCGTATTCTCATAATATATCTATGCCTCACTCCTGTACCATGCTCAACATGGTTTAATGTAATATTTTCTCTCAAATAGTCACTTTAATGTACTAGGTATTTTATAAATGAACGCTAAATAATCCTATACGACTAATACATGCATAATCGCATACCTTACTAACATTACTGGGGTATCAGACCGAATGTAATTACAACCAAATTCGGACGAACCTACGAACACTAATATTTCGAAAAGGTAGTAGATTAAACGCGGAATTCGCAGTGTTTTAAATTTAATTTCCTGGCAAAATTATCATTTTAAACGTGTGTATCCGTGGACGTGCAAAACGCAGGAACGTAAAATAACGATTGCCGGCCGATAAAATAAACAATTTCAAAAACCACAGCAAACACAATAATGGCGACAGTACGTTAGCGTTTTCAACAACGTGTACACAGCCCGGTCTCGTCATAAATTTCAACCGCGGTGAACAGTTTCCTGGACAAGAAAAAAGCTTCGCAAATATTCGGAATGTAACTGTAAACTACCGGGAGTGAATCGACCAAAACGGTGTCTGCCATTTTTTTAGACCTACTCGTACAGTTTGGTAGCCCTCAGGTATGATTATTCGGGATATAGACAGACTGTAGTCTATAGAGCCTGACGCTGTTGTACTGAGTTATTTATCCTGTGGCTATAAGGGCACGATTGTTGATTTTTTTAGTATTTTTAAAAAGTGGTTACCTTATTTGCAACCTTCGTCTACACCAGTGGTTCTTAACCTTTTGATGATTAGGGATCGTTTGACAAAATTTCTGTCTTTCCACGGACCACCACAACGGTTTGAAAATTTTTATGGATGAAGGATGAGTCTAGCTTTCAGTTAAATGCGCTTTCAATTGCCCAAGGTCAACAACTTCAGTTTTTAACACGCTTTTATTAGTTTCACCTGTATGTGTGTTTGTGAGCTTGTAACATCGCATGCAAAAGTTGACTCACTCGTGTTAGTCCATCTCTACAGAATTATTCACGTTATCCGACATGGAGCATTATGGCTAAAGTATTTGATAAAAAAGAAAATAATACTTTCTGATGGATAGAGACCCATAAAGCCTACATTCTAAAAATATTTTTATGTTATACAGGGTGTCCCAAAAACACGAAATGGATCAAAGTTATTTTTTTTTAATGGAACACTCCGTATATTATTACATATTCAGATTCTTTGGTGAATTCCAGTGTGACTTTATGTATCATATATGGGACATCAAGCATACCGTTTAGATGTAAATCACCATTTTCGGTATAAGACGATATCAGGAAAAAATTGATTATCGCAGAGATTATAAAATATGGAAGGCTGTGACTTTGCCATATTACTAAGCATAAAATCAGTCAGCTTTGACGGGACAGTCAAATTTAAATTACGTTTATGCTTGGAGAAATCGGTCGATTAATTAAGGAAACTTTGATCAGCGATAACTTGAATTTATTATTATTTTCTTTTTTATCAAATAATTTAGCCATAATGCTCCGTGTCGGATAACGTGAATAACCCTGTATATTCACAAACATTCGTTACATTACTTCTAACGAAACATCCACTAATTTGGCAGAGCTGCTTATCTCAGATAAATATGCTTTCCCATGCTCTTAGAAAGATAGTTGTTGAATTTAGTCGGGCGCCTCATAGTGACTGCGCCATCTGTTGTCTTAAACTTTAACGTATCGTGTGTCGAACTTGCGTCGTGTTTAGCCACCTACAACTGACGGGGCGGAACTTTGGCGCCACCTTTTGTTAATATTACACAAAAACGTAGCGACGAGAGCTTAAAAAGCCTGACATCCAACTGTTTGGGAGTTTATATTTTTGCGAAATGTATTCAGAAAAGTCGACAGACTTAATTACGTTTATGGTAATGGTAATGATTGTGCTATGAACATTGATCAATGCATACACTTTAAAGACAGTATAGAAAACACGCTTTAATGGTAGAATTAACTGAAAAGTAAAAAATAAGTACAGTTTAAAAAACTAAAAAACACGCTTTTAAAAAACATCGAACCAAAAAGTAAAAAATAGTTTTTAAAATAAGTTTAAACAATAATGAACAAAAAATACTAGTATTATTGAAAAAACAGAAACTTTACCCAACTAAAGAACTATCCAATGAATCTAAATTACTAAATGTCATCAGTTATATGAGAGATACCTGGTCAAAAATTAACCTTGATATTAAAACAGAATTTACTCATAAAACTTTTACACCCAAATTATTCAACAAGCTTCCGACAAAATTAAAATTGATATAAAAATTTCGCTTATTTAAAAAAGAAATTAAAACATTTATACAAAACAATCAAGAAAAATTTAACATTTAAATTTTCACCGATTTCAGTATATTTTTCTGAAGCACTACTTCTTGGCCGTTTCGTTCACTAGTGCCTTAAAGGTTAGCAGGTGTAGTTGATATGTATTAGTAATTTCGTTTCTGTATTTTAATTTAAGTTACATACTTGATATTGATATTCTGTACATGATATGTGGGATTGAAAAATACACTATTACTAAATAGACTTTCAAGCCTAATGTGATAGCTGTATTTGTTCAATCCCCACTTGATTTACATAATGTTTATATAATATTGATTTACACATATTATTACATGCCATTATTTTGTAGAGAACATTATTCTAAATTTTGAATGTATTGTAATGAACAATGTAAAATAAATAAATAATAATAAAATAATAAATTGTGAAAAAAGCGTGGGCGCCACATTATTCATAAATCCGACGCTTGTTTAATAATCATACTTCTATTTTTTGTTCATTATTATTTAAGTTTATTTTAAGAACTATTTTTTACTTTTTAGTTTGATGTTCTCTAATAGCGTATTTTTTTAGCTTTTTAAACTACAGTTATTTACAAAAAAATCTTACTTTAGGGATAAATATTACAGAAATAGTTTCAATACGATTTTTGTGACTGCATACTTCTTGCTAGCCTCTGAATCCTTGGTTTAGTGCTTCTTAAAGCCAAATGCATATCGGCTCTGGCACCTAACCTAACCAATTTCATTGCGATAAGAATTCAAAATGTTGCCTGCTATTGGCCAAACGGTGATATAAGCGATTTTCAAATTCCTGACGGACAGTTGCAAAAACAGTGGAAGCTTATGGTGCGCAAAGTCAATGTGTTCGGCAAACTGCTGTTCCGTTTAACGCCAGACATCCGGGAAAGATAACTTCGCTTAGATATGTTTTAGACCTTGTTACGAAATTTACTCTAACTGGATCTGTTGGAACTAAAAAGCCGCTCAAGTCGAAGTTTTGGGTCATTTACGTATAAATCATAATACTTCATTACGCATAATTGTGGATTTGACTGACAATCAATAAGACTCTATCACACAGTTACTAAACTTCATAAATATCATCCATTTAAAATGAAAATAGTGCAAGAATTAGCCGAAGACGATTTCGACCGGCGAGTTGAGTTTTGTGAATAAATGACCAAAGCGGTTAATGGTAATACCAATTATGTAAAGCAGGAGTCGCAACATTCTCACCATGTTCTTCCGGTTTGGCAATTGCTGGACCAGGACGACGGGTTTCCAGATAAATGGATTGTGCGAAAAGGGCCTATAGAACGGTCTGCTAGATCTCCTGGTTTGACGCCATCAGAGTTTTTTCTATGGGGCCATTCAAAATGTATTGTGACTAGTCTCCAACCTGAAAGTTTGGGTGACCTCCATCAACGCATCGTTGAAAGCAGCCATGATATCCCACATGTTTTTGCAACTGTCTGTCAGGATTTTAAGCATCACCTATATTACTGTTTGAGCAGTAACGCGCAACATTTTGAATACTACTTGCAATAAATAATCATATTTTCGTGTGCTTTGTTTCCTATTTGAATAAATTAGGATACTTAAAAGTTTTTCTATTTTCTTGAAAACGAAACGAACGATTTTATATATTTAAGCGGCAGAATGAAAGACTTCGAAAAATATTTCAAACGAGATATTACTCGATATCCTTTGTGATTTGAAATCTTTAAGGGCATGACCCTGGGGGGCAGAAGGTACAAGGGAATGAAGTAGTCTTTGGTTAAAAAGTTGTCCCCCTTTAACAAATCTTTTAAGGTATCTTGTCGTTTTTTTAATCAGTGGTTTTCGATAAATCCGTAGTGGGAAGCATTTAAATGAACACCCTGTATAAAAAAACCAATACTGACCAGATATGCAGGATCATAGTAGGCGAGCAGTTCCGGGAACACCAACAAATCGTAATCCATGGCCAACTAGATGCTGCGCACCGTGTTTTCACAAAACAACAAAATACGCACAACGTCCCGACCTCGCGCACTATTTACCGGACGCCAAGGGACGCGGGACGGTGTCCTACAGGCACGACGGGTTGTTGGGAACTGAGATTAGCTAGTTTTTTGGTCGGCGTTGGACGGACATGTTTGTTTATATTAAAGCGTCTGAAGTAAAGCATAACCCAAGTTTAACGGCATGGCAGCGCGTTGAGGTTTCATGATTTCATGTGCGAGTCGAACTGAAATGAAAACAGTGGCGGGGGACTGAATCTTAATTTACATGCACACGATTTCCAACATAGAAAATTCATAATGATTTTATCGTATAATCTAAAAATGTAGGTATCCATTAGCAGCAATCCTATCTTTCCGTACGAATCTGCAGAATTTGTATCTTCACAGTTGGTACCTATGCCGAGGTGCAATCAAGTTAAGTCAATTGGGTTTGTAGATATGTGATGTTAGGTTGTTTTAAATCAAACCAAGTCCATCCAATACTCCGCTTTCCGATATTTACCAGTTAAGAATATCTGTTAGGTACATGGTTGAATAGGCAACCGGTGGAGGATATATTTCGTGATGGATGATGATTTGATGATCCAAGTATGTTTTACTGTATTTGTGTTCCTCAAAGTTAAACCAAGTCTGTCCCTAGAAGAAATAGTTACGTGAATACAATGAGTTCTAGTCAGCCGTGGAGCAATAACTTCACTCAGCGATTTAAATGCATTACTTGGCATTCGTAAACCATTAAAATGTTTTTTGTGTCAGCTAGGTTCATCTCCTGCAACATACTATGGTACGCCCCTTGCTTCTTTTTGTTTTTAATAATGTCTAGAGCAGAACATTTTCGCTTTCTTCCTCTTTTCTCTATTTTCATCTATAAGAGGGATAAAAGTGATATATTTATTGAATATACGTATTGCGCTTGCTGAATTACCATTTTCAAACATAAAATTATGGAAATTGTCAGCTGTCTAATTACATACGATATCGGATAAGAATCTCAAATATTTTCAACTCGATCGTCGTATAAAAGTTAAAATTATCATACATAGATTTGATGCCGATTCATTTTGAGTATTTCAGCCAATAGGAACAGCTTCATACCACCGTATCGTCGGAAATCATCTGCATGTGAATTGAGCTTTAAACATGTTTATATAGCATATAAAAGAAATGACGTGCAGAATGGTAGGAAATGCTTGTCTTAATACATACAGAATCAAACTTAATTTCTTAAATTACTTCTCATTTTGGATTTTTCAGCGATACGCGTAAAACATCAGAACTAAAATTCGGTTGATTAACGTCACTGTTATTTCAGGTACTAAATTTATTTTTTTGTGCAGACATATTAGAAAACGATACAGGGTGAGCCATCATTTCTTTACTTTAACTGAGCAGTGAGGCGCGCATACTTGGCATGTTTTCTAAGGCGTTCAACACATAAAATGGACAAATAGCTGTACTAGGAGTAGGTAATAATATCTGATGATAAATAATTAAATAGAATTAATTTTAGTCAAACAAAATATAACTAACTCCATAAATAAATAATCTTAGAAATGTGGTGTGTTTGCTTAGTTAAGTAAACCTTTATAGAGCAAACGCAGGTAGAATTCGTATAATAATTAGTAGTGGCACAGTAAAAAGGTTGAACTATCAAGCTAAAGAAAATAATAGTACGGACATCATCATAGAAAAAATAAAAAAGGAGAATAATGGAAAAATGTAATAGAAAACTAATTAAAGGAAAATTGAATGACCTTTTGAGAAACTAAACAATCCATCTCTTTTGAACAAGTCTTCTGACATGTTAATAAAAAAAAGTGAACAGATTAAACAAGCTAATTCTGCTCACTATTTTATACTCGCGCAGCTTGCAAGGCTATCCATTCAGACATGTTCAGAATGTTGACAAGGCACGTAAAGAATTTTCAATCAGCTAATTACTATAGCTTATGACTATTTAAGTATCAGAACTTTTTAGTTTTTTTAAGTAGTGTATTTAACACTTCCTTAAGTAGTGTATTTAATACTTGAGAATCCAATTATTTACCCTTATATGAGCTTTTCGCTGAGACAATATGCTAATGCTTCCTTAGCATTATTAGACAGCTTATAATATTTTCTTTCTGCCCACCTTGCTTTGCTAACTTCAACAACATCAGAATATTCTTACTGATCCCTAATCGGTTCTTATTCGCAAGTATGTGAGAAGGTCTTAGTATTGTACAGAAACAGCAAACAAATGAAAATAACATTGATTTGTTTTACTATAATTGTATTGCTACATTACCTAATACTGTATTTATGTAGATACACCTATATGCTATTTTCGTCTATAAAACAAGAGCAGAGTAGCTAGTTACTATGGTACCCGTGATATACTGCAAATTATAAAATCATATGTTTGCAATTCTTATCACATAATCAATTCAAAAAAGAAAGCCGCCTTGGAAAATATCCAGTCGTATGGAAGCCCTGTTACATCGCTGCCTCTAAATTTGAAGTATTTAGGATTACAAAGTACTTATATAAGTGCAAATCATTTTGTGCAAATGTTCTATAACAAACTGTCCGAGCACGTCAGGAATTTGGGAAGGAAACCTTTTTGTATACCAGTTACAAATTATTTATTAAGCACAGCATTTTATAGTTTCCAGGAATATTTTGGCAATGTGGGTATATAATGTGTATATTTATGTGTGTGGTGGTGTAACTTTAATTCATTTGAATGTATTTATTAATCCTTAACCCCACTCTTTAATAATTCAATGCAAGTATGTTTTATTATATTAAATATGGCGACTGTAAAAACTTATATTTACGAGCAGAAATAAATTCAGTATTCAGTAAATACTGTTTAATAATAATAGATAATGTGTTTCTGTCATTATAAAGCTAACCACTACTGAAGGCATGCAAGCAAAATAACCGTTTGTAGCTTGCATTTTATTAGGAACGCCCAACATTTTATTGAGGAACAAACAGGCAAACTAAATAGAAAAGGATGAAATATACTTTAAAAAACATACCTAAAGGTCCTGCAACTGACTACCACATTGTTTGCTTGTTTAGTATAGAGATATTCATACAAAAACAAACAATTTGTTTCAGTTACCGTACAACTGGATCCAACATTAACGATACGCAAACTAAAGGTAACAGCCATTAGTAGGGAAGCTGCATCCAAACTGTCATTAACGAATGCAGACTCGCAAACCAAATCCTATTGAATATCCACACAACTGTTACTCTAAAATACAAACTTGCTGCTTCCATCATCTACCAAAGGCGTAGCAGGTTTAAATGGTGAAGGATACCCCTTTATTCCGCTTTTATAGCCCATCAATAGAAAACCACTTATGGTAAAAGATAAACCTTTTGCAGACGATCCGTTGTAGCCTTTGCCTAAGTACAAAACATGTCATTTCAACAAAAATTGGAATAAGTCATACTGTTCGTCGGTTGAGCCGAAAAGGTGCGTTGGTAGGTTCTGGTAGAAAAATAGCAATTTTACGAAACTAGAACTACCTGCTTTTTGATCATTTACTCTTCAAATTCAACTAACGCAGAAGTATCCTCTTTTCATTGAATATTTCAAGCCTTTGCCGACGTATACCAGAGCCACCAGTGCATAGTCCAACAAACGGACCCTTATGTACCTCTCCTTATCATAGTTCCCAAGTCCAGCCCTCATCGCAAAGGTGAGGATGGATTTGGGTCCTGCCCATCTTATGTCCTCAGGTTCAAGAACCCTTGAACCAGTATGGTCTGCCTGTGATACCCAAAGGCTTCACAGGGACATAGAAAGTGTGCCGAGGACTCTTCCTCCTCGCTACAGCGTCAGATTACTTGCCACCCCCATCACATACAAGTGGTGTTTTAAGGTCCTATGACCGGGAAGCAATCCGACAAGTAACAATAGCCGGCTTCTGTACAGTGGAAGACAGAACCCACGTTGGCCAGAAGTCCTAAAATAAGTTCTCTAGGTTGACGGAGATTTCCAGAGATTCCTCCCTAACTCATAAGAGATAGCAAGCAACTGTACCTCTGCTTTTTTTTCTAATAGTACCAGACGCCAGTGTCACAGGGAACCAGGAAATTACTCTTCGACCCTCGCCTTGCAAGCGCGTCCGCCATTTCATTGCCTCAAACTCTATGGCTTGACGTCCACATAAGTGACACCTGATGAGTTTCCGAAATGTCGAGACGTGATGTAAACCTACAAGCACTTAATGCTTTTAATGATGCCTGGTGTCGAAGCAATAGGTAGGAAAAGTTATATCACTCCTCATAATATGTAGGATGCAGTTCCGAGAGAGTGGCAAAGCGTCCCCTACCAGGATTCACAAAGGATCAACTTCCTTGACTCCACAATCGGAAGACAGACGTCATTGCCTCCCCTTGAACTACCAAGGCGAATAGAGGGAGATTCGGCAGTGCTTCTGGTGCGCTCAGCGGAGTCCCGCGTATTGCTCTCGTTATACCAACACAAGCCAAGCATTGAATATTACTTAGCTTTACTTTGATCGTTTCCATCCTTACACATGACCACCACGCTAGGGATTCATACTATACGGACGGCCTTGTAGTATAGAGCTAGAACATCATCTTGTGTGTCAAGCCCCAATTCGCTCAACAACCGTTCTTCCTGCTTGAGAAGCTATCCCATCAGGTTAATTCAGTAAATAAATGCTGCTTATCGTTCGTATGAAATAGCCCTTATAATTGGATTCGAGGCTATCGTGCCTTAACCTGTGTACCATGATTTAAACATTTCTTGAGTTACCTTTTGTAGGATAAGGTAATTCAAACAAGAACTCCTTATTTTTCTATGTGCGGCGTCTCGGCTTATATTAAGTTACCCTCAGGCATCAGAAAATATCAAGGTTTTCATCATTGGTACGAAAAAATTATAAGAATTTGGCTATATAAAACATAACTTGATTAGTGAAACATCACTTGCAACGGTATTAAGGTATAACGTTACAAAACGCATACAATTAAAATTAATTAAAAACAAAACTGCCCGTGTGGGGGCGGGTTAGAATATCTCCCATCGTATATCCTGCGTGTCGTAAGAGGCGACTAAAAGGAACCGAACTACTGTCAGTATAAGCAGTAACCTCTTCTCAACCAACAGCTTTGGATGGACGAGTTGAGAAGAGTCAGGACACCTGTAGATACCATCTGGTCAACGGCATGAGGATGCAGAAAGCAAATGGGAAACTACTGCATTAAAGGTCTTAAAGATATCCCAAGAGAAACTCGTAAAATGAGTAAATGCGTTTTACGAGTTCACAACATGTCTGTTAAGACGTTGTGACTATGATGATGATGAAAAACTAAACAAAGAGGAAGAGAATGCAGTCATCAATGTGCCTACACACCAAAGATGGGTACGTGGATGAGTTGTTAGAAGATATCTTCTTCTATATCTTTGGTGTGTGGGCACATTGCTGATTGCATTCTGTTTGTTTTGTTTTTAATTCACTATATTGTTTGTGAAAAACCAGGCCAGAAGTAAACCTATGGACATCGGGGAGGGGGGTAGTTTAAAATTTTTGTTATAAATATAATAGCTGATGATGTCTCTTTACCTGGACGAAACGTCCTAGGAAAGTCAAATTTGTGTTTTATTTCACATTTCAACTACAGAAAGGAATAACCAAGAAACAACTAGTAAGTTATATTTTTAAACCGTTGGTAGTATTTCTCTAATGCAGTTGTATTTTATTTAGTCAAAGTCTTATAATTATTTTCGTATCAACGATGAAAACTTCAATTTTCTGTTGGCTGAGGATGACCTAATATAAGTCGAAACATCGTACATAGAAAAATAAGGATTTTGTTTGAATGACCTTATCCCACAAAAACTAACTCAAGTTGATCACAGTAGGTCAAAATCTTTTGCAAACTCAAAGGTTTCTGTACGCCAATGCTCCCATAACGTCTAGTCACCGAACAATAAACTGTTGCGCGGTATTGGCAAAATTCTAAGCATTCAGGAAGCAATTAGATTAAGCTACGCCAGACACAAGAAAAGCGGGAGATGGAATGGAAACATGTTTTCTATTCTGGTGGTGTATATACTTCATTTAACACCAGTATTGCGTTGTTCTAAGAAGTGTGCTGTTTGTTAATGTTGGATTACTATAGCTAACAGATGACTCCGTATTTGTTTGGGTTATTGGAAAGTTGCACTGGAGTTCCATGCTTTATCGCTTGTTTGCAGGTTCATAAGTTGAATGCTAGTATATTTAGCGCTGAATAATGATTAGACCCAGTAGTAGTATACAGGGTATTTGGTAAACATGCGGCAAAATTTTAAAGAGTAGAACTTTGAACTACCTCAGGGATGTTTTGTTCTTTGACGATATTTGAAAAACCGCTTCAATTTAAAGATGCAAAAAAGAATTTACAAGGGCTACATGGCAAACTGCTTAGTGTAGAATAGATATTCAAAATGATTTCCACCAGCTTGGACCCACGCATGCAATCTACTCATGAGTGATTATCGAATACCTCCAAACACACCAGGTTCGTTTTGGATGGAGTTATATCCTGCAGCTATCTGATTTCGAAAGTGGTTTAAACTTTCCACTGGAGGAGCGTTAACTAGTTACTTTAAATAAGCCCACAAGAAAGTCTAGTCTAGTTTTTTAAGTCCGGCGATCGCGCTGGCCATTTGTCTGGTCCACCTCGACCAATCCAGCGACCTTCTTATGTGGTTGTTAAATATTCACGAGCAATCAAACGTTGCAAGTCTTGTTGCTAATGGTACATCATCTAGCAAGTCAGGAAGAGTTTTTTATGAAAGGTAGCAATATTCATTAATAATTTCAAGAAATATCGTAAATAGTACTCATATATTTTTGTTTATCCTATATCTTTGAAATAAAGTTGTTTTCCCAAAAATCATCCGAGAATAGAATATTCTTTTAATAGTTCAAGCCATCATCCTTCAAGTGTTTGACGCATGTATGTACACATAAAGGGTGTCCAGTTAGTGTGTAATTCTTCGATATCTCGCAAGGTATACCCGATAGAAGAAAATTTCAAATACAAAAGTTATTTAGTTACTTAAGACGCATATTCTAAAAATATTCCGAAATATACAGAGTGTTGCGGGAAGGTAGGATAGTGACCAACTTCAATTTTTTATATGGAACTACAACTTTTTTTAAATTCTTTTAGTTACCATCGTTGATCTCTATTTAACCCTGAGATATTTTTGGGATAGGTTGCGACGTTGCCATGTTATAATTTATTTTCTATTAATTTCCCGATTTGCAAGGTCGCAAGTAATACGTCCAAATTGATATATTCCTTTAACTTTTTTTAATAATATTATGCAGCGAGTTACTTGAATATTAAGTAGACATTAGTTTGGATGTTACCAGCAAGTTGTATCTGCAGAGTGTTTTTGGCAGAATTCTAAATTACAGCAACTTGAAGGTCATTTTACTTTGTTTTTTTTAATGTAATACCCTGTATTTTTTATTTTAAGTCGAAATATCTACTAATACCCTATCTCCCGTTGTAATATTTTTTCTCGCGTTTGCGGCGTTGCCAAGTTATAAATTATTTTTCCAAATTTTCAAACAAATATCCCCGATTTTCATTTATTTTAAATAGAATCCTCTACTTATTTTTGCGCATATCAAGTTTGGTATGATATCACAATTTCAAAATTTTTGTTTTTAATAATTACTGAGATACGGCAACACCGCTTTTTCAGTAAACGGTACCAGAACGCTCTAATATTTCCAAAACCGCCACAGCTGGAGACGTGAAATTCAATACTTGGGGGTTTTTGAACATACAGAATTTAAAAACGCTAACAGCAGTGTTGTCAGATTTACCATTTTTACGTAATAATTTCGAATGGAATGCCCTATTTATGAAGTCTACCGTAAAAGTGGTAGATCTGACAACATTGGTGTTAGCGTTTTTGAATTCTGTATGTTCAAAAACCCCCAAGTATTGAATTTCACCTCTCCAGCTGTGGTGGTTTTGGAAAAATTTAAGCGTTCCGGTACCGTTTACTGAAAAAGCGGTGTTGCCGTATCTCAGTAATTAATAGAAACAAAATTTTGAAATTGTGAGATCATACTAAATCTGACATGCGCAATTAATTGCAATAAAAATAGGTAGAGGGTTCTATTCAAAATAAATTAAAATCGGGGATAGCTGTTTAAAAATTTAGAAAAGTAATTTATAACTTGGCAACGCCGCAAACGCGACCAAAAAGATTACAACGCGAGATAGGGTATTAGTAGATATTTCGATCTAAAATAAAAAATATAGGGTGTTACATTTAAAAAAACAAAGTAAAATGACCTTCAACTTGCCGTAATTTAAAATTCTGCCAAAAACACCCTGTAGATACAAATTGCTGGTGACATCAAAACTAATGTTTACTTAATATTCAAGTAACTCGCTGCATAATATTATTAAGAAAAGTTAAAGCGATATATCAATTTGGACGTATTACTTGCGACCTTGCAAATCCGGAAATTAATAGAAAATAAATTATAACTTGGCAACGTCACAATCTATGACAAAAATATTTTAGGGTTAAATCGAGATCAAAGACGGAAACTAAAGGAATTAAAAAAAGATAGTTCCATATAAAAAAATGAATTTGGTCACTATCCTACTTTCCCGCAACACCCTGTATATTTCAAAATATTTTTAGAATATGCGTCTTAAGTAACCAAATAACTTTTGTATTCGACATTTTCTTCTGTCGAGTACACTTTGCGAGATATCGAAGAATTACCCACTAACTGGACACCCTGTATAAGTTTTTAAGATGTTATTCTTTCCAAATGTTTTATATCAAGCTACTGGAAGAACCAGTGGTTTGCTGTTGCCACAGTTTTAGCATAGAATATGTAGATATTTCAATCATGAGCTTTTTAGTCACAGGATTTCTTTTTATATTATCCAAGTAATGCATTTTCCCTTCCTTCGATAAAAGTACTATTATTTATTCGTTTGACTGAGCTTACTCATTATGAACAATACTAAAAGGGAAAAAGGAGTGAATCAGGAGAATAGCTGTGTGAAGGCCTAACACTCCGGTAGGGCATTCTAAAGCTTAGAAGTTGTCCAAAAGTATACATGTGGAAAACGCTCAATAAGGTGTTAATTCAACCAGTTACAGATGATGCTTGGATTATTATTTTCTTATCCTAGACTGCAGATACACATATCTCCCTTGTGTGCGGCTCTGAGCCTAAGGGAGGCATTGTATTGGTTCTTGTGGCGAATTCTATAGCGAAATAGAGCTGTAGAATAGATAATATAAACCTGACAATTTGAACACATTATATTCAGTCACTATGTCGATTTTAACCGCCAGAAAGCCGATGAATGATAACTTCAGAGGGTTGTTAGTTAAGTGTTACAAACGTTCGATTGAAACCTACTTCCACTTAGTAAAACTGCTTTTCGTACATATTATATACTTTTGTAGATCTGAGAACCCATTCAATGAAGGATCTAGCATATCGTCGGGAATTGGGTAATGTCACATGCTTGTTTATTTGAGGTGAAAAAAGCTCTACATTCAGATGAGAAGATAGAGCTACAAAAATGAAGGAATAGTGAAGCGAGAACTGTATCTACTAACTGGCATTCTGTGGATCCTACATACGCCCACATAGATCATGGACAATCCCATAGTATCTGACGGTGGAGGTCAATGGTGGGAGGAAATAAATAAGGTGAAACTCTCAACAATAGACATTGACGCTATTTACAAATATGCTGCAGAATTTCAAACACCCGTTGCGAAAATAAAGTCCATTGTAAAATAACTAGAAATCGTAGTCCTATTCGCAATAGAGGAAAAAGTAGAAAGTAGAAATGGGGGGACGGTAGCCCAAAAGATACGTAATTCGACTAATTAGCGTCACCAGGATCAAATAAATAATATATCCACCTACGCAGAGGAGGACACATACCATAACACTGGATTCCTATATAACCTGGAGGAGAATCAACCATAAACTACGAAAATACGAACCAACCAGCACATTGTAGCTTCTGCCCAAACCAGTTATTATTCCGTCATCATACTATTAATTTGAGCCTGAATTAATTGTGCTAAGCCTACTGTTCTCCTTGGATTTTTCGTACTGTTCTAATTTTTTTCTTGTCTCTTGTTCATTATCATGATCTTCTATTATTGCTGTAATACTTGATTCAGCATCACTACGTTCATCTATACCTACTCCTTGTACCTCGCATAAATATATGTATGGGTATGCTTTCTAGTGCCTGACTGCATATATTTGACTCCTGTCACCTGACTGGATCAAAAACTTCGCGTTGTTCCGTCTCTGAGCCCATTCATTATTAGATTGGCAGCAATGCCATAAATGTGCTCCAGGAAACAGTCATATGTATATAGTTGATTAATATTTAACAAAAACCTATAAAAAGTGAAACGGTCGCTCTCCAAACTACGTTGACGCTAGTAAAATTACACATTCTGTTTTTACACCGACGCTTATATTACGTTTTTACTGCCCCGCTACACATGTCATTCACCGTAATGAGTATACGTCGGCAGAGAGAAAGATGTGATTTTACAACCGTAAACGTGGACTTCCTTTGAACGTGCGTGACTTTAGTGCTTTGCCTTTGCCGACCTACCTCAATGTACAGCACGCTTCGTAAATCGTCGGACATGTTCTCCTAAGTATAGCCCTTTCCTTACATTATTGCCGACTATATGTCGAATAAGTACCGCAATCCTATTTTCTGACAAATATAAAGGGTGATTCAATCAGGGTTTCCACATTAAAATGATAAAAAAAGTCGAAAGAATAGAAAAGGATAGACACTTTCATTTGCCATTTTAGGTTAGTGTATTACAATTAGGTATGGAAGATGATGTCATCCAAATGACCCCCACGACTCATGTGGCATGACGTAATTCGTTTATTGGAATTTCCTAACACTTTTTGACACAATTCAGGTTCTATGCCGGCTATTTCGCGTCTAATCTCCTGTTTCAGCTCTGGAATAGTGTTTGATTTATTTTAATACACTCTGCTTTTTATATACCCCCAAAGAAAAAAATCTAGGGCAGTAAGATCACATGATTGCGGTGGCCAATTGATATCGCCGTTACGTGAGATAATCGGACCTGGAAACTTGCCGCGCAGCAATTGCATCGTTTCTCTGGATGTGTGACAAGTGGCGCCATCCTGTTGGAACCAAAAATCTTCAACGTTCATACCTTCCAACTGCTCCCAGAAAGAAATCAGATATCAGATATCATGTTTCGATAGCGAACCGTAACAGCGTTCTCCAAATTATCCTCGAAAAAAAGGGCCAATGATTCCTCCGCACCAAAAGACGCACCAAACAGTCACTTTTTGAGGATGCATTGCTTTTTAAACAATCTCTCTTGGATTCTCTAATCCTCAAATATGAGCATTGTGTTTGTTTACAAAGCCACCAACGTGAAAATGTGCCTCATCGCTAAATGTGATTTCCGTTGCAAAATGAAACTCCTTGTTCTCGTATCCATTCTGCAAACACGCGGCGCTGTTGATGACCTCGAGGTTTCAACTCCTGAGTTATTTGGACTTTATATGGGTGTAGATGCAAGTCTTTTGTTAAAATTCGCTGTGTGGTTGAATACGTAAGGCCCACCTGCTGCGATCGATGACGAATCGATGTCTTTGGATCTTCGGCTACACTTTCGCGAACAATGGCAATAGTTTGATCTGACCGACCTGCACGAGCACGTTGAGGGACTTTGAGGTTAGTTACAGATCCAGGTTGCTCGAGTTTTTGAGCCACATTCCAAATTGTCCTCTCAGAAGGTCAATTTTGCGCTCCAATAAATTCACGTATAGCCCGAAATGCATTTTTCATTGATCGACTATTTTTATAATAGGCTTGCACCATTTTTGCGCGTTGTTCAGTCGTATATTGCTTCATGAGTAATTTTGTTTATGTTTTGAAGTTACAAAAATATTGCAGATTGTAATGTGGAAACTCTTATTGAATCACCCTTTATATATGCATTTGAATTTCATTACATACAACTTATAACTTTGCAGGTAATAGTTCAACAAAGCTTGGCGCTCTTCCTACCCCCAATCTCCTTTCATCCTAATGAGACAGTTGGAGCTATTTTCATATCATACTACTTTTCAAATAAAAACTATATACGTTTTGCATCTCTTCTATGGCAGTAAGAAGGTTTCAAAGTTTAATTGTAATCAATTTTGTACTTTCTAGATTACTAAATATAACGCTTATTTGAGCTCTGTCAAAGAAGTCTACAAATCCACAACTAAAAAGTCGAAGGAAATATATTTGGGTTGACCTGAAATGTATACGATATCTACAATATCGGATTCTCCATAAAGACAGAAAGTCTTTTATGTAAAAGAAATTAGAAAAATTGGAAGCTCTGATACTTTACCTATCTATTTTTGGTGTCTACCCTTTCGCGAATGATCCGATTTAAAAAAATATTTTAAAAAATACTGCAGAATAGGAGAAAATGTGACTTCGGATTTGAGACTAAGTATTGCAGCAGGTTTCTTACCCAAAGTGCTGACGTTTCGGCATTTAGTTTACGCCT
Source organism: Callosobruchus maculatus (assembly GCA_951848785.1). Classification (NCBI taxonomy): domain Eukaryota; kingdom Metazoa; phylum Arthropoda; class Insecta; order Coleoptera; family Chrysomelidae; genus Callosobruchus; species Callosobruchus maculatus. The sequence continues at coordinate 20,172,937 of CATOUR010000014.1, read as the reverse complement.
ACTTCAGGGCTAAAATTCATATGAAGACAAAAAAATGTATAGTTAAAAATACAAAGTGCAAAAGCGGTGAGTATAAACTTTGCAATGAAGTCTAACAAACAAATTTAAAAATTTTTAACACATAAAATTAACAATTAAAATTTAAAAGTTTTGAAGATTATTAAAAATGTAACAATCAAAGATGTTGCGGTACTTTATCCCAAAATCCGAAGACACCTTTTAAACTACAGTACTGGGATAAGAATTACTTTCTACTGGAATACTGCAGAATACTACGACGCAAAATCATATCAAACCTAAAACTTAATATCTATTCAGGATGCAGATTAAATACATTTTCGAGATGTGTCTTTTATAAAACGAGCGAAGCCTCGAATACCTTGGAATCGATTAATTTGGGGAGTACATCTTTGACTTTGTTGTATTGTAACTGTTATGTTAATGCTTTCTATTTGAACTTCCGCAGAAGAAAATAGTCGGCATTTTATATACCTGTATGTATATTTTTTCAATGGGTTTTTAATTAGAATTGCTTTTATTTATACATTCATTTATTTGTGGTTGCAGTGTTACAGTGGGATAGTAAAGAAGCAGATCAACAGAAATTTTTGATCTGGATATTGAAAAACGGAAATCTTAGGAACACATCTCCTGTCTTATCAATTATCATTAATAAATTGATTTTATTCACTATAACTTTAGCAGAAACAAATATTCAGTATTTGATTTATGTCTTGATTGGCGAGTTATGATTTAGTTTTGTTTTGAATATGTTGTAGAATGTCTTTCATGTCGTTTCGTAATATTCTATTTATTATTTTCTTTAGAATGAAACTACAAAAAAACCTGAAATCATTATAAATATTTTCAGAAAAGCTACCCTAGTATCTAAGCGGAGAGACTCTTGCCTGAAAGAGAAATAGCCACAAAATGGAATACATTGTAAGTAAAAATATGTATCTCGCATATCAGCAGCTACATCCGGTGCATGAAACTCAAAAAAGTAATCTATTTCGATCAAAAGACCACGTTTAAAATACCAACACGGTTCTACACAGATGGCTGCAAATTCAATTTGAACTGGCGTGGCTGAAACCGCACAAAACAGATCTTTGATAAAACAGCAGGAAACAGCACCATCGATCGAGATTGACAGAAACCGGTAACCTTTGCTGTAACTAGATGGCGATTATTTTCCAAAAACTATTATGAGGCTGAGTTTTGTGATTTCAGTCTGTAGACTGATTTTGATCAAATAACTCACCGCTCCGAAGAATCTGCATGCATGGACAGTCTAAATGTTAAAAAACCTTTATTTTACTTCAATGCCAAAGGTGAGCTACTTACCCCGCTTTTTCTACCCATTACTTGGCTCTAGTAAAATATTGATATTTCACGACTTCCAGCCAAAATTCTCCTTATAATTACGCTGCGTTTCCACCAGAGATGTGCTAGGAAAATGTGCACGGCGAGGTTGTGTAGCGGAGCTGTGAAACGGTGTGGGTGTTTCCACCAGAGGTGTGCTAGGAAGATGAGTGGTGCGAAGATGTATGGCGGAGCTGTGAAACGGTGTGCAGATGAGCGTTGCAAGGATGTGTAGCAGACTATCCACAGAGTTTTAGCGCACATCTTTCAAAACACGTTCATAGCACACATTCCTCGCCAACATGCTTTGTTTTGTACGTACAGAAACTCTGCTAAGCCGTTGCCGCCAGATCTGTGCTGAGCGAGGCGCAGTAATTCAAGCGATTCCATTGGCTCCTAAAAAACACATTCCTCGTAACACATCTTCGCACATCCTTGGTGGAAACGCAACCTTAGTGGTTTAAGCACGTTCTTTATGTAACTGCTAACTGCTAGACTTTATATTTTTATTCACATTTTTATATTATTATACTATTTTATATTTTATTCATATTTTTATATTATTTTATGTCTACGCTATTGAGCCGTATACAGGGTGGCCAATCGGGTGACGATAATAATTTTTTTAGATGGCCCGTATCGAGGCCTATCCAAAACTCCCCCATGTATGCGTACCGATTATTGATAGTTTTCGAGTTATGATTTTTCTTGTAAACTTTTTTCCAAAATTTCCAGTTTTTTTTGAAGAAATCGTCAAAAACAAAAACAAGAATGCTTTTTGGCTTTTATTTTTTTTCTGCAATTATACTCAGTATTAAGCCTACTTTAATATCCAATAAAGAGAACCTGTACATCCGAACAATAATTAAGTACATTTTGGGCCCAAAGTTTGAAACTTCTGTTTTTAGTCAGGAGACCAAAACCTTCAAAATAAAATCAAAAATACTTGTGCCTGGTCCTGTAGCTTCAAACTAATCTTAAAAACTTCGTAAGACGTTGCACTTTCGAAATAATAATGGAAAAGTAGCACTTATGGGGACATTTTGCGCCGTACGTGAGTGTTAAAGGTAAAAAGGTGATAATTCACGAATTTCCAAAATAATTTAAAAAACTATTGTTTTGTTTTGTTATGACTAATTAAAGAAAAAAGATTCGTAACAACTAATAAACCCAATAGTCATTGATGTTTTGATGACTTCTAATAAAAAAACTAATACCCAAATTGTGATGTTTGAAGTGTTTTTGCTATGTACTATTGAACTTCTGCTAAATTAAGTTGTAGGGAAAGTTAACAAAGGAAAGGAATAATAAAACAATAATCTGACTTCCAACTTCATGGCAGAATTACCTGGGAAGCGATGTCGTAGCATACGCCGTCCCTTTCTTTCAGAGTAGCTTTTTGCGAGCTCATGTCGGCGAAGCGCAGTTGTGTTAATTTTCGGCAATAGGCAAGGCAATGTTCGGATGGACCTAAAAAGGTGATTTATATCGCTAGATCTTCCTTGACAGGTCAGTACATCATGAATACAACAAGTTTTTCAGTTTTTCGGCCCCCCACCTCCCAAACACCCAAATTCCACCCCCTCCCAAAAAAACGCAGAAAATGATCAAGAACCTCTAAAACACCTAAAAACGAAGTTTGAGGAATATTTGAAATTTTTGTTTTATTTACTCCGCCACCCATGTACCGATTTCCAAAATTATAGCAGCATTACCTACTAAGACCCCACAGCACGTTGCTGCCCAAATTTCATCACAGTCCATGCAGCGGTTACTGAGATTACGCGGCTAGAAAAACGCGTACAGACAGGCAGACCGACAGACAGACTGACAGGGAGATCGACAGACAGAACGACGGAAAAGAGTGACGAGGATTTTCGTTATGTAGACATTATAAAACGCCCAAAAAACCTATTATCTCAAAATCCAAAATTTTGACGATCACAATCCTCCCCTCACCTGTCGGTGTGGGAAGTAAAAGGGATAAAGTATGCTACGATAACGCTTCCCACATAATTCCGCCATGGAATTAAAAGTCAGATTGTTGTTTTATTATCCCTTCCCTTTGTTAACATTCCATACAACTTAATTTAGCAAAAATCCAATAGTCACAACAAAAAGCACAGGTATTAAGTTTTCTTATTAAAAGTGATTAAAACATTATTGATTATCGTGTTTAGTAGTATTTAAAATAAATTAGGGGCCCGATACGCTGGAAATACTGATAAGAGTGACTGGTTTTTCTTCACCACAACTCAGTCTATTTCGTAAATAGTGGGTTTAGCCATAGGCGTATCATAACATGTCGTCGCATATATGCTGCTGCTGCTCCAAAAGGGTTGAGCCACACTTATTATTACTCTGTTGTGTATGCAAGAAGAATTTCTTTCATGGATGTGTTAGTCTTACTACTACGGAGACGAGGTTGATAAATTCTAAAAAATCTGTTTCCTGGACATGCAACAAATGCGAGGAAATGGGAAACAGCATAAACGATCTAAAGGCTGCTATTGTTTCACTCCAGTCTCAGATTAAAGCCATCACTACAAGTACTGCCAACTCCAATGTGTCAGAGGTGCAGTTTGAGGACATTGTGCAGGAAGTTTTCGAAAGAGAGAGCAGAAAATGTAACGTAGTAGTGTTTGGCATGAAAGAGCAGAGCGCCGCTGATAATAATATCAGAAATGAAATGGAAAGAGAGGAAGTTACGAAAGTACTTTCACATCTGTCCCAATCTGTAACAGTAAGTAGTATTAGGCGAATTGGAAGGTATGATGCCAACAAAAGTTCTTGTCGGCCAGTTAAAGTAACTTTAGCCAGTCCCGGTGAAGTACTTGAGCTTTTACGCAAAACTCCTATGCTGAGGGGATCTGAGGCCTATAAACGAATTTCAATCTTTGCTGACAAAACGCCACGCCAGATGGAGTATTATAAAAAACTCAAGAGGGAGCTAGAGGAAAGGATAAGTAATGGCGAAACTAACATCAAGATAAAACACTTCAATGGTACCCCCAAGATTATAAATTTTTAAATTCACCACCCAATAACAACAACAATGTCGGAACCCGGTGCTACTATCAAAACGTGAGAGGCCTCAACTCAAAAGTGACGTCCTTCTATAATTCAATGTGCGTGGGTGAGTTTGATATTGTATGTATTACGGAAACATGGCTTTCGGATAAAGTCGATAGTAGTGAGTTGTTTCCCGCGAACTATGAGGTATTTCGATGCGACCGTAGATTAACTGAGACGAACCTCACTACAGGTGGTGGAGTGTTAATATCTACTAAAAACATATACCATGGTACGTTAGTTTCTTGTAGTGTCTTAAATAATAATTTTCCTTTGATTGATCTAGTAGGTGTGAAGATAAATTACCTTGATGAAATTTTAATAATATATTGTATATATATTCCACCATCTGTACCATTCTATGAATTTGAAAATTTCTTTCATGCTTTTGAAACATTTAATAACATGTTTACAGACTGTAAGGTTATATTTTGTGGGGATTTTAATGTACCAGCCTTTAATAGAGATGTGGATGACAGAAAATTTCAAACTTTGAGTCATTTTTGTGCATTTGCCGATTTGGAAAATTACAATAGCATTTATAATAGTAATGGCAGGCTGCTAGATTTAATATTCAGCAATTTAAGGCTAACAGTTTTAAAGGATGGCTTGCCATTACTCAAAGAGGACAATCATCATCCAGCACTTAGTTTTGATTTCAGCCTAAAAGATGTTAATGTAAATTTTGAATCGCATGGTAACTTCAAATTTAATTTTCGTCGTGCAGATTTCCCGAACATGTATGATGCACTTTTGAAAGTTGACTGGTCCCCATTGCAAAACTTTAGTAATGTGGATGATGTATGTTCTTTCTTCTATTCGATGACTAACAGAATTCTTGATATCTATGTACCTAAATTTAGAATAAGATCGTATGACTATCCGGTATGGTTTACACGGGAAATAATCTCTAATATAAAGAAAAAGGATAGAGCAAGAAGGTCATTTAGGAATACAGGTCTTGAGCATTTTCAAAATACATTCAAGACCCTACGAGCCACTATTAAAAACCAAATTACGGTAGCTTATTCCGCTTATATACAAAACGTAGAAGACCGAATTAATCAAGACCCTGCAAAATTTTGGTCTTTTGTAAACGCTAAAAGTAAGCGCTCTAGGATACCTGGCATTATGTCCTATGAAAACGATACCTATGATTGTCCCCAAGCTATAGTTAATGGCTTTGCTAAATATTTCTCGGATGTGTTCCTGGAATCACGTCCTGACAATAGCATTACACCAGCTCTTTTTGACAACGTTATTTCCTTGCAGCACATTACTGAAGCCGATATCATACTAGCCTCTAAAAAGCTGAAAACCAAGATGACCTCTGGGGTAGACAATATTCCAAGCTTTTTAGTCAAAGACTGCATTAGTGCTTTTGCAGCGCCGCTGTCTATAATTTATAATTTAATTCTCAAAACGTCTACTTACCCACAAATATGGAAAACAACAAAAATTTGCCCAGTGTTCAAAAACGGAGATCACAAGGATATAAGCAATTATCGGCAAATAGCCATCTTGTGTAATTTTGGAAAGATATTTGAAATTATAATTTATAATCTAATATATAGTTCTGTAATACTCTCGCTATCCGATAATCAGCACGGTTTCATCACTGGAAGGTCTACTGTCACAAATTTGGCGTGCATAACTCAGTTCATATCCGAGGTTGTCGATTCACAAGGTCAAGTTGATGTTATATATAATGATATTCAGAAGGCTTTTGACCAAATTGACCACTATATACTTTTAAGGAAGCTTGCTGCGGTTGGTCTATGGGATCCTCTGGTTGCATTGATGAAATCTTACCTATTCGATAGAACATCTTATGTCGAGTATGGCGGCTACAAATCATTCACTTACACACCTACATCTGGTGTGCCGCAAGGGTCCAATTTGGGGCCTCTGCTTTTTCTCATTTTTATAAACGATTTAACCCTACAAATTCCTTGCTTGCATCTACTTTTTGCGGACGACCTTAAAATATATGGGTGCATAACAAATAATGAGGACTGTGTAGCACTCCAAAATGGTCTAGACTTCATTCACTCTTGGTGTTTAGATAACCGCCTAACAATAAATACATCTAAATGTAAGGTAATTTCATATACCAGGAAAATTAATAGGATTCACTACGACGACTATAATATAGCAGGTGTTAGAATTGAGCGGGTAAGTAGCTTCAAAGATCTAGGAGTCACATTTGACGAAAAATTGAGTTTTAAGGATCATGTTATGAATATAGTTTCATCAGCTCTAAAGTTACTGGGTTACTTTGTCAGAAACTGGTCCAACTTTGCTAATGTCGGTACCTTAAAGTTGCTTTACTTTACTTTCATTCGAAGCAAGTTGGAATATGCTACACTAATCTGGTATCCAATATATAAAAATTCAATCGATGCAGTAGAGGCCGTCCAACGTAGAGCATTTAAGTATATGTTTTTTAAATGTTACGGATTTTACCCGGAAAGAGGTTTTTGTCATAATATTTTGCTGGAAATATTTCACATTGAGAGCCTACAGATGCGACGTGACAAAAGTGCTCTATCTTTTTTGTTCAACTTACTACACAACATGATTGATTGTCCCTTATTACTAAGTAAGATCAATTTTTACACCCCTAGGCTAATTAGTCGACAGCACTATACATTCTACTGTACCTTGTGTCACACGAACCTCTCAACTAAATCTCCTGTAAATATTATGTGTAATTTATACAACCTTATATGCGACAAGTGTGATATATTCTATACCAAGAAAGAAACCCTACTAAAGACATATAGTGATTACTGTGCTCGAACCTGATAGTCAAACCTGTTAAATATTCTAGCTGTGCCTGCGTCTTAATTTTAGTTTTAATTTTAGTTTGAATTACAATTTCAGATTGTGTTGTATTTGCAATATTTTTGCTATGTTATGTATTCAGTCAGTTTGCCTTTGCTGATTGTTGTTGCCACTTTGTTGCCTATGATATATTTTTCTTATATTTTAATTTTAATTATTTTTTTATTCATGTATATGAAAGTATTGTAGCAATTAGATTATTCTTAAAATTTCCTGTTATTGGGTGTACACCTGTTGGAAATAAACCACTATTATTATTATTATTATTATTATTATTAGTTGTTATGAGTTTTTTTTTCTTTAATTTGTCATAATAAAGTAATATAATAGTTTTTTAAATCATTTTGGAAATTCGTGAATTATCACCTTTTTACCTTTAATAGTCACGTACGGCGCAAAATGCCTCCATAAGTGCTATTTTTTCATTATGATTTCGAAAGTGCAATGTCTTGCAGAGTTTTTGAGATTAAATTGGAGCTCCAGAACCAGGCATAAGTATTTTTAATTTTATTTTGAAGGTTTTGGTCTCCTGACTAAAAACAGAGATTTCATACTTTGGGCCCAAAATGTACTTAAGTATTGTTCGGATGTACAGGTTCTCTCTATTGGATATCAAAATATGCTTAATACTGAGTATGATTGCAGAAAAAAATTGAAGCCAAAAAGCATTCTTGTTTTTGTTTTTGACGATTTCTTGGAAAAACTGGAAAATCTCTAAGTTTTCAAAAAAAAATCATAACTCGAAAACTATTAATAATCGGTACACATACATGGGGGTATTTTGGATAGGTCTCGATACGGGCTATCTAAAAAAAAATTATTATCGTCACCCGATTGGCCACCCTGTATGTGATGAAACTTGTGCTCGTGATTAAAGTTTTGGAGGAAATATGTGTTAAAAAATTTGTATAATTGCAGAAATGTATGTATAAACATCCTTTGTATTAGTGGGCGTGGAGAAAATTTTCTTGGATATCACTTTTCAACTAAATTATTGGAATCGGCAGTTAATACATCGACTGTTTTTCGATTTGTTTGCCTATACCAGTCAAAATACCAAGATTCTTCAGTGCCAGAGGTGTATATTTTACATAGTGCAAAACGGTTTTCCAAATTTCTGCTGAAGCTGTTCAAATTATTGTGCATTCAACACTAAATTTTGGAATGTGTCCTTCAACTCCTTGATGAGGTTACTACAAATATTATCTTTGATATTGCACCTAGGTTTAGTTAAAGTATTCATTGCCATTACAATCCTCAAATCTGTCATTTTTTTATACTATGATTCATAAATCATTTAACAGCATATCGTTCATTTTTCCAGTCATTTTGTGCCTATGTGTAATGCGTCTGGAACTGCACCTAATCGGTCTTACCCCTTTTAAATACAAGTATTTAATCATTGCTTATCCATTTTGATAATCAAATGAAAACTGTTTACAAAACGTCAAGTAAGGTATGTGATGGACGCGATTCCTGACGCACGTTTTATGGTCGTCTTAAGACGGGTTTTCAATCTCTTCACATGTTATCAGAATGCAAGTGGTAGTTCGAGTGACTCATGGGTCTGATGGAGCGAAACTTTTGATATTATACTGTCATATCGAGAACTTCGTACGGCTATAAACGTGTCGATCAGGTCGACCCGTGCGTGAAGGTACTAACAACTGACTGGTCGTGCTGCGTAGTGGTAAAGAAACAATATCTTCGATATTATGAGAGCCAGGTTTTTCTCCTTCTAACAACTCACTGAGTGACCCTCGTATCAACATGATAGAAAATTTTCCGCAGAAATAAAGTATTATATCTACACCGTGTTCAAAAAAAGTATCGGAGCAAATGCATAACTAGGGAAGTAGGGGTTTCACAAAAAACAGTCTAAACAAATGTCGTAGAAGATTTTCCTGGCTATACGACGGTAACCTTTATAAGGACCTTGACATTGACGTCAAGGTCCCGCCAAGGTCAAAACGATTTTCTTAAATGGAGATCCTAACTGTGGCTGCCAGAAATCCAAATTACGGAAAGTTTTACGTCCAAATATGTACTCGACCTTTTGAAATATTTGACCATGAACGATTTAGGTCCGGTTACACAATATTTATCTGGAAGATAACGGGCAACTGTCAGATAAATTATTTAAACAATTGAAGGTAAGCTTACGAATTCACGTAAATCTTATCTGACAGTTGCACCCATAGAACCGCTATCTGGCAGCTACCTATCTGACATTTTTAACTGGACATTGAGAAACCGACACTAAGTTGCGGCCAAAATGTGACTAGCAGAGTATCTTAAGCAGTAGGGGTTGCACAAAAAGGTAGTCAGGACAAGTGACGTAGGAGCATTTAATTTATATCCTATGGTGACCTTTGTTCTGACCTTGACCTAGATATTCAAGGTCACATCTGGGTCAGATCGATTTCCTTAAATAGAAAACCCCTATTTGATTCCGGAAATGAAAAGCACATATAACTTTACGTTACGTATGAGCTCTACCATTAGTAAAATTTGACCTTTGATGTTTTAATCAAGGTCAAAGTGCAAAGCACGATATCTTGGGAAGTAGAGGCCGCACAAAAGAATGGTCCAGACAAAAATCATAAGAACTTTTCCTGGCTATGCAATGGTGCCTTTTATGGTTACCGTGACCTTGCTCTTCAAGGACACTTCAAGGTCTGTTCAATTTTCTTAAATTGAGGCCCTTACTTTTTAGACCGGAAATAAGGTTTCGATTTAAGAAAATTGATTTTACCTTGATGGGACCTTGATGTCAAGGTTAAGGTCACCATAAACACCGTCATAGGTGGATTTCCTACGACCTTGGTCTTGACTATTTTTTTGTACGGCCCCTACTTCTCTGGTTTTGCATTTGGTCCTGTACTTTTTGAACACGGTGTATTTATCTGCCTGATAGGATCGTGGAATCTGAACTTCAGAGTTCCCCGTCAGGGAAGAACATACAAAGGTGCGATAGGATCTAACCTTGCTCCAATGCAAGATATGTGATCCAATTCAGGAATGTTGTTTGGAATTTGTAGGTAGAGTTTCAAAGGCTCTATTGTAGACTTCCACTGTTATAAATTTTTTCAGTGTCACATCGTTCCCATTGTTTTACCATCTTCATTCGTCTTGAATTGAGATGAAAGCAATAGAGAATAATATAGATAGATACGTTGAAATGATAAACAATTTTATAGAGGGTCCGAACTTTTGAACCAATAAGCATTTTTGAAGTAAGGAAGAATATAATTGTTGGATTTTAAATGAAAGCTGCATTACTTATAGTGAAAAAAATGTAATATGCCTGATCTTTTCATGTCATATCTATTCCAAAATTTTAGGATTTTATCTATCCTGGGTAGAGTTGGGCGTCGACGCGTCGACTTTTATTGTCGACCTCGACGTGTCGACAATGCGTCGACAATGTCAACAATGTCAACAATTGCTGCAGGTTTGTATATTATATACACCCTACATATGATAAAAACGTCTGCTCACACTGCCAAAATAAATTCATTCCTCTTTAGACAGCTTGACAACCAAGGCATAGAGGAATGAGATGAATAACAGTACTAGGAAAAAATTATCATTGAGTTTACTGAAAGTTACATTAAAACCATTAAATCCGTTAGTACTTTCACTAAAGCTTTGTTACTTTTCTTTCTTGTGAGACTGACGACTAACATTTTTTTAGGAATATTTGCTACTGTTTTTGACAAAAACGTATGCAAGCCTTTGATTTTTTGGAGGATGGCTCAAATGGAGTGCCCAGTGTTAGGAGGGTTACTAAAATTCCGGCCCCTTCTGCCCAACTTGAGCGACTGTTCTCAAACTGGGGACATATTCGCACGCCCCTTAGAAACAAACTGTGTTTTGAGCATTCAAAATTGCTGGTTCATTTATATGTTTCCCTTCAATGTGAGAATAATGGGAGTAATTTTGGGACCGACTCAGCGTTCAACCCTAGTGACGTAAAAGAAGAAGAGGATGATCTACAGCAGCTATTTCATCATGTCAGAATAAAAAAATAATGATCGTATAGTCGCACTAAGGATTTGTCTAATTGTTTCGTTAAAAAATGTTCAGATGAAAGAACTGTAGCTATAGTTTTTGTACTGAACGAATTGTCGACATTGTCGACACTTGTAACGTCATATACAAAGTCGACGTCGCCACTATAGTTGACGCGTGGGTAACTGAATTGTCGACATGACATTGTCAACGTCGCCCAACCCTGATCCTGGGTCTATCCTGTCAGATCTTGGGCTTGGGCTTTATCAACTCTAGTGCTTGAAGGAGGTCTATGGTCCATACCGTCATCCGCCTCCGCACGGCTTTTCTTCTGTGCACTACGAGAACTTATTATGTTGTTGCATATATTGTGTGCGCGTCTTTTCTGAATTGTCGAGGTATATAATTGAAGGATTTATGGATTATTGAGGGTTATATTTGGAACGCGAGATAGCGGCAATCGATGAGCATATGTGCTTATATGCTTTAAAGGAGAGCAGTCTGGCTTCTTCAGTTAACTTTCAACTGAAGAGCTGAAAACTAAATTTCTAAGAGGTTGTTTCGCTTGAAATTAGTTGATGGCACGTCGATAAGGGTGATGTACCTGTGCCTGGCAGCCGGCTACATATCAGTTCACCAATAAGCTAACTTAGCTTATAAAGTGTTGATCAAAAAATAAGTGAATTTAGATACAGAACTATTTGCTCGAACAATCCAACTACCTCCTAACCACAAGTAGAAAATATTAAAGCAACTTAGTTGAATCAACACCCAAATATTACGGTGGTACAATTTTATTCTTTTTCAATAGCACGAAGATACAGTCTGCGAGCCCCTTGCAACCAAATCATTACCCCCTCACCCGCAAAAAAATATAATACCAACACCCTCCGTAGGAACTAGAACGACATAGTTTTCTTTCCGCAATTTTCAACTGATATCCTCATCGCATGACATGCTGGGGTTTCCAAACCACCCTATCCGAGACCCCATCATATCTTGATCCACATTAGCTGCTCAGAAAAGTAGAAAATTATGAGGGATTCTTAGAGTACCTACTTCAAAATCGATTTAAGAGATTTTAGTATAATACTGTTTCTTTTTTAATTTAGTAACGCAATTTTCAAAAACCATAGACTCTATCTCTACCACGGCCCACAATATTGTTCGCAAATTTCATTGCTATCAGTTTCATTAGAGGATTATGCACAACAATATAATTTCAAAAATTATTTATTGTCTATTATAGGGTAGCATTCAAATAAAGCTGGAAACTAAACTATGTCGTTCTTTTACAGGGTAACAAATATGAATTCAGCTAATTTTACTTTCATAGCCCCCCACCTCAGAATGAAATCAGCAATCTATTCTGCTCTTGTTTGTTTTATTTTAATTTGTTTTTATTGTACGTGTTTTGTAGCGTTATATTTTAGTACATTTGGCAGTATTTTATTAATCCAGTTATTTATCTAGTCAAATTCTTATGATTATTTTCTTAAAATGATAAAAGCTTCGATTTTCTGTTGCCTGGGAATGACTTAATATAAGTCGAAACATCGCAAATAGAAAACTAAGGAGTTTGTTTGAGTGACCTTATCCTACAAAAAGTAGGTGCTGCTGAGCTGAGGTTTATCGCAGTGGGGCAAAATCCTTTAGAGTCGGACAAACCGAGAGACTCACGGTAATGATTGACATGTATTTTTGTTCTGTAAAACTCCCAAAGAACGTATTTTTTTAAAACTGAGCAGACCGCGCGGGCAGAGCCTAAATACCAGAGTACCGCGGCTGCTGTGAAAGGGTTATGTTAGGGGAAGTTTGTTAACGCAAGATTTGAATGGGCCACTACCCGTAGGCTCAATAAATACATCTTCTGGCAGCCCATTCCAAGCGTTGGGTAGTAGGGGCAGCAGCTCCCCAGGCATGAGAGCAACACTCCAGGCAAGGTCTCATCTGGGCTTTATATAGCGTGAAGAGGTTACATGGTGAGAAGTACCTTCTGGCTCTAAATAGGTACCCAAGCTTTTTACCAGCAGCTGTTGCAATTGGCGCGACGTGTTCGTGCCAGATCAAATTTTCTGTAACGTTAGCTCCTAACAGCTTGAATGAGTGACTCCTTGGCAGAGCCTGGTTGTTCATTAGAACCTGGTGTTGGCGTGGACACTTCTTGTTTGATGGCGTACAATGCTGGATCTTGGAGGCATTAAATTTAACCATATTCTACCAAGCGGTAATGGTATCGAGATCCTTTGACAGTGAAGCTGCCACTGCCAGTCTTCTACGTTCCAGCTCGACCACAGAGATCGATCTATTACTCATGATGCCTGCACGCAGCGTACTGTCATCCGCAAAACTGTGGATTGGGTTTGCAGTGCTTGAAGCTTGCAGTTTGTTTGTAGTTTGTAGTGCTACTATTATCTCAAAATTAAAATTTTCGAGCTCATAATACTCCCCTCACCTATAGGTATGGAAAGTAAAAATTACCGCGAAGCTAATCAAATTCAGAGAGCATTAAGGGTCTAAGGTATAGCGCGCGGAATTGAAAATCCATAAAAGGACGTATTCCCGTGTTAGCGAGGAGGCATGGCCACCTGTTCCCTTTCTCCAGTGTGTGTGTGTGTGTGTGTGTGTGTGTGTGTGTGTGTGTGTGTGTGTGTCTAAGATAAGGGGAAATAAGTCCAAAAATCTGAAGGTAAGGTCAAAAGATTCAAAGGTAAGGTCCAAAGGTCACCATAAAAATGAGTTTGGCATTTCCAAGCTCTTGTCGTTACCTTTAAACTTATCGTAATGATTCAAAATGCAAATTGAAGAAGAAAGCTTGCGCTTTGTCAGTGTGTTAGCCATTTTTTGATATCGTGTTTGGTTTTTAAACTACAGGCATTTGAAGAATGTATGATTTTGCACTGCGAGCTTTTTTGCACAATAAAAAACTTTTTTGAGAAAATCGCAAATAGTTGTCATTCATTAAGGTCTTAACAAGTGTGTTCTGTCCGAAATGGGAATCCGTGTTCTAACGTATATCCAGGCCCCTTAATACAAAATATAGCAACGGCGATGGCTAGTTGCAGCGCAAGGCCAACAGAGATATACGCATGCACCTCGTATTATCACATTGTCCAACTATAATCCATCAATGAACCTTAATTTAATAATTTAGTATTTTTTTAAACGTGTTGTGTCTTGCCATATGGGATCTAGCTATAATTTAGCTAAATTGCGAAGCATACTTCTAATTCTAGAGAGCCCTTATTTCAAACTGGTTTTGTACTTAAAAGAGGCATAACCAAGATCCGTTAGATTGACCTTGCTTTGCTTTAACTTTATGTCATTTGACTCTACCTTAAATAGTTTAGGAATTGTTTTATCTATGAAACTAACTTCTCACGGTTACGCATCAGTATTCTGTAAATTGTTCTCCGTCAGCTAGCATTTTTCAAGAGCTGTAAAACCAACATTTTGAATGAAAACAATCCGCCAATCTGACGGCTTCTGCTGAAGGACTATTTTCATATATTCTGAAACTACCCGTATAATTTTTATGCTAGAATGAACTCAGAAGGTGACCCTAAAATGCACAGGGTTAAACTCTGGTAGAGGCTAAGTCTAATTTAGCCAAATTCCGGCGTTTTCGCGCTCCGTGCTATAACAATGCACTCCTAATTCCGAACAGCTCTAATTTCAAACGGCCTCCGTATTTAGAAGAGCCAAGAGCGTTCCGTTCACGCTGGCTAGTCTTCGATACCGGAGCACTAATACGTTTCCTCGTCCGTTGTTAAAGTTTTTCTGTGCATTCGGACTCATTACCCAGCTGCTTTTTATATCGCTAGCTCTCGATTTTTTTCTCTCCTCTTCGTACGGTGCGCCGGTTTTTCCACCGAGTCATCATCGTCAGTGTGGAATAGCAGTTGTCGAGTTTTTCCTCCAGGAGGAATTGAGGCTGCCATTTAAGGGCATTAATAGTTTCCTTTTTTATTAACCGAAATATATTGTAACATACTGTATAATGTGGTATTGATGTGTTGTTTCTTAACTGTCATGCATGATGTAATGTCAAAGGATAGATTATATTTTTAGGTCATCGAGTCATCTGGAATTTTCGGGACTGACAAATGAGCGTTCTATACCGCTTCCAGCTGCAGTTTCTAAGGGTCGTATTCATAGTCGATACATAAGGGTCCCTTAATACTTGAGCCCCTTGTGTGGGGGCGGGTTAGAATATCTCCCATCGTATATCCCGCGTGTCGTAAAAGGCGACTAAAAGGAACCGAACTACTGTCGGTATAAGCAGTAACCTCTTCTCAACCAACAGCTTTGGGAGGACGAGTTGAGAAGGGTCAGGACACCTTCTTGTCCTTGGGGTGAGAAATTGCCCCTAAAGGCGGATGAACCAGTAGATACCATCTGGTCAACGGCATGAGGATGCAGAAAGCAAATGGAAAACTACTGCATTAAAGATCTTAAATATATCCCAAGAGAAACTTGTAAAATCAGTAAACGGGTTCACAACATGTCTGTTAAGGCATTGTGACTATGATGATGATGAATACTTAGGGTCCCTTACGTAAGGTTCCTTGAATAATCCTCAAGTAAAGAAATACCAACATGAAATTTCGTTGCAGTCAAGGCGATTTTTTAGACTAATTTTGAAGTACGGTGTTGTCAGTTGCTATCACACCCGGAAAAATGTCCGGCACAAAACACGAAATACTGGCACAAAACAAAAAATTTGATAACAGAAAACGTCAAAATGTGTAGGCATGGGCATAACAAATTGATCTATATTTGAAATATGACAACGTCACCAAAGGAGTCCTGCAGTATCGTAGATGTTGTCTAGGAAACAGATACACAACGAAAACCACAACTGAGGAACCCTTGAGTAACCCTCAAGTAACCCTCAAGTGTTACTCAAGGGATACTTGAGAAACGACTATAAATACGGACCTAAGGCGTCACGTGATAATTCAAAACGGCCAAGTTTTTCCAACTCGTCAATTGTAAATTCATACTGACAGGTGTAATTTATACCTGTCAGTTTGAATTTACAATTGAAGAGTTGGAAAATTAACAGGACCGTTGCGACGTATCACTTGACGCGTTAGAAAGTACAGCTGGAAAAGATATAAAATGTTATCTGAAGGTCTCGAATTTTCGAATTTCGATATATAGTTCGATGAAGTATATACAGGGTGTCGCACGACGGTTAAGACAAGCAAGATATCAGAACTGGGCAGTAGTAGAGAATTATAATTTTGGGGCTGTAAATTACAGCAAATGTTGTATCATTTCTTATTATTGTGTTACCCAATGAAGTATCTGATTTTGGTCACGTGACGTAAGATTCAAAATTATTAATGAGACACCCTGTGTATTTGTGCCTTTCTGTGTTCCTCCCGATAAAACAATTCCAACCAACTAGCATACTTGGGGTATAAAGTGATCCATTCAAAAGCTACAGGTACTTAAAAAACTGTAACGCTACCATTATGAAACACTAGTAAAATAATTTAACTGTAGGGGTACGTGTTACAGGCAATGGTAGTGGTACAATCCGCTAAGTACCTGTAGCTCTTGAATTAATCACTTTAGACCCCAAGTGTGCTAGTTGGTTGGAATTGTTTTATTAGGAGAAACACAGAAAGGCACAAATATATAGGGTGTTCCAATACTAATTTTGAATCGAACGTCCTGTGACCAAAAACATATACCTCATTGGGTAACACGATGACAAAAAAAGAAACAAAATTTGCTCTAATTTACATCCCCAAAGTTATAATTCTCTACTACTGCCCAGTTCTGGTATATTGCTTATCCTAAACGTCGTGAAACACCCTGTATAAGCCGCCACGAGTAACGTGGCAGTTTTTGTTGTTGAGATAAGTTTAAGAGATTTTGTATTGAGTAGTGAAGTAAAGGAGTGAAATTACGTCCATTTTGAATCCTTGGAGAGTAGAAAAAGCGGTCGTCATGACAATATACATATTTAAGAACTAAGTTATTCATCTGTTTAATCAAAGCAATATAGCTGTAGCTTCGAAATGAACGTACTCTGTCTTTTAAGAAATATTTACATTATACTAAGTTTATAAAACACTAGCGAGCAAAAAATTTAAGTCATTCAAAAAATTACAAATAATTTTGGAATAAAAGCTAACTATCGAATCATCGGTCCAGTAGGTGGTGAGTCATTCATTTTCCGATAAATGCTTGTACATATTTGTTATCTGTCAGTTGAAGTCGGTCAGCCAAACTCTATGAAACAATGAGCTAGTAACAATTATTAACAATAATGACTATATCTGTCAATTAGTAGCGTTTATTCCCTTACCTTGCGTTAATGGTAGTAGTCGACGAGGCATGCTTTGAATAATTGAATTCGCGATTACATTTTGGTGAATGTTATTCCATTCCTCCGTTAGCAACGTTCTTAGTTCTTGGTAGCTGGTGTATCCCTTCGAACACATCGTCCCATCTCATACCACGCAATAAGTTAGATGGGATTCATGCCTGGACTGAGTGCTGGCCAATCAAACCGCCTAATTCTCACCTCATCTGAATATTCAGTGACAATTCTGGCTGTGTGGGGTCTAGCATTCTAGTGCATAAGAATACCGTCCTAGCTCATGATCATCAGGGGTTTTTGTAATGTACCTGTGAGCTGTCAAGGAGCTATTTAGTATGACGTTCTGAATTCGATGCCGTTTGGGCAATGGTGGCCATGTAGTCATTCTCCGACAAGATGAGCTATTGGCGTGAAGCCTTCTTCTAACGATGCATTCGTTAACATCAACATCTCTAACCTCTCAAGGTTGATTTCGCAGCAAACCATAGAACCTGTTCTATACCGCCCTCAAGGTTACCAAGTAACAAATGGCACCTCGAGCAGCATCGCCAACTATGACAACCTTCGAATGATGTGTGAAGACCAGAGTACACCCCAAACAAATAAATCTTATCTGAGCAATAAGGTGTATAGTGATCAACGTTATATTTTTCTTTTTTGCAGCCATTGTGACTCTGAAACCTCTCCAGAAGCCTTAATGGCAAAAACTATACACATTTTTATTTCCACTGCGGTGATAGCACGGCACCGAGACTAATTTAGTTTAGAAGTTGTTAAATATAAAGACAACCTTATATGGTCAAAAAATACAGGGTATTTCCTAGGTTGGGACCATTCTTCAAATAGTACATAGTACTTACTCACCGAAAGCAGTGATTAGGGGTATCAAAACATTGGCCGGTAATGAAACCCTCATTTCTAATTCCGTCCCCGTGCGATTACATCAAAACAGAGTGAAAAAAACGGAAAAACCCTGGATAAGCAACGGAATGGAGCACAGATGTACGTAGCAGTATGTGTGTGACTTCTCGAAAATGTTAACGTGCTAGTTCGGACTTTTACAGCAATAAAAATGGTGCAACTGATATAACTAATCATGATCTGATGGAAACAGCGAAGAAGAGACACTTGCGTTTTGCGAATTTCGAACTGTATCTATAAGACTCATGTGACGGGAGCGCACTTAAAACCTCGCAACGAATGAATAGTAAGTATTTTTTTACAATTTTTTTACTCTTCTGCTGCTGTAAATTCAGTTGCCACTGGGAAGGGATAGTCTTAAATTTAAAAACACCCTGTATATAGGGTATCACTAGTACAACTTTTTTCAAAGCAACAGAATGATGATAAAGACATTTGTATCCACACAACTCCCCAGACTTCGATTTCGCCCCAATAAAAATATCGTAAATGAAAGAGACCTCGCAATCCCCTAAAACTAAAATTTGATGAGGTTTCCAAAAATCATCAGCGCTACCTATACTACGACTGGTGAACCAGTCTCAGAGACCACGCTGGTCAACAACAGACCGAGTGACTGACCGACAGACAAATCTTATATAGGTTTCATAAAACGACCTAAAAGCATATTATCTTAACCGAAATTCATCTCCATGGCAATACACCCCACCTTAATAACGTGGGAAGTAAAATGGAATCCTAAATGACCTATTCCATATTTACCCTCATCGAACTGCAAGAAAAAGTTAAACTACAAACAGTTCAAGACAAACCACGAACCCATAAAAATAGAGGAGCTATTGGATTGAAAAGTTCCAAGTGGCATGAAAGATAGATGTATACATTTTTCGTAAACATGTACGTTGTCGTGACTGTAATAATACTTCTTAACAGTTGTACTTTAAGTAGCGTAGCGTGCCTGTAAGTTTTAAAATTCGTCTAAACGAGCCGTGGCAGTGATATATTTCACGATAACACCGAATATTTTAACTGAACACCTATAATCGCCACAGAAGCAGCGCAACAATTTGAAAACTCCTTAAGCTATTTGTAGACTTGTGGTATTGCAAATATATTGCTACTTGATGTACCAGATATATAGCGGACACAATTAGTTATTATTTTTTACTTATGTTTTTCAACTCAATTTGTTGATAATACTACCGGGTATCGGTTTTCTTTTCCAACTAATTTTGATATCAAGAGCTTTTTGTTTGAGATTACCTCGAAATAGTCATTAATTTTGTTATTCAGTAAACAAAAATGCAGTACTGAATCCACCATTGATGTTATATCTCCAACAAGGAGTCTATCGTCATAGTCACAATGTCTTAACACACATGTTGTGAGCTCGTAAGGTGTACGTGTGTACATTTTAAGAGTTTCTCTTGGGACATCTCTAAGATCTTGCAGTAGTATTTGCTTTCTACATCCTCATGCCGTTGATCAGATGTATCAACTGGTTCATCTGCCTTTAGGTGCAATTTCTCACCCCAAGGACAAGAAGGACTCTTGTCAACTCAACCGCCCAAAGCTGTTCGTTGAAAAGAGGTAACTGCTTATACCGAAAGTAGTTCGGTTCCGTTTAGTCGCCTTTTACGACACGCAGGGAGATATTCTAACCCGCCTCCATACGGGCAACAAGAAGTCTACAGGTGATCAAAAATATCAAGTGAGATGTTAAATAGTCACATCAGTAAATTTGTATAAAACTCAAATGTGAATGAGACAATTTTTTTCCCAATTGGCATCTTTCGTCTTAATCGCAAAAAATGGTTTAACTATCGCACGAGCAGAAATCCTATTTGCGGTTCGTACAAAAAGATCAGTGGCGGATGTTTCATTAGTTTTCTGATACTCTCACGTATGGTACACTGAATAAGAGCCTGTGTTCCTCAGGACCTATAGTTCTGCCGATGCCATTTCCTTGTACGTGGCTTCGACTAGCTTCTTGGGATATGCGTTCTTGCGAGATTTCTTTAATATGACGCAACTCATCTTCAAGTGTTCTGTTCTGTATTACAAATGTTATTAATAGCGAACCTTCATGTTCAACAAGTTGTTAAAATACAGCTTGTGATTTCACACAATACTAGAATCGGTTTAGATGGGCTATATTGCCTAGACTGAAGGCTTTGAAACTGCATAGTATAAAAATCAATATTTCATTAAAATCGAAAAACACTTTCTGGTTGCTAACCTAAAAACCAGATGTGTGCGTGTTGAGGCAAGGTGGATTAATACTCATTTATTTTAACACTATTTCTGAGGTCAGAAGGGGTGAACGCAGAACAGGTGGTTTTTCGGTATTTATTCAGCTGAAAATATGTTTGAAGAATTAAGATACTAGTTCTTAAAATTTTAAGAAGGAAAATAAGTATAAAAAATTGAAAAAAGTATTTTTTCAGTGGTCAATCCTCACAGAAATTTACCAAAGCACAATAATTATGCGACTACAATTTATTTCCTGCTATTCGAACTTAACTTCACAATATTGCTTTATATTTGTTTCCCGCCTATCGATTATTATATTAGCAACACTAACAAAAAGTTTGCTTTTTCATGTTTTCTCAGATTTTTGGGAAAGTTTTCCCCCAGTTTGCTATCCCCGTTGTATCCGCGCCTGTATAAAATCATACAATATAGAAGTATGAGGCTCAGAAGGCAGCATGCAGCACTGACTTCCATAAACCAGACTTTTTTAGTTTATTTCTCTGTTTTTCCGTCTTCTTTTGTAGGCATTAAAAATCATAAATTAAGTGCTTAAAAAAAAACCCAAATACTTCCGAAATAAGCTCACAGGTATGCACGTAAATTCAAAGAAGCATTAAAAAAACGAGTAGTTTTTTTAATACAATATTTTTTATGAAAATATATTGTAAATAATGATGCAGAACAACATAAGCAGCTTAAACTATACATTTATTCGAACAAACTGAACTATAATGAGTAACAAAAACAAATGAAATTGTGAACTAAGCTAAATAAACTGATAATCGTGTCTGAACAAACTAATAACTGTTTTTCTAAATTTTCTTCATAAAATCCCATTCACAAAGGACTTATTTTAGGTAGAAAAAACTTCAACATCTACAGTTGTGATCGGGGCATCTTTAAATTTCGGAATAAGTAAGAGAACCTCTATGCCCCTTTGAATAACGTTTGCTATTTAGCTTAAAAGTTTATATCCTGTAATTTCAGCCAATTTATAAAAAATTAGCTTCTGAGACGCCACGCACTTTTGAGATCTCTGTTTTCTTTTTTCTCAACTATTCCCACTGCATCGAAATACTTCGGCAATATCCTTGTAGTTTGTTTCTGTAGCTTCTATTTTTTTTTCATAATCTCTTGTCACTTTTCAACTACTTGGGAAGCAAACTGAGGAAATTGTCACGTGACGTTTGATGCAAAATTATTAATGGGATACCCGGTATATTTGTGCCTTTCTGTGTTCCTCCCGATGAAACAATTCCAACAAACTAACACACTTGTGGTCTAAAGTCATTAGTTCAAGACCTACAGGCCCTTAAAGGACTTTACCACTACCATTATGAAACACTAGCAAAATAATTTAACTGTAGGGGTACATGTTATAATCAATGGTAGTGGTACAAGCCTCTAGGTACCTGTAGCTCTTGAATCAATCATTTTAGATCCTAAGTGTGCTAGTTTCTTGGAATTGTTTTATCGGGAGGAACACGGAAAGCCACAAATATACCCTCCCATTAATAATTTTGAATCGAACGTCACGTGACAAGAAACAAGTACCTCATTGGGTAACACAATGACAAGAAAAGACACAACAGTTGCTCTAATTTGCATCCCCAAAATTATAATTCTCTACTTCTGCCCGGTTCCGGTATAGTGCTTGCCTTAATCGTCGTGGGACACCCTGTATATCGGCAAAGTGCATCTGCCATCAAGTATTGCTTATGCCATAATTTGTAGAGATCCGCCATCTAATTACTACTACTTAGTTTTACCTCACCTACTAATAAATTAGGGTGAAACTGTTTAATTTAAAGTAAAAGGTTCTGGATAACGGTCAACTTACCCCTGGCAGCGTGTGTTTCTCATGCAGAGCGTTCTGGGCGTTGAGCGCGCTCTCAGGGCTGAAGTACGTCAGAAATGCGCAACCTGAAAAACATATGAATAATTAAATTGCCGCAAAGGTGCTCAACTATTCGTAGCTTGTACAGCGTGAAAAAAACTGTATCCTATTCGTCATTGCCAAGCTGGGTAAGTGCTAGAGAAATGGACTTTCTTATTCAGACGCAATAATTCACGCAAACTTCGAACATAATTGAATTCTTGATATTTCAGAAGCTCGTCCATCAGATGAAACAGTAAAATGATCGGTTGATAGAACTGTTCTTAGGTATTCAGGAAGCATCAAATCAAATATCGTCGGGGACCTGGCACCTAAGTGGCACCTAAGGCACCTAAGTCCTTTACAGGAGGCGCAAAAAAATCATGTAGCGTTTCTATTCGATGCTTTTGATTACTTTTTCGCTAGTAAAAAATATCTTGTTATGCATTCAATTTTTTTGATTTATTGATCTGTTGTTTTACTATGTTTTTTCAATTAGTTAGTTTCTAATTATCGTATAGAGATGTTAGTTTACTGAACAGCAATCCACTTACAACAAAAAATTGTTTGATAACATACTGGATGGTAAATTGTGATTTGCTGTTGAACTTCGATTGTTGAAAAGCAGGATAGATAAGTAGTTCTCATAAATTAAGAGTTCTTAGACTTTGTTGGCAATTGTTATGGTAGTACAAAAAGCAGAGTCGTATAAATAAGCAAGTAAACTCCGTACACGGTTAGTGAACTCCAAGGTGTCTAATCGCTTTATATTTATGATTAGTTGCTTATCATTACTGCCACAAAATGCAAATATAGTATAAACAACCTCGTAAGAATAGCAGCACTGCTAAGCTCAATAGCTACATGCTAGCGAACCTTTACATTTTAAAACTTACTTTTTATTTTACTATTTTCGGTGAAATACATGATTGTTCACTCATTAAGATTTAATCTTATTTTGGTGATATTTACATCATTTGAATGTTGAAGCAAGTTACTCCTGTAAACACAGACAGCTGGACGACTCTGATGGCCTTATTAAATGACCACTATACTTCAAAAAATAGTGTGGGTCTGCCATAATACCCTAAAGACACTGGCGAAGGCCAATAGTCTAGCATTATCTTGGGTGCCTAGTCACATAAGAGTGAGTGGTAATGAGAGGGCTGACAGGTGTGCCAAGGAAGGCGCAGAAGTCCTTCTCCAGCATGTGGTATATCATACAATATGGTACGGACAGCTGTCACCAGTTGGATGTCAAATAAGCGCCAGAAGTGAAGGAGAGAGTGGTGGGGAATATTCAGTCTAAGCGGATGCTAAAAGAACCCTCGTGTTCTAACACCTCACGCCCTTTCTTATTGAGCAAGAAGGAACTACGAATGGTTGGTGGATTTATGACTGGCCATTGGACCTTCAGTGCACACCTAAAAAACTGAGCATTGAAGTTGCAAACCCATTATGCAGGAAATGCGGTGAGGTAGAGGAAACATGTTATCATCAACTGTCCTGCCTGGAGTGAGAACAGGAACTCCTATATGAATGTTGGCCACAAAAGACGGGAGTATAGCGTAGTCCAATGAAATAACTTTTTAACCCAAGAAGTACGACTGTATAGCGGTATTATTTATATAGGTTTTTCTCTCTGTCAAGTTACAGCTACAATAACTTATCGTAAGCCCGCTTGGAGACAAGGCTGCTACGATTATCTGCTTATAGTTACTAACATAAAGCATATGCAACAGAATAATATAAATAAAAGAAGAAGCGCTACTGATCCCTGGTAGCTTTTAAGATAAATCTGTATTCCTTTGGTAAAGCTTTACTTTTCTGTTTAGTTCTGTTTAGCACATTATCTTTGATTTGTATGTAATAATCGCACCCTCTAGAAAATTTCAAAGATGCTACTCCATTGAGGTCGTTTTCCGTCAAGAGAGCAAGCATTATCATGTTAAGTCGCGACATCTCATACCATAAAAAGGTGGATATCAACGTCGTCTTGATTAAAATTTCCTCCGAAACAATTTACAAGCCCGAGATCTGCATCTGTATACCGGTTTTACATTGTGTCCATATAGATTTTTCTCTCTGTCGAGTTGCAGCGACAAAAACTCTCAGCGCATTATACCGAATCCGGATGGAAACAAGGCCTGTGAACTGACTGTGGAGCTGGAAACAGCATTAATAAAATTCGGGCTAGCTTTCACTCCAGAGCCGTTGTGTGCATATTTTTCCCGCTGTGGGTATCGCTCCAAGTACACATAATGCAGATATCTGGTGGTTTGCCGGACAAAAGGAGAGTCCAGGATAATTATTATTTTATTATTATTTATTTTGTAATGCAATACAAAATAGCGCCACCTCGAAGGCTGTGCCTTGTGTGAGATATAGGCGAATAGCTATATACATACTACAATTTCCTAGGTATACACTCACTTTGTCTAACATATCATCTTATCTGCAGCTAGTCTGGTTAACCTTTCTTTCTGTTTTGTGTCATTTCGTTCGTCCTTCTTCGCAGACCTTAGACCTGGACCATAACTGGAACTGCAGCAGTACCTATATAGAAGGCTATAATTTCCCATGTTTCTCAATATGGAACATTTTGTACTTGAAATTTTGACGTGATATACAAACGCTATGTCATTCCATAAAATAAAAGCAGGATGATGAAAATCTACCTTGGTGTATCTGAGGAATTCCGCAAATGGAGTCAAGTAGACTGACTTAGACGTTGTGGCGGCACGAATTTTTTGGAATGTTGACACAGATAGATAGATAGATAGTTTATTCATCCGGTAAAATCTATAAGCTGAGACATTGGACACGTCACACTTGAAGAAGATAGAATCTAGTCTTAAATAGAGTTAAAAAGTTATAAAGAAAATACAATTAGAAACCGATGAAAGGAGAATAGACAAATCCAAAACAAACAAAAAATAACCTGAAATATTTAGAGCAGTACAAAGGTCATAAGAAGAACACACAGATACAGAAGATTTATCAGAACCACAGTAGGAATTCACAAACTCATTTAAGTTATAGAGGCCACGACCTAGCTAGTTGCTTGTCAGACGTCTCTTAAATAACCCAACTGAACCAGAGTTTTCAGTCTAGATGGCAGCAAGTTGAAAAGGTAAACACCTGCTACCACTGGAGATTTGTAGTGAAACGTGTGTATTTTTATCACACGTGTTGTAGCTATGGAGATCTTTATGACTGGTAAGATTAATAATTTTATGCTCAAAAATGTAAGTCAAGATCTTATACAGGTAAACACACGTCACAGTGAGTATTCTGCATTTTATAAATATTTAACGACAAGATGATCTAATGTGCATTTTAAATATCGTGCGGATGATTCTCTTTTGTATCACAAACACCTTGTAAACATCATTGACGCTGTCCCATGCAATAATACCATATGATATAATGGAGTGCACACAAGCGTAGTAGACATATCTAGCAACGCATTGATGTTCAACACCCTACTCAGCGTCATTATTAGATCCAAGCTCTTTCGCAACCTACCACACACAGAATTAATCCGGTCTGTCCATTTTAAGCTACAAAAGTCAAAATAAATCCCCAGAAACGTAGTAGGTTTTGATTCTCAGTATTGGTGTGGTAATACTGGAAAAGTTGCCGTTTTCAAGTTGTTGTAACCTGCTACTTGCCGATTATGTCTTTACAGGGAGGTATCGCTAGTTGATGTTATACAGATTAGGAAGAATGTTTCTTTTGCACATTGCAAGTCACTATAGTTCGGGAGCCAAGACCTCTATGGTTCCAAAGCTAGTACAAAATACGGTAAGTCCCACAACTCTATCCTCCTTACCACAGTAGGCGGGACCTAACTGGTCCATCAGCTCACAGGTCGGTGCACAGCCAAAGGCATTCTTAAGAAAGAGAGAGAGAGAGAATGGAAGTCAATGAAGGATTTGAAAGTAAGTAAATGTTTATGAAAAGATATTATTCCACCGGACCTTTTGTTATTTTTTAAATATATCTGTGGCTTTTGGCTCCCACATTGAGCACTTTATTCCGAAACGCGATTGAAAAGATGACTCAAACTAAATAACAAGCAAATACGTATATATTAACTTTATTTATTGTATAATATCATTTTATCGCAGACCCCATAGATACCTCAAAAATAGGCCTTTATTTACATATTTCTGTAGCTTTCAAGTGCGTTGCGCATTCCCTTCAATTAAGCAACTATGGTTATTATAAATTATTTTATGTTCTTGTAACATCTGCTTAAAAAATCGCTTTAAGATATTTGTATTAAAATACCAACTTCGTTGTGATGGCATAAGTCATAAGTAATGTTAATTCTGATACAGTCATGTTTAACCAGCTTTTCAAGTTACAATGACCATTGGAAAGATATAATTCTTTAATGTTACCTAAAACTAGGATATCTGAAAGTGCGAAGCAGACGGATGTGTAGATATATATACTACAAAGTAAGATTTTTAGTTTAAATGAAAGAAACAACAGCCACATAAACAAAACACAAGTGCCGGGCTTGAAAAGTTCGGTTCGGCGTATGGCTATACTATGGAGTGTCCGAGTAGAGAAAGATGTAAAAAGCTAGTATATACTAGAATTCATAGAATCACGCCTGAATCCGTTGAGTGTTCAGCGCAACGAAGATTCAGTAGCCAACAAAACTCCCGAAGATGCGATTTCTAACTCCGCGAATGCCTCTTTTTGAGCTTTTTCTGTCACAATTATATTTATCGAAATATGAGTCAGTGAGGTTGGTATGTAATCACTTTGGTTCCAGATGCACTTGTTGTATAAAAATGAAATACTAAAAATTAATATTATCCACTTGTTGTCTGATTCATTTACAGAATACGAGATGTGTGGAATATGTCATTAATTTCAACAATGTCGAAAATGGTAAAAATTTCAAATATCGTAAATGAGTTGCGTATTCTATACTATTCGAATATTACAATATGTAGATATAAACTGTATCCATTTCTGTAAATACCTAGTCACTGTCAGTATTCTTCAGATTATATAATTATCAGTTATTACAGCTAGTGGCCACCCAAATTGTCCAATGAAATGTCTGAAACTTAAACAGTATTTGTCCTTTAATCTAAACGACACCTGTTAAAGTTTAAACTTTCTAGTAGCGTTTAAGCCACTGGTACAGCCTTTATCCAAGTAAAAAGTTTTTAGCAAAAATAAATTGAGAATAGTTGAGCTTAATCATTCCACAAGCCTAAGAAAAACCAACCAGTGATGCAAGCCTGTCCTTGCAATTAGTTTGTAAATTCGGTTTCATGGTCCTTCTTGTATAAATTTGTTTACTGCCATACTGCAGTAGCAAATATCAAGTTTACCAGAGTAACATCAATGACATCATCACCTTCACCAACCATCCATTGGCTTGCAAGGAAATTTACTTATTGACTGATAGCTTCGGTAGAAAGCAGTTTTTTATCTCTTCCGATCTGACACATTATGACGGCGAATTTAAGATTTTAAAGAATACGGAGTCGTCTGCGTGGTCAGTAATTTATCGGTTACAAAATAAGCAGCGCTATGATCCCATAATATGTTGCTTCGATCATGTCAAAGAACGGTGGATGTGCAACTATGCTGTATAGAAAATCATTATCCTAATTATTCTACCTTTAAAAGGAAATTTTCTCTTCGGTTAATTAACAACCGCAAAGAACTCAAAAAGCATAAAGGACGAATTTCAGACTGCCGATAGTTAACTGAATTATGTTTCCTTATGGAGAACATAATGAAAATTGATTACACCTATAAACGATAGAAGCACTGAGTTGCACTTTTGGAGAACAAAGCAATACACTTCACAGTCACCAAATAAACCATAAGGAACGGTGCAAATAAACGTCGGGTTCTGAAAGGTCTCGCATGATTGTACACAATAAACTTACGGAACTTCATCAACATTCCTCATCCGCTTCACGTTAGAAAGACATATTACCCTTCTGTAACTCAAAGCGATGGATGGTCACAAAAATATTGAGAATTTATGACTACAGTATTTTTTTAGCTCATTAGATGGAGGTCCGAGTATTGTAGTCAGGTAAAATTAGGTAGGGCTCTATTTGATGATTCTGTTCCATTTAACTAACGTCGTTGAAAAATAAATTTCTGGTAAGCTTTGCGCGATACACTTTCAGGCGGTCTTCAGGGAACTATACAGATAAGTAACTGCAAACTACCTAGGTCCTTGTTTTTGGATATTTGCAAATACAGGTTACTAACTAGATTCATATATGTCTTTAATAGCTTCAACAAGACTAAATATTAGAGCCGACATCTACATTAGTATGTTTGTACAATTAGTTACTGTAAGAAAATAGGATCGTCAACTGCTAGTCATCTGTGAGGACAGGTAGCCCTTGTTTGATTTTCACGGTAACTAGTTTACTAGTAACTGATTAAAAAGTAACTAGTGCTGGAGAAAGCAAACCATTTAATAATCAGCTGTATACTTCAAAAGCTTTGGTTATCCAGTGGTTGAGCTTACCCAAACAAAGTATGTGTTATCTACTGTTTTAGTGATTGTTGTTGAGGTTAACCGATAACGGCATATTTTTGTGATGCTATTAAATCTTTGCGACCCTTACGCAGATAGGCGTACTATGGTAGTTATCAAAATATTGATTTCGGTCATGTTACAAGCGGTTAAAGTAGTAGTAAAGAAGCGAAAAGAATCAGAGTACTCAGACCACGGGTAGATTCTTTTGAAGAATATGACGATCACGAATTTTTGTCTAGATTTTGACTAATGCTACTAATTTTGTTCCCGTACAACACAATACACCTTATGGCGTCACCAACCTCTGTTATTATTAAGGGTCTGTTTGTTCTCCAAATTTTTGTTAACTCCAACTTGTATTATGAAAGTTTTTCTTCAGTACCTATCTTCTTCAGACTTCTGTATTTTTATTGTTCGCTTTTCAGAGTTTCATGTCGTAGCATACTTTTTTACGTTCTAATATATACAGTTTTCCCCACTGGTAAAATTTGCTGCGCTTGTCTCTTGCTTGTCTGTATTCTTATAATTCATCTATTAAAAATTTGGTGACAGACAAATAAGTTCAACTATTGCCTTTCTAACTGACCACAAAATTGAAAAACTGTCAGTCAATTGACTAACAGAGGTGACCAATGATTGGCAAAACAGCCATATGAGTCAAAATTGAGTACCAAGTAGCTTTTATTTGGAACTGGCTTGTAGTAAAGGGGGTGGTCCAAAGTGACTTACGGATATCCACTTGAAAGGTATAAATTATTACCATTACCCATAGTTGGATCCTTTCACAACTTATAAGTAAAATCTATAAATCCATGAGTTAGTGTTTGTTAAGTGGTAAATTATTTCTGATATTTTTTATTTTGTTTTGCACTTGTGTCCTAAAAGGTTTACAATTGGGTGCCCTAGTTCATTTTAACTAGCCCTTTGCAGTCTTAGGCTATTAAGGAATAAAACATTTAAGCCACCTAAACTGCCACAATATCACCTCAATGTAGTTATGTGGAAAAATTATTCAAACTGTATTTGTATCACCAACGTCTTTATTTGGGTAATCCGTCCATAATATAACAATATGTATTATTTTGGGGCGAAAGACAGACAAATAAATTATCGGGTGGTAAGACAAAGTGGAGATAGATGAAAGCTGTTGCTAAGATACAATGTAACACCACTTGATATCCATTAATTCACAATAGCGTGTTATCTATCCACATTCATTGTTTGGAAAACCTTGTGTCTGGGGATAAAGACATTCCCAGAACGTCAAATCTAATAAGTGTCCGTTCATGTATATCTGGATAACACTCAAAATCACAGTCGGAGCATGACCACATTTCAAAGGGTTGAGAGAGGGCACAAACAAGACTTGCTGCTATACATTAACAAGGCATACGAAATAACATGACTTCAACAGCACCTCATCCTATATGGGTTGATGAAAGCCACTACAATCATGAGAGGCTGTACTTTTGATGCAAGAAGATGCCATCCAGATTAATATGCACCTTAAACAAATATTTGGCAGAGATTTATAAATGGGACTTAAATCAATGTTCAGAAGAATCAGTCAACCATTCTGATAGGGAAACATGTTTTGGTTTACTAGCCATGGAGTGTCAAGGGATATATACTAAAGACATTTTAAGGCCTCTGGGCCCTAGAAAACGTAAATGCTTGCACAAGGTCAGACTTGCTGCTGACATAGTGAATACATATCTTTATATTCATATTTTCAAGTATCGGAAATATTGGCCACAGCCAATATCATTCACAAATGGCTAATTGATTAAATTAATGACAAAGGATTTCTGGTAACCAGAACCACCAGTGCATGGGCTGCTCCTCGCCACGGCGTACACACGTCGGGTCGCTTGCCACCCCCATCACATATAAGTGACGTTTGAAGATGTTCTGACCAGATGGTAGGCCCACAAGTAACTTTAACCAGCTTCTGTCCAGTGAGAGACAGAACCGTCCCACCTTGTCCAGATGTCCTAAAATAAGTTCTAGCTTGACGGAGACAGTGATGATGGGCAAATACCCGGTGTATCGAAATCTCGGTAAATACTCAAAGGTATTCACCCGGCATATATCCAATGGATAAATACCATATTGGTACTTGGGTAAATACCGCAGCACCCAGTACACTGCCTTTACTGTAGCAAATATTTATTAGAATGGATCATACAATAGGTATGTTATGAATTATAATATACTGTAAATTTTGTTTGTATATACTGGGTGTATACCGGATATATACCGGGTATATACCCAAATTTATTTATTCACTATTCCTGACAGGGTGCGTGGGTACTGGATATATACCCAAATTTTATTTATCTACCCGTTGGGTACATATCTAATCAGTTGCGGTGCGTATTTACCCACCACCCATTACTGGATGGAGATGTCCAGAGATTCCTCTCCATAGGAAATTGTCCCTCGACTTTCGCCTTGTGAACGCGTCAGCCGTTTCATTGCTGGAAAGTCCAACATGACTTGGCACCCTCATAAGTGACACCTGACGTGTTGCTGGCTATCAGAGCAGATAGTATTCCGCCTAATAGGCCCCTGAACTTCGTGAATGCGAGAGGTACAAGCTAAAATCGCATATATTTCTACTTGGAATACCGTGGTGTATCCCCCAAGATAGACGGAGAATATTAGTTGTAGTGAAGATTCAGTCTGATCTTCTGCCTGCCTATTTGATGTCATTTCCACATCAAGAGCCTGAGTAATTCTCTGCTCGTGAAGTAACGGTCCTCTTGACACCGATATATGGGGAATTTGAGGGTTAGTAAGGCAGATTATCATTTCATCATTATTTTGTTTAGTTTGATTCTTTATTGCAATGTTTCACCACACTAGTTTCTTTTCATCTGTCTGTGCTTTAGCAACAAACAACACAAAAGTGAGTTGGGCAGTATGTTAGACAAAAGACCTAGGGAAAAATGGAATCCATCTGCAGCGACATACAGACAAATCCACAGAACATAAGAATAGAGCCTTGGTTTAAGAAAGAAGCGAATAGTTTACTTATGAGAGCCCTGTGTAGATTGAGATGTGGGCATTTCCTAAGCCCTCAATACAAAGCTACAATAATAGGTTTAGACGATGACCCGCACTGTACATGTGGAGAGATTGGTACTGCTGAACACCGCATACAAACTGTTATATAACTTTTGTACACAAAAACTGAAAATAACACTGGTCCACGATACAACAGGCCAGTTGATCAAAGATCAGAGCCAATAACATAATCAAAAAAAATCACTACTAGTTATTACAAACAAATCCAAAAGAAGTTCATTCCCTTTAATTTTGCAAGATTCTGTGAAAGAAAAACTTTTGAATGCAAAGATTTTATCTGATCAAATTAAGCCCATTATTTTGTTCTGCTTACATAAACTTCTATCAAATACAAATAATGTTATAAATTCAAGCATATCAGACGACAATTTTCCACATCTATGGAAAGTGGCATTAATTATTTAGGCAACAAACAGACTGTGGTATTTTGTAAGACTTTCGCGGCTATGATCCGATGAACTGTCGGTTCTTGGGCTGTTCGGCCAGCGTCGACGTGTTACGCCGCCTTGGCGTCGGCGCGCTTCGCTGATTGACGTTTTTCCCAACACGAGTGGCCGGCATCCTCAGAAGTTGATGTCACCTGTTTGGCGTGTTCCGGGAGACTGAGACCGCGTCACGGGCCGGCGGGTAACCTTCACCTTCAAGCAGACTCTTCTCTTGGTGACGTACTCTATCCAAGTTGTTCAAAGTGCTCCAACGACCATAATGGGGTATTTTCCAACTTGCTAATATTGCCTGTTTAATGGCTGAAATGGATTGCTTGTATCTAATTTGTAATTATGACAGTGTTTGCTCAATTTTTTTATGCCCACGTGGAGTAAAGATAGACTTTGAAAATCATCTCTTTGAAAAGAGCTTATTTAAATCTCTTAAACCACCCGCCTAAGAAATCGACCAATCAAAAGTGATTTTTACGCCGGATGTAGATAGGATGTGGCTATTTTAATTTGAATTGAGCGTAAATTCAAGGTTGTTACGTTGCTAATATTTTGCATAGTTTTCTATAAAGGATGTAAGCTTTTATTATGTTTATTTAGTTTCCCTCCTTTTGTAGACTATAAAGGTTATATTGCACAGCTATTCCATTTTTTGCATTGTTATATAATTAGCAGTTTACTCCGAGAATGTTTCATAGTTACTTTTCACAATTTTACTCGTCATTCGGCAACACTCTTCTTTAACAGCCTGTCACTAGTGTCATGCATACATAACCTCCCGTGGTGTCACGACTGTCACGGTATCTCATTTAACCAAGATAGATCATGAAATGATGTAAACAAACATCTGTCAATATCAACACGAAGCGGAGGTTATGTCTGTATATGGAGAAAAGATGACAAGAGGCCTTTACGGAAACACTGATCTGGATCCGGATCGATCAGTTATCTGTCAACAACTGTCAAGTGGGATTTACGATTCCATGAAGGCTGTTCCAAATTACGGTTCTATCACGGTCCCAGAACTGATTTCATCATGCCCCGCCCATTTTACAGTTCTAAAAACGGTGACTGGTTGGTCCGCCAGCCTACCAACCAATCATCGATTTTAGAATCACAAAATGGGTGGGGCATGATGAAATCAGTTCTGGGACGGTGATAGTACCGTAATTTGGAACAGCTCTCCTGGAATCGTAAATCCCACTTGACAGTTGTTTGACAGATAACTGATCGATCCGGATCCAGATCAGTGTTTCCGTAAAGGCCTATAAAACAGTCACATTCTAAGGATAGCTCCACGTCACGCTTTGATTTATTACGTCACAGCTTTGGCGCGAAATGTTATGTTTGGACTTTGCAGGTGCTTTTAAGCCACTTCGCGTTCACAGTAAAAAGCGAAAATGTTAGTTACATGGTTTTTGGGGTTTTAGCATCAATATTCCGTCATAAAATTTTGTTCAGAAAATACACCAGCTTACTGACAGCCAAAGCCAAAGCCAAAACGTGGTGTGGGGTCTTCTAAAAAAACTCCCGATCTTTGGTTAGATTTTCTAACACGTTCTCTTTTTTATATATATTTTTTTCGGACTTTGAGAACTTTGAACGGATCTCAAGATTTTGTGAATCTTTGGAGACGCCCATGTGTCTGTATAAGATCTGACTACGTGCACACAGAGAGAGGGCCTGTATAACTGATAATGACATCCTTCCGGGCCTACACCGGCACCGGAGCCATCCACTGTCTCTCTCACTCCGGGTAAACTGATAATGGGAGCGATAAGCCGTTCTCTGCCCGTCGCTCCGACAGCTATTACTTTATCTGGTCGAGCTGCAATAATGCTCAGCCGTTAATATATAGGACGGGGACGGAGACAGGGACACCTGGGACCCCGAGCGATGTCGTTACGATTTGATCGATTCCGAAAATGTGTTTTTCAAGGCACTGGGGATGCGGAAATGAGTCTGGCTGGAGTCTCAGCGGATATGTAGGTTCATTGCTGAAGAGCCGAATAGATAACTAACGTAGGTAACAGTATGTTCTAATTTAAGTTATCAAAATTTGAAGTTGTGTGATCAAGTTTTCAAAATTTTTAGTTTCTGAAAGCACTAGTACTATAATAGGGTCCTCTGTCTGGTTAACTCAAGTGAAACACAATGCAGAATGTCCAAATAAGCTTATGGAGATACAACGAACATAAGCTTAAGAAGAAACTGTAAGCAGTTCTGATCTGAAAAGGTGACATGTTAGTGCTGACTAGAATTATCACTTGGTTTAAAACATGAAACTATAGAAATTTCTTTGAAATATTATGATCTACCTAATGTACGCCTATACCCCATTGTAAAGCTTAGCCTTCTAGGGGTGGAAACATTTGTAATTTTCTTGCAAATAAATAAAATCATGAATGAAGTTGATTCACGAAAACCATGAATTTTGCTTCTTGGGGCATCTGTGGACTTAAAATTTTTAATTTCATTACAAAGTGTAGGAAGCATTGTGGATTGTTGTTAATATGGCGTCCCAGCCGCTGCTTTACGGATTTTAATCAAAGCTGGAAGATGATACGCTATTTCTTTTTATTATGTTATTGGCTCTCATCTGAGATCAACTGACCAGCTGTATCGTGGATGACAGATCTTTTTTTTTTCTTAATAACTGAATAAAATTATATTGTTCTACAGTAGTTGAAAACTACAGCGTTTTTTTAGTTTTTGTGCACAAAAATTATATATTATTTGTATGCACAGCTGTTTTCACTCCCTAGTATACTGATCATACTAACATAGCTTGACAATCTTTGATACATGTCTGTTACCTCATTACCTATAAATTAACATTCTAATATGCAGTGTTCAGAGGTTTTCCACATCTGCAGTGAGGGTCATCGTTTAAACCTATTCAAGTTTTGTGTTGAAGCAATGCCCAAACCTTAATCTGCAAAAGATTTTTACCAGTGGTCTATTCGTTTCTTTCTCAAACTAGAGCTCTGTTCTTATGTTCTGTTGCATCCACATGTATGTTACTTCGGATGATAGTTTTCACTCAATTTCTTTTTCAGAATCTTGTTTAACATATTGTTCATGTCACTGTAGATAATTTTTATATTTTATCAGCAGTATTCCATCGATAGTCACTGTCTTTGCTAGACTGTCGACTGTGTCATTTTGAAGTATATCTGTATGTCCTTTAATCCATACAATTTTTGCATTTTAATCCAAACTGATGTGTCTGTCGTTTTAAATGGCCCCATAGGAAGAAAGGCCAATGGTATCAAATCAGGATATCTAGCAGGCCATTCATCAACAGACCTATCCATTTATCTGAAAACGCGTAGTCTCGCCATTGCTGAATCGGAAGAACATAGTCAAGAGGGGGCCGTGCCGTCTTGCTGGAAATAGATTTCAGCCTCGCTAAGTATAGGGTTTTGATCCTCTTTCATTTGGTTTCCAATGATTTCAGTGATAAGCGGATTAATAGTATTTTTCAATATATCCAAATAAACGTCTCCATTTAAATTTTCGTTAATAGGCAATGGCTCAAATAATTGGTTTCCTAAAATGTCTGTCTATACATTAATTAATTGGGGGTAGGCACTGGATATGCCCATCTCCAAAGCATGAGGATTTAAATTACTCCAATACCTGCAGTTATGCTTAGTAACAGATCCACTTAGACAAAATGTGCGTTGATCAATGAGGCAGATATTTCTTTAATGAATGATATTATCATTGATCGCTGTAGTCATTTGTTCACAAAACTCAACTTGCCGATCGAAATCATTTTCGGTTATTTTCTTTTTGAATGGATAAAGTTTCTGGAGTTTAGCAACTGTGTACACATTCAAACTAAATGTCACTCGCATCCACCATTTTGCGTAATGAAGTATTAGGATTTATTCCAAAATGATCCAAAACCGAGCGGCTTCATTCAAAGCTCTCCGTCTTCTATTTGCAACAGATCCAGTTTGAGTAAATCTCATAACAAGGTTCAAAACTGACCTATGCAGAATTATCATCCCTGGATTTCTTTATCGGCAACACTGATTTTAGGCACCATAAACTGGAATCATTTCCACTGTTTCTGCAATTGTTAGTCAGGAATTTGAACATCTTCTATATCATTATTTGGCCAATAACGGGCAACATTTTCAACAATTATTGCAACAAAAAAGTGACATTTTCAAGAGTTTTCGTTTTCAATCTGAACAAATTAAGATACATAAAGAGTTCTCTATTTTTCTCGAAAAAATCAAACGTCAAAATAAAGAACCTCTATATACTTTTGAAACAAGCTTTGACTCGATACCCCTTGCGATTCAAAATTTTTAAGGGGATGACCCTGGTGGGCTAGGGTACATGTGGATGAAGTAGCTTTAGGTTAAAAGGTTATCCCCCTTGACAAATCTTTTGACGTATCTCGGCATTAGTCAAAAGCATGTTTTCCTTCAGGAGTATATGTTTAGTATTTATACTACTGTTAGTTTCTATGTACCAATGAACATTGGAACGATAAAACGGCAACATCAAAATCAGCTGTAAGTGAACACATTTGGGCGTCAGCATATAATGGGGATATTGTATATTTTACCTGACCAGTGGATCTGAAGTTACAAAAGGAATGAGGACAAAAATGTTCGATGTGGCCCTTCATTTATAAAAATAGCAAAATTAACGGTAGCAGTTTAATATATTTTTATTTAACAACTGATATTTTTATATATTTGTTAATGCATTTTTATTTAATAACCGATATTTCTTAATCTGCCTGTTATAAAATGTACATAGTTTTCGGTAGATATCATCAACTTCTGGTGAATCGGCAACAACTCACGAATCCCGTCATCCAACGTCTTATCAGGGAACCCTATTGGATGAGGATCTGCTACCATGCCATTTCCATGGAGATTAAATCTTGCTATTGGCCGCCCTGACACTAACTTTATGTTCCGGCCTTTCTCTCTGTCTGAAAATATCGAAATACCACTGGCATTTTGTATGTCGTGTTTATAATCTTTCTACAAATTATCCCAAAGTACTCGAATATCTGTTTTGTCGAGTTTATTGTCTTGTCAGCTTGTTAGGTATACTATTTTTTGTCGTTATTATTGTTATTACCTTACTTAAAAATGAACATGTATACAAAAGGAAAGACGCTTCATAACTCAGAAGTATTCACGTAAAATTCGCACGCCCATGGCTATTTGATGAATGAAATCGGTCATGTTTTTTAAAACTGTACTCCTCTTACCGATACCCTGTAGCTTCAGAACCGTTGAACAGATAATACAGTATTTTTGTACGGTTTTTGAGTTTTTGACTAACTCATTTATAAACATTACTGATTATTCCTATCAATTATTCATAAAACCAATAAAAGATATTCAGTGTAATAATTACTACAAATAATAATAATAAAATTAATATTTCTCCTTCCCAATTGCCAATACTCATATAATACTACAAAGACTTTAAACTAGTCAATTTCATTAATATTTTTTCTCTTTTGTTTAACATCAAATAATATAATTACGCCTGCTTTTTGGGTGTTATACTTGAGCATTCTAGCTTTTTTCCTTGTTTTTCCAATAATGGAATAATCCAACATGGCGAGAATAAATTTTTCGACCTCAGAATCATCGATCTTTTATCGACCATTAACATTCCGTCCTTCATTTTGATCCGTGTCAGTTGTCAAGAATGATAGACAAGTGACAAGTGTCATTGTTTCTGAATGTCATTCACTTTAAAACGACATTTCCACGTGGTTTATTCATGAAAGAAATTAACCGATTTTACTACAGATATCTGATTTTAATGTGTTTTTAAATGTTTAGAGTCCTTTGTACTACTTTTCAATGTTTTGTGGCAACGATTTTGTGTTTTACACAAATTGTGCTAATTTTGTGAAGACTCTCCCATTCAACATCATTACGCTTCAATCTCAATAACTTTTGTAGATATTTAACATCCCCTTTTTGAGATTGTTACTCATGCTCAAAATATTTTTATTGTAGCCCTGAAGATGGAATCATAGTTTTCCGAAAGCTTGGAATAAAGTTAAAAGAGTCCACCTTTGCGTTTGTTTGCCGCTTTCCCAATTATTAGCCGTTTATTACCTAACTGGTTTTTGTTCCGGCAATGACTACCCCCCTTCTACCTAATATAGTATATGTATAATATAGTTATAATCTTCAAAGCAGCGAAGGCAAGCAAATCTTCTGTCTCTTTCTCACCCGATAACTTACAGCCCTAGACCCTTTGTAGACCCATAGCTTAAGGCCGAATAACTGTCTCGTATTGACCGCTGTAGTTCCCTCGAACAACAGCAGCCGTTCATTCGGTCTCGCACCTGGGCCACCCTTATTATAGAGTAAGGAGAACGGCCGACGATCGATTTTTCTCCCCGGCGTCGTCGTCGGGAAGACAGGCGACATATGGCGGCACTATAAAGGGTTTGTTTTAATGTTTAAGTGACGCCGCTCCACGGAAAATCTATTATTGGATGTTTCATTATTGATAATGTTGGGGGATTTATCGGGAGCTTGCCACCGCACCAATATTTTATGGCGTTCACCGAAGCAGCTAGAGCAGTCGGCTTTGCTATGAGGTGAGAGGCTGTGGAGAAGCTGTAGACCGGGAAAACTAGAAGTCTGCCTAGCTTGATCTTGCAAACTTTTCGTTTTAGTCCAGCGAGCCTTGGACTCGTAGGAAATTCTATTTCGGAGAATTCTTCTCTATTGACTATATATCACTGCTGATCAAAATAAAAAACGCCGAGACACGTCAAAAGATTTGTCAAGGGGGACAACTTCTTAAACAAAAACTACTTTCCCCCATTGTACTCTCTTCCCCCTCCCCCCAGGGACATCCTTTTCAAAATTTTAAATGACAAGGAGTATCGAGTAATATCTTGTCTCAAAGGTATGTCGAAGTCCTTTATTTTGGCGTTTGATCTTTTCAAATCGGTCCATTCATTTTCGCGATAATTAGAAATATCTTTATTATGTATCTTAATTTAGAAACAGAAACACACGGAAATGCCACTTTTTATTGTAATAAGTGTCCAAAATGTTGCTCGCTATTGGCCAAGCAATGATGTCGGGGATACTCAAGTCCCTGACGGAGAGTTGCAAAAACAGTGTTCTTGATTCTAATTTATGACGCCAAAAATCAATGTGCTCGGCAAACTGTCGTTCCATTGAACTCCAGTCATCTGGGGAAGATAACTGCGCATAGGTATTTTCTAGAGCTTGTTACGAAATTTGCTCAAACTGGATGAAATCGCAAATAAAAAACGGAAAGATCTGGATAAAGCCGCTGAAGTTGGAGCCTTGGGTAATTTTGGCATACATTCTGCTTCATTACGAAACATTTTGGATCTGGTACCTAAATTTCATCCCTTCAAAATGAGAATAGTGCAAAAGTTAACCAAAGACTATTTCGATCGCCGAGTTGAGTTTTGTGAACAAATTACTACAGCGATTAATGGTAATACCATTCATGTAAGAATATCTGACTCACTGATGAATGCACATTTTATCTAACTGGATTTATTAATAAGCATAACTGCAGATATTTGAGCAATGAAAATCCTCATGCGTTTGTAGAAGGGCATACCCAGTACCCCCAAAAA
This sequence comes from Callosobruchus maculatus, assembly GCA_951848785.1. Lineage (NCBI taxonomy): Eukaryota > Metazoa > Arthropoda > Insecta > Coleoptera > Chrysomelidae > Callosobruchus > Callosobruchus maculatus. Next base: position 20,132,548 of record CATOUR010000014.1, on the reverse strand, counting down.
CTTACTGCCTGGGGGCAGGCATTTTAAGAAACAAGGTGAATGCTTATTACGGAAATTTACATGGAGACATTTATTTGGGTATGTTAGGAAATACCATCAATCCGCTGAAACCACTGAAACCATTAGAAACCAAATCGAAGAAGATAGAAAACCTATACTTGGTGGGGCTGAAATCTATCTTTCTCGCTCCTTCTCACTATGCCCTTCCAGTTCGGTAATGGCTAGACGATGCGTTTTCAGGTCAATGGGTAGGGCGACCAAGGCCCATAGGATGGCCTGCTAGATCTCCTGATTTCACATTGGACTTTTTTCTATGGGTCCATTTAAAACCTATTGTGTTTGATGCCCAACCTAAAAGTTTGGATTGCCTCCGCCAACGCATCGTCATGAGCAGCTATGATATCCCACAACATGTTCTTGCAATTGTCCGTCAGGAATTTAACCGTTACCTATATCATTGTTTGGGCGACACCACGCAACGTGATATTTTTGTGTGTTTTTGTTTTCTATTGGAACAAATTAAGATACATAAAGATTTTTCAATTTTTTTTTGGCAGATGATTTTCACAGACATATAACGGAACCTTCTTTCTTCCGTAACTCTTTGCTCCTCTGAGTCTGTTGAATGCACAGACTGCTCCTTTAGTCAGTACGATGCAATCATCCCCTGTGTACCAAAAAACTGGCAACTACATAGCGACAGTGGATTATAAATATATAAGTAGTATCTAAAGTGTATCACGGAAGTCTTTTTCCGTAATTAATTACGTAATTAATATTAAAAGTCGTACCAATAACAGCAGTAGTGATGCATTGGTATTTAGGTTTGGCCTTTGCTACTACTTAGGTAAAAAAACTCTGAGTTAGGTTTCTGGAAAACATTGGTTTGGCTTCCAATGAACTGTACCAGCAGTCAAATTTGACTGGCCTAAAAGTAAATATATGGCGGGAGTGCGAAGATATATCGTGTTTCAAATCATCCAGGAATCGAGGAGATGATTCGAGTTGCCTGCTCTTATTGCTTTCAGGATGAGCAAAATTGAGCTCACGAATCGAAACAGTGATTTACTCTGCCATATAAAAACATGTTGCCATCATTGCACTTGAATATTTTAAAGAAAAAGAAATAGTATAGTTACGACCTGCTACATTATTTGTATCCTGTCAGATTGTGTTCCATAATATGTAATGGTATCGATTGCTAAGTTAAGGTATTTTTTGTAGCTACCTAAGTCAAATATAAGTTAGGTAGCAGGTTATACAGTTAAAAAGTATGGAGCTGACCTTCGCCATGTTTTTGTTACCATCTCTACCAAATGCTTATTTGCTTATCAATAAAGGCCTTTGTTATTATTGTGGGGTCTATTTAGTTAGTATTCTATAGTACAGGTCATAGATTGGCAGTAAACTAACATAAGTTAATTGACATCTAGTTTTTTTAGGTAAAAAACTATTCAATTCCATTGATTCTTTTGAGCTCTAAGCGCGAGCTTCCACCATTATTACCCAACTTCCTCAGTCAAGTATCCACCATAGGTTTTCATGTTTTCTTGTTGCAACTAACCCCAACTCGCAACTCATTTGGCCTTAGCCCTCCTCGTATTTCCTTATTTGTTTGCTACACAGAAGCTTGTTCTTACCTTCTGAGTTAAGTACCTTATTACTTAGCATCATCGGATTTAAAACAGGATTAATCGTTCACCTTCACGTGAATGACTGGAATAATTATCAGCAGCACTCATTTTATAGTTATCTCACTCTGCCTCCATCTACCTCATTAGAGAAGGTGATTACGAAAAATATTCTTGTCCGAACGGTATATTGTACTTGCTTATTTTCCCTTATTCGTTCGTCTTTGGTAATTTTCAAAGTTGTGAAAAAATGAAGTCGAGTTGATTGCTCGGTACCTCCCACACGTTACTGTGATACCATCTTATTGTTTTTCCATAGCATGAAGCATTATTCAGTCTGAGATGCCCTTGCAACCAAATCATCGGCAGTCCTCTCCCTAAAATTGTCTTATGCCTTATGTCTTTCCTTCATAGGCCTATTACAAATACTACAGACTCTTCAGTTTCACAACCTCCCACTCCCCAAACCGCTCCAAATCCATCCCCACCCAAATAAAGATAGAAAATGATCAGTAACCCCTAAAACATCTAAAAACGGAGTTTGAGCTGTTTTCATGTTTTTAGTTTTTTGATTATTGCTGCACTCCCACTGACACGATTTCTGACAGCCATACGCGTTTTCCATTTTCACTACGGTTGTAATACTGTGTCAAAATCTCATTAGAGTCAATTTAATAGTTTCCACGTTACAAAATACAAAACGATCTAAAGCAATAAATACTCCTATGTATACAGAAAGTCCCTTAGTTTCTGTAATGGGCTAGGCAATGTTCGGATGGACCTAAAAAGGTGATTTATGTCGCTAGGTCTTCCTTCGCAGGTCAATGGACAGTCTATTATGAAAGCAACAAATTTTTCAACCACCCCAATTCCACCCCCACCCAAAAAAAACGAAAATGATCTGGAACCCCTAAAACGCCTAAGAACGAAATTTGAGCAATATTTAATTTTTTTGTTCCTTGTTAATTACTCCGCCGCCCATACACCGATTTTCAAAATTATAGGTAGATTGCCTACTACGACCCTACAGCATATCGCTGCCCAAATTTCATTACAATTCATGCGTCGCTTGCTGAGATTACGTGGCTAGAAAAACGCGTACAGACAGAACGACAGACAGACAGACAGACCGACGGAAATGACTGACGTGGATTTTTGTTATGTAGACATCATTAACACCTATGGGTTTGGGAAGTAAAAGCAAGTTTACTCGCTTTGCTTATTTGTTTATTATACAGCTTCGAGAAAAGATGTCTTGCGCTTCTTTGGTTAAAACAATTCGCTAGGTATAAAGTTTATTCATGAAATTACTGCTTTTTGGGCCCTGCTTATTAACTTATTATTATTATCAATGCACGTACCTGGTTACCTTGTGTCTAGTGAATTTAATTTCAAACATCAGAAGAAATACCAATTAACTCATTGACTACATATATCGTCTGAAATAAAGTGCTACATCAAATGGTACTTTTCTGATATTAGCTTAAAAAGATAATTATTTCCATTTCCATCGTTACCCAAGCCATAGTGTGTTTGGATCTATCCAAACGATACTTTGCTTTATTTGAAACAAACGTTTCTTGTCTCAAGAAATTCGTTCCTATGTGTGCATAGGTGTATCAATTCAAATACAAGGTGTTTTTAAATGTTGGGACTTTTTTGAGAGACAGCTGCTTTTGAACTGACAAAGCTAATGTGGAGTGAATCAGTAGCAGAAGAATAAAAAAATATTAAGAAAGTATTTACTATTTGTTCACCGCTAAGTTTTAAGTGCGATTCTGTTACAGGAGTCTCATAGATAAGGTTCGAAGTTCGTGCCACCAGTCCGAAAAGTTGAGTATTTCTCCTTCAATTTGGATCATTTCAGGTTGTCTAGGTTGGGTAGTGTGTCCACTATGATATGAATAAAAATATCGTGTGTCTCTAGCTTTTTGTCAGAAATAGACAAATCGACGGAGGCAGGGTGCATACTGTCAGGGAAACAGTCGCGAAGACCGAGGGGCATATTCAATTATTGCAATTGTTTTTCACAGCACACTTACTAAATAGATGAACAATATTTATTTACAATAGCCTGCATCGATACAATAATTTGCATTTTTGTCGAAAACGGTTAGCCCTATCAAGATGTACCAAGAGACCATTTTTACGTAAAAATATCTGAAATAACATATTCTAAAATCAAAATGTCAAAAAATTACCACTTAGAAAATGGGGTTATTTGTACCCTTAATTCCTCCCGTATGATACGCCTCTGATCAAAATTATGGAATTCTGAATTCAGAATCAGATTCAGCGTCAAAAGTTAACCCGTCGTACCTAATTTCGTAATTTTGTAATAAATGGTTTCGAGAATATCGAGGGAAAACCGTCTTCAGGGTGCCCCATGCAAAGGAGCGTAGCTCCCTTAGAAAGCATTTGCGGACCCATGTATGACACTTTCTTTCTATTTTTCAGAGTACTATTCGTGGTTAAAGTTTGTTAACATACTTAATTAACACCCTGTATGCCCTATGAAGAAGAGTTGCAACTTAGGCAACACCCTGTATAATTCTCGTATTACAACCACTAGGAACAATGACCGTTTTTATAATAGACATAAAAAGAAACATCAATCATGCGCTGTACGGTATACTCTTTCTATCTCCCATCTACAAACGGTCCGCGAGTGTCATGTCCAAGTCACCAGTTGTTCAGAAAAGATGGGATAATGATATAACGTCCGCGATTGTAGATAGCGGTGAAGTCTTCTGTCCCTAGCTTACCGATGCACGCGAATGTGGGAAAGGTAATTATAACTAAGCTTCGCGCTATGTGCGAGTTTGCAGTCACGGAATTCATTCGTTTTTATCACCCAGCAGAGTTAAATTAGAACGAATCGGACTGATGTGATAACCCCAAGGATATCGAAACAAGGGGCTACTCTGCCCACAATTGATATAGAGGACGAAGACAGAATATGTTGTCAGATAAATCATATCAAAAACGTTTGTTAGCTATAGATGGCTTGAGCTTACCAGTTTTGTGGATAGACGAAAAAGGCTAAAAACAAAGCGTAAACGTCTTCCAGCCATCCTAACGATATTAAATATGTCATCATTGTGATATCAGATGATCAAAAAGTAAGAAGCGAGGATGGGTAAGGAATAAAATGAGCAAGTAAAGAAAAATTAGTTTGTACATGTTCTACATAATTTAGCAGTCTAATAGCTATTGAATTTAGAGTCAAAATGGGTATTTTGAATGGTCAAGCAAAGCGTAGTATTTATTTATCTATTCCGCCGCCAAAAGATACAACAGACACAAGACCTACACAATAATTCATAAGTGTCAATAATCCGTAATATCGCAAAACATAACACTAGGTTTCGAAATGGGATATCTAATACATAACATCTACATTAGTGTAAACTGCAACTCCTCAAAGTAAAAATAATAAAAACAAGGTTTTATTAGAAACTCTAATGATTTACTGACCTGTTTTGCCTCATTGGGAATGTTCTATACAACTGGCATTTCTTCGTTGTATCATGTTTTGCAGATACTAATGCTTCTCTTGTTCTTATGTTGGGTTTAAAATATTTGTACCCAAGAGTATGTACTGCAAGAGCTTATAATTTTAGCAAGGTCAGTTTTTTAAGCCATATGTCTTCTGGAAGAGCTAGGCAACAATTGGGATATGTCCCATACAACTGTCATTTCTTCGTTGTATCATGTTTTGCAGATACTAATGCTTCTCTTGTTGTTATGTTGGATTTAAAATATTTGTACCCAAGATTCTGTACTGCAAGAACCTGTAATTTTAGCAAGGTCAGTTTTTTAAGCCAAATGTTTTCTGGAAGAGCTAGATAACAATTACGTTTTACTGTCACCGCTTTTTCAGGAAAGATGATATAATGATATGACGTCCGCGATTGTAGATAGCGGTGAAGTCTTCTGTCCCTAGCTTACCGATGCACGCGAGTGTGGGAAAGGTAATCATAACTAAGCTTCGCGCTATGTGCGAGTCTGCATTCACGGAATCCATTTGTTTTTACCACCTTGCAGAGTTAAATTAGAATGAATGGTACTGACGTGATAACGTCCAGTGAATAAAAGCAATTAATATGGAAAAGGAAGACGTAATATGTAATCCATAAATCCTATATTTGATGCATATTGAAAAACCAAACCTGTTGTCAGCTAACGGAGCCTCATTATGCATAAGAGTTGTTTATTACTGAGCAGGCTACGTAGGCAGAGCCTAAGTACCAGAGTAACGCGACTGCTGTGGAATGGTTATGTTAGGGAAGGTTTGTTAACGCAGGATTTGTGAATAGGCCAACACCTGCAGTCACAATTAACGTCGACGGAGAACAGATAGAACAGGTAACACGTTTTAAGTACTTAGGATCCACACTGAACAGTAAATGGGACTGCGATGAAGAAGTAACGGCACGGGTTGGATATGCGAAAACTGCATTCCTTAAATCAAAGAACTTTTTTCTAGCACGAAGTCTTTCGTTGGCTCTGCGGCTTCGGGTAGTAAAGTGCTATGTTTGGCCCATATTACTTTACGGAGCAGAAACGTGGTCTCTTAAAGTACGAACATTGAACTGCATAGAAGCACGTGAAATGTGGACACTCCGGAAACTCCTCTTCTTGATATTGTCAAACATCGAAAAATATCTTACCTTGGTCATATCCTTAGAGGTGCCAGATACTCGATACCCAAATTGATTACTGCAAGGTAAGATACAAGGCCGACGAGGTCCGGGGAGGAAACAGTACTCTTGGCTTCGAAATATAAGAGATTGGTGCGAAATAAGAGATGCCGCCACAATATTCAGACAGGCAGAAAATGGCACCCTACATATGATGTGAGAAGAATACAAGGGATGGCTGACGTGCGGAGTTGCACAGGGCACACGAAGAAGAAGAACACCCGCAGGTCCAATAAATACATCTCGTAGCAGTTCATTCCAAGCCTTAGAGACCGTATGGGTAAATGTGCAGTCGTATCGCTCGGTTCTTGATGTATGAAGATCGACCGCCTTAATATGAGATGTAGCAGTCGCGCGAGTGCATCTGATAGGATCAGTGAGCAGCGGAACTATAGAGGATAGTTCAGAGGAGCAGACTACCTTTGAATATCGGTGGAAGAGTGAGAGGACACCAGCAGCACTCTGGTGAGAAAGTAGCTGATGGTCGATCGGTTAGGTCGGGTCACCAGTTATTCGAATTGGCCTTCTCTGGGCAGTGTAGTAGAGACATGGTAGTAGAGGCAACAACTCTCCTGACGTGAGAGCAATACTTCACGTCAGGTCTCATCTGAGCTTTATATAGCGTGAGAAGGTCAGATGGTGCGAAGTACTTTCTGACTTTGAATAGGTACCTAAGCTTTTTACCAGCAGCTGTTGCAATTGACGTAACGTGTTCGAGCTAGAATGAGCAACTTCTTAATTGGCATAGCCTGATTGTTAGAACCGCGTCCTGACTTGTGAACTTTTTATTTCAGAGCATCTTGGAAGCATTAGATTTTACCATATTCTTGACCCCCTAAGCGGTGATGGTTTCCTGATCTTTTGATAGTGAAGCAGCCGCTGTCAGTCCTCTGCGTTCCAGCTCGACAACAGAGATCGATCTATTGCTCATAATGCCTGAGCACAAAGTACTATCAACCGCAAAACCGTGGATTGGGTTTCTAGAGCCAGAGATCAGATCATTGATGTGAAGCAGAAACAATGTCGGTGCCAATACCAAAGTTTACGGAATACATATAAGTTGGATCACTCCGCAAAAATATCAGAACAGCCTGCCCCTTGCCCCGTCTCCCCGGTCCACCGGTAGCAGTGTACCGACGTCAGCCGGGAGATACGGGGCGGTGCAAAATAGTGGTTGAACGTGTGTAACGCGAAGTGTATACAGTGTCTCAAAAATATCGGACTTTGTTATCTAGGATTTGTTTGCAGGAAATGGATAATATTTTCAGAAGTTTGATTTTATCAATTAAATTTATTAACGGATGGAAAATGACAATCATATCCATCCTTATTTTGTGGTAAACCTTGAAATATAAAGGATATAGATACATGTTTCACGACGATTAGGACACGCAATAGGTCGGAACTGGGCAGCAGTAGAGAATTATATATCCAATGAGGTATTTGTTTTTGGTCACGTGACGTCCGATTCAAAATTATTAATGGGACACCCTGTACATTTGTGACTTTCCGTTTTCCACCCGATAAAACAATTTCAACAAACTAGCACACGTCTAAAGTGATTAATTCGAGGCCTACAGGCCTACAGGTACTTAAAGGATTGTATCACGCTAAAAGCGTATAGTGAGACAAAATGTTCATTTGGTGGTCTTACCATACCACCTAGAGACATTCTGAATTATATTTTAGAGCTCGGAAATATTTTTATTGATAACTTCAACAATTTAGTTTCTACAGCAGCAATTGGAATGACACTGAAAAGCAAAACGTCAATAATATTTATTCACATCCATGTAAAGCATTTCCACATCATTATATTTTAAAATTGTACATACGAGTTCCTATATATTATACCATAAATTTTATAAGCTGTGGTCTCAAAAATATGCCAAATAAACAAAACATTAAGGTAAAAATACTTCAGCACCTTTGAACCAATTTTTACCTATCTACGAAACAGCTACAATATGTGAAATCATTTGAGATTCATTGTTAATAGTTTTACTTTACTTTAGTCACCTAGTGTATTAACAAAATAAACGTTATATTTGTATTTGTATGTCTAAATCGGCTGTCAATACATAGTCTTCCAATGACTCTCGTATATACGTAAAACCCTGGCGTTAGCAAGTCCCCGCTAAAAGACCCTCGTACTTGGGCAAAAACCAACGCAAAAACTAACTGGCGCGTGCGGCCGCGGCATCGTTTTGATGTGAGATCTTCAAAGTGCCGACGGAGAGTGATCCAACTTATATTTATTCCGTAAACTTTGCCAATACCTATCCCTGCGGAACACCAGCACTGATGTTATGGATGATAAAGGAAGATCCGTCTACCACAACAGCAATTTTTCGACCTAAGAGGACAATCGCAAAGCTTAACGGAAAGGCCATCAGACGGAAGCCAGTTTAGGAGAGCTGTGTGCCACACTTGATCGAACGCTTTTGAAATAATAATGAATAATGACCCAATGCCCACAATCAGCTTCAGTAAGAACGACCGAATAGCTTTAGTGTAATCGGTTACGTTGTGAAATTAATGTCATCTGCATGTTATATGCCAATCCTCTATTATAAAGTATGTACAACCTTCGAGGGTGGCAATATTTGTATTATACTTATTACAAGTAAATTAATATCAAAAACGTTTATTGGTTATGGATGACTTCAGATTATATTATCAGCTGTTTTGGAAAGATGAAATTGACTGAAAACAAAACGTTACAGAGTATTACTGTCGTGGCGGGGATGCAAAGCACGTATCGTTCTTGGAAATCAAAAAGCTAAAAATACAAAAATAGCTCAAACTTCGTCTTAGGCATTTTAGGAGATCATTTTCTACTTTTTTGGGGGTGGGGCGTAATTGGGGTGGTTGGGAAGTGGAGGGTTGTAAAACTTAAAAATTTGTTGTGTCCATTGACCTGAGAAATCGTGTCAGTGTTAGTCGTTTTCAGGCGATTTGAAGATTGCTGACCCTTTTCAGGATTTTACTTCTCACACCGATAGGGAATTGGCAATTGGCGAGTACTGTAGGTGATCGCGAAAATTTTCGATTTTTGGAACTCTTGCCAGAGGCGGAGGAGGAATCAACAGAAGAACGGGAAATTTAAAAATCTTTCAAACTTTCTTTTTAGATGTTTTACGAGTAAAGGCCCCTGATTCTTGTCTACATGTTTAATGAGTACTGTGTTGGGATAGAGGAACCAGAAATGTTTTATTAGCACTGATAGTGGTCGGGTAGTACTGAGTACTTGACGTATTTAACTCATTTTTATAAACTCTTCAACTTTAAGTTTGAAAGATGATGGATGCACTTAGGTACATTCACCATTTCTTACATTTTACTCCTCGCTTATCCCACATGTCACATTTTTTCATGTCAAAGTTTGAGGAATTATACAAAAATGATTTAAACGTCCATAAGTATTCCTGATAAATGTCCTGCAGGCTACCTTTGTTCCCCATAAGTTATTCTATGGCAAAGTGTTTAAAGGCAGCAACCATTACATTCTCGAAGTAGTACATTGTTAAGTCTGTGCTTTCAATCCAATCACTCCATTTCAGGCGTTGCAGTCGATTCGTATTTGGCATACCGACTAGGGCGTGTTCAGCATTCGGTCGTGCGAAAGGACAAATTTATACCCCCTGGCACAGGGAATCAAAGCCATGTACACACAAATATAGGCGCACCTAGGATTTCACATGCATGTACGCAATGCCGTTGCGCTGTCACTGCTACTACCAAAGCCGAAGCCGTTAGCATAACGAAGTGAATTTGAATGAGTTAAATACTGCATTTATGCAATGTGTGTACGTATGGTTCGGTTGGAGAATGCTACTGAGGTGACGTACACAGAGAGGCGGAGCACAAAAGGACGCCGTGCAAGAGGCAAATGGAGAGAGTAGGTCAGGAGATCATGTGTCTATAGAGTGTGTTTCAAAAGGTGTCATCCAAATAAGCAGATGTTGCAGCGGAAACAAGCTAACTGTACAGTAGGCTGGGCCCATATTCGCGACTTTCAGAAACATGAATTTGCAACTATGAATAAGTTGCACGGCCGAAAAACAAATGCTTTTTAATCCGTCAACTTTTTTTTGTTTTGCACTGCCACAATGGCAGATAATTTTTTAAATTTTGAATTTTGTCAATTTCAAATTCTGCAAGTTCGGAACCTCCTCGAAACATAAAGACAAACATTTTTTGTTAAATGATATATTCAGAATTTTTTTCCAACTGTCACAGGGGCACCAACATCTAACATTTCAGGGTCATTCCAATATTTGCATATTATGAGAAAAATGTCAGAAAAACTACTAAAGCGTCTTCATTATACAGGGTTGGAATAAAGTATGGAACCAAGCAAACAAGTTTGGAACGGAAAGAATGATATTGCTGAAAATTTGCACGCAAGTGTAGCGACGTATAGTGCATCCGAGGACATTATGTTAGCTATTAATGTACTTCCGGTTTAACCGGAAGTACCGTCAACTTTATTAATTTAAATGGGACACCCCGTATATTTTTGCAGATCTCAATACATCTTTTTTTTCCGCATAAGTCCATAGTGGTTCGGGTATGAGTTTCTGGAAAAACGGGAAAGATAAAGCTTCTTCACTTGTTTAAAATGCCGGCCATTTACCACCTGACGTCCTGATCCTGACGTTAATTGATTCGACAAGGTAGCTCAGCAATTTGTCAACATACTTGCATATTGTCAGGAAGTAAACGGCGGGCATTTTGAACGTCTGAGATAATTCCTTGACAATTCATTTTAAATTTTCTTATTGTAACACATCAAATAAAATGAACGTTTCACTAAATAAAAAAGCTTTATCTTTCCCATTTTTACAGAAACAAATACTAAACCTACTATGGACGTATTCGGAAAAAAAAGATATTTTGAAATCTGCAAAAATATACAGGATGTCCCATTTAAATTAAAAAAGTTGACGGTACTTCCGATTAGACCGGAAGTACATTAAGTAGCTAACATATTGTCTTCAGATGCATTATGCGTCACTACATTTACATGCAAATTTTCAGCAATTGAAGCAAAGATATTTGCTTGGTTCCATACTTTATCCCAACCCTGTATAGTTTTATCTATACTCCTACGTTTTATGAAATAGAAATCCATAGAAAACAACAGAAAATAACAGAAACTGACAGAAAATAACGAGAAATAGCTGAACACATCAGAAAACGATACAGGATAGCCGAAAACAGCAGAAATATAGGATAACAGAACACAACCAAAAACAACAGAAAGCAATAGAAAATAACGAAATACAATAGAAAACGAAGGAAAACAGACGAAAACAACAGAAGACAAACCAATACGACAGAAAACAATAAGAAACAGTTAAAAACAACAGAAAACAACAGGACACAATAGAAAACAACTGAAAATAACAGAAAACAACAAAAAACAATGGAAAATAAAAGCGGACAAAAGAAAACTAGGAAAACAACAGAATATGACCGAAAATAACCTAATATGACAGATAACAACATAACACAGCAGAAAACAAGGACATTAATCGCAAGCAACCGAAAATAACACAATACAACAGAAAACCGCCGAATACGTCAGAAAACAATCGAAAGTAACAGCAAACAACAGAAAATCACCGAAAACAGCAGAAACTACTACTCTTTTCTGTTGTTTTCAGCTGTTTTAATGAATAAATAATGTTATTTTAGATATTTTCATTTTGCATTTTGTAAGACATTTTGGTATTTTTCATAAATTGATATGTGCTTCATCTTATTTAGATAGAAATTTTCCAACACTTCTATTATGGTTCAAGAATAAATGTAAATAAAAATTTAACAAAACTTCTTTCTGGCAGTTCACGTTGCAAATATAGGAAAACAGCTATTGAAGAAAATATGTTTGTTTTCAAGTAACTGGTCTTCCAATTATATGCATATTGCAAAAATTTCAATTTTTGGAAGTGAGAAATTTAGCGCCAGTTCTCAAAACTGAAATACAGTTTTTTTTCTAATTAAATATTTTATCTGTCCTACTTTACAACTTGTTTTAACATGATTACTAACAAATTTTCAAATCCTCTTTATAAATCGGCCCACCCTATGTACTGGGTGTTTTCAGAGCTAGAAGTACACAACTACTGTTGTATAGTGAAATAGTCACGGAAGGTTATTTCAAAAGCAGTAATTATATCCATTTTTTATTTGAAACGAACTTTTGAATAGTGCTCTGTCAGACAACTTTCCAAACCTAAAATTATTTTATTCGTGCGGTTCTCCTACTCCGTCTACGATCTGAAACGTCATCTGTTTTCTTACCATGAGGTCCTAAATGATTATTTTTCTTTCATGTCCAAAATGGTCATTCCATTTATACCTTTCTCATATTGTATATGATTTATGTTTTAGTTATATTATTAAGGGTGTTTGGTAAACATGCGACAAAAGTTTTAAATGTTATTTTTTGCACTATTTCAAGAACACTTTGTTCTTTGACGATTTTTGAAAAACCCGTTATTTCAAAGATACATGGTGAAAATAAATTGCTAAGACTATTTAGGATATAAATATCACAGCTTTTTAGAATGAACGCTACCCGGCTCATGACATTCTATTTTGGTTGCTCGTGAATATTTACCAGCAACATACAAAGATCACTGATCGAGGTGGACTACACGCATAGCCTGCCTGATCGTCGGACCTATTCCCCTACATTATACCTTTGAGGACATCTAATGTTAGCAGTACAAATTTGGACGACTTGCGCAAGCAACTTACCATTTGACTTTTGATAGTGAAATGCTGTAGCTCTCGCACATTTTTTCCACTCTGTATCTTTGAAATGAAGCGGTTTTTTTAAAACTATCAGAAAACAAAATAATTTTAAAATAGTTTAAAGGATAACCATTTAAGGTTTTGCCGCATGTTTACCAAACACACTGCATATGGTTATGATCTGAAATTAAGGTATAGATAAGATGACGTAAAAATGACAGATTTTATTGATTTCGATTTGGATTTCCTATATCGTTTCAATACGTACCTACGTAGTACTCAAGTATATTTCACAAAAGTAGTTAATAACATTGACCTGTTACACCTTAAGTCAAGTCAAAAAGTTCAAATTATGACTATATAAATTGAACACATCGTATATTTTAGTTAGGTATTTTAGTACTCTAAAGCACCCCTTGCGTCTAAATAAATTACTTGCTGTACTGTTTTATAATAAAACATGAGGATTTTACCCTGTTATTCTCGGATATTGCCATGGATTTCAAGCCAAAGTTGACATGGAAGCAGAAAATTCGTACCTGTTGAACATATAAGTTTGAACTACCATGTAATTGCGACTCGGTCACGAAAATAATTCTTAAGAAACAAGATTGATTAATATGGCTTGCGTGCTGATAGGGCATTTTACCTTATGAATATTCTAAGAAAATTATCGTTTGGCATGGGCGCTATAAAAATTATGTAAAAGCTTCTATATATTTTAACTGAATCTAGTATTTGGGTAGCTACTGTATACAAAAGCATCACATTTTCTAGGTATCAAACTAAATGATATAGCAGTTATTCTCTTAAGAGATAAATATCTGTCAAATCCATCAACTACAACCTGTATAGATTCCTTACTTAGTGGAGGTACTTATAGTATTTTTTCTACTTTAGAACTACCTTGTTTCATGTTATTTGTGACGTTTTATTTTTGATAGTTATTGTGCTTATTATCCTACAGCAACTGAATTATTACTATTGTCATTAAAGATAAAAATCCCGAATGTAGGGCATCTGATTATGGAACTAGTTATTTCCTTTTTTTTCGTACTTCTGTTACATTCACTGGTTCTTTGAAGATGGTCTTTTTGCAATGCTAATGAGGTTGGTATCAACTTTCAGGCTCCACTTACTCATTCCAGCTCAGGTATGTGTAACTGCATCATCCGTATACTATCGAAGTTAAATTAGTAATTATACCAAAAAGTTTGCCAATTTCAGAGTGAAACATAGAGTGGCCTAACTAAAGCTGTAATTACAGCTTTCGGTAAACTACTCCGTTATCCCAAATAGAGTTTATGTATGCTTCACTCGCGAGTGCAAAGAGGAAGTTGGATTATCTATCGGCCTGCTTTACAAATGAACCACTGTCGTAAAATTCTAAATAATATTTATATGTGCCCAATAGTTTTTTTCTATACTATAAATGGCAGATCAAATCTGTTGGAGTATGCGCCAAGTGTCAAAAATACCTTCATTGTACCTACCTTAGCTCCAGTCTAATTTCCATCGTATGTCATAAGGCTACGATGACATAGTAATCGTTACTGATATAATTGATAACTGTGGGAAGTGATACAGTTATCCACTTTGCCATGCAGCAGACTTGATGCATGAGTAGGTGTTTAAATTTAGGATCTGATACCACCATTATATATCATAGAATTGTAAATAATTGGTTGATTGCATAAGAGATTGGCACAATAGCGTTTAGTACTACGTTCACCTCACCTCTCTAGTTGCCATTTGCACTGTTCAGACTATGAGTTCAAATAATTTCCTAAATACAAATATAACACCCATTTTGCCCAGTTCGAAACAGAGTCGTCGGTTTCAAAAAAACCTTGTCTTATATTCGTCAAAAATAACAATTCATAGCTGCGTTAGTTAAATCAATCAGCATATTTGCTCAGATGCTAGAATTGAGCAACAATTGTACCAAATTAGCAAATTCGACGACTGTATTTCACTCAAAGTGCGGGTCCAAATACAGGGTGTCACACAGCGATTAAGACAAGCAATATATCGGAACTGGGCAGTAGTAAGAAATTATAATTTTGGGTGTGTAAATTAGAGTAAATATAGTATCTTTTCCTATTATTGTGTCACCCAATGAGGTATTTGTTTTTGGTCACGTGACGTCCGATTAAAAATGTTTAATGGGACACCCTGTCACAATAGGACCGCGATCGTTCAATGCAAGGCTCTAGCTTTAACCATGTTTGCCCCAGTATATTAATAATTTTTGGCACAAAACCCTGATTTGCGTTTTCTTAAAACTTCAGTCTAGAGAAATGTCGATGCAGATTTTATAATAATTTTATACAGAGTGATTAACGAGACCGTGAATTTAGTCAAAAAAAAACGTCAATTTTGGCAATTTTTTACTAATTTTCTACCAGGAAACTTCAAAAAGTACGTCGACATTTCTCTAAAACCGTCCTTTTTATTCATGCTCATATTTTTTTCAGTTTAGAAATATCAGAGTTAATAGTCCAAAAATGGTTACAGCTGATCCATTGCAAATAGCTCTCATGTACGTACTATAACCTCCTCTTACTGCCTTCTCATTAACGTGCGGTTGATAGTCTTCCATTTTTTACCGATTGGAAGGAAGCCTAGCCCTTTGAGATATCCTTTGTAGTTATTTCGCTCTGAGACCCTATTAGATTCACTCGCGGGATTGCTGCAACTCATCCCAAGACGCTTTTCCGCCTTTGTTGTACCTATACGTGTTTTATAATAATAAATTCTCTGCATGGGTACAAGTCAAATACAAATCGTTAAACTGTTGCGGCAAGAAGAGTTTTTCTGTTTATCATCTAGAATTTACAGTACCAGTAAGAGTAGCCTTCAAAAGCAGGCTCTTGGCAACTCTAGAAGTTGACCTTTAGCTTACCGGCTGAGAAATTCCAATTTATGGCGAGAGGGTCTGTGTAGAAAGGGCCATGGCTCTGTTATGAAGGCTGCTGCTGACCTCAGATGTCATGGGCAGCACATAAATTCTGCATTTGGCTTCCACTCCAGGGAAGAGTGGAGGGAATGAGTAAGCCTTTCTCAGGCAAAGAATGTCTCGTCTGGCACACCTATGGATCTCTTGTAGGAGGTTTATCCGGTTATGCGATGTACAGAAAATCTCCCAAAATGGAGCTCTTGGCCAGTCTCCGAGTCTGGAATATGTGGAATCTTGGCTTGTGCAAAGCTGGATCTTGATAGACAGTACTGGATCGCTTTAAAGGTTTCGCTTTGGATTCTGGGGAAATTCCATCAAAACTGGTATGGAACTGTTTCAACTCTATCAGCTTACTGACTTCACGCAGTTCGATACATCTCGGTTGGATACCACGCAGGTATTGGTGGCAATGAGTGTGCAGAGGAGCTTACAAAAAGAGGCACAAGCATGTCATTCATCGGTCCATAACTAGGTGGTTGCATAAGTAATGCTACCCCACCACCCGGAGTCCAGCTAGCTGGGCGGCCCGCTGTCGAGTCGGAGACTAAGCAGCGTCGGGCGCGGTTAGTACATAGACGGCTGGCGTCTGAGTGGGGGAGGGACGTAGTGCTCGGAACTCCTCTATCTAATACACGGTGCTGAGAGCTGCCTGACGCATGCTCGTCGCACCGACCGCGTTCGGTCGCTCTTGGTCGCACTTTGGACTCGACAGTATTCACAGCAGCGCGGATCGGTAGTCGGTGGAGACGATGGAACTACCTGCCGGCATTACTGACAGTGTATTAAAGGCACCCCCCCCCCCCCGAGAGTTATAGGACAATAAGCCACAAGGGCTGCAGTGCTGACGGCTCTCGGGGGTTAAAAAAGGCTACCGCCAACAATGTTATTAACCGATGGTTCAACAGGAAACGTCGTCAGAGATGGCGAGTCTACCCCTGGACAAGCAGCAGGCGAAAAGCTGCCTACGAGCCCCAATGTGTGGTTCACTAGCTGGCTAGTAAAGCCCAAGGGGATGGTGTTAGGCAGGTTATTGCCCTTCTTACTTGGCAGTTCAGACAACATCTATACACTCTCGAAATCTCCAACAGAAAACATGAGTACAGACTTTGCCATCAGGTTCAGGAGACTGAGATAAAGTGAGGAGATGCACTATGTTTGGGATAACGCAGCCAGATGGTGGGGAAAAGCTACTAGAACTGGTCGAGGCACAGGAGTTGACTTACTTGACAAATAGGTATGGAGCACGCAAGCTTAGGTTAACGTGTGAGGATCAGAAGTCAACTCCTAACAACATCTAGTCTTTACAGTTCACTGCAATTTTTGCTTGTTAACAGTTTTTAAATCTGCATCGTCGAAAATATGAATAACGAATGTAGTGAGACCGAGGAAAATAAATGTTTGCCCTTGGAACGTGGCAAAGGTAACGATAATTTGGACTTGTTATAAAAACTGTAATCCGCTGTTCCAATCGCATAAAAATGATATAATGCGCACAACTTGACAGACTGCACGTTAAAATTGATCTGCAACCTACTTGGGATATGATTTTAATCCAAGGTTGGATCAAACCAAATATTGTCACAGTATATCCATGTTCTACACAGTAGCGCAACTCTCCAGAATGAGGAAGTTTCCATTTTTTCAAATTTTAGTTAGTCCTAAAGAGTTAGAGACAAACGGTGAAAAAAATTTGTAATTATCTCCATTAATAGAAAAGTTATAGTCCTTGTTTAGTTTGAATTGGCGTATCATCCGCGCCAAGCCGCTGTGACGTCACACGTCACACGACACAACGCAAGCCTGTGTATGCCGTCGAGGATGCTGCTCCCGCAAGCCACCGCGCCGCCGCCGGTCTCCTCGTTCATGTTGTTATTCCTTGTTTTTCGGTAGGGTAGGCAACGCCGACGGTGACAAAATGATACACTGCAGTTTATTGGTACTCATATTATTAGAATATGTCTAGCAGACCGAGAAACACCACCATAAAAACACCAAACAAATATTCCAATGGATAGCCTATTATGAATACAAAAAATTGAGTTTTATGTTTTTAGTAATACTGTGTGGAAATTTAATTGAAATCAATCGTATAGTTTCCTAGTTACACCATACTCAATGATCAAAAGCAATATTCTCGCATGTATACATCAGAAAATTCTAAGTAATGTTCGGATGCACCTAAAAAAGTGAATTATGACGCTAGGCCTTTCTTTCACAGGTTAGTGGACGGCCTGTTATGAATACAACAATTTTTCAGCTTTACAAACCCTCACCCCCAACCACCCCAATATCACCCCCATCCAAAAAAGTAGAAAATGATCAGGAACGTCTAAAACGCCTAAAAACAGGTTTGATGAATATTTAAAATTTTTGGTTTTTTGCTAATTACTCCACCGCCCGTGCACCGATTTTCAAACTTATAATATTACCTACTACTACCCCACAGCATATCGCTGCCAAATTTCATAGCAATCCATGCAGCGGTTACTGAGATTACGTGGCTAGAAAAACGCATACAGACAGACCGAAGGAAATAAGTTGTGTGGATTTTCGTTATGTAGACATAATAAAACACCCAAAAAGCGTATTATCTCAAAATCGAAAGTTTTAACGATCACAATACCCCCCTCACCTATCGGTGTGGGAAGTAAAAGTCCATAATCATGACTTTAGGAAGAATCACCACGCACGTAACCTTCCTCCATACTTCAAAAATATACTGGCGTCTGCCTGTTACAACAAACACCTTCGCCGTTCCACTCAAGTCTAAATGTCGCACACTGTACAGCGCAGCGTATGAATAGCGGAGTCGTCCCGACCAAACATGTGATGTAACGTCATACAGATTTTCATCTCCGCGGTCGCTTGACGCAAATATAAAATTGAATAACTCTGCCGTTTTTTGGAATATTCAGATGATTTTTTCGACGTTCTTCAAGTGAAGTAATAATAGACTATCAGATAATAATGAATAGACCATCAGATAATCATGAATTTTCCAAATTTTATTTTTTTGGAAACTTCTCCATTATAAAGGTTCGCGCTTCCCATCCCGCGCATCGTTCGTGGGATTTTTTCACGGCGATCGCCTCAGTCACGTTCAGGCTATCAGAGTGATGGTTGTGTCTTTGACAGAACCGAAGAAAGGTTTGTGATACACAGATATGGATACCGGGACGCGTGAAGTCAAATTTTGCGCCGCTTTTATATGGTAATAATTTGTATCAAAACTGAATCAATCACGATGGATTCCAATATCCAACTTATACAAATACAATCCTTGAGTTTTTTGCACAAAATTGTTATCACATCCGCTTCTTACCTCAACGATAAATCAAATTTTAAGCATGATATACAGCCACTTATGATTAGCTTTCCTAATAATTTCTCAGCACCACAACGTTTAAAAGATCTTTCACGACATACACAGAAATTAATGTGATTACGCATTCCAACATTATGAAATTTTGAGCATAAGATAAAGTTGATTTTACCGGATGCTCAAATAGAGAACTGACAATAAAAAGGATCACAGTGTTATTTTCAAAAATATATCAGTTTCCTCTATAAACATGGATTCTTTTCTTCAATATGCCTACACATATGTAGTATACAAATACAAAAGGAAAGGTAGTCTTGGTGAACTAGATAGAAACAGTTTTGCACTTACAGTTCTGCACTTGGATAAATCTCGCATTTTTGTAGTTTACTTACAAATAATAAAGCCACCTATTTTCTCGGAGACAATTCTCGGACAATTTTCTTTCATACACCAACTATTTCTTACTTTGCTTCTAAAAAACTGTTTACACCTCCATTATATGCAGAGAATCCGTGATGCGTTAAAAAAATCGTACAATAAAATCGAATGGATGGATTTAAATTACAAATTGTAATTCAGAATTCCAACGACAACTACCTAACCTCTATGAAGAATATTATGCTTCTTCATTCGATTACTCGAGTATTGCTAAGTCGACCCTGTGCTCAAAACGTGGACGGCACTACTCGCGGCTAGTGCTGAGGAGCCGACGTGGAGTTATGAGAGGTCATTTTTTCAAAGACAAATTGTTTGCATGATTTCTACGGATTTGCGCTACTGTATAACATGGACGTACTGAGTTATTGTCTTGTATTTGGCAAAAGTAAATAATCACGGCTGCTTGGGTAACATCCAGTCAGTACTCAGACCTGTAAGTTTTACAAAGCCACTACCCGATCAGTGTATTCCGTCCTTAAGATCACGTATTCCATTGCATTCGCCAGCATCCGACCAGCAACAATATAGTCACCGCAGTAGAGGCAATATAGTGGATTCCTTGCATTGTTTATGGTTTATTAAAGCCTCTTTTATCCAGCATAAACATACATTGTAACCACACGCTCAATATGCATAGAGCGAGATAATGCCGAAGATAAACCTCGGTCGCGTTATAATATTATCTCGGCCTAAATAAAGATAGGAATTTAATGAATTTAATGAAAGTGCCGCATTAAATTCCTAGCCAATTAATATATCGGATAAATTGGAGGCATACGTGGATACCACCTCGGCTCATTGGTAGAGGTAAGAAGCCTTTCAGGGTATTACGATAGAATGCCGCATGTTTAAGTGAGAAATTCTGAATCTAAGTGGATTATGAGTCCTAGGTTTTAGACAGTAGATGGATTAATATTAGTTTGAAGATTGCTACCTCCACTGGGAGCACGTCAGGTTTGGGGCCTTGAGGGTTATTGTTCTCTAACCTCCAGCTGGGAAACGATGCACGAAGGGCATCATTGGAATAAGGGGGATGGGGGTCCCTCGCCCAGTCCTCCCTCGGTTGCCCATTTTGTGCAGACCGGGTACTGCTGGAGCTCTTCAAGGCAGACAAAGTTGGGAGGCACTATGTAATGAAGTACACCAGGATGTCGTGCGATCACGCAATTCATTTAGAATTTATATTGAAAATTCATCATACAGGGGATTATAGTTACCTCCGTGGTGGCATTGGTGCCCTGGTCCTCCAAAGTAGAGGGTGCGTCCAGCCGATGCCGCAATTGCATCACTGATTCTCTAGTACTATATTCTGGTACATTTCACATCTAAGGCCGCCAAACTTTGTCTTAGATTACGCTTCTCTGATAAGGGTCAACTACTCCGAAATACGTGCCAGTATCTATCGCTGTTTCCCTTTTGTGCGCTTAGCTAGTTATAAAACAAAATTAGCTATAGCTGGGAAGCGGCAAAAGATATATTAAAGCGAAGTGTACTCTTTAAACTGAATTCCAAGCTTTCGGAGAACTATGCCTCCATCATCAGGGCTGAAATATTGAATTAACATAAGCAACAGGTAAGCAAAAAATGGAGTTTATAATTACAAAGTTTGTTGAGATTGTTGCTTAGGTTAGAAAATACGTAATGGAACATATTGGTTAGACTCGCACAAAAATTCTTTAAAAATATTATGATATTTAATAATATCCTCGTCAATTAGTTCATCACACACAACATTTAGGTTAAAAAATCTATAGATTGATAAAATAGAATCAGATATCTGTTACGTTCGAGGACTGGTACCACAGAGTTTTCCAACCCAGACCACTGACAATAGATCCACTAAAAGACTGGACACTCTGTGTATGAAAATTTGGCATGGCATTTTTGACTGACATCCGCGCCATCTATTCGGGTTGCGTGTGTCACTACAATGCATTCACGAATCGATTACAGGAAACTGTAGATATTCACGAGCTAGGTCAATCTAAAACGTTTGGTGTAGGTGACCGACGATAGGTGGGGTAGGTTACGAAAAGAGCGGGCTTTTTGAAATACCATATAAGCTTATTCAGCCTCCAGACAACGTGGTAACTTGTCATAACAATTTACCTTACGCATTCATTACCTGTTTTGAAAATGGACCTGATTAAAAAAAATTAAAGCATTAATTTAAAAAAATGGAAATGATGAGTGGCGTAATAATAAATAAAACTAATATTGTTCACGACACGTACTCCATTTTTTTTTAATAAGTGTTTTAACTTTTCTAATCGATGCAGCTTTCAAAACAGGTAATTAATGAGTTAGGTAAATTTTTGTGACAAGCTACCACGTTGTATAGGACATTCAACAGATTATGTAAGAATGGGAATATATTAGATATGTATTACTGTAATAAAGCAAAACAAACCTTTTGTAATTTATTTCAATTGCTTAAATAAAATCAGCTACACAAGGTACAAAAACAATTCATATAAAAGTAAAGCATGATTTATTCATTAGAATCACTATTTCATGGTAATTACAATCCTTTGATGGCATATAATTTGAAGAGTAAAGAGGTAATATTCCTTAACTATTCATATTGATGCAGGCAAGATGTTTGTATATTTGTAGGTTTGGGTTGCCAATCCGTTCTAACTAGCGTCTCTGTATACGCTGATCAGATGGGATTTAATGTCTGAAATAAAAAAATGTATTTTTAGACCATCGGACCTCACCTTCAGTGCAATGGTTTGCCAAAGAGAGGGAATGCTGCACACCTTTACGGCAGCGTATGTGATTGTGAACAGTAATACAAGTTATATGAGTATGAGTAGTAGTGTTTCGTAATGCATTCAAATGATACATGTATATTTCATGTAGAAATGATGAATCTTGTATTAATTTTGCATCAAAATTCACAATACAAAAATGAGATGAGCGGTATAAATCAGGCAAATCACTTACCTTCGCGCATCCACATTCTTGCAATTTGGCGCAAGGCAACGGCGTAAATATTTAGAACCCATTCCCAAAAACATATAGACAACAATAGGCAGACAAAAATCTCAAAATTAGTGCAAAATTGCAAAAAGACGCCAATCGACAAAAGCGAGCAACGACAATGTCAGTTACGACAATGGCTGTCAAAATGACGTTAGGCGTAACAATTGGGCCACTTCTATTGATGCATCTATACGAATCTGTTTGAAACAGAGTTGGCTGATCAATAGTTCACGCAACCCCGCTAGGTGTGCTAGGTGGCTAGCGCTAACGCCGCTACACAGGGTCCTCATTTGAGTTTCACACCCCTGACCCAGACAGGAAGCGAGGTTATGAAGTACCTGGACACCAAACAGGTGTCGATGTTTCTTTCATAGTCCAGGAAACATAATACCAACCACAAATAAAAATATTACTTGTAATAAACTTTTGAACTAATATTATTTAAAAACTTTTATGATTTTTATATAAGTGGTGATGGACGAGAAACTAAGTGGTACAAAAATAGTTATCAGAAATAAAAATAAATTATTTTACTAGTTTAAATTTTATCACTTCTTAATTAATTAAATTATGGCAAACTTGTTGTTTGTATCAACAGTTGGGTTTAAAAGGGAGAAACATCAGGCAAGGCTGATATGTTGGTGTTATGTAATTTTTCACATTGAAGGAGGTATGAATAGATGACACTCAAGTTTCTTGTGTCAGTTTTCTTGTTCATACAATTGTCACATTTATAGATGTGGGTCATTTCTAAGAATAAACGTTTTGTTAAGTTGGATTCACTATTAAGCACTTCAACTGAAGTATAGTTCATAGAGTGGCCAGTACTCTGGACGTGTGACGCAAGAGCGCAACGCTCAGGGTGCAACCTTGCATCACTTTTATGTGACACGATACGGCCTTTTAAGTTTCTAGATGTCTGCCCTATGTAAACTAAATTACAGTCATTACATGGAATTTTATAAACAACATTGGTTAAGCTAAGCAACGGAACTCTGTCCTTAAGTTTCGAAAATATAGTGTCTATTGAGACGAGTGATTTACAAGCAATTTTACAGTTTACACCAGAAAATACTCTAATTAGTTTGGGAGTTAATTCTTTAATGTAAGGCAACTTTGCAAATCTCACCTGGAATCCGGAATTTTGTTCTATATTATCAGTTTCAGTCGGTGGGCTCTGATTAGCAACCAGACTATTAGATGGAGTGTTATTTCCAGAATTTATATTCTCTCTGTTTGGCAAAATATTCATTTCAGTGTTAAATAGGATCCTCTTTACCAAGTGCTTTGGATAGCCATTGTTAGTAAATAATTTTGAAAGTGTGTGAAGATTAGAATTGTGGAATGAGGTGTCAGATATTTTTATGACCCTTTTTTTCATTTGTTTTATAAGATTGATCTTTATACCCATCTTGTGGTACGACATAAAATTTAGAAACCTTCCAGCACAATAATTCTCCGAAAGCTTGGAATTCAGTTTAAAGAGTACACTTCGCTTTAATATATCTTTTGCCGCTTCCCAGCTATAGCTAATTTTGTTTCCTAACAAAGTCGGCAAACGACTTAGGCTTGCCTATAATATTTATATTATATATAGTTATTATATTTGTTTACTTTTACTTCCCACACCGATAGGTGATGAGAGCATTGTGATCGCAAAAGTTATCAATTTTGAGGTAACACGCTTTTTGGGCGTTATCTACATAACGAAAATCCACGTCACTGATTTCCGTCGGTTTCCCTGTGAGTCTGTCTGTCTGTCTGTCTGTTTGTTGGCGTTTTTTCTACCGTCATCGTAATCATAGTAATCGCTGCATGTATGGTCATAAAATTGGTGTAGCGATATTCTGTGGTGTCATATATAGTAGGTAATTCTGCTATAATTTTGGACATCATTGCAGGTGCGGTGGAATAATTAGCAAAAAACAAAAAATTTCAAATTATTCTTGGTCATTCTCTATCTTCTTTTTGGGAGGGGAAGAAATTGGGGCGGCGGGGAGAGGGGGTGTAAAACTGAAAAATTTTACTCTGTTCATAATACTTTCAAAGGTCCATCTGGACATTGGCTTGCCTATTAAAAAACCAAGCGACCCATAATTTTGTGATATGTGGTGGTATACATATGGGAATTGATTTATTTCGTTATATGTATATTGCGTAAAGTGAACATTATTGAATTGATTTTGATGAAATTTTGACACAGAGCTCAGTACCGCGGAATAAAAAGGGCATCTGTTTTTGAAAAATCGTGTGGCGTTTTAGACGTCTTGGAGGGTCTTGATCATTTGGTATCGTCTAGTTGAAGCATGCAGAATAAAAACTGTGGCGCCCTAGTTCCTAAAGAGGGTCTGCAAAATACTATTTACGAGAGTTTTTGTGTTATATTTTTTGCGTACGGGTGGGCAATGATTTTGTTGCAAGGGGATTTAAGACTATAGCTTCATGCAATGGGAAAATGATACAATGGTATCATCAATATGTGTGGGAAGTACTGAGTCAATCAACTTGACTCCATTTTTTATATTTGTTGATACTGGTAGCGCAGAGTATCCTTGTTTATGAGATAGATCATGCATAATCTATCTACTTGTTTATCCACAAATACTGAATATGAATTTCAGATGTCATAAAAAAATGAAAAAAATTAATATAAGCCCTCACAGTCCGAAACTAATACGCTTTTTTATGATTTTGCAATTTTTGGTTTATTAAATAGAGCTGCTGCGCTGGGAGGATAAAGAAGACATTAAAATATCACTTTCAGCATGAAAGGGCTCCGTGTGTCCCTAATTCTCTGGAGCACGTTCATGTACCAGCTTTCCAACGTGAGGGAGCATTCTGTGGCGCTGTGGCGAAGTTCCCATTTTATGGCTTTTAATTAATTTTGTAATTAGCGGTAAAAAGTGGGGTGGGAGAAGCGGGTGGATTAGAAAAACGCGGATGCGGTCTCGCCGTTGTGATAGTGAATTAATTGCTCATTACATTCGTTACAAACCGAAAATTGCATACGAACGTAACCCGCGTAGCCGGCTTTGAAATATTATGCAACCACCACGCCATTAGAGGGTTTGTATCAAAATCCGATAACATTACGGTGGGGATGCTTCCAACGTGTTTGACATCAGTGCCAGTATTTGCCAGATATCTGTACCTTCTACAAATATTTTCTAGATGTACTTCAAATAACTACAGAAAATAGCACTCAATCCAATCTGTAGCTTCCCACATGACAACGTTTTTGTATGGTGTGTCACCATCTTAGATAAGGAAAGAGAGGGGATACCGCATGCCCGTTTGATGCTATAAGTTACGAGGAAGAACTATAGCTGACGCACCACTAATACAAGAAGATCCAAACGCACCTCTACCGAGGATACAAATATTCATTTAATGTAAAATTTATTCATTCTTGTCTTGTTGTTGCTACTGTACATTTCAAGAAAACTCTTTTTAAAAATGCTCTTCCGTGTTCGGGAATCGTAACTGGCGCAGCGGATCAGTACCGTTCACCCGAAAATTCGTGGCATCGTGACCGGTTTCGGGCGTCGAACGTGGGTGTCATCCCTTAAGTACTGGAACCACCACCAAAGAGTTTTATTGAAATGTACAGTAGCAACACCAAGACAAAAATGAATAAATTTTACATTAAATGAATATTTATCTCCTCGGTAGCGGAGCGTTAATGGTGCGTCAGCTAGTTCTTCCTCGTAACTTATGTGAATTAGCTATGATTAGGTGTTACCGAAAATGAATAGCCGCCAAAATATTTGTTTATGGTATCTGGTGTCTTTAAGACTAATCATTGTAAAACATTGTGGTGTGCATAATGGTAGGGTGTGCAGCTTACGGTTGTAGAAGCCACAGCAGCAGGAAGGAGCCAGGAATCACTTAGCACAGGTAAATTTTGGTAGGTTTTTGGTTGCCATTTGGTAACAGAAATGTCAGTCGCGCGTTCCGTCCTCTCTCTTTCCTTGTCCAGTTACCATAGTCCAATCGTTTCACCGTAAAAGGTCGGAACGAAGTGAAATTCCGTAGGATGGTAGACATTGGTCCCCTGAACCTACACCTAAGTTTGCGACCTCGGGGAGTTTCCGCTCGAGGGTTGGGGGATGAAAACTCTGCTACGCGACGATTTTTGAAAAATAATGCCGTTCGATGAGTGAGATCGAAAAAAGCTTCAAATGGTTTATGGAGAGAACAAAATTCTGCATCATTTTGGTCTTTACATTTTTCGTGTGTAACCAATAGAGTCCGTCCCACACTGCGTCAAAGCTAGGGGTTGGTCTGAAATCATAATTTAAGGGTGGACTAAGGCAAAGAACTTTCTTCTCAAAAAGTCATGTAACATTTTTGTTTCCCTGAAGGAACGATATCTTCTCATTTTTTATTATCTGCAGCTGCCTAAAGTCACACATTTGGCTAAAAAAGTTACGGCATTTAGAAACGCACAAAAAAGTTCAATTTTTTTCTCACTGTAGTATGACAACCCCTTTGTTCACTTTGTTTCATTAAAAATTAACTCAGAGTTATTATTATTACTATTACATCTACCAGTGATCATTAAGAAAGAGAATTGTGGCATTATTTGCCAAAATTATGTCTTGTGATTTAAAAAAAAACATGCTGAAAGTAAGAACAAACTGAATCAAATAACACCCAAATTTGTTAATTGCCCCTTTGTGAACACAAGAAGCTGTTTAGAGTTAATCATAACCATATATTTGGTACCTTGATACCTGGTACCTTATCTGTAAAATGGCGTAAAGTATCCTATTAATAACAATAAATAGCGATCCGGTAATAGCTGCTGATCCATGAAAAATGTTAACCAATTTGATTCATTATTCCTCCCAAACGACTGACATATATCCTGTATATCGAAGCATGCCATGCAAAAACGTTTTTTCAAATTCAGTCCAATGCAAATAAGCTCGTTCAGCGAGCTCTACACGTTCCCTGTTTATTGTACAAACACAATTTTGCCCGTTTCAAACAAAACGTGGTAATGAGTTCAGTCACCTCCTTTGAATCGGACCGTGCCTCACATGAGAAAACTCTGGAACAGGTCACCGTATTCCCCCTATATTCCATTTTCATCTCGGCCTCCATGACTTACTTCCTGAATATATGTAGGGTAGGGTTTACTGTACCCATCCGGGGAACGCAAAAAACATGCTTTTGGTTTGTTGCTTCTTAGGAAGAAGGGTCGTAGTTGAAGGAGTGGACGTTGAACCATACTCCTCTTCATTTAATGAAAGTTGGCGGCAATTTCGGCATACTTATTTCGGTCCTGTGTGGTACGAAATTAAAGATAATGAGTTCATACTGGTCCAGTCTCGTACAGTTTTCAACCACGAATGTTGTCTGCGACCACACTGAGAAAACCAGCCCTGTTAAGGTCTATTTATAGTCAGTCGTAAAAAATGAATGATCTTGTCACTGAAAACGCATATTATTGTAACGATTAAACTGGTTTAAGTACTTACTGCTACTTTCAATAAGCACTTCAATACTAATGATTAACGAGAGTTACTATAAAAATAAATCGGTAACTGGCGTTACTGATTTATTTAGACACTAGACACTTCAGGTTACAGTGACATTTAAACTGGTTGAAGTACTGCAATTTTCAATTGAACATTTTAATTGCAGAAGTTAACGGATATTACGCCTGTGATAAGTTACGAAATACGCGTAACGGTCGTTTTTCGACGTGGGGGATGTTTATCACGCTCCATCTATTTTCTTCTAAAGGGCAAGCGAGTGCGATAGAGATAGATGCTCCCTCTAGAACTTTAGATTAGACGTCTTTTGGTCATTCCGCCATTTGAGCTTTAACTTTTCACCAGACCTCTTCACTGTTGTTTTATATTTCAGTTAGTGGTTATATACAGTTACAGGTGTGATGTGTATTGGCTGTTCGGTTTTACTCCCACATCCTTTTTTATGTTCCTATAAGTTTTATGCGTGGTTGTGTCCTTGTGTGTGGAATAGAATAGATACCTACCTAATAAACTGTGGCTCTGGAGTACACGAATCGTACATTTCCAGTAACTTTGCCGTAGGATCAAAATATGTAACAATTCTCCAACAACATTATGTGTTTGTAGGTGTGATAGATCTTTTATGTGCAATAATAACTTTTTTGTTATGATAAACTCAAGATTTTAATTTTTGTTATAGTGTTTATTAACTGTTTTAACAGGAATAAAGGTTATTTTGAATTTATTTGCTTTTTTAATCCCTCTAATGGAGTGTGCAAGTTATCCGTATTCGATTAAAAAAAATCAGTATTGGTATAAAAGTCTTTCATTATAGTAGTTGAATTCATTATCTGTAGTACAATGAAAAATATAATGTCACAAATAAATAAGGTAACCGCTGTAAACAATACCGTTCATTTGAAGGTATTAAACAAGTTAGTAACCTTGGACACGTGGTTTAATTGTAATGTAATTCATGATCATGATCATTCACTAATGCTTTGATTAGTAAATGTACTCATTAACTTAATCATTCCATTAAAGTGATGCGCGCTTCTTAATGCATTATTCGGAAACGTCAATTAATCAACAGGCAATAAAATGTGGTTGGTACACCTGAAAGAAGGTTTTATCCCACATTTTGTGCTGTTTGAACGACATTATGACATTTTGTTTGACCTATAAATGTGAATGTGTCAGATTGTGACATAAGTTTTTGTGTTTGCAATTCTATCAATATTTAGCATTAGTACTCATAAAGAAAGGTATGGAATCAAAGCCACAAAAAGCAAAACATGCGCGTGGTAGTAATTTAACTAAAGAAGAGAAGCTGCTACTCATTCGTACACTAGCAATATTCAAAAGCACTATAGAACGCAAATTTACAGATAAAGTGAACAATCAGGAGAAGGTAGGTATCTGATGAGTGAGGATATAATACAGTCGTCTACAAATACATATAGAGATGAATAATGAAAAGATTATGCAACTAGGTGAATACTTGCTTTAATTAGTGCTCAAAAGCAGCTATGAATCTGAGAAATAAATTTTATAAACACTGGGTAAGGGTTCGTTTTAGCGAAACCCGAAATTCGGGTTAAAATTGGTGTCAATCGACGCGGAATGACGCCCTGAGTCCAAAAACACCACTCCCGGACTGAGGAAATGCCCCGCTGAGATTCTAAAGCACTTTGAAATTTCCAAATATAACCTAACCTATTGAAATTTCCTGACGTATTTTTGTGCCGTGAATGTCAAAATGGGCGTTAAATTGACTGAACTTAATGCCCTGAACCAAACGAGACCATTGTGAGACCGAGAAAACGCTTCTGTGAAAATCTATACCACTTTAAAAGTTTACTACTCAACCTAACCTGAAAAAAAATGTCCAAGTCAAAAGATGGGTCAATCGAGTTAATTTGTTGATCGAGATCGACTCTGCTTGATGTTCTGTATCAATAAGATTTATAAACATGAACTTACCCAACCAAAAACACCACTCCCGGACTGAGGAAATGCCCGGCTGAGATTCTACGGCACTTTGAAAGTTTGAAATTTCCAAATTTAACCTAACCTATTGAAATTTCCTGATGTATTTTTGTGCCGTTAATGTCAAAATGGCCGTTAAATTGACTAAACTTAATGCCCTGAACCAAACGAGACCATTGTGAGACCGAGGAAACGCTTCTGTGAAAATCTATACCACTTTAAAAGTTTACTACTCAACCTAACCTATAAAAAAATGTCGAGGTCAAAGGATGTGTCAATCGAGTTAATTTGTTGATCGAGATCGACTCTGCTTGATGTTCTGTATCAATAAGATTTATAAACATGAACTTACCCAAGTTTCTGTCGTTCTATACTGCCATCTTTTTTTTTATTTATTATAGAGGGGATTAGGAATCTTCGTAAGACACTCTGTGCTGGTTCTAAAGACTTCAAATACCACAGCGTGTGCCCGATTCACCATTGGGGTGCCTACGGACTAAACCCGTCCCCCTCTCTCCATCCAGATTACATTAATTGGAGGAATGGCGGAAATCACCGTATGTGCGGCGTACTGCTTCTAAAAGCGCCTCCATCACATCCATTCCCCTTTTTTTGCAATCGCGGCGCCAGAGGTACTCCACTAGGTGGTCAGCGAAGTCCTCAACAGGTACACGCTTTCGACGAAAGTAATCTTTTGCCGGGCGCCACGTTGCTTCGATCCGCTGTGTATGCGTACCATCGAGACCTAAACCAAAAAAATAAAAAAAAATAGATAGGTATTTGAAAATCAGTTATTTTTCACTAACCGACAAACCCATGTTCCTCGTCACTGTGGTTCACCGTCTTGTGGATGTAACCACGTTGGGCCAAGCCATTATATCCTCTCCAGCAATCTGTATGAATCTCGGTGCCTGGATGGACCCACTGTTGGATGGTCGAGAGAAGTGTCTCACTGTCCCTAGTAGGAACAACTACAAAGACAACTTCATCTCGACCATCCTCTATCATGCCGACTACCCAATGACCGTCGACACGCCTGCCTCTTCCGTATTTCGATCTGCCAAACTTGGACTCATCAATTTGGACGATTTTCCCAGGTCCACCAAGTTTGACAGTCGATTGACGAAATGAAAAGTCGTCGACGATCATTTCTCGGCAGAAATGGGACCTACAAATAACAAAATTTAAAAAATCGAACTAATAAATATTTTTAAAAACCTTACCACCATACAAGGGTTTCATTGGTTAAAGTATTTCGCTCTTCAGCTGGGAGTGACAAATCAATAGCCTCATTCCTAATTTGTTCGAAGCTCCAATCATGAGCAAAACCATACATGACTTGAGCCACTATATGTGGCTGAAGTCGGCTTTGCTCAAACCAAGTCCCTGTTGCCACAGCCTTGGTTGGCTTCTTGCAGGCTTTTTTGGGGCATTTATACCGACCAAGCCCATGCTGTCCCTCCGTAAACAGTTTGAAATTCTGTTTGTGAACAGAGCAAAAAGGAGGGACAGTTGGAATGAGGCCCTCAGACTCAGCCCAAATTCGACCCTCATGCGCATTTCGAGGAAGGCTCCTGATGTTCCATTTTCTCGTTGCCATTTTAAAGGAAAATTGGAATGACAAATATGAATTAATGAAAATGCAAACAATTCAAGTGTTGTTTATTATTAAACAAAAGCCAGATTCCATAGCATACTTATAACTTATAGTTTATCTACATAGCATTGAAAATGTTCTATTAAGTTAAAGTGTGTGATCCTAGATTGTGTGAAATTCAAATATGAAATTTCTTGAAAAAAACTCACATTTTGGCTGAATTTTCTATTCAAAATCAAAATATGTACGCGTATTTCAGTCAAAGATCAATCCATTTCTAGTCAAGACGTAAAGCCGAGTCAATTGACATCCCTTTTGAAGTCAATTAGTTTCGTTATGTTAGGTTAAGTACCTAATATTTTAAATTTCCGTACATTTTCAACGTAGTAGTATTTCCTCAGTCGGGAAGAGGAAGTGGTTTCATACGATTGAGAACGACAAGCCGAATCGATTCACAGTATACAGTATTCACACATCTCTCGCCACCATTTCCGTGAAAATGTCAAAATTGTGTATTTTCTTAAATTTCTCATAGAAACTTCATAGTGTCATAACTTTTTACAGGAGTGTTTTATAAGTGCGGGAGTGGTCTCATTTGACTCGTGGCGTTAAACAGAGTCCATTAATATCCATTTTGACCTGAACCAGAATAAATTGGTAGAACAGTTCGGGAAAAGTTAGGTTAGGTACTCAAATTTCAAAGTGCCGTAGAATTTCACCGGGGAGTTTCCTCAGTCTGGGAGTGGTGTCGTTCGACTCAGGGCATCATTTCGCGTCGATTGACACCAATTTTAACCCGAATTTCGGGTTTCGCTAAAACGAACCCTAGCCCTTAAACGTCATACAAACGAAATGTCAGATTTATTGGTTGATTTTTCAATTAATGCGCTTTAACTGGCCGAGGGCGAGCCATCACCTTATTGGACAATTGTGTCATCCTGATCTATCAGTTAGCGATTATGAAAACCATTTATTTCCTAACGCTCAGATTAAACATAATGGGTGAATTAAGTTTGATTATGAAACCGAGCCTAAGCTATAGTCACAGTGACACTATTTTGCCAACCACTGGTGTGATATTGGTCGTTACCACAATTAATTACAAACAACATTTACTAATCAATTGCAGCAATTAAACAGTTCAATCGTCGCGTGATTCAAATTCTAATCATAGCGATTAAAGTTTTCTCTCAGTGCAGGACCGCGTTTTCTTTCGGTTTTTCCTTTCATATTCTAGACTAAACTCCCGTCATGGTAGAACATTCTTCGTAGATGCTGACTATCTAAAGTATTCGACTTTGTAAAGTATGTTCGTTCCAGCTATTTTCAAACAATGTTTACTTCAAAAAGGGCTGAAAATGCATATTGCCTTACTATAACCTATTAGATATTGCTACATTACATCGATTTTCTATTCATCAATCGTTTAAGAGACTTAACTCGCATGCTAAGATAACTAGTACTACAGAATCTTCTGTTAGGAATTCTAAACAAATGTCATAATTTCTTTTTTACCTTGCGAAGTTGATAGAGACGTCTTGAGACTACTCAGAGCCTAAACTTTCTCGTTTACGTAGTCCCTGTGCGTGTTCCAAAGTAACATTCAGAAATCGTTTTAGAATACTTATGTGCTTACAGACAAACTTTGCAATTTTATTGCATAATGTGAGTCGGCGAGCGTTCAGAAGTTCTCGTAATAACATGGCTTCGTGTTTTCCGTTCTTTCTAATTTTGCGTGTGTGATGAAGTTATCGAGGAGTTGTAAGTAGTACGTTGGCCTGAATTTACATTTTTAAATGGCGGTATACTAGAATGTGCATTTAATTGTAGAGCAATAAAGTTCAGTATTAACTTTATATAGTCTGAGTTTTGAAATGGAAGGTATCCTTAGCAACTGGTAGCATGCAATTAAGCTTCTAGAATGCTTTTCAACAGAAATTCTTGAAGTAGCAGTTAAAATACTTACATGAAATTTTAATGACCAACCAGCAACTAAGGCGAGTCATAAGATCATACGGCCCATTGTACTACCACAATACTACAGTAGTTTAGCTTAGATAGATATACCGTCCAATAAGGAAAAAATAAGCTTTTAGAAGACTACAAGTTATCGTCGTCAAATCATTTGTCAAGTTTTACAGCCTCATAAGTTACTTGAACTTATACTTTTATAATTTTCTATTACATTCTTGAAGACAGTATTGTAATCTTGAACAACATAATATCTGAAGCATTGCATCATTGAATGAGTTGTGTGAAATAGAAAAGACAAACTATGTCCCTCACTACACTTAAGGTCTGAATGTTATACAGGGTGTCCCAGAAGTCAACGTCAAGCCGCAACGGGGTGACAGGATTGGTTGTAGCTATCATGAGAAAAATCAGAAAAAAAATCTATCCCATGTAGTTTGAGAATTATGAGCATTTAAGACAACCTAGAAATTTGGTCAAATTATAACAATTTTTCGGTTATTGTGGTTAACCTTTATCATTTTTGTTCATTTAAACTTTGGAACCCTAACCCTAAATAACATTTCTAGAAGCACAGTCAAAAATAATGACACAATTATTTAAAAAAAAAAGGTACTAACGTGCATTGGCAAGTGCCATTAAAAGTTGGCGCATTTAACCAGGATTGTAAAATGGTACAATACTTGTTAGTGTCATACTAAAAAAAAACGAGTAAAAAAAGGAAAACCTCAAGTAACCCGATTTTTGCTAACCCATTTCACTCAGGTCAGATGTTTTTTATTCGCACTTTGCTTCTGGTAGGTTCTTAATTTTACGGCAAACTAATGAGAGAGGTGGATAGTGGACATGTTTGCCATGAGTGAGCAAGACAGATAGTGACGTCACTTTTAGCAAAGTCAACAAAAACAAGTAAAATTAATAAAATAATGAAAAATCTTGACCCAGCTTAGCTTAGGTTTACTGTATTAGAAGTCAGATAGGGAAATATAATTTTTTTTTAAATAAAAGTTCAAATTGTGTACCATCAGCCTCAATACACGCCCTACATTTTCTTAAAAAAGATCTACTTATTAGCCAGGCACATTTAATGCGAGAAGACGGATCCCAGTATCACTTTAAAGTAAGCCTGTGGACCGGAATTTTAAACGGCAAAATTATTGGGCCTTTTGAGCTGCCTGAGAATTTGAATGGCACGAATTACCTACATTTTTTACGAGAAAATTACCAACTTTGTTAGAGGACGTACCACTAAAGCGGCCTACAGACGTTGATGTAAGCTGCGATTCCTCAATCTACTCAAGGTTTCATGAAACTTGCATTAGTTGCATAAGTTCTTAC
Source organism: Callosobruchus maculatus (assembly GCA_951848785.1). Lineage (NCBI taxonomy): Eukaryota > Metazoa > Arthropoda > Insecta > Coleoptera > Chrysomelidae > Callosobruchus > Callosobruchus maculatus. The sequence continues at coordinate 20,097,361 of CATOUR010000014.1, read as the reverse complement.
TCAAATCGAAACCTGTTGCGATGCCTGAATCGACTTGATATTTCATGCACGTTTCACGCAACACAAGAATAGTAGGGTGGGCTTATTCTTTGCATCGACGCAATACAGTACACGTTGAAACCTGCATCACTGCATCAGCGTCACCGGCTCAGCGACATGGCTCACCGTCCATAATAGGATTTCAGAATCTGCATCGCTGCAAGCCGCAACTGATACCAAATTCGTGATTCAGTACCACACACGCTACTACTTGCGTTATGAAACGTAGAAGTCGATACCTGAATCGCAGCATGCACGAACGTCTGTAGACCGCTTCACAGATCGTCGCCACATGGGGTATCAGCAAGATGGCTGCCCAGTGCATTACGCTGTGCAAATAATAGGTTTTCTTGACCAGAAATATCCGGAAGGTGGAGGTGGACGTTCAGGCACTATCTCGTGGCATGGCTAGCCCGTTCCCCAGATTTAAATCCCCTGGAATTTTGTTATCGGGGTGTTCTCAAAGAAAAAGTTCATTCATAGCCCATTGAGGGCGTAGCCGAGCTGCGTAAATGAATTTCTCAAGCTGGTGAGGACACCAACTCTCGAGGATATGCCTGGCTAATAAGTGGATCTTTTTTAAGAAGATGTACTCGTAGGGCGTGTATTGAGGTTGATGGTAAACAATTTGAATATTTATTTCCTGACCTTTATTCCAATAAACCTAAACTAGACTAGGTCAACATTTTTCATTATTTTATTAATTTTGCTTATGTTTGTTGACTTTGCTAAAGGTGGCGGCACTATCTGTCTCGCTCACTCATAGCAAATGTGTTCATTATCCATCTCTCTCATCATTTTGCCGTAAAATTAAGACCCTACCAGAAGCTTGTACCAATAAAGGACATCTGACCTGAGTGAAATCTGTTAGCAAAAATCGGGTTACTTGAGGTTTTTATTTTTTTACTCGTTTTTTTAGTACGAAACTAACAAGTATTGTACCATTTTACAATCCTGGTTAAATGCGCCAACTTTTAATGATACTTGCCAAGGCATTTAGTGCATTTTTTTAAAGGAGGGCCTTTCAAAGTCAGCAAACTCTGAAAATTTTAAATTCACAGTTTAATAAATAGTCTTCATTCTAGAAAACGGTTACGGTTCCAAAGTTTAAATGAACAAAAATAGTAAAGGTTAACCACAATAACCGAAAAATTGTTATAATTTGACCAAATGTCTAGCTTTTTTTTAAATGCTTATAATTTTCAAACTACATGGGATAGAATTTTTTTCTGATTTTTCTCATGATAGTTACAACCAATCCTGTCACCCCGTTGCGGCTTGACGTTGACTTCTGGGACACCCTGTATAATAAGAAAATTCTTCAAATTCTGTAAGTATGATTTTTTTGGTAGTGAGGGATTATTCAAAGGGATCAAGCAGAGTCTCATAATAAGTACTTTGCCAACGCTGAGAAGCATTATGCTATGCTATTCTGTCTTTCCTTCTGGCCTATATTCAGATAGGTGTTCCTGCTTCCACTCAGGGTAGGGCAGTCGCAGACAGCATGCTTAGCTGTTTCCACAGTACAAAAGCTGTAACTTTGCACATCTTCACCAGGCTTTTTGCTGGGCCCAGTCTCAGATGAATTCCTTCAAAGATACTTAGCTATTTGAACTGGCTTTCCAGGCAACTATTGGTTTGTAAGTTGACGCAGCCTACAACAACGGCGCCATTTTCAGGATATCAGCTGGATATCTAGGAATAGCACGTCTCCTCAGTTCCATCTTGATTTTCGTGGCTATGTCCTTTTCCAACCTCATTAGGGGTGGTTTATAGAGACTATAGCCACATTCTCTACCGGAAGCTTGTCGGCAAAGGATTCTCTGGGGACTTCATGCTCACTGTATCTATCCTTGATCTTTTGGTCATCCTGGGAGCAGTCAGATGCGAGTGCAACCTCCTTCCTACCTGACCCCGCTGTCCGGATGTTTGCCTGCGCTCAGGAAGTAGACCTGCTGCAGGGAGTGTTTATCTTTACCCCACGCCTTTCTTCCCACAGGCGGCTTCTTTCGTTCCTGGAGAGAACCTTCTTGCCTCTGATGAAAGCATCTTCTCTCCTCCTCCTTCTCAGGTCGCCACGCAAGAGCTTCTTATTGGTGCTTCCTGATGGCATGACTGTCTGAAGGCTTCGTGGTGTTATCCTCCTCTCTTGATTTCAGCAACTCGTCTTCTCCCATAGTGGCATAATACCGGGTCGCTACAGTGCACATCTTCCCAGTGACCCGTTTAGGAGGATAAGCTAAAAATACGACCTGGTGCCCCCCTGTTCCCAGCCTTGGGCTTTCTCCCCTCTTCTTTAACCGGGCTGATTCCATTGATAGGACAAAGAGATATCGTAGGGTCACAGAATTTGCAAATAGAATTATGATTCTTAAGGGGCCTGGATACACACATTTATACATACGTATTTGCCATGTAAAACACGGACTCACAATTTCTCGCATAACTCACTCTTATTTTAAACTACATATATGATATTTCAGAAGGCGATAGTTAAGACCTTAATGAATGACAACTATTTTCGATTTTCTCAAAAAAGTTTTTTAATATGCAAAAAAACTCGCAATGCAAAATAATACATTCTATAAATTCCTGTAATTTAACAACCACACAAGATATCAAAAAAAAGGCTAAGTAGTTGCACAAGCGCAAGCTTTCTTCTTCAATTTGCTCTTTGAGTCGTTACTGTAAGTTTAAAGGTAACGTCAGGAGCTTGAAAATGCGAAATTCATCTTTATGGTGACCTTTGGACCTTACCTTTAGACCTTTTGACCTTACCGTTGGATTTTTGGACGTATCTACCCTCATCTTAGACACACACACTGAAGAAAGGGAACAGGCTACCACGCCTCCTCGTTAACACCGGAATACGTCTTTTCTTGGATTCTCAATTTCGCGCGCTATACGCTAGACCCTTAATACATATGTATGAGTGGATGTATACCACTAACCCGATTTCTATGAAAGTTTGACCTTGAGTATCTGTTGTAGCTGAAAAAGGATTGCTTGGGCTATTTTTATTTTTCAATCAAATTTGGAGGAAATGGCTCGGTATAGGGTTAGAGCTCCTAAGCTCTTCGAAGTTGAACGAATTTGTAGTTCTCGGGTTTTTAGGCCGGCGTCATTGAGTGTTGAGGCTTGACGTTTCACAACCTCAGGTGGATAGTATCTTCAGAAGCTCTGTCACTTTTGCGACTTCCGATATGCTCAGTATTCCACAAAGACACTGATAGTACAGGTACTAAAATATTTCAGTATGTCAAGCCAGTTTGTCGAACAGACCAAGTCGCGAATTTCTGCAATTTTTGTGGCGCTTCGTGCAGTTTGTCATCAAAGGAGGCAAGATTTATCTTCAAATGATTCACAGCCCTCTTTAAACTCCTTATTTTTTTATAAATGAGCAGACCGCGAAGGCAAAGCCTGAATATTGAGCTCTTTTACTATGAAAAGGTTATGTCAATGGTAATTTGTTGACGCGGGACTTTGACAATCCATCACTCGTAGACTCAATGAATGCATCTCCTGTAAGTCTGTTCCAGAACATGGACACTACGGTCTTACCGCTCGGTACTTGTAATATGTATGGCCGGTTTGTCAAACATGCTTTTGAATATCTATGTCTGCAACATCATTTGCAAATATTCGGATCGGATGCGTTATGTTACAAAAGGGGTCGTTGGTGTGCAGCATTTGATTATCTTATCCCCGAATTCCGTCTTCCATGATGAAAGCCACCGGGTACCTTCAGAAGGAAACTTTATCCGTTCCTCGACCTGGTTAAGCCGGCGTGCAAGGCGACGAGGAGCGGAGGAGTGCATCTCGCATTCGAGATGCCGGTCCAGAATTTAGATTGTGTAGTTGGGAGGGCGTCGGGTGACCTTTTGTGTGTCCGGTCGACAGAGCGAGTCCTTCGCACATCCACGCTCAAATGCATTGACACGGCCCTGAGTATACGAGGGAGGTCACATAAGTACCCGGTCTGACCAGTAGTTATTTAAAAATATCACTGAATTAAAGTGCACACAATTTATAATGCATACGTTGCAAATTTGACGTCGCAGCGCAGTTTGCATGTAGTGTCATGGCAATTGGTCTTACCACTCCAACATGAAACACACCACGGTACTTGACAACCTGCGTTCATACCTGAGGTGCCATCTTACAGAATGCCAAGAGTCGTGGACACTGAGGTCTCATGTTTATTGTTTATTGTTTTGTTTATTGTACATTGTTCATTATAACACATTCACAGTTTAGAATAATATTCTACACAAAATAATGTCATGTAATAATTTGTGTAAGTCAATATTATATAAATATGTAGATCAAGTGAGGGTTGAACTAATACAGCTATCACATTAGGCTTGAAAGTCTGTTTCGTAATAGTGTATTGCTCAATCCCACATATCATGTACAGAATATTAATATTAAGTATGTAACTTAACTTAAAATAAAGAAACAAAATTATTAATATCTATTAACTACACCTACTAACCTTTAAGGAATTAGTGAACAAAACGGCCAAGGAAAAATATACAGAAATCGGTATAAATTTAAATGTCGAATTTTTCTTCATTGTTTGGTATAAATGTTTTAATTTCTTTTTTAAATAAGCAAAATTTTGATATCATTTTTATTTTTTTTGAAGCTTATTGAATAATTAGGGTTCATAATATGTAAAGGAGTGTTGTGTAACCGTTTAATAAATAAATAAATTCTGCTTTAAAATCAAGGTTAATTTTCGACCGGGTATCTCTATATAACTGATGGTAAATTTATTTTGATTATGAAACATTCTAATTAAACAGCTGTAAACATATACCAAATGTACATTTAGTAATTTAGATTTACTAAATAGTTCTTTAGTTGGGTAAAGTTCGTTTTTTTCTCAAGATTATCTTCAGTATTATATTTTGAGCAACTTGTATCGATGAAATTGTTGATTTGAAGGCTGCACCCCAAACAGGAATGCAGTATCTGATAATAGATTCAACAAGGGCTGTATACAATATCGTTAAATTTTGTCTTGATAGGATGCCACGTAACTCATGAAACTTATGCATTAGACTTCTCAAACGTTTGTAAGGTCAACTTAAGTTCTAGAAGAACTTCGACATTATGTTGAATAGTATCACCTGGTACCAGAAAGTACCAAAAAGTTTAACAGGTACAGGAGCTGTCATATATACGTTGGTAAATCTAGGTGGAACTCAAGTGTCCGCGTAGGTAAACTGACTACCGGTTTCCAAGTGGAAATAGCCGCAACTATGGAATGTAGCAGAATATGCATATATAAGGGATACAGCAAAAAAATATCTATGTAAAATCACACAGCCGCGCGACTCTTCTGGCCTTGAAAATTAATCAATATACTTAAAAAATAGTGCGGGCTAACAAAACTCCCTAAGCACACCGACGAAGACCAAAAACGTCATATTACTTGGGTCCTGGTCACATATGAATAGGTGACAGGTGTGCCAGGGAAGGTGCAGAACTCCTTTTTATCCGACCAGAATCAGCATGTGGTATATTATACAACGTGATATGGTCAGCTGTTACCAGGTGGGTGTCCAGTGAGCACCAGAAGCCCCTTGACAGATTAGTAAGGAATTTTCAGAGGCTACTGAGGGGACCGTTGTGTTGTAATAATGCAGATGCTCTCAGATTGACCAGGAAGGAACTACGAAACATGGTTGGATTCATAACTGGTCATTGGACGTTTAGTGTACACTTGCAAGAGTTGGGGGTTGATGTGGCAAATATCCTTCATGCAGGAAGTGAGATGAGGCAGAGGGAACAGCTAAGCATGCTATCTTCGATTGTCCTGTCCTCAACGAATACAGAAGTTCCTATTTAAATGTAAGCCAGAAGTGGAAACCGTAGAGCATAGTCGAATGCACCTCAAGATTCGTAAAGAAAGAATGAGACTCTCTCTGATCCCTTTGAAGCTTTTTCTCTCTAGACATTACAATTTGTACGTGAGAGTAAAGCATACTCCCACCATCTCAAATAGGGCCGAGCATATTTGAGTTGCTTAATTATGGATTATCTCCTATGAGTTGACCTCCAAGGTAGAAGAATTCATTTATTTATTTTTTCACCTTGGTAGCGACTTGTTCTCCATGGCTTGGCTTCCGCTACCACCTATTTTGATTTTCGTTTGATTTGAACAGAAAAATGGGCATCTACTTTTCTGATACCACTGGTACCTATTATTATTATTTGGAACGCCCGCAGATTCAGAATGAACTTCTTTCATTCCAATAATTTGTTTAATACTTCCTTAAAATTGATGGATCTCACAAACGTTTTTTTATTCAGTTATCTTTATGTTCTGGCTTTTTTATCTCTCTGTTAGTTTTCTGAAGTTTCTAGAAGGTGACTGATAGCAAAGCACGCTCTATAGCATTATCTCTTTTGCCAGTCTTATATTTCTGCGCTGATTAAATTTGAAACATATGTATCCATGGATATGGTTACGTGCTCAAAAAGTATGTTATGGGGATAACGTATAGAATGTGGATTTGTAGATATTTTTCATATAACATTTTCTAACCTGGTCAATGGTTTACACTTAGTTAAAGTAAATATAAATTATGTACATTACATGGGAAAATTCAGTATGAACAGATTAATTTCAAAAGCAAATATGATTTCCGGTCAATTTAAATTCAGAAACGTATAGTTATCGTTTTGATTTATTATAGGTTTGGATCTTTCTTAACCTTCATTATACGGGGTGTTTAAAAAAGGTGCGGCAATATTCAAGTGGGCCACTTCTCAGGTCATTCCATGAAAAAAAGTTCATATAAACATATGTCCAAAAATGTATGGTTTCTAAGATACAGGATGTTAATTTTTTTTAAAATAACTTTTTTTTTTAAATAATTCTATCATCTTATAACCGATTCTGTTGAAATTCAGTAGCGTTGTTTTTAGAAGGGGGTAATTTTGCCCTAACTAGACAAAAAAATGATGTCCAGTGGCGTTAGAGGTGGCAATTTGATAACAATTATAAGCGGAAAAATGTACGCCACTGACACATTTAATGTTAATATTTCTTTGAGGTAAACCAACTACAACTACAACTTTTTTGTATCCTGAATTTTTCTCGTATCTTGCTTTGTTTGTGAAATAAAAAATAAAAACTATTCTATTGAGTATCCATTTATCATAAGAAAAGTTACAAAAATTGTTGGAAGTGACCTCCCCTAGCTCGGATGCAGGAATCCAGTCTTCTCCTCATTGATTGGCGAACTCTCTCAAAAATACCGGGGTCATTTCTAATTGAGTTACAGCCAGCAATGATTCGATTTCTCAGATCCTCCACATTTTCCACAGGAGTAGCGTACACTATTCACTTCAGGTGGCCCCACAGAAAAACATTCAGGGGGTTTAAGTCCGGGGATCGTGCAGGCCATAAGTGAGGTCCACCTCGGCCAATCCAGCGGTTTCCGTAGGTTTGAGTTAAAAACTCACGAGCAACCCGACTAAAATGCGCTGGTGCGCCATCGTGCATAAGCCACATTGCATGTCTTAGTGCCAAAGGTACATTTTCCAGGAATCCAGGAAGAGTATGTTCCAAAAAGTGGCGATATATCTCCCCGGTAAGTCTTGCAGGTAGAAATACCGGTCCAATGATGCAGTCACTCACAATTCCGATCCAAACGTTCAACGAGAACTAATGCTGAAAACGGTCTTCAAATATTGCGTGTGGATTCTCATCACACCATAAATGATTATTATGGAAATTCCTTATCGCATTCCTTGAAAAACTCGCTTTTGTAGAAGCCATTGACAGAATTCAATACGTGGAAGAAAACCAGTAGGAAGAAGCGCCTGAACGCGTTGGATGTGGCATGGATATAACATACTTTCTCTAAGAATTTTCCAAACAGTGCCATTAGAAATATTTAGAACCTCAGCAATTTTTCGAGTAGAAGTACCTGGTTCTTCTTCAACCACGTTCAGAACATTCTCTTCCAGCGCTACCGTTCTTGTCGTCCTTGGTCTTCTTGTTTCCCCATTTCGTTTTAATGTCCCTGTTTCTTGAAGGCGTCGATGAATGCTTTCGAACATCTTCCTATCAGGAGCAATACGTGCAGGAAATCTTTCGATGTAGAACCACCTAGCTTCTAATGCATTGCCATCAGCAAGTCCATAAATGAAGTGCATGTCGGTCACGTCGGCATTCGTATAGCGATTCATGTTACGAAACAACAAATTTGACAAAGTGAATGGAAGCATTCAAATACCATCAACGTTACTGCTTTTTAAACTGACGTGCAATTCTCAAGTATTCTTGGAATCTTAAAAGATGGTAGAATAGTTTTTATTTTCTAGGTACGAGAAAAATTCAGGAGACAAAAAAGTTGTAGTTGTAGTTGGTTTATCTCAAAGAAATATTAACGTTAAATTTGTCAGTGGCGTACATTTTTCCGCTTATGATTGTTATTAAATTGCCACCTCTAACGCCACTGGACATAATTTTTTTGTCTGGTTAGGGCAAAATCACCCCTTTACTACTAAAAACAACGCTAATGAATTTCAACAGAATCGGTTAGAGGCTGATAGAATTATTCAAAAAACCGTATTTAAAAAAAAATAACATCCTGTATGTTAGAAACCATACATTTTTGGACATATGTTTATATGAACTTTATTTCATGGAATGACCTGAGGAGTCACACCCTTGAATATTGATTTCAAAATTTCCGTTTCATGATGGTCAATTTTTGATCAGTAGAGTTAGTGGGAGCCGAACAATATTTTGACCATTATTTAGCTAAAAACCTGTGAATCATACTCAGATTTGCCTCGGTAGTTCATCTTGAAGAGTTATATCTGTATATTTGTCAGTTAATACAATAACGAGAAGAAACGGACTGGTTCTTAAGACGTATATGCCCAAGACGCAAAAACTACTCGAAGTGATTTAAGTAATGAAGCAAGCATATTTGCGAGAATTAAAACCCATCAAATTATAGCGTGTCAGCCCTAGACCCAAATAACATATACCTAAGTTTCATGCTTCCAATACCCATTTGCTGGGAAGTGGAATAACGGCATCCGAAAAAAATCCGTCAGCAAATTACAGACACCCCCCCCCCCCCCTTAACAGCATAGCCTTTAGAAGACGCGTCTGGATCTGACGTTCCACAGGAGATTGAGGGCGATGAAGGGGGGAGGCCGACATTCCATTAGATTAATAATTTCTAATAAAGCCGGCAGAAGATGTACAGGGGGAGGGAGCCTTTATTACCCGGAGAGGAATTCTAAAGGAAAAGTGCTCGCGAATTTTGTCGGGTAATGAAAATCGAAGGATCTACGATTTTTCGTGGTCCGCTGTACAACTATACTTGCATAGAGCCAGTAGCGTGGATTCTAATAGGCTGTGCAGTTGGGAATCTTCAGGGAAAGTAATTTTCTTCCCAGAATACTAGTTTCAAGCAGAATTATTCTATTAATTTTTATCTATGACGACGAACTCCAAAACTAAAGTCAGACATCTGCACAAGCTCATCCAGTTACCAACGGTAGTACAGGAGAACAAGTATCGTCATACAAATAACTGTGTATTACAAATTAAGTACGTGAACCGAGGAAAGAAGTCAGATAACGCACTGAACAGGCCAGAAAGGCACTTATGAGTATGAGAAGATTTTTTGTAAGGTCAGATCTAAGCTTAAAACTCCGCATATGCATGGTCAGATACTACCTCTTCTCGGTTCATGAGAGGAGAAAATACGAACTTCTACGACTGACTATAGCATGAAAAAAGGATATGGAATGGATAAAAGGTATGTTGGAAAACGCCAAAATTCTTGGTTTAAGGACATTCGAAGGTGGTTTGGTTGCTGATCGCTTGACTTTTCATGCATGGCCGTACCTAGATCGACGTTAGATATTTAGATCGTCAACCTTTGAAGGAAGACGGCATCATAAGAAGAAGATGATGACCTCCTAAGACTTCACTCGATTTGCAGGATTGAGTCAATCTTAATTGGCTGCACAGTAGAGGTATATCCACAAGATTTAGTTACATACACGCATGGAACTGATACCGTGGATTCTGATGGGTCCGTATATTTGGGAATTTACAGGGCAACTATAATTCTTTCCAGAAGAGTAGTTTCAAGCAAAATTCTTTAGAAATATAACTGCAACTTATTTATTAATGTCTTCACACTAAAATGTATCCTTTACTACGACTTCCCAAGATGTTACTCAAATGGTTGCACACAACCTCTATCCTCAAGTTAGTTACATAAACATAATATAAACTTGAATAGTACCTTACGTAAGAGTATAGAATTTTAATGGAGGCATCAAGCAAAAGATAACCACGTCTTCCACATGAAAGCTGAGTTACTTAATTATCAGTTGTCTAAGAAACCTAATAAAACAGACATAACCCAGTTCTGAAGTTATACGAGTATAACAATAATTCAAGCAGCCATCTCAGATACTGTATGGCAACAGAGTCATGACAAGACCACTAAAGCCGATCAAGATAAAAAAGCGAAGGTCAAAAAATTGAGAGAAGTAGATTTCGATCAATTTTGTTCGAAAAATTTAAAAATTACCTTCAAAAAGTGAAGTAAACATCATCATTCATCAGACACTAACAATTTTGCGAACAGAATTCTACACTACCGCGGGCTATAAAAAACATACATATGTACTGTGAGAAGCCTAAAAGTAATCAGCTTGACTGTTTTTTTACTACCCACACGGATAGTTGAAGGAAGCATTGCGACCGCGAAAATTTTCGACTTCGAGATAACACGCTTTTTGGGCGTTTTATGACATCTACATAACAAACATCCACGTCACTCATTTTCGTCGGTCTACTTGTCTGACTGTCAATCTCTGTGTCGTACTGTCTGCCGATCTGTTGGCGTCTCTTTACCCTCGTAATCTCACTAATGGATTGTGATGAAATTTGGGTTGCGATATCCTGTGGGGTCATAGCAGATAGTTCTGCTTATTTTAAAAATTGGTGCAGGGGCGGCGGAGTAATTACCGCAGAAACATTGCTTTGCCTATTACAGAAACCAAGGGACTTTTTGATGTATACATACAAGTATTGCTTTAGATTGTTCTATTGTCATCACCAACAGACCTACAGCGATCCGCCATTTCCAGAGATATTTTCTTTTAGAGATATATGGATTCAGCATTTACATGTGACTGACTAAAGTGGAGTGCAGAAGAAAGGCAAAATTTTCAAGTTATTCCACACGCTGCGCCCTCAGATACGATCGGACGTCATCGCAAGTTGCGGAGCAGGCAAAGTCAACAAGTTCGTAAGTAAGGAGGTTATCGTGCATCATCTACCCTTTCTCGGTGGGCATTTTCCAGCTTATCGCCCCCGATCTGAGATTGGCTGCCCCGACATTCTAGATAACGTTCTTGGCGCAAAGTGCATCTCTTATTGTTCAATCGCTGGGGACAGAGAGCCAAGAGGACGAGTTGGCTCAACGTCATGCCGACCTCGTGCACCGCTATATACACGGTGTCCCAGATTACGGTCTGTAAGATTAGACAGACAAGGGGGTGTTGCAGGTGGATGAGGTGGATGAGCTCGTTCCTGGTCTTGGTTTCTCGATTGATTCTAATAACCGCAAATAATAACCGAAAGGACTGTATTTCCTAGTATGCACTTTACTGGTATGCGGTGTTTTAATACAAATAATACAATAATGTGAATATTACTAAACGAACTGCCAGCAGCGGCCAGCTTTCAGAGCTTTTAACGACAATGACATGCAAATGACAAGTAATGATTCATAATGATTACTTTCTTTGTTCCTTTCTTTCTTTTACCCTTATGGCTTCTGCGCGTTAGTACAATCAACCGGCACATTACAGGGACTGCAATGTAGTCTGGCTCTTGGTCATGTTACAGTCCAAAAAATATATCGCCACTTATGCCTCTTCTTATTCACAACTTGAAAATATCATCATAATTACGTAATAACATGCATATCGCGTATTACACTGTGTCGACGGTTTAAGAGTTTATATAAAGTCTAGCGATTAACAAAGATCTTTTGTCTTTCTCAGAAGTCAAATGGTTGCTACATATTACACGGGGTGTTGCAGCTTTATAATATAATAAACTAGGGAGTCTACAAGAATTGAAGGGTTTTTATCAAAAACAACCAATGTCATATTTCAACAAATTTCACATATTGGCGCCTCTGTTAATAGAAACGTCATATGTATCAGCCGAAAATATTATTAAGGCATAAACTACCAACGTCCATGGATAAAGTGAGCCTAAAGTTACAGTGTTTTAGCAAAAGCAGCCATTGTCATTGGCGCTTATATCAAGTACAGCCAAAATCATGAGACATTGGTAGTTTATGCCAGTAAATTCTAGTCAGTTTCGAATTCGAAGAACCTCTTCTATAACAGTGGAGTAAAATGCATTGTATTTGATCATTGTTTTTGAATTTGAACCACAACATTAATTGCAATTATGTGTAAAAACAGCCAATTTCACAAAGCTTATAAATGTTTTTGTACCTCCTGAAAATTCTTATCTTTTGACATTGGTTGTTTTATGAGAAAAACCCTTCAGGTGCAAAACAGAGGAATGAGAATAATACAATGTTCTAGGTATACAAGAATTAACGATATGTTAAACACATTACAATGGCTTTCTGCTAACTAATATCTTCATTTAACAACTTTGGTTTCTATTTTAAAAATTATGGAAGGTATATCACCAAGTTATCTAGCTGATCAATTAAGAACAAACGGTGAAGTGAAGTCCACTCCTATAATACAAGAACTAATTCCAATTTTTTACTTAAATAAGACTAATATAAAGAGCACAATGAAATCACTGATGTTAAAAGGACTCAGTGATAAATAAATTGCCCCAGCAAATCAAAGGAGCTAGTTCAGTGAAGTATTTCAAATGTACGATAATCAATTATATAAAAATTATCTGTTTATACTATATATTTAGCTCTGTTGATGTGTAGTTAAGAAGAAATATTCGCCTTTTTAATCATAGTGGAAATATTATTTTTTACTTAGATTATTGTAATCATGGACTGCCATCACTATTTGTATTTGGAAATCCTAGATAACATTGCTACTACAACAACAACTACTACAACTACTACTACTTTATAGTACACACAGAACAAAGGTCATATTCGAATTAAAGGAAAGCTCTTGTATCTTTGATGCATTGGTTTTCTCAATTCTTCATATAAACGATAAAGATGATTTCGGGACCCGAACAGGGAGGCGCGAGATATAGATATAACGTTTACCTACTCACTCTCGAGATGGAGCGGTAGTCTTCCGGTACATGTATTAGGGATTTAATTTCGGATTGAAAATGTTTTTTTTTATAACAAAATTATGATATATGCCTTAAAAATAGGGGATATTGCTAGTGCTGAAATTATTAGAGCACTCGGTTTGTCATCGTTATTGCCACTGTGTTATTTCTGTAACAGCTGCACTGATTTTTAAGAAATTTAGGGCGGTTGCGTAGATGTGCGGTGTATGAGTGACAAGCAATGCATATGCAATGCATTATCTGAACGATTACTTGGAAGACACACACGTATCTTCTTTGATACATTATGACATTTTCATCTAACTATGAAGTGAAAACTACTAACTTGATTGAATTAAAATATCTACAGCGTCTTAGTACTGTGCCATATGCTGACCACGCGGTTTTTTATAAATTGCTGCATTGCCGGTGGAACAATTAGAAAAATCTAAAATACCCTAGACCTCAGAACTATTTAATCATTGAAAATTTCAAAATAATACAAAAAACCCTCATTGCCTTCAATTACAGCTGTGCTGATGCAGTATCACAGCATGCTATGCAAGACAAGAATGTATGGGAAGTAACCAGTCATTTGGCGCCATTACTTCCCGCACCGATAGGTGAGGGGAAATTTTCGATTTTGAGGTAATCCGTTTTTTGGGCGAAAATACACGTCACTCATTTCCGTCGGTCTGTCTGTTTGTTGGTCCGTCTGTTGGCGGTTTTCTAGCACCGTGATCTCAGTAACAGCTTCATGGATTGTGAAGAAATTAGGGCATAGATATGCTGTGTGGTCGTAATAGGTAATGCTGCTATATTTTTGAAAAGCGGTGCATGTGAGGCGGAGTAATTAGCAAAAAACTAGGAATTCCAAATATTTTTCAAAATTCGTTTTTAGGCATTTTAGGGGTTCCTGATCATTTTCTACTTTTTCTTGGGTGGGAATGAAATTGGGGTACTTGGGGGGTAAGGGGTTGTAAAACCGAAAAATGTGTTGTGTTCATAATAGTATGTCCATTGACTTATTAAAGAAAGACCTAGCGGCATAGTAGAGTTTTCCAGAATTTCCTGAGAGTATTATAGCTTTAGATCGTTCTGTTTGTGTGACGTGGAAACCGTTGAATTTATTTTAATGAAATTTCTACAACTGTTACAACTGTGGGATATAAAACGCGTATGTCTTTTAGAAATCGTGTCAGTGGTGGCGCAGCAATTATCAAAATCCTAAAAATATAAAAACAGCTCAAATTTTGTTTTTGGGCCTTTTAGGGGCTCCTGATGATTTTCACTTTTTTGACAGGGGGTGAAATCGGGGTGTCGGAGGGGTGGGGAATTGTAAATACCGAGATTTTTTTTATTCATCATCCATGTCCTATGAAATGAAGGACTATCGGCATAATACACTTCTTGAGGTCCATCACAACATAGAAATCGAGGGTTTTTTCTTTTTCTTTCATTTTAGGGATTCCTCATTATTTTGTGCTTTTTTTTGAGTGGGGTAAAATTCGGGTGGTTGAGGGCGGGGGCGTTATAAAACTGATTTTTGTTTTGTATTCATAATGACCTGTCCATTGACCTGTGAAAGAAAGATCTAGTGGCATAATATACTTTTTTGCCTTGATCATTACAGAAAGCGAGGGGCTTACAATTTTTTGATGCATACTTTAGATCCTACTGTATTGTGTGACCTGAAATTCATTCTAATTAAATTTCGACACCGTATTATTGCCTTGGCGGGGATGGAGAAGGCATATGGTAGAAATCGTGTCAGTGTCGGTGCAGCAATAATAAAAAGCTAGTGTGATTATTTTAATTTGAATTGTTTCGCGCCATGACGGTTGGTGAGACATATTGATTGACATGACAGGTATGACAGCTAAGACATTTTACCCTAAATAGATAGTCTGAGTTGTCATGGGATCCGGAAAAGCAATCGCTTATGTTGAATAGGGTACTTGCAGAAAAAATATTATGTCGTTTACGCGTTCCTTAGAGCCTAGTAAACATGACAAAATCATTTGTTTGTTTTTTTGGAATCAGCTGTGAGAGAGAAAAATTATTTCAAATGCCGGAAAATGCCGCGCAAACAAC
Source organism: Callosobruchus maculatus (assembly GCA_951848785.1). Taxonomy (NCBI): domain Eukaryota; kingdom Metazoa; phylum Arthropoda; class Insecta; order Coleoptera; family Chrysomelidae; genus Callosobruchus; species Callosobruchus maculatus. The sequence goes on along the minus strand of CATOUR010000014.1, from coordinate 20,081,922 downwards.
CTCTGACGTCAGTGATATCCTATAGTGATGGGATGTAAAGTATTGATATTCGATATCGATAGCCAGTGCTAACCTAACATTTTGGCATTGATCATTATAACCACAAAACACAGCCACACACAAAAGTACAAAAGTCAAAAGAATAAAAGTTAGACTAGATTACTAATTCACTTTGTAGGGATGGGCTTGAATTAGATTCTATCTTTGGATTCATTCATAATGGGATGCGCCGAAATAAAATGATGGCTTCGATTAGTTGCGAATCTCGGTCACAAACAGGATGAACTGTGATACCTATCAGATATAAAAATGTATTGCAACGAAAATGCTTTGCCTGTTTCAAATATGTTTAAGCATCAATAAATTGAGTCGCATTGTTGAAGAATTCAGATCATCTCTAGTTTGCAGTTGAATCTCACTGACCTGCGCTGTACCAGTGTCGATTGTCGATATCGATAAGACACCTGTGACGTCAGCCCTTGTTCTAAGTCACGTGGAAAAATTTGAATATATCCTTATTTTATTTGGCAAATATCTTTTTTTGGCCTAGAGTAAAATCATGTTTTTTGTTTCCTACTGCTTCTTGATATGGTTTTCTTTATGCTAGGTGTACTCCCGAGGCGATTTCATGACCTCTGCAAGTACCCTATTGTTATGATCACTTATTGTTTATGTGAATCGTGGAAATAAACGTCAGAAAGGAAAAGAATAGTTTATTTTTGGGCACCTGCCACCCCTAAGGCCACCTACACTAAAAATATAAAGACAGCTCAACCTTCTTTTTTACGCGATTTTGGGGTTCCTGATCGTTTCGTTTCGTTTAGTCGAAATGTACAGTCCTAGTTGCCGTTATATGTGGAAAATACTGAGTCAATCAACTCGACTCCAGTTTTTTCACGATATTATTTGTTGGTTAGAAGCAGTGCTGATGGGGCTAGTGAACTATGAAAATCGCCGGCGTGAAAATAGGAACCGGTGCGGTGGCTGGCCGCAGATCAATGTTAATATTCGCTGACTTGCCGGGGATTTATGTTTATCGATCGGCTGTCGAGACAGGACAAGCCGGGGGATGGGCGCGGGGGTTGGATTATGGTGGAGTGCCACCAGAATTGAGCCGACAGAGCATGGTCGATTTCAATCGCAGACTCCCAAACCAACACATTACTGCTGGTGTGATACGCCACGATTTCTCATCATGGCGGTTCTAAAAATAATGGTTGCTTACAGGCAGGGCCGCCACATCACAAGTTTGAGCCCAGGACCAGATTCTGGCCACGGGCCCCCAATACCATAGCTGTCTCAAGTGATGAGGCAGTGACCTTCGAATTGGCAACAAGATGGCTATGCCAATACTATGTTGAAAAACTATTCATTTCCTCTCTCCACACAAGACGTCATTTGTACTTGCTTTCAAGTTTCAGTGTGAATTGTCTAAATTTTTACTGAACTATGTTTTTCATCCTTTATTTTCTCAAATAAATATAAGAAACTGTAACTGAAAACTAGAAACACTAGTATTCACGTACGTTAAGTAGTTATTAGTTATGGGATTTTGTTATTTTTTCGTCTTGGAATAGTACGAATTGCATTTAGAAGCTGTATTCAGAGAAATTAATAATCACTCAATTCTTAAGAGTAGCTGACAGAAAATAATGATTGACTAAATTTTATAATCAACACATTCAATCAGTGATGCTCAAATGTTATAGACTGATTGGAAAAGAGAGTCTCTGTGTGCAACTTGACTGAAGGGTTTAATTGAAACAGCACTTGAAAGAATATAGAATGTGTATTAGCATTGATTAACGTATTATATAGGGTATTAGGTGAAAAACCAGAACAAAAAGTAATTGCTACAAAAATGAAGTTGCTTCATTATAGTTTATTCACAATTCATTATAGTTATTTGTAATAAAGTTACTCAGGAAAGAATTACATTATTAACAAAACAAATGAAGTAAAATATGAACTTCGTTTTGTTAAATAACGTACACATAGACTTGCCGAGAATATAATTAGAAACATATTCTGAAATCACTCTTAATCTAATATGATGGACCTTTAAAGTTTTTTATGCTTTCCTATAGTATCGGTCTTGAACGAAAGGTTCGCCGACAATGAAAATGCATGTTAATAACTGAAAAGTAAAAAATAAATTAAGTGAAAAAAACTTAAAAAAAAAGCTTTTATGTAAATGCTCTAAAAAGAAGAAAATATAATTTTCCTTTAAAATTTCAACTATCAACTTATATAGAACTTATGTGATCATAAAAGCTTGTCGCGAGGTTTGCGTAAGTACCTATAAGTATTTAATTAAACTGGAATTTTTAAACAATTAAACTTAGGAGATTAAGTTACTCAATCAAATAGGTATACTACATAGTTTACTTCACTAAGTGAATCGCGCGACAAGTATTTATGATCATATAGATTGTGTACAATGCGGCGGAATCTATACCATGGAAATGAATCACTAAAAGGAACAATTGACCCCTGTTCTACGTACTAAGGTTCAGGCCCAGACCGGGCCCCTACGGGGCCCGGGCCCGGGGCAACAGTACCCAGTTGCCCCCCCTTTTGGCGGCCCTGCTTACAGGAGTGGCTTTATGAGTTCATAACTTTTAGAATCTACCGTTAACGACCATCTATTGGTAGACTGTTGTACATTTTTAGCAAGCTGCGACATTCAATCGAAAATATTTATTTGTGTTTGCTCAAACTCCAATGTTACACTAAGAAGAAATACTGAGTTGAGTATATAATAAGTTTGAGCTAGTTAATTTATCATAATTTCTTTAAAACCTTGTTCTGAAGTAATTGCAACAGTTTTACAAAATGTTTCCGATACCGGCAATGGATATCTGAAATGAAAGGAAAAAGTCATTGTAGACACTGTACTTAGTTTTATTTGAAAGGTCATTTCTACATCTATATATTAGTAGATATATTCTGGATTATCTGATCTAATTTATTATAAATTATAAACCCTACGTATATTTTTGGTGTACCTCTTTGATTTTTTTATTATTAATTCGAATGTTTATAATTTGGACAGGTTTATTTTTTTGCTTGAGGTTTAGCTTAGTTTATTATGATACAACCAATTTCAGTAGCGATCAATGTCACCATTTATAGCGTTATTTAATGCCTTCTCCCCTCCACCTTTATAGACAGTATCATCAGCTAAGGTAAAGTACTGTGCTGCAACTCCAGCAAATCTTAGATTCAGTGTATAGAGTGAACATAGCAGTGGATTAAAGACGGAACCTTTCAATACCCCGTACTCATGCATCTCTATTACATATCTCTAATCGCGTCATCTGATCTAGCGTATTATCTTCTACCGATTAAATATGCTTTAATTTAATTATATAAAGTTCCTCTAAATCGCAGCAGAACAAAAGTTTTCTCGATAGATTCTCAGTGCTAACTACGTCGAAGTCTTTTCAAACACAGCTGTCACCAGAAGCCCCTCATCTAATGCCCTAGACACATAGCTAACAAAATCCAAGGTTACATTAAGTATACTGCTGAATTTAGCAAAACCATACTGCAATGATCTAATTGAATTTATATAACTATAACTAATAACATTCCTTGAAGGTTGGACAAGCAATATTGACAAAACGGGATTTTTCCAGGACTAGTTTTTTGCTGCTGACTCCGAATCTGTACTTAGTTTTTTCTACCACTTGTAGTTTTGGCTATCTTTTGTATACGGACAAACAGACTCTGCAGCGGCTCTGCATAAGCTCTCTTCAGTGAGAGCTAAAAGCGAATTTCATGTTCTACAAGCATTGCTTTTTGGGTAGAAGCCATTAGTTTCACTGATTAAGAAGCGGTTTATTGAGTTTCCTTTTACATGTACTAATACAAGAATGACATTGGACGATAGAAGGTTAAAGTACGTGTATTGGCTAAGGCTGCAGAATTCAAACTGAACAGCTTCGTCAAACTAAATTTCACAAAGTTTTCCTCGCAACTGGTGTCACAATGGCTAGCGATCTCCAATAAACACATGTTCTATAGACTTTCCGAGTTCTATCTAAAGCACCGGTAATACATTGGGAAAGTTGAAGGTCAGAAAAACAACAGACACAGGATAGAAACTTCAGTGACTACCATATTTCTCGACTTTAAAGCTTAAATGTGTTAAGATGTTTAAAGTGTGAGTTTGCAGTCTTCGCGCGATTTGGACTTGTCATACAAAATTTGGACCTAAAGACTCACAAAGCCTTACCACCTTATATTTTGGAAAAGAAGCACTCCGCTTCTCGCAGACAGTGACATTTCGTACTCCAAATGTTATGAGCAGAAGTATAAAGCATGTTCAATCAACCCGCATATCCATCGACTCCTTTTCTGAACCCTTAGGAAAGAAAACGTATGCCTCTCCGCCATATCAAAGCATCTCCACTTCTCTAATTGCTGTGATACGTTCAATTACGGTAGTGACCTCTATTCTCTTACTGCTGAACAACAGAAGTAGGCATCGACCCGAATGAATGGCCTTTTGTTGAGGAGGGAGGGATGCGGAAAAAATTCTTAAGAAATTGCTTTCGCTATCTGCAACTGACATCTGCGGAAGATTGGGAGTGAAGTCGAGTATTTTTGTGGTGCTACGATGTCCGTAAGAAATAAACTGAAGTGGGCCTTCTTGATATGAGAATTCATTTAGGTCCGGCAAAAAAATACACACAGAATTAATTATTATTTCTTGGAATCTAATAAAATTATGTGCGATCAACTTTCTTATTCTGGGAATTCCGAGCCTTCGTTTTACAATATTTGACAATTTCCTACTTGACCCATTTTTATACCTACCATCTGAGATCTGAATTTATAAATTATATATGATACCATGGTATTTTGCCGTAAATTACTGTAAACTACTACCAGAAATAACACCGAATTCTAATAAATTATTAATAAAATCCTGGAAGACGATCAAGCAATATACTACGAGAAAAAATATAATTTTCACGACATTCCCATGTTAACATTTACGCATTTTCAGGTTTAGACTGGTACATTATACGACAACCGTCACATGTAATTACTTTTGCCAGATTATGCTGGCAATTTAAATCGCATAAAGACAGTCTCTCCTTTAAAATTATAAACATAGAATTAAAGAGAATACGTGCTACCTGAATAATACTTACATACTCAATAACATATTTGTTACAAATGGCTTATAGAAAGCCTTTTGAAGAAACGATTCACCTTTAGGAATATCGAATTGCCCAAATTTATCACTGTTCCGAAATTCAGGCCGCATTTCTTACAATGTGAATAAAATAGTCAATTCCATGATCGAGGGAAGCTGCAATGAAATATTCAGTAGCTCAGATGAAGTCGTTTACTACTACTGGTGTAGAAAGCTTCCAACGATGGCCAACATTCTTTAGGACTTGTATTGAAATAAGTGATATTCATAAAACTAGACTTAGATTCATATACCTATCAGGTTTATAATATAAAGAGGAAAGTGCTCTGCTTACACACAAACACCTACTCAGAAATTTTGCATACAACTTCGGGCACCCAGTATTTGTTAGTTGTTTCCTTTAGAACACCAAAACACAACAAATATGCTTTTTTCACAGTTGAAATTTATTATATGAAGTAAAGTTTCAGACAAAAGTTGTAAGGCGTGGACGGGGTTATTGCACGGTCAAAATTACGAACTCTGGTTCACATTCAGTACACATAAAGGTAATTTATCTACACAAATTTTGCATACAATATCGGGCACCCAGTATAGTATTACCTACTTGTTTCCTTGAAAGACCAGAATACTCCAAACATGCTTTTTTCATTAACTCTGACATATACACCCTTAGGATCTTCGCGCCCCCGAAGCTTGAGATGGTACTCCTATATTATCTATGTCACAATCTGAGTATTGAGTAAAACCACTATAGCTAATGGAAAACTAACGTTTTGAGTTGTAAAATGTTTGAAGGTACTGAGTCAATCAACTTGACGTTAGCTTTTCCTATTTTATTTCGAGGATTCTTCGTTTTTAAAGGATTATTATACAAGGTGGTCCAAAGTCAAGCAACCTATGTTGTCATGGTTTCGTTTGTAGTTGACATCTGTTCAAGTTCCTCTGTCAGTTGCAAAGTAGATACTTCTATCAAATTAATTCGACGATTTTTCTAGCTCAACAAGAATACCGTAAAAAATATGAAAAACGCAGTGCTCCAACTGCAAGGACATCTTGGTGATTAGCGACAAATTTTCAAAAAACTGTATCTACATCTAATAAACCGCATATTGGCAGACGTTTAGCTCATTCAAGGGATAATATAGACAGCGTACGTAGTGATGTGATGGAAAGGCCTAGCACATCAACAAGAAAACGATCTTCTCAATTAAGCATTACCCGAAGGACCTTTATTGCGATGAATGTTGGTGAAAGATTTGCATTTGTTCCCCTTCAAAATACAGGTAACCCTTAAAATTCTGCCTTTAGACTTTGAAAAATGATTTCAATATTGTAATGCTATCGTGAACCTTAAAAAAGAAATTGAGGATGTTTGGAACGAAATCATAATGGGCGACGAAGCTTGTTTGAATAGAGATGTGAATAAGCAGAACTATCGCTTTTGGAGTAGTGAGAGTCCATAAACTATTCACCAGCAATCGTTAGACAACCCAAAAATGACCGTGTGGTGTGACGTTAGCGTGACGTTAGGGCCTCATTTTTCTCGAGAACGATCGAGAAAGTACCACTACAGTAAATGGAGATCGCTACAGAACCAAATTGTTATTTTTTTTTAATCTGGAAATGGAAGAGCTCAATTAGGAACATATTTGTTTTTAATGAGATGTTGTCACAGCACAGACGGCTAGTGAGACAATAGCCATTTTGAATGGATTTTTTTGTGGACGCCTTATCTCGAATAACGCCGATATTGCCTATCCGCCAAGATGTACCGATTTAAATGTTCCAGACTTTTAGTTATGGGTTTATCTCAAAGATAGCGTATTTGTAAATAATCCTCAAACATTAGAAGCATTAATAGACAACATACGGAAATAAATTGACAGAATACCACCTGAAATGTTGGAGAATATGGTGAAAAATGCTTTGAAAGGAGCTCATTATTGCATTACTGCTGGGGATGACCATTAGATTGATATTTTTTTTTTTTTAGTGTGTAACAAAACAAATTCTTCGAGGTTACATAAATATTTTTTAGTTTCAATCTGACGGTTTTACTTCCCACACCAATAGGTGAGGGGAGTATTGTGATCGCGAAAATTTTCGATTTTGAGATAACACGCTTTTTGGGCGTTTTATGATGTCTACATAACGAAAATCCATGTCACCCATACGAACATTGCCTTGCATATTACAGAAACCAAGGGACTTAGAATTTTCTGATGTATACATAGGAGTATTGCTTTAGAGCATTCTGTATTGTGTAACAGTAATTGCTGAATTGATTTTAGTTAAATTTTGACACAGTATTACTACCGCCGCAACGATGGAAAAACCATATGATTTTTAGAAACCGTGTCAGTAGCAGCACAGCAATAATATAAAAACCAAAAAATAAACAGCTCAAACTTCGTTTTCAGGCGTTTTTCATTTTCTACTTTTTTTTGTAGGGGGGTGAAATTTGGGGTGGTTGGGGGATGGGGGGTAGTAAAATTGAAAAAACTGTTGTATTCATAATAGACTGTCCACCGACCTGTGAAGGAAGACCTAGCAATATAAATAACTTTTTTATCCAAACACTGCCTACTACAGAAACCAAAGAACTCAGCAATTTTTCTGATGTAAACAGTATGAGCATTGCTTTACATCGTTCTGTATTGTGTACGAGGAAACAATTCAATTGATTTTAATGAAATTTTGACACAGTATTACTACCATGGCGAGGGTGGAAGACACGTATAGTTTTTATAAGTCGTGTCTGTGGCGGCACAGAAATAATAAAAAAACTAAAAATATAAAATCAGCTCAAACTTTACTGTTTTAGGGGTTTTTGATCGTTTTTTATCTTTTTTGGGTGGGGGTGAAATTAGGGTGATTGGGGGGGGGGGGGGCATGGAGGGTATTTTAAAAGTGAAAGATTTGTTATATGCATAATAGGCTGTCCATTGGCCTGTGAAGGAAAGAGATAGCGGCATAACACAATTGGGAGGGGGGGGGGCGGCTGCCGAAGATTTGGTTGCAAGGGAATCTCAGATTATAGCTTCATGCTATGGGGAAATCATGAGCTGGTATCACCGTAATGTGTGGGAAGTACTGAGTCAATCAACTTGACTTCATTTTTTTAATTAATCTTACTTTTACATAAAAAAGAAATAGGTGTCTTGTTTGCGCCACCTTGTATAATCGACAACGATTTACTATTCGGCCTAGTCATCTCGCTTAAGGAGCCTGGGTGTACACAGTTATACATATTATGTATTTGCCATGTTTAAACACGGATTCGCATTTCGAACACAACTCACTTGTTTTTCAAACTACGTACACAGTATTTCAGAACGTGGTAGTTAATATCTTAATGAATGACAACTATTTGCGATTTTCTCAAAAAAGTTTTTTAGTGTGCAAAACAACTCGCAATGCAAAGTGATACATTCTTGAAATGTCTGGAATTTAACAACCAAACATGGTATCAAAAAAGGTCAAATAGGTGACAAAGCGCAAGCTTTCCTCTTCAGTCCTTTTTCAATCGTTACTGTAACTTTAAAGGTAACGTCAGGAGCTTGGAAATGCGACATTCATTTTTATGGTGACCTTTGGACCTTACCTTTGGACCTCTTGAGCTTACTTTTGGGTTTCTGGACTTATCTCCCCTCATCTTAGACACACACTGGAGAAAGGGAACAGGGGGCCACGCCTCCTCGCTAACACGGGAATACGTCTTTTTTTGAATTCTCAATTTCGCGTGCTATACGCTAGACCCTTAATCTGTGATATCTTAACGGTTTTCGATATACTAACAAGAACTCGTTTTTCTAGCGTCCTATATAAAGTAGTGTAGACATTTATTTGAGAAGATAGAAAAAGCCAACGAGAGAATATTGAAAAGTTTAGATGAAGCCGCTCGCTACTACAGGCAGTAAGAGAGCACGGCAGAAATATGAAGTTGGATAAGAAACGAAAAGTTTAGGATTTGTCATTAGTTTCTGGAGGAAAAGAAGACAGAAAAGCAGGACGGATTTGAGTTATGGTTGAATTAGAACGGTGCGCCTTGCCTCTCGACGGGAGAGTGCAAATTTCGGAGACGCGCTGTGGAAAATGAGATGGGAGTTTTACTTTAAAGTAGAAAATTTCTCGCGATGAGGCATTCATTTTATCACATAAAACAGCAACCCTGCAGAGGCAGCCTGAAAGGAAGTGTATCATCACGAAAACACATAGCTTTGTAACATTCGCTGTATAAAAAGTATATTACTTTTTACACATCTAGACGGTGTTTTTCACCATCTAATATTCTTACGCTATCTAAAGACCAAACCTAAGTATTACTCGCATATTTAGCGGTTGTACCGCCCCTACTACCCAGTCTATTCTTGATGCAATCCAGAGAAGGGACATTAGACTAATTGGTGATCCGGCCTTAACGCCCCATGCCAAGCCGCTTTCTTACCGACGTGCGGTTGGCGATCTCCCACTTTTTTACCTGTACTCAAACGGAACGTGCTCCTCTTAGCTATCACCTAATAACTCTTCTGCTCACCGAGCCTATTAGGTGCACTCGCGGAACTGCATTTCATCCCAAGTTCGTCGAGCAGTATACACATACGACTTAATATATCTGCCTGCATAGTCCATAATAATAGAGCAAAAAACAAGCTGAAGGGTAAAGACATTTTCATAGACAGCGAACTTACAAAACAAGAGAGACGTACACAGAGGATCAAGACTGCTGCGACAGAAGAAAAAGCTAAAGCACAGGGCGTCAAAGTCAGAAAAACTAATACTGAATGGAAACACGACGGTATGGAACCAAGAGACGAGGCAGAAAGGATGGGTAAGACACGGAGAGATAAAAGCGCGAAGAATAAAACTTTCATCAGTTTGTAGAGGCCCCACGATCCTTAATCAAATGATGGGACCATATTATTATTATACCAGGAAATGTATTTATTGGCCTATTCATGGCCTACGTCAACAAACCTCCCACCACCCAATCCCACCATAGCAGCCGCGGTACTCTGGTATATAGGCTTCTCACACACAGACTATGGATAGTGTACCTCGATATTTTTTTAACACGCGACATCACCAGCTGTTGCTATTAGTCCATAATCTAAATAGTTTTGAACGGAGATTGGCGTCAGGATAATTTAGTGAACAAGACATAAGAAAGGACATTTTAAGGAGGACTGATCTTAGTTTACAGTAAAGAGATTGGCTAATTTTGAACCTAGTGGTATATAGATTGCCACTTACTTGCTTTCACCACATCCACCGGCCTCACGTTAATTGATTTTTGTTCTTCATGAAGGTGACAAAATATGATTACTTCAGGCGCTAGTACTACATAACGATCGAAATTGGGAATACAAATGTAGTTAAGAGTGAATTAGTATATTTGAGTCTCGTGAGGTACAAGAAATTTCGACCGTAGATGGATCTGGCATAATAGTTTTTTTTTCTTCTTGAATATTTTGATAAAAGGATTAGTATATCTTTATATATCACTTCAAATATCTTTTAGTAATCATCACAAAGGTAGGCTAAAGAAATGTTTTGTTTCAGTTCACAGAAGATATTATCAACAGTGTGCCTTAACAATGTATTGCGTATACAGTGTATTCAAAACTGAAACTTTTAATAAATTTCGTCTTTGAAATATTATTTAAAAACCAAGGTGATGCGTTTTCTTTGATCGGCTGCAAATTTTTCCCAATATTTCTGAACTCTGTGGAGATGTTTTCGCGTTTCTTTGCTTAGAACGGCTGGCATATTGAATTTTTTACTCATTAAGGAGCGCTTCATTGTATCTTATTAGGATGACAAACAAACAAATGTTTTAAAATTACCATCTCAAAGTCACAAAAAAAGCCTTGCCGGACGATGTTTGATCAATATTTTGAACTCATTGTTCAAGAGCTTTTCTTCTTAGCGGGGTTCAAAAAATTGAACTCATTTAATTGCCGCCATAAAAAATAGGTTGACGATGGTTCCAGGAAAACGAAACATTGCATCTAAAATCTAAAGGCATAAGTTTATTCTACGCAAAAAATACCGTGAAAATATTTTCACAGACTACAGAACTGTTGAAAAATAAAAAACTTACAGCCGTTTCAAGAAAACGCATCATTTTTGTTTTTCAAAAATATCACAAAAATGAAACAAAAAACATTATACAAGCGGCAGTAAACTACAAATGCTGTTGCCTAAAGCTTTTATAGTTTCTGAAATACCCATACCGGACACCCTGATCTTATTGTAAAAAGGTACTTCAAAAAATCAATTTTAGCTCTAATAATCTCTCATGTCTAATTAGACCACAATAATTTCCAAAAAAAGTAATTTACATTCATGAGTTATACTGTTGATCATTGCAAATTGGTTTCTTATTATTTCAAGCAACTGAGCAAATATCTGTTAAATGATATACAAATCATTGAAATTGGAAATAGAGTTACGATTTATCGATCCCTTCAGAAGTGAGAAAAAATAAAGTTGTTGATGAAAAGCGAAAGATGGAACATCGAATTGAATTTCTAATTATATTATCTGGAAAGATTGGTGTCATAACATGATGGAATATGTTTCCAACTAAAGTAAAGGAAAAACATAAAGTTCTTTGACAAACTTTAGTATTGTCCATCATCTGAGGAAAGCGCCCTGTATTTTAAATTTTTGTAGATGGCAAAATGCTAACCACATGCTCGTGTCACTTACAGTTTCTGAGATATCAATAATAAGATTATTCTGACCTGTCCAAAATATTCGACCACAATGCTCGAATGCTCTTTCTTCAAGGATGTTAAATACATCATACGCTAAAAACCCGTGATGCTTCCTGAAAGCTATAGATACCTCTTAATATTTATAGTTAAAATAAACCTCCCTTTCATACATTGAAGTTCCCTTCAGCTCCTGAATACCTTTGTGATCCCAGAAATGTACACCTCTATAAACTGAGATCTTGAAACGAAATAACAAACTGCTAAAAACCTTATATGTCGATGTCGTAAAGTAAAGAAAAAAAAATAAGGGTGGAATTTGGATCACATGGGGTCTTTGCCAATATTATCTTTAGACGTAGCAGCTCTGGCAAATAGATGACTCCATCCAGGAGCTTCGTATTGATTCTTTATATTAATCCAGATACCCGTATAATTTTAATGAGACAATAAGGGCAAAGCAGCGACTGTGATGATTGGCTATAGCATTAAGAGCACTGTAATTTTAAGGTAGTCATATTACCGCCCTTCATCCTGCGATACCTCACAATCAATAACGGCTGTTTTTCATCTTATTCAAACAACGGCTTGGCAAACTGCCACCTCCGAAGGTAAAAATAAAGTAAAACTTCTACATAACGGCTAAAGCTTAATCGAAGCCTATAACAATAAATCGGAGTACCACCGAACGACTGGCTCGTGAAACTAATTGGTCCGCTCGAAAAAAACAAAAAGGAAAAACCGGAAGGGGGTTGTTGTTTAATAGCTCAAGCTGCGCGATATAAAAACAAAAGCAGCGACGGCAGCCTGCTAGCTTGCACAAGCTCACATGGAGAACGATTGATTCAAATTGCTCGAGCATTTAAATAAATGAGCCCTGACGTTCGCATAAATTTATCGCCACTGGTAATATTTTTCTGCGAAACGTGTAAAGCACGTGTAGCGTTTAGTAATTCCTCAGAGAGCAGTGGTTTGGACTTCGTAATTTGTGCTATGTATCAGTATTTGGAAGTTTTTTAAAAACCGCAGTCGCATAAATAATGAAAAAAAGAACAATATTTATACGTATTTGAGGTTATCCTTCCGAAAATTCGCATATCCAGATGACTTTGCCCTAGCGTACAGAAATACCAACTCTCACGTTCCATTTCAGTCCACACTAACTGCCGATTTTCCAATCCTGAAGCTGAAGCCAAGTATAAGTAAAACAATAACATAAACAACAATAACAAACAAAGAGCTAAAGATTTACCTTAATGGCACATTGCTGCCTTACAATCCCACACCCAAATACCAAGGTGTCACACGGGATGGGACACTGTTGTTTGATAAATATATTCAGTCCATCACAGCCAAAGTAAACTGCAAAAATTATGTGGCACCTCTTGGGGATCCTCCGCTTCTACGCTCCGTACTTCGCCCCTGATCCTCGGTTTCTTTGTGGCTGAATTTTGCTCGCCAGTGTGGCTAAATGGGCCCACATACTAGACCGATAAACGCTCAGTTAAGCTCTTCTATGAGACCTATTACGGGACGCATCAAATCAACTCCAACTTATTGCCTACCAACATTCAGCGTGCTGGTCCGTCAAGAACACTTAGTTGTACCTGATGTGCTCTAGCCTACATTAAGATCCAGAAAACCACCAATTACAACAGCTTTTTTTTAAATCTAAAAAAAGAACTATATGTATACGTATTCAAGGTTAGTAAGTCTGAATTATGGGTCAGCACGTGTAGCATTTAGGAGGAACTACTAGTTCCTCATAAAAAACTGCTTTGAGCTTCGTAAAATTGCGCTATGTATCTGGAAGTTTCTGAAAACCTCAGTCGCACAACAAATCGGCAACGCAACGTAAAAATGGGTAATATTTATACGTATTTGAGGTCACCTTGTCTAAATTATGGGCCAGAATAGGACCTTACAAATCCTGCGTGACCTTCATAATTATACAGCAATTTACCCTGGTTACTGAATGCAAATATACAGGAGTGTCAACATAAAGTGCACGAACGAAAGTGAGTGAAACAGCACCACAATTTATCAACAAAAAAAATATCAAAGGAACTGCATAATGTGTTTCCCTTATATTGGCAGTTCAATATTTTTTATTCTTTTTAATTAAAATGATCATTACTTGCATTTGAATGAAATAAAAACGCGAATAATATCTAGTAATAGATGTCGCTCAGCGGATCCAGAGGACAGGAAAAAAAGTGAGCTTCAAAAGAATTGTTTTTTGTAATATAGGTATATTCAAAAAGCCTTAAAAATTAGTCGCTGAAACAAATTGATTCAATATCGCTGAATATTTCCAATAAATAGTACCGTCCTATATTTTCTTTAATAGTTACCCTGTGTATTTGTTTTAATCGTTTAAACCTAGAGTGGTGTTCAATCTTACAAAGCCCTTTGTGAGCTAGGTATACTTCCATTATTTAAGGTTTGCATTACTCGTATGTCACGTGATTTTGTCATTTTGCTTCCCACATCGTTTGGTGAGGGGAGTATTGTCATCGCGAAAATGTTCGATTTCGAGATAGTACGCTTTTTGGACGTTTTATGATACCTACATGACGAAAATCCACGTCACTCATTTCCGTCAATCTGTCCGTCTATCGGTCTGTATGTCTGTCTATTTATTGGCATTTTTGCAGCTTCGTAATCTCAGTAACCGCTGTATGGCTTCTGGTAAAATTTTGGCGACAATACGCTGTGGGTTTGCATTAGGTGATGCAGGCATAATCTTTCAAATGGGTGCCTTGGCGGCGGAGTAATTAGCAAAAAGCAAAAAAATTCAAAAGTTCCTCAAACTTGGTTTTTACGGGTTTTAGAAGTCCCTTATCATTTTCTACTTTTTTACTGGGTGGGGTTGAAATTGGGGTGGTTGGGGATAGGGGTTCAAAAACTGGAAAATTTGATGTATTCATACCAGCCTGACCGCTGACCTGTGAAAGAAATACCTAGCGGCATAATACACCTTTTTAGGTCCATCCAAACATTGCCTTGCCTATAACAGAAACTTGGAATTTTCTTATGTATTCTGGAACGTGTCGACTATTAAATTTTTCAATGAAAATTTTAACAAAGTATTACTACCATGGCAATGATGAAAAATGCGTATGGCTTTTAGAAATCGTGTCTGTGGCGGCGCAACGATAATCAAAATACTAATAGTATAAAAAAGGCTCAAACTTTGCTTTTGGTCATTTCAGGAGCTGCTGATCATTTTCTGCTTTCTTTTGGTGGGGATAAAATTGAAATTGAGGGAGGCGAGGGGCTGCAAAATTGAAAAATTTGTTGGATTCATGAAAAACTGTCCATTGGCATGCGAAAGAAAGACCTAGAGGCATAATACACTCTTTTTCGCAAGCGGGCTTCATGCCTGTGAGAAAATAATAAACCGATAACACCGTAATGTTCAAGTACTGAGTCAATCAACTTCACTTCATTTTTTATGTGTATATGCAGTCAATGATTAAATGGAAGAATTAATTTATTTTTTTTATCCATGGATAACTGCTCACAGATAGCATTCAGAGCTAAACACACATTTTTAGTGTGCTCACGAACAAGTGTGGCAGATCCCTCTTCCGGAGTAATCCCCACATGAACTATTTACAGCTCTCGTAATTCAGATGGAAATATCCGCCATGAAACGGAACCAGAACAAGAGGATAATTCCTAGTCTACGCACATACGCACGAACCAGACATACAATCACTTTTCCGCATGAATATAAAACATGCTGTTATGCCTCCCATAGGAATATACTTTTATAAAAATGCGTCAGCAGACCTTTTCTTCTTTGTTCGTGCGATTAAGGCATAAGGAAATAGAGATGCTCAACAAAATTAACATTTCTGGAATAATACTCGGATGCAGTACATAAGGAGATAGGCGCTACTCGATTATCTATAAGTGAACTTCCCTTACTTCCCTCATCGATAGGTGATGGGAGTATTGCTATCGTGTAATTTGTCGATTTTGAGATAATACACTTTTTGGGCGTTTTATGATACGTACATAACAAAAATCCAAGTCACTCATTTCCGTCAGTCTGTCTGTCAGTTGGCTTTTTTCTAGCCTTGTAATCTCAGTAATCGCGGCATGGATTGTAAGGAAACTTTGGTAGCGATATGTTATGGGGTCTAGGGTACTATTGTTGTAACCTCGAAAATCGGAGCATGAGCGGCAAAACTTAAGTATTTCTCAAACTTAGTTTAGGCGTTTTATACCCATTTTACATCAACATTCTCTTCGCGAATTTATTCGCTGATCAGTCCATGGTCGTCTTCAAGGTCAGACTGATTGTGTTTTACACATGTGAATAAAACCATGCATTTTTGCAAGATTACTTGATTCGCAGCACTTTGTGACCTTTGTGACAATAAAACTTAATTTGATTACGAATTTTTACTTGAAAAATGTTTAATTATATACAGAGATGGGTATGCAACATGCACGGCATGCATCATATGATTTTTAAGGTTGGCACTACTGAATTTTACGTCACACTTGAGCACAGATTAGAATATGTTCTAAATCAGCGAAGAACTTCAAGAAGAAATCCATTGGCTTATTTGACGTCAAATTCCCGTTTTACAGTTGTTAATTTTGACCACGAAGTGAATCCACGAATTAAAACCATGGATTTATTGTTGACGTCAAACGGGTATTAAGGGCTCCTGACCATTTTCAACTGTTCTCTGAATGGGGGTGAAATTGGGGTGTTTGGGAGGTAGGGGGTTGTAAAACTGGAAAATTTGTTGTATTCATAATAGGCTGTCTATTGACCTAGCGGCATAATACACTTCTTTAGGTCCATCCGAATATTTCCTTGCATATTACAGAAACCAAGGACTTATTTTCTAATGTATACATACAAGTATCGCTTTAGATCGTTCTGTGTTGTATAACGTGGAAACTATTTAATTGATTTTGATTAAGTTTTGACACAGTATCATTACCTCGGCCAGGATGTAAAGCGCTTATGGCTTTCAGAAGTTGTGCCAGTGGCGGCGCAGCAATAATCAAAAAGCAAAAATACAAAAACATCTCAAACCGGTATTCCAGGGCTAATCAGTAGTCAGCGTTGTAGGGTATACCTATATATGTATAGTCCGATACCGAAGACGATGGTAAAAATCACCGGTAGAGGAACCGGTACAGGGTACTCAGCGCACCGCACAGTGCGCTGCTTAGGGATTGAGTGATAATCTGTACCGATCGAGGTGGATTGGATCGGAAGCTCTTCTGGGTATTTGTACCTAATTTTGCGCCAAGATAAAGTAACGGGTACTTATTTTAGCGTTTACCCGATACCGAGTATTTAGTGGTGTAACTGGTATTTTATACCGGTTAGCTACAATATTAACATCACTATTATGCTGGCTTAATTCGCCAGAAGGCTTAAATTAGTTTAATTTTGTGGTATCATCAGCAAACAGTAGAAACTTGGAATCCTTATCGTGGTTCTGTAAGTCGTTTATATAAATCAGGAATGAGGCACACCATAAGTTATGTAATTCTTATTGTGAGTAGATCCGTTGACTGACACATATTGACAACGGTCACTGAAATTACTTTGCATCAATGCTACAGGCATTGCAGTAAGTTAACCTTTCTTTTTTCAGGTTCAAAATTTTTTAAATAACAGACGAAATGATTTACATCTAGGCTCAATTTCAGCCTCAGATTAGCGAAACACGCAGAACGATTGAAGCACACATATTGCTAATTTACAGAGGAATCAATTTTAGTGGTAGAACTAGTGGTTATGCACAATTGTCGCACGCGAGCGGTTAAAGGTTAAGATCAACTCTTTCTAATTTTTTTCAACGGTATCATTACTGAAACATTACTGGATACCAAAATTCCCCCGTATTTCCTAAGCCTCTGCGATGTTCACTTGTTGATCGTCGGTAGAGCCGATCGATATATGATACGTGTTCGACTCTTCGGTCACCGTGAAATTACAGCGAAGCGAAGGCCATAAAAATTGGGCGCACCTCGCCGACTATACAGACATCGTACAGAGTATTATTTCCCGATATATGCCTAACGCTCGACGGAGACCTGCCGAACGAGTGATTTGAATACGAAATTCGATTGTAAAGGGCGGAGAATTTGACAACGACGGTGAGCTGGATCTGGATGTATGGACAGGCAGCCAGGATGAATATTCGGATATTACGTTCCGGGTAGCATTTCCAATATTCTGTATCAGTGACTAAGAGGTTTTTGCATTCATTTTTCCCTCTGCTGCTACATACGGAATACAGGGACATGACAATTGGTTTTGCCAGCCTGCCATGAACACCTGATAACCTACCGTTATGCCACTCGACTGAGTTCGTCACGGACAGCAAGTTCCCATACAAGGTCAACCGAATGATATCGCTGGTACACTGATGGCTCCAAAAATTTTTCAGGTACAGGCCCTCGATTCTTGAGTATAGAGTAGAACGCTCCCTGGGGAGCGTTACCTCATTTGTTTCTACCCCATCGTTTCAAAATGAGACGTCCGTATTCTTGAGCAGAAAGGAGGGACGAAAATGATATCTCCTCGTTATGCCAAATGTAACAGCCAATTAGAAACGATTATTATTTGACACTTGAAACACAGAATACCCTAGCTTGGAATAACGTGTGTTTTGTGTATGCAAGCTTCTTCTTTCGTTACGGTTGAAGTGTTATGTTTATGTTAATAAGATAATGACTGGTCTTGTTAAGTATTTTCTTAGTCAAAACATTTTGATTAATTTTTTATCAGACAACTCATACGAGTCTTCTCCATGTAGTACATCCACACCAACATTCAGCCATTCTTTAGCATCGAGAATGTCTTCATGCATTTGATCCCCAACTTTTGCATTTGCCCTGTCCAGGTTTAAAAATAAGAAAATACAAATACCCTCAATGTTCAACTATTTGCGACTTTGCGAGGCTAATGCATTACAAAACATTACCTAGAATTGGAAATAATAGTCCAACAGACCTGTTATGTCATTTTACTACAAGTGGGAGGGAACCAATCATATGTCTTCCTCATTTCGTTCTACTGCAGATTGTGAGAGATGTATTACTGACTCCCTGGGGACCACTGTTCACCTGTCAGTCATTTCAAGAATACAGTTTCACGTAACATTGCAGCGGACACGCTCACTTTCTCTTAGTGGTTCTACTCCCCATATTTCAAGAATAAGGGTCCAGGAGGAGGCATCCATGGTGATAGGCTTAGTGGATTCGCCTAGGTAAACTGGCTACCGCTTTCCACGCAGATATAGCTGCGGACAGTCGGGCATCTCTGACGAGCTTGGCCCTGGGGAGCGTTGCCTCATTTGTTTCTACTCCATCGTTTCAAAATGAGACGTCCGTGTTCTTGAGCAGAAAGGAGGGAGCAAAATGATATCTCCTCGTTATGCCAAATGTAACAGCCAATTAGAAACGATTATTATTTGACATTTGAAACACAGAATACCCTAGCTTGGAATAACGTGTGTTTTGTGTATGCAAGCTTCTTCTTTCGTTATGGTTGAAGTGTTATGTTTATGTTAATGAAATAGTGACTTGTTTCATTAAGTATTTTCTTAGCCGAAACATTTTGGTTAATTTTTTATCAGACAACTCATACGAGTCTTCTTTATGTAGAAAATCCACACCAACATTCAGCCGTTCTTTAGCATCGAGAATGTCTTCATTCATTTGATCCCCAACTTTTGCATTTGCCCTGTCCAGGTTTAAAAATAAGAAAATACAAATACCCTAAATGTTCAACTATTTGCGACTTTGCGAGGCTAGTGCATTGCAAAACATTACCTAGAAATGAAAATAACAGGCCAACAGACCTGTTATGTCATTTTACTACAAGTGCAGTTCTGTTGCAAATTGTGAGAGATGTATTACTGACTCCCTGGGGACCACTATTCACCTGTCATTCATTTCAAGAATACTGTTTCACGTAACACCCCAGCGGACACGCTCACTTTCTCTTAGTGGTTCTACTCCCCGTATTTCAACAATAAGGGTCCAGGAGGAGGCATCCATGATGATAGGCTTAGTGGATTCGCCTAGGAAAACTGGCTACCACTTTTCAGGCAGATATAGCTGCGGACAGTCGGGCAGCTCTGACGGGCTTGGCAATTCACCACTATACTTCAAAGCTGTGTGGGATTGCCATAATATACTGAATGCGAAGGCCAACAAGGTAATAATATCTTGGGTGCATAGTCACATAGGTGTGGTTAGTAATGAGAGGGCCGACATTTGTGTCAAAGAAGACATGGTACAGACAGATGTCACCAGATGGGTGTCAAATGAGCACCAGAAGCACTGGGGCAGAGTAGTGGTGAATGTTCAGTGTAAAAGGATGGTGAGGTGCCCCTCGTGTTCTAATGTGGCAGACGCTTGAGTGGAAAGGAACTACGACAGGTGATTGGATTGGACGTTCAGTGCTTGCCTGAAAACTACGAGAAAAAATGTTTTTGCGGTTATGATCATTTCACTCCCTCGTTGGTGGACGTAGTCCAATGAAATATATAGGTACCTCGTTTAAAAGCTATCACAGGCAAGAATAACTGATTTATGCTTCCCTGTGTCAGAAGATGACTCAAGAATGACATCTTTAGGTTACTCAACACTGTGAATAGATACGTCTTGGATAACTGCTATAGATGACTGGTACTGGACGCGCACTGCTTTTCATAGTAATGCTACGATTGTAGATCCATCAGCTACCCTTCGTCTGAAGATGGTGGCTATATATTTGGCAGTCTATAGTGTGCTACCCCCGTGTGGAGGCGGGTTAGAATATCTCCCATCGTATATCCTGCGTGTCGTAAAAGGCAGCTAAAAGAAACCGAACTACTGTCGGTTAAAGCTTCCTCTTCTCAACCAACAGCTTTGGGTAGACGAGTTGAGAAGAGTCAGGACACCTTCTAGTCCTTTTGGGGTGAGAAATTGCCCTTGAAGGCGGATGAACCAGCAGAAACCATCTAGTCAATGGCATGAGGATGCAGAAAGCAAATGGAAACTACTGCATTAAAGATCTCTTAGGTATCCCAAGAGAAACTCGTAAAATGAGTAAATGCATTTCACGAGTTCACAACATGTCTGTTGAGATATTGTGATTATGATGAGGATAGTTTGCTAGAGACAAGCATGTTTCAGTACAAAACGTTCTTATCTATACGTATGTCTTGAAGTAACTGGATGTTAAAATGCTTAATTTAAAGGTTTCCTCTACTATAATCATGATTTGTATCTTCGTCAGCGTGCACTTAGTCAACTAGAGTCTGCTGTAGTATTTATTGAAGTAACTGTTATTGTACAAATGTTACACGAATAACAACAACAATGCATGCAGTATTCTCAGACAGCTTAACCAACATATTTTATCAGTATATCATCATACCGTTTCTAATAAAATTGATGCCAAACTTGATACAGTTCCAAGAATCATTATTTGCGTCTTTGACTGAATAAAAAAAATTCCATATATTAGACACCCTACTTCCATTATATGTGGGCTGCTTCATAAAATTCAATGCATTTTGAAACATCCTGTAAAATGTATTGTGTAAGAAACAATCTATGGTAGATAAATGACTAGAATAAGTATTTGAAATTACTTTCGAATGACCAGCAACTCGTTGTGTAAATGAATTTTATTAGAAATTGCTATATAAATATACATATATGTTATTTAAATGTACTGGATAATTAAAGGTATCGTTTCACAAATTAAAAAAAAATAGTAATAGTGTATTTGCTACTCAAGTTATATGGGCTTACAAGGATGTCTACTTGATCAAATAAGTTTTGTTAAACTGTGTGATTAACACCGATACACAATTAGAGATGAAAGAATCGTATCAGTTGACAGTTAATTATGAAACACGTAATGAAACCCTGAGTACCAGTTACCACAACACTTAACACAACACGTACATTTAACTTACTCAACATCTAAGTGACTAAATTGTATCCTGGTAGAAACACGATGGCCACTAGTCAGTTTGAGGCTCACCTAAAATCAAAAAAATAATGTATAAGTAAAAGTCAACAGTGAACTTGTTAATTACTGGAACAGTACGGTATGTTTCTCATTCATGCATTGTAATGTATTGAAGAATAGATGAAGCCACATTATTGGCATACTTTTTATGGCTAAATATATTAGCCAAACCTCTTGCAACGCCAGGGATGGTACTTTTACATTTTTGTATACACTAAAAGCAGCACGTCGTTTAGAACATCCAAAAACTGTAGATTTTTAACTTTATAGGAGGAAGGTTGAATTACCATAGCAGCCTCCTAACAAGGACTATACAGTATAAGTACGAGGTGTTTGGCAAGACTTTCGTAATAACAAATTAATGTATTTTGTTTGGAACGGTACAATTTACATTATGCTATACTTCTCAAAGAAATGAACGCACCTACCAACAAAAGGTAATCTAAATAAGGCTCACGTTGCCTTACCAATTGGGGAAATGGAGTGCCGAGTCACCTTCCGTGAATCTTTTGGGGATCAGCATGATCAAAATCGACAATAATATGTTCTGGATGACCACGTCGTCAGTATTGCCGAAACGGCATCCCAGAAGCTTGGATTTGTTCTGCTGTAGGAAGCTGTATACGCAAGAATAACTACTGCTGCTCTACAAGGCACAGATCCGACCATCGTTGAAGTATTGCTCCCATGTGTGGGGATGCTCTCCGAAGCACTCTCTAAATCTTCTGGACACTATCTAGAAGAGAGCAATTAGACTAATTGATACGTCTGTGGGATCACAAAGGACCTCCACAGCCTGGAACGTCAAAGGAGAGTGGCTGACCTGTCCCTGTTTTACAGATTTTAACACGGAAAATGTTTGATTGAGCTCTCTCAGAGAATTACACCAAATGCCGCCCAAACGAGGAACACGAGAGGCTCTGCGAGCTCATCCTTACCAGGTCGAGGTCCTTACTCCCCGAGCCAGTCTCCTCCAGCATTCCTTCTTTTGGAGAACTTCGACGTGTGGAATGAGCTGCCTGGGAATTTATTTCACGACGATTACAAACTGCAGCGTTTCAAATCTAACGTGCACAGACATCCTCTCCTAGCGCTTCTACAGCGCCATAGACTTTCAGACTTTGCAAAAAGCTGAGCCAATTTTTGACAAAGGTTGTTGGTTAGATTCAATGTTTCTTTCGTTCGATATATTTTTCCGGCTATCTGAGCTTTACATTACAGTGACTGATTTTCATATATTACGAAAGTTCTTGTAAAATTCAACAATAGCATTATAATTTGAATACTAAATTAACACGTTATCTGTAACTTCTTACAGTATTATTATTTTTAAATTACTATAATATATTTTCAATTTCGAGTGATGTATCGTAACATGATTTATTACCTTATTTATATTGAGTTATCAGGAGTAGTGGAAATTTCAGTTGATAGACCACTAAGTTTTTTTGTTGAATTACATTCATAACTGAATTTGTCTATGAAGATGCGTAATTTTTTTGACGAATTAATATCTGTATAGAAATTTATTAAAATCGTAGGGCATCAACCTCCCCTCAAAGCCCTTTTCACCTAAAATATGTCAATGTTGTTAGATAGATTGCAATAAATCCCCACTATAGCTTATATGTTATGACTTGTATGACTCATGACATTGAGCTAACGATACTAGTTGCATCCTCAGAGGACAAGGTAACCTACTATACTAAACTATCGGAAAACGGAATGTTTGTTCGACGTTCAGCAATTCTACTCTTCCCAAAATCAACTAAAGGTATTTATA
Source organism: Callosobruchus maculatus (assembly GCA_951848785.1). Lineage (NCBI taxonomy): Eukaryota > Metazoa > Arthropoda > Insecta > Coleoptera > Chrysomelidae > Callosobruchus > Callosobruchus maculatus. The sequence goes on along the minus strand of CATOUR010000014.1, from coordinate 20,058,229 downwards.
GAATGGAGGAATAAGCCGAGAGAAAAGCATTTATCTTCCAAACCTCTAAAAGCAATTTATACTAAAAGGAGCATCGGTGAAATTTGTTTTTAACAAACAACATATGACCCGTTAACTTCTACACTCGCTTTGACCCACTTACCGCTCCATCAATATTTCCTACTCAATAATACCAGTTTAAACAGTGACTTCGAGAAGCTCTTTGTCCTATTTCCGAAGGCTCTCAATTTGGCTGCAGTTGTTCAAGCAAGCAGTAGTTTCTGAAGTTTGAAACGAGTTTTCTGCACTAGGTCCAGTTATTTTATATCTTACTCTATAATATCTGAGACTCTTATAGTTCCAGTGGATATCACAAAAGTCACCTGACGATTGGACTCGTTTTGTATAAAAAAATATATTTTACTACTTTGCCAAACTTAGGGTGGACCCAAAATTTTGGCATAAAGGTTTTATATTAATGTTTATTTATTCTTATCTTTAAATCAATAATAGGAAATTTGAGCTCGCAATGGATGAACCACAGACTATTTTCCAGTAGTATGTGGGATGAACATTGGCCTAAGCCGTAGCCTGTTTTTCTTTAAGTTCATGCCGCGATGTCCCCATGCATAAAAACGCAGTTTCCAAATATAGTAGGTAATGGACAAAGTTTTACTTTTATTTTCGTAGTTTCTGAATTATTCAGCAACAAAACAACTTGTAGTTCAAGGTCACGCTCCGAGTGGGCGGCGCCGTGACCGTTCCTTTACACGCTGGGTGGATACGACGAAACAGTTGCTCGATGTGAGTATTAAGAGCGCCACTAAACTGACAGTAAATCACGAAAGATGGCGAGCTACAATTCTCAAAACTATTGATGATATTCGTGACGGCAATACTCTAGCTCCGACTTAATGCATTTTACGAGTTCACAGCATGTCTGTTAAGACATTGTGACTATGATGATGAAAACAACTCAACGATCTAAAATTACGTATAGAGGGACATTTAAGACAAAAAATCCAAATTCTATCGTGAATAGAGAGCTTGAATGCAATCTTATTGCCTATTTTAACCACATTTACAACAAGTTTGTGGTACCAGTTGATAGCTAGAAAGATGAGCATGTATTTGCCGTAAAGCGCATGGTTAATTACTTGGTGATTTTTTAAGATAAGTTCCTTTTTGTAACGTTTTTGAAGTGACTTTTCAAAACTTGCTGATTTTGACACTACTATCTCGCGAAGTCTTTGGTACATAGTCACTTTCTTTTAGTCCGTAATGACGCTGTAGCATATTTTCTAAAGACTATAGTCTGTCCACTGAAGAAAAGGAGTAAAAAATTATTTCAAACCCATATTTTGGGAATTTACTCGGATAAATCGAACTTAGTTCTTCTGTTTATAATAACATCACTGCTCTCAGTATGCAGTTTTGTAGACGGTGTGCATATAACCCTTGAACATACAGTAAAAATTTACATATATTGTGCATGGTTACTCCGTTTGTTCGGTGGATAAGGTATAGTAGCAAATATTCAAAAATCCGAAAATAAAACTTTGCTTCATTAGGATTTTCCTTTGGAGGCCTACATGAAAATCTGTAAAAATCAATTTATCTCTAAAACAGTTGAAAATCGGATCCTAATTTATGTGAATTTTTTTGTTAGAAGTACAGTCTTTTCCTAAAATATTTTCCATTCGTCGTAGAACACCCTGTATATCGAGCTGAGTTGTGTGGGTACCTCAAAGTGTGTTTTCGATTGCTCTGAAAAATTCTATGTAATATTGTTTAAAAAACTGCGTTCCCAAGCTACATACAGTGAATAGTATAAATATGTGAGATACCTTTCCATACGTATTTTTCATCGACCAACATTATTGTCGATATCTAATACAGGGCAGGGCATATGTTAATTAGAATATCATACTGCTGATAGTAAATGCGATACCTATAGGCTTCCGGACTAAACTGCTGACCCGATGGACACGGATTAAAATATCCGTCATACACAAAATATTATTCATGGAATTTTTCAGTTGAGCTTCCATACTCTCCAGATAAAAACCAAATTGGCGGGATCGCGATACAACCGCTATGGAAATGTACTTCTACATCCATTTTATAGCAAATTTTATTGCATGCGCATATATACAGTCGCATAGATAACTTTCAAAACAAAACCATGTCAGCAGTTAAATCAAATCGCGAGACGTTATATAAAGTTTTATCGTATAGAATAATAAAATCAACGTAGACAACTGATGCACATAGAGTATCCAGAGTGTCATCAAAAACGTTATCTGGAGAACACTATATCCAGTTCACAATGGAAAAGGAATATTTCTGTTGTTAATGCTTCCAGTTCAGTCTTTCGGTCATGCGCATTAGTGAGAAGCTAGTCTGGTCTTTAAACAGCGTATCTTTGGCAAACATAATCCATTCTAGATTTTAGACTCAGGTTTTTCTGATACGTAGACCTATTCGTAGTACTGCTGTGCTTTGAGTCAATGACTATCACGCATGGATCTAAGAGTAGTAGTTGTTAAAGTGATTAATCGAAATACGTGAGCTCATTTCTGCTGTGTCGTATACAGGCTGTTTTCAAAGTTAGAACTTTTCTTCATAGTGCTCACCAAAATGAGTGATTTTTCTCAGCAATATATAAACGAAATGTTTAGAAAGGCCAAGAAATCGACCTTTAATGAAATCCCCATTTATAATTCCGTCCCTGCGCGATTAGATCACAACAGAGACAAAAAGCATAGTTGACTACAGAGCATAGTTGTATATAGCAGCGCACGTTTGAGGCCTCTTGAATTATTAACGTGCTACATGAGACTTTAAAAACAACAAAAATAGTGCACCGTTATAACTATAATGAACTGGTGGGCATGAGTTTAGTGCACGGTGAATGTGATCAAAATGTCTCTCAGGCTTCTCAAGGGTATGCAGATCATTAACTTGAACGTATTCACCCTGCACCGCGTCGATTTGTCTCCCTCGAATAAAGAGCTAGATACGTTTGTATCCATATCATGGTGGATACGTTGGAAGACCTAGACATCCGCGAATGATCCAAATCGAAGAAGAATTATATGCGGTTTTCAGTCTCGCGGGGCGAAATTCGAACCGTATCTATAAGACTCATGTGACAGGACCGCACTTAAAACTTCACAGCGAACGAATAGTCAGTACCTTCCTACCACTGTTTTTATTCTTCTGCTGCTGATTCATCATACATTAGCTTTATTATTTCAAATGCATAAAAAAGTCTCAATTTTGAAAACAGCCTGTATTGGTAAACATTTATAATATCTTTTTCTTCTTCTGCTGGGAGGAGGACGAGATAGCGTTCCACTTCCTGGGTAGATGTGGTTATCGCAATCTTAGGGTTCAGATATTCGGCACGACGGAGTTCAGGGAGGAGTCATTATATTGAGCGAGATGGTCGGACGTACTGATTTTCGTCAGGAGGTCTGGTAGGTTTGACAATGAGCTTCCTATGGTGTAGAATTTTAGCGCTTTCAGTGATTGGTTCAGTGGGGTTGGCAAAAAGGGCCAAAGCTGGCCTGCTTGCCTGGCTTGGCCTCCTCATCACTACGACTACTACTACTACTACTGCTACTACTAGGGTATCAACTTCATGAAATGGAGATCGGTAATTATTTTGGAAAATGCTTCTCTCTTTTGTGCTCTCCCGAGTGTGGTATGAGAATCCAGACCCGCCCAGTCTCTGATGGTTTTCAACCAGTTTTGTCTGCGCCCTGGTCCTCTTTTGCCCTCGATCTTGCCTGCTATTGTGAGATCACTGGTAATTTGTAATTCAAAATGAAATAGTTATTCGTAGTACTAGTGTGAGCGGTGACTGATTTATGGCTTGCCACAATCAACAAGAGCTCGATGTGTGAAATTTAATGACTCTGTAAAATCAGACCATAGTATACACTGGAGCAGCGCACCATGTTTATTATTTTTTAAGGTATTTTGTTTATGGATCAGTGAATGTAGATGATATCATTTAATAATTGCCAATCACTGAATCAATGATTCTTTGCATTGTATGGGTGAACAAGCTTACATTTTTTTTCAGCTTTTGTATTCGTAGCTCGATTTTGGCCCTTTTACTGTTCTAACGTATTGAGTCGTTAAAATATGACCAGATACAATCACAGATTCAAAAGTTTATGTCGACAATATCTATCGTCTCTATCTACTATGTGAGAGGGATTCTTGCTGATCTTTTTTTATGGACATTTATTTCTGATTGAAAAAATAAACAAAAATAAATTTCCGCCTCTAACAGGAATCGAACCCAGAACCTTTCAGGAATGAGCCCTCTGCTCTACCCAGTGAGCAACACACGCCCTGCCCTGGAGTATTACTTCCTATCTTGGGGAGACTGTGCCCCTACGCGTGCACGACGCAGTTCAAAAAATGGAAAACTAATATTTTCTCATTTTTTTCAAATCTCAATGCAAGACTATACATTCATTAAACGGAATATAATTTTTCACTTCGTCATTTCATTCTCTATTCTTAACAGCGATCCAGTGAGAGAAATTGTGACAAACAAGGCTTTTCGAAGTATTTGATCTTTGATCCTGCTCAATGTATTTTGAAAAAAAAATCAAACGCTAAGTCTTTTGGCGATATCCAAGAATTATAGCTCTGCGCTTATTCATAGAGATTCAAATACGTATACTGACCTCCCAGCAATCTCAAAATGTAGTCAACATATTAGAAGACTAACTGAACATTAAAACAAAGTTTTGTCAGTTTTTCAGCACTTGAGAGAGAGAGAGAGAGATTATACCTTATCGACACAACTTTGCTAAACCCTGTTTGAACTTTTTATAAAAGTATGCAATAAATTTTATATGTTTCACTTGAATTTTGGTCCGAACCTCTCCTTCTTCAACTCTTAAATATACCGCGAACAAAAGCGCGACTTCAAATTTTCTTGAGAATTCGTCTCCTGGAGCGTAAACCATATTAATGACAGTTTAATGTCAATTCGAAGGCAGACCCTATCATTCTATGATTTTCTTCAGAGTAGTTTTCTTCGCACACTCAGATGTAGTACACAATGTTGTCCTCGCTTGAAAGGAGTCTCGCTAGTTTTTTATTTTATTCATCATTTAACTTACACTTTGACCGTACTATTATAAATTTGAGTGGAATTTTAATTTTCAAAGTTTCTGAATAATGAAATTTAGAACTTTGGGAAATTGCGTTGATAAAATCGCGAGAGATATCTTGCAACACTGCATCCAACCTTGGACTGCTTCCATTTCACCAGACACATGTACAATAAATTTTCAATTTCGCAAAGTAAATGTGTGCCGCTGAACAGACACACGACCAGATGGGAGCTTTTAAGAACAGGGATACAAAAACTACACAGAGAACAAGTGTAATTCCATCCACCGCAACGGAGGTGCTGTGGATTTATCAGGACTGTCGTATCGGGAAAAACCACCTGGCAGAGGATACAACGGAATAAAGGAGTATTGTTTGTCTGATAGCAGCGGCAGATTGATACTGTTTCGCTTACTTTTAGAACGTACAGCGTCCACGACACAGACAGTTCCAAAGTAATTTCGAACGGTATTAGTCTAAGGCCGTCCAAACGGAACTGGCGGACGTATCGATAGTTGTTAATGAACTAACCAGAAGAGATATATCCGGCAAGACTGTAATCTGCACCGCCAGCTCTAGAATGCCACCAATCTTTAGTCCATGCTTCATACAAAAAAATATTGCCATGAAGTGGGTTTTTTTTGCTATTATAATGACTCTGGTTAGAGACCAACAGGCCAAATCATTTTGCCCCATCCTTGCATAAGGAAGGGAAATTTTAAACTGTATTAAATATACTACAATTGTTGAGTCGATCCATTTTATATACAATTTGTTCTTATTTAATTTTCTATCTAAATTAAAAGTTTTAGTTTTACAGTACAACAAGTATAAACTAGTTTATATATTTGTTGGTTTTCGCAGCCCAGAATTAAAGTTATACGAGTTGAAAGCGCAAGATGAGTAGTGAGATTGAAATACATTTGAGTGGTTTCTTCTGTTGTATTTAGACACTCCAGAAGACAATGTTCTAATGTGCCGACCTCACCGCATCTGCAGAACGAATCTCCCCCCAATCCTATTCTTGATTAATGTTATGGGACCAAGGTGTGATCACTTCTGAGACGACATATTGTTCTAATATAACTTCTTCTTATTTCCTTCTCAAACCAAGTACTTGTTCTAATGTATGGTTGTATCGATTTGTAAAAGTTTCCTTTAGGACAACTTGTATTGTATTCTTGCCACTCTCTCCTCTGGTTTTTCTTAATAAGGGCATTTATGTCTGAGTTAGGGATTTTGAAATTTGCTATAAATTCTCCATCAGTTAGAGCTTTTTTTGCTAATCGATCCACGGTTTCATTCTCAATTATATTTGAATGTCCTCTGATCCATACAACTTTTATCTGCTCATTTAAGTCCTGGCATTTTTTAATGGGATCGATGATATCAGTTAGCAGATAATTAATATTTGGTGATGGACTCAGTTTTTCTAGTTTTTGTGCAGCACTTTTGCAATCTGTGAATATGACAAATTTGTTATTTGTTGTATAACATAGACAGTACTCCAAAGCTTTTTTAATTGCCACTAATTCCGAGGTAAATACTGAACATTCTGGAGTAAGTCGGAACAGCTTACAATAGTTCTTATTGCGATGGAAAAAAGCACATCCAGTTGATTCATCCTTTTTGGAGCCGTCAGTAAATATCTGCTCCCAGTTGTTCCATTTTTCTGCTAGATCCTCTCTAAACTTCTTTACTGTTGTTGGATCTTCACTGGCATAAGATGTATAAACTATTTTTGGTAGAGCGTTGTACGTCGAGTAGTCTAGAATATAGCAGGGATGTATTTTGTTTTTGTAAATATGTTCCGATAGAGGTAGTATCCATTGGTAGCTTTTAATAATCAATGGCAACTCTTTGTATTGCCAGTATCTGTTGGTCAGAGAGATAATAAACAGGGAGTGTAAAGGGCTCAGATGGACTATACGAACCAGTTTATTCACAGCTCTGTCGCTCAACATCTCTCTTCGCAGGTGTAAAGGTTGTTCCACGCATTCTACTTTCATGACATTAGTGGGAGTACTATGAAGGTAACCAATACTGAGTCTTAGACATTTGTTCTTAATTTGTTCTATTTTATTAAGATGGCATTTAGATGCATTGCCATAATGTATGCAGCCGTAGTCCAATATAGAGCGAATTAATGTTCTATAAAAGAGTAAACAAATATTTGGATCGGCGCCCCATTTCTGGTGACTAAATGTCTTTAGGATGTTCATGGCATTGTAACGTGCCAATCGTTACATTGTTTTTTTTTGTCATTTTTCCTTCCTCTTATTTAGGAAATTAATACCTCTCGCTACAAGCGGAGCGTACACCACTGTCTCGTAGATGGATGTGTTTAATTGAACCTCCAACCGACAGGTGTTACCAATTTCTAGTTTGGTTTCTGTATAGGCTTCATATAGGTTTTCCTCCTTTTTGTTTTAGATGTTAGATGGCACCACGGACGGATACATTCTTTTTAAACCACAGTTGTTTCTAGGGCAAATTTTTTGGCATTTTAATTACTAATATGTATGACAATTTGTGTTGGGCCCGGATTCGGTTGCTTGTGTGTTCTGGTTATCATTTTAATTTCATTTTGCGAAGTGCCGCACATGCGCAGTGTAGACTTGACTGCGCGACAAGAAGGAACCACTGCCGTGGCGGATCCATGCGGATCGACATGGATGCCGTGTTCTCCTCTTTTCTTGTGCTGTTAGCTCGCTCCGGTATGTCTACTTAAGGACAACCGCCCGTCCCTCAAAATGTGGACATATTAGTAAGTATTTTGAGTTTATTGGGATATTTTTATGGCCACTCACCTATTTGCGGAGAGGTGGTAAAATGTAAAAATTATTGTTCGTTTTTTTTGGGCTTCTTACGATGGGTGCCATGTTAGATTTCGAACTAAGTCAAAATTAATTAAACTCTCATTTCATTTTTGTCGATTATAGGAGGCCATCTGCCTCATTTTTTTTTTTGATACCTGTGCCCTATGAGGTTTTGCAAGTTTTTAAGGTATTCCTGTTCTTTGCAGGAATCAACATTTTTTTTTTTGTGCTGAGGTTTTTCCCTCTCATCCCGTGCCCCCGTCATTTGAGACAGTTATGGAGCCACGGACCATGGGCACCAGGCAGGCCTTTGTATAACCCCGGGGATGTTGCCTCACACCCTGGAGAGGCAGAGTCATTTTGAAGACCATGACATATCAACATGGAAAGCATGGATTCGTATCAGGTTGTATGCTGTTCTTTTTTCCGTGTTGCCTCCTTTCGTTTGTGGACCCAGTATTGGCCATCATCTCTACTCTGCTGCTGACAACGAGTTTAGTCGGTCAATGTGTGTTCCATTCAATCATCAGAATTTGTTATATAGATACTGTATTTTTGTTGATCCTTGGGTGATCACACTGTAACATATTAATTAAGGCATTAACACCATTGTAATTCATTGTAACTTCATAACCGGGGCCCCATCGCAATCATTTTCTTTTATATTTATATCCTAAATAGAAGTAGTTATGTACGTTTATACCAGTTTTATTTCTTACCTTGACAACCAAGATGACAAGTTTTTTTTGTGTACACCCTCTAATGATGGTCTGTAAAGTCTATGAGCCCCATATAAGCCTCACATTCATTCACCTTGCTTAGCACGAACCCATGCACTGAACCTTTCAGTAAATCTGAGGTAACTCTTGCTCACCGACTATAGTTCAGCTGGATGAGGTCGTGATTATAGGTATCATGCGGTAACACATTTTTGGCACCTTAAACGTGGGGCAAGTTATACATTTTCGACACCTTAAACGTAAGGCAAGATACACAATTTTGGGTTTCTAAATTTGGGGCTTAAATATTTTGATAGTTAGCTTTGGATACTTGACTTGACTCAGTCTATCGTTCAGTAAATTTTTGGATTGTCGATTAAAGTGGCGCATATTTCAGTATTATCTTGAAAACTATCTGTCATATAAATGAGTACCTATGTACTGTTTATCCATTTTTTCTTTTCGTTTGTTCACTAAAGTGGTAGGTTAGTATGCACTAAAAGTTTTTATGGTGTAGTATTTAATACTGATTGCTATCTTATGTAGTTGCATGTACTGTTATTGTAAAAATCTGGTGACTTCACATGAGGTTCACAGTCAGTAAGTTTCAAGATTAAGATAGTGCATATTTTTCCTTTTTCAGACTTTTGGTATTTCAAGATAAAAAGAGTACACACTTGTATTTTGTTGTATTTAGTTCAGTCATCTTGGGTCGTGGTATGGAAATTTCTATTAAAAATGTTGATTCTAATATGAGCTTATTTTGAAAAGGGCAAATATATGTAATTTTAGGTATATTTTTATATATCTTTTGTAAACATTTTAGGTATATATGGCAGGTTATTATTATGGCATATAGTATGGTATGACATATAGTCATTTATTGCTTATCGTACACTTATGGTTAGGTGCATATAATTGCTATTTTTGATGCACATTTGCACTTTGAGTATAGTTGGTTATGTCTGTAGTACGATATCTGTGGCCTCTTGTTTTTTAGGTTAGGGATAGCCCTATATTTTTGGTATCGTCATAGAGGGGAGACCACACATATTTAGGATCGTACTGCAGAAATATACCTTTTGTGTGTATTGAACTTGTGATTTATTGGACGGTGATTGTATACCATTTACCATATGATTTTGACTTGCGATACTTATGTTGTAAAATTTTTGTTGACAGCCACCCCCTTGCTTATTTAGGTCTCACATCTTTTTGATCGTTTTACCTGTGGACTTTCCAGGTTGGATAAATTTTAGGTTCAGGAAAATGGCTTCAAAAATGAATGTTGGAGATTTGTTGTCTCATGAGTTAGCATATGAGATTAGGTCGAGAGGTGTTCAGGTTCCGGATACTGTTGATGACAGGAGGAAGATTCTAAGAGGTTTGTTAGCCCAAGAGATGAATGGAAGGAGTTTTTCTGAGGCAGCTATGTCGGAGTATGAGTTTAAAGATGAAGTTGCTGAGGTAGCCCATAGTCTGGATAAGGTTAGGGAATTGATTGTGAGGTTTACAGGTCCTTCAGGTTCAGCTGACCATCGCAGGATAACTTCTCGCCTCACTCACATTTTTTACAGGATAGGTCATATGTCTCCATCGGATGCAGATGAACGTGATCAAGTGGGTGAACTCAAGTCTCGACTGTTAATTTTAGAGGGTGATTTGCAGGAAGCTTTGGAAGTCAGGTTTCCCCCTGTTGTTCAACCACAGTCAACACCAGTGGCAGCTTCTACTCTTATTGGTCATGCAAGGAACTCGCCAGATGTGGGTGCCCATGAGTATACCAAGAAGGTTCCAGTTTTTAAATGGGGCATTACCAAGTTTTCTGGTAAGGGTTCAGTTGTTGAGTTTTTGGAGATTGTTGAGACTTTGATGCTGTCGAGGGGATGTACTCCTGCAGATTTGTTCGCCTCAGCTGGTGATCTTTTCAGTGGTGATGCTTGGGTATGGTGGCACAACCAGTCCTTGAGAGGTTCATTTAGCAATTGGGATGAGTTGGTAGAGCAGCTGAGACAAGCCTTTCTTCGTGAGAATTATGACAGGAACCTTATGGAGGAAATAAGTTCTCGTAGACAAGGACCTCAGGAGCCAGTGATCGTTTTCATTTCATGTGTTGCGGCTATGTTTAACAGATTGACTGATTGCCGGTTGACAGAGAAGGAGAAGGTAGATATAACTTTGAGGAATCTCCAACCTGACTATGTTAAGGCTTTGGCTTTGTCAGAGGTAGGAACTTTTTCCCAGCTGACAACTTTGTGTCGAAAGTTGGAGGATTCGTTTCTCACGTGCCAGGCACGCAAATCTCGTTGGGTTGATGCTCTCTCCATGTCAGCTGATAGCTGTTCAGGTGCTGCTTCTCCTGATACCACCTTGAAATGTTGGAATTGTGACATGGTGGGCCATTTATTTTCGGATTGTCGCTCTTTTAGGAGAAAGTTTTGTTTTCGTTGTGGCAAGAAAAATGTCACTCGATCTTGTTGTCCCACTTGCAGTCCAAAAAACGCGAAAAGGCCGGAAGGCATAACACCTTCAGTCCAGAATCCTTCCAGCGGCCCCAAAGGAAAGGCGGACAAAAGGGTGAAATTCCCTCAGGAATCAAAACCCGGACCTTCCCACCAATAAAGTATAGTCGTGACAGTGAGGACTGGCAAGCATGGCTGGCTACGCTTAGGGAATTTTTAGGCACTTCGGTTTCTTCCGTTCATGATAAGGGTGTTAATGTTGTTAGGGATTCTTTAGGTCAGAATAATGAAAGTTTAGGGTCACGTTTAGCTGTAGAGCCTCTTTTGTTGAAGTGTGGTAGCGATAATCGACCTTACATATCGGTGAGTGTTGCCAATGAAACTTTCCCCGCACTACTGGATAGCGGCAGCAACTGTACAATTTTAGGTTCGTCAGGCATGTACTTGTTGAAGCAGTTGAATTTGGAGATTAATTATGATATCGTGTTGCAGTTGACAACTGCAGATGGCCAACTTCAAAATACTTTGGGTTTTGTGGTCCTACCAATTAAATTTGAGGATGTTGTTAAGGAAATTAAGGTTCTTATCGTCCCAACTATCGTTCATAAATTAGTGTTAGGTATGGATTTTATTCTCAAATTTGGACTGATGGTGGACTTTAGTAAGTTTTCATATCAAAGTAAAACTGAAGTTTGTGTGGTCAATTCCATTAAAGGTTTGGAATCCTTAGGTGACTTTGAGCGTAAGCAGTTAGCAGAGGTAATAGAGTTGTTTCGGGAGATAGGCCCTACTGATAGGATTGGGTGCACGAATGTTTACACCCACCACATCGATACAGGTTCTGCTAAGCCTATAAGGCAGAGGCAGTATCCCCTAAGTTATGCGATGCAGCAGGCTCTTAACCAACAGGTTGATGAGATGCTGAAGCTCGGTATAATTGAGGAATGTACATCGCCATATCTGTCGGCTCTGTGGTTAGTGAAAAAGAAGGATGGGAGCCTTCGTGTTTGCTTTGACGGTAGGAAGTTAAACTCTATTACAGTCAAGGATTCATATCCTCCTCCCCTGATTGACTCTATTATAACCAAAGTTAGGGATGCTAAATACTTATCGTCTATCGATTTGAAATCTGCTTATCACCAGATACCTCTTGATGATGAGTCGAAGCTGAAAACTGCTTTTGCTGTCCGTGGTAAAGGGCTCTTCTGTTTCAAGAGGTTACCGTTTGGAATAAGTAACGCTAGTTCTGTCATGTGTCGTGTTTTGGATATGGTGCTTGGTCCGGAATTAGAGCCATTTGTGTTTTATTACCTGGACGACATTATTGTGGCAACACCTGATTTTGCAACTCACCTTAGAGTACTCAAAGACGTTCATTCTCGTTTGAAAGGTGCCAACCTTACAGTGAACTTTGAAAAATGTAGGTTTGCGCTTAGTTCATTGAAGTTTCTTGGTTTTGTGGTAGATGACAAAGGCCTTAGAACAGATCCTGAGAAGGTTTCGGCTTTGGTAAACTATCCGAGTCCGAGGACCACCACTCAGATTCGTCGTATTATTGGAATGATAGGGTATTATCGTCGATTTCTGGAAAACTTTAGTTCTGTTGCTGCCCCCATTACGGATTTGCTCAAGGGCAAGAAAAAGGGACAACCTGTTTGTTGGACGCCCGAGGCGGATGAGGCATTCCAGAAAATCAAGCAGCTTCTGACTTCTGCTCCAGTGTTGGCTAGTCCAGACTTCAGTAAACCATTCTCTATAGTATGCGATGCGTCTGATGTGGGTGTTGGAGGTGTGATATTCCAGGATTCTGATGGGTTAGAGCACCCCATTGCATTTTTCAGCAAGACGTTGAACAAGTGTCAACGTAAGTACTCGACTACCGAGAAAGAACTCTTGGCAGTGTTATTGAGTATCGAACATTTCCGTTGTTTTGTGGAGCACACACATTTTAAGGTTTTTACAGATCATTCATCACTGCAGTGGTTGCAAAACATGAAGAACCCTTCTGCTCGCTTATCTCGATGGTTGTATCGATTATCGCAATTTTCGTTCACTATCGTTCATCGTAAGGGAAAGAACATTCCGGTGGCGGACGCACTTTCTCGCTCTGGTGTTGATAGTTCGAGAACTTTTGAGGTTGACGATGAGGTTATGGTTTTGGATTTAGCCGAGCTTCGACCAGATGCCTGGTATAGTTCTATGGTGACACGGGTTAAGAGTGATCCTGACAGTTACCCTTCTTTTCGTGTAGACAAGAATGTTCTCTATAAACATATTCTTCCTACAAATCGTTTGGCTGAGTCAGGTTCTGACTGGAAGATCGTAGTTCCGACAGCAAATAGGCCTGCATTGCTGAAGCAATACCATGACGATGCGACTGCTGGTCATCTCGGAGTTTTTAAAACCTTGTCTCGAATCCAGCAGCTATATTACTGGCCACGGATGAAACAGTCTATCCAAGTGTATGTGAGGTCTTGCAAAAAATTTAGTACTTGTAAGTCAGACAACCTTCCTCAAGCTGGTTTGATGGGTAGGTACCGTAACGTCAAGTATCCATTCCAGATGATATCGTGTGATCTTTTAGGTCCTTATGTACGGTCTAAGAAAGGTAATCGCTTTGTTTCTGTTGTGACAGATTGGTTCACTAAGTTTGTTTTGGTTCAGCCTTTATCGAAAGCTACTTCTGCTGCTATCGTTAAGTTCCTAGAGAATCAGGTCTTTCTTATTTTTGGTGTGCCGCAAATTGTCGTTGTCGACAATGGGCCGCAATTTATTTCTAGGGAATTTCGTAATCTTATGTCCAAGTACAGTGTTCAAAAGGTTTGGTATAATGCTAGATACCACCCTCAGGTAAACCCTACGGAACGCGTGAATCGCACCATAGTGACGGCTATCCGATCCTACATTAAGGATAATCACAAAACCTGGGATGAAAATATCTTCCAGATCGCTCAGGGAATAAGGCTTGCGAAACACGAAACTACTCGATATTCGCCTAGCTTTCTCAATTTCTTTCGTAATGTCCCTGTGGATGGTTCTTTTTACGGCAAGGTTGCTGAGAATGCCAACAATGATGTTGAGATCATCAAGAACACTTTGGATCCAGATTTTGTGCAGGATATCCCTGAAGTTTATCGTAAGGTAGAGGAGCGTCTTCGTAAGGCTTACGATAGTAACAAGGCCAGGTACAATCTTCGTCGGCGCGACGTTCAGTTTCACGTAGGTGACAGAGTTCTGAAACGCAATTTTGCTCAGTCAAAAGCGTCAGACGATTTTACTGCTAAACTGTGTCCTAAGTACGTTCCTTGTATCGTACATAAAGTCAAGTCTCGGTTGGTGTATAATCTTAAGGATCTTGACGGTCGAGTATTAGGCGATTTTCATGTCAAGGACTTGAAAATTGATAATTCGTATGATTCTGACGTTGACGACTTAGGTGATGAGTGACCGTCCCTTCGTTCTTCATATTTCCCCCTTCCTTTCCCATCCCTTATCGCATCTTGGGAATATTGTGTTGCTTGGTTTCACGGGCTTTGGCTAAGGCACAGCCTTGGTCTTCTCATGACTTTTGACTATCGTATCGTTTTTACTATCGTATCGTTCCAATTACCGTATCGTTTGAGTATTAGGTTTGGTTAGGCTTGGTAGTCATTTGTCTGAAGAGTTTAGGTAGCCTTAGACTAAATTTTAGGTTTACTACGTGTAGTAGTAGCTTTTATGTTATCGTATCGTATGGTTGCAGAGACGATTCGGGTTTGGTCTCATTGTAGGTACCGTCTCGTGACCGTGATTGTTGCAATGTGCAACATTTTCCATTTTTGGATTTTGAAATCTGTTTGAAGGAGTTTTGCTGGTGTATGAGTTGCTGTTCGATGGAAGAGTCTTGGTAGTATACAGTTCCTATAAATCTGAGTGTACTGACCTGGAGTTCTTTCCTCATTTTGGTACACCGATAGAAGGTCCTTTGATTAAGAATAATCTGTTCCGGACTTGTCTGGATAAAATCAGTTTTAGCATGTGCCCATGCTGAGATTCGTCTCAGCCACGCAAGTCGTTCAGAAGATGCGTTCCTGCTCCGTCCTTCCAACATTCCTTTCCTTTCCCTCGGAAGTCTTATTTGCTTCCTGGCGCCCAACTCTCGTATCGTATCGCTTTATCGTTTTGAAGCATCGTATGGTATTCTCGTATCGTATCGTATCTCATTATGGTATCGCATTGTCGTATCGTATAGTATCGTAGTGATGAGGTAGGCATTGGTTTCAGTATTACGCCAGCCCTGCTTGTCGTCACTCAAGCTGTAGTTTTATCGTTTTCGGTATAGCTTTATGTCATCTGTGTCACGGAGATGATTCGTCATAACCGAAGAGTGACTTGTCATTGCCGTGACAGCTCATTATTTTTATTTTTCCTGATTGATTAGCATTCAGGTGGGTTTCTTTTTATTTTCTGCATATACGGCTTAATTATTTTGAGTCTACAAAGGAGAACTGTTTTTTTTAATGATAG
This sequence comes from Callosobruchus maculatus, assembly GCA_951848785.1. Lineage (NCBI taxonomy): Eukaryota > Metazoa > Arthropoda > Insecta > Coleoptera > Chrysomelidae > Callosobruchus > Callosobruchus maculatus. The sequence continues at coordinate 20,042,602 of CATOUR010000014.1, read as the reverse complement.
GATTATAGTTTAAACTATATAAAATTTTTGATGCTCAAAAATTTTATTTTGGGGTAGTGGGGGTGTGTAACGTGCCAATCGTTACATTGTTTTTTTTTGTCATTTTTCCTTCCTCTTATTTAGGAAATTAATACCTCTCGCTACAAGCGGAGCGTACACCACTGTCTCGTAGATGGATGTGTTTAATTGAACCTCCAACCGACAGGTGTTACCAATTTCTAGTTTGGTTTCTGTATAGGCTTCATATAGGTTTTCCTCCTTTTTGTTTTAGATGTTAGATGGCACCACGGACGGATACATTCTTTTTAAACCACAGTTGTTTCTAGGGCAAATTTTTTGGCATTTTAATTACTAATATGTATGACAATTTGTGTTGGGCCCGGATTCGGTTGCTTGTGTGTTCTGGTTATCATTTTAATTTCATTTTGCGAAGTGCCGCACATGCGCAGTGTAGACTTGACTGCGCGACAAGAAGGAACCACTGCCGTGGCGGATCCATGCGGATCGACATGGATGCCGTGTTCTCCTCTTTTCTTGTGCTGTTAGCTCGCTCCGGTATGTCTACTTAAGGACAACCGCCCGTCCCTCAAAATGTGGACATATTAGTAAGTATTTTGAGTTTATTGGGATATTTTTATGGCCACTCACCTATTTGCGGAGAGGTGGTAAAATGTAAAAATTATTGTTCGTTTTTTTTGGGCTTCTTACGATGGGTGCCATGTTAGATTTCGAACTAAGTCAAAATTAATTAAACTCTCATTTCATTTTTGTCGATTATAGGAGGCCATCTGCCTCATTTTTTTTTTGATACCTGTGCCCTATGAGGTTTTGCAAGTTTTTAAGGTATTCCTGTTCTTTGCAGGAATCAACATTTTTTTTTTTGTGCTGAGGTTTTTCCCTCTCATCCCGTGCCCCCGTCATTTGAGACAGTTATGGAGCCACGGACCATGGGCACCAGGCAGGCCTTTGTATAACCCCGGGGATGTTGCCTCACACCCTGGAGAGGCAGAGTCATTTTGAAGACCATGACATATCAACATGGAAAGCATGGATTCGTATCAGGTTGTATGCTGTTCTTTTTTCCGTGTTGCCTCCTTTCGTTTGTGGACCCAGTATTGGCCATCATCTCTACTCTGCTGCTGACAACGAGTTTAGTCGGTCAATGTGTGTTCCATTCAATCATCAGAATTTGTTATATAGATACTGTATTTTTGTTGATCCTTGGGTGATCACACTGTAACATATTAATTAAGGCATTAACACCATTGTAATTCATTGTAACTTCATAACCGGGGCCCCATCGCAATCATTTTCTTTTATATTTATATCCTAAATAGAAGTAGTTATGTACGTTTATACCAGTTTTATTTCTTACCTTGACAACCAAGATGACAAGTTTTTTTTTGTGTACACCCTCTAATGATGGTCTGTAAAGTCTATGAGCCCCATATAAGCCTCACATTCATTCACCTTGCTTAGCACGAACCCATGCACTGAACCTTTCAGTAAATCTGAGGTAACTCTTGCTCACCGACTATAGTTCAGCTGGATGAGGTCGTGATTATAGGTATCATGCGGTAACAGCATTTTCTGCTTTTTTAATCGTGTATGTTATATGTTTCTTCCAATTTAACTTCAATGAAGTGGGTTAAAGGGCACAACAGCAACAGAAGCAACTGTACAGCAGACGGTCCAGCCAGGAAGGCTGCTGACTAAATAATTTTAGGACCACCTGACCTTTCGACTGATCGTCGAAAACCATATTAGCGGAAACAGTCAAAAACACTCCCATGTCCAAATGGTAAAACAATGGGAGGAATTACCAGAATGCCGTTTGCCAAGGGAACTCTTGCTAGTTTTGGCATGACAATATCTAAGAAGTACTTGGCGATGACCAAGTCAAACCTTCGTCTCATAGTATGATTCCTGACTGGTCATTGTCACTTCGGGAAATACCTCCACAATATGGGGTTAAGTGTCGCACCGATACGTAAAATCTATGAAAACGAAGATGAAACTGTGGAGCACGTCATATGGAAGTTGTGTGTTATCTTCTATTAGAGAGTGTGCGTTCGGCTAGTCTTGGTCTACACCTGCCCACATAAGGAAAATGTCCCCTAGCAGACAAGCACCTCTAACCCTGAAAACACCTTGTGTCGCATCAGGGCTAGCTATGGAATACCACTAATCTTTATTCCATACTTCATACAAAAAAAATATTTTTATGAGGTGGGTTAAAGGGCACAATAGCAAAAGAAGCAACTGTATAGCAGACGGTCCAGCCAGGAAGGCTGCTAGTCAAAGCATGTGACCTTCCTGGAATATCGGCAACCATAATTTCGGAAATAGCCAAAAAACACTCCCACGTCCAAATGGTAAAGCAATGGGAAGAACTACCAGAATGCGGATTTGCCACGGGAACTCTTGCGAGTTTTGGCATGGCAATATCCAAGAAGAACTTGGCGATGCCCAAGTCAAACCTTCGTCCCATAGTATGAATCCTGACTGGCCATTGTCAACTCAGGAAATACCTCCACAATATAGGGTTAAGTGTAACACCGATACGTAAAATCTGTGAAAGCGAAGATGAAATTGTGGGGCACGTCATATGTGAGTGCTCAGGGTTATCTTCTATTAGAGAGTGTGCGTTCAGCTAGTCTTGTCCTACACCTGCCCAAATAAGGGAAATTTCTCTTAGCGACTTTTCTGCCTTCCAAAATTTGGCAAAATGGACGATGACCGGCGAAAAACAACTCCCTGGAAGTATGTACAATGGGTCAGTTGTGGCCTAAGTTCGATGGGACTACTCGTGCTCCCTACTCTACAGATACAGATGGTGTATAGCCGCGGATACGCCTGCGAAACGTTGTCGTTTGTTCGCATTGTTTGCATTTGTGTTAATGTGCAACGAATACATTTGAAAGTTTTTTATCGTCTGTCGGTAAAACAGAAGAGATCAAACGAAAATCTGGAATACGAATGCCTGCAAATATTATTAGGCGTTCACACGTGGCAGTGGTTTCAATACAATTCAACGAGAATGGGCGCTTCAATTTTCGTTTGTGACAGAAAAAAATATGAACAAAAATCACACCACTATGAAGAGACCATAAAGCGACGAAGGGAAAAAAATAAGAGTCAGTAAATGAGTAAGCAAGGTTCATTAACCAAAAGGATACAGATGAGTGTATACGGCACGTCAGTGTACGGAAGTAGGGTTACTACATTACATAAAATAGAAATATAAAAAATATAGGCTAAACAATAAGCATTCAAAAGAAAATATAGAGTATAGGAAAACAGTAAAACAGATATCAACAAATATCACAATTTTTGATTTGTATTATTTGCACTTCTATACACCTATTATCGTATATAAATAAAAATAACGCACATCTTACATACAGAGTGGGTCCAAAGTATGGAGCGCCTGAATTATCTCGTAAACGCTTTGCACGATTTTGGAATAGGAGATTCTGCAATATGGCCAATCTTGCTATGGTATTTACAATGTCGTCAGCTCTACTGTTTCTCCGGAAATATTATAAACTTTCTTATTTCAAATGGAGTACCCTGTATATTTCTACATTTTTTAAATCCTTGAAAAATAATGATTATTTATTGTATAATGTTTGCTATACCTAAACGTCATAATTTCGGCATTACAACTAAATTTACATTGAGTCCGCGCAAGTTAAAATAAGACATTAATTCAAAGAACATGGAGATGGTTATAGCAAATGCTCAAAATGTTGTCCAATTACTTCAATACAACAACTTTTGTGGTTCTTGAAACTTCGCAGTACATTTTGCAACCTGTCTGAATTTTCAATAGTAAACATAGTCATCCTATTTGATTATTGGAGTGGACATTTTGCGTAACTGCGAGGAATCGCTTAGTTCCATTAGGATCATAAACCTCTTGAAGAAATGTTCCGAAGACACAAGATAATTTTCAGAAATTAGATTAGAATCGAACATTATGTTGGAATCAACAACCACAAATGGCTTTAATAGGGCAAATTACGTTATTTACGCTGACGACACCAACAATGAATGCTACGCTGATGACACTAACAACGAATGCTACTCAAGTTGCGTAAGTTTCTGATATGCAAATCCTGATTTTTGACCACAGTTAGTTAATAAAATCATTTGAAAGCTCAGTTGAATAAGTCGGTGTTTAGACTGATAATATTTGCAAGAAGGTTGCACTCCATGAGTCAACTGCGTTTTGTGGTTGATATATCTTTGTTATTGTCGTACTACTTTGCATCATAAACTCCTTAATTTCCAGTGGAATCATCACCTGAGGAGGATGCACAGAAGCGCATAGGGTTTTTACTATTCAACAACAAGTCGTACGTTTGATAGGAGCTATTAGTAGGAATTGAACTAAAATACTTAAATTGCCAGTTTATGTAAAAGAAAACCTGCATGACTTCCCAAAACTAAATGGTCACAAAAAACCAGAAATTCACTCATCATCTAGATTCCTATCCATAGATTGTGTGTTTTTTACATAACTTTCTCACTACAGGTACTTGAATGGGTGTATGTGGATATATTTCATTATAAGCGTCTGTGGTTATTGCTATTTTAAGCTGTACTATAAATACTGGCATATTCTATATCACTCTGTGACCATCAAGGACTAATAAAACCGATCTGTCTATCTATAAGGTACCAAAGGTACGAGGTACCAAAGCAGCCTACCTGCTTAAACAGATAAACTTATTGATGAATATGCATATATCGCTATACCAATTACAAAAGCTCGATGAAGAACAGCTGAAACAGTTGAATGTCTTCCAACTGCGACATTTTCACCGATCTAAAAATCAATAAAACCCAATTCCTAGATCCGTTTCCAAAACTAATATAATCCGTTCGCGTTTCCTTCTTCAAGCACCACCCGATCTGAAAGAATGTGCTGCAAATATACCCTTTTCAGCCCTATAACTTGGAGCCAGCGAACACTTCTGTAACGCTAGTTAGGAATCCGATAAGAAGTCTTACATACGACCTGATGAAAGAATTTCAATTTGCGTTCTTATAGAAAGCTGAAACGGATACGCCGAGCAGAATTGAACGTTTCCTCAAAAAGAGAAATAACAGAAGCTTGAGGTTGGAAAAACAAACGTATAGAAAGGAACAGAAAATTGTTTTAGAAATACGCTTCCGGTTCTTATATCATATCTAACAGTCCGCTGCGTAACGTTATTTAAAGATGCAGTTTTCTATCCAGCGCAGACAGAAACTGAGGTACAGCATTGCTTAAGTGAATCAGTACTTTATTAGATGTGCTTCAGGAGGTAATGTTTGATTTACTAATCAGATGTGGATTGTATTATAAAGTAAATAGTTGATCCAGTGCGTATAGCAAATACGTAATGTATATGATCTCCCACACAACGAATAGTCAAAGACAAAACTAATTCTTACTTACCAAATAATCGTGTCTGTGTAAAAGTAGAGAGGTACTTCATTTGCTACATATACAGGTTGGGCCAATATTGAGTGGACGGAGGATTGTGGGCTTACTAAAACATATTTCAAAAATCTGTCACCTGATGGTCATGGTAGGTGGCCGAGGGCTATAACCTTAAAATATTTTCACTTAAATTTTGACGTTTTGCGCCTAAATGGTTAATCCACGAAGGAATCTAATAAAAAGTTCCATATGAATCACCCTGTATAAACGTCAAAATTTAAGTGAAAGTATTTTGAGGTTATAGTCCCCAAGGCCCCCTACCATGATCAGGTGACAGATTTTTGAAATATGCTTCAGTAAGCCCACACTCGTCCACTCACTATTGGCTCACCCTGGAAAATATAAATAGTTATCTAGCTTAACCTCAACAGATAATTGATTTGTTTAAAAAGTTTTTACTTAAAAATATGCCACTTGAGGACTAAAGTTGCAGAGAGTTCGAGAATGGGAAATATAAATGCATCAAAATGGTTTTCGTGAGCTTATTGAAAAACCATAAAGTGGTAATAAGTAAATTGAATCTATGTTGCCGAAAGTGAAATCTTGGAGTGGAATACAAGAAGAGTATACAGGGTGTCCGGATATTCGACCGAAATCGCTTAACAGATGATAGACTTCACATTTTTATGAACATTGAAATAGGAACATGAAGTCTTAACATTCTTGATTTTCAAGACACAGTATCAGAGTTTTACTTTTAATTTACTTTTTTCTCAATTGTTCCGTAACAAAATGGCACAGCTATCTAAAATTACGTATCGGGGGTTTCTTTAAGGCGAGAAATATAAATTCAGCAATAGTTTTGCTATCATGAATAGAGGGCGCCTCCTACGGCACATTGAACAAGTTGGGATGGGTCTGCAGCGTGCACATGTTGGGTCGCTTGCCACCCCTATCACATACAAGTGACATCAGAAGGTGTTATGGCAAGATAGCAGGGCCAGAAGTAATCTTAGCCGGCTTCTCTCCAGTAAGAGACAAAACCTCACCTTGGCCAGAGGTCCTAAAATAAATTCTCTAGCTTGGCGAAGATGTCCTGAGATTCCTCTCCCTCTCATTAAACTATTTGTTTTGTAACCACACTTCTATGTTTCATTCTGTCAGCTCCACGGCTAAGAACCCACAAAATTATTTTTGGATACTACCAATATTATTACTCTGCAACCACATAAGTGACACTTGACATTATCTAAAATCTTTCTACATTGTAAAAGAAGCCTTGATGTAAACCTAAAGGCACTCGATGCTTTCAATGCCGCCTGGCTATCAGAGCATATAGTAATTCGCCTCCTAGGCCCCTAAATTTTGTGAATACGAGACGGGCAAACTAAAATCGCGTATACAGGGTGTTTCATAAGTTGGGACTTTTTTCATACTGCGGATAGCACTCGCCAAAAAGGGGGTTTTTTCCCAGTAACATATAAATGAAATATTCAGAGAAAACAAGATATTTACCGCTAAAGAAATCCACAATGCTAAGTCCGTCCCTGGGCAATAGCTCATCATGTCATAATATCACAACAAACAGGGCAGCGCTAGCGGTGCCGATGCCGGTAGAAAACACTAAAATAGTAAAACGTCGCGTTGTGTGGCATAGTGTACGAGAGTGCTTGACTTGCTACATCTGACGATCGGACTTTAAAAAACAACAACGAACTGATGGCCATGATTTTAATGTACGGTGAGTATGGTCAAAATACCGCTGCGGCTTCGCGTGTGTATGCCGATCGTTTCCCTTACCGTACTCACCCTGCACTTCGTCGATTTGTCTGGCTTGTGCAAAGAGCTAGAGACACAGGATGTCTGAATCTGCATCGTGGTGGGCACGCTGTAAGGCCTCGACAACATGGTATGGTCCAAATTAAAGGAGACATCGTAAATCGTACTTTTACCTGTAAGACGCCTACGACAGGACCGCACTTATGTATAACTTCGTAGCAACCAAATATTGAGTACCTGCTTGAAATTTCTTTTTACTGTTTTGCTGCTGGTTCACCGTGCATTAGCTTTGCCATTTCAAGGGCCGTTGCTTCTAAAGAGAAAAGAGAAAAACACTCTATATTTCTGCTTGGAATACCGTGGTGTATGCTCCAAGGGAGGGAGAAACACCCTGAATTCTGACTACACCAAACCTCTTTCTTTCCAGCAGTCACACTTCATTGGTATCCAGGCTTCACCCCCGCGGCTACGTAGGTATTACAAAAAAAACACGTAGCACGATTGCCACTATTTGCTACCGGTCAAAGCACGCGAGAAAGAGATTTCTAAACAAAGCGAAACTGTCCATCGAGTTATGGCGATCATACGTTACGAGGGTATGGTGTGGAGCGACGCCCTCCTCCAGAAAACCACCGTCCTGCAATTACCGCCCATAAGCTTTTCGCAATTTATCTTATTGCCGCCGTAAATTCCAGCCTTTTGTGCTGTCCCGACTCGAAGCGCATGCCACCGGCCACACCGCCGCTGCGCAACATTTTACTTTGTGTAATTGGAGATTTACCGGTGGATATTGTGTGCCACGTCAGCTAACATAATGGGATGCACTTAAATTAAGAAAAACCGGCTACAGACGCTGCGCAGCTGACAGAGCTTCGTATCAGCGCCAGCGTGGAGGATTTGAGAATAACGATAACGTCATATAAATCGACAAACAGACAAATATCCTGCATTAGGAGAAGGGTTATCCGCCAAGATCACAGCACTTAGACCTCATTGGTCCTCTTATACGTCCAAAGGATATCTCCCTTTTTATTTTCGTGCGACGGGATTTGTGATCCAACACCCTCAAATTATCCAAAGCACCAGATTAGAAAGTAAAATAAGGACTTAAAATTTTTTACGCACCTGAAGGTCTAAAAGGCGTGAAAATTTTTGACTTCCGTCAAACGAGAGCAAAACTAAAAATTGTGATCGGATTTGTGATAAACACCCTCAAATTATCTTAAATAAGCTAAATAAAAATTTCCGATTTTTTAGGCAGATTTCAGTTCTGGAATTTCCGACTTTCGTCAGATGAGACTGAAACTCAAACAGATAACCGGAGTTTTAATCAACACCCTCAAATTATCCGAAAAATGAAGTTTTAACTTAATAGAAAGCCATATTAGTCAGAATCGAGTTTTTATCTTTTAGGCAATCTTGAATATCTGAAAGATCTGGAATCTTTGAGTTTCGTTTTCGTTTCGACACTAAAGCTCAGAAATGTTTCGAATTTTTAGGCAGACCTGAAAATGTGGAATATTCGACTTCTGTCAAACGAGGCTGAAACTCAAAACAACGACCAGATTTTTAATCAGCAGCCTCAAAAAACGGGGTTTCATCTTAATAGAAAGCCAAATAAAAGTTTTCAATTTTTTAAGCAAACAGAAGATCCGATAGACCTGAAATTTTCTATTTTCGTCAAACGTGACCGAGACTGAAAACCGTGACTGGGTCTGTAATCAGCACCCTCAAATTATCCAAAACACAAGGTATAATGCCAAACAAAGATTTTTGATTTTTTGGACAAACCTGAAAATCTGAAATTTTTGATTTTCCTCAAACGAGACTGATAATCAAAATTATGGCCCGATTTGTAATCAGTAACCACAAATTATCTAAAGCACGAAGTTTAATCTTAGTATAAAGCCAAATAAGGATTTTCGATCTTTTGGGCAAACTTTAAGATCCGGAAGGTCTCAAATTTTAGATTTTCATCAAACGAAGCTGATGCTCAAAACTGTGGCCGGATTTGTAATCAGCAGCCCCAAGTTGTCCTAGTTGCTCTGTTTCATCTTGGTAGAAAGCCAAATAAAGGTTTGGATTTTGTAGGCAAACCTACAAACTACTACCGGATTTGTAATCAACACCCTCAAATTATCTACAGCACAAGGTTTTATCTTAATAGAAACCTAAATAAAGGTTTTCGATCTTCTAGGCAAACCTGAACTGCAGATCTGACACCTAAATTTTTTTTATTTCCGTCAAACGAGACTGAAACTCAAAAACACCACCTGATTTGTAAGAAATACCTTAAAATTATAAAAAACCAAGGTTTCAACTTAATGGAAAGTCACTTAAAGAATGTCGATTTTTTTAGCAAACCTGGAGATATTTGATTTTTTATTTTGCTTTAGGAGACTGAAACTCAAAACTACGACCGGATTTGTAATCAACACCCTCAAATTATACAATACACGAAGTTTCACCTTGATAGAAAGCCAAACAGTTACGCTCCCTACCGACTACATGCGGAACTTTAACGTAATTTCCAGCGATTTTTCTTAGCCGATTTACTTGATAATATTTTTGCTTGAAGTAATATGATTAACTGTTACCGAAATATTGCCTGCGTCCATTCCTAGTAGGCCACCCCGTACCTACTCCCAAAAATGTAGCAGCATGTTGTATCCCCACAGCATGTTGATCCAAAGCTTCCGTCAACAGTCGGTTCACCAGTTGGGGAGTCTATGCGGTACATCCATAGTAAGAACCCAGTACTTTTTTCGACTGCGGCATCATCCTGTATAGTTGAATTTATTACAATCGTAAAGAACGCAGGTTTTATAATGAATTGTTTGGTATTTCGCCCCAGCCTCCATAGTGAGAACGAAATGAGCACTTTGGGGCGCTCGGCCCCACAATTGCATCCATTATGGCGGCGTCAATAATAAAGAAGGGTGCACAGAGTGTCGAGGCCATGATAGTTTCGAATTCGCTCAGTGTGCCATGGTCCTGTGGCGACCAGGTAAATTGTTTTTGATGGCACCGCTGATGGGATGATCAGCCGGTTGCCTAGGCACAGCCTAACCGCGATACATTCTCTCCACTTCCATTGTGCTTAAATATGGAATGGCTATAGCACAGGCAACACGGACTTCAACGGAATGAGTAAATCACGTTTTCATGGTAATCTCTTACTGAGAGTTTTTTTTTAATTAGCTGACCAGTTGTATACTGAGAGCTTACAAGACATTTTAGTCATTTATGTATCAAGTGCATAAAATAGACGTTTATGGACTGCAACATGTAAATAATAAAAACACGAGTCGCTAGACGAGGGCTATTAACATGTAAGGCCAATAAACGCTGTTTACGCTCGAAATACTTACAAAATTTTATGCTCGATCGGTTTTGTAATTCTTTATTGATAAATATGTTTTTCTATTTCACCTTCTTTGACTAGCTTATAATACATATCGTTGCAACTTGCTTGAATGTGATACTTCGGTGGTATATACAGGGTGTCCCACGACGATTAAGACAAGCAATATATCGGAACTGGGCAATAGTAGCGAATTCTAACTTTGGGTGTGTAAATTAAGGCAAAAATAGTATATTTTTTTATTATTGTGTCACCCAATGAGATACTTGTTTTTGGTCACGTGACGCCCGATTCAAAATGTTTAATGGGACACCCTGTATATTTGTGACTTTTTGTGTTCCTCCCCATAAAACAATTCCAACAAACTAGCACACTTGATGACTAAAGTGATCAATTCAAGAGCTACAGGTACTTAAAGGATTGTACCACTACCATTATGAAAAACTAGCACCTGAGCTCCTGAATTAATCACTTTAGACCCCAAGTGTGCAGTTTGTTGGAATTGTTTTATCGGGACGAATACGAAAAGTCACAAATATACAGGGTGTCCTATTGAAATTCTTGAGTCGCACGTCACGTGACCAAAAACAAATACCTCGTTGGGTGACACAATGACAAGGAAATGTTCGATATTTGCTCCAATTTAAATCCCCAAAATTATAATTCTCTACTACTGCCCAGTTGCGATATATTGCTTGTCTTAATCGTCGTGGGACACCCTGTATATTAACCGAGTATGTTGTCAAAGTATATGCCACAACCTGGTTTCTTGTAAAGCACAAGTTAGCTTGTAAGTATGGTTCCAAACATTTATTCCATTTAATCCAAGCTTCTCGATATTTACCGATCAAATTCAAAGATACCGTGAATAAGAATTTTCAAAGAAATGCTATCTTTGCTCATCCCGAGGATGTTTTCTTGCAATGCTTGGAGATGGCAGAAAACATATTAGGGAATTGACATTACGTCGAATTTTAAAGAGTAGAGTTTCCAGATATGACAACCAAATTCATGATTTTAAAGTGCCAAAACTGAACTTTGATGCTATCGATTATAGAGAGCTAATAGATTGGCAATGAGATGAAGTCACAGAACCTCCACTGACCAAAAGTATCGCAGAAGCAGATCTTAGAAGAATGATTGTTAACATTCCCGAAACTATCGAAATTTTAAATTTTGCCTGCCACACTAAGGGTGTTGCAAGACATATTAAGATGGTAAGTGTATGTGGAAACACTTCCAGGGATTCGGGCAAAAATTGCTTCTAGAAAGGCGACACCAAAAATGGAGACAAAGATAGACTGTATCACCCAGTAGGATTTTACGATAATGGGAGGGTGGGAGGGTGGAATCCGTCTTGCAGCCACCTCCTCGTGCTGGATTAAGGGTTTTTTTTTTAACTATAATTAAAAAAAAGCGAAGCGCTTCAAAAAAGAAAATATTTTTTCCCAATTTTAAAATGAAAGAGGAACATCAGAGACTAAATATTTTCAAAAGAAAATTCACAGGTATATTATTTAGCTAAAAGACAACAATTCCATACCCAGGCGAAACAAAAATATCAGTTTTATTTTTTACACCTATGGCCATTGCTTCGCCCTATTGCGTATCCGTTTGGGGTAAAGCACGTAATAACAGATGTCGTCCGCAATATGCCAGGTTGGCCCCCCATTGGAAGTTGACCAGCTTGCGAATGATACGTTGAGTGTAACGTCCCTTAAGAAAGCATCCCATAAACCAAATAGTCTATAAACCTTTGAAGGTACTGTGAGAGCTTAGGTGTTCATGCACTCCAAACTAAATCTGTTTGAGCTACTCGGTCGGCATCTATATAATGGCTGCCATAGAAAGGAAAGAACTTATACTAGCAGTTAGACTTAATGGAGATGAACCAGTTGGTTCTATATTGTAGAATACAATGACATTCTGTGGTAGATTCAGTTATGTGTATTGCCAAATCAACAACCTTCCGACATAGGTTTCTCTAGGTTTTTGTGCTTCTCCTCTCCACTTCCATCATGCTTAAATATGGAACAGCTATAAAACAGGCACTCTGAGTTCCAGCATAATGAGTTATCATGATTTGTCTCGCTAGCTGGGTTTTTTCAAGAGGGCCTTCTAGTTTACAAAGCATTTAATGTACTATATGATCTACTTCTCATACCACAAGTGTTATGATCATGTCTGTCTTTCTGTCTGTTGACAATCTTGTGACAATGCAATATCAGTAACAGTTCTACCAATTTTGATGACATTTAAGATGTAATCTGCTATAAACTTGAAGTAACACTGTTATACTTCTAGAAATCAATATATTATTAGCAAATAAACCAAATTCACAGAATTTACATGAACGCAAAAAAATTCTTGATTTGCAAAGGATTTTCGCTAGCTTAAAAGTGTGATGATATTCTATACCTATCCAGACTTCTTTGAAGATGTACCTATCGACATATAATTTTCCTTTTCACGGCAAAATTGAGGGGATTGTTGTATATTCTTGTAATGCCAACAACTGGCTTACAAATTTTGATGAAATTTTTGAGGTATGATACAACGTGGGATTGTTGTACGTTATGCTGCTACAGTTTTTCATTGGTGGCGGCAAGATTGGCAAAAAACATCGAATCCCTAGAACCGCTCCAAATTTCTTGTTCGGGCATTTTAGGAATTCTGATCATTTGCACTGCCCCACATATTAGAGTGGCAGGTTGGGGTAGGGTGAAATTCCAAAATTTTTTATATCGTAGACCTGTTCACGTTAATGGTGATATTCTATTGATTACAGACTCCACCGGACAATACCTCTGATTATTTCACTTCTCAATCCAATAACCTGTATCTAGCTTTACAAACTATCTGGGCGCGCTATCCGCATATCGTTGCAAATATTGCTGATAGTTTTGTTCATAAAACCAATGCCTCATTAGAACCTGTATTTTTACTAATATTCCCAAATTAGTAATCTTTGAATCTAGAACTCTTATCGTATGTTTTTTCTACGTTTCTGTAATTTTAAATGCTTTGTCCCTTAGTATAAGATTACATTATTAAATATAAAATTTGTCTCTAAAAGAACAACTATGTGCTTCCTCCGTGATCATAAATTACTTTGTTTGCTAATCTAAATATCAATAGTATACACAACTGTAAAGAATTTATTGCCAAAGTATGATAAAACGGATAGCAATCAACTATTTTTTAGTTTCAATATTTATTTAATTAACGTTTTGACTAACATAAATATGTGATTTGCTCTAGTCATATTTCTGAAGGTGATATGTAATGGTAGCTTCTATATTTAGAGACTTGCAGTTCTGCTTATCGATATCTTCGACTTTGAATTTCCATTGAAATGCCTTCCAAAAGATTCCTGATGAAATTGCAGACGCATTGCTCCTCAAAGCTTGTATCTTGAAAGCTTTGACCAAGCTATAACGTTGCATAGCATCCATGCCATTGTGGAGATGCTAATGCAGTTAACCCCCGCTGCATCGTTTCGAAATGCTGAATAGAGCGTAATAGATGGAATAGCTGTAGGCTTAAATGGTGAACCGATCACCTGTTTTTTACTTATTCTGCCATTTTGCAGTGGTCAGCAGGCTTGTATTTAAGAATTTTGGGTGTCATTGTATGTCTTTCTTAAGACAAATGTCAGTCACAGTCGTTACAGGCGTTTAGCTTTATATGAAAGGTTTTGTATCTGAGAAGCCCAAAAAAAAAGTTTGGACAAGCCCTGGTGCAAATTTATCTGCCCAAGGCAAGATCTTAGTATATCTGACGTTATTTACTTACTTGTGACTTTATTGATTTAATTTTTAAAATCACATCCAGACTGTATTTATTATTTTGTACCTAGTGGTTCATCTAGTGGTATTCTTTTTGTTTAAAATATTAAAATAAAACCTTGAGAGGTTTCCTTTTTCCTATTTATTTCAAATGCTATATGGGACGCGTACCCTAGTGCTTTGAATAAATCACTTTTAATCACACAGTGTTTAAGTTACGCCTCCAGACCTATGGAGATCATTGACTACGAATCAGTGCATAGATTCTAAAAGTTCTAGTAGATAGCTCCAATATAGAGGCATATAATTTTTACATTGACCGAATCATGGACAACTCCGTATAGGGTATGTTTTGGGTCAAGAATCACAAATTTTAATTGGAATTTATACAAAGTAGTTAGTACAACATGTCTGAATATCTTCTTAGTGAAAAAGTTCTTCTATCCTGGAGAGGCGTCCGTTGCCAAACTACTAAACGTTCTTTATTATATTAAAAATCGGAAAATTCTAGATGATGGAGTGTGTAGAAAAGGTGAGATGCCGAATGACATCAGCCTCTGGATTTCTCGTGATGCTCAAACTGCTGAATCTGTACAATTTAATTACTATATTACTTGTACTAATATACTGTATAATATGTATACATAACATACTGCATGACATGAGAATAAATTGTAACAACTCGCAGTTTCGCGTTCGATTAAGGGGTGTCTATTGGACCCCTTGCATGTTAAGTAGATGATACGTCAAATTTAATGACCATGCAAAACAGAATCTTACATAACTCAAGGTTGGTTAAGCTGAGCGACTTTTCCCTGTGGATAACTTTTTTCTCGGCCAAAACTCTTACTTTCTACATTTCTACATTTTTGGCCCTACAACATTGACTATGGACAGTTATTGAGAAGATACCAAATTTTCCATCCTGTTTGAAACCAGAATATCGCTTATAAAATTTCATTGATCAGAAACGCTGTAGTTCGACGAATACCACTAAGTTTTTTTTATAAATTTTAAATACGTTGGGGAGAGAATTATGCAATGAAGAAAAGAGACCATGGAAGATAAATGAAACTAGCTTTGATTTCATGAATTTGTTTAGAACAGGTTATTCGAAATGATTTAAAAGAGGGTATTCTGAGACTGAGAAGAGAGCGTGCATTACCGCTTGAGATGAAGAAATATGCAGCTCGGTATTTCGTTTATGGGGAGGACATGTTTTCTAAAAGGTCTTGTAGCCTGTAGAGTAATTTTATTAACTTACCTAACACAAAACAACGTGGCTGAAACACGAACGCGAAACACGTTTTCAGCCACGTTGTTTTGTGTTTCAGAGCTACTGTATGGATGGTTATATCACCATATCACCAAAGTGATTTTCCTAAGGCAATTTTCTCATGATGCTGTCGCCTTTTGAAGGTTGGTGATCAAAGTAGCTAACGTAGTTCTAGACAGGACCATGCGGAAAATGTCAAACGATGAGCAGCCAAACCATCCTCAGATGCTCTTCAACCAAGATTTTTGCCGTCTGCCGACAGACCTTTCACCTTGGACTCTACTTCTATAATTAGTCGCAGAAGTTCGTATTTTTCTGCTCGTATGATTTTACCTATTACAGTTGTTTTTCGTTCCTGATGGTAAGCATGAGTTATTTAATTGCCTCATACAATTGAGGACTTCATCGTTGATGATACTCTTTAGTGTACGGCGGTAAATATACATTTCATAGGTGTCCACTTTCTTTTCTAGCGAAGCATCTAGAGTCCGACTCTCGCATCCGTACAGGAAAACCAATAAAATGTAGCATCTGATCATGCGTATCCGAAACTTTAGGCTCAGATCTGACCTTAAGCAAAATCTTCTCGTGCTCATAATCATAAATGCCTTTCTGACTTCCTTCTTCGGGTCACATACCTCACTTATAATATACCCCAGACATTTCTATGACGACGCTTGTTCCACTGTATTACCGTTGCGTTGATAATAATCAGATGAGCCTGTACACGCAACGGCTTTAGTTTTTGTCTTATTTATGAGGAGGCCTTAACGAATCAAAAAAATTAGAGTTCATCCATCCCCACCCACACCATTACTTTAATTCCATTCTCTCCCATAAAAAAATAAGGCTGATCAGCAACCACTAAAATGCTCAAAAACGATTTGAAAGGTTTTCGTATTTTAATAGCCACTCTGACCACAGTAAACCGATTTTCAAAGATATGTCAGCATAACCTATTGTATGTCACAGCTCAACTGTTATCAAAATCGGTGAAGTAGTTACAGAGATCAAGCGCATATAAAAATTAAGACCTACAAGCCGTCCTGAATAAGGAACGTAGATTTTCGTGGTACGAAATGTTCAAAAAACATTTTATCTCGCTTACGGAGCGGAAGATAAACTGTCGTAGGCAATCTTTTCCCCTAAGTATAGCAGATTCATTAAACTAATTTTCCATCACAAATTCGATTTTCCCTTAGGTGCACATGGTTCTCCCACATTTCCTGATGAAGCACTGTCTGCTCTTTACTATCCAGGATATACGATACGACACTTGCGGCAAGCCAAGCCGTAAAACGTCCGGGCAGCTTTTACTTGCCTGCCGTATTTATCCTGGCTCTAACTTATGGCGGATTCGTGGCGGATTATCTAATTGTGTGATTTAGAACGAATTAACCTCGGCAACGTCGCACGAGCCCAGGCTAACTTACGGCCACCGCGTTGTTGCGGTCATGTGGTCACGTATGTGCAGCTCTGCGGTCACACTCGACTTTAGCATGTTGTTACACCTACTATGAATGTGGCCGTAAGTTGCCTGTTTTGTTTCGAGGCCAGAGAAGTGAAAGCAAAGAGTAGAGGGTAACGGACCGAATCATCCAGTAACTCTATTAATGTGACTACCTCAGAGTAACAACTGAACAAAGAGGTAATAAACAACTAATTCTAATAGGCCGACATTTTTCCTTACGTTGTCATATTGACCACCAGGTACGGCGGCAATCATAATTATTTACTATCGTCTTAATTGTTTATCCAGAAATATTCCACTACACGTTAAAAAAGACGGTATTTTGATGGTTCAGGAATGATTACAGCAAAATCAATAAATATGTTGATCTCTACTGCGTTACTGCATATTTCTTCATCATAAACACAAATTCTGAAGTCTTACAAAAATTTTGAGGAGCTCGCAACACCGATATAATTTTCGTGCGACTTATTTACGTAGAACCTCGACTGTCAAACGTTTGTTTTGTTTGTGCGTCTTTTATGCTTGGTCAGTTAAATCGAATTTGCTATTTGTTGGTAACTGTAGTGAAGCTTTGTGGACAATACGGACTTACTGTGCTATATTCAAGTGTATCTTAACAGTTTTTTGAGATGGGACTCAAAAAGTGCAGTGCTTGTAGCATGGGTTGCATTGGAAGAATTTTTATGTTAGTTGGCAATGTTTGGAGGCTGAAGTGTCAAAAGACGACGGCTTTGAGCACGCCATGCTAAAGTGGTTTGTTTACTACCTCTGTGTTCAGTTGTTACTCTGAGGTGACGACATAGTGGAGTTTTTGTAAGATACATAATCAATACAAATGAAGAAATTAACCTGTTGAAAAATTTGCTGGAGTTTTATTATACAAGAAAACAGAAGACGGCCTGCAGAGAAAAATATGCACCGTACAAACAATACAACAAAAATATTACAAAGAAATATCAACAAGCAAAACAGCATGGCTTTCTTAGGTAAATATCCAGTTAGGACAAAGATTGTTGTACACGATGAAATACTGGAAGAGGTAAGACACGTCAAATACTTAGGTTGCGATATATCTTATGACAGAAGCAAAGATATAGAAGTAAAACTTAACAGATTCACAAATATTTGCAGAACTATCAGCAGAACATCATTAAAAAATAAAACAAGGAAAGACACTCCAATGAAACATGGACAATAACGAAAAAGTAAGAACACAGGATACAACCACAAGAAATGGAGTTTCTAAGAAAAGTGAAAGGATGCACAAAATTATCAGACTAGGGAACTTCGGGTCACATACCTCATTTATCATACACCCCAGATATTTGTATCACGACACTTGTTCCACCGTATTACATATTTTAACCATGGTCGCTTCTGATTTTTGCTACTGCGTTTTGCCTCCAGTAAAGATTTGCGTTTAACTGAATTTCTGCTCTATCTATTCCAGTCATTTTGAGGACTAAGGAACACAGACATAAGAGTGAAATTAAACACTTTTAATATAAACGAAAAAATGCAATACTTTAAAACTAAATCGGAAGCACATATAGAATGAATGCACAAAAATAGGATTCCAGCCAGAGTCACATTTTGTCAATGCTCTGGAAGAAGAGATATCGAAAGGCCGAGAAAAATATGGGTATCGTGACAGGCAAAGTGCCTAAAATCCGAAGTGAAGAAGAAGAAAACAATTAAACTAAGAACGACTGAAGACCAAATGGCCACCATCAAGTCCAGAAAGCGACTGGTTAGTGCAACCAGTTATAATTAAATTATTATAATGTCAACTTTATATGCCTATACCTCACACAAGGTGTAACCTTCGAGGTGGTAATACTTGTAGTTTGACTAGTACAAATAAATGAATATAAAAAGTGCGCCTGTCGTTGTTTTGTATTGACGGAGAGTCAATTGCAGACTCCCAAAACCTTTGCTGGGTTATGGGTTTGAGCAAGAGTTGAAGTTGTTACACAATCTAAATGTTTCCTTAAATAAGAGGCTTTTTCAAGGTTAGTCAGCTTCGGAGAAAAAGCCTACATATCAAGGCACCGCAACATAATTACACACCTACTGTACGGAATTTTGCACTGGCACACTGACAGGTGAGGGGAGTATTGCGATCCCGAAAATTTTCGATTTTGAGATGATATGCTTTTTGGACGGTTTATGATATCTACATAATGAAAATCTACGTCACTCATTTCCGTCGGCCTGTCTCTTTGTTTTTTTGTCTGTCTGTTGGTCTATATGTCTGTTAGCCTCCTTCCAGTACAGCAATCTCAGTAACCGCTGCATGGATTGTGATGAAATTTGGGTACCAATACGCTGTTAGATCGTAGTAGGTAACGCTGTTGTAACTTTGAAAATTGGTACATAGATGGCGGAGTAATTAGTAAAAAAATTCAAATATTCCTCGCACTTCGATTTCAGGCTTTTTTGTGTTTCTCGTCATTTTGTACTTTACTTTGGGTGGGGGTTATGGGTTTTTTGGGGGATGGAGGGTTGTTAAATTCTAAAATTTGTTGTATTCATAATAGGCCGATATGTGAAAGAAAGATATAGCGGCATAATACACTTTTTTTAAGTCCATCCGAACGTTGCCTCTCCTATATTACAGCAATCAAGGAATTTTAGGGTGTAGATGTACGAGAATTTGTTTTAGATCATCCTGTATTGTGTAGCTTGGAGGTCATTGAATTGATTTTGATAACATTTTGACACAGTACTATTACCGTGGCGAGGAGGGAAAATGCATATGGTCCTCAGAAATTGTATTAGTGGCGACGGAGCAATAATCAAAAACCTAAAAATATAAAAACAGCTCAAACTTGTACCTACTAGTAAAACCGTTGGCCATGGCAAAGACTAGAAGAAGATATAGCTTTCAAAAATCAATTTGCGGGCACTGATGCGATATATGTGATGATATTTTAATGTTTTTGAGATAAGTAAACAAGTGCTATCCTAGACTTGCTACCTAAGGCTCCTAGGAATTTAAAAAATGTAACTAAATGTAGCGGTAGTGGAAAGTGCATAAGGTTTCTTAAAGAATCCAGTAGCGGTGAGGAAATTATAACAAATTTAAAACAATAAATTGGAAACTACGTTGAGAGTTTTCAAGTAACCAAATCTCCAACTAATAGGAGCAAAATGCTTTTTAAATGTTCATTCATTCCATTCCTTAATTGGTAGTTTCTGTTAGGCGTCGTCAAGTAAGGGCCTTTTATAAGAGTAAACAATGTTACATTATTCAAGAGTAAACAATTTTACATTATTCTAACCTACATTCTGAAAAAGTGTGAAATACTTTGAACAACGTTTTTTTCGATACTTTCGCTCTTACATTAACTGCTCCGAATTTCGGCGTGGAAGGTTAGTATCGATTTACATTTTCTTTTTTTATGGACAGCCTCCCATGAGACTCATGTCCGAATAACTTTACACCCGTAGACACGGAAAATTGTTATACCCTTTCAACAGATAAATTGATATATAGCTTATAACTATGCAACACCAATACACAATCACACAATGTCAGATTCGGCATTCTGTCATATCAGCGAAACCCAATAGCGGAGTTATAGCACAATCTTGTCTGCCGATAGCAGGACTAGTCGGTGTTGCTATCTATTTCTAGGAATCAGCAATAGGTGGTAATTGGTCATTTCTCCTGACAAGCTTTATCAACATTTCTAGGCGGTTGACTGGCAATGCGGCTGCGGGAATAGGCCCAGGGCATCCAAACCAACTGATTTGATAGTCAGTGGCGGCATTTAGCTTTAGGTGTACATTCGGTTCTTAAAGGTCAATTTCTAAACCTGTAACATTCCAATGCTGGTTCTCTTTTATAAGTATGAAGCATAAATAATCACGACAGAACAAATTAAGGGTAAGTGATTTGGTGTAAACTGTAAATATTTTAAACAAATCGGTCAACAATTCTTCCTTGTATAACTTAGTCGGTTTATTAAGTTTTGTACTGCACCTACGTGTTTTGAGTCGTGAACTGCGAATTGTATGCAATCGAATTTTGCTGCCAATAAAGTGAGCAATACTCTGCCTACATAGGCTGCCGGGTATCAGTTCATACTTCCATTGTAGAATGTCGTACAACAAAAAAATTATCCATGACTTTTTCTGGTTTCTGGGTAATCTGACCTAACAAACCAATCGCTAGACACGACCGTAACTAAGACGAAAGGTCCACCAGACCGCTCTGACAAGAACTGACGAATAGTACAACAAAAAATGTGGTGTATTCTCAGCCTGTATCTGCTGGTTTTCCTGACTACTAGGGTTTCCAGTTTTCGGGACCTGGATCCCGTTTTGAAATCTCGGAATAAAAATCTAGATGCTGGGATTATCCTCGGGATTTATCACTATAATTTTTTTAAACTCTAACAGTAGTAGCAGCTATGACAAGAATACAAAAATATAGTGAATAAGGGTACATTTTTGTTCAAAAATACAAAAAGAAGACATATTTTTACTTTTGAAAAGTAAATATCAGACCAAGTCAACTTTCGTTATAAAACATAAAATAAAGAACAATAACTAAAAACAGAAATAGGAAGAAAAGTTATATTTAAATGTGCGATTAAAACAATACTTAAACATCTGCGTTTCGCTTAATAATAATAAAATACGACCTCAGAAAAACCAGTGAGTCTAGAATCGAGTCTTTTAAGCATGATCTAAGTTTGTTCATAAATGGAACCGTTGAAGAAAAGGCTCTTTCAGTATCCATTCTCATAGGTAGATGTGCAGGAGCTTTTTCCTTGCTCGCGAAAATTTACGCCACTGTAAGTGGGGGTCCCGGTAAATTTCTTGCAGAGGGGAGAGCACTGCCGGAGCAAAGCTAAAATAATTCTTGGATAAGAAAAATTAAACAAACTAAAATTTCATCATTTAAAAAACCGAAACTATCGGGATCCCGTTTTATTAATCCCGGGATTTTCGGGACCAAAGAACGTCCTGGATCCCAAATTGGAAACCCTACTTACTAAATAGTTCAAGGTTCGTGGATTTTGCTGGCATTGAAATACAGAGGATCAATCATGAAGTTTGTTAATCTACTTGAAAATTTAAGTGTTTTGAGAGGATAACCCGCAGTCTTATTAAGCGGTCCACAGACGTTCCGGAAATCCTCAGAGGAAAAACTGTACAGTCCTGGCATTAAGGATTATTGGAGCGCATGTGGAGGTTCGCCGGACTTTACAGGCCGCCGGATGTGGAACTGAAAAACCATTCAATCGCCTGAGCAGGCTGTCTTTTTTTTTTAGATGCCATGCTTACTAGAACTGAACTGAACTGAAAGGTTTCCTTAGCATCTGTGAAATAGAGTGTATTTGGGCCAAATAAGTGCAAGAGCCTTCAGGCCAGGACTGTGCAGTTTTTCCTCTGAGGATTTCCGGAGCGTCTGTGGGCCGCTTTAAGTGTCTTGCGGATGGCAGGTGACAGGCGGAATTCGCTGTCATAATTACGACGCACAATAGCTGACAACAACGTAACCTACGATGTGCAGAACTGTCAGCGAATAAAACAAAGCGTTAGTTCTGTCAGCTGCTACCCAATCACTAGTGGCGCTAATCTCATTGCGAAAAGTACATTTTTGTGACAGCAGATGACCAGCAAGCGACAGAGTTGGGTAATACTGAACTTCTTGACGGTCCGGCTGCTATCGCCTCGCTGAATTTTTACATAATAAGGTTGCCGAATATAGCAAATCTCTACAGGGAGTTCATACAATGTACCAAAATGCAAAACAAAATATCTAGGAGTTATAATTGATTGTAACCTTAGATGAGCAGAGCAGGTCGCGACTGTTGTCAAGAAATTAAGGTGCTTGATCTCTAAATTTAAATTTTTCAAAAGTATATTTAATGAAAAAAAAATTGAAAACACTATATTATGCACTAGTTCAACCGCACCTTGTTTATGGAATCATAGCGTGGGGAGGAGTAGTCGATGTGCATTTACATAAGTTGAAAATCATCCAAAATTGGATTATGAGAATTATGTACGGTAAACATTGTATGTATCCAAAAGATAAACTATATATTGAAAGTAACTTAATGAATGTTCGTCAGCTATTTTTCCGCGAGCTAGCGACGTTTCAACACAAAAATAGTTTATGTCAGTTAGTCCAACATAATTATGACACAAGGCAGCAAGGAAGTTTCAGTCGCCAAAAATGTTCAAATCTATTGGTCAGCGCCATCTTACATATCTTTGTCCAAAAGTTTATAATGCTTTTCCAAATCAGTTACAGTCAATGAAGCCACTGCCTCAGTTTAAAAGACATCTAAATATTTGGATAAAGCGGCAACCTGCTGTTATTATCCATTCTCTAGTAGCTAGATCTTAACCTATCTTTTAAGTCTTATGACTTATTTCGAGTTTTTATTGTGTTATTACCTTGTTTGTCTCTTATCTTAGTCTACGCTAATTTTACTTTTGTATTACATTTTACTTGGTTCAATGCCCTGCACAAGATTTTATACTTCTAGGGCACTTCCAGGTTTATTGTGTGATGATTCCCTGTATGTCTGTCTCATTGTACTACTTTTTTCACAATAAACTACTACATACATACATACGTAGCAACAACCCTCCGTACCCCTGGACGTGAGCCGATGGTGCGAGGATCGTGTCCGGTCCGGCATCTCTGATTGATGTTCACTGAATTGATAGGAATCCCGGGTCAGATGACCGCCGACTGTATTAATATACCCTCACTATATGGTAATTAATTATTACGGCTGCCAAATACATACGTTAGATTACGCGTTATGCGCCGCCTCACTCGCTGCTTGACGCTCGACGCGCGTGCCGTATAAATGGCATTGCGATTACTTAGGTGGGGACTGGTAATTGCCTCCATTACCAGCATCAATAATGAAGGAGGACCTCTCTATACCACTCAGGATCTGCCTGGCAAGGTAATTCGGCCAAATTCATATTAGACATTCAGTCGTCATCTATGGAATTATTGGGTTATTAGCTACTCTACTGACAGACAGCAACAAGGGGCTGCAAAAAATATTGACAATGTAATCTCACTTTAGGTTTCGAAGATGATTTTGCTTCGGATTGTAGTAAGCAAAGGAAGTACTGCAATCGCGAAAAATATATGTTGAGCTCAAAGTGCGAAAACGGCCAATGACAGAAACTTCTTAGTTCCATCGTTTTAAAATAACCAGTGCCTTAAAATGAATTTAATTTCACAATGTCCAAGCTAAATAGTCAGTTAAAGAATATTTTTAATTTAATTTATTAAATTCTCTTGTTCATAGCCTTGCAGTGTTTACAGAAACAGTTCTATTAAAGCTCATCCAGTGTATATTTTCCAACAAACACGCGGGTACAATAATATTAAATAACTATGTATAGGAATAGAGCAATGCTTAGCATGGATATCTGAATAAACTAGAATTTTCAATAAGAAATAAAATATAACAAGAACCAGAATGGAACGACTCTTGTTAATAAAAAGGTAAAAAAAGAGCATAAGCCTAACATGCTTAGTTGTTTCTGTAACTAGACTGTTCATAACATTTTGTGTCGCATTTTTAGCCTGACTCAAAAAAATTGCATCCTTTGTTTCCATGGTTATTTCCACACCCGCATTTCACAAAATCTTACTTCGACTGAATTGCTATTGCAGCAGCAATTCTCAACGCGAGCTCCTTTTCTGATCATCTTTTAGTTCCCTGAAGGTATTGGTCTGCTACTTGAAATTCATTTCTTGTGTATATTTTTTCAAGGACTCCTGATGACGTCTACATCTGAAATTATCAGGCCGCTTTGTCCAACCCTAACTGAAGGAAATTTTTTTCTCCTCTACAGCATGTCACTAGCTTGTATTTTCTGAAATGTGCACAATACTCCACGAACTTAACGCATTTCTTGGCAAATAATATCACATTGATTTTCAGAAACACAGGTACATTGTATGTAAGACAACAACGATGAATCAGACTCTCTAAGACACCTTGTAAATCACATAGTAATAAAAAAGTGTGTCCATGGGCGGTGGAGTAATTAGCAAAAAAAATCAAATATTCCTCAAACCTCGGGTTTATGCGTTCTAGGGGTTCCTGATCATTTTCTACGTTTCTTTAGGTGGCTTGAAATCGGAGTGATTCGGGGGGGGGGGGGGGTAGGGGGTTGTAAAACTGAAAAGTGTTTTGTATTCATAATAAGTTATCCACTGAGCTATAAAAGAAAGCCCCAGTGGCACATTATACCTTTTTAGGTCCATCCTAACATTACTCACCTGTCACAGAAACCAATGGACTGTTCTGTTGTATACATAATAATAATGCGAGTATTGCTTTACTGCTGTATTGTGTAACGGGGAAATCGTCGAATTGATTTTAACGAAGTTCTGACACAGTATTATTATCGTAGCAAGGATGAAAAACGCGTATGGGTTTTAGAAATCGAGTCAGTGGCGGCTCAGCATTAATAAAACAACTAGAAGTATAAACCAGCTCAAAATTCGTTTTGGAGGTTCCCGGCTATTTTCTACTTTTTTTAGGTCGGGATGAAATTGGAGTGGTTGGGGGCTTTGTTGTTGTAAAACTGAAAACATTTTTGCACTTATAATGACCTGTGAAAGGTGCATGATTTACATTTCTACTTAGAATTTTCTGATGTATACATACGAGTATTCTTTCTGATCGTTCAGTATTATTTAACCTCAAATTGATTTTAACGAAATTTCTACACAGTATTATTACCGCGGCGAGTATAAAAATAGCGTATGGCTTTTTGAAATTGTGTCACTGGCGCCACAGCAATAATGTTCGAACCAAAAATATAAAAACAGCTAAAACTTCGTTTTTAGGCAATTTGGAACTTCCCGATCGCTTAAATTTCCAGTAGAAGCTTGCAGAATAAAAAATATGTCGTCTTACTTCCTATCGAGAGAGACGAAAGAAACTGTTTACGAGAGCTTTTGTGTTTTTTCGGGGAGCGGGCGATGATGTGGTTGGAAGGGGGATCTCAGGCTATATCTTTGTGGAATGGGAGATAATAAAACGGTATCACCATTGTTGGTGAAAAGTTCTGAGTCAGTCAACTTGACTCCATTTTTTATGTCAGAAAGTGGAGGGTGACATGTTTCGTGTGTCGAAGTGGACACCTTGCTCCGTCCTAAAGTTAGTTACTACCGTACTGTGTTTTATACAGAAAGTTAAGTAAGGTTCTGTAAAAGAAATAATTGCCTTAACCTTCGTCCTACGACTGTAAATCTTTAAACGCAAAGCTAGAAAGAAAAAAGACAAAATCTCCCTGGTGCTACCTTGAGTGGGAGTTGCTTCCTAGGTTTGCACAAGAAAACGTTTAATTCGTTAATGTTCAAGTTAAAGAGGCTCCGACATAACTACAAATAGATCCAACTGAAATGACGGAATTAACTTTCCGCACAGTTCTTTCCGTTAAATAAGGAAGTGTACACTAAAATTAATAATTTAAAAACTTCTGCAGAGAACTTCTCTCTCCGTCGTTTCCAAGTAAAGATTTAAAAGCGTGACATGTTTTACGTTATATTTTAATTAAAGTAGGATTTAAGAAGGTAGACTGTAAAGGACAATAGATGAAATAAGCTTTTGTAGAAGCTTCTGTCTAAATTAGCAAATAAAAGAGTTTTCCAGTGAAAACAACCCCAATTATGATGCCCTTCAATTAAAAAACGCCGAGGTAAATTACTTAATTATGGCCCGTGACTGGAATGGGAGACGCTGTAAAACACCAGACGGTCTATGGCGTCGCTTGGTTTGACTCCCATTAAAATTCATGCACCGTTCTTGTACAGTCGTACACTTTCATTACTGGAATAGAGCTTCGGTACAGTGCCAGATATATTAGACTGAGAGCCAGTGATCGGTAGACTTACTGTATTTTAGCAAACTTCATATTGATGCTAGGTATACTATCACACATGTCGCAGGTAAATAGGACTTCACTGTATGCCCGGCGATGGTTCCTTTGGGCATGTGCGGGAGTCCAAAAGCGCAAAAAAGTGGGTTCTAAAAAGTACTTTTTGCAAGTCTGCCGTTTTAGTATACTCTAGTATTTACCTTTGTGTCTGTGCACGTTACACTCAAAAAACGTGGGTATCTTTACAAAACAATTACAAGCCCTATTGGAGCGATTTTACTATGTCATGTTGTAAAACCACAGTAAAGTTCAACAAAAATACAATAGTTTTGCAGATTTACTAAATTTTGTAAAAATTGTTGAGCATTTTACATAAAAAATACAAATAATTCATTTTTTCACAAAGTATTTGTAAAATTACAAAACCGTGTTGCATTTTTGTAAGATAAAATTACAAGATAATTGCCATTATACAAAATGTTTGTTTTTTTACAATCTTCTTTTGTAAATTTATAAATATTTTAGAAAAATACGTCAATAATGTTAGTAAAATAATTGATTTCTTCGGTTGGTATCAATGGTAATTTGACTAAAACGCTTTACGTGGCCACTTGCCCTCAGTACAGATTACGCGTTGCCGATGAAAGGTAGCACTGGCAGGCGAGAAGGATCGGCTTGTGTGAATAGAAAAACAGCGGACGGGTCGTTATTTTATGGATTTTGTTTTGGAAGTGCCGGTATTTATAACGTGTAGTGGTGCTATTTGCGTTTGAAGTTTGAAGATTCATTGGATAAAATGAATACAAAGTACATTTACAAGGTAAGCCGCCATCTTGGAAATATGGCCATCCTGTATACCACATTTATTTAGGGATCCATTTATTTTTATTTTTGTTCGATATGATATGGTTAATTAATGAAAAAGTTTTTGTCATAATACTTTCCTTCAAGAACAATATTTTCTTTAATTACAGATGAAGAAAAGAAAAAGATTTCCATTTACAGTGGAAAAATCCAGCTCATGAATGCAAGTTCCTTTGAACAAGCAATGAAATTACTATTTGTCATATATTTTAATTCTAATCGGATTAATCCAAAAAATGTTTCGGTAACTTTGGAAATGACTCAAACATATTTTATTAAAGTACATCTTGACTTTGGGAGAAAGTCAAGTCACACTCCCAGTAGGAAAACAGTATTTCTTTTATTAATAAACTGGCACACGTTAACTAACTGTTTGCCTGGCCAACAATCTGAAATAGTATTTTGCTATTTTGTCAGCCGATAAGACTGAAATAGTGGATTTTCTATTTTGTGTTTGTATGGAATTTTAATATTGTGTTTCTTACTTTCATACATAAAATAAAAATATGTTTATAATGACAGCCTTCTCTTAAAACCTATTATAATAGGTTTTTTGTAACTACAAAGTAATTTTATGAAATGAGGTAAAATTACAAAATAAATCATTAAAAGATTTGTAATAAAACGTAAATTATGTGAAACTACATACCTCGCAAAATAGTTTTACAAAATATATATGTAAAAAACCAGTATGATATCCTTAAAATTGTATAAAATCGCATATTAGTTTTACAAATTATCATGTTATATCACAGACAAATGTAGTGATATTACAAAAATGCGTTTTTGCAAATTTACAATAATAGAAAATTGCTAAATGAAATTACAAATCTGATTTGTAATATTACTAACAAAATCGGTGGCACTAAAATAACCTACGATTTTGTTAGTAATTTTGCAAAACAATTTTTAGAGTGTAGATTTGAAATGCTGCAGGTTGTAACCGCAGGGAAACAAATTACCCGGTAGCTCGTTCCATAGCGTCGAAGTTCTTCAAAGGAAAGAATGCTGGAGGAGAGTGGTTCGGTGAGTAGAGACCTCCATCTGGTAGAGCTCACTAGAAAATCCTCCGTGATGGAATATGTAAAACAGGGACAGGTCAGCCACCCTTCTCCGATGTTGCAGGCTGCCCTCTTGTGGATAGTGTTCAGAAGCTTTAGAAAGTGCTTCGCATCGCATCCCAACGCATGGGAGCAATACTCCAATGATGGTCGGATCTGTGCATTGTAGAGCAGCGGTAATTGCTCTGGAACAAAATTCCAAGCTTCTGGGATCCAATCTTCGCAATTCTGACGACGTGGTTTGCCTGCACATGTTATTGTTGATGTTGTCCGTGAGCCAACGTGAGACTTCTTTGTCAGTGTTGTCGGTTGAGTACATTGAACTGCACACTAGACAATTGTTTTAATATCTACGTTCATGTGTGAGATATTTTGCAGTCGCCAACGTACCGTCTCCTGGGATAAAGTGTTTTGCCTGGTTCCAGGCATGATATTAATGTACTGTCGTCTGTGAAGCTATAGATTGGATTGGATGTTATTTCCAGCAGCTCGTTGATACACAGAAGAAACAGTGTAAGGGATAGGACAGATCTCCGACTCTGAGGAGTACAGGGGCTTATTGAAAGTACGTCTCATGAGCAACCTTCGACTACAAGAAACACAGATCGGTCGTTCAAAGGGCTATTCAATCACTGGCGCGCACAAGCGGTCCACAAGCAGCAAGCTTGACCAACAGTCCGTCATGCCATGCTCTATCGAGATCTTTCAGTACGAGTGTGTCATGTGCAACAACATGGGATTCGCCATGATTTTCAATTGCTCTGCTCCACAAGTAGGTGACGCAGGCCAGGATGTCATTTGTAGACCTATGTTTGCGGAACCCTTACTAGCGGTCATTTGTGATGTTATCGTTGTCCAGATATTTCAGGAGTTGTGTGTTGATGACAATCTCCATAACCTTATTAGACACGATGCTGAGAAGAGCCACATGTCTGTAATTGATGGGATCGGTTTTTTGCCTTTCCCAGGAATATTTTCAAGAAACACTACTCTTAGACGTCTACTAGTGGAAACAGAACCTCAGAATGAATAAAAAACTTAAAATTGCATCTACGAGGTGCCATGTGAATGCGGCAAAGTATACGTTGGAAAAACCTCTGGGAGCGAGAATTAAGGAGCACAGACTCAACACCTAGCGAGCACAGGCAGGAAAGTCTGGATTAGCGGATATTGGCAAAGAACTTTGCTGGTGTTGCAGCAAGTTCAAAGAAGCAGCTTCTATCGCCAGAAACAAAAACGTATACAGCTAATCTAGTGTAAAAATTCCAAATCAGGAAATTAATAGAAAATAAATTATAACTTTGCAACGTCGCAATCGATCCCAAAAATATTTTAGAGTTGAACAGAGCTCAATGATGGAAACCAGAGGAATTTAGGCAAAAGTTATAGTTCCATATAAAAAATCAAGTTGATCACTACCCTACTTTCCCGCAACACCCTGTATATTTCAAAATATTTTTAGAATATGCGTCTTAGGTAAGCAAATAACTATTGTATTTGACATTTTCTTCTATCAGGTATACCTTGCTAGATATCGAAGAATTACACACTGGACACCCTGTAGAAAAAAACATTCTGAAAATGCACTAATAGTGGCACTATATAAACTAGCCGCTTAAGGCGCCTAGCTTGCAAAGAGATAAGATCTACGGACCTTCTAAAGAGGAAATAAAGTTTTTTGAGAAGTTATAGTCTCTAAATTTGGCACAAGTTAACTAGTCTTGATGAAAAACGAGAGTAATTCCAAGAAGTAGACCGGTAAACAAATAAAGTCACAGTCGTTCAATTCCGAAGTTATTGGAGACGCTTTAATGAAATAAGCTCCAGAAGCAGCATCCTAAATCCCGGAGCGCCAATAAATCAGCAACCGGAAATCCATTCAAAAAACAATATTCCTCGCCCGATCTTTTTTCTGCATTCCCGTTGGCTAGTCCGGGATTTCAACCGGTACTTAATAAATAAAGGTGATAAATTACCGCAGATAACAGGGATAGGTTATCCCCATTTATTTATGTCCGAAGTAAAAGGGCAGATGCTAAATTAGAACGCCGGGTCAGAGTTGAGAGTTGTCCTCTCTTCCAGGATAAATCCCGGAATTAGCATGAGAAGCGACAAATGATTGCAGCCAGTTTCTCTCTCGTGTACACCAACTTGAGGGGCTGCGCGACCGCAGATGTGTTTTACTACTAAAAAAAGCTTCTCGAACTTTTTGCTTACTAAAAAGAAGTGTTTAGAAATAGAGGTTATTTACCAGGATCGCAACTCAGAGCAAACGTCGCAGATACGGGTATTCGGACAAAAGTCGATTTTGCAAGTAGGTCCGTATGGGAAATCAGATTTTGCACTAGATATATCAGAATACACGCCAGATGGGAAGTGACTCTTACAGTGCGTATTCTTGCCAGCAGCTTCAGTCGAAAATTAATCATGTTGCACTGTCTATGTATCGGTGTTCAGTGGAATTGTTGTAATAACTTTTCGAAGTTATTCTTTTACCAATTATTGAACATGCACACTGCTGGAGCAGGTATGTGCAATACATTTCATCACTTGTAATGATAGCATTACACTGATATTAGGAACTCTGTCCTCTTAGTAAAGCTTAAATGTTTTCGATACTCTTCTGGATGAGTCTTGGGCTTAACCTTTGTTTCATATTACAGACTTAGGTCTCTGCCATTCACCATATTAAAAACGTTTCTAACTTTGTCCGAATTCAATAATAACATTCCTATATACCTGCATGAATTGCAATATTAAAAACAAATTATTTTGTGTGGTAAAAGTAATAGCAATGACGATACTAGTCACGTGATATCAACAGATATAACTGCGATAGATTTAGGTCGCATTCTTCATCGTAGGATAATTTTAGGGGCTATATCAAGCGACCACAGGATAAACATGCAAAAATTCGATATACTATTACTGAAGTGACTGCAATATATTTTCAAACCAGCTTTGATATGGACTTATGGACTAGTATATAAAAAAAATGATCCTGTACCATCATCCACCAAAAAAATCTTTGTTTACTTTTTCTAACCTAACCGAATTCGTGGCTTACAGGAAACTAAAAAAAAATGGAAGTTTCACATTCAACTTAAATTATTAAAATGTAAATCCAAGCAACCAGGAATGTGGTTTGATGAATTTAAAAAAATGGTGCATGTCTATATCCCTAAAGGTGGACTGGAATCCAAACGCCACAGATACCTCTATTGGTTTTGCAGATTTAAAAAAAATGGAGCAATGCCTAGTCCGGGCACAGATTCCATCAAAATCGATGCAGCATGAAAGGTTAGTTAGATTACGCGTCGGCAAAAATGTTTTTCATGTACAACAATCCAAATACCGATGAACGTGCTGACGGCACACATAACTGTAAAAAAATTGTTAATAAAAACTGATGGGCGGATTTCAGCGAACTTATTTATTATACATTCAATCAAAGTAAACGCCATTTGAATATTTTGTATTTCACACGCCATCGTTTTATTTGTATATCAATTCAAAATAACGCCACTTCATCTCTCACTCCAACAGACGGAATAAGCGCTGTAACTAAAAAAATTAATTTGGGGTAATACGTAAATTTTTTGACATTTTGTATCTAGGTTACAGTAAATCACAACTTCCTTAGGGATCGTATTCATAGTCGTCTCTTGAGTAATACTTAAGGGCCCTTAAGTAACACTCAAGGGATACTTGAGGGATCCTCAAGTGTGGCTTTCGTTGTGTATCTGTTTCCATCTACGATATGGCGGGATTCATTTGGCGACGATGTCATATTTCAAATATAAGTCAATTTGCTATGTCTATGCCTACGCATTTTGATGTGTTTTGTGTTTTGTGCCGGACGTTTTTCCGGATGTGACAGAAACTGACAATACCAAAATTAACCTACAAAATCGCCTTGACTGCAATGAAATGTCATGTTGACATTTCGTTACTTGAGTATTACTCGAGGGAGCTTTTCGTAAGGGACCCTCAAGTAAGTAACATATACTTTTTTTTATCCATATGGCCTGGCTCAAGAAACAATCAGCTGCCTTACTCAGTGTCGATTCCTTTGTGATGACATGTTGCAAATATCTGTCGCCAGCGACGCCATTTTGGGATAGTTTCATTCAAAATTACAGAGGCCGGGTAGAAAAAGTGCTATCGGTACAACAGGGTAGAATTATGAAATATAGCGAGGTGAGCAGAATAAATAATATTTAACTGGAACAATAGTGATACTTTCTGAAACCTTTATCTCTTTCAGTGGAATTTCCTCCGGAACAGGTACGCTAACTGGTTCGAATGAATGATATTCATGCTCATGAGCTGTACGGAAACCCCTAGAACAACCTTCTAATGATCTGGATATTGTTGGAGTAGTGTTGATTTTCAACCATTTGCTTGTACCATTTGTAAATATTATTGGCTCAAAGCGCACACTGCATAGCTTATAACGTTGG
Source organism: Callosobruchus maculatus (assembly GCA_951848785.1). Lineage (NCBI taxonomy): Eukaryota > Metazoa > Arthropoda > Insecta > Coleoptera > Chrysomelidae > Callosobruchus > Callosobruchus maculatus. Next base: position 20,009,211 of record CATOUR010000014.1, on the reverse strand, counting down.
TACACTCTCGCATCCAAGCCATATAAATCTTATCTCTGACTCTCCATGAGCCATGTTCTCTATACTTATCCAAACACAAAATACTACGATTAAACAGTAAACGAAACAATGTTAAACATGACGACAAACTATTCAAAAATCCGTAGCAAAACGCAAAATGTCTCGAATGACAGCTCTGCCAGTACGCCTCGTTAAACGTTAAACCTAGATAGCCATGACCCTACCGTGCCGCCCTATACGAATTAGCTGTCATTAGCTGTCACCGAAAATGAATAGCCACCAAAATATTTTTTTATGATATTTATCGTTTTTAAGACCAATCATTGTAAAATATTGTGGTGTGTATAATGGTAGGGTGTGCAGCTTACGGTTGTAAAAGCCACGGCACCAGGAAGGAGCCAGAAATCACTTATCACAGGTAAATTTTGGTTGTTTTTTGGTGCCATTTGGTAACAGAAATGTCAGTCGCGCGTTCCGTCCTCTCTCTTTCCTTATCAAAGGTGCCGCCGCTGTTGAAATCAGAAAAAATCTAACTAAAAATGGCGCAATGCATCCACAGACCTTAGGAAAAAGTATACTACGCAACTTCCAGGGAGGGCAAGGGGGGCACTTACCCTCAAACGACGTCCATGTTTATGTTGGAATATCGAAGTACAAACCCTGCACGGCCAAGTTGATCACTATCCTGCTCTCCCGCAACACTCTGTATATTACAAAATGTTTTTAGGGTATGGGTCCGGAACCAAATATTTTCCAGGTACAACTTGCGAGATATCAAAAAATCACTCACTAAATGGAGATATTATACAAAATTTGCCGTCATCTCTGATATACACATCATCACTTTTATTTTTTAAAACGAAGTGCCCCGACCGAAGCAATCAGTTGCTTGTGTGCTATCACTGATAGTTCCCTGTCAAAAGGCAGAAGTCAGCCACTCAAGGTATCTATGACACTGTTTCCTTTTTTTGATACACAGAGCTGCAATATACTGCTATTCCTGGCAACCACCCACTGCTTGCACTTTTTACATATCTACCGAAGCAAAAATACGGAGACCGTCTACAAAGCATACTCGAGGTTACACATCTAACGTCTTGTAATACATCTCCAATACTTAATGCTGGAATACCGGAGTACAAACAGGCAACGCCAGATTTATAGTGGAAAGGAGGAAAACCAAACGACCATGATAAAAAAGGGTATCCTCTTTCTGACCAGGAGCACGACCAAGTTGATCGCTATCCTGCTTTCCCGCAACACCCTGTATATTTTGAAACATTTTTAGGATATGGGTCCTAAACAACATATTTTGCATTTGACATTCTCTTCTACCAGGTACACCTTACGAGATATCAAAGAATTACGCGCTAAATGGAGATACCCTATATTCTACAAAATTTGCCATCATCACTTGCTTGTTGCATCTTTCTCACAAACGCATAGTAGGCTATTGTTTAAAACAAAGTGCTTCGACCATAGAGATGAGTTGCTTGTGTGATATCGCATAGTTTACTGTCAAAAGGCAGATGCCCATCTGCCACTCGAGGTACGGATGGCACTGTTTTCCTTTTTTTGATACGCAGAGCTGCAATATACTGCTATTCCTGACAACCACCCACTGCATGCACTTTTTACATATCCACCGAAGTAAAAATACGGAGACCGTCTACAAAGCATAACCGAGGTTACTCATCTAACGTCTTGTAATACATCTCGAGTACTTTATGCTGGAATACCGGAGTACAAACAGGCAACTCCAGATTTATAGTGGAACATAATCCGGAAAGGAGGAAAGCAAAACGACCATGATAAAAAAGAGTATCCTCTTGCTGAGGAGCACGGCGCTAGTCTGTACTATTTAATTCCGCGAGGCTCGCAAGCAGTCATTTATATTCCCCCAATTCCCCGCTTCCTCTACTCTGCATCTCTCAAGGCGCTCCAGTTTGAGAGAAAAAAACGTTAAGTGCACCGTTAAACAAGATTAAAACCCGCGCGTATAGCTTAAAATCTCATATCTTCTCAGCAGTCGGGTCCTCGAAGATGTGATCCTTGTCGCTACCCGATTCGATTCCTCTTCTTTCCTTTCCACCTTTTGCACATCTCTCTTGACATCAGAGCACGTTAGCTATATGGTCTTTCGTCTGGCCAAATGGGGTCATGTTATGTTCTACAGGCGATAGTTCCTTTAAACTTTAGAACAGTCATTAGATTGCATTAGATCCTACTGACTGACAATAATTTCTTGAGACTTCAAAACCTCATATTATACAGGGTGTTCTAAAAGTTGGGACTTTCCTCTTTAGGGGCAACGGCCCTTGAAACGGCAAAGCTAATGCACGGTGAATCAGCAGCAAAACAGTAAAAAAAAATGTCAAGCAAGTACTCACTATTTGGTTGCTACGGAAGTTTTATGTACGGTCCTGTCGTAGGCGTCTTAGGGGTAAAAGTACGATTTACGATGTCTCCTTCAATTTGGACCATACGATGTTGTCGAGGTCTTCCAGCGTGTCCACCACAATGTGGATTGAGACATCCTGTGTCTCTAGCTCTTTGCACAAGCCAGACAAATACGACGAAGTGCAGGGTGAGTACAGTTAGGAAAATGATCGGCATACACTCGCGAAGCTGCAGCGGTATTTTGACCACACTCACTGTACATTAAAATCACCAGTTCGTTATTGTTATAAGCATGCACCATTGTTGTTGTTTTTAAAGTCCGATCGGCAGATATAGGAACAGCAACGCGACGAATGATGAACTAACTGCATGTTTTTTTCCCTGCATCGGCAGTTCGGCAAGCGCTAGCGCTGCCTTGTTTGTTGTGATATTATGACATGGTGAGCCGTTGCCCAGGGACGGACTTAGAATTGAGGATTTCTTTAATGGCCAGTATCTCATTTTCTCTAAATACTTCGTTTATATGTTATTGGGAAAAACATTCATTTTGGCGAGTACTATCCGCTGTATGAAAAAAAGTCCCAACTTATGAAACACCCTGCATTAGTGTATAATTCAGTAAATATTTCAAAATATTTTTTCTATAAATCGGGACTGAGGGAGAGATTTTTAAGAGCAAATACCCATTTAAGGCCCTACTGTTGCACTGAAACTTCTAAAAACCACACGTCGTTTACTATTTCCCCTAACCGCTATTCTGAATTCAGATAATAAATATACTGTGTAAGGCTTTCGCGACCGTCGTCCAATGAATTTGTGGTTCTTGGGTATTTAGGCCGGCGTCGCTTAGCGTTAAAGCTTGACGTTTCGCCACCACGAGTGGATGGCATCTACAGAAGCTATTTCACTTCGGCGACTTCCAAAATACTGACGGCTGGTAGATCTGCACCTGTTTTTATACCTGCTAATGGGGACGTGGCCCAACCAGGTAGCGTTGGTAGCCCCGCCCCTTCGCGATATGGTAGTGTCTTTAGGTCCTTTAGGATGGGTATCCATGTCCGGTTGACTTTCTGTGTTTCTTCTTTCCTATTGAAATTATTATGATGTTTTTGTATTTCGATGGCTTCTCTTTGAAGTCTGGCATGCTTGCGGCAAGAACCTGAGCTTCTTCAAACTTGATCCTGTGACTTCCCTCCTTAATCGCATGTTCGGCTACCACTGATTTGTCCGTATGGCCTAGTCGACAGCTAGCCTTATGAACATTCTTGTGTTTATAGATCGCTTCGTTGTTCCTATGTATACACTCCCACATGTGCATGGTATACGATATACCCCCGGTGTTGTGAGTGGGTCTCTTTTATCCTTCACCGTTCTCAAATATTCCTGTATCTTTCTTGTGGGCTTGTAGATGGTCTTGATGTTTTCCTTTCGTTTTTTTTTTCCTATTCTGTCTGTTATTCCAGGCACATAGGGTAGAAAAGCTTTTGCTATCGGTTTAGGTTCTGGTTTTGCCCTATTTCTTCTCATTGTTCTTGTTATTTCCTTTTCTGTGCAACCATTTGCCTTAAGAGCATTCTTTAGATGTTCCAGTTTGGTGTCGAGTTCTTCTGGTTCGCACACTTTTCTAGCTCGTTCTGTCAAAGTTCTAATAATTCCGGACAGATAATAAATATTAGATAGTCAGTCAATCATTGCAATGAAGAAAAAGCGATTTTTTTACCGCTTTTACCGCATAAATAAGTTGCTGGTGTTTTAGTATGTTACAGAAACGTTCATCAGTACTGAATAAGTTCCATAACTTGAAGTCATGATATGTTGAAAATGCTCGGAAATATCATATGTCAAGTTTCAACTCGCTCAAGCGTCGATGACACGGGGCTAGTTTACGAGCTGTTAGTCGAAGAGTTTAAAAACTAGCGAGTGAGGAAGTGTCGATGAAACACAAACTTTCCACTCGCTCAGCCGATGACACGGGGGCTAGTCTACAAGCTTCTAGTGCTAGCTGGCTTGTAGTCGTAAACTAGCCTCATGTGTTTGACGTCTTGTATAGTTTAATCCATTTATCCATTTTTTGCTAGTATAATTATTTCTTAGCATTTGTAAAAATTAAAGTATCATAAATTTTCAGGATTTTCGCAAAGAGTAATAATGACCTACCAACTTTTCAAAGCATATACATAATGTTATTAGGTACTCTTCGTTAAAATTCAAAAACATCCAACTCAGGAAACCATTGTATTAAAAACATGGTGGAAGTGTTGCTCTCAGGTGTGGCGTATTTGTTAATAATGGTGAATGATCTATTTAATCTCGATGTTGAGTTTGGCGAGAGGTGCTGAGTGTCATCTCCGACCAGTCGCCAGACTAACCTAGAAATATATTTATGTTGTAACAAGGTAAAAGTGACGTTAAAGCTATAACTGTCAGAATTTAGAGTTGTTACTAAACTAATCTATCCCATATCCCTATACACTATCGCAAAGTAATATCTGAAACGACACTATGGTAATCAGATGTATGTTAGTGCTTTACAATACTACGCAGAGATATGGCACACCTTTAACATATCAATGCAGGTATCGTATTTTCCACAAACCAAGATACCTAATTTTGATACCTTGAACCATACATATTTACAAATTTCTCTCGCATACATTGAGCAAACCTCCGAAGATGCTTTACTAACCGGCAACGTTGGTTCGGAGAGTGAAACAGGGCGCGCAGTAGTCACATTGACAGCTTTTGGAGATATGATAGCAAATACGATTTGTGCTACCAATACTATAACGCGAATAGTGCATAATCTACATTCTAATTCCTAAAACAACGAAAAATGACCAGGAATTCTCATAATGCTTAAAGTCGAAGTTTGGAGAGGTTTTGATAATTTTTTGTTTTTTGCCAATTTCTCCGTTGCCAATATATCGATTTTCAAAATTATAGCAGCATTACCTAATACGGCCCCACATAATATCGCTACCTATATTTCGTCACAATCCATGTAGCAGTTACTGAGATTAGAAAGTTTAACATCAATAGGCAGACAAGCAGATAGACAGACAGAACGACGGACATGAGTGACGTGAATTTTCATTATGTAGATGTGATAAGACAAAAATCATGTTATCTCAAAATAGAAAATATTCGCGATCACAATACCCCTCACCTACCGGAAAAGGGAAGGGAAAATATACATAATTATGTTTGTTGGCGAGAAACGACGATACTCTGAGATTTTGGTTATATAACTCAGTAGATCGTGTAGGCAGAACCTAAATATCAGAATACCACTGCTGCTGCCAAAATTTGTGTTAGGAGAATTTTGCTAACGTGTGACTTGAGTAGGCCAACACCCGCAGCCCCAACAAATACATGTACTGGCAATCAGTTTCAAGCTCTGAACATCCTGTGAATAAATGTACAGTAGTATCGCTCGGTTTCTGATGTAGGAGGAACGACTGCCCTAGGATGAGATGCAGCAGTCGCGTGTGTGCATCTAATAGGATCCGTGATCAGCGAACCTATAGAGGATAGCTTAGAGGATCAGACTTTGTTTGGACATCGGTAGAGAGTGAGAAGCCACCAACCGCACGCCGGTGAGACAGTGGCTGGAAATGGCGCGTTAAGGACGTGTCACCAATTAGACGAATTGGGATAAACCTTGATGATTTATGCTGAACCTTAAAACAAGGCGCCTAGTGTAAAATAAATTGACAGCCTTTGCAGATATACATATATAACATAATACAATGGGCCATGTTTGAAATGACGTCGAAATGCTCATACTTATCGCAACGCATAAAAAATATATGTATGTTTGTTGACGAGAAACGACGATACTCTGAGATAAAGCCTTGATGCGCCGTAATAAACACCACCTTTCATCTCCGCTTCCCCACATACTTGCAAGGTAAAAGGGACGGAAACATCCCAATAAAAACCAGACCACACCCTTTATGCTTTTCCTTATCCGACCACAAGAGACGGCAGCGGAAAGACAGACGTAAAGTTATTTTTATCTCTGCAGATTTCCTTCCAAATGACCACCAAGTTGCTGCTCATTCTAAAAAGAAATAGACTTTTTTAATATTAATGTAACAACTGTGTTCAGAGAAAATGCAGGGGCGTACGGAACACAATTCCAGCAAAAACGTCGCAAAAAGGATTTGTCCATTTAATGGTTGCAGATTAACATAATAGGTAGCGTTTCCTTAACACACCAATCGGGTCAATATGTTATTTTTTGGAATTAATTTCCATCAAGTTGGAAATCATTTTAATACCTTTATTCGGTTTTTATTTAGTAAAACTGCTAAATTTATGAAATTTTTATAGTTTTTTGTTTGCAGCTGGAAAGTGAAGACCGATTCATAAACTTTCCGTTGCCATGGCAACGGCGACGGCAACGGCATCGGCGAGTTTATGAATCGGCCTTGTTGCATCAGACTAAAAATGTCATTCTATGCAATATTGAAAACGACTAAATTTTGCGTCTGAGATGAAATTGCTTTGTAGGTTAAGCGGTAGAGCCAAAATCGATAGTTAGAAATAGTAAATTTTCAAGAGGATTCTGCTTTAATATAATATTAAGAACTAGGTGGTAAAATTTCATATGTTTTGGATCCACGAAAGTATAGATATTGCAAGTAGCTTAACTCATGCCTGAAAACATCGTCAATTCGCGTGAAAGCTTATGTTGCAATATGATTTTTTATATATATAGGCTGGATGTTACTAGAAGCTAGTACAACTACTGCTACTAGTTTTTTGTTATTACACAGGGTTTAGGAAATCAGCTTGATCGTAAGGACAGAAGCACTCCCCGAAGGTGTGAGTGAGAGTCTGCCCGCTCAACGCTGAACCAGATTGGGTCTTCTGACAACATGTCCAACGGCACATAACAACATAAGTGCAGGACTGATCCGAGCTCATTGATATTATGGCTTAATCACCGTCTTTTTGTCCACTGCGCAACCTCCATCGTTTGAGGCCATATCTGCTGACACTTCTCTATGGTCCATTGGCGTTGTCTACAGTCTTTCCGCCTTATCTCTGTGTCCCCTTATGAGACGTATATGTCTCTTCTCTCTTCAACCAGCAGATGCAAGGGTGGTGTTTCTATCACCACCAGCAAGGCTTTACTGGATACTGTGCGGTAAGCACTGGCTACCCACAGCAGTGACTTCCTTTGTAACCCCTCCAGCTCCTGCTAATGTTTTTTCCTTTCGAGTACCCTGTACCAAACTGGCGCTCCGTAAAGGATAATCGACAGGACAATTCCGTTCAGGAGTGCTCTTTTTCGACAACTGGGTACCCAATAATCGGCATCAGTCCAGAGAGCATTGCTATGCTAGCTTCTGCCTCACGGGTTGACTTCTTAATGTGGTCTGAGGAGCACCCTTCGTTGTCTATATAGACACCCAAGTACCTCACGGACTTACAGGGGACTATCATCCTACCCTTAAGCTGGAAGTTGTTCAGGTCGTGAATTCTCTACAAGGCCTGGTTTACCTTGTACGGGAGGGATACTTCGTCCTTGGCTGTCGCGACTAAGGCTAAGTGATCTGTGAAGCTACCGGGTAGCGGTAGCTTCAATATCGTACACGATATTCCAGAGAGTTGGTCCTATTGCCGACCTTTGTGGATCCCCGGTAGACATTGGCCGATCTTCATTGGATATAGATATCTTCTTATCCTTGAAGTAACTGCTTATTTTATTGCAAAGATATTTCGAGATGCCGCGTATTCGCAACTACGGCTACTAGTACAGTTGGATCTTTTTTTTCATAACTGAGCAGACCGCGTAGGCAGAGCCTAAATACCAGAGTACCGCGGCTGCTGTGAAAGGGTTATGTTAGGGGAACTTTGTTAACCCGCAGGCCCAATAAGTACATCTCCTGTCCATTCCAAGCCTTGGACACCCTGGGAATAAACGTGTAGTTTATTACCGCTTGGTTTTTGATGTATGAAGAACTACCGCCTTAGGATGAGATGCCGCGGCCGCGCGAGTGCATTTGATTAGGGTGGTGAGCGGCGGAACGATAGAGGATAGCTCAGAGAAGCAGACTCCGTTTGAATATCGGTAGAAGAGTGAGAGGTCATCAACAACACGTCGATGAGAAAGTGGCTGGAGGTGGCGCGTTATAGCCGGGTCGCCAATTAGTCGAGTTGCCCTTCTCTAAACGGCATCTAGCATAGATAGGATAGTAGGGGCAGCAGCTCCCCAGACAAGAGAGCAATACTCCAGGCCAGGTCTTATCTGGGCTTTATATAGCGTGAGGAGGTTACATGGCTGGCTTTCTGGCTCTAAATAGGTATCCAAGCTTTTTACCAGCAGCACAATTGACGAAACGTGTTCGTGCCAGATCAGATTTTCTGTAACGTTAACTTCTAACAGCTTGAATGAGTGACTCCTTGGCAGAGCGCGGTTGTTCATTAGAATCTGGTGTTGGCTTGGCGACTTCTTGTTAGATAGCGTACAATACTGGGTCTTTGAAGCATTAGATAAATTTTCCATATTCTTGAACCCCCAAGCGGTAATGGTATCGAGACCCTTTGAAAGGGAAGCTGCCAGTGCCAGTCTTCTGCGTTCCAGCTCGACCACAGAGATCGGTCTATTGGTCATGATGCCTGCATACAGCGTACTGTCATCCGTGAAATTGTGGATTGGGTTTGTAGTGCTAGAGAGTAGGTCATTAATGTGAAGCAGAAACAATGTAGGAGCCAATACAAATAGTGAACATTTGCTGACGGTTTGGCAGCCCTACTCAAGTTAATAAATATAACATTGTTAATATTATATACCGAAACATCGGTGAACATTCACTTTAAAAGAAATTGGTTTTTTAACTTTAACTTTCTGTAGAAAATAAGCTTCTGTGATATATTACTGAAAAAAAATTGTGCGATAAGGAGAAAGTATCATAGCGCTTTTAGTGCATCCTGCAACCATAAAAACTAACTAGACTAACGCTTGGCGTGATGGAAATTTCTCCTAAATGCACAATAGTGCTCCGACCCTTCTATAATAATATTTACAATGTGTTCGAGGCTGATGAAATAATGGAGTACGGCAAACGACAAAATATATAATATTTAATTACATCTATATTTTTTTTCTCTTCTGCGCAGCACAAACTCGCGGTTCCAAAGATAACGTGTTACCTTTGCGTATACTTAGTGTTGTGATAAGATGGGGAGGCACAGTGCGCCAATGATGATTCGGTCCAAGTAGAACATTTTAAAATTTAAGCAGAATGCATGCTTTCAGCAGCAGCTTGGCATTATTAAATCGGCGTCTCTATTAAAACTTCGAAAATTGCGGCGGACGGTAAAGCCTTGAAGAGCCAGTGGCGCACGAATACTCCAGTACGGAGAGCTACTCGATAGAAGATGTATCTGAATTGATCAAATCCTACAATCGCGTTCTGCACCCATGAACCGCAATAGTGCTAAGATTCCTACACAATGACGTGACCTTATAGCTACCCCTGGAGTATTGAATTCAAGATAAACTACTGGTGCAGACTAAATATCACGCCACAGCTGACTTTTTTTTCGATTCTACCGACTTTAGCTTCTGTCTGATGCGTAGACTTACCGAGAAGGCGACAAAGTGCGAAAGTAGTCCTTCTGCGTAAAAAGCTACAGGTCAATCAGCCCACGGAAAGAAAAATTATATATACGATAACTGGTAAGCGGCCCAGAATGTATATAGTACAATATGTATGCGGTTGGTGGAAGTTCAACACTTTTCAAATAATCTGGAAATTATAAAAGGAGTCTTAAATCTAATATCTTTGGTCTGTTAGTCATAATCAAACCAACGATCAAATCGCTTTCGAGTTATAATGGAAAACTGCAAATTACTTTTTGACACGGCATATCGTATTGTATTGTATTATTTTGCCCATAAAAATCAGCCATTGCTCATTAGGTTCATGTTTCTAGGATACTCTATATTATGACGGAAAACTTAGGATAGACCTGGTCGAAATTCTGTAATATTTGGTCTTCTAGTCAGACTAAACCTTGTGTTTTGGATAATTTGAGGACGCTGATTACAAATCCCCTCACAGCTTTGTGTGAGTTTCAGTCTCCTTTGACGAAAATCCATAATTTCGGTTCTTGAGGTTTACCTAAAAACCAGAAAGTCTTAATCTGGCTTTCTACATACAGTCGCTATTTTGAGTCTCAGTCTCGTTTGACGAAAATCAAAAATTTTAGATCTCGAGCTTTTCTAAAAAAAGAAGATCTTTATTTGGCTTTTTATTAATATGAACCTTATATTTTGGATTATCTGAGGGCGCTAAATGTAAATTCGGCTGCAGTTTTAAGTTTCAGTCGCGTTCGATGCAAGTCAAAATTTCAGACCCTCCAGATCTTCAGGCCTGCCTCAAAAACTGAAAATCTCTATTTGACTTTCTATTAGGATGGTACCTCGTATTTTGAGTAATGTGAGAGTAGAGACTACAAGTCTGATCGCAGTTTTGACTAACAGTCTCGTGTGATGGAAATAAAAAGTTCCATGTCTTTTAGATATTCAGGTTTGCCTAAAAAATCAAAAATCTCTATTTAACTTTCTGTTAAGTTAAAACCTCGTATTTTAGATAGATTTCAGTCTCGCTTGACGAAAATCAAAAATTTCAGATCTTGAGGTTTACCTGAAAACTCGAAAACATTTATTTGCTTTTCTATTAAGATGAATTCTCGTGTTTTGTTTCAATCTTTGTTCACGAAAATCGAAAACTTCAGATCTTCAGATTTGACTAAAAAGTGTGGTGATTACAAATTTGAACGCAGTTTTGAATTTCAGTGTCATGTGACGAAAATAAAAAGTTTCAGATCTTCAGGTTTGTCTAAGAAATCGAAAACCTTCATTTGGCTTTCTATCAAGATGACATCTCGTGCTTTGGATAATTTGAGGGTACTGTTTACAAATCTGGTTACAATTTTGAGTTCCAGCCTCATTTGAAAAAAACCAAAAGTTTCGGATCTTTCAAATGTTCAGGTTTAAACAGGGGGAAAACATGGGTATGGGCACAGGTGAGATCACTGATGGCTAATAGGAAAAGTAAAAAGACACACAACAGTTGTTTGAAGCAAGAAAAGCTAAAAGTGCACAACTGACAACTATGAAAGCTGAAAAATGGCATACCCGTAAGTGGATGAAGAAGGAAGGAGGAGAACTTCCACAGTAACACACGTATACATATTCACTGGAGTAAGACTACTAGCAGCACTAACACCAGCCTTTCTGTAGACGTTTTGTGCATGTGAAATTTTAAACAAGAACTTTTGCAAACATAAAGGCAACTGGGTATAACTTTGTTAGTTCAGAAGCCGCAGCCTCCGCAGGCTCCGTCCTGATAACTTATTCTGTTTGTAGGAACAATACGCGTCGTCTGCCCTGGCAAAGTGCACACCACACCAGCTGTCAGTTTGTTTTGCTTTCGCGGAGTTAGAGGTGTCAAGGTGCTTAATGCATTTGTGATGATCAGCGTCAGACACGTCTTTGAGCGAGAGGCATATTTACCCGGCTACACTGGTCAATAAATTATAGTATATTCTTAACGATGGAGTAATGACGATAATAGGCAGTTTTCGTTACTCACAAAGGGATGTTCCGTTTAACGCTATTTGACAACTTTGACACTTGCATTTCGTTTTACGTATATCGTAACCGCTAAATGCCGGTATTGTACGGACGATATCCATAGCGATTAACAAAGCGACACGCATGCGCAGCACGAATAAAAACCAGATCATAACCTGTTTTGGTTTTGACAGTGACACTGGTTTTGACTTTTTAGTAGATCTGCAACAATAATTATTATCCGTCGTTTGACAAAAATGCTTCCAAATAGCTCAAAATAAGGTTAGGGGGCATCTTATAGTGGTGTCTTGCTCCGAAAGCTACTTATTTATCTGTCAAATAGCGGTTCTGACAACGTATTTGTTAACCGAAGCAGTAAGATTAATTAAGAACAACGAAAACTACCTAATAACTCACGCGTTGAAGTTTCAACAAGTGAGTTGTTACCATTACCGCGAGTTGAATACTATCTATCTACGATCGAAGCAATTCATAGTACAAGTTAAATACATAATAATTACGAATTATTGACAACAGCTTAACCTCATTTCTGCAAAATAAATACTGTACACGCTTCGAATTAGCGTTTGCAATTATATTGTATTCAATCATGTGTGTTTCCAGGAGATCTCTACTGGTATCTCTTAGTAGGCGTCACTCATAACCCACGCTGTTTATTTTTATGTAGTATAGCATGTTCAAAAGCAGTTTTGTAATCGCTGTATAACTTGAGAGTAGACGAAAGTGTTTGTTATGTTGTTATATTTTTCAGAGTTAGAACAAAAAATTCTTATTTTTCCATTATGCGACATTTCCACTAATATTTTAGTCATCATCAGGCATCTGGTTGAAGTTTCCATTTTATTAACGAACAGGGCAACAGTATGGTGTATGTAAAAATACATATCGGTAGATGAATACCTATATACATTGGATTTTTTTTGTTGTATGATGTACGAGGTGATCCAAATTTCTAATAGAATGAATGTGTATTATTTTTAGTCCATGACATTATAGTAGTACTCATATTATTTTAGCACTTTTTTGTGAAGGTCAAGTTGGTGATAAATTTGAATTATGAAATACGTTCTGACTTTTTTGAGCCTTGATCAAAGAAAAATTCGATCCGAGGTTTACTTGCTTTTTTATTATGTAATTAGCTCTGAGATGATCTGGTCGGTTGTATCGTGGACGAGACGTCTATTTTTTCTTAATAACTATGAACAGTATTGCTCATATTGTTTTACGTTAGTTATAGTCGAATGTTACAGTGATATTTTTAGTTTCTATGTACAAAAGTTATAAAATAGTTTATATGTACTGTTATTTTCAGTAGCTAGTATAATGACGATACTAAAAGGTAACGGAACATCTGTAGCTTGACAATCTTTGATACAGGTCATACTGATCTCTTCACATCTGTAATGAGGGTCATTGTCTAAACCTGATCTAGTTTTGTGTTGAGGGCTTAAGCAATGCCCACACCTCAATCTGCAAAGGGTTCTCAGAAGTGGTCTATTCATTTTTTCCTTAAACCAGGGCTGGGGCTCTGTTCTTCTGTTTTGCTGGATCTGTTTGTATATCGCTCCAGATGCATTTCTATGATAGTGTTCACTCCATTTTCTTTTAGGTTCTTGTTTAACGTGTTGCTCTAGTCAAACTCATCATTTAAACCCATCAAGGCTGATTCAATTTGGATGTGGAGAAATCATTATTTGAAGTCACTGGTATTACTTTCCATTACGGTTACTTTGTTCATTGACATATCAGTTATTCCAATTAAATGTAAAGGTCCAACAAACGGTAACAGTTTAATCAAATTGCTAGTTTTCAAGAGAAGAGATGATCAACTATAAGACGAATCATATGACGGCTTTTAGTACCCATGTAATTCAGGTCATTTTATACAAGACACAATAATTCACACGATAGCCACCATGTAACCTTGGTTCCAGCAAGTTTAAAAACCGAAGCATACCGATGAACACACTAAGTAGTATATCTACATAAATAGTGCCTTCTACTATTCAGGTTGTACCGTTTTTGAACACAATTGGAAAATTGGTGACCTTGTATGAAAGCAGGATCATACCTTTTTGTCGACTATATGCTATGGTCTTGGATGACATTTCGGCAAGAGATCAGGTGTCACCTATATGAGTAGGGAGTCATGCTAGAAATTGCGGTAATGAAATAGCAGATGAGCTCACAAGACGAGGGTCGAGGAATGATTTCCTTGGTCCTGAGCTGGCTGTGAGGCTGGCAGCAGGTGCCATTAGAAGAAAAAAAAGGTTATGGTTGCAAAACTAACATTATATGAGACGAAGAGGAATCTCTGGATATCTCCTTCAAGCCAAAGGACTTATTTTAGGACCTCTGGCCAAGGTGGGGACGTTCTCTCGCTCACTGGCCAGCTAAGGTTACTTATGGGCCTGCTATCTGGCCATAACACCTTCAAACGTCACTTGATGGGGGTGACAAGTGACCCTATGTACGCTGTGGTGGAGAGGGAGAGCCTCGGCGTACTTTCTATGTCGCTGTGAAGTTCTTGGGTATCACATGCAGAGTATATTAGGTAGAAGGGTCCTTGAACTAAAAAATCCTGTCTCCTTCTTGCATTCATTCATTCACTCTTATACTATGGAAGCTCACAGTCTTTTGACCAGCAGTTATAAAGAACTTGATATCTGTCCTCGAACCTTGTGTTCTTATTATATTTATCTGCATAGTGTTGTTTAAGAAGCATTATGATTTATTTTGTAATGCAATGCAAAATAGCGTCATCTCGAAGGCTATGCCTTGTGTGAGGTATAGGCGAGTAGCTATACACTACAATTTGCTAGGTATATACACTCAATTTTTCCAACGTATCACCCTATCTTCAGCTACTTTGGATAACCTTTCTTTCTGTTTTGTGTTATATCGTTCCTCCTTTTTCGCAGATTATAGATCTGACCATAACTGAAACTGCAGCTATATTGGAGGCTATAATTTCCCATATTTACCGATATGTAAACATTTTGTACTTGAAACTTTGACATGATGTGACAAACATATCATAAGTACTTTTTTCTTTTTCAGTGTACAGCAGGAAGTGGCTCAACAGCACATCGGTTGGTAAGTTTGGCATAACAGTATTTTTATAACACATTTGAAAATAGTAGGATTGCTTTTTTCCCGACCTCCGTTACACAAAGCGAGTTCTTCGTTAATTTTCTCGTTTGTCGGCGCGAATTTCCATTATGCGAAACACTAAATCCCAAAAGGATTATATCCCTAATCTCGTAGGAATACGATGACAAAGAAACTAACTTCGCAGTAGAATTACTGTCTCATTAATAGTGAATTTGGTGTTGCGTTAGGCAGAGAGTTGCCAAAATTTGGCTGGCAACTATAGCTCAGTTAATGTAGTAACGGAAACTTTCAAACGGATATGGAAGTTCTAAATTACTCAGCGTGCTGTGTACTAGTAAATAGAAAAAGTCGCAGTCGCTGAAGCAAAATAATTGTCTAACAGAAGAAGTATCAAAAGCGCATGTTTAATGCTACTATAGCCACGCACAAATTTAATTTTTGTAGCTCAACTGCTTTTACTTTCCTAAGTGATGATATTTATATGCTCATTATTTTGTATTGTCTATCATCTGTTGTTTTGATTTATTGGCAAATAAAACATGAAAAGCTGGAAGTGTTGAACTTTGAGAAACAACGATGTCTTAGTTCGTCTGAATAAGGTTTGCTCATCACAAATCATGCAAAAATTAAACTACCACTCCCAACTTCAAACCTCACTCGTTTTTATACAAAATTGATGAACCACAGGAAATGTGTTACTGTTGTCTATATTTTTGTTCTATGCGACTCAGACTTCAAAAGTGTTGAACTTTTGACTTTGAATACGCAAATAGCAAACGTTTGTATGAAACACTAGCAAAATAACTCTAAGGGTACATGTTATAATCAATGGCAGTGCTACAAGTACCTGTAGCTGTTGAATTAATCACCTTAGACCACAAGTGTGTTAATTTGTTGGAATTATTTTATCGGGAGGAACACAGAAAGTCATAAATATACAGGATGTCCCATTAATCATTTTGAATGGAACGTCTGGTGGCCAAAAACAAATACTTTGTTGGGTAACATAATAACAAGAAAAGACACTACGTTTGCCCTAATTTACATCCCCAAAATTATAGTAAAATTATAGTTTTCTACTACTACCCAGTTCCGGTATATTGCTTGTATTAATCGTCGTGGGACACTCTGTAGATAATATAACGGCATTTTTAGAATACCGCGTTTCTTACACAGCTTTGTGGTCTATGCTTGTACTGGCTTAAATTTCAGCGGAAAAAAGTTAAAAAATAGGCTCACGTGGATGACCTCAGGAACAAAGTAGGTATTTATGAGGTGTAGCATGCTGACCGTACTAGAGAATGCGAAGTGGCGAGAAATTTTGAAACAATGGCCATCGGCTGACAGCTTCCGCTCTGGCCTAGCTGAGAGCCGGAATGGATTTTCCCGCACGTCCTCGTTACAGCCACTAATCCTGCCGTTAGCGCGCCAAGCTCACTGCTAAATCTTATTTTCTTTATTAAATGTGAATTATTTACTCCGCATTCAGGCAGTGAAGGCATTTCCGAATATCATTACAGGTTACTCGGGTATCCTGTAGGTAAGTTTCAGCGAATTATACTAGGTCCACTTGTCACATACATAGCCAATTTTGGTGAGCAGAAAATTAGACTGTGCTCTTTTTACTTCCCACACCAATAGGTGAGAGGAGTACTGTGATCGCAAAAATTTTCTATTTTTAGATAATACGCTTTTTATGCGTTTTATGATGTCTTCATAATGTAAATCTACGTCACTTGTTTCCGTCGGTCTGTCTGTCGGTCTGTCTGTCTGTCTGTCTCTCTGTCTGTCGCGTTCTTCTACCCTCGTAATCTCAGTAACCGCTGCGTGGATTGTGATGAAATTTGAGCAGCAATATACTGAGGGGTCGTAGTTCATAATGCTGCTATAATTTCGGTACAGTAATGGGCGGAGTAATTAGCAAAAAACAAAAAATTTCAAATATTCCTCAAACTTCGTTTTTAGGCGTTTCAGGTGCTCTTGATCATTTTCTTCATTTTTTTGGGTGGGGTGAAATTTGGGGTTGTGGGGGGGGGGGGAGATGCAGAATTGAAAAATGTGTCTTCATGATAGACTGTCCACTGACCTGTGAAGGCAGACCTAGCGATATAAGTAACTTTTTTTGGTCCATCCGAACATTACCTTGCCCATTACAGAAGCCAAAAGACTGATTTTTTTCTGGTGTAAACATACGAGTTTTGCTTTAAATCGTTCTATATTGTGTAACGAGGAAACTGTTGAGTTGATTTTAATTTACTATCCTGGCGAGGATGGAAAATGCGTATGGTTTTTATGAATCGTGTCAGCAACGGCGCAAAAATAATAAAAAAACTAAAAATATAAAAACAGCTCAAAGATCGTTTTCAGACGTTTTAGGGGTTCCTGACCAGTTTCTACGTTTTTTTGGGCGGTGGTGAAACTGGGGTGGTTAGGGGTTGAGGGGTTGAAAAACTGAAAAATTTGTTGTATTCATAATAGGCTGTTCAACGTATCACTGTTCTGTGTACATACACACAAGTATTTATTGCTTCAGATCGTTTTGTATTTTGGAAACTATTAATTTGACTCTAATGAAAATTTAACACAGTACTATATCGTGATGAGGATGAAACACTCGTATGTTTGTTAGAGATCGTGTCAGTGGCAGCGTGGCAATAATAATAAAAAAAGACGTAAGCAGCTCAAACTTCGTTGTTAGATGTTTTAGGGGTTTCTGATCATTTTCTTCCTATTTTTGGTTAGTTTGTAGTATTTATAATATCCATTGACCTGTGAAGAAAAGACCTAGCGGCATAACACAATTTTGAGGGGGAGGGCTGGCGATGATTTGGTTGCAAGTCGATCTCAGACTTTAGCTTGATTCTATTGGAAAATAATAAAACTGGTATCACAGTGATGTATGGAAAGTACTGAGTCACTCAACTTGACTTCATTTTTTCCTAATATTTCTCGCTATAAGTTCGGTTGTGGCAAACCTTTTATTGAACTATCCTTAGTTCTGTATTCCATCAAGGGCTTTCAACTGTCGCAAAGCTGTGAATATTTAGTCGCGAGGAATGTTTAGTTACTCTGTAAACAAAAACCAAGTGCCAAATTCCTGGATCTAAAAAACGTGAAAATAGTGTAGTTCAGACTGACAACGTTGGATGGCCTGTTATAAAATAGTCGAAAAGGTTCAAGTCAATATTAACATTATCTCCCTGTTAGGTCTTTAGGAATAATTGTCCTAACAAAAAAATGGTTTACAATATGGGAGCGACGATGGCTAGTGTTGGTTTTTAGGTTCAGCCTAGCTAGATTATTGCTAAAGTTGTCAAAGTGACTGTTGTAGCAACCTTCACAGAAAATGTTGGCAACAATGTAAGAAATATAGGGGAATTTTTCATTGATCTTAAAGGTTTTTATCAATCTCGGATAGAACTGGCCAGTTAATCTCAGATCAGAGCCAATAACATAAATAAAAAAAATCAATCTCGAAACCCATCCTCGGGAGCAATGGCATTCCATGAGCAACATAAGGAAATGTCTTGGAATGTATCATATTCTTCACACTTATTTTTGGAATTTAAGTTTGTATGTCTATATTTATGTTTGGAATGTAACGGTTCAGATCCTATCAAAGGTATTTCTGAAATATGTGTCTCTCTGTGATCGATTTAGGTAATGGCCATTAAGTTGATGTTTGACCAGGAAAAAATCCGTGCTGGTTTGGTGTCAACGCTCCCTTGACGTGATTGAATAACATCTCAGACAGAGATACTTCAAAGACTTTCGGAATATTTTTCATAATGACCACAGCTCTGTCATACTCAATCTTAGTTTTGTTGCCTTTTTGCCTTCCACACCGATAGGTGAGGGGAGCATTGTGATCGCAAAATCTTCGATTTCAAGTTATGCTTTTTGGGCGTTTTATGTCTACATAACAAAAATCCACTTCATTCATTTCCGTCGGTCTGTCTGTCTGCCGGAGTTTCCTTGACCTCGTAATCCCAGTAGAGGCTGTATGGGCTGTATGCATTTTAGAGCTTCCTGACCATTTTCTACTTTTTTTCGGGTGGGGGTGAAATTGGGGTGGTTGGAGGGTGGGGGCTTGTAAAAGTGAAAGAATTGTTGTATTCATAACAGGCTATCCACTAACCTGTGAAAGAAAGACTTAGCGTCATAATACACTTTTTTAAGTCCATCGGAACTTTGCCTTGCCTATTACAGAAACCACTGGAATTTTCTGACGTATGCCCATGCATATTGTATGTATTGCTTTAGATCATTCTGTATTGTGTAACCAGAAATTGATTTTAATAAAACTTCGACACGGTATTATTACCGTAGCGAGGATCGAAAACGCATGTGGTTTTTAGAATTTGTGTCAGTGGCGGCGCAGCTGCGATAAATTAAAAAAACTAAAAACATAAAAACAGCTCAAACTTGGTTTTTTGGCGTTTTAGGGGTTCCTATCGTTTCCTGATCATTTTCTCATATGGGTGCGGGTTAGAATATCTCCCATCGTATATCCTGCGTGTCGTAAAAAGCAACTAAAACGAAACGAACTACTGTCGGTATAAACAGAAACCTCTTCTCAACCAACAATTTGGGTGGACGAGTTGAGAAGAATCAGGACACTTTCTTGTCCTTGGGGTGAGTAATGGCCCCTGAAGGCAGATGAACCAGTAGATGCCATCTGGTCAATGGCATGAGGATGCAGAAAGCAAATGGAAAACTACTGCATTAAAGATCCTAAAGATATCCCAAGCAAACTCGTAAAATTAGTAAATGCACTTTACGAGTTCACAACATGTCTGTTAAGACATTGTGGCTATGATGATGATCATTTTCTGCTTTTTTGAGTGGGGGTGAAATTGGGGTGGTTGAGGGTGGGAGTTGTAAAACGTTTTTGTATCCATAGTGGGCTCTCCATTGACCTGCGAAAGAAGGACATCGGAATATTGCCTTGCTTATTACACAAATCAAGGGACTTGTCTGATGTATACATATTTTAATTAAATTTTGACACAGTACTACTACTGTGGCGAGGATGGAAAATAAGTATGGTTTTTTGAAATGTGTCAGTGGCGGAGGAGAAATAATAAAATATTTAAAAGTGTAAAAAAAAAAGTTCCGTTTCATCCAGCTGAGGCTTGCAGAATAAAAACTGTGCCATCCTAGTTCGTAAAGATATGCAATTTTTTGTGTTGCATGTTCTTTGATGGCTGGCGGGCGATGATTTGGGGATATCAGACTATAGATTCATGCAATCGAAAAAAATAAAATGATCACCGTTATATGTGAGAATTACTTAGTCAATTAAATTGTTTCTATTTTTAAAGATAATACTACGGTATACCATCAGGACCTGCAGTACATTTGGATTTTACATAGGAGCTACATATCTACAACTGATTTATAAGCTGGTGTAGTCGGTTTCGTCTAACCGCGATTAAAAATTATTTCCTCTTGAACAACCTTAGCTGGAAGCAGCTTGTTGTCTCTAGTCATAAAGAGTTCCTCGCCCTCTCTATCACCGTAGCGCTCGATGCTATTTACAAACTTATTCGGGACGTAGTAAAGGACGGCGACGCTGCGTCGGCGTCATCGCCTACGAGCGACGCTGACGCCAGGAAGATAAGAAATCCCCGATGCCTGCTGCCTGCGGATTTCATTAACCGTCATCGCTGACCCAATTCCACACGGCACCCCATTGCCGTTCTTCGAGCACCAAGATTGAAATCCAGACGAGATGACGCTGCTTTAATGACCGCAGCTTCCTTGTATTAATCTTCAAGTGGAGGAAAAATGGGGGTTTTCATGTTCTGTCTATTTATGTAGCATTGCTTTCTCAAAAAAAGAATACTAAACTTTGGCTGAGGACATTATTTTAGGAAAAATGTATAATTACCGTGTGGCCATCGCAAATTGACCAGCGAAGAGAATTTGATGAAAGATGTAAGGCGACGCCATAGCTCTTAATTTATTTCAGATATCAAAAATTAAAAATTATATGCTGATTCGAATTAAAATTTTCCAGTAATATATTCAATTTTTACTACTAAGAGCCGTATGACACACAAAACTTTTGAAAATTACTCTGAAATTTATAGTGAAAAAATTCGCTAAACGGTTTTGACGTATCATACGTCAAAAAGTTGTATGAAATTCATTATCAAATAATTCGCCAGAAAAATATAAAACTTGTTCTATAGTTTTTAGTATTTTGGTTGAAATATGCGCGAATTTATGCGCAGATCACTAGAAATTAGTCAGATTATCTAATATTTGACTCCTGACAGCATTAACGGAAGTGGTGAGGTTAGAAATCCGGCATGGCCGCGCTACATCAGGAGGTTCCTTCCGTTCCTTCACTTGGCAACACACACACAGCAGCGACTACCTGGGTTGCACCAGGATGTAGTGGGAATTCCCGTGTCGGACGGATCCATTGGGCTGGCCCGCCCGTTATAAAATCATTAAATACTCAGTTTGTCACCTTATATGTTTCATGTTTTGTAACCTAACTTTGACTTTATGGTATTGTACCTTGTGTTCTAGCTACCTAAAGTGTTTGTTTAGTTGATTTCGTATTTGGCATTTTGGTGCGTATTCATCATGTCTTCATGGAACCGCGAGGAAGTTTTAATGTTGTTAGAAGAGTATAGAAAGTGGCCCAATTTATATGTAGTAAAATCGGCGAATTATAAAAACAGACACTTCCATCAGAGATGTCCTGAAGGGAAAGAAGCCAAATATAACAATTGCAGACATTCACAAAGTTAAGGTTAATTTTGAAAAATATCATAAAACGTTGACATAGGTGACATTTGCTACACAAAAGAGCATGCGCATGACATATAATTTCGGTGAAGTTTATGTCGTGTGGAATACAAGGTGATTGATGTCTGAGAAAAAATGTAACCATTTCTTCCCGCAACACACTTTTCAATAATCTCTTCATAAATTTTAGAGAAATATTCATAGAAAAACTTTTGTGTGTCATACGGCTCTTAATACTATTTCCTTCTTTTACGTCATGCTTTATTTAATTCATAAAGGAAACAGCAAATAATTTATCAATGAATATTCTATTCATCTAGTTCATAAAACTTCTGTCTACGACCCGCAACAGCATATCTTCTTTCCCACGTTAAAGACGGTGCAGCATAGTATTTGGATAATAGCTGCTTTACTTATTTCTTGTATTCGTTTCGTATTCGGCATGATAAAGACGAGAGAATCTCCCGCTCCCCCTACCTCATGCCGCGTTGGTGAATTTACCATGGCCATACAGTATTCTAAATTTTATGGCTTTTTTGCTATTTTCTGTTTATCGAGAATCGCTGGAGCATCTAGTTGTATTGGTGAACGCTAAGGTCACGGGATGTAACGACTTCCAAAGTCTTATATCTATTCAATTTAATTTAACTTTATTAATTATTCTAAACATTCTGAGTTGGTAAAAATTTATTAAATTATTGTATTGATATATAATTTTGATTGATTGATAATTGATAAGCAAGGTATAGCCGGTTTCGTGCAATTTGAATATGTCACCTACTTTGTAACTATGTTTCGCACCTTGCTTGCCAAAGTCGCTCAAACAGCTTCTAGAACGCAGTAAATTTATGAGAAATTGTGAAAAGTCAGCCCTTTGTTTGACATCCGTAACAATGACAGATATTTCAGTCAAAGCGCAGATGGCTTCAGGGGATTTTAGAGCAAACTTAAGACGAGACAAAACTCGTTATCTCGGTATCTCGTTATCATCATTTCTGTTTTCATATGGATGTTAAATAATGCAAGTAATATTCTTGAGCTTGAGCTTACACCCCTCAATAATTATATACTTTATTATTTTCGACACCGATACCGCTATAAAAGTAGCGTTACTAGCTTGGAATCGCTCAAAAAGTATGTAAGATAAAAGTACTCAATATTAGTGCAGAAGTACAAGTATCGAAGTATCGTTAGCATCCCTACAAATAATCATTCAAAAAGGGGGGATGCACGTGTAATTGCCGCCAACCTGAGATATTGTGCTGATTGTTTACGATGCTGTGGTGCCTACTACGCTGACATATTTCCGAAGCCAGCCGGTCGCATAGTACATGGTGCATAGAAACACGTTTCCAAGTTACAGAGTACTGGTGCTGCACCGGCAAGATACACCAGGGCTACTACATTTGAAGATTCATACCATACCCAGAGGCCTCCCGAGGATCCTAGGATGAAGTAGGAATGATCTGCGCATTCTGGTCGTTCTGTTGACAGGACATTGTGTTCTAAGAAAGCTCTTGCGGTAAATAGGTCTAAAACAGACATCGGACTATTGTCCAGTACTGAAAAGAGCTAGGTCTTAGACCTTCAGATTCACCCATCTGGGTCACAGTGACTTCAAGGAAGTTTGACCCAACACGACCATCGCCTTCGTCAAAAGGTGTGGATTGCACAGTTAACCTTAAATAGGTGTGAGCCATGATGACACAATAGGCTCGCAGTGCAAGGAGGTATCATCCCCACACTCATTATCAACCTAACCTGTGGTACTTTAGATTTGTTGAAATAGCTCATAGAATTATTTTTGTTAGATGAAAGTATTTAGATAATACGGATTGTTGGAATTAGATATGTTCCACAGCTCTCCAGCTCTCAGGCACCAGTTATGCACCAGTTAGCTGTGAACGGTTTAATTTTCTTTGAGGTATCATAATCAACTTATCGTGGAAGCTAGTGCATCAACGGCAGATACTGGAAAGTGTCTTATCCCCTCCCCAGAACTTTTATGAGTAAAAGGGCGATAAAACGTTCGTCCAAGTTGAAGCAAGAGTTAGATAAGGCAACGATTCCTGACTGCACTCGCGGTGACATTGCGCTGGGGCTTAGGTGCAAGGTATGTGTTATCTGCGAAGCAATTTGTTAGCGTGACACTCGGGTAATTAGAAGACTAAGTGGCTGGCCAGAAATAGTTTGGGGTCACGCTTGGGGTGATAAATAGAAAAGCGAGATTCCTTGAATTCACAGATACAGATAACGTTGGGATAGATTATGCATTCTACAGAATGACTTAAATGGTACAGACCGTATGTAAAATAGTATCGTATTTTATATGGCTAGACGATTTGCATACAAACTACTTCCAATCATATCTCATACAAATACCGATTTGTATGTACTACGCAGCATTGACTGGGATCCCGTACACGATGAGGCTCCATATAGTATGCTTAAAAAATGGTTACCTCAAAATAGTTTCAAATTTTGCAGTATAGCGAAAAATGTTTTTGAAGGCTAGAAATGCTGTTTAAAAAGTACGTATTAGGCTCCTGAGCCACCTGTAGGCTGGAAGCACGTACCATTAGTAGGAAAATAGAGGCAATCCCTGGACATTTCCGTCAAACTAGAGGACTTATTTTATGACTTCTGACCAAGGTCTTTCTCTGGATAGAAGCCATATAGAGTTGCTTGTGGGCCCTCTATCTGACCATAACGCCTCCTGACGTCACTGATATGTGATGAGGATGGCAATCAACCCAGCGTGTGCAAGCTCTGGCAAGGAGGAGGAGTCCTTAACATACATTCTGTATCGCTGTGAAGCCCTTGGTTGTCACAGGTGGACTATACGAGATTGAAGAGTCCTTGAACCTAAAGACGTAAGATGGGCATAAGTACCCAAGGCCATCCTTCATTAAGAGAACATGAAGTTTTAGCACTAGTTTTGGAATCTACAAATGATTATCGGTTAGATACGAAATAAGGGGTAACTTTAAAATTCTATGGTCGAACTAATTGGCTAAAGACAGATAAGTTTCACTTAGATTGGTTGGTACAGCTTTATGTACTAAACAAGGCCAAGGCGTATAGAAATGTGGTTGCAAAACTAAATCTCGACCGAACAAATTACTATACTACTCAAAAAAATTGTTTTAACTAAGCAAATAAATGCATATCTCTCATATTTACATATACAATACGGCCTAGTTGCAGATGTACTGCATAAACATGGAGAAGTTTTTGTGTTTACAGTTTGTTATAAAAGAACAGTCTGAAACGTAGACATAAATTCATGTTGTGTGTAATTTGCATCTTTAAGACTAAAACAAAACCACTTTGGATTTTGATTATTGGATAAGGAATCTGCCTATATATAATATGTATACAGTATTAGCAACTCATCTGTGAAAACTGTACAGTCGAACAAAAAAAGATCCTGACAAACATTTGAGGTAAGTTTATGTATCTCCCTGCAGCCAGAACATCTAGCCTCAGAAGATGAGTTCTTGTGTGGACATAGGTATAGGCATTCGTTCCTTTAAAAAAATTAATCTTAGTCAAAATTTTGTTGGTTCCACCTCTTTTATTTCTCAATCACAACTGACCATCATTCACCACCTCAGTTGGTCTCTAGGAAACCCGATAAGCTTCCAGGTAACCTCTATGGAGCTGCATTGCAACAGTAATTTTTTAGCTTCGTAGAAGGTTATATACTTCTGAATTTTTTTTTGTTTACCAGATTCAATTTCAATTTCGTCACGTCAACAACAGGAAGAAGGTAAGAAAGAAAACACATCAGCAAGACGAGAACAAATAGTCATGAAAGGAACATGTTTCTTCAGTTTTAACTTGAAGACTATTCATCAACTGGAACGTTATAAAAATCAAAAAACTATTGCATAGACAATATGAGTCCGAAATATTTATTTTGCTACAAAATTTAAACAACATTTGCATTATGGTTTTGTCTACTGGCCAGTGAAGTTCGACGGACGCTTATTACGGCTCCCTGTGTAAATCATATAAAACCAGTTTTCTAGTAAAAAGTATTTACAGTCAGCGAAAATTGTCTTGTTTATGACTGCCGAAAAGTCGTTAGTCATGTAAGCAATTCGAGTGAATTTGAGCGAAAGAAATAAACAGCGCAATATATTTCCGAGTGGTGGATACGAAACGAATTCTGTAAAGATCGCGTTTAGAGTGACTCCTGTGCAGAAGTTGCTACTGTTATCGGATCTCCGACATGATTAATCGTCTAGGTATAAATATTGCCTGACGCGAGGAAAATTGCGCAAAAAGCCGTCTGGCTCTGGCCGAATCGTAAGTCATTTGTTCTAGGGGCGTTCGCTGTCACTGCTGCCGGCGCAGTTGTACTTGAAGTTCAACGGTTCACGGCAGCCATATTGGATGCTCCTTTGTAGATTTGCTGATTTTATTATCTCTAGAAATTTACATAGATTTTGTAAAGCCTACAATATAAACTATATTTCAATAACAGCGCAAAAAATGGCGTCCAGTGACTTGACTCAGCACTTCCCACACATTATTGCTACTAACAAAAAAAAATTAAGTTCCTCTATCACTACACCATCCTCATCAAAAAGATATACAAATAATCTCTTGAAACATCTGAAAACGGAATTTGAGCGGCTTTGAAATGTCCTGTCTTTGTTAATTACTCCTTCGCTACTACCAAGAGTTCCAACAACGATACATTGTCACCATTTCCTTGATGGTAGTAATACGCTAATGCAATTACATCACAATCAAGTTCGTAGCTTCCAAGTTGCACGTCTTTGGATGATAATATATATGTAACAAGTTCGGATAGGTCTAAAAAGCATACGATATCATGATATTCAATCTTTCAGGGCAGTGTAGCGTATTTTATAAATACAACAAATCTTCTATTATTCAAATCACTCCACCATCCCAATTTCATCCCCTTCCAAAAACAAATAAAAAATTATCAATAACGCCTAAAACGCCTAAAAAAGGAGTTAGGAGGGCATTTGATAATTTTTTGTTTATTACCAATGTCTCCGCCGTCAGTGCACGTATTTTCAAAATTATAGCGGCCTTACTTACTACAATCCCATATCACATCGCACATACAGAGGTTACTAACCTTAAGCGGCTCGAAGAACGCCAACAGACAGACAGACAGACAGACAGACAGACCGACGCGACGGAGTTCAGTGACGCCCAAAAAGCGTTTTATCCCAAAATCGAAAATTTTCGCGATCACAATACTTCCCTGTTCCCCATCGGAGTGAGAAGTAAACTGTGAAAATGATGAATAACTTCCAAATCGCTTAAAAATGAAGTATGAGCTGTTTTTGTATTTTTAAGTCTTTGATAATTGCTGCCCCGCCACTGATACGATTTCTAACAACCACACGAGTTTTCCATCCTCATCATGATAGCAAATCTGTGTCAAAAGTCCACGTTATACAATACAGAGCGATCTAAAGCAACGCTAGTATGTTAACATCAGAAATTTACAAGGCCCTTGTTTCCTGTAATAGGCATTGCAATGTTCGGATGGACTTAAAAAAGAGTAGTATGACGCTGAGTCTTTCTTTCATGAGCAAACTTATGGGTTAAGCACCTATTGAAACTTAAATAATTAAAAGTGCATATCCAGATAATGTTTTATCGCAATGCGATGCGGAGTATTTAAGTGGCATAAGAAATTTAAAGACTGTTTTGAATCCGTTGAAGATAAACCTCGCCCAGATCGAGCACAAGCTGCACGAACCGCCACAAAAATTATAAAATTTGAATTGTGAATTGGTTCAAAACGTTCACCGGATCGGCATAAAATGAATTTCTGACAATGCTAATTTGTCTTACTGTTTTATCCAGAACACTGTTCATAAAGATTTAGGCCCGATTTTATCAACACGGGCATTTTAACAAAGGTTTTGACCAATCAGAGCAGCCCATTCAAGAACTTGCATCTGTCAAAGTTCCCTAAAAATTACTGATTTCTCTTGAAATTTACTTCAAAAAGGTGAAAAAAGACATGCTTTGTATATAATCGACCATTGTGAACTCTCTAGTATCTTTTTAATTCCAATTTTCCATCCTAAATGGGTGAAAACTTGCATTTTCCTGTTAATCTCAACCAATCAGATTCCAAAAAACCGACACATTTGGTCACCGAATGAATGTCAATTTAATGATGATGATGACAAGAAATTCAAATTACTGCTTTATCTTGATAAAACAATAATTGACAATCCATAATAATTATAAATACCTCTAATATACCTTTGTATTATAGTGAAAAAGGGTAAAAATAACATTTTATTGCATTTCACAAAGCTATTATAGACACACACGATGCAAGCGTGCATTACTGCCTATCCTGCTTAACAGCAAAGCCTTGCGATCTGGTAAAAGTACAACGTATATCATATCCTTATTTTTCCTAAACTAGAAACCTTTCGTAAAGTAAGAAAGTGAATAAGGTGTTTTATATAAATGTGTTTCTGCGCTACGGTGCCTTTTACGCAGTGTCTATAATCTTTGCATCCTCTCTACTGAATATTTCTATAAGAAGCTCCATTCTATAACAAACATGCATCCAGTCTACAATCAATCTGACTGCAATTGCAATTGGTAATTATACAACAATTATAAGGTAAACAAAAAAATCTAGCATTAGTTTGCAAATCAATCACTTTGTTCTGATTTTCTGCTATGATTTTGATCCATGAATTCTAAAATATTTTTAATGAAAATGTCATCCAGCTTTGACGTTTTGTTTCCAATATTGATAAAATACTATTGGATGATACTTATTAACCTAGCCCGCAATACCCAATAGAAAGCTTTTGCTAAACAACATCCAATAGAAAATCTTTGTCAAATTCTTTGTTAAATATGCATGTTGATAAAATCGGGCCTTAGAGTACCGGTATGTTGTGGCTAAATTGAGTCCAAAAGTGGTTTAAAAGGTTTAAGGTATAATATTAAATAGTATTTTCTTTTATTTGTAATTGACTACGCATGCCACCTCGGCCACCAAGGCTATGCCTTGTATCAGGTATAGGCAAATAAGCTATGATATACGTATATATATATGTATATATATATATACAATTTTTCTACCTTATAAAAACTTATCTGCGACCAGATTGGCTAACTTATCTCCCCCTCTTCTTTGCTTTTTCTTCTTCCTAGACCATAAAAACCTTGATACTAGATTAACGAAGCTGCTGCAGCATAGACACCTATAATTTCCGATACTTTCCCATTATGTTAGCTTCTTTTACTTGTAATTTTGAGGTGACATGACAAACAATATGACATAATTAAAAACCTCCATAATTCTTAGTGGTACCTTTGAAAATTTGTTTTTGTGACTGAGAATAGTCCTGTGAGTAGTTCAAGTGCAAACACGTTATACGGTTGATACTGCTTGTTCCAAAACTGAAAAATTCCCCTTGACAAAACCAATCGCTCGTTTATTGCCGATCATTATCCGTAGAGGAAATGATCGCAATTACCTTCGTACTGGCATACAGGCGGCAAATACGCGTGCACGTGCTTACACACGTAATTGTTAAAAAGCCGGCTCGTGCCAAGAGCGTACGAGCTACACTGTTTAAAGGTGTACGTAGAAGAATAATCCCTACATCATCTGTTTGGGAAAAGACTGTTATATTTCAAAAAATGTATATTTTCATATTTTATGAAACTGATACTGCAATTATTTTAAATCAACAATTAGTAAAAGGTTTAAGTATGAATTAATGAGTATAGTGACACAATGTCTCTACATGCTCAGAATTTGAGTATTTTGTGTCTTCGGAATGAGTCTATAACTGTATTTTTTATAATTTTTTTTTGAGTTTTGACAGTCTTCATCATATTTTATTATTCTGCTGAACTATACTATTTCAGAATACGACACTTTTGCACCAAAAAACTGCCACGTTTATTTTATTTTGTGATGGTCTTTTCGCAAAAAACCCATGCCTTTCTGCTCGGCGGGTATCTATGGTTGTAATATAACTGACATACTGCTATCTTGCTTTAACGCTGCGTCACGAAATGAAGATATGACGCTTTTACATGGCGCCATCTATGGGTAAAGAAGCGAGGTAGGCTTGTATTATACTTTCACATAAGGAAATGTTCCAAGATGGTTAAACCGAAAACCCCAAAAAGTGAAAATTTTGAGATATGTCAGTCTTTTTCCAAACAGACGACATACACCTTATATTTTGTCTAGTAATTACGGTTTATTTGGGTACTGCCAGGCTATGGTAGTGAAACATCAGAATTACATATTCGAACGTTTCGAGACTTGAGGTGCTACACAAGCATACATTCTGCATTCGTTAGTAGTTGAGGCTCTAGGGTATAGCGCGCGAAACTGAGATTCCAAGAAAAGACGTATTCCCGTGTCAGCGTGGAGGCGTGGCCGCCTGTTCTCTTTCTCCAGTATGTGTGTCTAAGATGAGGGGAGATAAGTCCAAAAATCCAAAAGTAAGGTTAAAAGGTCCAAGTGTAAGGTCCAGAACTCACTATAAAAATAAATTTCGCATTTCCAAGCTCCTGACGTTACCTTTAGACTTAGAGTAATGATTCAAAAAACAAATTGAAGAAAAGAGCTTGCGCTTTGTCACCTATTTGGCCTTTTTTTGATATCGTGTTTAGTTCTTAAATTACAGACATCTGAAGAATGTAGGATTTCGGATTGCGAGTTTTTTTGCACACTAAAAAACTTTTTTGAGAAAATCGCAAATAGTTGTCATTCATTGGAATCTTAACTATCATCTTCTGAAGTACTGTGTATATAGTTTGAAAAACAAGTGAGTTTTGTTCGAAATGGGAATCCGTGTTTTAACATGGCAAATACATACGTATAGCTATGTATACCCAGGCGCCTTAAGGCAATGACGCGTAATTGTGTCGAGAAAGAAACCGGATCAAGCTTGGTATTTGAGTTTTAGAGGCAGTATGGAAACTTTTGTCATTGTAGCATAACCCCAAAATTAGAGGGAGCTGAATGAAAATGCCGTAATATTTAAGTACACTTACCAACTAAAGTTCTAAAAAATAGTCATCCGAAATCGACGGGCAGTTCATGTGTACTGATTTTTTTAAAATTTAAGAAAAAGAATCGAGATGAAGCCGGTCGGAACTTGGTAGAAACTTGCTGATTTGTTTTGTAGATGACACAAAAAATACTGTCATCCGTTTCTGCTGGGCACTTTATGAGAAATTTGAGCTTGAAGTTCGATTTTTCACATTATTTTCATTAAAAATCGTTAGAAAATGGTTAACATGGACGGATTACGGTTTTTATACATGCCCGGGTGCCCCTTGGAGGTCTATCTATGACATGTATCAATGTCATCCGTTTTTATTGTTTGCTTAACCCATTTTTTCAACCCCTGTTGAGAGTGACGTTACTGAACGCCTTCCTTATCTTTTAGAACCGCTTCTAACCTGATTTCTACATGTAATAACACACGAAAATGGGTAATATAGAATTTTAAGTATCTGGATGGAAATGCAAAACCAGTGCTCTATCAGCGTTGATTGTTGCATTGATAGGACAGCCGTTGGAACAAATTAGTAGTAGCTTAAGTGTCTCTGAACTCGTATATTTTTTCTAAAAAATATTCTTGTAACAAAAAAAATGAAAACTGAGTGGTACTTTTGAAAGTACTATAGAGTCTATCATACCATACTTTCAATACACCTTTTGTACTTACTCTTGAAGCTCATCTCCAACTTTTTTTGCAAATAGCACCCAATAGCTTTTCCTACACAAATATGCCCCTATTTTTTTCAAAATCTCTTCGTAAAATTATAAGCGTAAGATAAAGAAGTAAGGATTTGTTTGGGGAGTAAAACTTTTGAAACAAAGACAGATATAAAAGAAAACTGGGCCTTTAATAGGCATTAAGTGGCCTCCATGCTTTAGAAACAACCCCAACTCCCACAACTCATCCCATTTTTTTCAAATAGAGCCCTATAGCTTTTCCTACATTAATAAACTCACTATGTTATTTAAAATCTTGCACTGCATTTGATTATATACGCAAACCAATTTCGTACCAATCGTAAAGTAATAAACATACGATAAATAAAATGACTATTTGTTGAGGCCTAATATTTTCGTAATAAATAAGGATAAAAGAGATTTTTTCCGGAAAGCATGATGTGATAGGTCATTCAGTATACTTCAAAACATACATATTATAAAATATTTGAAATCAAAATTACATAATCATAAAAATTACTAAGTTATTCATAGTTTGAGCTCTGTGGTACTAATTTAATAAAAGAAAAAGCATCACCGGCCTGTGGATATCATCATATACATGATTTCTGTCTCCGTTTTTATCCCTACTGGTATTAAGCAGCTATAAGGGAACACGTGGTTGGCAGTACTAAGGCAGATACGTTTTTGACGTTATATGAAGATCCTCCAAGAAAATACATATATGCTACCTTCTCTGGTATTTTCAGTACCTTATACTTTAATCCTACGTCTTACCTCGTTATCTTATATTTATTGCAAAACTTCAATGTAGGGTTTAACAGTGAATCTCCATACAACTTCTACATGCCAGGGACATGGTTGGTGGTAGTATTATTCTGCTCCTTTCCTTGCCTCCGCCATTGATCAGAGCAGGTTGATAGAAACCGAGTATTTGAAGAAAGTAATTACATTCTGCTATTTTGCAAAGCACTTGCAACTACACGTAGACAAAAAACTGAAAGCAGGCTAGAGCTTGCTTTGGGCCCGTAAACGATTGTTCAATATGCTTTTTCGGAATAAATGATACCAAAAATCGAATTACTCACTCTCGAACCGTTCTGATGAAAAGGTAAATATCGAACATATACCATTGTTACAGTTACAACTGCGATAACCCGTTTTGTGTAATTTTCAGTTGTCTGTCGCTTAAAACTTTTTGACAATGACTAAAAGCCCTGATCCTCTGAGGCTGTACTTTTTGTGAAAAAAGCTCATAGTAGTTTTTGAATAAAGATGTTTACACACGTCCAAATTGGTATAAATTGAACAAAGCGAACAATAGTACATAAACACAAAGGAGATGTCAGAAATTTTACATAAAAAGCAAATATATAGAATGAATAAAACGAACAACCTTACTTAATCAGAAACAGATAGATTTAAAATAAGGTATCTTCAAATTTATCTGAAAGGTATACATAAAAATAATGACATGGTTGACAGCAGACAATTTTTGATAGTACGTGTGAATAGGGTACTTGCAGAAAAAAATATTATGTCGCTGACGCGTTCCTTAGGACCTAGTAAACATGACAAAATCACTTGTTCGGTTTTTTGGAATCGGCTGTAAGAGATATTCTAAAAATTATTTCAAATGCCGGAAAATGCCGCGCAAACAACCTCTGACGTCAGTGATATCGTATGGTGATGGGATGTAATGTATTGATATTCGATATCAATAGTCAGTGTTAACCTAATATTTTGACATTGATCATTATAACCACAAAACACAGTCATAAGTCGTAAGATTATAACCATGAAAATTTCTCTCAAACTCAAACACGTGCACAACGTATACACAACAAAAGTACAAAAGTCAAAAGAATAAAAGTTAGGTTAGAATACTAATTCACTTTGTAGGGATGGGCTTGAATTAGATTCTATCTTTGAATTCATTCATAATGGGATGCGCCGAAATAAAATGATGGCTTCAATTAGTTGCGAATCTCGGTCACAAACAGGATGAACTGTGATACCTATGAGATATAAAAATGCTAGTGGGTTATTGCCTGTTTCAAATATGTTTAAGTATCAATAAATTGAGTCGCATTGTTAAAGAATTCAGATCATCTCTAGTCGAATGCGCAGTTGGCAAACCACAAATAAAATTTGGTTGCATTCGAACAGCTGATATGATTTCGTTTTACATTTTGCATCTCGCAGCATTACTCAATGAGGAACTACGGCTGTAGTAGGATAAAAGAGGTCTCATTTCATTTGGGAATACGTATACCCATATAACAAAACACGCTCGTAAAATAAGTTATTGACATATGGCTAACGTAAGTATTTAAAAAGAAATTTGGCAACATCAGAAATAGTTTGCAGTTGAATCTCACTGACCTGCGCTGTAGCAGTATCGATTGTCGACATCGATAAGGTACCTGTGACGTCAGCCCTTGTTTATTTTATTTTGCAAATATCTTGTTTTGGCCGTCATTAAAATCATGTTTTTTGTTTCCTACTGCTTCTTGATATGGTTTTCTTTACGCTACGTATATTCTCGAGGCGATTTCACGACCTCTGCGAGTACCCTATTGTGTAGCATTTAGAGCTTTCACAATATTTGTCAAAATGCTATAAAGCTTTATACGGTGGTAGTTAATTCTATTTTTAGGTCTTTTCAGTCTTAGGTAGCTCCCATGAAAATTACTTCTGTGCCTGTGTTGTGTGAATGATCAACGAAATGTTTGATAAACATATGAATGTCACCTATCTCTATAACATAGCAAAGCACTCCAAAATATGGGTGGTGTAAGCATATTGAGACCTATAAAAGCATCTCTGCAACAAGTATCATAAGAAAGATAAGATAGTATTTTAATACAACGTCTCTGTAACGAAAATAGTGTTTTTACATTATAAGAGTGGCCAAAATTGATAAACCAGTATTGTAAGTGAGAGTGGCAATGCACATAACATACCGCTTTTAATGTTGATTTATTCACTACGTTAAAGTCAAGTCAGTTCTATCTTTCTATTCAATTCATTTGATGTCAATGGTTCTAAGATAAATCGAAAGATAACACACAAACGATAATAATCAGTAAAGTAACCAACCGTCATCAGTTGATGAACACTGCGCACTTGCGTGACTGTTGCTATGGCCTTTTGTGAAGAGGGAGAGAGAGAGAAGGCTATGGGTTTGTGAAACAGCGCGATAGTTTCCTGTAGGGTTTCTTAATCTCCGAGACAGATCTATTACTTTTAAAATACATTTCTTCAACGTTTGAATACAAAAAACTAATCCGCGATAAGGGCTCATTCTGATTTTTAATCGTTAATAGCTTTCTGTAATTATCGATCAAAATTTTTGAATTTTTAAGGGTAGATACCTATGCAATTATACTTATCAAAACAGAACCAAATAAATTTCATCAACCAACAACTATCGTAAGTGAAGGTCATTGAAAGAGTTCTTATATGTAGAATGAATGCACCTAACAGGTGTCCTTTTATTTTTCTGTCCAAAAATCTACGTTTCTAAAATTCAGTCTCCGACCCCGTCCAGTACTCGACGCATCTCGAGACCTCCCAATGACCCTAAAAATTGCCACTCCTGTTTGACTCAAGAGCAAAGAGCTACAAGAAGGCAATATCAATATGCAGGAGGGCAACCCCAGTAACGGTACTCGAGAGTGCAGTATACACTAATTGCTTAAAGATGATCGGAGGGTGTTCCCCTTAACACTCGTTCTTAGCAGCCATTACACAGTCGCAGCCAACTTTGTGACCCATTTTAAATTATAAAAGTTCCGCTGTTCAACTCTAAATCATGTGTAACTGCCTCACAATGGCGCAATTATAACTGCATTATTAGAATGGCCAAGATTAGCTAAAACATTCATCAAGTAGATTGCTTTATAATTCCGGGGAGGACAGTGTAGCGAAAAAATTCGGCGAATGGTGGTGAACCGGAAGAGCGTTTCTTGCGGTAGCAGTAATTTTCGTTTGCGTGACCAACCAGCCAGACAAGTCCTGTTTTTTAGGATATTCATAATTTTTGTTGGATTTGATTACGCTGCCCTTTATTCTGATTGGCTATCAGTCTAGCCCACAGCGACCTAATCATCTTTAGTAGTAGTAATTTACAACAAGCTTTTTACCTCTCATACTTCAGTAAGACTCCATAGATTCAAATCGGCATTTCATATAGCATTTCCTGCCATATTACTAAATATACAGGGTTTTCATTTGAAAACTTCCCACCCTGGATTTCTTGAAAACCACCGACTAAAAGAAAAAAATTGCTGTGACACGTCAAAAGATTTGACAAGGACAACTTTTTAACCAAAAACTACTCCATCACCTTATACCCTCTCCCCCAGGATCATCCCCTTGAAAATTTTAAATGACAAGGGGCATCGAGTAATACCTTGCTTGAAGGGTATGCCGAAGTACTTTATTTTGAAGTTTGATTTTTTAAATTCGTCGACTCATTTTCGAGAACATTAGAATCTTTATGTATCTTAACTTTTTCAAATAGAATACAAAAACACGTTAAAATATCACTTTTTCTTGCAATAAGTGTGCAATAAGTGTTCAAATCCTGCTATTATTGGCCAAATAATGATATAGGTGATTTTCAAATTCCTAACGGGCAGTCGAAAAAACATGTAGGGTAAAGCATATACGAAGATCATCCAAACTGCCCGTCAGGAATTTTAAAATTGCCTATATCATAATATAGCCAATAATTGGCAACATTTTAACACTTATCGCAATTAAAAGTTATGTATATTTTCGTAGTTTTTTGTATTCTATTCGAACAAGTTAGGATACATAAATATTACAATTTTCTCGAAAACGAGTCAACCGATTTTACGAAAGCAAACGTCAAAATAAAGGACTCAAAGGAAACGATCCTGGGGGCAGTGGGTATAAGGGGCAGAAGTAGTTTTTGGATAAAAAGTTGCCCCCTTGACATATCTTTTCATGTTTTTTTTTTCATCAGCGGTTTTCTATAAGTCCAGGGTAGGAAGTTTTCAAATGAAGCGTACAGTAGCCCAAGAGGTGCAATGGGGTTTTATCCGTAGCAGTAGTAATTTCCTATAAAGGCATACTTAGCACTGCTTGTAGCTCTGATCCTCTATTAAGTTTCCATAGCTTCGACATAGCGGTTCATCTAGCCTCCTCTACCATGTCACTAATTATTTATTACATACAAGGTGATAGGTAATCTGATGCATTAATTTGGGTAGGTAGGTACTACTAGGACTATTTAAAATAGTTGCATTTTCGGCGTCCACTTGAAGCATTATCCGACAAAAACCATTCTTCTGACAGGGTCGCCTGCAAGATGTGTACTGGCGGATACAGATCAGTGGTGTATTCAGTGAGCCACACCTTCAACTGCGAATTACCGTATTATCCTGTATAGCCTACATTAGTACTACAAGTACTACAAGAGTTGCGCGGGGCTTTCTGGCTTCCTCATTTTCTAAGCAGTATTCTTGTAATAGTCCTATTATGGCTCTTATAGCTTTTTTGTTGTACTTTTCGTAAAAGCTAACACTTAGTTGTTCTACCTCTGGATTTATTCCAGCTCTTTTCATTCATGCAGTGCCCAGTTTAGTTCCATTACCTGGGCTCTGGATCATCTAGGCCTTTAGAGGGCCTTTTCCAAGTGAGCTTTCTACCTCTCCCTTTCCCTTGTCCCCACTTGCGCCGATTCCCAAACAAGACAAATACTACAGGTTTAAAGTACCCATCAGTGTCAGTCAAATTAGATGAGTATCACGATAGTGTCTTCTAATAGAAATGCTTAATGGAAGCATGAGCTATTTCTTTGCTTGAAAATATACCAGACAGCTAAAAATTATGTCCTGAGTATTATTAGTCATATTCATGTACTCATAGGCATAAAACCACAAAATGAACGTATGTTGATTCAGCAATATGCACAGTCTCTAAAGACCTCTTATAGAGGAATATTTGAGCCTTGCTAATCCTTCCACGTCGAGATCTATCAACGGAAAAACAGAAAACCCCATCGAAACTATCATTGAGTGGTTAACTGAAACTAGAAATGAGAGTGGTAGTTTATAGGGTTTCTCACAATTAGCTTGATCGAAATAACAACAGCTGCTACTGCTTCGTGGTGCTTAGGTTAGATTATCATTAGGTTAGTATGTAGTACATCATCGACATATTGTAGTGCTTTGAAGCATGACCTGAAGCTTTTTGGACAATCTAGCAAGTCGAACTTGTAAATACCAGACCTCGTGAAGACATCAGCTCTTTGGATAGGAATGTTTGGGCGCCTATACGTCAACCGTTAAAACTTACAAAGATCAATACATATAGACTTATAGAGACTTTCAGCCTTAGACCTATACTTTCTATATAGTAATTCGTGTATCTGCCTGGCTAGCCATTATCTGACTGGCCAAAATGCTCATTAGGCGAGTCACCTACCCTATTTGTTGGATGATAAGTTAAAATGTTAATTTTCAAATAGACTAACATACGTAAAAAGTTCTCCTGGCTTCGGAACCTATGCCAGTAGTTTAAAATAAGGGAGGCCGTGCAGATCATTTGTTTAGCTCAAGGCAAGGTTAATATCAAAGAATGTTCGCCAACTTCCGCCGCGGAGACGGTACTAAAAGGAGAACATGCATATCAGCTCAAGGCTTAAAGGCTAATGTATTGTTCTTTGAGTCACGTATTCTTATAAATCATTTAACTCAGTTTATAGTTGACCCATAGGAACCGTTCGTCTCTATTTCAGACAGCCTCGTGTAGCGTTAATTAAATAGCTCTATCTGGGATGTGGTGCCGAATGAAATATTCATTGGACGACGTGCTATGCCGTCCCAGTCCCCATTGACTCTTTTTCAAAGACGGATAGTTAAGCGGCAAGGCAGTTGTAGTGCGAAACATAGGCACTCGGCTGTACAATTATGAAGGAGGTGTCAGATTTATCAGCGCTCTGGGTAAAATGACCCTTAGGTGGTAGAATTTGTCCTAGATCAGGTTGTCTGCCACCAGGGTCGTGCGTTAGTGCTTTTTGACAGCTGAATTCAGTCAGAAAGTTTTAGTTTAGGCAATGACGCGTAATTTTAGTGTCGAGAAAGAAACCGGATGACGGTATTTGAGTTTTAGAGGTAGTTTGGCAACTTTTTTCTCATTGCATCATAACCTCAAAATTGGAGGGATCTGATATAGAAAGGATGTTGAAACGTGGTAAAGATCGTTCAGTAACCGTTAAAGAGTGCGGCAGCATTTCGGTACACCTACCAACTAATGTTCCAAAATGATCATCCGAAATCTACGGGCGTAGGAGGTTCGCGCGTGCGGGTTTCAAATGAAAAAAAAAATAATCGCGACGAAAGCGGTCGGAACTTGATGAGAAATTCTTAGTTTTTTTTCCGTAGAGGACAGAAAAAATACTGACGTCCTTTTTTTTCCTGTGCAGTTTATGAGAAATTTGAGCTTAAGGGGCCTGGGTAGACACCTTTATACGTATGTATTTGCCATGTAAAACACGGACTCACAATTTCCCGCACAACTCACTTTATTTTCAAACTATATATTTAATGTTTCAGAAGGCGATAGTTAAGACCTTAATGAATGACAATTATTTTCGATTTTCTCAAAAACGTTTTTTAATGTGCAAAAAAACTCGCAATGCAAAATCATACATTCTATGAATGCCTGTAATTTAACAACCAAACACGATATCAAACTAATGCTAAATAGCTGCACAAGCGTAAGCTTTCTTCTTCGATTTGCTTTTTGAATCATTACTGTTAGATTAAAGGTAACGTCAGGAGATTGCAAAAACGAAATTCATTTTTATAGTGACCTTTAGACCTTACCTTTGGACCTTTTGACCTTACCTTTGGATTTTAGGACTGATCTCCCCTCATTTTAGACACACACACTGGAGAA
Source organism: Callosobruchus maculatus (assembly GCA_951848785.1). Taxonomy (NCBI): domain Eukaryota; kingdom Metazoa; phylum Arthropoda; class Insecta; order Coleoptera; family Chrysomelidae; genus Callosobruchus; species Callosobruchus maculatus. Next base: position 19,969,639 of record CATOUR010000014.1, on the reverse strand, counting down.
AGGGAACAGGCGGCCACGCCTCCTCGCTAACACGGAAATAAGTCTTATCTTGGATTCCCAATTTCGCGCGTTATACCCCGGAGCCCTAGACCCTTAAAGTTCGTTTGTTCACGTCATCTTCATTAAAGATCATTAAAGAATTATTAATATTGTCTAAAACGAATGACGTTTTTTATACATGTTCTTTGGAGGTCCAACTATGATACGTATCAGTGCCATCCATTTTATGTTTAACCTCATTATTCAGCCCCTATAGGGGACAACATTATTGAACGCCTCCTGTATCATTACAGAACCGCTTCTAATGTTGCTTTTACGCTTAATATCACACAAAAATGGGTAAGTTAGAGTAGAGTTATCAGTTTGCATGTACTGGTAGATATTTGAGGCCAATTGCAATAATCAGATTTATGTGCAGTCCTTTATTTATGAGGTTAATATTCTGTTTCGAAATACGTTACTCTATTGCTATCATTCGTATTCTGTATGCAAACTGACAATTCTACTCTAACTTACCTATTTTTGTGTTATGTTAAGCGTTAAAGCGAGGTTTGAAGCAGTCCCGAAAGGATACGAAAAGCGTTCAGTTGTCAACCCCTATAGTGGTTAAAAAATCGGGTTAAATATGATAAAAATGGATGGCATTGGTTCACGTCATAGTTGGACCATCCAGGCACACGTATAAAAAACATCGTCTGTTTCAAACGATACGAAAATGACATGAAAAATCAAAAATAAGCTCAAATTTCTCATAAACTGCCCAGCAGAAACGAATGACAGTATTTTTTGTGTTATCTCCAAAAGAACCAAAGAATTCTCCATCAAGTTCCAACCGGTTTCTTCTTGTCTCTTTTTTTTTCATTTAAAAAATATCAGTACGCGCCCGTAAATTTCGGATGACGATTTTTTTGCGATATTAGCTGGTAGTTGTACTAAAATGCTACCGCATTTTCATTCGATTACGTAATGCTTTTTTTCACGTTTCAACATCCCCCTCTAGCTCTAGAACTCAAATACCAAGCGTCATCCGGTTTATTCCTCGACACTGAAATTACGCGTCAGTGCTCTGAATATTTTCTTTAATCTCCGTAATGCCCACTTTGAATCAAAAGCTACTCTTCCTGTAACTGTAAAAGAAACTAAAACATGTGGAGATTTATGTTAGACCTACGTACGAGCCCATGTTTGGCAATAGCTGTAGAGCCAGCTTGTAGGTTAATGCAACGGTTAGGGGTCATAACATCCATAACAAAAACACGTTTATCATAGTACCAAACATAATTCCAAGTTTCTCTTTTTATGTATCCAATGCTACAACCACAAAATTATGCTCTATTTTGCACTAGAACTGACAAAAAAAAACTGAAACTCGAACCTGCACAGATGAATCATATATTCCTGTCAAGCGTAAGATAGCCTGTGCCGCCAAAAGGACAGAAGGATTCCTCATCTTCATGCAAATCACGTAAATTTCAGATTTCAAGATTACAAGCGGATTTCTAAGGAATTCAGGTCGATTTTAGATTACTGTAGTAGGGATAAATACAATTTCATATGATTGCATATGCCTTCAGATGTAATTGCAAGCACTGACAATAGGTCCACTTGATTGCAGGATTTCAATGTGATTTCATCTGGTTGCAATGGACCTTTACACTGATTTCAGACCGCAGTTTGCGTATCATCTTTAATAATAATAATAATAATGTTTATTTAGCCACAAAGAAAAAATTGTACATAGATATAAAAGAATGACTAACGCGTGAAAAGCATTTGGGCAATAAACATCAAATTAACCCCATAGGAGTGCTCAAGCACTGTGCATGGGGTATAAATATTAAAAACAATAAAGTTGATACAAAAACGTTAAAAATATCATATAAAAAAATAGCAAACAAGACGAAATGAACACAAATATACGAACTTTACAAAGAGTTAATTCGAATACATTATAATTATTTGCACAAAAATAAATTACTAAAATAGTCACTAGTTTGTTGCTTTATGAAAGACTTTAGTCTTTTCTTGAATAGAGGTAGGGTGTTTATTTGTTGAATATCTGCAGGAATACTATTATAAAGTTTAATACCTAAGAAATTTAGACTTCTTTGTCCCACTGAGGTTTGTTTGAATTCCAACACGAAGTTGGTATTTGCCTGCCTTGTATTATAGATGTGAGATGAACGTCTTAATAAATTTTTATTTCTATATATGTATACACCAGATTTTAGAAAGTATAATTGTCTTAAATTAAGTAAGTTTATTTCTTGATATAAATCTGTTGTTGGGTACATCATAGGCTTTTTTAGAATTAGCTTGAAAAATCGCTTTTGATGTAGTTGCAATTGGTCTAAATGGGTTCTGTAAGTGCTTCCCCAAGCCACAATTCCGTAGAACAGATGAGGTTTTAAGGTGAACAAAACAGTTTTAGTCACAAACTTTGCTTACACATAAAAAACATGTTTTTTCCAATCCTACTCCTAGATACATTTCAAGTGTCAGCTGAATGGCATTTCGGCAAAATCTACCTCTTCCGCACGATCAATCAACCATTCCAATCTTACCCCATCACCATACTGACACGAAACAAGAAACAGGAACTGTTGGCAATTAGCCGAAGTTTACCAGATATGAGAACAGCTTGTAGTATGCATGACCCACAATTAATAAATTGAGTTCATGGTCTATAAATAGCCGAGGCAGGATGCGTGAGGTGCGTGATACCGTCCACCAATTGACGTGCCTGTTACGGGACTAGTTGCCCTCAAATATTTATGTAACCCTTTTAATGTCGAAGCGCACCCTTGGCCCAACGTCGCTCTTTGCCGACGATCCGTCAATGTTTCGAAGTTTGTTAATTAACCTAAGAGGATTTACCTGGGCGCCACCGCCTGTACGCTGATTATTCACGACATTGGCGGCGAACATGAATGTGACTGTCAGCGGAATGGTCTTTTGACATGTCATTGATATTTTCTCCACTTGGAAATGATGGCGAAGTTGCTATACGCAATGCCCCAATATCACTTGGTCATAGTAGCGAGCCTTGAGTACATTAACGTCAAATCTTTGCTCTTGGCGCCTGGCGACAGTTTTGGGCGACTTTCATTTCAAATTTTGATAAGAAAAAGAAGAAACTTAAATTTAATTAGGTACGACATCAAGCTGTTTTCATCTTTATTCTATCTATATTTATGGAATAGCTGAAACAATGCTGCAAAAATGTAATGCAAGTATATATAAAACAGGGATAATAATAGTCTAGATCTAATGTAACTGCCGATACAGGCAGTGTGGTTAGAACTAGTAGATGACTATCCATGTATAGGTGTCAATGAACAATACTTTGTTCATTTATTATACATTACAGAAATTGAAAAAATAACAAGATAAATAATTTTTTTATTTTCCGCATCATTGTATGACTTGCAAAAGCAAGAGCTACCAAGTAAACTGTTAAGTGATAGTAAGCCCGTAAATGTTACAAGACACAAAAGCTGTGCGGTACCACCTTGTTTTGAATTTGAACCCTAGATTCTAACGTCTAACCGCGAACCTAAACCCACGATAGCATAGAGCATAATAGATGACTTTAACCGTCTAGTTTCAGAGAAAGATTAATATTTTTTGTTCAAAACCTTAGTTCAAAACAAAGTAGCAAGTCGCTATAGGTGTTTTGGTTTTTTTTGTCTTGAAAGTTATTTAATTCAGATTTCCCTCATTAAATTAGCTAATTTTATTTGGAAACTATTGTTGGCGACAAATATGAGCGATATGATTATTATAATTGGCGATTTTTGGCGATATTTTTCGTTCTGTTTGGCGACATGATTGTCCATGGACCTGGCAACCCTAATTGTATATTTAGATTCCTTGGAGAATTGTAGTGTGACTGTATGTATCATAATTTTATGAGACTTTAGTATCAGAAAACAAATGAGAATAGCAATGATTCTGAAAGTTAGAGGGCTGTAACTTTGCGGCACGACTAAACATGAAATGCGTCATCTTAATTTGTATCTTAAAATTTGAATTATATTTGTATTTGGAAAAATCAGTAGATTAGTTAAGGAAATTACAGGTAGCTTAATTTTTTTAAATGAGAATGCCTATTTTTTCATAGATTCAATTGTGAAGTTTGGTAGCCTTTCTAATGACACAGGACTCTCACTATCAATCTTTTTTATTTTTCGTTTTATTTCAAATTTTCAGTCCAATTCGTGTTTAGCAGGCCATAAAAAATAAACATAAGTTCTTTCAAATGGAAAAAGCCAACTAACTTAGCAAAAAGATGCAAACGGACTAGAGTAACGAGACAGGATTATAAAAATTCCTTATTATACATCAGCGCTAGCCGGAGGCAACAGTGGTAAGATATCTGATGTAAATTACAAGCTGGAGCATAACAGAAGTGTCTTTTTTTCACAGCCTATACTAGCTATTGACATCTACTAAAGCTTGACAACTTTCAGAAACGATTGAAAGTTTTGAAATGAAAGGAAAACTACCAGCGATGACTAATTTTTAGCGAATTCGCTAGGCACCAATCTTCTAATTCTGACTGTTGAGCATTGGTATGCTGGCTTAGTTCGTCAATAGTCTTAAGTTGGTTTAATTTTGTGGTATAGTCATCAAACAGTAGAAACTTGTAATCTGTATCGTGGTTATGTATGTAAGTCGCTTATATAAAACAGAAATAGATTTGGGCCGAATATAGAGCCTTGAGGCACACCATACGTTATATAACCCTTATTGTAAGTGGATCCGTTGATTTCTACATATTGATAACGATCACTGAAGTAGCTTTGCATAAATTCTACATTATGTTCATCAAAGCCATAGGTAACCAGTTTGTGTAGAAGGTTATCGTGTGACAAGCAATCAAGCGCCTTAGTTAAATCGTAGAAAAAAGTATGTGTGAATGTACCTTCTTCAACGCCCCTAATAACACAATGGGCTCGTTCATCTTTCTTTTTTTATTTGTGCATCTGAAAGAATACATATTTTTTAGTCACCGTGCCAAAAATTAGACCTCTGTGAAGTTTCTAAGTCGCTCAAAAAAAATTATAAACATGAATGCCGGGCGCATTTTCGATGCGCTGTCGTGACGTCATCAGATACGTTGACCGCGGCTCTGCGCACATTTTAGAACACAAAAACTACCACCAGCTTAGACAAGGAAAGAGACATCGAACGTAACTACGCGACGAGTCGTGATGATCACAAAACATATAATTATACGGAGTGATGATCTGAAATCACATGCGAACATATCTGCTTACGTCACAGTTAGGCAATGCCTTGAATGCAGGATAGTCTGTATTCAAACCTTACGCTAAGCTATTTCACTTCGGTGACTTCCTAAATACTGACGGCTGATGGATCTGCACCTGTATTTATACCTGTTAACAGTGACGTGTCCTAACCAGGTAGCGTTGGTAGCCCCGCCCCCTCGCGATATGGTAGTGCCTTCAGGTCATTTAGGATGGGTACCCATGTCCGAATATTGGGAGTGTTAAATGAGTGTTGCACAGAAAAGAGTCTGTTTGTTGTCATACTTGCAGGTTTCTATACCTGATGCTTTTAAACGGGTCACATAAACAGTGCTCGAATAATCAAATTGAACGCTCAGGTACCGGCTTTGGTAGATAGATGTTGCTACTACTAGTACGAGATTTGTCAGCTGGGCACTACCATGCAACTTCATTTATTCGTCTGAGACCTAAATCACACTGACGAGCTTTAATAAAAGCGAAACAATGTCGTTTGTGAATGGTTTCAGATGAATGAATGAATTTGCTACTCTTTACCGGCAAGTTATTAAATTTCAGTAGATATGTGGAACTATTCCGTGATATAAATGCATTATAAAGAAGTCTTTGTTTGAATATCTGGGCAAAGTTTTTTTATTCCATAAGAGAGTTTTTATTTTAAGATGTTTTTAATGTGTTAATTAGTGTCTTGTTTTTTGACTAGTCTGATAGGTCTCTACATTTGCTGTAACTAGAAGATAAATAAAAATATTCTGTTCTATATTCTATTCCTCGTTTTGTTCGGATACATCCCCGTAACACGCTGTGACAGAGCCGTGACCATTTCAGCAACTGTTCCCCGTTCGGTTCATAAAAATGGGGGATCGATGACGGCGCGCCTGCACCTGATCGGGTCGGCGGGAGTCGCGTCGCCATCATCGGCAATTCCTGTCTTCTTCGGAGGTGTGTCGCGCCTTGATCGGCTCGTTCGGCCTTCTGCTCGAACCGCGCCCGCGCCCGCACGCCCGCGCCCCATCCACGATAACTAGACATCCTGCATTATTCAATATGCACTCTGCAATCTGTTATGCCGCCCAAGGCATACAAACTAATATTTGCCGAAAGCTCGCCGAACGGTGCCGCCGGAGCCACCGGTGATGAAAATCATCGGGAAAATCTTGAAGGCAATGCTTGAACAGCCCAGTTGTCAAAGGTTAAAGCTTCACAAAAATCTGATCTCAGCTAGCTCACCAAAACCTTTAGTTACTTCAGTGTACTTTTTTTACTTTTATCCGTCTAACTTAATATTATCTAAAGTAACCAGTCTAACTACTTCTTATTTTCTTTTAAATGATCCCTTTTGTCAAACTTAAAATAATGAAATTAAAAATCCTTGGTTTCTATTTTCTCTACTATCCGTTACCAGCTGCTTTGCTGAGTAGCGCGCCTTCTCTAGTCCTTTCCACTCATATCTTGCATATCCTTCTGTATCTGTCACTATTTCTTCAGTCGTCTAGCTCAATATTATTTGAAGTAACCTCACCTAACTACTTCTCATTTTTTTTAATTGATCCATTTGTCAAACTTAAAATATGTGTGCATAAGCGCTGCAGGCTTTGAAACCCCTTCGCTTCTATCTTCTCTACTCTACGCCTCTTCTAGTCCCTTCTTCCACTCATCATTTGTATTCTTCTTCTTTCGGTGCCATATCAGGTCCCCCTAACGTTGGCAATTACAATGGCGAGTTGTTCACGGCTTTCGGCTATTCTGAATAGCTGTTCTGCACTGCTTATTCCTGTCCAGTCTCTAATATTCTTGAGCCATGACATCTGTTTCCTTCCAATTACTCTTCGTCCCCCGATTTTTCCCTTCATTATAAGTTGAAGGATTTTGTATCGGTCACCTCTAAGAACATGTCCCAGATATGATATCTTTCTTATCTTGATCGTTTCGAGCAGCTCACGGACTGCGTTGGCTCTATTCAATACTGCTTCGTTGGTCTGCATAGCTGTCCACGGTATACGGAGCATTCTTCTATGTAACCACAATTTGAATGCTTCTAGGCGGTTGATTGTAGCGGCTTTTAAAGTCCAGGTCTCAGCCCCATATAACAATATAGACCAAATATAACATTTTATCATTCTTTGCGGCAATTTCAGATTTAGGTTGTCATTAGAGAAGAATGATCTCATTTCTAAGAAAGTCGTACGGGCTGCTTCAATGCGGCACTTAATCTCCTTATCTGGATCTAAATGTTCTTTGATGTGGCATCCAAGATACTTAAAATGGGCGACTCTTTCAATGTTCTGCTGTTCTATTTGTAGGGATGCACCGGCGTGTGGTTGACGGCTGAATATCATAGATTTTGTTTTAGTGACATTTATCTTTAGTCCCATATCCCTACCAGCCGTATTCAACAACTGTATATATTTCTGTATTTCTATCACTATTTTTTTTTGGTCGTCGTCGTTGCCTTTTCCTTTCGTCTCCTGGTGCATCTCTGTTCTGGCATTCGAATGATATGTCCAAATCTCTAGCTTTTTGCGCTCGATCTGCGATAACTGGAGATCCTGCATTATTCAATATACACTCTGCAATCTGTTATGCCGCCCAAGGCATACAAACTAATATTTGCCAAAAGCTCGCCGAACGGTGACGTCGGAGCCACCGGTGATGAAAATCATCGGGAAAATCTTGAAGGCAATGCTTGGACAACCCAGTTGTCAAAGGTTAAAGCTACAAAGAAACCTGATCTCGTTGAATAATTTACTAGCTGATTCACCCATACCTTTAGTTTCTACTTTCACTTCTACCCATCTAGCTTTATATTCTCTAACTAACGTAACCTTACCTAACTACCTCTTATTTCTTTAATTATCCCTTTTTCTGCCAAATTTAAAATATATACACATATGCGCATCAGTCCTTGAAGACCCTTCTACCTTCTCTACTGTGCGTTTCCAACTCTTTCGATTAGTGGTATGCCTCCTCCAATCTTTCCATATATGTGTTGTATATCTTTCTGTGCTTCGGTCAACCATCTTTTTTTAGTCGTTTGCATCGTATTTTCCTTCCCTATCCTATAAACAATGCTCTCCTGATACATGTCTGTTCTGGCATTCGAATGATAAGTCTCAACCATCTAGCCATCGTATTTTCCTTCCCTATCCTATAAACAATGCTCTCCTGATACGTGTCTGTTCTGGCATTCGAATGATAATATGTCTCAACCATCTAGCTCTTTGCACCCAGATTTTACTTGTTATGGTAGATATTTTATTATAGATCAATCACTTTTTTGTTTCTACATCTTCTCCATTGCCCCTCATTTATTTTAGTGCTGCTAAAAATGTTCCTCAATATTTTCGTCTCTCAGATTCCTATCTTTCTTAAATCTTGTTGCGTCCTTATCCACATTTCACACACATACTAGACTACTGGCCGTATTGTTGTTCCATACATTCTAATTTCCGCCCTCCTTGAAACTTGTTCTGTCTTCAAAATTTTTGATAGCTGCTTCACTACTTTTTAACATTCTATCATCCATTTCGCAGTTTTCTTGACATTTGTTGGTGATTGTCACTCCTAGCTTTTCAAACGCTTCCACCTTTTCAATTTTTTGTATTATATTCTATGTTTAAAATTCTATAAATCTTTGGCTTTGCAATACATCAACCCGAATTTTTATGTATTTAATTTTTCCTATAATTATTGATAGCCCAAATTTTTTTGCCTCCTCCTCAAATCACCCTAACTGTCAGGATAATAACATTGTATCCATATTTTAGACTGATCTCAACAATATTAGGTTAGCTAAATTGTAGTGTACATTTATTTCTATAGCCTATACCTAATACGAAGCCTAGCTTTTGAGGTGGCAAATTTGTATTTCAGTATTTATACCAATTAATAAATAAATAAATAGATAAATAAATAAATATGTAATGCACTGCTCTTTATGGTGCAAAGGCAGTCCACAGCTCTGTATTTTACTATTTCTTATTATCCGTTCTACAACAAAGTTGAATCTCCCTGCCTTACCTCTTTTCCTATCATAATTTTTTTTGAAATACCCCCTTCTAATAAAACCGTTACCGTCTATTAATGCTTCATAAAGTTTTTCTTGTTTGATGGTGTAGTGAGAATATTTGATATTCTAAACCTTATATCATTAGAAAGGCTATCGAAACCTTTATTCGTATAAAAAGAATTAGGCATTCCCATTTGAAGGTTGTCTCTGATTAAAGCTTCTCTAATAATTAGTCGACCGATTTCTCTAAGTACAAACGGAATTAAAATTTGATCGTCTAGCCTAAGCTGACACATTTTAATAATACAGCCTTCTAAATTTTATAATCTCTGTGATATTCAATTTTTTTGACGTCTGCTTATACCGAAAATGGTGATTCACACCTAAACGGCTCGCTTTTAGTCCAATTTGTGATACATCAAGTCACAGTAGAATTAACCAAAGAATTTGAATATGCAATAATATATAGTATAATAATATTTATATTAAAAAAAATATAACTCTGATACGTTTCATGTTTTGGGAACACCCTGTATGATATGAAAATATTTTTAGAATATAGCCTTAATGGGTGCCTATCCATCCAAAATTATTATTTTCTTTTAATTCCCACGCCGATAGGTGAGGGGAGTATTGTGATCGCGAAAATTTTCGATTTTGAGATTGAGATAATACGCTTTTTGGCGTGTCATGATGTTTACATAACAAAAATCCACGTCACTCATTTCCGTCGTTCTGTCTGTCGGTTGGCGTTTTTCTAACGTCGTAATTTCAGTAACCGCTGCATCAATTGTGATAAAATTTGGGTAGCGATATGTTGTGGTGTCGTAGTAGGTAATGTTCCTATAACTTTGGAAATCGTTATACGAGGGGCGGAGTAATTAGCAAAAACCAAAAAATAAATATTCCTCAAACTTCGTTTTTAGGAGTTTTGGGGGTCCCTGATCATTTTCTGCTTTTTTCTTGGCTGGAGGTGAATTTGGGGTGGTTGGGGGGTAGCGGCTGTAAAACTGAAAAGTTTGTTGTATTCATAATGGGCTATCCATTGCCCTATGAATGAAAAACCTAGCGGCATAATACACTTTTCTAGATCCACCCGAACATTGGCTTGCCCATTATAGAAATCAATTTTGTGATGTATATACATACGAGTTCTGCTTTATTTCGTTATATGTAGGTATATTGGATAACGCGAAAATTATTCAGACTATATCTTCATGCAATGGGAAAATGATAAAATGGTATCATCATTATGTGTGGGAAGAACTGAGTCAATCAAATTGGCTTCAATTTTTATGAGATACTTCAGCCATAATATTAGAGTAACAAGGCATCATAAATGTTATTTGGAGTTTATGTTCGCCCTGTACGTGTGGCATCGATAAAGAATAGGAAATGAAAAGAGAGATAGGCAGAAGAAGCAGATTATCTGCGAGTTCCCAGTGGAAATTCTTTATTCAGCGCATAGAGGGTAATCAAAGGCGACGCGAGTGGCCTACAAAAAGCGCAGCTCCTGCTTCAGCTTCGGCTTCCGGATATCCGTTTAAAAATGCAGCTTCACAAGCGCGCAACTATTAAAGTAACTTCTCCCAGGATAATCCGTTTAATAATGGCTCGTGATCCTTTAATTATCGCCGGCGACGCCTTCCCGAATTGCTGGGAAACTGGGAAGTATTCAAAGGATACCAAAAGCGCTCGCTACTAGCTATAAATATCGAAGCGGGATATGAATAATATTTTCTTTAATACAATATGCAAGGTACGGATTTGAAAAACAGGCTACGTTTGTTTCGATGACTACATACAGATCGAATACTAGAAGATTGAATATTTCCTTTCCAGATCTCATCTGTTAACTTCGGCCACAATTTGACTATGCCACCGAGCATAGACTAAGGCCCGATTTTATCAACACATGCATTCTAACAAGGGCTTTGACCAATCAGAGCAGCCCATTCAAGAAATGGCATCTGTCAAAGTTCTCTGAAAATTATTGATTTCTCTTGAAGTTTCCCTCAAAAAGGTGAAAAAAGACATTCTTTATATATAATTGACCATTATGAACCCTCTAGTATCTTCTCAACTCTGATTTTCCATCCTAAATGGGCGAAAACTTGCATATTCTTGTGGAACGAACGGTCTAACGATTAATTAATCTAGACCAATCAGATTCCACCATCTGATCACTGGATTGTTGTTGTATTAAAAAATGATAATGAAGAGAAGCAATTCAATCAACTGCATTATTTTGATAAAAAAAAATTACTAACTATAACAATTATTATGAATACCTGCAATATACCTTTGTATTATAGTAAAGACAGGTAAAAATAACATTTTGTTACATTTCACAAAGCAAAACACATTATTTCGCCAATCACAACCCATTTTGATCCTCACTTTGATATGAATATGTTGATGAAAAGAAAATCTAATTTCTCCATCATTCTGATAAAACAGGGCTGTTACTATCTATAATAATTATAAATACCTGTGAGATATAATACCTTTGTATTATAGTAAAAAAAAGGATATATATATTATGGAAGTCCTTAACCAGATTTATTTTTCCTCGTTGGTTTTTCCTATATCATCCTCCTTTTGTAAATAGGTATACAGATTCCTTAGTTTACTTATACCTTTATCCAAAATAGTATTTATGTTGATAGGGTGTTAACACCTCAATAGGCAAATCGTGCAAAGGGCTGCTGAAAACTTACATACCTTTTTAATTTGAAAAAGTAAGTAAAAAAGAATTGAAAATGAACATCTAGGAATCTAGGTATTTGTCAACAAAACAAATGAACACAAAGCAGGTACGGTTCTGAGGTTACAGATGAATACGTCAAAGACACCCACAAAATAGGTCCGCCGCGTCAGCACAAAATAGGTACTTTGTCTCACGTCTCAGATCACTACTTTTTTCCTAGAGATGGGATGTTGTCGGTCAGAAGATATTTGTGTTCGTCGTGGCCTATTTGTGGTTCATATTTTATATATAGAATATAATTATGTAGTTACATAATCATGATATGGTATTATTTGTCATAAACAACAAATTCATATGTCACAATGTTGGTAATGAATATTCCAAAGAGAAGTAAAGAATATACACGGGTACTGAAGATCCCGTTACTTATTTACAGCTCTCACTTCGATACAAAATTTAACTAGTAGTTATGAATGTATGTGCTAAATAACCCGATGTCGATGCTTTACAGATCAATTTTCCTTATCCGTGAAAAATAAGACTTGCTCAAGATACTACAATAACAAATATGATAGAAACTGAAAAAACAAAATATATGTAGGTAAAATAAAGTGATTTCATATTTTAATCTTATATAACATTCCATAAAATTCAATGACATGAAAAAGTAGTTACAATATAGTTTATATTATACAGTAGGTGAGTAGGGCATAAATAACTACTAGAAAGATAATAAAAATAACATAACTATTCTGAACCAAGTAAATAATGAAACCTGAATAATAAAATTTAGAAAAACATCTGCATAATAATATTACTAACGCAGCCAGTGCTTCCGCGATGAATATGGCATGACAAGTATATTGGTTTCAAACACTTCACATAACTATAGATCGTTGCCCAATAATACAAAAGAGTTATCATGCCAAAAATACCAATTAGAAACATATTTTTAAAGCCCATCACTACGTAAGACAACCCTCGTCTTCCTTTCGATCAGTTTCTGTGGCATCGCATCCTACAGAACAACACAACTGTGTTTTGACATTGTTAAACTCGTGTTTGCAATCTTATCGAGATCATAGATCACAAAACAGTCATAGATCATAAAACAAAGGTTGAGATAGAAGAAAAAGAAGAACAAGAGTTTTGTCTATGGCGCAGCGTTGCCAGATTTCCTACTCTGGGAATCTGCTATTTTTAGCTCTGAGCTTTTTACACTGAAATTTCCCGTCCTGTTACATAATGTCTTGATTAAAGGCTGTTACACCATACACCCACAGTACCCCTTTTTTTTTCTCTGGAAGCCGTCAGCACTTAGGCCTTTAAGGCCTATTGTACTATGACTTCCCAGAGGGGGGACTGTGTACGGCCAGCACCGTTGGAATGGCACCATCATCCCGGACAGTACCCCTGGAAGATAACACGCTTTAAGATTACAGCATTAAAATGTGCTTTTGAAACAAATCTCCCATGAATCCAATTTTTATTTTTTCTTATGCTTGCTTCATTCGTTTGAAAACATTGAATATCCTCTCAAGTGAAGTTGCTGAAACCTCACCAGCGGAATAGGTTAACACGTCTTATTTTGCAGTATTGCACTGTTTTAGTGCATTGGTACTATTTCTAGTTCATTTTCGACGTCAAAGTACAAAAGTAGGTACATGAGGGCTGAATTCTAGTACATTTTCAGTTCTCAAAAAATCAATAAAAAATCTTCATTTCATACGTTGTATCTTCTCAAATGGATGTATAATGCAAGAATGCAGAAGTTTGAGTTTTTTTTTTGTTTTTTTGCTCTTCACAAAATTATAGAGCATATGGTGCCAATTGCCAGCTCATAATTAAATCACGGGTCACGGGTTTTAGTACAATTCTGTACAATCTTGTACATTTTATTACTTTCATCTAGTGCATTTCAGAAACTCAGCACGGCAGAACTGCTGCTCCGTCCTACGAGTAAAATATTCATCTGGCAACAGGGCAGTCAAAGTACTGCCCATCGAGGTAGAATCCCATGGAGGCGCGATAACGTGGCTGAAAGCAGGTGCAAGTTGGCCATATTGATTCGACACTTATGTCAAACAGCTGGCGTTTCTTTGACAATTTCGTATTTGCTTTTTTGAGTGTTTCTACCGAGATTTTTAGTTATTTTTGAGTGATAGTCTAGTGAATTCATAAAGGAAATAATGGTTTCATGTGCTTATCGTAGTTGCTCTGGCAGAGATGGCATGGATAAGAAGAAATCGACAGGAATTACATTTCATAGGTATGTATGCAAAAAAATAACAATGTACAGGACCGCATTTGTAATCTTTATCTCAATAAAGTGTAACGTATCGCAGCAATAATACAGTTGTATTATTCAATTGATGATGAATGTCGTCTCTACAAAGCCTGTTTGTTTTCATATACTTAACTATGAATTTCGCATTAGATTGAAAAATCAACCCAATACTTCATATTTATCATCGTTGTAATGAATTTTCATAATGATTTACATAAGAAAGTAATCCAGCTCTGGCGAGGCGTCCATATTGTTACCACACTTAGCCACGCCCTCTGCTACCGTTTTGTTATGCGAAATTAAAACCGTATGGCGTCTCCTTGGGATTCTACCTCGATGGTACCGCCCCAGTGCCCCACCGCCAACTTGACAGTTGCTTTTAACTAGACACTAGACCGAAATAGTGATGGGGAAAACCGACTAATTTCTATAATCACTCGAGTTAAATTTCACTCAGTATGACCTAAATGAACTTGTCAGTAAATATTAATGCGTGCCAAGTGCGTCGCCGTCCGTCGGTAGCATCGAAAAGAGTTTTTTCTGAAGCAGCTCAACTCTCTAATTTATGAAGTAAGCAGTAAGCATTATCACAAAAAAATCTGGATATTATTATTTTTTCAAATTCTTGTCTGTGAGTTTCTATTATTGTCATTGTTCAAAGTTACCTAGTTTCTCGAATGAGAGTTTTAATTTTTGTGAAAAATGTAAATTTTTTAATCCCTCTTTCTGTGAGTTCTTCGATAATTCATATTTTATTCCAAGTTACCTAGTTTGTAGAATGAGTTTTAATTTTTTATCATTATAGTACTTTATTTTGCTCAAACTAATGCGAAAATATAATATCTTATTAATATTATTTTGAAATGTTCAGTTTGTGGTAAGTTTATAAATTATTCTATTTATGTTTACTGTTTTACCCTATCAATTATTGTTAATTTGATGTTACTTGTGTCCAGTCTGTCGAAGTTTTTTTGTTAAATTAAAAAAATATGGTTACTTTTTTCTCAACAACTTACAACTAAATTAAATAATTAAAATTACATTATATAGAATATTTATATTTAGTTTGCTTCTTTGTTAATTCATATTTGCTAAGTACGATTCCTACATCACTGTCTAGCAGATTCTGTTTCATTCGAGTGTCGCTCGATCCGGCGCAACGGTGACGGAGCGACACTTGCCGTTGGTTCAGTTTAGCTCAGAATGAATAAAAATGTGTTACGTTTTAGTTGCTGCTTTCACTTGTAACTCGCAATACTCGCATCGTTCACTCGTAATCGAGTGACGTCGGTTATATCAATAATCTAGTACTCGAGTACATTTTCATTCGAGTTATCCCATCACTAGACAAAAAATAACAGTACCTGTTTTGTGTGAAAAAAGAAACGAGAAACGTATCTCCGTACCTGTTTTGTGAAAAGAAATGTCTAAATAAAAGAATAACAATGTGAATTTATTATTGGAATAATTGGTATTAACTATTAATTTCATTAAGCTTTCTAGGCAAAAGTATGGAATGTGGATAAAGCCAAAAACCATTACTGGTTTTGAAGGGAACAGATAATTACAGAAAATACGGAGGCAATTGAATTATTTATTAATTATTAGACCCTACATGGAGGAAGGAATAATTTCATATAAACCTGAAGTATAGGATGAATGATATCAGCAGCACCTGTGCCTACTTTGTGACTATATTTATAAGAAGTTCTATAACAAGCATGCATCATAGTTGGAAGTTTCAAGTATGTATGTCTCTATAATCAATTTCTGACTGACTGAAGTAGTAACTAGTGAGGTGATATTATTGATTATTAATTAAGGTGGCTGTGATGATACCACTCCTATGATTGTGTTACAAACCAGCGCAGTTCGCAATTAGTAATTATACAATAACAATTAAAAGGTAAACATGGAAAGTCTGGCATTAATTTGCAAATCAATCGCTTTGTTCTGATTTTGTGCTATGATTTTGAAACATGAATTTTAAAATATTTTTGACAAAAGTGTCATCCAGCTTTGACGTTTTGTTTCCAATACTGATAAAATACTATTGGATGATACTTATTAACTACAGACCTCAATACCCAATAGAAAGAGTTGGTTAAAAATCAACCAATAGAATCTGTTCGTTGGAGTGGAGCATATTGATAAAATCGGGCCTAAAACTACTGGAAGAATCACTTGTTGTCGGTCCTTGAAAGAAGAAGCCAAATAAATATATTTCAGGCAAACCTTAAAATATCAGAAATTTTTGATTTTCGTGAAACCAAATTGAAGCCCAAAACTTCCACCAGATTTGTAATCGGCAACCTCAAATTATCCAAAATACAACGTTTTGTCTGAATAAAACTGCAAATGAAGATTTGCGATTTCTTAGGCAAACCTGCAGATCTGATGATCGTTCGTTAAACGAAAACTGACTTTCAAAAATGCGACCGGGCTTGCAACCAGTACCCTCAACTTGTCCAAAATATGAGGTTTAATCTTAATAGAAATCCAAATAATGATTTTCAATGTTTTAGGCAAAACTGGAGATGTGAAAATCTGGAACTTTGGATTTTCATCAAACGAGACCCAAATGTGCAAACGGATTTGTAGTCAGAACCCTCAAATTATTCAAAACACGAGGTTTCATCTAAATAGGAAGCTAAATAAAAATTTTTGTCTTTTAGGCTAACTTTAAGATCTGAAGATCAGAATTTTTTTATTTTCGTCAAACAAGACTGAAGCTTAAAACTCCCACCGAATTTGTAATCAGAACCCTCAAGTTATCCAAAATACGAGGCTTCATCGTAATAGAAAGCTATATCAAAAATTTCGGCGATTTAGGCGGACCTGAAGATCTGAGGATCCGAAATTTTCAATTTTTTTGAAACGAGAGCGAAACACGAAGCCCAAATCTGTGAACAGATTTGTAATAAGCATGATCCAAAACACGAGGTTCCATCTTAATATAAAGCCAAATAAGGATTTTCGATTTTTTGGGCAAACCCGAGGTTCTGAAATATCTGAAATTTTTATTTTCATCAAACGAGACTGAAACTAGCAATTGCGACTAGATTTGTAACCAAAATCCTCAAATTATCCAAAATACGAGGTTCCACCATAGTAGAAAACCAAATCAAGGTTTTCGATGTTTTAGGCACACCTGAAGATCTGAAGATACATATTTTTTTATTTTCGTCTAACGAGACTGAAACTTAAAACTGCGGCTAGATTTGTAATCAGCATCTTAAAATTATCTAAAACACCACGTCCCATCTTAATAGAAAGCCAAATAAACGTTTTCGATTTTTTAGACACACCTGGAAGACTTTACATTTTTTATATTCATCATACGAGACTGAAGCTAAACATTGTGACTGGATCTGAAGTCAACACCCTCAAGTTATCCAAAATACGAGGTTTTGTCTTAATAGAAACCCAAATAGAGATTTTAGATTTTTTAGACGAACCTGAAGATCTGAAGATCTAAAATTTTTTATTTTCGTCAATCGTGACTGAAAGCCAAAACTGCGACTGGATTTGTAACCAGAAATACGAAGTTCCATCTTGATAGAAAGCCAAATAAAGGATTTCGACTTTTTAGGCACAGCTGAAGGTTTTAAGATCTGAAATTTTCTATTTTCGTCAAACGACACTGAAACTTAAAACTGGGACCGCATTTGTAATCAGCACCCTCAAATTATTCAAAACACGGGGCTTCATCTTAATAGAAAGCTCAATAAAGAATTCAAAACTGTAACCGGATTTGTCAGCAGCACTCTCACGTTATCCAAAACACGAGACTTCGTCTTAATAGTAGGTAACCTAAATTAATTTTTTCGATTTTTTAAGCAAACCTGAAGATCCACAGCACGAGGTTTCATATTAGTGTCAGTGTTGGAGATTCCACAGCTTTCACAATGTATCTTAAAGTTGAGAAATTCCAGAAGTAATCGCATATAAAGTTTTTTTCTCAAAATTAATCTGAAATGTATCATCTTTAACTCATTTAAGGAATAACATGCTCAGGGAACACCTTGTATAAAAATAAACGTGTTTATTATAAAGGCTGTATGTCATGATCCCAATTTCCATCCTAAATATTGGACACAAAATTTGACAAGAAATAACATGCCTGTGCATTTGCTACTGCGCACTTTCACATACCTACAATTTGTTGAAATATGTAGGATGTGTTCTAAATATTTGGCAAATTGTATGTAAAACTACGCGTTCGAATATTTGCTAGTAACAGCTGAAAACTGAGGCTACGAAAATTTAATTTTTAGTTTGCATATAGCCTGCATGCGTTTGTCTTTCGTTAATTCACAAAAAAGCAACCAAAACAAGCATTGGGTTAGACTAGGGTCACAAACTTGGCACTTTAGTTATGATGTATAGAATATTAAAGCGAGAACCATGCGTGGGAGTGGCTTATTGACAGCACAACAATAACTTTAACAGAATAACTGTCAACAGACAAACGACATGACTATGCTACTCTTGCGTATGCCCTTGTCCTATATTTGCAGCAAAATAAAAATATTTGATAGTTTCATATAAGGAGAATAACCAACTATTCCATTATGACATATTTTTTGTCAAAATTTTTGTCTAGCACCTAATGCATAGCATCGTGACATAC
Organism: Callosobruchus maculatus; assembly: GCA_951848785.1. Taxonomy (NCBI): domain Eukaryota; kingdom Metazoa; phylum Arthropoda; class Insecta; order Coleoptera; family Chrysomelidae; genus Callosobruchus; species Callosobruchus maculatus. Next base: position 19,950,727 of record CATOUR010000014.1, on the reverse strand, counting down.
AACCTTAAGATGTTATCTTATTTGAGACCAATTAATGTTTCTTAGAGTAAAGTAATGTAGTATCTTTATCTAATTCCCTACCTTTTCGTTATTTTTTTAACTATTATTTAACATATATAATAAGATTGCTGCACTAACCTCTCCCCTGGACATATCAAAACTTACAGAAAGACAATTCTACAAACACGCAAAGCGGTTCTTACTGGACCATAGCCCCTATTCTGTGGATGAATTTTTGTCCATCTAGTCTTAGCCTATTGTTTATTGTGTTTCTTTTAATATAAATTTTTGTAATTAGTTTAAATTAAAATTTAAGTAAATTTAGTAATCAGATAATTTGATAGGAAGAGGATGGACGCCTACGCAGGAATCTGCATGGCACTCTAAGAAGAAGAAGAAGTAATCAGTAGTGCTCTGACTGCAAATGTACTTTACTGTATATAGCTGGTCAATTTGTCAATGATATTAATCAGCTTCCTTATTAGCAGTTACTGGTTAGGAGTAAATTTTCCCATCATCGAATCACTCCCCGTAATCCAAGTTATTCTAAATCTCGAAGATAGCCTACATGCATAGTAATATTGGAATTGGAATGATTATACCTTCAGTCGGAATACATCTAACTCACTCTGAAGACATAAAACGAAATCACCTTTTCCTCGAAAAGCATCTGCGGGTATTTGGGTGAATCATGTTTAAAGACTCCGCTACCACTAAGAAATCAAGTGGAGCGTGGAAAACAAACAGGGTAGAATAAACAAGCGCTGGCAGAAGGCATTATCGCAAGAAGCGCACTCTAACGAGAAACATTCTGTAAAAGTCACATTTATTTCCAACTCATTCAAAATACATGATATGTGCAAGTATTAGACATTAATATTGGAGAGCGAGCGAGTAGAAGCAACTCCGCATGTCACGCTCCGTTTCTTGGAACGTGTGCTTTCTAAAGCCTCGTGTCCACTAGCAAATAAATTGCTAGAGTTACTCTCACAAGTCACTTGCGTAGCGTGTGCACGACGTCATTAGAGAAATATTGCTGCAAAACTACTTGCACATAAAGGACTTGCGACTTGCTGAAAGCTTGTAGTGTACACGGTAACCTCAGGAAATTTGTTTGCCACAAAAATTTCGAGACTGTGTCCAAAGTCTTGCAGCAAGGAATGTTGTAAATCAAATATGGAGAAGTTCATCTGGACGACAGAGGACACATATCTTTTAAATGAAAATTTTGAATCGAATCCTGAATTATGGAATGTACATACTACAGAATTTAAGGACAGAATCAAAAAGCAGAATGCATTACAAAAATTGGCCGACATATTTAATTCTTCTGGCCAAAAAAAGATACATAATTTGAAATCGCAAGTTAACCAAGAGTGGAAAAAAGTCAAAAAAAGAAAAGTGGACAAGGGACTAATGAAATAAATACATAAGAGTACTTGGGAGTTCTTTGACTCAGTAAAGTTTATTTATCCCTAGAGTAGTTCTACGCTGAATCCACTTTCTCGTCCAACATTTAATCCGCCTTTTACTATCTTTCTAATAATTAAAAGATAGTTTAGACAAACAAGCAAGTACTTGCTGCAAAAACTATCACAAGTTACTTGCAAGTGGACACGAGGCTTTACATTGCTGTACGCTTGCGTCAACGAATTGTTCTCTATGATGCATGGAATTCGAGCTGGTAGAATGTATGGGGTCGAAAAAGAATTGTCGCTGTCTTGGTATTTATTGGAGCTTCAAAGACGTACGTTTTGTGTAAGATTGGGAAATGTGGCTAGGAGATTTACTTCTCATTTTGGTGTAAACCTGTTATTGAAATATGTAGCTATTGAAATTTAGAGTACACTAGATTATTGTGCCTTCTTTTGTCATCTTGCAGCATCCTTTCTAGTTTTTTTCAAACAATGACAACTCCTAAAGGAGCCTAAATACTTCTAGTTAGTTTGAGCATGTTTGATCTTATTGTCTACAGCTCAATAGAATAGTTAATTCGTACCATTTTCGTAGTAAAATAAAGGATAAAAAGACATTCATTCGGAAGTATGGTGTGTAAGGTCAATCAATACCTACCCCTAAAAACCTATTTTTTTATTTTCATCCATTTTTTGTAGAAATATAAATCGTCAAACAACAAGTTCTTATTTTATTTACATTATGCTTGTGATGTTATGAAAAAAATAAGTTTGCGTGTAACATCAAAGGTACCACGTGATTTTAAATGAAATAGGTATATTATTATTGTAGGCAAACCTATATATTCTCCAAGATGACGTACAAAAAATGCTTTGAATTAGGAAAGTATGAGAAACCCGGTATATCAGAATATTTTAGTCGAACGCTATTTCCATTTTATGACCTTAAATAAATTTTTTTGGTTTAGGACTTACAAAACCTTGATTCAACACTGGCTTATGAGGCACTTCAGGGTTTGCTCAGTTACTGCGACACAATTTGAAAAATGATATCAAATCAATTTGGCTACGTAAGCATTTAAGATCCAAAAAAGAAAATACAGAAGATTTAAAACTTTTAAGATGCAAGATTTTTATTACTATTATACTTTTAAGTTTGTTGATAGCAAAAATGCTAATCATATGAAGGGTCGGTATCGTAATACTTGAGAATCTTCGATATTTTATAAATTTAGGAGATAAAAATATAATAAGTTAGAATGTATTTTTAATTATCGACTCAAAAACAAGGGGTTAAGCTGAAAACCCCAAAGTTCTTGGTCGGACCCCATAGCAATTTACTAACCACGTTGGTTGAGAATCTTATAAGTTACCACCGTATGAAACCAGAATCAGAATCATTTAATCTCTTTAGTAATAATAATATGTGGCAAGTGGGCTGGGGATGTAATCAAAGAGTCACTGACTTACCGCATAATAATATGCGTTGAACGAAAGAAGGAGAGAGGCGCTCTGGTGGCCTTAACCACCAGTGCATAGGCCTATCGGCGGGTCCTTATGCAGCTCTCCTTATACCCTAATTTCCAAGTCCAGCCCTCATCGCAAAGGTGGGCATGGCCTTGAGTCCTGCCCGTCTGATATAATTAGCTTCAAGAACCCTCGATCAAGACCTAGTATGGTCTGCCTGTGGTACTCACGGAGTGTACACGTCGGGTCGCTTGCCACCCCCATCTCATATGAGTGACGTTTGAGAGTGTTGTGGCCAGATAGGAAGCCAACAAAGTAACCTTAGCTGGTCCAGTGAGAGACAGAAACGCCCCACCATGACGGAGATGTCCAGAGATTCCTCTCCATCTCATAAGATGCCGATTTTGCAAACACAATTCTGTTAACCTTCTAATGGTACCTACTGCCAGCCTCAAAGCTGGCTCAGGACCCAGGAAGTGATTCCTCTTCCCTCACCTTGCGAGCGCGTCCGCCATTTCATTGCCACTTACTCCAGCACGACTCGGCGCCCACGTAAGTGACACCTGAAGTCTTGCCGAAATATCATCCAAGACCTTTCTATATTGCAGAACGAGGCTTGATGTAAACCTACAAACACACACAAGCTTTTAATGCTGCCTGGCTATCTAAGCAGATGGTAATCCACCTCTAGGCATCTGAATTTCGTGAATACGAAAGGCATAAGCTAAAATCGCATATCTTTCCTGGGAATACCGTAGTGTATCCATCAAGAAAGAGTGTGAGCTTTGCTTTTGGCCCACAGATCCCAGATCCGGAGCCTTCGTCGGTAAGTGAGTCGTCTGTATACCAGGCTTGCCCTCATTCCTCAAAAGGCCGCTACTCCAAATTGTTGCCGCTGTTCTAAAATTTCAATAGCTGTTTCGGCGGTCCTGATAGTTATACATTTTTAATGTTTTCTGAGCTAAATGTGATTTTTTACCTCCTATTCCGTACCGAATTTCCCATTTATTAAAGTAGCAACAACAAAAGAAAGCATCAAAGGAATGTGTAGTTGCTAGTGTAGAAACTGTAAGGATAGAATATTTTTACTACTTTTTATATTCCGAAGTGATCTAGTTCAGCAGCTATACATATATTTATACCTGCTTTCATCTCACTATTGTCTCATTCATAATCACTGTTTGGGATACCTTGTGTTGGCAGCGCTTTCATCAGTGTTCCAATAGCCGCACGAATCATTGATGCAAGGCTCTGGCTGTATCCGTTTTCTAACCTGTCTATTAGTATTAATTGTTCACAAAAAGATGTCTAGTATTCTAAAGGCTTCAATCTGAAACAATATCGTGTTAGATTCAAAATAGGTAAGGGGCAGACCTTCCAATTGCATTTTGTCCATTATTACAAATTTTCAGGAGCAGCAAAAAATTAGTACACAGAGACCAAATCATAGCGAAAAAAAAATGGTTTGGGATAATATAATGATATGGGATCTATGGTACTGAATCGCAAAGTTTGGTACAAGAAAGGCGAAAAACGATCTGAAAAATTAAAAAAAAACGGTTGGACGTAATACAGTTTGTTTGTCTCTAGTCGATATCAAGCAGTCAGTTTGTCACGTCTGGACAAAATTTAATTAGAGTTTCATTGTCAACAATTTGAAATCATTGTCATCATTCTCAGCGTGTCCAAAAACTTCTACGCCGTTTTTGTGCTCATCGTGTCCATCATTAGCTTGCCACAGTTTTCTAACGTAATACAGCTACCCATTTCAGCTCCCGGTCTATGTTGTACAATATATGAAAATAAAACTCCAGCTAAAATATATTTTGTTCATGTTTATGGGACAAAACTCACTTTGAAAGTACTATGTGATTTCATACTTAACAACACGAAGACCAGATGCATTTTGTCTGCTTTTTGTCATTAAACAGTGAGTACTTGATCATAGGAATACAGCGCCACCTCTATCTCAAATTTGGAAAATTTGGACAGAATGCATTTTGCAAGTCTGCTCTTCTGGTATATACGTACTGATTAACAGAACCACGATTTTCGTACCAGAAACGCTAAATTTAGCAACTATCTAAACATCGTCTACTAGAAAATCTTAAAAATGTCAATATCATCCTGAGGCTTTCGTTTATCTTTATGCTTGTTATTTTTTAGTACGCAGTTATCAAGATTAGTCATAAAACGGAACTGTAATCTCTAGTTATTTATTTTATAATTTCAACTGCCATCAATAGCTTCTATCCTCGCCTACAGCTCTTCGCTGTGAAATTGTTTATTTACCTTGGAATACTCCTACCAACTAGACAGGTATTGTCCTCATCAATTTCAAACCTATTTTGGATCCCATAATCTAAAATACCCTCAAATTAGAAGCGGATGCATTATCATAATACCCCAACTATGTACAATGTACTTGTCCGACCATGCCATACGACGTATCCCAAATACCGCTTGACATCATTATGAAAATGAATTATGTACACATAGTGATTTGATGGCAGGCCACCGAATTATATCATGTAACATTAACGAACCACCATTACCATGCAGTTACGGCTTGTTATCCAGACCGCAGTTACTAGAACTTTGCGTGTGGAAAGACATAACATCTGACGTCGTAAAATTTTGATAGCTGCTCTAATCCCAACTACTGGATAATTGTGATGAATACTTTAGTGCACTTCTACATCCTAATAACCTCTACTGTTTTTGGGGTTTTATTATTTTTAGTAGCTCGGGGGGTATATCAGCCTTCTGAAATATCTTGGGTTAATATCACATATAAATGCTGTCAGACTTTTCCGTGAATAGCTTTACCTGAGGCTATAAAAACCATATTTTTCCTATATATGCAAACCGTCCTACCACCTGGCCAGCGCCAGTGACTGAATAGCTTTTTGAGCGATCTCTGTTTGTTGTAGTCGAAGGCTGTTCACCAGACATATTTTCCATAAACGCCGGTGTTCCTCAAGGATCTGTCCTATCCCTACTCCGTTTCTGCTGTACATCAACGAGCTGCTGGGAATAACATCCACTCCAATCTACAGCTTCGCAGACGACAGTACATTTTAACTGCTCAGGCAACAGCGCTGAAAATGGAGGGTCACCCAATAGTCGGGTCACTTTCCGTCAAGCTTTTGGGGATCAACATCAACAATAGCATTCCCTGGCGCGACCATGTCGTCAGTATTGCAAAAATGGCATCCCAGAAGCTTAATATTTTGTTCTGCTGTAGGAAGCTGTATGCACCTGAGCAACTACTGTTGCTCTACAAGGCACAGATCCGATCATCGTTGAAGAATTGCTCCCGTGTGTGGAGATGCGCCCCGAAGTACTCTCTAAGTCTTCTGGATACTATCCATGAGAGAGCAATTACACTAATCGATACGCCTAACCTCAAAAAAGATCTCCACAGCTTGGAACATCGAAGAAAAGCGGCTGACCTCTCCCTGTTTTACGGATTCCATCACGAAAAATATTCGAGTGAGCTCTCCCAGATAATAACACCGAAGGCCGTCAGAACGAGGAACACCAGAAAGGCTCTGTGAGCTCATCCTTGTCAGGTCGTGGTCCCTACTGCCAGAACCAGTCTCCTCCAGCATTCCTTCTTTTGGAGAACTTCGACGCTGTGGAATGAGCTGCCGGGGAATTTGTTTCCCGACGGCTACAACTTGCAGCGTTCAAAATCTAACGTGCACAGATATGTATTCTCTCGCAGCGCTTCTACAGCACCATAGGTATGGAGGCTTGGTGTGGAGAAACTACGCGGTTTTCTGTACTTCTTTCTATTTAGTACTAAGTACAGTCTCCTCAATTGGACGGTGGACGGATATGCTGGTCGTGACTCTTAACTGTTAATTTTTTTTTTGAAGGACTATGGTGGTGTGGTGTGAGTTACGGTGTGAAGGTGTATTTTTTTGTGAAGGTGTGATGGTGTATTTTATGACGTCTGTCTACTCTGACACAACTTTCGTGATATTTTAGGGCAATTTAATTCTTGGAAGCATTTGGAAGCATGCAAACTACTCCATATACGTACACCGCCAATGCATACATAAATTATACAAACAGAAAGTAAATATATGAGAATAAATAAATGCGCGCATAATAAGGGGCTTCGATAAATCGGAAGAATAGGCTTTTAGCCTTTGCGGTAGGCTGACCATAAAAAACCGTGAACTTGTATTTACAGAGAAGCTATTTTATTGTTACTATTAATATCCTTAATACTCTTCTACCGATATGTCTGCTCCTCTGAGCTATCCTCTATCCGCCTCTCACCGCTTCTATCAGATGCACCCGCGCGACCACTGCATCTGATCCTAAGCCGGTCGTTCTTCATACATCAAGAACCGAGCGATACAACCACACATTTATTCTCAGGGTGTCCAAGGCTTGGAATGGACTGCCAAGAGGTGTATTATTGGGCCTGCTGGTATTGGCTCATTCAAATCCCGCGTTAACAAGCTTCCTCTAACATAACCCTTTCACAGCAGCCGCGGTACTCTGACTCTTGACTTAACTGAAAGTTGCCTTTTCAAGGGAGGTCGTGATTTTGAGACACTGATATATTACTAAGCAAGTAGTTCGAAATACCAACAAAAGTTTCTTCGTGGCGTAGTTTTCAATCAATATACACAATTTATTTCGAATGAGGTTTTCGTCATCATTTTGTAGTATTACTTTATGCATCCCGTGTGTCCAATTTTATTTTGTACTCTTTTGCATTTTTGATCCAGCTCCATAAACAATAATGTAGTGGTGTGAGGTTTAGAAATCTTGCAGGCCTCCACTACAATTCCAACGATCTGGAAAACGTTCGGCCAGATCGTGCTGATATAACATCTGCATTCTGGTATTTACAAGATCATCCTCTACCAGCCCTTATAATTTATTTTGTAAAAAGTTGAAGTAGTTGTCTCCTGTCAGGCGATTCTCCAAAATGAAAGGGCCAATCAAATAACTGTCACAACTTAAACCAACACCGTGTTTGTATATTCTAAACTTGAATATGTAAGTATCTGGCATTTGCCAATACTAATAGTCACATAAATTTGGAAATCAACGTTCATTTACTGTGACTGTACACTGAGATTTCATCAAAACATCAGAGTTCTTTATCAAATGTCTTCAAGTCTCCAACATAGCATACTTTGATTACGACAAAGTTCAGATACAAGTGGTAAGCTAGGTAAACATTTTTAATTATGCTATAAATTGAGAACATATGAGAATCGGATAAGAACAATCGACTTTTACATTATTTTCATGCGTACAATACACTCCTAGAACTTCGTGTGAATTTGAATTCCTCCCGACTCACCCTGCGTAGCTTGAAAATTAATGCATGTAAATAAAATCCATAGCTCCATGGTAGGTACAGCTTCATTAAACGTGGCTTGATTTTTGTATTATTAACTCCAAAATCTCACCTTATCCCCAGAACAGAGGTAAAATCATGTAGCTGTATATTTCCACCGTGCGAGAAATTTTACGATTTTCTTCATTACGCCACGTAAAAGTGTCATATCCATGAATATACTTTTTTAAAGCAAAATACGCCCGGGCGTGTATTGCATAAAAGATGCAAATAGGTTATTTCCAGTGACGTTCTTAGGATATGGCGTTGAAGGGGTAGACTGCATTTTCCCTCTATGTGAGCCACTTTTCATTGTGTAACTGAAAAGCGGTCTTTAAATGCATGGTTGATGCAGGCACATAGCCAGGTCAGGTGTTCAAGAAGCTAGTATCAATCTTTGTATATTCGAACATCATGACTGATTCCACACTTTGTGGACATTAGTCATTGCATATTAAGGTAAGACTTGTTAACTACAAGAGTATTATTTATTCCATTGGTTAACAATTATTCCCGACGAAGAAAGTCTTCTATAAAAGAAAAGCAAACTGAAGTGAGGGTTTATATCCACAAACATTTCTGTTAAATTGCTTACACAAATTTATTTATTAAAAATCTTCAATACATAAAGTAGCTCATCATTTGTGGCTATGGTAGCATTTCTTGACATCGAGGGTGCGTTCAACTGTACCACTACCAATTCGATAAGACGCGCCCTAGAGAGACATGGAATTGCTCCAATCCTAGTGGAGTGGATTATCACCACTCTAGAGTGGCGAGTGGCTTCTACAACGCTTAATGACATAAACTATAGCGTTGCAGTGGAGCGAGGCTGCCCAAAAGGCGGTGTTCTTTCACCTCTACTATGGTGCTTATGACCTACTCGTGAGACTAAATAACACAGGGGTCGACGTGCAGGCCTATGCCGATGATTTGAGCATAGTGGTCAAGGGTATATTCATTAATACAGTCTCCGAGTTAATGCAAGGCGCGCTGCGCGTTGCGGAAACGTGGTGTAATGAGGAAGATCTGTCAGTGAACGCTGAAAAGACGGAGCTCGTTATGTTCACTAGGAGAAGGAAGATGGAAGGCCTCGTGAGGCCTGCCTTTTTCAGAACGACACTTGAATTGTCTCAGTCAGTAAAGTATCTAGGAGTCATACTGGATCACAGACTGACTTGGAGGCAGCACGTGGATTATAAGGTAAGCAAGGCTCGAAACTCATTATGGGCCTGCAGAAGAGTTGTCGGTAGTAGCTAGGGCCTGAGCCCACTATTGAATCTTCCTCCTTTGGATCTGGTAATTCAAGGAGAAGCTAGAAAAACTGGGTTCCGTCTCTGGACATTCGATGATTCTAGCAGAGCTGCATGAGGGTTGTCCTATTTTGTTGGCGAGAACCGATAAAGTTTCTCCTACGCATCGCTTCAATCGCAAATTTACGGTGGTATTTCCGTCAAGGGAAGAGTGGCAGTCTAGGGAAAGACAGCTTATCGAAGGAGGAGGACTGGTCTGGTACACAGACGGTTCACTCGCTAGAGAGGGCTCGGGCTCGGGAGTCTACGGACCCCATACAAGACTTTCACTCCCTCTTGCGGGGCACACCACAGTATTCCAGGCTGAGATCTATGCGATACTTGCTTGTGTAAATCGTATCCGGGAAATTGACGGATCTAGGAGGCGGATTACTATTTGCGCTGACAGTCAGGCAGCCATCAAAGCACTGAGTGCTTGGAAAATAAAGTCGGGACTGGTCCTGGAGTGCAGGAGGGCTCTTGACGACATCTCAGCTAAACACAAGGTATCACTGATGTGGGTACCTGGGCACGCTGGGGTAAAGGGTAACGAAATGGCGAATCATCTGGCCAGGATAGGATCCGGCAACAGTTTTGTGGAACCAGCCTTAGGACTATCTGCAAACTTGATTAGGAAAACAACTGGGGAGTGGATCCAGAATCAACACTCTCTGAGATGGAAGAACATCTCTGGTCATCTCCGTCAAGCTCGGGAACTATTACCAGGGCCTGCAGAGAGATTTTGTCTCTCTCTGGATAGGAGTAACTTAAGATTGCTAGTAGGCCTACTAACGGGTCACAACACCTTCAGGCGTCACTTGTGCGTGATGAGGGTGGTCAACGACCCAACGTGCACGTGGTGTCGTGAAGAGGAAGAATCCTCGGCACACATCTTGTGTCGCTGTGAAACCCTGGGTTATCACAGGCAGACTATGCTGGGCTCAAGAACCTTGGAACCAATAGATATAAAACGGATAGGACCTAAGAATGTACTTGCCTTTGCCAAAAGGGCAGGTCTTAGGAACTAGCGCAGATAGAGGCGCAAAAGGGCCAATGGTGTGGCCTATGCACCAGCCACATTCCGTGCTGGATAGCCTCTGGTCTCTATTCATTCCATTCAGCTCATTATTTTAGCATGATAAGGTATATTCCAAAGCTGTTAAAATGGTCCCATAATTTGAAGCACAAAGATGTCCATCCGGATAAATTTGAAACTGATTTGTTATATCTAGTTCCAAATTGTTTCAGAGCAGTGAAACACCTTTTATAATTGCAAAATATTTATAGTTTGCAACTAGTACGCCAATCGTCAAACAAATCGTTTAAGTTGGCTTCAAATTTGTTAACTGTTATACGTATATATGTCTGATGTCTAATGTGTGGAAACGTTAAAACAGGAAAACTGAAAACGAGAAACAATATTTTCTTAAGGCCAGCCTCCCGCAAAGGCTGACAGCCTATGGCGATGTAGAAGCAAAGAAAATGGAGGTGATCAAGAAAGAAGATGCGTTAACTTTTTTAATTCGATGTTGTGAGCAACTATTTGTTCTAAGTTTGATTTTGAACCACCTTGTAGTTCATTGTTTCTTGTACCAGAGAGTTACCCTTTGGTTTCACCTGATTATTATGATGCTGGACATTCTGGATTATATAAGTATACTAATTAAACTCATTTGTAATGATGGCTATCAATAGAAGGACAAAGTGAGGGAGAAGTTTATTTGTATGAGAAACTGCCGAACAGACTTTACTTTTAGTAAGTAATCTGTGGTGATGGGTGGTAAATAAAAAACTCTTGAGAACTGGTTTTTGTGATACTAGCTGGAAACACGTATAAAAATCAACTGTGTCTGGGGAAACCGAAAACTCTTATTAATAGCAGGGTGCAGCTGCAGACTACTGCAAATTTATTTGATTCAGTGCATTAAGGAAGAGATATCGAGGTCTGAATCACCTCGCTTGAAACACAGTAGATTATTTGATGTACCTACAGAGTCTACAATACATATATGTCTTGGAGGGGAAATGCTAAACTAGACATGAATAGGTGATCGTTCGTGCAGACTACTGCAAATTTATTTGATTCAGTGCATTAAGGAAGAGATATCGAGGTCTGAATCACCTCACTTGAAACACAGTAGATTATTTGATGTTTATTACTATCTATTCGCACAAGCTAGTACAAATAAATGCCACCCTGGAAGGTACACCTTGTATAGGGTATTGGCTGATAAATAATACAATAAATTTTGACACCTCCTATTGCCTGACAGGTCCACCAGCGGTTCTCCTACACACTCGCCCAATCCACATAATTTCATATATCTTCAAGGACGGTGTTACCTTCATCTGGTGGGTCATCACAGCATCCAAATAACTTGTTTATGGACTCCGTTATGTATTCCATGAACTGCAACATAACATTTTTCACACTTTCCTCTCACTGACAATTTTAGCTGTTGACGTTGTTGACACCATAATATGCATATGCCACTAGAATGCCTACATATATGTCGTGGAGAGGAAATGCTAAACTGTACATGAATGGGTGATCGGTTATCTTCGAACTGCATAACTAGAAGTTATAGATTTATACTGAAAGTGAACAGTGATTTGTTGTGCTATAGAAATAAGCTACTTGTCACGTCTGGATTGTAGATTCCTCCATGTGTCGTAAGACCCCTTTCATGTAAACTTTTGAGTTCGCTAAAGGCTGAGTCTAAAAATAAATATCAACAAAACCAAGTTCATGGTTGTTAGAAGAAACCATATCCCAAACACCCGAGTACACTTAAATGGAGAGGACATCGAACGTGTCAGCAAATTCAAATATTTGGGATACATGATAAACCAAAGATGGGATCCAAATGAGATAAGACACAAAATTGAACAAGTTACCAACAGTAACTTGAACTTCAGACTCAAATACATGACGGTGGTATGGTCTACCCTATTCTACACCGTAGCAGCATGAATGCTGAAGGCAGTAATTATTGTATAGGTAAGATTGAAGTGTTCGAAACATGGACTCTATGGACGAATGCTGAGTCTTGAGTCGATCCTGTGAGAAATGGTGGTCTAGAGAGCCAGTATAGCAGGACGAGAAGCTTTTGAAATTATTAGGAAGATCAAAATAGCTTACTTAGGAGACATAACGAGTAGAACACGCTATCACCTTTTGCGCCTTATTCTTCAAGGAAAGATCGAAGGAGGGAGACGAGAAATTGGAAGAAGAGAGTTATCATGGCTGAGAAGCATTCGTCACTGAACAGGAATGAGCGACTTACAAGAATTACAGATTTCTGCAATAAATAGGACCATCTGAAGTTTCTTTCCACTTAATAACGTGCCGAAAACTGATGCGTATGTGCCACTATTGATCTTTGTGTCGGCACCGCACTCAAAATTTGAATGCAGATAAGATACGCTATTGACGCTTAGAAACTTCCTTCTCAAGACTTAGTTCGCCCAATCTCATTTCCAATTTCGACTCTAGGATGCAACTTCTTTTGATGTCCTATGATGTAGACTGTAGAGTATGGCTTGAGCGCCACTGGTAAGATGCAAATAGGTTATTTCGCCTAGGAAACAAGTTAGCCTTGCAAAGCGCTCGCGTCGAATGAGGCGCCGTGGACTAATTAAGATTTTTACACGGACCTCTCCGTCATAAAATTTTATATGAAATGTAATTAGGTTTTAGTTCGGCCGTTCCGGCGTCGTTGGATCGGTTAACCTTTCTATGTTGATTCTGGTGTAGTCCGCGCTAATGAAACTGCCACTTTTACATCCCGAACCGGTTTATATTAAATCTTTGCTCGAAATTGATGAATTTGATATTATTTTATGTACATTAATTATCTTTTATAGTTCAGAAAAAATTGTTAGATAAGCGCGTCCCAAATGCAAGCCTAATAAAAGAACCAAATTGTGACACGAATCGTATTTTTAAAAGCTTTTATACAGGGTGAGTCTTTAGTACCGGCTCGGTCGATAACCCCACTACTGTAGATGATAGCAAAAAAGCTGTACATAGAAGTTGTAGCCACAGATATGCTCCTGGCTTAGAAAGTGTTTTGATTTATACAGGGTGATCCATAACTACATGGCGATGCAAACATATATATTATCCCATTTTTAGATTCTACTAATAATTTCTCTTCTCACAATTTAAGGTATTATGACATTAGACAGGATATTTCAAAAGTTATGACCATTTTTAAATCCAAATCGCTATCGAACGTACTGTAACGTACTGTATATCCAAAAGTAATGAACCAAAAATTATTTTTTTTAAATGGAAAGATCAAAAATATCCTCTAGTTTTAAAATCGGTTATAAAAAAGCCTGTGACGCATATTCCTATACAGGGTGATGTAGAATGCGAAATCCAGATTTTCTCTTTTTCTCAAATGTAACCCCCAATACTTTATTATACCAAAGAATTGCTTTTGATATGCTCTTTTATCATCGTAAAGCACTTATTGTACATACGTCCATCAATTTCCGAGATATTTCGATTTTTCGGTAAATTTAAAGCATAGCTCCTATTTGTGTACTGAAATTTGTTAATTTTGAGAAAACATTATCGAATCTGTTATTTATTTAACGAACAACTAAATTATAAGGTCATGATAGTATTTGATGAAGTCAAAACCCTGAATCATCGAGAAAATGAAGGCAAGTATGCTGAGGAAACAATTTTGTAGGAGTGATGCATAATTATCAAACAGATTTATCAAGTAGGATTTGAAAAATTGACAGTTTCCATAACCTGCTCAATAATTCCGTGCTGTTTGAAAAACGAGCATTAAAAATTAATTTTTCCATTGAGGGTATTTAGGAGAATCTTTGAGAGATTGCCTACTTGCCTCTGGAATATATCAACTATGAACAGCAATATCCAGAACGGAGGCACTCTAAAACTAATGCGTTTGAAAGATTGAAGAATCATTTCATTTGGACTGTGTCGTTTAATATTTCATAGCCTACCTGATAGATCTGCTTGATAATTATGCATGACGTCTAAAAAATTGCTTCCTTAGCACACTGGACCTATAATATCTCGTCAATTCAGTGTTTTGACTTGATCAAGTACTATTATGGCCTTATATTTTAGTTGCTTGTTAAGCAAAAATAAAATTTGGTAGTGTTTTCTCAAAAAAATTAATAAACAGATAGAAGGTATATTTAAAATTTGTAGGAAAATCGGAATATCTCAGAAACTAGTGCATGCAGCTATAACAAGTGCTATATAAAGATGGAAGACCATATTAAAAGCAATTCTTTGGTATAATAAAGTATTGAGGGTTATATTTAAAAAAGAGAGAAAATCTAGGCTTTGCATTCTAGATCACCCTGTATACGAATATACGTCGCAGGCTTTTTTTATAGCCGATTTTAAAACTAGAGAATATCTTTTATTCAACCATGTAAAAAATGATTTTTGATTCATCACTTTTTGATATACAGTACGTTCATTTGACAGCGATTTGGATATAGAAATGGTCATAACTTTTGGAATAGCCTGTATAATGTAACTATACCCTATATTAGAAGAACGGAAATCACTAGTGAAATTTTAATATGGAATAATATATCTTATTATAATAATATATCTTATTTAAAAATGCATGCTTGCATCATCACGTTAATTATGGATCACCCTGTATAAATTAAAATATTTTCTGGCCAACGAGCATATCCGTGCTCCTTGCTACACAAAGAGAAATTACCTCCAAAATTAAATGAAAGTTAAAATGTCTATGTTGTATACGCTACGGACTTCTACAATTTCATTTCAATTGTTTGGTCCTTCGAGCCGCATTTTTAATTGAAACACGTTCATTGTATTGCGGACTACGTTTTTTTCATTCTTAAGAATGAAAATAAGAGGTAGTAATATACCCAGAGGTCGTAAACTACGTCATTGTGATTCTTCATACCGAATTATTTAGCGAAACAGAATTTTAGTATTTTGTGTGCCAAATGCACTTCCTTCCTATCATCCTATAACGCTCTTCAAGCCGTTAACTTTTTCTGTGTAATTACGATATTTTGGTCTTTTGAGCAGGACTAATTTGAGAAACCAAAGCAATTCACTTTATGGCCTTGGCATTACGTTGAAGGTCAAATTCATTTGCATTACGTAGATGCTATATTATGCAAAACCAGTCTCCATAATAGGTTAAAAAAAGTTTGCCGTGATTATTAACCCAGATTCTGTCTTGAAAGTCTCCATTTTTCATGAAACGCGGAATCCGATCACAGCTTCCTCCCTCTAATCGCCATTTGAAACTTTGCAACTGCGAAATCTGCTCATGGCCGCGCTCGCTTGAAACTTCCAATTTCCTCCATCATTATTCAGGCCGTTCGGGCTTATCAGGGCTTTTTCCAAATTGCAATAACGTCTACTTAATAATCCTTCCGTGTTGCCTCCAGTGAGATTACGCCATTACGCGCCAACACCGTCAGACTTCTCTTCTGACTTTAAATGACATCCTAAGACTCCATTTGTATCCGTTATTTCGAAAGCTGTCATCAGCTTCTGGCGGACAAGGGACCACCATTTGCCAAGATATATTGTTTAACTTCGGTAGCCTAGCATAATTTAATGTCTGGTCATAAGACGTATTGGTCCTACATTATTTTGTTACTGTTACTGAACAAAATTCTTAGTAATGGCACCACCTGTAGGTTAAGTGCCTGATTTAAGATGTTAAAATCTCTCGATTATAATAATAATACGTCTTTATTCGCCATATAAAAAAAATACAGTTAAGTACAACAAAAACGCATATTAAATTCATAATCAAAAATCAAAAAATGACGAAAGGCGGAGTGTCAACCAACAAGGTTGTTTTTCAACTCATCCCAAAAACTAAATAAAATACTAAATAAAATAAAACAGAGAACAAATTAAAACCACACGCGCACATACACCCTGTATACAGTGCACATTGGTATATCATAGATTGCGTTATAATTATATGGAGATTTGTATACACACGTGTATTGCTGATAGCGCAAGTACGCTGAACTGGTTTCACGTTTTTCACATGTGCATTGTGCTATTTATAATAATTCTGTATTCTTTCTGTATTCTGTATTGTGTTAGGCTTTCGCAACTATGGTCCAATAAACTACAGGTTCAGCAGCAATCCATTCTCTAAAAATAAACTATTTCTGTTAAAAGTTAAGGCCACTCAGTGACAAGTGAACAAATGGCTTATTTCTATTGAATTTGGTATCTGTCGATGTATGTCTTATGTCGCATGGTACGTCTTTTGTTATTGTTGCGTGTTTTTCTATACAGGGTAGTCTAATAAGAGTTCGGTGCTCTCTAGCGGCCTTACCGTTTAAATTAGAAGAAAATGGTTTCGACAAAAAAACTTCCTTTTCAAATGGTCTACTTGTAGAAAATAATTTCAAAGATGGCGGAAATCCGAACCTACCGGAGGTAGTCATCAGCTTCCATATTTTGAATAGAACAGCCTGTATATTATGACGTTTTTGCATTCAGCATCGATTTTCAGGTCTAGTTAGTTAACCATAAGTTATGTCTATAAAGCCTATTTTCGAAGTTATCCAGGAACATTTGAAAAAATTGACGTTTGTAGTACTTTACAAAAATGTTGATATCTCGTAAACTAAGTAAGATAGAAAGATGCGGTTCTCGGTTTGAAATGAGCAAGGAACATACTTATGTCTCAGTGACATCAATGTTTCAAAATCACATTACATCGAAAAAGCAGCAATTTTCAAGTTTGAAATGTAAAATGTTGAAAAATTTTCTTTCAAATAGGATGATATGATAAGTTTCACATCAGTGAATACGAAATTAAATTCTCTTTCCCTTTTATCTAAGCATATATGGTTCTACCTTTTAGGGCTTTAGAGATATTTACGATTTTGTAATTATTCCGTAATGGCGCATAGGAATTGGAGAAATTATAGGTGGTGTGGCTCGCAGACGAAACAATTGGCAGAAAACCTTTCATTCAAATTGTTTCGGCCTTTAGTACTGAAATGTGCATTCGCTCCATCTAACTGTACCTACATTAGAACTGGCGAGTTGATCTCAGATCAGAGCCAATAACATAAATAAAAAAAACTGTAACCACATTATACTTAAAAACTATACTGGTAAATTTTCCATTAGGTTTCCATTACATTTTACATTAGATAATTTTGGAAAACATTAGTTTATTATGCGATTTCCAATAATACCACGGAACACAATAACGGCAATGTTCCGAGAACCATCCGTCAAAAATTGGTGCCAACTTGAAGATAAACAAGCTTAACCATAGGTTTTCTTTATGGAACAGAGCTTCACAATAACTCCTGCTTAACTTCCATTTGTCGATTAAATGACCACCAGAAGTTACTAATGATCGTGAAACTAGTCCATAGTGTTTGTTCAAAGGTACGAGGTGCCATTGTGGTGGTGGAGAAAGTGTAGATTTTGGTAACTTGTGGTAACTCATTTTGCACTTGTGTAATTATGTCCAGATTTCCATCCGTAATTGAATCATTTTTACAAGCCTTGAACGAATAAAGGAAGGAGCGAGGCTTTCTGGTTAAAGAGCCAAGGGTCAGCCCTTATTGCAAAGGTGAGGAAGGTCTTGGTTACGACCATCTTGTGTCTTCAAGTTCAAAGCCTTCTGGGCCTTTTTATTATACGCGAAGGCATCACAACAACATAGAATGTCTCCCATTACATACAAACGACGTCTAAAGGTGTTATGGCCAAATAGCAAGCCCACAAGTAACCTTAGCTGGCTTCTGCCCAATGACAGACAGAAGCGTCTCACCTTGGTCACAGATCCTAAGATAAGTAAGTCCTCTAGCTTGACGGAAATGGCCAGAGATTCCTTTCCGGCTCATAAGATATTGATTTTGAAACCACACCTCTGTTTTCTTTCTCATTATGCCTGCTGCCAACTCTACACCCGGCTCACGGCGTATTTTGAGTTTAACAATGAATCCTCCTTAGAATCTAAACCTGTCTGTCTGTGTTCCCCAATTCGACGTCCGTGACTTGCGAGTCTGATCCCTTGCATAGATTATAACCGGATTGCTCCCCGAAATCAATTAAGACTCATTAGAGGCGGCAGTGTTTAGTCTGACCAGATTATGTCGGGGACCGTCTGAAATTCCTCCGGTAATGCAACAACTTAAATGCAGTTCAGCCCCTCAAAAGCCAGGAATGTCCGCACATTAACATTGCGCTAAATTAACTAAGGGATCCCGGGATATTAACTTTGATTAAACGCGTTTGCAGCTCCTTTTATTCTAATGCGCGTCCTGGATGCCGCCTGCTATCTGGCCGCAAGGATAATTGTTTCTGGCATTAGTTGAGGAGGTGTTAGCTCATTTTCTCTATTTTGTAGTTGGGGCAAGTGCCTCAAGTAAACACGTTAACGCCAGTATTAACAAACAAGCCGACCTGTTGAGGCAAACGACTTTTGTTTAATATTCTTGTTTTCGAAATATTAGCTTAAAAGTTCCGGTATCTTGAATGGCCTCAAGAGACTTAACTCAGTAACACTGAGCACTGAGCTCCAGACAGGTTAAATCTAGGTTTCAGGTCATAGCGGAGTGGAAGGCAATGTATTGGCCGATACATTTGCAAGGGAAGAAACCAAATCGGTGTTCGTAGGACCAGAACCGCTAATAAAACCGTCTCAAATTGGGCAGAGAGGAAAGCACTCCTGGACTGACGAGATACACCAGGGCTACTACACTGGAAAGGGTTAATACTATACCCCTCTAGTCGTCTGAGGAACCACTTGCGTAAGTTAGGTCTTGAACAAACAATAGACTGTCATTTCTGCGGACGACGAAACAGTGGAACATACATTGTGCTCCTGTCCAGTAATGGGAAGAGCTAGGTTTCAGACTTTGGGACTCGCCCAACTGGAACTTTCTGACTTCAAGGGAGTTTCACCCATCACGACTATCGCCTTTGTCAAGGGGTGTATCACGGTGAACTCTAAACAGGTGTGAGCCACAACAGATACAATAAGGTCGCAGTGGAAGGAGGCGTAATCGTCCCATCCCTTTCAAGCTAAATTAACCTTCCCACACATTCTCGACAATAATAAATATTTTCGAGTTTTCCACCCTTCAGTTTACTATAAATACGAGCCTTATCAGCTATTTCCTCTGTATCGCTCATTTCTGACACATGTCTATTAGCTCCACCTGTATGTTTTTCTTTTTGTTTGTAAGCTTGACCGAACATTGAATGCCCCCACTTTGTCGCAAAAACGATTTTCACGGCTTCAAATCCATCAGAGCAGCTATTGTATCCGTTGACTAAGAGATTCCGCAGATACCTTTAAGAGGCGTAGCAACGAGAGATCAAAGGCATGAAATCCAACTGTTTCTTAAAAATGTATTCAGGAAAGTCGACAGTTTCACCAATCGTTTATGAAGTAATGTAATGTAAATAAAGTAAAGGAAGTAAAGTAATAAATTATGCTATAAATATTGATCTTTCAAACTATTGTTTACCTTCATTGATAAATATAGTTCAAGGAAATGATAAAGATATGCTTCAGTGATGAATTTAAACATTAAAAACAAATGTAGTTTATAATAACTTAAAAACATGCATTTAGTGAAGATGGGACTGAAAATTTAAAAATATTTTTTAAAATAAGCTTAAAATAATAATAAAAGGAAGATACCAGTCTGATTGTGAAAAATGAGTGGGCGCCTTGTGACATATTATTCGTAAATCGAGTTCCCAGCTCACATTTCTACTATTCGGTCATTATTGTTTTAAGTTAATTTTAAAAATTACTTTTAACCTTCTAGACCGATGATCTCTGAAAGCACGTTCTTCAGTTTTTTAGACTGTATTTATTGTATTAACATCAAGATGCATTGAGCATTTTTATCACTGTGTTTCGAAATTATTACATTTTGCACTACCACTACTTCTACAAACTGCAAACTGTAGGAATCTCAGCCATAAGTTTTAAATGCAAACGTACAATGAAACTTGACAAAATAATATCTTGGTGGTAGTGTAGAAGATATATGAGTAAAAGTCACATACAAGCCATGCATTTATCTCCCTGAGACCTATGCATGCTACCTCTAGAAATCAAAATATGGCCTCTTTAAATACTATGAGCACAGCACGTTTAATTTATATAAAGTTAATGGTTTGGTGCCTACTGACAAAAAACACACCTTTGCATCTCACAGGCTTATCATTTTTTAGGGTTTTTCTTCATATAAACTTCTTTTATGTTTGATAGCATATTTTCTCCTCCCATTAATTACGTTGCGTATAGGATGCCGTGGTGCATATTTATACAGGGTGTCCGACGACGATTAAGACAAACAATATATCGGAATTGGGCAGTAGTAGCGAATTTTAATTTTTGGAGTGTAAATTAGAGCAAATATAGTATCTTTTCTTATTATTGTGTCACCCAATAAGGTATTTGTTTTTGGTCACGTGACGGCCGATTCAAACATTTTAATGGGACACCCTGTATATTTGTGGCTTTTTGTGTTCCTCCCGATAAAAGAATTCCAACAGACACTTGGGGGCCTAAAGTGACTAAATCAAGAGCTACAGGTATTCAAAGGACTGTACCACTACCATTATGAAACACTACCAAAATAATTTGACTGTAGGGGTAATCGAGGGGTACATGTTATAATTAATCAGTGGTAGTGGTACCATCCTTTAAGTACCAGAGCTCCTCAATTAATCACTTTAGACCCCAAGTGTGGTAGTTTGTTGGAATTGCTTTATCGGGAGGAACACAAAAAGTCACAAATATACAGGGTGTCCCATTAAGAATTTTGGATCGAACGTCTCGTGATCAAAAACAAATACCTCATTGGATAATACAATAATAAGAAAAAATACTATATTTGCTCTAATTTACACCCCCAAAATTATAATTTGCTACTACTGTCCAGTTCCGATATATTACTTGTCTTAATCGTCGTGGGACACCCTGTATAAATAGCTCATATTTGGAACTCCAACATTTTAATTTTTCCTCTTTATAGTATTAACTACTGATGCCAAACCGTCCAGAAAAAAAGTATTAACTAAAAATTTAAACATAAAAATGGGTTTCTAAAGGTAAAACTGCAAATCGCAAGTTGGTGGAATAGTTTTTATGCGACAGCTATTGCACCACATTGTGCACCTATAAATGTCTCTTAAAGCAAAAACTATGCTGCTGCGTTGGTCTAATTTAAAGGTGGAAAGACGGCGCAAAACTAAGAAGTTCTCAAGTAATTAGTCATAATTTACACGTTGTGGCTAGCCACCAAGGGAGAAAAGTAACTCACGAAATGAGTTTTAATAAAAAGCTTTGTAATAATACCCAGACGTATAGTTAGCAGACGAGAAAGGCTGAGTTGCAATTAAATTATAGTCAGTATGTTCTTACATTTAGTTCTTAATGAGACCATTCTTTTCAATTAGTACTAATGAGTGAGAGATGTAACGAATACTTTATATAGAAACGGGTACTGAATGCGTTCTTATGCGCGACCAAGAGCTGTTGACAAAATAATTATTACTTTATTAAAACTCATTGTTGAGAGGTCGCCGGGCTAGGCTGAGTATTTGTGGAGAAGCTTGAAAAATGCGGCTTTGAAAGGGTAATTAAGAAGACGAATGAAGTACTGAATAAGACGTAACTTGTCGGGCTTTATTCGTTTCTGTTGACTACAATAGAATAGTTCGTAATGAATACTTCCGTGGAACAATAAAATAAAAGTTGCTCTGACGACTGCATTCCTTCATACAATTAATGGACTTTTTTTGTGTACTTCATAGCATCCCCCGTGTATATCCACAGCAATAATGATAAACTAGCCTAAAAACACGTTTTATTAAAAGCCTGTTCTCAGAAACTGTACATTGTTAAGGTTACGTTTATATGACATATTTTTATATTTCATTCCGTACTTTGACCTCCCGAAATTGGGATTCATTTTTATTTTGATACTGTACCTCCTCTTCAAAGTATCAATTATCATATACAGGGTGAGCTTTTAGTACCAGATCGGTCGATAACTCCACTACTGCAAAAGATAGTGAAAAAAGTTGTACATAAAAGATGTTGCCAAGGACATGTTCCTTGCTCAGAAAATGTAGGCTATTTCTCAAAGATGCTGCCAAATACCCTCTATTTGTTCTTTCATAGAAAAATTCATTTTTTATGCTCGGTTTTCATACAGTACGAAATTATTGAGCAGGTTATGAAAACTGCCATTATTTCAAAGCCTACCTGAGAAATCTGCTTGATAATTATGGATCACGGATATAAAATTCGTTCCTCAGCACACCTAGCTTATATTTTCTTGATTATTCACGGTTTCGACTTCATCAAATACCATTATGGCCTTATATTTTAGTGGTTCGTTAAATACAAATAAAATTTGATAGCAGTTTATCGAAATAAATAAATTTTAGTACCCAAATAGAAGGTATATTTAAAATTTGCAGAGAAATCGGAATATCTCAGAAACTGATGAATGTAAGTTTATGAAATACTATACAAATGTTTTTGTGTTCTACCTCACCCTGTATATGTATATGGGTCGGCGACTTTTTTTACAGCCCTTGTTAAAACTACAGGATATTTTTTATCTTTCCATGTAAAATAAATAAATAATTTTTTATTTGTTAGTTTTCAATAAACAGGTCGTTCATTAGACAGCGATTTGGATATAAAAATGGTGATAGCTTTTGAAATACCCTGTATAATGTTACAGTACCTTATAGTTTAAGAAATAATACATGGGGTATCTCATTTAAAAAAATTAAGTTTGCATCACCACGTAGTTATGAATCACCCTGTATCAATCAAAATATTTTCTGAGCAAGGAGCATATCCTTGGCTACAACTTTTATATACAGCTTTTTCCACTATCTTCTGCTGTAGTGGCGTTCTAGACCGATCCGGTACTAAAAACTCGTCCTATATATAATTATACTTTTCGACACTGCAGTGGCACTCCGTGTATAGTACCTATTCTACATATCGACTGTATTCTACGCAATTACTCTTCGTCTCTATCGGCTTTCGTATATCGAATTCTATCCAGAGTGACATTGTTGACATTTGGTACATGTTTGGGTAGTCATTTATAGCCATGCATCTTCATTCGGAAAAATTATTATATTCATTTAAGAATATTAATTTTAAATAGTTCCTTATACCGAGGATCTTCTATAAAGAAAAGGTTGCTATCATCGCTTAAAGCCTTATTCTGTATTCAGCTGTTGTGATATTGTTGACTAACCGTGTTTGTATCGTTTGATAAAAACAATTCAAGACATAAATAACTGTGTTCGGTTTATATTTGACCTAAGGACAAAGATCATGTCAGTGGGGCACATAGTCTGGATGTGGCTTGGGTTAGGCAATATTGTAGAACATATAACTATTTGACATTCGCAATATTTCTTCTTCATCAAAACAGATCATCTGAGATAAAACAGATATTTAATTATAAGGTTGATGACAGAACTATTAGAAATCGTTGCAGCATCAGAATAATTCTACAGAGCATAACTTTAATCCGCAGAAGTTTATTTTACAATGCAGATACTTTTTGTAATTAATTGAATAGTTCTTAAACACCATCATATTTCCGTACATTAGTTAATAACATGGGACCAATTGACTAAAGCTAGACTTTCAATCTGTAGTTTGTTAATCCAGCCTCCTTTTATTACCGTTTTACAAAATCAATAAACATTTTTCTTTTTCTTCCTTATGTAAACATCGTGGCAAAACTCTGTGTCACTGTAATAATTCTTAAGTATTTCTTCATATTCATTTTTATGTTTACTTTATTCGTACTAGGCCATACAGATACAAATAATGCCACTCTGAAGGCTATGCCTTGTGTAGAGTATTGGCTGAAATAATATATGTACAACTGAAATTTATGTCCCTAACCTACATGCTGCTACTTCGCCTCATTCCATCTGCCACTGGTGTTTGAGCTTCTTCATTTTATCATCAGTCAGAAGGGTAGGTAGAACGTCTTAGCATTAAACATCCATGTAACTAAAATAAGCAGTTAAGTCACCAGTTCTCAAACTTTTTACTATGTGCCCCTTATGTAATCCAGCTGTATGTAAGCGTACTATAAGTGTCAATTTTGGGCTTTTGCAGGCGGTTTTTGCACATTTTATGTATACTATAATGGGGCATTGAAAATTTGTTTATTATTTTGTAGTAAGCAAATTCGATTTTGTAAGTAATAAATTTGCTAAGCTTTGCCCCCCCCCCCGAGCCTAAATTGCACCCCACATTACTTTGGAAACCTCAGATTTAAAGTGTTAAGAGTAGCCAATGCTCAATTTTGCTGCTCATGTCCCTCTTGGTTTTTGGAAATATAAGAGTATATTATTATTATATTTAGTCTGGTCCAGTGATCTAGTCGTTCCTCCTCTTCCGCGAGTAATATATGTTGCACATTTGCAGGCAGCATACCTTTAACGAAATAAATCAGAACTTTTATACGATTTCAATATGATAAAAATTTAATACAATGGCAAGGTAAACACAATTCACAAACGATTGACAACATTAAAATTTGAAAATTGCCAAAATAGGTTATGTCCGTTTGACAATCAATCGAAATGCCACTCCGAGGATTTCCACCAAAGTTCAATCAGCTTGTCTAGGATGACTAGTGGATTACCAAGTCTTGCTGAAGGGAAGTCGATAGTGACACAGACTAGGCTAAACGCTCACTGTCGACTTCGAAAAAAAAGCTATATTGTAGAATTCGATATTTCGAGTTCCATGTGACACGGAGTCTCACTGCTGAGTAGTATTCTATGCGGTAAAACGTATTCTCTATTATATCTAGAGAATAAATAATTATGCAACATTTTCTAGCAGCCTCGGCTTTAAATAGGAGCCTTGCACGAAGATGCCAGAAAAAGAAACGTGAAGGAAACAAACTCGGCTCCTTCCTCATAAATGCCGCGCCCCGTGTACACCCCAGCAACAATAATAAATTATCCTAAAAAACATCAGGAACATCTTGCACCAGGTTTTATTGCGAGCAGGGTGGGGATTTATTCGCGCGCGCCCGGTAGCGCCACACATAACTCTCCGATATAATTATGTTATTATTACGGTTAAGTTAAACGCAATAATTAATGCGACACAACAGCGGCGTCCCTCCCCCCTTCCCCCAACCCCTTTGTCTCCTGCGGCTCCCCTTGGAGTCCCTGCCCGACCGAATGCAAATGGGATGACGCGCTACGCCGTAGTCGCCGTCTTTGTAGTCAGCGGAAACAGCCAGGGACGTGCTACAGAAAAAAATGGGTTCAAGTACCATGAATTCAGTACATCCTGTGAGTCATTCACCTTGACCCATTGTAGTACCTTGACAAAATCGTAAAATTTTCAAAAAGGAAAAGTAATATCTGTTGGTGACCTTGAAATTACGAGTACATTCTTCAAGGTCATTTGACAAAAGAGTTCAGAATTTCAAATAATAAGCTTGGGTCCCGAAAACGAAAAGATTGAAAAAATTTGTAACGTACGCGATCTTGTCTCTGAGGTCAATATCAAACATGACATTTGTCCGAGTTATTCCAAGGTCATGCAGAGGAGGTTATCATACAGTTTTATACAAGCGGACAGATTACGCTAAATTTGGTACTCAATGAATTATATAGTCGCTGATGGTGAATCGAAAAATTCATCATCCCACGACTCTTATGACTTAATTTTTTGCATCATAGATCTATTCTCATTCCTCCCAACAACCCTAACTTCTAAAAAAGCCATTAGACTTGTCAAGAGGGACACTTTACAGATACAGCACTGAGCTACCACTCAACTTATATTTGATCTATTGCATTGTAGGCACGTGCTTCGTTATATCCTCTCAGTATATGACATAGATGGCATCTCCTAACATATCAAATTTGCTCGTACCATGACGTAACCTGCAAAAACCGCGATGTGTAGTCCTCGTAAGGTTCTAAAGTTATTTTCAAACAACATATCAATAATCCCATATTCGGAATTTATTTATTAGTATGGATGGCCAAATATGCATCTCCATGGTCTAGTCCTGTTAGGGTAGTGCTAGAAATTCACTATGTAAAATATTAAGCTGTTTAAAATCCGTCATGGGTAGCAAGACCCATATACAGTGACATTTTTCCCATAACTTGTGCTACCAAGAGCTCCTTCATAGCCATATACTACTTCATAATTACGGTTAACGTTTTCAAGTGATTTATTCAGATATGCACATATGTCCAGAATAGCAAGTGGCTACCTGAAAGACAACGGCTAGGCGGTATCTTAATAGAATTAATAATCGTCTGTCCATATATCGATGTTTATTTTACCACTGAGCACATAACAAATTTATCTTATGTTGGCATGAGAACAGATATGATTTCCTAACTGCTATGATCTACAATATACTCCGTCGGATCTGTAAATCTCCATATTGATAATGCATGTATGCCACGTGCCAGGTGGTGGAGCCTAAGGTAGCCTCCTTTTGCTTTCATTTACAGGAGATAATTCTATGGTAGCAGGTATGGTATAAAAGGCAGTGGTGCTCAACATATACGCCTATATTTGCAAACTGCTCAATTCTCTGGAAGGTGCCCTGAATCGTCTCGCCACACCATGTTACCGATTCATAGGTTATAATACAGCTACAGCTAGACATCTTTCTCGGATTTGACAGGCGGCTCTTTCTATAAATAATCTGGTATTTCTCGAATGAGTTTCTTGAAATATGATTACACTCAGGTGCTTCTACTGTCCTTCAAATAAAAGCCTTTCAGTTCGGATTACCTGTGGATCAATTGAATCTAATTATATTTTTTTGGTGAAAGATGCTGTCACCGTCTCACTACTTCCCCCCGAAGGAAATACTTTGAGCACTACACAAAAAAATTGATTCTACTCTAACTTCTTATCTGAAACTGTCTCAGCCTTCTTCTGGTTGGATGCTTTCACTTCAAATTTGTTGGGTAGCTTAACTGCATTTAGCTTTCTTTTACCGGGAAGCAACACTCTAACATCTTATGTATATTGGCATACCGATGCCTTTACTTCACTCAAGTAAAGGTATTCTCATCATTGTACCCTCAGACTGAGATCTCGATGTATACTCCTGTTCAAAGTTACAGCACCACTTAGAATTTCGGTTAACTTCGAAATCCTATTACTTTTTTATTTCCATAAATATTGCGAAAAACGTTAGTTCAATATTTCTCACTCACTTATTTCGAATTTTGATTGTCCTTGTTGTTTGATATAATATACAGAATGAATCTAAATGTTGTTACATATTCTACACTAGGTATATCAGCAAATCAAGTAAAATAAGCATCCTGCAATGAGAAGTATACCTTCTTTATCTCTTGTTTTATCTCTTGTGTCAATACTTAGGCAAGTTGATTTTTTACAGTGAAATCAGTATTTTTGATCAGCAAGTTTTCTAGCAGCTTCAGTGTATCCTTCTTCTTTTTCCTTGCGGATGGTACTATGGCTATCTTCGGAGGGCTGAGCGGCTAACAGCGCAGGCCTCCGATCGGAGCGCAGTAGCAATATGTGCGGCCATCATTTTGATGGGCGACCATAGGACCAATCGGGGTGTACCGCTTGCCTCAGAGCCACTCAGGAAAGTCGCACTATTCCAAAGCTGCTGACCGTTAATCATCACCCCTCTCGGAGTTAAAGGAGCTAAGGCTGAGGGCTTCCAAGGCTCCTGGTCTTCTGAAGACTGATATGCCCAAGGTCATCCGTTACTCAAGAGGAACCCCATCTCTAGTTCCGCCCCTGTAGGAGATGGGAGGATGAGGGTGCTAAGGGGCTGTAAGGAGGGTGCGAAGGCTACCTGGACCAGCCAGCAAGGCGGCGGTGTTGGAGGCATCGAAAATGCCGAACGATCCCATAATTACGTGGGGTATCGATTTCGGCGGGGCGCGAGGCAAGAGGGGACGGGGATGGAAATAAAATTTATTGGACGGCCGCCTTTATTATTGGAACGCTCCAACTGCCGGGGAACTGAGAAGTTTCCGATTCAGAATTGCGCGTTTCACTACGTGGAGGGACGTTGAGGGATGCGAC
Source organism: Callosobruchus maculatus (assembly GCA_951848785.1). NCBI lineage: Eukaryota > Metazoa > Arthropoda > Insecta > Coleoptera > Chrysomelidae > Callosobruchus > Callosobruchus maculatus. Next base: position 19,922,058 of record CATOUR010000014.1, on the reverse strand, counting down.
GGCGACGTGACGACGACTCCAACTTCGTTTGAGGAAACTGTGCAACATTTTATGTAGCAACATTATAGTCTAAGGGCCAGTAATCGGCAGATATTACGGTATTTTAGCAAACTTCATATTGATGCTAGGTATACTATTTATTACACATGCCACAGGCGAAAATGCCAGAGCCTTGCATTGAACGATCGTGCGCCTATTGGGACACTGATAAAGGCGCCACCAATACAAAAGTATGTAAACTACAGTTTAGAATGAGGTGAAGTTCATTCATTTCTGGAATGAGATAGATATTGTTTTGGGCATCAACTAAATTTGTAGTCGGTGGTTTTGGGTAGACTTATTCATATACACTGCAGGCCAAAAGTTAGGAACTACTAAAATTTAAATAAATCGAAGTAATTGGTTTTGAGCAGTTATCATTCTCAGGATTACTGAGAAATTTCACGATTTTCAACCAGATTTGTAAGTATGTAATTAAAATTTAAATTGCTGGCAGGTCTAGACCGAGAAGTCTTGGGCTCACACTTTTTAGCGTCGCGAATAGAAATTACATTTCTCACTTTGTAACATAGACTGATAAAAATCTTGTATTTTAATTAACATTTATTCATTCTAGAAGCTATGTTCCTTTGCTAAGTTCTCCACTTCTAAGATTTCTTGTGTTCAGACGGCAAAGTAGCAATAGTTACTTTTTGTGACATGGAACTGCTACTGAACTTGATAAAAACAATTGTGGTTTCTCTTCAGCGCACCATTGTTCGTCCAAAAAGTCATTTTTCTTCTCTGAATACCTTCTTCATCAGGTGTCATATATTAGGTAAAATAATGACACCATCTTGGTGTGGCAGCATTAAAGGTCAGATAGGCATCTATTATAGTCCGCAACTAATACCCGTATTTTTTATTAATCGCTCAAGAGGGCAAATTTTTCTTTTTCTTGAGAGTACATAATCGTCTTGGCATAGGTATATGTATATAATATTCCAACATGTGCCGTGAGTAACACGCTGTGTGGCGCTCCTCGTTTAACAGTTCTCTGTGTCGCTGTTACCAGTTTGAAAATTCTGAAAACTTACACATCATTCCTGTAACTGGTGAGTCTCCTGTCACGAAAATTGCAGTTTGATCAGTGTTATTTTACACTAGAAAAGTGATATAAACCCAAATTATTATTTGCATCAATACCACGTCGCTCGAATTTTGGGTTAGTTCATGTTGATAAAGTCATGTCCACAAAAACACGTTCTAATTCGCAATCCCAACATAATGATTTGTCATCAGGGGCCATGGAAGGGTTAATTCTGAAAGTATGTAAACAGCAGTCCGATTATATAGTTAGGCAGCTGGATGACAGGGTTAATAAAATGGAAAATTCTCTGAAAGAGTACGTGTCGAGGGTTGCTGAAAATTCAAAGAAAATTGATAAGGTTTGTCTCCAAGTTCAATTCTTTCAATAACATGGATTTGAAACAACTGTAAATATATTTAAAGTGATGGAAAAGCATCTAAATACTAACAATTAATTGGAAAGGCAACAGTATTTTTTTTTCTGTGTATAAACTTACTATTTACTTCATTATATTAAAACGGCAGTCCTGTTAAAATCGCGTTTCAGTAGTCGCTTTTGATGCTGTTCAATTAGCCGACAGAGAGACATTATAGCGTGTGCCAGTATGTTGGAACCCATCTAGGTGTCGGCCATTCAAAAACGACATTTATAATAATACACTGAATAACATATATTATTTTCATCCTTGTTAAAATGCCGTAATTTTTCATAGATTTTCCAACCTTTAAATTTTTTTAAAAATATTAGAAACCGGATTATAGTAGGTATCTTCTTCTTCTTAAGGTGCCTTATCCAATTAGTGGATGTTGGCGACAATTCTGGCATACTCCTCTCGATCTTGTGTGGCTCTAAAGAGTGCGTGCGCATCGAGATTTGTCCAATCCCTTATGTTTTTTAGCCATGAGTGTTTTTTCCTTCCGATGCCTCGTTTTCCTTCTATCTTTCCTTCCATTATAAGTTTTAAGAACTGGTACTTGGAATTTCGAAATATATGACCCAGATAGGCAGTTTAGGTAGGTAGGTATCTGCCGTTGGGTTTTTTTATAAGAAAAGGTATATACTACAACATCTTAAAAAGCAAGGCATTTTGGCGCTTTTGGACTCCCGCTCATGCGAATAGTGAATCCCCATTTGCCTTTTTCATGTGTAATGGTATACCTAGCAGCCATATGAATTTGCTAACATACCGTAGATCTGCCGACTACTGGCTCTCAGTCTATTATATCTGAGACCCGAAGTTCCTTGTTGTGACATTATTTCTTCATCCGATGATTGACCTAGAAGGTGGTTTTAGGCACCGACTCTCAACTACCATTTCCAAATGTTTGCTTCTTGTGTTTTATTTTTTTTTTTTTTTGATAGAAAAGTTACCCTTCTTAGGTTAGGTAAGGTTGATAATGAGACGGCTGATTATACCTCCTTCCATTGCCACCCTACTGTGCATATTGTGGTTTACCCCTATTTAGAGTTCGCTAAACGATTCCCTCTTTCGACAAATGCGACAGTCCTGTTGGATGAATCTTCCCTGAAGTCAGTAGATTCCTGATGCCAGTTACAAAAAATTATTGCAAAAATAATTCAGAAACTAAAAGACAGTTTGATGATCTCCATATAACATTGCCTCTGACTTCTTGTTTCATAAATCTCTGAGACAAAAAGATATAGCAAGATTTTGTTCGGGCATTATTATAGGCTTCTGAGTGTGTCGCAGACTGTGCCATCTAGGTCACGCAGTAATACAGATAAATCAATGTCAGCAATAATTCACTATAAAAACATGGGTTTATTTTGCAACAAGATTTCCTAATAAGCTATAATAAAGATTTACTTTTCCTTCTAGCTCTGCCAGAAAAAGAGTTATGGAAGTACAGGTCCACCACACAGTACAATACTGCGCTTAAGATGGAGATTTTTGGGATACTCTTAATCCAAAATGATTATCTTTCAGTTGTTAGTTTAAGTTTTCATGCGATGCTAAATACGTTGTCAATCCGCATTGGGTTTTGGGTACTTCCCCATAACGGCTAGCTACATTCTATACTATACACTATCTGCTTTCACTTGAAACATGAATACTATATAGTTATATACTAATCTAAAAAAATTCACGCAATTCTTTTCCACACCTAACAACGAGATGAAAAATGGCCTAACTAGTTTATCTTATTTTGCACTGTCGGTTTTAAGGTTCAAACGTTATGTACCGCATCAAGGCTGAGCTAGTTTTATTGGACTATAGGTAAAGTCCTTGATATTTTTATAGGCTTAGGTGTGGTGATCATAATTATAACTATGACAAGTCATATTAGGTCTGTTTTTACAGCAATCACAAACTAGTCAGCGTCAATTTGATTGGCCAGTACTAGTCAGAAATAGTTTGACAACTGCAATGAGGAATACTGATTGGCTCTGACTGGTTTGTGATTCTCTGTGAAAACAGACCTATTATTCCATTCACTTATGGTTGAAATGGATATATTTACTGCTCCGACAGTTGAATTGGAAGTGGAATGGGTGCACCTAATTCAATGTAGAAACCTTCATATTTATGATATGATAATTCGTAGTTTTAATGAACCCAGTAAATATTTAAGGCTTATATGCCTCAGAACAAAATTTAGGGAATTGATTTGGTAACATTTCAAAACTGAGACGGTAGAGTGTTTTATTGTTCTACTAATATCGCCAGTAAGTCAATTTAGGTGCGTTCACTTGGTTATCGAAGATGTAAGTTATTCCCTTCAATTTTAGTCCTTTTGTGGTCAGCCTCCCGCAAAGGCTGAAAGCTTATGGCGCTGTAGTAGCGCTGCGAGAGGGTATGTGTCGGTACATGTTAGATTTGAAGCGTTGCAGGTTGTAGCCGTCGGGTAACAAATTCCGCGGCAGCTCATTCCACAGCGTCGAAGTTCTCCAATGGAAGGAATGCTGGAGGAGATTGGTTCGGGAAGTAGGGACCTCAACGTGGTAAGGATGAGCATAGCATTGACAATCGGAATCCTTGTGTGCAAACAAGGTACTAGGAGTTCCAGTATTCTAAGTATTCTACTTTTACCAGCTCTGAAGGAACTGAAAAAATACTGATTCTAAAGACAACCATAAAGAGGGTCGGAGCCTATGTTGGAGGGACCGAGGGAACATTCGAAATGACTGTATTTTACTTAAAAGCGTGTAGCAACAAGAGGCTAAATAACCCTATCAGCATTGAACTACGCTATAGGCTCGAGTGCTTCTTTTGGGGATACATGAAGAAAATGATTTTCCCCTGCTTTCATGTCAGCCTGATACCGGGCCCTACCCAGGCCCACCTGATGAGATCCGGAAAATCGAAACGGTGCTAGCGACTAGAGGCATCGTACCCGTTGCGATTCAGGAAATGTTCGAAACAAGGATTTTGATACGAGGGTTGCTCTATATTCTGTCGCCTGCTACAGCATGCTTCACAAGTCTGGTAGACATGAAAGAATTGGTGCTCTCTATTTCCGTCAATCGACCTATGGCGCACTGATGATCGCTAATAAACGTGAAACAGCTGTCTGCGTACTGGTGGATTGACGGAGATATAGAGCAACCCTCGTATATCGGCTTTCATATGCAGCAGCATATAGAATCCGCGCTCTCTGGAGGCCAAGCGGCCGCGCCGTGGCGTCCCACCAAGAAACTTGCTGCTGTTCAGCAGCGATTTTCTTTGGTTTGCTGTTAGCTTCGGGTACCAGATGGCGCACCGGCAGAACCTTTCTGTCGCCTGCTACAAGGATTTTGATATTCTTGAACTCACTTTGGCTAGGGGGAAATCATTTTCTGGCTGTATTACCTTTTTCATTGCTCCACGCTGTTAAATTTATTGAATGTACGACTCTATGTATCATGTATAATTCGATATCCGCCTATTGCTGTGTTGAGCAACAAAAGTTTACGAGCCTTGCCAACATCGGTCACGACTGAGAAACAGCGAGATTGAAAATAACAGTGAAGAATGTGTACTCAAATACCTCAAGGCTTAATAAATAGCGACAAGCTGGAGAGGTTTACGTGTCTTCAGATACAAACGCGATTTTTCAGAGTTATAGAACTCTTCTCTAGAAAGGGTAGTTCCCTTTTGCGAGCACGCACATGAAGGAAGACAAATGATTATATATCAGACAAAACCTCATGAAAAATTAAAGCGGTATTCAATCATAAATTATAAATGAGAGTACAATAACTCTGACATATAGTAGTGAGAAGCTAAAAATAAGCTTATTAATATATAAGTAGAAAATGACAGGGATGCATATGTTTCATGAATCTTTAATATGGGGTACTTAATATTGTTTACTCATAGGGAAGTAAAGGCGACATTTAAACTGCAAATAAATAATTTGAAGAAATATGGATATATTGCATTAACATTTATGCATGAGCGCAACCAAGGAAAGTCAAAGAAGTGGTCAAGTATTTATTGGTAGCAACATAGATTGTATTTCTACCACGAAAATGTATGTATTCCTTCCAATGTAAAATACCGTCAGAGAAAATCAAAATGAGCCAATGCCATCAGTTGAACATATTAGAATAAATATTGAAAAAAACTAAACAACACGCTTTAAAATAATTAACCAATGATTCTAGTATGATTGTAAAAAAAGCATTAGGTGCTCGATTTGTGAATAATATGGCACATAGAGCCCACGCTTTTTCACAATCGTACTAGTATTTTTCGTTCATTACTGTTTTGCTTAATTTAAAAATTATTTTTAACTCTTTGGTCCGATGTCCTCTACAAACGTATTTTTGTATGCTTTTTAAACTATACCTATTTTTAAGTTTTTAGTTAACTTTATAATTAAAGCGTGTTTTTTTAGTTCTATAAACTGTATGTATTAATATTCTATGTAATGTAAACGATAATTAAATTCCGATTTGAATAACGATAAACAGAAAGTCACTAGTGCAGTATTTGACAGGTACAATGCCTAATCGATAAGAGAAAAATTAAAGCAAAAACTAAAGATAAACAGACTAGGTACGTCTTGATACATAAGCTCATATACATAAGCTCAATTTTAGTGATTCTGTATCTCGCTTGTTCTTTTAACATCAGAAAAAAGTTGTTTGAAGAATGTTTTTATTAAAACAAGTTGGGATTCACCCCTTAGATATTAAAATAAAAAGGTGATGCACTCTATATGTAAAAATGAATTGTAGGGAAAGAAGGACCGACATTGACAACATTATGTTTGAAATCAGTAAATACAAGTGACATCAGACACTTAATTCCGTCAGGTCATACACTGGTATGAAATTTAAAAGTAAATGCATTGCCAAAAAATATTATATTTATTTGACAGGACACTACCATTAAAATTTTCTAGGCCACGACAATGAACATCGAATCGTTTTCTTTCCAGAATAGACTGGAATATCGCGAACATAATCGCGGTTTCAATAAAAAGCTTTTAAAAGTGGTTCGTAAAGTTTATAAAGTTTCTTCAGAGTCACATTGTTGAAGGTATGAAATGGCTGTAACTTTATTATTACTTCTGAAACTGCTCGTTCGATGTCAGAAAAGACTAATATTCCGCGAAGTGATGAAAATTCCAAACCGCCACAGAAAACGCAAGATAACCGAACAAATTGGAAACTATGTCATACCTGTATAGGAAAGGTGAAAAATTTTAAGATACGTATAAAAGTATCGTGTTTGTTGGACAGGAAGTTTCCCAACTGGAACTCCAAAACTTTTTTTATTTGTTAAAAACTGAGTAATTGACTTTCGTAACATTCTGCACTTTAAAGACATACAGGGTAAGTCAAGCTTAACGCCTCTGCAGAGTTGGGCGTCGACGCGTCGACTTTTATTGTCGATCTCGACATGTCGACAATGCGCCGACAATGTCAACAATGTCAGCAATGTCAAAAATTGTTTGAGGTTAGGTTTGTTATTTATCTGATTGCTACGGTCACTTGTTTTGATTGTGTTAGATTGTGAATTGTGAACTTTGAAAAATGAGTGGCAGGAAGTGCAACTTTAATAAACTAAAATTCGATGGCACTTAACGTGTATGATTTATCTCCATATTTTCTACATCCTACATATGATAATTCGAAGCTAACCTCTGCTCACAACGCCAAAATAAATGGATTCCTCTTTAGACCGCTTGACAACCAAGGCATAGAAAAATGGGATAAATTCAATACTGAGTTTACTGGAAGTTACATTAAAACCATTGAAATGCGTCAGCACCTCCACTAAAACTTTGTCATTTTTCTTTCTTGTGAGACTGACGACTAACATTTTTTCAGCAATATTTGCCACCCTTTTTGACAAAAACGTATGCAAACCTTTGATATTTTGGAGGATGGCTCAGATGGATTGCCCAGTATTAGGAGGGCTATTAAAAATTCAGGCTTCTTCTGCCCAACTTTAGCGATTTTTCTCAAACTGGGGACATATTCGCATGCCTCTTAGAAACAGACTGACTTTTGAGCATTCAGAAATGCTGGTCCATTTATGTTTTTCCCTTCAAGGTGAGAATAATGGGGGTATTTTGGAGCCGATTCAGCGTTCGATCCTAGTGACGTAGAAGAAGAAGGGGATGATCGATAGTAGCCATTTCACCATGTAAGACTAAAAAAGTAATGATCTTATAGTCTCACTAAACATTTTTCTAATTTTTTCGTTAAAACGTGTTCAAACGAAAGAACTGCAGCTACAGTTTTTGTACTGAACTAATTATGAACATTGTCGACACTTTGTGATGTCGTCTATAAAGTCGACGTCGACACCATAATAGACGCGCGAATTGTCGACATGACATTGTCGACGTCGCCCAACCCTGCGCCTCGGTCTCTTGTGACCAAACGAAACCTTTTTTCAGCAAAATAACTATGCGAGTATATGTAGGTCTAGTTGGACTACATTTTGAAAGTAATGATTTTTGTACGGAGTGCCTAATAAGAGCGTGATACATTAAAGTTATCTTTCTTTTAAATGGAATAACCTGTATATTTCTGCCAGTCGGACCGCGACGCATCACACCCTGCAAATATTCAGCTTCTCCGGTCAATTCTAGTGTGAATTTATGTATTACATATGCGGCTTAAAATGAACCGTTTAGGTGCAAAAGATAATTTTTGGTATAAGTAGAGATCAGAGAAAAATTGAATCTCGTAGCAATTATAAATCTAAGACGGCTGCGACTTTGCCGTATGACTAAGGATAAAATGCTTCGCCTTAGGTTAGACAATCAAATTTGAATTGTTTTTGAACTTGGATAAATTGGTAGATTAATCAAGGAAAGTTCCATCATAGATCGAATTTTTCGAATGAGAATGTCTAATTTCTTGTATGCGATGAAATGTCAACCTAGCAGTCCATAAATTATAAACAAAAAACTGTTCAGTGCAAATAAGCAACTGACTTATCAGAAAGATGTGGACGAATAAAAGTAAAGAGATTGAGAAGATTGTAAAAATCACTTACAACAAATCAACTCTATTCAGAAATAACAGAGGTAACACATCTAAGGTCAAAAATTAGCTGGGGTACGACGGAAATGGATATTCTTCACGGCATACCAGCTACTACAATATACATGGGATTAATAATTCAGAAAACCACCGAATGTTGTGGCAGTTTAATAGCTTCAGAATAGAATTTCACATTTAATTATATAAAAAAAGTAACTTCCATGAAGTCAAAGGTAACGATACCTCTGGCTGGACTTTTGCAGTTTCTTCAGTACCCATGCAATTAAAAATCTGTTCAAATCACAAGACATAATTTATCTGGCATAAAATTAGAATCTGATTCCTTTTTTGCGATCTTACTGAAACAAATGAATGGCTACAGTCGGAGTATCCTTACTTTTGACTTTGATAGAAATAACTACTGTTTTATACCATTAAATAATGTGAAATTACGTGCTGAAGGTATTAGACTGCCAGCAGCAATCGCTGAAAGTTTTTCTTTTATTTCACGTTCAAGTTTTTAGTGGTTTTGGAAATTTTTAGTCTCTAGTATAATGTAGTAGCTAGTTAGCTATGAAAATTATCTATTTATGTCGTACTCCAGCTTCTTTTTAACCTTAGTTATGTTACCGCCTTTGTTTCTGGTTAAGGCTGATCTATGGTGGGGAATTTTTATAATCTTTTGCTCTAGTTCGTCTGTATCTTTTTGCCAAGTTACTTGTTTTCCGTTTTCCTTTATCTGAACATGTTTGTCTTTATATCTGGCCTGCTAGGTTACTTATAGGTAAAGAAATTGGAAAAAACTCCGATTGCATTGAAAACTCTAAGTTAACTGAAAACTGCCAGAGATTAATATTCACAACGTTATATTATTAGCAAGGCTAAGTTTTATAGTCGCTGTGATATTCATTTTTTTCTGATATCTACGTATACTAAAAGTTGTGATTTGCACCTAAACGGTTCACTTTAAGGTCCATATATGATACATAAAATCAAACTAAATTTGACCCAGGAATCTGAATATGTAATAATATACAGGGTGTTTCATTAAAAAAACACCGCTTTGATATGTCACGCTTTTATTAGACACCCTCTATAAAAGTCATTATTTTTAATGTGTAGCCAAACGTGGCCTACATACACTCGCAAAGTGAGTTTTCAGAAAAGGAGTATTGTTTGGTCACAAGAATCCGATGCATTGAGCTTGACTCACCCTGTATATCAATGCGCGCCCAATGCCTTCAAGGAAATAGTGTTACGAATTAATGTACTATTATCTGAATGTTACGTAATATCCAGCCGGTGCCAAAAAGGGATTCAAAACTGGTCTAGCCAGTTACAGATCTATAATAACTCTGCTCTCTGTAATCAGTAAAGTGATGTTAAATGAGTAAATGGGGGATAAATAAAGCCATTCCAACTTCACTAATAAGTGTTTATTATTACTTCAGCGCCTATAGATGACATGCTGCAATCTATAGACATTTTCCAACTACAGATAAACCTAGGATTACCGCATAGGTAACAGCCGGAAGTGAGTTGCAAAACTTGTCAAAGTATGTTGAAACGTCCATACATGATGATAAGTAAAGTAGTGGAGTAATGCATCAAGCAAGAGCTCATGAACGACAGTTATTATGAACTCCAAATTCAAAGATCAGCTGGAGGTCTCCCAGCTTACGTTACACATGTGTGTAGCAAACTTGGTTCCATAGTTTTGCGGATGACAGTACTTTTCATGCAGGCATCATGAGCAATAGATCAACGTCAGCGGTCGAGCTGAAACGCAGATGGCAGGCAAAAAAGACGCACTTGCTTACGCCTCAAATCAAAAACATCAACTTAAGGCAAACTATTTCAACCGGCCTCAAATAGACTAGCATTTAGTTAAATGGCAAATGCATGCGCTTTCCATCATAAACCCACAACGAAAGCAAATAAACAAAATAAACCTTCTTCCTCGGAAGGGCTGCCAATATGCAATCACGGTTTTAAAATCCGCGGTCAAAGTAATTACAAAACAATAAATTGAGCGGGCATTCGATCCGCGCACACAATGAACCATTAAATATTTTTAATTAGTCCACGTATGGCTAGGGGAAATATCGAGGGAGGGGGATAGATAGCAGCGTTCGGCTGGCACACGCTGAATAAAACTAGTGAAAACCCGCGAGACAATGGAGGCGGTAGCGGCTTCCACCGAAAAAATAATAAAAGCCGGTCCAGCATTATCCTGCAATCAGTTGCAGGCGCGGCAGAAGCACTAGCAGGATTGATAGGCCGAGCAAAGTAGATCATACAAATTAGGCAACATTCTGAATTTGAGATATGTATGTGTCTTTTATGAATGAGCAGAACGCGTTTTGAGAGTATTTATTGACTATGTGTTGTACAATAGCAAGTCAGTCACAAAAAAAACAATGAAACAATGAAAGAAGGTTCATACATATGACCCACATGAAACAGATAACAAGAGCAACAAATAGAATAAACGACAGAATAGCTCAAAGCGTGTGTTATACGAAATTGCTTTCAAGGTATTTTTGGGTTGAGTAAAAACATTGTGGTAGTAAAAATATTTTTATAGAGATTTTGATTTATTTATTAGATAGTGTGGAGGCATAGCCTGAATACCAAAGTATCGCGGCTACTGTTAAAGGTTATGTTAGGGGAAGTTTGTCAACGCGGGGCTTGAATGGGCCAACACCTGCAGGCCCAATAAATCTCCATCTGGCAGTTTATTCCAGGCCTTGGACATCCCGGGAAAAATGTGCGATCATGCCGCTCAGTTCTTGATGTACGAAGAACGACGGCCTTAGGACGAGATACAGCAGACGCGTGGAGGTGACACGAGGAGGGCAGTCCGGAACCCCTGAACCCCTCCTCTAAATACGTGCCTGCCCAGTGTTGATATTGTGGAAGAAAGAGGAAAAGCCATCTACAACGGTGGAGTTTTTGGCGTGAGAGGAAGTCGGCGAGCCAACCGCAAACCTTAGCAGTTGATTGAATGGCTTTGAAATATCGAGAGCATCGATAATGAGCCTCGGCAAGCAATGGTTGAGTTTGCTCCACACATGTGTGACGTAAGCCAGGATATTTCCAGTTGGTTTTTGAATTTGATTAAGTAATAGAGCTCAAGGTAGTACATCAGTTCCTGATTGACGCATTACTCCATCTCATTACTGAACATCATGTTTGGACGTTTCAGTACATATTAAAAAGCCTTGGACCTCATTTCCGTATATTGCCTGTGAGGTAATCCTAAGTTCCTCTATAACTCGTAAAACGCTACGGAAAGACTTTAAGGATTTCAAAATTCCATCTAGGCGCGTTCAACTACACCTTTTCCAGTTGTAGTTTCTAGAGCGTCGAATGATAATTCGAAACGGTCAAGTTAATTCTCCAGCTCGTCAATTGTAAATTCAAACTGACAGGTGTAATTTATACCAGAAAGTTTGAATTTACATATTAACGAGTTGGAAAATTTAACTTGACCGTTTCGAATTACCACTTGACGCTTAAGAAACTACAGCTGGAAAAGGTAGAGTAATAAAAAAGTAATAAAAACAATGAAGTTGAAGTGGCGGACGAGAAATAATAAACGAATAATGTAAGAAGTGTTAAAACTAATTTTTTAAAAGCTGAATAGACCATCCTTCAAAAACATTTGCAAGGCAGAAAATTAAGATTCCAGTTGGGTAACACATAAAAAAATAAATCTAGTGGGATATGTTGGTCAACTTCTTTTAATGCAAAAAAATTTTTTTTTCTATATTTAACCCACATTCATGGCCATAGGGGCATATACAAAAGGTTCCCATTGCATTAAGATTGTTCACGACATTTTTTTAATCAACTGTTATTTACCGAGAATTCTTATTCTTGATGTCAATTGATTCAGACATTTTACACTCCAATTTAAATTGTTATTAAACTAAGTCGATCCATCAGCTATTCATTATAGCCTGGCCTATTCACATTTGCTCTTCCACGTAATACTTTATTTGTAGTGCATTGCATTTTTTCAGTTTTGTAGCCAAAATCAAATCCATATTCATTCTTGAATATGCAGGAGAAAGAAAGACCTGATGCCTTTGTTTCTCTCAAAACTGCGTTTCTGGTGAGCTATTAAGGAGCTGCCATAGTTTTTATCACTTTGTTATTCTGTAAATCATTTCAAGGAAACCAGCTGCCTGTTTTCTTATTTTATTCATTTGAGCATATGTTTTGGTTCGTTAGATAATTGAGTGCACTCTGGTGAAATCGGTTGGATTAAAGTTTTCCTGAACTGTATCAGGAAATATTCCTGCAGATATCAGCACAATGCCAATAACAACGGATTCTCTCTTTTAATATTCTGGGCAGTGTGTAGAGGAAATAATGAGGCTGGACGGCAGTATTGCAGCTGCAACTGAGAGTTTAATAAAACTGTTACGTTCTCTATGAACTTAGTATCCATAATATAAAGACGGTTCAATAAAAGCGCAAGATTTGAATTTCACTCCATCTTTTACAATCCTAATGTCACCTGACGATCACGTGATAGATCGACATTATGACTGTTAGTAAACATGAAGCATTGTAAGTTTGTCACCGTTCTAAGGTACATGAAATGTTTGGTTGATAGAATATTTCTAGTGCACCTGCTGTGAAAAATTATTAATATTAATTATTATTAATCAAAAGCTCCTGATTTTTAAGCGGCCTACAGATGTTGAAGTATGCTACGATTCCTGAATCGACTCAAAGGTTCATGAAACTTGCATCAGTTGCAAGTCCCTACCCATATCGAAACCTGTTGCGATGCCTGAATCGTCTTGACATTTTATGCTCGTTCCATACAACACAAGAGTAGTAGGATAGAGTTATTTCTCTGCATCGACGCAATACTATACACGTAGAAACACTTGAAACCTGCAACAGCGTCACCGACTCGGCATCATGGCTCACCGACCAAAATGAGATTCCAGACTCTGCATCGCTGCAAGCCGCAACTGATGCCAAATGCGTAATTCAGAACTACGCACGCTGCTACTTGCATCATGAAACGTAGGAGTCGATGCATGCTACGACTCAAGGTTTCATGAAACATGTAGCGATACCTGAATCGACTTGATATTTTATTCAGGTTTCATGCAACACAAGAACAGTAGGGTGGAGTTAAATAGATATCGTCTCTGCATCCGCACGTTGAAACCTGCATCAGCGTCACCGGCTCGGCATCATAGGGTCTGTTTCGGGCTTCCATTGTCTATATAATTTTAGATTACAACGTTTCGATTGATATGGTATCTTCAATCGTCCTCAGGTAAACTGACGAACATGTTCCTTTCATTGCTATTTATTCTCGTTTAGCTGACGTGTCGTTTTTCGTGGCTTATTCTGATTGGCCGGTGCGCGTTCTGCTGAGTGTGTCCGTGACGTCGCCCCTTGCTGATGATGACGTGGTCGTTCGATGGTCACTGAGTCCCACGTTTGTATCCAAGTTTGTTCCATCCAGTTTTAGTTTTTTTTTTAAACGGAAAATTTGTGTTCTGGGGTAAAGCAGGGCTGCAATACGTATCTTTATGGGTTATTGTGTATAATTATAAATTTTGTTCAGTGATACCGTACTATAGTACACCAAAATTTGATATTAGTGCTGACAATCACCATACCACAATTCAAGCAAAAAGAGGTAGGTGATGACTTAAATATGAACATTGCTTTTTCACTACAAGCTTCTCGAAAATGACAGATAAATGCGATAAGAATATAAGAATCGGACAATAAGGGCGGAGCTCCCCAATAGCGATAATTCTCATCGAATCAAGAGAACTGTTTCACATAAGTTGGCAAAGTAGCAAATCTCTGATATAATAGAAGACGAGGAAGACAAAACACCCAAAACATCATCAAGAAGCCATAGGCATAGGCATAACGATCTCTAAAATTATATTTAGGTCTTGTTTGCTTACTTGAGTATAGACTGCGAGCGATGGCTTCTGTCAACTGAGACCATTCATTTTCCCTCATGAGTGTCACATAAACTCTATCTCGAAGCTAGCGTGTTTGCCAGAGCACAAGGCCAGCAACAATGGAGGTTTTTTCCATAAAGAGTTATCAAATCAAGAGACTGTTTAATAGAAGTTGGCAGCGAGACAAAAAGCAGCAAAGCTCCGATGACACAAAACACGGGGACGATATTGATTGACTGCCGAGAAGTACAATGGTGTACGTCTGTAAACAGCAGATAGTGAAGAGAGCAGACATAGGTGGTATTTAAAAGGCACCGAACCGTTGCGAAACGTCAGTGGCGTAGGCAGTATTTTATAAAGTGTGATGCAAAAATGTGGGACATCGATGAAGCGTCCATTGCACAATGTTTTGTACAAGATTTTGTTCGATTTCTTGAACATGAACCAAATGAAAGACACTGCTTTTACCTGTATTGAGTTTACACAATTTATTGTTCAAGAAATATCGTGTTTGTCAACAGTCACGTTTGAGATGTCAGAGTTGTCAGTGTCAGCAACTGTATCGTTAGATTAGTATTCCATAATGTACAAAATAGGTGCTGAAATATCAACAACCGAAACAGCTGTTTCTGAATTTGTATGTTATAAATATTTGTTATTTTCTGTAATTGGGGTTTTGAATAGAAAAACATTTAGCTATTTTGTAACAAGATTTATACATTTTTTTATTCGCAATAATTCAAAAGTTATATCAAAATAAAAATTAATTTTTGAATCCAATACCGAAGACACGCCAACAGCTCCCGAACAAAACCAAGCGCGTGTGATATCTCAATGTTAGTTTATAAATATGTTTTTGAATGTTTGAAGTCAGATCATGAATTCCAGTAATAAACTACCTAATCAAATACGTTTTATTGGAATTTTGGCGCCATTGTAGCTCAACGGCTGAGGGCTCAGACTTTCACCCTAAAATGTCCGCGTTCGTGCCCTGGGCTTGGCAACTTTTTTTTCTTTTATTAAAAAATGTATTGCTATGTCTTTTGCACAAGTTATACACTTTTTTCTACGATCGCAATAAATATGTTTTTGATTCAATTGTTCAATTGTTTTAGACATTTGACAAGTACAATGATTTTGCTATCGCAACAAGAGTGATTGATATTGAGGGACAAAATTCATTTACATTGACTTTTTAAGTTCTAGTGCTTATACGTTGTGCCTCCGGTACTTACATTTTGCACTAGTGCAAAATAAATTGTTTCATAAGCATATTCATTTGGATTGTAGAAGAAAAAGGTGCTTAACATGTGAAAAAAGCACATCAATAAAGTTTTTGGAAAAAGTATAAAACAGTTGTCAAACTTTGGGCTCGAACCCGGACATGGTAAAGTGGAACGCTGAGCGTTCCGCAGTTGAGCTACCAGGACGCCGAAATAATCGTTTCAACAATACACCTTTGATTAAGAATAAATATACACTGGTTGCGTAAGTAACTATTTTGACGATTTCCAAGGAATCTATAAAAAATTATGATAATAGGTATCGGAGCAGAATGTTGTTGGTAAAACCTCACATTTTGACGTCATACGCGCTTGGTTTTGTTCGGGACTGTTGCCGTGTCTTCTGTACCGGATTAAATTATCAATTTTCAGTTTGATATGTTTTAAATCATTGCAAAAAAGTTATTTTTATTCAATACCCCAATTGTTGATAATCCACGGTGATGATAGGGAAGATGTATGCCATGCGCTTTGTAAAATATTCTGTGCTTTTTCTCTGTCTCTGTCCTTTGAAACAATGTTCTGTATGATACTAGCAAATATATACTGTAACAATATATTGTGTGATACATTACAGACTTTAGTTTGGTCGAAGCTTAAAGGTTAGAACTGTGCCATTTCCTGAAATGGAGTAAACGTCAGCCACACAGCATTTTGATAGCAGTTGTCATTCTTTTTAATTTTCCTTTTTCATTTCTAATTTTCCTTGAGTTTGATGGGTATAGCAGTTTGCGTACACCCACAGACGAACTTCAAATGTGATATCCATACTTTCAGGTTTTGTAAGAGCACCAATAAAATAACCCAGAGAATACACGCCTACTATTTACTGTGTATATGTTAAGACGATATCAATTATCCATATCACTGTACATTTCAAATTATGGACCACTATTACGAAGATTATAGTCCACCGGTCATTTACCTACCGTAGTAATTTGTTCGTAATATATACGAGTATCGGATTATTGATCAGAATCTAACAATAGATCAATTGTTCATTAATGCGCTGGAATAACTGCAAATAATTTACTCACCATAGCAGTGACTATACTTCAGCCTACCTGAAATCACAAAAAATATATGTTTAGATAAATAAACAGTTGTAATACGGAAAAATATAGACTGTCATAGAGGTTTCTATGATAATCGTGGTGTGATATTGTTACAGCTATCATTGCTATTACTAATTCATTGATATTTTAGTGTTTTTAGATTTGTCACAAAAATTAAATTTGCGGGGGAGTTTTGGACTTTTTTATAGTACCTTTAGATTTTTGTCAGCAGAACTTATATATATATATAACAATGAAATTGGGTAAAAAATTGATGAGAAGAATGGGGGTGATGGTGTAGCAAAGTGACTTAAATTAAACTAGCACAGCATGTACGTATCAAATATTTTTGAATACCTAGTTTTTCTTAGTATGCCTGTCGTCTCATCAGTTGCTTACTAAACAAAAATAATCGAACTAATACTTTTTGCCAGAGGTAGAAATTTTACACAAATGACATAACAATATTTTCTGTTGCCTGGATATGGTCTTAGGCTACAATCTTGCACTACAAGCCTGACAGTTTGGTATTCCGCTCCACTGTCGCATCGTGGAGATTCGCGCTTATTCCATTGAAACAACGAGTCAGCGCTCACTACATGCGACGTGCAAATTCTGTTTAAGGTTGACCGTTTCTTTCGGTGGAGCTCAAAACCAGGGAGTTCTTGAAGAACAGTTAGATTACTGTTCCCTTCCTCTGTTGTTTGTGTCGCCCAGGTTTCTGCCCATTTAACTGCGGGGTTAAAACCATCAGACTCGAGTTGGAGAGCTGTTGCTGTTTCGCTTATACTTAGCTCTAGCTCACAACTGTGAAAGTATGATCCCAGGATTGAAAGATCGGCAGTTCGTGTGGACTCTAGAATGTCAAAGTTGGTATTTCTGTATGGTAGAAACAGATTATTTATCTGCATATGCGAATTTCCGGGAGGATAACTGCCGAAGGTCTGAGGTATATATATTGAACAAAACAATTCTAGCTAGTCTAGGTATTAGGTTAATTTTTAGATAAATTTTTAAATCAGCCCAAGGTTTTGCTTTAATCAATAGAATTAGTACGTCATTATTCTACCGAGCTTATTCGTCTAATAAAAACTAAAATAGTTTGAAGATGGAGAAGCGAGCAAGCTCCGCCTGTGCCCTAAGCTCCTGCCTTGCGCTACCGCCGCGTTCAGATTTGTAAACAAAGGGTATAACAGTTTTTGTTGTGGGAGAAATGATGGAGATAAATCAGTATTTTTCTCAGTTAGCGACTCAAATAAACCGGAGTTTAAGTAGGCGCTGTGTGCAATTGTAGTTGTTTCTAAACAGGGAGAGATTTATTGTTGAATGTTGTGCTCAGAGATACTGGGTCACGAAATAATAAACGCAAGTGGTTGACGGTGCTATTCTTTCAGGAAAACCTACAACAGTATATTGTATTTCTTTTGTGGTCTGCTTCTCGTAAAGGCTGAAAGCCTATGGCGCTTTAGAACCGCTGCGAGAGCATAAGTACCGGTGCACGTTAGATTTGAAATGCTGCAGGTTGTAGTCGTCGGGAAACCAATTTCCCGGCAGCTCATTACACAGCGTCGAAGTTCTCCAAAAGAAGGAGTGCTGGAGGAGACTGGTTCGGGGAGTAGGGACCTCGACCTGGTAAAGATACCCACAGCCTCTCTAGTGTTCCTCGTTCAGACGGCCTTTGGTGTTATTATGTGGCAAAGCTCACTCGAACACCTTCCGTGATACAATCTGTAAAACAGGGACATGTCAGCAACCCTTCTTCGATGTTCCACGATGTGAAGGTCCTTTGTGAGATTAGGCGTATCGGTTGGTCTAATTGCTCACTTCTGGATAGTGTCCAGAAGCTTCAGAGAGTGCTTCAGAGTTCATCCCCACACATAGGAGCAATACTTATCTGTACTTTGTAGAGGAGCAGTAGTAGCTCTGGCGTATACAGCTTCCTACATCGGAGCATAACTCCAAGCCTCTGGGATGTCGTTTTAGCTATACTATACAAGAGCTTGACGGAAGGTGACTCAACTATTGCAGAGGGCTTATACTCTACATTCTATTACATTCTATTTAATAATTGATTTAGGACATATGGGGCGATCCGTTTCAATCAGATCCAAAAATTTATGTAATCATTGTCATCAGGCTTGAGCTTAGGATATTCAATTTTAGATTCCTTGCGATTATCGGCAAAATCTTTTATAAACATATCACAAACTACTGCAGATTAAATTACTACTTCATATACTCAATATAATAATAGCCACAACCGAGCTCAGTGCTTTCAGGGCAGCTTGGGTATCTGAAGAGCATCTTACAGATTTGTTTGTGGGACATATTTTGTTCAGCTCCCTGACTCCTAACACTATGGCTATCGTTTCTGCTTGAAAAATTAAGGCACACCTCCAAAGCTGTACTGAGACTTCAGCTATAGGATTAGTACCAGCTACTCCCGCTCCTGTCCTTAGCTCCGACTTGAAACCATCTGTGAATAGCGCAAGATTGGAGAGCGATATGAAGCTGTCACTATTCTCCCATTTGCCTCTTCCCGGGAAAAAAACGTTGTAGGATCTTTCCGTGTGCATTTGGGGAGCCATAGAGTCCGAGACCATTCCAAGTATATGGCGATTTATAATTTTACTCATAATATCCATTGTGACTAGTCCTCCTTCCTTCTGGTCCTGTCTGCCAGTTGATAGCAGACTGTACGCGACCATTCTGGCACCTCCCTCTACCTCAACGTGTAGAGTGGTTGAGTTTTGGAGGGTCTCCATTGCCAGTGTTGGTGTAGTAGCCAAGCAGGCGGTGCGTCATGCAGCTGACAGCTTGGTTCTGGCTGTCCGTTGCAAACGTTTCTGCCACCAGGCGACAGCACCATAATACACTACCTCCTGATAGTCCAGAGAACAAGTCGGGACTTGTCAACTCTGTTATCCTGATGAGAGTTGAAAGTGAGTCCTTTGTCCAGTATAGAAGATACTTTACCTCCTCCGCAAACTGGATCAAATCTCCCACACTCTCTAGGTAGGCGGACCTTGTCAAATTATTAGCGCGGCTTTACCTCTACGGCAAACGCATTACCATCCAATTATTAACTTGTATGTATCATAGCTCAGAGGAAGTAAAAATAATAAGCATCGTGTAGGAGATACCAACTAGACACAGAAAATAATTGCGAAACTTTGTGATGTTATTTTTAATTACAGTTATTCTTTGCACTTCGGTTATTTGAGTATTATTAGGCATAAAAACGCCCCGTAATCAATTTCCGGTTTCATACTGCTACCAACTTTCATACCATATACATTTTACTGTTTCATAAATACCAGTTTTTACATACACGATTTCAAATTACTCACGCAGAAAATGTTCTCTATTGCAATGGCGCTGTCCAATATTTAAAAATATTTTAAAAAATCTCGTACAGGCGCATTCACTGTAAGCCATGTAGTTTATATTTGCCGGCTTTTTATATCCTTCCATGCATGCATTTATAAACTACCACTCTGGCTGGGCCAGGAACGCGGTATGTAAATGAAATATTTTAAAACTGACTGAATATATTGCATACCAACGGTTGAGCAAAAACTTTGACGAAAATACTTTATAGATCAATTCGGCAACGTTAGTTTACCGTGTAGCTTTGGGTTCTTGCCGTAATTAATTTTGTTTTCCCGGCTGACTAATTTAAATACTAACTGGAATAAAAAGTACAGAAAATTTGGTATTTGTGCCATTCGGATTTTAGACAGACTGATCCAAAATTTAATATTAGTGTTAATTAGGTAATAATATACTTGAATAGTTAATTCAGTTTCATTAACTAACATGTCAGAAGGATGAGTTGATATGGAGATGAATGAGATGCATTCTGGTGACAAAGGCCACCAGTGCATAGGCCTACAAGCAGGCCCTTCTGCAGCTCTCCTTACTACAATTCCAGGCCCAGCCCTCATCGCAAAGGTGAGGATGGCATTGGGTCTGGCTCATCTTATGTTTTCAGGTTCAATGACACTTAAACCTATTATAGACTTCCTGTGATACCCAAGGGCATCACAACGACATAGAATGTGTACCGGGTCGCTTGCTACCCACAACACATTCAAGTGACGTGTGAAGGTTTTATGGCCTAATTGTCCAAAATTTAGTATTCTAGCTTAACATAGATGTCCAGAGATTTATTTCCATCTCAAAAAATGTCGATTTTGCAGCCACACCTCTATTTTAGCCCCACAGCCGGCTCAAGAGCCAGGAAGTTATTCCTCGAGCCTCACCTGGCAAGTGCGCCCACCGTTTCATTACCGCTAACTCTAGCAGTCTTGCCGAAAATATTATCCAAGACCTTTTACATTGCAGAACGAGCCTTGGTGTAAACCTACAAGCTCTTAATACTTTCAATGTTACCTAGCCTACCTAGCTTTCAGAGCAGCTAGTACTCTGCCTCCTAGGCTCCTCAGTTTCATGAATACGAGAGGCACAATTTATAGCCGCATATATTTCTGCTTGGAATGCCATGGTGTATCCTCCAAGAGACAGGGAGAGCTTTGTTTTTGGCTTGGACACTCCATCATCTGAGCGTTTGGCGGTAAGTGAGCTGTTTGTATACCTTCCCTGGGAGAATATAGGACAGAATATAATTTGTAGTCGAAACAATATGTAGGAGGAATGATGTCACTCCTCATATGTGGATAGGGTCATCCTTTTGCAGTTCCGAGAGAATGGCATGATTTACAAGAGTCCAACTACCCTAACTCTACAGTCGGAACCCAGACGCTCTTGCCTCTTTTTGAACTACCAGGTCAAGTTGAAGGAGATTTAGCAGTGCTTCTAGCCTAAGTCATGAATACTGCACTTTTTATAGACAAGCCAAGCGTTGAATTTTATTTAGCTTTGCTTTCTACATGCCCACAACGAATTACGTGCCTTACTGACCTTACGATATACAATATACATATTGTATCCAATTCAGTTTCAAGTCTAGAACTTCAAGTTCAAGTGATGTTCCAAAGAAAGTTTTAATGATACATTATATAGCTTGACAATATATTTCATGAAAAGTTTCTGAATTTCTGTGTCGTTTTTAGGTTATGTCGGAAATTTCAATGTGGCGCAGATTTTCATCGGAGCACTTTCTTACTCTGGGAGTCATCTAATTCGATACAGGGAGACTCAAGCTTGACTAAACCCCATTTAACCGATTTTGACCTCAAACCGAGTCGATCAACACTACTCAACCCTTACTTCGGTTTCTGGTAAAACAAAGACAAGACAACTATTTTTAACAAAACGTGACAACGTTGCATCGACTGGCCAACCGTGGTTGGACCGAGGGCCGACGACCCTTCACGAGCCAGCAGGTAAAGAACCCTAAAAATAATGGTACGATGGTGGAATAATATAAATAGGATAGGATTCCGACACCAAAGATCAACTGGAGATCTCCTGGCTTACGTCACACAGATGTGGAACAAACTCATCTAGTATTTGGTGAGGCTCACGCCGTTGCTCTCGATATTTCAAAGGCATTCGATCAACTGTGGCATGCAGCTCTCCTAAACAAGCTCCCGTCTTATGGGCTCCCTTTTAAGCTTTGAGGTTGGCTCGCGGACTTCCTCTCAGGTCGGAAAATCACTGTCGTGGTAGACGGCTTTTCCTCTTCTTTCCATAGCATCAATGCCGGGGTTCCGCAGGGATCCGTATTGGCTCCGACATTGTTTCTGCTTCACATTAATGATCTATTCTCTAGCACTACAAACCCAATCTACAGTTTTGCGGATGACAGTTCGCTGCATGCAAGCATCATGAGCAATAGACCGATCTCAGTGGTCGAGCTGGAACGCAGAAGACTGGCAGAGGCAGCTTCGCTTTCAAAGGATCTCGATACCATTACCGCTTGGGGGCTTAAGAATATGGTTAAATTTAATTTCTCCAAGACCCAGTATTGTACTCTATCAAACAAGAAGTGCCCAAGTCAACATCAGGTTCTAATGAACAACCGGGCTCTGCCAAGGAGTCACCCATTCAAGGAGTCAACATTACAGAAAATCTGATCTGGCACTAACACATCGCGTCAATTGCAACAGCTGCTGCTAAAAAGCCTGGGTACCTATTTGGAGCCAGAAAGTACTTTTCACCATGTAACCTCCTCACGCTATATAAAGCACAGATAAGACCTTGCCTGGAGTATTGCTCTCATGTCTGGGGAGCTGCTGCCCCTACTACCCTGTCTATACTACATCCCGTCCAGAGAAGGGCAATTCGACTAATTGGCGATCCGGCTTTAACGCGCCACCTTTAGTCACTCTCTCACCGGCGTGTTGTTGGTGACCTCTCACTCTTCTATCGATATTCCAACGGAATCTGCTCCTCTGAGCTATCCTCTATCGTTCCGCCGCTCACCGCTCCTATCAGATGTACCCGTGCGACCGCTGCATCTTATCCTAAGACGGTCATTCTACATATATCAAGAACTGAGCGGTACAACCGCACATTTATTCCCAGGGTGTCCAAGGCTTGGAATGGACTGCCAGAAAAAGTATTTATTGGGCCTGCGGATATTGGCCCATTCAAATCCCGCGTTAACAAACTTCCCCTAACATAACCCTTTCACAGCAGCCGCGGTACTCTGATATTTAGGCTCTGCCTGCGCGGTCTGCTCAGTTATAAAAAAAGGAGCTTTGTTTTGATTGATCGTTTACAGTGTATTGTTATATTTTGACGAATTTGAGGTGTTCTCAGTGCATAAATGAAAAATAGACTATCTTTGACAATTCCAAATTTAAATCTTATGGATTTTTGCAAAAAATGACACCCCATTTGTAATCACAAGGTAAATTGGCAAATAATACAACGGCGCAAATACATTATACTGTTAGCGCATGGACTTAATTTCTAACCTATTCGAATTCATTGGCAAATTGGAACATCCTATAATACACAATTCCAGTTTTTGCCAGAACTTTTTCCTAAATGTGATTCATATGAACATCATGTATGCTCTGGTATATCCATGTATCTCTACCAACTCCCTCATCATGGGCATGCAAAATGTACACCGCTCATATGTACAGCGAGCGGTTACAAGAGCCTGTATTCTGACTACTGCTTGCGGTTATTTGGAAACACCATATTCTGCAGCGCAGTCCATTATAGATCTACGATCGAGCATACGGCAGTATATTAATGTTACATTATAAATGTAACTTCAGACTAGACGTTACTGGTGAAAGTCTTCCGGCCATGCGACAAGATAGCTATTTCTCACATCCACTGTGCCAATGTCATTGCGCGTTAGATATATAGTCTCTTCATTGCAGATTAGATAATAGATAGAACCATACATTTGTTGAAGCAAATGGTGACACTGATATTTCGGACAAGGAATGCTACAGGAGCAACAGCCAGGAGAACTTTTTAAGCCTGATCCCTCGTCGTCCTTTTTTTCCCTGAACCATCAGTTGTAAGAGACGAGACCTCACGGAATGCAGGAATTGGAGAGGTATAACCCCGCTAAAGCTAAACACAGTGTATAAAATACTAGCAATAATAGTACCGAAACGATTGAAACCTTACATAAAGAATACTTTAAGAATTGAACAACCTGGCTTCCGCTCAGGTAAGTCTTGCATCGACCAAATAAATACATTGAGAATTATAATAGTACGAGTGGAACTCCCCAATATACAGGGTGTTAATTAAGTATGTTAACAAACTTTAACCACGAATAGTACTCCGAAAAATAGAAAGAAAATGTCATATGAACACGGGTTCGGAGATGCTTCCTAAGGGAGCTACGCTCCTTTGCATGGGGCACCCTGAAGACGGTTTTCCCTCGATATTCTCGAAACCATTCATAACAAAACTACGAAATTAGGTACGATGGGTAAACTTTTGACGCTGAATCTGATTCTGAATTCAAAATTTCATAATTTTAATCAGAGGCGTATCATACGGAAGGAGTTAAGGGTAAAAATAACCCCAATTTCTAAATGGTAATTTTTTGACATTTTGATTTTATAATATGGTATTTCAGATATTTTTACGTAAAAATGGTCAATTATTTCAATTGTTTTTCACAGCACACTTACTAAATAGATGAACATTTATTTATTTACAATAGCCTGCATCGATTCAATAATTTGCATTTTTCTCGAAAACGGTTAGCCTTGTCGAGATGTACCAAGAGACCATTTTTACGTATAAATCTCTGAGATATCATATTCTAAAATCAGAATGTCAAAAAAATTACCATTTAGAAAATGGGGTTATTTTTACCCTTAGCTCCTTCCGTATGATACGCCTCTGATTAAAATTATGAAATTCTGAATTCAGAATCAGATTTAGCGTCAAAAGTTTACCCGTCGTGCCAAATTTCGTAATTTTATTATGAATGGTTTCGAGAATATCGAGGGAAAACCGTCTTCAGGGTGCCCCATGCAAAGGAGCGTAGCTCCCTTAGGAAGCGTTTCCAAACCCATGTTCATATAACATTTTTTTTCTATTTTTTGAAGTACCATTCGTGGTTAAAGTTTGTTAACATACTTAATTAACACCCTGTATTTAGTGTTCATTGGTTTTGAAAGGACCTTCAACACAGTAACACGTACAAGTGTATGGAAATGCATGATACAGAAAAGCATATCCCAGAAGATTATAAACATCGTGGAAGAGCTATACAAGCATACCACAAGCCAGGTCCTTCACAAGGGACGTAAAGGTGAAAGAATGAGTATCATGCGTTTGCCGTCTTTGCTATTTAACATAGTGCTAGACTGTTTAATGAGAAAGGTCTGTGATGGCCGAAGAGGTATTAGATGAGGACTGATTGGCAGCCTTCAAGATCTAGCAGACCTTCAAGACACGAAAAGGAAAATTTTAAGTCTTTAAAACAGAGGCAGTAAAAATGAGACTAAGAGCAAACGTGAAGGAGACAAAAGAAATGCGGATTAAGGGGTCTGGATACACACATTTATACATACGTATTTGCCACGTAAAACATGGACTCACAATTTCTCGCATAATATTTTAGAAGGCGATTGTTAAGACCTTAGTGAATGACAACTATTTTCGATTTTCTCAAAAAAGTTTTTAATGTGCAAAAAACTCGCAATGCAAAATCATACATTCTATAAATGCCTGTAATTTAACAACCAAACACGATATCAAAAAAGGCTAAATAGTTGCACAGGCGCAAGCTTTCTTCTTCAATTTGCTCTTTACGTCATTACTGTAAGTTTAAAGGTAACGTCAGGAGTTTGGAAATGCGAAATTCATTTTTATGGTGACCTTTGGACCTTTTGACCTTACCTTTGGATTTTTGGACTTATCTACCCTTATCTTAGACATACACACTGGAGAAAGGGAACAGGCGACCACGCCTCCTCGCCAACACGAGAATACGTCTTTTCTTTGATTCTCAACTTCGCGAGCTATACCCTAGACCCTTAATATGGTCCATCAAGAACCGCTGCTGCTCTACGACGAAATGACAGAAACAGTTAACTACTTTGAATATCTAGGTAGCATAGTTAGTAACACAGGAGGGACAGATCAAGATATTCAGCAGCGCCTAGAGCACAAGTAGAGCATTTGACTCCCTTAACAAAGTTTGGAAGTCCACCTCGTACTCAATCAGGACCAAATTGCGCATTTTCAATAGCAACGTAAGATCAGTGTTATTGTATGGATACGAAACATGGAAAAGCACGAAAGCCAATGAGAAAAAACTCCAGGTTTTCATTAATAGATGTCTAAGGAGGGTCTTACTGGTTTTTTGGCCAAGGACAATATCGAATGAGGACTTGTGGAAAATGTCAGGGTTGAAGAAAGTAGGGATGGAAATCAGACAGAGAAAGTGGAATTAGATAGGTCACATTCCGCGCAGAGGAACAGAAGAATATGTAGCTAGAACGGCGTTAGACTGGAACCCTCGGGTAGCAGACACATAAGAAGACCAAGGGTGACCTGAAGAAGAACGGTTACAGATAAGGCAAGAGGAATGGGCAAGACATGGAGAGAGATAAAAGCGCTTGCAAAGAATAGATCAGACTGGCGTCAGTTTGTAGAGGCCCTATGTTCCTTAATGGAATGGTGGGACTATATATCAGTTGTAAGAAAATTGTACTTGCTGCTTCTAAGAACATGGCCAAAATATGTTGCTTGTCTTCATTTGTGTGGTTAAAATTTGCTGTTCTTCATTCATTCTTTCTAGTACTCTGCTGTTTGTTACCCGCTCGGTCCATGATATTCTTAATCTGCGTCTGTATAGCCACATCTCAAAAGAATCCAAAAGCAACATGGTCCGTGCTTTTAATGTCCATCCTTCAACTCCGTATAATAATGTAGACAGTACCTACATAGCATTTTGTTGCTCGTCATCGAGCAGTTAAACTTAAATCTCGGTTGCATAGTTTTCATTTTGATGAAAGTATTTCTGGTTATTTCGATTCTGCCTCTAATCTATTCATTACTGTCCCTTCTTTTATTTTGCCAGCACCCCAAATATTTAAATCGCCTTACTCTTTCCATGTCCTGCTTTTGTATTCCTAGTCTAACATTATTAATATTTAATCTAGTGTTGACCATACATTTTGTTTTCTTCATGTTTATTTTGAGGCCGTAACTTTCACTAACATTGTTGCCTCTGTTCACTATGTACTGTTATTCTTTCGCATCGATAGCACTCCAGATGTTATTAATGTATTTGCCATTCAACCTTTGTTACAATTTCCACATCTTCTAAAGCTATGGACTCGGAGTATAAGTTTAATGGCAATGGTGACGGCACGCATCCTTGTCTAACGCCTTTGAGAATTTGTGTATCCGATTTTGACACATTTACCCTTATGCCTTTTTCATCTAACCATTAGTCGTTTGAGCAAATATATAAAATTACCATGTCTCAAGTTATCAAATATCTTCTCACAATCTATAAAACATTTCTTTTCTAATCTATGCATTTCTGGATTAGAACCTGTATCGAGAACAATATTTCCAAATTTTCCAAATCATTTCTAAAGCCGAACTCAATTCGACCAATGCTAGAAGTCACCAAGGAATGCAAATATACAATAATATATAGGGGGTTCTATTAAATGTTTGATATGTTTGATATGAATCACCCCGCATAGACGACAAAATTTAAGCGAAAATATTTTAAACTTATAGCCCTGAAAGCCCCCTATCATTATCAGATTTTTGAAATTCGTTTTAGTGAGCCCACAATCCTCCGTCCACTCACTGTTGACCCAGCATGTATATTATATATAGGTATTATTACATTTATCAAACCCCACACACGAGGTTACTACCTTCTGAGTGTCATGCATGCTAAAAAAATGGAGTCAAGTTGATTGACTCAGTACTTCCCACACATAATGATGATACAATTTTAATATTTTATCATTGCATGGAGCTATAGTCCGAAATCTCCTTGCAACAAAATCATTGCCCACCAGCCGGAAAAAAACGCATCCTATACAAAAATCTCTCATAAATAGTTTCTTGTGTTTCCCCCCTTAGGCACTAGGGGGTTTTTGGTTTTTTTATTATTGCTGCGTCGCCACTGACACGGTTTCTCAAAAACAGACGCGTTTTCCATTCTCGCCGCGCTGGTAAACTCAAAATTTGAGATGGACCTAAGAAAGTGTAATATGCCACTAGGTATTTCTTCTACAGGTCAATGGACAGACTATTATGAATACAACAAATTTTTCAGTTTTACGATCCTCCACCCCCAACCACCCCAATTACACCCCCATCAAAAAAAAGTAGAAAACGATCAGGAACCCCTAAAACGCCTAAAAACAAAGTTTGAGCTGTTCTTATATTTTTAGTTCCTTTATTATTGCTGCGCCGCCACTGACATGATTTTTCAAAACATACGCGTTTTCCATCCTCGCCGCGATAGTAATACTGTGTCAAAATTTCATGAAACCCAATTCAATAATTTTCGCGTTACGCAATATAGAACGATCTAAAACAATAATACTCGTATACGTAATCACAAATTCCCACAGTCCCTTGGTTTCTGCAATGAGCAAGGCAACGTTAGGATGGACCTAAAAATGCGTATTATGCTGCTAGGTTTTTCATTCACAGGTCAATGGACAGCCCATTATGAATACAACAAACTTTTCAGATTTACAACCCCCGACCCCCCAACCACCACAAATTCAGCCCCACCCAAAAAAAAGTAGAAAATGATCAGGAACCCCTAAAACGCCTAAAAACAAAAGATGAGCTGTTTTTATATTTTTTTAGTTTTTTTATTATTGCTGCGCCACCACTGACACGATTTTTCTAAATTATACGCTTTTTCTATCCTCGCCTCAGTAGTAATGCTGTGTCAAAATCTCATTAAAGTCAATACATTACTTTTCGCGTTACGCGATATAGAATGATACAAAATAATACTCTTATGTATACCATCACACATTCTAAGTCCCTTGGTTTCTATAATAAGCAAGGCAATGTTCGTATAGACCTAAAAAAGTATATTATGCCGCTAGGTTTTGATTCACAAATTTTTCAGTTTTACAGCCCCCCACTCCCCAACCACCCCAAATTCACCCCCACCCAAAAAAAGTAGAAAATGATTAGGAACCCCTAAAACGCCTAAAAACAAGGTTTGGGGAATATTTGAAAATTTTTGTTTTTTGCTAATTACTCCGCCCCCCGTACAACGATTTCCAAAATTATAGGAGCATTACCTACTACGACCACACAACATATCGCTACCCAAATTTCATCAAAATCCATGTAGCTGTTACTGAGATTACGACATTAGAAAAACGCCAACAGACAGACAGACAGACAGACAAACAGACAGACAGACCGACAGACAGACCGACGGAAATAAGTGACGTGGATTTTCGTTATGTAGACATCATAAAACGCCCAAAAAGCGTGTTCTTAAAATTTTCGCGATCACAATACTCCCCTCACCTATCGGTGTGGGAAATAAAAAGGATAGCTACAAAATTCGGTATTTCTGGTGATCCAAAAATACCCCAATACTGGGCTTTATGATATTGACAATTTTGACATCTACAATTACGAAGTCACCATTTTTAGAGATTTTCATTCATGCATGCCAAAAATTGGCGATTTTTGGCCGTTTTCATGCCAAAAGCTTGTTGTTATAACCTGGCAACATACGATACTCGCTTTAAGTAGGTCATCAACGCTGTTCACCGAAACTGCTTTCCTAATGCGCCTGGCTATGGATTTAGTGGGAATGACGGATGTATGAGGGATTATGTTTCTGGTTTTAACTGCTGGTTTTGCCCGTATGCACCTTCTCTGTTAGTTGCATTGGAGACTGCGCACTCCAATCTTGCCAATCGTTTATAGGTACCTACTGATAAGTATGTTGATAAGATTGTTGTTATGAAATATGTCCATATTGTCCATTCATAATTTAGCTTCTTGATGATTATTACATAGCTTTTGAGAACAAATTTGCTAGCCGCTGTATAGCTTTCATTTTTTGTATGTTCTATAAGGTGAGATAAAAGCCGATAACATTCCGACATAGCTGCCCGATGCAGAGTAAATATCCTTTTACGCTCTTTGTAAGAGATATATCTGTCAGGTTCAAGATGAAATGTTTTCAACTGCACGCTAAAGGGCGGTACTATGCTGACAGAGCTTTCAAATTACACAGGCGACTTCCTTTGAATGAACATTGTTTATGTGTGCATGTGTGTTTGTGTAATACTAGTGAACACGTTGCCTACGGTGTAGTGCCTCGTGTTGGTGTTACGTTTCCCGACGTTCCAGTTACAAGGGCTTTCCGATAGTTTCTGTACGTTCTGCAAACCAAACGGCTTGTAGTTTCTCTGGTATACAGAGTAGTGAGGGTGTTGGGGTTAATTGCCCTAACAGTTGCCGCTCTGCCTTAAGGCTTATTGTGCACCCCAGTCAAAGGAATCAAAAAGAGGCTCATCCTAAGTTCTTTGCACTGGACCATGCTCTCCTGTCTTCCCTTCTAGCCTACAGTCAGATAGGAGTTCCTGCGTTCACTCAAGACAGGACAGTCGAAGATAACATACTTAGCTGCTTCCTCTGCTTCACCGCGCTTGCTGCACAATGGATTTGCCACTTCGAGATCCAGATCTTGCAGGTGTGCCGAACCTCCAATGCCCAGTTGGAAATCAAATTACCTTCCATAGTTCCTTTCTGCTCAGTCTAAGTACGTCTGCGGTACTAGAACACGAGGGTCCCCTCAGCATCCTTTTAGACTGAACAGTTCCCACCACTCTACTTCACGCTTCTGGTGTTCATTTGACACCCAACTAGTGACAGCTATCCGTACCATGTTGTACGATAAACCACATGCTGATTCTGGTCCGATCAGAGGGAGTTCTGTGCCTTCCTTTGCACACCTGTCGGCCCTCGCATTACCGCTCACTCTAATGTGACTATAGGCACCCAACATAATGTTACATTGTTGGTCTTCGCCAGTGTCTTTGGAGTATTATGGCAGTCCCATACTATTTTTGAAGTATAGTGGTTACTCGCCGAGGCCGTCAGAACCGCCCGGCTGTGTTTACATAGATAGTCTTTTTGCCTGGAGAACGGTAGCCAGTTTACCTAGGCGGATACTTAGGTCTCGCCCAGGCCCACCACCGTATATATGCCTCCTGATGGTATATCATCATCATATTATTATTAATATCATTATTATATATGATTTCAACAACCTAACCAAGCTTTATGTATAACCAATCTTTCAGTGATGATCTCATCAAGTTACTGTTCTGTCTGTCAAATAGGATGCAATATGCTTCCTATAATGTACTGTGTAAGGCTTTCGCGGTCATCGTCCAATGAATTTGTGGTTCTTGGGTTTTTAGGCCGGCGTCGTTTAGCGTTAAGGCTTGACGTTTCGCCACCACGAGTGGATGGCATCTTCAGAAGCTATTTCACTTCGGCGACTTCCAAAGTACTTACGGCTGGAGGCTCTTCACCTGCATTTATACCTGTCAACGGTGACGTGGCCCAATCAGGTAACGTTGGTAGCCCCGCCCCCTTGCGATATGGCAGTGTCTTCAGGTTCTTTAGGATGGGTACCCATGTCCGGTTGACGTTCTGTATTTCTTCTTTTCTATTGAAATTATTGTGGTGTTTTTGTATCTCAATGGCTTCTCTGTTAAGTCTGGCATAGTATGAAGATGTTGCGGCAAGAACCTGAGTTTCTTGAAACTTGATCTTATGGCCTCCTTCCTTAAGCGCATGTTCGGCTACCGCTGATTTTTTGGTATAACCTGGTCGACAGCTAGCCTTATGTTCTGAAATTCTTGTGTTTATCGATCGCTTCGTTGTTCCTATGTATACACTCCCACATGTACATGGTATGCGATAAACCCCCGGTGTATTGAGTGGGTCTCTTTTATCCTTCACCGTTCTCAAATACTGCTGTATCTTTCTTGTGGGCTTGTAGATGGTCTTGACGTTTTCTTTTCGTAACATTTTTCCTATTGTGTCTGTTATTCCAGGCATATATGGTAGAAAAGCTCTTGCTATCGGTTCAGGTTCTTGTTTTGCCCTATTTCTTCTCATTGTTCTTGTTATTTCTTTCTCTGTATAGCCGTTTGCCTTAAGAGCGTTCTTTAGGTGTGCCAGTTCGGTATCGAGTTCCTCTGGTTCGCACACTTTTCTAGCCCGATCTGTCAAAGTTTTAATAATTCCGTACTTTGAGATGGGTGATGGTTTGATTCTTTGTGTAAGTACCGGTCAGTATGTGTTGGTTTTCTATATACCTTGTGTCCCATTGTAGCTCCATTTCTTGTTAGACGAACATCAAGGAATGCCAGCTTTTTGTTTTCTTCTACCTCCATGGTGAACTGGATATTTTTATGCACGCTGTTCAGGTGTTCTAGGAATTCTTCTAGCCTTTCTCTTCCGTGGTTCCAAATGACGTGAACGATACGTTCCATCCACTCGTGGTGGCGAAACGTCAAGCCTTAATGCTAAACGACGCCGGCCTAAAAACCCAAGAACCACAAATTTACTGTTTCCTATAAGTTCTATACAATATAAGGATACTTCTGGCTCACCTCAGGCCATTATTACGTCATTATTTTATCAACCATCTTTCTGTACGCTTGACAAGCTTCAAGCTATTGTTTGCAGATTACTTTATATGTAAATGAAGAGTACTAGTTTATACTACAGAATTACCTTGTTACATTGTTTGAATGGTACGATGAAAACAAGCTGCACTTGAAAGCGAACAAATGTATGTTTACAAAAAAATTGCACTTCAATTTTTAATAATAAGGTAATAGCAGCTTATCTAGACCGTCTGAAGGGAAGGATTTAGGTGTAACATTTGATACTAAATTAGAATTTGTGCATCTTATAGAAAATAGTGTTAGCTCGGCGAAAAAAAATCTTGGATCTCTAATAAGGAATCACACGTTAGCTTTAGAAAATGTCCACAGAATATTTTTCAAATAGCTTGTATTTAAATTTGATGACGTTTTCGTCGGAGAGGAGCAAACCATGTAAACTAATTAGCATACCTTAACGTACAGCCACTAGATCTAAGGAGAAGTAATTTTGGCTAGAAATGTTCTTTATAGATTAGTACATAATAAAGTAGATTCTACGTACGTGCTGTCAAAATTGGACTTTTGTATTTCCGAAGCAAATCTAGCGTAGGTGTTGCAATTTTTATCTGAGTATGCCTAACTAATCTTCTATCCAAATCACCGCTGCATTTAATGTGTTCTAACTTTAATTTGGTTTTGGATAATTGTGATATAAACTATATCCATGTCAGAGAAATAGTCAAAAACATTCTAGAATTTATTATGTTGCATCCAGCTTTTTGTTATAAGTGTATCGGTTTGTTACAGCTGTTAGCTGAAGCTTTCGCTTAAAGAGTCCTGTAATTGGATTTTATCTGTATGGCGACAAAGTATTATTATTATCCTGATATTCTAAGTTTCTCTTATATAATTGCAGTAGCAACAAATATTGACGGGCTGTGCCAAGTCAACACCTGAACTACTACTGATCTGAATTTAGGAAGGATCGTACAACATTGCTGGTCTTCAGATTTACAGACTGGAATATTTTATGTAGCCTGTCGTTCAGGCCTAACTATTCTAGGTGAGGTTTAAATGCGTTTGGTGTAAGGCCTGAGACTGACATGATTAGAGGAACAATAGTAACTTTGTTTTGTTTACAGAGTCGATTTATTTCTGTGGCATTTAGATATTTTCCCAGCTTAGGTGCTTTTATTTTCATTACTATTATTATCAAGACGGACTAACAAACCGACCAAAGGAAATGGGTGTCATATATCCAAAAACTCCTTGCTGCCTGGCGAAAGAGAGAGGGAGTTTGTGCGGAACGTAGAAAGAAAAAAATTGCAATACAGGCTTACAGCATTTTTCATGCATAAAATCTTACTCCTTTCAGAAACTGAAAAATTTCCATAATAGCAGAGCCCGAGCATAAAGAATGTTCATTACGAGTATTTATGATAATACAACCTTACTGGGAAATGAAAAATGGCCTGCCTTTAATAAATCAAGTCCACTTTGGTATTTTATTAATGACTTTTTGATATATGGCTTTCTGCAGAGCAGATGAGCCTTGTTTTTCCTTGAAACTCAGGAAATGAATACAATCGCGCTAGTTTGCATACTTCAAGGCCATCGCGATTCAAAATGGGAGTTGCAACTTCACTTGCAAGGTTAATGGGTTTCAGACGATTTACATGAATTTGCACTAAGACGATATTAAGGTGCATCGTGCAGTCGGTGTGATTATAAAGATAAGGGAATATTGCTCTAGACGGCTGCATCACGCTAACAACGTTAGAAGGTTCGAGAGAAATGGAATACCTTTGCCTTACTAAAGATTGGCGGATAGATAGCTACTAAAAGTTAATACAATACATGCAGAGTCGATATTCCCGATATGTTCTGTAACCTGGGTATTGCTGTTTTGTCAGTATTTTTCTTTACTTGTGGTTGTACCTTATCCACCGAACAAACGGAGTAACCATGCACAATATATGTAAATTTTTACTTTATAGTCAAGGGTTTTATGCACACCGTCTACAAAACAGCATACTGAGAGCAGTGATGTTACTATAAACAGAAAAATTAAGTTCGATTTATCCGAGTAAAGCCCCAAAATATGGGTTTGAAATCATTTTTTACTCCTTTTCTTCAGTGAATGCAGATAGCAACTATGAGTGGTTGTGTTTTTTTTCAGCAGTGAGGGGATTAGGGTAAAATTTCCCTTATAGTATTAAGGCTTATTTTGTACCCCCGGTCGAAGGGATCAAACAGATTCCCATACTAAGCTATTTGCGACCTATGAGCTCCATTGGACTATGCTCTCCCATCCTCCCTCCTGGTCTACATTTAGAGAGGTGTCTCTACTTTCACTCAGGGTAGGACAGTCAAAGATAAGATGCTTAGCTGTTTCCTCTGCTTCACCGCACTTCCCACATGATGGATTTGCCACATGAACCACAGCTTTTGCAGGTGTGCGCTGAACGTCCAATGGCCAGTTATAAATCCAACCACCTTTCGTAGTTCCTTCCTGCTCAATCAACCCGTAAGCCTTTCGGCCCTCTCATTTTCAGCCACTCCTATATAACCAGGCAGCCAAGATAATGTTACCTTGTTGGTCTCCACCAGTGTCTTTGGGGTATTATGCCAGTCCCACACTAACTTTGAAGAATAGCGGTTACTTGCCAAGGCCACCCACCCGGCTTTCTATATTTACATAGATAGTTTTTTTACTTCAACCTTTATCTATGCATATTCTGCCTCATGACACTTGATGGTTTACATTTATATGGTGTATTTGCAATAAACTATGATTAAATGTTACAAGATCAAGGTTTATACTTTTAACTACAAAGGCAGCAACAGTGGCAGTCACTTATAATACCTAATGAGTACCTTCTTGTACATCATTCTTCCACAAAAGTTCTGAAAGTTCTGATTGAGTCTCAAATAAACTGTATAGATCACGTCAGCAGATAAATATAGGAAAGCATTCAAATCATATGGTTTTTCTGTATCAGGCTACTACTCATTTTATAATACATCAATCTTAATGGTTTTGTTCTACTCGTATGTACGTTCTAAGTTATCATCAGTGTCATAAAAAAAAGATAGAATTCAGAAAATATTTTTTAAGTGGCTTGTGATAAATTCTTCATCTAAGCAAAGCCTTCTATAACAACTGGTCTTGAATCAGCAAAATATGGAGAGCTTTGAATTCAGACGCTACTATGTTATTTCTCTTTTTACTCATTAGTTACCAAATGAAGTATGAAGTATACTAACGTCGATTATTCCGATCTATTCGCTCAAACTGGATGCACATCAGCTCTACCTTCATTCTTTCTTTATTTGCTACTGTATAGCATCACTAAACTAAAATTGGCAGCTAGGGCTTAACTTAAAACTGCGGAGGCAGAGTAATATAATGTTGCCCTGTAAAGTGAGATTGAGACCGGGATTTATATATCACTTTATCATAAAAACTGTACAATCTAGTCTATAGTTTTGGATTGGTATCTAACTCTCAAGAAAAAGTGACTTATTCTTAAGTTGGTTGGGCTTCTAAGAGGATAGTAGAACAGGATATTCTAAAGGGTATGAAGATTCATCATTTGAGGCATACTAAGGGCCGGTTGTACAAATGCGGGTTTAGCACGAGCTTTGTTAAGCCTAAGCTTAGCTAAGCTCAGGCTTAAAGTCGACACCCGTTGTACAATCGTCGGCTTAGTTAAACCTGGTTGATAATGAAATTCACTACAGTTGGCATCAATGAGGCAATACGTACTGACATAATGACCTGAAAAATTACCTTTTTTTGGTTAGGCGCGTATGACAGTTTGTGTCAAACTTTGGCAATGACCGTTTTTGTCTCTGTTCTTTCATTCACTCTCTTTGTTAAATTAGACACAAATCTTACAAAAAATTTGACCCAATAAAGTGACAAGCAATTTGAAGGTTCATCATTGACAAATCATGTCATTTTTATATCAGGTTAGGTTTAAACCTCAGCTAATCTCGCGTTGAGCATCGGCTTACGTAAGCTCGTGTTAAGCTTGGAGTGGGGGGTTAAGCTAGCATTGTACAACGGACATTTTGCCACTGACCTGGTTTAACGTCGGCTTACCTTAAGCCGAAGCTTAAGCTTGCATTGTACAACCGGCCCTAAATCGATACTTGATCAAGTTTACCATTTTTAATACTTCCTCTAGCTTTGAATTTGCTGAACCTGAAAATAGAGGCTCCAGGTAACCAGCTCCCTGCCTAAGTGCCAGACTAGGAGGAGGAGGTGAAGGAGACGAAAAAAATGTGTATTGCGTGTACGCAGGTGCTTTGGGAGGCCAGCGGGTCCTAAACGGAAACGTTCAATGCTTGACCTACATAGCGGGGGCAAGGAGAGTCTTTTGCCGAAACCACAAGCAGCCAAACGGATGGGGGAGCAGGAGAATTGAATTATACGTACGTGCGTTAGATTAAGAGAAAAAACTGCCTTGGCAGAACTAATGCGGTATTGACAAATGAGTTAGGGGATCAAGCGAATGAGGTTCATATTTCTTAAAGGAAGGTATCTTGTATGAATCTAGTGGATCCGTGACTTCATCATCATTTGTGGTTATGACGGTGCGTTATCTTCCTGTAGATAAGATATTGGATGTAATTAGATTAATAGTGCTCCTAGCGCTTTGAGGTTGTATCTTTCTTTCAGTGAAGTGAAGCAATATGGAGCAGTTTCTCAGAATTTGACTAACAGGGAGCAGCCCAAAAACCAGCATTTTCTCACGCTGTAGTTGCCTCTGTGTTCCATTGTGATTCACTGGTTCTCTAATAAAATCACGTTTACTTGAAAATAAAATTTACTGTCGTTTCGGCCAACTCTGTGGCCTTTAGCTGAGAAAAAGTTTATTTTAGATAAGTGGCATTGTTTAACTGCTGTTCGTGGACACAGCTTGTGTTTCTTTGTTAAATAATTTCGTAACGAATTACTGATTTTGGGAACCTTGAAGAACACAAAGTGCTGGGTTCTCCTTGTCGACTGGACAAATCCAAATGGAGAGTCAGTATAGTACATAAGCTTAGATAAGAATCTTAGGATCATGATATGTATGGCATAAGAAGTCTGCTGATATATGTGAGTAGTTATCTCGGAGCTAAGGTTGGTGAATCAAGCGTACGAAATTATAAATTTAATGATGATGACAGTTGTTGCTATAAAGAACTTTTTTTTAAGAGAAGCTTCTTCTTCTTCGAAATATGACTGCTCTGATGAGATTCTCTCTGATTCACCTATCGAATAGACTTTTAACAACATCTTTTTTATATTTATTCTGTCATACCTGCAATTTGAATCTAATAATCTATCTGATAATTCGAAAACATTTGTTTTCAATTATTTGACCTTTGTTCGGAGTTAGGTGGTCGAAACATGGATACAACCAAATACTACAGTAATTTAAGACAGATAGCAGCAGTGTCTTATAGAGTTTCTTACGTAATATGGAATTGCGTTTGCCGAGTGGGCTATTTATCTTGAGACCAAAATATATCTCGGTTGGAATCGATTAGACCAAAAAAATTTCAGACAAAAGGTGTAGAACACCGAAGTAGGAGAGGTCCATATTAGGAATTCCGATTCAGGTCGGAAAAACCGTTTTTTGGCAGGAAGTGATCTTATTAAATGGTAATACCGATTGATTATCATGGATGTTGATGAAAAATTATAAAATATAAACTTCTGTCCTTATAAATTTTTCGATCTAGCTCATATTTTATCCATAAAGTTACGTACGTAGTATGGTCTATGTTACCACTTTCAGTTCAGAACAAAAATACCGATTTCCGATTTTTGAATGGAAATACCCATTCCTAATCGTGAATATCGGTGACAAGTGACAGAATGAACATTATTTGTTGTGATAAATTTTTTGATTTAGCTCACATTTTGGACGTTTACCTTGTTTCAACATCTACCGATCTACAACGATTGGAAAATATTATATCGAACAAAGTGTCAGACAAAAGTTGTAGGACACCAAAGAGACCATTGCATGAATCATATTGCAACTTTTCGGTTCAAATCGGAAGTGCCCATAAACGTAATTTTATGGCTAGAATGTGGGTTAATACGAAAAATTTATAAGAGCAAAATGTGTTTACTTTTGTATTTTTTTCATCGATATCTGTGATAAAAAATAGGTGCTTCCAATTTTAAAAAAGTACTTCCGGTCAAATCAACGGTACCTCCTGCCTAAACTGGTAGTCGGAGCATGTAACGACACCCTTGATGCCCCACAACATTGGTTGGAAACTTTTTGTGATATGCATAATAGATTACAACTTCTTCAAATTCAAAGATAAATGCCCCACCCGGTATATTGGATTGCTGTCAAAGTACGAAGTTTTTATCTTGCCCGATCAACCTCAGCTACTCATAAAGAATATTTACAGAGTCAATATACTGCAAAATTTCATTATTGATTTGATTTATTATCTTGAAATGAATGGTCCTTTTCGCTTGACACAATGGACCAATGTTTAAGTTTCGTTAATGTATGTTCAAGTTATGACCTGAAGGGTATTGTGTTAACTGATCTACATCCTCTTGTTACACTGTACCTATATTAACAAAATTTTCAAGATTAAATCAAGCAGAAATGATTATGTATGTAACGTATTCGAAGGGTCAGACATATCCACTCTTATTTTCAAATGCGATTCATATTTAAAGAGGGCGCTCCATTTACCGGCCCCTGAGGCTCGGGCGCAGTAGATTCGTTCGGAAAGTTTTTTCAGCCGTCTTGGTGGCTCGGCTAAAAACAGTAATTTCTGCCAACTTTTAACCCCCCAGCAATACGTGATTGACATAAGCAAGCGAAATATAAGAGTTTCTCGGGTCCCGACAAAGTTTCCTCTTTCGCTTTCGTTAGCAAAGAGCTTTAGGCCCGAGGCTGGCAGAGTATAAAGTGTGCTTCAGACTCTGGACAGTGCGGAAGGACTTACAAATTGAGTATTCTTCAGAGGTAAGAGTCTACGAAATGAATCTACATGCAGTTTGCGGCTTCACTAAGCATATTTCTATTTAAATAAAATAAGCCCTTCAAAATATTGTCAAAAATGCATATTTTTAAAGAAAGTGATAAGAGAATACGAGATAGCTTAAACCTGAAATTTGCGGTGTCTTTTCCAAATAACTCTTCTCGAAAAAACCTGGTGAATTTACAACAGTAGTTATAGCTTACTTACTTCATTTTTCACAACTGAACATAGTCCTTAATAATCTCGCCAGGTTTAGAAACCTTACCAGTAGAATGCTTGTTTCAAATACTATATGGGAATATTGTAGTAATTTTTATTATATTCTACTACAAATCTCTAACGATACCAGTCTGATGGAACAAATTCAATGTCCTGCGTATGCTTTTGTCGATTGCTAGTAGGCTCAATAACAACATTACCAGTCGTTTGGAAATCGGGGCTCCTTCATATCAGAAGCATGCCGCTACATAATTTCCACGGTTAACCCCAGTTTCTTTATTATTATGACCTAAAACTAAGTTCATGTTCACACAAGAAGCACATGACATCAGCTAGCCTTTTAACAATTTCCCGATTTTATCGAACCAATTCGTTATGTCTGCTGTGATCTTCCCTTAGTTGGCGGTCCAAGGCATGCTCCATCCGTTACAAAACGTTTTTGTTTTTGTTTAAAAACCGCCTCCAAGTGACTCTCACAGTTACAATACCTTTTCATCATTTTATGCAGATTGTTTGAATCGGAAAATACTGAGGTATTCCAGTAGAACAATTTTCCATGTTTTAAACATTCTGTTAACCGTTCATGAGTTTTAAACATACCTCTATTAAAATGTTTTTTGTAGGTCTTCCTGTCTTTAGTAGTGTCCATAATTGGAGTAGGTCGATTTTTTTTTGAAGTGGACTGTTTTTCTATAAATGATCGAACGAAAAAAATACTTTTTGAGGGGCCTGGATGCACACATTTATACATACGTATTTCCCATGTAAAACACAATTTCTCGCATAACTCACTCTATTTTCAGACTACATATTATATAATATTTCAGAAGGCGATAGTTAAGACCTTAATGAATGACCACTATTTTCGATTTTCTCAAAAAAGTTTTTTAATGTGCAAAAAAACTCGCAATGCAAAATCATACATTCTATAAATGCCTGTAATTTAACAACCAAACACGATATCTAAAAAAAGCTAAATAAATGCACAAGCGCAATCTTTCTTCTTCAATTTGCTCTTTGAGTCATTACTGTAAGTTTGAAGGTAACGTCAGGAGCTTGGAAATGCAAAATTCATTTTAATGGTGACCTTTAGATCTTATCGTTGGACCTTTTGACCTTGCCATTGGATTTTTGGACTTATCGCCCCTCATCTTAGACACACACACACACACACACACACTGGAGAAAGGGAACAGGCGGCCACGCCTCCTCGCTAACACGGGAATATGTCTTTTCTTGGTTCTCAATTTCGCGCGCTATACCCTAGACAGAATGTATAATACAGTCTCATGCGCATGAGATATCTCCACTACGAGGACGGCGCTTTACGTCCAATTCACAAAGTCGACATTGGCGTTGCCGTTGGTGTTGACGTTCGTAGCACAAGGCTGCTATTCATAGACTCGGCGTTCGCGCCGTTAACCTAGCTTTCCCATCGTGTTTGTAACATGTTCTATTGCGATTTATCATCAGTGTTTTTGGCTTTGTGACAGAATGTTCCTGGTGAAAATGAACATAGTCACAACCAATAATCAATACAGAAAACTTGAGAAAACCCTGGAGAAAACCCAGAATCCTTTTGACAGCTAGACGTCAACAATAATAACAACATCACATGACCGGTGCCGACGACTATGATTGGCTTATACGCTGGCTACGACGGTGGCTACGAACGGCGGACGGAAAAAGTTAAAAGATAGTTATGTCGAACGGCGCGCCCAACGGCAGACCTGACGGCGGACGGTGAATATGAATGGTCTTAGGCGTTTCCATGTATTTGTGCTGCAACGGCCAACGCCAACGGCAACGCCAACGTCGAGTTTATGAATCGGCCTTTATGGGCCCGTCGGTGGACGATGCGCCCGCTTCCACAGCAACCGCATCAATAACGCTGCACGCTCAGTACTGGGAGGCGAAGTTTAAATCGCTTATCCGGTAGCTATGAGGATGCATGTCCATACATGTTGTTCTATGACAATGACCTTCGATCATGCAACGCGACAAGTGCTCATAGGAAATAAGCGAACCCCTCCAACGGATTGCTGACGGCTGAGTTGGTTGCCGAATTTTAGGCGTCGCGTCCGGCAGCCTTATTATGTAAGAATTCGAGACAGCGGTCGCTGAGTAGATGCCGAGCAACAGCGACACGATTGCAACGGGAAGAACAGGACCGTCAAAATCGTAGGTTATATGTTGTTGTCCGTCACGACGACGTCGTTGCATAATACGAAATTTACGTTTCACAGCAGATATTGCGCGATTTTTACCTGTTGCTTGTCATCTGCAAGATACGTGATAAGGCGGCCGATTTTGTATTTCGTCGTATAGTAGAGTAAGCTTTTTGGACGCATTCCATGAATAAAATATATGTAAAATATGTATAGCAGTTAGCTCGCAAATAAAGACAAGACATGCAGAAGAAAAATTGTAATTCATTAACAACTTCTGAGTTGAAGCAGTGCGTCCATTGCTTCCATGGACCGCACCCCCTGCTTCATATTATGTATCTTTACTGATCTGCCAAAGGCTTTTGACTACATTAACCATAATACATTGCTATTCAACGCGAACGTTATGTTGTAAGGAGCCAAGCAAGTAACGTAGGATAGTCGTATCTAAGTAACAGGAGACAACAGGTTTGGACGTATATCAAAACTAGTCAAACACTGACGTGCAAGAGGGGGTTCCGCAAGATTCCATACTTGGCCCATTCCTTTTTATTATACTCAATTACAACGTAGTATAAACTATAGACTATGCAAATAACTTCAGTTTTAATGTAGATAGAGATGAAATAACCTGGTTTCTAATAATTTGGAACCAAATGATTGGAATCATCTCCCTCTTGCGGAGTAAGCAAGCACCTTTCATAACGTGATCTCTATATAGAAAAAATAATCGAGTATGCCAGCCTAAATGGCTCAATTCAAATAAATAATATTTAAACAATGAAAGAACTGAAGTATACGTATTCTGTTTAAGCAATAGAGAGAAGAGGTTCGAAGCGAGATATCTGAGCACTAACCTTGACTCTCGTCCATTATCGATATCACAAATGGACAATCGGTGCAGTAGACTTTCAAAGGTACCGGGCGCTCGATTTAAGAACAACCTAGCACAAAAAGCCCATGCTGTTTTTACAAGCATACTAGTATTTTTCGTTCGTTATTATTTTAAGCGTATTTTAAAAACTATTTTTTACTTTTTAGTCCAATGTTTTTTAAAAGCGTGTTTTTAGTTTTAGCTCTCACTGAAGAGAGTTTATGGAGAGCCTCTATCTGTCGGTCCGTCCGTCCCTTTTCGTATACAAAAGATGCCCAAAACTACAGGTGCTAGAGAAAAACCAAATACAGATTCGGAATCAGCATGAAAAAACTAGTCCGAGAAAAATCCGGTTTTGTCAATATCGCTTCCGGTTCCACACTGAGAGCGGCGCTTGAATTTACTCAAGTAAATTCTTCCCACTCTTATTAGGCTATATTTATTTTTGATT
Organism: Callosobruchus maculatus; assembly: GCA_951848785.1. Classification (NCBI taxonomy): domain Eukaryota; kingdom Metazoa; phylum Arthropoda; class Insecta; order Coleoptera; family Chrysomelidae; genus Callosobruchus; species Callosobruchus maculatus. The sequence continues at coordinate 19,878,470 of CATOUR010000014.1, read as the reverse complement.
TTTTAGCGAATTTTTTTTTAGTTAACCTCATAATCAAAGCGTGTTATTTAGTTTTTTAAACTGTATTTATTAGTACTCCCAGTATTCATAGCGTAATCATTATCATTACTGCATAAACGATTATTGAAGCTGTCGACTTTCGTGAATAAATTTCACAAAAGCATCAACTTCCAAACAGTTTGGTGTCACGTCAATACACCTCTGTATAATATTAACAAACTTTTTGGTGTCTGCGCCCTCGAAATCGTTCTCGCAAGTTGGAGCGTTAAACGTCCGGTACGAATCCAATCCAAAGGAGAGTTACAAGCGCACGAATAAACAAATAAACAAACAGGTGAAGCCAATGAAGGCGTGTTAAAAAAGTTTGGTGAGTGGTTTGACCATTCAGTGTTTGCTTTATCTAAAGTGACCTTCAAAAGTGCATTGCACCCTTTCATCCCTCCAAGCCTTCCGCAGACTGAGACAGTCACGTGAAACATCGATTACGGGGACACGAAAATTGTGCCTGCATGTGTACCTGACTATATCGATATAAAGATATGTTGTGATAAGCTCTATTATTCACTTTGTGATTTATTTTTAATGTGGGATTCAACTCAGATAAAAATAGAACAGGATACATTATGGCAAACTGCCATTCGGGCAATGATATAATAATGTGCCTCTGTATGAGGGTGTTTCTGATAGAGACGCTGTATCGGATTTATGTCTGGAAGGAATATTTCATTTTGAATTATTCGTTAGAATCGCTATATATTTCTTAATACACTTATACAGTTGGGGAAATATGCGTCAAATAATACACAATACAAGTACACGGCCTATAGGCAACGGGGGCATATTCGGATGAGTCCAAAGAGCAAGCTTTTATTAGCATCACCTGTATGTTTTTGAGTAACCCTCCTTTGGATTAAGAGATCCAACCGAACATTAAACGCTCCAAATTTGATGGTTGTAAAAAAATCGTGGGCGCTTTGTGCCATATTATTCGATATTCGAGCGCTCGACACTTTTCATTATTGTTTTAAACTTATTTCAAAAATTATTTTACTCTTTTGACCCTTGTTCTTTAAAAGTGTGTTTTTACTTCCCACACCGATAGGTGAGGGGAGTATTGTAATCGCGAAATTTTCGATTTTGAGATAATACGTTTTTTTGGGCGTTTCATGATGTCTACATAACGAAAATCCACGTCACCATTTCCGTCGGTCTGTCTATCGGTCTGTCGGTCTGTCTGTCTGTCTGTCCGCGTTTTTCTACCCTCGTAATCTCAGTAACCGCTGCATGGATTGCGATGAAATTTCGGTAACGATATGCTGTGGGGTAGTAGGTAATACTGCTATAATTTTGAAAATCTGTGCAGGGGTGGCGGAGTAATTAGCAAAAAACGAAAAAAATTAAGTATTCCTCAAACTTCGTTTTTAGGCATTTTAGAGGCTTCTGATCATTTTCTACTTTTTTTTGGATGGGGGTGAAATTGGGGAGGTTAGGGGGTGGAGGGTGGTAAAACCGAAAAAAATGTTTTTTTTTATAACAGGCTATCCCTTGACATGTGAAAGAAGGACCTAGCACCATAACACTCTTTTTTAGGCCCATCCAAACATTGCCTAGCTTAATACAGAATCCAAGGGACTTAGAATTTTCTGATGTAAACATACGAGCCTTGTTTGGGGTCGTTCTGTATTGTGTAGTTTCGAAATTATTGAATTGATTTTGATGAAAATTTGACACAGTATTATCAGCGAGGCGAAGATGAAAATTTATTTATTAATTTACGACTTGCCGTTTTAACACAAGAGAAAAGAAAATACAACATCAGAATGTACAGTATACACGACACAATTTACAGATATCTTATAGATTTCCTGACCGTTGAGGTTGATGAGTCAAATAATTCAACCTTTGCACTATATTTATTGGCTGTCTTTAAAAACCTTGTTAATGACTCGCTTTGGCCATAATTTGTATGGTAAAAAGGATCTGCAAATATCTCCGTAATACGTGTTCTCCTATCATTCATATTAAATTTTATAAAACTCAACAGCTCAGGACAGTTAACAATATTATAGATAATTGTATATAAATACATCGAATCAAATATCGAATGATTTTCAGAAATCGTGCCAGTGGAGGCGCCGCAGCAATAATAAAAATGCCAAAGATATAAAAACAGCTCAAAATTCGTTTTTAGGCGTTTTAGGTGTTTCCTATTTTTTTTTGTGTGGCGGTGAAATTGGGGTGGTTGGGGGGGTAAGGGGTTGTAAAACTGAAAAATTTGTTATATTCCTAATGGAGTGTCCATTAACCTGTGGAAGAAGGAGCTAGCGGCACAATACACTTTTTTAAGTCCATCCAAACATAGCCTTGCCAATTATAGAAACCAAGGGAGAATTTTCTGATTGATACCTACATTCAAGTATTGATTTAGATCGTTCTGTATCCTGTAACGTGGAAACTATTGATTTGATTTTAATGAAACTTGAGATATGGTTCTTAGGAGTCGGGTCAGTGGCAGCGCAGAAATAATAAAAAAATTAAAATATGAATACCGGTCAAACTCCGTTTTTTAGGCGTCTTAGGGGTGCCTGGCCACCTTCTACTTTTTTTGGGTGGGTAAAATTGAAGTGGTCGGTGGGAGGGAGCAGTGGGCCGTAAATCTGGAGCGTGACTATAGCCTCATGCTATATGGGAAAATAATAAACTGGTATCAGGGTAATGTGTGGGAAGTACTGAGTAAATCAACGTAACTCCATTTTTTCAGTTTTTTTTTAAGCTATTTATTTTGAGTACCAACACTTTTGAAGATTAACCCACTCATCTCTCCTGTACCGATTCATTTTGATCCCTTTCGACAAAATTGGAAAATGATTATAATAATAATAATAATAATATTTGACAAGGTATAAACATTTGTACACAGGCAAATAAATATGAGAACACTCACTGAAGGTAAAACCTTGTGCGTGAGGAAGTGCTCAAAACTTTTATAAAATCATCTTAATATGTAATTTACTTAAAAATAATAAAACATCAAGACATTAAGTTTTAATTATACTGTTTTCCTGTAAATAGCTGATGTATGTTGAATAAACATCTATACTACTACTAAAAGACTAGATACACAAAATAGCTAAAAAAAAATTCATTCACACGAAAGTATAGACAATGTATATTTTTTTTTATTTATTTAGTACCATAGTATATATTTTTTACATCAATGTACTGATGCACCTGATACCTGGGAATGCCAGCTATCCAATTTTTCAACATCGATTTAAACAAATTAATAGATTGGACGTGTCTCATATAATCTGGTATGAGATTATAAGATCTAGGGCCTAAAAATAAAAATGACCTTTGCATCACATTTTTTGCAGGTTTGGGAACATCTAGTTCATTTTTATTCCTAGTTTTGTAGTCATGTGATGAGGTGCTATGTCTATATTTTTTCTTATATTGAGATATTATTATGTAATGGAAGAATAATTGCCTGACATCAAAGAACTTTGTTTCTTTAAATAATTCTTCAGTTGGGTATCTATAAGGTTTATTGTAAATTATTTTCAAGATTAATTTTTGTGCTATCTCCAAAACTTTCATGTGTTTTTCATTTGCTCCTCCCCAAACACTGATTGCGTACACTATGTGACTTTGCACTAAGGCCTGATATATAATCTCCAAGTATTGTTTACTTAGTAGCGTCTTAAGACGTCTGAATTTGTATGACACGGTTCTTATTTTTTTGACTATATAGCTGATATGCATATCCCATCTTAAGTGTTTGTCTAAATATACGCCCAGGTATTTAACTGAGTCGGCTATCGATATATTAAGTGTTTGGTTGCTATGTGTATTTATATTTATCTGTTCGTATTTCGGTAATGAGCTGCTGTTGGCTGAAAATGGTAAAAAAAATGTTTTGTTAAAATTTATTGTTAGAAGTCTGTGATCAAACCATGCTTTTATTAGTGTAAAATCGTTCTCAGCTATTGCTTTTAGATCTTCCCAAGTATTTGATTTATATATTACAACAGTATCATCAGCGAAACTTATGATTTTTCCAACGGTTGCTTGTCGGTATAAATCTGCCAGGTATATGTTGAAGAGTATTGGACCAAGAACCGACCCCTGCGGAATTCCATACTCTATTCTCTTGTAATCGCTTATATTCTTTCCTATTTTAACGCAGTGATATCTATTGAGTAAATAATTTTTCATTAACTCAAGAGTATGTCCTCTAAATCCAATACCCTCCAACACACCTAACAGAATCGTGTGGCTAACAGTATCGAAGGCCTTTGCTAAGTCAATAAATGTACATAAGCTTGGCGAACCTTCATCAACATGTTTTGTTATCTCACTGATAACATGTTCTATAGCATCTTGAGTTGATTTTCCCTCAATAAAACCATATTGCGAGCTAGATAAGATGCCATTTTTATTCAAATAATTCACAATTCGATTTTTCGTCGTCGTTTAGGTCGAAACCTAAATGGCAAATGCGAATCGAAAACAAAATTACCACAATCAGAAAGGAACTGGCACACCTCGCACAATACACCAACAACAACAACCGTTCAAAACGCATACAGACAACAATAGATATCCTCAAATCCAAGTCGCCCCAAAAATCGATACCAGAAATAACTGATACACTCAAACAAAAACTTGCAGTCTACGCAGCTCGACTACGCAGATACAATGAATCAAACGACAGAAAGGACGCTAATAACCTTTTTCAGAAAAGTGAAAAACAATTCTACAAAAAGATAACAACCGACAACCAGATAACAGCAATAGAACTTCCTAATAAACAAGAGTTAACTGAGTTTTGGGGAAGCCTATGGTCAGAACCCAAAACACATAATGAAAACGCTCCATGGATCAGACAGGAAGAGGAAAAACATCAACATATAGCGGAACAGGGAGACGTTATCCTTACGCCAGAGGAAATAGCTGAAACAATAAAACATACTCACAACTGGAAGTGTCCAGGCCTGGATAATATACAAAATTTTTGGTACAAGCAGTTCAGCTCAGTATACGAAGTGCTCACAGACCAAATTAATAAAGCCATACTCCAACCCAATAGGCTTCCCAAATTCCTCACGCAAGGAATAACGTATATAAAACCCAAAAACGCAGACACCAAAAACCCTGCCAACTATCGCCCAATCACTTGTCTTCCCACCTTGTACAAGATCATCACCGCAACGATATGCAGAAGAATTGAAAAACACCTCACGGAAAACAGCATCCTGACTGAAGAACAAAAAGGATGTAGAAAACAAAGCCAAGGATGCAAGGAACAACTTATAATTGATAGTGTGATCATGGAGCAAACCAGAAAAGAACACAGGAATCTTCATACCTGTTTCATCGACTATAAAAAAGCTTTCGACTCTGTACCCCATAGCTGGCTAACAAAAACTCTCCAAATATACAAGATCAACCCAGGGCTTCGTCAGTTTCTTACAAGAACGATGGAGACATGGCGAACAAATATACACCTTCAAACTGAGGACGGTCATATTCAAACGGATGAGCTACATATACGTCGTGGTATCTTTCAGGGTGACTCTCTCAGTTCACTATGGTTCTGCCTCTGTCTCAATCCGCTCTCCAACACACTTAACAGCACAAACTGTGGTTTCACCATCAGGCACCAGAAAGCAAATCAACACAAAATCAATCATCTTCTTTACATGGATGATCTAAAACTATATGCCGCCACAGAAGTGCAACTGAGAGAATTACTCAGGATAACAGAAGTTTGTACGTCCGATATCAAGATGGAGTTTGGCATGAGTAAATGCAAGGTGCTTCACATCAATAAAGGCCAATGGAAAAACCATCCCGAACAGGAAATAGTAACTGGCCAGGCGCTAGACAACATGGACAAGAATGAAACGTACAAGTACCTGGGTATCAATCAAAACGCTAAGATAGACCACACAAAAATCAAATCACAACTAACACAAGAGTTTAAAGACCGCCTTATTAGACTGTTAAAAACGAAACTAAATTCTAGAAATCTTACAAAAGCTATTAACACATTTGCTATACCAATCCTAACATATTCATTTGGCATTATCAAGTGGTCGCACACTGACATAGAAAACATCCATATACTCATCCGAACAGAACTCACAAAACACAGAATGTCACATCCCAAAGCATGCAAGGAAAGGCTCACCATAGACAGAAAACAAGGGGGCAGAGGAATTATAGATATACAGTCACTTCATGCAAAACAAATAAAATCACTCAGACATTTTTTCCACAGTAAACAAACAAACTTGCATAAAGCGATAGTAAAAGCAGACAAAAACTACACACCACTCGCCCTTTCTTGTCCAGACCACGCAGCAGACGCACACAACCGCATAAAAGCACAACAAGAAAAAATAAACACCTGGTCGCAGAAGGCACTCCACGGCAAACATAGATACCGTGTTACACAAGACCACATTAATGAAAAGCAGTCATACACCTGGCTGCAGGATGGCCAGCTCTTTCCGGAAACGGAAGGCTTTATGCTTGCTATCCAGGACCAAGTGATTGCGACACGAAATTACAGGAAGTATATAATGAAAGATCCATCCATCTCTGATGACAATTGCAGAAAATGCCACCAACAGAAGGAAACAATAGAACACATAACTAGTGGATGCAAAACTCTCGCTGGAACTGAGTATACAGCCAGGCATAACTCTGCAGCCAAAGTCATCCACCAAGCACTAGCCACAACAAACAAGCTAATTGAAAACACAGATCCATATTATAACTACACACCGACCTCAGTACTAGAGAACAATCAATTCAAACTATACTGGGACATTGAAATACATACAGATAAAACCATCCCAGCAAACAGGCCAGATATAGTTTTCCAGTCAAAGACAGACAAAGTGACCTACTTAATAGATATTGCGATTCCCAATGATATGAACATCCAAAACACCTACGCTGGGAAGATATCGAAATACACTGATCTCGCCATAGAAATAAAACGACTATGGAAACAAAACAAAGTTGTCATTGTCCCCCTCATTATGTCGGTCTCAGGCCTTACTCCAAATACATTTACACCACACCTGCAACAATTGGGCCTGGATGAAAAGTTACATAAAACCTTCCAAAAGTCTGTAATCCTCAAGACCTGTAGCATTGTACGGTCCTTCCTGAATTCAGATTAATAATAGTCAGGTATTGACTTGGCACAGCCCGTCAATACTTGTTACTACCGCAACCATGCGAGAAAAAATAAGACATGCATAATAATATTTATTTGACAAGGTATAAACATTTGTACACAGGCAAATAAATATGAGAACACTCACTGAAGGTAAAACCTTGTGCGTGAGGAAGTGCTCAAAACTTTTATAAAATCATCTTAATATGTAATTTACTTAAAAATAATAAAACATCAAGACATTAAGTTTTAATTATACTGTTTTCCTGTAAATAGCTGATGTATGTTGAATAAACATCTATACTACTACTAAAAGACTAGATACACAAAATAGCTAAAAAAAAATTCATTCACACGAAAGTATAGACAATGTATATTTTTTTTTATTTATTTAGTACCATAGTATATATTTTTTACATCAATGTACTGATGCACCTGATACCTGGGAATGCCAGCTATCCAATTTTTCAACATCGATTTAAACAAATTAATAGATTGGACGTGTCTCATATAATCTGGTATGAGATTATAAGATCTAGGGCCTAAAAATAAAAATGACCTTTGCATCACATTTTTTGCAGGTTTGGGAACATCTAGTTCATTTTTATTCCTAGTTTTGTAGTCATGTGATGAGGTGCTATGTCTATATTTTTTCTTATATTGAGATATTATTATGTAATGGAAGAATAATTGCCTGACATCAAAGAACTTTGTTTCTTTAAATAATTCTTCAGTTGGGTATCTATAAGGTTTATTGTAAATTATTTTCAAGATTAATTTTTGTGCTATCTCCAAAACTTTCATGTGTTTTTCATTTGCTCCTCCCCAAACACTGATTGCGTACACTATGTGACTTTGCACTAAGGCCTGATATATAATCTCCAAGTATTGTTTACTTAGTAGCGTCTTAAGACGTCTGAATTTGTATGACACGGTTCTTATTTTTTTGACTATATAGCTGATATGCATATCCCATCTTAAGTGTTTGTCTAAATATACGCCCAGGTATTTAACTGAGTCGGCTATCGATATATTAAGTGTTTGGTTGCTATGTGTATTTATATTTATCTGTTCGTATTTCGGTAATGAGCTGCTGTTGGCTGAAAATGGTAAAAAAAATGTTTTGTTAAAATTTATTGTTAGAAGTCTGTGATCAAACCATGCTTTTATTAGTGTAAAATCGTTCTCAGCTATTGCTTTTAGATCTTCCCAAGTATTTGATTTATATATTACAACAGTATCATCAGCGAAACTTATGATTTTTCCAACGGTTGCTTGTCGGTATAAATCTGCCAGGTATATGTTGAAGAGTATTGGACCAAGAACCGACCCCTGCGGAATTCCATACTCTATTCTCTTGTAATCGCTTATATTCTTTCCTATTTTAACGCAGTGATATCTATTGAGTAAATAATTTTTCATTAACTCAAGAGTATGTCCTCTAAATCCAATACCCTCCAACACACCTAACAGAATCGTGTGGCTAACAGTATCGAAGGCCTTTGCTAAGTCAATAAATGTACATAAGCTTGGCGAACCTTCATCAACATGTTTTGTTATCTCACTGATAACATGTTCTATAGCATCTTGAGTTGATTTTCCCTCAATAAAACCATATTGCGAGCTAGATAAGATGCCATTTTTATTCAAATAATTCACAATTCGATTTTTTATTATTTTTTCAAAAATTTTAGAGATCGACGATATAAGGGAAATCGGCCTGTAACTGGACATATCCAGATTATCTCCTCCTTTATATACCGCTGACATAGTACTTGTTTTGAGAACAGACGGATACTGACCTAATTCGAATGACCAGTTAATTAGAAAGCATAGTGGCTTTGAAATATCGTAGGCTACAGTTTTCAGGTATTCCGAACGAATTCCGTCACTACCGGGAGATTTTTTATTTTTTAATGATCTTATTGCATGAATTATTTCGGTTTTACAAGTTTCTTCCAAAAATATCGATTTACATGTGGTAGTCTTTTTAAAGTTAATATTAATTTTTTGTTGTCTTCCTATTCTACCAGCTAGTGTTTTTCCAACACTGTTAAAATGGTCTACGAAACAGTTTGCGATTTTTTGAGGATCATTTATCACATTCCCGTCAACAGCCCTTATTTCCTTGATGTTACCCGTATTTCTAATATCTGTAAATTCCTTGACGGTTTTCCATAGTACTGAGCTATCCCCGTTAGCGCTTCTAATTTTATTTTGGCAGTACTCTTTTTTTGCTGTTTTTATCGCAGTTTCTACTTTATTTTTCTGATCTTTGTATTTCGCGATATTTTCTTCGGTAGGACACTTTTTTGAAAGTTTATGCATATCATTTTTTTCATTAATTAGTTTTAAAACCTTTTTTGTTACCCACGGATTACGTTTTATCTCGTTGCGCTTCAATTTGATTGTATTTGTGCTATTCTCTATAATTGCTTTGAACTTTTGTATAAATATATTTGTTGCTGTTTCTAAGTTATCAGCCATGTAAACACCAGACCAGCTTTCATTTGCAGTATTTTTGAGTAATTTATTATTATCCACGAACAGTTTTAGTCTCTCGCTCTTAGTTGCTTTTATATTTTCACGTGACAAAATTTGTAGGACTGTAGGATAGTGATCAGAAATGTTTTCTTCTACTAATATAGGGTTATATTGAAATAACTGTTTAGGTTCCCTGACAAAAATATGATCGATACAGCTTTTTGCTTCGCCTTGGATGCGGGTATATTTATTTATATATGATTCGAAGCCGTAAACTCCTAGTGTATTTAGATAATGATGTGAAATATCTGAATTCCCTAATATGTCTATGTTGATGTCTCCAATTAGGATATGCGGAAAATTTTTTTCAGTGTTTAGGTAATCGCATAAGTCATTAATGTATGTCCTCACACAAGTTGAAGGTGGCCTGTATATTGCCGTAATTATTATATGGGAATTCAAGAACCCAACTGAAACTTCTATCACTTTTATGCCAGACATATCTATTATTTTATAAGTATATGGAATTCCCTTTTTAACGTACAATAGCACCCCATCATTTTGATTGACTGTCCCATAATTATATACAATACTATAATCTTTGATGCCAAATAAAGACGGATTTTCTATTTTCCAGCATTCCGTCAATATTATTATATCCATTTCTTGTTGTATTTGCTGAAGAAATATATGCAAATAGTCAAGGTTTTTACTTACGCTCCTAATATTTGTATGAAATATTTTGAAGTTAGTGCGGGCGGTGAGTAAAATATTAGAAAGTTGCGAAGTGCTGTGAACCGAATTGGTCTTGACTGATTTAATGATAAACTCTTTCACATATGCTTCCATGATGAGTTGATGCGAGGAATGATATTATTTTATATAGTAAAATATACGAACTGATGTATATTTTAATTGTATGGTATTTTTGTTAAATATATTTTCATAATTTAGATATCTATTTTCAACATAAATTGATGTTGATAATATTTGAGTGTGGGACATTCTTTATCGAATGCATGGTGATTTGTGTTGTGTGAATGATTATGTTTTATATTTGAATAATAACAGTTAGAACATGATAGCAATTCTGTACTGCAAGAGCCGCTCTCATGGTTTTTTCCACATTTACAACAAATTTTGGGATTTCTGCATTTATTGGTACTGTGGTTAAATTTAAAGCAGTTCTTGCATTGAGAAACAAAATTGTTATCATAAACTTTTAGAGATTGCCAGTCTATCAAAAGCCTACCTTCATCATCATTCATTAAAATTTTAAATACATTTCCGGATACTTCCGCGTGAATGGTATAATAATCATGTTGTACTATATAATTTAGGTAAGTAACTCTAATATCTTCTTCATGAAGAAAATAGTTTTCTCGGATGAGCTTTTCCTTTATTTCCTCCATTGTGGGCTTTTCCCTGGTTTTATAACCAACAATTTTAATTTTTGGTAGAATCTTCTTTTCTTCCATAACTTCATATTTTCTCAGTAGAACTTGGTCCATCTCATTCTTCAATATATTTACATATTTGTCTTGTAATTTTAGTTCAACACCTCCATCTCTTGCATCGTTAAAGGCTTCTATTTTTATTTGCAGTTTTGATAAATTTATATTTTTGTTCAGATCTTTTTTTGTTTCAAAGCAGTTTTGTTTACCTTTTGGTTTTATTATTAATTTTTTTAATGATTTTTGGGGTGTTCTTATTTGTTTGCTCGCTGCTGATGCATATGATATTGGGCTTGGTTGTTTTTCTAAATTTTCTAGTCTTCTAGTAATTTTATCGATAGTTCCAACGATTGTGTCTTTTTCTATTATGTTGCTAGTAATGAGGTTATAGTGGTTTTGTAGATGGTCATTTTCCTTCAAAAGCTGGTTTATTAATTTTTCTTTTTCAGATATAATTACCTGGTTTTGCTGGATAATTTCTTTTAGTTCTTCATTTTCTTTTAGTAATTCCGCTATTGATTTAGAGTTATTTTCTAGGCTACACATCTGGGTGAATCCTAAACTGCTTGTAAGTGATTCATCAGTGGCTTTCGGTTTTTTCTTTTTACTCATTTCAGCCTATCATTGAACATACAGTAAAAAATCAAAAGGTTTGACGTAAGTGGACGTAAGTGCCAAGCGATTGTCAAGAAAATATTAAATGCCTGCAAAATCCTACCAGGCTCAATGTTCTCCTTCCCTTTACGATCGCAGACAGGCAGCAGAGCTGGTTTTCCTTTCCGATGGTCTCTGTTTATAATACTTCTATATTATACATGTAGTTGTTCAGACATGCCCATTTTCTGAGTTACTGCGACATCAACGCTCAGATTCTCAAATTATTACATATGACCCACAACGTCTCGTTCGATAAATTTAATCAAAACAAATGGAGCGGTTACTGATATCTCTATCTATCTGGGTAGAAGAGCGCCAAACAAGGAGTATGTATACACCAGAGCAACTGCTACTGCTCGAGAAGGCTTCTGGACACTATACAGGAAACAGCACTTAGACTAATCGGTACGCCTAACCTCACAAAGGACCTCCACAGCCTGGAAAATCGGAGAAGGGTGGCTGACCTGTCCCTATTTTACACATTCGATCACGGAAGATATTCGAGTGAGCCCTCCTAGATAATAACACGTCCGAACATGGAACACTAGGGAGGCTCTGCGAGCTCATCCTTACCAGGTCGAGGTGTCCACTCCCCCAACCAGTCTGCTCCAGCAATCATTCATTTGGAGAACTTCGACGCTGTGGAATGAGCAGCCGGGGAATTTTTTTCTCGTCGGATACAACCTGCAGTGTTTCAAATCTAACTTACACCGACACTTATCCTCTCCCAGCGCTGTTACAGCGCCATAGGCTTTCAGCCTTTACGGCAGGCTGACCATAAAGAAAACCGAGACACACAACAGATAAACACGGAAATAAATGAAATCGATCCTCCGAACAAACGGAGTAACCATGCACAATATATGTCAATTTTTACTGTATGGTCAAGGGTTATATGCACACCGTCTACAAAACTGTATACTGAGAGCAGTGATGTTATTATAAACAGAAAAATTAAGTTCGATTTATCCGAGTAAAGCCCCAAAATATGGGTTTGAAATAATTTTTTACTCCTTTTTTTCGGTGGACAGACTATAGTAAGTTAAAACCTGTCTAAAAATTCCATCAAGTAGTGCAATTCGCATGCATTCTCACGTTATCAAACATTCCGAACATGAAACTTCTGCCTATTCCCAAGGATGCTTATTAGTTGTAAGAAGATGGAAAATGAAAATTGGAGTTAAAAGATTGTTTAGCATACGGAATGCGAAAAGCATCCAACAATGAAGGCAAAAGGTCTTCTATTCTGCCCCTAAAGCCTAACACAACAAACTTTACTATACCATCCAGCTGCGAAATATTTTCCCTTACTTCCTCCAAATTTCTCGACCTGCGTCCTGAAAAATGGCGAGTGACTACTAGAATGTCTGTTTGTGCAGTTAGATCAATCTTAATATTGTTCGTTTCACTTTTTTTGATGATCATTCTGTTACTTGTGGAGTGAGCCTCCAAAACACTTTTTTTAATTATTGACACGGTAGTATCTATAATATGCTCATCAAAGTTTTAACATTCTTATATTTCAAATGTTTCACAACTACTAAGAAGTAAAAAAATACTGTATAAGTAACTTTCGTTGTAGAGAAGTGGGAGCATCCAGCTAGTGTTAACAATTACTGGAGGGCAGTCTTTAACTCCTCCCACCCCTATACCTTGCCAACTTAACACCATGATATTCTTCATTTCGTTGTTATTTCTTTACTGCCACTGGATTTTCATTTCCATAAAAATATTTTTTGCTACTCCTGCAAGGGTAACATACCTTAAAAACCACATTTGTGATACAGGGTGTCCCACGACGATTAAGACAAGCTATATATTGGAACTCGCAGTAGTAGCGAATTATAATTTTGGGAGTTTAAATTAGAGCAAATATAGTATCTTTTCTTATTACTGCGTTACCCAATGATGTATTATTTTTGATCACGAGACGTCCGATTCAAGATTTTTAATGGGACACCCTGTATATTTGTGATTTTTTATGTTCCTCCCGATAAAACAATTCCAACAAACTAGCACACTTGAGGTCTAAAGTTATCTGTTCAAGAGCTACAGGTACTTAAATGATTGTACCACTACCATTGATCATAACATGTACCCCTACAGTTAAATTACTTTGGTAGTGTTTAATAATGGTAGCGGTACAGTCCTTCAAATACCTGTAGCTCTTGAATTAATCACTTTAGACCCTAAGTGTGCGAGTTTGTTGGAATTGTTTTATCGGGAGGGATATAAGAAGTCACAAATATACAGGATGTCCCATTGACAATTTTGAACCGGACGTCACATGACCAAAAACAAATACCTCATTACGTAACACAATTATAACAAAAGATACTGGATACGCTCTTATTTACACCCCCAAAATTATAATTCGCTACTACTGCCCAGTTCCGATATATCGCTTGTCTTATTCGTCGTATATTATAACATTTCTTTCTAAGAGGCAGAGGACAAAATAGATACCAGCCCCTTTAAATTATTAGTCCAACGCCACTGGATGGACTATCGAAAGCTATAATGACTGACGTAGCAGTGGTCCACATTGAAAATTTCATAAATGGCATTTCAAAATTTTAGTTGTTTTAGTGGTGCCAAGTAAAACTGGATAAAAAGTCGGACAGACAGACAGAAACGGAAATGCGTGACAGATTTTTTTATGATCCAGGTATCAAAAAACGTCTAAAAACGTATGTCGGATTCGAATTATTTTGCGAATTACAATATTTCAGCCACCTATTGGCATAAAAAGTGAAAGGAAGAAGGCATGTGTTACTATTTTATGTGTTGCTGAAATATTGAAATGGCGGTCAGAAGTAGAAATGAGCATTGTTCAGATGTTTCAGAAGCTGCGTCCTTGAGACATTTGAACTCAGCATCCAGCGATCCACATCAGTAACCTTGACTATAGAAAAGCCTCAAGAAATGATTCCTTCTTATGCTAAAATTTACAGTATACGAAATAAAGTAAGGCTACAAACTAAGCATGAGTATTGTATCTTATAACAAGAAACAGTTTCGCAACATTAAGATTCCATGTTAACAGCCTTCATGGCTTCGATATAAGTTTATATAGCCAATAAAATATTTTATTTTCGGCTATATGCCACAAAGTAGACAAATTGTAGCCCTCCATTACATGGCGGTTTCTATCGTGGGGCGAACTTAACGACTTCTTTGACACAGATTTTATGCATGGCACGAATTACGGACCTAACAGCGTAAATAATGCTTTTAACGGCAATAAAATATCTTCGGATTTTTGGAGCTATTTTATCACATCTATTATGCAAATATACCGCACCCCTCACTTGGTTATGACGTAGACAAATGACTATAAATGACTTGGATTGCCAAGGTCTAGGTCAGCCGTATACGAATATAAACAACATTAGTGTTTTCTGGAATGGAGCGAAATTTATACTCCAGCATCCTAAATATGCAATTCTGTATTCGCTTGGACTTGGCATGGTCAGATGCTATATCTTCCCAATGTTGCTTTATATGTTGTGAGAGTTGGACATTTAACCCAACTTTAGAGAAGAACCTGAATGCTTTTGCGATTTATACAGGTAAACAATACCGCAGATATGCAGGGTGAGTTTTAATACCGGCTCGGTCGATAACTCCACTACTGTAGAAGATAGCGAAAACAGTTGTACATAAAAGTTGTAGCTACGGATATGCTCCTTGCTCAGAAAATATTTTAATTCATATAGGTTGATCCATAACTACGTGGTGATGCAAACATGTATTTTTTTAAATGAGACGCCCTATATATCATCCCATTTTTCGATTCTACTAATAATTTCTCTTCTCACAATATAAGGTATTATAACATTGTACAGGGTATTTCAAAAGTTACGACCTTCTTTATATCGCTGTCAAACGAACGTACTGTATATCAAAAAGTAATAAATCAAAAACTATTTTTTTTCATTAAGAATATCCTCTAGTTTTGAAATCGGCTATACAAAAAGCTCGCGACGCATATTGGTATACAGGATGATGTAGAATGCAAAATCCAGATGTTCTCTTTTTTTTCAAATGTAACCCCCAATATTTTATTATACCAAATTTTTTAATTTGCTCTTTCATCTTTGTATAGCACTTGTTTTACCTACGACCATCAGTTTCCGAGATATTTCAATTTTTCGGTAAAATTAAAATATAGCTTCTATTTGTGTACTGAAATTTATTTACTTTGAGAAAGTACTATCGTATTTGTTTTTTATTTAACGAACAACTAAATTATAGGGTCATGATAGTATTTGATGAAGTTAAAACCCTGAATTATCGAAATAATAAAGTCAAGTATGCTGAGGAAACAATTTTGTAGGCGTGATGCATAATTATCAAGCAGATTAATCAGGTGGGCTTTGAAAAATTGATAGTTTTCATAACCTGCTCGATAATTCCATACTGTATGAAAAACGAGGTTTAAGAAATAATTTTTCCATTGAGCGTATTTAGGAGAATCTTTGAGAAATTGCTCACTTGCCTCTAGAATATATCAACTATGAACAGCAATGTCCAGAACGGAGGCACTCTAAAACTAATGCGTTTGGAATATTGAAGAATCATTTTATTAGGACTGTGTCGTTTAATGCTTCATAGCCTACCTGATAGATTTGCTTGATAATTTTGCATGACGTCTATAAAATTGTTTCCTCAGCACACTTGACCTATAATATCTCGTTAGTTCAGTGTTTTGACTTGATCAAGTACTATTATGGCCTTATGTTTTAGCTGTTTGTTAAGCAAAAATAAAATTTGATAGTATTTTCTCCAAATAAATAAATTTTAGTAAACAAATAGGAGCTATATTTAAAATTTGTAGAAAAATATAAACTAATGAGTGCAGCCATAACAGGTGCTATACAAAGATAAAAGAGTATATTAAAAGCAATCCTTTGGTGTAATAAAATATTGGGGGTTACATTTAAAAAAAGAGAGAAAATCTAGATCTTGCATTCGACATCACCCTGTACACGAATATGCGTTGCGTGCTTTTTTTATAGCCGATTTTAAAACTAGAGAATATTTTTTATTCATCCGTTTAAAAAAATTATTTTTTATTCTTCACTTTTTGATACACAGTACGTTCATTTGACAGCGATTTGGATACAAAAATGGTCATAACTCTTGAAATACCCTGTACAATGTAATAATACCCTATATTGGAAGAACGGAAATCACTAGTAGAATTTGAGTATGGAATAATATATAGGGTGTCTGATTAAAAAAAAATGCATGTTTGCATCACCACGTAGTTATGAATCACCTTGTATAAATCTAAATATTTTCTGAGCAAGGAGCATATCAGTGGCTGCAACTTTTATATACAACTTTTTTTGCTTACAGTAGTCAGTTATCGACCGAGCCGGCACTAAAAACTCACCCTGTATATTTATCATGGATGCAAAAAATGTAAAGTGGGTTGACTCAGTACTTCCCATATAACCTCGGAAAGAATGTATTTTGGAGATATCTAATTCTACACCATCTCCCCTATCTCGATCTCACCCTGATATGTAATAGATACTCAAATGTTATTGGACAAGTCTGCATTCGATTTCTTGGTGCACGATGAGACTTCTTAGTTGAAGGAATACCACTGAAAGTAGTTTTCCGATGTATAGGTTTCTATGTGACCTTAATTTCATAAGTTTGTCAGGACCAGCAGTATTTTCAACGACTTGCAGGAAGGGTGCCAAACACCATCAAACTAGTAGTTTCCAAGTTACAGGGTTAACAAAAATATTCTGATAGATGTGTAAAGTATAAAATATTATCGACAGCAGTAGAGAATTGTTTATGGTTACACAGATTTTTATTTTTTTCATATCCCAATCTCATCGCAGTTTCACCCCTTCAAAAAATATTAAAAATTGTCAGGAATCCCTAAAAGTCCAATGAGTAAATTTTAGAGCGATTCTGAAGACCTTTGCTTTGTTCTGCCGGTTTCAAAAATGTAAATGCTACGACCCAACATCACATCACACTCCAAATCTAATCATAATCATGATCACAAACACATGATACTCCAACTTCCGTCATATTTGGCATAGAGAGAAAATTTTAAATCCATATACATTTTTTCAAAGGTCTGTTCCAATAGACCTTTAAAGTCCGGAATATGATCAACATCATTTTTAAGGTAATATACAATCCTTTATGAGCAGAAGAAATGTTAGAGCTCCCTAATCTCCATACTATCCCAATTTTGTCCCTTGCCAGAAAATTTTTTCGGGGACCTCTAAAAGCTTGGGTACTGGATGCTAGGGCTATATGTCGGCTGTGTTCAGATGAGTCTACAGGGTGGGCCAATAGTGCGTGGACGGAGGATTGTGGGCTTACTGAAAAATATTCCAAAAATCTGTTACTTGATCATGGTAGGGACCCTTGAGGGCTATTATGTAAAAATATTTTCACTTGAATTCTGACGTTTATACAGGGTGATTCATATCAAACTTGCATTTTTTGAACGGAACCCCCTATATATTATTGCATATTTGGATTTCTTGGTCAATTCTGGTGTGATTTTATGAATCACACATGGAACTTTAAACGAACCGTTTGGCCGCAAATCACCATGTTTGGTATAAGTAGGTTTCAGAAAAAAGTTGAATATCGCAGCGATTTAAAAACTTAGAGGGCCTTGACTTTGCAGTACGACTGAGCATGAAATACGTCACCTTAGGTCAGACGGCTAAATTTGAATTCTTTTTGTACTTGAAGAAATCAGAGGATAAAATAAGGAAAATTTAATCACAGATAACTTGATTTTTTCAAATGGGAATGCCCATTTTGGTTTAAAGAATCAAATGTAAAATTTGATTACCTTTCTAACGATATAGCATTCTCGATATCAACCTTTTTTGGTTTTCATTTTATTTCAAATTTTCAGTCAAATCGGCGTTTTCAATTTTCCTGCATGCAAGCAACCTAGCAGGCCATGAAAAATAAACAAAAGCTCATTAATATGGACGAAAGCAACTAACTTAGTAGAAAGATGCAAGCTAACCTGAGCAACGAGGCAAGATTATCAAAATTCCTTACAACATATTAGCTCTAACCAGAAACAATAGTGGTAACAAGAGCGCTCATTTTTCACAGCCTACTAGCTATTATCCAATTTCCAAAGTCAGTAAAAAAATATTTAATCAAAGGAAAACTACTAGTGATTGTTGCTGGCAGTAGAATATCTACGTCTTCTGAATAAATTATCACATTTAATACTATGAAAAAGTAGCCATTTCCATAAGTCAAATGATACCTCTGACTGGAACCCTTCAAATTCTTCTTCTACTTATTAGAAAAATCGTGAAAAATGAAACTTGATTTGCAGTCTGTTTGAATTGTAAAACATAATTTAGTTTGTAGAAAACTACATGAAATAATCGCAATTACAACATAGCGTAATTAAAAAATTCTAGCAATTATTTCAATAGATGTTCAGAATGCTCCAGTTGAAGATATCTTCACTTTTGACTTAACTAAACGGAAATGACTAATTTTTTTATCCCATTAAATGTGAAATTTCATTCTAAACATGTTAGACTGTAAGCAAAAATCGCTGGTAGTTTTCCTTTTGTTTCAAAATTTTTAATCGTTTTGGAAAGTTGTCAAGCTCTAGTAGATCTCAACAGCTAGTAGGCTGTGAAAAACAAACACTTCTGTCATACCCCAGCTACTCATTGACATTAGATATCTTGCCGCTGCTGTATCCGGTTAGAGCTAATATGTTGTAAGAAATTTTCATAATCTTGCCTCGTTGTTCTAGTTAGTTTGCATCTTTCTACTAAGTTAGTTGGTATCTTCCATATTAACGAGCTTTTGTTTATTTTTCATGGCCTGCTAGGTTGCTTGCACGCAGGAAAATTGAAAAACATTGATTTCACTGAAAATTTGAAATAAAATGAAAATAAAAAAAAATTGATACCGAGAATGCTATATCGTTAGAAAGGTAATAAAATTTTACATTTGATTCTTTAAACCAAAATAGGCATTCCCATTTGAAAAAATCAAGTTATCTGTGATTGAAGTTTCCTTAATTAATCTATCGATTTCTCCAAGTACAAAAAGAATTCAAATTTAGCCGGCTGAAGTTAGGTGGCGCATTTCATGCTTAGTCGTACCGAAAAGTCACGGCCTTCTAGGTTTTATAATCGCTGCGATATTCAATTTTTTTCTGATACCTACTTATACCAAAAATGGTGATTTGCGCCTAAACGGTTCGTTTAAAGTTCCATGTGTGATACATAAAGTCACACTAGAATTGACCAAGGAATCCAAATATGCAATAATATATAGGGGGTTCCATTCAAAGAAATGTAAGTTTGATATGAATCGCCCTGTATAAACGTCAGAATTTAAGTGAAAATATTTTTAGGTTATAGCCCTCAAGGGTGCCTACCATGATCAAGTGGCAGATTTTTGGAATATATTTCAGTAAGCCCACAATCCTCCGTCCACGCACTATTGGCCCACCCTGTATAACCAACGCCATCTTTAACAGGAATCAAGAGTCTTTTATGAATATAAAAAGTTTATTTTCTCATAATTCCCAGTTTCATTCCAATTTCACTAATTTCCGAGATTATGTAAACCCTCCAAGTACCCCACATGATTTGAAGGCCAACATTTAGGAAGTAACTGCCAACATAATGCCTTCTATGCTGGCAAGAGTCATAACAATCTCCAAAAATTGGCTTACTGAGTGCATAGAGGATTGGGTACGTCACATAGGTAAGTGATTTTAAAAGACAAACAGATATTTTCTGATCCATACAATGAGTTTTAATAATTTATGAAACAAGGAAGTATTGCTGCTATACCAGGTATTTTATATAAAATTAAATTTGTATTACGGCCTTTCAAGCATCCTGGTTTTTTTTACAGAGCGATTCGCCATCAGTTTATTGTATTCCAGTGTTTCTTTATGCTTCTCAATCGACCTGCATAGAAATGGCTTTTAGCTTCCGAATAGTACTTCCCTCCGTCATGATTTTAAAATCCTTACAACTTGAGAAGATAAGAGTTTTTGTTAAGTTAGTACTCAACACTGTCAATATTTAACAAAGGACAACTTTGCGGAATGGTTTTGCTGCTCGTAGGGTGTGGATATTTGTTGACCTCTAGCAAAAAGATGACAATACCTGTTATTCTTTTTTTTTAATCTTGTTCTTTGATAAAGACCATATAGGTGGTCAGTAAAGTTTATCTTCAAGCAAGTGGTTTTATTCATGGGGAAAATGAATTTGTTCGCCCTTTGTACTGCTTCTATTAAACTAGAGATGAAGAAGTGATGTAACTTGGATCCTAGTTATACCACAAAGTTGCTTGCAAAATTTATATTCAGTATAAGCAACTAAAAATATCTATCTTGCGCATATTAAAATGTTCAACAGCAGCAGGCTTCGGATGATGGAGACAGGCCATCAGCTGCAAAACGCCGCTCAGTTTTGGCTGGCTGACAACAGAGTTTTGCGGCACACAGGCCAGACTTTGTAGCAGCCCGCCTTTGAATAATTGAAACGTCAACCTTTACCCTCCGCAGGGAATTTCTAGGGGTCAGACAGCCATCACAAAAGCAGCAAAGAAATGTTTTTCATAATAACAGAGAACGCGGAGTGTCTCGCAGAAGCTTTGTTTTGAGCATCTTTAGGTAAAACCAAACATCAAGTAATAGATATCATTTTAACGCATGACATTTGTTAACAAAGTGACAGTTCTTTCTGTTTGCAAACTCAGACTTACGTTGATGAAGCAACGTCACAGAATTGTGGGTAATTTAATTGAAAATCCCTGACAGCCATCACAAAGGCAGCAAAGAAATATTTTTCATAATAACAGAGAACGCGGAAGGTCTCGCAGAAGCTTCTTTTTAAGCATCTTTAGGTAAAACCAAACAATGAGTAATAGTAATCATTATCGAGCATGGCCTTTGTTAACAAAGTGACAGTTCTTTCTGTTTGCAAACTCAAGGCCTTTACGGAAACAGTGATCTGGATCCGGATAGATCAGTTATATGTTAAACAGCTGTCAAGTGGGATTTATGATTCCATGGATTTAACGGACATCAAACAATAAAAAAGTTAGTTTAAGAACAAAAAAACAGATGGTTAATAAAAACAGCTACTGATCTGAATCATCCGATCGCAATCTCGTACTGTATAAGAGTGAACTGACCCTATTTCTGACATTCTGACTGATCCCAAATCACTTTCCGAACGTCAGGATCAGTGATCCTTGTGATCGAGCTAACCCGATCATAGTTTCTGTAAACGCCTTCAGACTTACATTGCTGAAGCAACGTGACTGTCAGTTTGTACGTTAAAACTCATTTTCGATTTTCAGATAATGTTTTTTTGGACATTTATAGTGTTTCATTATTCTATTTGTGTCCGCCGACGAGAATGCCTGTATACTCGCGTAATCTCAGTAACTAAATCCCGTGTTGTTGCACTTGACATATTGATAGAGTGTGGTATATGAGGGACTTCTGGTCAAGCTTGCTGCTTATAGACTATACCATCTGACCTACGCCAGTGGCTGAATAGCTTCTTGAACGACCGTTCTCTGTTTGTTGTAGTCGAAGGCTGTTCATCAGACGTATTTTCAATAAACGCCGGTGTTCTTCAGGGATCTGTCCTACCCCCTACACTGTTTCTGCTGTACATCAAAGAACTGCTAGAACTAACATCCAATTTTATCTACGGCTTCCTACATTAATATTGTACATAGAACCAGACAAGCGACTATCATCGCAGGAGACGGTACGTCGGCGACAGCAACATGCCTCACAGATCCACGTATAGATATCAAAACAATTATCAAGTGAGGATTATTAAATAAAGTACAGTTTAACGTACAGAAAACTCAGGCAACAACACTGACAAAGAAGTCTTATGTTGGCTTACCAACTGTGGAAATGGGGGGTCACACAAAAGTTGAGTCACCTTCCGTCAAGCTTTTGGGGATCAACATCGAAATTAACATGTCCTGGGAGGAACACATCGTCAGCCTCGCTGAAACAGCATCCCAGAAGCTTGAAGTTTTGTTCCGCTGTGGCAAGCAAGCTGTATACACCAGAGCAACTACTGCAGCTATACAAGGCACATGTACGACCATCGTTGAAGTACTGGTCCCATGTGTAGACAACTTACTTCCACAGCCTGGGACATTGTAGAAGGGTAGCAGACCTGTCCCTGTTTTACAAATTCTATTGTCTGTATTCTAAAGAGGCTCTGCGAGCTTATCCTTACCAGGTCGAGGACCCTACTCCCCGAACCAATCTCCACCAGCATTCCTTCTTTTGGAGAACTTCGACACTGGGGAATAAGCTGCCGGGGAATTTGTTTCCCCCCCAACCTGCAACCTTTAAAATCTAACGTGCACAGATCCTTATCCTCTTGCAGTACTTCTAGAGCACCATAGGCTTTCAGCCTTTGCGGGAGGCTGACCATAAAAAAATCTCAGTCACCGCTGCACCGAATTCTGTTGATAAAGTAGTACTTTTTTCTGTTTACAAACACAGACTTACATTGATGAAGCAACGTCGCTGTCATTTTGTACGTTTCGATTTATTTCCTATTTTGAGGTAATATTTTTTGGACGTTTTATGGTGATTCATTGTTTTATTCGTGTCGGCCGGTCTGTCTCTATACATGCGTAATCTCAGTAACCGGTACTTCAAATTTGCGAGTCATATACTATAGGGTCGCTGTGTATTATACTTGACAGAATGATCAGAAAGTCCAAACGCAGAGGCATGTTTGCGCACATATCGTCATGGTCATCGCTACACTAAAGTTCGCACTGCCTCAATGTTCTCAGGTGATCGAGTGGGCGGAGGAACACCAGTTCTTCGTTTTGTCGCACATGCTGTTTGTCTCATGAACGTAGTCACCCACGTGGCAGTTGATTTGCAGTCCGGGACAGGGGCCAACGAAGCTAAATTAAAGTGATCCCTAAATGCGCGCTGGATTGCGGTCACAGATCATCCGCTCGAAAAGTAGGACTCAACGGTAAAAGCACGTTTCGTTACTGCCCCAACTCATGATGGCGATTGGTCTGAGTCTGGACAAAACTTGATAGTCCTGCTTCTCGAACGAGATCACTGATGCTCCACTACGACCTCAATGAATTGAAAGACGCGTCTTTTAAGAAAAGGAAGTTATGCTGCCGCACCCTGTATAATGGGATAGGTACCTGTACTCTTGCAAAAGTTTATCTTCAGATGTGCGTGATTTTTATTAATGCATTGTTTTGAACTAATAAATATTTCATGGATGTTGAAGTTCCTGGCATGGAATGGCGTGTTCAAAATTCTTTACAGAAAATTCCTACGCTCTTAGCGCCTCGACAGTCTGTCGATAACAAAGCAAATTCTGCATATTCATTGTATAGCCGTGCACAGCAAAATGCTGAATACACCACACCGTCTCACAAAATCCTCTGAAAAGTTCTTTTCCGCCAGACCGGACTTTTCGCTGACCGATTCAATCCAATATTTCTGCCTTATATTCAGCCATCAGACGTGCAAGAGACTTCGCTTTTCTCTAACAGTGTGTAACGATTCAGGTCTGTAGGCAGATATGCAGGCACGTAGTCAAACGGGGGATAAGGGGCTAAGCTAAAGCCTCCACCCCCTGATACTTCAGAAGTTTTACCTGAATTGGTACTTTACCGATACACGTCTGAAACTTTGTAAGCGACTTCCTTTTGCCTTGCAAATTTAAGGTTTTTGGTGAAAAAAACTCCTGTTCATGAGCCTCTCTCGAAGACCGTCAATTTTTTTGTTTAATAATTTTATGCAAGTTGTGCTGCATTCATTTTGGATAAAGATTTAGTAGCTTTTTCCTGATTTCGATTAAATACCTGGCGTTTCTAATAAAACTAGTTCAAAAGAGGCTTCGAAAGGAGAAATTGCTGAAATCTAGATCATAGAATTTCTACGATTTGCCTCCAAGTGCACTCAACAAGCCAAATGTATGGATAAGTTGCACTCAATTTCATTTTACGTCGTGAAGTTCCTTCTAAGCCTTAAACGTCAATTCTTAACTAATTTTCGTAGCATAGAAATCTGTAGCGCTAATTTCAAAGTTAACGTGAAATCTCGGACGTTACAATAAAAAGTTAATTTTTGAGCGCTGGGTTGTTTAATGGAGGCATAAATGTTTACGTAAGTTGCGCAAAACTAGTTCTGTGCATTCCAAGATGCGCAAAACTAGTTCTGCCCATTTGGTAATGGTCAATAGCCGTATAAAATTATTATTTCGGGTTTGGGAAATATTCCTTGCTTAAAACCTAATTCTGCGTATTTTTTTCGGGCATCGCCCGAATTCGGCTATTGAGTGTAACATATATACCAATGTATGCCTTTTATTCTGTATAAATATGAATTTTGATCTGCATTGTCGCCATTACATATAATGTCTATACGTGTAAATTGTGTAAATAAAATATTTTTCAACTGTTATCTGACTGAAATACCTATATGTAAGCACATATATGTGTACTGACAATGAATAAACTATTGTTATTATTAATATTTATTTGCAGTAAATATACGCAAATAACTAGTTGCACAATCCTATATGGAAGACTGTGAAAATTCGTATTATTCCGGTACACTAGCCTTGGTCGTTCAGTGAAATGAATATTCCGCCTAATGGCATATATGGGTTTCTCGCACGTACACGCACTGCTCAGCGAGCTTGACACAACGCGGCGCAATCATTTACGTCCAATTAATTGCATAAGGTTTCTGCAAACTCAACAGCTATACCATGAAACTTTCCACTTTATTTCATTAGCTTGATAGTTTTGTTATTTTTCATTGAATGTAAACGATTATTCAGTAGCGGGTGGAATGAAGCATATTTTTTATATACGATTTATTCCAAGCCATGTGCATTTTAGAAAACAGTTATTGATATACATATATTGTGTTTAGTAATTATTAACATTTTATTGTTATAGAATTATCAATATGATATATGAATATTGTTCATTTTATTATGCGCGAAGCACGGCTGCACATTGGTAAAATATCCAACGTAATATTGCTGTACTTTATCAAATCCCAATCAAACCTTATGCAGAATAATGAAGGTTTATTAAATTACATGCCGCATGTATTGCTTATTATCATGGTGGATCCCTCTGCCCCACTTTATAGATGTTTATCTTGTTTTATCTCTAATATTGATATAAGCTATGGAAGCTTGCAGAACTAGTGTGCTGATCTGACATACTGTCTGCAGAAAAGCGGTTTTCGTAGAATTTCGCATCTTCATGCAATTTTGTCGATTGCGTTCGTCTTAAGTTTTTTGAAGCTCCTCCCTCATACACACAAAAGTATAAAGAAATAGTTTGTTTTTATACCGAACGATATTTGTAGGTTGACGAAATATATATATAATAATGAGAAATTACAGTAATTTGGAGAGCAAACAGATTTTGGTTGATCAGGACTCTCATCGTTGTCCCAACGGACCTTATTTGTTAAGAGACAACGTAAGCACTACAGTTTTGTACATTGCAACGAATTAATTTTGTATGTATCACGAACAATATTTAAAACAAGAACTAGTTTTTAGTATCAAATTTTTGAAAAATAACGTCCCAATTTCTCATTAAAACAATGAGTGGTGTATCTGCTACTTGTATTTTAAAGTCCAAATGTTGACCAGTGGTTTAATGGATCAACCTTGATAGCCGAAAATGTACCATCGCCAATATCGATTTTTTTCAGTTTCTCTTGAACTGCAGTTTGCACTTTTAGTTCTTGCCTACGGCAACTAGTAAGGAATAGGCAATTTTTTATTGTTGACCGAATCGTGCCTTGCATGACAAAGGAATTTACTGTTATGTTTTGTATGATCGCTGCTTTTATGATTTCATGGTATCCACATCTTACAATACAAACTATGTACATATAAGAATAATGAATTAACTATCTATCTCAATTAATTTTTGAAACTTGTCATGTGGTTATTTCTCTACTTTATCGTGTTTCGGCCCATAATTATAAGCACATCGGTTAAAATATGAACTCATTACTAACATTTTGGCTGCCTCTGCTACATTTATTAAAGCACAAAGTATTTAACAGGAAACATTTTAGAACAATTGACGTTTCTAGACTGCCCCACATAGCAGCTTTTGCTTTCAGAACTAACTTCCTATAGAGCTGGGTTTTTTCGTTCGCATATTATCAATAAGGGGATTGTCGATCCTGTCTTTCTGTCAGATGCGAGAATGGAGCAAAGTGTCGGGGAATATAAATAGTAGGCTGTGGGTGACGATCGATGCTTCGTCTCGACTCGGTCACTAGCCCGAGCGGACGGACGGACGGGGTGCCACGGTCAGATAGAGGGTATATCGCCCCTCTCAGGGGCGTCCCTCGATGCACTTTTCATTGTGTTGTTTTTTCGGATTGATAAAATCGGCTCTAGTCCGAAGGACGTTCACCTGTCCTGCCCACAACGTGTGCCTGAGTCTGTATTTCCAATTTGAGAACTACCAAATTCGTTAAATTTCCAGTTAGAGAATAGTATATTATTCGACAAGCGGTTGTGATGGTAATAACGCAACCTGTTGGTTTACAGCTTGCGTTATTACCACTACCGCCAGTAATGTAACGCTGTGCCTCGTTTTTTTTTCAGACGCAATTTGACTTCAAAATAAACAGAATGTTCATTCATTCATGCTTCATTAATCGTACCACCGTAAAACTCAGTTTCTGGTCTGCTTCTGGGAAATTAGTTCTCTGGCCCAGGATGTATGTCTCTTAGGTCTATAGCAGGTATTTTAAGGCGAGAAACATGTAGAATATTATATATGATATATTTATCTACGACTGCAGCGATAAATAGTTCGATTTAAACAAATAATAATTACAAACTGTTGACAGTTTAGCCTCACTTCTGTCACTAAAATAAATACTGTCACCGTACGAATTAGCATTTGACGTTTCATAGTGATATTTTCAGTTAATAACGTCTATTTTGTTATATGCTTTTCCAGGAAAGTATAGGTATCTAGCAAAAGTTGTTCAAAACTCACGACTGGAGCACGAGTTATGGAAAATAATTCACGCTATTTATTTATAGGTAGTATTACCTGTTAAAAGGTAGTTTGGTTATCGCTATGTTACTTAATATGAGCGAATAGAGAGATATTTGTGAAGTTTCGAAATATTTCCGATCTAATATGAATTTTAAGTGTCAATAACTATCTTCTGTGGAGTTTATTTGTAGCCTAACTGACTTTATGAATTTCAATTACTCCTTCCCCCTCCCACCTCCCAGCCAATAGTTAATGAATTTTGTTTTAATTTTGGATTATGGTGTTGGTGTCTGGTACACAGTGAAGTCAGAATTTAATTATTATAATACTCCAATTCAACAATATTTAGTTTAATGTAAATTATATATGGTAACACTTCGTGTCCCCGTCGTTAAGTAAAACCGTCCTGCATTTTTGGTAATATTGATTCTATAATGTTTGTGAATGTTGATGTCAGAAACTGCATAAATTGCCTTAATGTTTTCACTTAGCAGTAAGTTTACCTTCTAAGTATAGTTTATCCATGATATGGTTTATACAGGTATTATACAATAGGTCATAAGCATGTCTGAAGTTCTTCAGTACCTCGTCCCGTATTTATTTAATGACTACGAGAATCTACATAGTTATTACAAATTGCTATCGATCAGTAGACCTGCTACTATTGGTATTCACTTTTAACATTGAGTTTGAGTTTGAAATGACATTGCCGTAAATAAATTTAAGCCTAGAAGTAGTTATGCACATTCCTATCTTGAGGATAATGAAGCGGGTACGTCCAAATAACATATAAAGCAAGAATTCGATATTATTGCAAAAATATAATAGTATGAACATATGTAATTAATAGGTTCGTGATCCGCAGACAGTACGAGAGACTCGAAGCATCATGAAACAGATTGCACTGATTCCATTGATTTTCACGGTAGCAACATTGACTATGTCAGTATATCAGGGTGACTGTGCCTGTTTCAAACCGCTGTACAAAATTACGGGAAATCTGGAAATTGTTGTCTTTTGGAATAAATGAAAACTTTTTCAGTTTATCATTTTGTAATATTCGTCCAACGGCAAAAACGGCCTGCGTAGCATGGTTGCAAGAGCGGAGATTCTCAAGCGGTTCTGAAAGCGTCTACTTTCAATCGCTCCATCACTTCATCCATTTCCTCAATTACGTCCTCAATCCTGGCGAGGCTTTAACGGAGTTTTCTCGTCTGTCGCTGTGGCCATTTTCTCCTTTAACTACCAACTAGATGTAAGATAATTGTTTTGTTTATACCACGGAAATTAGAAGTGCGAAATAATATACATGCGTAGAGCGTGTTTGAACTATATCGATCACTGGGCCATGTAGAAAGCAAGAGAGCCAATATGAGTAACCTAATTTATACACACACCACCATAAAAAAGATATCAAATATTTCAAACAAATGTTGGGTATTCCAGAAGTGATATTAGGCACTGCTCGAATTCATTAAGCAAGATCTAGTAAAATTCTCATTGGTTGTCTCATCACTGTGTTTCGATTTACCTATCAGATTATCCACAAACGAATAACATGCAAGTATCAGTATTTACGTCAAGATGACTCAATATGCCTTCTGTGACGGAATTGTTTTGCCCTTAAGTTTAATGTAACATACAGATACATCATTCTCTACAGGATTTGTACTTCTGACATTCCTTGTTTTATTTGTGGGAGTATATTCCAAAATTGTGATATGTCATTTATTCTTGTCCATTCTGATTATGTGTCATACCATATCAGATATCTGCACTCTATTTTGTCTACCATATTTTCTAATATGTTTGTTCTTTTCTTTTTGGATGAGTCTAATCGAGGTTTTTTAAATGTTTATCTTGG
Organism: Callosobruchus maculatus; assembly: GCA_951848785.1. Classification (NCBI taxonomy): domain Eukaryota; kingdom Metazoa; phylum Arthropoda; class Insecta; order Coleoptera; family Chrysomelidae; genus Callosobruchus; species Callosobruchus maculatus. The sequence goes on along the minus strand of CATOUR010000014.1, from coordinate 19,848,736 downwards.
AGAATCTTTTTCTACGGTTCTTAGTCTTTCTATGATTCTAGTTATTTGCCAATTTTCTGCCCCGTATGTTGTAATACGTCTGATATACGTTTATATCAGAGTTAAACCACTTACATCCTCAGCTCTGTTATTTAACATACGTACATTTAAAGTTCATTTAGCAGATAGTAATTTAGATTTTCAGGTGTCTGATGACTTTTTACGATGACTTCCAAACAACAATACACAGTTAAATAGCTTAAGTCATAATAACTGTGTCAACGTTATCTTTGGCTTGGGTCTTGCAATTTGTGACTTAGTTTCCAAAAAAAAGCTTTAAACAATCACACCTTTTGTTTCCAAGGGTAGAAAGCAATAATAATGTTTGAAATATTAAACAAGACTATCCGTATCCAAATATAAGACCGGTTTTTCAGGTATGAGATAAAAACAGTTTTTGATTATAATCAGTGCTCCATCTTTTACTCAGGTCCGAATCAAAGAATTTAAATTAATAGACAGCCGTTGTATGTGTTTCATATTTGCTTCAAGAGAATAAAAAATCTCAGCTAAACTAGGTTTTAAATGCAGACTGTCTTACCTTTGACAAGTGAGTCTGGAAAGGTAAGATACTAAACAGGTAGTCCAGCTGCTACCTCACAAATAAGTTAAGCCTAGTTAATACGTGGCTATGAACGAAATGTTGTTTTAACACTGATGGCATTGATTGTTCACTGTCGCTTTCTGAACAAAACACATCACTGTGACCGGCAAACCCGGCTTGTAGGTTATGTTTATCTTCAAATCACGTGTGCGTCGGTATAACCGCGACTTAGGCACCGGTCGTGGAACGCTTAGGCACTGCTTAGTCTGAGAGGGTGGCGGAATAGCCGACAGATCTAGACTTGGGGGTGAGGATGCACACGACTCGCGACGTAGGTCAGTGTGGTCGGCAACGTTTGGGGTGTCTCTGGCGCACTTTCTCACCGGCTCATTCCAGCGCACTGAGCCTGACGCCCGCTATCGAACTCGGGCGTCGATCCACGGCGTCGCCACGAGGGTGCCGGCGTCGGAATGGCGCAAGCGCCGTCCTGACTCTGATGACGATGGCAAAGGACGAAAAGGATAACTTCACGGGAATGCTGCCATGCACCTGAACCTACACAACAATCATTCGCGCATACCGGGATGATGAAATGGAATCATTTTGATTACGTTGCAAGGTTAGGCTTTTGCAACCTTTTGCATGGTTCGTTCTATAAGCAAGCCTACTCTGATGGTCCGGGTTAATGGCCCATTTGTAAGCTTCCAGTGGCATGCTACTTGGAAAAGTCACTGGCAAGTGTTTACTGCACTGTCAACTAGCTGGTGCTTCACCGCTTATACGTTGAAAGCTACTGGAACATTGTGACTGTGTTTTCGTTTTCCAGTTTGATGACGTGTCAAGAACACAAGTAATAGGACTACATGTTGTCAGTTGGCATATATCCTGACTCCAACGGTTATCCACTATGTAATTACAATTATTGGTTCAACGTCCCAGTGATTGATAGACAATAGTTTTTCATAGATGGTTCAGGAAATTGGCACCGTTGCAGGGCAGAGCCACCTCCACATCCAGAAGCGTCAAAGTAGAACCGCCCGCCCAACGATACGCCATGTTAAATCATTGTCATCATGTCCAGCGGGACCCGATAGACGGTGCCCACCCAACATACAGACAATAGTCCGACTGTGTAAAACCTGTGTACACCCTATCTAACTTCAACCTCCCAGTACTGGCATCCGCTTGCGCATTTCTTCGGTATAGGAAGGTAGTCACTATTGTGAACAACTCTAACCGTTATCTATAAACTACAATATGCATTCGGAAAGCCTCATCGTGTGACTTGTTTTCTTTGGTTTCTATAATCTGTAAAGTGTGTTGAGCGTCATCATCTAGACCACAGTAGTCATAGTCACTGGATTCAGATCTATTCCTCAGGAATAGATACTTCCTAAAACAAACATGCCCCGACAATGCCTGGGTTAGAAAGTAGCCTCTGCGGCGAGTCCTGTGCCTCTCATCAATTTTGGGGATCAAGGTGTATGTCCATCTGCCAGACAGACAACTGTTAGTTGTTTACATAATGCCAGTTGAATGGCGCCAATATCAGGAATGCAGTGGTAGAAATAGCTTGCATGCCAGAAAAACAAAAATAGTTGTTCTGCTGAAGCTTCCAGCTTTCTGGCAATACCGTGGCAAACCGGCCTATCTAGTGACTGAGAACCTTCGTTGAAGCATCGACTGGTAGCCTGTAAATTGGCCTTTAATCTCCGGAGGATTTCTAGATGTCATCTGTGACAGAATACAAGTAGCCAGCAATACTCCGGACAAGTGGTGTGATGAATCAGTCAATCCTCCGAAGACTGAGTTGATCCTTTTAACTCACAGAAAGAAAGGAGACTATTTCAAATCATCCACTATATCACTGACCTTAACACAAGAGGTCAAGTACCTGGTGGAGATAATTGACATCGGAATCCTGATCGCGCTTACAAAAAGTCAACAGCTAACATATGGCAAATGCTCCGTGTGGTTGATAGGACCTGTGAGAGTGCAGCAGTTGTCATGACCAGGAATAAGTATGGGTGCTCGGTGATCTGCTGTTTTTGGGGAACTCTTGGGCTTACTGCCTCTATACCACTGGATAAAAAGGCAGTCAATGTTCGACTTGCTGCAAAGAGCGCAATATCCGCATATCATTATTCAGGATGGAAAAAGTCAATTCTACAGTTTGGTATGCTTCACGCATGGATCATGGTCTTAGAAGTCTGAGTCTAGTAGGCTAGCCATCTACTTGGAAAGTAAAAGGGAAGTGCTAGAGTACGAATGACAGCCATCCGGGCTGGTACCAGAGAGGGCAGATCATCTGGCTAGGATAGCTCCAGCATAGATTCTGAACCCATGCTAGGTATTAAGTACCAATTTAATATTGCCATGAATTTGTGGGCTTACATAGGACTGTGGAGGGTAAAATAGATCCGGGGAGAAAACAATAATCGTGGTTGAGGGATGTGAGAGAATGGACTAGTCTAAATACACAGACACTGCTCAGAGTTACGAAAGACATTTGCTGAAGTTGTAGCCAACCGAATTATAAGAAGGTGACACCTTACGAAGAAGAAGGCGAAAGTTTAGTCAGAAAGAGGTCACAACAGTCAAGCAAATTGTATAGCAGGCCCATTGGAGGCCGTATGCTATGGTTTTCAAACAAAAGGCAGATAATGGCTCAACCTTTTGTTTGGGAGAAAGGAACCTTCGTTGCAGATGTGCTGATGTGCTTTATATCGCAATCTTGGACTTCAAATATTTTGGGGCGACAGTTTGGAGAGGGATTACTATGCTAACTAAAGTCGGAAGTAATGACATTCAGAAGGAATTTTCGGATACGTTTGAATGTTTTAAAGAGCAGTAGGAGGTTCTACTATCAGATCAAGATGTTTTAGTCCAATGATGCCCATACCATTTTTACCCCTTTCCACAATGCACACAGCACAGGAACAATTAACAGTTAATCAGGTGAGTGGAAGAGGTATGAGAATTTTAGGGGAATCAATAAATAGACCGCTCTACATGCCTACTCGTTGCCTAAATTCTAAATATGTGCAACAGCGGGGCATCTAATTTTGTTACGTATTACAAAATTACGTAAGCGTTATTGTTGGGCCAAATACCATCGAGACCGAAATGCAGAACATTACTATCATTATTCAGAAGCACTTTCAAGTACTATTTCGTAATTTGGTTGTACAGGGTAAGCCCTATTTGATTCTTGACGTACCGAAAGTATGGTTGTTTTGGCATTTTTAGGATTTTCATGCTGTTAGTAACTGTTAACTTTTATAAAGCCATATTTTCATAGCGTTAATCTTTCTTCCACGTAGTCGAAGCATTACAGTCATACAGGGTGAGTTTTTAGTACCGGCTCGGTCGATAACACCACTACTGTAGAAGATAGCGAAAAAAGTTGTATGTAAAAGTTGTAGTCACGGATATGCTCCTTGCTCAAAAAATATTTTGATTTATACAGGATGATCCATAACTACGTGGTGATGCAGACATGCATGTTTTTAAATGATACACCCTATATATTATTCTATATCCAAATTCTGCTAATGATTTTCGTTCTTCCAACATAGGGTATTGTTACATTATGTAAGGTATGTCAAAAGTTACGACCATTTCTATATCCAAATCGCTGTCAAATGAACGTACTGTAAATAAAAAGGTAATTAATCACAAATTATTTTTTTTACATGGCAAGATGAAAAATATCCTCTAGTTTAAAGCCAGCTATAAAAAAGCCTGCGACGCATATTCGTATACAGGGTGATATAGAATGCAAAATCTAGGTTTTCTCTCTTTTTTTAAATGTAACCCCCAATATTTCATTATACCAAAGAATTGCTTTCAATATGCTCTTTCATATTTGTATGGTACTTGTTATAGCTGCGTTCATTAGTTTCTGAGATTTTTCTACAAATTTTAAATATACCTTCTATTTGTTTATTATTTTGAGAAAATAATATCAAATGTTATTTTTGCTTAACAAACAACGAAAATTATAAGTCCATAATAGTACTTTATCAAGTCAAAACACTGGATCAACGAGATGATATACACAGGTCAAGTGTGCTGAGGAAACAATTTTATAGACGTCATGCGTAATTATCAAGCAGATCTATCAGGTAGGCTATGAAATATTAAACGACACGATCCAAATAAAACAATTCTTCAATCTTTCAAACGCATTAGTTTTAGAGCGCCTCCGTTCTGGGTATTGCTATCCATAGTTGAGCTAGAGGCACGTAGGCAATTTCTCAAAGATTCTTCTAAATATCCTCAATGGAAAAAATAATTTTTAAAGCTTCTTTTTCATACAGTATGGAATTATCGAGCAGGGTATGAAAACTGTCAATTTTTTAAAGCGTACCTGATTAATCTGCTTGATAATTATACATCACGCCTACAAAATTGTTTCCTCAGCATAATTGACTTTATTATCTCGATGATTCAGGGCTTTGACTTTATCAAATACTATCATGACCTTATAATTTCATTGTTCGTTAAATAAAAAAACAAATTCGATAGTACTTTCTCAAAATAAATAAATTTGAGTACACAAATAGAAGCTATATTTTAAATTTACCGAAAAATCGAAATATCTCGGAAACTGATGGACGTAGGTACAACAAGTGCTATACAAAGATGAAAGAGCATATTGAAAGCAATTCTTTCGTATAATAAAATATTGGGGGTTACATTTGAAAAAAAAAAGAGAAAATCTGGATTTTTGCATTTTACATCACCCTGTATACGAATATGCGTCGTGGCCTTTTTTTGTAGCCGATTTTAAAACTAGTTGACATTCATCCGTGTAAAAAAATGATTTTCTATTCATCACAGTGCGTTCATTTGACAACAATTTGGAGATAAAATCGGGCATAACTTTTGAAATACCCTGTACAGTGTAACAATACCCTATATTGGAGCACGGAAATCGTTAGTAGAACTAGAATATGGAATAATATATAGGGTGTCTCATTTAAAAAATGCATGTTCGCATCACCACGTAGTTATGGATCACCCTGTATAAATCAAAATATTTTCTGAGCATGGAGCATATTCGTGGCTACAACTTTTATAAATACAAGTTCTTTCGCTATCTTCTACAGTAGTGGTTATCGACCGAGCCGATACTAAAAACTCACCCTGTATATGCTGTAAGCATATGTGACTCGCTGATTTACGTTTATCCTTCTAGTTGCCATGTTCAGCTTTTTATTGTTAAACATTTTTATTGAATACTTGTTTGACAAGAGTATTTCTTTTTTAATGTATTTTGTTGATATATTGTCTTTTGTTGTTTTGATCTCCTGTATAGAAGATTTTTCTTGTCTTTGATTCTAATTTAGGTAACAGATTTTTCTTTCCTTTTATGACTGGCTTTGATTTGACTCCTGTTTATTTTTAATAAATATGTTTAGTTGGGGCCTTAGAGCAGTTCGTCGAGACATTTATTTGCGCATTATAACTTTCTTAAGAATGCTATGTCGTTCAGTAGTGTTTATGTCAGTCTCCTGACCATTAATAAAATCCCTTTGATGGACTTTTTAATTTCATTCAAAGATACTGTTGATAAAGGATTGATAAATGGGAGAGAATAGATAGCATGGATAAATTCTGCAGCTGATGATCTCACGCGATACATGAGCCCATGATTCTACCTTGTATACAGCATGGGAGCTAAAAAGGTACTATCAGGCAGCAGCAAAAAAGACAGCATTAAGATTAAAGTTTAGAGTGCCTGTTCCTGTTATGATTATGTTCTGTATCTGGAGTTAATACAATACGGTTTGAGAACCCTCAATTCTCCAGAATACTACAAATAAAAGTAAAAGAAAACGAAACAACTAGATGGTAATATATTTGGCAGCTAATGGAGGAGACAAAGGTGTATTTTATCATGCCACCCTATTTTAGCGATACAGTAAACACGTGATATATCAGTATATTAAGTTTTAAACGAAATCCCTGAAGAGCTGTTTTGGGACTTGCAGGCGCTTCTACTATATTGACTTCAGGCGTCTGCAAGGGTAGACAGGCCACTCTTATCGTACCTGCTTCATTTTTTCTTACACACATTGGCTTCCTCCTATGAACAGAGTATAGGTTCGCGAATAAGATTGAGGTTAGAACGTTAACAGAGACGTACCAAGGAAGTTAGGTGTTTTAAGTGATTGGGTTTTACCATTAGTTCTGTTAACGCTAACATAACCACTAAAGGACTAATAGAACAGAAGTTGATTGGTTTAGATTTACCAACTTCAGTCAAGTCTGGTCTTTGTGATATGTATAGGTATTTCTAAAAAAGAATTCACTCAATCACATGGTTATGTTGTACTTTAGTCCTCGTCATACAGACACAGGTTCCCCCGATGCTAACAAAAATATACTAGAATCTTGATTATTTGTCCAACATACATATCATCTGTCGTTTATAAACGTAAGTAGTAAGAATTGGAGTGGAGTGCAATTGTTCAGGTAATGGGTCAGTGTAAAAACGGAGTTTCTTACTAATAGTGCCTAGTTATACTGTTTTATATAGATTTAATTAGACTCACCCTGCAGTACGTCCTCTAAAATAAACAAAACCTTATAGATATGTAAGGTCATGCGTATTTGTACATTGCTCCTAACAAGCCCATAACATCCGTTGAAATATTCAGTTTTTCCAGCTTTGCCTACCTGTGAGGCCTGTCTCGGTGTAGAATATGCTTGTCAAAAAATAATAAGTGACATTTATTGCTTGATGACAAATCTTAGGATGGCAGCTTTTATTTTGAGAATCATCTCTCTTCATAAGTTGAGAGATAATATGGCTTCAAAGAATGTAGTTTTTAGTTCAGTATTGTATCGGTGGCTTACAATCAGGCTGTTCTATGACATAAGCAAAGATGTAATACATAATATTTTGTACTTTGATAAGGATTACAAAATCAACGGACATTTTATAAAACCCGTTATTTTAATATATTTATTTTATCTATAGGTCAATGAAGATCAGTGGGTCAGAAAGACAACTACAGGGTAAGTTTTAGAAGTTAAAGATTCATTCATCTATTTGAGGCTTACAGTTGATGCAAGAAGTTATCCGACTGTGTATGCCTAATGGAGTTTCAAATAGATTTTCGATTTTAATTACATAGTAGTTACGTGCCTTTACATCCGTTACGCTTGTGTATAATGAATATTTCGAAATTATCTTAACAATCATTCAATTGGCGCGCATTGGTCTGCAAATTTCAGGTAGCGTAAGGTGTGGTCGTAGCTTCCTAGAAAAGTACTGACTTATTTGGGTGACATCATCCTCATAGAGAAGACTTCCTAGGTGAATATGATCATTGTTGAAGCCTGATAATATATCTAGGATCTTAAAAGTATAATTACTGGGTACTAGGTAATGCTTTTAGTTAATCATCTTATCCCTTGATTTGAATTCAAAAATTACATTTTAACTCAATTTGCTGTATTCAGGACTATAAAATATGCTACAAAACTACAAAGTTGTTGTTGATGCTCTTAGGAGCCCGAGCTGTACCCAGAAATTTGGAAGATTCTCCTTCTATCAAGTAATGCTGATACTGACGAGGATTATTGGGGTATTAAAAATTCAGACGATCTGGTTCATCCATTATCAAATGTTTGGCAATAAATTTAGTCTGCAACAAATACGGAACGTAGTCTCTTGACTATTATCTTGTATACGTTATATTTTATTATCTGTACCTTTATTTAAAAGTCATATGACAGAAATTTAGGCCCAGTTTCACCGATCTCTGATAAGTGTCAGATAGTCTATCTGTCAGATTGGCCTATATTAAAGATTTCTTTTCGAGATCTCCACGCCAATCCTAGTTCCTGCAAGGGATCCGCCCCTTATTGACATAGCAGAATGTCACCCGCCAGTACCTAACCTTCGTCTGGCGGGTAGCAATTCAGTTCCCGGTATCATGTAACCTTGTCATAAACAGATGAAGTCACATCCCGCTTCTTCTATCGTGAAAATTTCCAGTTCTATTCCCTGTAGCACACAGTGGACCGCGATCTCGCAAAAAAATTCTTATTGTTTGTATGGCATTATATGACAGATAGGCTGACACTTATCGGGGACCGACGAAATCAGCCCTTGTGTCATAACAGGAACTGACACTTTTACTTATACTTATACAGTTAATTCAAAAGATATCAATAAAAATATAAACAGCTTCCTCGAGCAACTTTTTCGAGCACACTGTACAAATGGATGTGTTTAAAACGTACTTCGAGTATAGAATAGTTTTATATTTTTTCGTGAAAATACTCGCATGCCTAGAGGGCGACATCCTGTATAATATCCAGAATACCGAACACAAATACAGTCTCACATAATTTTGTATTGTCTGCTCTTTGAGCCTTACTACAGACCTGGATGATGGAACTTGTCAATGTTTCGTTTTTTCCCCAAGCTGGTGAAGGAAATTAGGTTGAATTGATGTTGCTGTTATCGAAGGACTGTGTCGAAGGCTAGATCAGAGAACTGATTTTTGTCCCTTTCAAAAGAATAGCGCGTCGTGGTGGAAAACCAGTTTCTGCTCACCCAGAGATACGTGTTTATTTATTATGTTTTGAATCTATATTCGAAGTACATATTAACTTCATGGAACTGATATTTGTACCTATCAACACTGAAAAAAGAATTATTGTTCATTGTATCAAAAAAGGCAGTTCTTGACAGGTTGTTTCATTGGGACAATTATATCAATGACTTGCCAATCATCGATTAATACTCTTATTCATTATCAATATGAATCTATGTTCATCAATATAATGAATATCTGATTATTAAATTCATGTCGTATTGTTATTTACGAAAGGAACCCGTTCATTAGTGTAATGAACGTGTTCTTCGTCATAATATTGAACTTGTGATGAATAAATATTGATTATGCTTAAGAACTGCTCATTGTATTAATGAACTGAATCGACAACCAATATATTTTGCATCATAATGAAGAACAATTTCATTAGTTTAATAAATATTGTTCTTTATAGTTATAAATCTGTTCATAAATACCAGGAACAAAATAATTCGCTATGATCGCCACACTGATGCTGTCGGTTATTCTGGCACCTATCATATCTAGGCATAGAGTGCGGGAAGATACAATTTATGTTCATCAATTCTAACGATACAGCTAATATAATGATCATGTCAACCGCCTTCAGGTTATCGAGTGGTAAGTTAATACTATTACTCCTTACTAAAAAAATTTTCTCCTGATGCAATTTTACCTTCAACTTCCAAGTTCAAATTTGGAAACTCTAATATTTTTTTGGGTAGGCGAACATTTGATGAGCATTTTTCTGTTATAATTTGTAACAAGTATATTCCTTATACAGATGGACCTCAATTTCACAGAGTAGCGGCAGGGAAGGATTGCTGAAATGATAGCATCATCAGTTTTAGGAGAAAAAAACCTAGATATCGGCTAGAGATACCCTACAAGAACTGATAGAATAACTTGTATAATATTTTACCAGCTCCTTTTAAAAATTTAAATCCTTTGAAATTCAACGCTTGCATTAAAGCACTTCTACATGAAAATCCATTAAATACGACTTGTGGGATGGACTTCCGAAAGACAAATGTTTTAAAGTTTGTAAATTAGCTTTCTACTTCTAAATATGTATTGTTTTCGATTAATTTTTATGAGTATATCTATGTTTTTACTGTTTTGTTTTGTATTTTCACTTTTACATGTTTTTACTGTTTTATTTTTACCACAAATGTAAATTTTTACATAGAGTAGTGGTATAAAATGGGTGTCCCAGAATTTCCTTGACACGTGATATTTTCGTAACGAAAAACGGTCCAAGCAAGAACTGAGTGGTACTTTTGAAGGTACTATAGGGTCTGTCATACCAGCATTCAAAGCATTTTTTTTTGTACGTCAACCCCTAAAACTCACCCCCAACCTTTTTTTTCAAATAGCACCCCATGGGTTTTCCTACATAAATGTTATCCCCATTTTATTTAAAATCCTGTGTTACCTTTAATTTTACATGCAAACTTATTTTTTGCGTAGAATCATAAGCATAAGACAAATGAAATGATAATTTGTTTGACGCCTGGCATTTTTGTACCAAAAACGGGTAAAAAAGAAACGATAAAATTGTAATAAATAGCTTGAAAATAAATAGGGGTGGGTGTTCCGGTTGGGGTGATTTTTTTTTGGTGAGCGCAATATGATAGGTAATTCAGTACATTTAACCCACTTATTTTCTTTTTTATTAGTTTTCTGTTACGAAAATATTTGGCGTCAAAGAAATCATAATTTTATTTACTTTATGCTGATGACTTTACGGAAAAAGTTGGTTTTTGTACGAAATCAAAGGCATTACAGGATTTTAAATAAAATAAGGACTTCATTTATGTAGGAGAAGCTATAGGGTGCTTTTTGGAAAAAAAAGTTGGGGTGAGTTTAAGGGGTTGACGTACAAAAAAGAATGTTTTGAATACACAGTATGATAGACCCTATAGTACCTTCAAAAGTACCACTCAGTTCTTGCTTGAACCATTTTGCGTTACCAAAATATCACGTGCTAAGGAAATTCTGAGACACCTGGTATATCTAACGCCCTATTTATTATTACCCTTATTAAACATTTTAAAATTTCAATTTCATTGTATTAATTACGCTGTATATTAATTTAACAACCTATTAATGAATATATCTAAATATCAATAAATCTTATCAATCATATGAAAATAGTATATTAAGGGTTTATTACATTAAATTATTGGAAAATGTGATTCAGCTTATGCATTCGGTACATTAATATTAAGATTTCTTTCATTTGATAAATGAACGATGTCATTAACTACATTTTATACATTGAATTAATGGAATATTATCTTTTAAACAATAACTGTGTTCATAACAATAATGAAACTGCGTTCTTCAAACTAATGTTATAGTTCATTATATTAACGGTTAGCGTTCATTAATCTATTGAACGTAATGGTGATAGAAAGAATGGATTACTTTTGATTGTATTTAGGGTCATTTTTGGTTCAGCGTATTTCGTCCAAAACTACGATTGGGCTGTAGCAAGCAATAAATCGCTTGTGATTATTTACTTTTTGTATTCCTACATGCAACATTTGTAACGGAAATGTATACAATATGTCATGCTGTATGAAAGCTGTACAAGAGCTTATTTAAATGAGCGATGCAAAAAACTGCGCGACCGTAACGTACGAACAGGCGCTAATAACGGTGCATTGATTTTTCAAAACGCGATGCTGATTTGACCCATTTTCCTAGAAAAATATACATAAACGCACACGTAATCATTCCTCTGACAAACACCCACAGTTGGTTTAGGCTCGATTGAAATTGGCAACGGATTGTTTACAGTGTTTGGCGGTGTCCATGTACAGAATGTACCAAACACATTTTCTGCTAAGTTTAGGTCCTCTTTAATAATAGTAATAACTTTTACTAGTACTTTTTTCTCTTTATCATTCATCATTTATTTGTAATAGAGAATCTTCGTTTAAATTTTTTTTCAACAAATTCCGTCCATTTGTCAAAAGCTTCTAGGAAACCATTTTTTCGCATCGTGCAAACTATCTAGGTCCCGTGATACAACTTTTGGAAAGCTTTTAGTCCCTTATTAGGCTCACCTAATTTTTATTTCGTGTGAGAAATCTAGAAAAATAGTATGCAAGTAATGAAAAACGAATCAGCTACTAAATAGACCCATTACCACTCGAACGTATGTCGACAAGGTCGCGTAAATACTTAGCTCCCATTGGTCGAATTCGCCAAATTAGTGACTGTCGCCAAAAGGCTGCCTGCGAATTAGAATAAAGGCCCAGGTCTTGGGTTTCACCTCTGCTATGTAATCAAGAGGCTATAGTTATCAAAAGGTTACATTTGATTCCATGATGTCCCCATCATATTTCTGAAACTGCCTGTCAGAAGTTATATAATAAGAAGAAGAAGAATATAAGAATAATGACGGCAAATCTTGTTGCAATAAAAAGTGATGTTTTGTGTGCTTGTTTTCTATCTGAACGTATTAACATACATGAAAAGTTTTATAATTTTCTTAAAAACTAAACGACCGATTTAAAAAAATTAGACATTAGAATGAAGGACTATGATTTACCTTTGAAACAAACTATTACTTGATACCCCTCGTCATTTAAAACTTTTAGGGGTATGACCCTGGCAGCAGAGGATACAAGAGGGTGAAGTAATTTTTGGTTGAAAAGAGGTCCCCGTCAACAAGTTTTTTGACGTGTCTCAGCGTTTTTTCTTTTAATTAGACATTTTCTATAAACCTGTGGTGGGGAATACTCAAATGAACAGGTATATCTGATAACATATAAGTTGACCTCACTATTATTAGTAAATAGTTCAAAAACATACAGGCACGGGCAGAAACAACAGACGTTTTTGAAATGGCCAGTACTCTCCTCTGTCAGGGTGAAAGAGATGGGGTCGTACCGTTCGACTCGTTGGATTTTTTGCCATTATTTTTAACATGGAACAGACAATGTTTCGCAAAAGAAAAGCCAGAGGATCTATGCTAAGTTCTACCTTCCACCCATATTGAGAATATTGAGGTTGAATATGGGTGAAAGGGCGAGCTTGGCACAGAATTGAACGATCTTCTATCTTCTGCAAAAAGCATTTTCTGTTCAATGTCAAAAATACCGACAAAAATCGTTATCCTTATTGGTCGTAAATAACGGAACTCCGTTGTCGTTATTGGGAATGATTTACCTATTTCTTATTACTGCGCATGTTTAAAATAACGATAGCCACGAAATTCGTATTTCGGGTGGTCCATTTTCTGCCTTAAATAGGGATTAAAGTGGAATATATATTGCACAGATTCAAAAAAGGTCAAACTGTTTTGCCAAAAAAAAGGATTGAGAAAATAATTAATTTGAAGCACAGACGTATCCTTGGGGGGTCTACAAGGGGCCAAATAGGGCTTAAGTGCTGTGATCTTGGTGAATCATCCTACATCCAATCCAGACAGAATACAGAAGCCCAGAATATCTACCGTCAGATGTTCCTTCATAAAGTCCAATATTTGAGCATCAGTTTATGAATTTGGTACAAATGTTGTTTTCATTATTATTCTTTATGGAACACCTTACCAATTTTCTTACTTGAGATAGAGGTGGCGCTGTACTCCTATGATCAAATACTCATTATGAACAATAAGGGCCGATTTCACAGGTTCCTGATAAGTGTCAGATAGCCTATCTATCAGATAACGCCATATAAATTATATGGGCCTCTCTGGCAGATAGGCTATCTGACACTTATCAGGGACCGGTGAAGCAGGCCTTAAAACAGACAAAATGGAGACAATTGCTCCGTGCTATTTGATATGAAATCATACTTAGACCTGATTCAAGGCCATGGACAAAATGCATTTTGATTGCGATTTTATTTTCGTATTTTATACGACACAGTTTGGGAGCTGAAATGATAGCTGCAATACGTGAGAAAACCGTGGCAAACTAGTGATGTATGGAACTAGAATGGAACTAGATGCTTTTGAATGTGCTGAGAATGATCAAAATGATTTCAATTAAGAAAAAATAATAATTGTCTACACATACTATTATATCCTATTCTACTATTCTAATATGCTGCAAATATTTTCCACATTTTTGTCTTCGCTACTAAATATCGAAACTCATATTACATTTCGTCCAGTAGTCAGTAATGACAAACTTTCTTCTACCAAATTTTGCGATTGAGTTCCATAGACGCCATTTTATTATAACTGAGGAGACCACGTAGGCAAAGCCTAAATACCAGACTGCCGCGGCTGCTATGAAAGAGTTATGTTAGGGGAAGTTTGTTAACGCGGGATTTGAATGGGCCAATACCATTATATTATCCCAAATATTTTTTCTCTATGATTTGGTTGCTTTGTTCTGGTTTTTTGCTTCTCCTGAAAATGTGTAATAATGGACACTTGTGGTGTTCAAAAAATTAAAATTTGGTAAATTCCTTACTTTTGTAATTTTGAATACACTTTAAGCCAGACCCGTACCTCGCATATTATTTATAACCATAAATAAAAACTAAAATATTCTGCGTCGACATTGCGACGTCGACCGCATCAACAATTTTCATGGGACCCTCTCATTCTCCTCTCTTGAGGGGTCCTTTTATGCGAGGACCGACCCTCAGAATATTTTGCGTGAGACAATAGTTACGCTGCTTGGTGATATACTGCCTTGTTATTGGAACAATAATTTTGCAGCGTGCTTCATTAAGACAACTGGAATTCTGGAGACATTGGGTTGCAAAAAATGGTCTTGTGGTGCTAAGGGACTCTACGGTACAGTATAGAAATACGGTAGAATCCCGATTATTCAAACTTCGGTTATCCGGACTCGTTCATCTCGGCTCTAATTGTCAATTTAAAAATGTTTTGTCGGCGCAACGAGACATGTTACAACATGTTAATTCCCGCCAGGAAGTTTATAGGTTATGGAGAAATGGCTTCACCTATCTGTGCCGCCTTTCCGTGCCCTCGTTAGCTTTTATTTTTGTTTACGTTTTGTGCTGGAAATTTGAAATGTCCAAGAGAAAGAGTAGTGTTGTCTCTTAAAGACAAGATGAACATAACTGGGATTATAAAAAATGGTGAATCTGATAGTAGGTTGGCAATAGGTATTTAATATAATTTATTAAAACTTAAATAATGTTTGATCCGCTTTGAAACCGATTATCTGGATTTTCCATTATAGAGAATATCCTTGACTTTATTCAATTTCTTCTTTATTCTTACTTGATACACCTACCCTATAGGTGGGGAAAATATTTAAGTCGCAGGTGACTTCGAATTTGGGATATGATTTTTGGACGTGTTCGTTAAGGTGTACGTAGACATTCAACTAGTAGTCTAAGAGCCAGTAGTCGGCAGACATGGTATTTTAGCAAACTTCGTATTGATATTGCCGTACGTAAAATGAGGATTTACTATCCTCGGTGACGGTTTCTTTGGGCGTGTTCGGGAATTCAACATACTGGCAGACGCTACAATGTCTCTCTGTCGTGCTAATTAAACAGCGTCAAAAGTATTTGAATCCGAAATATACTTCAATACGTAAAATTTTTCAAGATTTTCAACTTTGAAAATGTTATAAAACACATTATGAACCGGAATAGGTGTCTGCCATTGGGTTGTTCAATAAGAAAAGGCATATACTACAATACATAGAGTCTATAATACTGTACTCCATTAGCAAAGAAGGCTCAAGTGAAAAAGACCCATCCAGGTTCTAGGAATTAAGGTTAAAAGAAGCTTGGTCTGGTACAAACACGTTTCGTCAGCTGCTGAGAAAAATCTTGAATACTTAGGGTATACTTAGCGTCTATCGACAGGTTGCATATAGGGAAATATATACGTATGCATTCAGGAGAATCGTAATCATAACTACAAAATTACTTATCAATAAAGAAAAGAGACTGACTAAATAGACAAAAACTCTTTCATAGAATAGGGGCAGTAATCAAGTAAGAACCGCTTCGCTTAATGTCGTCAATTGCGAGAATTTTTATATACCGAGGAGAAAGGATATTGTAACAAACTTACTAAATATTCGTATGGCGATTCTGTTTTTCTGAATAGTTCACATGACTTGAAGTATGTCACCACAAGATCCGTTTCGGATCCGGTTTTGAACTTTGTTATAGATTACTTATCCTATCCTCTTTGAACTGGAAGCCAATAAATTGATTATACAGATATTTACACGTCTACTTCTATGTCAGTTAATAGTGATATTCTTCCTCGCATCGGAGGGAGAATTATTTGATATCCTAGTTTTTAATACCCACATAGCGTGGACCTTATGAACATGGTTGTAACAAAGTACTGGAATAATTGTGGATTAAAATACTTACAGTTCTTACAATCACAAAAAATTTAAATTGAAGAATAATTTACCAGGATGGCCATCTTCTGAAATCCATTATTTTGAAGAGTTATAGGAAATGATAATGGAAGGCCCGGAATGCTGGGCGAGTTTTGTAAATTCTGAAGCTTTAAGGGTTCATTTATAAAACATTTATAAAACACATAACCAATTTTCAAGGGCCTAAACTTAATTTTAGAGACTTTGAATTTTTTACTTTTTTACTGGAATCGAGAGGCAAGTATTCGAGTCCGCAATGAGGGTAAACAGATGATATTAAAAGAAAGAAGGAGAGCTAGACAAGGATGTATTTTGTCGCCGATATTACTCAACCTATATGCAGAAAGGGTATTTGCTGAGGTAACCTCGGATAGCCCTATGGCATTAAATTGAATGGATTTTGAATCAACAATATTCGATACGCACTGACATACTGGTAGCAGTAGTATAGTAGATGACACTGGTTCTAAAGATAAATATCGACAAAACCAACTTCATGGTTGTTAGCAGAAACCATATCCCAAACACTATAGAATACAATTGAATGGAATGGGAAATATGGGACCCAGACCAGGAGATAAGGTGCAGAAATCAACAAGATAGGAGCTAGGACAATTTTCCTGAAACTTCTAAAATGTCTTACAACAAAAACTTTACCTTCAGTCTTAGATACAGGATGATGAAATGTAATGTATGGTCTACTCTATTGTACGGCGTGGAAGGATGCAGACTGAAGGCAGCATTTATAAGTAAGATCGAAGGGCTCGAAATGTGGACTCTGCGACGAATGCTGAGGGTCAGAATGAGAACTTTTTGAGGTATAACGAAGATGAAAATAGCTTATTTGCGTCTCAGTCTTTAAGAAATGATCGAATAAGAGAGAAGAGGAGTTGGACGAGGAAAACTGCCATGGCTGGAATCATTCGTCACTGGACAAAAATAAGTGACATACAAGAATTATTACAGAGGGCTGCAATTAATAGGACCATTTGATGAGAGAAAGGATAGACATCTACGTAGGAATTTGCACAACACTCTAAAAAGAAAAAGAATGTCTTCATGTTTTTTGTTTGGTAAAATATTAGAGTTAAACGTAAAAAGCATTTTTCGCTACATGTGCTATGTCGCTGGAAGTACTAATTCCATCTCACAAAGTTTTCTACCGTTCTTTTCACTGGACTAAAGTACATACTCTATTCAACATCGCACCGGCTTATATCAAAATAAGCGGCGTTTTATCGCATCGGCCATGGAGAATTCGCGGGATTAAATCATAATTACCGTTGGAGCGAAAGCGTGCTTCAGATGTTACGTTTCAGGCCGCCTTTGTTTCCTGCGCAACCAGCAATTTGTACTGCCGAGTGATAAAAGGGAACGGGATTAGGATAGACGCAACCCCTATTGCTAAATAATCTATTTAGTGTTCACTGTGCCATGATACTTCTCACCTGAAGACTTGGCGTTTCATAAAAAACCGGCTTTTTTACACATTTCTTTTCAAATCATCCCGCATTTAAAAAGTAGTGAAACGTATAGTAAGTTAAGTTGACACTAGGGTGATCTAACGATAACACTGATACTGACATATTATGCAGAGTGACTTTTAAGTATGGGACGCCTCAATTATCTCGTTTCCACGATTTTCATGAATTTTGGGATATTGCAGTACGTCCAATCTTATGGCAGTATTTACATTGTTGTCATATCTACCATTTTTCTGAATATAAAACGAACTATGTTATTTCAAATAGATTATCCTATATATTCTTTTATTTTTGATATCCTTGATAAATACTCATTATATTTCATCAAATGTTCTCAATACCCAAATGAAATAATTTCCGAATTACAGCTAATTCTACATTACATCAACCCAAGTTGAAATAAGAGATTAACTTAAAAAAAAATTTGAGGCGGTTATAGCAGATGCTCAAAACGTTGTCCCTTTACTTCAATACAACAAGCCATCCCTCTTATGATTATATTAACTTGAGTGGATATAAAATAAACTTAGTTATCTTGATGAGGTTTTCGGGACTATGGTTCAACGTTGATACAAGGGAGAAGGGAGAGTAAAACACAAAGTTTTAACTCAAAGATGGGCGTTTCGACCATATTTGTGGTCTTCTTCAGTCCGGTTTTTTCAATTTCCAAAATAAACTACAAACCAGACTGAAAAAGACCACAAAGATGGTGGAGACGTTTCGACCCCACATTTGAGTTAAAACTTTGTGTTTTAGTCTCCCTTCTCCCTTGTATCAACATTGAACCATAGTCCCGAAAACCTCATCAAGATATATAAGCCCGAAGGTTCAAAAACTTCCTGAAAAGGAATAAAACATAAATGTGGTTGTTAGTCCGACATTATAACGTTAAGGTTTTGGTAATGTTACCACAAACATTGTCAGTATTTTTTGAGAATTTCAAAAGGTAAGAGATATACAGAGTGATCTATTTGAAATAACAAAGTTTATTACATTTCCAGAGAAACTGCAAATATAACAACATTATCAATACCAGCATAAGGTCGACCTTATAAAACCCCCGTTCCCGAAAATTAATGAAGATGGTGCGATCCGTTTCCGAGGTAATTGTTGCGTTTCATAGTTGAGACTCAGTCTGTATATATGTACTGTATTAAAATGTACAGAAATTCAAGTTGAAACTGGGGCAGTCGAACGATAATACTGGTACTGACATATTATATAACTGTCACCGATATTTAACTGCACTCAAAATGGTTAGAATCTCTGAAATATTATCACAGGTTACATATAGATTACATATTGTGTAACAGGGATATAAGAAAATAAGTTTTAATGCATTTTAGAACTTCAAAAGGTATTTGAATGCATTATAAGTAACTATATATATGCCAAATATAAAGTCACTTTAAGTATAGAATCAAGTTATGTCATACTATAATCATATGGTTAATTTTATATATTAAAAATTCAATCTAATGGTTTTATCTGTTTACTAATGAACCGAAATATAATATATAATAACGTGTTCTCGAGCCTTCACTTCACTTCTTGAATTATCTCTCACGAGGACAGACAGATGGGCAATTAGACACAATGTGAAAGGTCACCTAAGACCATTTTCTTGTCCTAAGGTGTTCTCTTGTTTGTGAAGTCAGCTTCTGATAGATACACATACATGATAAGAAGGGAATGGTATTAGTCATCCATTTCCACTACAATTCCTTTATAGGGATCCTCTAATCTTATTCTACTACTACAATTATCCTCCAAATACACTTGAATGGGCGTATACCGTGATTTCCCACTTATCAGATCAGTGACACTATGGTATTACTTTAATGAAAAATAGTAAGAGGTACAATAGAAATAATGCAGCAAAGTGCAACCAAATACATAACTACCAGACCGCCGTAATTACGTCATCTACACTAAAAAAATAACAACGACAAAACGCAAACTTGTCAGTATCAGGGTGGTATTGTTTTTGTTGGTTGAACAGCCGTGACGTGACGACGAAGAGTGTGGCGGTAATTTTATGTATTGAAAGAATGCAATGTTTTATTCAATTTTACTTTATCGCCTAATAATAATAGCAGTTGATGGCTCTGTACCTTACAAAAATTAACTTTAAGTATATCTGACGACAATACTACTCCGGGGCAGACAAGAAAAGCCGTAATTTAGGGAGAAACATAACAAGTTGGCAACACGGGCACCAGAGGGGTGACTACATGGCTCATTTGCATAACCGGCTTCTATCGCTTGGTCCACCCTTCGGCACGTGACGGTAGTGCGAAAGTACAGTCACTCGCAGTAATTTTGACGTCTGAACATCCGCGCGTTCTTAGCAGAGGCTAAATACCTCTCCCACTTATCTCTATATGCAATTAGAGCACTTCTGAGATGTTTGTGATACGCAACTGTTAGATAAAATTTCAGATTTGTCTTGATTGGGATAGGCCACCGCCTACATCACTGTGACTGCTCAACAACATGTGCAGCCAATAACAGTATGTTCAAATCTAATCCTCCAATAGAGCTCCACAACTTTGACAAAAAGCGGCTTTCATAGGTTTGTGTCGTGGATTTATATTTAGCAACTAAAAACGTATCTGTCACGCCAAGCCAACAGGATGTGCGGCGGACGGAGCTTCGTCTTGTCCATTGAAGACCTTGCATGTGGTTCTTTTTGCTACACTACCGACACCGAGTAACACAAGTTCGTGTGAAATTTAGTTTCGGAGGTGTTTCGTCCATCTGATTATTATGGTTGCCGCTTTCACCATTTAAAATATTTCGTACAAATCCACTATTCATATACTGGCTAACGGTTAGTTATCGCAGAAGTGCTCTGACCCTACTAGCCTTTAATACGCGCCTCTCAGAGTGAGTTTTTCTGCTTTTTTTCGTAGCCGTAACATGACACTTGTTTGTACAGGTTGGCCTAATAAGGATGGACGCCGGCAGTATCTCGCTAACCGTATTCGGATCTGCTACTATATCAAACTGTTAGTTAGTCACACCTGACAGATCAAGTTAAATTTCTAAAGCGTCAATTTAACCTGTTCGATATGTGTAAATTACACCTGACAGTTTGAATTTGCAAATGACGCTTTAGAAACATAATTTGATACTTTTGAAACTGCTGCTAGAAATAGTATGGTAATATAAAGTTGTTATGCGGCAGGGGAGAATTATTATTATTATCAAAATATCATATTTACTAGATATAAGAATTTGTGCTATCTATGATTAATTGCATTTCTCCTGCTTATGATAGAAAACAAATTCAGAACGTTTATTGCTCTGTAGTCGTTTTCGAATTACGAATAACTCAATAATAAAATACGTTTTTAGTATTAATAGATAACGACACATTATAGTGTGTTGTGGCCATGTCGTTTATTTTCCTTTTTTTATATATTTTTTTTACTATTTCCGCTTTCAGTCGAAGCGTTAAATTTATTTTGTTATAAAATTTATTATTACCCTATTCGCGTGATGTCAAGGCATTTTTTCCCTTTGCCTTTGTCTTTTCCCGCATGCTACGCCACTCCTTTTTCTTCTTAAAAAGGAAGCAGCCATAAATGTCAAAAATAAGGAGGAAGTAATATGGAGTCGAGTCGATGTAACCGTACCTGTTGTACGAGTCGCCGCACGTCGCCGTTCCGCATAAGACGTAACTCCGCTAAACGCTCTACCCTCGCTATAACCTTACTACGGCCACGCCGCTAAGATCGGATTCAACGGTCCAGGGTCATAGAAGACCACACGGAGTGCATCAGGGGGCCCCCCAACTCCGACCGCAACCAGGATTGTCCTGCTATACGCCGCCAGACCACGCAAAAGCAAGGTAAGGGAATTACTGTGCCTTGACTTATCTTTCTACTCTCGCTCTTTTAATTACTATATCGCTACGTTCTTTTCTAAATTATTATTATTTAACGCTTGGACAATTAACTGTCGAAAGGATCTTATATACTAGTCCATTCATCTCTCCTCTGGAGTTAACTTTTCGCCAGTTGAGACTTTAGAGCCTTAATTGGGGAACGCGTGCTTTGCACAACATTTTCTGGTCCTTCGAGCCGCGATTAGTAAGGCCCTTTTGGCAGATTGTTCATTTATTTCATTTTGAAAAATAATAATTAACCTCAAACGCATTATAATATCGCCCATATATCGCCCGAGAAATCGCCTCCGTTTGTTTTGCTAGTTATTCTTTACTGCTTTTTTGTCGCATTTTTTACTGTTGCCTCGCTACAACCGTTCTACAACGTTTTCGCCAATTTGGATTTATATTTATCCGTAAATCGCCGCTATTAATTTATTTCATAAGCATTATGGATAAACTCAGACTCGCTAAGGCTACGCGTTCGCAGTGCGTGAACGATATTCGCAGTTTGTGCACTATTGCTCAAAAGTGTTCTACCGACCCTTCTCAAAAATTTCTTTTTAACGCTAGATATGCTCAAATAGAAAATATTCATGAGGAATTCAATAAGCAGCATTTGATTATTTTGTCTCTTTTAGCAAAGGATGAACAGTCTGACCTTGAGGTAGAAGATAGTATACGAGACCGCTTTTTTGCCGCGTACTATGAAGTCGAAGCATTACATTCGCAGATATTCAATAATAATCCTTCCTCGCAATCAAATGACTCGCATGTTGCCCCTACGCATTCAAATCACTCAAATGCTCGACTACCTAAAATAGAACTGAAATCGTTTGATGGTGATTTTACAAAGTTTCAGACTTATATTGATTTATTTAACGCTCTAGTTCATAATAATGTTTCGCTTTCTCCTATCGAGAAGTTCAATTATTTGTTAACTTCGCTTGAGGGTCAGCCCTTATCTCTCGCAAAAAGTGTACCTATGACAAGTTCCTACTATCAAATTGCATATGACAGTCTCGTTGAGCGTTATTCTAACAAGCGTTTGCGAGCCCTCGCTCATTGGAACGCAATTGACAATTGCAAAAAGATGAACCATGAAAATGATGTTTTTGCTATTAGGAAACTTCTTGATACCTTTTCTGAAAATTTAACTGCCCTTGAACTTTTAGGATTTTCTGTTCAAGAATGGGACTTTATCGTTGTCAATATGCTCCTAAAACGGTTAGATCATAGTATCGTCGCTAAATTTGAATTGTCTCTCAGTTCGCAAGAAATTCCTACTTATGAGCAACTAACGTTGTTTTTGAAAAAACACTGTACCGCCTTAGATACTATCAATTATGCAAGAAATCCTAACTTTCGCCCAACTACGGTTACCCCGCACAGCAATAGACCCGCTAATAGGGTGTCTTTGTTTGCTAACTCTCCTAATATTAAAAAATGCAAACTTTGTGATAAAATGCATCCGCTCTATAATTGCGCTATATTTAAAAGCAAAACACCCCAGGAACGTTATAATTATTGCAAAAGTAACAACGCTTGTGTCAATTGTTTAAGTTTTGTACATTCAGTCAAACGATGTAAATCACAAATCAGTTGTCGACAATGTGGCTGCAGGCATCACACGCTGCTGCATTTTGAAAATCATCAAAACGCTTCTCGTTCAAATTCCGCTTTCGCCGCACCCCATGCCGCTACCGCTACCTCGGAAAATAATGCTCCAAGTACCAGTGACTCTTTAGTAGCTGCCGGAGTTTGTTCCAAAGACACGCAAGTCCTTCTTTCTACGGTACAATTGGAAGTTTTGGATAATTTCGGAATTTATCGTAAAGTCCGCGCCTTGTTAGATTGTGGTAGTATGACTTCTTTCATTTCTAAGAAGTGTTCCAATATTCTGCAGTTACCAAAAACTGCGAAGTCCCTTAACATTAGAGGCTTGGGTTCGATGGAAACTGTAGCCAATGGGGGATCAGTGAATTTGAAAATTAAACCTGTCTCAAAAGATTCGCCTATTTTGAATTTATCCGCCGTCGTATTGCCTCGCATATGTGACAAGCTCCCGCTCCACAAAATTGAACAAAAAACTATATTTGGTAGTTCTGTGCCGACCTTAGAGTTAGCTGACCCGCATTTCAACGTACCTGGTGAGATTGACATTTTGTTGGGTGGTGATGTGTTTTCTCAAATAATCCGCGATGGACATATCACCGGCTCACCAGGCCAACCTGACTTTATAAACACTATTTTTGGTTATGTGATAATGGGAAAAATCGAAACCAAAGGTAACTACTCAAATGCCTTTTTCTGTTTGGATTCGGAAACTAATTTCGAGCCAATTACGCGGTTTTGGGAAATCGAGTCGGTACCGCATTGTCACATAGAATCTCCGGATGATGACTATTGTAATAGCCTTTTTGAAAAACTACATTCGCGCACTCCAATTGGTCGCTACATAGTTCCGTTGCCCTTTCGTGAAAACGCTCATCCCTCCTTTCCTGGGATGCGGGACTTGGCCATAAAACGCTTCGCATCGCTTGAAAAACGCCTCGAAAAATCTCCTTCACTCTATGACGAGTATCGCACCCTTATGCGGGATTATCTCGACCAAGGACATATGGAACCCGTCTCATATGACCCCAATTCCGCAACTAATACTTACTATATTCCGCATCACGCCGTAGTACGCCCAGATAGTCAAACCACTCGCGTTAGAGTAGTTTTCAACGCTTCCGCCAAAGTACCTGATCAGCTATCGCTTAACGATCATTTATTAGCTGGTCCTAAGTTACAGCAAGACTTAGTATCGATTTTGCTAAATTTTCGCCGCCATGTTTATGTCATAACTTGTGATATAAAGCAAATGTTCCGCCAAATACTTATTTCGCCGCAATATCAAGATTTCCAACGTATTATTTGGAGATTTTCTCCCGAAGAACCGCTTCAAGATTTTCGTTTAAAAACAGTTACTTTCGGTATTTCCTCCTCGCCCTATTTGGCTATCAAAACCATATTGCAGTTAGTAAATGACGAAGGTGTAAATTTCCCTTTAGCTTCAGATGCGCTACTCGAAAGTATGTATGTCGACGACATTATTGCCGGAGCTAACTCTATACCGGAAACTATACAGTTACGTCATGAACTTATAGCTTTACTAAAATTGGGCGGTTTTGAGTTACGCAAGTTTTCAAGCAACAATATGTCAGTCTTGTCAGATTTGCCGCCTGAACATTTACGTGCTAATCCTATGCCTTTCGATAATGATTTAGAGGGAAATTATTGTTTGAAAATTTTGGGTCTTAAGTGGAATCCTTCCAAGGATAGCTTTTCGTTTTCGATCCACCCAACCGAAGTTCCTTGTACTAAACGCAGTATGCTGTCTGAGCTTGCTAAAATATTTGATCCGCTGGGCTTTTTAGCCCCCGTTAGCTTTCTTGTCAAATATCTAATCCAGCGTCTTTGGTTCGCAAAAATTGGTTGGGATGAAAGTCCACCGCCTGATATAATGCGCGTTTGGCAACAATACAAAACTGAATTACCGTACCTCACTAATTTTTCTATTCCGCGCCGTTTTTTCTATTCCAACAACCTGTCTGCCGAAGTACATGGATTTTGCGATAGTAGCGAAAAGGGATATGCGGCGGTTATTTATTTCCGCGTCTTAGATTCGACATCCGCTACTACATATTTTGTGTGTTCTAAGACTAAAGTCGCCCCGCTGAAAAAACTAACGATACCTCGTCTCGAGTTATCTGCCGCTGTCTTGCTTACTAAGCTACTAAAATTCGTCCTGAAAGTATTTGAAGGAAAAATTACATTCACAAAAACTTGCGCCTACTCTGATTCTAAAATAGTTCTCGCATGGTTAGGCAGTTCTCCTCATCGTTGGAAAGTTTTTGTTGCAAACCGTGTCGCCTTTGTCCAAGAGACATTACCTGATACTTCCTGGTTCTACGTCCGTTCTGAACTCAATCCTGCTGACGCTGCATCTAGAGGAATGCTTCCTCGGGCTTTTGTTCAAAACAAAAGTTGGTTGACTGGTCCGCATTTTCTTCAGTCTTTGGAGGATTATTCATCATCGGGAAATACTACTGATGATTTGTGTTCCACTGACTTTGAACTCAAGCAGGAAGAAAAGAAAGTTGTCTTAGTTGCTCAGAGTCTTCAAGGACCAATTGAGCTTTTAATGGAAAATACTTCCTCACTTTCGCGCTTACAAAATATTGTAGCTTATATTCTTCGCTTCTTATATAACACTAAACATGCCGAACAAAGGCTTTCTGGTCCTCTTTCGCGCATCGAATTAAATGATGCATTGATGATTCTAGTTAAATTAACACAAAACGCTTATTTTTCGCATGAACTTTCGCATAATAATTTTTCTAAACCGCTGCGTAAGTTGAACGCTTTCATTGACGATAATGGTGTACTCCGCGTTGGAGGTCGGCTATCATATGCCTCATTTTCTTTCGATAAGCGCCACCCAATTTTATTACCAAAATTTAGTCGCCTTACTCACTTGCTGATTAACCATTATCATAAAACCTACTTACACTCTGGATTGAGAACTACTCAATTTTTACTCGCTGAAAAATTTTGGATTTTATCCGCAAAACGAGCAATTCGTTCGGTCATTTCTCACTGTGTACAATGTTGGCGTACTCATCCAAAACCATATCAACCCACAATGGGTAATTTACCTGTATCGCGCATTTCCGCTCTAAAGCCATTTTTGAATACCGGACTCGACTTTGGTGGACCAATGAAAATGAAGTTACATAAACAACGCAGCGCTAAAGTTCTCAAAGTTTACTTTTGTTTATTCGTTTGCATGTCCACGAAAGCTGTTCATTTGGAACTCGTTACGGACTTGTCTTGCGAAGCTTTTTTAGCCGCTTTTCAACGCTTCTTGTCTCGACGAGGTCGTTGTGACAACTTATATAGCGATCAGGGCACAAATTTCACTTCCGCTTATAAAGTTTTAAAACAGTACGCCAAAGAGGTATCTTCTAAACAGCACATCAAGTGGCATTTCAATCCAGCCTCTGCTCCGCATTTCGGAGGTCTTTGGGAGGCCGGCGTAAAATCCACAAAAACACATATTCGCCGCGTGGTAGGTGATCAAATATTAACCTACGAAGAGCTTCAAACGTTGTTGGTGCAAGTTGAAGCTGTACTAAATTCGCGTCCCTTAACGCCGCTTTCGGCTGATCCAAATGATGTGAACGCTCTGACTCCTGGTCATTTTTTAACGCAAGCGCCTCTCGATAGTTTTCCAATTCCTGATTTCACCGATATATCCATCAACCGCTTGACTCGCTGGGGTTTGATACAGAGAATGCATCAACATTTTTGGAAACGTTGGAAAAGCGAATATCTTCACACATTGCAACAACGCGCTAAGTGGGTTGATAAATCTAAACCTCCTGAAATTGGCACACTTGTGCTTATCAAAAACGAACTCGCTCCGCCATTGCAGTGGCGGTTAGGTCGCATTATTAAGCTTCACCCCGGAGCAGATCTCTCAACGCGCGTTGCAACAGTAAAAACTACGGCGGGTGAACTAACGCGCCCCCTAGTCAAATTGTGTCCACTTCCTTTGGACTCAAATTAGCAATTTAGATATTTATCTTCATATAATTTTAAGAATTTCTTTTCTTCTTTCTCTTTTTTCTTTAAGTTTTGGAAAACGCTTTTTTCTACTTTAACGCGTTTTCGGGAGGCCGGGAAATGTTGTGGCCATGTCGTTTATTTTCCTTTTTTTATATATTTTTTTTACTATTTCCGCTTTCAGTCGAAGCGTTAAATTTATTTTGTTATAAAATTTATTATTACCCTATTCGCGTGATGTCAAGGCATTTTTTCCCTTTGCCTTTGTCTTTTCCCGCATGCTACGCCACTCCTTTTTCTTCTTAAAAAGGAAGCAGCCATAAATGTCAAAAATAAGGAGGAAGTAATATGGAGTCGAGTCGATGTAACCGTACCTGTTGTACGAGTCGCCGCACGTCGCCGTTCCGCATAAGACGTAACTCCGCTAAACGCTCTACCCTCGCTATAACCTTACTACGGCCACGCCGCTAAGATCGGATTCAACGGTCCAGGGTCATAGAAGACCACACGGAGTGCATCAGGGGGCCCCCCAACTCCGACCGCAACCAGGATTGTCCTGCTATACGCCGCCAGACCACGCAAAAGCAAGGTAAGGGAATTACTGTGCCTTGACTTATCTTTCTACTCTCGCTCTTTTAATTACTATATCGCTACGTTCTTTTCTAAATTATTATTATTTAACGCTTGGACAATTAACTGTCGAAAGGATCTTATATACTAGTCCATTCATCTCTCCTCTGGAGTTAACTTTTCGCCAGTTGAGACTTTAGAGCCTTAATTGGGGAACGCGTGCTTTGCACAACATAGTGTATAAAACAATTTCCAAAAACCCAACTAAGATTCTCGGGTGAAAGTATAAAGCTGCGTACACATCTGAGCGTACATGACTTGAGAACACACACAAGTGCGTGCGCTCTCAAGTCATGTGTTGAGTGGGTACACATTTGAGCGCACCTGGTTCGAGTACACACGAATATACAAATGTGAACGTCCCATTCGTCGCGTCTTAGGGCATGCGGGCTGACGCGCGCGGACTTTGAGCGCGCATGGCCGCCAAATCTTGTGGAGCGAGTTGAGAGCACACGCATGCGACGGAAAAACTAAAACCAACGCATGACTTGGGAATACATATACATTGAGCACGCACGGATATGTGTGTTCTGAAGTCGTGAGCGCTCAGACGTGTACGCAGCTCAACACATGACTTGCGAATGCACGAATATGACTGACCTGAGAACGCACGAGTATGTGTGTGTTCTCAAGCCATGTGCACTCAGATGTGTATTCGCGGCTCGTAGTCGAAAACCCACACACATATTGGGCACGCACGCATATGTGTGGGTTCTTAAGTCATGTGCGCTCAGATGTGTAGGCAGTTTAATGTTCATCCATTTCTAAAGTATCTGAAATTATATCCCTAGTAGCACTGGGTGATCCAGTCACTCGTAAAATCGCTGAATCCGAACGTCGCCGACCGTGGCGTGAATAATGTCTCAGTTGTCACACCTGTTCATTTTATACCAGTTGTAATTTACATAAACACATCAAAGTAGTGTTTGCAGGCAGCCCGTTGTTGCTGGCTGACTTCTCTGCTACACCGCCACCGCCGACATTCGCTGCCACCGGTGATGTTTTTATTCTGCAAATTGCTGGGCCCGTCTTCCGCTGAAGGGATTTGCAAACAGGGACGGGGGAAGGATTCCCTATTGTTGGTCCTTACTCTAGATGTGTTGCTTTAATGTACTGTGGTTTCGTTAGTATTTTAATAATACTTGTTGAAAGCGATCAGATTTGTTATTACTAAAAAAAATCTCTTTTTTTTCTCGAAGTTTAGGTTAATGTATCCTAAACCATCTTCAGGTCTAATTTCTAAGTGCTACCATATTACAGTCGTTGATACAAAAAATAATCATTAAAACTTAGAAACATCAGTGTAAAATACAAATATGGCGTGTCGAAACTACTTAGAAGCTATTTAAAAGTAGTATTACCCGCAGAGAATATTTATCAAAAAATACAAGAAGACTACATGCTTGAAAAACAAGCAGAAAAATAATGTGTTAAAATATAAGACAAAATAAAAATAGATAAAATTGTTTGTCGACGTCAGTTCTAAAATTGATAGAGTTATCGTTATTTCTTAACACGCTTCTTATAGCTTCTTCTGTATGTTTGTTTATTTTGTGAACTTGTAGCTCTCTTTTGGATTAAGGCTGATTTTATCAACACACATATTTAACAAAGACTTTGATTTCACAGGGTACTAATAAATACATTAAAAAAAACTATAAAACACTCTAGTTAAATACAAATCTAAAAATAAATTTAGAAGACTATAAACACGATTTTAAAGATCATCCGGCTAAAAAGTTAAATAAGTTAATAATGTTTAAAATAAGCTCAAAACAATAATGAACGGAAAATACTGGTATGATTGTGAAAAAACGTGTTTTGTGCCATATAATTCGTAAATATAACGCACATCGCTTTCCCATACCAGTATTTTTCGTACGTTGTTGGTAGAAGCATATTTTGAAAATTATTTTTAACTTTTTAACCCGATGTTCTTTAATAGTGTGTTTTTAGTTTTTTTAAACTATAATCATTATATGGATCATTTCTCTAACGCACCTCTTGTGGTAATTATTCTCTTGATCAACCACATGCGTGATTCTAGTGCATGTTTTGATCATTTTTATGATTTTCTATCCTGCTTTTTAAATACTGTTTAGTTTAGCCAATATAAATTCCCTCGCAATCAGCACAATCAGTCCTGTACACCACATTAGTTTTTTTTCAATCCGTAGTTTTCGGTTTCAATTTGTAAATAATTTCTTAATTATATTAGAAGTTGGATGCAATATTTTTATATTATGTGGTTTCAGGTAATTCTCTATTCTATTATTGAGTTCTGTGATAAAGGGTAAACTGGTATATTTTTTATTTTTGTTAAGAGTTATGAATATGTCCAGCTCTTTGAGATTTTCACTAAAAACTACATTTCCAGTTTCTGGAATTATTTGTATGGCTTGCAGCGGTCAGTCATTTCATTCATGGATTCGGTGTTCTTGCGCACAGTTTCAAAGATGCTGAAGAGATCGCGATGCTCTATACCATAAGAAAAATTCCCGTGATGTGATGGGCAAACCTCCATTATAGGGTTATGAGCATATGAGCACAACTATTACTTTAGTGACGCTAGTAACTTTCACAAGGCCTATCGAATCGTATATTTGATGTCTATGTCACTAACTGCTTCATTCCACCACTTCTGCTCAATTTTATAAGAATATGAGGCATCTCTAGAATCCTCTGTTCCAATGTACAAAGCTTGTTTTATCAATAATGTAGCTGTTTTCGAACAAAAGCCTGTCCAGCGTCCTACGCCAATGTCCCAGGGATTTGCAAGGACGGGCTGTCGACCTTCCAGAAAAGGATTAAGCTCGGGATTAAGCGAAGCTCTAATGCTTTGTGGGAACTTTTATTGAACTTTGTAAAAGATAAATGAATGCCGCTGCAGTCAAGATATGCATCGGTGAAATGCAGTTTATCCGAATTAAAGGGCATCAGTGATGGCTAGTTAGACAGAATGAGTTGGTTGGCATTTCAGCAGACGTGTTTATCCTACTGAGTGCTCACATTGAAGTGCAGTACTTCATACAACTCCATGCTATGCTATATACAGGACGACTGGTTATGGAACACAATACCTTAAAAGGACGTCATTGGTATTCAAATGACTGCTAATATGTTAGTCATAAATAGGACCTGTTTTTAGTACAGCAGCTATCAATATCGCAAAGTGCATTTAACCAAATTTTTAATCATAATATTTAAGTATTTAATATTTTGAATTTAAGTACTACTAATTTTCCATACAGTCCTTTCAAGTTACCTACTCTTGGAAAGTCATTTTATAGGATTCAGATGTTGCTAATGCGCTTCTAGCGAAATTAAGGTTTGAAGAATCAGCAAATGTTGTCACTTGATGAACAAACCATAAAAAGTATTAGCAGATATAGCGACATCAAACTTTACATTTACAGATACTTTATGTCTATCCATCCTGTTTGCTAGCGTGATGTGAACTAAACGATGGAATCGAAACACTTAGGGACTATTCAGTTTCAATAATCAAATCGGGATCTAAAGATTCGCTACTTTTCAAGATGATAATCCAGAATGTTTTGTTTAGAGAAAACTCTATGCTAATAATCGATGAGTTTGGTATCTGCATGCCTATCTAGTATAATTACTACGTAACAATTTTATCTATAAATGCCCGCAAAATCTTGTCAGGCCAAAAGAACAAATTTGAAAAGCACATAAGGATGGGGATTTTTGCGTTTCTAAATCTTTTACCTTTTCATATATTCCATCTCTCTGCACAAAAATGGCGAAAAAGGGCAAAAAATGTGTGTTTGTGGTACTTGTGTTGTTTCCAACAAAACTTCTTTAAAATAAACAGAGATCTCATAAAGATAATATGAAGTATTTACCAAGACTTGGCTGAGTTTCAAAAGATCATATATTTTTTAGGGCCTGGTTTTGTAACTGATTACTATTTAATAACCATTGTTTCACCTGTGAACCTATTTCTCAGATACCATAAGGTTTAGTTATCAATCAAATCAAATCAAGTTTCTATGAGACATTAAAGTACTTTTCATAATAAAAAGACTTGTAGTTTCCCTACCCGAAATTAGACTTACCTCCAAAAATTTGGAATAATGAGAGTCAGATTTCTTAACCCAAGAATTTTGGCTGTTTGGTTTTTCATTATTGGTATTTTGTCTTGTGCTATAAGGTACCAGTGATTTAGTGTGTGTGGATTCTCGTCCTCTGCTCCCCTCAATATTTTTGAGATGTCGTTGACGTGACATCAGTTTCTGATATCTGGGAGCTAAATGTTGCTTGATACCTGATATATATATATATATATATATATATATATATATATGGAATACATAATATTTAAATATAAATATTCCTGAATTAACCCTTATTTGTTGTTTCCATTTTATAATAATTACTTATACCCAAGCACAAGTTTTTAACTTTTTTTGGGTCACTTGTTGTTTATTGTATTTTATTTATTTTATATTTACAATAAACGCTATACTACTACTACTACTACTACCTGGACCTTTCCTTCCTTCAATTTTACTCACTTAAATTTCTTTCAGTAGCCTATATTTGAGGCCTCTAACCACGTGACCTAAGTAAGCGACTTTGAGTTTTTAATGGTTTGCTTTAACTCTCTTTGGGTGGAGGCTCTATTCAAGACATCTTGGTTCGTAACATGGTCTGTTCATGGGATTCTCAAAAGCCGACGTAAGGTGCACATTTCAAAGGCTTCGATTTTATTCGTTGACTTGATTTTGAGGGACCAAGTTTCAGCGCTGTACAGGGTGACCTAATAAGAATGGACGCCGGCAATATCTCGGTAACCGTTAATCATATAACTTCAAGCAAAAAATATTATTATATAAATTGGCTAAGAGAAATCGCTGGAAATTATTTTCAATTTCCGCAAGTGGCCGCTAGGGGGCGTAACTCTTACGATCATCAGAAAAACGCCTTTTTCTCAAAAAATATGCGAGTAAAGGTATATTATAAATTCTATCATCACGCAGACAGCACAATTTCTGATTTCTTCTGTTAATAGCTCTCCCTTGTAAGATGTAGTGGTGGGTGAATGTGATATTTTTTGAGAAAAAGCCATTTCTCTGATTAATCGTAAGTTGAAAATAAATTCTAGCGATTTCTCTTAGCCGATTTACCTAATAATATTTTTCCCTCGAAGTTACATTATTAACGGTTACCGAGATATTGCCGGCGTCCATCCTTATTAGGTCACCCTGTACATTAGTATTGGCCATATATAGCATTTTACCACTCGAAGTCTGAGGTTTAGTGGTATTTATCGACGTAAAAGAATACTGTTAAACTTCATAAAAGTGTTCCTGGCCATTGCAATACGTATTTTGATTTCTTCCCCACCGTCCCACCTTGCTTTTAGTGCTGAAACCAAATATTTAAATTTATATAATTATGTAATAATTTCTGCCTACAATCATTAATTTAGTTTTTGTTATATTGATCTTTAGGCCATAGATACTCTTTTTCAATTCTGTGTACCAACAACAGATGCAAAATGCGCAATTTTTTACTAGTGGTGTAAACGTACCTTTACAGTATACTAAATTTAAACTCCAAGTATGTCATTCGGTTAACTGAATTCGGCATGATGATGCAAAGGAAGAAAATACTTTTTATCAGGAACGAGATGACCTGGAATACTTAGGTTATTCCAAGTAAGTATTTTCTCGAATAAATCCCGAAATTAGCTAGAATTAAATCAACTTTATTCTCCCACCGTTTTACAATGGATAATTCAAAACACTTGTCCAACGAAAAGGTATATTTAAAGGAGCTTTTTGATGCTGTCGTTTGTTTGAGAGTGACAAACTGAAATTCTCCAACAGATGTGAGTGTGAGTGACACGTTTTTGTAATATTCAGATCTGGATTCAGCGCTGAAAAGCCTCTCTACGTCACGCCTGCGGGATCGTGATTTATTAGCTTTCCGTTAAAAGTCTCATATCTCTCAACCATTGCAAAACTGTCATACGTAGGCATACATATCGAAGCGCGATACTTTATGATAACGTATCTGTTTTTAACGTCCCTTTTTTTCCCGATAAACAATGAATCCCATAAAAGTAAATGAGTCTATTTTTTAAAACAAAACAATGCTACTGCATATAATAATCCGATATCCCATTCGGTCGCGTGAAGCTAGCATCCCTGTAAATAAAAACGGATAAATCCGGATGAAAAATTCCGCTGTAATATACTGCAACGTTAACGTAAAATGAACAAAAAAACAGCACAAATGCAAATAGATAATATAAATGCATGGAAGGACCCAGTTCAAACAGTATGTGTGAGTGCATTAGTACGTTGCTGCATTTTGTGATGGGTTACAATCAAAATATCTACGTAATAATGTATTCGCATATTTTTGAATTAGGAAACGCAACCCCAAAACTGTTCGGTAGGATAGTACGATAAAATGGGACGCAATTTAACTAACTATTCAGCGGTTGGACGCTTCCAGGCCTGGTAATGTAAAATTTTTCTACAGGATGCCCGCAAATTGACAGTACACGATAAAATTGCAGATTTTTTGGTTAAATAGGCATAATTATAGATTCAACCAAACTAACCTTAGGCTAAAGGTTGATAAACAAAATATATGTTGTCAAAGTTATAATCGTGTTCTAGTCATTTATTTAAAATGGGGTTATCTGTGTCACAGAGTATTGACCTAAATGTTAAATATTATGCATTTTCCACTTCTTTTACATAAAAAAGTATAAGCTGGAAATATCGCTACAAAAGTATCCATTTTCCATGTATTTTCATAACAATTACAGACGCGTATTTACGGGTAGGCCTAAAGGCGAGTCGGTCCCCTTAACGACGTTGCAAGAAAAAAAATTGACTTTTCTTAACTTTTACCATTTATGTACATTATTAAATTTGCAATATAATTAAATGGCACATGTCAGTACAAATTGCAATAAACAATACTGATGTAAATTTATATCTCTGGGTTTCCACAAAAAAATAGTGTTTGAGTGTTTGTACCTTTTAATGTCAACATCTGTTTCCCTTTTTTGAAAATTCTAAGTAAAAATAACAACCCTCCCCTAGGCCCTCTCTAGATCCCCTATCAAATGGCTAATTACGCCATTGATCAATTTAAGAGCACCTCTCCAAATTCCCAAATGTAATATTTGTATTGAATTATACCATGTTTAAACCAAATGTCTGTTGCAACTTGTAAAAATATTGACATTTACTAGAAAAAGCAAAACGACAATATTGCAATCCAGCGAAATTTTGGCTGTGCCATGAATAAGTGAAATATGCTTACAATATTTTTCAGCTCAAAGCTGTGTGAGTCAAAAGCAGTTATTTGACCGGTAGGGAAATTCTACTGCGCGTATAGTGGCTTAAAATCTTTGGAAAAACGCGTGGCGAATTTTTGGACTCATCCAAAACATAGCTACCTCCTCACCCAATGTGTTTCGTAAACTCAGATCATTAATCTCTAGGTATATGTTCCTTGCCTTTATTTTATTCAATCCGAGTCAATTATGTATAGGCCCGGAAGTATTTTCTTATCACGTATAGTGATACAAATTCGACCTGATCGGCGGTCAAAACGATAACAAGAGATGCCTGACATACCTATGATGTATTTTAAAAAGATGGCATAATAAATATATAATACTCAATTTTTCTGTTTGACAAATTCTTGCTCCAACTATATCTCTTTTATAGTGCAGGCACATACTGTATTGTAGTCTCCCTGGCTCCAAATATTGACAATAGTAACTGATTTTAAAAACCTCGATAACGTAGATAGGTTGCATACATTTACGATACTGACTTTAAAAATTGGTGATAGTAGACACTGGGTTCTTTTGTTGATGACCACATGCCTGCATTCTACTATAAGTGGAACATTTTCAATACTGTAGTATATTCAGATCTGAATATGTGATATATTACTATCATTCAGATATTGATAGACAGGCGATGTATATTCAAGACCCTATATTTCATATGTTCAAAATATTGGCAATGACTTTGTTAACAAGCACAAGAAATAGAACTGACGTATAGTTGTGTCGTGGACAATACCCATTTAAATGATATATGTACAGGGTGAGTTTTTAGTACCGGCTCGGTCGATAACTCCACTACTGTAGAAGATAGCGGCAAAAGTTGTATATAAAAGTTGTAGCTACGGATATGCTCCTTGCTCAGAAAATATTTAGATTTATACAGGGTGATCCATAACTACGTGGTGATGCAAACATGCATTTTTTTAAATGAGACACCCTATATATTATTCCTTATTCAAATTCTAGTAATGATTTCTGTTCATCCAATATAGGGTATTGTAACATTATACAGGGCATTTCAAAAGTTATGACCCTTTTTTATATCCAAATAGTTGTCAAATGAACGTACCGTATACCAAAAAGTCATGAATCAAAAATCATTTCTTAAAGACGGATGGATGAAGAATATCTTCTAGTTTTGAAATCGGCTACAAAAAAGCCCGCGACGCATATTCGTATACAGGGTGATGTAGAATGCAAAATCTACATTTCCTCTCTTTTTCTAAATGTAACCCTCAATATTTTATTATACCAAAGAATTGCTTTTAATATGCTCTTTCATCTTTGTATAGCACCTAGTATTCATTAGTTTCTGAGATATTTCGATTTTTCTTTAAATTTTAAATATACCTCCTATTTGTGTACTAAAATTTATCTATTTTGAGAAAATACTACCAAATTTTATTTTTGCTTAACAAACAGCTAAAATATAAGGCCATAATAGTACCTGAACAAGTCAAAACACTGAATTAACGAGATAATATAGGTCAAGTGTGCTGAGGAAACAATTTTATAGACGTCATGCATAATTATCAGGCAGATCTATCAGGTAGGCTATGAAATATTAAACGACACAGTCCAAATACAACGATTCTTCAATCTTTCAAACGCATTAGTTTTAGAGTGGATATTGCTGTTTATAGTTGATATATTCTAGAGGCAATTAGGCAGTTTCTCAAAGATTCTCCTAAATACCCTCAATAGAAAAATTAATTTTTAAGGCTTGCTTTTCACACAGTACGGAATTATTGAGCAGGTTATGAAAACTATCAATTTTTCAAAGCCTACCTGATAAATCTGCTTGATAATTATGCATCACGCCTACAAAATTGCTTCCTCAGCATACTTGACTTTATTATCTGGACGATTTAGGGTTTTGACTTCATCAAATTCTATCTATTTAGTTACTTATTAAAAGCAATTCTTCGGTATAATAAAATATTGGGGGTTACATTTCAGAGAAAATCTGGATTTTGCGTTCTACATCACCCTGTATACGAATATGCGTCGCGGGACGTTTTTATAGCCGATTTTTAAACTAGAGTATATTCTTAATCATTCCGTGTAAAAAAATAATTTTTGCTCCATTACTTTTTGATATACAGTACGTTCGTTTGACAGCGATTTGGATATAAAAATGGTCATAACTTTTGAAATACCTTGTATAATGTAACATCACCCTATATTGAAAGAACGGAAATCATTAGTGGAATCTAAATAACGAATAATATACAGGGTGTCTCATTTAAAAAAAGTTCATGTTTGCAACCACGTAGTTATGGATCACCCTGTATAAATCAAAATATTTTCTGAGCAAGGAGCATATCCGTGGCTACAACTTTTATATACAACTTTTTTCGCTATCTTCTACAGTCGTGGAGTTATCGACCGAGCCGGTACTAAAAACTCACCCTGTATAATCGAATCATAAGGTGTCTTTGCGGAAGTAAGTTTACTAGTTTTAGGGCTTAAGCATTTTTTGTACTACAGTTACATTATATTTTTGTAATTATTTGTCGCGTCCTTTCTTACGAAAAGTTTGGAGTATATAGTTTGTAATTTACCAACGTCTGATGTAATACAAGCCAACAGGTGATGAGCCAGTGGCCCTTCCACTTTTCTTCAATTCTTATTGAAAACGCTATTGAAAAATTCAAGTTTTTGGCACAGTTCCCAAAATCCATTGAGCAATACAAGTAGTGATGTGTATTGTGTAGTTGTGTGATAAGTGGTAACTGGATATCTTAAAATTAAAAGTACTTACTTATGTATTATGAGATTTATGTGGATATTTTATACCAGACGTGTACAAAATTAGCCAATAAGAATATGAAATGCGGATACCAGTGGTGATTTTTTATTTGGGAGGATGTCGCGTATTGACATCAACCCATCATCCTCCAAATGGCAAATAGAGCTTTCTAGAACATTAGATACGCGAGTGTATCTGTAGAGTAGGGAGGGTGAGTGGTCCCACTGCACTTAGGCCACAACTGGCCCATTGTGCATCCTCCCAGGGAGTTCTTCTCTCAGGTCATCGTCCATCCTGCCAATTGTAGGAAGGTGAACAAGTCGCTAGGGGACATCTCCCTTATGTGGGCAGGTGTAGGCCAAGACTCGCCGAACGCACACTCTCTAATAGAAGATAACTCTGGGCATTCACATATGACGTGTTCCACAGATTCGTCTTCGCTTTCACACATTCTACATATCGGTGTGCCACTTAACCCCATAGTGTGGAGGTGTTTCCTGAGTTGACAATGGCCAGTCAGGAATCCTACTAAGAGACGTAGGTTTGGTCTAGTCATCGCCAAATACTTCTTGGATATTGCCATGTCAAAACCTGCAAGGGTTTCCTTGGCAAATCGACATCCTTGTAGTTCTTCCCATCGTTTTACCATTTGGGCATGGGAGTGTTTTTTTGGCTATTTCCGAAATTGTGGTTGTCGACATTCCAGAAAGGTCACATGGTCCTAAGATTCTTTGGTCAGCGGCCTTCCTGGCTAGACCATCCGCTATACGGTTGCCTTTGTTGTTGTTGTGCCCTTTAACCCACCTCAGGACAATATTGTTTTTGTCCGAAGCATGGGCTAATGATTGGTGGCATTCCATTGCTAGCCCTGAGGTGATACAAAGTCTTTTCAGGGTTAGAAGTGCTTGTCTGCTGTCAGTGCAGATTGCTACAGTTTTGCCAGGTACATCTCTCCTGGCTAGTTCACTTGCGGCTATCGATATGCCAGCCAGTTCCGTTTGAACGATACTAGCGTGTTTGCCCATAGCCCACTTTGTTCTTAGGTTTAGAGACCTGGAGTATACACCACATCCAGTGCCTTCCCTTGTTTTGGAGCCATCTGTGTATATACAAATTGTATTTGTCGTATTTGGCTCAACATGCTGTTTAATTTCTATTTTGTAGGGTTTCTTAAAAACGAATGTTGGTTTAATTGAGTCGCTGGTTGCTTGAGCATGGGTAGTGCCTTTAGCGCTTCCCGCCATACCAGCTGCCTCAGTCGTCCCATACCTACATCTGGATTAATACCAACCGTGCGAAGTCGTAACACTGACAGTAACGTAACCTCTTTGATGTAGATATCTAGAGGGGTAATGCCAATTATTACTTCCATAGCAGCAATCGGTGTTGTGCTCATGGCTCCTGTTATATTAATGCAGGCCATACGTCGTATTTTATATAATTTATTAATCGCCTTCGCCTGCAGAACTTTAGGTACCCAGGCAATGGCTCCATACGTTAGCATAGACCTAATGATTGTGGTATAGATCCAGTGGGTAACTCTTGGCGACAGGCCCCAAGTGCGTCCCACTGTTCGCCGACATTGTTCATAAGCGACATATGCTCTTTTGGCTCTACTATCTAAGTGAGAGTTCCACGTCAGCTTTCTGTCGAGGTACTACCAAGATATTTCACCTCTTCAGAAAAATGTAGCTTGACATTGAGAAGCTCAGGGGGGTTTAGGCCCCTGATATTCCTTTTTCTGGTGAACAGAACCATCTCAGTCTTCTTGGGATTGATGGACAATGAGTGTTCTAGACACCACTTTTCTATTGATTTGAGTGCTACTTGGGTGCGTTCACCCAATGTGTTCTCAAATCTACCTGTCTGCAGGATGACTATGTCATCCGCATATGCTATTGTGTAGTGTCCATTGCTGTTAAGGTGATTGATGAGGGTATCCAGAACCACGTTCCAAAGCAGTGGTGACAGAACACCTCCCTGCGGACAACCCCTGGTAACAACACCTTTAACAGAAATGTTCTCTACGTTGATTGTTATTGCTCTGTTGGAGAGCATGCTAAGTATCCATTCGCTCACAGTGCTAGGCACGTTCCTAGCCTGAAGTTGGTGGCTAATTTTTGGGAATGCTGTTTTGTCAAACGCTCATTCAATGTCTATGAATACACCCAGGGTGGATTCTTTGTTGTCCAGTGATCTCTCGATCCTGCCAACTACTTGATGTAGTGCCGAGTCGGTGGATCTGTCTGGAGTGTATGCATATCGATTTTGGTGAAGTGGAAAGTGAATTAGTACCTCATAAGCCAATAAGAATATGAAATGCGGATACCAGTGGTGACTTTAGGATTTTTTATTTGGGAGGATGTCGCGTATTGACATCAACCCATCATCCTCCAAATGGCAAATAGAGCTTTCTAGAACATTAGATACGCGAGGGAAAAATCTCTTAAGTATTAATAATTAATTAATATTCGTGATGTAGTGACATTGACAAGAAATCTAGAAACCTGCTTGCACCGCCGATCAAAAGCATCCCCTTTGTAGATTTATTGACCCGCATATCGCTTAAGACACTCTCAAAAATCGAAACAGTTTGTGTAATATAGAAGAGAACGTCAATGTTTACCGTTGTCTTTGATGCTAAACGTTTGGTGGTTCATGTTATCTAGGTAGAAGGATATGTGGAATGGATATTGATAAAGAAAAAGATAAGAATCTCTGCACTAAATAGCTATCTTCCCGGACAGATTAATGGATGCTAAATCAAAATCACAACCATTAATAATAACACCGAATGTGTACGAAACGTGTGTGGATATCGATTTTCGTTAAGTATTTTTCGAACGGTAGACGTATGAGTTTCGCCTGCATGATCGTTTGTCAAACACATTTACAGGGTCACACTGCACTCTGCTGCCCTGATTTATATCGGATGATGTGTTTTGCGTCCAAATATTTACGGTAGCATCAACGGCATCAAACGGAATTTGTAAAACTAGACGTATGGACGTTGTTGGACCATCAGAAGGTATACGTTGACGCCTTATGTGATTTTGATAAAAAATAATATACTAAGAGTTGAGTTAAATCTTTGAACGAATATAAATATTTTTCCTAAGATCATAACATTTTCGATAAGCGAAACTAGGTATACTCGCACTTCTATAAAAGTGAAGCAGTTCTATCCATTTTCTATGTATTTTCATTGCCTTAGAATGAATACTGAACGGGAAAAATGGCATCAAGTGTAGTTCCACACATTACCTGTGCTAACAAAAAAATTTAGTTCCTCTATCCCTACATCATCCTCACCAAAATTTAGTCAATAATCGGGGACCTTTGAAACATCTAAAAAAACAAAGTTTGAGCTGTTTTTATATTTTCAATTTCTGTATTATTGCTCCGCCGCCACATACACGACTTCTAAAAACCATACCCGTTTTCATTAAAATGAATTCCGTAATTTCCAGGTTACACAATACAGAACGACCTAACGCTATACGCGTATGTACATGTGCATCAGAAAATTCCCTGGGTTCTTGTAATAAGCACTTAATAGTTCATTGGACAGCCTGTTAAAAATATGACAATTTTTTCAGTTTTACAACACCACTCCCCATCCCCCAACTACCTAATTTCACCTCCACCCAAAAAAAGTAGATAACGGCAAGAAATCCGCAAGACGCCTATAAAGGAGGAATATTGGACATGATTCTTTTTTTGCTAATTACTGCGCCGCCTCGCATCGATTTTCAAGATTATAACGGCCTTATCTACTAAAACCCTACAGAATATCGCTACCTAAATTTCATGACAATCCATGCAGCCGTTACTGGGATTACAAGACTAAAAGGCAGCCAACAGACAGACAGGCCAACGAAAATGAGCGATGTGGATTTCCATTATGTACATACCATAAACCCCTCAAAAAGCGTTTTATCTCAAAATCTAAAGTTTTCGCTATCACAATACGCCCTTCACCTGTCGTTGTGGGAAGTATAAATACCCGAGGTTGAAAAAATATTTTAAATTTTAGTAGTCCCTACTTATACTACTATATTTTGAGATATATGTGGATATTTTAAGCTAGGTATGAATAAAATTGGCTAATAAAAATATAAAATACGGCTGCCGAGGTGGCTCTAGAATTTGGAATTTGTGAGAATTTATTGCATACCCATAATGCCTACTTTTTATATTTATTCTTTCATTTTAAAGTTATAAATTCGTTCAATAAGGCAAGGGATTAGAGCACCTCTCAGCTTCGCAAAAATAGCCATCATGGATACGTGATAAAATAGTATTAATTTTTTTCCTCGAAAACCAAGTAAGTTACAAAAGAAATTTGAGGGTAAAACATTTTAGTTGCCGAACCAAAAAAATTATATT
The DNA here is from genome assembly GCA_951848785.1 of Callosobruchus maculatus. Classification (NCBI taxonomy): domain Eukaryota; kingdom Metazoa; phylum Arthropoda; class Insecta; order Coleoptera; family Chrysomelidae; genus Callosobruchus; species Callosobruchus maculatus. The sequence goes on along the minus strand of CATOUR010000014.1, from coordinate 19,806,096 downwards.
TCAAAAAAAAATCAGTGGCGTATGCATATTTTTTCTCGATAATACTGGACAGGACGCCACTGGACTTGATACATTTTATCTGTTTGTGACTAAATAAGTCTTTTCTCACTTCAAGCATCTCCACCAAATTTCAACAAAATTGGTTAAACAATAGTAAATTAAAATTAAAAAAAAAATTATGAAATTAATTTTCAGCACCCTGTATTTTGGAAGCTAGACAAAAAAAATACTACATATTCGTCTTTAAAATAAGGATTTGCCTCCTCAATTTTGTCAGAATGGTTAGGAAACACCCTATATAGCTATTTCTAGAATAGAAAAATGTTACATAATGTATACGGCAGACAATTGGTTATTTTAGATTTAACATCTGGTTTGAAGATAGAAATAGTCTTGACTACCTTCCATAGTTCGTGAAAAGTAATAGAGCGTGCTACTAAATTCTATAGAATACTCAAAGTAATAGTATAGTTATTCAACCTTCAACCTGAGAATAACAAATTTGACGAGACAATATGTCAAATATAGTGTTTTATAATAATTTGCTCATAGTCCGAAGTGAGCTGAAAATATTTGTTGGTCTCGGGTATCACTATTTGTGCCCTGTCAAGCACCCGTACTACAATTTCCAGCAGCAAATATGCTGCTTCAATGTCAAACGAGAGCATTTAACGTAATCTAAAATGGCGCCTTCAGCATCAAAGAAAGGTCAAATATGCCGCCGCCCGCCGGTTATCGCTTCTCGTTAGTTTTGTTATTCTCTCTCTGTCATTTTCCCTTTTAGGCTTTTTGGTGCCAAAATAATTTCAACTTCGGTAACGCTATTCCTTAGAACATGTTTTAGTGAAGTAGTTAAAATATAAATGGGTCATTGTGCAATGTATTCTACAAGATATAGGCTCGATTTTATCAATATGCGCATTTTAACAAAGACTTTGACCAATCAGAGCAGCCCTTTCAGGAACATGCATCTGTCAAGGTACTCTGAAAATTATTGATTTCTCTTGAAGTTGACCTCAAAAAGCTCAAAAATGACATACTTCATATACAATCGACCATTGTGAACCATCTAGTATCTTTTCAAGTCTAATTTTCCATCCCAAATTGGGTGAAAAATTGCATTTTCTTGTTTAACAAAAAGTTTAGCAACTGCCAATCTCAACCAATCAGATTTCAGAGAAGCGCTACATTTGATCACTAATTTTTTGGTGTATCAAATGATATGAAAACAAGAAATTGACTCACTGCCTTATTTGGATAAAACAATAATTTATTATCGATAATAATAATTATAAATACATGCAAAATATCTTTATTTTATAGTAAAAAGAGGTAAGAATAGCATTTTGTTACATTTTAAAAGTTAAATGCACGATTTAACAGTCAGCCAAGAAGCCAAGCTATTTCCCAAGCGTGCATGTGCATTGCTGGTTGCCTATCCAGAACGGCAAAGCTCGCTATTTAGCTGCGTATAAACTTATTTTAGGTACAATGTATACGCTGCACCTTTACATCCTCTGTGAATATTTCTATAAGAAGGTCTATAACAAACATGCATCCAGTAAAGGAAAGATCGATTCTTCATAAAAGTATGTATTTTTCTATAATCCATCTGACTGTCACAAATTATCGCAGTTTGTAACTAGTAATTATACAATAATTATAATGTAGACATGAAAAATGTGGCATTAATTTGCAAATCAATCGTTTTTTTCTGATACCCTGCTATGATTTTGAAATCATGATGAATCCCCATGTATTTCTGAAATATTTTTGATAATAGTGTCATCCAGCTCTGACGTTTTGTTTTCAATATTGATAAAATACTATTGGATGATACTTATTAACATAGCCCTCAATACCCAATACAAAGCTTTTGCTAAATAACATCCAATAGAAAAGCTTTGTCAAAGCTTTGTCAAAGCTTTGTTAAAATATGCATGTTGATAAAATCGGGCCTTAGGGCCGTTTTCCCAATGTCCAGTTAAATATTTATCTGGAAGTTAACAGACAACTGTTAGATAAATTTTTTGAACAATTGGAGGTTAAACTTATGAATTCACGTAAATCTTATCTGACAGTTGTATCTATAGAGACGCTAACTGGCAGCAACCTATCTGACACTTTTAACTGGACATTGAGTAACCGCCCCTTAGTGTTCTGCTTCACGTAAGACTTAGCGAGCGTTCCATATAAAACCCACCTTTATGCATGCCGGTGTACTTGTCCTTGAGCACCGTGAACTCGTAGATCTTTCCAAACTCCTCGAACATGGGCCGCAAGTCGTCCTCCTCTAGATGTCTAGGTATCTGCCCAACGAACAGCTTGATAACGTCCTTATTCCCATTTGAAGGAACAGCTGTTTGCTGTTGCTGTTTCCCCGTTGACTGCATAGTCGGGGATGACTGGATCAACATGATATTACCGACACCCCAACTCTAATTTTCCACCCCTGCACAGACTATATCGATTTTACAGAGATGCACTCGGAAGGGGGCCGAAAAAATACTGCACTGATAACATTCGCGAGTTTGGAACACACAAATGGACCAAACCGGTTATTGATTTGGAATTCACTACTAATATCATCCCAAGAAGATTTTCACAGTTAAAACACCTGAGCGGTAGCTTAAATAAGTTGAGTAGTCACAGAGTCTTCCTGAATCCACGGATCACCAATCCAAAATGTCACTTGAATTTCGTGCCACAGCAACAAAATTGCTTTCAATTCTCACGAAACTCAAGCACTAAAGATCAGATAGTTGTATTTTCCAAAGAAACGATGTTGTTCTAATTCAATGTATATTATTGATTGACTAGAGCTTCATGATCAAGCAAGTTCTCTGAAACTTCTTTCAGTAGCAGTAGACTTCCACCTGTTGGTATAACAATGACTTGCTTTTATTTTCCGAATTCTACGTCTTTGGCAGATAACTATTAAAATTTGTAAATGAGAGGTAAAACCTGTAGCTCACTAAAGCATTTAGTAGCTACCCATAGACCAGCAATCATTCCTGCCATTCTTTTCTTGGCGTTCTTTCTTGTTTAAAAACGAAAGTGAAAGATCGTTCTTTGTTTGTCGCTAACACAGTCGTAATTTTGCTATCTTTGCTGGCAGTTTTTACTGATGGTCAACACCCTTGTTCTTCATGATTTTTTTTTTCCAGAGTCTACCAAAACAAAAGGCCATTCCTTGTTTTGCGAGAACTGATTATACCACAAATTTGGCAGGATTGTGAAGGGTTATTCCGCCGTACGATCATTTCACTTTAGAACGTAAAGATTTGACGGGATTTTTAAAACAAATTGTGATTAAGTATCACAAGTGAAGTGGTGTGCTAATGTTTGAACTGTTAAAATGGTCAAAGCAGTGGCTGCAGAAATGCAAAATGCATAGCGATCTTAATTTTTTAAGACACCTGTTTTAGCAACAACTACTAGGTCTGTCACATTGAACCTTTGGAAATAACGCTCCCTCAAATGCGCAAAATTATACGCTGTGAACAACTAAATGGAAAGATTTTACAAGTTTTATCTTGTCGGTGAAGAACGCCGATTGTGGTCAAAGCGAATTAAGCAATCGACGGCGCATCATTTCTTATTTCACTAATACCCGTTTTACATCAGCAAAAATCTAATTGACGTTAAATTAGTCCATGGATTCCTTCATGCATTTGAAACCTGCACTAATCTGTGGTCAGGTTTGACGTCAAATTCAGTATTGCCAACCATAAAGTCATATGATGCATGTTGCATACCCGTCTCCGTATACAGGGTGAGTCCTAAGTTGATACTTCTTTTGTAGCTGTGTATTGAAGTCGTTAAAATAAACACCTTTCTCAAATAACTCTTTTCAGAAAACTGAAAAATAAGAGAGACACAGAATAAAAAAGTTCTACGGATTTTATCACGGAAGATATTCGAGTAAGCTCTCCCAGATAATAACACCAAAGGCTGTCCGAGTGGGAAATACTAGAGAGGCCTTGCGAGATCATCCTTACCAGGTCGAGGTCCCTACTCCGCGAACCAGTCTCCTCCAGCATTCCTTCTTCTGGCGAACTTCGATGCTGTGGAATGAGCTATCCAGGAATTTGTTTCCCGACGGCTACAACCGCAGCGTTTCAAATGTAACGTGCATCGACGCTTACCCTCTCGCAGTGCTTCTACAGCGCCATAGGCTTTCAGCCTTTGCGGGAGGCTGGCCATAAAAAAATATCTGGGCTTGCATATCAATACGTTCCTAATCTGTTTGTGTTTAGTTTTGCACTCGGATGCTCGTCTTATCTATTAGGCATTGTACCTGTCAATTAGTGCACTAGTCGCTTTTAGATTATATGACTTAATTTTAAATTGGTAAATCCCGAAAATGACACATTATTATGAAAAATATTTCAGGATTTACTAATTTAAAGTTAACTGTGATAAATCAGAAATAACTAGTGCACTAATTGACAGGAGCAATCCATAAAAATTCGATCAAAAAACTAAACATAAAGAGACTTGGACATATTGATACAGAGGCTCAGATTTACTGTTTTTGATTCTGTATCTCGCTTGTTTTTCAGATTTCGGGAAAAACGTATTTGAAAATATCGTTTATTTGACGACCTCCATACACAGTAAAAAAAAGTGTCAACTTACAACTCACCTGTATTGTTAGACATTTTCTAAAAATAGAAATTCGCAGTCAAATTAAGATTTTTGCTGCCAAGACCACAAAAAATATGAATTGAATAGATCTCGCGAAAACCGCCAAACCGTATGACAACAACAATGTTGGTAGCACTGCATATTCTCACAAAATCCATGGTTTTGTTCTCTTGATGTAAACGCAATTATTTGACCTTGAGGAAGATCATGAATTAATCCTTCAATAAATTTGCGAAGAAATTGTCAATGTAAAATGGTTGAACGCAGAAATTTCTAGGAGGAAAGAACATCAAAGGAAAGAATGGCAGGAGTGATTGCTAGTGTATGGGTACCTAATTGTTACCCGCTATATACGGTACCTGATATATTGCACTATTATCATTGCCTAAAGTAATACGATTTTTTATTGCACGCAATCTCTGCTGATTCGAGCAGTGATAAAGTTGCCAACAGTTCCGTTGTTGATATAGTAGCTACGTTTCTTATTGCACAGCCCTTAACCTAGTGAACACTTCAGTCTGGTGGATTTAACTCAGTCTTGTATCGAAAACGAGGACAGAAGCAAAACGGTTACAACGACAAGTGGTTTAGAGCGTGCAGAATCCAAAAAAGTGAAGCTTGTGTTTGGTCTAACAACTACCACGACCACGGCACGGGGACAAGACGAGTCCACTTCCACGAGACAACAACACAACACGAACACTGTCAGGTCTCGTGCTCGTGCAGTTGCATCGTACTCGTTGGATCTCTCCCCCTGGCCAATGAAGAGGTGTAGGGATGTAATACAGAGCAGGGGGCACCCCTGACAGAGCCGCGTTTGGCTGACTCATTCTGTGCGTCCCGATCGCCCCCTTACCTTGCCTCCCCCACAACAACCCCACGAGGGGGTGCGTATGTGCGACCGACGTTGTGTTTACGTCGCGAAAAGCGCGGGTATTTTCGTGCGGTGTTGCCAAACCCCCCTTTTACTTCCCACACCGATGAGTGAGGGGAGTATTGTGTCATGAAAATTTTCGATTTTGAGATAATATATACCTTTTGGGACATAACGAAAGTCCAACGTCAATCATTTCTGTCGGTCTGTCTGTCAGTCTGTCTGTCTGTCTGTCTGTCGATCTGGCTGTCTATCTGTCTGTCTGTTGGCGTTTTTCTACCCTCGTGATCTCAGTAACCGCTGAATTGATTGCATTGAAATTTGGGTAGCGATATTCTGCGGGCTTGTAGTAGACAACACTGCTATAATTTTGGAAATAGGTACATGGGCGGCGAAGTAGTTAGCAAAAAATCAAAAAAAATCAAATATTTCCTAAACTTTTTAGACGTTTTAGGGGTTCCTGGTCATTTTCTACTTTTTTTTTGGGTGAGGGTGAAATTAGGATGGTTGGGGGTGAGGGGTTGTAAAACTGAAAAATGTAAGAAAAGGAAGAAAGTCCTAGATACACTTTTACTTCCCACACCGATAGGTGAGGGGAGTATTGAGTATTTGAGATAATACGCTTTTTGGGCGTTTTATGATGTGTACATAACGAAAATTCACGTCACTCATTTCCGTCGGTCTGTCTGTCTGTCTGTCGGTCTGTCTGTCGCGTTTTTCTACCCTCGTAATCTCAGTAACCGCTGCATGGATTGTGATGAAATTTGGGCAGCGGTATGCTGTGGGGTCGTAGTAGGTAATGTTCCTATAATTTTGAAAATCGGTGCATAAGCGGCGGAGTCATTAGCAAAAAACAAAAAAAAATAAATATTGTTGAAAATTCGTTTTTAGGCGTTTTAGGGGTCCCTGATCATTTTCTACTTTTTTTTGGGTGGGGGTGAAATTGGGGTGGTTGGGGGGTGGGGGGGTTGTAAAATTGAAAAATGTGTTGCTTTCATAATAGACTGTCCACTGACCTATGAAGGAAGACCCGGCGACATAAATAACTTTTTTAGGTCCATCCGCACATTGCCTTGCCTATTACAGAAAGCAAAGGACAGAATTTTTTCTGATGTAAACATACGAGAGTATTGCGTTAGATCGTTGTAACGAGGAAACTGTTGAATTGATTTTAATGAAATTTTGAAACAGCGTTACTACTATGGCGAAGATGGAAAACGCGTATGGTTTTGATAAATCGTGCCAGTGGCGGCGCAGAAATAATTAAAAAACCAAAAATATAAAAACAGCTCAAACTTCGTTTTTAAGCGTTTTAGAGGTTCCTGATCATTTTCTGCGTTTTTTTTTTGGGTGGGGGGGTTAAAAAATTTCTTGTACTCATAATAGGCTGTCCACTAACCTGTGAAGGAAGGTCTAACGACACAAATCACCTTGTTAGGACCATCCGAACATTGGACATTACGGAAACTAAGGGACTAAGAGAATTTTCTGTATACTATACGAGAATTTATTAATTGGTTTAAATCGTTTTGTATTTTGTAACGTGGACACTATGAAATTGATTCTAATGAAATTTTGACACAGTATATTGTTACCGTGGTGAGAATGGAAAACGCGTACGTTTGTTAAAAATCTTGTCAGTGGCAGGCGTAGCAATAATCAAAGAACGCGACAAGTATGAAAGCAACTCAAATTCGGTTTTTAGATGTTTTAGGTGTTCCTGATCATTTCCTACCAGTTTTTTGGGTGGGGGTGAAAGTGAGGTGGTTGGGGTGTGGGGGGTTGTAAAACTGAGAAGTTTGTAGTATCGACAATAGGCTGTCTATTGACCTGTGAAGTAAAGACCTAGCGGCATAAGACAATTTTAGGGGGGGGGGGGACTGGCGATTATTTGGTTGCAAGGGATCTTAGGCTAAAGCTTCATGCTATGGGAAAATGATAAACTGGTATCAGCGTAATATGTGGGAAGTACTGAGTCAATCAACTTGACTTCATTTTTTTAGGGTAATCCAAATATTGCCTTGCCTATTACAGAAGCCAGAAAAAGACTTAAATTTTCTGATTTGTTCAATGATACCTACGAGTGTTGCTCTAGAACGTTCTGTATTTGAATGAAATTTGTGCAGAGCATTTTTACCATGGCGAGGATAGAAAGCGCGTATTCTTTTTAGAAATCGTGGCAATGGTGACGCAGCAATAATCAGAAAACTAAAAATATAAGAAAAGGTCAAACTTCGTTTTAGGCGTTTTAGGGATTCCAGATCATTTTCTTACTTCTTACTTCTTTTGATAACCCTATCCGATAACCTTCCAAAAATGTTTTCTGTTGTTTAAATGCACTTTTTTATGACAGATATAATTATGAAGCAGTAAATCAATAAATCCTAATGGAATTTAATATTTAGTTAGGAACGTATGCCTTTTCGCAATTAAGTATTTACACGGCTTGATTTTCTATAACCAACTTGGCAAACATAGTTTGGGAAATAATCTTCAGGCTTTGGTGTATCATTTTGGAGATAGTTTGCCTCTTTTGAGTAGTAAACAATGCTACGTCATATAGAAACATCTCACACTGTAACGCTCTAAAACGCCAAATTGAGAATTTATATAACAGCGGATGTACACTGCCTATAGCATTAATTATTTTAAATAATTCCTTATTGCCGAAGATGGCATGGTAGGTATTAGAAGAGGCGACATATATCATCTAGCAACTAGAGTTCGATACCAGTCGGTTAGCAAAAAATGCATTTATTAGTGTTTGTTTTAAAAAATGTCCCTGGTGGAATCATACTAGGTCACTTTCGACTATACTGAATATTTACGCTGCGTTTCCACCAGAGATGTGCTAGGAAAATGTGCGCGGCGAGAATGTGTAGCGAAGCTGTGAAACGGTGTGAGTGTTTCCACCAGAGATGTGCTAGAAGGACGAGCGGTGCGAAGATCTGTGGCGGAGCTGTGAAACGGTGTGCAGATGAGCGTTTCGAGGATGTGTAGCGGGCTCTGTTCAGAGTTTTATTTTTGCTCGCCTACATCAACAAAAATGAGCTTCGACGGCACATTCAACAGGCACGTGTCGCCATGACAAAGCTTATTAAAATATGGTGTGACGATAACATCACTAAAGCTATCAAAATGTCGCTGGTTCAGGCTCTTGTGTTCTCCATATTTTTGTATGCCTTGGAAACTTGGACTGTTAAAAAGGCAGATCGAGCTCGCATAGATGCTTTTGGAATGTGGACGTGGAGGAGAATGCGGAGAATTCTTTATACCGCCCATCAAAGTAATGTTTCTATACTGGATGAGCTCGGTAATCCAAAGAGACTATCCTCCATTGTGTCGATGAGAATGCTTACATTCTTCGGACATATTTACAGAAGCGATAATATAGAGAAACTTGTAGTTCAGGGTCACGCCCCGAGTAGGCGGCGCTGTGGCCGTTCCCCTACATGCTGGGTGGATATGACGAAACAGTTGCTGGATATGACTATCAAGAGAACCTCTGAACTGACAGTAAACCGCGAATGTTGGCGAGCTACAGTTCTCAAAACTATTGATAATATCATTCGTTTTGGCAGTACTCTAGCTCCGACTTAATGCATTTTACGAATTCACAACATGTCTGTTAAGACATTGTGACTATGATGATGGCATCAGCAGCATATGTTCCTCGCCCACATCCCTCGCAACGCATTTCTAGCGCACATCTCTCGAAACACATTAATAGCACACATTCCTCACCAACATGCCTTCTTTTGTACGTACAGAAACTTCGCTCCGCTGAGCCATTTCCACCAGAGCTGTGCTGAGCGAGGCGAGCTATTCAAGCGATCCTGTTGGTTCGTTAAAAATACATTCCTCCTGACACATCACGCACATCTCTGGTGGAAACGCAACCTTAAGGAGCTGAAATATGAAACAGACACCTCTTTTGCAGATTGTTTTGTAAAACTAGTAATAGCTTGTCAGGTTGACAAAATTTTATAATTCGAAAATACTATTATCCAAGAGTGTAGTTAAAAGTACAACGTAAAAACGATGCCTTAAAATGCTAGGAAGACGGAATTTTAATCCTATGTAAGATAAACAACTAAACATCTGGCCCTTATTATTTTCTAAACAGTTTGAAGAGCGTCACAGTAATTTAGGCGGTTCGTCACATTAGAATAAAGTCCAAAGTTGGATAATGTTTACTTGATACCTGCATGCAAATAAGTACCGTCCCTTCAGACTAGTCGAGCGCAAAAATTATTTCATTTAGTACCTAGTTATACTTCGTACAATAAAGTGTTCTTGTGAATTGTTGGTGATTGAGCAACAGCTTGGGTGAGTTTATCTCACAGAGTACCCAATTCTACTAATTGTCTGTTTGTTTATTGATATATTGATTTATTTCATTAATTCATTTGAGAACTTGTTATTAGACAATTGATAAACTTTGATTCACACATTTCTATCATTAATGGTTCTATAATTCAACTACTGAATGTCTGCGATATGAAAACAGATAACAATCTCGAAGCACGTCGCGAGTGGACCCTTCGTGCTGAACTAGTACAAAGGAGTGGATACTTTGCGAGTGGACCCCTAGTATCTTAGTGAGTTGGCCTCTCACAGTTATCATGATAATTCTCCGCCCTAGTTATTGGAGCTCTTGGAGAGGTATTTCGCGTGTTGACCCTTAAGACCATAGACCCAAGTGCTGCTCTCGAGTTTTGTTATATGATGTTTGTATGGTTATAAAGTATATTATTTCATCTATTCTCTTTGAGAGGTGTTTCGCGAGTTGACCCTTAACACATATGACTCAAGAGATGTTTAATTTATGTTCCGTGTAATTTGTATGGCCACATAATATGTGGATATGATTTTATCCGTTTGGGGTTAAAAGATATATTTGCTGTGTTATCTATTTATATTTGTGTGTTTATTTATTCTGCTTGCTTATCAACCACCCCAGTATAAAATAACGACATGTTCATTAATTTAACATATGTTAATACATTTTTTTTTATTTATCATTCTTCAATGAATTGGTTACTCAGGTATCTTTTAATTTAATTTGCAGATGTGTCGTCTCGAGCGCTTTTCCTGATACAGGCTCAACCTCTTATCGATGTTGAATTAGGTAGTTCTAGTAAGTTATGGTTTAAAGATTTAATTGTGATCTTACTTAATTTATTTTGATCATTTGTTTATTGATTGAATTACTACCTTATTAAATGTTTGTTTTAAAAATACGCCCAGAATGATCATTTAATCATTAATTCGTTTTTATATCTCCTACAAGCTTTTCCGTCAATCAAGCAAAGAAGTAAGTGAATACTAGCTGTTGACAGGGAAACACAACAACATGTAATTTAATCACGCACGATAACTTCCATTGAATCGAGCAGGTCCGGAACATCACCCCTCGTCCTTCGTCCTTCACCCTGCGGTCAACGAGCCCCCTTCTCCCCTCGACGACGGCATCCGCGTGAGTGCACAATACGCATTGCGCTGTTGCCAGACCTCTTATTTTTCCGCAAACAATATAATTCATGCATTAAAGCCACCGACCACAAAAAGCTATAGACCCTCAAAGATTGAAAGATTATGTAATGAGAATTAAAAAATGGAGTCAAGTTGATTGACTGAGTAATTTCCACACATAATAATGATACCATTTTATTGTTTTCCCGTTGCATGAAGCTATAGTCTGAAATCTCCTTGCAACCAAATTATAGCCCACCTGCCCGCAAAAAAACATCCAACACAAAAACTCTCGTGAACAGTTTCCTGCGTCTCCCTCCTTAGAAACTAGGATGCCACAGTTTTCCTTCTGCATGCTTCAACCGAACAATGCGAAACGATCAGGAGCCTCTAACCGTCTAATAGCGCAGTATGAGCTGTTTTTATATTTTTAGTTTTTTAGTTATTGTTGCGCCGCCACTGACACGATTTTTCAGACACTGGCGCATTTTCCACTCTCGCCGCGATAGTCAATTCTGTGTCGAAATTTGATTAAAATCAATTTAATAATTTTTGCTTTACGCAATATACATAGCCTGAAATTAAGCAATACTCGTGTATGTATACCTACATCACAAAATGGTTTCTTTTCTCTTTCAGTTTTACAACCCCCCACCCCTCAACCACCCTAATTTGACCCCCACCCAAAAAACGTAGAAAATAATCAGGAACCTCTAAAACGCCTAAAAACAAGGTTTGTGCCGTTTTTTATATTTTTTGTTTTTTTATTATTACTGTGCCGCCACAGACACGATTTTTTCAAAACATACGTATTTCCCATCCTCGCCGCGGTAGTAATACTGTGACAAAGTTTCATTAAAATCCATTTCATAACTTTTATGTTACTCAAAACAGAACGATCTAAAGCAATATTCCTATGTATTTAAGTAGGTACCTTCGTTTCTAGAATAGGCAAGGCAATGTTCGGATGGGCCTAAAAAAGGGTGTTATGCCGCTAGGTCTTTCTTTTACAGGTCAGTGGAAAGCCCATTATGAATGAAACACACTTCTGAGATTTACAACCCCCGATCCCCCAACCACCCCAATTTCGCCCCTACTCAAAAAAAAGTAGAGAATGATCAGGAACCCCTGAAACACCTAAAAAAGAAGTTTGAGGAATATTTAATTTCTTTTGTTTCTTGCTAATTAGTCCGCCGCCCATGCGCCAAATTTTTAACATTATACGGACATTACCTACTGCGATCCCACATCATACCGCTGCCCAAATTTCAACACAATTCATGCAGTGGTTACTGAGATTACGAGGCTAGAAAAACGCGCACAGACAGACAGACAGACAGACAGACAGACAGACCGACGGAAATGAGTGACATGGATTTTCGTTATGTAGACATCATAAAACGCCCAAAAAGCGTGTTATCTCAAAATCAAAATTTTTCGCGATCACAATACTCCCCTCACCTATCGGTGTGGAAAGTAGAAACGTATTAAATTAATGTAATGCTTTTTTATACATTAAATTTCGGTCGTTTTGTATTGAATCTGTGAGTACTAAGTATGGTCTTATGTTCGTTGATCATTAATACCATGAAAAGAATTTGATTAGCTTATGGCTGCTGAATATTGAACATTGCGCAGAGCAACCTTATGTATAATGATCATAGCTAAGAAATAATAATTCCATTATGACGAGCTAATTAAAGGCTAACCAAATGTCCTATCAAGATTTCTCCAACTCTCCAACTTAATGAAAGTAACCCTATAATTTCTGTATAATATGTAATATTCATAACTAAAGAATGACAATGCCGTAATGAAGAGCAATGTGAAGGCTACTTAAATGTCAAATCGACCAACAATCAATAATTTGCCTTTTTTTATAAACTTCGCATGCTCTGCTAACCTAAAAAGAATTTAACAGAGCAGCGTATATATAATGGCCGAAACGAAAACATAATCATGCCATTAATGAACAACTAATTAAAGACTTATTAAATGCGCTATCAAGAGTTTTAATATTCCACTTTTGTTTTAAATCGCATGTTCTGCTAACTTAAGAAGAAGCCAGCAGAGCAATCCTACATATAAGGTTCAAAAATAAAAATATTCGTAATAGCACGTTCATTTTTAGCCACTTCATACAACCTCTAAATAGAGCATTTAATTACCCTTGAATTATATTACCATATTTTTCTTCTGCTAATTTGCTTAACTTAATTTGAAGACGTGTCGGTGACCCCCCCTCCCAGACTGGTTTCTCGCATCGCTAAGACAGCTGGACAATCACACAGCAGATACTTACCAGCTTACCTCAGATTCTGGATTATTTGGAAATACTGCTTTGAGTTACAGTTTCGTTTGATGAACATAAAAAATTTTAGAACTTTAAAAGTCTCAGGTTCTATTAAAAAAAATGAAACCTTTATTTGGCTTTCTATCAAGATGAAACCTCAGATTATGGATAATTTGAAGACTCTGTTTGCAAATCCGGCCATTGATTTGAGCTCGAGTTTCGTTTGACAAAAATAAAAAATTTTCAGGTTCTACTAAAAAAATCGAAAACTCTTATTTGGCTTTATCCCAAGTCTGATTCTGGATAATTTAGGACACCGATTACAAATTCGAATCGGGAAATGGTCCTCATTTTAGGCGATTTTAGTTCAAAGGTTGGTCAAACCGTTGAGGATGAACATCTTAGGGCACATATTGGTAAATTCGGTCTTGGTCACAACTTCCACGGCGCCTGTATACTTGGACCTCTCCCGATGAACGATTTCGTAATCAAATTGATTACATTTTAGTTCGTACACGGTGGAAGTCATCTATTAGCCTTTGTAAAACTCCACCAGGCTCTGACTGCGGCTCAGACCATCAATTACTTCTGTGCGAACTTCAGTTGAAACTGAAGCTATGCCCACGTTCTAAGTGGTTAGTATGGATGGAGAACGCTGACCCTTCTTCTTTTCGGTCAAAATGTTCAGAGCTTTTTCGGGATGCCTCTATAACAGATATGTCAAATTCAAATGATATGTAGCTATCATTCAAAAATGTGCTTTTACATGCTACCCAGATAAGCCAACCAACAACAATGGATTAGAAGCCACACACTGTCCGCTATTGAGGCACGTAGAAGCCTTAAGATTTCAAGTCTGGATTCATATGCAGAGCAAAACACATATAGACAGCTCTCACGCGAGCTTCAAAAATTATGCCGAAAAGATAAGAACTCTTATCGACAGCAATTATTGTGCAGGGAAATAGAGACGCATGCCAATACTAACCATCCGAAAGAGATATTTTTTAAGGTCAAATGCCTCAGTCGGGATTTTGAACCCAAATCTTGGGCTGTTAAAAATCCTGAGGCAGAGCTAATTACCAACTTGCATGAGGTTATTGAAGTATGGCGAACTTCTTGCGAAAATCTGTACCATGAAGATGGCCTTCACGCCCTCTCATTGGATTTAGAACACGAACCGGACATTCTTTTGTCTGAAGTGCAGCATGCCTTCAACAAGTTAAAAACGAATAAAGCTACAGGCATTGATGCTATTTCTACCGAAACGTTAAAATGCTTGGGTGATGACGGCATCTCTCTTTTACATAATATTTGTAAGAGTGTCTGGTCCTCCGGTGTTTGGCCCGATGAATGGTGCACATCAATTTTTGTTCCACTTTATAAAAAGGGATCTCCAACAAATCCAGACAATTATCGCCTACCTTCGTTAATCTCTCATGCAAGTAAGGTTCTACTATATATTTTACTATCTCGTTTGGATTTAGAACACGAACCGGACATTCTTTTGTCTGAAGTGCAGCATGCCCTCAACAAGTTAAAAACTAATAAAGCTACAGGCATTGATGCTATTTCTACCGAAACGCTAAAATGCTTGGATGATGACGGCATCTCTCTTTTACATAATATTTGTAAGAGTGTCTGGTCCTCCGGTGTTTGGCCCGATGAATGGTGCACATCAATTTTTGTTCCACTTCATAAAAAGGGATCTCCAACAAATCCAGACAATTATCGCCTACCTTCGTTAATCTCTCATGCAAGTAAGGTTCTACTATATATTTTACTATCTCGTTTGGATTTAGAACACGAACCGGACATTCTTTTGTCTGAAGTGCAGCATGCCCTCAACAAGTTAAAAACTAATAAAGCTACAGGCATTGATGCTATTTCTACCGAAACGTTGAAATGCTTGGATGATGACGGCATCTCTCTATTACATAATATTTGTAAGAGTGTCTGGTCCTCCGGTGTTTGGCCCGATGAATGGTGCACATCAATTTTTGTTCCACTTCATAAAAAGGGATCTCCAACAAATCCAGACAATTATCGCCTACCTTCGTCAATCTCTCATGCAAGTAAGGTTCTACTATATATTTTACTATATCGTTTGGAGGGTTTTATGGGCTGGCAAATTTTTCAGGCGCAGGCAGGATTCGTGAAAGTACGCAGTACGCGTGAACAGATCTTAAACTTAAGACAAATTATTGAAAAAGCCAGAGAGCATTATTTTCCAGTTTTTATCTGCTTCGTAGACTATTCTAAGGCGTTTGATAACGTAAAGTGGCCTAAACTGTGGGAAATCCTCATCCCTATGGGAGTTCCTTATCACCTAGTGTTTCTCATATAGCAACTCTACGAGTCTAATTCGGCTCGTATAGGAATTGATGGTAACCTGTCTAGTCCAACTGCAACCAGATAAGGAGTTCGTCAGGGATGTCTATTATCTCCGATGTTGTTTAACATTTACTCTGAATTTGTGATGAGACAGGTATTAGACAACTGGAATGATGGTGTAACTATTGGCGGAAGCAAAATATCCAACTTAAGATTTGCTGATGATACAACCCTTATTGCAGCTTCTCAGGAAGAACTAGTAGCTCTATTAAACATCTTAGAACAACATAGTGCAGCATAAGGTCTTGGTATTAACTACAACAAGACCAAGGTTATGATCGTAGATAGAGAGCATGATAATCATCGTGAGATAGAGTCATGACAAAGCTTACTAAAACATGGCGTGACCATAACATCACTAAAGCTATAAAAATGTCGCTGGTTTAGTCTCTTGTGTTCTCCATATTTTTGTATGCCTCGGAAACTTGGACGGTTAAAAAGGCAGATCCAGCTCGCATAGATGCTTTTGAAATGTGAACATGGAGGAGAATGCGGAGAGTTCCTTATACCGCTCATCGAACTAACGTTTCCGTACTGGATGAGCTCGGCAATCCAAAGAGACTATCCTCCATTGTGTCGACGAGAATGCTTACATTCTTCGGACACATACACAGAAGCGATAATGTGGAGAAACTTGCAGTTTAGGGTCGTGCCCCGAGTGGGCGGCGCCTTGGCCGTCCCCCTACATGCTGGGTGGATACGACGAAACAGTTGCTGGATATGTGTATCAAGATCGCCATTAACTGACAGTAAATAGCGAACGATGGCGAGCAACAGTTCTCAAAACTATTGATAATATTCGTGTCGGCAATACTCTAGCTTCTACTTAATGCATTTTACGAGGTCACAGCATGTCTTTTAAGATATTGTGACCATGATGATGATTACAAATTCGGCCATTGTTTTGAGTTAGAGTTTCGTTTGACGGAAATAAAAATTTCCAGACCCTTCAAATTTTCAGGTTCTACTAAAAAAAAAACGAAAACCCTTATTTGGCCTTCTATCAAGACGAAACCTCAGATCATGGATAATTTGAGGGCACTGATCACAAATCCGTCCATTGTTTTGATTTAGGGTTACGTTTAACAAAAATAAGCATCCTGTTCATCTCCTCTGACAGCTGACAGTTACCTGGGTATGAAAAGGTATAGTGTTCCTCCCACCTGATTTTATTTGTTGGTTATTTTTTATCGTATAGCTCAAATGTCTCTTTAATAATCTATCCATCAACATTTGAAAGGAAGTTTTGCAATAACAGTTTTTGAGACATCTGTCTAAACAAACGGCTTACCTTCGTGTTTTATACGCTTGTCCTCTGGAAAATGGACAGGTTACATTAAATATTCAGTAAAATCGACAAAATGTGTCTCCCTAACTCAGAATACAGAATAACACATGTAATTGATCTTACATGTTTAGCTTGGATTGACATAATCAATACTGCTGTTGGATTGGTACATCACGAAAACTATAAAATGTGTCTAATCGAAGAGATCACTCTTTCATATTACATCAGTACTGTCGACTTCTCAAATAAGGTTTGGCAATGGTAGTTTTTGAGACATTCATCCAAACAAACTTCATGTTTTATGCAAAGATTCCATGGACGATGGAGAGGTTACATAAAAGATTCAGTACAATCGACAAATGTCAGAATTTAGAATACAGAATAAAACCAATAATAATCAATCTTACATTTTCAGCTGTTGATTGACATACTCGATATTAGTTAAATAAGTAATGTTCTCATATCATGAAAATTTCGTTGAACTAGAAAATATGTCTGATCGATAATAATCTAAGTACATGGACCACTCTGCCTTGATGTCATTCAAAGTAAATTATTGACTATATTGCAGCTATTTCCAGCTGCTTTAAATCTGGTGCATAAGTACAGTTTAAAGTTAATATTTTAGCACTTTGATGTCCGGCTTCCGTAGAGGCATTACGGTATTAATATATTATTATAGTTGTGGTATTAGTTTTTACCAAGACACATGTTTAGTCCTTTGTCCCTATCAAGGAGGATAAACGTCTTATGGGCGAGCTAACAATTTCCCTCCAGGATTTATTGAGCAAATCTTTAATTTTCACGAGTCCGCATATGCTTCCCGTAAATTCTAGAAGCCGTTGAAATTATGAAAAATTCAAGTTTCCTAAATCGGGACTGCGGTGTCTACCTGAATTATTATTATTGGTTTGCACTCATTAATCCAGTTGAAAGTAATTTTTATCCCAGCTTTTTTAGTAGAAAAGGTTCTTCGGATTTTGGGATAAATTAATGCAAGAGGTTTTAACTCAAAAAGCCGACGTTTCGTTTTACACATAAAGTTACAATTAAAATTTAAAAGATTTTAACATTTAGAAAAGTTAACTCCACAAAACAATAAAAAATAAAAAGCCGGTACATTGCATAAGAATATAAAAGTTAAAAATATAATACAATTGTCCATCCAAATGTTAGAATACACTAAAATGTAAAGCATATATCCTTACCTATCGAGCACACCCCTATAGCAACAAGGAATAAAATATCCCTTTGTGTCAATAAACTTCTGAAATGCTTTTTTCGTCTTCGTATGAATTTTAGCCCCGAAACGAGTTAAAACCTCTTGCATTAATTTATCCCAAAATCCTAAGAGACCTTTTCTACTATTAGTTTCCACAACAGCCCATGAAGGCCTAGCGCAGAAATGAGTACAGTCTGATCTTATACCGCTAAAATGTATGTGACTTAAACTTGTCTTTGGATACTTTTACCACCTATTTCTGTCTGCCGTCTTCTCTTTCCAGTGTTTAATATTAATTTTCTTTAAATCATCTTCTGCCTTCTTCAGCCATCTCTCCCTTGGTCTGCTCTTCCTTTTTTTCTTATTGGTATCCAGTTGAGAACTAGTTTTGCCATTCCTATCCCATTCAGTCTCTCCACATGTCCTAGTCATCTTATTCTCTGCGCTTTTGATGACATTGGGGTTCTTATACGTGTCTTCCAGTTCCTGATTTGTTCTTTTCCTTCATCCCTCGTTTGTCCTTACACCTCCATAAATAGCTCTCAATATTTTTCTCTCCCATCTTATAATTTTGTATTCTTGCTCTTTGTTCATAGTCCACGTCTCGCAAGCTCACTGTTGGTCTTATAACAGTTGTGTAAATTCTCTCTTTGGTTTTCTGGATACACCTGAATAGTACCTAGAAATCCTTGTTTATTGAGGTTGAGTATATTTCATATAATGTCAAAGTTTGGAAAAAAGGCGACTCTTTGATACCCTGGAATCTTGAACAAGGCTCCTTAGGAATGAACTTTCCTACTTGAATTTAGGTCAGAAATACGACTTTAGAGTTACGGTCTATCATTAATAAGAACAAAGTCAACTTTTTGTTTTAACATTTTTTTCTACAGGTTGTTTCTTTCCTCGAAAATAAAGTGAGATACGAAGGCACATCTAGGGACAAAACTGTTAAAATACATAAATTTAATCAGAAAAACAAGATTACACTAGAAGTGGTAATTATCTTCTAGTCAGTGCAGACTTAGGGTCTTGTATAATTATTCAAAACCAGACTTAGTAGGAGATATCTTTATAAATGAATTTAAATCAGTTGGTCAAAATCAATCAGTCAAAATGTTTGAAATTACCGAGACTGTGTAGGAAGTATGGAATCAATCCGCTTTGTCCTACTTTTGTGCATGTACATGTGCATGCTACAGTCCGCAAGGTTTCGACTAATATATAGTCATCGTCAGTCATTTGAAGAAAATTAATGGTGTAGGCTATATTCCAACTGATCTTGAAAAGACTTAGAAAAACTAGTTAGTATTATTTTTGACCGTTTGATGGAAATTATTACTGCAAAAGCGTTTGGGTGAAGTTCAGAATCTTATATACTTAGAATTTTTTCTTAATAATATTTTAATAATATTGGTCTCTTATTTGAAGCTATGAGACGAATGGAAATTTACAAATCCTCCATAAAAGATTGGTCTTCTTTTATTTAAATTTGATAATCATTTCAACCTCAGTTGGTATATAGCCTTTACCATCTATTGTTTTGTGATGCCTGATGCTGACTATCTATTAGTCGAAGCGTTGCATGAAGAATAACATAGAAAAAGTTTATTATAATTTGACATAATCCTAAAAAAATACTACCCAACAAGATTACCATAAGTCATAGTATGACTGGAAAGACAGTAGAGTACATAGGTGAAAAGTGCCTAGGAAAATCTAGATTTTGCATGCTACCTTGCACTGTATATGAATACGAGTCGTCGACTCTTTTTACAGCAGCTACAGCCTGCGCTAAAACTAGAGGATATTTTTTATCTTAGCATGCAAAGAAAATAATTTTTGATTCATTAATTTTCTTGTTTTTTCTAGTGGTATTGCGGTCAATTAAATGAAACAATTTTCCTTTCCACGACTAGAAAAAACCAAGTTTGAAATCTACGGTCACGAAAATATAAAATCATTAATTTTTAATATACAATACCTTCATTTGACAGAGATTTATATCCAAAAATGGTCATAACTTTTAAAACACCCTGTACAATGTTACGATACCTCATATTTTAAAAACGAGAATTATTAGTAGCTGAATACGGAAAATATGTATGGTGTCTTATTTAAAAAATGCATGTTTGCATCACCACGTAGTTATGGATCACCCTGTATAAATCAAAATATCTGAGCAAGGAGCATGTCTTTGGTTTCAACTTTTCTATACAACTTTTCTCGATGTCGTCTTCAATAGTGGAGTCATCGACCGCCTTTGTTTACACTTTTTTCCGCATTCTTCTGCAGTAGTAGAGTTATGGACTAATCCGGTACTAAAAATTCACCCTGTATGTGCACTATACAGTTCCGTTTCCCGTATCATTTAATTATCTCCGAATGGTACTTAGCGTGGAATCCGGGATATTTCCAAATTACAAAGTTAACTGCTCGGCAGCTCTTATCTGCAGACGGTATAGGCCGTCTTGAAAGATTTATTTACCCCTTCGATCGGATATACTGCGCCAGGGAGTGGCTTGGAGGTTTCTTAATTTGTCTCCATAGCGCTTAGACAGGACTACGCTTGATCTGGAATGAAATGGAAATACGTTGCTTCCAAACAAAAAAAAAATCTGCTTTTCATACTACGAGGCTTTTTTAATATCGTAGTGAGGCCACCACTATACGAGCACACATGAAAAAGGTAGCATCAAGCTTGATGAAGTTATTATAAGCAAATTAGGTTAGAATTGTGCTTGGCATATACTTCACCTACAACCCTTCATCTATATGTATTCACCCATACAACACACATATATAAATATTAAATAGGTATCAGATGTACGAGAAGAAGCGTCATAATCCCTAAAAACCTGTTTGTATATTTTATAGTCGATCATCATTTCAGCGCAAGAAGTATCTGAGTGTCAAAAAGTTGCGAGGTTCACGTATGACGCCTGCAAATGCTTTGCTCAAGCAAATGCTTAGATAGGTTCAAATCAACCTCATGATACTTCAACGAGTAGACTAGGTCTGACACTTCAAACGAACCTTTATGCTTAGTCACTACAAGATCCTCTACAAGATTTTAAATAAAATAGTGACCCCGTTTATTAAGGAATCTCCGTCATTGGACTGGACTGTCGGCAGATGAACTGCTTCACGCTGCTCAAGATAGACAACGACATCGAGAAATCGTAGAAATGGGAGTCGCTAACGCTTAAAATAAGCATGGCACTTGAAGAAGAAGTTTATGTAGGAAAAGCCGTGGAGTGATATTTGAAAGAAAGTTGGGGGTGAGTTTTAGGGATTAATGTACAAAAAGGATGTTTCGAAAGCATAGTACGATAGGCCATTCAGCAGACTTGAAAGGTCTCCTTAGCTTTTTATCTGTTTTCCTTACGAAAATATAAACTATAGACCCATGGCTCTTCTCAGTATCATGTCTAAGGGTATGGAGACTGTCATTAACACACAACTCCTGGAATACCTGGACAACAATAACATCATAAACGATCACCAGTATGGCTTCCGTAAGCATAGGTTTACGGGTGACTTCTTGACCTATGTCACTAACTTGTGGAACAGGGCAACTGAAAATCATCGCGAAGCCCGTGTTGTTGAACCAGACAAGCCACTATTATCCCAGGAGGCGGTACGTCGGCGACAGCAACATGCGCATGCCTCACAGATCAACGCAGATATCAAAACAACTGTCGATTGGGGATTAGTAGATAAAGTACAATTTAACGTCTAGAAACCTCAGGCAACAACGCTGACAAAGAAGTCTCACGTTGGCTTGCCAACTGTGAAAATGGAGGGTCACACAGTAGTCGAGTCACCTTCCGTCAAGATTCTGGGGATCGACATCTCAGCAATAACATGTTCTGGCATGCTCAGTATTGCTAAAACGGCATCCCAAAAGCTTGGAGTTTTGCTCCGCTGTATACACCAGAAAAACTACTGCTGCTCTACAAAGCACAGATCCGATCATCGTTGGAGTATTGCTCCGAAGCACACTCTAAAACTTCTGGATGCTATCCAGAAGAAAGCAGTTAGACTAATCGATACGCCTAACCTCACAAAGAACCTTCACAGCCCGGAACGTCAAAAAAGGGTCGCCGACCTGTCCCTGTTTTATAGATTCTATCACGAAAGATGTTCGAGTGAGCTTTCCCAGATAATAACACCAAAGGCGGTCCGAACGAGGACCACTAGAGAGATTCTGTGAGCTCATCCTTACCAGGTCGATGTCCCTAGTCCCCGAACCAATCTCCTCCAGCATTCCTTCTTTTGGATAACTTCGGCGCTGTGAAATGAGCTGCCAGGGAATTTGTTCCCCGACGGCTACAACTTGCAGCGTTCCAAATCTAGCATACACACATACGTATTCTCTTGCAGCGCTTCTACAGCGCCATAGGCTTTCAGTCTTTGCGGGAGGCTGACTATGAAAAAACCGAAAATATTACGCCTCAAAAAAATCCTTATTTTATTTATCTTATGCTTATGACTTTACGAAAAAAATAGGTTTGTGCATAAAATCAAAGGTCCTACAAGGTTTTAAATAAAATAAGGCTTTAAAACAATGCTCTAGGTAACAGAATTAACTATTTTCTTGCAGTACGTAGGTTGACTCGCATAAAAATGCTGCAGCCTTCACTGACCATTAGCGAAGAACAGAGCGCGACTGGTAAAAGTTAACAGAGTTAAGTTCTGGGGATGGAGGAAAACTTTTCTGCGATCTCTGACGTGGGCAGCGGCGTCACCGGCGTCGGCGTCGATGTTTGGTCAAACTAACAAGGACAGCATCGGACATCGCCGCGGCCTCCAACTCCAAGGGAACGTGTAAATTTTGCAGTATCCGTCGGGGACAAAGTCAACATGTCGATAATGGAATGAGAGTGGCAACATAGGCAGAGAAGGAGGGAGAGAGACAAAAAACTTTCAGTCCGAAGTTCTCTCCGAATAGCTCGCTGGTTTATAGATGCCTCCGTATCCAAGTTTTCTTTATTTTGGTGCATTTTCCGATAGTAGCTTGTTCGAGACCTATGAATAACAAAACGTGGTGTCAAGTAGATTTATTCAATACTTCCGACGCGTTGTCAAGTTACCCAGTCATGTTGCACAGCATTTTCTTCTTTCTCCCCGATACCTCAAGTAGTTGTCAATAGTCGAAACTGTCAGGGAAAATAAATATAGCTAAAAATTATAACTAAAGACCACGCTTTTAAAGAACATCGAACTAAAAAGTTAAAAATAATTTTTCAAATAAGCTTAACAATAATGAACGAAAAATGCTAGTATTATTGTGAAAAAACAGTCGGGCTCTCGATTTACGAATAATATGGCACAGGGCGCCCACGCTTTTTTCAAAATCATAGTCATATTTTTCATTCATTATTGTTTTGAGCTTATTTTAAATATTATTTTTAAATTTTTCATCCGATGTTCTTTGAAAGCGCGTTTTTTTGTTGTTTAAGCTATATTTATTAATACTCTGTGTAGTGAAGATGAAAACTTGTATTTGATCAATGTCCATAGAATAATCATTACCATTACTGCATAAACGGTAATTAAAATTATCGACTTTCCTGAATAATTTCAAAAAAATAACAACCCTCGACCAGTTGGATCTCACGCTTGAGTCCTCTGAGGCCACGTCTAACAGACGCAGTCGTGTTGGTTAAATCCCTTTCCCTCTTTCCTTACCTCTTCCACCTCCTCCACCTCTCGTTACCTCGGAATAGTCAAAGGGTTGACAAATCTTCAAGCCAACAGCCTGCCATGACCTCCTACTCATGCCTTCTTTCTTTTTTCGTCGCAAGGATTAGTAGTTCAACAACTTATTTTCCTAGGTTCTTCGTCTTATCAGCTGGACGTTTTCAGTCTCTATCTCTTTTTGGCCCATGACATAGCTCACGAGGGATCTCACTCTAGTCCGTTTGTGTCTGTTACTGACCATCTCTCCGACCAGGTATTGTGCGTTTAGATTGTTTCAAAATTATCCTGTAGTTCAGCTCTCCATGCTGCCCATATCTCGCATACCAATATTGTATGCTTTGTGGTATTCGTAACCCTGCAGCAACCACATAATTATTTTGATATAGCTTCTAAAGTAACCGTGAGCAGTCAAAAACTGCATCAGGAACTAGTTCAGTATCCAGTGTTCGCATTCGACCCAAGTTGTGTTCTTGTCCACGTTGCCGAGTGGGTATGGTTTCCCGTGTCTTGCAACATACTTAGCGTCAGCTCCCTCTCCCTCCCTCTTACTTCCTGGGTAAGTGCCTTGCGGGTTCTATCAGTATTATAGGAGTTATAACTTGGATCGAATAAAATGAACGTCATCAAAATTATCCATACTATGTAAAAACATAATTCCCACTTAACACTATATGGATATGTACATCCAGAGAATGTACATTAGATATTCCAGTTTGAACAGTATATTTTGAGTATTCATAGAACGTTAAATGTACATATGAAAAATGATATACACTAGTGTAGAGTATATTCACGTAGGTATATCCATATGTGAATATACATAAGATGTTGGTCTATGTATCATATATACATCTAGTAGTTTACGCCTGCGCGAAGGACAACTAGTGCCGCCATTGCTGATTTCTAGCCATTCCGTCGTTCGTGTCCTTCGTCGTAGTTAGCGTGTGTGTGTGTGTGCTGGTGCTGGTTCTGCCTGATTACCTGATCGAATGAAATATTGTGCTACTTTGTTACTTATCTTCTGGCTACTCATAACATTCACATCCAGCGTTTGTCGGTAAGCCGTAAGCGGGGCAAACCACTTACAAAATTTTATAACCCTGATTTCTCTGTCATTTCAGACATGCCGTTCAACAAGAAAGAAATGGCTATCACAATAATCGATTTTGCCAAGTATTATTGTTGTAAGTAGAAATTGAATTAATACCAATACATAATGAAAGTATATAGTTTGTTTATCTTTCTGCCTCGACGTTGAACTTTCATACACTATGCATGTGGATTAAAAGTACATGAATATACATTTAATGAATATACCATGGATGTGTAAACTCGCGACAAACTTGCATGAAACGTAATTTTTTTATGTCTATTAGACGTTCATGCTCCATTTGTGGATATACATATCCATTCTATGTACAGTCTGTATAGACTTTGGTATGTAAGTATATACATGGCATATGTTATAAATATACATGTTCATATCTGGTATATGTTAAATATACTATGCATGTACATTAGTCGTACTTATGTACATTCGATGGATATGCCATGGATGTGAAAGTTTGCGACAAACGTACATGAAATGTTTATATTTTTTGATGTCTATTTGACATCCATTGCACATTCTTGCTCCATTTGTGGATATACATATCCATTGTTTCGATATCCACTGTATGTACATTGTAAATACTTTTGTTATGTGGGTTATCACGATTCACCTAGCTAGATACAGATAAAAATGGCACTTTATTTCACTCTATTCAACTGTTCCCAAATTTTGATGAATCGGAAATGGTTGACATGGCCTGGAAAGTTCCCCCTTCCATTATGTATAATTGTATCGCTGCAGAACGAAATGGTGGAGTACCATTACCTCTAATTCCAGTTATCATTTTTCCCTCACGCAGAATGCATCATCTCACTAACACCGTTTAATTAACCACTCCCATTTAACAATTTATTGCATATAGTCCGGTCCTATTAGGCAAAAAACAGTATCGCATGTTTTTTTATCTTTTGCACCGTATACTTCTCCAAGATTTGAGAAGTGAGAAGAATTTTAATATAAATTCCGATCAATATATTATTCTGGACAAAAGTATCATCCACTACTCTTCTATTGAAGAATTTGACTTAAATGTCCTTGTTTCTAAATCTACTTAGGAGTGATGAGGCACTAGTACCTGGTAACTTTCTAGTAAACTTATTCGCATTTAAACTGGAAACTAAAGATGTAGAATAAAAGACTCGTCCACGACTCCAGAGAGTTCCACCAACGAAAAGAGAAAACAGAACTAGTAAAACCTCAGCACATAACTAGAGCTAACTCTGCATACACATTAGCCACAACAAATAAACTATCAGAAAATAGAACCATAGGTGTTACTACAAATTTACTCTAACAAGGATGATCAACATAAATTATTATGAAGCTTCTCAATACATACGCACAAAGCAAACCCAGCCAATAGACCTGAGATAACTTATCACGGCATTCCAAAAGCTTTTTTCGCTGTAGGAAGTTGTATACACCAGAGCAACTGCTGCTGCTCTACAAGACACAGATCCGACCATCGTTGGAGTATTGCTCCCATGTATGGGGATGCGCACCGAAGCACTCTCTAAAGCATCTGGACACTATCCAGAAGAAAGCGATTAGACTAACCATACGCCTAACCTCACAGCCTAGAACATCATGGAAGATGTTTGAGTGAGCTCTCTCAGATAATAACACCAAAGGCCGTCTGAACGAGGAACACCAGAGAGGCTCTGCGATCTCATCCTTACCAGGTCGAGGTTCCTCCTTTTTGAACCAGTCTCCTCCAGCGTTCCTCCTTTTGGAGAACTTCGACGCTGTGGAATGAACTGCCGAGTAATTTGTTTCCCGTAGGCTACAACCTGCAGCGTTTCAGATCTGACGTACACCGATACTTTCCCTCTCGCAGCGCTTCTACCGCGCCATAGGCTTTCAGCCTTTGCGGGAGGCTGACCATAAAAAATATCAAACTAAGACAAAGCTATCTGTTTAATAGACATTGCAATTCGTAATAATATTCAAAGCAACTGAGAAGCTGAGAAGGTATCTAGATACACAGGCCTTGCGATACAAACAAAACAACTGCTAGCCTCAGGTCTTACATTAACTACAAAGCTCACCTAGAGCCATTAAGTGTTAATGAAAATTACACAAAATATCGGGTGTCCCAGAATTTCCTTGACACGTGATATTTTCGTAACAAAAAATGGTTCAGGCAAAATCTAAATTGTAATTCTATAGGTACTGTAGGGTCTAGCATACCATGCCTTCAAAACCTTTTTTTGGACGTCATCCACGAAAACTCGCCCCCAACTTCTTGTTTTCAAATACCACCTCATAAGTTTCCTACATAAAAGGTATCCCCATTTCATTTAAAATCTTGTGGTATCTTTCATGTTATATGCAAACTATGTTTTCATAGAATCATAAGCGTAATATAAACAAAATAAATAATTTCTTGCTCAAACAAATCCTTATTTTATTTATGTTATGCTTTTATTTAAAAAAAATTAAAATATAATAATAATATAATGACTTGAAAACAAAGTGAGTGAGAAAAGTGAATTGTAGGGTTGAAGTACAAAAAAATGTTTCGAAAGAATGGTATTATAGATCATTCGGTATCTTGGAAGGTCTATTTTGTTTTAACCTTTTGTTTGTTTTTGTCACGAAAATGTTACGCATCAAACAAATCCCTATTTTATTTATGTTACGCTTATAACTTTACTGAAAAAATAGGATTGTATATAACAACAAAAGAATTACATGACTTTTAATAAAATAAGGGCTTAATTTGTGTATAAAAAACTACTAGATGCTTTTCGGAAAGAAAAGTTAGGGATGAGTTTAAAGGGTCGATTGTTTTGATAGGATTGTAGGATAGACCCTACAGTACTTTCAAAAATATCACCCAGTTTTCGGTTAAATCTTTTTTGTTACGAGAATATCACGTGTCATGGAAATTCTGGGATACCCATATATCAATAGTGTGTGATCCTGATGATCTGTAGTAAGATAAGGTGTTTTGTCAGAAAGAGCAAAGATCTCGTTTATATGAAACTAATGTACCTTGACTATGTTTAACCGAAATGAAAAAAAGAAATCCAATTTAAATTACTGTCCGACTGTGAGAAGCAAAGCATGTCACAGTAATTGCATGTAACGTTTTCCATTTTAACTAAAATTTAAATATATTTTGATGAAAGCCTCTCATGTAATTATACCTAGAGTCGAATTAAATTTTATTTATATGTGAATTATTTGGCGCGGCGATAGGCGAGGCTTGGACCGGTTCGCTAATGTGGTATTAATTAAATTTCAACATCAAATTCTCTCAGAGGGAGTAATCAATATTACCACACTCCCATTATTGTTGTTCCAGAGCTGCAACTATTCTACGTCATTGGCAGTGCACACTGTACGAACTGTACGTCCAGCTAGTGCCATTTTCACTTCTGGCCATTAATTGAAAATGTGTCATGATATTAATAGCAATTTTGTAAATTTAACTAAAGCAAGAGCCAGGCGATTGTAAATTAGGTTGAAGGACTAATTCAGTTTTATATCTTTGCTAGTACATTACTAGTTCACATTTAATCTGGGAAGCTATACCACTTCTGACCATTTTTTCTTTGATTTTATATTCAACCTTGCAACTAACTCACTAGGTTTGGCATATTGACAATTGGTTGATGGGTTTAGTAATTCTGTAAAGCAGTGAAGACACAATTGAGATTGCTATATCTTTGATAGTACATTACTTGTTCACATTTAATCTGGGAAACTATACCACTTCTGACCATTTCTTCTTTTATTTTATATTCAACCTTGCAACTAACTCACTAGGTTTGGCATATTGACAATTGGTTGATGGGTTTAGTAATTCTATAAAGCAGTGAAGACACAATTGAGATTGCTACCACAAACAATAAAATAATGTCATTAAGAGTCATAATGCCATTGAGAATTGTCGAAGAAATATAATTTTGCACCACTGTAACAATTTCAAAACCAAGTTAGCGATCAAAATCGTAACTGAGTAATTAACGATGTTTGGTGGCGCAAGACATACAGTTAGTTGGCGACTTTTGGCTGTTTTTAACATCTATTTCGTTAGTTTTCTCCTCAAGAAAATGCTAGCCGCATGAAGCGGCAATACTGCCAGTTGTTTTACAATTGACACTTTAACCATAATGACTCATCAAGTGGAGACGGCAGGCAAGTAATTGGTTGATCTTCACTATGGTTATTTGGCATCATTTGCCTTTTTCTCATTACTGCGCATGCTCAAAATATCGATATCTACGAAGTATGTTATTTCTGGTGACCCAGAACTGCTCCTATGGCTCAAAATAAACATTATTTGAAAAGCTGGAATTGAGTCGCAATTTTAGCAAATGACCTTTAGAGGTTTTAAAATAAATTGATCTCGCTAGGAAATCGTTTTAATTTCAATCAGATAGACAGAAAGTTAATACTGAAATATTTTTTATTGAAGTAAAAAAACAAATACGTAGGAATGTTTAATGTAATGTAATCTCCTCCAGAAATCCAAGGCCTTTTAGGAGGCCTGGCATTCCGAGAGAATCACAATAACCCTTAGTTTTTATAATAAATATGACCTCAACTACAGCCTAATCATAGCAAAATTTAAGGTTGATATAGTTTTGCATTCCCGTAGGCCAGAAGGTACCCTCACCCACAAAATTTATCATACTGGACGTTTCGTTTTAACAGTTTTCACATTCGCAACAGCGAAATCACTATTTCTGGGGATTTTCATTAAT
Organism: Callosobruchus maculatus; assembly: GCA_951848785.1. Lineage (NCBI taxonomy): Eukaryota > Metazoa > Arthropoda > Insecta > Coleoptera > Chrysomelidae > Callosobruchus > Callosobruchus maculatus. Next base: position 19,776,371 of record CATOUR010000014.1, on the reverse strand, counting down.
GCATGCCAAACGTTGGCGATTCGTGGTAATTTTCAGGCCAAAAGCTAGCTCAAAGCTTACTTTAACGAAGCAACATTTGATACTCGCTTTGAGTAGGACATCAATGGGTTCCAACGAAACTACTTTCTTACTGCGCCTGGCTGTAAATGTAGTGGGATTGTAGGATGTATAAGCGGTTGGGTGTCTCTTTTTAACTGACGGCTTTGTCTCTAAGTACCTTCTGTGTTACTGGAATTGGAAAGTTCGTATTTCAGATGCTACTTTGCCAATCGTGTATATCAAAATCAACAGCCAAAGCATTTTATTGTAGCACAAACATTTCCAGCTTTTAATTTTCCTGTTTATTTTGCATACTTATCAATACACAAAATACTACGACTAAATAGCAAACGATACAATGCCAAAATTGATGAGAATCCATTCAAAAGTCTGTAGCAAAATGCAAAAATCTCGAATGACAGCTCTTTCATTAGTGACGCTCCTACTGTCACTACGCCTCGTTAAACATGAAACCTAGATAGTCATGACCCTTCCGTGACACCCCTGTTAAAATCAGAATAAATCTAACCCACAATGGCGATGCGCAAATGGATCGGCGCAAAGCATCCACAGACCTTGAGAATGACAGCTATTGTTTGTTGAGCCGTGCTTTTGTGGATCTCCACCATAACTTTGTTTATACAGAATTAGTGATAACGGAGTGTATTCTATACAGAGCGTGTTGTATCGCGTGATACGCACAGCAGAAGTAGCGTTATTTCTTCCTCTTATAGTGCGTGCCAGATGAGATTCTCCTTCGTATGCAGACCCTAACCGTATCTCATCCCATTTCTTATTTATTCCACCTCCTTTTACATGCCCCATTCCTCGACTTGTATATATTTTTGATTTTATCGGCTCGTATATAAATTACGCCTAAAATGGAATAGATACGGTTATTTTCAGACGGAAGTGGCAAGAAATGACAGGCGTTGGAGTGTATATCTATATCTCTCTCAAAAAATGGGAGTGTTCTGGAAACATCTCTATGTCATCGATCAAGAGGTTCGATTTTATTGGTATAGAGCTATTCAATCTGCAGTAGATTAGAATGGTGCTAGATTGATTGTATGATACATTATATTCGATTTGACTAAATGATCTAAAAAAGGGTAGTCGAGGGTTTCTAGAGGGTTTAACGTAATTTGACGAATTCCTGTCAGGGCATGGTAGTAGAGCGAAAAGGCAACAAAATTGTCTTGATATATGTATGGACAAAAATCAATAGTTTTGGAGATTTATCAATTTCAAGGGCATTCTAATAATTACTCAAAATCTGGAATTTTTGTCAATCAGTAACATCTTCACTTATTTTAGTTCAATATGCTTATAATAATTTAGTACCATGATAAATATAGGTGTAAAGGTACAATACTCTAGAAAAGGCAGATATTGCGAAAAAGAAAATAATTCTTATTTTTGTTTCAACAGAATCGTATCTAGCTCAAAATATTGCCAAGGCAATGCGCATACAAACCAGTGGAAAAACCCATAATCTCAGCTTCTCAAAAAGGTATAAATGTCAAATTGAACACCTGCATTCAGGGGCAAAGCTAGGATTTAAATTCGCGGGACTAGGTCTAGTAGTTGGGTCATCGATCAGCTATTATTCTTAAGGTTATACATACTTTTCTATAATACATCGTAAAGATGGCGAAAATAAGGCGACGGACTTAAGCACCCCATGCCCCTTTGGTTATCCAGAGTGCTTGATAAACATGCAACAAAAATTTAAAGAGTGAATCTATGAACCATTTTCAGAAAATTTCGTTCATTTATGGTTTTTGCAAAAATCGCTCCATTTTAAAGATACAGAATGAAAACAGTTGCGACTGCTACATTTCATTATCTAGAATTGCATGGTAGGTTCCTCAATATACAATAAATGTTTAAGTTCCTTAAGGGTCTAGGGTATAACGCGCGAAAGTGACAGTCCAAGAAAATACGTATTCCCGTGCTAGCGAGAAGGCGTGGCCGCCTGTTAACTTTCTCCAGTGTGTGTATGTCTAAGATGAGTGGAGGTAAGTCCAGAAATCCAAAGGTTAGGTCAAAAGGTCCAAGGGTAGGGTCCAAGGGTCACCATATAAATGAATTTTGCATTTCCAAGCTCCTGACGTTACCTTCAAACTCACAGTAATTATTCAACAAGCCAATGGAAGAAGAAAGCTTGTGATTCGTCACTGTTTTTGCCTTTTTTGATATCGTGTTTGGATGTTAAATTACAGACATTTGAAGAATGTTTGATTTTGCATTGCTTGTTTTTTGCACACTGAAAAACTTTTTTCGAAAAAAAAGTTTTTATATGTCATTCACCAAGGTCATCATCATCTGAAATGCTGTGTATGGAGTTTGAAGAACAGGCGAGTTCTGTTCGTAATGAGAGTGTGTACCCAAGCTCCTTAAGTTCCTTGAAGAGGTTACTTTGATGCCTTGATCAACTCTGTCATCAAAAATTATTACGAATCCTCAACTTGTCAGGTGTGGATTTTTTTTTGGGCCTTTTCCCTGACAACACCATAAAAAATGAAAAATAGAAAATCTCTATTTGACTTTCTATCAAGACAAAACCTTGTGCCGTGGATAATTTGAGAACTCTAATTACAAATCCGGCCCTTGTTTTGAGTTTAAGCCTTATTTGGCGAACGTGAAAAATTCCAGGTCCGCCTTGAAAATTTGAAAATCTCTATTTGGCTTTCTATCAAGATGAACCTTTGTGTCGTGGATAATTTGAGGACGCTAATTACAAATTCGGCCACTTTTTTGGTGTTCAGCCTCATTTGGCGAAAGTGAACATTTTTAGTCCACTCTGTTTTTCGGGCCCTCCTTAAAAAATCGAAAAGCTCTATTTGGCTTTCTATCAAAACGAAACCTTTTGTCATGGATAACTTGGGGACGCTGATTATAAATCCCGCCACTGTTTCTGAATTTCAGCCTCATTTGGCGAAAGTGAAAATTTTCGAGTACTCCGTTTCACCCCCTCCTTAAAAAATCGAAAATCTCTATTTAATTTTCTATCAAGATGGAACCTTGTGTCGTGGATAATATGAGGACGCTAATTACAAATTCGGCCATTGCATTTTTAATATCGGGATACTTTTGGGGACTGATAAGGATGCGTGAGTTAGGAGGGAGGAGTTCACAAAATCCTAAGCTTCTCTAATCGCGCTTCTCAGTTCGAAGTCATGTTTGGGTGAAAATTAAACAAACTTTATCTAGGAACATTTTCTATCCATAATTTTAAAGACAGTCCATACTGATACATCGAAATTACTCACTCAACTCATTTACTTTTTTTCTGGAAAGGATTCTTAAATACATTGCAAGCCATACGTTCGTTGCTACTGATAAGTAAAAAATGTTTAAATCAAGTTTAAAAAACGTCGCATTTGTATGGACGTATAGCTTTTTCTGGTTCCCCATACCCGATGCAAATTTAGGGGTAGAGAGAAGGAACTCCCGCCAGAATGAATTTAAAGGACGAAGTGGGCGGATTGGCGAAAGTGGTAAAGCCTCCATCAATAACTGTGATCTATGCATCGCCTTATTTTCAAAGCTCAGGATGGGTAATTTATGTTAGGGTGGTTTATTGAAAATCTGTCCGCAGCGCCTTGCTCGTGTTTTATGAGGTGATTCCCTCCTGATTTTGTCTACAATCGACAAAATTATTCTGCGTAAACAAATATTGATTAGAGCAGTATTTGCTGCTGAAGTTTGAAAAGTTATATCATGGCAGTTTCATCGCCAGGTTACATATTGTTAAGCCTTGTACACACTAGTAGACCATATTGCGCGATTTGTCTATAGACCGCCTATAGACAGTCTAGAGACAGGTCTATGGACCGTCTAGAGACACCATTTCTTGTCTCGTCTAGCATCTACACTACAATGTTCAGATTTGGATCACTCAAAGAGTTTCTCATCAATTTTCTCTTCCGCTACTGTCACATTGTGCTCGCAGCCAGATACTCCAGGACAAATTTTCTTTTTACCCGGTTTTTATAGTCTGGACTTATAGCATCCCATAAACAGTGAGACGCCTGGAAATCTTCAATCGGTTTTAAAACCGCCACATCTTCACAAAGCACTGTATAAAAACCAAAAATAAAGAGTCACACCAAGAGCCACACACAAAAACAGTCGAACCACGCCACTCGGTAGCTGTGTCAGTGGGTAGCTGGAAACAGACTGGGACGTCTCCAGACGTTTCGTCTCTAGACTTCAATTGACGTCCACACTATCAAAATGTTACTCAACATGTCTAACGTTGCATGAAGTCTCCCAGTCCTGTTGGGAGACCACAGACCTGCGATTTTTTGTTTCGCAACAGGCCCGTATATAGGGGATTAGTATATAGACATGTCTACGTATACGACCTTAGACACGTCTTTGAGACCAAAATCGCGCAACATGTCTACTACTGTGTACAACGCTTCAAGGTTACAATTACACCTTTTTGATACGGCAATATTGAGCTATAGTTTTGTTGTACATTCTCCAGTAGAGCACCTTCTTGTGAAAACTTCTCCTCAGAGCTATGGTACTTTCTTGTTATAACCAAGGTTAGCAACCATAACGTAGAGATAATATTAGCTTTAACGTAAGTAGGTACTTTCAGTGTTTCTTCTCTGTATTATTTCAGAGATTATTTAGAATTAGGAGTGCTTCGTGATATCACTTTGTGATTTTAGGGTTATACTCCTAACTTATCATAGTTTATGCTATATTCATCTTTTTTAGCAGCAGTTGTAGTTTTCTGCAAGTTTTGATATAAACATATCAACCCAGTAGGTTCTGTAACTTAAGGCTTCCATTGGAACTGCATAGTATCAACTGGAAAAAAAACGCTAGAAGCTCATGAGTTGAACAGTACCCCACCACATCTTTCGTCCTGATGGTTGAAGGGTACTAGCCACTTCAAAAACGTCCGTCCTTTGTGTTGAACCTTGTCTAATAGCACTAAGATCAAACTATTTTTCTAGGTGTTTCACCTAACTTAATATGAAGATAAAAAGTAGACTTTTGAGAAACTTTTACCAAGGTTTTAGCCTCAGATTTTGATTCGGAATTTCATTGTAGTCTTCCTTATCTGGCAACCTTAATATTTACGGCACAGCTCTAGCTAAACTGAAAAGTGGTGCCGTGAATTCCCAAAGAACTATTTTTAAGGATACTGAGTTAGTCATTCACGGGGTTCCTCAGGGATCCGTTTTGGAACCATTTTTATGTTTATTACATATCAACGAAATTCCAGATAGCTTTTCTTGTGTGTGTTTTTATACCCTGACGGTACCACTATTATAAGTATGAGAACATCTTGATATTCGAAACGCTGAAAGCGCGTTATAAATCATAACTTGCTGAGTGGTTTGCAGCTAACAAGCTATTACTTATTGTTAAAAAATCCATGGAATCAGCCAAGTCTGTAAAATTTTTGGGAAATACATAATAATGATAGAACCCTAACCTAGGAAGTACATAGTGATTGTGTTGTAAATGCATTGTCAGGAGTTGTTTACCTCATTCGTAATCTAAAAGACAAAGTAGGTATCTGATAATGTATTAGTTACAAGTTATCATGCGTACTTCTATTCCATGCAATTTAGGTCTGGTGGGGCATTCGGTACACGGCTGGGCTGAAACATAGAGACTGATGAAAAATAGAGTTCGGCAAATTAAAAATATTAACTTTACCGTCCGCATACAATTTAACCTGTTTATTTCGCATTGAGAAAGACTTTCATGGGATGAAAGGTGCTTGCTTACTCCGCAGGATGGAGATGACTCCAATCATTTGGTTCGCAGAAAGATCGAACAAATGAAGGGTACCGGCTGGATTCGAAATAGCGTCTCCAGCATTCTAGGCCAGCGCGTGTTACCACAGCCACTGCGTATGGGCTGTGGTGCGGGGCAAAGTAGCACAGTTGGTAACGCGCTGGCCTAGAATGCCGGAGATGCTGGTTCGAATCCAGCCGGTACCCTTTATTTTTTCGATTTTTCTGTGAACCAAATCATAAGAAAAACTTTGTCTGGCACATAGACATATTCATATGAAAATAAAAATAATATCTGCCCTGGTCACCACCGTCTTGTAAGAACCAGGGTGGTACACACATTTTTATGGTGTAAAATTTTTGAATTTATTACCTATTGCTGTCCAGTCACTGTATTTTAGGACTTCCTACAGAATCCTTAGAGCTTATTTCATAGAGAATGCATTCTTTACCATTGACAAATATTTTACTAACAATTTCTGTTATATTGGTTGAGTTTTCTGTTTTTGTTATACTAGAATATACTAGAATTATGTCTGTTCTTGTGACTCGTATTTGTCTTACTGTGATATCTGTTTGCTAATTTTTTTGTGTGTGAATTGTTATACACCATATTATAACAATTTTTGTTAGGCTTACTACTGGACTAGTATTATTTTTCTATATTTACATGAATTTTATTGATGACAGTTTGTAATTTTTATATTTTTACTATGATCCATGTAACCACTTCTGTGTATTAACACCTAATAAATTACTACTGCTACTACTACTACTACTGCAGCAAGTGCTAGCACCATGACTATGGTTCAAACACTTGACCTAACTAAGGTTTCCTCTAAAACCATCGAATAATATTTGGACGAGAAGGTTGCTATTGTACTATTTCAGTCGTCTGCAGTTTCTCTAACCTCCTTTTGCTCCCTATCCAAGCATGATGACCTGAAATATGATTCACCTCTAAACTACAACCAAAACTTTCGGGCTGCATATGAATATGGAAAAGGTAAGCCCTCTCTCAAAACTGAAGTTCGTTTCCCGTTCCTGCGAAACGAAAAGAGACTACAGGCAGGCATGGCAGGCAGCAGGATTCCTTTTTATCCACTCGATGTGTTTTCCTGCGTCAGTCTGCGATAAGGGTCATCCAGGCATCCGGAATCCTCCGTAACGGCCTGCCGAGTGGGCTTCAAAGGGGATGCGGGGGCGCGGGACGGGCAGAGACACTGAAGGGGGATGGACGTAATGTGACGCTGCTCCTCTAGTTTCTCTGCTGTATGCAGTGGTGGTACGGCAAAAGCAGTATAGATGCTCATTTTGCGATAATGGGCCGGGAGATCTTTTATATCCCTAAACAAATGCGAAGGCGAGTCCTACACACGTAAAAATAATTTCTTAGATGGAGCACAGATGCTTTAATTCAAGTATACCATAACTTCCTATACGCGCAAAGTTATGCTAATCTTAAAGTGAGAATACGATATCTTTGACCGTATAAGGGTTAGATTGAGAAAATATCTTCAATGAAAAACTGGGAAATTCTTGATAGTAAGAATACCAAAATCTTAAATCAAGCATATGGTAATCTTGACCAAAGTATTTCATAATATTGACTGAAGCCATTCATAATCTTAACTGGGAGCATTTCATAAACTTGACGCAAGTAGCTCAACTTTATTCTAAAATTGTGATGTTCTTGGATGAGGAATCTAATAGTATTAATTTGAGCATTCAAACTCTTCTATGAGCATGTAGAAATTTTTCTGGAGAAATAGTTCTGCAAAATTTCTTAAATCACATTAATATACTTAGTACTTATCTGGGAACACCTGAGTCAGGTCTTCGCATCCCATTTTTTTTAATAGCTGATTCATGGTTGGATAGATCCAGTGATAAGGACGCTTATGGGAACTGGGACGCAACTCAAATGGCGGTAGTTCAGCACTACCGGCAGATTCGATGACTGATGGTTGACGGTGGTATCACGGGTATCACGTGGCAAAGGCAATTTATTTAACAGTTTGACTAGATACTATTATGTGCTATTATGCAGGATCCAGGATGCAGGTATCACGCTACGGTGCTAAAGACGGCGGCGAATGCGACAATCCGAAAACGGCGATAACGGCGGCGCGGAGGCGGACGGGCAACAGGCTGTTGAGTAGATAGGGTGGAGAGGTTAGAGTTGACCCGTGACACGCTGCGCGCCTGCGCACTCCGACGTTAGTAGACGTCAAATAAATGATGTACTTGATACAAATATAGGGTGTTCTTGTAACACAGCGTTCATTTTCAAACCAAGATTATCATATTGTAAATGAAGGTTCGCATTTTCAAGCTGTCTATATTCTTGATAGAGGTAAACTGGACACCGCCGGAAAAAATGATAATCTTGATATAAAATTATGAAATATTTGTTATTAAATTATTATAGCTTTGGTTGCAAAGAAAATTATATCTTCTTTCTGAGCATATTTCTTTAAAATAAGTATATAAATCAAAAATATATTATTCTTGATACAAATTTTCTATAATTTTCCATCAAATATTCTTTCTTAGAGTGAGAACCGATATTCTTGTTGTAAGTATGTATTTAGAAGAATATCACAATTCTTGACTTGAGAATCTCTTTTTATGTGTGTAGTAGCAGTAGCAGTTTTTGCATCATAGCTGATTTAAGAAAATCGGCTTGGTAGCAAGAATAGAAGCACTCACACATATGGCAGTGTGATAACGGTTTTCCACTAAACTGACAGTTAAGTTTATGTTTTGTTTGTTCTTTCTGGAACCTAAAAAACAAAAACAAAACCGAAACAAACTTAAAACTTTTGTTTCCACCAAGCGGACTAAATTATGGTCGAGTTTCCGTTTTGTTTCCCGTCCAATAATTATTATCTAGCAATGCTTCGAAAAGATGAAGATTGTTATTTATGAGGAGGCCAAAATATGAAGTTTCATGGAATGAATCAAATCTCAGTTATGCGACACAGCTGATTCAGAAAATCGCGTATGTGATGGATTTATCTGTAATGAAAATGTGCTCTGCCTGAATTAACACCTTAATTCATTATTAATATTAAACTATACTTACGTAAACTATTTGGTCAAATCTAGGCAGCAAAACGAAATATAGTCGAACATTCTCAAGAAACACAACAGACAGACTCGAGTTCCAAAACATGTCGAAACCTTTTGATGTTACCGCTTCCAGGCGGGCCTGAAAAACAAAACATGAACTGGAATGAAAGGTGCTTGCTTACTCCGCAAGATGGAGATGATTGCAAACATTTGATTCACTAAAACTCGAACTGTCGCAAAACACACCAGTCCTCAAAAAGTTTGCGAATTGCAGTTTTGTTTTTCTCGACAAGAGTTTGTGTTATGTTATTGTTTTGTCCGTTTAATGGAAAACCGGCATGAGAGAGTGTCCGCCCGATGTTGAAGCAGCTTGAGTCATCTGATGTCATATCCAATGGACGCAAACGAGTCCTTCCGACATGCCACCACGACCCGACCGATTAAAACCCTTTCTCTCTTTTCTTACCTTCAAACCCTCCTAACACTCACGGAACCTTGATCGAACGACATAACAACATGAGTTAACTGACTCCTCGAGCAGTCCGGTCGCGCTGCAGACCACCCCACCGGCCGCGCAACACTAGCTTGCGTAGGAAAATTCTCCATATGAATGCATACAGAGTGGTGTGGCGCGACCACGGTCGCCGCTTCCGGGTCGCTACCGCCGGGTTGCGGCTTCCGAAATCGGAAAGCTACCTTAGAGCCGCTTCACACTACCTCTCTGATCTAAGCCTTTTACATTGCATCCGGTTTGTATCCGCACACAAAAGAATCTGTCGTTCTGTCAAAGACTTACGCTTGGATTCAGTGGGACGTTACACTCAGCATTCCTCAAATACAGCGATGTTTTATTCAAAGGGAAGTGTATAGTTGGTAACGAATTATATCGTATTGTCGATTCAACTACAAGATATCATTGGATTCCAATGAATAATTCAATCGGAGCCTATCGCTGAATCGAATCTGTGTTTGGTAATTGATTCTAAACTACTTTCCTTTCCTTGGACCAACAGATTTTATTGCGAGGACAGCTGATTGATTCGTTTGGATGTTTAATTGTGTGATTTTGTATGAAGCTATAAGAAGCATGATATAATAATTAAACATAAGCCTGCACCAGTTGTTGCGTTATTACCGGAAATATAACTGTTTGACTAATCTAAATACCTACATTCAAATGTGGGTGTTGGCTCTTCTAAGTCCCAATTCCTCAGTAGGTCCTCCAATTAATATATAACTGGACACATTTAAATCACACAATGGGCCTATACCATGATCTCAAATTGATCAATTTATTTACTGCGGTATTATTTTTGACGATACATAGGACCGTTTACTGTAAAAAGTCATCAGAAAACTTGATCCAAATGAGAATAACACTAAGAAGAAAATTGTACTGTAATTTGAAATAGCCGATCATGACGTCACCTTTAGGGAACCAATGAGAAGCGTCCTTTCTGTAGGGAACCAATGAGAAGCGTCCTTTCGTGGTCCGATGACTACGAGCGGATGCCATTGTTTTGTACCAGTGAGCTCTTATTGGTTCCCTACACGTGACGTCACGACCTGGCCGGAAAGTGTATGGATTCAAAAAATTCAATATTTAGAGCAATTTTTTTCGGTTATGAATATGATAGAAAAATTTTGTAAAATTATTTATGGCATCTACGTGGTGTCAGGGTTCGTTTAAGCCAATAAACCAAAAATATGGTATGGATCCATTGCTGATGCAATACGCAAAACCACGAGATGACACAACACGGCTAACGCCGAAACAACATAACGGAGCAACCTCGTCCATGTTGGCAGGTTCGCGGCGATAGTAACACTGAGATGATCCCCTTTTCCTAATCCTTACGGGACATCAGTCCCGCCGAATACTGATTACAGTTCAGCGAACGACAAGGGCCATTGAAGTAAAATTAATTTTTATCAGATGAATTATCACGAACTGCTGTTGCAGTAATAACTTTTGTACATTGAATAGATTGTATGCTTTGCTTAAATGAAACATAGAGTAAATTTCGAAAACAAAAGGATGTTTGGATTGCATTATAATATGTCAATACTGGTATTAGAAGGATTATACATATCGTTAGAACGAATATAAAATTATTTTGAATTTGTTGGCGTACCTGTCATTACTTCGGGCAAAGATTGATTTTATTTATTGTTCAGTAGCGTGCAGTTTAGAATCATGGATCGCGAACGTGTTATCGCGATATGGATATTATATCGGAGGCTGCGAAGGAAAAGATGACAAGCGCTGATTTACTGGGTGCATCTTGTCAATGCAAAAAGAGAAGAACTTGCCGTATTTTATACAATTTTCGAACATTTGCGTGGAGATAAAAATAAATTCTTCAACTACTTTAGGATGTGGATAGCCTCATTTGATGATTTGCACAACCGACTAAAAGATACACTACAGCGTAAAAATACCACATAAGGCGTTGCACCGAACCTATTCAAATGTTGGCTATTTCCAACTATTCTATTCTATCTCGTGTCTGTTTTTTTTTTAACACAAATATGAGACGCACCAGAGCCACTGGTTCAGCAACAACCGAAGACCGGCAAGATGGCTAATGTAAACACGTGTATATGACTCTTGGGGTACAAACATAGTGGAGCGACGAAGCTAGAGGCTAGTGGCGAGGCTAGCGACGAGATCAAAAACGCGATGAAACACATATTCTATAGTAGAGCGATACGTTTTGCCATTTTACCTAGACAAAAGTTGCGACTATCTATACCCGTGCCTGCACCGCTGTTTGTCAAAACTAAACTGTCAACGTGACAGTTAATGCCAAATTTTATCTCGGCGCAAGTCGCGTCACTTGTCTCGTCGCTTAACGCTGCGGTAACATCTCTACTATGTTTGACTCAATTCCAATGCACGGTTAAATTCATGTCGCGTCGCTCACCTCGTCGCTGTGCCTCCTAGCCTCGTCGCTCCACTTTGTTTGTACCAACGACGTCATACTGATAGACTACGCTTTGTATACCGAATGTTTGTAAGCGTTTCTGGCGGTGCGACGGAAGGGGGGAACATCAGCTGTATTGACATAGACACACCCGACGTTGCCAGTTGTGCATTAGGGCATGCTTGGTGCATGCAGCAATGTTTGTAAAATATTTATTCTTGACAGAATTGCAAAATTAAACGTGTTTACAAAAGAGTATCTTCAGAGTACTTTTTCTATTACAGATAAGCAAGCCACAATCATATTTTTACTTTTTTACAACATACGTTCCATACATTTTTCTGAAAATTCATTCCAAATGATTGTCAACTTGGCATGCTGCGATGTATCTTGTAAACAATGACGTCGTTGCTTGTAAATATTCCGTTGACATTCCCAATGTTTGGAATGCCGACAAACAATTTGCGTTGGATGCGTAGTCTATCAGTATGACGTCATTGGTTTGTACCCTTATTCTCAGTGCCTTGCCGTTGCCGTGTAACCGGCAAGGGTGCGTGTAAAAACTCCAATATAACTTAACAAACCTTGCAACCGGTTAGCCGGCACCGACTAGACGGTTCCGGCAAGTGTGAAGCGGCTAAAGCTGATCCGAGCTGGTTGGTCTTGTGGTTTAATTATAATTTATACGTTCTTCGTTTCCTTTGGTGGTTAGGATTTTACGCATCATACACTGGACGTTCTTTCAATAAACTTCGTGAGGTATCGTCAGTCTCACCATGTTATCTACCTTCAGATCTTCAGGTAGGCTTGTACAAGCTTCTTGTCTGTATGTGAGCCACCTCTCACACTCGAAGGGCAGAATATGTTTCGCTATGTGCTATATCCTTTTCCGATAGACATGAAACGGGCTGTATGCCAGGAAATATCAGGTAGTCCTGTGTTCGCAGTCCACTCACTCTCTTATTGGTGGCCGTTGTCTGCAGTCTTTCCGCCTCGTCTCTGTGTCCCCTATATGAGATATGAACGTCCCTTCACTCTTCAGCCAGCAGATGCAATGGTGACGTCCCTGTCACTACTTGCAAAGCAAGTTGTAGGCCCTTTTGCCAACCTCATGGAACCAACAGTGAAAGCACTAAAAACCTCACTTCCTAGAAAGTTCCTCTTTGTCGGACTTACCAGATCTTTTGAGGAAAGTCAGTATGATCGACCATCTGACAAAGTGTAGTGACTTCTTCTCGAACACCATCGTGCCGAATATCTGAACCCTGAGATTGCGATACACAGCAAACCTGCCCAGGAAGTGGAATGCTGTTTCGTCCTCTTCTTAGGATCTGGAACAAATGGAGTCCCACCATTCTCATGAGTGATAAATGTTTGTTCAGCAGATAATGGCCTATGAGGACCCCCACCTAAAGCTTGGGCGTTTCTCTGCCTTCATTCAAAATTCGTAGTCCTTGTCAAAGCCAGCTATAAATCTCTTAGGTGAGGCCTAAATATCCTGCATGACGTTGAAGTTGCAGCCCCAAACTGGAAACAATAAAATTTTATTAATTTATTCACACTCAATATACACAGTGCAGTTTACCTGTATGTTTAATAAACTATTGCAATTCGATAATTACTACTCTAGCAGTACCTCTTCAGGAGACGTATTTCGTATCATAATATGAAAAGTTATCTAGCTGTTTACCTTTCTTATTATTATTATTCAATGCACAACGGCTATAATCTCAAAATGCAAATATTTGGGTACTTTGCATATTATCATGTCAAATAAAATACATATTTGATTAATCGAATTTACAGAACAAAATGCTGTGATCTGCCACTGGCTAAGCTCCTGCTACTACCAACTTAACCTACTTCGCGACAGATCGGGATTTTTTTATTGCTTTCGTAGAGAATGCCTGCGGGCATTTAGTGTCACATAAAGTTGATTTGCAATACAAATAGAAGAAATGATATTTTTAATGTCATCTCGTATAAATAAAACTAAAGGACGGCCTTGGCTTGAGTTTAACAGCCAAAGACCTAGGAGCAAAATATAATATTATTTTATCTACTCCCATTATATTAATCAGTCATTACTGAACGACTTCTGAATAGGTTATACTACCTATACACAAACAACGTGAATTAGTTTTCATAACTCACGGTTTAGTCTGTAGTGAGCAACAGCTCACTGTCAAAACCGATACCAAATTTTAAAATAGCCAAAGTGATCAAGATGTCTACTGGTGGAATTTAGAACCCAATGTTGTATGTGTGACCGTGGTAACCAACTCAGAGATGATGAAATCAAAACACAGAAATGTTATGGTATTGTTTTTTTTATTATTTGTCTCTTACCATTTGTTTTGGTATTTATTAATCATGAGTGCTGAGTGTTTGTGGTATGGTTTTATTACTTGATTCTTGTATTTATCAAACCATGAGTGCCTTGTATTTCATATATTTTACTGATGAAGTATTTATATTGATATGTTGAAATATACGATTCAAAAATGTCTTAATAATAGTGGTAAACTGGCTCTTGTTATTGATGTTGTATAATAAAGAAATGGTTATAAACATTCAACGTCTAAATGATAAATAATAATAATACATGGTGGGCTAGGTCTCTGTTGAACGGCAGGGAGAGAAGTGTGGACAGAATGTGGGAAAATGTAAAATATCAGCATATATAAATAAATCAATATAAATAAATCAATATAACCACCACATAAAGGAGTAAATAAAAGATGTAAATGGGATCGAGTATATAAAATATAAGCATAACATCGCAAGCATAGCAGCATAGCAAGCATAACAGCATAGCAAGCATGGTATCTAAGCACATAAATAGATCAATAAATAAATATAAACAACAAACAACATATAAAAGGGCTTATTAGAGGAAACGTATGGTTCGTGAACGCGTGATCGTAACCCACTTCCACCTACGGTAAGTGATAAGCCGCCTCCGGGGACAGTCACCTTAGTTTCCACAACCATAAAATAAATATCGTATATGCATAAAGAGGATCAGTAAAGTTGAAATAGGTACACCTAAATAAGACAGAGTTGTCTCTGTTCACCGTCAGCCTGCAATCCCTCAGGACCTTATACCTAGAGTAGACGTAAATCAGAGACCCAACACCATATAAAGTCGTCTTAAAAACCCGGAGGTATAGTATACGTTGTCAAACACTTTAAATATCGTAGCCAGTCCATATTAGTTAATAATACAAACTCAAAAGACAACATACCTGCAGATATTCGTGAAAAAGACTCCAAGAACCCCTTTGTTGAAATTTTGGTCTCCCGCTTGTTACGTTTCTTAAAAAACAATCCCCGCCCGTAATAATAAACAAGACCATGGCAGCGATTATCACAATCCACTACTTTATTCAAGTGACAAAGCGCTAAGGTATTACAGAACCGTAGCTTTGAGACACAGAATGAAAATTAATATGGAACTATTTACTCTATGAAAAGTCACTCATGATCTGACAAATACCAAAATATCTGAACAATATAGGATGTAGTCATAATCAAATACATTACTTATCTGAACTTCATCGACTAATCACAACTCATACTCGGATCTTACGTGTTTTTATAAATCATCCGTCGATGACATCAATGCCAAACTTTGGTCACGTGACCGCTAAAGGTGCGTTCTAACGTCTGGCAGCCAGGAGCGCGTTCCGGATCACCACAAGTCGTTGGTTATGAACACCACCTGGATACCAGTGCTGATCTCTTGGAAATGCATAGGATTAAATTTATAGACGCTGTAATAACTGCAAGTGTCGCTATTGAGCGTCTAACGTCTAAAGGTGACAATATTTATTTTAGTGACAAAAGTGAGGTTGAGTTGTCAATATTTTGTAATTATTATGTATTTGTATAGTATGCAACTCGCGGTAATGGTAATAATTCACTTGCTGATTAACAGCACTTACTTACGGTTCGTGCAGCAAACTTCAGTTACGTACGTTTATTACCGCTCATTGAACAATATACTATTATTATTCTTACGGAGCCCATTACACTTAACTCAACAATCTTTCGTCGTGTATGAACATGTATTGTACAAAAATGGATCCCTTAAATACAAATTGTGATTGATCAACTCGAAGGTAATCAATTAAATTGATTCCATGTAGTCATTTTAATACCATGCCATAAGGTCTTTGAAGTAGCAGTTCCACATCACTTCTGCCAACAGCTTGTAAACACCCTTTCCCTTTTCAACGACACAGAACTTTACGTAATTGTTATTAGATGCTAACAAAGTCTATTACTGTTTCTTCCTATTTTGCTGAAAGACCCTGTATGTAAGGTCTTCGGCCTGTCCTACATTTGCTGCCCTTCCTCAAAGATTCAGTTTAACAGTACGCCTTGAAAGATTCACTCACGTTCGCTGTTGTGTGCGAGAGAAAGAGCGCTGTGGGTGTTCAGCGCAATTGCAAATTCAATTTAAACGGTAATACATCATCTGGAAAGAAGTGAGCATCACCCGGCTGGCACACTATAGGCACCATCACACCCTACGAGGGGTGGTTTTAATATTGCTAGACTAAATAGAAGAGTCACAACATTAATTCTGTCACCCTATCAATTAAACAGTACGACATGTTTGCATTTATGGCTAGAGTAAAC
The DNA here is from genome assembly GCA_951848785.1 of Callosobruchus maculatus. Classification (NCBI taxonomy): domain Eukaryota; kingdom Metazoa; phylum Arthropoda; class Insecta; order Coleoptera; family Chrysomelidae; genus Callosobruchus; species Callosobruchus maculatus. The sequence goes on along the minus strand of CATOUR010000014.1, from coordinate 19,759,912 downwards.
AAGTACCAAAGACATAATAATCATAGTAATAGCGATATTACAACACAACAGTCTCCTATTATATGTATATAAAAGGGAAGAACGGCTTATAACTAAAAATGCGGATTTGCTACCTTAGTTCCTTAAATCACTCAAATAACAAAAACAAAAATCGCAGTTATTACATAGATTCTCACACATTACGGACACAGGAGACTTCAATAAAATGTTTTTTTTTTTCTTTTTTTTTTGGCATTAAGACATAGTCTATGCAGCCAGTTACAAATTGAACTAATTTGATTGTTGCTTGATTGGGAGTGAGCGATCACTCCATCAACCACATACTATCTCATTATATTGGTGTACTCTTCTAAGTTCAACATGTCATCACTTTACCACCAGATACCACTAATTTCCCTAAAAGGAAGTAACGGGGACACACGCTTCACGCCATTGCGATCGTTCAAGGCGACTTTTGCATAGACAACACAGGTAGATCACGGTTAGGAGGGATAATCACAGTGGGTTGACACATAGGTATTAACTAGAGACAAGACTACAAATTTAAACCAGAAGTGTAGATGAACTGTAGTATAGCATCATATACACTTTTACGATTCAACGCCAGTAAATGTGGAATATTAAACGGGGCATCGACCTTAAGACTAATCAATGTGTTATACAAAATCTCAGTTTGATTTAAAGTTTTGGAACAACGGAAGAAGATATGATTCAAATCACCCTTCTCATTGCAATCTGTGCATAAGTCCGAGGTTGTAACTCCTATTTTGAAGAGATGCGCTGGGTAGCAAGCATGACCAAACTTCATCCTAATTAAGGTTGTTATACTTTTCCTAGAATAATTATATCCAGTATACCAATGTTGTGAGCGGATTTCAGGATGGATTAAAGCATACATAGTTGGATGTGTCGATGTGTAAGTTGTCCAGATCTTTTTCCATTTATCCTTTGCAGCTGCTTTGTGTTGGGCAATACAATCACAGAGAGGTATATAGTCACCAGTAAAATTGCCTGACGATGCACTTCTTTTGGCCAGATCATCGACAATTTCATTCTGTTTAATTCCAATATGCGACACTTTACCCATATAAATCTGATGTCGTAGCCTCTTTCTAACAACTGGTTTAGTTTTAACTTAATTTTCTTCAAATACGTGTTTATGTACATGTTATTAATATCTAATGGATCAGAAAACGCTTTCAAGACAGATAGTGCGTCTGACAAAACAATTGACCTTAAACTCGATTTTGTTTCGATATATTCAATAGACTTTAGAATTCCGAAGGCCTCTGCTGAAAATATGGAAAATTCATTGTTAAGTTTGAACATATGTGCTTCTCCATTTGACGGTATGTAAAAAGCGCAGCCAGTGCCATCACTATTCTTTGATGCGTCTGTGAAAATTAGTTCGTAATTTTGGTATTTGTCCAGTATTTCATAAAGGTTATTATTAGTCAGCTCAGGTATATTTTCGTTGAATGCTGGGATGATAATTTCTTGTTTACTGATCATGCTAAAGAAGCTTGGAATATTTTTTGGAAGCTCAAATTGCTCTAGAGTGTTCACTTGCTCAGATGTGTCTCTAAATGCAGCACATAGTGGAGGAGACTGTTTTTTTATCCAATATTTGTTCGTAAGATCATGAATATTTAGCTCGGCGAGTGTGGTTAATAATGGACTTTGCTTCACGGTACTTTTCAGAATAAATTTTGCAGCGATTAGGTTTCTTCTCATTTCTAGTGAATACTCCAAGGATTCAGCGCGCAGTGGTTCTATCGGAGTGGATTTCATTGCACCTAGACATAATCTTAAAGCATTATTCTGCAAAGTGTCTAATTTTTGTAGTACTTTTTACTTGCCGTGCCATAGAAGATACAACCATAGTCGATAATTGACCTGATATATGACCTATAGAAGGTTAAAGCTACTTCTGGATCAGCGCCCCACCAGGTGCGTCTAATCATTTTGAAAAAATTCAGGCCTTTTTGACATTTTGAAATTATTTTTTCAATGAAAGGATACCACGATAACTTCTTGTCAAGTGTTATGCCAAGGTACTCCACTGTTTCTGACACAGGAAATCGTAAGTCCATAATATCGATATTATCTGTTCTAGGCATATTGTGTCTTGAGAAAAAAACTATGGAAGACTTTTCGGGTGACAGACTGAATCCCAGGGAATTCAACTGACTTGCAACAACAGTTATGGAATTTGATAGCTTCTCTTTGCATGTGTCATAATATTTGCTATCAATATCCCAACTAACAATTCTCTGTTCTTCTAGAGTTGAAAGAACGTTTACACAGCATTTCTTTCACAGCACCGTTTGCTGCAAGAACGTTTGCAAAACGTTCTCACAACAGTTATACAGGCAAAATGGGCACAACATATAGAGCAGTTCAATCATTTAAGATGTTCTATAAAGATTGTCTGCAACTATTAAGCAACAGTTGTATAAACGTTCTTGCAGCTGCTAAAGAATCCTTACATCACTACTACGTAACAGCTCCTTAAGAGCTGTATAATGCCTGGGTACATCAATAATGTGACAACAAAATCTCATTTTTACAACATCTACACGATTGTTTTGTTGCATGAATCAACTAAAATGTAATTAAATGATTCTCTAAATATTGCATAAATGAAGAAGAAATATTTTATACATCAAATTCTTCTAGCTTCTAAGGGCATGTCATATCTTATGAATCCATCTTGTTTGTGGATATATCGGCCATTAATAATCTTTAATTGTGTATCGACAAATTCGATAGCATGCATCCAGAGGGTTTGATTTAGTTGCACACGAAATTTTACTATGCATTTTGCATAAAATAATGACAAATTTTTCACGCGCTCGGTATTTGATGGATTTTTCAACATTGTTCTATATTAAATTCCAATTTTAAACCACAATATTATGTCTTTATTACATTGGAATCATCACAATTGCTACATTTGAGCGCATTTATATAAAAATATATAGTTTGAAACTATTGAAACAAAATTAAATAACCTCCAGAGCATTATCCATTGATCGATTGATTAATTGACCAATATGGCCGCTGGTTATGATATTTATGAGTGTCCATATGAGTGTCAAAGTATCGTCCATATTGATTGTCGTCTTATAGGATAGAACTTAGACAAGGAAAGAGAGAGGACGGAACCCGCGACTGACATTTCTGATACCAAATGGCACCAAAGCGCTATTCCCAGTGGCGTAACTAATGGGATTAACGTTATGGTTGAGCTATTTGTAGAAATAATCTTTTTCAAATAAAATTTAATGAAATATTGTTATTCAGGGTTTCTATATGGCCAATTTCGCCATCCACAATTAAAATTTAAGTGACTAACATTACCGTAACCGTGATTTTCATTCGACTGCTGTTTTGTGGCCAATAATATATAAAAATTGATAATGTATATATTTTATTCAGTCATGAACATGTTATGTTCATTTGCAGTGTATGACTGATGAAAGACACGATTACCTTTCTACCCAGAAAGAAAAAAACTGCTTGTAGTTTGTAGTAAATCAATTTTTTATTATTAAAGAACACATAATACCTATAGTATATTTATATTTATTGACATTATGTTTATATATAAAATACTGTCTATTACATACTGTAAACAGAAGCAGCAATAAAACATTTTTAATATTATAGATTAGCTTACGAGATTGAGGAATTTGATGCCTTCAATCTCGAAGTTCCCATATGCAGTAAAAAAATCTACTTGCTGTTACGCTGTTACTTGCTGTTTGTAGTGTGTAATGAAGAGCAGTATTTTTAATTACTCCAACGAGGATTTTTTATACTTAACTTCTTTTTGCGACGGTGGCAATAATTAATGAAAAAGCTGGAGGGTTAAACATAAAAATTATCTCAGACATGAAATAAAGTAAGTTTTGGGCTAAAAATACAAAGGTCCTTTAATCTTATCCAAAATCAAAACATTTACAAAATTAGAAAATGACCCCTAGATTAGCTAGTAGTAAATAAAAACGAACAATTCATTCAATATAGGTGAGGTCCTATAACTTACATAGAAATTACAACTCTATTTTATCACTTAACCCCTTGCTTCCAGTAAGTTCTAATTTATTGCAGTTATGTATTTACTTATGGGGAAGTTTGGGTGAAACTCAGTATTGTGTGCTTCAACAAAAATAAATTTTTTGTAGGAACGTGGCATTTTGCTTGCTCCTACAATTGATGGCAGTCAATATTACAGTCATGGAGGTCAAAAACTACCAATATTTTACTGCCCTTTAAACACAATCATTTTTGTTAATTGGCTCCGAACTGGATTGTCCTGTTGTGATCGAGATTTTACAATAAAATGGATTCTGATATTTAAGTATTTTGTGCATACAGCTTTTATTAAAAAATATATATGATTTACATCATTTTCTAATACGTGACGTTCTAAGCAGCTGAAAATAGGGGTGCCTAGAAAACTTGATATTATTTTGCTTATCAGCAAAGGTACAAAATGTTTGGTGTGAATACAATTTTCATTAACTCTCAGAAAATGTTCCGATTTCAAACATATCTTGATAACATCATTTGATGGGTAAGTCAGACCGCCGTGGCTTTTAAATTCAATTAGGGAATTGAGAAACCGATCTCTAGTACCAATCAATGCTGTGACACATGTTTCACATTTTATTGTTTTTTGTAATTGGTGCGAAACATAACCAGCAATATATTGAACAATTTGGGATGAACGTTCACTTATCACAGGTGCATTCATGATGTAGTCATGATCCTTCCAAATAGTTTCTAGATCATCAGAAGGCTCATTTATGTCTATTAAACTATGGTTCGATAAACTATTATTAATTACATCTTCAGACCTTACATTTTTTGTAGAACTACTTAGAATAGGGATTTGATCTAATGGAATACAGTTACCCATACCGCCCTCTCTAATTTCTGCTCGAACCAGAAGCCTTTTGTAAGCAGCTAGAAACTGTCGAGCGGTTGGGTTATTATTCCAGCCACCTCTTGATCTAATTGACGAAAAGAATAATTCTAAATGATCTTGACTAATCTTATACAACGGAAGGTACAGTAATGTTTTTCTCTCAGAAACAAGTTCTTTGTACAATCCTAAAGAACTTGATAATGAAATTATTAATCCAATAAACCCAGTTTTTCTGTTAGACATGATTACTTGCTCATTATTAGATAATTTCAACTTTGAAAGATAAAAAATTGCACTATTGATAAATTCCGCAGATCGATCTATATTTTTTTGACATAATGCTTTTTTATAACCTGGTGCTACTAGGTTTCTGCTGTTTAAAATATCGAAAATGCTATTTACAATTCTAATAAATTTAACTGTTGCCTGACTACCTTTAAAATCCTCAAGATTCAGCTTTTTTTCGCAATACTCAATAGCATCGGCTACTGATGCACTAAGTAACTGAACTGCAAGCCGAACCTTCATTTTTTGTTTGAAAAAAATAATATGAGCGCGACGTAACTTATTCCCTAAATGTAAGCCCTCGCTAGTTTGCAGCTTCTCTAGAAGCGCTATGTATTTCCATTGAATAAAATTGTTATCACAATCAATTAGGATTTTCTTTTAACCAAATGCATTGCGAACAAGTTTTATCATATGACATGGATCATAAAAAATATATACATTGTGATCTGTAACTCTGAAACTTGTCTGTATATTTGAAATGTTAAATAGGAATCCAAAGTTATGACACATAGCGGTATTAGATGGAGCACCATCGAATGTGATTGACATAACTTTGGCTCCCGTATCTTCAATCAGATGGATGCATTGAGATACAATTGAATGTTTTTGACTGCCATTCAAAGAATCTGTAAGAAAGTAACTGACAGGTAATTTCCAAGTTCCATTGATGCAAACCAACATTATAACAAAAGCTTCTTTGGCTAAAGCATTAGAGTCATCGTTTAAATTTGTACCACAGTTCACATAACCATGGAATTTTTTTCCATCCCATTCTAAATGTTTCCGTATGGCTATTTCATCGATAATTAATGAACAAATTATTGGTCTGTCAGATGATTGAGCCTTATTTCTTAAGGTATTTATTGATTCCTTGGTAAAACCAGGCTCAGCATCCACATTCTGAAACCATTTAGCAATAGTTTTGCTATGCGGGAGACAAGTGTCAAAAACATCTCTCACATAGTTGTATGCCTTTGGTGAAAAAAAATTTAATGTCAGGGCAAATTTCCTAAGTTCAGGTGAATATTGAACATTTCTCCCCATTTTTCTGTTCAATATTTCTATATTAACCTTGCTCATATTTTGAACTAAAACTAAATTTTCTTGAGATAGTAAATTTTGTCGCTCTAATTCCTCAGCAATTATTTTTAAAGAGGCTACTTTTTTGTGTGCTCTTTTCAGTGACTGACCAAGGGCACGGATTTTTTTCGTTTTTTCCTTATTCTTATCTTTTTGCAGCAGCAGTTCTCTTCTAAGTTTCTTTTTCCGGGGAGAGTCGTCCTGTGCAGCCAGAGCTGAGGTTGATGGCGATGGTTCTGGATGAACATCACGTTCACGGGGTCTTTTTCTTTCTTTTGCCTAAAATAACAGAGCTGTATATTAGACAATGTTTGAAACATTATTTCCGAAAGAAAGACAGAACAAATTAATTTATGATTTAAGTAGATGTGAATGAGTGACTGAATCTTATAGGAAAAGTGACAGTAACATTTTGTTTTGATTTCGTATCGAGTAAACACACCTAAATATAGTTGTTTAATAATGTAACTGTAACACAAGAAATTATTACATTTTTGAGGTTAGCTGCCTTTTGATTTTCATAGCTATCAATTTTTAAATGGTTATTCAGCCATTTGTAATCGTATTTCTCCTTACTTTATTGCACTGTTTATTTTGGAAACGTCATCACTAATACTCAAATATAAAACCAAATTTGAGACCATAAATATAGAATATAGGCATAAGGCATAAGAATGATTTTAAATTAATATCACACCCAAATCATAACTCATTAATGATCCAATTATATACAATGGAGTGAAGATTTATAACAAACTTCCTCCTCACAGGTTTTAGTGAATATCCCAAAAGTTTTGTTTGTTATTATATAGCTTCGTCAATAAGAATCTTGTAAATTCTTAGACTATAAAGTATATCTATCTATCTATCTATCCATCTATCCATCTATCCATCTATCCATCTATCCATCTATCCATCTATCCATCTATCCATCTATCATAATCCTAGGATGTTTATTATTTTAATATTGATTAAGCGTAGACAATGTAAGCTAGGAATTATAACTTACAATTTTTGGACGTAAGTATTCCGGAAGCTCGTCAAATATGGTGGGGACTGCTCCTTTCAGAAGATATACTTTTTGATTTGTTTGATGAAGGAAATTCTGTTCAAAATGCTTAGAACAAAGCCTATCGTTGCTTGTAGGCTTCCAACCTTCGATCCTCATATTTTTGATCCATAAAACATGTCTAGGAAGATCTTTAGGAAACCTGTCGAGGAAGAAAGAAAATTAATTTTATTATTCATACAACTACAAATAAAGGCCACCCTTGAAATGCACACCTTGTACAAGGGTATTGGTATATTATATATTACAATGCAAAGTCATAATATTTCTATTCAAAATGTAAGCTATAATAGATACGCCACTGGAAAACTGATTGTATTTGAACCAAAAAATCCCTTAAAAACATAATTTTTAGACTTTACGTGCTCAAAAACATTATGATTCGCATGTTAGTGGTACATTCCAAATTATATTTCGGATACACATATATCTTTGAACTAGATATCGAGATATTTGCATGAATTTCGGATACACCAAAAAAATAAGATCATAAATTTACCTGTGAAAAGTGATTCCTGGCTCCTTCCTGCTGCTGTGGCTTTTACAACGGTAAGCTGCACACCCCACCATTACGCTCACCACAATATTTCACAATTATTGGTCTTAAAAACGTTAAATATCGCAAAAAACACCACCTTGACACTACCGTCAGTTTTCCACCAGCATTTTGACAGCTATTCATTTTCGGTATCAGCTAATCCATATAGCATCAAATGGGCGTGCGGTATCCCCTCTCTTTCCTTATCTAAGGGATAGAATGATGTAATCGGCAGTTATTATAGAGCAATTTGGGCTCTGAATTCACAGCTGCCAGTCGGCTGCCATGTACTTAGGCTAGATCCATCACCGACGAGTCGAGCCATATGTCACTGAGTTGCGATTTCACCCCATTCGCAGTAGATATAGAGCAGATATACAACATTTACTCCTTTAACTTACTTAAATAATGCTATTATAGGGTAGCGTTGTTTCTATGGATGTCTTACAGTACTAGTCTGTTGGGCTATGCGGTTGGAGTGCTTTTATGAAATATAGTTTATATATAGAAAACATTGTTCAATGGGTTCCACATCTTCAAGCCAATTAGTTGTTCGCGCTGTGCATTATTAGGAGTTATTGTTTTCTTGCCAGTGGTTGTGACCATGACTGGAATTTCTACTAGCAGGTTTGGGCGTATTATTTTCTGAATTACATTTTTATATTGAATGCGGCAATTCTTTTAACTTTTTTCGACTTCGTAAAATCAACCATTGTAACTATTAATTCACAAATGCGTTTAACCTAAAATACTCATCAGAACTTTAAATGCTATACAGCTGTTTCTAGATACCTACATTATACAACAAAAATATACCGGGCTAAGGTTTTCTGCTCGGTAATCGCTCCAATATAGCTGCCAAAAACAGCTTTCAACAGCTATAAACAACAATTGCACAAAAGCTACTGCTGAGAGCAATGTGCTGATTAGAATACACATTTCGTATGCTAAAGCAATAAGATGAAGGTTTGTTGTATAATTACTACAAAAGGAACCGAACAGCTCGGAATGTCATTCTTACAGAGCTCTTACGTAGCTATTTTATGCAGGCAGGTGATTTGTTGCATATAAATGCTCTAATAAGCTTTTATACAACAGTTCCAAATTTATCGCATAACATGTTGTACAAAGTTGCTACAAGAACGTTCTAAACACTTCGTTAACGAACAAATATGCTGCTGGGAGCAAAATGGCATTTTGGACAGCATTTAAGCAGCAAATTAGTGTTTAGGAAGCAACAGTACAACAAGTTCACAACTGAACAGTCCTTTTACTCGCGGCTTATAGTGCGTCTTTGCTGGTTGGGATATATAGCAAAGTCATCGGCATATTGTATTAGGTTATAGTTGGTGTTAACTGGGTGAATATCCATAGTATATATATATTAAATAAGACAGGTGACAGGACTGAACCTTGTGGAAGGCCTATGGAAATTTCTCTGGGGCCGAGCAAAACATTTGTTGATGATCTGAGAAATATCGTTCTTTTTAGAAAGAATTTTATGATTGTTTTACAAGTATTAGTTGTCGGCAGTATCATTTCTAATTTATTTTTCAGTAAAAACAGATCAACACAGTCGTAGGCACCTTTGACGTCCAAAAAAGCTGCTCCTAGGTAGTCATTTCTTGAAAAGGAATTTTGAATGTCAGTTACCACGCACGCCACTGCGTCCATAGTGCCATAGCCTTTTTTGAAACCAAATTGCGACTTAGGAAGTACATCTTTTGAGAGGAGGAACCATTCCAACCTTTGTTTTATGATCCTTTCCAGAGTTTTGAAGACACATGATAACAGAGAGATAGGTCTGTACGATTCATACAAATTCGGGTCTTTGCCTGGTTTCGGCACAGCTATAACAATTATTTTCCGTCAGTCTTCTATGTCTGCGTTTTTTAACCATACCTCGTTGTACAGTTCCAGTAAAAACTGTTTTGCAATAGGAGGTAAATGCCACAACATAGAATATGTTATGTTATCCAAGCCAGGTGAAGAATTGTTCGTGTTTCTTAAGGCGTATTCCAGTTCGTTGTTAGTGATGGGGTGACTGAAAATATTGCTGGTATTGTATTTTTGTCTGCGGAAAATCTCTGAGTAGTCTTGGTTGGCCGAGCAAGGAGAGATTTTGTCTAGAAATTTTTCCTCCCATTCAAAGTTATCACATTTCTTATAAGTGACCTGCATTCTCTGCATCTTCTTAGCCTGAGCCCAGAGCTCAGAACAAGGTGTATTTTTATTCAGATTGCCGCAAAATTTTTTCCAGTGTAGTTTAGCTTTGTTCTTCAATAACCTTTTTGTTTTTGCAATCTCTCTTTTACAAGAGACATAATTTGCTTCGTTGGATTGTTGTTTGTAGTTCAGTAATTCCTTTTTACGGTTAGTGACAGCAGCCTCACATTCTTGGTCCCACCAGGGTGCCGGAGTGTTGTTACGCTTAATATAAGGCTTATTTTGAGGAATTGATCTAAGAGCAGCCTCGTGGATGCCATTTATGAAAAACTGATACTTATCATCTATGTTCTGGAAGGAGGACGGGTAGTTTGAGAAATTGTTTTCACAACATAAATTAAAGAGATCCCAGTCCGCCTTTTTGGTATTCCATTTAGTTTTTGGGTTTATTGCATGAGGGTTATATGCCCGTTGTGACTTAATTTCTAAAATAATCGGAAAGTGATCTGACCCGAGAGTATCATCAAGACATCTCCATTCTATCAAGTTTGCTATGTCTGGGGAAGAAAAAGTGAGATCTACGACAGATTTATTTCCGCTGTTCTGAAATCTAGTTGATGATCCATCGTTCAATAAAACCAAGTCTGACGAGTTTAAAGCATCAACTAACGTTACTCCATTATGATTTTGTTTATACGAGCCCCACAGACTATGATGTGCATTAAAATCACCTCCAATGATGACATGTTGTTCCCGAAGAGACAGCACTTTATTCCAAGCATCAACTGAAATGTTTATACCTGGCGGGGCATAAACAGATAGCAGTGACAGGTGGAGTGAATTTTGAACATATACCTCTGCACCGCAAAGTTGTATGTCATTTGATTGTAATGAGCTATGAATTTCCTTAAACTTCAAATCAGTTCGAATGAATATTGCGACTCCTGTTTTCCCATCTCGTCTATCCTTTCTAATTATAGAATATCCTTTAAATTTGATATTAATATCTGGTTTGAACCATGTTTCTGATATTAGTGCTACATCTATTTGATTAGAGTGTAAAAAGTTATCTAAACTGTGTTTATTAGCTACCGCGGATCTGGCATTCCATTGTAATATTCTTAAATTATTATCATTATTCCGACTATTAGTACTCGTCCTGGTCATTGGACTGTTCATCAAGTGGGTGGCTACTTCTATACATATTTTTCACATAAGTAATATCTATATTTGTCAGTTCTTCAAATGATTTAACTTCACTTAGAATATGTTGCAATGTAGAAAACAGCGCATTCAGGAATCTATCATCTGGGAATTCTGGGTTACAAGGCTCATTAGGAGGGAGGGGTTGATTGGGGCCGAAGGAAAAAGGGAACATAGGAGGGATTTGCGTTGCATTAATGGGTGATGATGCTTTTCGTTTTTTGTTATGGTTTTCTTGTTGGGATAAGTTGTTGCGTATCGGTCTTGTTGTTATGGATGAACTTGCTGGTTGTGATGAAAATATGTTTGTCGGGCGCGTGGATGAGGGATGTCTTGTAGGTAAATGGGGGAATTCTGTATTGGACACTTTACTTAATGCTTCAAACCGATTATTGGTGCGTACTATATTCGCGTATGAGTTTAAATCTTTTTTCTTAGCTTCTAAATAGGTAATATTTTCCTCTGCCATCTTTTTTTTTATTTTTTCCTGTTCCACGTACGTTGGACAATTTTTAGATATCGATTTGTGCTCACTGTTCTTGCAATAGATACAACAGGTATCCTGGGGGTCTCTACAATTATGTTCAGCCTCTTTAATTATACCACAGTTGATACATAATGTTGATGTGCTTCTGCACTGCTTGGCCACATGGCCGTACCTTAAACATTTGTAGCATTGAACGACTCTATATACGTAAGGTTCTACTTTACAAATAACGCTATTTAGGGAAATATAAGGTGGTAAAATGTTACCCTCAAAGGTGACTACAATAGTTTGCTTGGGTACATAAGAAACTTGACCATTATTTTCTACTCTACGTTTCATTCTTTGGACCTCCGTTATAGTTACGGGAGAAAGAAAATTGCTAAATAAATATTCCTCATTGAAGCTAGTATCTACCTGTTTTATGATTGCCTTCCTGTACAATAAATTACTAGGTATGAATGCCTTCAGATTTTCATTTTTAAGTAATTGGTTGGTGACTAAATGATTTGCTTCTTTCAAACCCTTTAAATGTACTTTAATCCTATTTCTACCGACTTTTTCGATATTCAAAATATTTGGGATGTTTAGTTTTTTATGTAGTATATGACCAATTGCCATAGGATGAAGTCTTCCAATGTTTTGTGTGTCTGTTTTTTCGACAAATACATATACAGAATCTGAATATTGTTTAGGTTTTTGCAAATTAAAAACCCTGCATTGTTCTGTCGCGGTGTCACCTGAGCCTCTTGGGACAGAGGCATCCCCTTGACGATTCACGTCCTCCTGGTTGTTTACTCCCTCTGTAGGTGAGCTATCCATGCTGGTTGATCCCCCTTGATCAGGGGGATCATTATCGTTGGACATTCCTTAGCCAAATACACTAATTGCTGTCACCACTATACACACTATACACAATTAACGGTCTTTTTTCCTTCGACACGTAAATAAACAGTATGAACCGGAGCGGATTTTCTCGGTCTTTCACCTATGAAGGTCACGACGAGACTGACAATAAAATGTTCTAGTTCTAGCTCTTACAAGATTTAATGTGCGTTCATGTCTCGTTAGCTATTTCATATAATAATAAAACAGATGAGATTTATTTTCGACTATTTAAACTAGTAAACTCAAATCGAGCACACACCTCATCATTACTAATTCCATACTCTGGTTAAATACCGTTTCACATGAAATACAAAAAAATTTTTAAATCTCTTTGTACTTTTTCGACTATTGCTATCTGATACACATAATAAGGATTCTATATTATTCTGACATATTCTAACTTGGAACATACGTAACAAAAATACAGTAATTACATAGATTTCATGGTATAAAAACTTCTGCAATTTCTAACTATAAAGCCATATGGTCTTAGGTCTTAGACCTTCCGAGATTTTGAAAGAAATATGTTCCGTGGAGCAAAGTTTCTGATCCAAGTCGTTGGTTGATGTAGTCTATCGCTCTAAGTTACGTAACAGAACGGAATAAGTATTGTTTGGCAAGGGAAAGAATGCGAGGCAAAAGAATGCGGAGAAAAATAGGGTTGTTGTCAGACGTTCCGCTTGAAATTTAATTCACGACCTGCTATTTTCAGTATTTTCCTATAATGTTGCTCAACGAGGATAAAAATACTCTATCTCACCTACTTACCTAAGTGATGTACGATCTTGATTATATGAAGCCTCGTCGAAGTAAATAAAGCAAGTGTAGTACCTCCGTTCCTGGCGTTATTGATCACTAATTTCAAAGTCCAAATTTCCCCACGCTCTGGTGCCGAATGCCTTCAGGCACGACTCAGCGTACCTCAGTTATCCTCAGGGTTCATTGTTGCAACTTTGGGGAGTTAGGGTGGGTAGGGACCTTTACTTACTTCGACGAGGCTTCATATAATCAAGATCGAACATCACTTAGGTAAGTTCGTTTGATCTTGCGATTATATTCCCCCTCGTCTCGTAAATAAAGCAAGTGTAGTTATTTAGAGCTTGTTAGTTGTAACAATGAAACTTGCGATGTATGGAACTCATAAACAAATATATTTAAGCGGGGTAGAAATATTATAATAATAAATAATAAGTACTAACAAAAGGATGGTTCTGGTTCATATCATGAACACCAAAACAAAAAATATACAATGTCCATACGCCTTTTTAAATCTTTAAGGATTTCCAAGACTTCATCATCTGGCGAGCCACTGCGGTTAAGTTTCCCTTCCAAGAAAATTTCGCCATGATACGCGATAAAATCGCGGTAAAGGTACCGGCCGGTACACTAAGAGCCCGTTCAGATAAAGCGATTTACGCGCGAGTGGATTCGCGTGAGTTATACGCGCGTTCCCGAGATACTAGAGCTACATACATCCTGTCCAGATGCTCACGCGCGTTGTTTTACTCGCGCGTAAAACGCTTGTAACTCGCGGGACTCTCGACTCGCCCGTTGTATGCGCAAGCGCCGCGCGAGTCGAGATACTGGGGCGACATTGTTGCGTCCAGTACAACGCGCGAGTCCGCGGCGTGTGGACGTATTTGTTTTTGAAAATGGAGCGTGATAGCTTCGATTCAGAACTTTTCATTGACGCAGTCGAAAAAAGAGTAGCCATATCGGATATGGAATCATCCGATTATTCCAATAGACTCATAAAACGTAGAAACTGGAAAGATATAGTTGAAACACTTTTCACTGTGTTCTCTCAGCTTTGGGTATAATGATATAAACATACTGTGCGTCATTCTGTCATGTAGAATTAGAATTGGATGCATGTTGAATCGTCCCCTTTCTCTCTCTCAACTGCTGTATCCAACTCCATGTTTTTAACTGGAAGGAAATCCCTCCCAGCGTATAAACGCAAGTGAAACGCGACATCTGGACGCAATATAAATTGACTACGCGCGAGTCCACTCAGTCACCAAAATAGAGAAAAAATGTGTCTTTTTACTAATCTTAAAATTATCAGTTGCCAAATTATAACAGCCAAATATTAAACATAACCTCTATAACTACCCCGACTTCACTTCACGTATTATTTATTTATCTAACAACTACGGTTCACAATTTGGGTTAGTTCTAATCAAAGATTTCACATCTATCTCTAAATTATGACTTGTTGAATGTTGGTACTAATAGGAAAACCGACACAGATACTGAGACGTAATGTAATATGTATGTATGAAGTCATATTCATTAAAATTTCCATGTAGCATTTACGGTTAAATTTTAGTGAGTCTCATTTACCCATAATTTCATTAGATGGCCTTAAAATTCATAGGATATTAGCAAAACTAAGCTAGAAGGTTACGTATAGAGTTAGGGAGCAAGAGAGCGTCGATTAACGTTAATGAAAATATTTTAGGAGGTTGGGGCTAAACTGTACTGATACTTTAACACACTATAGCAAACTTTTAAAATTATATTCACATACAGGGTGTTCTTAAACTAAGTGTGTTTCCAGAAACGCATGTACAGGGTGGCCTAATAAGAATGGATGCCGGCAATATCTCAGTAACCGTTGATCGTATAGCTTCCAGCAAACATTTTGCATGTTAGGTAAACTGACTAAGAGAAATCGCTGGAAATTATTTTCAAGTTTTGCAAGTAGCCGCTAGGGGGCTTAACTATTACGATCAATCAGAGAAACGGATTTTTCTCAAAAAATATGCAAATAAAGGTATATTATAAAGTCTACCATAATGTAGGCTGGACAATTAGCGATTTATTTTTTGTCAATCGTTTTTCGCTCTATCTTGTAAGATGTAGTGGCGGGGGAATGTCAAAAATGTTTTTATTTGAACAGCCATATCTTTGCGATAAGATAACGGAATTAAACAAGCTACGTCTCGTTTGAAAGAGATATTTCTGCCTAATAATCTGTGACATATAAAGCTGTCAAAGTTTATCTTGACTTAGTAGCTACAGGGCGGTATTTGACATCTTGACAATTATTACGCATTATTACGGAAATTCTAAATGGTATGCTATATCTCTTTTAACCTAGATATATAAAGGACGAAATTCTTGAAAAGTCAGTATAAGACTCAGCTTCCTAGCTATTTTTAAACCGGAGATATTATGACAGGTGTGCTGTGAGTTTCAGAAATAATTGCTGCCCTTTGGGGACATAGCATCCGCCACATCGTTTCAGTAATCATACTATAGATAATACTCAAGAAAAACCACTATAAATGGTATTTTTACTTTCCGAAATAACCAACAGGTGGCGTAGAAGTTGCCAATAAGTGCTGTATTCAATTTTCATAATAATTAAGCTTTTGAAAGAAACAAATAAAACTTAATTACAGTGTAAAATTAGTTATTATATTTATTATTATTAAACGTCAATTTGGGCTGATCACAAAGTGTTATATGAATTCAACAAGCAAGGATATTAAGAAAAAATCAATGTGATTAGGCCTTAAAAATTAAACCTAACTAACAGCAAAATAAAGCAAAATTACGTGGTATAATAACAAAGTCAACAGTTGAAATACATAAACCTAATTTACACGCGTATACTGTCCACCTATTTGCAGTGTTGCTCTGGATGCTCAACCCGGCAGGTTTATCTACGCGTGAATGGATGTATAAGTGCATCTAAAGCAATGCACGCCATCGAACATCTAAGGCTACACTGACAATAGGTATGGTATGCGCATGTTAATTAGGTTTATGTATCTTTTGTTTCTTATCGTTGTTATTATACCATCCTATTTTGCCTTATTTTACTCTCAATTGGTCTTCATTCTTAAGACCTATTCACTCTGATTTTTTCTTACTATCTTTGCTTGTCGAACTCATATAAGACTTGTTATACAACACAGTATTTTGGAAGTCGCCAAAGTGAAATGGCTTCTGAAGATGCCATCCACTCGTGGTGGTGAAACGTCAAGCTTAAACTCTAAACGACGCCGGCCTAAAGACCCAAGAACCACAAATTCATTGGAAGATGGCCGCGATAGCTTTACACATTACACTTTTTGATTATCCCAAATGGACGTTTAATAATAATAAATAATATAATAGTCAATTTTACACTGTAATTTTTTTAAATCCTTTGGAAAGTACCATTATTATAAAAATTGAACACATGACTTATTGACGCCTACTACGCCACCTGTAGGTTATTATAGAAAGTCAAAATATGATTTTTAGTGGTTTTACTTGAGTATTATCTATAGAATGATTACTAAAGCGTTGTGGCGAAGGCTATATTCTTATAGGGCAGCGAAAACTGTTTCTGAATCTCACAGCACACTTACCATAATATTTTTTTATTGATATCTTATACCACGTTATGATCATTTAAATAAAAACTTATTTGACATTCCTCCATCGCTACTTCTGACAATATAGGGCAAAGAACTATTAACAAAAAAATCGAAAATTGTCCAGTCTACATGATGGTGGAATTTATTGTGTACCTTTATTTCCATATTATTTGAGAACAATCCGTTTTTCTGATTGATCGTAACAGTTGCGCCGCCTAGCGGCCACTTACGGAATTTGAAAATAACTTCCAGCGATTTCTCTTAGCCGATTTACCTAATAATATTTTTTTGCTCTAAGTGGTATGATTAACGGCTACCGAGATATTTCCAGCGTCTATCTTTATTAGGCCACCCTGTACAGAGGTCGGAGGATAACCGAAATATTAAGCGTTAAAAAATAAAATTATAAGTGTGGCCCTAGTGCCCAGCGAAATATATCAGATTATGAAAACTTGTTGGATAAGCCCATCTGATGCCACTCAGCATGCCATTGTTGACGATGACTTGCAGTGAGAGGAAGCACTAGATGCAGACGTTACTATCTGAAGCCCATTTCACACAATCTGTGCACACCGTGCGGATTCGAAGGGACCTCCCTGTAGCTGCATACTAAGCGTCAGCAACAGCTCGAGTGGATCGCTTCTGTATCGAAGGGCAGGTAGTCGTCGATGACGATCTTGCCGGTTTGTAGTTCTCCTACGTGCGCAAAAACCTCTAGCTCGCTGCATTCGCCCTTCCATGCGCGCCATGCTGCTACAACTGTAGTCACGCTATGCCCCATGGTTGAAGCAATTGCTCTGAAAAAAGCATCACGTTCCTTTGGCCTACAATACGACCCTGTTCAAAGGAGGGTTAACGGCGTAAAATAAGGCTTTCGTTTCTAGGGGTCATCTTTACACAACCAACAAGTATATTGCCAAATTTGTAGCAGATACCAGCATTTTTGGATCGACAAAAAGGCAGGTTTTGTTTTGACACGTATAGAGTTTTCTAGAGGTACCGTGTAGATAAATAGCGTGTGAATGAATAACAAGTATTAGACACGTGCTAGAGGAAGTAATACCAAGCTGTACACACATTTTTTATGTGAACATTTTTTTTAGCTGTTTGCCACTTGCGAAGAGTATATATAGAAACTTTAACAAAGCCGTCGCTTCAAAGCGTAGGCTGGCTAATTAGGAAAACATTTGTCACTTGAAGAACAATTACAGGTGTAAAGGGAGAACCTGGAAAAAACTTGTGGTCTGTAGGGAATTTAAGGATGCATTATGCAGTAAAAGACGTACAACCAAATCAAGTCGTTAGTTCCTGCGAAACTTATTATAACACTGTCAGCATTAAGATATCGCAATGTAAAATATGAATGTTCTGTGACCGAGGAGCTATAAGAACTTTGATAGTCTTAGAACTTAACGCCTCAGTCGAAGACGTCTGAAAAGAAAATATCTATCGATCCAGTGCATTAACTGCTATCCGATAAAAATTAAATTTTATTGTAGCGTTAAAAAGTTCCAAAGTTTAGCGATTCTGTGCTGATAGGATCCCGTAGTGTATAAGCGCTGGAATCGAAGTTTATTCTCCCAAAAAGCCGAAAGTTTCTCTATTATTTGGTTCTCCACGGCCTTAAAGGTATCTTGCCTTTGTTATCGGATGCAACGAATAATGGTATGTCAAAAGTTTAAGTTACTTTTAGTTTTCCGCAACTCTGGGATTTATCAGTTATGGCTGTTTGATTTATGGATGAGGTAAAAGTGTGAGCTGCGTTATGTGGTAGATTCGTATTTGAGATTACTAGCATCAGAAAAAATAGTAGATATTTCCGCTCGTTTATGTACAGTTATTTTCAAAGCTGAAGTCCATGTAGCTGAGTCAGCACACATTCAAGTTCTATTATAGCACCGAAGACCTCGGGGGCCGCCTAATAGGACCATAGGCTTCCATCCGCCAAAATTTACTTTCAAGTACCTACTTCGCTATTCATACAATTTTATTTTCTATTATTCCAAACCAAACTTTGAATACAACACTTGACATCTCATGGTGTGAATCTTATGCCTCTAGGTTTTCATTTTTGGGATTTTACAATTATCTTATACCCAACAACTTGAAACTTTAGAAGACTTAAGTGCAATGAAAACAATTGTAGAGAATTTATTGAGCAATTCCATATGATATACATTTGTTAGAGCAAAAAATTATTTAAGGGAACACTCAACAAAATTTGAACACTTATCTGGTTGTGGTTAAAAGCTTTGCAGATTGCTTTTTTTGTTCTGATTCTTTGATTTTTGAGTGTTATTGCAAATTATATCTGATTAATGCCCAATTTCTTCATTATAGTTTTAATCAAATATACTGTATGTATGTAACAATGTCGATATATATTTTACATAGGAAAATTTACTTATGATTAGAAAACTGACAAAAAAATAAAATTGAGACTACTGTGGTATCAGTAAGGTTATAATTTAAATGTTTTTTCTAAAAAATACCCTATGGTAACCCGGTTATGCTAGCACTCCTTAACAGATTATGAATATACAAATATGAAAATATGTTGAAACAACACAATAAGCCAATGTTTTCCAAAAAATTTTGAAAATTGAAATTGAAAATTTGGAAAACCTGCTAGAAAACTTACCATTGGAGATTTTAAGAATAATGTGGTTATAGTTAGGTGGAGCGCATACACATTTAAATATTTGAGTCCAAAGCACTATTTATGAAATGTTTCCAGCCAATTGTTTCATCTGCGAGCTACGCCACCTACGATTTCTTCAAATCATCACGCCATTACGGAACAACTAGAAAATCGTAAATATCTTGAAAACCATCAAAGACAGAATTTCGCATTCACTGATGTGAAATTTATCATATCATTCCATTAAAAAAAATTAATGCTGAACTCAAAAACATAATAATATACAGGACGTTCTTCTCAAAATAAGGAGGTTGATGTCCACTTCCGGTATGTCCGGATGTCCGCCATCTTTGAAGTTATTTGCTGCAAGTAGACCTTTTGAAAAGAAACGTTCTTTATTCAATACATATTCTCCTAATTTAAACGGTAAGGCCTCTAGAAAGCACGCGCGCTTATTGGACCACCCTGTATATATAAAATAATACATCAAATAAATTTATGAATAAAAAATAATAAGCTACATCATCTACAGAGCCTATTAGCCGCTACCCTCCATCCATAAAGGTCTATCGAGGGTCATTGTTTTGAGATCTCCGTTGATCTATGAGGCATGTTGCTGTCGCCAACGTACCGTCTCCTGCTCTGTAACTTAGAAACGTGTTTCTATGCATATTATGTACTACGGTATCGGGTGGCCTCGTAAATATTATAGCGTGCCACGACAGCGTAGTAGACACGTGATAGGCACCCGAAACTGCCCGATCGTCATGGTGATCGAAACATGTTTCTATCTCTTAAGTTAGAGAGTACCGACACTGGGATGCTTGCCTGGTTCCATGCACTATATTAATGTACTGTCGTCTGCAAATCTCTAGATTGGATTGGATGTTATTTCCAGCAGCTCGTTGATATACAGCAGAAACAGTGTAGAGGATATGACATGTTTATTGAAAATACGTCTGATGAACAGCCTTCGACTACAACAAACAGAGATCGGTCGTTCAAAAAGCTATTCAGCCACTAGAGCAGGCCAGGTGGTAGTTCATAAGCAGCAAGCTTGACCGTCCCCAATGCCACACTATGTCGAAGGCTTTTGATATGTCGGGATTTGCCATTATTTTCAATTGCTCTATTCCACAAGTGAGTGACGTAGGCCAAGAGGTCACCCGTAGACCTATGTTTACGGAGGCCATACTGGCGATCATTTATGATGTTATTGTTGTCCAGGTATTTCAGGTATGACAGTCTCCATAACCTTAGACATGATGTTGCATTAGATATTCTATCTATTATGTGTCTATGTATTGTCCATCTATGGTATTGTTATTCTGTACCTATGGTCTGACCTTTTCCTGCATTGCTTAATTGATTTAATGAGGTTTGATAGGTTATGTAAGGTTTGATTTGATCTGGTATAGTTGAAGGGGTAATTCAGGGCCTGCTACGTCCAAACGCAGCGAACAATTGCAATTTCTCTGCTCAGGAGCCAAAGCTACCTCTGCAGGAGTCTTATTATAACATCCACTGTCGCACCTATAGTCAAATGCACGTAGGTCGACAGCATTTTCCTTGGCGAGTATCCTCCTTGCATGCCAATGAATTCATTTTAACTTGAAGCAAAATAAAATCAAGCCGACTGCTGCGATGTAGACGGAGGCGGGCGGGCAAACGGGTGCGGCGACGACGCGAAATGAAGATATGCCTCGACGGCGCTGACGCGACGGCAGGAAAGTTGCGCGAAACTTCCACAACTCGGCCACCACCAGCGAAACTCCTGGAAAATCTTCATTGGTAGCGTAAACACGTTTATGCGTGTTTGTACGTCTGTATGCATTGCATTAAGTGTAATTTCACTTGGCACACGGGGTACGTTGAATCATCGCTGCATCGCTGTAGCTGTCTTGCATATTTGCTGGTATTTATAACACTATTCAGTGTCCGTCAAAAGATCTCTTCCATTCTGAATAAATTTCTCACACTCTTGCGACTCCGCAGTTTAGATTTTAGACATAGAATATAATGTTGACAGACCTGTATTTTTCAGGCTTGTGAAGCAAGCATTTCCCCACACATTTCTGTATCTAAGAAGAGATTCAACTAAACTACTGTATATAATTACAAGTAATTTTTTTATGGAATGAAAGGTGTTTGCTTACTCCGCAAGAGGGAGATGATTCCAATCATTTGGTCCACAGAAAAATCGGAAAAATGAAGGGTACCGGCTGGATTCGAACCAGCGTCTCCGGCATTCTAGGCCAGCGAGTTACCAACTATGCTACGGTACCCCGTACCATAGCCGATATACAGCGCCGACGACATGGCCGACTGAGAAGTCGTAGTTCAGTAACATAGAGAGCTGTCGTGCAAATAGCGGTGGGAGATTCACACTCTCACCCAACTGCCGACTAGATGTCTCTGGATGACTGAAATACATGGTTCGCAGAGAGATGCAGGAGAGAAGTGGGTGTTGATGGAGTCGACACCATGTCGTCGGTGCTGTTTATCGGCTATGGTACGGAGCACCGTAGCATAGTTGGTAACGCGCTGGCATAGAATGCCGAAGACGCTGATTCGAATCCAGCCGGTACCCTTCAGTTTTCCGATTTTTCTGTGAACCAAATGCCTTGTTTTTTTACTTTTGTGTCATCGGCATTAACTGCTCTGATCATTAGCCTCTTGTTCTGTGTAGGCTTTGTTACCGTTTCCCGGCGCCACCCTAAGGACAGCACTTGATTGAAAAAACCAGAAATAAATGTCCGCCTCGATCGAGAATAGAACCCGAGACCTTCCGGTCACGAGCTCTCGACCATAACCACTGAGCCTACCCACCCCTCAGATAAATTTTTGTTGAGAATATTTCGCAAGGTATAAAACTTATAAGTTAATTTTTTAAATTTATTTAATTAGTCTCTAATGATCACGTACATGAAATTTTGCATCGCTGTAGCTGTCTTGCATATTTGCTGGTATTTATACGGTAGCTGTCGAAGTAATAACTGAGAGCCTATATTATTTTCAAGATTAACTACTATTTGCACCTGTTAGTTATTGATGGTGTTCAAGGAGCGCTCAGGTAGCAGAGTCACTAAACGCCCCGCAACTGATTGAGTGGATGCCATTTTATGTAGCAGAATTATTTTACGCTCGGTTTGGGTAGCGACAATTCAATGGGAAAACATAAGCTAAACCCATCTGTTTTCTGGCTTATCAAACGGTAGTAAGCGTTACCAATTTTACAGAAAAATTAAAATCCAAGCCGTTACTTTGTAATATAACGACCGAAACATAGATTACAAACAAATCGGTATACCGAGATGTCACACTTTTAAAATAATTTACGTTTCTGGTCACCTCAATCCTATTTTTCAGGCCAGCATGGAGTGGTTGCGCAAGCTCTTGTACGATATGTAAAACATCATTAATATCGGTATCAATAGCTATTGCTATTATTTCTTGCTTCATTTTCAATTTTTCACCGGTATTCACAGTTTTGGGGCATCAATCAAAACAAACTGTTAATCTGGTGGTTGCCAATAAATGTATGTCAGTATATCATGTCAAGATGTATAATGAGTGTGACACTTTAGACGTGGACTGTTCACTATTCGGCTCTAACAGAGTGCTCTGTGCAAAGCGCTCCAAAATAGCGCTCAGTTCCCTGAAAACAACCAACCATTGATGTTAACTTACGGCTGGTCGAGACGCTACGTTTTTCACCACGTTTTGTCTGTGCAGCTTCAAAACTGATTGAAAACGTTGCAAAAATAGAGCATCCGCATGGTGCAATTCCGTATTCATTTTTAGGCAGTCTTTTTGACATCGAACATGGAGGGAGTACTACTCTGGTTAATTTTTGCATGTTGCCTTGCGAAGAAGAGGAAACGAATGGACTATTCAATAAGTATCCGGCGTTCAAGGTGGTCGAGGAAATGACTCCTTAAAAATGCACCACTTTACCTACGTCAGATTACTACATGAACTACGTGATGAACCTAATGATTGGCAAAACTATTTAATCGTTTAAGAGGCACAGCAAAACAGAATAGTACAAATATTGCTTGTAGATATTGTACAGTAGTACACTTTTTTAAGAATTAATTTGCTATTTGTGGTCAACATTTTGTTTGAATTTCTCTACAAAAATACAAGATGCCCGCTTTTTTGTCTCTATGACTATATTTGTTAGAGTTGATATGCAGAATTCATTGGAAACTTCCATATAACGCAAAAAACTTTATCTTAAGGCCATTCGGGGGCTCCTGATCGTTTTTCACATTCTTTAGAGGGAGTAAATTTGGGAATGGTTTCATAGTGGGCTCTTCATTGCACTGTAAAGGAACGGCATACTTTTCAATTTCATTCGACTGCTTTCGTACCTTAGACAGAACATAATTTTTGAAATTATATCGTTGTAGATAATTATGTAATCTATATAGTTTATCACTAAACTGATAGCGATGAAATTTCTAAACCGCATCGTGGGCCGTGATAGAGATCAGTAAAGTATATAGTTTTTGAAAATTGTGTTAGTGGCGGTGAAACTGCCGTACAATATAAAAGCCGTTCAAACTCTGCTTTTCGGTACTCTAGGGACATCTGGTTATTTTCTACTTTTTTTGGAGTGGTTAAGATAAACAAAGGTAGGATGGGATCTCGGATAGTGTGGTTGGAAAACTCCGGAACACTTTTTATTAGCCTTCAGAGAATGATACTGGTAATATTATCAGTTCTTAAATATCGGAAAATCGGCATGCCATGTGATCACGATATGCGTTGAAGATTGCAGGATAAAAACTATTGTCTAATTCTTATGGCCTTGAAATAAGTTTTAGGACGTGGTTGAATAAAGGATCCGTACCTAACTATATTTATTTTTAGACGAGCAAATATATCTGGAAACGGTTGCTGTCTCTCTGGGTATCTAAGCTGCCCTTATTATAGAAAATGACAAGAATTAAAATAAAAGCACAGAAAGAACAAAGCTATATTTAATAAAAATATAAACATAAAATGACAGTCTCGCAATTTTTTCACAGATTTGCTTTTTTTTGTTTTTAATAGATGAGTTGTAGCCCACTACCTTCTCAATATTATAATAATTCAATCATAATTTTAATGAGACATTATTATTTAAAAAAAAAGGTATTTTGATTCTGTTTTTTCTGTTGAATTTGAGTGGGAAGTCTCTTGTAGAGCAATAACTGCTTAGATGCTTATTATTTATAGTTGATTAACCATGGCCTGCTGCTACAAATAAAGTAAAAAATGAAATAATCTAATTTTGAGCATAGTTTTCAAAATAGCTTAATACTAATATATATTTTTGAAAAGCTTGAATTATTTCAAAAATAATATACAGGGTGTTCCATTTAAAAAAATATATGTTTGCTTCATAACTGGAAAATGGTTAGAGCAAGAAAAAATCTATCTACACCACTGGATTCTACAGAAAAAAATCTATAAGACCCTGTTCTAGACTTTTCAATAAGATAAAAGACAACCGCGATATACGAGGGTGGTCCCAAAATCGATAATTTTCGATTTCACCTTGTATCTTAAAAACCAAGAGGGCGATGATAATTTTGTTGACGGCATCTTTAGTTTCACAAAAAAGTAGCACTGTCGCGGGAACCGCAACTCTCTATCATCAAAAATAATCGAGATACCCCGTAAAAGTGCCCAAAATGGGACACCCTGTACTTCCGATCCACCTTGCTTGACATCCGCACGAAGTCATCCCCTTCAGCGGCAGCTAGCTGTTAACGTCAACAGCCTCCCATCAGACACGTTCGAGAGCAGTAATTCTGGACACTAATGTAATAGCTGTAGAGACCCACAACGTTCAAGAGATCCGAAGAGGTTAATACGTGTCTAACTGGAACTGCTGAGTTTATGACACGTGATACATTCTCGCGTTTGTCAGTTGCCGCCATGGCATATCGCATGGCTGCCTGTACTGGTCATCAATTTTGAACCAGGAGTTGCTGGACTGAATGTCGATTTTGTTACGTACAGGGTGTTTGGCTAAATTGAGATTTATTTTATTTTATGTGGTAATGTAATACCTCAAAAATACTGAAATGTTTTCTAGTGCTAGCGCACACGGGTGACTTTTGTTGCCGTGGTAGTTTTGTCACTCTTATTAAGTCCGGATCTTAGCAACAGATGCAAGCAGTCCCTGAATGTCATCAGATGCTTATCTACGTAGCATCTTTTGGGGTGTTGACAAAAATATATTACTACAGCTGTACCAAACTACTGTGTTGGCTAAAATGGAATATGGTATGGCGGTATACTATGCATCAAAAAAAGCACATTTGAAAAAACTGGAATCCATGCATAGGGAACGTTTTAGGCTCTGCATTGGTGCATTCCATACTAGCCCATTGGAAGCAGAATTTTGTGAGGCAGGAATTCCGCAACTAAAAATAAAGGCAAAAATGGTCGTTGCCAACTATATGACAAGAGTTTGGACACGGCCAACCCCTCCTAACAAAATGTAGTTATTGATATCCTGCAAAGTAGCTGGCGGTATATGAGATATATGAGTAGTGTGAACGGTTGCACCATTTTGTTGAAAGTAAGCAACGTCCATATCAATTTCTTTGAATCAATATACGCTGGTGTTTCTCGGGAATCTGTCCTATCCCCTACACTGTTTTTGCTGTACATCAAAGAGCTGCTGGAAGTAACATCCAGTTCAATCTACAGCTTTTCAGACGACAGTACATTAATATCGGGCATAGAACACGGCAAGCCACTATCATCCCAGGATACGGTACGTCGGCGACGGCAGCATACCTCACATCAAAAGA
This sequence comes from Callosobruchus maculatus, assembly GCA_951848785.1. Classification (NCBI taxonomy): domain Eukaryota; kingdom Metazoa; phylum Arthropoda; class Insecta; order Coleoptera; family Chrysomelidae; genus Callosobruchus; species Callosobruchus maculatus. The sequence goes on along the minus strand of CATOUR010000014.1, from coordinate 19,733,428 downwards.
ATTGGCGAGTGGGGATTAGTAGATAATGTACAGTTCAACGTACAGAATATACAGGCTACAACATTTACAAAGAAGTCTCACGTTGGCTTACCAACTGTGGAAATGGAGTGTCACCCCATAGTCGATTCACCTTCCGTCAAGCTTTTGGGGATCAACATCAACAATAACATGTCCTGGCACGATCACGTCGTCAGTATTGCTAACACGGCATCTCAGAAGCTTGGAGTTTTGTTGCGTTGTAGGAAGCTGTATACACCAGAGAAACTACTGCTGCTCTACAAGGCAAGCTCCGACCATCGCTGGAGTATTGCTCTCATGTATGGGAATGCGCTCCGAAGCACTCTCTGAAGCTTCTGGACACTATCCAGAAGAGAGCAATTAGATTAATCGATACACCTAACCTCACAAAGGACCTCCATAGCCTGGAGCATCGAAGAAGGGTGGCTGACCTATCCCTGTTTTACAGATTCTATCACGGAAGATGTACGAGAGAGCCCTCCTAGATAATAACGCCAAAGGCTGTCCGATCCAGGAACACTAGAGTGACTCTGCGCGTTCACTCTTATCAGGTCGAGGTCCCTACTCACGGAACCAGTCTCCTGTGGAATGAGCAGCCGGGGAATGTGTTTCCCGACGGCTTCGACCTGTATCGTTTCAAATCTAACGTGCACCGACACATCCTCTCGCAGCGCTTCTACAACACCATAGGCTTTTAGCCTTTGCGGGAGGCTGACCATAACCATACCATTGAGTGGTAACGTTCGTCACGGTTCTTCCAGGTTCATCTTAGAAAAGAACCAATGATGCCTTTCAACCACAATACACACCACACAATAACTATTTTAGCATGTATTGGTCCAGATATGACAATTTTTATTTTGCCTACTGTCTCATACAACTTAAAGTACCAAAGATGATTTCTGAGTAAAAAGCAGCGTTATATTGTTCAATCAGCTATTCCGGGTGCACAGAGCGTGAAAAAATGATTAGATATTTGGCTGTAGGTGATAAGCTAATTTGTTGTGGGCTTGGGACGTACGATTATTTTCACTGAGGGCGCTCATCTCGTTCACCTTTCTTCAGGACCCATATTGTATGTTCAGAGTCGTTCAATTGAACGATACCGCTCCTCGCCCTCCATTATCTACCATCTCAGCTACCTGGCAACACTCGTCACACTATCGCTACATTAATTAAGCAATTGAAATCCCATGGCAAAACATTTTCTCATATATAAATCCACAAAAAAGTATGATTTGTGACACCGGTAAAGCTGGTATGGAAGCTGTCAGCTGTATCACCGCTCGGAATTAAGTTCTAATATTTTTCAGCGATTTTGTTGGATACAGGAAAGCCAAAAAAAATTAGAAAATTATTTGAACCCTTCTAGGGCCGTGACGTTACAATCCTAGAGGGAAACAGCTAATCGGAAGACGAATATGTGTGCCGTGTTGCCGTTCTACCTGATATAAGATCGTACGTACCATGATCTAGTTTCAGGTTCGCGATCGGACAATCTATCCTGTCACTGTCGTCACTCATCAGTGGCAGTCACAGATCACAGAAATAAAGTTTAAGTGTTTCTGTGATCTTTGGTAACAGTTTTCACGTCATTCGTTGTAGGGCGCGTTGACTGTATTTGTCTTTTTCGTAAGGAACCACGACTTGTTTCCCTCTTCATTGTAGCGTACTTTTCATCAGTATTTCAGTTACGTTTTTTGTTAAGTTAGTTTTTCATAACCAAGGAAAAACGGGTAAAGCAGATAGTGGCTCCACTAATTCCGAATCATATAATCAGCCTAAGGGTGACATAGATATTGGGACCGGCTGCCTGCGTGAATAATATTCAGCTCTTCAATACAAAGATGAAAAGCGTATAAACGAAAAAGTAGGTTTCATAATATTTTAATAACATTTGCAGTAATAAACAGCATAATAATTATATCTTTGCATGTCTATGCGTGTCTTTGTCTCTCATTTTCCAATTGCAGAGAATGACAGTTTAAGCTGTTTTATTTCTTGGAATAGCACAGAATATGTGTTATGTTCTTCCAACATAAAGTCACAAAGCATACGTTTTCCATTTTATTATCTGAAGTTTAACATAAACTTTAGTTTCCTATTGGAATGCGTACTTTTATGTGGTGTTCTACTCATTCCAGAAATATATACTTTTATACATGCGGTCAGTGAAACAGAGACTTTACTAACCTGGGGGGTATTTGGTTGAAAGGTTCATGTTTCACAGGTAGAGATAATATGGCAGTAAAAACAACGTGTAATGAGTATCCACTAATGCGAAAATGCGTAAGCTTTTCAGATTCTCGGAATCAATCATTAACCGCACAATGACCGTATAGACTCAAAAAAGGCTCGATTCGAAACAGGACATTTATAAAATTATAAAGTTAGATTTCATTTGACGATCAACTGCACAGTTCACAAAAGAAAGCTTTCTCTCGCAGAAGCTTTGTTCATGTGACACAGCCAAGCGATAAAACCCACAGCGCATCCTCTTGACGGAAGACAAATCACAAACCACTAGTTTGTTTCGTGGAAATTGGGTCGGTACCACGATTTGACAGTTGACGGGGCAACAATGCTGATATAAGGCGCGCTTCACAATAATTGGCTAAGCTTGAAGTTCCTTTTTTAAGCTTTAAAATGGAATTACTAGTAATCAAAATAATGCAAAGAGTAACGAAATGTATCAGTACATCTAGTTTTGTATAGAGTGAGAGGTTGTAATTATACTGTGTAAGGCTTTCGCGGCCATCGTCCAATGAATTTGTGGTTCTTGGGTTTTTAGGCCGGCGTCGTTTAGCGTTAAAGCTTGACGTTTCGCCACCACGAGTGGATGGCATCTTCAGAAGCTATTTCACTTCGGCGACTTCCAAAATACTGACGGTTGGTGGATCTTTACCTGTATTCATACCTGCTAATGGTGACGTGGCCCAAACAGGTAGCGTTGGTAGCCCCGCCCCTTCGCGAAATGGTAGTGTCGTCAGGTCCTTTAGGATGGGTATCCATGTCCGGTTGACTTTCTGTGTTTCTTCTTTCCTGTTGAAATTATTATGATGTTTGTGTATTTCGATGGCTTCTCTTTGAAGTCTGGCATGGTATGAAGACATTGCGGCAAGAACCTGTGTTTCTTCAAACTTGATCCTGTGACTTCCCTCCTTAATCGCATGTTCGGCTACCGCTGATTTGTCCGTATGGCCTAGTCGACAGCTAGCCTTATGTTCTGCAATTCTTGTGTTTATAGATCGCTTCGTTGTTCCTATGTATACACTCCCACATGTGCATGGTATGCGATATACCCCCGGTGTTGTGAGTGGGTCTCTTTTATCTTTCACCATTCTCAAATATTCCTGTATCTTTCTTGTGGGCTTGTAGATGGTCTTGACGTTTTCCTTTCGTAACATTTTTCCTATTCTGTCTGTTATTCCAGGCACATAGGGTAGAAAAGCTTTTGCTATCGGTTTAGGTTCTGATTTTGCCCTATTTCTTCTCATTGTCCTTGTTATTTCTTTTTCTGTGTAACCATTTGCCTTAAGAGCATTCTTTAGATGTTCCAGTTCGGTGTCGAGTTCTTCTGGTTCGCACACTTTTCTAGCCCGTTCTGTCAAAGTTCTAATAATTCCGTACTTCTGATATGGGTGGTGGTTTGATTCTTTATGCAAATACCGGTCAGTATGAGTTGGCTTTCTATATACCTTGTGCCCTAATCTAGCTCCTTTTCTTGTTAGAAGAACATCAAGGAAGGCGAGATTTTTGTTTTCTTCTACCTCCATGGTGAACTTGATGTTTTCATGCACGCTGTTCAGGTGTTCTAGAAATTCTTCGAGCTTTTCTCTTCCGTGATTCCATATGACAAACGTATCGTCCACGTATCTGAGCCATATCTTGGGCTTGTATTGAGCGCTCTTCAAGGCTGCCTGTTCGACCTTCTCCATTACAAAGTTCGCTACCACCGGGCTTAGAGGGCTTCCCATGGCTACACCTTCAATTTGTTCGTACATGTTGGCGTCCCAGACGAAGTAGGTTGTTGTTAACACGTGCTTGAAAAGGTTTGTAATGTCTTCCGGAAATATGTTCTTGATGTGTTCTATTGCATCGTTTAATGGCACCTTTGTGAATAATGACACCACGTCGAAGCTGACCAGCATGTCGGATTCTTCCAGCTGTATGTCTCTGATTTTCGTAATGAAATGGGCTGAGTCCTTGATGTACGAGTCGGTTTTTCCAACGTATGGCTGCAGTAATGTAGTTAAGTGTTTTGCTAATTCGTAAGTAGGCGAACCTATTGCGCTTACTATCGGGCGAAGTGGAACGTTGGGCTTGTGTATTTTTGGTAACCCATAAAGCCTAGGAGTCAGTGCTTCACTTTTGCAAACCTTCTTTTTGGTTTCTTCGTCAAGGCTTGAATTCTTCACCATGGTTTTAGTTTTTCTCAATATGGTCTTGGTGGGGTCTTTTGCTAGAGTGCGGTAGGTGCCTGGATCTAGCAATGCTTTTATTTTATTTTTGTAGTCTTCGGTGTCCATCACCACTGTGGCGTTGCCTTTATCTGCAGGCAGAACAGTGACATTTGTGTCCCTATTGATGTCCCTTAATGCTTTTAACTCCTTCGCTTTCAGATTACTTTTCGGCGGTTTTGATTTTTTAATAATTCTTGCTGATTCTGTCCGGATTTCCTGTGCTTTTTCCTCAGGTAATGATCGTATAGCCGATTCCAGATTAGCAATAATCTCTTCAGTCGGTATTTCTTTTGGTGTAATTGCAAAGTTGCCTCCTTTAGCCAAAACAGATATTTCATCTTCAGACAGGTTACGTTTGCTTATGTTGACCACTGTTCTTTTGGTGTCCAGTCCGGGTGTAGATTTCTTGTTACTTGCCAGTCTCTCGAACTTTTCCTTCTGGATGTTTGTGTATTTTTCTCGTTCTTTTTCCATGGTTCTAAATGTTATTGAGTCGATCTTATCCCAGTCGGTTCTGTGAAGTTCTGTGCTTAACCGGTAGTGGACGTTCAACAGTTTCTTCCCAATTCTGTCTAGAATAGATCTGGTATTATGAATTCGTTCTCTTAGCAGTGCTCGTTCAGTACGTTCGAATATTCTCCTGGCTTGTTCAGATTTTATTACTGGTCTTATGTGTACAGCTTTGGGTATCACTCCTTCATCCCTGCACCGTGACAAGAATGCCAAAGAGGCTAGAAAATGTGCCTTCTTCTTCCGTAGATGTTCCAGTTGACGGTATAATGTCGTAACTTCCTCCCCATAGAGGCGGCAAATATACTGTGTAAGGCTTTCGCGGCCATCGTCCAATGAATTTGTGGTTCTTGGGTTTTTAGGCCGGCGTCGTTTAGCGTTAAAGCTTGACGTTTCGCCACCACGAGTGGATGGCATCTTCAGAAGCTATTTCACTTCGGCGACTTCCAAAATACTGACGGTTGGTGGATCTTTACCTGTATTTATACCTGCTAATGGTGACGTGGCCCAAACAGGTAGCGTTGGTAGCCCCGCCCCTTCGCGAAGAAGAACTCGACACCGAACTGGAACATCTAAAGAATGCTCTTAAGGCAAATGGTTACACAGAAAAAGAAATAACAAGAACAATGAGAAGAAATAGGGCAAAATCAGAACCTAAACCGATAGCAAAATCTTTTCTACCCTATGTGCCTGGAATAACAGACAGAATAGGAAAAATGTTACGAAAGGAAAACGTCAAGACCATCTACAAGCCCACAAGAAAGATACAGGAATATTTGAGAACGGTGAAAGATAAAAGAGACCCACTCACAACACCGGGGGTATATCGCATACCATGCACATGTGGGAGTGTATACATAGGAACAACGAAGCGATCTATAAACACAAGAATTGCAGAACATAAGGCTAGCTGTCGACTAGGCCATACGGACAAATCAGCGGTAGCCGAACATGCGATTAAGGAGGGAAGTCACAGGATCAAGTTTGAAGAAACACAGGTTCTTGCCGCAACGTCTTCATACCATGCCAGACTTCAAAGAGAAGCCATCGAAATACACAAACATCATAATAATTTCAACAGGAAAGAAGAAACACAGAAAGTCAACCGGACATGGATACCCATCCTAAAGGACCTGACGACACTACCATATCGCGAAGGGGCGGGGCTACCAACGCTACCTGTTTGGGCTACGTCACCATTAGCAGGTATAAATACAGGTAAAGATCCACCAACCGTCAGTATTTTGGAAGTCGCCGAAGTGAAATAGCTTCTGAAGATGCCATCCACTCGTGGTGGCGAAACGTCAAGCTTTAACGCTAAACGACGCCGGCCTAAAAACCCAAGAACCACAAATTCATAGGTTGTAATTATTTAATCAGTGTTTTTAAACCCATGCTACTAGTCCATTGAACAAATCATCTGGAGCAACAGATTTCTTCGTTCAGCGCTGACTTGCGTCAGTCGTTCAATTTGAACGAGTCGTCCCCGAATAACATTATGTGAGTGACCAGATTTATTTTCTAATACATAGTGTGCATATGGCGAGTCTTGGTGTACACCTACCCATGTAAAGCAGATGTCCACAAGCAACTTGTCCACCTTCCTATAATTGGCAGGACAGACGATGACTTGAAGAAACAACTCCCTGGGAGGATGCACAGTGGGCCAGTTATGGCCCAAGTACGGTGGGACTACTCATTTTCCCCATTCCAACGATACAGATATCCTGCATACATATTATCGTCGTTTTGACGGGTAAATGACAATATATTTTTCTCACAGTCTAATTACCATTGCCTTCGGTATGCATCTGTACACACTTTGATAAAAGCCTGCGCGTATACTCTGTGGCGGCTGGTGAATTCAAAACCGCCACCCTCCCCTCCCCTTCCTACTCCCCCTCCCCCTACTCCGTTGTCTCTCAGTTGCTGTTGCCATTGCTGTTGCGTAATTAAATTCGTACAAAGCTGCATGTAATTTGATTAAATGAGCACCGACCGAGCATGTGAAAACAAGACATCGACAAAAGCCATTCAAATAAATTATGGTAATTGTTCATGTTTACCAAATTAGCATTCAGGGCAAGTCCATTGTCGTGTAAGCGATGGATCCAGGTCGGCTCTGCATGCTGCTTGCAGCGCTGATGATTTTGCTGAAGAAAATGATCCATGGTAGTGTGATAATTTTCCAACAACGATTTCCCAAACAGTACAGTTTCTTACTGTGGTTTAATACAAAAATAGTCTTTATTTACTCCCATAAGTTATATAGCGATTGCCAAACTACCTTTGAGCATATAGTACTAGGTATAAACAAACAGCGTGAATTATTCTTCATAAGTGAGCTGTGACTGATAAACAACGCCTACTAGCTAGATACTAACACTGATCTATTGGAAATGCGGTACAGTAGTTGTTTCAGTTGGAGAACTGTGGTTAAGTTGTTAATAGTTTGTAATTATTACGTGTTGCTATATTCGTAGATAAAGTGTAATATTCAACACTCGGTAACGGTAGTAACTCACTTGTTGACTTACTTCGACTGCGTAAGTTATTAATAATGATAATTTTTTTACTAATACTTTTCCGATACAATAGTGTAAATAAATCGCATGTCCAAAAAAAGGTAGTGAGCTTGTGCATGGGGTATGACAGGGTAGACATCAAATACAGTATTTATATTATATGTCTATATATATACATACACAGAGGTATATACATACCTAAACACAAATATATACTAATAATAACTTAACTAAAAGCTTATACGTACTTCAGTTCCAAAATATGTTAAAAAAATTTCAAAAAATTACCTGGGATGTGTACAATGTCATATTATTGTTTAAAATTTTGTTTTTATGAGAAACAAGACTTGAGGACTTTCAGTGAATCAAATAGTAAATCATATATGCAGCAACATAAACATGTTAAGCTTTTTGGTCTTTTTGCTTACATATAAGAGGTCTTAAGGTCCTACTCTTGGTTCTTGTAGCATGTACTTAGCTATTAAAGCTGATATAATTTTTATGTTTGTTGACAAAATATCTATACGCGATATAATTTATTTTCGGATATCCACTTTTTGTAATTCTCTAGATAAGCTGTTTAAGAGATATGTACCGTCATTGCTACTCAATGAACAACATTCTATTTAGCTTAGGGAAGCTTTATATTCTCTAATTTTCGATTTTATAGAGTGATAGTGAAATAATATTTTTTATTACTACTCCACTGTGACTGGATGAATTTAAAAAAAGACTGTAAGGGCTCTGTGCGGTGGTGTTAAAATTTCCCCAATGTCAGATCATAGCTTTGCGAGTTATAGAAGATTCAACAATAATTATCTAACAGACGACAGAAAGCAGTCTGAAAAAAATGGACAGTCGGAAACAAGTGGCTTGGTAAGTTTAGGATGCAACTGTCATAAAAGGTACAAATAATATATTATTTTTGGGATAAGAATGTATTGTTTTTGTGGTACACCCTTGTTATGGATACCCTCGAGCCTGTTTAACAAATCCTTTGCCGTCAGTTACCATGTTGTGCAAAATAAATATGTCAAATTATGTCCAGCGGTCAATGTCGCATTTCAGGGAAAAGCACATACACACAGACAAGTTTTTGGGTTGATAATAGATACTTTCATTTAAGTATACCATATCTTTCTATATGCGAAAGGCTTTAATAAATTAAGACCAAGAATGTGATGTTTTCAATCGTATGGGATTATATTAAATAAATATTTTCAATTCAAAAGTTGGGAAGTCTTGAAAAAATAATAGCGAAATCTTAAGGGCCGATTTTATCAACAGGCGCATTTTAACAAAGGCTTTGACCAATCAGAGCAGCCCGTTCAAGAACATGCATCTGTCAAAGTTCTCTGAAAACTATTGATTTCTCTTGAAGTTTGCCTCAAAAAGGTTAAAAATGACATGTTTTATATACAAATCGACCATTATGAACCATCTAGTATCTTTTCCAGTCTGATTTTCCATCCTAAATGTGTGAAAAATTGCATTTTCTTGTTTAATCAAAAGTTTAGCAATTGCTAATTTCAACCAATCAGATTCCGCCATAACTGTACATTTGATTGCTGGTTTTTTCTTCTGCTAAATGATAATGATGACAAAAAATTAGGGTTTTGAATAATTTTTTTGTGATAAATGGAGAGATCAAATATAAGTTTTACAACAAAACTGTTTTTGTTTTGTTTCATTTCGCAATAATCCAGAAGTTATATGAAAATAAAAATGAGTTTTTGAATCCAGAACCGGAAACACGCCGACGGCTCCCGACCCGTGTGACGTACTTCATGAAAATACTTGTAACAGTTGTAACTAAAATGTATATTTGTTGCAACATAGGCGATGAATGAAGTTTCGAGCTTGAGACGAAGTCAACGATCGAAATAAATATCTCTGAATGGTCGAAATTAGATCACAAATCCCGGTAAGGAGGTACCGAATCCCAAATCAAATATGTACCGTTGAGGCGATCCGTTCGCCGAGATGGCGGGTGGCCGAGTGGTTACGGTGGCCGACCACGCGAGCTTGTTTTGTGGGATGTGCTGATGGCTGTTGGTTCGAGACCCTGCCCGTGCAACTACTTTTTAACCAAAATATTTATTGATATACGTTTTACTCATGTTACACACATTTTTTTGTACCATCGACGTGAATGCGCTTTTGAATCAAATTTTATTACGTTTTACTAGCACAACAAAAAATCCGAATAATTATACTTTTTTGGAATAATTTCAATTTAATACCGCTATCAGAGCAATAATTGGCGATTGATATTGACGAATAAACTGACTGAATTCTCCACCACCTCCGGTACTTAGCTTTTGCAATATGTCAAGTAAAATGTCTAATAAAATTTGATTCAAAAACATTTATGTCGATCGTACAAAAAAATTTGTGTAATATGATATAAAACGTATATCAATAAATATTTTGGTTAAAAAAAATGAAAAAAAAAGTAATTACACGGGCAGGGTCTCGAATCAACAGCCATCAACACATCCCACAAAACAGACACGCGTGGTCGGCCACCGTACCGCTCGGCCACCCGCCATCTCGGCGAAGCGATCGCCTCAACGGTACATACTTGATTTGGGATTCAGTATTTTTTTACCGGGATTTGTGATCTAATTTCAACCATTCAAAAAGATATTTCGATCGTTGACTTCGTCTCAAGCTCCAAACTTCATTCATCGCCTATGTTACAACAATAGTTTGATGAAAAGTGTCATCCAGCTTTGACGTTTTGCTTTCAATATTGGTAAAATACTATTGGACGATATTTATTAACCTAGCCCGCAATACCCAATAGAAAGCTTTTGCTAAATAACAACCAATAGAAAAGCTTTGTTAAATATGCATGTTGATAAAATCGGGCCTAAATCAAGTAAATTATAGTCTTAAAAACAAAACTATGAATATATCGCCTATAAAAATGTATTGATTGAAGGGTTTCATAATCTTGACGCGTAACCAGCTATAGATTTTGGCCTTGTTGAAATAAGCATTTAAGGGCATCTGTATAAGCATTCGGCAGTTATACGTTATATAGTATTTTTCCAGACTGATGTTGAAAAATGCCGACAGAACATAAAAATATGCACCTGTACTTTAAACTAGAAGTTTGTGTTACGCCCACCGATACGCCATTGTTTATACTCCATTCTCAACTATACTTACATAAATATAATAGATGTCACATACACTTACATAGTGCATATTCTGTATGAAGTCCCCACAACCATAACTGCGCATCGATCCTTTTATAAGAGTATAGCACTATAACGCACAGACGCAAGTAATAGTTATTTACGCACAAGTGCTGAAAGTGATATTTTACGGGATGAGTGCAGTTCCTGCGGGTCCCGTAAACCTACTTTCGGATAGCGTTACGTACAGTATTTTTTGAGCAGCCGTTTATTAGATAAAATATTAAAAAATAATAGGGACAGATACTATAAATGTTACAAACTTATGAATATTACAGCCTTCCCGAAAATAGAACTTCCGGTATGATTTACTACTTTCGATAGGATTTGTTGTAAAGTTTCACTTCCGATTAAATAAACCATACCGAAAGTTCTATTTTCGGGACGGCTACAGAAAAAAAATATGAATTATTTGCAAATGACCATAAAGCCTATAGCAATATGTCGATGTATATGAACCAAGATTATCATATTATACTCAGTGGTACTCCACAGTTATCAGGATTTTTGTATTCTTGATCAAAGTAATTGGAGCTTCTTTGGAAAATATTATATCCTTACTTAAACTTTATGAAATATTTGGCCGAATAGTACTGAAATTTTAGTTGTGAAGAAGATTGTATTCTGGGTCAGAGCATATTTCTTTAAAATGAGTATTGAAATCAAAAAGACATTTTTCTTGATTCAAAATAATTCCCATAATAATAACCATAATTATCTCATCACGTAAATTTTCTTATAGGGAGGACATTAAAAAGATTATCAGAATTCTTGAATTGAGAATTTCTTTTTTGTGCAGCCTGCTTAGAAAGAATTTTCGGACCAAACAATTTCGACAGAGTTATTTCCTGAGATCCAATATTACTTCAGCCAAAGTAGTATATCCTCTATCCTACGCAATTTATTTCGGCTGGATCGCATTTCCAATGTCTCAAAGAGTGAGGTAGAGGCTGAAGGGATTATCCACAGGGTATTTATACCTAGTTGTCTTCTAGGTATTCATTCTAAACATGCTTTCCCTGTCTATACTTTAATATTTTACCTAACGCATTGAAATAGTTCCTTTACAAAGTTCACCCTTAATTAAATTGATAATCAACGAGACAATAGTGTTTCAGCTTCCGCAAACCCTTTGTAGATTTAATCTTTACATTGTCTTCCATTACTCCGCATTCGAAAGAAAAATACAAAGTTGGGTTGGTTTTCATTGCTCCGTGTGTATATTTTTTTGTCGTAAAATGTTCCTTTATTACCAGTCGGTTTATTGCTTTCGAAATGCGGACGAATATTCTGTATTATCTGGGTGAGTATACTTGATGGAGGCGGCCACTGTTTATTTTTCATTTTAGATGCAATATAACGATGAACGTGTGCGTATTTGTAACATTTTTCGTATTGCTTACAACAGTGTAACCTTATTCAATGAAAAAGTAATTATGTATATAGGTGCTTGCATACTCTGCAAAAGGGAGATGATTCCAATCATTTGGTTCGCAGAAAAATCGGAAAAATGAAGGGGTACCGGCTAGATTCGAACCAGCGTCTCCGGCATTCTAGGCCGGCGCGTTACCAACTATACCACGGTGCCCCGTAATACAGCCGATATACAGCGCCGATGACATGGTGTCGACTCTGTCGACACCCACAACCCCCCCGTATCTCTCTGCGAACCATGTATTTCAGTCATCCAGAGAGAGGTGCGGGGGAGTTGTGGATATAAACGGAGTCGACATCATGTCGTCGGCGCTGTATGTCGGCTGTATTACGAGGCACCGTGGTTTAGTTGATAACGCGCCAGCCTAGGATGCCGGAGACGCTGGTTCGAATCCAGCCGGTACCCTTCATTTTTCCAATTTTTCTGTGAACTAAATGATTGGAATCACCTCCCTCTTGCAGAGTAAGCAAGCACCTTTCATTCCATGAGAACTGAGGAGTCGTGCTTCAGTAAGAAGGAAAAGCTGTCGTGCAAATAGCGGTGGGAGACTCACACTCACCCAACAGCCGACTAGATCTCTCTGGATGACTGAAATACATGGTTGGCAGAGAGATGCGGAGGAGAGGTGGGTGTTGATGGAGTCGACACCATGTCGTCGGCGCTGTATATCGGCTGTAATGCGGGGCAACGTGGTATAGTTAATAACGCGCCGGCCTAGAATGCCGGAGACGCCGGTACCCTTCATTTTTCAGATTTTTCTAATTATGTATATATTGCGTGAATCATACGTATTCATGCTCATTCAAGCTACAGAGCGATAATGATACCATATAGTCCAGGCGGTAGAGGTTTTTTGATAGCAAAAGGTCGGAAAGAAATGAAATTTGGTGGGATGATAGACATTGGTCTCCTGAATATACGCCTAAGTTTGCAACCTCGGGGGGGCTGTCGCTTGAGGGGTGGGGAGTGAAAACTCTGCTTAGCGACGATTTTCGAAAAATAGCGTAAATGATATGCAATAAGACTTCAAATGATTTATGAAAAACGCAAAATTCTGCATAACTTTAGTCCTTGCATTTTTTGTGTACGACGAATAGTTTCCTGCAGTGCGCGAAGGTGTAAACACCCTGGCCCACCTGAAGGGCAGACCAGGGGTCAACAGCACAACCAACTAACCTACAGCGGTAGAGCAATAAGATACATATGTAACAAGAGGGCATGAGTTCCACCCTCTCCACAAGCGATATAGATTTAATAAACAGTTACTAAATTGTGTAGAGAGAGGTTAATTAAAATGTCTGAATAATATTAATATAAACATTCAATTAAATTGCTAATGTAAAAGTAAAAATTGGTCAATTAAATTTTAAATGCCACATAAAAGTTATATATAAACAATGAAACAATGGGGTGTATCAACTGAAAAAATCGCATAACAGTGAAGCTGTTAGGATTAAGATAATATAAAAACCTGCTAAATGTCATCTGCACTGTGTTCAAGAGCCCGCAACCCACACCTAGGTCCACCAGGCAGGCACGCAGCTCCCGCAGCCATCAAGGCCATCAGGCTGCCAGCAATCGGCGAGCCATCTGGCAGGGCCCCAACGGTCTCCTCAGGGGCCACCATGATAGGCGCTAGCCCCCAGGAGAGCAGCCAGACTTGACGTAGTGCTGCTTAAGTGCTAATGTAGGGTTCAACCCCAACAAATTATTAAATAGGAAAAAACAAAATAGAGATGGTGTCCATATCTAGAAACAAAACAAGTGTCTAAGGACCGGTTTCTCAATGTCCAGTTAAATATTTATCTGCAAGATAACAGCAACTGTCAGATAAATTGTTTAAACAATTGAAGGCTAAACTTGCGAAGTCACGTAAATCTTACCTGACAGTTGTATCCATAGCAACGCTATCTGGCAGATACATATCTGACACTTTAACTGGACATTGAAAAACCGGCCCTTAGTGGGCAGCTGCTTACAAAATAGTTTTTTCAAAAGTGGCATTACAATGGTCAAATTTCTGTCTATAGAATGTAGTCAAGTTGATTGACTCAGTACTTCCCACACATTCCGATGATACCAGTTTTATTATTTTCCCACAGCATGAAACTATAGTCTAGATGCCCCTGCAATCAAATCATCGCTCGCCCGACCGCAAAAAAGGTGTTTTATCCTACTAGGTGCTTCTTTCACAGGTCAATGGACAATATATCATGAATACAACACATTCTTGAGTTTTACAAACCCCCACCCCCGAACCACCCCAATTTCACCCCCAACCAAAAAAATTTGTAGAATGATCAGGAACCCCTAAAACGTCTAAAACGAAGTTTGAGGGGATTTTTATGTTTTTAGTTTTTTATCATTGCCGCGCCGCCACTGAACTGATTTCTAAAACCATACCCGCTTTCCATACTCGTCGGGGTAATAAATCTGTGTCAAAGTGTGATTAACGTCAATTCAGAAGTATCCACGTAACACAATACAAAACAATCCAAAGTAATACTCGTATGTATTTTGTATGCATCAGAAAGTCCAAGTCCCTTGGTTTCTGTAATCGGCAAAGCAACGTTCGGATGGACCTAAAAAAGTGTATTATGCCGCTATGTCTTTCTCCCTCAGGTCAGTAGACAGCAAACAAGTACAACAAATTTTTCAGATTTACAACCCCCACCTCCCAACCACCCTAATTTCACCCCACCCCACAAAAAAGTAGAAAATGATCAGGAACCACTAAAACGCCTAAAAAACGAAGTTTGAGCTGTTTTCATATTTTTAGTTTTTTTAATATTGCTGCGCCGCCACTGAGACGATTTCTAAAAATCAGACGCGTTTTCCATCCTCGCCAAACTAGTAATACTGTGCTGAAATTTCATTAAAATCAATTCAGTTATTTCAACATTATAAAATAAAGAACGGTCTAAAGCAATACTCGTATGTATACATCGGAAAATTCTCTAAGTCCCTTGGTTCCTATACAAAGCTATGTTCGGATGGACCTAAAAAAGTGTATTATACCGCTAGGTCTTTCTCTCTCAGGTCAGTAGATAGCCCATTATAAGTACAACAATTTTTTTAGATTTACAACCCCCCACCCCCCAACCACCCCAATTTCACCCCCACCCAAAAAAACGTAGAAAATGATCAGGAACCCCTAAAACACCTAAAAACGAAGTTTGAGGCATATTTGAAATTTTTCGTTTTTTGCTAATTACTCTGCCGCCTATGCACCGATTTTCAAAATTGTAGCAACATTACCTACTACGACCCTACACCATATCACTACCTAAATTTCATCAAAATCTATGCAGCGGTTACTGAGATTAGGAGGCTAGAAGAACGCCAACAGACAGACAGACAGACCGACAGACAGACCGACAGACCGACAGACAGACCGACAGACAGACCGACGGAAATGAGTGACGTGGATTTTCGTTATGTAGGCATCATGAAGCGCCCAAAAAGCGTGTTATCTCAAAATCGAAAATTTTCGCGATCACAATACTCCCCTCACCTATCGGTGTGGGAAGTAAAAACGAATGAACTCACAAACCTAAATTTGATGACCTATATGATACGTAGACAGAAGTAATTAAAGTATTAAGTATATTCTCAGTAACAAATGTGAGCAACTGACAGTGAAATAGAACCTTGGAATATAATATATCCTAATTACATAAAAAGATGAATACATAGTGTTACATTGTATGGACGATGTAAAAATATGTATCAAGTCTCACAATTAACAAATATTCGTAGTTGAAAATACTGAAACGCACGTTTTATAACGGCCCTAATCAAAAATCGACTCGGCTAGCTCACAGCCACCAGCCACAAGACTCCTGGTTAGTCCACCGTTTGGTGAGAGATGGCGTTCACGTAGTTCAGCACATCGGACTGGACCACGGCCGACTCTACACTAGGCCGAAGCCTTAGATGTGGCAACGTGGCTTAGCTGTCAAATAGTGGGCCTATAGTTCCAGAATAATTATTACATTTTATATGTATTAGAGCTCATCTCGGTTAATAAATTAAGAAAAATACTTTTTAGAACTACTACTACTAATACCACTTACATCTGATGTCTGGTTCATCGTAGGCAAACACTACAAAATAAAAATAAACGCAACCTGTTTCCTGCTGCCACTTCCACTTCCACTTAAATGAACACTCAATTTACTTTGTAAATTGTCACTTGAGCTAGAAAGATTCACTATTAGGTCACTGTGAAGCCATTCTTGCTGGTCTTGATTCCCTTTCACTATAAAATCTTTTCGTAGGTATGCCCAGATGCATGCCCTCGTTGGCTTGCCCAGATGAGTTCTATTAACTGTATTTTTCTGTGATATTTGGGAGGTCCAGAAAACATTGTAGGTACCACATTGTGCTTTAAAATAGGTCTTATCCTTTGAAATGTTTGTAAAGTACCTATTGCCTTTATTCTTATAAATATAACCAGCCCATACGAGGAATACCGTTCACCCACTTCTGTTTATGTCCTTTATTGGAAGCGCAATTGCTAATGAGCACCCAATTTACTTTGCAAATTGTCACTTGAGCTAGAAAAATTCACTATTAGGTCACTGTGAAGCCATTCTTGCTGGTCTTGATTCCATTTCACTATCAAATCTTTTCGTAGGTGTGCCCAGATGAGTTCTATTAACTGTGTTTTTCTGTGACATTTGGGAGGTCCAGAAAACATTGTAGGTACCACATTGTACTTTAAAATAGGTCTTGTCCTTTGAAATGTGTGTAAAGTATTGTCTTTATTCTTATAAATATAACCAGCCCATACGAGGAATACCGTTCATCCACTTCTGTTTATATCCTTTATTGGAAGCACAATTGCTAGTGCAACCTGGTACCACACACTTTGCAGGCATCTGTTTATCTTTATAGTTTCGTTTGTGCAGGTAAATAATTAGAAACACATTAAAAATCACCTTGCAATGTTATTTTTACTCTGGAAGGTTATGTTCGGCCATGGTTTGGTATGCCCTCTATTGGAAGCACAATTGCTATTGCAACCTGGTACTACACACTTTGCAGGCATTTTTTTATCTTTATAGTTTCGTCTGTACAGGCAAATAATTAGAAACACATTAACAATCTCCTTTTTTGCTCTGGAAGATTACACTAATGACCTAACAACAAATAAAAGCTCGGCCCCCGATTCAGTGTTGCCATATTTCAATGCTCCGGCCTAGTGAGTAAAGTCGGCCATGACTGGACTGGACATTGAATAAAATTATGGCGCTTCTGGGTCACACTGTAAGCATTCGCCCTAAATTTCGCTCTCGTGATGTCCATGTGGATGTCATATTGATAAAAAATCTGCTGTATGCAGCAACGTGCCCTGTTTTAGCTTGACACCAGTCATTTCAAATTAGCATATTTCCGAGATCCTCGCTGCCGAGTGTCAGTTTCACGCGTTATTAAATCCCTCTCGCCCTTCCCCGTGCCCATCCTCTAGCCTCATCTCTTCACGGCCTGCCTTGATATACTAGGAATTCAGTGCGCATACATATAATAGCAACATATCACGGTCGGCCGTAATGTCGTTGACACATCATAGCTGTTTCTGGCAGCAAAACCGAACCTAGCATGGATACCCACTGCTGCTGAAACTGAATGCTGTCTAGTAGCGATAATAATAATAATGAATTTATTTGTAGCATACATGAAAAACTATAAATTAAAACAGCTGATTAAAAACCCACGTAATGGAAAAGATCCTGCTAAGAAACATTTTTATAAATATTCTATGAATAGCTTAAAATTATAACATGCTATAACAAACATCAACAGTGTCAAGTGGTTTGTGCTAATGCGTTATCGGTTTGCACAAAAGAATTTAAAAATCAGAATTTTTGGCTATGCCTAGCGGAGAACCTTAATTCTAAGAAAAATGAAAACGTCTGTTAAGAAACTTTTTATAATGAATTCTGATGCTAAATTACTTTTTTGATTAGCACAAATAAATTGCGTTCTTGGCATAAAAAATTATGATTTCATGACAGTTTGCCAGCACCATCCATTGTTCAAATACATCATCCTCCTCCAAATTTCTCTGCCATCTTGAAACATAGAGTAGATGGATATCTCCAGAAACAAAGTTCGAGCGATTTTCCAAATCTTCGTTTTACTTTTAAGTGCATAGTCAGCATCATATAAAGTCCACAGCTACTGAAAGTTATTAATGTTATTATCATTTAAAAAAAAGTAGAAGCGTGTCTGGTTTAAAACCTAAGAGCCCACAAGGGCAGCAAAAAGTTCATGAAAAAATATTCTAGGGGTAGAAACATAGAGTAGATGGATATCTCCAAAATCAAAGTTCGAGCGATTTTCCAAATCTTTGTCTTACTTTTAAGTGCATAGACAGCATCAGATAAAGTCCACAGCTACCGAAAGTTATTAGAGTTATTATCATTTTGAAAAAAGCAGAAGCGTGTCTGGTTTGAAACCTAAAAGCCCACAAGGGTAGCAAGAAGTTCATGAAAAAATATTCTAGGGGTAGAAACATAGAGTAGATGGATATCTCCAAAAGCAAAGTTCAAGCGATTTTCCAAATCTTTGTTTTACTTTTAAGTGCATAGTCAGCATCAGATAAAGTCCACAGCTACCGAAAGTTATTAGAGCTATTATCATTTTGAAAAAAGTATAAGCATGTCTGATTTGAAACTAAAAAGCCCACAAGGGCAGTAAAAAGTTCAACCAAAAGTATTCTAGGGGTAATCCCACCCCAGTACCCGTCCTCAAGTTTCTTATCATTTATATTCAGCCCCCCAAAAACGAAGTTTGGATATTTTCAACTTTTTCTCATTTTTATATTATTGCTCCGCCGCCGCTAGGTCGAATTTTAAAGAAAGTAAATGTCTTTATAAGTAGTAGTGGCCTATCATAACATTTCGCTGCTATTATATCAATCCCCTCCATGAAAATGCTTTAGTTCGAGATGGAACCAGTGTTTGGCATACTGTACTGCCGTGTCATTCACTTCTCATAGATTTTGGTTTATGCAAGGGGTTTCCAAGCATGGCACAATAGCTTTATCGTCTGGTTCTCCCCTAGGCGCAAAATCGCCCTCAGTGTATCCCCATCTTGATAGTCCGTCCCCAGATGTGCCTATTTGGCATCTAATCCTATTGAAGCTTTTCCAGATCCTCTATTTCAGTTGAGATCCAACAGGGAATCCTTTATTGGGTTCCAAGTTGGTACGCGGTTGTCACTTAGCCCCTGCTTTCAGACTAACCATTCGGTTACTGATTTTGAGTCTGTCAACGGATTTGTCTTAGTTATAGAAGTAGCCAACAAATTATAGTACACGTCAGACATATAACAGTTGTTTACATTTCTTGTACTCCTTCCGATTGCAGACTCTACAATAGTATAGTCATATTGGGTTATATGTATGAGTAATATTAAACAGTGATTTTTCCTTACAACATAAGATATACGTCTGAGTAAGGCACAAGCACATCTAAGGTACTAATAGTTCAAAGTACTACTTTCGAATCAAGCAAACTAAATTATGCATTGTAAGTATATCGATACCTGTTGAGGCGCCGTTAAACCTATATACATGTTTACTGGACTATGGTATCGGTGGATGCTTAAAAGGGTCGGTCGTCTAGGTAAGAAACGATCACGCAACCATAGTAGGCATTGGGGATTACTACGCTTCTATCCAGTCTTAACCGCTGCATGAGAGATGAGGGTAAAACTATGTGAGTGTGAAACTATCTTCCGAATGAGTACAATGTTTCGACCGTGGGAAGGGACATATTATGTTCCCAAAGTAGATCAACGGAACGAAAACCAAACAAGTGATGATGCTGAGATGGATATGGGCATTACTGATAAAGGCAGCCGCACTTCATGTCAGAAGGAGATTTCGGACAGTGAAACTGCTACTGCTTACGGCAATAGCTGTAGTAGTGGTAGCCGTGATGGCAGTAAGCGCATACCAGAGAGGAAAAGAAAATGCCTCTCTGTTGATGCTCAGCAGATCTGCCTCAATTCCTAGAATGGACTATTAAATAATATGCAATATAGTAGCAAGGGCAGCGTCTTAAAGCAAACATCATTGCTTACAAGTGCACCATATGCAAAAATAAGTAGGATTGTTCGAAATGGTGTGAAGCCCAGGACGAAAAGGGTCGATGTGGGCAAATGTAGACAGTTACATCACAGCATAGAAAACAACCAGCATAATATCTATATAAAAATGGTTCCCACAAAATTTGACCTTGGGAGGGTTTTTGGATGATTTTACGGCTGTCAAGTTTGGGTAGAGATGCGAAAATGAAAATATCGATACCGGTACAGCTCGATATTTTTTAGCCTCATAGGGCCGTTTGGTTCTTACAGAGCATTTTGTGCAACTGATTACACCCTTATAATTATTTTCGATACCGATACAAAAGTATCGATACCACAGAGTTGACATCTCTAGAGGGAGCCTAATTTGAATATTGGCCAGCCAACACCTATATAGCGCTATTGCCACTCTTCTTTGTCCGCTTAAGGACTTTTCAGTTTCTTCAAAATCTGGAAGTTTCCGTAGTTTGAACACATGTTCCTCAAAGTATTTAACTAGGTATTTAACTATATATTCCAATATACTTGCAATGTAACTGATTTACATGAAGATAATTTGTATTCATTTGACGAAATCTCAAAAATGGTAAATTTCATAGCGGAATGTCGCAATAACTTCTAATATGTCGTCAATCTGGCAACCTACAATCGGCGTCCCCTAAAGCTGTCATGTGGCTGCCATTGTAGTTGTGGTGAATGTATATATTGAGATTTTTATTGTTTTAGTGTATACTTGAGTGACTTTGTGACTACTTGTGGTGTGAATTAAATTACCTATGAACAATATTGTCATAATTGCATGATGAAACGAAATAAAAAGTGCATAGTTTGCTGCAGTAGCGACGAATCGGTGAACACCACTTATCATAGCTTAGTATAGGTTTTGTTTTGGTTTTCAGTAGCGTAAAATATGAGGAAACACTTCATGGTAATAAAAAATTATCAACAGTTACAGTCAAATTATAATAAGAGTAACTCTTTAAGTATAGCCAAATAATAATAATAATTGTACCAGTTTGTAACATCACAGTAATAATTGAATCTATTAATGAACATCCAATTTTAATATAAAGTCGTGCGCCACTGGTAATGCCCTCAAGCTGTCAAAATTTCCGTTACATGTTGGCTGGTCAGCGATCTGTGCATTTTGTTGTTTACATTCCCTCTAGAGATGTTAACTCTGTGATCGATACCAACTTGGAATGCCTCAAAAAGTATCGATGACAAAAATACTCGATATTAGTGCAGAAGTATCGAAGTACCGTTACCATCCCTACAAAAAACCCATCCAAAAGTAGGGATGCGCGTGTAAATTTCCGCCATCTTGGGTTATTGTGCTGGTTGTTTTCTATGCTATGGTTACATCTAACAACTGCTTCCGAAATAAGAAATACAGTATACCAGTGCTATAAAAATAATGAAATACCCACTGCTGAGATGGTGCATAGGGCTTTTTAAAAAAGGAGGAGAAATTCTGTAGGAGGGCAATACAAAGATGGCTGAAAAAAATAGGTTTTAAATACGGCGTTGTCAATAAAAGATTACAATTATCGAAACCAGACGCATAGTGAAATGGCGTCACTATTATTTGGAGAAAATAAAGTAGTTCAGGGATCAAGGCAGGCCAATATGTTACCGGGATAAAGCCCGGTGTGACAGTCATGACACTGCGAAGAAAGGATGAACAGATTCCTCAAGAAAATGCACGGTTTGTATATCGTTTCTACCTTACCCAGATTGAGGAAATATTTACAAATAAATATTCTAAACCGCCCTTGTCTTGCAGCTTGCAGGTGTACAGTTTTTGTGGCGTTCTTTCCCTTGCTCGCAAAAAATGCAAACAACTCATATACAGGGTTATTAACGTTATTCGACACGGAGCATTATGGCTAAAGTATTTGATAAAAAAGAAAATAATAATCTCGGATGGATAGAGACCCAAAGAGGCTACATTTTGAAAATATTCTCATGTTACACAGGGTGTCCCAAAAGCACGAATTGTTGTGTTTTTTTTAAATAGAACACGTATATTATTGCATCTTCAGATTCAACGGTGAATTCTAGTGTGACTTTATTATCATACATGGGACCTAAAGCGAACCGTTTAGGTGTAAATCACCATTTTCGGTATAAGTAGATATCAGGAAAAAATTGAATATTGCAGCGATTATAAATTATGGAAGGCTGTGACTTTGCCGTATTACTAAGCATAAAATGCGTCGGCTTTGAAGAGACTGTCAAATTTAAATTACGTTTATGCTTGGAGAAATCGGTCGATCAATTAAGGAAACTTCGATCAACGATAACTTGATTTTTTCAAATGGGAATGCCTAATTTTTTTATACGGTTAAACGTAGAATTTGATAACCTTTCTAATGATATGGTTGTGAATATCAATCTCTGGTAGTATTCGTTTAATTTTTAAATTTTCAAACAAATCGGCGATTTTCAGTTTTCCTACCTACCTAAACAACGTAGCAGGCCATAAAATATAAACAAAAACCTGTTCAGATAGAAGAAAACAACTAACTTAGCTGAAAAATACATACTAACTAGACTAAAGGGACAAGCTTATAAAAATTCCTTACAACAAATCAACTCTCCCAGAAACAACTGCGATGACATCTCTAAGGTCAAAGACAAGCTGGAGTATGGCAGTAGTAGACATTTTTTACAGTCTACTGGCTACCGCAATTTACTAGAGGTTGAAAATTTTCAAGACAATTAGAAACCCTGATATGAAACAAAAACAACTAGCGACTGTTGCTCCAGCACGCAACTATCAATCATATGTAATGGTGTAAAAAAGTAATAATTTGCGTCGAAGTCGATACCTCTGACCGGAGCCCTTCTATTTTTCAATATCTATTAGCAATGTTGCAAAAAAGGAATGCTCACAAATCAGACTTAAATTTTCTGCCATTTAAGTTATGTTTTATAATTTGAAAAAAGTTTAATTCATTCTTCATTTTCTGCGATCTTGCTAATAGGTATTGAAGAACTTTCAGGACTCCAGTCAGAGGTACTTTTGACTTGAGTTTTGACAGAATTGCATACCTTTTTATATCATTAAATGTGAAATTTTATTATGAAAATAATAAACTGCTTGCAACATTCTCTAGTAGTTTTTGTTTTATTTCAAAATGTATAATGGTTTTGGAAATTGCCAATCTCTAGTACATTGCAGTAGCTAGTAAGCCGTGAAAAAATCCATTTCTGCCATACTTCAGCTTCTCTTTGACCAAAGATATGTTACCGCCGTTGTTTTTGGTTAGAATTTGTTTGTTGTGAGTAATTTTTATAATCTTGCCCCTTTAGTCTAGTTCGTGTGTATTTTTCAGCTAAGTTAGTTGTTTTTTTCTGCCTGAACAGGTTTTTGTTTATATTTCATGGCCTGCTACGTTGCTTATAGGTAGGATAATTGAAAAACGCCGATTTGTTTGAAAACTTAAAATTAAATGAAAACTACCAGAGATTGATAATCACAACCTGATATCATTAGAAAGGCTATCAAATTCTACGTTTAACCGTATAAAAAAAATAGGCATTCTCGTTTGAAAAAATCAAGTTATCGCTGATCGAAATTTCCTTAATTATTCGACCAATTTCTTCAAGCATAAACGTAATTTAAATTTGACAGTCTCGTCAAAGCTGACGCATTTTATGCTTAGTAATATGACAAAGTCACAGCCTTCCAAATTTTATAATCTCTGCGATATTCAATTTTTTCCTAATATCTACTTATACCGAAAATGGTGGTTTACACCTAAACGGTTCGCTTTAAGTCCGATGTATGATACATAAAGTCACACTAGAATTCACCGATGAATCTGAATATGCAATAATATACGGGGTAGTATATTTTAAGTTCTATTTAAAAAACACAACTTTGATACATTTCGTGCTTTTGGGACACCCTGTATAACATGAGAATACTTTTAAAATGTAGCCTTTATGGGTCTCTATCCATCCGAAGTTATGATTTTCTTTTTTATCAAATACTTTAGCCATAATGCTCCGTGTCGAATAACGTGAATAACCCTGTATTTCTGACTTCATCTATACCTTGACTGATGCTGCATAACAAGTCAAACAGAAATTATCATTTCAAGTATGTCTATAATTTTTCGAAGCAGAAATAAGTAACAGATGACTCTTTAAACTTAACCAGAATTGTGTGGATGCACTTATTTTAAGTCCAACCTATCGACAAACAGTAATAAACCCTCGAAAATGAAAATAAAAAAGTCACAGTATCAGATTGTCCATGCAGCTCGTTAAAGTTTACAGCCGGCACGTCATTTCACTGTGTAGCAAGATAAGCAGTTTTCTGCATTAAGCGCTCTCCGCGGAGTCCGTCCATATAAATTACCTCAAGTTAATTCAATGGGAGAAAATAGAGGAAAACCGAGGACGTCCGACTGGTATAAACTTCTCATCAAGAAACAATGGCTCAGAAGGGCCAACGCTGCTAGCCAGAGTGAATGTGTATAAGTTGAGTATTGTGTGGGGATAATGATCGGTGGAAAGAGCCACGGCAGTAGCGCACCGTAAATATTGCAAATGTATCTTATACCCTTTTTGGGCGTTTTAGGGGTTCCTTTGTATTTTCTACTTTTTGGGTGGAAGGTGAAACTGGGGGTCTTGTAATACTCAAAAATGTGTTGCATTCATAATAGGCTGCATTGACCTGTAAAGGAAAGAACTCAGAGCTCAAGGGATGAATTTTCCAGCAGGTTGTCCAAATTTTCATTTAGAAACTTTTGGAAAGCATCAGCCTGGAATGAGAGATCTTGCTTACTCTGCAAAAATGAAGGGTACCGGCTGGCGTCGGACCAGCGTTTTCGGCATTCTAGGCCGACGCGGTACCAACTACACTACGATCCCCCGTGATGTAGCCGATATTCAGCGCCGACGACGACAAGGTATCGACTCCGCCGACACCCACCACTCCCCCGTATCTCTCAACCGAACCATGTATTTCAGTGATCCAGAGAGATCTAGTCGGCTGTTGGATGAGTGTGAATCTCCCACCGCTATTTGCACGACAGCTCTCTTTCTTACAGAAGTACGACTCCTCATTCGGTCGGGATTTCATGGAATGCAAGGTGCTTGCTTACTCCGCAAGAGAGAGATAATTCCAATCATTTGGCTCACCGAAAAATCGGAAAAAATGCCGGAGACGCTGGTTCGAATCCAGCCGGTACCCCTCGTTTCAACTACATGTTGCCTTCTCTCATGTTTTTCTTACCTGACTGTTCCGGTTCTGTCAAATATTGTTTTCTGTTTCAAAAGGTTTTGGGTCTGGATACCTTCAGAAATCAAGAACTTAGAATTTTCTATATACGAGTGTTGCTTTAGATCGTACTGTATTGGATTTATTTCAACGAAAAGTTTACGCAGCATTACTACCGTGGCGAGGATGGGAAAAGCGTATGGTTTTTAGAAATCATGTCAGTAGTAGCGCAGTTATTATGGACTAAACTGATAGCAACGAAATTTCTAAACCCTACCGTGGGTCATGTTAGAGAGATCGGTACAGTCTATGGTTCCTGAAAATGGTGTCAGTGGCGACGAAACTAAATTAAATTAAATATAAGTAAATTAAATTAAATAAAATTAAATTAAAAAAAATTAAATATAAGAAACTGTACAATATCAACTCAAACTCTGTTTTTGGCTACTCTACAGCTCTCTGATCATTTTTTGCCTTTTTTTGAGTAGGCAAAATGAGCCGAGGTAGGACAGGGTCTCGATTGGTGTGGTTGGGAAACTCCGGTGTTTTTTGTATCTATAGAACACTTTTCAATTCCTTCTAAAGATTGGTACTGGTAATATAATTTGCTTTAAAATATCGGAAAATCGGCATGCCATGTGATTGGAATATCAGTTGAAAGTTGCAGAATAAAAACTGTGCCGACCTAATAGCTAGGGAGAGATTGCGAGGAACTATTTACGAGAATCTTTCTGTTGAATTTTTTTGCCCGCGTTCTGGTGAGAAGTCGATGATTTGGGTGCAAGGGTATCTCTTCATGCTATGAAAAATAACAAAATGGTATCAGCGTAATATTTGGGAAGTACTGAGTCAATCAAATGGACTCAATTTTTTGTTTCAGGAATTTTCGTACTTATTTTAAATAAAAGATGTCATTTTGAATTTAAAATAGCGAATCTTTTAACGGATATACTTTGTCGCTACGTCGTTAATCCAAAAGACATCCAGTCTGAACTTTTAGATCAGCTATTTTTAAATCTTGATTTTTTAAGTCTATAGTATTAGTGAACGGCTGAAAGAACCCGCAAGAATCCATCATTTCAACCCGCCCCTGTCTTCCGCAATTTGATACGTACAGTTAATGACGCGATTTTCGGCATTGTCTGCTGTAAGATATAGCGACAGACCGAGGCGGACGGCGACAGTCTGACAGCAAGCAGTCTACAGCTGTGCATCCTCCCACACCCTATCCTAACTGGCTGCTGGTAGAGATCTGCCTTCTCATCACACGTCTTCGCAACTGTGTCCTTAATCGTTTTGATTATGATGATCAACAATCAGCCATAGGGCATTGTTCTTATATTGAACAAGAAGGCACAGATGAACAATACAGAAATATTTCAATAAGTTCTTAGTTTTTCGCCTACATCAAAATGTCATTATTAAAGTCATGCTTTGGCATATTTAAAGCTAAACTATCTTCAAGTGGTTACTGTTTTAAGCACGTTTTTATTAGCTTCACTTGTATGTTTGTTTGTATGTTTGTAACCCACCCCTTTGCACTCAATTTTGACCCAATCTGAATGAATAGATTTAAATTTAAACTTTTTACATTTATCAAGAATCGTTGATAATAAAATATTTTTTTTTCACTATCCTAATCAGGATGGCCCGGGATTCCAGATATTTCGGAGCCCCCTACAGCTTTTTCTTTGGCGGTTTCATTTGCTAGCAAACTTAGATCGCGCTTAAAAGGCACGACTCTAGACTCTTCGAATTTTCTAAGGTCATATTTCATTTTCACTAAGCAAATCAGCAGGAGTTTAGAATATATTTTAATTACAGTTTAAATGAAACTTTTCTTTCTATTTGTGTTTTAGTTCCTAATTTTATGTTTATAGCCAAAATTGATTTTGTTCCATATTTACCTTACAAAAGCAGAAACACGTTGTTTGTGTTTTTTAATAGAATAAAAGTATGTTTGTTTACGATATTTTTGCATTTTTTTCACTGCTGTTACTTTTTTTATAATGTTAGAGTTTGAAAAAGCTATTGGGATTAATCGCGAGATAAATCCCGAAACCCCGGGATCCCGAGATCTACATTTTTATCTCAGGGGGTACATAAAATTTGTTTAACATTTTTTTTTCATAAGCACTAGACAAGTTACAATATTGAAATTAACGTGAGATTTCTTTACTACCAAAAAGACACTTAGCTAATTTATTTGGTTTACTCCATGGCTGTAAGTACTGAAAAACGCAACCCCTAAAATTTATTCCGAATGCAAATTATTATTTGTTTACCACTTAAAAAATTATTTCCGATAGCCAGTTTCATTCTAAACAAAAAATGTCTCTTGAATTTTTTGCCCAAAATGAACCAGTTCGCAGCAAAAAAATTATTTTTTTTTTCGAAACAGGATGCCGATCCTGGAAATTTGAATCCCTGTTAGTCATACGGCAAAATCACAGGCCAAATAAATTGAGGTTCCGAGACCCTTCGCAGTTCAAAAAATGGTGAATGATATCTGCCTTTTGTTTTTGTAATTGGTGAGAGAGCTTATGAAATCATACCTTGATCATTATACTTCTGTTCTGGATATTGCGAGATATTGAAATATTTATGTTGAGTTATAATATTGCCTTCTCCAACATGCCTTAGGTATAACGCATATCATATCTCATTATTTTGACACCTTGGGTTGTTACGATATAAATATGGCACAAAGCGCCCTGCGCTTTTTTGACAATAATACTAGGTTATTTACGTTCACTATCATTTTTAGCTTATACTACAAACTATTTTTCAATTTTTAATGATATGAAAGCATGTTTTCTACATTTTGAAGCTATATTTATTCGAAGACGGCACTCAATTTTACCTTAAGCTGTTATAAACCTATCCATTAAAAATGCATTCTATCTTCAGACCTTAAGGAAAAAATAATCAACTCTCACCCTTCAAGAAGCACCTAAAGATAGGTTGACTTCAAATGAAACAAAATACTTCACCTAATAAATGATTGTCTTTGATGTTAAGCACCGGTAATTTACGAAAAAGAATTGTGAAAAAATTATCTTCATTTATATTCCACACTTATCATATGATGTTCGCATGGACAAGTTGAGATAAAGTTATAAAAATATGATTTATGGCTCTTTGTAATGCCCTTTATATTTATATTGTCACGACGGCCTCTTTTTCTTCAGCAAAGAATCAAGCGGGACGTAGCTTTCACTGTTTTACTTCACAACTCAGTACAATATCTCTTAACCCTATCTCAACTCAACTGAACTGAACTACTGCCACGCTACTCGTGGCGCCTTATATATACTTCATCGAACCATCTAGAAAATTCGCGACATTCAGATGACACTCTAGAGTGTTCTAGAGTGCCCATCTGTCAGTCTCGAAAATTCCAGATGATTCGATGACGTTTACACATCAAAAAAATCTAACCTAACATTTTGAACGAAACATCAACAACAATACAAATAAGCAATGCCATATACAGGATGTTACAATATGTTTTTATTGACAACTGAGATCCCAATGTATGTTGAGTTGATGGTTCAGTTTTGATTTTGTTTAGTGAATATGTACTTATGATCATTTGATTTTGCTTTCCACGTCAGTAGTAAGGGAAAATATTGTAATCGCAAATCCTCTTGAATTTGATAATGGATCGTTTTAAAATTTTCGTCTGCTTATGTATATACATAGTTATATAGTTATATAGTTATATAGTTATATAGTTACATAGTTATATAGTTATATAGTTATATAGTTATATAGTTATATAGTTATATAGTTATATAGTTATATAGTTATATAGTTATATAGTTATATAGTTATATAGTTATATAGTTATATAGTTATATAGTTATATAGTTATATAGTTATATAGTTATATAGTTATATAGTTATATAGTTATATAGTTATATAGTTATATAGTTATATAGTTATATAGTTATATAGTTATATAGTTATATAGTTATATAGTTATATAGTTATATAGTTATATAGTTATATAGTTATATAGTTATATAGTTATATAGTTATATAGTTATAGAGTTATAGAGTTATATAGTTATATGCTATATTTTAGACGAGGGAAAAACTCTGAGATTTCGTTACTTGTGTGTTGATTTCCCGAAATTGGATGGGGGTCAGTTTCTTATTTTTATTGTTCTGGTCGATCGAGGGAGGACTAGCATGAATCTGTTAAATTTCATACGCTCAAATATTTGCAATTCAATGCCGGCTGTCCAAGAGGTATCTTTGGCCGTCCTGAAGCAAGCGGAGTGTAATCAAGCCGAGTTCTCTGTGGCCGTTGGCGCTGTACGAGGAGCGGATACGGGCAAAGTTTCCCGAGTCCAGGCGAGCGAGCGACCACCAGCGATGCCAAAAGGCATTTGGAAAGAGCCGTCCTAGACCTAAATAGGCGGAAAATCAACGTCGGCCGATTGCATAAACAGTTTCCAATTGGCGGCCGGAATGGAAGTTCTGCGCTCATAAACCGCCCAACTTTGGCCGTTTGGCGATCCGAACGGGGGTCGTAACCCCCGCGTCCCGCACCTCGGGGTCAGTTATTGCTCCCCCGTAAATCCGAACTTGGAACGACCGGATGCTATCCTCCACCTACGCGAAGAATTCCCGAGTAAATCGACCTCGTAGCTTAATAATATTACAATCATCGATAGTCGTTGGAAGCGGTCAGTTTGCTAGCATGATGATGTTATATGTATATTTTCCCTGTTGCTATTCTAACGAATTTCTGAAAATGACCCATGTAGCGTAGTAGTATTACAATCATCGATAAATCGCTTCCCTATCTTGTGCTCTCCTGCTTACAGTAGGATTAAAGCCAATTGTGTCTAGTCTTTGACGTTTTTCAGTCATCAGTTTTGTCTTCAGCCTTCTGTTATCAGTTTCTTACTTGTTCATTCGCCGCAGGACTTCGATATTTATAACGCGGTCTGTCCAAGGTATTCTTAACATTCGGCGGTACACCCACATATCAAAAGCCTCCTTTCTATCCATTGTACTGACGGAACCATATCTTATTTGGGCATTCAGACTTTCGTCCCTCACCAGACTAAGCATTGTCAAGAATGTTGCTCTAGCTACCTGGACTGAGTCAAGAGGACTTGAGTGAGAATATCTGAATTTCTGAACTCTTATATAGGGTGTCCCACAACGATTAAGACAAGCAGTATATCGGAACTGGGCAGTAGTATAGAATTCAAATTTTAGGAAGGCTGATAAGAGCAAATGTTGTGTCTTTTCCTGTCGTTGTGTTACCCAATGAGGTATTTGTTTTTGGGTAAGTGACGTTCAATTCAAAATTATTAATGGGACATCCTGTTCATTAGTGATTTCTGGGTTCCTTAGGTTCCAATGGTAAAGCAATAATAAGAAAAGATGCAACATTTGCTCTAATTTATACCTCCAAAATTATAATTCTCTGCTACTGCTCAGTTCCGATATATTGCTTGTCTTAATCGTCGTGGGACACCCTGTATATGTCCCGTGAACTTCCAGATTTGTCAGCTTTTTTTTTTTGAAACGAATTTATTATTAAAGTAAATATTACAACACCATATATAACAATAACTCTAAACAGTGCTTCAAGCACTGGCCTCGAGAAAACAAAATTTAAACTTAGAAAGAGTGTGAGGTATAATTATCCTATATTTGTATATTAGTAAAGTAAGTTTTTAATTTATATACAAAGGAACTGAAACTATTTGTAGTCTTTATGTCTACAGGTAAATTGTTGAAAGTTTTAGATGCATTTACTACAGGATTATTGAGACCCGTGTTAGTTCTTGTGCTAATTTGGTAAATGTTGTTTATAATCCTAGTCTCATAATTATGAACTTGGTTAGCTAATATTATACTAGTATTTAATTTTTGTTGGTTATTGAGTACTTTGTATATGAATTTACATTGTTCAATTTGTAGTAATGAGGTTAAATTGAAGGTTTTCAGATCTTGATATAGTTTACTTGTGCTAGTGAGTCTGTCATAGTTATATAATACCTTTAATACTTTATTTTGTAATAATTGCATCCTTTGAAAATTTGATTTGCCACAAGTGCCCCATACAGGGAGTAAGTATCTAAAATGTGATATGAAAAAAGCATCTAGGATCATGTCTTTAGTTTTTTTCGTTAAATAATTCCTGCACTTGAATACGATGTGGATCATCGGCAGGATTTTATTATTTATCTTATGTGTGTGCTCAGTCCAACTCAATGTATCATCCACAATTAATCCTAAATATTTAATTTCACTCACTTGGTCTATAGGTGTATTATTCATGTGAATATTTATATTTTGTACAAATTTGTTTTTTTGTTTGAATACCATGTACTTTGTTTTGTTTATATTTATTTTTAATTTATTGCAGTACTTACAGCCAATCAACATAGCTCTGGAGGTCTTTGTTGATCTCCTCACACAACACATTCTCATTTAAACCTGTATAAACCAGAGCAGTGTCGTCTGCAAACGTAAAATAGCGAGCTTTAAGATTAGCAGTTTTCAGGCTTAGAACATATAAGGAGTACAACAACGGCCCCAGAACTGAGCCTTGCGGCACTCCATAAGAGTTTGATTTTATTTGACTTGTTGCATTTCCGACCTTTACAATTTGATTTCTGCCTTCAATAAATGTTTAATTAGATTAAGCATTTTTCCTTTGAACCCCAAATTCTCCAATTTTTGTATTAATATATCAAAACTAACTATGTCAAATGCTTTTTTCAAATCTATATATACTACAATAGCTATGTTCTTGTTATCTAATGCTTTCGAAACATGATTTATAAAATCTACAGTAGTACCTAAAGTGCCGCTGTTTCTGAGGAAACCATACTGGAATTCATCTAATAGGTGTGTCTCTGAAATATGTTCTAGCATACGGTTTTTAATTAGTTTTTCTAAAATTTTGGAAAAAATGGTCAACACCGATATTGGTCTATAATTATCCATGTTTGTTTTACTACCTGATTTAAAAATTGGACTTATTTTACTCATTTTTAACTCATTTGGAAAAATGCCTGTGGAAATAACATTGTTTATCAATTTTGTCAAAATTCCTATAAGATTTTCTTTTAAGTTGCAAATATCTCGTACTGTAACTCCGTCATAACCAGGTGATGAGTTCTGATTTAGGTCCAGTATGATTTCCCTGATCTCGTCCTACTTTGTCAATGGAAAGTTCATCATAGCACGCTCGCTTATAACTTCATCGCATACTTTCACTCCCTCAGGTCTAGTAATACTGATCTCCTCCTCCACTCACTAACAATCCTGGCACCAATATTAGCAAAATGATCATTCAGGTGATTTGCAATATCTATTTCGTTGGTAATATCCTGATTGTCTTTAGTAATGCATTTAATTTCGGTTTTACCTACTTTATTATTAACAAAGTTGTTTACAAATCTCCATTGCTTTTTGACATTTGTGCCAGCACTTTCCCACTGATTTTTAAAATACCTGTTCTTCAGAGCCTTAATTTTGTTATTGACTTGGTTTTTGAGTTTTTTAAATTCTTTGTCCAAATCCAAGTTGCTGGGGTGCTTAATTTTTTGTTTATATACCTTGTCTCGTTGTTCAATCATGTCAAGCAGTTCTTGATTAATCCAGTCATTATTTTCCCGAATTTTAAATGCTTTTGTATATTCTGAATCGTTTTTACATTTAGTTATTAAGTTAATTAGATCCTGAAATGATTGAACATCGTTGATTTTAATGTTTTCATCAAATTTGGATATCATTTTTTTATAATCAATTCTTTTCACCTCTTTTTTATATTTTTTTGCGAGTGAATTTATGTGACATTCTACGGTTACTACTAATAAATTGTGATCAGATAAGCTGTTACTTTCAATCGAAATATTACAATTTACATTATAATGATTGTCAGATAAGACATGATCTATAATGCTCCTAGAAGTATCTGTAACTCTAGTCGCGGCATCAGCAGATATGGTATTATGTATTTTAAAGTTATTTAACGCTATTATATTCTTATAACTAGTTACCTCATAATTATCATTCAACAAATTCACATTAAAGTCTCCTATAACTACATGTTTCTTTGGATATCTTAACATAATCTCCTCTAGTGATGTTAGAAAATCCGCATTTAATAGATTTGGGGGTTTGTAAACTACACTTATTTTTAGATTCCTTTCATTCAAGTTCACACACACCCAATTTATTTTACTATCACAGTTAGATGTACCTGCTTCACAGAACTGAATTGAATCCTTGATGTATATAGAAGCTCCTCCTCCCCTTCCATCACGGCAGGAATGCACCGCACTATAATTTCTGAGACTATATAGAAATGTTTCACCTTCCTTTAACCACGTTTCTGTCAATAGAAGTAAATCACAATCATTATTCATCACAAAGCATTGCAAATGTTCTAGTTTGTTCTGTAGACTACGAATATTCATATATGCGATTTTTAGTTTTCTTCGAGGCTTGTCTAGTTTTTTAGTTGTTCGATGGATTCCACTAATATGACCTTGGATTGTGCATCCTTTCTCAGAAAAATGTTACCTTCTGAGAACCAGCAATACTGATAATCTTTTTCCTTTTTATATATTTTGGCAGTTTTATATAACTCAAGATTAGTTTTAGTGAGATCGTGATTTAAAAATATTTTGTGGTCAATGGAAAAGCCGAGTTTATTGCTGTTTAATTGCAGCCTTTTTTTTGTTTTTAGCCATCCTACCTTGGTGTTATCATCTTGAAAAGCTACCTTGATAGGATGACTTTTCCTACCATTTTCTTCTTTATCCTTTCCTAGTCTGTAGGCTGTGAAGGATTGTTGTCGTACTGGAATTTGGATGGAGCTGATTTGGATTTCTGGTTATCACCATGATCTTTCTCTTCTGTTTATTTATTTGATATCCCATCTGATTGCCTACAAAATATGTGGAAGAATCATAGAGTAAGCGCACTGTCAAAAACTTAGGTCTATTGTTTTGAGGGGGAGATTTTCATAAAAGAGGAAAGCCAAAATAAAATACACTGACCTTGAACATTTCGAGTAGCTTCACGTCTTAACGGTTTACTTAAGCAAACTCATGAACGGATTTTTAAGCACAAATGTATATACATTTAGACACAACGTTATAAACTATGATTTTGTGATATTGCGCTTCTATTTCTGTTAGTCTAGAATCGTTGATTTCTGAATTTAATTAGATTTATGACTATGTGTGTGATAGGTTCTGGATTCATTTTATAGGCGAGTAGAAGGAATTTCATCAAATCAGATTTCGTTATAGCTGTGTTTAATGCTGTATCATGTTTCGATCCCAATGCAACCCTTACGAATAAATGAAAAGAAGCCAACGACCCCTATGTGCCTAAGGATGAGATTTATAAATTCTTGATATTAATTGATTTTCACATATCGTACCAGTAAAGTCTTTTTGTAAAGCTCGAAATTTTTTTGCATAGTAATGTACTCTGAAAATTTCATTTTCATTGCATGCTAAATTATAGAAGAGTCAAGGATTACTAGCATGTTATCAAGTAAACTAGCAGAAGTACGTGCTACAAAAACCCAAAAGCTAAGTTATGCAAATTTTGAAATTTGTTTGCGATATTTTCGCATATTGGCGTGAGAAGTGGAAGGTACAGTATACCCAACTTGTTTTAAAATTATTATCACTGTCTATATTCTTTACATTTCAAAGGCGAACATTAAACGGTTTCGACAAGTTAATGCAGTTCATAATAATTTAATCAAGTAGTTTTGGTTAAAGCGTGGGTGTTCTCACCTAAACCCACCCTACATTTGACGTATAGATAACTAGTAACCACGGAATGATAGCAGCAATTACAAATATGTTCGAAAACCCAAACTTTCTTTTTGAGAATTCATTATTTAACCAAATACCGAACGCCACCAATCAAGGTGCATACCTCTTGGTTGCTATGTAGGTATGTATTTAGCATCAATCTTCATCTTTGAGGATTGCTTAACCCATACATTACAGTCGTATCTTGTATACCACTCTGTATAGTTGTATACCACTTATCATCAAGCAGCATATGATTTATGATAGTGGTGAAGTAATAATTCCCTACGAAGAGTAATGGCTGTCCTTAAATAAATGGCCGAGTTTTTACGACGTGTGCCACATCAACAACTTAAATTGGAGACGTAAATTCACGACGTTCTGGACTTTGAGTGCAGTGAGGATATTGCACTCTCAAATGACATGACGATGACCATTCACACTGTTGCCACGTCTACGTGTGGGCTGCCATTTTTTGCAGTTTGATGCAGTTATTTCATAACTTTTTTGATTGGAGACCGATAAAATGTAATCAATATTGGAGTATCATTATCCAAAAACATCGTATCAGTTTAAAAAAGAGTTCATAGTACCAGTGCAATTTGTAGTTTTTATGATATCAATATGATGGTGGTGTCTGTTGGGCGTTGTTTATTTGATTCCTTCTCCTTGTCCTCTATCTGCTGCACGTTCATTCGGGACATGGCACAAGACCCATTTTGCATACTGCACATACCCCAGGACGTCTCATGGTACAAACGTCCATACGTTATGAACCTCAAAAGCGCCTTTCGAAGTATTCAAATGAAGCAAATCCCACAATTATGTTTAACGTAGAACAAAGGCACGTAGTAAAAGTATTTTATCTACTCTCGTTACGTTAATTAGCCATTACTAAACATTACTAAACTACTGTTGTGATTGAAGACTCCTTAGTTAATCTACTGATTTCTCCAAGTACAAAACAAATTCAAATTTAGCCGTCTGACCTAAAAGGTGTCGCATTTCATGCTTAGTCGAATCGCATAGTCACGGCCTTCTAAGCTTTATAATCGCTGCGATATTCAATCTTTTTCTGACACCTGACACCTACTAATACCAAAAATGGTGATTTGCGCCTAAACGGTTCGTTTAAAATTCCATGTGTGATTCATAAAGTCACACTAGAGTTGACCAAGGAATCCAAATGTGCAATAATGTATAGGGGGTTCCATTCAAAAAATGTATGTTTGATATGAATCACTCTGTATAACCGTCAAAATTTAAGTGAAAATATTTTTACGTTATATTCTTAAGGGTCCCTACCATGATCAAGTGACAGATTTTTGAAATATTTTTGAGTAAGCCCACAATCCCCCGTCCACGCACTATTGGCCCACCCTGAATACTGGAATATAGGATTCTATTATCGAAGATGTACTTATGTGTCGCCAGAGTGTGGCTTATCCGCAGACGTAACACAATAATTATCTTCTCTCTTCGACTCGAAGATAGGGTTAACTTTGTTGGAACATCCGGGACAGTTTCATGTAATTTGTGGTGTTGTTCCATTCTTCTTGCCATAGACTAGTATTGTCTGTTTCACATCTCTAGGGTTGTATAGACTGCTGATTTGTTTTGTTCGACCGCTGCTATTCATACTGCTGTATCTGCTTTTTCATTTTAAATTATTACTTCTGACCCTTTGAAAACTATCGCTCGAAAAGACGTTAAGCGCCTTGCCCACCTTCAATAAAAGTATATTGTCAAGCGATTTGTGCCGGTATTTAGCCGTAAGATACAAACCAGGTGCCGAATATCCATCACTATATTGTTAAGTACGCAGTAATTACGTTCCATCGTCCAGACATTTACATTGGAGTTGAAGAATAACAAATGAAAAGATCGATAAAGGAGCGATCAGTCAACTTCTACAGAGGGAACTGCAACATCCGAACACTATCAATTTGCGCTATTCTTCCTGAGCCTGGAACGCCTTCCCTAACTTACACTGTCAGCAGATAAAATCCCCGGTGTCACATAAAGACGAAGACATTTTATATGCAGCGTATTCTGGTTACATTCATCAACAGCCCTATGCCCAAATATCTCAAATGTCAGCGAACATCTTGTATGCAATATATCTCACATTTTTATATTTCCTGGTGCTAGATGTAAAAACTTTATCACTGTCTCTGGCGATGAAAATACTGGCGACATGTTCACATTAAATATTAATGTGAACTATGAAAGCTGTACGAACTAGGACTCACCGTCAAGAAGTTCGCTTGCTCATTTGCTTTATTATACGAAACCGGTATTGGGTATGCTATTCTGTCATCCAGTTAGCCTACCTAACGTCTATCACACGTAATCAGTTCAAAAGTTCTGGAAAGATTGATTGCTTGGAAAAAATACGTTTTTTTTTTCACCGAATTGAAGTTTTCGGTAAAATATGTTAATTGCTATCAGGTTATTGAGGTTTTTCATTATATTACACTCATACATTGTCTTGGTAACGAACGACCAAGTCCTTAGTCGTATGAGGGAACAAAAAAAACTCATGTTTATTATCAAGGCACGAAAAACGATTTATACAGGTTATCCCTAAAGTCCAAGTTAAAAGGTCTGTCGACAGATGGCAAAATTCTTGATTAGAGGGCATCTAAAAATGATTTGGTTGCTCATCGCTTGCTCGCTCTGCACTGCTGTTTCTAGAACTACGTTAGCTGTTTGCATCGCCAGCCTTTGGAAGGAAACGGCGTCGTAAGACACGAGAGAAGATCTCGCTATCTTTATGATGTAATACACCCCCTCCAGAAAAATCATCATCATCATCATCATCTTGCGATTTGGATACAACGCTAGGGTCGTTTATCGCATTCTATCTTCTACAGAGTGCGGTCTCTCCAGTCGCCATCAGACAGGTTCCTCTGCCTCATTGCTTCCCCAACATCTTGTCTCCAATTTTTCTTTGGTCTTCCTCTCCTTTTCCTTTGACTGGGTGTCCATTGGAGAACTATTTTGGGCCATCTGTTGTCGACCATTCGACGTACATGTCCATACCACCTCAATCTTTTCGCATCTATCGTATCAATGATGCTGGTGGCGATGTTGAGTCTGTCCCTTATGTCTACATTTCTTATTCTATCCTAGATCCTCAGCCTGCAGCAACTCCTCCAGAAACCCATTTACATCGCTAGGAGTTTTTTCTTCATAGCCTCTGTGGTTTCCCAAACTTCAGCTCCATAGGTGGCGATGCTCTCCACTATTGTCTTGTACAGTCTGACTTTAGTGTCGGTCTTTATTTGCGTACTCCACAATAAACTACTTAGCTGTTTAGTCACGTACTTTCCCTGCCCGATGCGATTTCTTATTTCAGCTGCACTTGTGCCTTGCTTCATATTTGTCACACCCCGGTATTTATACGAGCTTACGTCTCTAATCACCCCTTCTCCAGAATCGCCAACAACGACATATTCGGTTTTATTGGTATTAATTGTGAGGCCGTAAGGATAATAAGTGCTACATGGCCTAACCTCTTGACTCAGTCCCCTGAATTTAAATCCTGGCCATGTCCCTAAATGTAGGTATTCAATTCGACATTTATACCTTTTTGAGAAGCTAAGATTATATTAAGTTTTTCCAGTGGTTTGAATGTGCAATGTGGTTGAGCTCGATACGAGAATGAGAATTACTTTATTCTCTGGCACAAAAACACACTGTATATACTTTTGTCGGCTAAGAAAGGCACACCTGTGATAACTTTAAATGGACATGGTCTAGAGCTCCGAGATACAACCAAAGTCCCAGGGCTCATCTTCGAGAGAAAGCTTCATTGGAAGGAACATATTCACCAACTAGCAATGAAATGTAAAAAAGCCCTAAACCCTCTGGAAGGTTTATCAATTGTTAACTGGGGAGCAGAACGCGAAATACTTCCCAGATATTACAAATCGATCGTCCTTTCCAAAATTGACTGCGCTAGCCAGACATACGGAACTGCAAGACATTCGCATTTGGAGGTCCTAGACTCTATTCAATGCATAGCACTAAGACTAGCTTTAGGAGTCTTCTGAGTGAGTCCGTATCACTCACTTTGTGTAAAAGCTAACATCCCACCAGTATATCTCAAAAGGTAGCAACTATTGTTGAATTACGGACTTACAATATGGCAGCAACCTTATCATCCTAACCACAATTTTATGTTTGAGAGTGAAGACCAAGAAACTTATAGATCTAGACCAACAATAACGAGACCATCAAACATAAAACTTCTACATAAAATCTTCCCAGTACAAGGTTCCCCTAAATCTGAAACCAACCTAATATTAGCTTAGACTGCATTGAATAGAATACTCGAAAGACACCCGGAGTATGAAGTATTATATACAGACGGACCTAAAACGGCGAATGGTTTAGGAAGCGCTATTGTACATGATAATAGAAGCTATTCATGATCATATCAATGATCTACTCTCTAGCACTACAAACCCAATCCACAGTTTTGCGGATGACAGTACGCTGTATGCAGGCATCATGAGCAATAGACCGATCTCTGTGGTCGAGCTGGAACGCAGAAGACTGGCAGTGGCAGCTTCACTTTCAAAGGATCTCGATACCATTACCGCTTGGGGGCTTAAGAATATGGTTAAATTTAATGCCTACAAGACCCAGTATTGTACGCTATCAAACAAGAAGTGCCCAAGCCAACACTAGGTTCTAATTAGCAACCGGGCTCTGCCAAGGAGTCACTCATTCGAGCTGTTAGAAGTCAACATTACAGAAAATCTGATCTGGTACGAACACGTCGCGTCAATTGCAACAACTGTTGGTAGAAAGCTTGGGTACCTATTTAGAGCCAGAAAGTATTTCTCACCATGTAACCTCCTCATGCTATATAAAGCCCATATAAGACCTTGCCTGGAGTATTGCTCTCATATCTGGGGAGCTGCTGCTCCTACTACTTTCTCACAGGCGTGTTGTTGGTGACCTCTCACTCTTCTACCGATATTCCAACGGAATCTGCTCCTCTGAGCTAGCCTTTATCGTTCCGCCGCTCACTGCTTCTATCAGATGTACCCGTGCGACCGCTGCATCTCATCCTAAGACGGTCGTTCTTCATACATCAAGAACTGAGCGGTACAACAGCACATTTATTCCGAGGGTGTGCAAGGCTTGGAATGGACTGCCAGAAGATGTATTTATTGGACCTGCGGGTATTGGCCCATTCAAATCTCACGTAAACAAACGTCCTCTGACATAACCATTTCACAGCAGCCGCGGTACTCTGGTATTTAGGCTCTGCCTGCGCGATCTGCTCAGTTATGAAAAAAACTTCCATTCGTAGATCAATCAAATCACAATAAATACTTCATCTGCACGGACCCGCTCAGTTCGTTGCAGGCAATTTAACACCTATATTCAAAGGATCCGCAAGCTCAAAGAGTTCAAGCCCTCCCAGTGCACCTTAAAGAGGTAGACAAGCAAGTATCATTTCTTTGGATACCAAGCCGCATTGGCATAACCGGACACGATCTGGAAGACCATGCAGCCAAGTTAACAACAACAGAAAACAAATGCGCTAACATCCTATGTCACTTGGATGACCTGAAGAAGCACGTTAAAAAAGTCACGCACCATAAGTGGCAAGAAACGTGGAACTCTGTAAGTGCCACCTTAATGTTGCTGAAGCCCGACATAAGCCCCACGCCTCCTCTTCTCAGAAGACAACAGTCCGTTCTGACTCGGCTCCGTATTGGTCACACATTGCTGGAAACGAGGCACCTCAGTGCTATATCTGTGGCACGACACTCACTGTCTTCCGTATTCTTGTTGAGTGGCAAAGGACAAGAATGTTCACTTCCTCGCAACATTAATCAGGCACTGACACTTTCACTAGCTACATTAGTGCCCATTTGCAACAACCGTTCTGAGGAAGCCTT
Source organism: Callosobruchus maculatus (assembly GCA_951848785.1). NCBI lineage: Eukaryota > Metazoa > Arthropoda > Insecta > Coleoptera > Chrysomelidae > Callosobruchus > Callosobruchus maculatus. The sequence continues at coordinate 19,692,192 of CATOUR010000014.1, read as the reverse complement.
AAAATGTTAAACATCCTTAAATCATGCTTATGTAGAATATTTCATTGCACCAACATTTAAGGAATACTCAAAGTCTCCTTAAACCTTCCTTTATAAAGTGCTCGATTTTAGCAACTTAAACACGACTTAACTGCTTTTTGCATTTAATTATCGTATCATTGTGATCTGGTGCTGTCTTTTTATCGTGATTATGAAAGATTTCGATTTTTTTGATGATGATATGGAAGTTGTTGATATCGTGGAGTGTGGAGTATGGAATTCCTAGAAGTATGAAATTCCTAGGCGTATTTACCAAAGGCCAAATTACTTTGAGGAGCTAGATGAATTAAGCTTTTTCAAAAGGTTTAGGCTTGACAAAAATGCTGTGGCATCTATATCTTTGCATTCACTCATTTTTCTTTTTTTGTAATATATATTCCAATGTACAAAAACGGTAAGGTTTAAGGTTAACTCCAATGCTTTAAAGTTTGAACTTCAACCTCCAATCCAACCCAAGGAACCACGGAATTTAACAATAAGAAATGGTAAACACGAACACAATACACAAAATAGTGACAAAACACAAAATAGGCGTGACAGAACCAGCGTTGCCACATATAACAAGTACTTAACTAAGTAAGGTTAGATTGACGTCCGTGCAAACGATTGGAACTTTAAGGTCATCTTAAATGTTGAGGTTTCCTTTTTTAATCGTTCCTTAAGCGAAAGTTGGTGCAACTGGGCATAGGTAATTTATTTCACTAGTTCAGGATAACAGGTCTATATTACAGAATGTAGTTCATTATTTCTGTAAGTAAACTACATTGTCATGCGGCTAATAACTAAGCTTTTGGGGCCGCCATAAAAAAATTAAAAAATAAAAAAAATGTTTTCTCAATATCCGTTTTTTCTGAAATATCCTAGCTTTTGACCTATTTATGATGACATTGAAACAATGTACGCGTATAGAACTAAAATAAGTAAGCACTGATTTTTATTTAACGTGTATTTTAAATTGTTCAGACAAAAATGCCAGACTATTAGAATTCCTTTAAAATTGAAAAGTCTCAGGAACATGCATATATTAAGTTAATTTTGTTGTATTTTAGCTCCCTTAGCATGCTATGACAGGAATACGTCGAACACATTAAACCCTGTATATATCAAAGTAAAAGCAAAATTTAACTTTGACAAGCTTTTATAGTGTATTTCAAAGTTAAATGTTGTTTTATATAGAGATCATAAAAAAACATCGACAGTTTCGGCGGAATCAAAAGTACCTACCTACCAACCTTAAAGAAGGCGCCCAGACCGGTTCAAATGCTTCCACACTAAACATGAGCCTCTATATTTAGGTATCGAATTTTGTCTATGCTCTGGATCGTCCTTAAGTTTCTTCCGTTTCTCTACTTCCCTACACCCATAGTTACTTACCTGCTCATAGTTTATAATGTCGACATATCAAATAGCTCCCCTGCACCCAAGAGACCGTTTTATTCTAGCGTTAAACTGGAACATCCCATTTCACATAGTCTGAGTGAGCGAATTAAAACCTCGATGACGTCGGCTGTTATGTCCCACATAAATTTTACATGAAATTCCACTTTGGCGTAATTGACGGATTCGATTACACATTTTATTGAAAATATCGCAGTTATTGTTTTTGAGCAGATAATGGTGTACAGCGCCATAACTGTTCGAATGGTTTTGTTTTTGTCGCAGTCGGACGAACACTTCATTGTAAATGGATGTGAAGGTTGAATAAATTTCACGGGGCTCTATTATGTACCTTCAAAACGAATTTGAATTTTATTCGAAGCTCCGGTGATACAGCACTAATTGTTGATGAAGTACGTTGATATATCCAGGAAACAGATGGTTGGGTTTAGGTCAAGAAAAAGAGGGAGTCTCTTTTACTGTTTTGCCGACGTTTTGGTCTCTATTAGGCCATCTTCAGTGCAACCAGTGATGGACTCCTTGAGTCAAATATGGCGTACACATCGATTCTGAATAGACATATACTCTCCGTCTTATTGTCTTATTTATTTATTACGTGTCGTTTTGCCCTTACATACTTTTTCTACTACATGTGCCTTCTCACCGTATTTGACTCAAGGAGTCCATCACTGGTTGCCCTGAAGATGGCCTAATAAAGGCCGAAACGTCGGCAAAACAGTAAAAGAGGCTCCCTCTTTTTCTTGACCTAAACCCAACCATCTGTTTCCTGGATATTATACAGTAAGTCACGAAACAATTGAGCTACGTTGATATACTAGTATGCAGGGTCTTCCGAAATATCATGTACAAGTGAAGGAGAAGATTTTTTGTCGTTATTAAGGTCTAAAATTTAAAATAAACATAAGCCCGCAAACGCTTCGTTATTGATCTACAGAATGTTGAACATTCATTATTTCATCAGCTTTTTCTTAATAACTCTCACAAATTTTTGTGATATTTATCTCAAATTTGGAATATAGAAATCGCAATACGAGTTACATAATTGCACATGTCCAACGTCAGGATCTACAAGGTAATACTTTATCAGGGATCATGCCCCTTTTTTTCACTCTGACCATTTTTGCGGTGCGCTGCAGGTAAATTCAAAAAACAAAATAGTTTTCCCAACTTGTTTACAAACTTTTTGTCCTCTTGTAATTTTGTTATATCTCCGATCTTTGTCGGAAAACAAAACAAAACAGGACTCTGTGTTATTAGGCAGATGAAAAAATGTATTTGAAATATGGTCTAGGAGGCTCTGGCTTTATTCGGACAACTGTTTGGTTTTATTAAATTTAACCTCTGGTATTTTAAAACTTAATTTGTGCGTGAACTTTAGAATTGCAGCAGCACCGAAAATAAGTTCAGGGTAACAAAGGGGGCGTGGCCTCTGAAAGAATATCATCCTGTAGATTCTGCCAACCATTTGATCATTATGTAGCTCCACCGACTATGTAGCTCATATTGCATTTCCTATATCCTAAATTTGGGGCAAATACCTTAAAAATTGAGGAGGTAATTAAGAAACAACTGGAAAATATTGAAATTTTTATACCCTGTTGGTAGGCAACGAAGCGTTTGCGGGCCTATGTCTATTTGAAATTTAAGTTATAAAAAAACAAACAACCTCCTCCTTTTGTTTATACATGATATTTAGGAATACCCTGTATGACGAAGCTGGTTGTTTAACTTCTTCCAAAGCCAGAATTTTATATATAAAATGAGCCATGACAGCCTTATCTTTAGTACTTTTGCTAAGAGGGCTTTTATTTGACGTTTGATGTTTGTCAGAAGTTATTTATTGAAATGTCAGGGCTTATTATTTACCTCAAGACCTCTAAAAGGCTCTGAAAGCAACAGCAAGCTGCAGCAGCAGTTAGACTTTACAAGATGGAAAACAGTGTTTCCAAATAATCGATGTAAGGAAATGATGCTACTGGCATCTATAATACGCACAGCACAGATTATTTTCTAAGCGTTTTTGATCAGAACTAAAACCCCTCACTTAACATCCAACCACTCAGCGCTACCAATACATTTGTCAGATGTGACAGGATGAGAAAAATTTCATAATAGGGTACTTGCAGAAAAAAAGATTATGTCGTGTACGCGTTCCTTAGAGCCTAGTACGCATGACAAAATCACTTTCTTGGTTTTTTGGCATCGGCTGTGAGAGATATTCCAAAAATTATTTCAAATGCCGGAAAATGCCGCGCAAACAATCTCTGACGTCACTGATATCCTATAGTGATGGGATGTAAAGTATTGATATTCGATATCGATACCCAGTGCTAACCCAACATTTTGACAAATAACCACAAAACACAATCACACACAAAAGTACAAAAGTCAAAAGAATAAAAGTTAGGCTAGATGACTAATTCACTTTGTAGGGATGGGCTTGAATTAGATTCTATCTTTGGATTCATTCATAATGGGATGCGCCGAAATAAAATGATGGCTTCGATTAGTTGCGAATCTTGGTCACAAACAGGACAAACTGTGATACCTATCAGATATAAAAATGTATTGCAACGAAAATGCTAGTGGGTTAATTGCCTGTTTCAAATATGTTTAAGTATCAATAAATTGAGTCGCATTGTTAAAGAATTCAGATCATCTCTAGTCGAATGCGCAGTTGGCAAACCTGTAGCAGTATCGATTGTCGATATCGGTAAGATACCTGTGACGTCAGGCTTTGTTTTAAGTCACGTCGAAAAGTTTGAATATATCCTTATTTTATTTTGCAAATATCTTTTTTTGGCCGTCAGTAAAATCATGCTTTTTGTTCTCTACTGCTTTTTGACATGGTTTTCTTTACGCTATGTATACTCCCGAGGCGATTTCACGACCTCTGCAAGTACCCTATTGTAGAGTTGTATTATTCAACAGTTAAGTTATACCTGCTATGTAAGAGTCATGGTGTTTTCAAAATTGGAACATTCAGAAATAACTGCCTTCGAAATGCCAAAGCTGATGTGCGGTCAATCAACAGCACAAAAATAAAAAAAATGGTAAGAAAATACTAACTATTCATTCGCCGCGAAGTTATAAGTGCGGTCCTGCCACATGAGACATAGATATGGTTCGAAGTTTGCGACGCGAGACTGAAAAGTCAAGTATTTCTTCTTCAATTTGAACCATTCGTGGTTGTTTGGTCCTCCAGCGTGTCCGGTATGATATGAGTACAGGTATCCTGTATCTCTAGCTCTTTGCACGAGTTAAACAAATCGACGGCGACCAGGGTGATACGGTCAGGGAAAGGATCGACATACACGAGGTTGCATACACTCGCAAAGTTCGGGCCGTATTTTGACCACATTCACCATACACTAAAATCATATCCACCAGTTGTTCATTATACAGGGTTATTCGCCTTATTCACCTTATTCGACATGGTTACCAAATTCTACGTTCAACCGTATAAAAAAATAGGCATTCCCATTTGAAAAAATCAAGTTATCGCTGCTCGAAGTTTCCTTAATTAATTGACCGATTTCTTCAAGCATGAACGTAATTTAAATTTGATAGTCTCATCAAAGCTTACGCATTTTATGCTTAGTAATACGGCAAAGTCACAGCCTTCCAAATTTTATAATCTCTGCGATATTCAATTTTTTCCTGATATCTACTTATACCGAAAATGGTGATTTACAACACCTAAACGGTTCGCTTTAAGTGACATGTATGATGCATAAAGTCACACTACAATTCACCAGGGAATCTGAATATGCGATAATATACGGGGTGTTCCATTTAAAAAAACATAACTTTGACACATTTCGTGGTTTTGAAAACATTTTTAAATGTAGCATTTATGGGTTTCTATCCATCCGAAATTATTATTTTCTTTTTTATCAAATACTTTAGCCATAATGTTCCGTGTCGAATAACGTGAATAACTCTGTAGTTATACCGGTTGCACCATTTTTGTTGTTTTTTAAGTCTAATCTGGCACGTCAACAAACACGCGCTACTCTACAGATTTTATCTATAAGAAACGTGTATGTTATATGCTCCTACGTCAAAAGAAGCATTCAAGTCAACCAGGTGACGTTAATGTTGCCGAAATCTACCCCACATTTATATGCGTTTTTCATGTTCGGTCGTTCGTACTGATTTACCGGTCCGATACCAAACTTTTCAATAGGTGTTATTTTCACGCCGGCACAATGCCCGCACACCACTCGTTCGGTCTGAATAAAAAACGGTGGACCGGCCCCAAGTTTGATTTATCAAACGCCCTCCTCATACGATACGCCGCCGCCGGCCGACCCATATCACGGCATTTGTATTTTCGCATGTTTTGTCCGATGAAAGTGAAAATAATCTTGAGGGTGTCGTTTTGGATGATTTTCTGGATAACGGGTCTCTCATAATTTTCCAATTCCATTGCAGTCGATGTCAAAACAGTTTTCGAAGTCAAATACGGCACCGAATTTGTGGTTTGTCAAAGTTAATTGAAAAAATCATTGCTTATCAATTAAGTAGCTATATAAATGAAAATAATATACTTCCTCCGACTCAGTCAGGGTTTCGTGCAGGTTACAGTTGTTCTACTGCTTTGCTTAATATCACGGATGGCATAACAGATGCCTTAGATGATCATTTGTGTACTATTCTAGTTCTTCTCGATTTTAGCAAAGCTTTCGATACTATCGACCATGACATCTTATTAGTCATATTAAAGTCTTGCGGACTATGTATTGAGGCACTGACACTACTTAAATAATCATCATATTTATCAGGTCGAACCTAAGCTGTCAAACTTGGACTCAAGCTGTCCAACAAAAGAGCTGTAGAATTTGGAGTACCTCAAGGCTCGGTACTTGGTCCGTTACTGTTCACTGTTTATACCAGCCAATTTGTCAATTTTGTGAAACATTCTTCTATGCATATGTATGCTGATGATACGCAGCTTACTAAGTCGTTCCATATGAGCCTCTGGGAAAAAGAGAATTACGACGTCAATTATGATTTAGCTCAACTCAGTAATATTTCAGCTGAGCACTGTTTAATGTTGAATCCCAAGAAATCTACAGCTTCAGTTTTTGCTAAGAAAAGTGAGAAACTCTTTTTGGAATGTAATTTAAATATAAATATGTATAAATGGTCAACCTTTGAAAATTGCGGACAAATCCGAGAATCTGGGTTTGATAGTTGATACTAATTTAAGATTTAGGGAACACGTTTCGCGAAATATACAGAGAGCATATGCCTCATTAAAGCTATTGTGTCCTCACAAAAACTGTTTGTCAGCCCACATAAAGAAGATGCTATGCGCATCTATAGTGTTATCATAATTTACATATTGTTCAGCAGTGTATGGTCCAAGCATAGATAAAGACTGAGAATAGGATACAGAGGGTACAAAATGCTTGCATTCGTTTCATTTTTGGAATAAAAAAATATGGCCATGTCACATATAAGTTAAAAGATTTGAAATGGCTGCGCATGGTTGAAAGATTTAAGGTAGATGCACTTTGTCTATTCCACAAAATTTTAGTTTTCAAAAATCCTCCTTATTTCTACAATAAAATCTCATTTCAGACTGATATTTATAATGTTAACATAAGAAATAAATATTTAATCACAGCCCCACCTCACCGATCAACTCTTTTCGAAAGAGGTTTTAGATTCAACAAATATGTTTTATACAATGCTCTGATACCTACGCTTAAAAGCCACGACCCTAATGAATTTAAAAAAGTTTTAATTGAGAATTTATTAATACAATCATAATCTGCCTTTAGATGACCCAACCTAGAAAATTTAGAAATCCTAGTCTTAGTTTAGATTCAAGTATATGCTCTTTACTACAAAAAGTCTTTATTTTGTGCAAGGGCTGAGTGGAAGAGCACTTCGTGTGAACTCCCCCTTGAGATTTCCCTTGGTATTTATGTTTCTAGTTTTAGGTTTCATTTAAACTGATGGGAAATAAAGTTATTTTTATTATAATTTGGAAAAGAAATGATTCTCTTGCTCTTCCAATTCCAATAATTAGGGTTATACATTAAAAATAAAATTAATTTATTTTGTGATAAATGGAGAGAACATTCATATAAGGTCTGTAACAAAACTGTTGTCTTTTTTCTTTTTTTTTGCACTAATTGAAGAGTTATATCAAAATAAAAGAGGAAAAAATTGATTTGATGATCGTAAAAATAATGTAACTAGTGTATATTTGTTACATCATAGACGATGAATGAAGTTTGCAGCTCAAGATGAAGTCTACGATTGAAATAAATACCTTTTTGAAGTTTCGAAATTAGATTACAAATTCCAGAAATAAGTTACCTAACCAAATATGTTTTTTGAAGCAAATAAAGCAAATCCATGATGACGCAACGTGATAGAGTGTTAGCCTTTTTCCGACTTGACATTGACCGTGTTCAGGTGGTGTTGGTTTGAGCCTAGGCGTTATCGACAAGTTTTCTTAATTTTTTTACCAAAAAAATTATTGGTATGGATTGGGCATATGTTGCACGCATTTTTTGCTACGATCAACACAAATATGTCTTTGAACCAAATTTTCAACAACAAAATGACGTCACACGCGTTCGGGAGCTGTCCACGAGTCTTCGGCACTGGATTCAAAAATCAGTTTTCATTTTGATATAACTTTTAACTTATGACGAAAAAAAAAGAAAAAAATTGTTTCGGTATAAAACTTATATATGATCTTTCCATTTATCATAAAAAAAATATTCAAAACTTATTGAATTGTCTGCCTCAGATGTCACACGCTACTTCGACGTTGCTGTTTTTGTTAGCGGTCTAAACATATTTTACTACTACGACGACGTATCGATTTATTTTACTTTCAATAATCTTCTGGTTTATTGCTAGGTCCTACAATATCACAGCAAGTAGTACAAAAAAAATCACTAGTAACAAACATAGCGTGTCAAAATTACTTATAAGCTATTTAAATGTACGATGAGTGGTATTATCGACGGATAAGTCATCAGGAAATATTAAGAAAAAATACTGAAAGAAAACAAAACACAAACAGAAAAACAAATATGGTTTAAGATATAAATGAAATAAAATACATAATGGGTGAGATTGGAAAATATATTTCCATTTCATTTCAATTATTTGTACTACCCCAGAGAAATATTGCCACCTGGAAGGCTACGGCTTGTGTGGCCAAACTGACAACCAATTATACAAAAAGAACATCTATCATTTTAGTATTTGACAGCTAGTTACAACGGTAATAATAATAATTTTTGCGAAAATCGAAATGTAAATGTCTGCGATTTTCCATGTTTCCGAATATAAACCTACAACAGCTGTTGTGTACTTTTGATACACGTGATTTATTAAGTTGTGTAAGACAAGGCCCCTAGATGAAATCTTAGTATGTGAAGTGACTTAAGACTAAAGTTTCACAGAGAAGCTTCTTCATATTGTGGTTAAAAAATGCTTATTTATAGCTTCAATGCATCAAATACTTTGCTAATTAGATTCTGAACATATTGAGAAAAGCGTAAGTCTTTGTTCAAATTCAAACGAAGATTTTCAACTGATTCACTGAATTGTAAAATTATGTATCATCAATTTTGACGGAAATGTTATTTTTCAAGATACTCCGTGATATGATCTGAATTTAACATGAGATTATGCTCTTTTGATAGTGTTTTAGTAATAGTATTAAGAGGTTCCGATGCAACTAGCAGTAAGTCGCGTTACAATTAAATTTCCCATGAAATCCAGAAAGATGTAGGTACCTCGCTGTATGATTAACTCACTCGGATTTTTGAATGCAACTCATAAATTGAGTAAATGCTCAAAATAAGACCCGATCAAGTGGAATGCAAAGTAGGCGCCACCTCAACCACTTAACCAAGATACCCACAAGAACATAAATTTTCTCAAGTATACGATACAAAGAAACAACGCCCGTAACGAAATTTATGATATCTGTAATATATGCATTTCCTTCTGTTATGCAGTTCCAATAAGCCGTCTTCCGTACAGAATACGACATTATTCCAATGTTTATCTTGGCCATAAATTTGACCAAGGCAAACAGTAGCCCAACGCAAACCTTGCAGGATGTCTTGGAAAATCTTACTGTGAGTAATTATTCTGGTGCCACTGAATAGCACTCCAGCTACATGTATTGTGTATATACCTTTGCATTATTCATTTGGATTTATGACGGCTGTATAATTCAATTGCTGCTCGTCTATAGGGTGACCAATATGGAGTCGTACGGGGTAGTGGTGAAAATGCTGTATGGCTGGACTTTACAGAGATCAAGCACAGTTCTACCGACAGTGAAAAGTTATTTGTAAATAAGATTAGATATACACATAGCACAATTCTACCGACAGTGAAAATTTATTTAGAAATAAGATCAGGGACCTTTAAAATATCTAAAAACGAAGTTTAAGCTGTTTATATATTGTTAGGTTTTTGTTCATTGCTGCGCCGCTACTGACACGATTTCTAAAATCCATACGCGTCCTGCATCCTAGCCGCGGTCTAAAGCTATACTAATATGAAGACATCAGAAAATTCCCTTCGTTTTTGTAATACGCAAGGCAATGTTCGAATAGACCTCAAACGCGTATTACGCCTCTAGGCTCTTTCTTTCACAGGTCAAAGAACAACCTATTATGAATACAACAAATTTTGTTTTAACCCATCATCTCCCAACCACCCCAATTCTACCCAAAACAGGTACAAAACTGTCAGCTTTGCAGCAATGCTTTTAAGTTTGAAGGATATTTGAGCCGTTTGTTTTTGCCAATTACTCCGCCCATGCACCGATTTTGAATATTATAGTAGCATTATTTACTAGGACTCCACAGCATATTGCTACCCAAATTTCATCACAATCCATTCAGCTGTTACTGAGATTGCGAGGCTAGAAGAACGCCAACAGACAGACAAACAGACCGACGGAAATGGGTAACGTGAGTTTTCGTTATGTGAACATTACAAAAGGTCTAAGAAACGTATCATCACAAAATCGAAAATTTTTGCGATCACAATACTTCCCTCGCCTATTAGTGTGGCAAGTAAAAGTGACGCATTTAACAGTTGACCTAACTTTCTGCTTATATTTTTGAAGAAAAAGAGGTGATGTTTCATGATTTTTATGCCTTGGTAAGTAAGCTTTGTTCCTTTCAAAAGAAATTAAAAACCGGAAAGCTTGTCAGTGTCTCTCGTTAACCTTTGACCTGCTCTGTGCGTTAACCACGTAGTGATATGGAGACAAGTTTCGACGTATGAAGTGCTCAAACCTTAGACAAGGAAAGAGAGAGGACGGAGCGCGCGACTGATATGTTCTGTTCTGTTACCAAATGGTACCAAAGCGCTAGTCCCAGTGCCGTAGCTAATGGGATTAACATTATGGTTCAACTATTTGGAGAAATAATCTATTTTCAAAATATTGTTATTCACGAGTTCTATATGGCCAATTTCACCATCCGTTGTTCAAATTTAAGTAGTTAACATTAACTTAACCGTGAAGTTCCATTTGACCGATATCTTGTCTTGCAAAATGTAAGCTATAACAGATACGTCGCTGGAAAACTGATTGTATTTGAACCAAAAAATCCCTTAAAAAATATAATTTTTACATTTTTCGTGCTCAAAAACATTATGATTCGTATGATAGTGGTACATTTCAAATTATATTTCGGATACATATATATCTCTAAACTAGACATCGGGATATTTGCATAAATTTCGGATACACCAAAAAATATGAACATGAAATTTACCTGTGAAAAGTGATCCCTGGCTCCTTCCTGCTGTTGTGGCTTTTACAACGGTAAGCTGCACACCCTATCATTATCCACATTACAATATTTCACTGTGATAGGTCTTAGAAACGTTAAATATCGCAAAAGACGCCACCTTGACACCACCGTCCGTTTTCCACCAAAATTTTGACAGCTATTCATTTTCGGTAACAGCTAAATCATATATCATCAAATGAGCGTGCGGTATCCCCTCTTTTCCCTTATCTAAGGCTCAGACCAAAATTAAAACAAAAATGCATTTCTACTTATTGTTTGTATAATCATAGTTCCGCTATTATGCTAGTTCCTTGGATCCCTGTCGAACTATTCGCTAAAACAATATTTTCAAATTTGACTCGTGTTTTCCTAACTATTTTGGCATTTTGAGGGGAAGATTTAAGAAAACATTAACCTATGTTAACACCTTCAGATGACGAATTCTGTTGCCTTATATAACCAAAATATGCAACCAACAGTAACATTTGTATTGCTATGTCAAGTTTGGATTCTTTTGAGATGTGACGCATATTAAGGATATCATGAACCGAGCTAGTAATAACCAGTAGGGTGCTAGAAAGAATAGATAAAGAACAGAAACTTTTTACCACAGTAAAATGAAGAAAACCAGCTTATTTTGGCCATATTTTTAGAAACAAAAAGTACTATTTTTACAGCTGATCGTTGAGGTAAAGGTCAGACAACGAACAATTGTGCGTAAAGGAGAAGAACTTCAAATAAAGGTCGCCAACCTCCGCTGAGGAGATGGTACTAAAGAAAGAAAAGACACATCAGATAATCGCGTTATATTTGGCAAACAAAAGCAAATAGCAAGTTATTTGCAATAGTGCCTTTATCTGTATTCATTAATTTTTGTGTTTTCTTTGATATTGCTAAGCGTTCGTATGAGTCTAGTTTCTTACCTTAACTACTACACTACGAACTAATTTTAAATTACTATCCTAACTTATCAAGGTTATCAATTGTATTGAGTTCGTTTCTTTTCTACACACGTCAAATACTGAGCTATGTTTGCTGTTTGTTATCACTGAAACTTTCTGGAAGGGCGCCTGTTTTAGTCACAAGAAACACTGTCAGCAACACATTCTCAATATTTTAGTATATCGGCTTGTAAATTTTACATCAAGCCAAGATAGGTGCCAAAAAGAAAGGGAGATCATAAAAGAAGCTGCCAGGGTCAACATGTATGACACAGATATTGTTGAGTTGGTAAGAAACCATAGCTTTAAAAAACAGTTTGCGATACCGCAAGTTATCAAGTTGGAAGAAAAGGACATAAAAGGATAGTAGTGCTCTTCGATCCAAAATATACAAAGGGTATTGAAAAGGTTCTTAAAACTTTAGGATTGAGAGCGATATATCAGTCTCTGTCCTGAAACTCGAAGAAACATATCGGATAGTTTTGATATACATAATCGGCAAAGTTGGAGCTGGAGTGCCAATTATTCAACGCAACTAACCGAGACCTACCTTCTGGTACATACAAGCAAATCCAGCTAAAAAGAGGCACCTAACCCATCATACATACTATATTCCCACTGCATTCACTGCCAGGCGTAGTAAGAAAGCACGTCTGGTGGAGTCAATTGATGTCTTACTCTCTTACTCAAAGCCAGTATCGCATGCTTCCAGATTGTGGGTACGTAAGTTTGTAGCCAGCTTTTGGCAAGAAGATCGGCTATGAATGTCAAAATTATCGAAATGAAAGCGCCCAGTATTATATTTTGTATGGTTGAGAGTGACCTCTGGAACTGCAAAAATATGTCACACTGAGGGCTTTTGTGATCCTCTCGGACTTCAATCTCGCTTAAAGGCCCTTGGACTTGAGCAGACTCTCAACTTACTAGCTTCACGCAATGCTTTCGATCTCAGATGGGCACCAGGCCATAGAGGTATATGTGGCAATGAGTGTACAGTTGAAAGTTCAGAAACATTACTACGAATTGGTAGAATATCTCAATTGCAATTCTGTCTACCTCATTGGAATTAAAATGACTTCCCAGAAAAATCATTTAAATTTTAAAACCTCTAAGGCCCAATTTTATCAACATGCAGATTTTAACAAAGACTGACGAATCAGAGCAGCCCTTTCAAGAATATGCATGTGTCAAAGTACTCCGAAAATTATTGATTTCCCTTGAAGTTTACCTCAAAAAATGTGAAAATGAAATAATTTATATACAATCGACCATTGTGAACCATCTAGTATCTTTTCAAGTCTGATTTTCCATCCTAAATGGGTGAAAAATTGCATTTTCTTGTTTAACAAGAAGTTTAACAATTGCTAATCTCAACCAATCAGATTCCAGAGAAGCCATACATTTGATCACTAGTTGCTTGGTGTATCAAATGATATGATGACAAGATATTCACCCACTGCATTATTTGGATAAAACAATAATTTATTATCGATAATAGTTATGAATACCTGCAATATATCTCTGTTTTATAGTAAAAAGAGGTAAAAATAGCATTTTGTTACATTTCAAAAGTTACAGCTATTTCCCAAACGTATGTGCATTACTGGTTGCCTATCCAGAACCCCAGAACGGCAAAGCTTGCCATTTTATAGTTAAGTATAACCCTATTTTATGTACGTACAATGTGTACGCTGCACCTGTGAATATTTCTATAAGAAGATATATAACAAACATGCATCCAGTAAATGAAAGATTGATTCTTCATAAAAGTCTGTATTTTCATATAATCCATCTGACTGACGGATGTGGGATTTGTAATTATTAAATAAGGTAGGGAGTTGCTGTGATTGATATAGGTACCTACTACTTTTATCACAAATTATCGCAGTTTGCAATTAGTAATTATACAATAATTATAATGTAAACATGGAAAATGTGGCATTAATTTGCAAATAAATCGCTTTGTTCTGATATCCTGCTATGATTTTGAAACATGAATTTCTAAAATATCTTTGTCAAAAGTTTTATCCAGCTTTCAGGTGTTGTTTTCAATATTTATAAAATAATATTGGATGATACTTATTAACATAGCCCTCAGTACCCAATAGAACGCTTTTACTAAATAACAGCCAATAGAAAAGTATTGTCAAAGTCTTTGTTAAATATGCATGTTGATAAAATTGGGCCTAATGGTTGCTTATTTATTTATTTGGCGTATGGCTACATGGATTAATTGGTAATAAGTCTTAAACAATATAACAAAATACAAATATTAAATTTAAAACAAACAAAGATAAATAGTTTTTATATTTTAAAATTAAGACCATTTATCCAGTCAACTACAGACTTCGAGGCTTCGAAGAAATCCGTTTGTTGTCCAGCATATGCGGTAATCGGGCATTCGCTGACAATATGCTAAACAGTCTGCCGGGGCTCTCCACAGTCACAGGACGGTGATTCAGATATCCCCCATTTAAAGAACGAGTCACGACAGATGCCATGCGACGTTCTGACTCGATTAAGGGTTTTCCATGTATGGCGAGGCAATTCCATTCCTGGCAGGGTTAAAGTGGGGTCCATAGTTGGTGGAGCCTGTACCGGCTTCTGGACTTCCCAATCCCTCCTCCAGTGCTCATCAACTTGGAAGCCATCCCGCAAGAGCCGTTCTGCAAATGGTAATGGGGGATTTCTAGATTTCAACCTCCGAAGATCTGCATCATCTAGGTCAGTATGCAGTGGAAGTTGGGGATTGGATAGTATTTTGTTGTATTCCTTCACCAGTTTATCCTGTCTACGAATATGAGGAGGAGTGATATGGCACAGAACGGGCAGCCACGGTAGGGGGGTAGTTTTTAGACAGCCACTAATTATTCAATTATGATTTTTGATCGTTAACTTGGTTTGGAAACCGCCACACCTGGCAACTCTGCGAAACGCATGTTCTAAAGAATGGAAGTGGAAGGTAGGGGATGTTCCGTTTTCTCTTTAACCTGTATAAATGCTATCGGGTATTCTGCATTTATATTGACATGCCAATCTTCCAATTCACAAACATCTTGAAAATTTCCTTCACTGACATCAAGAAAGGAATGCTACATTTTATTGCTAATTTTTTTGTGATTATGAGCCATGCGTGCAGTTGGATTGCATGTTTTCATGTTTCAACTTCCTGATTGTAAAGGTTAATGCTTCAGCCACGGATTAGGTTAATCCATAACTCGTTCGTTATTATGTAAAAATTCTTAATTCAACCTCGTAATAAATGCAATCAGATTGGAAGGCTGACAATCACGGTATTTTGTTTCTAAGTGAATATTTTTTATGCAGAAAAAAGTGGCGATAATTGTGCCCTATACACTCTGTTTTATGGTGGTTTGTTCTACTTCGCTTCTCAATGTTGACCAATTACGTCTGGATGGAATACGTGCCACTAGAAAATAATAGTGTGTAACAGTCATAGTGGAGACATTTATGGCCTTAATTATTAATTCGTCGAGTCCTTTAATTACAGTGGAATCGGTATAGGTAGTGAAATGGGAGGAGTATTTAAAAGACGCAAACTTATTACTGCGTGGAAAAGGTCGGTTAATAATTCATTTGACTTGCTCTATAACGATAACGTATTTGTAACAAGAGTATTCATAGTAAAATCTTGAGAAAGATGAAGAAAATTATTTCCACCTTACCCAAAGCGATTTCATGGATATCACAATACTTTGGAACATATCCTTAATAGCAAGAAGGACTTTTTTTAATGGCCAGCCTTCCGCAAAGCCTGAAAGCCTATGGCGCTGCAGAAGCGCTGCGAGAGGATAAGTGTTCGTGCACGTTAGATTTGAAACGCAACAGGTTGTAACTGTCGGGAAGCAAATTCCTGGCAGCTCATTCCACAGCGTCGAAGTTCTCCAAAATAAAGGAATGCTGGAGGAGACTGGTTCAGGAATTAGAGACCTCGACCTGGTAAGAATGAGCTAGCAGAGCCTCTCTAGTGTTTCTCGTTTGGACGGCGTTCGGCGTTATTGCTTGTGAGAGAGCTCACTCGAACATCTTCCATTATATAATCTGTAAAACAGGGTCAGGTCAGCCACCTTTCTTCGATGTTCCTGGCTCTGGAGGTCCTTAGTGAGGTTAGTCGTATCGATTAGTCTAATTGCTCTGTTCTGGATACTGTCCAGAACCTTTAGAGGGTGCCTCGGAGCGCATTCCCACACATGGGAGCATTACTCCAACGATGGTCGGATCTGTGCCTTGTAGAGCAGCAGTAGTTTTTCTATTGTATACAGCTTCCTACAGCGGAACAAAACTCTAAGCTTCTAGGATGCCGTTTTAGCAATATTGATAACAAAGGCAATTATTCTGACCTGATATCATGTTTACAAACCATTTGGTATGGCATATATAGAAGCTGTTTCCAATAAATAATATGTCTATCGCTAGATGAAACAATACGAAAACGTGCTCCAGAGAGAAACCAGCTCTGAGGTAAAATGGTCCTTTTTCCACTTTTCCGGGCCAAATATAGGTAAAATGTGTATATAGTGTTAAAGTTTAATCTGGAGTTTAAATGCTGCGGGCGTGAATGTTTTTACGATTGAAATATAAATTTAGTGGTTAATCTGGCCAGTCGAGCGTGCTGAGGCCGGTAAGGCTCCGATAGAGATATACTTTCTGACGGTGTGACCCGAATTTTTGATTCACTGGAAAACGGTACGGTTTCGCCGGATACTTTGATTTCGAAATAATGGAAGGGCATTTATCGCGAAAGGAAAATTGATTTCGACGTTGAACACGCGAACGTCATTACTTGCTTATGAAATTTTATACATCCATGACATGAATCTATAAACGAAAGTGTTTAAAGGAGCTCATGCCTAACGTATCGTAGGAATTTGCTAAAATTTTGAAACGGGTATGCTGCTGAAATGTCTCCTTAGCCTTCATATCTGTATAGAGATTCGGAAATATTCCAAATTAAAGTCTTACGTAGCTTCCCCAGATAGGAACGTTAGATGTCTGGATTTGTATATATTTTACCCGTGTTTCTTCATACTTCGCCACCCCACTTATCTTCTTTATTTGAAGAGATAGAAAAAAGTTCTCATTAAAGTTTCATAGTTTTTTCTTGACATTTTGGATTTGACAAGAAAAAAACTAATCAAAAATCTTGTTTTTCGTAAAAAATATTTTTAAATGGAATGGAAAGGAATATGTTTTTCTTTTCCTCTTGTTTTCAAAAATATAGGGTTCGTTCACCTTATTTTGAAAGGATTTTAAAATGTTTGGCTTCAAAGTTTATGAAATGTGGAAGTAAACTGACATTTAACCGAGCATCGCTTTGTTTACAAGTGCAAGTAACTTCCAATTTTTGTTGTAAATACTTCCGTTAAATTATTATAATGAAAATACAAATCCTGAAATTATAGGTCTATTTTATAAAAATAATAACAATATACATATCTGAAGCATTACTTGGCGAGCCTGTAAAAACTATGAATAGTTCAAGTCAATGAAAATGAAGAGTTGTATATTTTACTTTTCGTTGGAGGTATGAACAATTATTATAATTATTTGATTTAAGGGTTTTAGGTTTTGTTTTAATTTATAGAAAATCCTGGAATCTCCACGGAAGCTGCAGGAAAATATTTTGTAAAGTCGAAAATACAAATATTTAACTAAAAAATAAAGATACCACTTTTATAGAATGTTTTCCGTTCAAGAATTGACTGACGAACATAAGATCAGAATGTTGTGATTTCGCAAAGATATGATAGGATGATTTAAAGAAGATCCTGATATTTTTGAAAAGATTTTGTGGACTGATGAGACCAGTTTCACAACTGCTGGGGCGTTTAACACACACAACAGTCATCTCTGGAACACCCAGAATCCTCGGACTCTAGCAGGAATAAAAAAAACAGGGACGAGAAGTGATCTATGTTTGGTGTAGCATGCTTAATAGCTGATTGATTGGGACAACTATTTTTCGAGGTGGACTAACACAATTGAGGATTTTCTGGAAGTATCCCTTTAAGGCAATTTAACACCATCATTTGACAGCAAGAAGGTGCATGGATTGGGCGACACGGACCAGTTTTATGGCCACCAAATAGTCCAGATTTGACTCCCCAGGATACCTTGTTAAAGAATGAGTCTACGCAATGAAGAATCGAAATTTGGATAATGTTCAATCAATACATTTTCTAATTCCCCAATTTTGAATAGGCCTTAGTGAATACCATTAATAAAATTCCTGCCGATTACCAAAGTGTATTGAAAATAATTGCTAAATCGAACATTTATAAGATTATCTTTGTTTGCAATGTCTGGTAGTTATAAATAGTGTAGACTTATTGTTTTCGAAATTCTTTCTCTGAATATGTTTTTTTATATTTGAACGTGCTTTGAAATAATTCTCTGTCTTCTTTTCTTGCTTGAGATGCGTTGTTACTAATTTTATTTCAAGTTTTACTTTCATTATAATAATAAAACGGCATCTTTTACAATAAAACAGAAAGTCATTTGCTCTTGTAAACAAAGCGATGCTTTTTACCTCAGCAAAATGTCAGAATGACACAAAACATTACCACATTGAATTGTTTTTCGGCCGCCATGGCTGTAGTGGATTAAGATTTACTTCCACATTTTTTAAAGTTTGAAGCTAAATATTTTAAAAACCTTTTAAAATAAGGTGAACGACCCTATATTTTTGAAACAAAGAGAAACATATATTTCTTTTCGCGATACAGGTCCCATTTAAAAAAATATAACTTTATTTGAAAAACAGGATGTTTTTTTATTTCTTCTTGTTCGTATCAAATCCTAAATAACAAAAAGAACTATGAAACTATCATATAACAGCTTTTTTTATTTCTTCAAATCAGAAAGACAAGAGAGTATGAGGTAACACCCGGTACACGGGGTTACCTCATACTCTCATCTTATCATGAGCGTTGAAAGCAGTCAACCAAAAGAAATAGCTATTCCGAGGGCATGTACAGGCATTGAATTATTGAATTAAACTATTGGCTCGAATGATTCCTTTACTCACTTTGCGTGAGCATTCTCTTGATGGTTTCCCAAAGAAAGAACCCGAACCGATAGTTTAATTCAATGCCGGTAGAACTAAAAGTATATAAGACACATCGTTCACAAGCAGTAATTATTTTATTGTGAAACACAGGAAAAAACACAAAAAATACATGGACGTATGAGGTTTTTCAGAGAAAAGGTTAACAAGTTAGTGTCCTTAATACAAATAGCGTGAAAATAAAATAAATTCCGGTACAAAAAACAAAGAAAAAGTCATAGTGAACAACTATACCTGGCACACAAACCGACTAGCTGAAACAATCAACTCTAACTAACTAAAAAACCCGACATCTACAACTCAGTCTTCGCAACCACTACAACACTATATTATCATTGTTGTCCACCTCGTTGTCGATGACAAAGTTACCAGCAGTGTCAGGTGGTGTGTTGTACTGTTTTGTTATCAAAGTTTGCATGACAATTTATATGCATAAGTGACTTTCTTAGGGGAAGGAATATGGATTTATGATGTTTTTAGAAGAACAAGTCAATTTTCCTCTGTAAATAGTATGGAACCTATAACATTTCTTCGAGAAATTATTATTTCTATCCATGTATATGGATGTTATAAATGCGATGATGTCATTATCTGAACTTTTACAAAAATTGACTTTTGAGGTTTTTCCGAGATACGCCTCAATTGTTTCTGTTATTTCACTACTTTTATATCAGCTTGATACCGGGCTTTACCCAGTTACACCTGATGAGATCCAAATGATCGAAACAGCGCTATTGTGGACTAGGGACATCGTGCCTGATGCGATTCAAGACAAGCTCCAAACAACGATTGTGATATCCTAGGTAAGGTGGAAACCATTTTCTTCATGTTTCCCCAAAGCTCTCAAAGTAGTTGTTTCTGTTGGATCAACGTTTTTATATCAGTCTGATGCTGGGATTTACCTAGGTCTACCTGATGATATCCGCAAGATCGAAACAATGCTGTGATGGACTAGGGACATCGTACCTTCCTGTTCCGGATATGTTCCAAACAAGGATTGTAATATCACTGAGCTCACTTTAGGTAAGGTGGTAATCATAAAATATCGTGCAGCGCGTATTTAATAAGACATACTCAGATGCCGTTTTGCCACTATGTTGTCCGAAATAAGAAATATACTAGATGAAATCGTCATTCGGGGTCTCAACCGTACGCATGTATACATTCCGTATATGTATACAGCGCCTAGCATAATCCCATTGGTCAGATTTTAATTTAGAACCAATCAAGCTCTGAGTGCCATACGCGAGTATAGAATGTAAATGAGTGCTATATGCACTTTCGGAGTGTAGTATTTAATGCAGCTGAAAATTTATAAAGAAGAAACCATTTTCCAGCTACATATATATCAAACTGCAGTAAACTTTATTACAAATTAAGTTATAGTATGGTGTATAGTCCATAGATCTTCTCGGGTTTTCAGGCCGTCGTCTGTTGGAACTTCTTCCTAACTTTTCGCCAGCACGACTGGCTAGCATCTTCAGAGGTCGGTGTTTTCGGATCTAAATCTACCTGACACACTTTCGATCCGAAAACACCGACCTCTGAAGATGCTAGCCAGTCGTGCTGGCGACACGTTAGGAAGAAGTTTCAACAGACGACGGCCTAAAAGCCCAAGAAAATCTATGGATTTTTCAGTTGACGGCGGCCGCGAAAGTCTCAACACTTACAGTATGGTGTAAAATTTTTGTCCTTTCTTTTACGGAATATTAAATATGCAAACATCTGGTGTATTAAGTTAATTAAGTATTAAGTTTCAGAGGGCAAAGAATACATACGTTACTTGCAAGATTACGAACATTAAAAATATAACAGAACAAAAAAGAACTTTATATAAAATCAGTAGGATGAACCATGCTTAATTATATTGTGTTTATTTGTTTTAATATTTTGGGATAGATTACGTTTCTTTCTTTCGCCTCGGTCAATAGGTTTGATCTATATTTTTCAGGACTCATTTTAAAAGATTTATAATTAAGAGGTAACTTTGCTTCAGCATGCATGGCGATTTCAAACATATAACCACCCTGTCGCGCTGCAATCGCAAAACTTAAAACAAGAGTCTATAGCCACAGTCATACATTTGACATGCGCACAACTACATAAACTACATTCCGTAAGTGCATACGGCACTGATCTACATTTCATACACGCGTATGGCACTCGAAGTTTAGCGCACAACAATGTTCAATTCCGTAAGTGCGTATAGCACTGATTTACATTTAATACACGCGTATGGAACTCGAAGTTAAGCGCACACCAATATTCAATTCCGTAAGTGTATATGGCACTGATTTACATTCCGTATACACGTACGGCACTCGAAGTTTGATTGGCTCAAAACTCAAATCTGACCAATGGGATTGCGCTAGGTGCTGTATACATGTACGAAATGTAAGAATGCCAATAACCGTACGCCTCATAGGCATTAAAGGGTGAATTTATCATTTGAAACCTGGATGACGAAGAACTTCTACAAAACGAATCCGCTATTTGCGAAACGGACGAATGAGGCAATAGCGTTGTTATAATAATTTCAGTCTGTACACTTGGACCGTACACATAACTCAACTGCTATTGACCTTTCCACGATTGCCAACAGGCATCAGCACATTCGACGGCCGTTGGCAGGAGGGACCGCTGCGTTCTATCGGGGATATGAAAGCCATTTGTATTACTTAGCTTGGGCGATAAAGCTGCGGCTCGGGATAGCTTCACAATTTTCACCCAGTATTAAACATGATTTGTGACAGGCACGCTGTGCTGCAACGCCCGCCGACGCCGCTGCAGTTATACGGACATTGCCGGGCCGGCTGGCCTGCTCAGGCCTGCTTTTATTACGCAATCACTACGTGTCGGCTCTGTAACTCCCAGGATCTGTGCCAGAGGGTGATCTATAGACACGGGGATGGCTTAATTATAACGGAAGTTGGCGAGGTTCATCCCGGACTCTTCATGATCAGCTCTCGCCATGTTTAACCGTCCGATAGTCGCTTGTACTCGGGTGACGAGTTTAGTCGGGCGGTCAACATAATATGTAGCTATCCCATATAACATAGATACAGGGTGAGTTTTTAGTACCGGCTCGGTCGATAACTCCACTACTGTAGAAAAAAGTTGTAGCCACGGATATGTTCCTTGCTCAGAAAATATTTTGATTTATACAGAGTGATCTATAACTACGTGATGATGCAAAATATAAGGTGTTATACCCTTATATAGGGTATTTCAAAGGTTATTACCATTTTTATATCCAAATCACTGTCAAACGAACGTACTGTATATCAAAAAGTAATAAATCAAGAATTACTTTTTACATGGAATGATTAAAAATATTCTCTAGTTTTAAAATCGGCTATGAAAAAAGCGCGCGACGCATATTCGTATACAGTGTGACGTAGAATGCAAAATCCAAATTTTTTCCTTTTCTTTAAATGTAACCCCCAATATTTTATTATACCAGAGAATTGCTTTTAATATGCTCTTTCATCTTTGTATAGCATTTGTTGTACATACGCCCATCAGTTTCCGAGATATTTCGATTTTTGATGAAGTCAAAATCCCAAATCATCGAGATAATAAAGTCAAGTATGCTGAGGAAACAATTTTGTAGGCGTGATGCAGATTTATCAGGTAGGCTTTGAAAAATTGACGGTTTTCGTAACCTGCTCAATAATTCCATACTGTGTGAAAAATCAGCTAAAAAAATTAATTTTTCCATTGAGGGTATTCAGGAGAATCTTTGAGAAATTGTCTACTTGCCTCTAGAATATATCCACTATGAACAGCAATATCCAGAACTGTTGTACCTACTTACATCAGTTTCCTAGATATTTCGATTTTTCGGTAGATTTAAAATATAGCTTCTATTTGTGCACCGAAATTTATCTCTTCTGAGAAAGTACTATCGAATTGCTATTTTATTTAACGAACAACTAAATTATAAGGTCATGATTAGTATTGGATGAAGTCAAAACCCTGAATCATCAAGATAATAAAGTCAAGTATGCTGAGGAAACGATTTTGTAGGCGTGATGCATAATTATCAAGCAGATTTATCATGTATGCTTTGAAAAATTGACAGTTTTCATAACCTGCTCAATTATTTCGTACTGTGTGAAAAGCGAGCTTTAAAAATTAACTGTTCCGTTGAGGGTATTCTGGAGAATCTTTGAGAAATTGCCTACTTGCCTCTGGAATGTTTCAACTATGAGCAGCAATATCCTCAGCACACTTGATCTATATTATCTCGCTGATTTAGTGTTTTAACTTGATCAAGTACATATATGGCCTTATGTTTCAGCTGTTGGTTAAGCAAAAATAACATTTGTTAGTAGTTTCTCAAAACAAATAAATTTTAGTAAACAAATTGAAGGTATATTTGAAATTTGTGGAAAAATTGAAATATCTCATATACTAATGAATGCAGCCATAACAAGTGCTATACAAAGATGAAACAGCACATTAAACGCAATTCTTTGGTATAATAAAACATTTGGGGTTACATTTAAAAAAACAGAGAAAATCTAGATTTTGCATTCTGAATCGCCCTGTAAGCACACATGCGTCGCGGGCCTTTTTTAAAGCCGATTTTAAGACTACATGATATTTTTTAACCATCCGTGTAAAAAAATGATTTTTGGTTAATCACTTCTTGATATACTGTACGTTCATTTGACGCGATTTGGATATAGAAATGGCGATAACTTTTGAAATACCCTATATAATGTAACAATACCCCATATTCGAACAACCGAAATCATTTGTAGTATTTGAATACGGAATAATATGTAGTGTCTCGCTTAAAAAAATGCAGGTTTGCATCACCACGTAGTTATGGATCACCCTGTATAAATATTGTCACGACGGCCTCTTTTTCTTCACTCAGGGAATCAAACTGGACGTAACTTTCACTGTTTTACTTCACAACTCGATACAATATCTCTTAACCTTATCTCAAGTACAACTCAACTCGACTGAACCCCTACGCTACCCGTAGCACCTTATATATACTTCATCGAACCATCTAGAGCATTCGATGACATTTCTAGAATCCATCCGTCATTCTCGAAAACTCTAGACGATTCGATGACGTTTACACTTCAAGAGATCTAACCTAGCACATTGACTTTACATCATGTATGACAACCAATGACAACTAATACAAATACAGAATACCATAATATACAGTATGTTACATTCTTCCCCCCTTAGCGTTCGGCGTCCTCGACGAACAACTTCGATTCTTGTATCACCACAGACATCAGCATAGTCAACCTTCGGTTTTCCACTTTCCATACATAACCTGTAGGCTACGTCGTTGAGGCGCTTCATCACCACGTAGGGCTCCTCCCCATGACGTTGTAGCTTCGGACATCTACCCTTCCTTCCGACGTCTGTTGCAAGGCCATACCAGATCGCCTCGTAACTGCGATATTCCTTCCCCAACTTGCGATTCTCATTTTCAGCTCCAGCAGGATTCTCTTTTCCTAGCTCTGTTATCATTCTCTTCAGTTGCACCTTTTCGTCTTGCCGGTTGTCCACTCTCGACACTCCCTTCTCGTCACTCAGGTTGCCCTCCAGTTCCTTAGTGAGTCTGCTGAGTTTGTCTTCCAGTTGCGTAATCCTGATCTTCTGCTTACCATTCTCGCTCCCGAGTTGCGCGGCTTGATCAGATCACGTCCTTGAGCGCAACGTTAAGCTTGGTCCCTACCTTCGCGTTTTCTCTCTCCAGCTGCGCCAGTATCTGCTTCAAATCTACATCGTCGTTTTGCATCGCTGATATTTCGTATACACCTTTGTTTGCATTTTCAATGACTTTGTTCGGATTCTTCTTTAGCCTATCACTATCGACCTCGCTTTCCATCTGCGCAATCTTCTGCTTTATCTTATTATGTCCGTACTTCAATTGTTTCATCCCAGAACTACCAGCATTTGCTGCAGCCAAAACGTCTTCCAGCTCCTTTTCCATTCAAACGTTCTCATCTTCCAAATTCGCCAGTTGCTCTCTCATCTTATTGTCAACATCTCTTGCCTTATACAAGTCTTCCATGACCTTTCTCACACTATCAAGCATATCTGTCATATCTGATTTCATCTTCTTGATTTCTGCTTCATGATGCACTAACCTTTCTCTCAACCTTGACTCGTCTTCCTTGACCGCGGTCTTTCTGGCCTGCACAATCGCGTGGTCTAGGTATTCCTTTTACGATGCGTTCTCAGCCTTCAGCTGGGTAATCTTCTGTTTGAGCCTTGCATTTTCGTCCTTAACTTGGTCACATCTATCCTTCGCTTCCTTCAGCTGATCCAAATCCTTCAATCTCTTGATTTCATTTTTCAAAGTAGAAATTTCTCTGTCGTGTTTTACGTTGAGCTTTCTCAAGGCTGCCTCGTGTTGGTCACTCTTCTTCAACAGATTATTTTTGTCCTTTTCAAACTTGCTCCTAATACCCATACATTCTCGTTTCTGAGAGTCAAGCAACTGCTTTAGCCTATCCCGGTCTGCTGTAAGTTCCCTCATGGCTACTCTGTGTTGTCCTTGAAGCTTAGCGATAATTTCCTCGTTCTTCTTCAGCAAATTCTCCGTGTCTCTATCAAACTGCTCCTCCATTGAGTTTATCGTGCCTTGCATAGAATTCATTTTGCTTGCATATTCATCTGCTTTTTCTATATTCACCTGCATCTTATCGACCTGTATCCGGCAGCCTACTCTAAGGTGCCCCTTCTGCCCACATCTCCAGCGCGCAAACTTCTCAGCTCCTCCTAGATTTCTGCGAACTGGGTTTCTCTGGAAGGTACCGCCTCTTCTTCATGGAACGAACGATGTGGCCCTGACTTCTACTTCATCACCTTGTTCTACACAGCGCACCCTCCGTGTCATTCGCGTAGCTTTCGTGGCAGCTTCAATTTCTAGAGCCTTGACTAAAGCATCTTGTAAGGTTCTGGGACTGGATAGTCTTACGATTCGCTGAACGTCCAGGTCCGCAATTCCTTCGACAAACTGACGAGCAGCGACGTATTCCTGTATCTCGATGGGACTGCTGACGAATTCTCGTTTAGCTAAGCTTTGGACTTCGTATGCAAATGTGGTTAAATCTTCCTTCGCTTGTTGTGTCCGGTTATGCAACTGGCCATGCAACAGCTCTGTTAAGTGTGCATCTCCAAAGCATAACTTTAGTGCAGATGTTATCTTATCATAGTCACGTAGGTCTGATGAGCAGAGATTTTCCAAAATAGCTGCAGCAGAGTCTCTTATCATGGATGTCCGCACAGAAGCTTTCTCTTCATTCGACCAGTTATTCATACGTGCGATGTTTTCAAATTGCATATGATAAATGTCACATGACGTTTTTCCATTGTATGGATAGGGCTTTGCTACTACGCCACTGTGTCTATCAGTAAAAGCAGGTGCTGCAGGTGCTGCAGCTGTTAAACTACGCTCACCTGCACTAAACTGTCGCAGCTCCTCTCTGACCATTTCTTTGACCTGATCTTTCACTTGCTGAAGCTGTTCCTCAACGTGTTCTTCTGATGCTGCTAGCTGCTCCTCAATTGCACTAATACGGTGGTCTTGATTTTCTAATGCTTGACTTACGGCTTGTTTCTGCTCCTCCAATCGAGTCATCACCAGTTCCTGTCCACTCTCCAAGTCTGCGACTGCCTCGTCTTGATGGCGCTTTAGTTTTTCTTCTTGGTTCACGGCTGTTTGCTCTTGACTATTCTGAAGATTGGCTGCAGTTTTTTCTAAACTTTGTTCGAAGCTGGCTCTCATTGCGGCTGTTTGTTCTACGCTGTTTCTCATATCTGCCTTCATTTCTTATATCATAGCCATCAATGCACTCATTTCGGACGCCATAGCTCTTGTAACTGGCATTAACTGACGCTGTACTCACTTCTTCTTTCCTTTTCCTGGCTTGATTCGATGGATAATCCCACACTTCCGACACCAATTGTCACGACGGCCTCTTTTTCTTCACCCAGGGAATCAAACTGGACGTAACTTTCACTGTTTTACTTCACAACTCGATACAATATCTCTTAACCTTATCTCAAGTACAACTCAACTCGACTGAACCCCTACGCTACCCGTAGCGCCTTATACAGGGTGTCCCAAAAAATAGTGTCAAGCGGAAGTCCAGAGATAGAGCACACCTAGAAGTATCTGAATCACCCCCATATATGTTATGCAATTTTTTGTAGTTTCCGAGTTATGAATTTTTCTCTGAATTTTAGGGGGGAATCCTCTACCTCGACAACTTAAACCGGTTCCAAAAGACAAATTAAAAGACTTTTTCAAGTTATGTTTTTTGATAATTAACTCCAAGAGCTTACTGTTTATACATAGAATAATCAGCTTCGTATCTTTGATAAAAGTCATGAAAATTTTAGCGTAAAGTGAAAAATTTACGATCTGATAATAATGACTTAAATCTTCGACTCGCAATTAAAAATCCAAATAGGTGATTTCATGATTTCTAAGTAAGTCTAAAAACTTCTTCAGACTCTCAGCTATCACAGTCATTGAAAAAAGTAGTACTTAATGGGGCTACTTTCGCTCCAATCGACCTTCAAAGACAAGAGGCAAAGATTTCTTGAAATTAGCAATGTGTTTTTCAATTCATCAATACCTTATGTTATCGCGCTAATAGCAGAATGTTTATCAGTACCGCAATAATAAACGTTAAAAACGTTCCATAAATTAAACATTTGTTAAAAAAGATCCTATTTCTTGGTAAAAAACCACAAGGAGCACATTCTTCAAAACCGTTTTTTACATGAGCGACAACAAAAAGAGCTAACTCTAACGCAGTAAACGATGTTAGAAAGGGATAGCTATGATATTGTTGTTATGTCTTTTCAAAATGTGTCATTGCATAGGTTGCTTTCGTTGTCTTTATTCAGTCGTCTGTCTGTCTTGGCGGCTTTAAAACGATACGCTCTTGTTTGGTGAATTATTTTGACAATTGGGCTTTCTTTACGGACTAATGAGTGCACGCAGATTCACAATTTGGCTTTCCCTACGGACTCTGGGTGCTATCGGTATGGATTGGTGTTGTTTCTGTTATCTGACTACTTAGCTATTCCTACGGACCTTGAGTGCACGACAGCTGAATTTAACGATGCTGTTTTCTGCAATAGACTATGCAACAAATGGATAGGTCATGGTGGACCCACTGAATGGTCGCCACGGTCACCTGACTTAAATCCGATAGAGTTTTTTGTTTGGGGCTACTACATGCTAGAGCTTTTGTGAAGAAATCTGATAATTTCGTTTCATTTTACAATTTCCGACTTGCAAAAAAGAAGTCGTACATGTAAAAAAAAATCTTAGCAAAGTGACACAGGTGGTCATCTATTGATATTCTGATCGCACTGAATGTTTTTTATTGCGGCACTGACAATCATTCTGCTATTAGCGCCTTAAAATTAGTTACTCTTTCATTTAAAATCCCATCCCTAATTTCAAGAAGTCTCGGCCTGTTGTCGTTGAAGGTCGATTGGAGCCAAAGTAGCCCCATTATGTACTCCTTTTTTTAATGATTATGATAGCTGAGAGTCTGAAGGAGTTTTTAGACCTGCATAGAAATTATGATTTTTAATTGCAAGTTTAAAATTTAAGTCATATTTGACAGAACGTAAATTTGTCACTTTACACTATGATTTTAATGACTTTCATCAGATTTACTAAGCCGATTACTTTATGTATGAACAGTAAACCCTTGAAGATTAGTTAGCAAAAAAGAGAATTTGGAAAAGTCTTTTAATTTTCTTTTTTGATCAGTTTTAAGTTGTCAAGGTAGAGAATTCTCTAAAATTCAGAAAAAAATTCCTAACTCGGAAACTACAAAAAATTGCATGACATATATGGGGGTGATTCAGATACTTCTAGGTGTGCTCTATCTCTGGACTTCCGCTTGACACTATTTTTTGGGACACCCTGTATATACTTCATCGAACCATCTAGAGCATTCGATGACATTTCTAGAATCCATCCGTCATTCTCGAAAACTCTAGACGATTCGATGACGTTTACACTTCAAAAGATCTAACCTAGCACTTTGACTTTACATCATGTATGACAACCAATGGCAACTAATACAAATACAGAATACCATAATATACAGTATGTTACAATATAAATATTTTCTGAGCAAAGAGCATATCCGTGGCTACAGCTTTTATATACAACTTTTTTCGCTACCTTCTACAGTAGTGGAGCTATCGACCGAGCCGGTACTAAAAACTCACCCTGTATATACGATGTCCCTCAATTAATGATTCACAGCAATTTTGCAGATTGTTTGATTAAAAATATTACTTACTTCAGCGTAAAAGTTGATAGTAACTGATGTACAGGGTGGCAGAGTTGTAATTATCACTTCGTTTTAGCCTATCAATTCATCAACAGAATGACGCGACGACGCGACGTAGCGGCACGAATTTAGAAACTCGGGGGCTTTTTGAAGCAAGAGATTTAAATCCGTTCTTATTAATTTCGAATGCCAATTGTAGAAGCTGCCACCTACTATACGTTAAACCTCTTTAAAACTTTTTTATGTCACGGTGTATTAGCGTCAGTATTGAGGATTATGGTTTTTTCTAACATTTTTAGGTGAAAAAGATACTATAAGATTTTTTAGTATTATGTAAAAGAATTATCAGTAACATGCAAAATGTCAACAAGCACTAGCAAATTTTGACAGTAACCAAGTGTGTAGCGTTTGTTCTTTCAGCTGTCATCTGATTTAGTCACAGCCTATATCATTTTAAAGAGGCTTAATGTATAGTAAGTGGGGCCCTCTACAAGTGGCACCGAACTAAGAACGGATTTGAATTTTTTACCTTAAAAATCCTCCGAGTTCCTTCTTTCTTGCCTTCACGTCATCTTGTTAATAAATTATTGAGCAAAAATGAAATGATGATTACAACTTTGACACCATATATTTCGGCTAGTATCAACTTTAGCGCTGGAATAAGTTTGGTTAAATTTCAGAATTTTTATCAAAAGAAATCTGCAATTTTGCTGGGTACAATTAATAAGGGGACATCCTGTATAAAAAAATGACTTCAATTTTATCACACGTCTCCTTAGGAAGTGAAGTGTTTATGTACTTGCAGGTTCCTTTTCTTGAATTATGTTTCCTTAAGTGTCTTATCAGAGAAGAAAACAACTATTTGGACGTTTCATGTGAGATCTTAGACTTCATCAGCTGCATACATTTTCAAAGCAGATGAAGTCTGAAACCTCACAGGCAACGTATTGCTTGGCAAGGGAAAGAATGCGAGGCAAAAAGATGCGAAGAAAGATAGGGCTGTTGTCAGATGTTCAGCTTGAAATATAGTTCACGATCTGCTAATCTCAGTATTTTCCTATAATTTTGCTGAACGACGAAACACTCTAAATCACGTACTTTCATAACATGTTTTGCTGTATAATACATGTACTGCAATATTTTTGATTAAAATATATATTTATTAAAAGACAACAGTATAAATATTTCGGAACAAGAAAAGGGTTGAAAAGTATTTGAGGTAATCTGCTACTTCCGGCAACGCCGTAGTCCAGCTATTCTCAACCGCTAGTCCGGCGGACCATTAGTGGTCCGCGGAGAAATCTTACTGATCCGCGGACATTTCCCCTATCCACTAAAAAAACTTACTTAATTTATCACGTGTGAAAGAAATGTGTGGATAACAAACCCTTCCATATGACAGTACAGTAAGTTAAATTTAAATGACAGAGAATATGAGCCCCTTCTTGAGATTACTGCAGATATTATATTAAAACAACAATGTCCATAGATCATTTTTGGAACAAATTGAAAAATGAATATCCATAGCTGTACGAGAAAAAAGCGAAAATGTTAGTCCCCTTCGCAACTGCATATTTATGTGAATCGGGATTTTTCATCTATGACGGTAATAAAAAATAAATTTAGAAATCGGTTTTTGGTTATTTCACCGCTCGGACATAGCTTGTCGAATTTGGAATCAACAATTGACAAGTTGATTGAAGAAGAATGATATTTTTGTTGTATTCCTACATCCATGAGTTTGTGATGTTTTATAATAAATCTGTTTATATACTTACTTATTATTATATGTACATACAGGGTGGGCCAATAGTGCGTGGACGGAGGATTGTGGGCTTACTAAAAAATATTTCAAAAATCTGTCACTTGATCATGGTAGGGACCCTTGAGGGCTATAACGCAAAAATATTTTCACTTAAATTTTGACGTTTATACAGGGTGATTCATATCAAACTTACATTTTTTTGAATGGAACTCCCTATATATTGTCACGACGGCCTCTTTTTCTTCACCCAGGGAATCAAACTCGACGTAACTTTCACCGTTTTACTTCAGAACTTAATACAATATCTCTTAACCTTATCTCAACTAGATCTCAACTCAACTGACTCCTGCCACGCTACTCGTGGTGCCTTATATACTTCATCGAACCATCTAGAAGATTCCAGACACCCAGATGACATTCGAGAATGCCGATCTGTCAGTCTAGAAAATTCCAGATGATTCGATGACGTTTACACATCAAAAAAATCTAACCTAATCATTGTGAAAGAAACATTAACAAATCCAAATAAGCAATGTAATATACAGGATGTTACAATATTATTGCATATTTGGATTCCTTGGTCAATTCTAGTGTGACTTTATGTATCACACATGGAACTTTAAACGAACCGTTGAGGCGCAAATCACCATTTTTGGTATAAGTAGGTATCAGAAAAAAATTGAATATCGCAGCGATTATAAAACTTAGAAGGCCTTGACTTTGCGGTACGACTAAGCATAAAATGCGTCACCTTGGGTCAGACGGCTAAGTTTGAATTCTTTTTGTACTTGGAGAAATCAGAGGAATAATTAAGGAAACTTCAATCACAGATAACTTGATTTTTTCAAATAGGAATGCCTGTTTTGGTTTAAAGAATCAAATGTAAAATTTGATTACCTTTCTAACGATATAGCATTCTTGATATCAGTCTTTTTTGGTTTTCATTTTATTTCAAATTTTCAGTCAAATCGGTGTTTTTCAACTTTCCTGCATGCAAGCAACCTAGCAGGCCATGAAAAATAAACAAAAGCTCGTTAATATGGAAGAAAGCAACTAACTTAGTAGAAAACTGCAAACTAACTAGAGCAGCGAGGCAAGATTACGAGAATTCCTTACAACATATTAGCTCTAACCAGAAACAATAGCAGTAACAAGAACGCTCATTTTTCACAGCCTACTAGGTATTAGCCAATTCCCAAAGTTAGTAAAAAAATATCTAATCAAAGGAAAACTACTAGTGATTGTTGCTGACAGTAGAATATCTATGTCTTCTAAATAAATTTGAATAAATTTTCACATTTATTGCTATAAAAAAGTAGCCATTTCCGTAAGTCAAAGGTAATGATACCTCTGACTGGAACCCTTCAAATTCTTCGGTAGGTACTTCTGCTTATTAGCAAAATCGCGGAAAATGAAACTTGAATTGCAGTCTGTTTGAATTGTAAAACATAAATTACAACATAGCGTAATAAAAAAATTCTAGCAATTATTTCAATAGATGTTCAGAATGCTCCAGTTGGAGATATCTTTACTTTCGACTTAACTAAACGGAAATGACTATCTTTTTATCCCTTAAATGTGAAATTTCATTCTAAACATGTTAGACTGTAAGCAAAAATCGCTGATGGTTTTCTTTTCGTTTCAAAATTTTTTAATCGTTTTGGAAAGTTTCCAAGCTCTAGTAGACCTCAATAGCTAGTAGGCTGTGTAAAACAAACACTTCTGTCATACCCCAGCTACTCATTGACATTAGATATCTTGCCGCTGTTGTTACCGGTTAGAGCTGATGTGTTGTAAGGAATTTTCATGTTCTTGCCTCGCTACTCGAGTTCGTTTGCATCTTTCTACTAAGTTAGTTGTTTTCTTCCATATTAATGAGCTTTTGTTTATTTTTCATGTCCTACTAGGTTGCTTGCACGCAGGAAAATTAAAAAACACCGATTTGACTTAAAATTTGAAATAAAATGAAAACCAAAGAAGATTGATATCAAGAATGCTATATCGTTAGAAAGGTAATCAAATTTTACAGTTGATTCTTTAAACCAAAATAGGCATTTCCATTTGAAAAAATCAAGTTATCTGTGATTGAAGTTTCCTTAATTAATCTACTGATTTCTCCAAGTAAAAAAAGAATCCAAATTTAGCCGTCTGACCTTAGGTGACGCATTTCATGCTTAGTCGTACCGCAAAGTCAAGGCCTTCTAAGTTTTATAATCGCTGCGATATTCAATTTTTTTCTGATACCTACTTATACCAAAAATGGTGATTTGTGCCTAAACGGTTTGTTTAAAGGTCCATGTATGATACATAAAGTCACATTAGAATTGACCAAGGAATCCAAATATGCAATAATATATAGAGGGTTCCATTCAAAAAATGTAAGTTTGATATGAATCACCCTGTATAAACGTCAAAATTTAAGTGAAAATATTTTTACGTTATAGCCCTCAAAGGTCCTAACCATTATCAAGTGACAGATTTTTGAAATATTTTTTAGTAAGCCCACAATCTTCCGTCCACGCACTATTGGCCCACCCTGTATAATATCTTTATATTTAAATATTACTGTAAACAAATGATAAGAAAAATGTTACGTAGTAGTTCTTTATAAATACGTAGTCAAAATTAGAAAATATCACCGGTCCGCAATTTTTTTCAACAAAGCTACTGGTCCGCGGGACAAAAAAGGTTGAGAAACGCTGTCGTAGATTGTCATCGGCTGAATGGCTGCTTGCCCAACTGTGCCCTCTCCCTCCCTTTCCGCCTCATCCGTCTCTCGCATTCTCTGCCCAGTCAAACAAAACAAATAATTATGTTATTCTCTTCTAGGAAAATATAACTCAAGAAAAAGAGCCTCTATGTACAAAAATGATTTCTGTACATTGGCCCAGTTTATGACAGCTGTCTTACATGTAGAAAAGACAAATACGGATTACAGGTTAGTCTTAATTGGCAGATTATTCTTTTTCTTTATACTTAAAAGTGATATGTTTTCACCGATGTTTATGAAATCTGGGATGCTATTACTGTGGGGCCATGATAGGTAATAATGGTTTCCTCTGAATGTCGCGTCAAACTTAGCTTTTAAGTGTTTTACTTCCTTGGGGGACAAATTTTGAATGATGGATAAGTGATCTCAGATATTTTTTGTACAAACACAGAGATTGTCGAAATTTTTAAATTATCAAAATATTTGGATTGGAAATAAGTATTCGGAATTTAAAATAAAAAGATTCACTGAAGTTTTCAAATTTAGAAAATTTAATATGCACGATTTGTTTAAACTACCCGGATATCTCTCATTAGCTTTGAAAGAAACAGAGTTTACATTTGAAATTTCCTCACGCATAGTCAATTAGATTTGTTTTTTTTATTTTCTTTATAAGTAATACTGACCTTAGAGATGTTATAATCTTCAATGACAGCAAAGAGACAAAAATTGTATGAATTAAGGGTGTACCTCAAAATGGCACATCGACAAACTAGCAAAAACAGTGACTTTAGATGGAGTAATGCTGAGAAATTTCAAGCATCTGAAAGAAAAATGAAGCGAACAGTACCACAGAAATCAATCCGGAGCGACATATAAACAGATCCAGCAGACCATAAGAGCAAAGCCTGGTTTCTGAAAGCAAATAATAGGCCACTTGTGACCTCCTCCAGCCTCCTGCAGATTAAGATGACCCTCGCTGCAAATGTGGAGAGGTTGGTACCGCTGGACACTATCCATTAGAATGCGAATAATTGATCTGTAATAAGGTAATACACATGTATCGAAGGTTGTCAAGCCATGTTTCGTTATCTGCTAATATGATCACTGTACTAGCTAGTGAAAACAGCTGTGCATAGAAACTACTATAATAACTTTTTTTACACAGAAACTTGAAATAACACTGTAACTATCCACTACATTATTAACAGTACTAATGTAAAACAGTATGAGTTTGTCGATGTGCCATTTTGAGGTACACCCTTAGTTCATACAATTTTTGTCTCTTTGCTGTCATTGAAGATTATAACATCTCTAAGAAAAAAATGACGCTTCATTTACGATACAACTGATGGACAGTTCATCTCAGCCAGTAACATAATAAAAAAATATTAGCAAACATTGAGGCGCATGGGCAAACATTTCATGATGTCAGTTTTTATAATATGTAAAGTGTTTACTTTGATAGTTTATACACTAGCTGGATATTATACAGACTCTCCAAATGTCTGGTTATATTGATGGAAAATCATATGTCTACTAAAATAGCTATGAATATTGGTTGGTTTGTATACTATCCATCTAGCTTACAAACTATACAGTATATGTCGCTAAAGTATATACCACAAATATATCACACATACTAACCAGTGTTTCTGGTCAGCTTACAACTTATCCACATCATTGGGATAAATTATGCACCTAATATCTGTAATTATCAACTTGTTGGTTAGTATGTAAACTAACCAATCCTCTTTGGTTGCTTTAGTTTAGAATAAAAAATTTTAATCAAAAGTAAAGTTTGTTCTTAGATAAAACATGGGTACAATTGCTATTCGACTAGATTTTCTGTAAATCATAAATATTAATTACACGATAATCATTCTTGTTATTAGTTTTTGGTCCTTGTTATAATTACTGTCGTTCATTAATTTTGAATTTTGGGACTTTTTCTCGTAACATTCTAATAGTAACTTTTCAAAGTGCTGTTGCTAAATCCGTTTTTGGTAACTAGATACCTGTTCTGTTGTTGTTTGATTTTGTGTTGCGACTTTTTTCCACGCTAAAAGCTTTTTTGAACAAGTCACTCTGTGTTGCCCTTAATTGACGTCTTAACTATCACTTTCTGAAATTTTATGAATGTAGTTTGAAAGACAATTAAGTTCTGTTCTATATACGTATCCGTGTTTGAAGTGGCAAATGTATATGTATATGTTACGGTTGAAGTGTTTACTTTGATAGTTCATACACTAGCTGGATATTATACAAACTATCCAAATGTCTGTTTATATTGATGGAAAATCGTATGTCTACTAAAATAGCTATGAATATTGGTTGGTTTGTATACTATCCAGCTAGCTTACAAACTATACAATATATGTCGCTAAAGTATATACCACAAAGATATCACACATATTAACCAGTGTTTCTGGTCAGCTTACAAACTATCCACATCATTGGGATAAATTATGCACCTAATATCTCTAATTACCAACTCGTTGGTCAGTATGTAAACTAACCAATCCTTTTTGGTTGCTTTAGTTTAGAATAAAATTTTTTAATCGAAAGTAAAGTTTTTCATAGATAAAATATATGTACAATTGCTATTCGACTGGATTTTCTGTAAATCATAAATATTAATTACATGATAACCATTCTTGTTATTAGTGTTAGTTCGTTGTTCACGTAGTACATCATAATTGCTGTCGTTCATTAATTTTGAATTTTGGGACTTTTTCTCGTAACATTCTAATAGTAGCTTTTCAAATTGCTGTTGCTAATCCGTTTTTGGTAACTAGATACCTGTTCTTAAACAAATTTTACAAGGCACGACAGTAAACAATACCAGCACGTCACACTTGCACTTGCCATAAACATAACCTCACTTTTCTGTTAAATTGATCAAAGAAAATTAGTTAGTTTACATACTAACCAAGAAGTTGGTTAATCTACATACTAACCAACAAGTTGGTTATTATGTATTACTAGAGATACTAGGTGCATACCTCATCCAAATGATGTAGATAGTTTGTAAATCGACCAGAAACACTGGTTAATATGTGTGATGCCTTTGTGGTCTATACTTTAGCAGCATTATCTTGTACAGTTTGTAAGCTGGATAGTATACAAACCAACCAATATTCATGGCTATTTCAGTTGAGATATGATTTTTTATCAAAATAACGATACAGTTGGATAGTATAATATAACTATAACTATCAAATTAAACACTTTAGCCGTAGCATATAATTGCATGTACCAAGGCCCTTAAAGGAGTGATACACGTACGAACTTTAAGTACTTAAGAACTTTTAAGTTCGCGAACTTGCTCGGCTCGACGCGGTGACACACGTCAAGCTGAAATCACTCATTTTGATAATTTTCCCAAATAAACAAAACTTTTAACAAACGCCGAACACAACAAGCATTGCGCATCGATGGCCTGCTGAAACAAAGTGGTGGCTCGCTGCTCGCAGTTCGAGCCGAGACAAGCTACGAGCAAGATTTCAAACCAGTTGGATCGCCGGCGGTTTGCGCGACGGTTTTAAAGTACGCGTACTTACGGTGACACACGACACACAGGCGAAAAAGGTCATCGAGCCATAAGTACGCGTACTTGCTCGTACGTATGTCACCTTTTAGAAAGCTTTTTCTCTATTTGAAGGTATGTTTCGCAAATTGTATCTTAAACTGGGCAAACTTAAAACGAAGCCGGACTTTTGAACCGAAAGTAAGGCTCCCAATACAATCTAGCGCTCAATTAACCGTGGAACGTACGTGCCGATCGGCCGAGTGCCCAGCTCCGGTGCGCCCTCTAGCGGATAACTATTGCATCGCGCGGGACACGATCGGAAAATTTTATTAACGAAATTGACTCCCACTCGACCACACAACGGAATACAAAGTCGCCATACCGCGGTCATTACCTTCGCCAACTGCTACAAGATTGAGGTAAATTGATTCGGGTGGGGTATTGATATTTCCGATGAATGTAGTGGATACGTGGTGTCGCAGAAAAAGGTCGTGAGTTTATATTGCAACAATGTTGGTTCTTCCTATATAAATTAATCTGAAGAGGCTTTCCCTTTTGGCTTCTAAAGTCCACATTTCAACATAACACTTTCTTGGATAAAGACTATATTGTTTGTTTTATTTAACATGCTTTATTGTCCAAGACACAAGAAAATTCTTAGGCCCAGTTTCACAATCGTTAGTTAACTAGTGGTCAAAAGAAAACTAGTGGTTGGCGAAAATAATCCATTTCATAATCGACGGTATACCAGTAGTTATGTTAACCCAAGGATGCAGTATGAGTTATCTTAGCGTTTATTGTGAACAACCGATGACAGCTTTAGAGATTATAAAAACATGGATTTTGATACTGACGTGTAAGATGTCGATGAATTTTGATTACTACTCTGTAATGACATAAATCAAAAATATAAAAGGAAGGTTAGGTTTCTTTGTCAAAGTGTTAGCTTTTATTCACGGAACACCATTATGGCAGTGCTCTGAGATCAATCCGTGGTGCCAGCTGAAAAATAAATAAGTTCAACCATTGGTTTTCTTTGTGAAACAGAGCTCTCCGATAACTAATGGTTGACTTCCATCTGTCGGTCAAGTGACTACTAGGGGTTGCCAATGATTGTGAAACTGGGCCATATTGACAAAGCAAACTAAAGTGAATAATAAAATACAAACGCATAAAATTTAAAATACAAATACGTACAAATAAAAATAAATACAGTAGTTAGAAGACAGGCATTCACAAATTTAAGGTCACATCAGGCTAGTTTACTCATTCAGGAAAAAGGGAGGTCAAAATATTTGTCCAGTCAGTAGAATGCTTGTGTTATTAATATGTTTTTCAACGTTTTACTGAACCTCGGAATATCTTGTCTTCGGCGAGTTGCATAAGCTCTTTGATGATCCAAAAATGAAGCAAGGTATTTATGTAATAGGCGTGCAGTCTCCAATATGTAAAGACATGGCAGTGTTAGGATTTGGTGATAGATAAAAGGTGGTCTGCAGTGATATCTAGAAGAAGCATCTACAATATATCGAATGACACGTGTTTGTAACATAAAGACAGATTGAAAAAGGAACTAGCTGCAACAGCCCCAAAATGGTAGACCGTAGGATCGATGGGATTTCGCTACTGTGAAAAGAACTGTCCTAGCAATTGAGCTGCCCAAATTTGTTACTGCAGCTCAGACGCAACAACATCCTTTTTGTTCAAATCGATATAATATATTTTTGAAATTTAAGGTCAACGCTGCAATCCAAGAAACACACTATTGTCACTATGTCAGAATAGTTTTTTCCATTTGCTGAGACACACTACAGTCTTGAGGAAAGATAAGCCTCAAACCACTCAAGTGTCACACCCTGAAAACCGTAGACTTCAAGTTTCCGCAGCAGCGTTGTGTGATTAACGTAGTCAAAAGCCTTCGAAAAATCACGGAACAGCTCTGTAGTTGCCTATTCGCTGCTGTAATAAGTGAAAAGTTATTCCAGAACAGAATGTATATTTCTTTCGCGAATATAACTAAACTGGGAAGACCTAAAAACAGAGTGTTGAGATCATTCGCCTTTTAACAGTTTTGCAACAAATAGAAGGCATAGAAATAGGACGGTACTTTGATGAATCCTTTGTATCGTATAGACTGGATAATCGTAATTATTTTTTGACCCTGTGTATTGTGACATTAATTACTTGGTACTTTTTAAGGATATGACACTTAACCACAGGTTATGAATGATGTTGGAACTGGTTGCTAAGCAAACAAGTAACACTTTAGTAGAAGGAGGTGAGTTATTTAAGTGAATAATAATATACACAAACATTAACAAACCTGATTTGAATGGAAGCAGATAAAACATGCTATTTATTGGAAATCCCACCGAGTTCGTGACATGAGATTTTGAAATTTTTCGTTATTATAGGAAATAGGGAAGCGAGATAGTTCTAAGATGTGTGCTGTTAAGGTTACGGATTATTACTCTGAAGAAACATCGTACAACAGGTAAGATGATTTTCGTGTGCTGGTAACTTTAAAAAGTGAAGTACAATATGTCTCAAGGCAAATCAAAGTCTAAAACCAACTTGCGAAAAGGAAATTGGCATTAAAAAAGAAGGAGAGAAATCTGGTCTGTTCCAATATTACAAAGACGTTAATGAACATCTATAATATTTAATTTTTGTGGCTGAATTTCAACTTATCCGTTATTTTGAGAGTGTACTCTTACACCATTTAGTATATTGGGTTATGGACAATATTTTAGGAGCGCTTCTTCCATTATTGTCTTACTTATATAATATGTAAACGTAATGTGCTTAGTAACTAAGAAAGTATTTTGAACCTTTTATGCTTTTTGATTAAAGACATTTTGCAAACTTTGTCAACATTTAAGCCCAAATGTATGCCATTCATTTCGAACAATTTGTTGAAAGATAATTACAAGTCAAAACATGTTTGATTTAATTGATTTTTTTTTAATCATAGGTTTGTATTACCAATGCGTTGAATACATTGTATACTAGCATGTAACTCACATTAGCCTACTTTTGAATGATTTATACTGTCAAGAGTTCAACTGAAATATAGCATAGATCGTTGGCAAGCCTTCCTAAAAATGTTACTTTTTTGACTTGTGACAGTTTTCTTCCAAACAGGAATTCTGTATGCTGTGATTATATGACTTTAAAAAATGGTGGATGTTCGTACTATTTAACCCAATCGGTGTGACCAGATTTTATTTAGAAAACCTACTAGATTCATAGGTGAAAGCTACCAAAATCTACCAAACCATTTCGTAAAATATACCAGAAATCTACTATACTGTAATTATGTATTATATTCCACAACCAAGAAAACTAGATATAGTATTTGAACACTATTGAGCACAACTGTACAGTAGTATGATAGCAGAATATCATCAATTACAGCTTGCCAGATAAGTTATCAAGTATTTATTTTGGTTCTTTATTCTGAAGCTGTTTATTTGACATTTGACGCTTGAGATGATAAATCTACTTAAAAATATTATCCGTCATTGTTTTGCATAATTTTAATGGAAAAAGTATATTTTGAACACATCAAATTCCAAAGTGAGTCAGCAATTGTTTAAAAGGGACATTTTTTAGAACAATTATGCAAAAAGGAGCAACAAGAGTACACATAAAAAACTACCAAAAATCTACCTATCATCTCTTTCTACCAAGATTTGCTATGAAATGCTCAAAAACTGCCATAAAGTAGAAATTTACCACATTTGGTCACGCTGAACCCAATGTTTTTTTACAATGGTAAGATTCTTCTTCGAATAGCCCTTGAGAGATTCATCCCAAATAATGGAGAATTTGTACATGCTTTCGACCATTACACTGTAAGTAA
Organism: Callosobruchus maculatus; assembly: GCA_951848785.1. NCBI lineage: Eukaryota > Metazoa > Arthropoda > Insecta > Coleoptera > Chrysomelidae > Callosobruchus > Callosobruchus maculatus. The sequence goes on along the minus strand of CATOUR010000014.1, from coordinate 19,650,742 downwards.
CCCTTCCGCAAAATTTTTGCTAAATTCGAAGATTTTGTCGGGCATACTCTCTTCTTTGAGTTCCCTTGCAGAGGTACAAAAGTTTGCGAAACATTCACCATTCTTCCTAATGTTTATAGGATAGGTAACATGTTAAAAAATGGTGAACGTGCACCCTTTATAGCAGTGGTTCCTAACCTGGGGGTAATTACCCCCGCAGGGGTGAATCAGCTATTTTGCGGGGGTAACGAAGAACCTAATAATTAGGATCGTAAAATAAAAAAATACAGAAAGAAGTTACACAGCACTGCGCAATCTCAGCACATTTTGGCTCAAAGCAGGTGCCGAATATCCTGTTTTAGAAACAGAGCTTTAAAAATGCTAATACCATTTGCCACCACCTATAGATGTGAGAGTGGTTTTTCTACTTTAGTAGACGCAAAACAAAGGCCAGAAATCGTCTCAATGTGGAACTTGAGATGTGCTTTAAGTGAAGCTAAACGTAACATTAAAAAACTTGTGAATCCAAACCAATACCAACCTCCACATTAAGCCAACGTTCATTAGTTTTTTATGTTAGAATTAGTTTCACTACCAGTCAGTGTAACTGGGTATTATTAATATATTGTTTATACATATAAATTTGTTAAAATTGTAAGGCTATTGTGCAAATTGTGATGAATAAAGATGGTTGTATTTGCGTGTACTGTTTGTTTCAATAACATTTTAAAGGAGGGTAGAATCAATTTTCCTCATAGGTCATAGGGGTAATAATATTGAAAAGGTTAGGAACCACTGCTTTATAGGTACACATAACGGATTTCTGAGTGGTCAAGAAACTAAACTATGTTTCCAAAACGTACACACACAAAGTGTATCGCACGCAACCATTTAACAGCTGAAAATAATCATCTGAAATTTGAAAAATGAACGTATATGTGGTCAACGGTAATGGACACTCATAAGGCATGTGGGTAACCCAATTTGAAGATACCTACAAAATTTGTTCTCTATGTGCCCTACAGAGAAGGAAATCAGGTCACTCCAAGGCAAGGACTGTATTATAGAATTCAGGTTTAATTAGCCAACGATACTCATTTAGGGTTAATTCTATAATCTCCATAATTTTGTTTAACTCATAATATCGAATATGTGAATACAAAAACGATTGTGTAACAAAAAAATCGTATGTAGGCGAATCTGTTATTATAATGAACTTGATTAAAAATGTGAGCCGCTTATTTAATTAACATATTTCAGGTTGAAAATACTGCACGTATTGACATGATTATCAATATGTATTGAAACTGGCAGTGGCAAACAAAAAACTATCTTATAATGAAATAATTACCAATATATTTGGTGAATAATTTCTGGCATAAAATAACAATGAAACAACAGTGGGTAGTTCTATCATGTATTGTGCTAGAATAAAATGTTTAGTCGAAATGGGCTATTAAAGTTTTATTTTATCTGCAAAATTATACAATGGGAACTATTTGGTCTGATGCCGGTAAATATTACATTCCAACAATGGCTGCTGTAATATGTGATCGTGTATGCAAAAATAACAAAACGAATCAATAAAACAAACAGCAGAAACGAATTTGTTATCGCCAATACAATTATTGAAACGTAATCTATGTCGTCTGAGAGTAAACACTGTTTAAATTGTTGTTTGTTTATAGTTTACATGTTTCATGGCAACACCCCAGAATACAAACCGCTTTCGGGAGGATCGAAATTTAGAGCAACATAGCATGTTTTCCCATTTTTTTAGTGACATCGTTCTATCCACGTTCTGATTAGCTCCACCTATTCCAATACTTTAAGTAGTTCGTAAACCATAAGAATGGTGTATCTTCCATACTGCTTAACTGAACTGTGTACCAATATAGATATCATCATCATAGTCACAATGTCTTAACGGACATGTTATGAGCTCGTAAAATGCGCCAAGTCGTTGCTAGAGTACTGGCGACACAATATTATCAATAGTCTTAGAAATCACTGTAGCTCGCCATCAGTCGCGATTTACTGTGAGTTCAGTGGCGCTCTTGATACTCATATCCAGCAACTGTTTTTTCGTATCTACCCAGCGTATAGGGGAACGGCCACGACGCCGCCCACTCGGGGCATGACCCTGAACTACAAGTTTCTCCATTTTATCGCTTCTGTGAGTATGAACAAAGATATAAATATATGGAAATATACAAAGTGTTAGTTAAAAACAGAACACTCAGTTGTAATGAATTTATTACAATAATTTTTTATATATACATGTGACTTACGGTGTTAGTCAAGTCATTGTTGATAATCAGGAGGACCTAAGCTCTTGTGTTGGAGTATAAGTTCGTAAGTTTTTCAGGTCTGGGAACCCAGGAACCAGACTACGTCAAAGAAAGAGGAGGAGAGGAAAGTAAGGAAGAAAGGTGGAGAGCAAATAAAATGAAGAAAATATTTTAGAACGGGAGGCGCTTATGCATTTCTGAAATGTTTCGGCAAGTTTCTAAAATGGAGTCGAAAAGTTTAATTTTGATTAGTTTTCGTAAACTGCTTCGATTTTGGCTAAACTAAATTCGCGATGCAATTTTCTTCACCTCACAGAGTTAGCCGTGGCCTTGTATGCTTTTGAATATGATTGGAAGTGTAGTCCACTTACCGCCACTGCGCCTGTTATTTAATAAAGGTCCCTAAATAAGGAATATCAAGGTCTCTAAGGCGAGTCTCGTTGGAAATATTCCATGGGGCATAATTGCGGAACATGCAGGCCTTGCAGGTGCGTTTATGCAAGAAAACATCAAGATCCACATGCATAAGTAATTTCTGGTCGTATTACCATTTTATAAAGGCGAATCTTGTTGATCAAACATAATTTTGAATATCTATACAACAGCGGATACAGCTGTCAAAACGATTTGGAATTTGGTTTTTAATCCCTCAATGTAACTGCCAGGTCAAGTGTCAAGAATGACACTGAGACTGAATTTTCCCACGGTATACGAGTGCCACCCATTGAGACCTCAGTTTGGGCACCGCGACGTTTTTTCGTACAATAGATTGTCTGCGTCTCAAAATGATTAATTTCAATTAGCCACCGATTCGTCCACTCTAATAGTTCTTCCACCGCATCCTGCAGCCTGTTGTGGACTAGGTCACCAGACCACGACTGAGCTACAAAAGCAGTGTCGTCAGCATAAAGATGGACTTCATGGCTGCATGGGCAAGGCACGTCATGAACAAAGAGTGAATACAGAACTGGCACAAGGACGAACCCTGAGGGACACCGGTGCTTACTTGCCGTATTGTAGATATAATGGCGTCAATTTTGATTCGAAATAAATTTTCTTCCGTCAAGAGAGATGTCAAAAGTTTTAGCATCCAGAAAGGGAAGCCCTTTTGATTTAGTTTATAGAGTAGGCCAGCTTGCCACACCTTGCCAAATGCCTTCGAGACATCCAAAAGAAAGATGATAGTACTTTTGTTTTGGGTGAAATCACTTATGGTTAAGTAAGTAATCGATCAAACATTGATAAAAATACAACCAATGGAAAATAGTAAAAAATAAGATAAATTCAAATTCGTTTAGTCTTTTTTAGTTACAATTGCAGAACACCGCTTAATTAGTATTTCGTTTTCTTACCATTATTTCAACAACCTTTCGCCTTAAATTATTAATCGTTTTTGTTCTCTAATCCCACACTTTACCATACCAAACTTTACAATGATCTCTTATTTTTATATATTGTCACGACGGCCACTTATTCTGTACTCCAAGGAATCAAACTTGATGCAACTTTCACCGTTTTACTTCACAACTCAATACAATATCTCTCAACCTTATCTCAACTTAAGGGTCTAGGGTATAGCGGGCGAAATTGAGAATCCAAGAAAAGACGTATTCCCGTGTTAGTGAGGAGGCGTGGCCACCTGTTCCCTTTGTCCAGTGTGTGTGTCTAACATGAGGGCAGATAAGTCCAAAAATCCAAAGGTAAGGTCAAAAGGGCCAAAGGTAGGGTCCTAAGGTCACTATAAAAATTAATTTCGCATTTCCAAGCTCCTCTTTGTGTAACTATTTAGTCTTTTTTTGATATCGTGCTTGGTTGTTGAATTACAGGCATTTATAGAATGTATGATTTTGAATTGCACATTAGAAAACTTTTTTGAGAAAAACGAAAATAGTTGTCATTCACTAAGGTCTTAACTATCGCCTTCTGAAATATTATATATATGTAGTTTGAAAATAGAGTGTGTTATGTGAGAAATTGTGAGTCCGTGTTTTACATGGAAAATACGTATGTATGTATAAATGTGTGTATCCAGGCCCCTTAACTTCTCTCAGCTACTACTCAACTCAACTAATCGAGCCACGCTACTCGTGGCGTCTTATATACACTTCATCGAACCATCTATAGAATTCGAGACATTTAGATGACATTCTAGAACGCCCATCCGTAATTACATTACATTTTCAGTATGTTACAATATATTTGGTGCTTTACAGTATACTGTGTTACATATGATTCGAACAATTCATCAAAACTTCCCTTTATGGCGATGGGCAGGGCATTATAATAATAATAATAATAATAATAATTCGCGGACCCAATGATTGCTCACCTCACGGTGTGAGGAGTAGTCATTGGGTAATGGAACAGCAGCTCGGTGTGTCGGAGCCCGGGCTGCACTTTTTGTTTTTTGAAAAAAAAAAAATAATAAGGAACCGAAGGAACCGAAAAATACAAACAGATAGGAGAATCGAATGTAACATCCCTGACATAGTTCTAAGCTTGAAAGATAAAAAAGTTACCTACATAATAGACATCGCAGTTCCACTGAGTGCAAATGTAACAGCAACATATGCTAAAAAAGTAAATAAATATCTGCCATTAGCTGATGAGATAGGAAAAATGTGGAGGATGGAGAAGGTTCAAATTGTACCTATTGTCATAGGCTGCACTGGTGAAATCCCAAAGAAATTAAACATAGCCTTAGCAACACTAGGATTAAGAAAATCTCTTTATATGAGCATGCAAAGGGCAGTTCTATTACATACGTGCAACGTTGTCCGTAGAGTCCTTGGAGATGAATAGGTGTCCGTCCAAGAGGTGAAGAAAATTATCGAGAGGTGTCAAATCACACGATAGCGGTGGTCAATTAATGAACGCTCGTCTGGTGATGATCCGGTCGCCAAACTTCTGTCGAACAACTTCGAGCGTTGCGTCGCTTGTGTGGCTCGTGGCTCCATCCTGTTGGCACCACATGTCGGTAATATCGATGTTGTCGAGCTCTGGCCACAGAAATTCTTCCAACATCGCTCGGTAGCGTGGCCCATTGGTTGTAACGGTCTCTCCTTGCTTATTTCGAAAGAAATAAGGACCGAAGATGCCGCTATGCCACAATCCGCACCACACATTCAATTTTTTCGGGTACTGGACCACTTCTTCGGTCATTTGTGGATTGTTCACAGTCCAGGAACGACTATTCTGCTTGTCGACACAGCCATTGGGGTAAAAATTGGCTTCGTCTGAGAAGATAATTTTTTGGCCAAAATGGGTATCTTCGTCCAACATTTGTAGCACCCAATTTGCATACTCACGGCGACGGCCTATGGTCGTCCGGCTTCAATTGTTGCGTCAGCACGATCTCATACGGGTGCAGTCCCAAATCCAAACGCAAAATTCGTCGAATTGTTTCTTGGGAGAGGCCCAATTCCGCGGCTCGGTGTCGATACGACAAATTTGGGTCGTCGTCAACACTGGCCGCTACGGCGACGATATTTTCTTCACGTCGACCAGTTCGCATTCGGGTTGGTTTATTTATGTTCAAAGAGTGAACTCACGCTCAAACTTTTCCACGTTGCGACCAAATGCCTGCTCACTGAAGCCATGATGAGGATCGAGTTCACGTCGAAATGCGCGTTGCGTATTGAGCGGGAATTTCCGTAGTACTTTTTAATAATTTCTAAACGATCGGCAAGCGTGAAACGATCCATGATGAATTGTCCAACATTACTGAGTAATTTGACAGCTGGATGACGTTTGTACCTTTGACCGCTATCTAGATATCCCTATTAGAAAACCTATCACTTCTATTAGGGCACGCTATAGTAGCTATGGGGCGGCTAGGCTCGATTTGCCATCCCCGAATATCACCCCTCAGCCACCTGCCTCCCCCTCCCTACCAAACCTTCCCGACCTTTTAACAAAGGCCAGTATGTCAGCCCAACTTAGCGGGGGTAATTCCTTTAGTTGGAGTCTATCGGATCCAAAGATCTCGTATCTCAGCCCGCCTAGCAACTCACATCCCGCAAGGAAGTGGTAGGCTGTTTTATCGGCCTCTATCCACAGCCCATACATAGGGAGTCATCTTCAATCAATTCCTAATAGTGATCGATCCCGCCTGAGGCTACAGTGCCCCGTCAGAACACCCACGAGGTTTCTGAGGGTCCTTCGGCCTTGGGACCGTAGCCATGCTGACCTAGATGTGTTCAACCCGACCATAAAATCCTTGGCTAGTTTGCATCCCTCACTTTGCCTTCACTGTTCATCTGTAGTATCGTTTACCCACTTTTTGAGGGCTGACATTACCTGCTGCCTACTTAATTCTATAGCGGGCTCAAGGTCAACAAACGGTCTCCCGGTGCCGAGTCTGGTAAGAAGGTAACTTCTTCAGTCTCGTCAGCTCTTCCAGCCTCTCCTTGCACTCCTGAATTAGGGTTTTGGGCCCGCACATGGTTTTCAGTGTCACCTGACTGTCAGTTCAAATGTACACATAAAGTTAAACATAAAAGTTATTGTTCTTTAGAGAGACAATCTTTAAATAGTGTCCTTGTCTCTCACACAGGTTATTATCAATCACATACTCTTTTTCAACGTTATGAAATTGTATGGTTTGGAGTAACATTGTCTGGAAGGGGAGCAGGCTTCTGTCTGGAGGGAAAAGGAGTGGAACAAAGCTTTGCGCTGGGCATCTGTACGACTGTCTTCCAGGTGGAAGATGTTCGAGTGAGCTTTCCCAGATAATTACACGCACGAGGAAGACTAGCGAGGCTCTACGAGCTCATCCTTACCATGTCGAGGTCCCTACTCCCAGAATCAGTCTTCTCTTGGAAAACGCTGTGGACTGGGCTGCGGGAGAATTTGTTACCCAACGGCTACAACCTGCACCGTTCCAAATATAACGTGCACCGACACTTATCCTCTCGCACTGCTTCTGCAGTTCCATAGGCCTTCAGCCTTTGCGTGAGGGTGTCTATAAAGAAATGTTCTGTCACATTCTAGGAACTCGCAAGCCACAAGAACGTGATCCTGCTGTGGATCCCCGGGCACATTGGTGTACGGGGTGATCCTACATTGGCTCAGAACCGATGCCTGGAATTAGCAGACGTTACCCTGGACGATTAGGCCCACAAGAATCTGGCAAAAGCCTGAATAGAGCGAAACGACTGCAGGCAAGTCAAAAGATTCATAGTATAGCAGACCCTGATAAGGACCGAATGTTATGGCTCCTAAGTAAAGGCAGAGAGGCGCTCAACCTTCTGGTGGGGGTTCTCACTGGCCATTGCCGGCTGAATAGACATTTGTCACTCATGAGAGTGGTAGGGGAGTCCATGTGCTCCAAATGGTGGGTGGAGGATGAGACAGCGTTCCACTTCCTGGGCAGATGCGCAGTTTATCGCAACCTTAGGGTTAATAGTCCGGGATCCCAGGCCCATTTTCACTACTTACTACTAACAAGCTAATTTTGCGTGAATAGCTTCATTTTGATGAGACGCCCAACTTTTTCCTCTACAAAAATTCTCGATTGTGGTAGCTAACAGGGGTAGCAGGGATGAAATATGTCAATGTGACGAGTGTCAAAAATTAATTACTAACAGTTTTTCAACCAAATCTTAAGAATGTGATCAACCTTATTATAAAAAATGTTTGTCCTACAAAATCTATGGTTTGATCACATTGTCCCCCTCCATCCAACATGTACCAATAACAAGGTCATACAAATTTATTACTAAGAGCCTCATTTTTTCACTATTGCTTAGTAAATATTTATACAATTTGACAGCAACATTGTCCTAAAAATCACGTGGTATGTTATCCTGGTCCAGTGGTCCTAGGCTCAGAAGTTGTAGTACAAATCCCGAGCGTAAAAATAATTACTATCAAGTCTAATGTTCGTCGATAGCTTCGTGGCGATGAGACGTCCAACGATTTTCTATACGAAAATTCTCGATAGTGGTAGCTGACAGGGGTAGCAGGGATAAAGTATGTCTATTTAACGAGTCTCAAAAATAACTTATTAACGATGGGTCCTTTTAATCAAATCTTAAGGAAGTAATCAACATTATAAAACAAATATTTGTCTTAACAAAATTCAGCACGTATCAATCAGGAGGTCCTACAAAAAGATTAATAACTTATATTTCACGTAGCTTAGTTAATACTTAAATAATTTAACAGCCACATTGTACTTAATATAGTAGATAATGAAGTTGTTTCTTATAGATTTTGGCAAAGATTACACTTTATAATTATCATACCAGTAGAAAAATGACAATTCTTGTCGGATTAACGATACATGCCTGTTTTCTTGTAGGACATTATTTCGTTTGGTCAGAGAACACAGTAACCTATTATGTGATATTTTGCCCTACAGTTAGTAATGAAAAAAATCGTCTTGTGGTATTAACAACTTCTGGTCGTAGGACCGGGATAACATACCACGTGATTTGTAGGACAATGTTGCTGTCAAATTGTATAAATATTAACGAAGCAGTAATGAAAAAATCAGGCTGTTAGTAATAAATTTGTATGACCTTGTTATTGATGCATGTTGGATGGAGGGGGACTATGTGATCAAACCATAGATTTCTAATAAGTTTGATCACATTCTTAAGATTTAGTTGAAAAACTAACTGTTAGTAATTAATTTTTGACACTCGTCAAATTGACATATTTCATCCCTGCTACCCCTGTTAGCTGCTACAATCGAGAATTTTTGTAGAGAAAAAAGTTGGGTGTCTCATCAAAATGAAGCTACTCACGCAAAATTAGCTTGTTAGTAGTAAGTAGTGAAAATGGGCCTAGGATCCCGGACTATAAGATATCCCGCACGACGAAGTTTGGGGAGGAGTCTCTATATTCAGCGAGATGGTCGGACATACTGACTTTCGTCAGGAGATCTGGCAGGTTCGACAAGGAGCTTTCTAGGACGTAAGATTTTAATGTTTTATGCCGATTTCGACTCCGGCTGGAGTTTATAAGCATTCACAAATTTCGTTGATATAGTTTTAAAAAGGTGTATGCTCAATTTTCTTTTTCAGGGCTCTATCGTTAAAGTTCAAAACGACGCACGCTCCCCCTGGCGACACCCTGGTGCATCGAGGCGATGTGCTCACGTCTTTATATTTCATATCAAGGGGCTCGATTGAGATTTTAAGGGACGATAATGTTATGGCAATTTTAGGTAAGTATACAGGATTTTTGGCAGAGGGTTCGTCAAATTTCGTGGGGGTATAGATAAGCCCAATTAAAAGATGTTTTATTAATAGACTTGTGCCTTAAACACTCCTATTTTTTTATCTGTGCTTTTAAGAATTCGCATTAATGGATATTTTCCCTTCTGTGTTTATTTTTAAATGTTTCTACAAGTTATTTTTCGGATGACTTTGAATTGTATAGTCCCCTTTTTCCTGTGAAGTATCAATTAGTCACAAATACTACCGAAATAAGTAGTTGTGAGCTGACATTTATATCAGCTATGTTAAAAAAATTAAGTAGGTTAATTCCAAATTGATGTAAAAAACAAATAAATGCGAGAAAAGTGCTTTTAAAGGCTTATCTACTTATTACCGTTTACAAGGATATGCTACGTTTACGTCTACGTAAATGACAATTTTTTAACGTTATTAATTTTTGTATCTACTTTTAAAATATGTTTCTTTTACCTTTAAATACGAAAAATGAAATGCTCAAGTTAAAATTCTGATCTTTAATCGTACTTTACATGGCAAATACGTATGTATAAATGTGTGTATCCAGGCCCCTTAACTTCTCTCAGCTACTACTCAACTCAACTAATCGAGCCACGCTACTCGTGGCGTCTTATATACACTTCATCGAACCATCTATAGAATTCGAGACATTTAGATGACATTCTAGAACGCCCATCCGTAATTACATTACATTTACAGTATGTTACAATATATTTAGTGCTTTACAGTATACTGTGTTACATATGATTCGAACAATTCATCAAAACTTCCCTTTATGGCGATGGGCGGGGCATTATGAAAACGGTTCTGGGACGGTAATAGAACCGTAGGTTGGAACAGCCCTAATACTCTAAATTTAACCAATATTAAGGAAATCAAATTTCTATTACTGTCCGGATACTTTTAAACGGTAGTGTATACTCATGTTGTGGGTAGAGCCCAGGTATCTACCAGAAGTAGTAAAATGAACTGAGTTTTTATGTACTTATCTTGGAAGCACTTGTTATTGTTCTTTCGAACTGCAATAAAACGTTCGTTTTACGTACAGAAAGAGTAGAACGACGATCCTTTAAGCCAGTTAAGATATTCCGGTAGTGCACAGCTCGTGCACGGTCCCTAATTTATCGCGTGTGTATCTGTAATAGAGACAGCCGTTCCGTAAGGACGTGTGGACGGTCGCCAGAAAAGCTTTGCTCCCGGTAATTACAATGAATGTGCTAAGACATAAATACGACTTTTTCTACTCACGTTTATATACTTTACTCTCTGGCCGCCGACTACTTCCTTGAATTCGCTCGGCTTAACAAAGAGTTACGGCCGTTGCTCATACTTCAATGGAAGCCTCCGGCAAAACTTGGAAGCACCAGCGGATAAATACGTACGACTTTGAGCCAAATTTTATGAACTGTTGACAGCATTCACTGTTTTTAGAGAGAGCAGTGTTTTTGCTGTATCTCATAGACGAAAAGGTCAGATAGTTATTTCATATTTATATTTTTATTAAATTGTAACGTGGGTAGTAGTGTTAAAACGAGGGTGTTTCAGCAAATAATCAATCAGTAAATATCAGTAAATCAATCAATGTCATTTATTTCTTCATTACCATTATACAAAAAAATATAGCGGAGAAAGCAAGAAACATGTCAAGCGGAAAAATCTCACACACTATAACAACAAAATATATCGAATAGTCATACAACTAGCAAAATTATAGCAAAAATATAAGGTACACTAACACAGCGAAACAATATATACAAATGGTAAATAATGTGTAAAAAGATTCAAAAACGTCTTAGTCAGGTCATCAGTTAACCCACTTTTATAAAACTCTTTAAAGCTATAGCATACCTTTTCAGATAATAGATCTTTCACTTTCCTCTTAAAAATAAACAAGTTATGTGAAGACCTAGCACCCTCCCTCAATTTGATATAGAATTTACAGCCGGTGTACTAAAAATTCGAGATAATGCAGTTTCATGCATACCACAATCAAGCCTATTTTTGTGACGTGTATCGTATTGATGATCCTGTTTGTTCTTGCTGAGTCTTTCATGTTTTTATAAGCATATATACAACACTCAAGTATATACACCGATGGAACTGTTAAAATTCTTGAGTCATAAAATACTGACTACAGCTTGTCATACAATAAATTCTGTTCTCCGCGAGAAGATTCCCAATTCCAAATTCCGTACTTCAAAACAGAACAAAAAGTTGCATAATAAAATTCAAGAGGAAGTTAATACTACATTGACTTGACATTAGTTCAAGTCTATAGCACCTACCTTGTAATTTAAGACAGATTTTGTCGATATGACTTGGCCATTGTAAATGTTAGTCAAAAAAGTAATGCCTAATAACTTGACTGTTTCAGATACACAATTTTTTTTGTCATTATAGACTAAGTCAAAGGATGTACTTTCATGTTGTTTAAAAAGTGTGATTAGCTGTCTGTGTTTATGCTATTCCCCAAATAGACTATCAAATCGTTGGCAAAGACATTGAAAAATCATGGACAAAGCACACAGCCTTGAGGCACATCTTCTATAATTTCAGTTTAAAACTCTTTAACAACGGTTCTTCAAAAAAGTGGTTTCCATTATACCCAATACACTTATCCCACCGCGATATCCACTTGTAAACTTCTGAGAAACCATTTTTATGGTATGATGTTTCGAATTCCAATTCTGACACAAGTCCTCTTCTTCTCAATTTTTTTTGCCTTCTGAAAACAAATGGAGGAACATGGGGTGTAAACCATGATCTTTGTCCTTAATTTTCCAATTTTTCGTTTACAAATCGCTGAGGTATGAACCAGAACATAGTTGTAATGCAGCATGAGACCGAAATCTGGATAAATCAGCAGTTTTTGCTTTAGTTTCGCTTTTAGGGATTTTAAAGATGCATTAGAACAGTGCTTAGTTACAGTATATTCCTTAGACTCGTCACATGTAATCGCACTATTTAACAACTGTAAATTTGTTGTAGTTTTGACTGCTTACAAATTGTCACTCGGTTTGCATTGCGGCGACCTTTGTGTAGTCCAAATCTTCATGAATAATATTCTGGGTGGAGCTGTTAAAAAGATTTATATCAAAGCAACAGTCTTAAGCACGTAACATGCGTTTGAGTTAATGCTGTTTTTATAAATTAAGATACTTTCAAGTTATGTGTAAGTATTTGCAGTTGGAGTATCGCGTAATCTCAACCTAACCTAATTTGCTTATGATAACTATCAAATTTAATGCTACCTTCTTTTGTGTGTACCTTTAGCGACAATATTTAGAAAGTTTATTAATGGTTTAGAGTATCATGAACATAATTTTTTAGACAATAGAGAATCCATCCAATCTATAGAACGCCTAAAAATGAATTTAGGGCGGTACTGAGGGTTTTAGTATTCTTTGCTAACTACTTCGTTTACAGTGCAATATTCTTCAAAAATATAGCAGCACTGTCTATTGAGATTCCACCTCACTTCACACTCACCCCAAATTTATTCAGAAGTTGTGCAGCAGTTACCAATATTACCCGATTGCAAAGACACACGATACTGCCATCACATTTGGCGTGTCATGAAAAACAAAAAGGTTTCAGATGTGTCCTCAAAGGCAATGTTCAGATATGTCTTTAAGTTCAGAATATGACCAAGGTCATTTCTTTTAGAATAATGAGAAATCTTTTATGAGTCCAAATAATTTAAAAGTTCTAAACAGCACTTTCTTCACAGACAAAAGAGAGAATCATCAAATGGTTCAAAAAGTACAGAACGACCGATTTTCCTAAGTTTTCCCAAGTTCTAAATAGATAAAAACGTCTTTGATGTTCCTAAATTCTTAATTTTAGTGCTTTAGAAATTTTGTAAAAGATGATTTGGACCCAAAAAAATATTAACTATCTATGCCACTTCTGAAAAAATTCGTATACTGTACTCATTATTTTGTGGTTACTCCACTGAATATACATATTTGTAAAAACAAAAAATATGTTTGTGTCTGCCTCAATGTAGCCTCAGCCAAAATTTCGTTCATATTAGATCGAGCTATTGAGTAGTTCTCTAAGTGCGCTTGACCTTACCACTATATGACATACAGTGTAATTTCGGGTCCGAAAGTTTTTTATAATATATCCATATCCGTGTATCTGAAGAAGTAACCAGGTATTTCTATTCGGTCACTTATCCTATTGAAAGTATCCAATTACAAAATAATGTATGTGATATCCATATCCAGGTTCTCTGCAGATAGGTTCAACGGAAAACTGCAGGTTAACACTTTGACTGAGCATTCACCATATTTGACATACCTGCGGCATATCTCGCATTCACCATTTTTTGATATCAACTTGACGCCCTCCGATTTATGAATTATAAAAAACCATTATTCTTTTAGAGCACAGAATTTCGTTGCGAGTACAGAAAAGTGCAAAAAAGCAAAGAACTTGAGTTTTCAGTGAGGCTAGTTATTGAAATCTATTAAGGAGAATCATCATCATCATAGTCACAATGTCTTAACAGACATGTTGTGAACTCGTAAAGCATTAAGTCGGAGCTAGAGTATTGCCGACACGAATATTATCAATAGTTTTGAGAACTGTAGCTCGCCATCGTTCGCGATTTACTGTTAGTCCAGTGGTGCTCCTGATACTCATATCCAGCAACTGTCTCGTCTTATCCACCCAGCGTGTAGCGGAACGGAAGTTTCTCCATATTATCGCCTGTATCTATATGTCCGAAGGATGTAAGCATTCTAGTCGACACAATCTCTTCGGTTTACCGAGCTCATCCAGTATGGAAGCGTTAGTTCGATGGGCGGTATAAGGAACTCTCAGCATTCTCCTCCAGATCCACATTTCAGAAGCATCTATGCGAGCTCGATCTGCCTTTTTAACAATCCAACTTTCCAAGGCATACACAAATATGGAGAACACAAGAGACTGAACCAGCGTCATTTTGGTAGCTTTAGTGATGTTATGGTCACGACATATTTTAGTAAGCTTTGTCGTGGCCACACGTGCCTGTTGAATGCGCCGTCGAATCTCATTCACACAACTACCCGAATTGTCGATCAAAGAACCGAGGTACACAAAACCCTAAACTACTCCACAACGGCCTACTGACTTTACTGCTTGATGATTATCGTGCTCTCTATCTACGATCATAACCTTGATCTTGTTGTAGTTAATACCAAGACCATAAGCTGCACTGTGTTCTTCTAAGACATTTCATAGAGCTACTAGTTCTTCCTGAGAAGGAGCTATGAGGGTTGTATCGTCAGCAAATCTTAAGTTGGATATTCTGCTTTCGCCAATAGTTATACCGCCATTCTAGTTGTCCAGTACCTGTCTCATCACAAATACAGAGTTATTATTAACGAGAATATGAACTGTCAAAATTACAACCTGTAAAAGATTAGACTAGGAGAAGTGCAACCCATGCATGCCCCATTCTTGTTTTTTATAGTGACAAACAGTACAGTAAATAAGCCATTAATATAATTTCTTGAATTGCGGACAAACAATATAATACAGCGAGTCCTGAGTTCCGCTTTGCACATAAAGCAAAGAAGAAATTTGAATTAAGGTTTTACACTAAATCAAAACCCGACTGTAACCGCTGCACTACCGATTGAAGCAGAATGCATCTTACACGATGCTATATACCTATTACCCAATGTCGTAATAAGAGTCATCCAAAATCGCTGCTCTTCTAACTCATCAAGTACAATTATTACGCGGGGTCGTTTTAAAGATATATAAAAAGCCTTCTTTGCCCATTTTACATTAACATTCAAATGTCTAACATCCAAAAGGAAGTTTAGAATAATGGATTCTAATATGTGATACTGTGTTTGATATGATATTATTATACATGTGTTGTAATAGCATTTTTGTGTGTTAACTAGCTTTAACTTAATAAAATTCTTCCATTCATGTTAGAGGGGTGACAAAAACACTAAAACTTTACCGTTTGTAATGTGTAGTTTTATGACGGGTTGCTCGATATATTTGATTTAAATACAAATTAAAATTGAGGATCAAAAGATAAATAATATTTGACCTAACTGACTGAACAGCTGGAGCTTACCTGCTTATTGACTTTGTCGAAATTTACGATTGACTAAAAGTGCTATGAAGAGGGAACTTTACTGAATACGACTTTGAGTTGTCGTTTAAGTTGGGAAATTTCATTGAGAAGTTGTAGAAATTGATCAAAATAGGTTTACAAAGCAGTTTACTTTTTGTTCATATATTCTGAGATCTTTCTGACTTCAACTTGCATCGTCGATCAGAAACGTGTTTTATATATATAAATTTTTAATATATTTGTAATTAGTATAAAATTTCCTCTCTAATCTTAAATTCAAAGTGCTGTATACCACATGAAATCTAGAAAGTGCATACAGAGCTTTATTTCGACAATTCGCTAAGAAAACACGTAACCCCACAACCTAGTTCCCATTTTCGAGCAACGTTTTCTCTGTAAAGTAAATCCCCAGATTTAGAAAAGGTAGACAAGCTGAAACAACGTACACAGCACACAGATTTGCTTAATATGCAAGGACGGTACGCTGCGGGACTGCCTTTTTTAAGGATTTTGTCTGAGATTTACATAATCAGCACGTTAGAAACCGTTTTTATTTTCCCATTCTAATATTTACCTAAATATTCATAAAAAAATGCATTCATAGACATAAATCAAATTTAAACCGTCTAGGTCAAGAAGCTGTTTCTTAAAAATTGAAGTACTGACTTTTCGTTTTACTTCATTCCTTTACTTTTAAAGGATTATGAATAAGGTTACGTAACGTCAATTCTCTTCAGCAAAGCTATAAAAAAGTGTATAATGCTTTTTGTTGATTTATGTCCTGTTGTACTCTAAGTTTAAATATTGTTTTCAAATCACATGTTTCATTCAAAAATAGCTCAAAATAATGCTATTCGCAGTAGAGTACAATAACTAGCTAACAGAAAACTACCATGAAGCTCTAGACTTACGTTCCTAAACAGAAAATTGCGTGTTTAAATGGGGGAAAGCCTTACAATTTACCATTCTTTAAATAACTCAAGTGTACCCTCAATACGTCCAATAAACAGTACCCCGCGCCGATGTGAAAAAATGGTGAGAGCGACATATAGTTAAGATATCACATTCACCATTTTTTCACATCGATCTGCGCGGTTCTTTGAATTATATAAAATAATATTCTATTGAGCACAGCATTTTTTGTCAGTACAAGGAAGCTGAAAAGGAGCAAGTAAACCTTGAGTTTTCACTGCTTTTATGTGCTTGTCAGCTGTTGTAGCGCAATGTGATTTTATGTCGAAGTACAGGGCGCCATATTTTAACAAAGAATCAAAGACATGGAAAATGGTCCGAAACACCAAGCACGCTTAAAAATTAACTATATTTTTTTATTTTTTGAGAAAAAGTTACAGTTTGACACACCGGGCTGCTATTCCATTACCCAGTGACTACTCCTCACAGGTCCGCAAATCGTGCGACCTAAGTAGACAAACGGAACCTAAGATAATGCCTTCTGCATTCTGGTGGCTAAGATTTACGCTACCGCACAGCACACCGGATTGCGTGCAATGCAAAATGTAGCGTATGCCATTTCTACCTAAGGATCCAATAACCATAATCATCAAACTTCAGTGTGGTCTAGCCTGAACCTACGAAATGACTCCTGATACTTGGTTCGCTGTTCCTTCTCCCTTAGAGACAATGTTGACCTCGGCAGGTGCCGAAAACTCTATAACGGCCAAGGAGGACTATGTCGAGCTTGTTTACCTGTACAAGCTCGAGCGTGGAGAACGAGTAGTTCCACAACGGACAGTATATCTCCTAGGGCGTATGGCAGCACCGATGTCTCAACAGTATGAGTGCCTTAAATGATAGTAGAGCACTCGTAGAGCCGCCTTATGCCGTCACAACGTACGTCTTTCATGCCGACAAGAGATGCATAAGCGTCTCTGGTGCCTGTTGGCAGGCTCTACAAACAACTCTTGGTATTTGGTCCACTTTTCTGCCTCCTTAGAATCCATGTCCACCTCGGCTGGTGGAGGAGATCTAATAGTTAACAAATAGATAGAGACGTTATCCCTAAAAGATAAGTTTGAATTTATATATACTTTTTGTTGTTTTGTTTATTCGGCTACCACTGATTCTCGAAAGACGCACACTTCCTCCATTTCCTCTATAGCATAACATTTCAAAATTTCAATACGATCTCGTTATTAACTTTTATTTCACGAAACTCTTAAATGGACATAAATGTAATCAAGAATAACAAATCATATACAGGGTGAGTTTTTAGTACCGGCTCAGTAGATAACTTCTTTACTGTAGAAGATAGCGAAAAAAGTTGTGCATAAAATTTGTAGCCACAGATATGCTTCTTGCTCAGAAAATATTTAGATTTATACAGGGTGATCCATAACTACGTGGTGATGAAAACATGCATTTTTTTAAATGAGACACACTATATAATATTCATTATTCAAATTCTGCTAATAATTTGGGTCCTTCCAGTATAGGGCATTGTCACATTATATTTAGATTTATACAGGGTGATCCATAACTACGTGGTGATGAAAACATGCATTATTTTAAATGAGACACACTATATATTATTCATTATTCAAATTCTGCTAATAATTTGGGTCCTTCCAATATAGGGCATTGTCACATTATACAGCGCATTTCAAAAGTTATGACCATTTTTATATCCAAATCGCTGTCAAATGAAAGTACCGAATATCAAAAAGTGATGAATCAGAAATCATGTTTTCTACACGGATGGATAAAAAATATCCTTTAGTTTTAAAATCGACTACAAAAAAGCCCGCGACGCATAGTTGTATCCAGGGTGATGTAGAATGCAGAATCGAGATTTTCTCTCTCTTTTTAAATGTAACCCCCAATATTTTATTATACCAAAGAATTCCTTTTAATACACTTTTTGTATAACACTTGTTATGGCTGCATTCATCAGTTTCTGAGATGTTTCGATTTTTCTAAAAATTTTGAATATACCTTCTATTTGTTTACTAAAATTTATTTATTTTGAGAAAATACTATTAAATTTTATTTTTGCTTAACAAACAACTAAAATATAAGGCCACAATAGTACTTGATCAAGTCAAAACTCTGAATTTATGAGATGATATAGGTCAAGTGTGCTGAGGAAACAATTCTATAGACGTCATGCATAATTTATAAAGCAGATGTATCAAGTAGGCTATGAAATCTTAAACGACACAGTCCAAATAAAACGATTCCTCAATCTTTCAAACGCATTAGTTTTAGAGGCCTCCGTCCTGGATATTGCTGTTCATAGTTGATATATTCTAGACGCAAGTAGACAATTCCTCAAAGATTCTCCTGAATACCCTCAATGGAAAAATTAATTCTTAAAGCTCGTTTTTCACACAGTACGCAGTTATTGAGCGTGTTATGAAAACTGTCGACTTTTCAAAGCCTACATGGTAAATCTGCTTGGGAATTGTGCATCACGCCTACAAAATTGTTTCCTCAGCGTACTTGACTTTATTATCTCGATGATTTAGGATTTTGACTCCATCAAATAGTATTATGACCTTATATTTTAATTGTTCGTTAAATAAAAAGCAAATTAGATAGAACTTTCTCAAAATAAATAAATTTCAGTACACACATAGAAGCTATATTTTAAATTTACAGGAAAATCAGAATATCTCGGAAACTGATGGACGTAGGTACATCAAGTGCTATACAAAGATGAAAGAGCATATTCAAAGCAATTCTTTGGGATAATAAAATATTAGGGGTAACATTTAAAAAAGAAAGAGAAAATCTGGATTTTGCATTCTACATCACCGTGTATACGAATATGCGTCACGAGCTTTTTTTATAGCCGATTTTAAAACTAGAGGCTATTTTTAATCTTCTCGTGTAAAAAAAATAATTTTTGATTTATTGCTTTTTGATATACAGTAGGTTCATTTGACCGCGATTTGGATATAAAAATGGTCATAACTTTTGAAATACCCTGTATAATGTAACAATACCATATATTGTAAAAACGGAAATCATTAGCAGAATTTGAATATGGAATAATATATAGGGTGTCTCATTTAAAAAATGCATGTTTGCATCACCACGTAGTTATGGATCACTCTGTATAAATCTAAATATTTTCTGAGCAAGGAACATGTCCGTGGCTACAACTTTTATATACAACTCTTTTCGCCTACAGTAGTGGAGTTATCGACCTAGCCGGTACTAAAAACTCACCCTGGATAGATGTCTATACAGGCTGTTCCTTAATTTCCTTGGCACGTGAACAAAAATAAGTTCAAAGGAAAACTGAGTGGAGTTTTTGAAAGTAATTTATAGGGTCTATCACACCATGCTTTTAAAACTTTTTTTTGTACTTCAACCCTTAAAACTCACCCTCAACTTTTGTTTTTCAAATATCACCAAATAGTTTCTTCTATACAAATATAAGTCCTTATATTGTGTAAAATTTTGCAGTACCTTTGATTTAATACGCAAACTTTTTGCCTTCGTAAAATCATAAGCATAAGAATTTGCTTGACGCAAAAAACTAATTGGGTTTTTATAGGTACTGAATAACCTGCAATACTTGCTTTCAAAAATATGCTATATTATTACAAAAATATTATTAATGCAGGCAAAACTGTGGGGTGCTACTTGGAAAGGAAAGTATGGGACAGTTTCAGGGGTTGATGTAAAAAAATGTTTCGAAAGGATGGTATGACAGATCGTTCGGTAGCCTTGAAAGGCCCACTTAGTTTTCTTTTTTATCTGTTTCTATTACGAAGTTAATTATACCTTTTTGTATAAAATCAAAGATACTACAGGATTTTAAGTAAAATATGGACTTAATTTGTGAAGGAAAAACTATTAGGTACTATTTGAAAAAAACAAAGTTGGGGGTGAGTTTTAAGGATTGAAGTACAAAAACAATATTTTGAAAGCATGGTGTGATAGACTCTGTAGTACCTTCAAACATTCCACTCAATTGAACATTTCTTTTTTGTTACGAGAATGTCACGTGTCAAGCAAATTCAGGGACACCCTGTATAAAAGCACAAGGCTACATTCAGCCGTCGAAGCTCACAGATGATCCAATCATAAACTGAGGTCCGCTGTTGGGATGCTCTTGCTCGTCTGCTGTTATATTATATGTACATAAACAGTCGAAAATTGCCACGTTTCCGTATACGAATATTTAACTACGGAATGTGGAAACTGTGAACGGCAGGCGTGGATAGATGCTTCGCTCGGTGTCTGCGGTTTTTACGATTGAAGCGCACGGAACGTTGAAATTTCAGGTGATATACTCAATTTTAGGATCTGTTGTAAAATATTTGTTTCGCGCCATATAAGTATTTTAAACCGAACGAATGGAAACTTAACGACGTCCAGATATATTCGAAATCTATAGTATAACAGATGGTTAAATGCACGTGTGCATTTGCAGACTGGCAGTAGTGACTCACCTAAGATGTTCCATCTAAAGGCTGCTCCTGATTGGTTTTCATATCGTTTTGAGTTCAATACGGAAGGCGTGTTCTTTTATTTAATCGATGACTTTGCGCATCAATCGGAAGTCCAGCAGAGCGATCGTAAATTGAAGCAGCTAAACATCAAACTGTTCTGTTTTTCATCGAAGTATGCAGCGATAATCTATCGAATATATTGGATTTGAACATTGATAGACACGATGGTTTTGGTTGTGGGGGATGTAAGCATTGGAGAAGAAGACGAAGATGATCTTTTCCAATTATCAAACGCAACAGGTCCTTAAATTCAAGCCGATTTTAATTCAGAATCCATCTGTGACGGCACTGCAACTCATAGATGTTATTTTGTGGTTATTCAAGGATAGAATAAAAGAACACGCATAGATTCAAATTAGAACACTGTCATTCTTAGCTGGTTAGCTGAGTAATCTACCTCTTGTGTTGCGATGATACAACTGATGATAAAATGACTATAGATAACATTCATAATAAGCTATTACGTAAAACTAATATAAGAAATTTCATTGATCTTCATACTGAAATACAAATATTCCTGTAACACCTTAATTAAGCAGTTGAAAAAAAATCGAATACCTTCATGAATAGTAAATTAGCTAACGTATTATACATGTAACGAAAATGCTTTGGTGCCTTTGATAATAATCCAGTGGCAGTGGAGCAGTTGTAAAGGAGAACTGTTTAAAATGCTCAAACTTCGTGTTCTGTCAAAAATTTCGTGTCAACTAAGGACTCGGTCAAACAGACGACATTCTAGAACGCGGCGTTACAGCTTTTTTTAGCACCGTGTTAGAGCGTTCCGTTGTACTGTATTATTCCAGTAATAACCCGTCGAATAGATCTGTTTTTTGGTACAAACAACGGAACGCTGCAGCGCGGCATTAGCGAACGCCGTACTGCCGTGTTCTATGTAGAACTTTGACTGGATCCTTAAAGATAAATAAGCTTAACCATTGGTTTTATTTGTGAAAAAGCTTGGTGTTAACTATTGGTTAACTTCGATATGTACGTTACATGACTACCAGAGGTTAGAGATTACCCATGACTGTAGAACTGATGGGCCTCAGAAGTTCTTGGTCATTGCTTGTGGTAAAATAGGGGTAGGAACAATGAATAGAGATCAAAAGAGGCGAAAATATCTTAGGCCCAGTTTCACAATCGTTGGTTAACTAGTGGTCAAAAGGAAACTAGTGGTTAGCGAAAATAATCCATTTCATAATCGACGGTATACGTCAAAAGCTCTGGTCAACCAGTAGTTATGTTAACCCAAGGATGCGGTATGGGTTATCTTGGCGTTTATTGTGGTCAATCGATGACAGCTTTGGAGGTTATAAAAACATTGATTTTGATACTGACGTCTAAGACGTCGATGGATTTTGATTATACTCTGTAATGACATAAATCAAAAATATGGAAAGTAAGGTTAGGTTTCTTTGTCAAAGGGTTAGCTTTTATTCACGGAACACCATTATAGCAGTGCTCTGAGATCAATCCGTGGTGCCAACTTAAAAATAAATAAGTTCAACCATTGGTTTTCTTTGTGAAACAGAGCTCTCCGATAACTACTGGTTGACTTCCATCTGTCGGTCAAGTGACTACTAGGGGTTACCAATGATTGTGAAACTGGGCCTTAGAATACACAATAATTCATGGCTATTACATGCCTATACTCCGCTGTAAACCTGAACGTCTATATTATCTATGTATACTTTTATACTTTCCAATCACTTTATGACTATTGAAGATGTCACATATAAATCGAAACGTATTTGGTCGTAGGAATTAGGAACCTTCAGGCCCAGTTTCACAATCGTTAGTTAACTAGTTTGTTCAAAGGAAACTAATGGTTAACGAAAACATTCCATTTCATAATCCGCAGTTTACATCAAAAGCTCTGGTTAACTGATAGTTAAGTTAACCGAGGATAAAGTATGAGTTATCTTGACATTTGTTGTAGTTAAACGATGGTAGATAAGGTTTGTTTGGAGGTTATAAAAACATGGATTTTGGCATTGACGTCTAAGGCGTCGATGAATTTTGATTAAAGTCCGTGATGACAGAAATCAAAAATATAAATATGAAGGTTCGATTTCTTTAGGCCGTTACAAAAACTATGATCGGGTTAACCCGATCACAAGGATTACTGATCTTGAAGTTCGTAGGGGGCTGTAGGATCAGTTCACTGATGCACGGAAGGTGATCGAGATCGGGTTATCCAGTTCAGTAGGTGCTCTTCTTAACCACCTGTTTTGTCTTCTTCATCCAACTTTTTGTTGTTGGATTTTCGTTAAATTCGTAGAATCATCAATCCCACTATTTGAAACTGATTTTTAGTTTGTGTTAGGTACTCGTATATTAAAAACTGAGTTTTATGAGTTATTATGTTGTTGCTGTCACTTATCAGTGTTCAACTGATCCATCCGTTCGGAAGCAGAACCAAATCGAACTAGATAGTTTACTGATCCTTAAACAGCTGATACTCATCGAACTGGATTTAGGTCGCTTTTTCTATATACAGGGTTACTGGTAACTCGACCACTTTCCTGTAAGAGGTGATAGAGGGACTCAAATGTAATAGATTTAACCCCCCATATGTAGTTCCGAAAACCGATAGTTTTCGAGATAATTAACATTTAATGTTTTTCAACCAAATGTCCAAATTTCCACACTAGATCCTAAACTATGACAAAAACCTGTTGTTGATTCTGATAATTTTTATTTTAGTATTTAACTAAAACATACACAAAGCTAACTTAGTATTAAAATGTTTCAAAATACTAAACAGTTCCAGACTAAGTACAAATATTTAAAAAATAATCAACAAAAATTTTACATTCACCGTGAAAGAAAATTATCTAATATTTCCTAACCTTTTAATTAAATCCACTCAAAGTTTCTAGAGGTCTTGCTCAATGTGTTGCTCTTGATTTCAGATACAAGTACGGACCCGCTTCCTCACTTCGGTTTTTGTAAAAAGTTCTTTTTATCTCCTCCACCGCATTGATAATTTTTTGCCTTAGTTCGTCAGCAGTATTAACTGGAGTCTCGTAATGCCTTCATGTAACCACAGACGTAAAAATCAAGAGGTGTCAGATCTGGGCTCCGCGCAGGCCATGGGATGGGTTCACCCCTCCCTATCCATTTGTTCGGGTATGAGTGTCCAACAACTGCCGAATTGTGATACGGTAATGTGCTGGACAACCATCATGCTGGGATATCATGTTGTTGATGATTCTGTATTATGTTGATAAATTTTGTTAAATAGTTACTTATGGTTGTACTGTCATTCTTGTCCTTGGAATAGGCCATCAGATAAGGACGTTTTTAAAATAATTTGTTTGACTGGTTGTGTATCTTTTTTTGAGCTAGACAATTTTCTTTCCCGGTGAATGTAAAAATTTTGTTCTTTATTTTTTAAATAATTGTATGTGCTTTGAAACTGTTTAGTATTTTTACACATTTAAATACTAAATTAGATTTGCGTATGTGTCAGTAAAAAACTAAATTGGAAATTATTAAAATCGACAGCAGGGTTTTTTCTAAATTTGGGATGTAGTGTGGAAATTTGGACATTTGGTTGAAAAACATTAAATGTTAATTATCCCGAAAACTATCGGTTTTCGGTATTATATATGGGGGGGTTAAAGCTATTGCATTTGGGTCCCTCTATCTCTTCCTGCAGGAAAGTGGTCGAGTTACCAGTAACCCTGTATACCTAAATTGTCAAAGGGTTAGGTTGTATTCACGGAACACAACTTAAAGGTAAATAAGCTTAACCACCGGTTTTCTTTGTAGAAGAGAGCTCCCCGATAACTACTAGTCAACTTCCATCTGTCGGTTAAGTGACGACCAGAGGTTACCAATCATTGTGAAACTTACTGATTTCTTCAAAATAGTAAATTAGCATTAAATCTACTGAATCTAAAGCCAGCTTTTAGTACATAAGACCATATCTCTGACGAAACAACCAGAGTGCATTGCAATGCATAAGGTGTATAACCCTGTTACCTCTAATGCATCAAGAGCTGCAAGCAATTCCACAAAATGTATGTATACACCTTATCTGCCTCTCTTCACATTTTTCTCTGCTGGAAATAACCTGGCGAAAATTAATAGACGTCATGTAGCTGGTGGGACTATTAGAAAACGTGATAAATGGTGCGACAAGTAGGTGGCAGGCAACTGTAAATATTAAAGTTCCCTGAACACCTCCACGCTGCAAATTGCAAGGTATTCATGTTATGATAAACACACACAGTTAATATTTCTGTCTACCCAAAGTAAATGGATGGATGATTCCTTAAACGTAGTAACCTCAAAAGACCTCGCACAAAACTAATGGAAGTTGAGTCTTGGCGAATCTTGAGTTATGGTTCTTATATGTTACAGTTGATCATTTGAATGGTTTGAGATACTACTTTAAGTATCTGTTTAGTTAAATATCCCAGGAACTCAATAATCTGACGAAGAAAATTTAATAGCGTTTCTGGTAACGGTCCTATGTATGTATTTCGATTATACATTTTGTTTTTTGTTGGATGGTTTATCAGCAATTTTAGGATATACTTTTTGATTGCTTTTTAGCACGCTTTTGTTAGCTTCATTTATATGTTTATTTGTTTGTAAGTTTGTAACTCTCCGTTGCATTGAGAGGTCAGACCAAATATTGAACTGCTCTAGCTTTGCCGCCAAAAAGATTATGGCCGCTTCAAGTCCGTCGGACCAGTGATCGTATCCGTTGACTGAGAGAGAGCGCAAACATTTAAAGTTTGTTAATATCATATAGAGGCGTAACGACGAGAGCTTAAAAAGACATCCAACTGTTTGGGTGTTGGTATTTTTAATTTAAGAAAATCGACAGTTTATGATGCGGTAATAGTAATGATCATTCTATGGATATTGATCAAAGGCAATGCGTTCATCTTCATTACATAGAGTATTAATAAATACAGTTTAAAACACACTAAAAATACGCTTTAATGAAAAAGTAAACAAAAGATCAAAAATACAGATAGCTTATATAAATTAAAAAACCACTCGTCTAAAGAGCTCCGGACTAATAAGCTAAAAATAATCTAACAACAATAATGAACGGAAAATACTAGTGTTATTGTGTGAAAAGCGTAGGTGCTCTATGCTATATTACTCAGGATGGGAGCACCCGACGCTTTTTCACAATAACACTAGTATTTCTAGTGCATTGTTGATTTAAGCTTATTTTACAAATTATTTTTAACTCATCTCTCCGATGCTCTTCAAAACCAATTTTTTTTGTTTTTTAATATAGTGTATTTATTTCAATTGTTTCTCTTTTACCAGACGTCATTTATAACCATTGTTCAGTGCAATTTGTTTTATTACGTTCAGTTGTTTATTGCCATTCTCGTTAGTCGTTGGTATATTGATTAGTCTTTTGACTAAAGTCGCATTACCGAATACAAAAAATCATCTACACAGAGCTTTGTAAGTCAAATTATGCCCGGCACTTCATTTCCGAAAACCATCATTACAATGACGATTTTAATGTTTGATGCTGTTTAATTGGTGAGATAGAGAGACATTATAGCGTCTGAAAGTAGGTATGTTGGAACCCGCCTAGGTACTTGCCATTTAAAAACAACATTTATAATAATAATGTTATGTCATTTTCATCCTTGCCAAAAAAACGTAAATTTTCATAAAAATTTTAACTTTTGAAATTTTTCAAAACATATTAGAAACCGGAATATGTTGCGTCTCCCATTGGGTTTTAGGTCTCACTGTCATTGAAGAGATCTTATGCAGAGCCTTTGTCTGTCCGTCCGTCCATCTGTCTGTCCGTATACAAAACTACAGGTGCTAGAGAAAAACTAAATACAGATTCGGGCCCAGCATCAAAAGACTAGTCCGGGAGAAATCCGGTTTTGTCAATATCGCTTCCGGTCAAAAAAAAATTAAAAAAACTTAAAATTTTTATACTAACAAATTCCACATGGAGAGCGCCGTTTGAATTTACTCAAGTAAATGTATAAAGAATCTACAGGATTATTCACGTTATTCGACACGGAGCATTATGGCTAAAGTATTTGATAAAAAAGAAAATAATAATTTCGGATGGATAGAGACCCACAAAGGCTATATTTTAAAAATATTTTCATGTTATACAGGGTGTCCCAAAAACACGAAATGTATCAAAGTTATGTTTTTTAAATAGAACACCCCGTATATTATTACATGTTCAGATTCCCTGGTGAATTCTAGTGTGACGTTATGTATCATATATGGGACTTAAAGCGAACCGTTTAGGTGTAAATCACCATTTTCGGTATAAGTAGATATCGGGAAAAAATTGAATATCGCAAAAATTATAAAATTTGGAAAGCTGTAGCTTTGTCGTATTACTAAGCATAAAACGAGTCAGCTTTGATGAGGCTGTCAAATGTAAGTTACGTTTATGCTTGGAGAAATCGGTCGATTAATTAAGGAAACTTCGATCAACGCTAACTTGATTTTTTCAAATGGGAATGCCTAATTCTTTTTATACATTTAAACGTAGAATTTGATAGCCTTTCTAATTATGTAAGGTTTTGAATATCAATCTCTGGTAGTTTTCATTTAATTTTAAATTTTCAAACAAATCGGCGTTTTACAATTTTCCTACCTATAAGCAACGTAGCAGGCCATGAAATATAAACAAAAATCTTTTCAGGTAGAACGAAACAACTAACTTAGCAGAAAAATACACACGAACTAGACTAAAGGGACAAAATTATAAAAACTGCTCACAACAAACAAAGTCTAACCAGAAACAACGGCGGTAACATCTCTAAGGTCAAAGAGAAGCTGGAGTATAGCAGTAATAGATATTTTTTACAATCTACTGGCTACCGAAATTTACTAGAGGTTAAAAATTTCCAAGACAATTAAAAACCCTGATATGAAACAAAAACAACCAGCGACTGTTGCTCCAGCACGCAACTATCAATCATACGTAATGGTGTAAAAAAGTAGTAATTTGGATCGAAGTCGATACCTCTGAATGGAGCCTTTCTATTTTTCAATATCTATTAGCAATATTGCAAAAAAGGAATACTGACAAATCAGATTTAAATTTTCTGCCATGTAAGTTATGTTTTATAATTTGAACAAATTTTAATTCATTCTTTATTTTCTGCGATCTTGCTAATAGGTACTGAGGAATTTTCAGAACTCCAGTCAGAGGTACTTGAGTTTTGAGAGAATTGCATACTTTTATATATCATTAAATGTGAAATTTTATTATGAAAATAATAAACTGCCTACTACATTGTCTATCGGTTCTCATTTCATTTCAAAATTTTTAGTGGTTTTGGAAACTGCCAATCTCTAGTATATTGCAGTAGCTAGTAGGCCGTGGAAAAATCCATTTCTGTCATACTCCAGCTTCTTTTTGATCAAAGATATGTTACCGCCGTTGTTTCTGGTTAGACTTTGTTGTGAGTAATTTTTATAATCTCGCTCCTTTAGTCTAGTTCGTGTGGATGTTTCTGCTAAGTTAGTTGTTTTCTTCTACCTGAACAGGTTTTTGTTTATATTTCATAGGTAGGAAAATTGAAAAACGCCCATTTGTTTGAAAATTTAAAATTAAACGAAGACTACCAGAGATTGATATTCACCCAACCTTATATCATTAGAAAGGTTTAACCATATAAAACCGTATAAAAAAATTAGGCATTCCCTTGTGAAAAAATCAAGTTATCGCTGATCGAAGTTTCCTTAATTAATTGACCGATTTCTCCAAGCATAAACGCAATTTAATTTTAACAGTCTCGTAAAAGCTGACGCATTTTATGCTTAGTAATACAGCAAAGTTACAGCCTTCCAAATTTTATAATCTCTGCGATATTCAATTTTTTCCTGATATCAACTTATACCGAAAATGGTGATTTACACCTAAACGGTTAGCTTTAAGTCCCATATATGATTTATAAAGTCACACTAGAATTCACTAGGGAACATGAATATGCAATAATGTACGGGGCGGTCGATTTAAAAAACATAACTTTGATACATTTTGTGTTTTTGGGACACCCTGTATAACATGAAAATATTTTTAAATTATAGCCTTTATGGGCCTCTATCCACACGAAATTATTATTTTCTTTTTTATCGAATACTTTAGCCATAATACTCCGTGTCGAATAACGTGAATAGCCCTGTATACAATCGAAGCACATACTCAATGGTCACACTTGTCATTTTCATATCAATAGTCTGCACTTCATATTTTAATGAATCTATCATAAACAAATGGGAAAAATGTGATATCCTTCAATAGTTTCCCTGGCCACATTCACATATATACAAAAAGCTGTTCTTCCTATTGTAACGCTGCGATACGTCTGCTCTTGACAGTGCAAAGCTGAATACGGTAATAATTGATGGATGCTTGTGTACCTCTACAATGCCGGCAAAATAAAATTCATCAATTTAAACTTTTATTGCCATAATGGATCGGGACACTTCAAAGTATAATCCAATGATTGATATCATCATTTATTTTCATAAACTTGTACGTAGTCCCGCAAAAAAGTGTATGCATACGACAAACACACAGGGTGTCCAATCAATGTATATTTAGATATACCGTTGTTTAATTTTTATCTACTCCCGTTAATTTTTACATCATCATCATCATAGTCACAATGTCTTAACAGACATGTTGTAAGCTCGTAAAATGCATTAAGTCGGAGTTAGAGTATTGCCTACACGGATATTATCAACAGTTTTGAGAACTGTAGCTCGCCATCGTTCGTGATTTACTGTCAGTTCAGTGGCGCTCTTGATACTCATATCCAGCAAGTGTTTCGTCGTATCCACCCAGCGTGTAGGTAAACGGCCACGGCGCCGCCCACTCAGTGCATGACCCTGAACTACAAGTTTCTCCATATTATCGCTTCTGTGTATATGTCCGAAGAAAGTAAGCATTCTCGTCGACACAATGGAGGATAGTCTCTTTGGATTACCGAGCTCATCCAGTATGGAAACGTTAGTTCGATGGGCGGTATAAGGAGCTCTCAGCATTCTCCTCCACGTCCACATTTCAAAAGCATCTATGCGAGTTCGACCTGCCTTTTTACAGTCCAAGTTTCCGAGGCATACAAAAATATGAAGAGCACAAGAGACTGAACAAGCGACATTTTGGTAGCTTTAGTGTTGTTACGGTCACGCCATATTTTAGTAAGCTTTATCATGGCCACACGTGCCTGTTGAATGCGCTGGCGAACCTCATTTTCACAGCTACCCGAAGTGTCGATCAAAGAACCGAGGTACACAAAACTTTGAACTACTTCACAACGGCCTACTGACTTTATTGCTCGATTAGTTAATTTTTACAGTGATTACCAAATTACTTTTGAACAGGTAATACTACCTATAAACAAACAGCGTGAATTATTTTTCATAACTCACGCTCCAGCTGTGGGTTATGTACAACGCCTACTAGATAACAGTAATGATCTCTTGGACCTGCATCTATTTCAGGGACATAAGTAAGGTTAAGTTGTCAACAGTTCGTAATAATAGTATTATGTATTTAAATCGTACTATGAATCGCTTTGGTCGTAGATAAAGTATGGTGTTCAACTCGCGGTAATAGTAATAAGTAAAATATACAGTACTCGCCTCCGCCTCGTGCTACAAACTTTAACTGCGTGAGTTATTACAGTCACTACCGCTCGTTGAACAATACACTATTTTAAAATAATAATGAGGTGGAAGAAACTGATAACCTTTGTTGCCTCTGAAAGGTGTTCTGACAGCGAAATAGATTTCAAAAATTCAATCTTTCAATATCTCATTTTACAGGATTATATTTGGATGAGGAGAATTTCTATTAAAGAAATTATGTATAATATTTTTCTTCAGTTTCTGTACATTTTAAAGCAATAAGATGGCATATATCGTAGTTCTGTAACTTGGGACAAAATCTGAAGAGCTCAAAATTGCTTTAGGTAGCAGGTAGCCTATTTACCTGGAAAACTGAAAAATGGAGTCAAACTGATTCATTCAGTAGATTTCGTATGGTCTGTATGCAGTGCAAGTATCTCTTACTAGCTACAATCGGTTACCTGATCTGCGTTCAGACTACAAAAACTGGCACTCGCATTACTAAGTTCGGACTATAACCAGTGTCTCGTCACGTGATTGACTGAAGACCGAGGCACGGGGAGCGGACCGAGAGCGCTTCGTATTGGTCAATCGCACGTTATTGAGCGCTCCTATTGCTCAACCACACATCAATCGTCTTTGAAAATGAACAAATGAAAACCAAAGGTTTACAGGTGACATATGAACAGAAGCCGCTTCTGCTGATGCGCCTCAGACGTCTTCTCTAGTTTGAGTTGCTACGCGTCGTTTACATTAGCGATTCTAACCTAACCGCTACTAGCCTATGATTTAAAATGGATAATCTGGTGAACACGACGCTTAAAAGTAACTTTGGCCAACTTTCTTTAGAGGACAAAAGAAAAATTAAATGAGGTAGACAGCTACTTGGTTTCAGTAGGTTATGCTGAGGCGTTTCTACAAAGGGGCTGGAAATTCGATTTCCAAGCCAGACAATTTTTTTCTAGATTAGGTGGGATGATAAATGAAGAAAGAAGTAACCTTTTGTGATGAGTAATAAGTAAAACACCCTTCAGAAGTTACTTTTTGTGATACTAGCTAGAAAAAAACTTTTAAGAAATAACTGTACTTGTGGAAACTGAAAATTATCATGTGCAGGGTGCAGCTGCAGCCACGACAATCTCTAATTGGCTTTTCGTGCAGTTTTTATATTTTCAGTTTTGAGCGCGTCCCCTCTCAATAATTCAGGAACCGCCACTGATGGAATGAGAATGTTTAACAAAAGTAGCTTTCAGGTGAAATGCCGCCAAAAAATGATCTGATGCACAATCCAAGAAAGTTAGGGAACAGTAAATTGAAAGTATACAGAGAAATACAGCTTCGGTTGAAACTTTTTTGAAAAATTCATCAATACCTATAGCTATAGTCGATTATTCAATCTCAACAACGCATTAAGGATTTTTGTACAATGTCGGTAACAACAGCTATATCTTTTTGTTAGGGTAAATAGTAGCATGGAATTCAGTAAAATTGTAGCAGGTACTTTAAAATTTTTATTTACTATTTGTGACTTCATCATAGTCACAATGTCTTAACAGACATGTTGTGAACTCGTAAAATGCATTAAGTTGGAGCTAGAGGATTACCGACACGAATATTATCAGTAGTTTTGAGAACTGTAGCTCACCATCGTTCGCGATTTACTGTCAGTTCAGTGGCGCTCTTGATACTCATATCCAGCAACTGTTTTGTCGTAAGGGAACGGCCACGGCGCCGCTCACTCGGGGCATGACCCTGAACTACAAGTTTCTCCATATTATCGCTTCTGTGTATATGTCCGAAAAGTGTAAGCATTCTCGTCGACACAATGGAGGATAGTCTCTTTGGATTACCGAGATCATCCAGTATGGAAACGTTAGTTCGATGGGCGGTATAAGGAACTCTCAGCATTCTCCCCCCACGTCCACATTTCAAAAGCATCTATGCGAGCTCGATCTGCCTTTTGAACAGTCCAAGTTTCCGAGGCATACAAAAATATGGAGAACAAAAGAGACTGAACCCGCGACATTTTGGTAGCTTTAGTGATGTTATCGTCACGCCATATTTTAGTAAGCTTTATCATGGCCACACGTGCTTGTTGAATGCGCCGTCGAATCTCATTTTCACAGCCATCCGAATTGTCAATCAAAGAACCGAGGTACACAAAACTTTGAACTACTTCACAACGGCCTACTTCTCGTTCTCCCTACCGTTTCTGTGCAGCCGTCTTTAGTTTTTCACTTATTACTAAACCGCCGATGCACGAATTTTCGAAAATATTGCTGCAACCTACCCCAAATTTCACCGTTCAGCTTCCAAAAGTTCTTTGGTTTCAGATACCACCGAAGTTAATATTTCTTCCAATATAATTTCAAGCGCACTTCTCGAAGTTTGCCCATACTTGCTGGTGGAGGACTAACAACTGTATATATCGAACAAAGTCACTAAACAAGAATGGGACACTACTCCCACTACACAACTGCACTGATCACCCTCATTCGCTAATCACCTGTACTCGCGCAAATCAAAGTGAATACGAACTTTAAGGGAAAGTAATATGGTTCAAGTAAATAAACTAGGTTGGAACAAATGTGTTGTCTATGTATTGGGGCGCTACTTCTCGGTAGTATTTCACTCGTTCTAAGTTATTGCTGACCACCCTGTGTATGGGTATAGCGGAGGGTGACTACACAAACAAATGCCAGAATTGTGCATTTGGCATGCCCGTCCTATGATTACTGGAGTTTCCGACCCCGGTCGTTATTTTTAAAAATTCAAAGCCTCGGCGGACTGCGATACAAATTCCGCATAATCACTTTATGGCGGACACGATTTGGGGGCCCTGCGAAATCTCGAAAGCTCACTCGATTATCGCAAAAAAAATTAGCTGAGGTGGGTGATGAGGTACTATTCCCTCATGTTTTTTTTTTCATATGACGAAAACGAATTTTACTTGGGATTGAAAGGATGATCTCAAATAATGTGCAAGTGTTACAAGTTCTGAGCAGTGCTGTTCGAGAGAGTTGTTTTCTGTACAGCATCCTCCAAGTATATCGGGCGTCCCAGAGTTTCCTTAACGAAAAATGGTTCAAGCAAGAACTGGGTTGTAATTCTGAAGGACGTGCAAATTAATCATATATATATATATATATATATATATATATATATATATATATATATATATATAGACAAAACAAAAACAAAAAAGGTGCAACCCGGGCTCCGACACACCGGGCTGCTGTTCCATTCCCCAGCGACTACTCCTCACACCGTGAGGTGAGCAATCACTGGGTCCGCGTATCGTGCGTCCTAAGCAGACGAAGGGACCCATGGATGACTGCCTTCTGCATTCTGGCGGCTAAGATGTGCGCCGCCGCACGGCACACCGGCATTTTGCGCAGTGCAGAGAGCAGCGTATCCCTCATACCACCTAGGGATCCAATGACCATTACTAGCAGACTCACAGTGTAGTCCGGCCAGAGCCTGCGAAGTTGTCCGAGGAGCTCCTGATACTTGGTCCGCTTTTCCTCCTCCTTAGAGACGATGTTCCCCTCGGCAGGTGCCGAGAACTCGATAACGAACATCGTCTTTTGTTGGTAGTCGAGGAGGACTATGTCGGGCTTATTTGCATGTATAAGCTCGAGCGTGGAGAATGAGTAGTTCCAGTAAATTCGGCACCTCTCGTTCTCCACAACGGACTCAATGTCCCCTGGAGCGTATGGCAGCACCGGTGTCTCATCTATACCGTATGAGTGCCTTAAATGGTAGTATAGCACTCGTAGAGCCGCGTTGTGCCGATAGACGTAGGCTGTGCCAGCGTACACCTTACACGCCGACAACAGGTGCGTAAGGGTCTCTGGCGCCTGCAGGCAGGCTCTACAGCGGATATCGGGCACATCCATACCCATAATCCGGCTACGGTATACTAAGGTGTTGAAGACACCGTCTTGGCAAGCCATTATAGAGCTCTCAGTCTCCGACTTCAACCCATTAGACCTTAGGAAGGAGAAGGTCAACTGCTCAGATAAACCATGCTCTTCTAGATGTTTGTAGAAGATTCCGTGCATTGGTTTATCTTTGTGAAGTCTTAAAAGCAATTGGACTTCAGCAGTTTTAATCCGGGTTTTTAATTGTGCGGGAGCAAGTTCCGTAACGGACTGCTGACACCTCCGCGTGAAGTCGAGCGTGAGACTAAGTTCTTCGGCTGCCCGTGTTGCTGCTTTAAAAAGGAAGGCTCCTTTACCCGCAATCTCGTGCTCTCGCACAAAGCGGATCAGGGGATCGGTGCTCGTCGTAACATAGCAGGCAGTGGCCAGTACTACTCTGTTGTGCAGATGCTCCAAACTCAATAGTCCACGCCCTCCCAGGTGTCGCGGGAGGTATATTCGCGGGACAGAGGATCTAGGATGTAGACTTCCCTCCATATTCATCCTTTTGCGGGTCTTTATGTCGATTTGTCGCAGCTCTTCCACGTTCCAGTGGATAGCACCAAAGCTGTATAGCAACAATGGGACCGCAAGCATGTTTGTGGCAGCGACTTTGTTTTTGCCGGACAGTTCTGACGACCAGATCTGCCGGAGTCGGTGCAAATACTTGCGGCGGAGACACTCTTTGACCAATTCTGCCTCTTGGATGTGACGCTGCGCCACTCCAAGGTAGGTATAGGTATCTCCGGCATGCAGTTGTCGCAAGATGCTCCCATCAACGAGCTGCTCCTCATCTTCACTATCTCCGCAACGTCCTCTTTTGAGATGAACCATGGCACATTTGTCTATCCCGAACTCCATACCAATAGCTTGACTGTAATCCTGCACTACCCTAAGCGACTGCTCTAAATCGCGTTGTCCGGAGGCATAGAGTTTCAGGTCATCCATGTAAAATAAGTGGGTGACCTTGTGCCTCCGGTAATTGGGCTTGCCACAGCTGTATCCCTTAGTATTTTTCAGCGCTATGGACAAAGGCAGTAGCGAGATGCAAAAGAGCAAGGGACTCAAGGAGTCTCCTTGGAAGACCCCTCTTTTAAATGATACCAACTCTGTTCGAACCCTGGTTTCACCCGATGTTATAGTGAACCGAGTCTTCCAGAGCGGCATCAGTTGTTTGATGCATCCCACTATTTGATCATCTACCGAAAGACATTCCAACAGCCGCACAATCAGTTCATGAGACGTAGTGTCGAATGCCTTCCGATAGTCGATCCAGGCCATAGAAAGGTTTCGCAGGTAATGCACGGAGTCCTGTGTGACACAGCGGTCAATCAACAGGTTATCCCTGCAGCCAGCTACTCCTTTCTTAGACCCTCTTTGTTCATATACGCTGAGAAATACGGGATTTACAGCTTGAAGGATACGCATGTACAAGATTCTGGTGAAGAGCTTGTAACATGCGTTCAGACATGTTATTGGCCTGTAGTTTTTAGGATCAGACAAATCTCCGGTCTTCGGGAGAAGCACGGTTCGACCCTCGACAAACCAAGCCGGAATTGGCTGCTCCTGATTTAGCCACGAGTTAAAAACTCTAGCTAAATGCCGGTGGCAACTGGGAAACTTTTTCAACCAGTAGGTGTTTATGCCATCCGGGCCAGGAGCTGCGAAATTCTTTGCGCCTCGTAAGGCACCAAGAATTTCTTCCGTGTTTATCGGGTGACGCAGTACATTCAGGTTTGGAGTCCTCCTACAAACGGACTCGAACTGCGCCAAGGCCGGAGTGTCTGCTTGGAGAGGTTTGGGGTGTTCGTAAATGCCCCTCCAGAAAGTCTCCACGCGATCAGCAGTTGGCGGCTGCTCTATGACTGGTGGTCGCTGTTGGAAGAGACGAGCAGGCTTTTCGGAAAACAATCTGTTTTCCTCCAAACCTCTCGCCCGCGTCACCAGTGATCGTTTAGCAGCGATTAGCGTCCGTATCCTGTCAAGACAATGCTGCTTGACAACAACCAGTACCGCTTGACTGAGCGTGTGATGGTCGCGCCTTAGCTCTCGGGCTATCTGGCGCACGCGGCGCGTAAAAGGCCTACCGGCCGCTCTATATTCCATCACACACTGGATACGGGATGCTTCTTGGCGAGCCAACTGGATTTTCGCTTCCATCTGGCGCACCCGCCTCTGTGCTCTCTCGACAGGAGAGTCTCTCACTCTCCCCTGTCCAGCCAGCCTCAGAGCCGCAGCGTAAATTTCGCAATTGATGCTCCAAATGTCAGAGACCTCCGATAGACGTTCACTCAACGCCTCATCCTCTCTCTTTAAATCTGCCAGCTTGAAGGACCTCTTGTTGTTATGCAAGGCCCTTCGGTCACTGAAATCTCCAGGTGAGACGACTTCGTCGATTTCCCTCTCAGCGGGCCTCATCGGCGACCTTCCAGCCTGGTTAACAGGCCTTTCAGTCGCCGGAGGGGCAGGCTGAGCTGGAGCACGAACGTATCCCTGCCCCCGAAGGTAAAATACCTGGTTCCGCAAGCTCTGGGAGGTAATTGTGCTATGCTCTGGATGCATTTCACACCACCTCCCATGCATGCGGGACATGTATCCCCTACGGCGCGGGCTACTGCTCTCGTAGCAGCTCAGCAGGTCATCCTTCAGTTCCGTCGTCCACCTAAAACGGTCCATGTCGATGCG
This sequence comes from Callosobruchus maculatus, assembly GCA_951848785.1. NCBI lineage: Eukaryota > Metazoa > Arthropoda > Insecta > Coleoptera > Chrysomelidae > Callosobruchus > Callosobruchus maculatus. The sequence continues at coordinate 19,613,485 of CATOUR010000014.1, read as the reverse complement.
TGTGTCGTCGTCAGGGCGATCCGAGGCACCGCCACCTTGCCCAGAGCCGGCTTCCGATACCGGCCTGGTGTGGGTGCTCTTCTTCTGGGGCGGTCGAACCAGAAGGTAGGGCCCGTCCGGTGGTTAGCCTTAGGGCCCCCAGCCGACATTTCGGAGGCAGCCGACCACATTGCCTCCTAGGGATGACCTGTACAGGTTGCCGGCCGGCTTTCATCCCTGGCTTGGGTTATCCCCACAGTGTCGCCACGCACCGAATAGCCGTTTGATGTTGGTCGGCTTCCTGGGGGCGCATTTTATACCTACTGCCAGGTTTGCTATCAGCCGCCCCTAACCTGGGGTCAGACGCTGTCGGGAAGCCGTCCTTAACATAGGTGCAGCCGCTTCCTCACTATGGTGGTTCATACGCCTGCTTTCACAGCCTGTGACCACCATAGGCCCTTTTAAGGCAAGGACTACCAATCTTTTAGTCGCCTCTTACGACAGGCAGATTAAACCCTGGGAACATTCTAAACCCGGACCCAGACGGGATATATATATATATAGACAAAACAAAACAAAAAAGGTGCAACCCGGGCTCCGACACACCGGGCTGCTGTTCCATTCCCCAGCGACTACTCCTCACACCGTGAGGTGAGCAATCACTGGGTCCGCGTATCGTGCGTCCTAAGCAGACGAAGGGACCCATGGATGACTGCCTTCTGCATTCTGGCGGCTAAGATGTGCGCCGCCGCACGGCACACCGGCATTTTGCGCAGTGCAGAGAGCAGCGTATCCCTCATACCACCTAGGGATCCAATGACCATTACTAGCAGACTCACAGTGTAGTCCGGCCAGAGCCTGCGAAGTTGTCCGAGGAGCTCCTGATACTTGGTCCGCTTTTCCTCCTCCTTAGAGACGATGTTCCCCTCGGCAGGTGCCGAGAACTCGATAACGAACATCGTCTTTTGTTGGTAGTCGAGGAGGACTATGTCGGGCTTATTTGCATGTATAAGCTCGAGCGTGGAGAATGAGTAGTTCCAGTAAATTCGGCACCTCTCGTTCTCCACAACGGACTCAATGTCCCCTGGAGCGTATGGCAGCACCGGTGTCTCATCTATACCGTATGAGTGCCTTAAATGGTAGTATAGCACTCGTAGAGCCGCGTTGTGCCGATAGACGTAGGCTGTGCCAGCGTACACCTTACACGCCGACAACAGGTGCGTAAGGGTCTCTGGCGCCTGCAGGCAGGCTCTACAGCGGATATCGGGCACATCCATACCCATAATCCGGCTATATATATATATATATATATATATATATATATATATTGGCTTGGTTTGTCGAGGGTCGAACCGTGCTTCTCCCGAAGACCGGAGATTTGTCTGATCCTAAAAACTACAGGCCAATAACATGTCTGAACGCATGTTACAAGCTCTTCACCAGAATCTTGTACATGCGTATCCTTCAAGCTGTAAATCCCGTATTTCTCAGCGTATATGAACAAAGAGGGTCTAAGAAAGGAGTAGCTGGCTGCAGGGATAACCTGTTGATTGACCGCTGTGTCACACAGGACTCCGTGCATTACCTGCGAAACCTTTCTATGGCCTGGATCGACTATCGGAAGGCATTCGACACTACGTCTCATGAACTGATTGTGCGGCTGTTGGAATGTCTTTCGGTAGATGATCAAATAGTGGGATGCATCAAACAACTGATGCCGCTCTGGAAGACTCGGTTCACCATAACATCGGGTGAAACCAGGGTTCGAACAGAGTTGGTATCATTTAAAAGAGGGGTCTTCCAAGGAGACTCCTTGAGTCCCTTGCTCTTTTGCATCTCGCTACTGCCTTTGTCCATAGCGCTGAAAAATACTAAGGGATACAGCTGTGGCAAGCCCAATTACCGGAGGCACAAGGTCACCCACTTATTTTACATGGATGACCTGAAACTCTATGCCTCCGGACAACGCGATTTAGAGCAGTCGCTGAGGGTAGTGCAGGATTACAGTCAAGCTATTGGTATGGAGTTCGGGATAGACAAATGTGCCATGGTTCATCTCAAAAGAGGACGTTGCGGAGATAGTGAAGATGAGGAGCAGCTCGTTGATGGGAGCATCTTGCGACAACTGCATGCCGGAGATACTTATACCTACCTTGGAGTGGCGCAGCGTCACATCCAAGAGGCAGAATTGGTCAAAGAGTGTCTCCGCCGCAAGTATTTGCACCGACTCCGGCAGATCTGGTCGTCAGAACTGTCCGGCAAAAACAAAGTCGCTGCCACAAACATGCTTGCGGTCCCATTGTTGCTATACAGCTTTGGTGCTATCCACTGGAACGTGGAAGAGCTGCGACAAATCGACATAAAGACTCGCAAAAGGATGAATATGGAGGGAAGTCTACATCCTAGATCCTCTGTCCCGCGAATATACCTCCCGCGACACCTGGGAGGGCGTGGACTATTGAGTTTGGAGCATCTGCACAACAGAGTAGTACTGGCCACTGCCTGCTATGTTACGACGAGCACCGATCCCCTGATCCGCTTTGTGCGAGAGCACGAGATTGCGGGTAAAGGAGCCTTCCTTTTTAGAGCAGCAACACGGGCAGCCGAAGAACTTAGTCTCACGCTCGACTTCACGCGGAGGTGTCAGCAGTCCGTTACGGAACTTGCTCCCGCACAATTAAAAGCCCGGATTAAAACTGCTGAAGTCCAATTGCTTTTAAGACTTCACAAAGATAAACCAATGCACGGAATCTTCTACAAACATCTAGAAGAGCATGGTTTATCTGAGCAGTTGACCTTCTCCTTCCTAAGGTCTAATGGGTTGAAGTCGGAGACTGAGAGCTCTATAATGGCTTGCCAAGACGGTGTCTTCAACACCTTAGTATACCGTAGCCGGATTATGGGTATGGATGTGCCCGATATCCGCTGTAGAGCCTGCCTGCAGGCGCCAGAGACCCTTACGCACCTCTTGTCGGCGTGTAAGGTGTACGCTGGCACAGCCTACATCTATCGGCACAATGCGGCTCTACGAGTGCTATACTACCATTTAAGGCACTCATACGGTATAGATGAGACACCGGTGCTGCCATACGCTCCAGGGGACATTGAGTCCGTTGTGGAGAACGAGAGGTGCCGAATTTACTGGAACTACTCATTCTCCACGCTCGAGCTTATACATGCAAATAAGCCCGACATAGTCCTCCTCGACTACCAACAAAAGACGATGTTCGTTATCGAGTTCTCGGCACCTGCCGAGGGGAACATCGTCTCTAAGGAGGAGGAAAAGCGGACCAAGTATCAGGAGCTCCTCGGACAACTTCGCAGGCTCTGGCCGGACTACACTGTGAGTCTGCTAGTAATGGTCATTGGATCCCTAGGTGGTATGAGGGATACGCTGCTCTCTGCACTGCGCAAAATGCCGGTGTGCCGTGCGGCGGCGCACATCTTAGCCGCCAGAATGCAGAAGGCAGTCATCCATGGGTCCCTTCGTCTGCTTAGGACGCACGATACGCGGACCCAGTGATTGCTCACCTCACGGTGTGAGGAGTAGTCGCTGGGGAATGGAACAGCAGCCCGGTGTGTCGGAGCCCGGGCTGCACCTTTTTTGTTTTTGTTTTGTCTATATATATATATATATATATATATATATATATATATATATATATATATATATATATATATATATATATATATATATATATATATATATATATATATATATATTTATTTACAGCGGATCACCCAGCGTCCGGACCAAAAGCGTTTTACCCAGCGTCTGGCGTATATAACTGTATATAAGTAAGTTTCAGAAACAGGTCGCTTGGCGTCATAGTTCACCGTTAGCTCCACTGGGCGTCCATATTTTTTATGCCTGTCTATTAATAGAATTTATATACAGACTTTTTGTAAATTCAGCGTTGATGTTACTAGGCGTCCACCCTTGAATGGCTTATTGCCACGAGGCAAGGGTTCTGAGATAGCCGTTAGAATGAGTGGAACTTTGAGCGTGTTGATTAGAAGCGTAATGGCTAATGAGAGAAGAGTCACTGCCCAAGAACTATGATACAGCTATGCAGTTATAGTGGTACAATACTACAGGGTGTCTCAAAACGACCCGACTGTTTGAGGTAGGGAAAAACCAAAACCGGCTTATTGTAAATACCATTGATTAGTGCCAATGGAGAGATGAAGGAAGAAATTTTACTTTTTCAAAATAACATTCTTTAAATGACGCCCATTTTGTTGAAGGCGTTTTTCAAACCGTTTGTGCACATTTTATCAAAAACTGTTCCAAGGAGTTGCTGACTTGCTATCGATCTGATGCTTTCTTCAATATTGTGGCAACTAAACATGCATCCTGGCAACTAAAAGTGCAATATCTAACCAGTGTTCTTACCGAGCGAGCGGTGCGGGCTTACTCCCTCCACCACGCTTTATTTGCGTCTCGTGCACGCTAAGTAGTTGGACCGTTTTGATAATGTGCATAAACGCTTTGAAGAATACCGTCAACAAAATGGGCGTCATTTTAAGAATGTTATTTTGAAAAAGTAAAAAAAGTAAAATTTCTTCCTTTATCTCTCCATTTGGTTTTTCCCTACCTCAAATAGTCGGGTCCTTTTGAGACACCCTGTATATGGTTACGGAGATTTGAGCACAGAATATGTATAGAACTTTTCATCGCGTACTGCAACTTAAAATAAAGTCACTATAGCCCAAAAATTGCCTTTGAGTGTATTATATTGTTGGTACACTACGCTTACACGGAAATGGAATATACTGAAGAATTGCATTAGCATATTATGGAGGAGATGTGTTCATAGGCTTTTCGGTATAGCCTAAACGCTCAACTCCTAAGTTCTTAGCATGCTATTAAGTACTGTACCCATGCAAGAAACACAAATCTGCAAGTACGTCGTGAGCAGAGAATATTTGATAGCTGGGAAAGACGCTATTATCTCAAGGAATTTCGGTACTTTGCACATTTCAAGGGCAAGATTCAGCGACAGACGCTGGGTAAACCGCTGCAAAACACAAAGAATATGATGATACTAAAAATAGATTTACTTTACAATAGGGGAGCATAGTAAACCTGTACCTGTACACTGGATTTTTTATGAAATAAACAATGACCTTTAACATTTTATATGGATTTCCCTTCTGGACACCCCCCATTCATCTCACAAATTATTTCATGTTCACAAAAAGGCTTATGAGAGTTGAATGATTATTTATATGGATGTCGAGGGTGAACAAAACAAAAGTACAGCATGTACAGGAAAGTGGGGCGCAACTAAAACAGATTCTTTAGGTGCGCTGCCCTGGATAATTTCATACCATTATATTATTTTATATTTACAGTATAATCTTAATATGTGGCGTTATCAAATTTTTCAGAGGTGGTCGATAGTTGGGTAAACTAGAAAGGTATCGAAAAAAGTTTAACAAGGGTTTGTAGGAGCAGTCATCAGCAGTCTCATTTTTAATTATACACAGTGACTCCATAAATTCGGCAAACCAAAGTTGTATTTGTTACATGAATCAGGCTGCATATTACTGATTTTCACGTAAAACATGAAGACTGGATTTTGCCTATTTCGCTCCCAGATCATATGAAAATCTCTAAGAAAAATTCAAACTTTTAAAATAGTTTCTTTTTGACAAAAACTGAGAACTTCTGAAAAAAACGTAAAGTTTAGAAACTTTGTGAAATAGTTATGAAATTTTCGAAAAAAATTTGACTTCCTAAAGAACTATAAAATTTTCAAAAAAAAAAATATAAAAATTTTGGGATATCCGACTTCAAGATAATCACGTGAAATTTGAGTTTTTTGGAAAGAGTTAAATATTCAAAACAGAAACCTTAAGAAAATTATGATCTTAATAAACGAGATGATTCCAAAACAAGTGAAATTTTCGACCAATTTTGCAACTTTTCGAAATTTTGAAAAATAAACATTTTAAATTACTAGGGTACTTGCAGAAAAAAATATTATGTCATTTACGCGTTCCTTAGAGCCTAGTAAACATGACAAAATCACTTGTTTGGTTTTTTGGTGTCGGCTGTGAGAGATATTCCAAAAATTATTTCAAATGCCGGAAAATGCCGCGCAAACAACCTCTGACGTCAGTGATATCCTATAGTGATGGGATGTAAAGTATTGATATTCGATATCGATACAGATTGAGTCTTGACGTTCAATTTTAAGCTTTGAAGGAATACAGAGCTGTACTGAGTGCCAGATGACAAATAATTGATACTTGGTGACGTTTTTCGTCTATGCTCTGAGGTCAAGGGTTATTTTACATTTTCTCGGCAAATCCGGCGTTTCTTTCAGTATATCAGTATGACTGGTCTGAATGATGATGATTATGCTTTAAATGAGGTAGGAATGAAGATAAAAGCATTTTTAGCCTAACCATACACAAGCACTCCACTTTATATATTATATACATTATATTCCTCTCCAACTGTACGTTGTACGTTTTAACAAATAAACATCCCACTAGTGATGCAAGCTATTCATTGAATCGTCGTTATTGCTAAATATAGGCGTGTTTTGATAGTCTCTAACAATATACAAATCAATAAAATGATCTATTTCTTATAAACAACCATTTTTGCTGCAAGTTTCTGGATATTGAAGCAATTTTTTGTCTAAAAGAAAAAAAAATAGTCACCTACTTTTTGGCGATGAGACATTCAGTAAGAGTATTACTAATGCGGTCCTGATCGCAGGATTGCCAATCAACACCAGTATTAAAAAATTAAATTTGAGATACACTTCTTCGTCAGCTGATACCTATCAAATAGACGTCAAGCCAGTTTAAAGCAGGTAACAGAGTATACAAAAGTCAAAAGAATAAAAGTTAGGCTAGATTACTAATTCGCCTTGTAGGGATGGGCTTGAATTAGATTCTATCTTTGAATTCATTCATAATGCGCATAATTGCGTTCGAACAGCTGATATGATTTCGTTTTGCATTTTTCATCTCGCAGTATTACTCAATGAGGAACTACGGCTGTAGTAGGATAAAAGAGAAGTCTTATTTCATTTGGGAATATGTATACCCATATAACAAAACTCGCTCGTAAATTAAATTATTGATATATGGCCAACGTAAATATTTAAAAAGAAATTTGGCAACATCAGAAATAGTTTGCAGTTGAATCTCACTGACCTGCGCTGTAGCAGTATCGATTGTCGATATCGATAAGATACCTGTGACGTCAGCCCTTGTTTTAAGTCACGTGGAAAAATTTGAATATATCCTTATTTTATTTTGCAAATATCTTTTTTTGGCCGTCCGTAAAATCATGTTTTTTGTTTCCTACTGCTTCTTGATATGGTTTTCTTTACGCTATGTATACTCCCGAGGCGATTTCACGACCTCTGCAAGTACCCTAACGATATTGTCAAAAATTACTCACATTTTGATTATTTTTTGTATTTTAAAAATGCATACTTTTTCAAACCAATGACCCTTTCGATAAAATTCAAAACTTTTTGGAAAATTCCGAGATATTTATAACAAAAACAAACAAAGAAGAAGGATTTATTCGAAAAATGAGGTTTTTAGAATGAATTAATTTTTAGACCAATTTTGGAAATTTGAGAAACTTCAAGATGCAATAAATATTTTGAAATTTTACTAGTCTGCATCTTTTTACTAAGTTAGTTGCTTTCTTCCATATTAACGAGCTTTTGTTTATTTTTCATGGCCTGCTAGGTTGCTTGCACGCAGGAAAATTGAAAAACACCGATTTGACTGAAAATTTGAAATAAAATGAAAACGAAAAAAGATTGATGTCAAGAATGCTATATCATTAGAAAGGTAATCAAATTTTAGATTTGATTATTTAAACCAAAATAGGCATTCCCATTTGAAAAAATCAAGTTATCTGTGATTGAAGTTTCCTTAATTTATCCTCTGATTTCTCAAAGTACAAAAAGAATTCAAATTTAGCCATCTAACCTAAGGTGACGCATTTCATGCTTAATCGTACCGCGACGTCAGGGCCTTCTAGGTATTATAATCGCTGCGATATTCAATTTTTTTCTGATACCTACTTATACCAAAAATGGTGATTTGCGCCTAAACGGTTTAAAGTTCCATGTGTGATAAATAAAGTCACATTAGAATTGACCAAGGAATCCAAATATGCAATAATATATAGGGGGTTCCATTCAAAAAAATGTAGGTTTGATATGAATCACCCTGTATAAACGTCAAAATTCAAGTGAAAATATTTTTACGTTATAGCCCTTAAGGATCCCTACCATGATCAAGTGACAGATTTTTGAAATATTTTTTAGTAAGCCCGCAATTCTCCGTCCACGCACTATTGGCCCACCCTGTATGTATCATCTAAATCATTGTAAATCTTGATGGTATTGTAGGTGTATGATCTGCGATATAGTACAGTTTTATACATGGGATCTCTAAAATTGATGTCTAAATTACTACGTCTAAATACAAATTTTTCGTAAAGGGGGGGAGCGAGAAGAAACAATTTTATGTGTAAATGTTGCTAAGTAATATTTACACGCATTTTATATGCCTAACCAACCATGCTGATTTCTCTTCAAAGAGATATGATCGTATTTTTTCAAAGAAAATACAACACATGTTTTGCAGTTTTTGTAATATGTTCTTAGTAACCGAATCTAAAAAAAAATAGTATACACTTCTACAATAAAATATGCTAGGAAATATGAGAGACTCACATAGTTTTTTCTTATTTTAAAATTCAGAATTGAACGATTCACATATAAAGACTTCAAATTAATATAACATTTTTTCAAAACATTTGACACATGTTCTTCGAAACGCAGAGTATCAGTATCAATGGTCAATCCCAAATTTTTGGCAGTATTTACCATATTCAAAGAGTCGTTGTTAATTTTGACATCAAAGTGATTGGTTATAAAATGATGTTTAGGGCCTGGGCAAAATAACATTACAGAACACTTGTCTTTATTAAGTTTCAAATTATTATTTTGAGAGTAGTTTGCAATGGCATTTAGATCATTATTAATCTGAAGGAGTGCACTATCCATGGAGTTGGTGCTGAAGCTTTTGTAAATTTGTGTATCGTCAGCACAACACATTACTGACGAGTTTTCTACGGAGTTGGACATATCAATTGTGTAAATTAAATACAAGAGTGGTCCCAGGACTGACCCTTGAGGAACACCTGAGGATATTTCAATTGGGTTGGATAAACAGCTATCGATCATTATTGGTTTCCACGTAAAACATGAAAACTGGAGTTTGGTCTATTTCGCTCCCATATCATATGGAAGTCTCTAAGAAAAATTCAAACTTTTAAAATAGTTTCCTTTTGACAAAAACTGAGAACTTCTGAAAAAACGTAAAGTTTTGAAAGTTTGTGGAATAATTATGAAATTTTCGAAAAAGATTTGCCTTCCTAAAAAACTATAAAATTTTCAAAAAAATATAAAAATTTTGAGATATCCGACTTCAAGATAATCACGTGAAATTTTAGTTTCCTGGAAAGATTTGGATCTTCAACATAAACCTTAAGAAAATTATGATTTTGGTAAACGAGATGATTCCAAAACAAGTGAATTTTTCGACCAATTTTGCAACTTTTCGAAATTTTGAAAAATAAACATTTTAAATTACACCAAATTATGATATTGTCGAAAATTACTCACATATTGATTATTTTTTGTATTTTAAAAATGTTTACTTTTTCAAAGCAATGACCCTTGCGATAAAATTCAAAGCTTTTTGGAAAATTCCGAGATATTTATAACGAAAACAGCCAAACAAGCAGGATTTATTCGAAAAATGAGGTTTTTTGAATGAATGAACCTTTCGACCAATTTTGGAAATTTGAGAAACTTCAAGATGCAATAAACATTTTGAAATTTTACTAGTCTGTGATACTCTCGGAAATAACCGATGTTAAGAAACATTTTGTGTAAACAATGGGACGTTTTTTGAAAAATTATGAAATTTTTGAAAAATTCAGACTTCAAAACATTAGATTTTGGAATAAAATTTTTGGAAGATTGCGTCTCGCCCTTAGAGAATTATTTCGACTAGATGAAATATTTGAAAGCTACTGATAATCGTAGTAACCAATTTTCAAAAATCTCATATCCGAGCACAAGAATAGGAATATTAGTTGCAGGCACTGTAGTTGCATAAATCAATGAATCGAACTACATTTCTCTTTTAAACTTCATAGAAGTAAAACATAAAACTGTTATCTATGCACATTTGTTCGTTACTATTCCGACTTTAGAGTAAACCTAGAGTTTAGCTCCAACGGTAGCTACTGAATTAAATCCAAAACAATCCTCCAATGTATTAGAAGAGACAATATTCAATGACAACAAACGACGGCAGTCGCCGAGTAAACCGCTGCAGTGTACGTAGTATAGTTATTCTAAAAATAGATTAATATAAAAAATTGGCGCCGGGTAAACCCGTGCACTGGATTCTGTATACGGCGCCGGGTAAACCCCTGCACTGGATTCTGTATACGGTAAGTATATAAATGAGGACCACCAGCGCAGCAGGTGGTAGAAGCTTGAACTTCGATTTTGTACGCAAATCAGTATTAGGTGCCAGTGGGCGTCCAGCCGATTTTAACGGTTTTGGAATCTACACATGTTATAAGTATCGAAAACAAGGTTTTAAGGGGGTGGTTACTGGGCGTCCGTATATCCGGACGCCCAGTGACCTCGGACGCCGAGTGAACCTAAGATTTTGCATTGGAGACGCACAGTTGTACCGTGTAGATATATATATATATATATATATATATATATATATATATATATATATATTTATCTGAGCAGTTGACCTTCTCCTTCCTAAGGTCTAATGGGTTGAAGTCGGAGACTGAGAGCTCTATAATGGCTTGCCAAGACGGTGTCTTCAACACCTTAGTATACCGTAGCCGGATTATGGGTATGGATGTGCCCGATATCCGCTGTAGAGCCTGCCTGCAGGCGCCAGAGACCCTTACGCACCTCTTGTCGGCGTGTAAGGTGTACGCTGGCACAGCCTACATCTATCGGCACAATGCGGCTCTACGAGTGCTATACTACCATTTAAGGCACTCATACGGTATAGATGAGACACCGGTGCTGCCATACGCTCCAGGGGACATTGAGTCCGTTGTGGAGAACGAGAGGTGCCGAATTTACTGGAACTACTCATTCTCCACGCTCGAGCTTATACATGCAAATAAGCCCGACATAGTCCTCCTCGACTACCAACAAAAGACGATGTTCGTTATCGAGTTCTCGGCACCTGCCGAGGGGAACATCGTCTCTAAGGAGGAGGAAAAGCGGACCAAGTATCAGGAGCTCCTCGGACAACTTCGCAGGCTCTGGCCGGACTACACTGTGAGTCTGCTAGTAATGGTCATTGGATCCCTAGGTGGTATGAGGGATACGCTGCTCTCTGCACTGCGCAAAATGCCGGTGTGCCGTGCGGCGGCGCACATCTTAGCCGCCAGAATGCAGAAGGCAGTCATCCATGGGTCCCTTCGTCTGCTTAGGACGCACGATACGCGGACCCAGTGATTGCTCACCTCACGGTGTGAGGAGTAGTCGCTGGGGAATGGAACAGCAGCCCGGTGTGTCGGAGCCCGGGCTGCACCTTTTTTGTTTTTGTTTTGTCTATATATATATATATATATATACTGGGTGTCCCAGGATTTTCTTGATATGTGATATCTTGTATCAAAAAAAATGAAACGAAATGAGTGGTATTTTTGAAAGTAAACGTATTATAGGGTCTATCATTTCATTCTTTCAAACCATTCTTTTGTACTTCAAAGACTAAAACTCACCCCCAACTTTTTGTTTTCAAATAGCATCCCGTATGATTTCCTGCATAAATCATATCCCTATTTCATTTGAGACCTTGACCTACCTTGATGTTATACGCAACCTTTTTTTTTTCGTAAAATCATAAGAATACTAATAATAAAATAAAAATTGGTTTCGCGCCTAATATTTTTGCAAAAACGAATAAAACAGGAAACTAAGTTGACCTATTATATAGTGCTTTTGGTGAAAAATGTCTTCTTCATCCTTTGTTACTACAAAAATGTTACGCCTCAAACAAATCCTTATTGTATTTATCGTAAGCTAATGACTGTATGAAAAAATTGGTTTATTTTTTATAACTGAGCAGACCGAGTAGGCAGAGTCTAAATGCCAGGGTACCGCGGTTGCTCTGTAAATTTTATGTTAGGGAAAGTTTGTTAACGGGGGACTTGAATGGGTCGACAGCCCCAGGCCCAATAAATACGTCTCCTGACAGTCCATTCTAAGCCTTGGACACACTGGGAATAAATGTACCGCTCGGTTCTTAATGAATGTATAAGCCGCAGCAGTCGCGCGGGTGAATCTGCTAGGATATGCGAGCGGCGGAACTACAGAGGATAGCTCAGAGGAGCATACCCCATTTGAATATCGGTAGAAGAGTGAGAGGTCACCAACCACACGCTGGTGAGAAAATGGCTGGAGGTGGCGCGTCAAGGCCAGGTCACCAATTAGTACAAAATCTAAGGCAATACAAGATATTAAATAGAATATTAATAGAATAATGTTCGTTTATGTCGGAAAATCACTGTCATGCTATTTGAAAAAATTGGGGGTGTGTTTTAGGGGGCGAAGTACAAAAAAAATGTTTCATACGCATTGTATGACAGGTCATCAGTACTCTTGAAAGGCCCACTCAATTTTCTTTTTTATCCGTTTTTGTTGCGAAGGTAATACGCCTCAAACAAATCATTATTTTTTATCTTATGCTTGATTCACGTTTTATGAAAAAATAGTGTGCGTATAAAAAGAAAGGTATTACAAGATTTTAAATGGAATAATGACTTAACTCATTTACAAAAACCTATTGGGTGCTATTTGAAAGCAAAACGTTGGGGCTGAGCTTTAGGGGTTGAAGTAAAAAAAAGGCTTTGAAAGCATGAAAGGGTTTCAACTTTTTTTTCGTTACGAGAATATCACTTATAAAGGAAATTCTGGGACACCCGGTATAGCTTAATATACACATGTATAAACCATATTTATTTTATTAGCAAGTTCCGCTTAAAAATCTACGCTTCAGTTCTAACGGTTGGCTTTGGTAACATTTTTAATAATGATATGTAATGTTTTTTTATAATATTTTCATGTTTATAATGTTGAATAAAGCCCGTTTGGCTTTCTATAAAGTTTCATGTAACCATTAATTCTCCATAAAAGTAGCAACGTCCAATTAAGCTAGTTCTTATTAATTATCCAAAATTCTCCAACACAATAGTGTTGGAATACGATCGAATACGATTGTAGTAGCCCTGGTGTATCTCTTCAGTGTAGGAGTACTTTCCTCTCTGCCCATCTGCCTATTCTAAGACAGTTTTCCTGGTTGTGCTTTTTGCAATGCCCGCAAATGGTTCCTGTCCGATGAATTCAGAAAACTATGTTTTATTGCACCTCACAGTTTTACCCTCTTGCTCAAAGACCCTTTGCTATCGCATACGTTGTTCCACTACATCATCTCCGTGACAGTGAGCATTTTTTCTTTGAGACTGTATGTGTACATATATTTTCTCAAGCCGTAGCCGATGAAAAACGTAAATAAATAAATCAACGTTCCGGCAGGGAGTTCTATCAATTTATTTCGCATCACACTATTAGCCCGGCCTCCGACTTTTCCTCTTTTTGTTTTTATTCCCGATACTTTTTCGGGAATTCTGGGACATGAACGTTGTTTATCTTTGTCTGGAGCGGGAATCCGTGAGTCTTGACACTGCCTGGATATCGATCGTAAATTAATTATTTGGGAAGACAGACGAATGGTAGGGGTGGATTGGAGTGAATAGATTATATTATTGGTTTATGTATACAAACTTGTCATGACAAATGTGGATAATGGAGCTCAAATAGCAGCAAGTATGCATCTTTAATTCGTAAGCGTAAAGACGGTTTTGAATCAATTGAAGATAAAACTCATCTTGGTCGGCCACAATCTCCGAGAATTGTCACAAATATTCCCGAAGTAGCGAATTTCTGGTTATGTTAATTTGTTTTATGGTTCAATTCAAACAATTATTCATGAAGATTTAGAGTACCGGTGAGTAGCGACAAGATTGATTCCAAAAGCGAGTCTAGTGATAATTTGTAAGCAGTGGAAAAGGCAACCACAGTTTTAAACAATGTGGTTATATATGACGAAAGTTAATTACACTATTACCACCCTGAGTTGAAGTCAGAAAGTATGCAATGAAATAATACAGGTAGTCCAAGACCGTAGAAGGCCATAACTGTTAAAATACATGGTGCACCTGTTTTTTTATAAATGTAGTTACAAATGATCGTATCTCACCTATAAGGTCATACAATAAGTGGGGAGTAATATTTATTTATTTATTTATTATTTATAGCTATAGGATAAAAAAGACTGGTATAAGCGTCATCATAAAAAATCTATATAGTTAAAAAATTAATATGTACATACAGGGTGTTCTAAAAATTGGGACTTTCCTCTTCAGAAGCAATCGCACTTGAAACAACAAAGCTTATGCACTGTGAACCAGCAGCAAAACAGTAAAAAAAATTCAAGCAAGTATTTGGTTGCTACGAAGTTGTAAGTGCGGTCCTGTCGCGGCCGTTTTACAGGTAAAAATACGATTTACGATGTCTTCTTCAATTTGGACCATACGAGGTTGTCTAGGTCTTCCAGCGTGTCCACCACGATGAGGATTCAGACATCCTGTGTCTCTAGTTCTTTGCACGAGCGAGACAAATCGACGACGTGCAGGGTGAGTACGGTTAGAGAAACTACCGGCATACACTCGCAAAGCCGCAGCGGTATTTTGACCACACTCACCGTACATTAAAACCATGTCCACCATTTCATTATTGTTATAACCGTGCGCCATTGTTATTGTTTTTAAAGTCCGATCATCAGATATAGCAAGTCAAGCACACTCGTACACTAGTTCACAGCAACGCGACGTATGACGAACTGCCTGTTTTAGTGTTTTCTCACCGGCATAGGCACTGCTAGCGCTGCACATGGTGAGCCATTGCCCCGGGACGGACTTAGAATTGAGGATTTCTTTAATGGTCAGTATCTTGTTTTCTCTAAATATTTCGTTTACATGTTACAGGGAAATGAAATGAAATCCACTGTATAATAAAAATACAGATACAGATCCTAATTATTACAGATCGCAGATGAATAGAGAATACAGAACATGATTACTGATAACAGATTTTTAGCTTAAACTTAGGTTTATAAATTTATCAACGCTGTATACAGGAGACTCCGTTTTATAGTTGTTTGGAATTTCCTAAAGAGTGTTATTGATTTTGCAGATGTCGGTAACTTCTTGAAAAGTTTGATAGGTAAAATGATCGGACCTTTTTTCTGATGCAGCTAAACAATGTTGAGGAAGTTGAATGGTATGTGTATTTCGAATGTTGCAGCCACTAGCTGAGTTAACGTCAGAACGAGCAGTAAAACTAGACTTATTCTGTTTGATATGAAATACGCAGTTGAGTATGAATAAGGCATACATGGTTAAAATATTATGGGATTAGAATAAGTTTGTAAAAGACATTCTGATATCAATGTGGGTCATAGTTCGTACGATTTTCTTTTGGACTAGAAACAATGTGTGTACTATTTTAACGTCCTTGGTACTATTATATCCCCAGCGTATCACACAGTAGTTGAGTATTGTATGAACATAGGCACAATAATATATTTTTAGGATATTGAAGTCCAAGAACTGTCTTATCCGCCAAAGGACAAAACAGTGTTTTGATATCTTATTATCACCGTATCGATGTGGTTTCTTCAATTGAGTTTTGAATCAAGCATAATACCCAAAAATTTCACTGCGTCCTTGTGTATAACTGATATGTTATTAAAACTTACGTGGATACTATAATATGTTTGAGGGGGAGAAATTAATAATCTCTGTTTTGAAATCATTTTCATTTTCTCCGCCGATCAAGAAAGATTGTGAGTCAGATCTATGACATTTCTGGTTTTAGCTGCAATGGATGTATCATCAGCAGAAGTGTAAAAAAGTAATCATCAAGTTCAGTCGTTACATCATTTATAAATGAGATTAGTAGCAGAGGGCCAAATAGCTCCTCTGAGGTACGCCTATGGAAACTGGAAGAGGATCAAACATATAATCCACCCGATTATAGTTAATTTTTACAATTTGAGATCTGCCATAATCCACTTCAAGTTAACGCCTCTGATACCATAACGATGCAACTTTTCCGGCAGATTGTGATCTACCGTGTCAGAAACACGCTTTAAGTGAAAAAAATAGACACCCAGGTTTTTTGTGTTTTTCGAAAGCATCCAATATAAAATTATACAAAGATATTATATCATCTTTGGTTGATATACCTTTCTGAAAACCAAACTGGAAACAACTGATTATATTGTTTTTTGACACATCGTAGAAGGCCAGAACAGTTAAAATACATGGTGCACCTGTTTTTTTATAGATGTAGTTATGAATGATCATATCTCACCCTTATCTGACTAGCGGATCTGAAGCTACAAAAGGAATGCGGACAAAAATGTTCGATGTTGCCAAGTTTATCTATAAAAAAAGCAAAATTAACGGTAACAGCAATTTAAGAGATTTTTATAGCTACTTCAATATAGTTGTTAATGTATTTTTATTTAATAACTGATATTTTTATATATTTGTTAATCTATTTTTATTTAATAACCGATATTTCTAAATCTGCCTGTTATAAAGTGTACATATTTTCTGAAGATATCATCAACTTCAGGTGAATCGGCAACAACTCACGAATCATGTCATCCAACGCCTTGTCAGGGAACCTTGTTGATTGAGGATCTGCTACCATGCCGTTGCCATGGAAATTAAACCTTGCTATTGGCCGCCCACCAACTTTATGTTCCTGTCTCTGTCTCTGTCTGGAAATATCAAAATACCAGTGGCATTTTGTATGTCGTGTTTATAATATTTCTACAGATTGTCCCAAACTACTTGAATACCTATCTGTTTTGTCGAGTCTATTGTCTTGTCAGCTTGTTAGGTACACTGTTTTTCGTCGTTATTATTCTTATTATGATATCTAAAAATGAACATTTATACAAAAGGAGAGACGCTTCATAGCCCTGAAGTATTCACGTAAAATCCGCACGCCTGGCTATTTTATGAATGAAATCGGCCATGTTTTTTTACAACTATACCCCTCTTACCGATACCCTGTAGCTTCAGAACCGTTGGCGAGATAATATAAGGACATACAATAACTGGGGAGTAATGTTCTAGTTTTCTTACTACTACTACTACTACTTCGAGGAACCCTGGGGCAAAATCCAGAAATACCTGGAAGAAACCTTGATTGATGATTTTTTGTAAAGGCCCTAAAGGTATACTGCAGATACAGTATAATACTACTATACTCCATTTTGTTTTGCAACTTCAGGATACTGGCATAGTTAGTACGTCACTGTTGCTTGCTCTACTTTTCTAGTAGTTTTCTAAGTTTCCCCTGTATATTTGGCTCCTGTGTGATATGTCCCAAAATACGCCCCCAGACTAATTAATCCTGCTCACATGGCCGAACTTTTGGATACGTTCTGGCTTGGAAACTGGATCAAATAGAAGCCGCCCAACCCGATTGCCCTATGGTAGCCGTAACTATGCTAATGTGAATTCGTTGAATAAATCTGTGGCGAACGTTTTATGGGCTGTTGTTATTTTAGGAGCCAAAAGCGGGTTACAATCATTTTCTGCCAAGTAGTATTTCTTCAATATTGTATTTGTTAAATAATAAAAATTATGTTATTTAAAATACCTATATAATAAGTATTATGTTTTCCAAGGATTTTCGCTCTTTCGCGAGTACCTTGCCCATAGTAACTACGTCATGATCGTGAATCAAGAATATAACAGATGGATTTTTAATTAACATGATTGTTAGAGCATTTTGTAGATAGGATTTTCCTACTGTTCCTGTTCCTTTATGTTCTCTAAGTGTCAAGGTGATTTAGTTATAGTTTACAGGTTATAGACCTCACATTTGAACATTGTGGTATGAGCATGAAGCCTTAAAATGGTTAATTTTTCAGACACAGGGTGTCAAAGTTTTACATTTATTTTCGTTTTTTCTCAATTATTCCGCAATAAAACGGCACAATGATCTAAAATTACGTATCGGATGGTTTTTAGGGCGAAAAATCCAAATTCAACAGCAGTTTTGGTATCATGAATAGAGGGCACCTCTTACGGCGTTCTCTATTCATGACCTTCAATTTTGAGATGAATACACTCTTGATAACTCCAATTCCGTACATGCAGGGGGAGCTTTAAGTACCGGATCGGTCGATTCTCTAGTACTACAGAAGGTAGCGGAAAAAGTTGTATAATAAAAGTTGTATCCAATAATATGCTCCCTGCTCAGAAAATATTTTGTTTTATACAGGGTGATCCGTAACTACGTAATGATGCAAACATACATGCTTTTTAAATGAACCACCCTATATATTATTCCGTATTTAGATTCTACTAATGATTCCCGTTCTTAAGGGTCTAGGGTATAGCGCGCGAAATTGAGAATCCAAGAAAAGACTTATTCCTGTGTTAGCGATGAGGCGTGGCCACCTGTTCCCTTTCTCCAGTGTGTGTGTCTAAAATGAGGGGAGACAGGTCCAAAAATCCAAAAGTAAGGTCAAAATGTCCAAAGGTAAGATCTAAAGGTCACTATAAAAATGAATTTCGCATTTCCAAGCTTAAACTTACAGTAGTGATTCAAAAAGCAAATTGAAGTAGAAAGCTTGCGCTTGTGCAACTATTTAGCCTTTTTTTGATATCGTGTTTGGTTGTTAAATTACAGGCATTTATAAAATGTATGATTTTGCACTGCGAGTTTTTTTGCACATTAAAAAACTTTTTTGAGAAAATCGAAAATAGTTGTAATTCATTAAGGTCTTAACTATCGCCTTCTGAAATATTAAATATATAGTTTGAAAATAAAGTGAGTTGTACGGGAAATTTTGAGTCCGTGTTTTACATGGCAAACACATAGGTATAAAGGTGTCTACCCAGGCCCCTAAAAATGTAAGGTATTGGTAGGTAAAGTTATGACCATGGCAAGATAAAAAATGTGCTCTAGTTTCAACACCGGCTGTAAAAAAGTCGAAGACGCATATTCATATACAGGGTGAGGTAAAATGCAAAATCTAGATTTTATCTTTTTTTTAATGTGACCCCCCTATATTTTATTATATAAAGACAGATCATATTGAAAGCAATTTTTTTGGTATAATAAAATATGGGGAATTACATTTGAAAAAAAAAGAGAAAATATAGTTTTTGCATTCTACCTCACTCTGTATATGAGTATGTGTCGGTGAATCTTTTTACAGCCTATGCTAAAACTAGAGGATATTTTTTATCTTTCCGTGTAAAAAAATAATTCTTGATTCATTGACTTTCAATATGCAGTATGTTTATTTGGCATCAGCCATTTGAATATAAAAGTGGTCGTAACTTTTGGAATACCCTATATAATGTTATAGCCCCTCATATTTTAAAAACAGGAATTATCAGTAGAATCTAAATATGGAGTAATATATAAGGTGCCTCATTTAAAAAAATTATGGATCACCCTGTATAAATCAAAATATTTTCTGTGCACGCGGCATATCCTTGGCTACAACTTTTATATGCAGTTTTTTAACTATCTTCTGCGGTAGTGGTGTTATCGACCGATCCAATACTAAAATTCACCCTGTATATCTATTAGGTATCAGACGGTACACCATTTTCCCCTTAATCTCATTTTGCGCAGCCTGCATCATCAAATTTCCCTGCCGTAACTATATACAAGCTCCTGCAGCCATTACCATCTGAAAGCATGTCCCACGTGTCGTTTTCCTGTTCGAAGACTAGAGGAATACTCAAGGATCCATGAAACAGATCCCTTGGCAAGATTTTAGAATCCATTATCCTTGCAGCGGAGTGTGCCAAGAGTCTGCATTTTTAAAAACTAGTGGCTGTTGTTTATTTTAGATGAGCTTGTTGCGTTTCGGTTTCGGTGCATCGCATTTCGAGTATCGGCGATTTCAAATAGAGGAAGAAGCCCTCTTGCCAGGAATTCCGTGAAGCTGGTTTTAATCAGATTTCCGAGGATATAAATCTTGGATTGTTCTTTGTTCCAACCTGTAGATTGGACCTGATTTATATGGCGGACTTGTCATTTTCTTTCACCTCACTTCATATGCCCTGTTTTTCTGTTTACGCACAAATACGGCCTAACCTAGAGATGGCGTTAGTTGTTTGGCGCGAAGAGTCACTCAGTTAGTACCTGGTTAGTAGTTCCCACACGTCATCGGTGTTAACAAAAAATTTTTGGAGTTCCTCTATCCTTATCAAAAAAGTAGACTAGCCGTATTGGTTTTACACAAAACTATTTAATCTCAGCTCACCTATCTTCACTCAGTTCTATACGTGTTCTTTTTATCCACTCAATTCAGATGACATCAAGGAAAATTGTTAATTTTAGGTTATAATCCTATCATCTGTAGTCTAGTGATGTAACGAATGTCACATTTTGGACATTATTTCATCCTGCGAATGCGAATATCCAGTGTTATATTAATTAAAATCAAAGATTCAATTTAAATTTTGTTTGCTTAAAATCTTATGTAAAATAATTATATTCATAGCTTATATATTGTAGACGTGTTGATTGATTCTTATTTTCAGTTTTGTTCAAGAAGATAATTATAACATTAAAGCTCCGGTAAAATTCATGGAATTATTATTGTTTGTTTACATCGCATTTAATTTATATTTTTGGTCGTTAAATCGTTATGATATAATTGTTAAGCTTCATTGCTCAAAGTTAAATAAATAAATGATACCAAGCGATAGGCAGAAGACTGATGTGATTACGAGTTACTTTTTTACATTAACAAACTCGATAAACGAAGGAATTTTGTTTTATTAAATGTGAAATTTTCATAACACTCCAAAAATTAAAAAACTGTTTCATAAGACCACTCCATTTCTTCAATCTATGCTTGCAAAAGAACGAATATATGTATGCAGATTCATACGTAACATACGGCACACTCGCCCCCTTTGATGTTGCTCAAAAGACTGATAAACAGCGGGAAATACACAGGCGCTCTACAGGCACTGAAATTGGTCATCGGCAAGCCGCGACGATCTCGTCCATACCACCAATGTTGTTCCCAAGTTAGGTTGCATTTCTACCAGAGATGTGCTAGGAAAATGAGCGCAGTGAGGATGTGTAGCGGAGCTGTGAAGCGATGTGGGTGCTTCCACCAGAGATGTGCTAGGAAAATGAGCGCAGCGAGGATGTGTGGCGGAGCTGTGAAACGGTGTTCGGATGAACGTTGCGAGGGCGGGCCCTTTTTAGATTGCCTGCCAGCGGGGTGCATCTGCCCGTTATTGGCGTCTCAGTCACTGTTGCCAGATCTACCGTTTTATGGTATATCTGCCGTTTCAGTCCTCTGGCCATCGTTCTACCTCAAACACACCTAAATCTACCGTAATATCCAAAACATGCTCAACTAGATTTCGGGTACCTAAAGAATTTTTCGATGGCAAAACCTGCATTCTATGCATTCGACAACCATAGGATACATACAATTTGGCAAATAATGACAATGTCTTGTCTTGTGTTTCAAGGAACTTGCGACATGCAACTGAAGAATGCTTTTTTGCCCTAACGCGATTCCTCAATATTATCATTTAAGTGTACAATTTTTTTGTTTGAATATATGTATATCTTTTCTATTGTTTTCTAAGGGATGGAAAATATACGTTTAGTTTTTAATATATAGGGTGCCACTATGGATGGAATGTAGTATATACAGGGTGTCCCACGACGACTAAGACAAGTAATATATCGGAACTGGGCAGTAGTAAAGAATTATAATTTTGGGAGTGTAAATTAGAGCAAATGCTGTATCTTCTCCTATTATTGTGTTACCCAATGAGGTATTTGTTTTTGGTCACGTGATGTCCGATTCAAAATTATTAATGGGACACCCTGCACACTTTTGCCTTTCTGCATTCCTCCCGACAAGACAATTCCAACAAACTAGCATACTTGGGGTCTAAAGTGATTAATTCAAGAGTTACAGGTCCTTAAAGGATGGTACCACTACCATTATGAAACACTAGCAAAATAATTTAACAATAGAGGTACATGTTATAGTCAATCGTATGGTAGTACAATCCTTTAAGTACCTGTAGCACTTGAATTAATCACTTTAGACCCTAAGTGTGCCAGTTTGTTGGAATTGTTCTATCGGGAGGAACACAGAAAGTCACTAATATACAGGGTGTTCCATTAATAATTTTGAATCGGACGTCACGTGACCAAAAACAAATACGTCATTTGGTAACACAATGACAAGAAAAGACACAAAATTTGCTCTAATTTACATTCCTAACATTTTAATTCTTTACTACTACCCATTTCCGATATATTGCTTGTCTTAATCGTCGTGGGACACTCTGTATCTCAGTAAATAATGATTGTATATTTTTTCAGTATTTCCCACGAACGGCATTATTCTTTTTGTTTAAAAAAAAACAATAGAGCCTCACTTGACGGAGATTTTTTTCTCTTGCGATTATTCGGGCTTGAAGTACGATTATTTGTGTTTTACATTTTATTCGTCGCTATTTGTTATACCTGTGTTACTTTTCTTCATTTCTAAAAAATACATGTCTACATTAGTTTTATTTCACTAACCTTTCTGAAATTTATGAAGCATTGATTTGGTCTACTGAAATCTACTGAATTATAAACTAGGCACATATTTAGTGAAAAGATGAAGATCGAACTGGCAACCTTGATACCTCGCCCACATTTTTAGCGCACATCTCTCGAAAAGACATTTCTAGCACACATTCCTCGCTAGCATGCCTTGTTTTGTACATACAAAAATCTCGCTCCGCTAGGCCGTTTCCTCCAGAGCTGTGCTGAGCGAGGCGGGGTGATTCAAGCGATTCTATTGGTTCGTTAAAAAGACATTCCTCGTAACCATAAGCGTAGTTAAGTCCCTGGATCTGGGGGGCTTGAGCTCCCGCGCTAGGTACAATGAATTCAGCAGAACTTTACTGATTTAAATTATTTTTGGGGGGGCTAATTTCATTCTTGGGGGGCTTAGCCCCCCCAAGCCCCCACCCAACTACGCCTATGCTCGTAACACGTCCTCGCCAATCTCTGATGGAAACGCAGCCTTATCTACGTGCTTGTACGTGTTTTTGAGCGATGCTTTGTAACATCATGGAACGGCGTCAACTTAACTTCCACGGTGCTACGAGGATTAATCATAAACGGATACGACACAGCTGAAAGGGCCATCAAAAGTGCCCTTTTCGTAGGCGGGCACCCGCTGCACCTAATGGCTTTCGGATAATTTACTTCTTCCACCACAAATGGGCGAATGTTTCTGATACTTTTTGTGGCTCAACACATAGCTTGTCCAAAGTAAAGTTGGACAAGGTAAGAAATAATTTAGTTTCTGAAACTTATCGTGACGTGTCCGAAAAACCACATATGTTTTTCCTGCAAGGTTGGCATCAAATATCAGCCTTTTTGCCACAAAATAATATAAATTTAATTCAAATCTAGGGTCCAGTGCTTTTACAGAAATCTATAACAATATCATACACCCCTCCGCTCTCAGATGCCAACAAAGTATCAATATTTATGGGTAAATCATAGCCTAACCACCTAAACGAATCAACGCTGCAACCTATTCCGTGCATTGAGATACCTGCCACATAAAAAAATTGTATCCGCTATTTCATTATCTCATGGAACTAATTACCACTGCCATGAAGCTGAACACTTTTAACAGTACTTCCTTTATGTAGTATGATTAGATTCAAAATATTATTATCTGTTGATACTTTGATTCTTTCTGAATTCTGATGTTGCAAAAAACCAGTTTTTCTACATAAATGTCCTAAAAAGGGTAATTTTTTATCCAAAAGTATGTATTCAATGTATTTTTCAGGGTGAGCCCTTTGTGAATACAAAAATTTTGGAGTTTCCAAATACCCCAACCTCATTACTACCTCAATGTCATCCCCCTCCGAAGCACGAAGTTTTGCCGACTCAGAGATTCTCTGTATTTTGATGATGTTCAAAAATATTGATGATGCAATACCTTATTATTACCCCACAGTATTCCACTTCCGAAATTCCAGTGGTTACTGAAATAACGCGGGTAGGGACAATAGAAGTGGGTCACACAGATTTTCGTGGTGTAGATGTCGTAGTCTTATTGTAAAATTAGTTGTATTATTATACGCCTAGGCTTTTTCAATACGACTAGGCGTATTGCCATATCGCCGAAATAATCGAGGACCTCACAATTTGACTGACAATTTAAGGCGTATTAGAATACGCCTGTTGCTTATTAGGCTTATTGTCAAATTTCAATAGCGCGCGATTACTCTGGATTCTGATTGGTTATACTCGTCGTATTATAATACGACTGACGACTTGTCAGGCTAATTGTACGTTATTGTGGTTGTGACTTACTGTTCAGTTTCTCTGTGCAATATTAGTGCAAATGATTGCATTGAAAATGAGTGATGACTCGCTAGGTGTATTTGTCCACAAGGACAAGTATTATGAGGAACTTGAAAAGTTTTACAAAGGTGAGAAGTTGTAATAGCCATACCATACCATAATCTTAAAATCTTAAAAGTTTTAATAGGGAGTTTTAGCTGTTCTGGCAAATTGGACGGCGTAAGAGAGGATCATGTTCTAATAAATAACCCAAATCTATAATTATTTATTTTTTGCCCTATGAGTCATTTTCAGAATTTGCCTGGCACACTGCAAGTCGTATTATAATAAGACGTATTTATACAGTCAAATTCTAAAACAACCCCATACAGATTCTTTTGAACAATGAAACTAAGAAGCGTCAGGCGTATTATAACACGTCTTAGATAATCAGTCATATTGTCAGATTTTCCTTTACTTTTTTACTTTTACATTACGCCTAGTCATATTGAAAAAGCCTAGGCGTATTATAATAAGACTGATATTATGACAAGCCTGCGACATAGACAAATACAAGGACTAAAGCACCACTCTCACAATATTTTTTTTTCGGAATTACAATACTTCTCTCGCCTATAGTTGTTCTATGCAGTAAAGGTATCTTTATAACTACAGGGTCCGGCACAAAGGAAGGAGATTTTTTAAATAGTTAGTACTGTTCCCCTATCAGGGCGAGATGGTACCATTTAGCACATAAGTTTCTAGTTTTTTGTTGTCAGTTGATATTATGAAACAATTAAGATGGGCTTGATCGCTCATGAACATAAAGAGGTGTTCTCATTTTGCTCGACAACTGCTTCCATCTCTCATGCGAAGTTCATTCGTTGTGAGTAATTCGAACGCTTACTGAGGTGATGTTCTGCAGCATATTGCTCAGCCGATCGAGTCGGACTGCGACGAAGGGGTTGTCGAAAGCGTTCCACATTTTCAGGGTTTAAAACTGTTCATGAAGCTTCTGGTGGACCTTTGTTGATCAGTACATAAAAGGGTGTGAAGTACTTCAACCCAATGAAGGATAGTGTTTCGTGTAGAGACAGGTCGATTCCGATGAATTTTGAAGTGGTGACGGAACTCACGTTGCACAACCGTGATAGACTGATTACTTTGGACAAAACTGTTGTATGTGAAAACGCGGTGCTCCACTCTCTACTCCTCCGTAGTGTCAACTGGTAACAAAATGCTAGAAACTCACGAGTCGCAGCAGACACGTAGCCAGCCCCCCCCCTCCCTTCCCGAGAGTTACAAAATAGTTTAGTGATTTGTATATTTATAAACTGTTAACACTTTTATGCTACAATTACTAGGCTATGAGCTTAGAAGAAACCGTTCAATAAGCTTTGGAGATGGTCAATTATTGGGTAAAATATTCAAGCTATCAAAACAAATTTAAACAAAAATTTTAGGCCATCTAGGTATCCACTCTCTAAGTTCTAAGCATTGTTCATCAAAATAATTGCCAAGTAAACAATAATAACAATTATTTCTAATAGTACTACTAGTTATTATACACTACATCGTTGAAAAGCTAGGTGTACCAATTTGCTGTTTATACCAAATTTCCTTGTTTTGGTGTTGAAGAACATTCTGAAGCAGTTGAATTTATGTACACATCTGTGTATTGTATTGCATACAGTTTTCACTCAGAATTCAGATAAGAAATCATTTTTATGTTTCACCTTTACATCCAAGCTATGATGAATACTTTTTGAGTTTAGTTCATTGATAATGTAAAATATAAACACCATTAAAACATGCAACATTGTATTCATATCGTTTGGTTATTCTATATTTGATATAGTTTATTTTTTGATATCAAATAATGTGTAATAGCCAGCAAAAAAATATATCGAGCTCAAGCCCCCCAGGTGCTTGGGGAGTATGTAGATAAAAAGAGGCTTTGAATATATCGAATACTCAATAGCTCCCCCCTACGTAGTGCCGTCACCTGTTCGATTATTTCGTAGCGAGTAGGAACTAAAAAACCTTTTTCGTGCTCTAACGGTGACGCTTCTTTACTGCTTCTCCAGGATGTTTGAGAAACGGAAACCTAACCACACCCCTTTTTTGCTCGCCAAAAATGGTGATACCCAACAACGTCCTACCCCTTCAAGATGACGTCGTTGGTGACCTGACTGCTCCCGGTTTGCCCCCCCCCACCAAAACCAAAACAAAAACCGCATATCAAAAGACCTCTAACCAGGATTTTCCCTTCATTGGACTAAAAATTCAATCCTGATGCAGTTTATCGCAGAGCTGTCATCAGCGGCGCCTTTGCTAGGTCCGTCGCGTTTCCCGATAGATTCTCATTCCATCTGAATAACTTCCAGTTCGCCCAAGCACATTCTCAGATTAAAATTAAATTAACGCCTAATGAACACCACTTGACGGTAGAGACGAGACGGCTTCACCCGACGACAACGCGGTTCGAGTTTTTCGCTCTGCTCTTCGCCTGCTTCTCGCTAATCATATTTGGAAATAATGCGATTGCCTTTCGTCCTACCTGGATCTACCAGAGTACTTCAATAAATCCGTGATTTTTAATCCATAAATTTTACTTACACTTACATTACTTTACACTTACTTACACTTGAAATATGTAGACATCAACAATGACATCAAAAATGATCGCCAGTATGGCTTCCGTAAGCATAGGTCTACAGGTGACGTCCAGGCCTACGTCTGGCGCTGCTGCACCTAACATATCGAAAGCCTTCGATAGAGTGTGGCGTTAGGGACTTCTCGTCAGGCTTGCTGCTTATGGACTACCACCCTGAGCTGCGTCAGTGGCTGAATAGCTTTTTGAACGACCGCAGTCTCTGTTGTAGTCGAAGGCTGTTCATCAGACGTATTTTCAATAAACGCCGGTGTTCGTCAGGGATCTTATGTTCTATCCCCTACACTGTTACAGCTGTAGATCAACGAGCTGCTGCAAATGACATCCAATCCATTCTACAGCTTCGCCAGTGGCGTATATAGAAATCGATTTCGGGGGGGGCTCATCGGAAAAATTAAAGTTTATTTCATACTTTATAATATTGGCGTATTATAATCCTAACCTAAATATAAAATAACAATGTACTAATATTAACGAAAATAATTATACAGGGTGGTCCAATAAGCGCGCGGCGCTCTCCAGCGGCTATACCGTTTAAATTAGACGAAAATGTTTTAAATGAAAAACGTTTCTTTTCAAATGCTCAACGTTTAGAAAATAATTTCAAAGATGGCGGACTTCCGGATATACCGGAAGTAGGCATGAACTTCTTTATTTTAAATAGAACACCCTGTATATTATTACGTTTTTGAATTCAGCATCGATTTTTAGGTCCAGCTTGTTACCATTGTTTATGTCTACGAAGCTTATTTTCGGAGTTATTCAGCTATTTTTACAAAATTTGACGTTTGTAGTACTTTACAGGAAAAGTTAATATCTCGGAAACTAAACGCGATAGAAAGATGCAGTTTTCGGTTTTGAAACAAGCAAGAAACATACTTGTGTTTCAGTAAGATTTTTCAATAGAACATTAATAAGCGCGCGGTGCTCTCTAGCGGGTATACCGTTTAAATTAGACGAAAATGTTTCAAATAAAAAACGTTTCTTTCCACCCTGTATATTATTACGTTTTTGAATTCAGCATCGATTTTTAGGTCCAGCTTGTTAACCATTGTTTATGTCTACGAAGCCTATTTTCGGAGTTATTCAGCTATTTTTACAAAATCTGACGTTTGTAGTACTTTACAAGAAAAGGTAATATCTCGGAAACTAAACGCGATAGAAAGATGCAGTTTTCGGTTTTGAAACAAGCAAGAAACGTACTTGTGTTTCAGTAGGATCATTTTTCAATAGAACATAAAATCAATAGGCTAGCAATTTTCAAATTTGGAAAGTTAAAAACATTAAATACTTTTTTTTCCAAATGGGATGGTATGATAAGTTTCACATCGGTGCCGGTGGTGGTTTTCAAGATATTTACGGTTTTGTAATTAGGAATTGGAAAAATCGTAGGTGGCGTGGCTCGCAGACGAAACAATGGGCAGGTGTTTTGGTCTCTACTTCTAAAATGTGCTTTCGCTCCGTATAGCTGTAACCACATTATTCTGAAAAACTCCAGTGATAAATTTTCCAACAGGTTTTCCAAATTTTCATTTACAAAATTTTGGAAAACATTAGTTTAATATGCGGTTTCCAATAATACCACCCCAAATGCTTAGACTCCATGCTGGTTGGCAACAAACATCTCAAACTTTTGAAAAAAAAGTTTTTAACGTTTTTAACTTCTCAAATTTGAAAACTGGTAGTCTATCGATTTAATGTTCTTTTGAAACAATGATCTTACTGCAACACAAATATATAATGTGTATGCCTTTTATTACTGTTAATTTGAATTTTAATTTATCAGTTTTATTTTTTTTTTCGCTTGCTTGCTTCTTGCTTATTTCAAAACCGAGAACTGCATCTTTCTATCGCGTTTAGTTTCCGAGATATTAACTTTTCTTGTAAAGTACTACAAACGTCAAATTTTGTAAAAATAGCTGAATAACTTCGAAAATAGGCTGCGTAGACATAAACAATGGTTAACAAACTGGACCTAAAAATTGATGTTGAATTCAAAAACGTAATAATATACAGGGTGTTCCATTCAAAATAAGGAAGTTGATGCCTACTTCCGGTATATCTGAAAGTCCACCATCTTTGAAATTATTTTCTAAATATAGAGCATTTGAAAATAAAAGTTTTTTATATAAAACATTTTCGTCTAATTTGAACGGTATGGCCGCTAGAGAGCATCGCGCGCTTATTGGACCACCCTGTATAAAACACATATGCATATTAGAAATGTAAATTTCTATTTTTATAGATGATAATTCTAAATTGAAGCAAAGAAACCAAGACGTACTTCCTAATCCGACATCTATGATCGTTAAAGTTGCCCTATTTGCTTTATTATTAGATTACATTTTGATGTCGCTTCTAGTTTTATTCAGTACTATATTTTTTGACAACTACTTCAGCCTCTTCCCAGACGTCAAAACTGAATGCGTGGCTGGTTTCGGGGGGGGGGCGCCACTGAGCTTCGCAGACGACAGTACATTAATATCGTGCATGGAACCAGGCAATCCACTATCATCTGAGGAGACGGTACGCCAGCAAAAGCAACCATGCCTCACAGATCAACGTAGATATCAAAACAATTGTCAGGTGGGGATTAGTGAATAAAGTATAGTTTAACGTGCAGGAGACTCATCAGGCAACAATACTGGCAAAGAAGTCTCACGTTGGCTTACCAACTGTGGAAATGGAGGGTCACCATTGGGATCGTAACAGGCCCAACCAGGAGAATATGGTTGTCGATGGATGTACCAGTTGATGCTCAAAGAAGTGCCGGTGTGTCGGAGCCCGGGTTGCACCTTTTTTGTTTTTGTTTTGTCTTATATATATATATATTATATATAGTGCTCGGAAAAATAAATAAATTCAGGACTCATCGAACCGCCCTCGTATTTTCTGCATTTCCTATTTCATTTACGCTATTGTTGGATCCTTTGGCACGTACCTAACACTATCCTTGTTCAGTCTACTATGGTCTATATGACATGTCATAGAATTTTGATACCGTGTAAACTGAGTATATGAAATAATGCTATTGAAAAGCCTAAAACTGATGAGACTAGATGTAAATATGTTGAAAATGTAATTTAAATTTTTCTGAGACCGAATACCTATGTTTTACCATTATTTAAATCCCACTATATTGTTGATTGTAATCATATTATCGTTAGTTCCATTGTTTTGAAGCGCGACACGACGTGAAGAGAAAATACCGTGACAGAGTAATAGTTTCGTAGATGTCGGTCCACCCCCACAGATTGAGCCTACTTTCCAATATAGGTATGTTCTAAGTGATTGGGTAGTGTATTCATTGATGTTCGGCCTTATTTTAATGCACATAAGGACCATTATAATAGTTTGAGGCACTTAAAGCGTCTCTAATCGTGTTCATCACGTTTTTTTGATCCCCTATCGTGTAGGGTCACCATCCGTCCGGAAAATCCCGAACATGTCCGGAAATTTGGAGCTAAATTTCGTGTCCGGGCGGAATTACAAAAATCGGTAAAATGTCCGGAATTTGAGCCGCAATCGAAAATAATTGGCACAACGTATAGCAAAATGAACAAATACAGCTAATGGGCATGCAAAAAATCACAAAAATCGGTAAAATGTCCGGAATTTGAAGCCCAATCAAAAACAGTTGGCACAGCAAACAGCAAAATAAACAAATACAGCTAACGGACAGGCAAAAAAGCACTACTGCCTACTGTCCCTTAATGACCCATCTCGCTCTCTTCAATCTTCATTCTCTGACAGTTCAACCACCACCCCTCCCCCCCTCGTTCACCCAAGCGTTCGGAATTGATCTATGAAGTATATGGTCACCCTACTATCACGCCACTTTCACTTGGATTTTTCTCTTTATTTTAACTTTGCAAACAAGCCGTTAAAATATTCCCATTTCTCAAAAACTCAGAAACCCTCTTAGGTGAATCTTTACATGCGACAGCGACATTGCCATTTTCCAGTAGTGTACCTAAAATATGTGTCCCTTCATTCCGAATTGATAGTAGTCTGCCTATTGTCACACAGATGGCAGGAGCATAGGATAAGAACCGGAACACACCTTTATGCCACCGCCTTGAATTTGGCATTTTAAATGTCAAGGTGACAGTTTAAATAACCTAGAATACCAATCCAAACAACAAATTTTTTTATAAACATGTTATTTACTCTACATACATAATCAAAAGCGATATATTCTACTTTTTTATCACTTCCTTCACCGTAAGTCCGCCTTTCATAAATAAATTATCAGTATATTTACACAAATTTTTTAGCACACCAACAAAATGTCTAGACAGCTGAATCAAAACGAGCGGAAGCTCGCTGAAAAATTGATCATCCTCAACGATCGGGGGATAGGAATGCTAACACGGATATACAACATCAAAAAGGCCTGCGGTGACGCCAAATCTAAGCCAGGCTTCCTGTCTGACAAAAACTTGGAGTCATCCATCAAGAACATTGTACGTAGGTTTCCAAACATTGATGTTAAGAGCCTAACGCCTATCCAAAATCTCAGAAATGAAATCATTAAATCTCTGTCACTGTATTACTATACGTTTGTCGATTTATTAGATTTCAAAGACCATGTGTGTGAATTACTGACTAGCATGGACGCATTTCAAGTAGACTTGGATATCTCTGTTAACTTTGAACTAACAAAACATTATTTAGATTTAGTAACAACATACGTTAGTCTCATGGTACTGTTATCTAGAGTTGAAGATAGAAAAGCTGTTTTAGGATTATTCAATGCAGCATATGAGATTGTCCATGGTTCTCCAGATCAAAGTTTTCCTAGGTTAGGAAGTATGATTATGGACTATGACATCCCATTTAAAAAGTTAAGTGAAGAATTTGTGCCTCATTCAAGGCTGCTGGCCCAGGCCTTGAATTCCCTAATTCCAATTTATGTCCCCAGGAACGTTTCAGCAGATAAATGGAGATCTGAACAAAAATTGACACTTGTAGGTAACCCTGCCATGCTTTTGAAACCTGTTATCTCTGACAGAATGTCTTGCGAGTACTTGTCTATGGACACAATGGAAAAATGGGTTGTTTTTGGTTTACTCCTCATACACAATGTTCTTTTGCAACAGGATCAATTTAACAAACTGTTTATAAATGCTCTAGAGTCCTCTTGGGTAATTCCTTTATTCAGGGATGAAGTGGTCCATACTCATCAATACATTTGGTCATTTTTTGATACATTGAAGGGTTACGGAAAAAGAATATCTGAGGTTAAAGAAGCTTACACTCATGCAGTACAAAAAGCTGGTTATAACCATCGTGAGAGGAGAAAATTTCTAAGAACTGCTTTGAAAGAGCTAGGTCTTATATTTATGGATCAACCTGGTCTGCTTGGACCAAAAGCACTAATGGTGTTCATGGGACTCTGCTATGCTAGGGATGAAGTTTTATGGTTATTACGCCACAATGATAACCCCCCTACTCATAAAACTAAGGGAAAATCTACTGAGGATTTGGTAGATCGCCATTTGCCTGAACTTCTCTTCCACATGGAAGATTTAAGAGTTCTCGTTAGAAAATACAGTCAAGTGATGCAGCGCTACTATGTGCAATATCTTTCACATTGGGATGCAATAACTCTGAAGGAAATAATGCAAAAGTTGCAAAATTGCCCTGAAGATGAAGGTATCATATTGTCTTCTTTCTGTAATACCATAGCAAATTTATCAGTCAAACAAGTGGAAGACAATGAGACCTTCAACTTCTTTGCATTCCGATTAGACTGGTTTAGGCTTCAGGCACACACATCCATTGGTAAATCAACTATGAAGATCATGGACAATAAAGGACTAGCTCAGTTGTTAGATTCAATACAGTTCCATACTAAAATGGTAGATAACCTAGATGAAATGCTTAGAGAGACATCTGATTTGTCAATATTTTGCTTCTACAGTAGGATCTTTGAAGATCAGTTTCACATGTGTCTAGAATTTCCTGCACAAAATCGTTACATTGTTGCCTTCCCATCAATCTGCAGCCATTTCCAAAATTGCACTCATGAGCTTTGTCCTGAGGAGCGTCATCATATACGAGAAAGAAGTTTGTCAGTTGTCAATATGTTCTTAGATGAAATGGCTAAAGAAGCAAAAAACATCATCACAGCTATATGTGATGCTCAGTGCAAGATGAGTGATAAACTCCTCCCTAAAAATTGTGCTCATTTGATATCGCAACAGATAAACAGGAAAAAGAAAGAGAAAAACAAAAAGAATGCCTTGGAGTTTGAGAAACCAGGCATGGAGAGTTACAGAAAAACTAGAGAAAATCTTACTACCATGGATAAGCTACATATGGCATTAACAGAACTTTGTTATGCTATTAATTATTTTTCCAACATCAATGTTTGGGAGTACACTTTTGCTCCTAGGGAATATTTGCATCAACATTTAGAAAATCGTTTTGCAAAGGCACTTGTAGGCATGGTAATGTATAACCCAGATACCAATGAAATTGCCAAACCTTCAGAACTGCTTGTGTGTGTAAGGTCTTACATGAATGTACTACAAACTGTTGAAAATTATGTTCATATTGATATCACTAGGGTATTCAACAACTGTTTGCTTCAGCAGACTCAGCCCATGGATAGCCATGGAGAGAAAACTATTGCTGCCATATACACACAGTGGTACTCTGAAGTTCTGCTGAGAAAAGTGAGTGCTGGTAACATTATATTTTCAATGAATCAAAGGTCTTTTGTTAGTCTAACAGTTGAAGGTTCTATACCCTTCAACCCTGAAGAATACTCTGATGTGAATGAGTTACAAGCATTGGCCGAACTAATTGGTCCATATGGAATGAAACAACTGAGTGAAACACTCATGTGGCACATTGCAAGTCAAGTTATTGAGCTAAAAAAGTTGGCAGAATTTAATAAAGACGTTTTGTTGTCTTTAAGGACAAACTTTGACAAACCTGAGACCATGAAAGAGCAATCCAAAAAACTATCCAATGTTGACAATGTACTGCAAAGAATGACCATTGTTGGTGTAATTTTATCATTTAGACAACTTGCACAGTCTTGCCTAACAGATGTTCTAGAGCAAAGAATCCCATTTCTGGTGAGTTCAATCCTAGACTTCCGTCATCATTTGCCGAGTGGAGACCCCATGAAGATAGTAAGTGAGATGACCTCAGCAGCAGGTCTGCCTTGTAAGGTCGATCCCACTTTAATATCAGCCTTGAAACTTCAAAAACCAGAGACGGAAGGCGAAAATGAACATCTTTTAGTCTGCCTGTTGATGGTTTTTGTGGCAGTTTCCATTCCTAGATTAGCCAAAATGGAGCAGTCGTTTTATAGAGCCTCGTTAGAAGGACACACAAATAATATTCACTGCATGGCACTAGCTGTTAACCATATTTTTGGAGCTTTGTTCACCATTTGTGGTCAAGGTGACATAGAGGACAGGATGAAGGAATTCTTGGCATTAGCATCTTCTAGTTTATTGCGCCTTGGTCAGGAGGCAGATAAGGAAGCAATCAAGAATCGGGAGTCGGTGTATTTGCTGTTAGATCAAATCGTTCAAGAGTCACCATTCCTCACAATGGATCTCCTAGAATCCTGTTTTCCATATGCCCTAATTCGTAATGCTTACCATGATGTGTACAAGCAGGAACAAAACTTGTAGTGTATAAATAAACTACATTTGTTGGGTGGAAAATATATATAGTTATAGCGTGAAAGCTATAACAACTATTTTTGATTTAATGTTCCATTAATCCAAAATTAGATTATGCAAAATGTAATTTAAATAAAATATCTAGCTAGAAATGACAACTGATGAAAACGTCTGCCATACTCTGTTTTACTATGTTTTAGTATTCTGTCATAAAATGCAACAAGTTTAGTTGTTATGGTAGACTAAAAAATGCAACTGTAAATTGCATTGTTAGTTTCTTTATAGGTATGTTGATGGTAAACAACATTAAATATTCAGTATTTATATATTTAATTGAGGAGTAAAAGCTTTATATTGATTAGGTATACATATTTTATTATGTAATTTTATATTTAATTATCGTATATAAAGTTATAATAGATATATTTATTTTGTGGTAATGATTTTGGCGAGGTTTCTTATTTTGTTGAACAAAATGGTTATAATGCTTTGGGGTAATGCCTTTGTAGGTCTTATAACTAGATTTAAAGGATCATCACAAACAGCAGAAAGTTTAATATCACAAGTTTTTGTAAACTGATGTGTGGTAAAAGTATCTTAACCCTCCGTTAGGCTCGCGGTCTACGATCGTAGACAACTATTATCTCAGTGACACTTACAACAATTTGCTGGTTATGCATGGGTGGCCCTGTACAGCTGCCATTTATACTTATGGCTATCGGTTATCGGTTCAGTATGAATTAGGTCACTGCTTTAGGCGCGTCTAAACACGTTTGGTCTACTATTGTAGTACTTTTTTAGGACCAGATAGAAGCTATTAAGTTTTGGTAGCAATTTGTCATAAATTTGGTCATTTTTTATCTTCTAGACTGGAGATAAATAGAAATATATGCACATTTATCATATCCTTGGCTTTTAATGTCTAGAGAAAAATATATACAAATATTGTTGTCAAATTGACTTAGCATAGACACAAGTGAACAAATGTTCCAGATTTTTTTTATTTCCAATAGACTGCGCGCCAAACGTAGGGTTGAACTTTTTCTTCAATTTTGCTGTCTCCTCCCAATATTATAATCGTTTTGTTCAGTCAACCTGACTGTGAAATTGTAATTCATGCACAGATTTATTATGTCAAGTCATTTTAAGCAATAATCTGTATATGGTAATATAATCTAAAATAAGAATCTGTATATAAAACCTAAATGTACTGATGGGTGTTTAAAGTGATTTGAAATTGTATTGGAAAACACTTTGTAATTCCTGGTAAATATCCATTTTGATATTTTCTGTATTGTCAATATATCTTTTTACAAAATATTTTCTCTATTGTAATGAACCCTATCTCAACCGAAAAATTTTAGCTTGATAACAGGAGCATCAATATTCAGGGTGAGTCCTAAGTGAATACTTTTTTTAACTGTGTATTGAAGCCGTTAAAATAAACAACTATTAGGAAACTTTTTTTTTCAGAAATCTGAAAAATAAGCAAGATACAGAATAAAAAAATTAATCTGGGCTTGTGTATCAAGACGTACCTAGTCTGTTTATGTTCAGATTTTTGTCTGTCACTTCACTTTCTGTTCATCGCAATTTAACTTAAAAGTGGCACATCATTTTAAAACAAGTTTTTTGATTTACCAATTATAAATTAACTACTATAATCTGAAAATGACTAGTGCACTAATTGACAAGTACAATGCCTGCTTGATAAGACAAAAATTTTTTGCTAAAAATTAAACATAAACAGACTAGGTACATCTTGATACACAAGCCCAGATTTAGTTTTTTT
The DNA here is from genome assembly GCA_951848785.1 of Callosobruchus maculatus. Classification (NCBI taxonomy): domain Eukaryota; kingdom Metazoa; phylum Arthropoda; class Insecta; order Coleoptera; family Chrysomelidae; genus Callosobruchus; species Callosobruchus maculatus. Next base: position 19,576,825 of record CATOUR010000014.1, on the reverse strand, counting down.
ATTGTCTATATCTCGCTTATTTTTCAGATTTCGGAATAAAGTTACCTATTTGAAAAAGTTGTTTATTTTAACGACTTCTATACGCAGTTAAAAAAGAATCAACTTAGGACTTACAACTCATATCTTCGACCCCTAACTTCTTTTTTTACTTTAGAAAATAAATAGGAGTCACATCGAGCAAGCTTTGGGAGACTATGAGGGGTAAACCCACTGTAAACCCACCGACTTAATAGTCGGTTGGTGAACCACAGTTTCCGCCTTTAATTATTTTTTGACAAAGTTATGATTTTTGAGCTGGAGCCTTGTCGTGATGTAGCGTCTTACCGAAGTCTTGACAAAGCGGCCATTTTTGATTTAATGTTGCCCTTATAAGGGTTGTCAAAGTACAATAGATTAATACTCCCCAGTTATCCTCTAGATACAATGTGATAAGTACCACACCTTGTCGAGATATATGATTACCCACACGCTGACACTTTACTTAGTTCAGCAAGTTAGTGATGATACAAAACATGTTTATGTAAAATCACCTTTATATTACTTATTTTATTATCATCTTCAATATTATTTAAAAAAAATACGTTGAGATCAGAGATCCAGTGTCGCGTCGCGCACTCTCCCCACCAGGGCACCACCCCTTTTATAATTTAAACAAATAATTAAGAATGATGGACTCGAATGGAAATATGCAAATGCAAAAGTTCAGTAACTTCTTCTAGATGAACAAATTTAAATAGACATCAAAATTGATGATAAACCAACTGCAAAAGGTAGATGTAGAGAATACGTTAAACAAAATTTATTATGTTTGAATTACATTCTAGGGATGTCACACACCTACCTACCCGTCAAGATACCACTGAACTGTACTAAATTCGAGCTAGTATCCTAAGGTAAACCATGTAACATCCATAGGGTCAAGTGATCTTCGCTCGAAAAAACTAGACAGTGCTAATGAAATTCCTACGAACATCACTTAAAATTTTGTGGAGTGTTTATCGTGAGAGTATAAGCGGTGTTATCTATCAGAGAAAGGTTGTGATGTATTTATCTCGTGAAGTCTGTAAGCATGAGTCAAAATATATTTGTAGAGTACCAACAATCGATAAATTTATAGTTGTACCATGTAGTCAACAGGTGGCATCTACTGAGTTATTTCTGATTGACTTTATTTTAGAATATGACGATTTTAACTTCCTTGGTTACTTCACAGGTCAGAGTACATGTGTGTATTTAGGTGGATATAAACACTGCTGATAATGCATAATGTAAGGGCGATTCGTTAAAATCATGATCTGCTATCAAAAGTAATTAATTACATTGTTTATATTCAGCCATATACTATTATACTTTGCAAAACATTGATGCTGGTCAAGCTATAAATGTAAATCCTATGAATCGAAACAACTTCTTACACTGTACTTTACACGGTTTGAAAAAATTCAAGATCATCATATATACATTTTACCGCATTTTGTTGTTCTCAAAAGTTCAATTTGTCAATTCTTGCCCAAGCGGTTCGGTGGACCTTAGCTTTTAGTTCGGGTCTGTCGGCAGGCCCGGATTACCCATAAGACCAACCTAGGCCATGGCCTAGGGCGCAGGTCATGAAAGAAAAAGACAATCTTTTTTACTTCTAATCCACACGTTACATAATTAGCTATAAAAAGCAATGAATCCAAAACAAAAGGATCATGTCACTCACCCATCCTGAATATATTATGAGTCTATAATTACTTCATATGCATTAATAGTCTTTTTTTATTACTACTTACCGTATTATTTGTTTGTTAGTGTCCAGTGTATCGTTCAAGGCTATTTTCCTATTTAAAAAAGATCAAGCATAACCAAGTTTAACGTCCTTGAGCATAACCATAGATCATATATATACATATATATGATTCAAGCAAAGCTCATCGTCCTCGCTCTTCCAAGCATTGAATGAATCATTTACGTGGGTCAAAGCAAGAAAGAAAAAAATTTAAAACTATATGTTCTGTTCAATATCTGTTTTACTCAATATCTGCTTACTACAAATTGTAAGTACATATTGGGATTTTATATACATATTTTAAAATGTCATTGACTATAGTATTGTGTTAGAATGATATCAACTATCCTTTCGGAAAAAGCTAAAAAAAACGTTTTAGTAGCATAAATAGTTCAAAAGAAACTATAAAACGAAACGAGTTATACAGATAATATAGCACAAAAATTTGATGATCGGTCACAAGCGCGCACGATGATTTTTACCTGTTTTCGAAAAGGGTGCCTCAATCGGCACCGGTCACTTGCGCGCCGGAAGAAAATTAAGCTTGGATGTTCTTAATGACAACCTACCTTTTATTCTTTATAATTAATAATTACCACCTTAACCTAGTTGTATTTTCTTGTGAAAAAAATTCAAGATTTCTGCGCTCATGTAATAAGGTATACGTAGATGACACTTTTGATTACTGTACAAAAATTTTTATCAATTATTTATAATCCACGCCTTCAAAAATGGTGATTACATACCAGTATATTGTTTATATTGCTACTTAACAAATTAAGTTCTACACGTTTTAGGTTTTAAATTGTTAGTCGGTCATTGTGGAGAAAATAATTTGTCTTTTAACCCTTCACAAATAATTTGTGATTTTGAAATCGCCATCCATTTAGGAATAAAGCAAGTTTGGCCTAACTGTACAATAATGGGTGTAGATTTCATCTAATACAATCCTGGTCCATAAAAACTTAAGTTTAATTGTAGCATATAAATACGCTAATCCTGAAGTGGGGGGTTAGCTGAGATGGACTTTCGGTTTATTATTTCTAGATCATGACAGGTCGCTGAATCCTTTGTAAAATACTTAAATGTCATTATTCACTGGATCCAATTTGAGTGCAGTAACTTTTGGTTTTAACCAAAGGGGTTAATTTTGACGTTCGAAATATAAAAGGCCAATAATTTAGTTGTTTTCAAAATTGCACGATTTGATTTTGATCACAGAGCGAGCCGGGCCTCGTGTGTGCTTGCGAACTTGCTCGATTATGTAGTCTACTGATTCGCGCAACAAAGGGTTCTATGCAACTCCGATTCAAATGTTTTGTAATCGCGAAATTATTCGATTTTTATGTTTTTTAAGGGGTTATGATGTCTACATCATGAACATGTCATTCGTTTCTGTCGGCAGTTTTTTCTGTCTCCTTTTTTCTGACAGCGTAGTCTGAGGTAGCTGCTGCACCGATTTCGATATTGGGGAGAAAGATTTATAATTTTCATAAATTATTAGTAATACCTATTAAGGCACCTGCCTTCGCGTCGACGCGCTATCCGCTGTTTGACGTTTCGCCAACGCGAGCAGTTGGCATCCTCAGAAGCTGTTACCAGTTCGGCGTGTTTCTCGGTAACTGCTTCTGAGGATATGGTAAGCTGATGCGGGATGCCGTCTTTTCGAAAATCCTTGCATTGTCGACGAGTAATTGGCACAACATAAAAATTCTCAGAACATCTCCAATCTTGGCTTAAATACATTTTTTTGTATAAATAAAGGACTCTCTATTGATATTACATACTTTACATAAACGCGGAAAAACGATAGATGGACTTCTTTGACACTATCCTTCATAATCCTTCAACAAACTGTAGCTTGAAAACTACTGTAATAATAACCAAGCGGATAATAATCCGAGACTCTTCTCATGTTGCATATAAACCTACACTTTTTCGCTTATTATTAGCTTTCCGGCGCGCGTCTCACTTTTTTCTGGCTGATCCAAAAGGCTTAGACATAGTGTACAGGCTTGCTAAATGAGGAAAGGTGAAGGTGAAATTAGGATAGTGGGGAGGTTGGGGAATTTGTTACCTCTGTGCGAAGCAGTGAGTCAGTGATGAGAAGCTGGCTTTCAAAATTGAAATTGTCCGATTCTGAAGGGAACAAAAATCAGACAAAATGCATTTAGTCTCCGTTGCTATTAAGCAGAAAATCATACTTAGACAAACAAACTGTTTTTAGTCCAGTCACATATAGTACTTTCTAAGTACATCTTGTCCCATAATCATGGACAAAATGCATTTTGATTGGGATTCTATTCTCTCTTGTAGACCGGGAGCTGAAATGAATAGCTGCAATACGTAAAAAAAGTCGCAAGCTAATAAAGGAGACAGCACAAAAATGGCGTAGAAGTTTTTGAATGCACTGAGAATGATTTCAAATTTTTGTTTTGCTACTTGACAATGAAACTCAAATTACATTTTGTCCAAAAGTGACAAACTAACTACATTATGTCTACTAGAGACATACAAAATGCATTATGTCCAACAGTTTTTTAGTTTTTCCTATTTGTTTTTCAACAATCTTGTACAAATTTAGCGGTTGAGTACTCTATACACCACATATCATTATATATTATCTTGTCATTTTTTAGCTACGATTTCATTTCTCTGTACTATATTTCACATAACAACTGTGTTGTGAATAGATATGCCAGTTTTATTATTCCAATAATTGAAGAAATTAACTAGTAAAAGAGTGAAATAATTGTTGTAACTTATACCTGAATGCTGATAAGGAGACAAGGAATCCTGTGAGATATAAAAAATCTACAATTACACATATGGAAAGTGATTAAATAAAAGAAGACCATCAATCTAGGAGGTTTTTTCGCACACATAGATACTTTTTGTGGTAACAGTTTTTCTTGTTTCACGGACACGATAACCATCGCATCCAGTGGCGTACATTCTATAATTTCCTGAGGTAAAACAATTCATCAGTGCCGTAGTATTTATACTCACATCATGACTTCTGTAAGCTGCATTAAGTGTATGAAGGTGGTGAAGAATGGCACGTACTCCATTAAATGCCAGAACTGCCTCAAATGGATGCATAGAGACTGTGCTAATATTACAATAGAAGAAATCAAGCAGTATGAGAAAGAACTGAAGCTACCAGATGGCAAACGTTTTAAGTGCTTCGTTTGCTTGCCTCAAAGCCCGCAACACAACCCAAGGGCTGCAAATGACGTAAGCATGAGTGATGGTATTTCAGCTGATACTCTGTTTGAAAAAATCAGACTGTACCTAGATGAAAGATTGGATTCCCACATGTCCAAAATAATGGAAGAAAATGCAAAATTAGCCGATGTATTCCAATCTAAAATTACCAACATGGAAATAGAAATACGAAAAATATCTTCACTACAGGACAAAGTGGTACAATTAGAGCAGCAATTAGCAACTTTAAGCGCGAAATTAGAGGAATCAGACTCCAAACACACAAGTACACCCCAGTATGATGAGAAGCTAATTGAAGAACTGCAAGAAAGACAAACAAGATCGAAAAACATCCTAATGTTTGGAATTGCAGAATCCACAGAAAAGGATAGAGTGGCACGTACAAATAAGGATAAAACTATAGTTGAAAACACTCTCAGGCAATGCTCCGATACCACAGATGACATCAAACTCTTTAGGCTTTGAAAATATGAACCAGGAAAAGTAAGACCCATTAAAATAATGTTCACATCAACACAAAGGGCAACCGAAATCTTAAAAAGCAAAAACAAAATTACAAATGTTTCAAATATCTATATAAAGCCTGACCTGACCAAACAACAGAGAGAACACTACAAGCAGGTCATTGCAGAGTTGGAAAGGCGGAAGCAAGCTGGGGAGCAAAACTTAACCATTCGCTACTTCAATAGAGTCCCTAAAATAGTCTTCTTTAACAGCAAACAGACAAAGCAAGATACAAAAAACTAAAGATACCACAGTTGTGTGACATTTCACTATTTTATACAAATGCAAACTCCTTGTTCACCAAGTTGGATGAATTTCGTCTTGCGATTCAACTATCTTTACCAACCGTTATACTAGTAACAGAAACATGGGCAAATGAAGAAAACAAACAGCTTATTGCCCTCCCTGGCTACACACACTTTCAGAACTATAGAGTTAACCAAAAAGGAGGAGGGGTAATAATTTACGTCCGACAACAGCTAAACGGGTTTAAGATAAATGCCTGCTTAAGCAACAAATACAAAAGTGAGGTAGATTCTAAAGTTATGTCCATTTGGGTTGAACTGAAAATTGAGCATGAAAGTCTGCTCCTTGGTTGCATTTATCGTCCAGGGATTGTTGGTGTTCCTGACAACACTCGTCTAACGGAGTTGATTCATAAAGTGTCACAAGAGAAAGGTAATGTAGTAATATTGGGAGATTTCAATTATCGTGAAATAAATTGGGCTACTCTTACCTTAAATGAGAATAATATAGAAGCTAGAGATTTTCTCAACTCATATACTGAATCAAACCTCAAACAGCTGGTTACCTTCCCAACTAGAATTAGAAATGATCAGAAGTCATTATTAGATTTGATAAGAAGTTAGTGACATCATTAAAGTCTAATCCGCCCATTGGATTAAGTGATCACTTAGTTCTAACTGCTACCATTCAACTGAACGTTAGAACAAACTACTCTTACACAGTGGAAAAAAGGAATTTTTGGAAAGCAGACTATGTGGCCATCAACAACGACATCATCCAGCTATCTGATCTAACCAACACAACTGATTGTCTCGCATATAATACTTTTTTGGACTCAGTCAGAAAGGTTATTGATAAACATATACCACTGACAAGTGTAAAAAAGAACTCCCAAAAGCCATGCATTAACCCAACCCACTTTAGGGAAATTGAAAAGAAGAGGAAGCTGTGGGATAAATATCGATCAACTAAGAGCGATGATGATTATAAGTCATACAGAGACCAAAACAACAAACTCAGAAGAATGCTTACAGAGTCTAGAAAAGTTTATGAAAATAATTTATTGGAATGTGGTGATAAGAAATTTTACTCTTATATTAAAAGAACATTGAATTCTAAAAGCATACAAATCACTCTTAGAAACCCAGTGTCTAATACCCTAATATCAGACCCCCTAGAGATAGCTGAAACCTTCTCAAGGCAATTTAGTGAACTATTCACCGAGGAACCTAATGGACAAATTTCCACTGTAGATAATGTAGTCCGAATTGAAAACAGCCTTACGACTATCCAGTTCACTAAAGAAAAGGTTATAGAAGCTATCAACAACCTTAAAATAGATTCATGTCCAGGAATTGATGAAATCCCCCCCATATTCTTGAAGAAATGTGCGACCAGTATCAGTGACTTCCTTACCGCGATAATGAACAACTCCATGAATGAGTCACTACTGCCAGACGATTGGAAACAGTCCATTGTTACACCCATCTATAAGAAAGGAGATAAACATGACCCCATCAGCTACCGACCAGTGAGTCTTACAAGTTGCATATGTAAATTAATGGAGAAGATCATTGCTAAAGAAGTGACAGCCTTTATGTTAGCGAATAAGGTAATTCCTGACAACCAACATGGTTTCTTGCCGAAGAGGTCGGTAACAACTAATCTTTTAACAGCAATCAATGACTGGACCAATTGGCATGATTCCGGTCAGCCTGTGGACGTTATATACCTAGATTATGAAAAGGCATTTGATAAGGTACCACACAGAAGACTCTTAAGCAAACTGGAACACTTCGGAATCAGGGGCAATCTATTAAAATGGATTGATAGCTTTTTAAGTAATAGACACTATGCTGTGAGAATAAATGGCTTTTTATCATCAAAAAGACGTGTGTATAGTGGTGTTCCTTCCTCAGGGCTCTGTTCTTGGTCCACTGCTATTCATACTTTACACAAGTGACCTAGCTAAATCAGTTGTATCGAGTAGTGCTTTATTTGCAGATGACTTTAAACTGTACTGCAATCCCCTTGAAAACTTTGAAGTCTTGACAGCAGACTTTCAAGAAATTCGTCTTTGGTCACAGAAATGGTTGTTGCCGCTGAACAAAGAAAAATGCACTGTACTCCATATAGGCCGGAATAACCCTCAGGAAACATATTTTATGGATGGAGTCGAGATCCAAACAGTTCATGCGCAGAAGGATCTTGGGGTTATAATAACCAGTGACTTAAAGTGGGAAACCCATATTAACACCATAGTAAAGAAAGCAAATAGTCTAGTTTACCTCACACGGAAAACCTTCCACAATCACTCACAAGAAATGATTTTAAAATTGTACACAACATTCATACGTCCCAAACTAGAATTTGCACATAACGTCTGGAATCCCTACTTTGTCAAAGATATTGAACTTCTTGAAAGAGTCCAGAGGAGAGTCACAAAAATCCCTCCTTCCTTACATGACATGGAGTATCCTGAAAGACTACGAAAGCTTCACCTCACTACACTCCGAGAGAGAAGAGTTCGTGGCGACCTGATTGAGACGTTCAAGTGGACCAGTGGGTACTACTCTTGTGACAGCATCTTTGCGATTAGTGCAACTCATCAGCTCAGGGGTCACTCTAAGAAATTAGCGAAAGAGAAAAGTAGTAAACTAGCCAGGAAAAACTTTATCATCAACAGAGTAGCATACATGTGGAACAGCCTTCAAGAGTCGACCGTTAGTGCGAACAGTGTCAACGGGTTCAAAGCAAGGGTGGACAAGGAGCTCGAAACAGCAAAAACAAATTTTATCCATTATACCAACTAGTCAGTTTGTTTATGAATCAGTCTTGTTTTGATGTGTAAATTCTGTGATAATGCCACAACCGTGAATATGTGATAGCACTTCTATTTTATTTTTAATTGTCTGTCTGTTTTAATTTAAATTTTATTGTTTTATTCTCTACTCTATTTTATAAGGTTTATCATCTTAAATATTTTTTTTCTTTGTAAACGGCATAAGAATGAACAGCTTCATCGGCTTTGCCGCTTGTCTGTTCAACAACAATAATAATAATAGTTTTTTGCTTCTCTTGAAAATTTGTATAATGGATAAAAAGCAATTTGAAAGTCTGCTCCTCAGATGTCATTTTTAATCATTGTATGGAAATTATTGGGAATATTATTTTTGGTGAAAGTATAGTAAAATAATACAACATTTCGTATAAAAACAACTGTTTTTCCTGTATTTACATATAGTTTTTACAATATTTATCAATACAGAGGATATCATCAAATATAGACAATCTTTATTTGACCTATTATCAAGACAATATCTTATTGAAACAATAAAATCAATTTTTCAATATCACAATTTCCAGAAAAATTTAACAATGGTACAAAGACAACTCTAAATTTAGATTAATATAAAAATAGCAATTCTTCAGACGATAAATTATTGAAATGAGATCCTTCCACAATCTGTTGGGTGATGTTTAGATATACACACTTCCTTGATTCATCTATTATACAAATTGGCAGATCATTGAAAACACGAAATTTATGAGTGAACTGGGTTGCATATTCTATAATCAGGGAAAATGATACAAACAGCCACTGTGTTAAATCATAAACTTGCTCCAAAAACGCACTGGTGGAATAAACTATCAAAAACGGAATACGCCCAAGAAAAGCTTTTTCGTTTTATGCGACTATAACATTGCTTTACCTCAACCAGTGACGTATATAGAAAGCGATTTCGGGGGGGGGGGGGGCATCGGAAAAATTTTCATACGTGGCTTATTATAATCCTAACTTAGCCTTTTCCAGACGTCAAAACGGAATGCGTGGCTGATTTCGGGGGGGGGCCGGGCCCCCCGCCCCCCCCCCTTATATACGCCACTGACCTCAACTATCATAGCACAACCATTTGACCGATACGCATTCGCTCATATACCTTTGAAGATAAAGGTTGCGAAACACACTTCGAAAATACAAATTGTAGGATTTCGAAGGGAACTTCGTATTCGAAGTCACTATTTCATATACTATATTTGAACTTCAAAATGATGCTTTTAACAAGGACCCCTCATTTTCGTCCTGGAAACTCAATGAGCTCAACTTCAGTCTTTGACGTTAAATAACCTTCAATATCCAAGATTTTAAATGGGTACCTCTATTTTTGACTGTTAATCGATAAAGCACATAATTTTACGTCCAATTATAACTTTGACCATGATCATGAGTTTCAAGGTCACAATGCTGCTATGATTTCAGACACAGAAAGTTTCACATCTGTCTATAACTGGGTAGCTAGACTGATCTACAAGGTTATTTGAAGTTTACTTAGAGATTTCTCATTAAAAATTCATTTTTAGCCTTAAATAACTTTGTGCCAAGGCATAGTTCGACATAAAATTGCCTACTCTATCGATTTTTGGTGCTACGGTTCGGTTACTTAAAAAAGTATTTGATCTTAAATATCCTTGAAATCATGGTCCAGGTATAATTCGGATGTACAGTGGTCTGCGAGATTGCACCATCTGCTGCCACAGCTTGAAGTGTGTCGTAAAAATCAATCTGACCTTGAATATTCCTTTAAGGTCAGTCGAGGTTATAACACGTCTAATAGCATTTTTCACTCTTTCGGTTTCCGTGAGATTCTTATATGACCTTCTAATAACCTCGAAGGTCATCAATCGCAGCCCTCCTTACAGGATGTGCGGTTTTTTAAGTAATTCTTTTTCCTTTACAAATATTCACACAAGGAGTGCAAAAAATGGAAATACGTCTAACGTTCATAAGAAGGTGTCCCAATTTATGTCTCTATTATTCACGCTAAATTGATAGCATAACTATTCTTAGTTTATAATTTAACAAGTTAGCTGGTTATAGCAATTTCGTAATATTGATTCAATTCTACAAATCGCGGACAAATCCATTCGATCAAAACTCTTTCAGAAATGCAGATACTTAACGCAAAAGTAGCAATATGCAATACTGTTAATCCAGTCACCCAATAAAATTACAATGATATAGTACTGGCAGTAAAAACGTGACAAAAACAGTTTAGATAACTCTGAAGTAAATGCACAACAACTAGCAAGAATTAAAAATCAATCAGATACAATATTTTTGATTCTATCTTGTAAAATATTATGGGTACCTATTAAAATATCATGTATTGTAAATGTAAACAAAATATAATTCTAATTATTTGGTGCAGGGGTGGCAGCATGAACTAGATGTAAATATCTTTGTTAACTTAAACATTAAAAACTTTCCATGTATAAAAAATACAAGCATGTTTCTTTTTACACAAATGCAAGTATATCATAAAAACAGTGATGCGCAGAATTAAAATAGACTTTACCAGTTTCAAAACTTATCAACATTATTAAATATGCACAAGTGCTGCACTATAACAACGCAATGATTAATCTAAAAATTTTAATTAATAAATATATAATAATAATAAATTTATTATAGTCAAGCTAAATATAAGGATCGGTTGTACAATGCAAGCTTAAGCTAGGGTTTAACATAAGCTGCCGTTAAGCCTCCGAAGTTGCAAAATGTCCGTTGTACAATGCTGACTTTGGCAACAGACGCCAAGCTTAACAAGAGCTCACCGTAAACTGACAAATCATGTAGCTTGACCAGAGCTTAAGTGTAGTTTAAATAAAAATGGCATGTGTCAAGCAGTAAGAAACAATTGCTTGTTATTTTGTTTTTTTTTTAGATTTAACTAAACCGACGATTATTTCCTGTTGTACAACTGAGGTTAAATTTAAACCTGGGCTTAGCTAAGCTTAGGTTTTATAAAGCTCGTGTTGAATCAACATTTGTACAACTGGTCTTTAGGGACCCAAGAAAAAGCATATATTTTTCCAGTAATTTTTTACTGTTAAAATATCACAGCAATAATAATCGTATACAGGGTGTCCCTGAATTTCCTTGACACGTGATATTGTCGTAACAAAAAAAAGTTCAAACGAAAACTGAGTGGAATTTTTGAAAGTACTATAGGGTCCATCACACCATGCTCTTAAAACATTTTATTTGCACTTCAACCCTCAAAATTCATCCTCAACTTTTGTTTTTCAAATAGCACCAAATAGTTTTTTCTACACAAATTAAGTCCTTATATTATTTTAAATATTGCAGTGCCTTTGTAAACACAAACTTATTTCTTTCGCAAAATTATTAGCATAACATAAATAAAATAAGAGTTTGTTTGACGCCAAAAACGGATAAAAATAAAACTAATTGGGTACTGAATGGGCTTTTACTGGGTACTGATGCTTCCGGAAACAAATGTTGATTTTATTTATCTTATGTTAATGACTTTACGGGTTTGTCCATGAAGTCAAAGGCACTATAAGATATTAAATAAAATAATGACCTCATTAATGTAGTTGTGGGGTGCTATTTGGAAAAAGTAGGGGGTAAGTTTCAGGGGTTGAAGTAAAAAAAAATGTTTCGAAAGCATGGTATGATACGTCATTGGGTACCCTTGAAAGACCCGCTTATTTTTGTTTTTTATCTGTTTTTCTTACGAAAATATTACGTTTCAAACAAATCCTTATTTTATTTAGTTTATGCTTATGACTTTACGAAAAAAATAGTTCATTTGTATAAAATCAAAGGTACTACAAGGTTTTAAATAAAATAAGGACCTATTTTGTGTAGGAAAAACTATTAGTTGCTACCTGAAAAAACAAGTTTGGGGGTGACTTATAATGGTTCAAGTACAAAAAATTCTTTTGAAAGCGGTATGATAAACGCTCCAGTACTTCCAAACATTTCACTCAGTTTTCGTTTGAACATTTTTTGTTACGAGAATAACACATTTCAAGGAAATTCAGGGACACCCTGTATATCTCGTATATTGAAAGAAAATATTAAAAAACCTTGCTTTTTAAAAAAAATGTATGGTAATGGTGACGTGGTTTCCCTAATGAAGGATCTATTCACTTTTCATCTTAACACTGCAATGGATGTTATTTATAGCTACGAAACTCAAAATAAGTAGTCTCTCAATTCTGTACATCACTGTGCAAACATATAAATTGGTTTTTAATCTAATACATGTAGCTTTATTCATATGACAAATCGCAGTTTAATATAACAGTAAACTGGACAATTAGAAAAATCCTACTTATCTTACCAAGAAATTAGGAATAATAGAAATCAGCCTTTCTTCAGAAGGAAGCTAACTAATGAATTTACAACTTCATAAAAACATTTTATATTCTCAAAATCTCATCAAACATAAAAAAGTGGTAAGTCCGAGACGTTTGTGCCGAATTGTTTGGGCAAGTGAATAAAAAATCTTAAGTATGGACTATTTTAAACCAATCACTTACTAATATCTAAAATCTCATTGCATAATATCTTTCTGAAATAAAAATTGTGTAATATCTTTTAATGAGTTTATAATCAAACTAGGTATCAAACTGCATGTATGTGAATCCTTGTCGAATTTTGGAAATTACCCAAAAACATAGTAGGATGAAAATAGAACCTATTTTCTAAGATCGTCTGCATACTTTAATAAAGGTAATATAAATAATTTAAAGAAATTATGTGCTTCAAGAGAAGCAAATGCAGTGTCAAGAAAACTGCGTCTCATTTCGTTAAATGGAAACATATTTGAGTCCAAGCTTTTCAATTTCTAATAAGTGTAACACCCATATGTTTCCACTTCTAAGGTAATTTGAAGGGAGCAAAGGGACGTTTCAACTTTATTTTGCTAGAGCAATTTGTATATTCAGTTCAGTTCTAATCATTTAATACTTGAAACATGACAATTGAGCGTGGGCATTGATAGAACTAGTTTATTTGTACTTTCACATAAAACTTCAGTGCTCAAAATAACTTTTGCGAATGTTGACATTAATTCAATTTTACTTCAGATACTCAAATTTGAGACTTTCTAAATAAACGTTTGCATTGAGTTGGTGACGTTTTATTTGTTCTAATTAACGTTTATGGCACTAATATATTAGTGATTATAGCACTATTCGTCACTCTTTTGAGCAGTTAGCAAACGTATGCAAAATTATTTAACTTCTTTTGTCAGTTTTGATGTTTTATGCAGCATATCTGTTATGGTTATATTGAATTTTTCGAAATTAATCTATACTTCAGTAATGTCTATTTTGCCAGGAGTAACTGCTGCAATTCATGGAGTTCGATCTAGTTACACTTCCCTTCTTTCTAGGCATGGTTTGACATATCTGGAGGAAAGTGATCCAAAATCGGACACTTAATCTTCAAAAAGGAATCAAAAGAGGATTACGAAGTTCTGCGAAAAAAGATACATCGTACTATAACTTTTTTATGGTAGTTAAAACAGTGCTTAACAAACGAACTAATAAAAATAGGCATTGACAAACCCAGTCGCCTATAATCGATATTTGAAAAAATAACAAAAAATACGTCCTATAGTGGGTATTGAAGGGCTTTTTAAGCCTAGTAAGCTTCTAAGGTATTATTTTCATGAAGTACATATAAGGAAATGAACGCAATCCACAAACACGTACTAATCCTAGATAAAATATAACTAACGTATATTTCTCAAATCCAGCACATCACCCCTTTTCACTAAGCCCAACAGATCCACAAACGTCCGAAGTCCACATTTTAAGATTCCTAAACACAAAAGGTGACTACGTCAAAATGCACCCGTTTTCTTTCAGTTTATTAACACGCACTTACAAAAAAAAAGTTCCCGTGTAACGTTCTTTTATTCAATCACAGAGCACATTGGCCGAACACCTGGATTTGGTTCGTGAAGGAATTGATGAGTGCAAAATGTGAGATTTCAATTCTTATATTCGTACCTACCATTCACGTACACAAAATAAGGACGCCGCTAATCTTATCCAATAAAAAAAGGGTAGAGTCCATGCTTGTAAATCGTATTCTTACAATGATAGTCTCGATCCTGTCGATAACTAACCGTTCTTTTGTTTTCTAAAGCCTAAGTTTTAATGTCCAATTTTTGAGTGACTCTTATTCATTTGAAGTTCGTATGGCACTTCTATGCAGTATATGAGAGCAGCAATCAGAAACGATAACTCCTTTCGAGTGCATTTTCTGCTTGAAAAACTGATGGTGCTAAATCAGATAGGTTTTTCTAGATAATTTTGAAATTACATTGTTAGAGGTAATATACGACATAGCTGAATTTGAAAAATGGTATCATCGTAACCTTTTGGGAACGGAATCTATTTATTACTACTATTAAACGACTTTTTTCGGATAAGTGTATGTACCATTAAACTTAAGTCTCAACTTTGAAACCTTTATCATCTTCAATTTCTATAAATTTCTACCCACATAAATACTTTTCATACCATCTTTCTGAGATAAACTAATTACTTATATTATGAATATAATATCCCCTTTTTTATGCTTTTGGTCAATTCCTGCAACTTTCTTAAACTGTCAATGTCAATTGCTAGGTCTATTTTCTCAGATTAAAAGCTCGCGAAATGTTTCAAGGAGATGTCGCTACAACTTCGCGATATCAAGATTTAATAGCCAGAAACATTAACAAAGTCTATGATCCTTTGTGCTCTGAAATGATGGACGAGGTGCATATTTCTGGCACGTTGGGCCCTGGTATACAGGGTTATTCACGTTATTCGACACGGAGCATCATGGCTAAAGTATTTGATAAAAAAGAAAACAATAATTTAGGATGAATAGAGACCCATAAAAGGCTACATTTTAAAAATATTTTCATGTTTTACAGGGTGTCCCAAAAACACGAAATGTATCAAAGTTATGTTTTTTTAAATGGAACACTCCATATATTATTGCATATTCAGATTCCTTGGTGAATTTTAGTGTGGCTTTATGTATCATACATGGTACCTAAAGCGAACCGTTAATGTGTAAATCACCATTTTCGGTATAAGTAGATATCGGGAAAAAATTGAATATCGCAGAGATTACAAAATATGGAAGGCTGTGACTTTGCCGTATTACTCAGCATAAAATGCATCAGCTTTGATGAGACTGTCAAATTTAAATTACGTTTATGCTTGGAGAAATCGGTCGATGAATTAAGGAAACTTCGATCAGCGATAACTTGATTTTTTCAAATGGGAATGCCTAATTTTTTTTATACGGTTAAACGTAGAATTTGATAAGCTTTCTAATGATATTAGGTTGTGCATATCAATCTCTCGTAGTTTTCATTTAATTTTAAATTTTCAAACAAATCGGCGATTTTCTATTTTCCTACCTATAAGCAACGTAGCAGGCCATGAAATATAAACAAAAATCTGTTCAGGTAGAAGAAAACAACTAACTTAGCACAAAAATACACACTAACTAGACTAAAGGGACAAGATTATAAAAATTCCTTACAACAAATCAACTCTCCCAGAAACAACTGCGATAACATCTGTAAGGTCAAAGAGAAGCTGGAGTATGGCAGTAATAGATATTTTTACTGTCTACTGGCTACCGCAAATTACTAGAGGTTAAAAATTTCCAATGCAATCAAAAACCCTCATATGAAACAGAAACAACCAGCGACTGTTGCTCCAGTACGCAACTATCAATCATATGTGATGGTGTAAAAAAGTACTAATTTGCATCGAAGCCGATACCTCTGACTGGAGCCCTTCTATTTTTCAATATCTATTAGCAATATTGCAAAAAAGGAATACTGACAAATCAGATTTAAATTTTCTGCCATTTAAGTTATGTTTTATAATTTGAACAAATTTTAATTCATTCTTCATTTTCTGCGACCTTGCTAATAGGTACTGAAGAATTTTCAGAACTCCAGTCAGAGGTACTTTTGACTTGAGTTTTGACAGAATTGCATACTTTTTTTATATCATTAAATGTGAAATTTTATTATGAAAATAATAAACTGCTTACAACATTCTCTAGTAGTTTTTACTTTATTTCAAAATTTTTAATGGCTTTGGAAATCGCCAATCTCTAGTACATTGCAGTAGCTAGTAGGCCGTGAAAAAATCCATTTCTGCCATACTCCAGCTTCTCTTTGACCAAAGATATGTTACCGCCGTTGTTTCTGGTTAGACTTTGTTTGTTGTGAGTAATTTTTATAATCTTGTACCTTTAGTCTAGTTCGCGTGTATTTTTCAGCTAAGTTAGTTGTTTTATTCTACCTGAACAGGTTTTTGTTTATATTTCAAGGCCTGCTACGTTGGTTATAGGTAGGCAAATTGAAAAACGCCGATTTGTTTGAAAATTTAAAATTAAATGAAAACTACCAGAGATTGATATGCACAACCTTATATCATTAGAAAGGTTATCAAATTCTACTTTTAACCGTATAAAAAAAATTAGGCATTCCCATTTGAAAAAATCAAGTAATCGCTGATCGAAGTTTCCTTAATTCATCGACCGATTTCTCCAAGTATAAACGTAATTTAAATTTGACAGTCTCATCAAAGCTGATGCATTTTATGCTTAGTAATACAGCAAAGTCACAGCCTTCCATATTTTGTAATCTCTGCGATATTCAATTTTTTCCTGATATCTACTTATACCGAAAATGGTGATTTACACATTAACGGTTCGCTTTAGGTACCATGTATGATACATAAAGTCACACTAGAATTCACCAAGGAATCTGAATATGCAATAATATATGGGGTGTTCCATTTAAAAAACATAACTTTGATACATTTCATGTTTTTGGGACACCCTGTATAACATGAAAATATTTTTAAAATGTAGCCTAAAGGCTACATCTCTAACCATCCCAAATTATTATTTTCTTTTTTATCAAATACTTTAGCCATAACGCTCCGTGTCGAATAACGTGAATAACCCTGTATATGGGGAAGTGAATGAACGTGGAGTGTAAAGAGATACATGAAGTGAAATTAAAGAGTTAAATTCCAGTTAAAGGACTAGCTCTTCAAAAATTACGATCGCAATTGTCCCACTGCTGACTTGAGAAGATGATTGTTGAGACATTATGAAGATGAGGCTCATTCAAACAGTTTAAGATCAACTTCAATGGAGAGTGAACCCCATGTCATACATCAAACGAAGTGGGGTTTATCTGTTATAAGAATAACCATGTTGTGATCTGATTGTTATTGATAATTTTCAAGTAATTTGATGTTTTCCATTTTTTATTAGAACAACGCCTTGACATAAAATTCGACAAATATGAATAATTCAATTTCTTTATATAGTATGATTTAGTTTACAAATAAGTTTTATCTTTCAAATAAAAGTATGTTAGTAAAATGATTCCCATTTGTAAAATCTCTACTCTTTATTGTATATTAAGGGTGTTTTCATTAAAATGTTTGAATGTTTTTATTCCGCTGTGGTGAACAACCTGTTAAATATATGTTTAATTAAATGGAAAAAACTATCGAATTACAGCATAAAGTAATATAGCAAACAACCTCCTGTCATTCGACCTTATTCCACGTATGGCTTAAGTAAGTCCCCAATTGAAAGCATTTTACAAAAAAACAAATTTTTGGCAACTGGCGTGGTCTGGGTATTGTTTTTGACAGACCTTCTGAATTTTCCTAAGAGCTCTTTCATTCACCATTCCCATACATTTTGCGTGTGACTCAAAATAATGTGGTTAATAATTATATATGAGTATATTGCAACTTGCTAGCAGTTGCCAAACTATTCGTCAAGCAAAATGTTGATAAATCAATACCGTTTAGAGTGTGACAAGTCGATTGCACTGCATTTTACAGTGCAGTTAATTATTTGGTATACGGTAGTAATAACAAGACAAATATTTAACTAGTCCCAACGTCCGTTGCGTTCGTCCTCACAGATGCGAGTCGATCTTCATGAGATGTAGAGTAAAAAAAGTATCAACTTAGGACTCACCCTGTATATTCAATCAGCGTTGTATGTTACTGACCGCAACATGCTTCTTGTTAAAGCATGGTATCTTGGCCATTTTTACACTAACCATCTCGCATTTCTGGCCAGACCCTAATTCGAACACACAAAAATATAGGATGGCGAGAAAGTTTGGCAAGTCATCAGTCAGTGTACCGCCGTCATATTTTTATTTTAAACAACAACGTAGGTCGAATGATATATCACAGAAAAGCTTATTTATTCTTTTTTTCAAAATAGTAAATAAGTACAGCGTTACTTGAAAAAACAAGAAATTAATTTCAAATATTTAAAACATGTATTTTTTGACATAACACTAAATCAATTTGCTATTTTAAAATAGTATGTAAACATTGTTTAATTTCAAATCTTTAAAACATGTATTTTTTGACATAACACTAAATCAATTTGCTATTTTAAAATAGTATGTAAACATTGTACTTATGAAAATATACTGAAGTTTTATATTCTTTTGATACGTTTTTTCATAGACTACTACTTATTATTTTACATTAACCATCTACCAATGGCATACTAATAATTATTGTACAAAATACAAGTAAATTAATAAAATTGAAATTTTACAGGATCTTTCCTTAGTAATGTTGTACTTATTTATCATTCTTGAAAAAGATGAAGAAATAAACTTTTCTGTGATATATCACTCGACCTACGTTGCTTTTTTAAAAAAATCAGGATGGCAGCGGTGCACTGGATGATGGCGTCACATGACTTTGACAGGTCCTCTAAAAAACGCAGTATACAATCCCGCTCATAAGACTAAAATTTCATAATTATATCTTCACTCGTTTCAAAGAAAATGCCTTGTAGCCAACTTTCTCGCTACCCCGTATAAACAAAACACTTTTCTCTGCACACCACTCAATCCCTTCACGATCCTAAGCCGCTACATATTGTAAAAAAGGTTAATAAAAACACAGTCATCTTCTTAAGTTGAGCCGGGTGTGTCGGTTGGCGGCGTGGGCGTGTCCTTGCCCGCCTCTAGCAACGCGGTGGTGGGCGGGACCGTCACCGTCACTGCGGAAGGCGTGCCCGGGTACTCGGGGGGCGGGGAGCTGCGCTGCTGGTTGGCCAACGGCGGCAACGCCGCTGCTGTAGCCCCGCCCTCCGGCGGCGCCTGCTGTCACACCTTGTTGCGCATCTCGTACGCGCCCGCGTACAGCTCTGGGTGGGGCTGATGTTGGGGGGCGTAGCCGACGGGCGGCGCGGTCGCTAGTGGGGAATACGCTACGTTGTGATTATGAGAGAAAGAAAGATATACAGAGTTAATTGTTGGTCGTGTGTGTGTGATTGTTGTGATGCAAATTAGGCGGCTTATGTACTGTGTTAAGCAAACATCGCGTTCGCTGTATATACGGAAAAACAGATGCTTTGAATAAAGGCTGGTACAGAAAAATTGACGACGGTGATACGAAAAAAAAATACTGATAACATGTATATCGCATCATCCAATTTTTCCGCTGAGATACAGCGAATTGGGTGATTTTTTGACAACCTGCATACCGTATGTCCACTGAACTAGTACTAGTTGAATAATAGTAACATCAGAGAATAGTCACATTATTATCCTAACTGAAAATTTTTTTATCTAGGATCGAAAACATTTTTGATGAATACTATATATTACTTATCTTTTGGTTTGCTGGAATTGGCACAGATGACTTTGATATCAGTCATATACTATTCGCAAGTAAGTAAGTAAACGAACCCATTCGCCATAATTAGTATTTGTAGACTAAAAAAATGGGTGGGCTGTCCATGTTGACGAATGCACTCCTCTAGCCTAATCGCGGCATGCTCGTATTCTGGTTGTTAATAAACTCTAGAGTACAGCAACAGCTTCCCAAGCTGCCCTCACAGCATGTTTTAGTTCGTCCAGTGTGGTTGGTTAAATCGCATTCGCGATTCCATACTTTTTCAATTGGCGATAAATCGGGTGATCGTGGAGGCCAGGGAAGTGCACTGACCTCAGCTTCTTGTAGCTACATACCAAGCGTCAACAACACCTCGAGTAGATCGCTACATTTGCCCTTGTTCGATCCCTCCATGGTTACACAACTGCTGTGAAAAAAGCACCAAGTGCTCGTTGGCCTACAATCCAACCCCGTTCAAAGTGGGTTAACTACGTCAACTGGGGCTGTTGTCTTCTAAGGGGTATCTTTACACAACTAGTCTCTCGTCACATTTGCAACATATATAATAATTTTTCAATCGACAAAAAGCCATGTTTAGTTTTTGTACATATATAGAGCCTTTTGGAGGTGCCAAGTAGGTAAATAGCGTCTGAATGAACAACAATAATTGTTAGATGTGTACTAGAGAGGATACTGCGAAGCTGTGTACATATTTTTAATGCATATCGTATATATCTTTTTTTCTAGGTGTTCAGATTTCACTTGCGAATAGTATATATACTCACGAACTATTTTTATGTCTGTACCCAGGCATTTGGTACTAGCATAAACATACGATATATATGGTTGTTCGATGCTGATGTGTAGAAACACATTAGGTAATAGGTAACACGAATTTAAACAGAAATGGAATTATAATCTTCTGGAAACCATATTATCTTTGAGACGATACAATGCTATTAAGAATGCTTTAGACAAAAACATATGGATTTTTCAACTTGAACAACTCACAATCGTCTCTTCGTCATATACATTTAGAGATTTAAGCTTCATTTCTGTTTACTTCTTGACAATTACAAATGAATCACAAAAAGTTAACACTACAAAAATCAAACGTAAAATACGATGCAAATTAAAGTTACATGGATCACACACACAACAGTAACATCATATAAGACTGGACATACCAAAACTGAAATAGCAATTTAATGAAACAACTACAAAAAATCATAGAAATTTAATAGGGTCTGTCCAACCTTATCTCAAAATTTCTTCTAGCATACAATTAAATGGACGAAAATACTATTTATTGAAAAATTGCTAGTACAGCAATATGAGAAACAAAATGCTATATTCATGAAATAATGACTCATTCATGATTTTTCATTATAAAAATGTTGTATGGATGAAGAAATAGAAGAAATACACGTACACATTGCGCGCCAAGCAAAACTTTTGAGACAACCTAAGTAGATAAGGAGCTTGTGTTGAAATGAAGTAAATTCACCTTCAAAGGAAACTTTGATTGTTTAAAAAAAAGGTCTAAGAAAACT